>OY284416.1:71515965-76315965 GCA_958301585.1 Merodon equestris | reverse complement strand
CGCTGATCGGTGGTTGCAATGACGTGTCCGCTTCGCTGATGTCCATTTCAGAACCTTGCCTGGCCAGTTCGTCTGCTCTTTCGTTCCCTGCGATTGAGCTGTGGCCCGGGACCCAGCAGAGTTTAACTTTATGGTGTCTGATGGACTTCAGTGAGTCGCGACATTTCTTGACAGCCTTTGATCTCGTTATACAGGATTATATTGACTTCAGTGCAGCATGGCTGTCTACGAAGATGGTGATATCAGATGGTGGGATATCGGCTGCCTGTAGGTGTTTGGCTGCTTTCTCTATTGCCAGGATTTCTGCTTGGAACACGCTACGCAGATCAGGGAGTCTGAATGATTCCTGTTTGTGTAGGGTATCAGAGTAAAACCCGGCCCCAGTGCCTGTGTCCATTTTCGATCCGTCGGTGAAGAGGGTGATCTCATGGTCGTTGATTACGGCGTTTGATAGCCACTCTTCTCTGTCGGGGAAAAGGATAGGTATACTGAGTGAGAAGTCATTCTGGGGGGGAATATAGTCGGTCGTAGCTGCGAGGCTACTAAAACCATGTTTCCTTCCCAGGTCGTCTATTATCTTAAGTATGGCCGCATGTCCATAGTTGGCTTGCTTCCACAGAGAGGACTCTCTTAGTCTGAGAGCGCTCTTTGCAGAGTAGCCTTTTATGAATAGATCCAGGGGGAGGAGATGAAGAATCATGTCAAACCCTGCTTGCGGTGTGCTTTTCATGGCTCCCGTTGTACAAACAGCTGCTAACTTTTGTACTTTGTTGAGCATGTTCATATAGCTTTTTGTGCTGCTAGCAGTCCACCAGACTAGAGCCCCATAAGTTAAAATGGGTATGATGATTGCTGTGTACATCCAATGAATGATGTACGGTTGCAAGCCCCATCTTTTTTCCGAAGGTCTTTTTGCATGCATAAAAAGCGTTCAATCCTTTTTTCATCCTTTCCTCCAGGTGCCTTTTCCAGGAGAGTTCGGAGTCACGAATTATGCCTAGATATTTTGCTTCCGCTTTGAGTTTGAGTGGAGTACCCTCTAACTTTGGGGGAGCAAATATCGGAATTTTCCTTTTCCTGGTGAACAAGACCAGCTCGGTTTTCTGGGGGTTTATTCTCAGACCGTTCTGTCTTGCCCACGAGGAGAGTTCACTCAGCGCAGATTCCATTAGTTCACTGATAGTTGGTAGAAATTTACCTTTTATCAAAATAACCAGGTCATCCGCGTACGCTATGATCTTTGTGTCTTTTTCCATAAAGAATTTGAGGATCTTGTTGACTGTAAGAAGCCACAGTAGGGGGAAGAGAACTCTTCCTTGTGGTGTGCCTCTAGTTGTCACCTTCCTTATAGAACTGTGTCCAATGTCTGCATTGATGATTCTGTTCTTCAACATATTCTCAATCCAGATTACAATGGATTTGTCTACTTTTATGTCCTCAAGAGCTGTTGTTATGGCCTCTGTGTTTACATTGTTGAAGGCCCCCTCTATGTCGAGGAAGGCTGCCATTGTAAACTCTTTTAAGTTCAGCGAGCCCTCAATTTCACGGACAACACTATGCAGAGCACTTTCCACTGATCTGCCTTTGAGGTAGGCGTGTTGAGTGTTGCATAAGTTTCGTGAATTTGTGAGTCCTCTGATGTATAGGTCAAGGAGTCTCTCCAAGGTTTTTAATAGAAATGACGAGAGACTAATTGGCCTATAGTCCTTTGCGGCAGTATGGGATGGTTTACCTGCCTTAGGTATGAAAATTACCTTTATTTCTTTCCACTGTGTTGAGATGTACCCCGTGCGCAGGCAATTGGAAAAAATGCTTACGAGATGGGGTACAGTGTGGATCTGTGTATTTTGAAGCATCGCTGGCAAGATATCGTCCGGGCCCGGAGATTTAAAGGGTTTGAACGAATTTACTGCCCATGATACTTTATCCGCTGTGATAATCTTGTTTATCACTTCTTCGGTTGTGTGAACCGTAGGAACCGTCGTCTCGAAGGAGACTGTGGTTTCAGGGGTTTTACAGCCTGGGAAGTGGGTTTCAGTCAGCAGTTCTAGAGATTCCCGACTGGATTCTGTCCAAGAACCATCTGGTTTAAGGATGAATCCCGGGACGCAGGGGTCCTTGGATAGGATCTTCCTGAGCCTTGCGGCTTCGTTGAGATCCTCTATTGATTCGCAGAACTCCCGCCAGGATTTAGATTTTGCTGCTCTTGTTTTGCTCTTGTATTCGTTGAAGCTGGACTTGTAATTATCCCAGTCTTCGGTTCTGTTTGAGATCTTTGCTCTATTGAATAGAGTTCGGGTCCTGGTCCTGAGTTGCTTTAGCTCTGTGGTCCACCAGACTGCGCTGGTCTTCCTGCGAGCACGCTGTAAAGGACAGGATTTGTTGAAAGCCGCTTTCAGAATTCTCACAAGATTTTCGACTGAATTCTCAATGTAAGTTGGATCAGGATTAGTGGTGTCTTCTGGCGGTTCTAACCTATTGGCAACTAGGTTTGAGAAAAGATTCCAGTCTGTACTCTGAGGGTTTCTGAAAGGTTTCGGTTTTTCTTTAATGACGTTAAGGTTGAAGAGTATCCGGCTGTGGTCCGAAAAGGAACAGTTAGTGGACACTCTCCAATCCTCTACTTGGATGGAGTCGGACTCACTTAGTAAAGCGAGGTCAATTACCTCTTCCCTAACCCGATTGCGAAACGTGGGTGTGTTACCTTTGTTGCAAATATTGAGGTTGGTGGAGATAATGAAATCGAAAATGGACTCACCCCTTTTATTGATGTCGCTGCTTCCCCATTGAGTGTGGTGTCCATTATCGTCGCGGCCTATCAATAGACACAGTCCGCGTGACTTGGCGGATCGCACGAGTGTTCGGACTGCGTTTGAAGGTGGATCCTCCTCACCGTATGGTAAGTAAGCGGACGATAGGAGCAAAGTTGATTTGTCCTGTTGTTCGTACGTTACCACCGTGAGGTCTCCGTTGCTGTACGTACCTAGGAGAAACAAGTTTAAGTATCTCTTGGCGACTATACAGGTTCTTAGCTTACCTTCGGTATGTGGATAGTATAAATTATACTCTTTAGACCTTAATCCCTGAATTTTGTTCCTTAGGAGCAAAGTTCTTGGATTAAGGCTATATCCACATCTTCCTGCAGCATGTACATCATCAAGCCGTCGGTGGCTGCTTTGCAGTGGTGTAAATTAATTTGCACCACTAGCAGCCTCCTTTGACTTACCGCGTTCATTGGGGAGCCTTACCTTCAGGGTTCCCAGCCCGAACTTGATGCTGCCAGATCTGCTGCGGATGTCGTCGAGTGACTTTTGGTCAATGGTAACCATGAGGTCCTTTCCCACTCCGTTCTTACTCTTGGCTGAAGAAATTATTCTCCAGCTGGGAGTATCAAGCTCTTTATTCTGCTTGTCAATTAGATTCAAAATGGATTCGTCCTTTTCGGGAACCGGTGGAGGTATCCATATTGAAGCCAACGTGCGAAGCGGAAGCATCGAACGAGGGATAACCTCGAGTTTAGCGTTCTGCCAGATTTCGCCGCAATTGTCGATTGTGCGCTTTAAAAAGTCTAGGGACCTCTGATTGTCACAACCGACAACTTTGACTCCTTTCTGCCAGCCTGCCCCGTCGAAGTTAATTTCATCGCTGCTATCCGCGACAAGCATCGCTTCCAATATTTTGGCTTCGACCGTTAGCCAATTGTCGGATGTAATTTTCCCATCCGGGTTGGAACGATCGACAATAGCCACTTGTAGACTCAAGGGAAGATTGAAGCTGGCTGATGTTTTTGCCTTTTTCGCTTCCCTAAGAGTTTCTTCTCCGGAGCGCCCCCTCTTGACGTTCTGCTTCGATCCTGTGGCAGTGTGTCCCGTGGAGGTGCCCGGTTGCTGTGCGCTCTTTTCGACAGTGGCCGGTTGTGTTAGCAGTTGTCGAGTCAATTTTGGGACGTTGGGTTTAATAGGAGCCGTGTTCGATGGCTTCTTATCTCGCCCTGTGTCCTTTTTCGAAGCGTGAGTGGAGGTGGGAGCCGATTTCTTCTCGAATTTGGCTACCTCTTTCTTGTGCTTCTTGATCAGGACTTTTTCGCGCTCGGAGAGCGTTGAGGGTTTTCTTGCGTTCATTTTCCTGATATACTGCACCGACCTCTTATAGCTACTCTTTGCTTTTTGGGCCGGTGTTTTTACCTTGCTCTTTTCTACAGGTTTGCCTGTGGCCTTAGGGGCGACCTTTTCTTCCAGCAGCTGGGACTCAGTTTCAGAGTCCACTTGCATGGTGTTGCTTACCTGTGATGAAGCCAAGGATTCATCGTCGGTAGCGGTACCAATCTCTAGTCCCTGAAGGAGAGCCCCGGTTACGCTGTCTGCATCGATCGCGCCTTCGGCGGTGGCAACCTGCGCTGTTTGTCTCTTCAGAGGCTGCACTTTACTGTTTTTATCCGTTTTATCCATGTGAGATCCCACGAGTCGCGCAGGAATGGGTGGTCGACCTGTACAGAGCCTCGCAGTATACAGGCAACGCTAATTGATCCAGGAGGGCAAACAATTCATAAAGGCCTGAATCACTGACATGCTCGTCAGTGTATGATTTTCCTTGTTTTATTTGATAGACGCCGAGGATTAAGTTACGCAGTTCGTTGATAGTTAATCGTCTTTTAAACCAGTTTTTAGACTCTATTAATAATTTTAACTGGTTAGGTTCTTTCACAAGGCTTAGCATTATATTTGCAATAATCATATCTTCGTCACGGTTCTGAATTCTAGGAGGTCGAAATTCGTATAAAATCACCTATCAGTAGTATTTGGCATTTGGACATCACCTGTCCTATTGCTTTCCACCTCTTTAGTAATCCATTAATAGCTTCAATAACCCAACGTATTAATATGATTAGTCTTGACTCATTAGCTTATTCAGTAGGATGTTGGTTTTTTTCTTGCCCAATTTCTCAAGAAGCTCCACACCACCGCGGACACCTCTACTAACTATGAAAATATCTCCAGTCGTAAGCCAGTTTCTAATGTTGGAAGCTGCGGAAATCATAACAGAATTCAAAATAGATGCATGGTTTTTTTTGTTTGTGTAGTACGTCCTAAGGGCTCCCAAAATGTATTTAGTTGTATTAACGAAAATCATCGGTTTAACAAGTGGTCTGTGTTTGCATGGTACATATATGTCCTTCTTTGAAACAAATAATTATTGCTTTTTTATTGTAGTACGTTCCGTCAACCATAAGTATAGCCATCTGCAAAAAGTCTTTTAGCAGTATGTCCTGTATGTTGGTTTATAAAATCTTCTCGCTTTATATGTTCTGTGACAAGATGTAGTCGAACGAATTCAGATACATATAAGTGCTTTGGAAGCAGAATGAATACATTTGCCGATAGTTATTCTCTTTATCTTAAAAAGAACTGATAATATTGTATAAGAAAAGCCGGTCCAGAGCTTTACTTATAAAATAGCTAAACATTGTCTGTAATTACGCGTAGAGGTTGACCGAATTTTAATTTTTATGCAATTCGCCATTGTATCGAAATCCGTCTTGGACACACCTGTTAAATGATAATAATAATCTTTTGACAAAGACGAGATATTATCAAAATTAATACTGGGTTTAAGTGCTATTTTTCGTATTTCTGCAATCAAACTTTCTAATTCTGACTTCGACATGGCTGTAGAAGGAGATAATACTTTTAACTCCTTCAGGCTTTCCTCAGAATGTATATTATCAATCAAATTACACTCAGAGCATCTTGCCCCTGAAGATATAAATATATTAGAATCTTCGTTCTTTTTATATCTAAGGCAATGATGGCCTTGCTTGTTCACTACTTGTACACTGCATTGCTTCTAGATCAGGACATGATTTATTATCAGGCGTAAATGCAAATCGTCTCCTTCAGCATTTCTTGAACTCGTTGAATCTGCTCCACTGTTTCTTAATTCATCAGTATATCACTTTGGACAAACTTTTGAAGTTTGTCTCGTTTTTACTCGTTACCAAATAAAGATTGGTCATACGCCTTGCAATCGCCGTGTTTATTCTTTTCCTACAACTGCCGTTTTCACCGCAGATATTAAAACAATACCGTCGCGCCCTTGCGCTATTAAAAAAAAACAGGAGATTAAATCTCTTAAAATGGTGGAATTTTGGCTAAAACTGCAAAATTATGAATCTTTGGGCCCCTGGGGAGTAAACAATTACTAGAATAATACAAATAATTTTGATGAAGACCTTATTAACATATTTTCTAAAATCATAAAATGCTAAAAATTCATACGCGCGATCAATCTCATACTTTCCTATTTTTTTAGGGCCAGAAAACATATTACATACGAACGAATATACATTCTGACTGGAGAATTACACCTGAGTACCAAGAATTGCTCATCAATAATACAGTACTCATGAGCAGTATAATATTTGATACAATATGAAAAAAATTGTTCCCAAAAGCACTTTACTGTAGCCAGTTTATAAGAATATTTGTTGTTTGATTTCTGTAGCTGGAGTTAGAGCAGTTGTCGAGGGTGATGCAGAATCTGATGGTGGGATACTTTTTTTGCCGTTTGTTCTTGATCTCTTATTCCTTACTACAGGCTTTAGCCTCATCAAAGAGTATATTCCATGATCTATTGATTATTATTTGCAATTCCGAACTTTCAGAACAGTATTTCTCGTTACTGTCCGACTACCTGACAACCGAGACTGTGTAGCAAAGTCCTTTTTTCCCCAAAAGATCTCTTAAGTTATGTCGTTCCTCTGGGTTTTCATCTTCCTCACACTCACTTGCGGACATTTTATCGACCTCTTCAGAATACATCTCCATGCTACCTCTTTCATATTCTTCATATAAATCGCTATCGGCATCTAAAAGAAGCTTCCTTACCTCGCCTTTATCATAGTTGGCCATATTTTAAGACATCTTTTACAGATAATATGTAGGTAAATTTGTACGTCAAACGTTCCATCAAAGAACGTTTTGTTATACAACTCTGATATAATTCAATAACTAATATTTTAAAGTTCCAAAAACTAATTTTTACAAACTTATGAAAAAGGCGAAAGTCATGGCATTCTACGAAAATAACAACTTTTATTTTAAAAATTGTAACCGCTCATAATTCGAAATAAGGTGGGCTGGATTATTTGTTCTAGGGTGAAAAAATAAAAAAGATAGAGGTTAGAAAAAAATATTACCGCGAGTAAATAGGTGTTTTGCCAAATCGAGCAAAATCAAAGACACCTATGAAATTGTTGACTCTAGAGATATCCAAAATCTTTAAAAATCTACTCTTGGTCAAAATAATAACAATCAAACAATGTTGACAGCAGAATTGTATATCGCAAACCATTTATCTCCAAAGTTAACAAAGAACCATTCGCTAAACTGTATGTTAACTTTTGGAACACCATTATTTTTAGCGGTTGAACTTGTTTGGCAATGACTGGAAACAAAAAGCTTAGCGAAAACCAAATACTTAGCTGGAAGAAGCTATTCTTCAACTGACGGTAAAAACTGGCGCTGGTACTATTTCAACGTCCTAAAAAGCCATTTGCAAATGAGTCTAGGGTCAAATTATGATTTTCAAGTCCGACAACTGGAATGAGAATATTTAAACCAAGATTTTCAAAAAAAAAACAACTTATCGATATTATGCCATAACGACTAAAAGCCATAATTGATGTTAAAGGTGGCACAACTAGATACTGATTTGCCACCCATCTGCTTTAGTTTATGGATTTTTTCTTATTTTAATTTTTGATCGAACAATTTTAGTTTGGTTATTTTTGTTTATTGTTTTTGACTTTGACTTAATAATATTTAATTTTTTGTAAGAGATTTTAGATAACAAGTATGTACATATAAAGAAATGCTCGATTTTTTTTTTATTAACTTATTTATTTTTCTTATTTAAAATAGATTTTTATTTTATAAAACCTAATTTAAGCAACTTAACTAACTTAAAATACCTTACTGGCCCTAAATGGACACTCTAAAGTGCTTGGTATATGCACTTGAACTATGTCTTATACTCGTATTGATTATAGGAAAAAAGAAACAATTTTGAATTAATTTTTTCCCCTTCCTAAGCGTGTTCATTTCGAACATGGACGTGTGCCCTTGTAGTTTAGGACTATCCATATGCACAATTTTCAGCTTGCCTCTCATCCCTTTCGAATTACGTAGACAACGTCGGTGTGTCGTGCAACCACTGTATTGGACTCCACCCAGTCGTACTGTAGTTTCGGAGACCCCTTCGCTTTTTGTCGATGTGGGTTAAACAGCCATAACATGTGATCTTCATGCGGTCACGGGCTATCTTGATCTGCGTCCTAGTAGCTTCGTTTACATACATATATACATATGTATGTAATTATTAACGTTATGTCTATCACATATTCTTTCGCCGTAGGGGATCCGAATTTTACCTCGCTGGGGAGCCGAACTATTCGACCAATAGTTGAGCTGTGAACAGCATTCCGATAAGCCATCAGGATAAAGGGAATATGTCCAGCCTAACCACGTTGCTAGGCACTTACGACATTGGAGAGATTTTCTTTCAATGACTTGTTGAACGATTCCACATCAGTCTGTGGTTGAAATGGAGTCGTTCTTGTCTTTTTGTTTCCAAGTAATTGACACATTTCTTGGAATATTTTAGATTTTTAGTTTCGCTTTGTTTCGAGCCATGGGTACACCAAACCTGCTCACCCACTTATTGACGACTTATATAGTTAACCTGAAGGAATCCTGAAAAACTGTCAATATGACTGATTATAGTTATACAATTTGATAGTTATACAATTTTGCACCGGCTCTATCCACAGGATATATGTGATAGAAATAGCAATTAAGTTCGTATTTTCCAACATTCGTTCCTCTACCTTTGCCTGAGCTTATCTTTTATCAGTTTTTCTTCTATTTTAGTCAATTTATCCAAAGCAAAAACGGAACTCAGTTGTTGGTACGTCTTGGGTTTACGCTCATACCGAGTGCATAGATTACAAGAAGCAAGGCAAGTATGTAGAATGGGTGATTAATGAAATTAGCAGTTGGCTTATCGAATTCAAATGTGATGTTTGCTTCACATATGTCGTCCGCATTCCAGATAGCGCAAACACATTGTCACATGGTATAACTAATACGAGTATGTTATGCATGCAATGTACACTTTTATTTTTCTCGTTGAACGGTTGCTACTGAATCTTATTTTATGTTCTAAGTGTTGTTTACTGTGATAATAAAACCCTCCAAAATAGAATAAAGAAACGAATGCATTCACAGATACGTATGGTACATAACGTCCATTTGCTTATGTGTGTATTTATGCAGAAATAAGTAATTATTCAGTAAAAATCTAATTTTGAAAATTAATTACATACTTTGAATATGTTTTTCTTTTTCGTTTGTTCCAGGGTATATAAATAAAAATATATTAAATCAAGTAAATAAATAAGTTCCCATATGCAAAAATGTTGATAAGAACACTTGGAACTGGTTCGAACCACGACTTGGAAAGCAGAGACTTCACGCAATGATATCATATGGGACTGACGGTGCATCCAACGTTGTGCTTAGGCACCTCCCACTAGTGTCTGCGGAAATGTACACCATCCTGTTCTGTACAACAATATATATATGTACAGTGAATTGGAGGGCAGCGGTGGCGCAACCAATCCTCAAGACGGGTAATAACACCTCAAACCCCGAAAATCTTCGGTCATCAACATCATCAGTAAGATCTTCTTGAAGATGACCTATACCTACAACCAATAAATGAAATCATTTAGGATAACCAATACGGTTTCTGAAGGGCATGATGTAGATTAGGGCAGCCTAGTGCGACGTTCTTGTAGTTTTAGTTTACATTGAGTCCTAATTACAAAAAAGGGAAAATATATTGTATTCGCCATACGTTCATAGTACACAACACCCTTGCCCCACCAGATAAACAGCATAACCTCCTTCGAACTCCAATTTTGCTTTAATGTGGATATTTAGGTCGATGGTAACGATTCACTACGCTTAGCGTATCCAATTCGCATTGTCACAATCCGATTAAAAGACTGTCCTTTCTTTTCTTTGAATTAGCTGCGCGCTTGGTTGTTCAGACCAACGCTCATCTTTACGGTCATCACTATTTTTAAAACATGGAATATTTAGAGCATAAAATCGTCGACTGCTTTTAACCTGGCAAGATGCCAGCAACGATCTTTTTCACTGCTCAAGTTAAGTTAATACCGAGACTCTCCACGGCGCGTTCTGGATAACTTCAACAAAAGCCGTTTAATTAAAGTATGCATCCATTGCCCCAATCCGACCAGGCTAGCGGTTGTGTGTGGGGCTTACAGCCCACCCGGGTAAAAAAAACCTATCGTTATGAATGAGCTAACTCCTCGGATATACGGAAGGATTCACGACACCGACCAAACGAATAAAAAACACGAACTGCAAGTAGGCTTCTGGAATATTACAACCCTGTAGGCAAATATTACTCCGGTCCAGAAAAAACAGTGGATAGGACAAGGTTTAGTTAGGAAAGGTTAGATTTGGTTAGGTCATCTGGCTTCCCTCGGTAAAAGCGGTGGGGATCACTTAGACCAAGAACGGTCCATTGTGCTACCACTTGAGTCGGATTGGTCACCGTTACTCTTGGAACCATTTTTAGTGCTGAATAAGATTCGATATTTTGTAGATCTCCGTTTCGGATAGATCAGTTAGTTCATTAAAGAAATATTCTCCCAGAAATCGTCTTCTTAAGGCGGCTAGAGCAGGGCAATTACATACGAGATGCGATGGAGATTCTTCCTCTTCCTCATCATGCCACCTACTGCAGTAGTCGTTATATGGCAGTCCTAATCTTGCGGCATGTTTTCCTAAAGTGCAATGTCCTGTTGGGACTCCGGCTGCTTACAATCTGCCTGCGTATTTTTAGCAGGCTTGTGGTTTTACGTTGACAATACCTGGCTATGTTTATCTCGCATAGTTGCATGTTTCAAGGTCACGCCATCTCTCATTAGCTTTTTGCAGTGCATTTTTCGAGATTTTATATTTTTGCGTTTCCATTGGTGGGCGGATTTCCCCTTTAACAGTCGAGAGCTGCAGTGTGGTGCCAATTTTGGCTAGTTCGTCTGCTTCACAATTATCTGATATATCGCTGTGCCCAGTTACCCAGCACAACACTACAGCGCATCTGCTCAATATCTCATTAAGAGACGTGCGGCAGTGCCAGACCAATTTTGATATTATTATTGGTGAATCGAGTGCTTTTATTGCGGCTTGGCTATATGTGTAGATGACTATGACTATGACTGTAGATGACTATGACTCTGTTGTTCATAGATCTCACAGACAGCCAGTCTCATGAATTGCCGTTAATTCAGCTTGGAATATGCTGCAGTGGTTCGGTAGTCTAAAGGATTTTTAGTTGTATTATAGAGAATCTTGAAGTCGAACTGCCCATCAAATCAACCATGAAAACTAAGTGCGTGTTCACATTGGTAGAAGCGCACCAAATTGCTTGAAAGAGAGGGAACGATTTTTAGTTAGTGGAAACGAGAAGGGCTGCTTGCACCGAAAATCCATCTTCAATTTGGATTTTCGGGTGAAGCAAACCGTTCCATTCTTAATTCATTCCATTTTTGACAGTTTTTCTTCATTTATTCGTGACTGTTGGACAGACAAGTTCATTTGGCTTGCAAAAATGACTACTCGGACGAAGGCGACTGAATAGGTCTGTTCCCGTACCTGACAAAAACAGTCCAAATCTACGAAAAACTACGAAAGTCTGTTCCCGTACTCCAAAAATTCACACTTTTGGACAAAAGAGAGCCCTCTCGAGAGAGTAAAAAATTTCCCCATGCTGCGAATTTCAACCCAAGAAATTTATGTGGGTAGTTTGGCACAGCTTTGTGAAATCAGCTGATTTCCGTCATTCCGTCATACGACAAGAGCTCAATTTTATATTAAAATTCTTTTGTGCATTTTTAAGATGTGCATTGTCTCTATATGGCGTGATTAAATGATGAATGGATATGCTGAATCATCTAATAAATAGTAATCTGAAAATAATATGTATGTTTTTGCAAATTAGTATGTTGCACCTGCTAACGAATCCAAGAATGTATCAAATTCAAACATATGTTTTTGACATTTAAAATGTGTGCAACTTTTTTGGTTCAACGCGTTCCCGTACTTTTTTGTGTTTCCACTTCTCTTTGAGAGAATTTCATCCCCACTCTTGGAAATATGAGAATCTGTGAATTTCTGCCCAAAAAGTACGGGAACAGACCTAATGAAAATTACTACTTGGACGAAGGCGACTGAATGAAAATGACCCGATTCATGCGTTCCACTTGTCAAAAATTAAAGTGTGCTTCCACCAATGTGAACACTATTTGCCTTCTTGCGCTTGTCCTTCCTGCGCCAATGTGAACAGGCACTAAAAAAGGAAGCAATCGATCGGAAAGCGCTACAACGGAAAAAAGAGTAAAGAAGAGAGGAGAAGAAAAAAACTGCGACTAAAGAGAAGGAATACACGCAGTCTCGATCCAACTCATGGAAAACGCAGACGATATTTACATTATCGCGTGTCCCCAACATGCTGTTATAGAAACATTCAGAGCGATTGAAGAACAGGCGAAGTGAGCTGGTTTGAAGATAAGTACGAGCACAAACCGATCCGAACCCACCACCTAACAATCGACAGTTTCAATTTCGGGGGTAGTTAAAAATATAATGGTGAAAACACTAATATTCATTATTCAAACCACAACACAAGACAATACACAAGAGGTCTGTTCCCGTACTTTTTGGGCAGAAATTCACAGATTCTCATTTTTCCAAGAGTGGGGATGAAATTCTCTCAAAGAGAAGTGGAAACACAAAAAAGTACGGGAACGCGTTGAACCAAAAAAGTTGCACACATTTTAAATGTCAAAAACATATGTTTGAATTTGATACATTCTTGGATTCGTTAGCAGGTGCAACATACTAATTTGCAAAAACATACATATTATTTTCAGATTACTATTTATTAGATGATTCAGCATATCCATTCATCATTTAATAACGCCATATAGAGACAATGCACATCTTAAAAATGCACAAAAGAATTTTAATATAAAATTGAGCTCTTGTCGTATGACGGAATGACGGAAATCAGCTGATTTCACAAAGCTGTGACAAACTACCCACATAAATTTCTTGGGTTGAAATTCGCAGCATGGGGAAATTTTTTACTCTCTCGAGAGCGCTCTCTTTTGTCCAAAAGTGTGAATTTTTGGAGTACGGGAACAGACTTTCGTAGTTTTTCGTAGTTTTTCGTAGATTTGGACTGTTTTTGTCAGGTACGGGAACAGACCTAAGGATACCTGGATATCACCGGATGGGGTAACGCGCAACCAAATCGATAATTTTCTGAGGATAGAAGACACCCTATTCATGTATTAGATGTTAAAGCTTACAGGAGCTGATTGCGATTCTGACCATTATATATACTTTTTTTTATAAGGTTCGACCAGGTTCAAGAGTGTACGCTCTTATAGTGTTTGTCACACAACCAGGACGTTGTGCAAATGGTTTGGTGGTGGTTGTCCTAGATAGGATTTTTTTGAGAGATCCGACTGAATTTGTCACGTTGGTTATAGTTCACAGTAACTATTTAATTTCCATGTCATTAAGGTGTTATATTGGAAATGTACACATTACGTTTGTAGGTGCGCTAGACCCAGCAAAAGCTAGTAAATTCCATACACACAGTCGCGGTTGCGGTTGGTTGGTTGTTGACTGCTCCCTCTCTTTCTGCCACATCTCTGTGAGCCTATCTACTACAGCCTTCAGCTTAGGTCGTAGTATGCGCTCCTCGTCCTTAAGTTAACTTCGCTCCTCCTCCGTAATCGAACTTGAGAGAACGGCGAAGGGGTTGTTGTCCCCCATATAGCGACTTTCCCTACCATCGGAGAGGTAGGCGATGTTTGCTTCCAGGGAGACCATTGACTTCTACTGAGGTTGTTATTGCTGATCAGCTGCCTAAGATTTTAATGGTGATGGCGCCACTCTCGTCGCTTCGACCTGCAGGTTTTCAGTCAAAGGAGGGAGGGAGGGGAGCTTGATTGGATTAGGCCTTGCGCTTGATTGGTTTCGGCCTTGCGCTAACCCTCTTGCGCCTTTTCATGGCGGCGGCCGGTGTTGCGAAAGCCGTAAGACGTATGGGTCTTTTCCCGCCGTCTCCTGAAATCTCTTGTTGCTACTTTAAGTTTTACTTTAGAAGCAGCAGAAAGAACACGAGAGAAAAAAAAGAACACGTGAAATACTGTGCTCTCAGCTAGGGAATCTAACCAGTCAACTTTTTATTATGGGTCGGGCACTGTACCTTTTCTTTTGATTCTTTGTGGATGTCGTCCTTATCTTAAATTATTTGACATTTCATGCGTGATTGTTGTTTTTAGGAGTCATGGATCCATGGATTCAGAATTCAGGACTCACTCTCGATCTCGCAGTTGATTGTTTTTAGTTCACCGTTTTTGTTTAGTTATAGAATTACTCTTTTGCAGCGAGAATTGTGTTTCCTTTTGTGATGAAGTTTATGATGCTTGAACATGGGAAGCAAATCCCGACATGATGCCAATATTGGGCAGGAAGAGCGCTGTTAGTGGCTGGATCTGATAATGGATTTATGTAAAATTTGCAACTCTTTCTGACGTCAGTCACACCGCTATCGATCCCAACGCTATCATTATGACAGCATTTGTCACAAGCAGCAAATTGAACCATATTATCCATCTCAAAATTTGAAGAGTAGTCTTTTTTGGAGGTATTTCTACAAGCATGATTTAAGGAATCGAAATAACCAGGCGATACAAATCGTATTCGCGTTCTTTATTTTACTCACAATAAGAACAGTTTCGATAACAAAGTTTAAGTACCGATTTGTCGTAGATTTGTTTTAAACAACTTTATTTATTACCGCGGGAGGTATTCTTGACGGACTCGATTTCGGTTGCATAAATTCAAAAAAATTAAATTTTTATAAGTATTTAAAAACAGTTGTAAAGCAGCGTTGGTAGCAAATTTGTTTCCCTACACACAGGGTGATACAAATAAGAGATAAATTCATAATTTTTTTTTTGTTTCATCTGATTATACATATATTGGCTTAATTTATGAACAAAGCTTAATACCTGCTAATCCATTTGGCTTAGGTACCAGTAGATTAGATTTAAGATAAAAGGAGCTCAACATGTAGTGTTACAATAGATAAAATACAAGAGCCTGGTATACTTGCTTTTGGACGCAAGTCGTTGATTTGTACTGCATGCAAGCCAAAGCAAACAAGAATCCTTTCAGTTTTTTTCTTAAGTTCGTTAAAATGCGAGTATATATGTATATAGCTACTACAATACTTCTATGACATCATTCGTGATTTGAGTAGCAGCAGACTTTCAGTGTTATGTCATTCGTTATGTCAGTTTCCAGACTTAGGTTTATGAGCTCGACGATGATGAGTGCAAAAATACCCGGCTGTTTTTTTTACCGATAGCTTTTTGAATTTGCTTTCCGGTTTGCTTCTTCTAAGAGTAACATAGAGTTCTCTCATATATTTAGTACTTTGATGATTGGATGCGATCGGGTTGCATTTGTGGGCGATAGAATCATCTTGTCGTGAAAATAGGTTACCAAATTCATCTGCTAGTACAGCTGTGTTTATATCTGGAATCCCTTTATCTAGTGATCAGGTTTTTTCGGTGTCATATTTCATTTTTGAAACTTTTCTTTATAATAAGGATACAAAATATCTATTTCTTTAAAAGTACTTATGACGGTTTTCGAATTTTCGTACACTTCTGTTATTTTAGTAATCAGCTGATTACTCGGTTCGTGTTTTTTCGGAACGCAAAAGGAGGTCATTTTCAAAGGAGGCCGTATCATAGACTCTGTATAAAGTTATTTTGAAATCGGATATAATGTTTTCAAGAGTTGATTAAAACATTGTGGTTATGCTTTGGAGGTCGAAATATACCACTATTTTGTTTTTTAGATTTGAAATATTGTTCACTGTTAATTCTTACCACTCGTGCAAATTTCAAGTTTTTAGTTTTGACTCATATTTGCCACACAGCGATGGTATCTTTCTAGGGAGTAAAATGTTTGGAGTAACTCGGATAATTGTCAATTGTGAGAGATCTTTAGTTCATTATGGCATTATAAACAGCTTAATACTCAGTTGATCACAGACCAGTGTAGTGAAGTATTTCGGCTGGTTTAAAAAGAAAAAGAAATCAAAATAGTCAAAAAATAGTATAAGTGCGCGTTTGGGCGAAGCAATCGCGAAACCAAATTTGGCGTAGTGGGTAGAGTCCCGAGCTCGTAATCTGAAGGTCGGCAGTTTAAGTCCCAAGTCGGGAAAAATCAATTTTTCTCGTTTTTTTTCGTGCTACTTCTGCGACTAACAGCAGTGGGAAACCCGTTCGTCAGACGCAATCGGATGATTTATCATCCGATTTCGCAACACCGTCCGCCGTCATCAAAAGGCGCAGAAGGGTCAACCCAAGGCAGAATTTAATTAAGCGCTTCTCCCTCACTACTTCGACTGAAAAGCTGCAGGTCGAGGCGAGGAAAGGGGCGCCATCACCAACACCATCAACATCAACGTCCACAGCAGCTGGACAACAACAACAACAACCTAACCCAGTGGTCCCCATAGAGGATATTTCCTACCTCTCCGATGGTAGGGAAGGTCGTTACACGGGGGACAACAACCCCTTCGCCGCCCTTTCAAGTTCGGCTACGGAGGAAGAGCGTAGCGAACTTGAAAAGAAAGAACGCTCCCTACACGCCCAGCTGCAGGCCGTAGTCGAAAAGATGAAGGAGCAGGCAACAGCCGCCTTCCAGCAAAAGCAGCAACAACAACAGCAGAAACAGAAGTAACAACAACAACCACAGCAACAGAAATCGCAGCAACAAAAGCTGAAGCTACAGAAGCAGCAACAACAACAACCGCAGCAGCAGAAGCAGAAGCAGCAGCAACAACAACAGCCGCAGCAGAAACAGCCGCAGCAACAACAACCGCAGAAGCAGAAGCAGCAGCAACAACAACAGCCGCAACAACAGAAGCAGCAACAGCGCCCTAAAAAGGAGAAGGTAACACCCATCTTTACTTATACCACAGCCCTGCGAGAGACCATCGATCTCTGTAAGTATGCTATTGGTGTAGGTACATAATTTTCAACTAAAATGTTTACACCAAAAACGCTATGCTATTCAGTGCAAGACACTGGAACAGCATAAGCGGATTAAAAGCTTGCATAAGCGGATAAAAGGGGAAATAACATTCCCAACACTAGGGGGAGCCTACTAAGCCATTGGTGGGTTCTTCGCAGCATTGAATATAGAGTCAAGCTGCTCGCAACGGATAGTCCGTCGTATCCTAGGAGCGGCTCCTATCTGGATCTCATGCTAATAGACTCTCGACTGAGACTGGCAGACACGAACGAATGGTATATTAACTGTCTACGGACCATTGTATACGACAGTGACCATTGCGGACTATGTGCCGTGATCACAGTACCTGACGAGTTCGCGGAGATGGCAGAGTGTGTCCAAACGCACCCCTACGATTACATTAGGGTGTGCTGGCCGCGCTTTGCCAATTCCCTGACGAGAGCGCTCACTTCGAGCGCCTCCGTCCCACCGTCTAATAGGAACCTGTCAAACAACGAGATTGACAGGTACCTTAAACAAATGGACGATATCATTAAACAGACAATGAACAGTACGATACCACGCCAACGACAGCACGATACCACAAACGTATACCGAAACGCGACAATCGACGCACTGCACAGACAAAAAAGTAGACTCCTGACAAGACTCAAACTCTTGTACAGGCGGTTTACCGACAGATAAAACTCGGAGGTCAGGACACTGAAGTCACTGGTTAAAAATCTCCAACAGTTGATCAGAGAGAATTACAGAATATCTGTAAGTATGCATTGAAACAACAGAATTCGTGCTGTAAAATCCAACAGAGTATGTTCCCGCAAATAAATAAAATATTTCAGAGAAACAATCAGAATGACATTCAGGATCTAAAGCTTCCGACAACGTCAAACAATGAACGTTTGCTACGAACAGACGACTTTTTCGTGGTTGAGGATCCTCAGGAGAAGATGGCGACAGTGGGAGCTGTCTTCCAGGAAGTGTACAAGGTGAAAGATAGTATTCGCCCGAACCATGACTGTTATCCAGGTCCTGGTCCTGCTTCATCACTTCTACCTTAGAAATGATTCCGACCATTGGCGGTCCGAGAATCTTGGTTATACCAGGTTCAGTGAAGATCTCATAGCAAACAATGCCATCGCCAGTGAGGGGGCTAATACCCTGTTCATTTCGACGGAAGATCTCCAGATGATCTTTCAGTCATTGAAAAAGAAAAAATCTGCGGGTATCGACGGTATATCCAATGTTGTGCTTAGACACCTTCCACCAGTGGCTGTAGAGAGGTACACCATCCTGTTCAACAATGCACTGAATAATGCATATTATCCAGTACACTGGAAGACAGCGGTGGTGCAACCAATCCCCAAGAGGGGTAAAGACACCTCTAACCCCTCAAGTCTCCGGTCGATAAGTCTTCTTCCGAGTATCAGCAAGGTCTTGGAGAAGGGGATCCATAGAGCCCTGTCTAAATGGATTGAGGACTATAAAATCATCCCGGATAACCAATTTGGTTTCAGAGCGGGGCATGACACTATTCATGCCGCGTCGAAACTTGTATCGGATATCCAGTGGAATAAATGCAACAACCAATGCACGGGTGCCTGTCTGATTGACTTGGAAAAAGCCTTCGACACCGTATGGCTAGAAGATCTTTATTACAAGCTCAGTCGGATGGGCATAAGCAAACCACTGATATATATGATTTTTGACATATTAACCGGTAGAAAGAAAGTTGTGAAAATTGCCAACGTAACTTCTACCCAAATATTTGGGTACGGACTGCAACAGGGTACGGTAAATTCGCCGATCCTTTTCAGCATTTACCTGAGTGATCTACTTGTTTCTCTACACCACTCAATAGCGTATGCGGACGACCTTATCGCGTACAGATCAGGTCCAACGATCGACGTCATTGTTACTCTTTTGCAGCGTGACTTCGAAAAAATTCAGAAGTATTGTGATGACTGAAATCAGAACCTATATTGTTCAGAACACCTTTGTCTAGGGCCTCTCGGGACACTAGAAAAAATTGGCGCAGGTTCTCTATCTTTTGGCCGGACGGGCGTCCACTGGCGAGACAAAGTGTAGTCAGATACCTTGGGATCGTGCTAGATCAGTATCTATATTTTGACAAACATGTAGATGCTGCTCTGACAAGGGCCCGGGGCGCTTTCGCTCTGACAAGATGGCTGTTTCATAGCAGCCAACTTGATTCCAGGGTGAAGGTAATCTGCTACATGGCCTTAATCAGGCCCATGGTTGCCTATGGATGTCCCGTCTGGTTCAATGTGAGAGCCAGCTTAATGGAAAGGATTCGGGTGTTTGAGAGACTTCAGGACTTGTCTCGGGCTACATAGGACACCCGAATCTGGGTACACGAAATTTTACTCGAACGAGGTCCTATACAATAGGGCTAGGATTGTACGGGTGGATAACTTTCTGATCAAACTGATTCGGAGCCACGTTGCAAGAGCAATAACTTCGGTCAATAACCTGATCTCCGAGGCTTACTACCCCAATGAATTATTCCATGAGAGAGTGTGTCTTAACGGCTTTATCCCGCCAGAAGCATTCTTGTATTTAGATAGATGTGGTCTGATCCAGGATAGATTGGCGGTACCGCTAATCTTCCACATGGGTCGCAATTCCGTGGAACGGCGATTCCTGTACAGACCCGATGTCGCGCTCCGTGAGCCCGAGCGCCTCAGGATTTGTAGATCGGTCTCACGCTGGGATTGAGGAGACGTAGTCCGCCAGCAT
Organism: Merodon equestris; assembly: GCA_958301585.1. Taxonomy (NCBI): domain Eukaryota; kingdom Metazoa; phylum Arthropoda; class Insecta; order Diptera; family Syrphidae; genus Merodon; species Merodon equestris. The sequence goes on along the minus strand of OY284416.1, from coordinate 76,295,986 downwards.
CAACGCTTTTGGTGGCTGCAGAGGACTCCGTCAACGGACACTTCACTAGGTGCAGCCTCTTCAAGGCAAAGCCTGCCAAACACCGATAGCAGGCTTACATAGGCTAGGGTAGGGTAAGGTAGGGTAGGTTAGGGTAGGATAGGGCAAAAACGAAAAAAAAAAAAAAAATAAATAAAAAATACAAAATGAAAAAATCACAAAAAAAAGAATAAAACTGAAAACAAAAAAAAAATATAAAAATAAAATGTGAACAAAAACAAATCGTTTTCATTAATTTTAACATTTCAACTGAAATTGCAAACAATTTTTCCTTTTGCAAACAATTATGTATGTGACAGACTGTATATATAAAATATATGTATATTTATAATGTATATATTTGTGTATGTATGTATATGTATGTATATATATTTTAGTTAAGTTCGAATAAGATAGGTTTAGTTAGGTTTATTTAGTTTAAGGCAGGCTTAAGTTTTATATAAAATATTTCAAAAAAGAATGATCATATGCTAAGTTTTTAATAAAAAAAATAAATTTTCTTAGCTTAAGTTACGAGTAGTTATAATGTTAATAGTAAATTTATGTAGTCGTCGAAAGACATATGTTTCAATTGTACTGTTTGTTTTAGAGTGTCCGCCTAGGGCCAGTAAGATAGTTACATTTGTTAAAATAGTTAATCTAGTTTTAAGCATTTTTGACTAGGGTAAGATAGATATAAGATAATATGAAATAAAAATGAATTTAAAACTAAAAAAAAAAAAGTTTAATATCTACATTTTACATGATACCCGATAACTTGAGGAAATGTTGTCCCTTCTAATGCGGTAGTTATTCTCGGGGATCATCTTTTTTATTTTATTTTTAAGTTTCTCACTCAGTTGCATGAGGTCTTGTTAGGACACAAGGAAAATGAAACATTTTGTTGAAAAGGTGTAAATTCATTCGTTCAGATTCATAAATCAACACTTTTCTTTAAAAATCACAAAAAATTAAACACATAGTGTTGTAGAATCTTAGCATGACGTAGACTGATTTTTATATTTACGTAAATGAAGATTGATGTAAAGTATTTGAATTCATACGAAAAGTCTGATTCATGTTTTACTTCCCACCGCACAACGACCTTCAACTCATAACAAAAAATAGAATCCATATAGTGACTGTAATAAAAGTTATTCTTCGGCGATCATCGCGTAAACAAGTTAACGGTGTATTATCGAAAGCAATAAAAATCAAAATGTTTGATTGCCTCCTTAGCATATGTTAATTGTTCCCACAATTGCCCGTTGACCATATGATTTTTATCTTTTTGCTAAGGGATTCAAGTGATCTAACATTTTTCTCTTCAATCTGAAAACAGCCTTGTTATACATACATAATGTTCTTTCTAGCAAAATTAGTTTACTTTTAACAGCCGAACTGAGTGGATAGGAAGTGTAAATAATTCGAGCTGAGAAACAGAAAATATAATAAAATTGTGAGTTTTTGAAATAAACCAAAGGTGGTGATTGTGCCTAGCGTTTGTAATTTAATTAACCTAAATAATTATGATAAAATGTCGCGAAGGGTATCATATCTACATAAATGTCTAAAAAAAGAATTAGTCTCTTAACATAAATCCGGCGAGGATGGTTCCATGTCATAGGCTATGGAATTTTGAATTAGTGATGATATAAATGTTATCTAATGAAACAAATTTTGTTTCATTGGCAAATCGCTCTTTTATTTACAATAGTACCTTACCCTTACATATATGGTATAATTGGACCAAGTTATAAATTGAAAGACCATATTTCTGTATCAATAATTTTTTTGTAATCTTTGAATTAAGAAATAATCATTTCGGAGAATTTAGTTCGAAATAGAAATGTGTATCGAGGCAAGACAATTCATTATATTTTTTGATATGAGGTGCTCGCGAATTTCGTGGGTGGTGGTCAAGTTCCTCATTTACAATATAAATAAGCTACATAGTTATATAGTTGAATAGAATTAAAAAAAAAAAAATTGTTATATGTTTGAAGAGGCATGAATGGCTTATTCTTGTTTAAAAATTTTAACCTCCCTACTGAATATCAGATCACGCTCTAATAGAGTTTACCTATTTAATTTGGCAGTAAATAATACAATACAAACTCGAAAATCGCAATCAAGTTATTGCATTTACTGAGATCGTTGCACCTACCGAGGTAAAATTATACAGTAAGAAACATGGTAAATAGAGCACCTTTTTGTGAGGTTTAGCGCGAAAAGTTAATATTCCCTTTATAAAAAAGTTTATTTAATTTATTTTGGTGTTTATGCACATTATTTTTCTCTTGAATACCTGTAATTGTTGTCCGTACTTTGTTACAATTTAGGCATTTTATAAGAGCAGTCTCCCATAATTCCAACAGATGAAGAATGTCTTTTACTGCAATAGCATATTCTTAAGCCCACTGAATGCATGTGTTAAAGGATTGCCGCTTTTATTTTAGAACATGGGGTAGGTTCAGCCTCACTCTCATCCGTACTTCAATTTTCTCGCGTTTAGTGATCCATTTTCTGTTCAACTAATTGTACTTCCACTCATAAAGCTCTTCATTTGTAAACGAGACATTCGGTGCAAGTTCTTTAAGTTTTTAAAACATTTCCGCTTATAATGCTTAGAGGAATTTTGTCTTCTCCAGTCCACTCAACTTTTAGTTTCATTAATACTTTCCGGCTTTAGCTTATGGGGCTTGGCATGCACCAGCTAGAAGACAAATAGCATGTCTTAAACTGAATTCCTTAATTTTTTATTCCGATGTGAGGTAATACTTGCTATCAAATGTGCTAAAAGACTTTTTTATAATAAGCTTTTGTTAAATTAATAAAATGTTTGGTCTATCGGTTGAAGCTGGAAGCCATATAATGTGTATCAGGCCATCATCACTTTTCAGAATCTTTAGGGTCAACCAGATGCATTTATGCAGCCGAGGAATGTTATTCGTTCCCTGCTAATTTTGCATCCAGAAGCAGATGATTCTTTGCAGCTCACTAGTATTTTGTTGGTCCTTGTCTAAAGAATAATTCGGACTCGTCAGCATTAGAATAAATTAGTTTGGTTCGTTTTCAAAAAATAGCTCGGGCTGTTGTAAATGTTTAATAGTGATAGCTTATCTCGTTGATTTCAAAGAGGTTTGATATCGGTCAATAACATTCAGTTAACATCGCTTTGAATTTCATAAAAGAAAAACCTTTTGATTGTCTTGAATATGCCAAATTTTGTGTTAACTAAGCAACTTTTGCGGGAGGTGTTAATTTTTTGCTTTAATTGGAATAAAAATAAAGTTGAAGCGCATGAAATGCTTGTGAAAATTTATGGTGACAAAGTTCGAACTGATAAATCATGTTGGGAATGATTTGGACGTTTTAAGAATTGTTATCTCAGCGTTGAAATAAACCTCGTTCTGGACAATCAATATACAGTGCAACCTCGATATAATAAATCGGAGGGGAACAAGTAAATATTCGTTATATCAAGTAATTCGTTGAACTGAGGTTTGTTATGTTGAGGTTAGGTTGGTCTAAAATTCGTTATAAAGAGGCAAAAAAATAGTTTTATTCACCTCAACATTACGTACTCATCTTGTTATAGCGAACAAAATGATAACATATTTTCACCAAATTACTGTATGTATTTTCTATTTAAAAACAATTAGGTAGTTAACAAAATTTTATTCTTTGTGTTATATGTCGACGGTAGCACTAACGCAGAATTGTGAATCAGGCTTAAGAGTCATACATTGGTGGGAACTTTATATGTATGTATGTATAAAGGTTTTGGGTTGACAAAATTCGTTAACTAGAGGTATTTATACTTTTTCTTGATAGTTGAAAATTCGTTATAAAGAGGTTGTTCGCAAAAAATGTTCGTAATGTAAAGGTATATTTTATATTGACTCCTATGGACAATTCAAGGGGATAACGAAGAATTCGTTAAATCGAGGAAGTCGTTATATTGAGGTACGTTATATTAAGGTTGCACTGTAGTTTGGAGACGAAGAATTAGAGGTATTACTCGGTGAAGCTCCGAATCAAACTCGAATGGAACTTGCAGATTCATAAGGGGTAACTCAGCAAGCAGTTTCTGAAGGAGTAAAATCCAGAGGAATGATTCAGAAGCAAGGCAATTAGGTTCGTCATGAATTAAAACCGAGATATGTTAAAAGGAAATTTTTTACTTGTGAGCAGCAGATTAAAAGGCAAGAAAAAGGGTTCCTTACATCGGGTTCTGACTGGGGATGAGAAATGAAAAATGGATATTGTACGATAATCACAAGAAGAAATATACTATATTACGCTAAGCTTGGTCAACCGGCTATCAATCACATCAGAAAAACGGCCGGAAAGGACATGACAAACTTATTTTTTTGCACGTCAACGCTTGACCTCATATCATATACTTCTTAAAAAAATATTTGGAAACAATAAAGTGGGATGTTCTACCGGACCCGTCGTATTCTCCGTACCTTGCCCGTTTTGACTACTGACTTTTCCGATAGATGCAGCACGATATCAACGGAATCATAAATTGGCTCGACAGTTGGATCGCCTTAAAAGATGAGAATTTTTTTCGAGATTAAATTAGAGAATTGCCTCAAAGGCGAAAAAAGTAGTAATCAGTGATGGGCAATACTTTGATTAATCTGTTTATTAATTTCGTTTTAAATAAATTAATTTTTAATGATTAACAAAAGATGGACCCAATCAATTTCTACTCCAATAAATTTGTTCTGTTGAGAGATGCAGCCCCTCATTTTTTTTCAAACTGAATTAAAAATGGGTCGACAGAAGTTGATTTATTGAAAACCAGCTCGCCTCACAATATCAGGTGACGAAGACCATATTGTTTTTTAAATCTGGACATCCAGCCATAACTTACATTGAGAGATCCCTCCTTTTCTCGCATTTTCTTATGCAACTTGCGAGCTTTGCTTTGAGGATATCGACGGAAATGGATACGTTTTGACTTCTTCGTTATAATCTAATCTCTACAAATGACTTTTGCTGATACACTACATTTTAATTTATTTAAAATTCCACTTTTTTAGTTTAATTGTTAGTTTTATAATTTTGTTTATCTTTTGATTATGGCTCAAAATTTCATAAGCAAAACAAGAAGTAAGAAGGAATTTCCCCATTTATGAATTCCTAGTAATATGAAGATAAATAAGTAATGGAAAAAGAGAAGAAAAAAGAAACTGGTTATTTCCAGTCCGCATAAATATTTTTTTTTTCGTTCCTTATACACCCGCTAGGTTAACGCAAAAATCATATAAAGAATGGAGGCACATTTATTGCAAAAATGGAGAAAATGGAGAAAAACGAATAAGGACTCTGCTTGATAAAAACTGACATACACAGCGACTTGGTGAAGGTAATGTGAAAAAAGTAGAAAATGTTGTGTTAGTAGATCGAAGAGTGACCAACAGGTCACAGGGATCTCATATGGCAGTGTCCAATGAATCCTTGTGAATTTATTGCTTATATGATGAGGAAATGTTTTTGTAACGTTTCATGCCCATGGATAAAACCTGGATCCTCCAAATTGATTCCAAAACCAAACAACAATTGATGACTTGGAAGCGAACCTTCTTACCGTCGTCAAATAAATTTAGAGTGGCGAACTCGGCGGGAAAGGTTATTACATCCGATTTTGGGGTGCTTAAAAAATAATTGTAGTGAAATATTTGGAAAAGGGAGCCACTATTTCCAATCTTACTAAGCAGGCCTAATAAGATGCTCATTAAAAAAGCCACAATTGATAGACTGCCATTCAAAAACCGGAATTCGAAATGCTCGACCACCCACCCTATTCGCTAGATTTAACTCCAAGTGACTTCTACTTCTTTCCTCGGCACAAGGAATACATCCGAGGCAAAAAATTTGAAGATGATAGCGAAGTTATTGCCGTTGCTGAGGCATTTTGAGAGGGTTAAGACAAAGATTTCTGGGCTTAGAAAAATATGGTATACATATTTACCAACTAACATCATATAAGTTGTCATTGTGGAGATACATTTTTTTGAGGAGTTGCATTTACAATGTCAATAACGTTATGTTTTATAATGTTGCAAAAATCGAGGAGTTGCGTGCGATTACCGAGTTTATATAATTTAACATCTGCAGATACATTTCAAGTTGCTGATTGTTGGTGGCTAAAATTGCTTTCCCTTTATAGTTTACATTTTATAAATTAAATCCTCTACCAGGCCAAGAATTTGTTGCATTCATACTATTTAAGGGATAATTTTTTTTTATATTTCGAAACCATTTATTCATTCTGAGTTCGATTTATGAGAATCCAGGACTTCTTACAATGTATTTTTTTTTTTTTGGTTATTAAAAATTCAAATACCATATTTTTTCAAAACTAGCCTTGACAACATAGGAATTAGCTATCCATCATTGGAAATTATATAAAAGTACATAAATAAAGAAAAAACGTGCCAAAAAAAGAGTTTTTTTTTCTTTACTAAGCATTAAACAATCTTAGAAACCTAGTATGATATAATTTTTGCCTAGTGCCTCTAGGTAATATTTATAGATTCCTACACTACCTCAATTAAATCAATTATGATTCTGTTAACTATGAAAGACAACAAGAAACGATTCTCGTTAACTTAATATATTTTTATATTTATAATACAAAGACTTTTATTTTGTTTCTCTCCGGCATATTTTAAAGCTAGTAGAAGTAGGATTCTTCCATCTCTGGAAAATATAATAATCACAACTTAGATAAAAGTTCGGCCTTGGTTGTTCAATAAAACTAATACGTAAGTCACAAATTTGAATGAGGATCATTAATGTTGTCTTTTATTAATTAATTAATTCATTAAATATGTCAAAGAAAGGAAGAAGGAAAATAAATAAATACCTTATTATTATAAATAAAATAGTAAAAAATACCTTATTATTATTATCGTATTATTTTGTTAACTTTACATAAAAGTACAGAATAACAATGTACTGAAAACAGCACTAGCTATATATAATAATATAATATAATATAATATATTTACAATACGTGTTCAATTGTTCATCATCGAATCAAACGAATTTTTTAAAGTTAGTATTGGATATTTTTTTTTACAGATTTCATTGACTTTTGTGCATTCTGTTGCAAAATGGTTAATAGTAGTTTTGATGCTAAGTTTTTTTAAACTTTTTCTCAGCCTTAATTTTTTTCTCTAATTATCTATTTTAAGTTAATCCTCAGACCGAAAGGCATAGTCTGAAGTTGGTCTGTTTGTTAAAGTGTGTCCGTGTAGTACTGACCTTATACGGTATTTTAAATTAGTTATATTACTTGAGCTTGTTTTAAACATTTTTGTCTGGGGTAAGATTGTTCTAAAAAATATAAATAAAAATGAATTTATCTTACGATGTTGAGCCTGGAATCTAGTGTTATTTTTAGACTGTGTTCCTTAAAGTTTAATTTATGATGGAATATAATATCAAGTGTACTTAACTTATTACACCTAGGAACTTATCTTAACTTATTAACAGGATGGGAACAAGATAGTTTTCCACTTATTGTTCTCTATATGCAATTGGTTGCACTTGACTTTAGAAATTTTAGTACCCAAATACCAAACATTAATGCAAAGGAGAAATTTCTTAAAATCGGCTTGAGTTCGTGAATCATCGTTATATTTTAAACGCAAATGTATGTACATCTTCTTCTTCTTCTTCTTCTTCTTCTTTTCCTTTTTCCGGCGTTGTTATGGTCAGAAGTGTAGGACCATAACCTTCCCACTTAACTGCATTCCTACTGGTCCGCTTGTGGGGTCCGTCGGTTTGACCTCAGAAAGTAGCGACAGGCTTCCCGGTTTGGGATTACTTCATCGCTGAGGCCAATCAAATGCTGTTGTTTTTGCATTTGTTTGCACCAATTGTTTTTCGGCCTGCCTTTTTTTTTTTGTGACACGGGCATGCTCCAGATTTTTTTGTTTGATCTTACTCTTACAACACCGGTGATCTCCAGTCGTGTCAACCCACTGATTTGCATGCACACTTGTGGGGCAGTTTAATGGTGGTATATGTGTCCCTAGGCTCACCTTGGTGTTTTCTAAATTGCCTAGATGTGATTTTTGTTTACCTTTGTTTTAGTCGCCTTTTACGACAAGCGAGAGGTATCGCTGCAGGGATATTCTTAACCCGTCCCTGCACGGAAAGCAAATGTATGTACATCATCCATATAAAAAGTGTGATTAATATTTTTTAATTATTTGATTAAGTCATTAATATCGTTATAAGCTATGATGAGTAAAGCTACCAACAGTGGGGAGTCTTGGTGAATACCGCCATCCAGGTTATATGTAGATGTCTGAATAAATGTAACTTACTTTGGCTCTGATATTTCTATGTGTTGGGAAGTATTTTATAAAGCTTTACATTTTAGGGCCAATTTGTCATTTAAATAACTTGTCGAGCGATACGTCAATTCTGTCAAAAGCTTTCTCGAAGCCAATATATGTATAAAATACTAACATGATAAACTCGAAGAGATAAACTCGTCAATATGAAGTAAAGAGTCTTTTGTACTCCGCCTATGCTTAAAAGCAACTTGTTTACTCGTAAGATCTATTCGTCCCAATGAACCAAAGTATTCTTCAAAGTTTGAATCGGTAGGGGTGGATTTGTTTAGGGATGAGGATTGAGGTCACGGTATTCCAAGCTTTTGGAATAAGAATGGTGAGAATGAGATACAAAATTCTCTCGAAGCCTAGTGACTTGCCTTTGACATAGATAAGGTAAGATTCCAACTTTAAAGTTTTAATAGGATGCTCAATAGCATTGGCAGATTGAATTAAATTCAGCTATGAATAGTTATCGATTATTGCAAGGTATCTTGCGTCGCAGAATAAAGGGGAACATTTTAAATCACTAGACATTTTAAATCGCAAGACCGTTATTTAGGAAAATCCTCCAAAATTCGACTTGAGTTAGTTAGACATTCAGGAGTAGATATAACAAGTTCAATGAAATTGGGAGAATAATTACTAATTTAGTAAGGGTCTTAATGTCGGACCATACGTTTTTACAAGGTGGTTTGGGATTGACGACTTCCGTAAACTTTTGAAAGCTTTCAAACTTAAATAAAAAAAATATATATAATGTTTCCAAAATACGATTGACAGCTCTGAAACTATAGATTATTCATTTAAGATAAATTACAATTAGAATAATATTATGCAAAATTAACTCAAATCTTTGTCGGATATATCTATTTCGGTAGAATATTTTTTGTTCATGGAAGACTGATTATTTCTTGAGCATTTTATCAAATGGTCTCATAATTTCTTACTTCTCGGTTTTAAGACCATGAATCGTCTCTTAAAAAATTGCCCACACACTTTCAATTGGGCTCAGATCTCGACTCTGAGGTGGACAATTCATTACAGAGAATGTAGTGCCATCCTACGCCGTTTTTTTTTCTATGCATCTGATTGTCCTGATTGTTTGGAGGTCGTCATATAAAAGTTGCTCCACGTAGACCTTGATTCATTGCTTTCCGTCACTGAATTCTAAAAAGATAGAGAAGAATCAACACAATCTTTTACGAATTCAATTCGTTTATTTACCATTTGTTATCTTCTAATACTTTGGCGTCTTCGAAGGTTGCTTCTAGATCCAGTTTTTCTATCGTCCTAGCCGAGTTGAGTAAGCCGTACTCCTCCTCTATTATTATTAATAAAAGTTGAATTAGACAGACACTTTAATCGATTTTGCTACAATATTTGTGGCGAACCCTATAGTTTGTTTGAAATCATACAACATACATATGTATGTATGTAAAACGAGAAATAAAGTAGAATTTTTAAGGACTAATTGCTGCCCTCAAGAAGAAAATTTTGTTAGGCAATTTTCGAGTAGGTATAGTTTATCTACAGCTTTCAATTCTTGAGTTAACGTAATCCTTTTTTGTTCTTCTATGAGCCACGTATTTTTTTACTTATATTTATTTCCATTTCATTACGATTTACAAGATTATTATTGTCAAAATACCAATTCTTTTGTTTTATAGCAACAAATTATATTTATATTAATTTTTTAACAACTGAGTAATAGACGAAGAAAATGTTTGACAACAAATTTGGTATCAAGAAATTACATGAGTTCTTCAGTGGAGCACTTTGTGGTAAGATTACCAGTTTTAATGGCACTAAGTACAAAACATTTGTTGTCATTATGAACAGCCGTGCAAATGAATGCTCGATTGTGCTAACTCAACGTGCGTATCGTGCAAAATATCGTGATCGTGTTGCGCCCAAAAAAGATACAATTCGTCCTAGCGCCTAGAATTTTTTTCAATTTGCTTCTGTGGCAAGCCCTCGTAAGCAACCTAGGCCACGTCCGCGGCGTTCAAACTCATCTATTCAGTCTGTGAAGGCCAGTGTTCAAGAAGACCCAAGTTTGTCATATCGGCGCCGTTCGCAGCAGTTAGGCATCAGTGGGACCACTTTGCGGAGAATTCAAAAGGATTATCTTCAATTATTTCCATACAAAGTGCAGATAACTCAAGGAATTTTGCCACAAAATGAGCCACGGCGCTTGACATACGCTGAACCGGAGTTCTGGCAGCAAATTTTGATGACCGATGAGGCACATTTTACGCTCTGGCTCAGTTTATAAACAAAATTGTCGCTTCTGGGGCACCGAAAATCCTCACATTATTCACGAAGAGCCGCTATATGATCAAAAAGTTACTGTTTGGGCCGGTGTATGCGTTAAAACCATCATTGGACCGTATTTCTTCAAAGTTGGCGATACAGTGGATGGCGATCGATATCGGCGGATGTTGGCCCATTATGTGGTCCCAGAAATGCGTAAAAAAGGCTTATCTCACTTTTGGTTTCAACAAGATGGCGCGACATGCCATACTGCGGACAAAACAATGAACCTTTTGCCTAAGAAGTTCCCTGGAAGATTGGTGTCAAAAAAGGGGGATATTGACTGGCCTCCGAGATCGCAGGATTTGACTCCTCCAGACTTTTTTCTTCGGGGATACTTGAAAAGCAAGATGTATGCTAACGGCCCGAAGACAATAGAACAGCTCAAAAGAAACATTCGTGTGGAAATCGCAGAAATTTCGACCGAAATGCTCGAAAATGTCATGGAGAATGCGCGAAAACGAGCCCATATTTGCATCGGCAATAAAGGCGATCATTTAATTGATATTGTTTTCAAAAATTAATTAAAATAAATTGTAAAGGTCTAAATTGAAAAAAGTTGTTGAATTTCCAAAATCGGTTAAGAATTGTTGAAGTTATTCGAAATTTACATCGACCCATATGAGATGGCGCACGCTGTATTTTCGAGGAATGATTGGAGAAACCAAATTGGATTTTATATTTCTTACAAAAGTTTATCATTTTTTTGGAAATACATATTTCTTTTCAAAAATTGACGAGAAGATGAGAAGACGGTCTATAGTTGTTGGGTCACATTTGTCACCTTTTTGTGTATGAGAATTATTATTGCTTTATTCCCAGAGAACAGCAATAATACAGGGTGTGCTTTGTTTATAAAGAAAGTCAAAGGTTCAATAACTAGATAACTATTTTTTTAATGACAATGGTACTTGGGTCGTCTGTTCCACACAAGTTCTTTGGCGTCTTGTGTTGAGATCACTTGAAGTACTTCAGCTTGAGTGACTTCACCTAAAAAGAACGTTGATAAGACTACATTGTCTGGAAGGAAATCTCGATAGGTGATTTCCAGACAAGAGATACTATTTTTATAACTTTCAGCTAATTTCCGGCAAAATAATGGCCTTTCTAAATTGTTGACTTGGACAATCTATCGCTGGGCTGTTTTGCTACTCTAATACTGTACTCTTATAGAAAAATTAATGTAGTACAATATGTACATATGTCCATGCCAGAAGAAATTTTTATCTGTTACTGAAACATTTCTGGAATAATTCTAAAATGTTTCTGAAATGTATTTTCTCGGTCTGGAAGCCGAAGAAATATTTCTGAAATGTTTCTCAGTTTGCCATTCGGACGGACGATTATTTATAATATGTTTCTCAATAAACATAAAAAATGTCAAAATAAGGCACAACACACTAAGAGATATGCTTTATTTCGAAATTAGAAAAAAATATACATCAAAGAGTGAAGTGAACCAGTAATGGCCAGAAACTGGAAACCTACTGCTAAACGTTTTTTGATTCTGGGACTGTATCAATAAAAATTCAAATTCATTTCTTGACACCGTAGCGAAGTGTCTCTATTCACGTATTAGCCTAAACTGATGATTCTGAGATTATGTAATAGCTTTAAGTTTGCCGAGCTTTCTCTATTTTTAAGAAAAAGTAATTTTTAATGTTTTTTTTTATATTGCCCTGACAGTGAAATACAGCGCTATTAATTCCATCTCTTTTGATTAACAAAATATATATAAAAAGAGACATTCCAGGTATTTATTCATGGTGTCACCACAAAAAATGTCTTTAATGTTTTAGAAATGTCATTTAAACAATGTTTTTTTTTTAATGTTTCGCTCTTTTGTGTTCACATGTTACTCGAATAGCGGGGAATCAACCTAAACATGTTAGTTAATCTTTAGTGAATGCCAAAACAACATGTCCTATGAATGGACATATGAAATATTTCAACAGTTCTCTTTGTTGTTTTCTGCTTGTTTTTCAATAAAAGAAAAATTGACAGTTGCTTAAGCTGTTAGCCCTCATTCATCAAAGATGTTAAAAACATGTTACATAGTTAAGATTGTCCCCATTTGCTCTTACCTTATATTACATAGTAGAGTAATCTGCGAGCTCCCCATAAAAATAAAATAGGAAACCTGTAATTTTCTTTCAATTACGTTGCTCTCAGTTTCTTTAAGAAGTTACTCGAATACTATTAGTACAATAGTATTATCGGATGCTTACGCATATTTACAGATGTAGATAAGTACGTAAGTTAAGTGCAAAGTAATCCCCAGGTCTCATTCAATGATCGTAATGATAAAATAACGTGACTTCTAAAGTTTTTCTTTGTTATCACTTTTATATTAATTATCAAATATTTTAACTGACAACACATGTAGCACTTACATACATATGTATAACATCTGAGTTGTTTACCTTCTATATCATCAGTATAGAAATCGTATACACATAAAAGAAATAGTCTTTAGCAATTGAATTTGAGAAAAAAAAACATACAGTGATATATTTAAGTACCCTTTTCCAAACAAATCGAATGACGTGAAACAGGTGGTAATCGGAATTTGAGGAAAAAATCAAGCAATTGGGTAGTTCTACAACAAAAGTATCTGAATGAGGTAAAATTTATTATAAACGTTCTTACCCAACAAATGCAACACCTACGCACTGGTAATCCACCAGTGTTTTGTTTTGCTTCTGAAAAAAAAAATTCCAACACAATGTTTGGAGAGAGAATAAAGTACTATTGATCTTTAATGTGTTTATAAGTATAATCCGAGGATACTTTGAATAATAGTTTGTTTTAAAAATACCGTAAACGACAGTAGTATGAATACACTACGATTTTGATTTCAGTTATTTTTGCTAGCAGGCCTAGTCGGCAATTGGTAAATAATATAAAGAAATCTACATTAGACCAGAACAGAAGGGAGCGACGATGAAAATGAAAGGCAAGCGAAATCAAATCGTTATTGCCTACACATCACGCATCAATTTGCTAATAGCATTGATATAAATGAGCAAAACGGCGATATCACACAAAGATTGTGTTCTCCTTAAAAGTACACGAGAATTTCCGAAATACGAAGTTGATTCAATAAATAAGATGACTTTTAATTTGTCTCTATCTATTTTGTCCCCAGATATAATACACTTGCACCGGAGCTTTTTCTTACCCTCGAAGCACTCTTCGTATGCGCCTTTTGGTATAGTTTTGCTCTTCCAGCGAAGCGGTCTTTATATTGCCTGTTGGCAATTATTTCATTGCTTTCTTTTTTGTATTCATCGTGGCCTTGCCCTGTGCTCCACTATATCTTTGTAATTATTACTAGCCATTTGGAACAAAGTTCAAAGTCTCTGTTGACAACCCTGCGCTAAGCCTCCTTGTCATGGGTATGTTCCATCCATGTTTCGTTGTCCTGCTCCATCTCTTCTCTTCTAGGGAAGGATAATCCCTCGAAGGCGTGGCCTCACTCATTATTTTTTTGACTGTCTACTATCCATTCGTTCTACGACTACGTGTCCTGCCCTTCTTAGTCTTCGGGCTTGTATTACTGGGATAATGCTTTGGGCTGAATAGAGTTACTCGAGTTATTGATTGTGTAGTTTTCTTCATTCACCCGTTTCATCATCGTGTTATCCACCATAGATGTTCCTTAAGATCAATCATAAGATTAAGAACCGTAATCTATCTTCCTCCCTCTTTGTGTCACTGTCATTATTATAGTTTCATAGATATGGGTTTTGATATTGCGGGTGATAGAGTTGTTTTGAATAGTTCATTCATCGCGAAGAAGCACGCGTTTCCTTTTCTTGGCCCTTTTGTTTATTTCGTTCTAATAACTCGTTCACTTTCTCAAAGCGTTTTTCGAATACAAACAGATGCGAGTTTTGGATTGAGCCAAATTGGTGGCTATATATTTTGTTTTATTTTCATTTACTAATAACCCTGCTTCCTCTTCCTTTTTTGCCATTATTAGATTTTGTTTTTCTTAACTCACTATCTCCCAGATATAAGTAACCTTCCTTTAAGGGTTATTAGCCTCTTATTTTCTTGAAGGGACACATTTCAGCAACACTTTGAAAAGTATGTGGTATCAAGGCGTTGCCTTCTTTTAATCTTTCATGTATCTCGAATTTTTCATATAAGGCGTTTCCTTACTTTGCCTCTAGCCACACCTTTATCAATTTCACTAACTTTTTAGGGATTTCCAGCATTACAAGACGTGATACATTTTCGATCGGCTTATAGAGTCATACGCCTTTCTAAAATTCACGTATAGTTAGTGGACCGTATCATTCTCATTTGCTTCCTAAAATCTGTCGTATAGTGAAAATCAGGTCATTAGTCGAGCAGTTCCACCTCCAGCCACACTGGTAGTCTCCAATTATTTTCTTATACATAGTACGACATCAGTCTCTTAAGAGAATATTTGACAACACCTTGCAACAACCTGATAACAGCGATGTTGTTCGGCAATTGTTGATTTGTGTTCAGTTTTTCCGTTCCTCGGGAATAAAGTCATTGTTCTATATAGAATTAAGAAGCCCATGTAACTTCTTAATTAATAAACAAATTAATTCCTGTCCTGTCTGCGCATACCACTGTGATTTTTTTCATGGGGCAGAGAATAATTAGGAATTTAGTCGCCTCTTACGTCTGGTATTCTGTGTATTATAGCCACTATCTCCCAGTGGGATGCACTTCAGTTCGAAGCTATTGCTTACATATTTATTATTTGAAATGAAACTATGTTTTGAATTTTATTATCTGAAAACGAAATTCTTTTAATTATGTTCATCAAGTCCCACAACTGGCTCTAAATTCGCGAATCATCATCCCAGCGATCACGAGCGTGCCCTATTTTAGATAAGCACTTGTGTCAACGTTCACGCATTAGTATTTATTCGAATACCATTAACGGATTCGGGAGACCCGACGTGAGTAATGAAGCGTGAAGAATTTAATACGATCTTCGACAAACAAATATGCTGATATTGAATTACTGCAGTCACTGATGAAGTGTGAAGTGTGTGGTCTTGTCTCACACCTCTCTAATAAACAATTTTAGTTTACAAAGATTTATTACCAAAATAAAAATATTAAATTTAAAATACAGGTTGCATAGTTTCCTTTCTTATGTACAATAATTATTTTATTCATAATATTTCTATTACTTTAGAACTATTTTTTTCAGAATTTATTGTTTCCCAAATGCTTTTGCTTGTTCCTTGAACTAAAATTTGTTTTTCAATAAAATCTATATTTTCATTGTTACTTTCATCTTCCAAATATAGATTCCCTGTTATTACAATTTAATTAAATTGATCTGTGCAACAAGTACCATTATCGTGTTCCGAAAAGTCATTGATTTATTTGGTTATTAAAATTCACCTATTTCGATAGTAGCTTTGATGAATGTATTCCATTATCTAGTTACAATTTGTTCAGCACAATTTCGATACATTTTCTGGATTACAAATTTCTGGAAATTAGAATATTTTGCAATAATTTGATGTAGCTTTAGTTTTTTCTTGAGATTATTTTATTCGTATTTTCACAAAATTAATTAGATTTTACGGTGATGGTTTCTTGGTTAATATCCAATCGTTCACAATATCAGGTTGTTTTTAGATTGTCTTTAAACAATACACTATAACATGTTGGCATGTATGGCAATATGTGGCAATAAGTATTTACTTCTTCATTAATTAGAAAGTCAAACTCCAAACAAAATTGTAAATCTTTAATATGTCTATTTAGAGCAGTAATATCCGCATACCATAAAACTGATTGGTATTATTATTGTATTATTTTTTTATTTTTTTTTTTATTTTTTTTTGTTGGAGGCTTCTGCTATCTGTTGGAGCACTCAGACTCAAATTCAGGTCCATTGTACTACCGGACAGACACCTTGTCTTTATTGTATTTTCCCCGTTGTCCGGAGAAAAGTGAGGAGGGGCTTCAGTGATGTAGAGCTAAGGCCCCAAGGGTGCGCCACCGTGCGCGAGCAAAAGCGGGACAGTCGCAGAGAAAGTGTTCTGCTGTGTCATCTTCCTCGCAACATGCAGCACAGGTAGACGTCTCACTGATGCCAAGCACGTAGAGATGCTTGGCAAAAGTCTAATGGACGCACGTAAGCCTTCTGCAATCATTTCTCCTTAAGGATAAGAAAAATGTTGCGGACTTCTTGCAGACATCAGGGCGTACGCGCTTAGTCATTCTGCACCCTGGATATTCCCTCCATCTATGACTGTGTGCATTAAAGATCCAGTCATTGATGTCAGATTTGACCGTGGAAGCAGGTAGACCTAAGGCGAGTTCAGGTCCTGAGAAACTCTTCTCTGAGCCCCTTCTAGCTCTCGTTCATCGGAGATCTCGTTTCCTGGGATCCCAGAGTAATCTGGGACCCATACAAGCCTAAGTGAATTTAGTCTTCCGACTTTGTTCAAAAAGGTCTTGAGTTCATGCACTAATTTGGAGTTGGATAGAGGGTTGGACACAGCTTTGGGTGCAGCTTGGCTGTCACTTCAGACGCATATGCTTTTTCCCCTCCATCTGTGTTTCACAACATGGCCATTAGGATTGCGTAAATCTCCGATTGAAAGACAGACGCATATTTTCCTAACGAGAAGTGCAGTCGAATGTTTTCGTGCTCAAAGAAAACTCCAGCGCCGGATCCCTGCCCAGTCCTGGATCCATCTGTGAAAATGCGAAGACATTCCATTTGAGGTTCAGTGTCTGGCCAAAGTCAGTCCTGACGCCATGGAAATCTGGCTGTGAAATTACAGCGCAGTAGGATGGCAGGTGTCATTACGTCAGAAGGCATATCCATGAGATAGGGGTCGTAGGATATTTCTCGCGCAAGTACACTTTCACTCCAATGCGAGTTGTATCAAAGATCATTTCTCTTTAGGCGAGAAACAGTTTTCAGTGTACACCCTCGGATATATATGTCAAAGGGTGGAAGATTCATCATAGCATCTAGAGCAGCTCCCGGTGTGCTGGGGAAAGCCTCCGTGCAGCTGAGACAGAATGCTCTTGGGAGTTTGGTGAGTGAAGCCACATCGTGTTTGCGTGTTAGCCTGTTCCACCAAGCAACCGATGCATATGAGATTATCGGTCTTATCATTGCCGTGTAGATCCAAAGGACCTTTTTCGGCCGAAGGCACCTTTGCATTGCCAAAAAGCTGACAGCGCTTTGGTGGTTTTGGACTCAACATGCTTTGACCAAAGAAGCTTGCTATCTAGGATGACTCCCAGATACTTCGCCTTTTAGCACCAGCTGAGTAATGCCAGTATTTTTCCGCCGTCTCGTGAAGAGAACAACATCAGTCTTAAGGGGATTAACCGACAGCCCATTTCTCGTGCACCAGTCTTCGATCACATCTAGCGCCGTCTGCGCTTTGAGAGAGACATTCGCTAAACATGAGCCGACAGAGAGAACAGCAACATCATCCGCATATGACTGGGCATAGATTCCAGAGGCATTGAGAGCATCGAGCAGAGAGTCGACCACCATGCACCATAACAGCGGAGACAAGACGCCACCTTGCGGGCAGCCTCTTTTTACTCCAGATTTGACACATTGTTCGAAGCCTGCATCAGCGATCAATGTCCTGTGCACAAGCATTGCTTTGATCAACAAAACCAGTGGCATCTACGACATGCCATCTAGCAGCGTTACATATGCTCTCGAAAGTAGTGTTATCAAAAGCTCCCTCAAAATCGACGAAAATGCTCAGTATGTTCTCTTTTCTTTCGAAAGCGCATTCAATTCTCCCAACTAGGTTTTGAAGCGCAGTCTCGCAGGATTTTTCGCGCTGGTAAGTATGTTGCATGTCCGAGAGAGGATGCATTCGAAGCGCAACTTTGCGCATGTGCAACTCTACTAATCTCCCCATGCTTTTCAGCAAGAAGGATGTTAGACTCATTGGTCTAAAACTCTTGGCGAGTGAGTAATCTTTTTTCCCTATTTTGGGAATAAAGACCACTTTCACCGCGCGCCAAGGAATAGGTATGTAGGCAAGTGCCAGGCTAGCAATGAAAATTATTTTCATTCTTCGATTTACGAATAAGCTTCTTATACATATTCCTTCTGCTTCGATCGATATTTATTCCAGTCATCTTCCGAGTTCGAAGCTGATTGGTATACTCGAGCTTGTCGGTCACTTTTAAGATTTTGTTCGCTTGCTTTCCAAAATCTTTGAATTTGATTTGTTGGTCATTTATGTGGTCTAGTATGAATTCGGATTTCTTTAATAAATATTAGATTCTCTAAGTAGTATCAGTCCTCTCCATTGTTCCTGCAACGTATTTCAAAGTGTTCCTGTAATATTTAAAAAACCTCGTCGTGCTAGTTGAATTTCGTAAACGTCCAGTACTATAGCATTAAAATATGTATTTTTGTAAATTTGATAGTTATCTAAAGAGGATTTTGTACGTACTACCTTATATATCTAGGTCCATTAATACTGTAGTACCATTTACACATTTTTTCCAGTGTACAGTGTTAGGTTGAAAATTTGAAATATGTATGTTTGCGCAGTTTTCGATAGTTGGCTTTTGATTCATTCTCAAAAGAGTGTACACATTTCCCGTTCTTGATGCGGTAATTTATGTTCAGATACCATCATATTAATAGTCAAGGCCACCATTGTATAATAATTTTCTAAAGTACTAAAATGTATTCAACTTAAGTAGGTATGCAATATTTTCTTTGTTTGGGTTAATACTTGGTATATTTTTACTACTCATCCATGCGGAATATGTCGGCCAGAAAGGGCGACTGAATTCCTAATGGATAATTCCTAAATGATAACTGCACTACGGGCACTCCCGTTACTACAACAATACACCATTGCATACTCAAAACAGCATCAAAAATTGTTGACACAGCTTGATGTTAAATATGGGTCGTTTTACTTGGATAAGTTCGTGGATAACGATAAGTACGTTATATTGGATATCACAGGAACAGGAAGTTCCCTATAATTTTGAAACAGATTTATGGGATGTGATATTTTACAACGTCTGTATGCGTCTGTTCCGACAAAATCCAGGTTCCTCGATATAACTATGTATGGTATTTTTCAACGTAAATTGTCCAACGAAATTGTGGACGAAATATTTAATAATTTTTCACTTTCAACGTGAACATCCTACTCGGGGATTTCAAAGCGAAAATACATGATATACGAGTACATTTAATAATAGTAGAAGAAAGATAATAGTCTTAGTAAGTTTCGCTAGCTCCAGAAATATAATCATGAAAGCCGCAACATTTAACAGCGGAGAACAACCAATACTATTTCAAAACTCCCAAAGGGAAGCCTTGGTTCGACGAAGAATGCGAGGAATAAGTAAAAGCCCGAAATATTCTAAGCCCTGTTTTATTTCAAGCATTAGAAAGTAGTAAAAGAAAGAAAGTCGGTTCTTTCTGGATGAAAAATGCCTATAGCAAAAAACAAGGTTTACTAAATGACAGGAAGGACGTGAGGCAAGGGAGCAATATATGGTATGTAGAGTTACGCTGTACGAAAAGGATACTAGGCCAATTCATATTTTATTCACAACGATGATGGGAAGTTCGTTTTGAATAGTAAAAGAATTGTTGGAGAATACGTTTCGATAAATTGATGAATGTACCCGAACATGTTATCCACACAGTAGAGGTTCATGTAGAACTATTAACCATTGAGAAAGTAAAAGAATAAAAGAAGCAATCGATTGTCTTAGGAATAGCAAGTTGTTACAAGGTGCTGTCAAATATTCGCTTAAAGTGTACAGATTTTCACTATAAGGCAGCTTTTAAAGAAATGGGGATTCCACTAAACGGTAAACTAGCTATAAATCGCTCGAAATAAATTTACATCCTTGTGAAATGTTTTACCTGACACTTTCGCGATGCGTAAAGGATTACACTTTTTTTAATTTGGTGCTGGAATTCATAATGAGATCCCTTCAAGAAAATGAGAAGGGAATAAACCTTTGTGGAATTACATCCGTTCTAGCTTATAGTGATGCTCTGGACCTCCTTGGAGATTGTGAGAAAACGGGTAAAGCAAACACAAGAATTCTAATAATGGCGGAAAAGGAAGTAGACTTAAAAGTAAATGAAGACAAAACCAAATATATGGCCACTGACCGATTTGGATCGATCCAAACCTCGCACCTGATTGTACTCGAAAAACGCTCTGAGAAAGTGGAGCAGTTCAAACCGGCATGCAGTTGGAATACGCGTGCTTCTTCGCGATCAAAAACTTTTCAAAATAAATTCTTTTGGCACTCGAAATAATGCCAGTGACGTTTTACAGATCTATGAGTAAAAACGAGAAAAACAAATTTCGGTTCCTTGAAAACAAGATCTTAATTAGAATTTATGGCGGTAAAGAAATAGGCAAATGACGAACACAACATAATCAAGAACTCGAGGATTCAAACATTGTCCGAGTAATAAAATCCCGAAAACTAAGATCGATAGGAAACATAGAAGAAATGGACAGTGGATGAACAGTCAAGAGAATGATGAGTGGAAAATCCGAGGGAAAAAGATCGCCAGCGAGTTCGCGCCGTTGATGTGAGGACCATCTGAGGATGAACTTAGCAGAGATTAAATAGAACAGATAATCATGAAAGGGACACTCTCTGACGGTGAGGCTTGGTGAGGCGTTTTGAATAAGGCTCTTAGCTTTTCAATGGTCGCTAATAATAATAATGTTATTACATTATTACTAGTGCTTATAGTGTAGTTATTTTATTATTCAGTAAGTTTTTTTTAGTTCGATTTATTTTTCACTGTGTCGATTGGAAACAATGGTTTTGTTTAACGCGAAGTTAGTATTGCTGTGGATATGCAATCGTTGCAAAAGTTGTGATTATTTTATGAATTTTAGCTTTTAGTTCCTGGCATTGGTTTGATTTGTCATCTTCTATTGTACGTAGGTCTTCGCTTAAGATACCATGCAGGCCTTTTATGTCTGAATTACCTCTTATTGTGAACTGTCGTTACGTGTGTGTCAAACTTGTCTTGTAACTCATGTACTCGTATTATAGCCTATTTGACAGACTTGTCGATAATGGTTAGATACATAATTGTAAGAGTTATCTCAAACCTGGGTGCAATTTTATTTACTTGAAATGACAATTTAATCAGTTGTCTATCATATTTGGCTCTCTGATGAACTTTAAAGATGTTGGTAACTTTTGCAATGAGTTTTATCATGGTGAGGTAGTAATATTGTGTTTCAAGTTCACAGAATACCCCTTTTATTCCGTGGTGGATTGTGCTTTTATGTCCATTTAGTCAGTCAATTTGTCCGTCATTGGACTTAAGAAGTTTTAAATTTATGACAGGAAAATACTTTACAAAATTTGCAATTTACAGATTGTTATTGCCGCACTATATATGTTACCTATTAAACCTTTGCTTAAAAGAAGCCGTTTCATAAATTTCAATAAATTTGCGTTTTCCTCCACTTGCATTCGATTCTGTATTTTCCTTTGCAATAATCACCTAATTTTTTTTTTCGTTGTTATAATATGATAAATAAATTTGGTTCATGTACTCATGCAAGTGGATGGATGTAAGTATGATCGTCGAAATCATTCTGTGCACTGTGGCATCTCTTTTAGATTTGTAGAAAAAATTAAAATGTGGCCAAGGTGTACGATACATATGTACATATGTGTAAATCTTATCATGAATTCGAGTAGTATATGGTTGATATAACGTTGAAATGTCGCTGTAGCGGTCTTTAAACCAAATAGTAACATGACCATTTTGAGTTGAAATGACTTAAATTTGGTAGAAATCGTTCGAATGTGGTAAGGAATTGACATTTACCGATGTATTGGATACTGTTCATCATCGTTTGTTCGTTTAATTTCCTATAGTCCATTAATAGCCGATATATTTTATTTTTATTAGAGGGATCTAATTTTTTAGGTAGAATCCAGATTGGGGGCGTGATAGAAATGTTGGCTGTGCTTTCCATTAACTCCGTCAACGTATAATTCGAGATATAATCTTATTGCAGATGTGGATATCATTCTTTGTTATGATTTTATGTTTTATCTCATTTTATAGTTTGAGGGGTTTTGTCTCGTCATACATATAATAAATCTTTATTAGAATTTCTATTACCACGTTTGTTTAAAAAATAAGGTGACTTTTTGAAAGGGTTGAGTTGAACTATGGATTTTTTTTTATGTTTTTAAGTTGGTACAAAT
This sequence comes from Merodon equestris, assembly GCA_958301585.1. Classification (NCBI taxonomy): domain Eukaryota; kingdom Metazoa; phylum Arthropoda; class Insecta; order Diptera; family Syrphidae; genus Merodon; species Merodon equestris. The sequence goes on along the minus strand of OY284416.1, from coordinate 76,273,046 downwards.
TGTTAGTCATTCTGAATATTTGTACCTGTCCAATTCTATGTGAAAAATAAAATTAAGTGCTTCAATGTACTAGAAATGTTGGATGTGGCATTTGGCGACTCTGTGCAAAAAAAAAAAAAATATTTATAAGCGGTACAAGCTCTTCACAGAAGGCCGAGAAAATATTGCCCGCCTGGACACCTCAGCACGTAAACAACAGATGAAGTAGTGAAGAAAATTGCTATGGAGAATGGACGAATCATTTTCAGAGTAATTGCTGAGGATATAGGCCTATTGGTTGGCTTATGCCATGAATTTTTTGGGCATGAAACGTTAACTTCAAACGAAGTTTATTCAGAAATTGCTAAATCTTAACGAAAAAAAAAACCCTCATCCATATTTGCTGAAAAGCGTCCCCCCGGATGACAAAACATGGATATATGATTATAACGTCGAAACCAAAAACCAATTATCACAATGGAGGCTACCAGAAGAGTCAATACCAGAAAGGCACACCAAGTTTGGTCAGATGTGAACGAGTATCTTCGATTACAGTAATGTGGCTCATCATGAGTTCTTGCCGGAAAGCCGAACGGTTAATAAGGAATAGCACATTCAAGCTATGTGCGGTTCACTTGAAGCAATACGAAGAACATCTCTAAATCTGTGAGGAAAAAAAATCATCAAGTCATCGCTTGTGCATAATTCACCGGACTTGGCCCAAACTGAATAGACCCATGATACGACGGAGATTTGCCATAGTTGAGGAGATAAAGACCGCACCGCTGGAAGAAGCAAGTCTATACAAAAAAGTGCATACCAGAAGTTCTTTAAGCGTTGGAAAAAGCGCTGCCGCAAGTGTATTATATCTAAGAGGGATTACATACTTTGAAGGGGATAAATTAGATATTGATGAATAAATAATATCTTGCGAAAAAAAATTGAAAGTTACTGTGGTCTTAGTTTTGAACAAACCTACCTAGCTCCTATGTCTATAATGAATTTTAATTGTTTTATTGTTAGACTCATTATTACTAGAATATATAATGTAATAGTTTAATTGTTTGTTTGATTATTTCCTATGTTTTGATTTTGATTGATTGAAATACCCATTGGCTCAGGTTGATTGTGTCATCGATTGGTTTAGTAATTATTGAATTGATTTTTCTCGTTAAGTGTGACGATAATCTATCTGGTGGTTTTATTTTGTTCGGTTACTTTGATTGTTTGGATCGAAATTGCTCGATCCGCTAGTCTGGTAATTATCGTTTCAACTGCTTGAATGATTAGTTAGGTATTTGTTGCCGCAAGTACAATATGTAACTGGTTAGTTCGTCTCGTTTAGTTGTTTTAGCTAAAATTGTTTGATTAGCGAGCCTGTCCACTCAGGCTTTCATAAGGATGATTTTCCTAATGGGCTTGGGAGGTCTAACATTTCTACTTTCGTTGGTGGTCTACTTTTATGTTGGTTTCTTTGGTATGCTGTCTTTGTGTTTTTTTGTTTTTTTTTTATAGAGTTCGTGCAGGTTCAAGAATGTACGTTCTTATGGTGTTTGTCACACAACCTGGACGGGATGCAGATGGTTTGGGTCGAAGATGTTCGTCACAAATCTCCGGGGATGGCTGTCCTAGATAGGATTTTTTTTTGAGAGATGCGACTGAATTTTTCGCGTTGGTTGTATTTCACAGTAAGTTATTTGTTTCCATGTCGTTAAGGTGTTATATTGGAAATGCACACACAAAGTATGAATTTTGAAATGATCTTACCCTGCGAATGTTATGCCTTCGTCAGCACTAACAGCATTCACAACTGATGTGTTGCAAAGTTTTTCCGTATAGGAATTGTTCTTGATTATGGACAGACTTGAACTACAGACCTTCGGCTCGATGATGATGATTGATGATTGCCATTGCACCACGACCACCCCAGACAACCCACTTCTGTGAATTGGCGGAAATCCCAGATATTGTAAATAACCATTCGATTTGATTATCTGTAACGCATGAATTATGGTGGCGAGTTTTCTGGCGTTTATAATTCAGGTAAATTGCTTTTGAAGGTGTCAAAACCAATTTTTTTTTTTTATATTACAGTTGATTGTTGCGTAAGTTATTAGTCATTTAATACAGTTAGGTGCAAAACTGTGTCAGCTTCATCTTTTATTTTAATTTAGAATTTGTTCCTATAAGTGTGTTTATTTGTATGGAAAAATGACTTACAGATTGTAGCTGCACAGATTCTAATTAAAGTGAAATTTCGTATCTTACGATACTCTGAATATGGACGGAGTACCGCTAGTTTGGTGGTGACTCAGTTTTGCACCATATTTTTATTTTGCCTACAGCGACATTCGCAGTTTGACACTCAAGTATTCGTTTTTCTTTTTTAAGTTTTTTTGATAGCGTGTTTGAAGGTAAGGAAAAATGTGCACACATTTATGTAAATGTGATTTGTTAATATTGTGCAGTTTTAAGTTGCAGAAATGGCTCCTCTCGCAAAGAATATGAAAAAAATGATGATAAGACTACTCAGAGACAGAAAATTAACACGCTTTATAGCGAAAGAGTGTCATGTTACTCAATCCGCTGTTGCCAGGTTAAGAAAAAAAGTGTGTTGTGGACATAGCTAGTTCTCGACGAGGTAGGTCTAAAAAACTTTCTGAACAAGACGAGCGTGCTTTAGTGAGGTTCGTGATTTCTGGAAGGACGACTACAGGTTCTGAAACAGCCAAAGAGTTTCAATCAATAACTGGCAAACAAGTTAGCAGATGGAAGATAGCTAATCGGACCTTGCGTAAGCACAATGAAGTAGCTATCGAAAAGAAAAGACACCAGCACTCTCCAAGAAAAACGTCAAAGCCAGATTAAACTTTAGCAAGAAGTATGCAGACTGGTCGGAAGATGATTGGAATAAAGTGGTGTGGTCGGACGAAACCAAAATAAAACGCTATTGTACTGATGGTAGATCGTGGGCTTGGAAAAGACAAGGTGAGTCTTTGAAGCCGCATCATTTCAAACAGAAGCACGGAGGTGGTTCAATTATGGTGTGGGAAAGTATGAGACTTTGGACGTTTGAAAATTACACCTAACAGAGAGTATAATGGACAGGCACGTTTATTTAAACAATTTGCATCGAACCTCATCGGATCAATACGTAATATGCCCCATCTTCCTAGTGAAGCTATCTTTCAGCGTGACAGAGATCCAAAGCACATGGCAAAAAAAGTGCAGAGTTGGCTTCAAAGGCAGCCAATTAATGTGCTAGACTGGCCTACGCAAAGCCCGGATCTGAACCCAATAGAAAATCTTTGGGCATACCTGGCACACCACCATCATCCTTAACTATCCTTTGGCAGAGAGCACAATTATTACCGTGGACTGTCGGAAAGCCTACCAAAGCGAATTACAAAAATTAAAAAGGTCAAAGAGTTCTGGACTAAATATTAAAAAGCTTCATACCTTGAGTTTTCACCCTGGGTCAAAACTGATTCAAAATGTATAAGGTCTATTTTTATAAAATGAATAATTTTTTTTATTTTCTATTTATGTGAAATAATTATTTAATGTCTTCTTCTTCTTTTCCTTTTTCCGGCGTTGTTATGGTCAGAAGTGTAGGACCATAACCTTCCCACTTTACTGCATTCCTACTGGTCCGCTTGTGGGGTCCGCCGGTTTGACCTCAGAAAGTAGCGGCAGGCTTCCCTGTTTGGGATTACTTCATCGCTGAGGCCAATCAAATGCTGGTGTTTTTGCATTTTGCACCAATTGTTTTTCGGCCTGCTTTTTTTTTTGTGACACGGGCATGCTCCATATTTTTTTGTTTGATCTTACTCTTACAACACCGGTGATCTCCAGTCGTGTCAGCCCACTGATTTGCATGTACACTTGTGGGGCAGTTTAATGGTGGTATATGTGTTCCTAGGCTCACCTTGGTGTTTTCTAAATTGCCTAGATGTGATTTTTGTTTACCTTTGTTTTAGTCGCCTTTTACGACAAGCGAGAGGTATCGCTGCAGGGATATTCTTAACCCGTCCCTGCACGGAATTATTATTTAATTATTATTTAATGTAAAATAATAAATTATAAAACATTTTGTTTTACGAAGCTTTTTTTTATATCTGAGTTTTGTTGATAAATGCGCACTTAAAGGTAAAAGTAACTAAGTTTTGCACCTAACTGTAAGTATGCCTTGTTAAACCTGTTTGTTGTTAAGAAGTTTATTTTTAAAATTTGTCAATTACGTCAATACAAAGGCAAAGGCTATTGTGCCCGTAGATTATTAATTGTTACGTTTTCGATATGATCGCGAACCAGAACAGTTTTTATTTCGTTCCGAATTTCGATTTGACCTTGCATAGAGCATCGCGTGTAGCCAGCAATATTCATTTAAATGGAACATCACGTGTTTCTATTAGAGGAACTAGAGCATCGAGAGTTTAAAAAAAAAGTTATTACACAAAGATAACATAATCGTTGAGGGTAACAATTATAAACATGGGAGATATTGGGATAAATATTTAAACTAAAGACTTTCATTTTCAAATATATGTAAGTGACTTGTATGTCAAAGAATGTATCCAGATATCAATGATTGAAATATTCGAACTACTTAGCTTGTAACTATTTAACATACTTCGTTTTTTTATCATTTTACTAAAGTTTAAAAATTAATTTAAGTTTAATTTAATAATTATTTTGCTTACAATTTATTGTTCAATTCCTTAGTTTGCTGTTTTTTTTTTTTTTAGTTTTTAATTCATTTTTATTCATAATTTCTTAGATCTATCTTACCCCAGACAAAAATGCTTAAAAACTAGCTTAACTATCTTAACAATCAGATGTTAGATATAGACGTAACAACTCAAATCTATGTCTTTCGACTACTATATCAACTTACCACTAACATTACTATATCTAGCTTAAGCTAAGAAAAATGTTTTTTATTAAAAACTTAGCATTTGATAATTTTTTTGTATTATACATATATAAAACTTAAGCCTACCTTAATGTAACTAAACCCAACTTATTCTACCTTAACTAAAATATATATATATAAATTATATACATAATATATATTTAATATATGTATATATCTACCCTACTACTACCTACCCTACCTTACCCTACCCTAGCCTATGTAAGCCTGCCATTGGTGTTAGGCAGGCCATGCCTTGAAGAGGCTGAACCTCTCAAAGTGTCCACTGACGTAGCTCTCTCCAGCCACCAAAAGCTGGCGCACTACGTCTCCTCGATCTCGGCGTGAGACCGATCTACAGAACCTGATGCGCTCGGGCTCACGGAGCGCGACATCGGGTTCGTAGAGGAATCGCCGTTCCACGGAATTGCGACCCACGTGGAAGATTAGCGGCACCGCCAATCTATCCTGGATCAGCCCACATCTATCTAAATAGAGGAATGCTTCTGGAGGCACAAAGCCATTAAGGCGCACTCTCTCGTGATATAAATCGTTGGGGTAGTAAGCCCCGAAGATCAGGCTATTGACCGAAGTCATTGCTCTCGCAAGGTGACTTCGAATCAGTTTGATCAAAATTATCTATCCGTACAATCCTGGCCCTATTGTATAGGACCTCGATCGCGTAAAATTTCGTGTACTCAAATTCGGGTGTCCTATGTAGCGCCAGACACGTCCTGAGACATTGTCTCTCAAACACCCGAATCCTTTCCATTAAGCTGGCTCTCACATTGAACCAGACGGGACATCCATAGGCAACCATGGGCCTGATTAAGGCCATGTAGCAGATTACCTTCACCCTAAAATCAAGTTGGCTGCTATGAAACAGCCATCTTGTTTGAGCGAAAGTGCCCCGGGCCCTTGCCAGAGCAGCATCTACATGTTTGTCAAAATATAGATACTGATCCAGCACGATCCCAAGGTATCTGACTACACTTTGTCTCTAGTGTCCCCATTTTTTTTCTAGTGTCCCGAGAGGCCCTAGACAAAGGCGTTCTGAACAATATACAGTGTAAACTCCTTATAACGTCACTCGATTTAACGACAAACTCTCTAAAACGTCGAAATTGCTTGACTTTGGTTGGTTTACTTTGTTTTCTATACAATAATACACTCTATATAGCGTCACGCTCACTCTATTTAACGACAACAATATCGTATTATAAATCATTAAGAAGAACTTTTTAAGTTGCCGATATTGCTAAGAACTGCAGCTGTGTACGTTGCTTACTTCGACTGACGTACCGGAGTTTCTAAGAAAATTTGTCTTTTGCTTTTGTATGATGAACTTGCACCTGTTTAAAAACAAAAGACACATTTTCTTAGAATCTCCGATTCGACTTATGTATCGCCTTTTCTTTTGTGTTTGTATGATGAAATTGTTACACGTTATAATCGCAGTTGCTTACAAACATTCGAACTGTCAACATGGCGAGTAAACGAAAATCTTTGTGTATTAACGAAAAAGTTTTATTAATACGTTCAATAGAGGCGGGAGAAAAGATAAGTGATGTTGGAAAACGCTTTGAACTTAGCCGCTCTACCGTGTCTACGATATGGAAAAACAAAGAAAAAATTCTACAAGCAGAGGAGGATGGAAAATCTGCTAAGAAATTAAAAAAACCTCAATACGAAGATCTAGATCAAGCGATGCTATCATGGTTTTATAGACAACGCCAGAATAATATACCTGTCTCGGGGCCGATCATGAAAGCTAAGGCGGAAAATTTTGCCAAAGATCTAGGATTAACTGCTTTCCAAGCATCAGAAGGATGGCTCGGGAAATTCAAGCAACGTCACCACATCAACTATGGTAAAATTAGTGGAGAAGCACAAAGTGTCGATACGAATGTAACTCACGACTGGATTAATAGAGTGTGGCCCAAATTGAAAGAAAAGTATGGTCCGAGTGACATCTTTAACGCTGATGAAACCGGAATTTACTTTAAGTTGACCCCCGATAAAACATTAAAATTTAAAGCAGAAAAGTGTGTGGGAGGAAAGCACTTCAAAGAGCGTATTACAGTGCTTGTAGCTGCTAATATGAGTGGCACAGAGAAAAGGAAGCTGTTGGTGATAGGCAAATCCAAAAATCCGCGTTGTTTTAAAAGCATCAAACAATTGCCAGTGACCTATAAAGCTAATAAATCAGCCTGGATGACAAGTCAAATTTTTGAAGAAAAATTGCGAAGATGGGATGCAGAATTAAAGGGACGAAATATCCTACTTCTTGTTGACAACTGTCCTGCTCATCCTCTTGTATCTAATCTCCGAAATATAGAGTTGGCGTTTTTTCCACCAAACACGACCAGTGTTTTACAACCAATGGATCAGAGCGTGATTAAAAGTGTCAAAAGTCACTACCGAAAGAAGCTCTTAATGGAACTGATCGAATCTGAGGGTACAACTTCAATTAATATACTGCACGCAATAACTTTTTTATCAAAAGCCTGGGATGAAGTGACAGCAACAACTATCCGGCACTCTTTTCGTCATGCTGGACTTTGCATCTGTTCTACGAGTGACGAAGTAGAAAAAGATCCCGAGTTTGAAAGTGAAGATGACCTTCCATTAACTGAGTGGGGTAAGCAGTTCAACTTGCCAAATTATTTGACAGAAAATTTTCAAACATATATGGAAGTTGACGACAACCTGGTTACAACAGCTTCACTTACAGATGAAGAAATTCTGGATTCGGTGAGAAACACTGACGAAATACAAGTGGATGAAGAAGATGAAATAGACGATCTAATCCCACCGCCAAGTATCAAACAAGCACTTGATGCAGCAAAACTATTAGAAAATTACTTTTTATATAATCAGGATGATCCGGCAATATATCAGATATAAGTAAAATACATAAGAAAATACAATTGAAATATTGGAACAGCAAAAAACACCAGACGAAGATAACAGACTATACGCAATAAGTGTTGTTATTTGTATAAATATGAATGTTCGTATGTAAAATCTGTACTATATTAATAAATACAATATTACATGTTATTATAGAAGAGTAAAATAATATTTTTTTATTTCTCTCCATTTAACGACCACTCTCTATAACGCCGAAAAATGCTCAGTCTGTTAATGGTCGTTATATAGAGTTTGCACTGTAGATTCTGATTTCTGGAAGTTGATTTTCAACTTCTAGTCATCACAATACTGCTGAATTTTTTCGAAGTCACGCTGCAGAAGAATAACAATAACGTCGATCGTTGGACCTTTTCTGTACGCGATTAGGTCGTCTCCGTACGCTATTGAATGGTGAAGAGAAACTTGTAGATCGCTTAGGTAAATGCTGAAAAGGATTGGCGAATTTACCGTACCCTGTTGCAGTCCATTTTTGATTTCAAATGTTTGGGTAGAAGTCACGTTGGCAATTTTCACTTTCTACCTGTTAACATGTCAAAAATCATATATAGTAGTGGTTTACTTATGCCCATCCGACCGAGCTTGTAATAAAGACCTTCTAACCATACGGATCAAATCCCTGAGCGCGACCATCAAGTTGGTTAAAGTCCTCAAACGAGGAAAATCGACAAGACTGGAGATACTCAGAAAGTCTGATGGTACCTTTACCGAGTCTAAAGCAGAAACTCTTAGTTTACTGTTTCAGACCCATTTTTCGGGAAATCAGACTGTCATCGGCTCGTTGCACACTCCCTCATTGGATACTGCGGCTGTAGCGATGAAAACAACTCGGCGTAGCTGGTATGTTGCTTCACGCGTGGCAACTACTGAGGCCATTGAATTTGCTGTGGCATCCTTCGATGGCTTTAAGTCGCCGGGCACTGATGGGATATACCCCGTTATGCTGCAAAAAGGTATAAGACAGCTGCTTCCTACACTGAAAAGAATTTTCACTGCTAGCCTGGCACTTGCCTACATACCTATCCCTTGGCGCGCGGTGAAAGTGGTCTTTATTTCCAAAATAGGGAAAGAGGATTACTCACTAGCCAAGAGTTTCAGACCAATAAGTCTAACATCATTCCTGCTGAAAAGCATGGAAAGACTAGTAGAGTTGCACGTGCGCAAAGTTGCCCTTCGAATGCATCCTCTGTCGGACATGCAACATGCTTATCAGCGCGGAAAATCCTGCGAGACTGCGCTTCAAAACCTAGTTGGGAGAATTGAATGCGCTCTCGAAAGGAAAGAGTACGTACTAGGCATTTTTGTCGACATTGAGGAAGCTTTTGATAACGCTACTTTTGACAGCATGTGTAATGCTGCTAGACGGCATGGCGTAGATGAAGCACTGGTTTTGTGGATCAAAGCAATGCTCGTGCACAGGACACTGATCGCTGATGCAGGCCTCGAACATTGTGTCAAGTCTGGAGTAAACAGGGGCTGCCCGCAAGGTGGCGTCTTGTCTCCGCTGTTATGGTGCATGGTGGTCGACTCTCTGCTAGATGCTCTCAATGCCTCTGGAATCTATGCCCAGGCCTATGCGGATGATGTTGCTGTTCTCTCTGTCGGCTCATGTTTAGCGAATGTCTGTCTCAAAGCGCAGGCGGCGATAAACGTGATCGAAGACTGGTGCACGAGAAATGGGCTGTCGGTTAATCCTCTTAAGACCGATGTCGTTCTCTTCACGAGAAGGAGGAAAACAACTGGCATTGCTCAGCTGGTGCTAAAAGGCATTCCCATCCCTATATCCAAGGAAGCTAAGTATCTGGGAATCATTCTAGATAACAAACTTCTCTGGTCAAAACATGTTGAGTCCAAAACCACCAAAGCGCTGTCAGCTTTCTGGCAATGCAAAGGTGCCTTTGGCAAAACATGGGCTTATCGCCGAAAAAGGTCCTTTGGATCTACACGGCAATGGTAAGACCGATAATCTCATATGCATCGGTTGTTTGGTGGAGCAGGCTGAGACGAAAACACGCTGTGGCTTCACTCACCAAACTCCAAAGAGCGGTCTGCCTCAGTTGCACGGGGGCTTTCCCCAGCACACCGGGAGCTGCTTTGGATGCTATGATGAACCTTCCACCCCTTGACATATATATCAGAGGGTGTGCACTGAAAACTATTTCTCGCCTAAAGAGGAATGGTCTTTGGTACAACTCGCAGTGGAGTGAGGGTGTACTTGAGAGAGAAATATCCTACGATCACTGTCTCATGGATATGCCCTCTGACGCAATGACACCTGCCATCCTACTGCGCAGTAACTACACAGTCACATTTCCTTGGCGTCAGGACTGGCTTTGGCCAGACACTGAACCTGGAATAGAATGTCTTCGCATCTTCACAGATGGCTCCAGGACTGATCAGGGATCCGGCGCCGGAGTTTTCTTCGAGCGCGACAACATTCGACTGCACTTCTCGTTAGGAAAATATGCGTCTGTCTTCCAGGCGGAGATTTACGCAATCCTAATGGCCATGCACTATGTTGTGAAACACAGATGGAGGGGAAAGAGCATATGTGTCTGCAGTGACAGCCAAGCTGCACTCAAAGCTGCATCCAATCCTCTGTCCAACTCCAAACTAGTGCATGAACTCAAGACCTTGTTGAACAAAGTCGGAAGACTTAATTCACTTAGGCTTGTATGGGTTCCAGGTCACTCTGGAATCCCAGGAAACGAGATCTCCGATGAACTCGCTAGAAAAGGCTCAGAGGAGAGTTTCTCAGGGCCTGAACCCGCCTTAGGTCTACCAGCTTCAACGGTTAAATCTGACATCAATGACTGGGTCTTTAACGTACACAGTCGCAGATGGAAGGAATATCCAGGATGCAGGATGACTAAGCGCGTACGCCCTGACGTCTGTAAAAAGTCCGCAACATTCTTCTTATCCTTAAGAAGAAATGACTGCAGAAGGCTAACGGGCGTCATTACGGGCCATTACACTTTTGCCAGGCATCTTTACGTGCTTGGCATCAGTGAGACGCCTACCTGTGCTGCTTGTTGCGAGGAGGACGACACAGCGGAACACTTTCTCTAGGGCCGACGTGGTGGGTGCCGAATCTCTTAGCTCTACATCACAGAAGCCCCTCCTCACTTTTCTCCGGACAACGGGGAAAATACAATCAAGACAAGGTGTCTGTCTGGTAGTACAATGGACCAGTATTTGTGTCTGAGTGCCGTGTAGATCCAAAGGACCTTTTTCGGCGATAGGCCTCATGTTTTGCCAATGGCACCTTTGCATTGCCAAAAAGCTGACAACGCTTTGGTGGTTTTGGACTCAACATGCTTTGACCAAGCAAGCTTGCTATCTAGTTGACTCCCAGGTACTTAGCTTCCTTAGATATCGGTATAGGAATGCTTTTTAGCACCAGCTGAGTAATGTCAGTATTCTTCCTCCTTCTCGTGAAGAGAACAACATCAGTCTTAAGAAGACCGACAGCCCATTTCTCGTGCACCAGGCTTCGATCACATCTAGCATCGCCTGCGCTTTGAGGCAGACATTCGCTAAACATGAGCCTACGGAAAGAACAGAAACATCATCCGCATAGGCCTGGGCATAGATTCCAGAGGCATTGAGAGCATCGAGCAGAGAGCCAACCATCATGCACGATAACAGCGGAGACAAGATTTATTGCTTAGTCACACAGTCGGTCGTCTTCATCAATCCAGTCTGTTTTAGGAAAGCATTTATTCGAATATCAATAATGGATCAACGGCAACTATGTGAGTAACGAAATATGTATGAAGACTTTTTTCTTTTTTTTTTCTTCTTCGTGCAGGTTCAACAGTTACGCTCTTATGGTGTTTGTCACATAACCCCGACGGGGTGCAGATGGTTTGTGTCGAAGGTGTTCGTTCACTACTCTCCGGGGTGGTTGTCCTAGATAGGATTTCAGAGATTCGACTGAATTTGCGTTGGTTGTAGTTCGCAGTAACTATTTGGTTTTTATGTCATTATGGTGTTACGAGTATATTGGAAATGCACACACAGAGAATGAATTTCGAAGTGATCTGATGCTGCGAGTGTTATGCCGTCTTCTGCACTTTTTGATCACTTCTCATTCACAACTGATGTTGTTGCACCGTTTTTCCGTATAGGAATTGTTCTTGACTATGGACAGACTTGAACTGTAGACTTTCGGCTCAACAGTCGGTGATGATTATCATTGCACCACGACCACCCCCGAATGAAGATTTCCGACAATACACACATAGTATTTTTGAAGCCATTGGATTGAAGGATTTTTTGGCGACAATATATTGGGAGTACAAAATAGTTTGGTTTATTGTCTTTGTTTGTACATCGGCCGTTTTCTCGTCATGCACTTCTTAAATGAATCAGTTCGTTGATAAGCATTGACATCATTCGAAAGTGATCGAAAAGAATTTATTTATAAAGGATCGTGATGTGAAAATAAACTAAACATACCAAAAATTAATTCACTTTATTATGGGGAACTCGTGTCCTCTTCTCTGTGCACCGATTGCAGTCGATCTCTACTAGAGCTCTGGTTTTTCATCTAGGCACGGGTCATCTTACCAGGTTTAATTTTATGGTTACCTCCGGGTCTTCGTCAAAGCAGGAGTCGTTTTAGCAGGTTTCGTCACATTGTCGGATGAATTTTTCGAATGGCGTTTCTTCATTTTGGTCAGATATAGTAGCTTATCATCCTTCCAGAAAAGTCACTTTAAGTCGTTTTCCATGGCTTCATATAGTCTTAACTAGTAGTGGTTTTATAGGGTCCTTCTTACTGACCGACCTAGTATATTTCATACCTTTCGTTTGAGCCTACTTTGGTAACTCTAACTACTTTGGAAACAGCTTAAGAGTTGTTCCAAACTGAATGAGTTTTATTGCTACTCATTCATCGATTCAGTAGTCAGTTGCATCTTTCCGTTTTCTGTTGTAAATTGCGCTGTATTCCTTTTGAATTCTGCTGGTGCGGTCTCTTTCGTCTTCAAAAACTTTTCTCAGCTCTTCATCGATTACCTTAGCCGAGATCAAGTTCTGGCTGGTTTTCATCTTTAGGCCTATTAGGACGTCGAACGGGCTCCTTCATATACTGCGTTGACCATTTACTAGTTTCCTCTATGTTTGAGCTTCTTCAACACAAACATTATAAACCGATTTATACGTTCAACTTGTCCATTTGCGCAGGGAACACCTGTTGTAACTAGCAAGTGTTCAATTCGCTCTGCCTCACAATACTGCTTGAATTTGTTTGAAGTGAATGCTGAACCATGGTCAGAAATGATCCTTGGTCCTCGGATTGCCTAAGACTGCTCTTTGGATCTCTAGTTTACTGATAACTCCTGTCGTCCACACAAATTCTGAAAGTGCCTCTACAACGCGAAATAGGCAACATTCTTTTTTGTTAGTTGGCGATAATGGCCCTAGATATTCCTTGTTTTTACCAGTCTTCTGATCACTTAAAATAGAATGGATGCAGTTCATTCTAGTTTGCTCAATTATTTTCCGTAACTAAGGTATGAAGTATTCTCTGCAAAGTAGCTGCTCCAGTTTTCTGACTCCAAAATGGCCTTTCCATGTGCAGACCTAACTATTTCTTTAGCTAGACCACTAGGTGTATACAACAGTGTTTTACCCTTTTCGTCGTCTTTCTAGAGCACGTCATGCTCAGCGAAATAGTCCTCATGTGGTCCACTTTTAAGAGTATTCTTTATAAGTCTAATGTGTTCGTCTTTATCCTGGGCTGTTCTTACATATTGTAGAAGTTCACTGGTAATTATAATACAAATTGGATGGCGACTGAGGGTGTCTACGTGTTTCATGCTAGCTCCTGGGCGGTGCTCCAATACGTAATCGTAGTCCTGTTTCCTTCTTTTCCATTGTTGCTTTAAAGGCGGCGCAGTCGGTCACAATTCGGAATCGCAATCCTGCGGTCCTTGAGGTAGATCCTCGATTTCTTAAGTGCTTTCACGACCGCCAAAACTTCGGGTTAGTAACTACAATACCTTTTCTCTGCTGGACTGGTCTTCTTACTATAGAAATATATGGGGTGGAATTTGCCATCATCTGACTCCAATACTAATGAATCGTATGATGTCGGTGGAGTCGGTGTCTTTGTACGTGATAACTATGAGTGTAAAACAATATTATTCAAGTGGGCGAGTGTGGGTGAACTTAATTTACTTAATTTTGATTTTAATTTAGATTTTTTAACCTCTAAGTTTAACCGCTCTGTTGCTTCAGAAGAAATGTAAAGCTCGTTATTCGTTATTTTTCGACTAATGTGAATAAGATCAGGTATGACCTTCTGAATAATCTACTTCGCCGTGAGAATTGGGAAGAAGTTCATTCTAATACAAATGTTTCGAATGCGTACGAATTATTTATAAATACGTTGAATGATCATATTGGAGCTTCTATCTTCACAGTGGTTTAGAAGAAATCTGATATGAGACTTGAGTCTTGGATAAATCGAACATTTCTTCAAAAATTAAAGCTCAAGAACAAACTACACAAAAAGTACTTTTTGTGTACAGAGGGACATTTCCTCCCTTATCTGGATATCCCTTTCCTTTTCCCTAATAGCGCTTTCTCGTCGGACTAAGTCGATTTCCTTCTGCATCTCCTGTTTTGTTTTTTTTTCCTTGCGTTCGAAATCACGGAGAACATCTTAAAACTCCACCAATGTGTGACTAATCCCAGTACTATTTTTGTTCCTATGGAATAAGAATTACCTGGGACTCCAGGACACAAGATAATGTTCCAATTAATCAGCTTGTTCTTTATTCGTGGATTTAGAGCACAAGACGTTCCAGTAAAAAAAATAAGCGCACAATATATTCCAATAAATTCGCTTCTCTATTCCTGGATTCCAGATTGAAGACAACACGGCAGACGATCCCGTTGGGCCCAAAATGTTAAAGGATCGTGATGTATAAGCCAAACAAAATAAACTCCAATTAATTTAATTACAATTTAATTAAAATTTACAACTAAAAAAATTTAAATTGCGTTCAAACGAAACAAAAATTAATTCACTTCTCTTTGCACCGATTGCAGCCGAAACAACTCAGTCCACCAAGCACTAAAAAAGAAGTGCCCCTACCTCAATCCGGAAATTGTTCTCCTGTCATCTTTTTGTTTCTGGTTGTCAGTTTATGGTTTTTAGGGGAGATCTGGCCTTTCGTCCGTAAGTGCGATCCTACATTCATCTGAGTCAAAGTGACACTTTATTGACAAGAATGTTCCACAAAATCGGCGAATATAAGAGATACTTGTTCAACGATCCTGACAACAAGACAAACATCAGATTGAACATCTTCTTGTGTTTTCAAATAAAAAATGTATAACAAAGGTGTGAATCTAGTCTACCCAAACACTCCATTTGGGACCAATAAAGTTCCAAGATCATTGTAGATAAATCGGGTAAAATATTCTTGTATTGTACCGAAATAATATTACTTCCTTTCCATGGGAAATTACATTTTTCATCGTTACGAGTATTTATATTGGTTGGTGGGAATATTGATTGACTTGTCTTATTTCAAAATAGGTTTTGTTTTTTTTAATTTTTTCCCTTATTTAAGTTATCTTCGGTAAATAAGCTTTCTTGACTATCTTTTGAAAGTTTATATTTTCTCTCAAATAGAGGTCGATTTTGCAAAATATTCAAACATGTTTCTGCAACATTTCAAGTGACATCCACATTACAAATGTGTATGGCAAAAGTATCTAATGGCGATGTGGTTGAATTGGCTTCTGATTTGGGACACCCTGTAGTGACTAAAAGCCAGAAGAAACAAACTGAAGCTGACGTCACGTTGGAGGTCAAGCAGCAATATCTCCTAATTAAAATGATCCGGCTGATTTTAGGACGGCAGGTTATTATACCTAATTTGAACCAAGACAGGACAATTTATAGCATTCAGTTTTAATCTGAAATAGTTTTAAGTTCCTAAAGCAAGAGGGATATTGTGTTGTTCTGAGAAAATTCCGCCGATCTGGCAGTAAAAATATTCACTTCTTCATCGATGAGAATATGAAGGATTAAGAAGCACGTTTCTGTATGGGTTTTCACTAATTCGTTCAAATCTGAAGGAAATTTTAATTGATAAGTTATTTTTTTTAATAGTGGATTTTTGACATAAGATGCTTCACTCACACTGCACATAAGATCCTTCACTCACACTGCGTATTTATATAGGGTCCGCCAAATAACTTTTTTTTTTTTTGAAAATGCTATAAAAAAAACTACTGAATATTTTCTCAAATTTCTTCTTTTATTTGAAAATACAATCCTTCCGGTTAATAATGGAAAATAATTTCATTCAAATGGCTGCCTCGGCTGTCCATGCAGTAGCCAATTTTTAAGCACATTATCGATTGTGTGCAGCTGTATTTCACCAATGGCTTCACGAATATTGTCCTTTAAAGCGTCAATTGTCTCTGGCTTGTCGGCGTAACACTTATCTTTGAAGGCACCCCACAAATAATAGTCCAACGGTGTCAAATCGCAGCTCCGAGGTGGCCAAACGACATCAGCTCTGCGGCTGATAATGCGATCTTCATAAACAGGGCGCAAAACATCGAGTGTAGCTTCGGCTGTGTGGCACGTAGCGCCGTCCTGTTGAAACCAAATGTTGCCAATATCCTCCTCTTCAATTTTTGTGAACAAAAATTCGTTCAACATGGCCCGATAACGATCGCCATTGACTGTAACGGCCACTCCTTGCTCATTTTCGAAGAAAAATGGCCCAATTATGCCTCTGGACCAAAATCCGCACCAAACAGTGGCTCGTTTTGGGTGCACCGGCTTTTCAATGTATGCGTGCGGGTTTTCTATGCCCCAAATGCGACAATTTTGCTTGTTTACATACCCGCCAAGATCAAAATGAGCTTCATCTGAAAAGATGATTTTTTTGGCGAAATCGGCATCTTCTGTAAGTCGATCGCAGGCCCACTTAGCGAAGCGTTGTTCAAGCGTATACACAACCATATTCGTTCAGCGGAAGGATAAAACTAATTATCTGTCAAATCAGACATGAGCTAAGTGTTACCATTCACGAAATAAGCACTACTTGGAAAAAAAAACGTTAGATGGCGGACCCTTTATATATAAGGGAGATAGAGATGACGTAACATCCAGTTCACCTTGTTGATTTTTAGTGATAAGTTTGAGTTGGATATGCATATATTTATAGGGGAGGAATGAAACATTGGGTGATTTTGTAGCGATAGTGCCAGTTCCTCATTTACCCTTGTTTTTTTATAGTACCAACAGGCGGGTCTTCAGTTTTTGAACTCCTTAGAGCTATTCCAGTGTTTGATAAAGACAGCGACATAATTAGAGAGCCACTATTAATTACGAATATATTCAGCCGTACAAAATTCAAGAATAGTAGTGACTGATTGACTCAATATCGTAAACAAACAGCCAAGCGATACACTCGAGATTGATTTGTTTTGCTTACCTTTGCGCAACACTGCTATGTGTAATTACTAAATTAAAGCATTAGTATTAGAACTGTAAGTACCATGTAGTGATCCATACAGATTGAACGAAATCAGTCGTGAATTAAGTTCGAAAGAGTGTTATTCATTTCTAGGGTTTTTAATCAAAACTTATATATATCGCGTCTTACTTACTTATATGGCGCTACAGTCCGCGGTGGACCTGGGTCTGGAGAGCTGTAATAGAATACAACCCGCATAGAACAGCATGGTAGCTTTAACCAAGTTACAAGCCAAGCAACTACCTCAACAGATAATTGTCTTCAAGCATCGTCTTACTACGGCTCTAACCCCTTCTTCCCTTCGAAACCCGTTTGTCTACGTTTTGTATTTGTATACAGCTTAAGTTTAAGGAAAAAATGTACATAGTTCATATTTCAACAAACATTTACCCTTTGGACGCTGAAAACGATATGACGGGTAGGCTCAAGCTGTTTATATTTCAATATATTGCTTGGTCGGTCAACATACTCAAGAATTTGCAGAAATGTGCATGATTTTTTAGGAAGTATCTGGCTCAATCAAACATTACAAATTGTCAGTGCATTTTCAGCGCCCCAAGTGGTGTATGGTATTTTTGCTGCAATTGGAATCAGTGTCGCAAAGTGATCAATTTTCGGCGTCCAGCACAACTTGCAGGCAAAATTATCGGCAGATAGTCTTTGACCAGAACGACCCAAAAAATATTGGGCAATGTCCCTTCGATCTAACAACTCTGGTGGCCGGATCAAAAGCATCAGCGACCGAAACCCGTGCTAATGTGCTACAAACGGAACAAAGAATTGGAACAAAGAAAAAAAATCATCCAGCCACTCTTAGCCGGGGTTGAATAATTGGCAGGAATACAAAATTCTCAACAACTGGAACTGGCATCGCTATGCACTTACATACAACCTACGATCTTTCGTGGATTTAGTCCATTAAAAGTTTATTTGGATACAACAAGGGAATAGAAGTAAATTACATGAAAACCATGATTGTTCCAGATCTCTTCGGCCCTATCGGATGTAGGAAGTTGATCTCAGATGGCATCATCAATGGCAGAAAGCATTTGTTTCTTCATCATGATCTCTTAGATTAGATTAAAGGCGCGCTTAGGACCGTGCCACTACTCATTAACATTGTTAACCTATCAAATGAACAATATAAAATCTGGAAAAATACAGAGTGTTTTGTATGGTACCATATACCATATAGACCGTATGGACAACACCCCGAAATTTCCCAAAACCGCAAATCCAATTTAATTTCTTGTGATTTCCATAAATTTCCCTGATAGGATAGGATAGGAGCTAAAAATTTCATGCAGGGGCTGTACAATTTCCATAATTTCATGTAGATAGAAAGATAGATATTTATTTCATATATAATGACAAATTTGGAGTTTTCACACATTTTACAAAAGTACTCTTATAATTAAAAATAAAATTATTTCTATAGAAAAAAATGCACTATTTGTTTTTTATTAATTTATTAATTACTGGACATACAAGTTAGTTCGGTTCGTTTTCAAAAGGTAAAATTTCTCGGTGGTGTAAAAAAAAAAAGGTTGCTTTATATTTTCTTGAGAATGGCAAATTTTATGTTATGTTTTTTTTTAATTCGAATAAAAGTGCTTCAACTGATAAATTATGTAGAGTATGCTTTCAACGTTTTAAAGACTGCCGGCTTCTGCGTTTAAGATAAGCCTCGCTCTGGACAAGCAAAGAATTGGAGGTGTAACTCGATGAAGATCTGAATCAAAGACAAATGGTTCTTGCAGATTTATTGGAAAGACCTCAGCAAGCAGTTTCTGTACGATTAAAATGCAATGAAGTGATTTAAAAGCAAGGCAGTTGGGTTTGTCATGAATTGAAACCGAGAGATGTTGTGAGCAGCTGAATCTTTATCGTAGCAGCAGCTACGATAATGTCCAGGAGAAAAGGTACTGCGCTGAGCGTTGTGAATCGCTACTATCGACCTCAACATCAACACCAAAGCAACATTTAAGTTCGATAGGCATTTTATGTATCTGGTGGCTATAACCTGGCGAGTCATCTACGACTGACTCGTTTGAGACGTTCATTACGAGAAATAAAAAAAAAGAAAATAAAATTAAATCAAATTTCGGTCTGAGTGATCGCAATTTTAACGACGGGGGTTCACCACAATGAGTTCTCAGATTCAAGTAATCATGATGGCGCGCTCAGTCTCCAAAAGATCTCCTAGCTAACAATAACCTGACTGACGAAGTAAGGAGTAAGAAAAATCTCATTGAGTTAATTTCCTAAGATCGAAGTTATGCTTCTGGGGAAATAAAGAACGATCGGAGTATGCTCTCGTAGTATCTATACTTGGTATAAGAAACCTTGGAGATCAGGTTTTTTTTAGTAACCCTTGCGATGTGATTTCGAATCTTAAGAAGAAAATTGTTAGTTCTGTTTAGGCCAGCTCCATCATACAGAACATTCTAGGAAAGACTACCCTAGTGTCTACTTCTGGAATACCACACTGGATAACCATACGTGATGATGGGCTGTATTAAGGACCAAGTAGCATATGATTTTTACCCTGCGTTAAAGTTGACTGCTGTGAAACAGACTCCCTGCCATTCTAAAGGCTTTCTTAGCTCCGGCAAGGAAAACGTCTTTATGTCTATTGAGATATACATATGTACATATATACTGGTCAAGCCAGATACCAAGATATCTAACCGCTTTTAATGTCAAAAATCATGAAGTAACGTTGTCACACTCCTCTTCTTTACACACTCATTACTCATTACGTAAATCATGTATAGAAGGTGGTTTGGCATGCCTAGCCTGGTGCGCTTGTAAAATAGACTTCCTAACCATAATCTTCTAACCATAATCTTCTAACCATAATCTTCTAACCATAATCTTCTAACCATAATCTTCTAACCATAATCTTCTAACCATAATCTTCTAACCATAATCACTGTTTTCCAACGCGCTGTATAATGAATATTATTCAGAGTGTTGTCGGACAGCGTGGTGACAATATCTATTGCTTCAATTGGCAGGTGTCTTAAAACGACGTTTGAGATTATAAATTAAAGTCGTGAGTCTGTTAATGCTAAATCCAAGGACGATCTGGTTCTTGAAGAGGATCATGTGTCTGTACTCTGTCATTTTTCGATACGACCAGTTGAACAGTAGATTGTCTTGGTGGTTGTGGTGGCATTTCGTCATGATATGTATTTTACAATAAGGAACCCACCAGGAAATAAAAATCCAAAAGCACAAGCTCTGTAATAAACTGAATAGGTGGAGATTTCCCAGGTGCATAGAGAGCCGCTACGTACGTTCGTATCCTGCTTTGAAGAGTATTTTAAGTATCTTATTGGCCCTGTGCGGAAACTCTAAAATAAATAGTACAACATAAAGTATGCCTATGTCGTCTGCTATATATGAATTTACAATTTCAGAAAAGTTAGTTTTACTAACTTATAACTTAACATATGAGCATACTACAATATATCAACGTTTTTCTAATCCCTGTGCTCTTGCTGAAAATCACCTAGCTAATAATTTTACTTTCTAATAATTATTAATAATTTTATTTATTTGCCGTATATATTGAGTAATTAATTAAATTATCCATTTATTATCTAACTAAATATTTATATATTTATTACTATATACTCATTAAATAATTAATCATAAATTATTTATTTTTTATGTAATATTTATTTATTTATTTATTTCAACATCTATTCACGCCTGCACATAGAACTATTTCAGAAGAAAGATACGAGTACTAGCTCGTAAATCTCTGTGTTGTAAAATGTGTGGTAACTTCAAATTTTTGTCATTATAAGAAATATATTTTTGATTACACTAATCTGCCATGTTATGGACGTCAAAAGCCACTAATCAGTGACCATTAAGTTCCTGCTATTATTTTTTCCTATTTAAAAGATCGTTTAATACAATTTTACGGTAACTATTTCGCAAAGCACTGTTAAGACAAACATACGAATATGTTTCGAAGAGAATTTAGAGAAGATACATATGTATACATATGAACCATTTTGAAGAGTTACTGTAATCAACAGTTCTAAATTCTTATCACTTATGCACTCATGTGCGAACTCGATGGTATATATGTAAGTAATACTTACTAAGTATGCTTTGGGTATTTGAACTAGTATATAAAATTACAAATCCTTGTGAACAAAAACTGCAATTGTTGTAACTAATTTTGGAGAAATTAACACATGTTTATATTGACATTACCATGTTTTTACGTTTCATTGCCGATATCTGGTACATATGTACCTATATCACTTTTTCCACAGCTAATACACTATACTATAAACAATCTTAATGATGCACGAAATATGTAGAAGTGAATACTTCACAAACGGTGCACAATATGTTGGCCTTATCTCTTTTCTGCTATAATAAAGTGCGAATATAACAAGAATAACAAAATGAAGTAGGAGCGAACGGAATTGATTGCCAACACTGAGAATGAAATAAATCTTTATCTGCTAAGTACTAGTTTATGAACTTGATCTTATCAAAATTGTAAAATAAATAACGAAATATATCTTTTCTTTTTTTGTCTTTGACAAACTTTGGAACGAACGATATTTGAACGAGTATCCTCTCTCTGTGTACAGTCTACAGAGCACATCTATCCACAAATCGCGTCGAAATTCTCTTTTGAAATCAGTCTCACATGTGTGGTATTTTCATTTCTCACCGACATTCAACAAAGTCTCACAGTATTTCAGATCATTTCAGTGTCGATCAGTGCTAAGAAATATTTCAAAGAATCAGTGTCGCTATTGTTCCGCGTATGGGAAGTGAAAAAAAATTGTCGCAAAATTTGAATGCGAAGCATGATTAGCGTTCGATCTTTGCCGCCAAATTTCTTTTTCTCTTTCTTTCTTTAATTACAATACCTGTAGGTTTCTATAAAAAATCGGTACTTTGTGCAGACGCACATAATATTTAATTTTGCTTTCTCTTCATACCTTTGCCAGCATTCCCTTTCTTGTCTGAGTCCAAAAGTCAGGTGAGTAAAAGCATCCAAACAGCATCCAATAGCAGAATGCGTTAACAACTTAATTGCATCATACGTGTTCCCTTGATTCTTTCTATCTTAATTTCAAATCACACATTAATGATCGATTTTTTTCTGTTGCGCCGGTTCGTAAAATAGCTGATCTTTGTTAACTAAATTAAAATGTGCGATAAAAATAAAACCGTTTATGGCAACGAATGTGTCAGTACACAATAAACCAATTGACTGACTACAATATACCTACGAGTTATTACGAAGTCTTTTGTTGAATTATTAACTTTACAATTGTACTCAGTGTTAGTTGTTACTCGTGCATTTGTTTTTTTTTTAAGGTTCATAGTCGAAATAAGTGATTATTTAGTAAGATTATTATTTATTTGTGCAATAATTACAAGTACGACATGAACGTATTTCAAAAGAGCACGAAATCACGTTTCGTTAATGTTTTTGTTCAGGAAATATTACATTTGTTCTTTCATCAAGGAATTCACAGAAAACAAATAACTAGATGGTATTCCAAGTAAGTGGCCAATTTTGGATAAATAAACATTTAAAAATACTAGCAAAATCAAAGCAAATTTGTTTGTAGCCTGAAAAAAACGATGGGCTAAACAACAATCTTTAGTTTTATAATTCCATCGCACCCAGAGATTATGAATACTCCTATAACCCAAGGAGTAGAGCGGTTTTAAATTATGGGGTATAATGAGTATCGTATTTCAAAGCTTATACTCGTATTTAGTTTGAAGTTTATTGAAATGATATCTTTTATCTCAGTGCGTACGCTATTTAGGCATAAGTTGATATTGAAACTAATTTGCTTATATTTTTCATAAAATGTATTGTACAATATTTCTGTGATATTTTTAGACAACATTAGGTAATTAAGTAATAAAACTATTCAATAAAATCTCTGTTAGCGTTAATTACCTGCTCAGTCCTGGACTGGAAAAGATTGCATGCCCGAATCGAATGCTCTTTATTAATATTGACCATGCTGGCAGTTGTACGAGGGTGGTCCGATAAGTACTTAGCATCACCGCCAGATGGCGCCAGTATCACAAGAGCAACTTACTATCGTGTAGTACATTCTTGGGCGTTTGGATGCTGTGTACGGTGACTCGTCTCCTTCGATGGCGACCATCAAAAATTGATTTACCGAGTTTCAACGTGGTCGAACGTCGGTTTTTGATGAGCCAGGTTCCCCGAAAACGGCTACCACGGAGGATAACGTGACAAAAATCCACGTTCTTGTATCGGCAGATCGCCGATTGAAGGTGCGCGAGATAGCTGAGACAGTAGGCATTTCAAAAGATCGCGTGGGTCATACCTGCGTGAAATTTTGGGCATGAGAAAGCTGTTGGCGCGATGGGTGCCGCGTTTGCTCACTCCGGACAACAAGCACAACCGTGAGACCACTTCAGAGCAGTGTTTGACTCTGTTTAAGCGCAATCCGAATGAGTTTCTGCGTCGTTTCGTGACAGTCGACGAAACATGGATCCACTGGTACACACCAGAAACCAAGGAACAGTCGAAACAGTGGACTCCGGCGAACTTGCTCCGAAGAAGGCGAAGACTGTCCCATCGGCCGGAAAGGTGATTTTGGGCTACTTTGGGTCGAATTGGGTTACGAACTGCTGCCCCATCCACCGTATTCTCCATATTTGGCCCCGTGCGACTTCTTTTTGTTTCCAAACTTGAAAAAATCACTCGCCGGGCAGAAATTTTAGTTGAATGAGGAGGTTATCGCCGCCACGGAGGCCTACTTTGCAGACCTCGAGAAAACGTATTTTTCAGATGGGTTAAAGAAGTTGGAGCGTAGCTGGGTCAAGTGTATCAAGCTAAAAGGAGACTATATTGAAAAATAAATCGGCATTTCTCCAAAATGTTTGTTTTTCTTTTGTAGGCTAAGTACTTATCGGACCACCCTCGTAGCATCTTTTATGTTGAATAAATTGTAGTTCTAACAACGTCTGAACGTTCTTTATGCTTTGTACGCTTTGCAAAAGATTCTGTATCATAAGCTGATGTTTTCAATTCACGGCGAACCTTATGTACGAAATATTTGGTGCAATTCAGGAAAAGGATATTTCAAAATCAATGTGTTCCGCACAAATAGCGACGATAACAGCATGTCTTCTCATTTCTTATTTTATGATTTATGTCTTTAAAACATATTATATTTTATTATTCTTTTTTTTCACTCCACAAAACTTTCGAAAAGATAATTTCAGTTTAATAAAATGTTATAATTGGAGCTATGTAATGACTTTCATAACTTGATGATTTAAAAAAGCACAAAAGCACTACTGACTAACAGTTACCATTTTCAAAACTACTTTGAAGTATTGTAGAACTATTGTGTTAAATTTATTGTTTTTGTCAACGCTGTATATGTTGCTTTCTAACTGCTAAATCAACATACGAAAAAGCTAATGAGTAAACAGTAGATATGATTTACAATGATTACGTTCTTACGAGATATTGGGTGAGCAAATATATGGTTTTTAATAATTCGTTAATAAATACATATATTTAAAATACCCAACAATTAATGTAATATTGTGTGTTTAAATTAAAATTGTGGAAACTAAAATACGAGGGTAAAGTGAAAAGTTCTCGGCCTGACAATAATCCCTTTATCGGCATTGGGTTACAGTAGATTTGCCAACCGCTACAGTGTTTCTCCCTTTATCGCAACTTTTCCATGCGATTGGACTATGTCTGGGCTACATGTCACTACAGAATCGCATTTCGATGGCTTTTGCTAGCGAACCATAGTTGCGCTGTTTGTCATCCGAAAAAGTTTGAAGCAGTTCTGCCGCTGAAACTCGGAGCGGAGGCCTGCGTGCAACAGATTAATCTTTGTCGCCCCAATTGTTCGCCAATGCAACGGTTTTTTTGGTTGAACTTACACAAAGTTTTTGCTGTTTACGTCCATTGTCCAATCTCTTATCCACGTTTTCCAGTTGCTAGCTTGGATTTTATACTACATTACCAAATGTTACAATATCAAAGAATCGGCTGTTGATTTGTGATAGGTGACAGTTTTCGGCCCAGTTAAGATGATACTGACTTTTTGGGCATTGTAACATTCGGTCTGTGAAATATTTTACTTTGTTGACTTTACGATATTGAATTCATCCCTTGATATTCTGAATTGGTAGTGATTTATTTGAGTGGGATTCGACCGTTCATAATTTCTTCGTTAACTTATACCAGGTTGTTATGTGCTGAAGGTGTGCTGAAATGTCCAGGATCCTTTACATTTTTATGACCTTCTTGAAAACGCTGACACCACTCGTAAACCCCAATATTTATCATGTCTAAATCCTTTCTGATAATTTGAATTGAAATCGTAAATAAACTAATTTGTAAATATACAAATAATCCCTAATCATACCAAAATAAATGTAACTTCTTTGCTGGTCGACAACAAACTAACCAACCGGTTTGGCTAGCGATATACAGATACTTCTCAAACGTGTTTAAACAACACTGTAATACAAAATCATACGAATCGGATTAATTTCATTCGCAAATTACTAAGTTCCACTTAGCCAAACACACATGTACCTGCATATGTATACCTAAGCTGCTTATATAGTTGTAGAATTCAATTCCTGAAATGATGAATAATTTGAAATGTATTCTTTCCTTTGTTCAATATCGTTCGAAGTTAAAAACAAAACTTAGAAAAAGTGAATTTATTTACCTTTAGATATACCAGTATAAAATGCCTTCGTATTCATTTATACAATCACGCAATTAAAAAAAAACAGTAACCAGTAATCCCTCGATTTACGTCGAGAGGTGTTCCAAGAAATGGCGACGCAAATCGAGACGACGTAAACCGAGAAGTACAAAAATTGGCTGTTAATAAAGTCGAAATAAAGAAAACATATGTACATATTAATATACTAGTACTTATAAATACATGGTACATGGTTTATTTAAAAAATAGTAATAAAAATAATAAATAGCGTTGTGATGGTTTATTAATCTGCAGGGCTTTCTTCATCCGAAGAAATGATTTCTAACTGACAGCGGCCAGCTGCAGATGATTGATGGTCTTGAGTAGTTTATTCCCGATTCAAAGGACGTCCAGCAGTTTCTTTCACTGGTAGTGGCTTAAAAAATGTTTCTATCTGCTTCTGCGTTAAACAATTCTTTTTTTCTGCATACAGGTCTTTGTAGTATCCAACGCTGGAAGTGATTGAGCGCCTTATTGTTTCAAATCTTTCTTTATCCGTGTCGTGTTTCTCAAAAATTTCAATGGCTTGATTAATATGATTAAGAGCTTCTGATAGTTTTCCCAGCGGAAATCGGGATTCTTCTCTTTCATTAACAGCCTCTGAAGTACATACTATCCTCGACCTCTTTATTTTCGCTAGAACAATCTCCCTTAAGTGCGAGTAGTAGATCCTCATTAGACAGCGGTTCCTCATGTTCGTTGAATACCTCAGTTATTTCTATTTCATCAACATCCGAAAACCCTAGGCGATGCTAAAACAAGGATTTTTCCTTGAAGTTGTTCAGGATTATCCCCATTTGTATCTTCAGATGTACATTCGGCCCACACTTTTTTCCATATCTTGTTCATTGTTACAGCCGAGACCTCATTCCAGGATAGACTGATATTTTGAACTGCTTTCAGGATATTAAAATCTTTCCAGAATGTACGAATCATGTCCCGACCATTTGTTAACTCTGACTTTCCATCAATTGTTGCAATTAGTTCATTAAAAACCCGGCGCAAATAATATTTCTTAAACGCAGCAATAGCACCTTGGTCCATAGTTTGTAGAAGGGAAGTTGTGTTTGGCGGAAGAAAAACTACTTTGATGTTACCATTTGATTCGTCTAAATTAACCGGATGACCAGGAGCATTGTCGACAAGCTCTGTATGCCAAATTATTTTCTTCGCAATATTTTTTAACTTCGGGATAAAAATTCGTTTTAAACCATTCAGCAAAAATACTACCAGTTACCCAAGCTTTTTTATTGGCTTTCCATATGACTGGGAGCGTTTGTTTGCAAATATTTTTCATAGCTCTTGGATTTTCTGAATTGTACACTAACAGTGGCTTCAGCTTAAAATCTCCCGAAGCATTACCCCCAAGAAGCAACGTCAGCCTATCTTTCGCCACTTTTTGTCCAGGTGCCGCTTTCTCCTCAATAAATATAAAAGTTCTTGACGGCATACGTTTCCAGAACAGCCCGGTTTCGTCAACGTTAAAGACTTGCTGAGAAGTGTATCCTCCATCCGTAATAATTTGTTTTAGTTTCCCAGGAAATTTTTTGGCTGCTTCAAAATCTGCGCTCGCAGATTCACCGGTAACTTTAACATTGTGAAGCTGTGCTCTCTTTTTGAATTTTTCTAGCCATCCGGAACTAGCGTTAAAATCCTTATCCTCTTCAACTAACATTGACTTTAGGTCTTTAAATAAACTCATCGCCTTTTTCTGGATAGTTAGTGTAGTAACATGTATGCTTTTTTCATTTAAGTCACTTATCCAAGTACTTAACGCCGTTTCCATTTTTTCTAATATAAGTGGCCAGGACTTCGTTACCACTTTGATGGATCTTGTCGTTCCCGCGAAAGCGCTTGCGCGAATGTGACCAGCGTTTTTAAGAATTGTTCTCACTGTTGTTGGCGGTAGTCCTATTGAGCTGGCTATATTAAATGCCTTATCTCCTTTATCAAAGCGTCGAATACCTAACATTCATTTTCACTTCTAATGATATGACATTTCTCTTTTTTATGCGAGCACTTTCAGCGTTGTTATTCTTCCGTTTTGCTCTCATTTTTCACTAAATAATATGTTGATTAGATATCAGAAATAACGTCTATATTGAGGGTTAATTCAACTTACAAAATTAAAGATAAATGTCTCAACCAAATAAACAAATAAAATGTTTGAAAATCACCTCGCGCGACCACGGAGCCTTTTTGTAAGTAAAACAACAAAGGGAACTTTCAACCACATACAATGTCAAATCTTAATTTATGTGAATTACCAAATTTGAAAAATATCAACTGTCAAGAAGAAACAAATCATGGCAATCCTTGATTAAGTTCCATTTAAACTGCCAATTTTCAAATTTAAACTGCTCATATGAAGCAATTTCAAATCTAAACGGCTAAGAAAATTTTCGAATATGACAACGTAAATCGAGAGATAGGACGACGTTAAACGAGGCAAGGTTTATAATTTTACACAACGTAAATCGAGACGACGTAAACAGAGGCAACGTAAATCGAGGGATTACTATATAAAAACTATTTAAGAACGCATCAAATAGATCGGTGAATTGGTAGATGAGACGCATGTTTTTTTTTTAAATATTCAGTTACATTGTAGATTGTGGATAGCTAATGCTTTCACAACAGAAAAAAACGATAGATATTTAGTACCCGGTGAAGGTATTGACTACTATGAATTAGTAACAAGTATTGGACGAGCGAACTGCAATTTAAAAATTATATGACTTAAATATCTGGAGCATATATACATACATATGTTATTTATTGCATGACAATATCTTGCAAAATTACGTAAACAGAAGCAACAACATAGAAGCAAACATATTCACGCAAAAGCGCTATGCAACAAACATGGCCAATTCAACAAGAAATCGACTCAAAGTATGTACAATAGTAATCCGACAGTTGAAAAATTGTTTCTCCCTCTACGATTCCTCTTCTAAAAAAGATATATTTTTTGCCTTTGATATTAGTGATCGGTCATACTTTAAGCAGAAATTGAAGAAAGACTGTGAACAAATATCTTGAGACTTGCATCATTGCCATAATGATTATTCATTATTATATTGAGGCCAACCGTTTAGAGGGCGGGTGGTGGGTGGTGGGTGGTGGATGAGCCTGAGTCCCCTAAAAGTTGTCACACAAGCTGTAAAACTATTGGGCATAAGCGCTAATTCTAAAAAAATAAATTTATGCTTAGAGAAAGCTAGAAACAAAGAACAATTTTACATCCCACCTGATACGCGAGGATGGCTTGGCAATGGCGATCATTACAATTCTGACTAAGGTAATGATTTAAAGCAAAAAGTTTTGAACGCTTGTGTTACTTGGCCATATGAAAAATACTTAGAATTGACCCCGAAATTCCGGGCTGTATGTAACCGAAAACAATTAAGACTATTTCGACTTGAGGTGTCAAAAGACACCTTTTAAAACTTTTTCATTTTTTTTCAATTAATATTTTGACTTTTCATATAATATGTAGTTGTTTACTTTATGTCGCAGTATCATTTTTCTCCACTTCATCCTGGATCTAAATATGTACATATATGTATATGGTGTACAACTTTGCTTCCGCCGTTTGCCGATATGTGGCGATAACGGTAAGTAGCGGTCGAAAAAAAACAGATCGCAGGCGTCAGGCAGTTGGCTTGGACCAAGGTCAACAGAACACCATTCAAACATTAGTCGATTTGTGTCTGCATCATTAAGTTATCCTCGATTGAAAATGTCAGTTTACGAGCCTTTTTCTCGCCATTTGCGGGAGGTGTTACTGTTTTATTTCAATATGAAGAAAACAGCGGCTGAGTCTCATCGAATGCTCTCAGATAGGTATGGTGAGGACGCTATTAGTGAATGAACGTGTCGTGAGTGGTTTCAACGCTTCAAGAACGGTGATTTTAACGTCGAAGATCGGCATAGTGGTGGAAGAGAGAAAGTTTTCGAAGATGCAGAGTTGGAGACATTGTTGAGTGAAGCCTCGCGTCAAAGTCAGGAAGAATTGGCACGATCAGTGGGAGTTACACAACAAGCCATTTCAAAACGTCTCAAGGCCATGGGCATGATTCAGAAAGAAGGAATTTGGGTCCCGTATGAGTGGAAACCAAGAGACGTTGAACGGCGTTTGTGTGTTTGTGAACAGTTGCTTCAGAGGCAAAAACGGAAGAGATTTCTGCATCGCATTGTGACCGGGGACGTAAAATGGGTTCATTACGATAACGCAAAAAATCATGGGGATATCCCAGCCATGCTTCCATGTCGACGGCCAAACCGAATATCCTCGGCTCCAAGAACATGCTCTGCATTTGGTGGGACCAGCTCGGCTTCGTGTACTGTGAGGTGTTAAAACCTAGTGAAACGATCACAGGTGCTCGTTATCGAACGCAATTAATGCGTTTGAGCAGAGCATTAAAAAACAAACGGCCGCAATACAGCGAGAGGCACGATAAAATGATTTTGCAGCACGACAAAGCTCGACACCACGTTGCAAAAGAGGTCAAAACGTACTTGGAAACGTTAAAATGGGAAGTCCTACCCCACCCGCCGTATTCTCCAGACATTGCTCCCTCTGACTATCACCTGTTTCGATCAATGGCGCATGGCCTGGTTGACCAACACTTCCGATCTCATGATGAAGTCACAAATTGGATCGATTCGTGGATCGCTTCAAAAGATGAACACTTTTTTCGATGCTGGATTCGTACAGTGCCCGAAAAATCTGAGAAAGTAGAGGCCAGCGATGAAAAATACTTTGAATGATACATGTGTAACCAATTTGTTTCATTAAAGCCTCACATGTTGGGGAAAAAACGGCGGAAACAAAGTTGTACACCTGGAAAGTGCATGGTGTACGTATTTCTACCATGAGGCATCTTGAATATGTTAAAATAATGTCTTATTTTAAATATAATAATTGATAATAATAATTAATATCAAGTCATTTGGCTACATCATTTTAGTTGTAGAGGTACTTAATTTCAATCATAAAACAACATTGCCTAATTTTTATATTCGGTTCGTAAGGCGTTCGACATTTTATATTGTTTATAGCTTGCAGGGAAGGTAGAAAATGTATGAGAATCATAGTTTTCCTATTTGTGATATTACTAAGTTTGTGGCTTTTAATATTGCTAAGAGTTGGAAAAATGAGTTGAATTTTCTTGGCTGATTTGTCTTTCCCATGTTTATTAAGCCAAGTATAGACGACGTGTAAAAAACACATAATTGTGTACCCCTGACGTCAAAGAAAAGTTCCACATACGAGTTGCACATAATGTGTGTACTCAAATCCTAGATCATAGTTCTATATTTTTGTAATTGTATCACTAATATCATTGTATGCAATAATAAAGAGGACGACCGATAGCGACCTCTATTCGATTTGATCAACTTGCATAAAACAACATGGATTCCTATATGTTCAAACGCTTTTTTGATATGATATGATTTCGTCTATTTGGAGAGCGAATTCGTTGTGGCCGGGGGTGTTTTGCACTTACAGAGTTTAAACAGCTATCAAATTCGAGAAGAATGAAAGTTATTTCCAAATGATGAAAATGAGAAGTTTGCGTCACTACAATAGTCAGACTATATACAGACAGAGAATAAGCTTGAATCAGTAAGAGATTCAGGCTCCGTGTGAATCATTTTTATATGATGTGGAATATAGCTACCTGTAAGGATTCTAATATAAGCCTAGATTTTCTTAGGTTAAAATAATTATACACAAAATCGTGGCAATAATAGTTTTAAACAATTATTGTTTTGATTGTCACATTAGATAAGTAGATGAATTTCGATTTATAGTAGTTTATGTGTAGAATTTAGCTTAAATTATGGTAGTTATTGAAATATTATTGTGTATCGATGCCATTTACCTATTTCTATTATTAAATTACATCAAGGATAAAAACATGTTACTATATGTCCAACCACAAGCACAGACTCTAAAAATAAATACCCAGTGGACAAGATGAAAGTATTTTTAGCCTAATTTCAGACCAACTGTTGTGAAAATGTAAAAATGTCATTTTACAATAATAAAGTAAATAGTGGCAAATATGTAACAGTTATTTCGTGGTAATGTTAGTAAAGGTTCAATTCAACCAACGAGCCCACGTAAACGCTGCACCAATGTTTAACGATAGGTTTGTTCTTTATATGACCGAAAGCTAAAATTGAGGCGTAATCATATAATTTAGTAAATCTTTGATTGAAAAAAAATCAGCTAATCGTGTACACGATATATCTTAAAACCAAAATTAATAAAGATCAGCAATTGGCTTTGACGTATTGTATTCGTGTTTCCAATAAAAATAGTGATAAACAATCGGCTATGCATATATAACTGATAATTACATTTTCGGATAGACATACATACATTGATATTACATACATCAGATAGACACGTACTTATGTATATGCATGTACTTATTTAATCAGCCTTGCCAGTTTTATTTTTATTTTGTTGATAACCGAAATATTTGTATGTACTGCGGAAGATGATTATCATCTCCTTTGGAAATGGAGTATTGATATATTTAATTATAAGTTACATACTCAATTGCTAATTAACCATAAATAGTTACTTTGTGTTGCTATATGCCGTTTTGGCGAGCTGGTGCAACTTTTACAGTAGCCTACAGCGTACTCGTACATGTTTGTTCTCCATTGCGTCATTTGTATTACGTGTTAAATAGGTTTATATTTCTGCAATAGACTCTTATTTTAAAAATTTTGTGACATACGAGCAACCACCGATAGTTTGAATACTAAGAAAACAATCGCCAATCGTGCTTGGTTGACTCATAGCAATATCTCTTCGAGATATAGTGCGAATATTTAAAGGGTATGATTAGGCCTGACTTGAAAAATGGGAGATATGAATTATATTATATAAAAATCTTCCTTATTACCTCCAAAAAATAAGTTGATTTTTTCACTTGCATGTAAAGATGGGACTTTTGTTAGGAACTTAGTTTGATCTTCGTCCTTATTTAAATTCTAAGTTTTTTAATTAATTTCTTAATGTAATTTGAAAATATTTGTGAAATACATATCAACAACGGGATCACGCGAATATTTACAATATTTTTTATATATGGTATATTATATAAGGTATACATATATAATATCTTTAGGTTTGTTTGTAAATAAGCTGAGTTTTTATTTTCCTCGAAAAAATATTTATTTATTCAATAATATATATTTTGCCTTACGCGAGCGCTTTGTAGTATAGCTTTGAGTTCTTCCAGCGATACGGCTTTATCTCCTCAAGCGTGGCAAATGTCCGTCCTTTGATGGGTCTTTTCATTGGGAAGGGAAAAAAGTCGCGGGAGCCAATTTCGACGAATATTGTGGCTGAGGTATCATTACCTGGGTTGTTTCTGGCTGGACAATTACGCACAAGCAACGATGAGTGAGCAGATATGTACATCATGATGCATTTCCCCTAAATCTGAATAATTTTTTCGTATTACTTAACTTCAATATGTTCCTTATTGAACATACGATCTTCTGGCAAGAACTCAAGATGGACCACGCCATTATAATCGAAGAAAACAATGAACGAAATTTTCACATTTGACGAAACTTGGCGTGTTTTTACCGGGTTTAGATATTCTGATCGCTTCCATTGCGATGATTTGGTTCTGGTTTTTTGAGTTCATAACCATATACCCATATACCATGTATTGATCTGGATTTGGATCGCCATTCACATAGTCCACCAGCTTCTGAGCGATGCTTAAGTGACGGTTCTTTTGGTTAAAATTTAGCAGTTTTGAAACAAACTTCGCTGACACAAAATATACCCAAAATATCTGAAGAAAGTTCATAGCATGAGCCAATTGATATACCAATATCCTCAACTCTGATAGTGATTCAACGATTCTCAATAACAATTTTCT
Source organism: Merodon equestris (assembly GCA_958301585.1). Lineage (NCBI taxonomy): Eukaryota > Metazoa > Arthropoda > Insecta > Diptera > Syrphidae > Merodon > Merodon equestris. Next base: position 76,238,998 of record OY284416.1, on the reverse strand, counting down.
TCATTGCTTGAAAGTTTTCATCTCGCCTAAAAATCATCATCAATCAAAATTATCATCGCGTAAAAAACTTCGAAAATCAAATGTACGAGTATTTAAAATAACTCCGAAATTCAAAATATTGTCTTATTTTTGAACAAACCTCTTATATATTTATTATAAGAGAGTCTTTTGCTAGAGCCGCTAAGAATATGTAATATACAGAGGTCAACGGAACATGTCATTTAGGCCCATTCTTCCCTTCAAAGCCCACTTGATTACGTTTTTAAACACTTTTTTTTTATATGTGCCACAAACATAAGGATACCCGCGTCGCTGTCATGCAAGATTCACACATCCTATTTGTTTTCTTGTTTCTTTCAGGTATGCGCCTACTCAGAAGTCTTATCTTGAACTCTGCACTATTACCCGTATATTTCCCGATGCTGGCAAGCATTTCATGCTACTACGGTTCTTCTACTGTTTCTGCAGCTCTCGTTGCAACCCTGACTCTTCATAGTTCATCTTGTATGTTTGTTACTAGTATGCAGATCTACAATAATTACAATAATTAATGAAATTGGTTTCGGTTGAGTATCTCGCCATTTCATGAAGCGCCTACAGTCTAATATTGCGTGCCTCACATTTTTTTCCTATTTGTACCATCATGACTAAATGCATGATAACTCCTGTGGCCAGAGAGGAACTGCGGCAGGTGGTAGTGGAAGTTTTCTTGCTGTCGGCTTACCCACACATCAATACTGCTGTATTTTTTTCGAAATGCATAAAAATCGCAGTGACGTCAGCAGTTCGACCTTATCTACATATACGCTATTAAATCGTACGCTACTGAATGATGAAGAGAAGCTATCACTACTTATGCCAAAAAGGATCGGCGAGTTCGGCCTACCCTGTTGCAGTCCATTATTCATTTCAACTGTTTGGGTAGAAATCACGTTGGCAATTTCAACAACGAACTTTCTCCCGGTTAACAACTTAAAAATCATATACAGCAATGGTTTACTTATAGTAAAGTCCTTCTAACCATACGGCGTCGAAAGTTTTTTCCAAATCAATCAAGCTGGCACCTGTGCATTGGTTCTTACATTTGCTCCACTCGATATCGGATACAAGTAAATAATGCCATGCCCCGCTTTGAAACCGAGTTGGTTATCCGGAATGAATTTTTTGTCCTCAACCCATTTATACAGGGCTCTATGGACCACCTTCTCGAAGATCTTCTGATACTCGGAAGGAAACTTACCGACCGGAGATTTGCCGGGTTGGAGGTGTCTTTACCCTTCTTGGGTATTGGTTACGCCATTGCTTTCTTCCAACACGCTGGATAACAGTCATTATTCAGTGCGTTGTTGGAAAGAGTGGTGTACATCTCTACATATTGGACGATGGAAAGGGAGGCACTCGAAGTGAGCGCTCTTGTCAGCGAACTGGCAAAGCGTTGCCAAAACGCGATATCCGTTGCGAGTAACTCACTAATGACTTAGTGGGCTCCCCCTAGTTTTGAGTATGTTATTTCCTTTTTTCTTTTTTCCTAGTTTATTTATTAAACTTATTCTCTAAAGTGTTTAACTAAACTAAATTAAACTATTGTATGCAAAGTAATCTAAAAGTATATGACCTTAAGGGTGCCCCATATTAAACTAGTTATATATATGTACATATATATGTATGTATATATTTTATACATAAGTATTATATTTTGTTATAGACTATATTTCTAAGCCGATCTTTTTAAATATATTTTCTAAAAGAAAAAAATTTGGAAAAAAGCCTTGTTGAATCTTTTTTGTTTACATTTTTCTTACTTAGTCTAACTTAGCGCTACTTAGCCTAACTAAATCTAATACTAGCCTAATTTAAAATGCCGATGCTTGGTCCTTGGGGTCTCGAAGCTCATCAAGCGTCAGGTCCTCTTTCTGGACCTAATTTAAACTGTGACCCAGTCGAGCCACCAGTATTTATCTGCGTTATATTTATTCAGGTACGCTAGTGCTGCAGTATCTTAGTTCAACGCTTATGTTATTGGGGTTGTAGAATAAATCCACTTTCCAAGGATTTTGCGAAACAAGGATAAAACAAGCCCGAAACAGGACTGGTCTCTGTTCTGTGGTTGAACGCGCAGAGATATTCCCCATAAGATTATTTATTCTGGATACATTGGCAGCATTCAGTAGAGTCAATATTCTCAGTTTTTCCATACGAGATGGTATAATGTTGCACCAAACTACACTCGCGTATCTCAGAATGGGGCGAATAAAGGCTTGGTAGCGGATGATCTTCACATCGGATCGGAGGTATCTAAAGTAAAAAATACTTTTCAGAGACATAAATGGCGCTCTTGCCTTTTTCAGTTGTGTATTTATCTGTTCGATAAAGTATTAAAATGTATCTAGATGGATGCCAAAGTATTTAACGATTGTTTTTGATTCGATGTCAAGGTTGTTGCTGCTCCGTATGCTGAAGTTTTTCGAGTTGCACCTCAGATCGAAGTTTTCCTGCCTTACTGGAGGGCAAAACAGGATGGTTTTACATTTTGCATGATTTATCTATAATGTCTGCAGCATAGTAGTACATCGTCAGTAAATTATCGTTGTCTCTCAACATTTCAGAAATAAAAATATTAAATAAGTATGGGGTTATAACTGTACCCTGTTGAAGATCATTAGCGATATTAAAAACCTGTTATGATGAATTGTTTTCCATAAATTATAGAAGAAATCATTTCTATTACTTTGTAAGGAAATTCGTTTTTTATTAGTTTGTAAACCAATCCGTCGATCAAAACCATGTCGAAGGCTTTTTCGATATCTACTTGATAAGAACCTGTGCCTGTGAACTTTTGGCCTTCAGATTCCAGTTGATGTCTGAAGTCAGTTTTATAACATCATGCACCGTCGAATGATTTTTTTGAAATTTCGAGGTATTATTCCCGTTCTATTGCATTTGGGCGGCCATAATATAGAAGTTTTCTCCCGAGTTTAAGCGCAGAGATCGAAGCAGTACCAAGAGCTCTGTAATGAACATTTTGAGTTCAAGTGTGTAGGCACCTTTCCATTTCGGAGAGGAATTCACACAATGCAGGTCTCTAACACCTGGAACCTCTGCACTTACCGGTTAATATAAAATAATGTTTAAATTTTTTTCTAATGAAGATCGCAACTTCCCGACTCATATGCATTGGATCGATTTATGTATTATTTTGTAAGAACAATGTTGGATTTTGTGCTTCTGGTTTGGGTACACACATTCACAGACGGCATCTTTAAGGGACTCTCTACCGGAGTATCCATTAAGAATATATGTAGGTGCGTTTGGCCCGGCAGACACGAGTAGATTCTGTGCACTTGGATCGTCTGCTTATGGATCTACTGTTGGAGCTGGCCGATCTGCCGTTGGATAGCGAACAGGATCGAGCGCATCCACCTTGGCCTCCACTGAATTAGTAAAAGGCACTGGAGCTTTTGTATCGTGTATCACAAATCTGCCTCCATTTGAACGTAGGTCGTTTGGGGTGTGACGTGTGGTATTTGAAAATGCCATGGCCGCAGCTTCGTTCCACATTTACTATGACATCGCTTGCCTAAGTCAGATGCAACAGAGAGTTTTGATACAGCTGTGGATTGCTCTCCCCCTAATTGCAGCAATTTGGCTTATTCAGTTATTCGTTCAACCAAAAATGTGGGCTTCATCTCTGAAATTTATTTTTCATCAACGTTTAGGACCATTTCCACCTGCCTTAGAGCCCAATCAGCGAAGGGGCATAAACTGAGTATAATAGATAAATTGAAATTATTTAGCTAAAAATGAATTTTTAACAGAACCTTTTTTATCTGTTACAGTGTCAGTAGCCGTGAGTAGTAAAATACTTTACTTTGCGGTGTCCGATAGTAACAGAAAGTATAAGTTCATGCAGCATTTCTGCTTATTTGTATTCAGTAATACAATTTTAACTATAATACCAGTACAAGTACCTTAACAGATTTTTTTTTAATTTAATTTGAATTTTTTTTTTAGTGTTGGACATGGCCCGGATATTGATTTTTGCTTTATCTCTGTTGAGTTTACAACTTATCGAATCAGTACCAGTTAAAAAAGCTGGCACCTTGGAATTTATCATACTTCACAATAATGACATGCACGCCCGTTTCGAACAGACCAGCGTAAGTAGTGGCAAATGTTCTAAAGAAGATGAGAACACAAACAAGTGTTATGGCGGCTTTGCTCGAACAGCACATGAGTAAGTATATCAAGTAAATGTTGTCCTTTTAATTAAGTATTTTATGATATATTTCCGACATTCTTTAAAGAATTCGAAAGTTCCGAGAAGAGGCAAAAACCAGTGGAGTTCCAGTTCTATATTTGAACGCTGGTGACACATACACCGGAACGGCTTGGTTTACGGTGTTTAAGGACAAAATTACGGCAGAGTTTCTGAACAAATTATCTCCAGATGCTATTGTAACACACGTGTTATTATGATTTATCTCCAAACTAATAGAAAGTTTGCTTTTCAAGTCTCTAGGAAATCATGAATTTGACGAGGGAGTCGATGGACTTGTCCCCTTCCTGAACGAGGTTACATTTCCAGTATTAGCTGCCAATTTAGATCTTTCAAAAGAACCTGAAATGGAAGCGTCGAAAAGCTTAGCAAAATCAAAAGTCTTTGATGTATCTGGAACAAAAGTTGGAGTCATTGGTTATGTGACCCCTGAAACCAAAAGCCTTACTATAAAGAACAATGTTATTTTCGAAGACGAAATAGAGTCAATCAAGTAGGGATAAATCGGCTACATCTCCAATGCCTTATTTTTTCTAAAGTAACATTCACTTTGTACAGCAAAGAAGCGAAAAGAATTAAAGCTCAGGGTATAAACATAATCATAGCACTCGGTCATTCTGGATATCAAAGAGATCAAGAGATCGCCGCAGGATGTCCCGATATCGATATCGTAATTGGCGGTCATACAAATACTTTTCTATACAATGGCAATCAGCCTGATGCTGAGCGACCTGAGGGACCATATCCGACAGTAGTAACCCAAGCTAGTGGAAAGAAAGTCCCCGTAGTGCAAGCTTACGCATATACCAAATACTTAGGAAAGCTTCACGTGCAGGTGAAATGTTATTCCTCTTTCATTATTTTTTTCTTTTTCCAACTAAATTTTATTATATGCTTTAAGTTTGACGCGTCTGGAAATCTACTGGAGTTCGATGGACAACCTATTCTTTTGAATGCCGAGATACCAAGGGATTCCGATATCTTAGAACTTCTAAATTTGTATCGGCCAAACATAGAAGCCCTTGAAAACAACATTGTTGGTTATACCAAGGTACGACTAGAAGGAGGAGCTGAAGTTTGTCGAGTTGAAGAATGCAATTTGGGAAACATGATCGCCGATAGTTTTGTATATGCGCGAACCATGCAAGATATTGGGGGACAGTATTGGACTGATGCATCAATGGCTATCATTCAGGGTGGAGGTAAGCAAACTGTTGTTGTACAACTGACAATTATTAATCCAGAAGTCGATCATCTTTCAAGGCATTCGCAGTTCAATTGAGAAACGCTCAGACGGATCAATTACAGAAAACGATATTATCTCAGTTTTACCATTCGGCAATGATTTACGCGTTACAAAGGTATATGGAAAGACAATTCGCCGTGCCATGGAACGATCAGCTGAAATATTTGAACGTGATTCGAACGGTGGATTTCTTCAAGTATCCGGCCTTCGCGTTGTTTACAATCGCACTAAACCAGTTGGAAGTCGTGTAGTTACTTTGGAGGCTTTGTGCACTGAATGCGCAGTGCCAAAATACATTGATGTAAATGATGATCAGCTATATAACATTATACTGTCCGAATTCCTTTTAAAAGGCGGTGACGGACACAAGTTCGATGAAAATATTAGTTCAAGTCAACGATTACCCTTGATTGAAAGTGAAACATTAATTGAGTATATAAAAGCTCGACAGATAGTTTATCCAGGAATTGAGGGTCGAATTGTTTGGATTGGTGAGAAATCCGCAGGTTTTCTCCTCCGGAGTTCATTCTATTTATTATCCTTTGTCTTCATGGCCAGGCTGTTACTTAACTAATTTCTATGTCTTGTACTGTTTCTAAATATACCTAGTTTAAAAACTGTATTTCTAAGTGTAAATATATAATACATCCAAAAATATAAGTTTTAATATAAAAATAAAATTCGCATGAATGAGATAACAGCCAAACCGTGGTGTGTGAATGACCTGTGCTCTTAGGTTGAGAAGATATCTCTGCTCCAATGCGCAAACTAGAAGCGATGGTTATGTGCTTTGATAGTGACGCTATTTGTTGGATAATAATAGCATCCCCGTGAAGTCGGCAGATAACACAATTATGCAAACATGCCCGTTCTGATTGTCTCACATATTAAACACAATAGCGTCTGCGAAGTGTCCGCAGAATGAGCTGTATGCCACCATGAAAAGTGCTGTCATACTCATGCTTGTAGAGAGTGCATTATTCGTTGACAATCTGATTGAATATCGGCAATCGAAGATATGAAGTAAACGACTTCAATTGGGAAGGTTGGAATTGTTCAAACTTTCTTCGATATCAGTAGCAAAGCTCTGAATTGCTCGTTTTTGACGTATGTTAATAATGCTATGATATTTTTCGACGGTAATGCAAGTTCATAGATATGAAGTAAGTTGAAGACCGAATCAAAATAGACGTTTGTCTTGCTGGAGCCAAGAAATTTAGGCATGACATTGAATCTATTTCAGAGCAGTCACTTAAACGCAGGGTAAAAATCATATAATACGTGGTCCTAATAAGGCCCATCATCTTATATGGAAAATATTCATGTGATCAAGAAATAGTGCCTTAGGGTCTGTCTTAGAATGTAGAACGCCAGAGTCCCAATCCATTAAACAATATCCTAATAAGGTCCTGTACTATAGAGCAGGCTTTAAGAGAATCTATAATTTTCTTGTTAGTATGATTTAACAGCACATTGCAAGGGCTATGACTTACTTCTATAACCTGATTTCCGAGGCTTTATAGATATCACGAGAGCAACTCGGATCGGGCTTTATTCCCCCAGAATCATTTCTTTATATTGATTCAAAAATGTAAGTGCAAAATAGAGATAGTAATGCAAAAGAGACATGCCGAATATTGGTGGTTGTCGGGTGAAAACGCTCCCAAGAACGTTGTGTTACTCCTTTTAGCTCCTCCTCACTCTTTAGTTCATAAGTTAGATTGGCGATAGCTATGAGATTTTTTCGTGTTATCATGCTGGCGGGATGGCCCAGTCCCTGAAAGAAGCAATCAAAGTGACAATTCGGAAAGAAACAGACAAGTGCCAGTCGACCTGACTATATTTAAAACTAGAATTAAGCAGTTTAGGGTAGGTTAAGCTTTTTTAAAACGTAGTTGAATGAAAATAGAATAGATATACCGAAAGGCATTGGTAATTAAGAAATAAAGAAACATAACACGCACAGGGCTCCTAAGACACAGTAAATATTAAGATAGCTTAAAATTAGATTCAAACATATTTGTCTAATAAATAAGAATAGAATAAGAATTATAAAAATGAATTAAAAAAAACATAAATACACAAAATAGCGACAATACTTTTATGGGAAGGAGTGGCAAAAGGTAATTTAATCGCTTCGTTAAAGGATAAACTCTATCATTTAGTCTTCTTTCTATTTGAAGTACAATTGAAGAAAGCCATGGAACCTTCTCTAAGTCTCCACTAAGGGTTTTTCTGGGATTATGTTTTTACCTGACAATCACTCATATCCGTGCAGCCTAACTTATGTATGCTGAAGATACTAAGAATTCCTCACCAACTTTACCCCACACAATTAGCAGTGTTCAAGGTTGATCTATTTTTTTTTTTTAGTTAATACCGAGGCTTGACACTGATTTCCAGGTTGATCATATATTGATTCTCAAATTCCTTCTTTTGACAGATTTTTTGTGGGTACTAGTACCTTTTAAACTATGATTGTTATCATTATAAAGGTAATGATCTTGAATTTCAGTTATATAATAAACTATTTATAATAATATTTGTATTAAGTTCTGAAGTTCTTTGGACACTTCGAGTGAAAGAAGTTCCTCGTAGGTCTTTTGACCCTTCATCTGAAGCGATTTATTGTAGAATTAAAACCTTTTTCTCCAATGCTGAAAAGGCTAATTTGTTTGCACATACCTTTCTAAAAAATCTCAGCATTTCAAAGTACCTAAGCGACTTCGAGAATGAAAACTATACATATAAATAACACTATCCAGCCTTTCTTTGCAACCTATTATCGAAGAAAATATTTAATTTATATTAAAAGACCTGAAAGAAAGTAAGTGGACTTAATGGTATTAAAAATGTATACTTAATGCAGTGACATTGATTTTTATAACTTTTATGCTTAATAACTCTTTTAATATTAAATTCTCTTCGGAATCCTGAAAAAAGAACAACTATTGTACCTGTTATCGAAGCTGGTAAATTTTGTGAATGCCCAGAAATGTACAGACCGATTAACTTGCTTTGTAGCGCAAAAGTTGTTAAGGATCTGATTTTAAAAATATTTCTAACCTTGGCATTTATCCCAATGAACTATTTAGGTTCAGAAAACACCACAACACTTCAAATCATGTATTTAAAATTTGTAATCATGACAAAATAAATCGTGCAATTGGTTGATCTTCAGGGACGATTTTGTTAGGCATAGAAGAGATATTTGATTCAATGTGGCACGATGGTCTTATCTTTAAGATGACCCAACTATACTTCTCTTCATTTGTTTGTAAAATAGACCAAGGTTTTTTTTTTTTTTTGTAAAATGGTTCCATCAAAGTCTATGTCAATACTAGTACGTCAAATTTAATAACATTTTTTTGCGGATGTTCCCTAAGGATCTGTTCTGGGACTGCTTTTGTACAATATGTATGTGGGGTGGTCATGGTGCAATGGTAATCATCATCGACTGTTGAGCGGAAGGTCTGTAGTTCAAGTTTATAGCCCAGAACAATACCTTTACGGAAAAATTGTGCAAAAATATCAGTTGTGAATGAGAGATGATCAAAAAATGCTGACGAAGGCATAACACTCGCAGCATAAGGTCACTTCAAAATTCATACTCTGCGTGTGCATTTCCAATATAACACCTTAATGACATGAAAACAAAAGGTTACAGTGAACTACTACCAACGTAACAAATTCAGTCGAATCTCTCAAAAAATCCTATCTAGGACAACCACCCCCAGAGTTTCGCGGCTCTGTAGGGCGGAGGTTCCCCTTAAACGCCAGGCATATAACTTAAAACTAATTTCCTGAAATACTAGATTATATGCTATGGCGAAGGTGCCCCCTGTGTGCTTAGTGATGGTCGAACGATGTTTGTTCATGGCACCAGACACGTTGACAGCACATCATCGTCACGTACGATGAAGTGGATGCAAATTCCATGGGATTCTGCTGGATTCATGTCCTCCCGTAATTAGAGGAACATATGTATCATTTTGTGTATTAACTTACATGTATATTAATTGTGAACCTTTTTATTTGTTTTTAGTTAGCTTATTTCATTTGCAATATTTGTTAGATTATTAATGCTGTCTTCATGTACATATTTTGTTTATTGTTTATATTTGTTTTTACTTATTATTATTATGTTTCTGCCTGATTGTATTCTGTGGTACCTAGGCGGTGTCGTAAGCTATTAGTTCCATTACATGAGTACGTTTTTATGTTCCTGTTTCGAACAAATGCCAAAAGCCTCCACTCAGCACAGATTTAAGCTATCGGCTTGTAATGAAGTTAATGAAAGATAAGACTAAATGGTGACAACTGTTACCATAATAAAATTATAATTTTGACGTGCAGATGCAAATCCAATCTCATTACTATCAAAAATATTTGAAATACTCCTTAATGCAAGAATTTTATTATTTCCTTTAAGTCAACATATTATAATCACTTAAAATATGAGTTTATATCGATACTTATTGAACTTTTGCTTCGGTATTTAAAGAGGTGTGAATTACAACTAAATGATGTGCTGCGTTGTTAAAACTTATTTTTTAGATGTCACGAATTACGTAGAACACCCAAATCTGACTTCCTATATGATAAGGCTAGAACTGCACGGGTGTAAACTGATTTAAAGTCACGTTGCAAGGGCCAATAACCTAATTGCCGAGCGCCTCAGGTTCAATAAGTCGGTTTCACGCCGATATCAAAGAGACGTCGTTCGACAGCATTAACATTTTTAGTGGCTGGAACGGACTGCATCAGTGATCATTTTAACCCATTTAGGACCACTAGCATTATGACATTTAAAAGGTACGTAGATTTTTCTTGGACATTTGTCAATTTTATTGTATACTTCAACTTCAAGTATTATTAGTCATACTAAAAAAAGTTGTATGCTACTACAGATATTTGTTAATACAATAAAATAGAAAATCCATCAAAAATGTTACCATTTTAGTGAAAAAAAAAACAATTTAATGTTGCGCTAACGCAACCATGAGAATAAATGGGTTAAAGGCGAAATCTGCAAATGCCAATGGCAGTGAGAAAAATAAAAAAATAATATTAAAACACTAAATATATCTATAAGTAATATATGCATATTGTGTGTATATGTTTGTATATACATATGTATTTTATTTAACATAAATTAAAGTGGATGCTGTTAGATTAAGGTAGTTTTTAATTTTATTTAAAAGAAAAATATGGTCCTCTACTAAGTTTTCCTTAGAAATTTATAAATTCTTAGTCTGAGATAAAATAGGCTGATTCATAAAGATGTTTTCGATTCAACATTTATTTGTGATGGTCATCCTTCCAAAGATGGTTGCTTCTTTAGTCCACAGAATGTGAAACCCAGGCATGTTCTATTGTAGTGAGATGGTATCGCAAACAATATTATCGGATAGTAAGATCTGATCTTTTACTCAGATGCTCAGAATTTATCGTCACTGCAACTACTCATCTTTTCTTCACTCTGGATAACCTTGACCCTCCTCACGCTCTTACATTCTCTTACGAACAAGACCATCCTTCAATCGACTCGTAGCATTAGTTTTAAAATTCGCAAAGCAGAATTCATTAAACCAAACAATTTGCTTAGAAACTTCAACATCGACACTCTCTTTATATAACCAATATTGATGTTATTCTGGAATATTACACAATAGTTTTTAATTGTATCACTCTATCTTACCCATGCGCACCACATAAAAATTTCTCTTTATCACCTTCCTAGAACAGCAAACGGTTTTCGATCTCTTCGGACGCACGAAACAAATCATACCCCAATTCTAAATCTAGTTCGAACATATGTACATATATTCGTTTTTACAACCGCTGCGATTAGTTTTACCGTAATTACTCTTACCTCTCCAAAATGCACACATTTCCCAAGTGGTTTCATTAATTTATCAATGTCTAAAGAAAACTAACGGTCTTCCTCCGTTCAGTTTTCTAAATATTTCATCATTCAACTTTAAGACAATATCAAATCACTTTGGGTTCTTCTTCAGCCAATCTTACAGTAACAAAGTAATATATTACTGCACCCGAACTTCCGTTGTCTCTGTATATGTAGGTATAACGACCTGCAAAACAACTACTTTTCCGGTCCTGATAGGTCACCAGCAATCGTCTAGAAAATTGTGTCAACATGCTGCGCCTTACGACTAAGATTCGTTAATCTTTCCATCTATAAAAAGAGGAAAAGAAACGAAATTGTCAGTTATTATCGTCCTATTGCCAAGCTCTCTATAATTCCCAAGTTGTTTGATTTCATAAATTATACTGCAGTTTAAAATGTTTGGTCAACAACACGGGTTTTTGAAGGGAAAATTAACTACCATCAGCCTCCCCGAATTTGTCTCAAAAACTCTTCTTGCGTTTGAAAAATACAAAGAAGATGAAGTTATCACCACCGACTATAACAAAGCCTTTGATAAGATTAATCAATAAATCATTCATCTGATGCTATAAGCAATCGGTTTCTTACTGTTCTTTCCTGGTTAAAATTATACCACCCCAAAGGGCTCTTTGCTTTCGTAGCAGGATTTTAATTCGTTCTACACTTGGTGTAGCTTATATTGAAAATATTAATAGCTTCTTTTAATAAAGTCAAAAGGCCAAGAGAAAAATTAAATTTTTTTGCTTCTTAAAGTTTTTTTTTTTTGTGTCGGAAGATACTTAAAATTTTTAATTTTATTTTTATTTTATTCTTTTCAAATTACTCGCGGACCCTAATGCGATAGGTAACTACTTAAATTACATTTTTCTTAAGTATTATGCAACAACGCATAGGGCTTCTTATATGTACAAGGTGGCGCAACATTTATCATCCAATTTTATTTTTGAATAACTCTTTTACTAAATAAAAAAAATGTCTTTGAGTGATGGAAATCTTTATTTGGACCTTTACAATTTTTTCTGTTACGTGTATCACACGTGTTATTTCAATGCCCCAGAAACGAAGATTTTGCTTATTGACGTAACCGCTTAAGTGTAAATGCGCCTCGTCGCTAATGAAGATTTTCGATACAAAATCGTCCTGTTCATTGTTGGGATTAAGGATGGCTTGACAGTAATTCACACGCCACTCTTAAGTCTTTCACTAAAATTCGCTGTAGGCTTTGTCTGGTGATGCCCAATCCATGACCCATCGTCTGGTTGATGTCACTTCGTTCTCAGCGACATCGGCAACCACAACCGCGGTATTCTCGGCCGAATGACAAGTCTGGTGGCGGCCACGTCCTGCATGGTTCCAGCCTGTTCGAGTCGAGTAGCTAAGCGGAATGTTTGCCCAGTTGGCGCGACACGAATCGACGTCGAAATTCACGAAATTCCACCGACCGATTATTGGTAAATAAAATCGACACAATTATTCCACGTTCTTGTGAAGTATAGTGCTCCATTGTTTATCTGTTTGTGTACTGCAACTGTCTAGCTCACTAATGTCAAATATGATTGAGATATGACGCCATTTGCAAAACTTATGACATCTTCTGCGCCACCCAAAAGAGCTGATGGCCTTGAAACGCCTGAACAGATCTTCATAAATTGTAGCTAAGAACCATCTCGATCACGTCATCAAAATCGGTCCATTCGTTCAGGAGCTACGATGCCATAGACAGACATACAGACACAGACACCTTAAACTTATAACACTCCTCCCTTTGCGCCGGGGGTTAAAAAGAAGCGTACTGAATCTTAGCAAATGAATTCTTTGATGCAAGACCAACCTACCGAGAAAATGCAAAGCAAGCAAGTTGAAGAAAATAACGCCGAACGAAAGAGAGCAATGGCAAAGGAACTTTCGAGAAGGTTTCGTGAGAAGAAACGTCTTAATGTCCTAAAATCTGTTCATCATCTGATTCATGATTCACAAATTTCTGGACCTTCGCACAGAAATCCACCATTTATATTAAGAACTCAACGAACTACGATACATGACCCTCAGATTGCCGGAATATCCACAAATATGAGTATTCCTCTTGTTGCGCGAAATATCTTTGCCACGAAACGTTCGAACAAAAAAACCAAATTCAATTATCGGGCAGAGCTTCGCCCTTCGTAACTTTATTACCAGAATCATTAATTTTTGTAGTGGGTTTTTATAATAATAAACTGCTGACTATGACATTAGCGTGAGATTCGGAATTGTGAATTAAATACATATGATACATGTGTACAGGTAAAGAGGCAAATTGGAATTTGGATATATTGGATAACACAAGATAACAAAGTCATAAGATCTTATTGCTAAACTGCATGGGAGCAGAATGTGGGATCGTAACTCGCGCGATGATTCAGAAAATTTAATTCGCATTGGAGAAAACTTTTTGTTATCAGTAAACGAGCAAAATCAACCAGTACACATCGATGATAATTTAGTACCATTAGAAGATCAAGTGTGCGCATCACCTATTCTCAATGTACAATTCAACAGATAATCGGCTACTTGCAGTATCTTAGCAAGACATAGCAGTACCCATGTACAATGTCATAAGCAATTTATTCAGAATAAATTTGGATAAGCTTGCAAAATTTGCGATAGATTATGGTTTGAAGACTACTTGAAGAATTTAATTGACGATAGTGTGGAGTTTGGACTAACATTTCTTCCAAATGTTTACAAACATTCCATCGCAGTTTGTTCTACTTATCGAACTAGCTGCATGGTATTTACTACGAGAGCCCGTGTCAAAAACTTCAGTCATTATCGTATATATGTATTCCAACAGTATGGCCAATTGAACGTCAACGTAAAAGAAAAACTATGAAAGACTTGTCTGAATTAGATAATGGTTGTACTGATGTTTGGATGAAAACTGGTTTCATAAGTATGACAAAAGATCAGAATATTTAGAAAGTATTACGTTAGCGCAAGTTGTATCGAAATACACACAAAATAGGAAAAAGAATATATTGAGGGGCATGAAACCAAAATAATTCGGTATCGAATTTACGACATGGCCATTGACTTTAACGAATATAAGCGAGAGAAGGTGATACTACACGTACCATTCCGAAACGAAGAAGAGGAAATATTAGCAGAGATGAAATTTGTTACCATTTATGATGATAATGACGATATTATTCGGCAGAGGAGAAAAGAATTCGAATCCGAGATTCACATTGAAGAAACTTTTCAAATTTGTAGAGAGCTATGCCATGACGTGAAGAAACTCCAGTTGATGGAAGAAATACAGGACATTGTTAACAGATTTCCGGAAGAAAATCCATTCGAGCAATAATACAATAATTCAAATTCAGATATAAAACGTGATCTTCGACTGGCCATATTGAACAAACTCGGTGCCATTGCTAAAAAAAGAAAATATCATGTCTAGTGTGGATTTTTGTGCAGCTATGGGGATGGCTAATAAAAAGCAAAGAATGCTGTGAACCGATTATTACCTAATAATAATACTCCTTTACAATTGTTCTTCACTGGACCAGCTGGATGCGGTACAACTTTTATTATTAAATTTATTATGGAAATAAATGATCGGTTTTCCGACAGTTTTACATTATAAAATAATGTAAAATGGTATGTACCGCTGAAATTATAGAGAAATTCATTATTAATGTAAAAATTATTTCTGTAATTGTATGTTAACAATTTCCAAAAATTCAATAAAATTTATCAATCCGCACTTAATGACTTCGCAAATTTAATATAATCATTTCAAGTCTAGTACATACACCAAACAATTTCTAAGTTCAGCATACAGAAAATTTTCTAAGTCCAACATAAGCTAGACATTTAAGTCTACCTTCAGTCTTTTTTCAGTTCATTATCAGCATTCTATGAAATCAACTTTGTAGCAGCAGCGTTTACATTACATCCGGATTCTTGCATTAATATGTAACTTTATTGAATTATTTTCCTTTCTTTATGAATTGTATACTTTGTTATTTTAAATTATAAATTAGGTTGTCATTGTGAACTATTTTCCTTTATGAATTATAAATTGTTATTGTGAACTATTTTTTGTAAAAAATTGAGCTTTTGTTGAAAGCTTGCCTGAAAGCTTTCACAGCATATAAAAGCAGGTGTAAGACCACGCTCGATCGAGTAGTCGCGATCCAGTCAGAGGGAGGATAATCACTCTAAGGCGCTTTCCTAGGAGAATTTTTCCCCTCTGACTTGATTAAGTGGTACTTGAAACTAGTAAGTGACACAGCCTTGGCCCTTCCAGCGGCTTGTCACGGCCTAGCTTAAAGCACCGGCGTTTTATTTCAAAAAATTGAAAATAAATTGTATAATTTAATAACTTGAAAATAAATTGTAAAAAAAAAAACAACAAAGAGTTTCTCTGCGCCATACAACCAGGGCGCTACAGTGGCGCCCAACGTGGGGCCCGAATGTTCAAGGAAATAAAACGTAGCGAAAGAATAGCTAGACGAACAGAAATGGCGAATTTTTCGAACGAACAGTTCAACCAGTTTCTCGAAGTGTTGAGCAGGAATAGAGGGTCCGGATCGTTTACCACCTGCACCGCTCGATTTCGGGGAGAAAGAGACGCAAAGAAACTAGAGGAGTTTGTGGCTGCCATAACGACATTCAAAGAGCTGGAAAAAATAAGTGATGAAGACACAATCAAGGCAATGCCGATGTTATTAGAAGATTATGCTGCTTCATGGTGGCTTGGTGTTAAATCCAGTGTAAAAAAGTTTGACGAACTGATACAGCTTTTACGATCTGTTTTTGCACCTCTTAGACCCAGCTGGCGAATATTTCTGGAGATTATGGAGTCCAAACAACAGCCAAATGAATCGATTGACAATTTTGTCTGCAAGAAACGGGTTCTATTCTCAGAACTTAGAGAAGATGTAAAAGAGGACATGCAATTAAACATGATTTACGGGTTATTAAACCAAGAAATTAGAGAGCGTGTTCCCAAAGAGGAAGTCGGTTCATATGCCAGTTTGCTTCAGAAAGGAAGAGAAGCGGAGCGAACTATTGCCGAAAACAAACAAATTAGAACCGGACATAATGTCAATTCAAATTCAAAAGTGGAAAAACCAGACAAGCGTTGCACGTTTTGTCGAAGAAGGGGGCATACCGCTGAACAATGTTTTAAAAAGAAAGGTCTTCAGACTGCCAACAACCCATCCGTTGTCAGACCCGTGGTTATATGCTATGGATGTGGAGCTCCAGGCGTTACTAGAGCGAATTGTACAACCTGCTCAAAGGTCAAAGTTGAAAGCCCACAATACCTGAATTTTAATTTAATCTCTACCACGATAATTGGTAGAGACCCCCCTATTGCCCGTGTCAAGATACTAAACTTGGTCGGTGAAGCCTACTTGGATACGGCAGCTAGAACCAGCGTAGCTAGTCCTAGCTTGAAAAGACTATTGACACAGAATCGGTGCATCATGCAAAAAGTAAAAGCGGACGTAACTCTGGCGGATGGTACAACAACAAACCAAATGGTACTGTCAACAATATGCGACATTGAGATCGGTGGTAGAAAAAAGAAAATAAGGTTCATTTCCCTTCCCAACGCAACGAAAAATCGTACGCTCATCGGTGCAGACTTCCTACAACAAGCAGGTATCGTTTTAAATATGGGTCAAAAATACTGGTACTTTGAGGACGACCCAAAGACTAAATTTGATTTTGAAAAGTCACTGCCTTTAGCGTTGAACAGCATACAATTGGCTGGTGAAAGTGTCAAAAATGAAAATCAATCAGAACCAAGTACTTCGATCGCTTCAGGAAAGAAAAGGAAAAATGAAGGCAGTACGCCAGAAATTATGTCGGAAATCTCAAACTTTGCCCATTGGCTAAAACAACGAGAAAATATTAGTCCAATCTCAGCCACTCCTCAACATAATACAACCGATTTTAGTGAACCTGCCTGTGATTTATTTGATTACAGGAACATAAACAATAACTATTCGCCAGGTTTCACACATGCTGTTTTCAGAGATTGTTTACCGGCTACGATAGAAACACCAAAGAAAAAGAAATCCGAAGAAAAAGAATTGATGAATAACTGGTTTGTGGCATTGAACTCCTTCGAAATTAAATTCCTAAGGCCTACTGATGGTTTAAATCTAGAAGAGTGTCAAAAAGTAAACTCAACGAAGCCCTTTCTGCTCAAGACAGACGCCAGCAGCTACGCACTTGGGGCCGTATTACTCCAGGGGGAGGGAGAGACAGAACATCCCATTGAGTATGCAAGCAGATTGTTAACCGACGCTAAGGAAAGGGAAGTTAAGCAACAAGACCGAAATAAAAAGTACGCGGATAAAGGTCGCCGCCACCAACCTCCTTATGAAGTTGGAAATAGAGTCCTGGTCACGACCCATGTCTTGAGCAATGCCGCAAAGGGAATTACAGGTAAATTCGTTCCAAAGCGGGATGGTCCATATATTATCATTAAGAAGATTGGATCCAGTAGTTACGAGGTAGCAAGACCAGATTCCCCTGGTGAACCTTTGGGGGTATATCACGTATCCAACATTACCCCTTACTATGGTAGAGATCTATTAAAACCAACGATGTGCCTAAGAAGAAGAGGACGACCGAAGAAGCCCACTTAACTGTTGACACCACATCGAGGCGATTGCGATGTCAAAGGGGGAGACTGTAGCAGCAGCGTTTACATTACATCCGGATTCTTGCATTAATATGTAACTTTATTGAATTATTTTCCTTTCTTTATGAATTGTATACTTTGTTATTTTAAATTATAAATTAGGTTGTCATTGTGAACTATTTTCCTTTATGAATTATAAATTGTTATTGTGAACTATTTTTTGTAAAAAATTGAGCTTTTGTTGAAAGCTTGCCTGAAAGCTTTCACAGCATATAAAAGCAGGTGTAAGACCACGCTCGATCGAGTAGTCGCGATCCAGTCAGAGGGAGGATAATCACTCTAAGGCGCTTTCCTAGGAGAATTTTTCCCCTCTGACTTGATTAAGTGGTACTTGAAACTAGTAAGTGACACAGCCTTGGCCCTTCCAGCGGCTTGTCACGGCCTAGCTTAAAGCACCGGCGTTTTATTTCAAAAAATTGAAAATAAATTGTATAATTTAATAACTTGAAAATAAATTGTAAAAAAAAAAACAACAAAGAGTTTCTCTGCGCCATACAACCAGGGCGCTACAACTTATATTTACGCTTAAATTCAGTTTGTTTTCCGATACAGTTAAACTGAAATAAAAGTTTAAGTAGCTGTTTCGACTGAAAAAATTTCTCGGACTTATTTTAGTCTAATTTAAGTCTCGATCTCGACTCAAAAAATTGTTCCGTCTTATATCAGTCTCAATTAAGCCCTACATTCTTCAATAATCTATGTTTTAGTTCAATTCCCGTTAGGTTTCAGTGTCATTTATTACTTTCGTTTTATTTCCGATCCGATTCCGTGGATATTTCTGTTTTCAGTCTCATTTTAGTTCCTTTTCCGTCATATATTTTTACCCGGGACAACTGTACATACTGCTTTGAAATTATCATGGTCAAAATTATTGCCATTAAGTATAGGCGTCGCACATCAATATAGATCATTATATAAATATGTCGGAGCAATAATAATCGATGAAGTAAGCATGATTGGTGCAGAACTTCTGGAACAAATCGAAATGTTGGGTATTGTCCACGCGAGTCAAAGAAACAATAGTCGCTCTACAAAGTGAAGAGTGGAACTGAAAAAAATTATTGGTAAGTAGGAAAGTAAGTAAAAACTCAGGATTATATTTTGTGATTATCAAAATGGCTTATGTTTTTTCAATAAACCAACAAACTCACCCCGCCCAAAGGCGGGTAATCCATGTGACATGAAGTTTTGTGCACTTTTTGTTGGTATACGAGTACATATATATTTTATTCAATGAATAGCTTTGTATTTACATGGATTTCTTTATTATTATCCGTAGCTTGATCTGTCTTTACGTTGTACGTAAATGTCAACTGAGTATATCTTTAGGTTTTTTGTTTGCAGAAATGTCTGATAAAATGTCAAAAAACAAGAAGAAGGTAGCTCATTCTCAGCCTGAACGACATCGGGTATACTCGTATAATTTGTCCAAAATGAGTGACGAACAGATCCAAGAAATTATGGATTAAGTTACTACTGATACTGAATCTGGTGATGATAGTGACACGATCGGCGACTTTGAAGGTGACAACAATTTAAAAAATCCAGATTATCGCGTATAGCCAGAAGATCAGGAACAAATTGACGATTGTATCGCTGAATTGGGAAGATTATCGTATACTCATTTTCTGAATAGAGCAGTAGATCTGCTCTTAAATCTGAGTAATACTTCGATTCTAATAGCTGAATTCATACTGGGTTCTTCTTTAATTGATCAACAACAACAGGAAGAACATTTTCCAGAAAAAAAGCCATCATCTCAAGCAGGCACATCCTCAATGCTTTCGCCTCCGCTAATTGACCATCCATGCTTGAAAGGTGGATGTGAAAAAATACCTCGTTCACTACCACTAGAAAAAAAAGAAGGAGGACCAGATGTGCAGCCGAATAACATGGGGCTTACTTCAGATCTGGTGGAAATTTACCCTCAATCTACAGAGTGTCAAAAAATAAGTTGGCGACAACAAAACTTGCAACTACATCGCAACGAGGTGGTATTTCGTGGAGATGACAGATGTCCTGAACGGTGTCATGGTTTGAAAACACCATTTGAATGTTTTCAATATTTTTTCCGTGATGACCTGTTAGAAGAAATCTGCCATTACACTAATTTGAATGCTCGGATGTGAACACGAAGTTCCAGATTACTAATATGGATATTAGGCAGCTTATTGGGATACTGATTTTCATATCAGTATATAGTTACCCAAGCCTAGAAGAGTACTGGGGAGAACATTCATTTGAAGCTATACGTAGAACCGTGACATGGAGGCAATTTTATGCTATTCGAAAATATATCCAATTTAATGACTTCTCACTAATGAAATATCCCAAGAACCCTGATCACGATCCACTGTTCAAAATCAGACCAGTTTACGATTATTTGAATAAAGTGTTTGATTCGGTTCCTAACCTAGCGCGGTTATGCATCGACGAGCAGATTTTGTCCACGAAGATGATTAGCTCATTCACACAGTATAGGTCCAATAAGCCTCATAAATTGGGCATGAAGCTGTTTGTGTTATGCGATTCTAGTGGCTTTTACCGGTTCGAAGTTTATTGACGTTCGGTTAACAAAAATTTTCATACGTCGCTTCCACTTCTGGTTTACCCAAGAGGTCGTGGAATTTATGCATTGGGCACAGTTCATGCCACTCGAGTAAATAACTACGAGGGTGGTCCGATAAGTACTTAGCCTCACCGCCAGATTTCGCCAGTATCGCAAGAGCAACTTATATGCCGGATTCGGCAATTTCAGCCGGATCGGACTCGTAGTTTTGTTTTGACCGCGTGTGGAAGCGGGAGTGTCCGCGGATTTTAGAAAAATGGAAAAAGAGCAATATCGGTCAGTGATTCGATTCTTGTTTTTGGAAATCGCCCACCGAAATTAAAGAGCGTTTGGATGTTGTGTACGGTGACTCTTCTCCTTCGATGGCGACCATCAAAAATTGGTTTAACGAGTTTCAAGGAGGTCGCACGTCGGTATTTGATGAACCACCAGGTGCCCCGAAAACGGCTACCACGGAGGATAACGTGACAAAAATCCACGAACTCGTATTGGCAGACCGCCGATTGAAGGTGCGCGAGATAGCTGAGACAGTAGGCATTTCAAAAGATCGCGTGGGTCATATCCTGCATGAAATTTTTCACAGGGCTATACTATGCCAAATTATTGGGCCGATTCGATGCCGAATTGAAGAAAAAACGGCCCCACTTGGCGAAGAAAAAAGTGCTCTTCCATTGGTCTAATTGGACTACGAACTGCTGCCCCATCCACCGTATTCTCCAGATTTGGCCCCGTGCGACTTCTTTTTGCTTGCAAAACTTGAAAAAGTCACTCGCCCGGCAGAAATTTCAGTCGAATTTTTGTTTTTCTTTTGTAGGCTAATAACTTATCGGACCACACTCGTACAACCTGTCATCTGATAAAGTACTCCAAAACCAGGAAAGAGGTTATATGGAGAAGTATATGGGCACTGCTTATGATGACGAGTGTTCTATGGAAGGATACAAAAAATGTTCGGCTGATATCAACATATGTATATACGTTGAAAAAATAGCTCGATATAATCGAAAAAGTAATAAAGATGTTTATACGAGCTGTCATAATGCTGAGCAATAAGCTTTCGTAAAACAAAAGCTACATTTTTTTTTTTTTATAATTCGTGCAGTTTCAAGACTGTTCGCTCTTATGGTGTTTGTCACACAACCTGGACGGGGTACAGATGGTTTGTGTCGAAAATGTTCGTTCCCTACTCTCCGGGGGTGGTTGTCCTAGATAGGAATTGAGAGATTCGACTGAATTTGTGTTGGTTGTAGTTCACAGCAACTCTTTTGTTTCCATGTCATTAAGGTGTTATATTGGAAATACACACACAGAGTATGGATTTTGAAGTGATCTTACGCTGCGGGTGTTATGCCTTCGTCAGTACTTTTTGATCAGTTTTTCCGTATAGGAATTGTTCTTGACTATGATTACCATTGCACCACGCCCACGTATTATTAATCTCGCCCTGATGAAGTTTTTCATATTTGTCGTATTGTCTTAAGCACACACCAATTTTTTTTCCTTTTTTTAACCCCCGACGCAAAAAGAGGGGTGTTATAAGTTTGACGTGTCTGTTTGTCTGTGTGTCTGTCTGTGGCATAGTAGCTCCTTAACGAATGGACCGAGTTTGATGATTTTTTTTTGTTTGAAAGCTACCATGATCGAGATGGTTCTTAGCTACAATTTATGAAGATCTGTTCAGGCGTTTCAAGGTTATTACCACTTTTTGTTAGCTGTGGTAGGGATCTTAGTAGAGTTGGGTAGTTCAGGACATGTATAGTTCCAGGAACTACTTATGTCCTCAGTCGGAAACATTTCCGATCATTCCTCAAACTGAACGATAACATGTCCATAGTTCCATTCAACCTAGAAATTCGTCAATAGCGGCGTTCATATTATACAACCCAGCCGAACGTCCGAACGACGCAGTCGTACGACTATGTTGTAGAACAACGTAATCACAGACAAAACGAAAAGAAAGAAAAATGCAATCGAACATGTCTTATACTACGTAGTAGAGAACCAAAAACAAAATGTGAAAAAAGATCGTATATGTACATTGATGTAGCGATAAACTCGAACAGTATTTATGCACACTCATACACTAGAACTGGAATAGCAGAAACATCAACGTCCAATCAAACAATAACGTCCGCAATCATACTCGTACAGGCAATTCGTTCTGTGTTTCGTGAACGTATTAGGTAGGTATGAAGGATCGGATATGGCTCTCTCTTATCATACTAATAGTTCCGATAGTTCCGACAGCTCCAATAGTTCCGACAATTCCGACAGTTCCGATGTAGTACCGAGGAGATAGTTCCAGGAACTAGTTCCGACTGGGAAAGGAAACGTTTCATGTTCGTTCCGAGGTTGGAACTACATATTTTGCGCAACTCTAGATCTTAGACACAATGGGTACTTACATTACTTTCAAACATATGTACATATCTGCGACCTAACATTTGAAACACCCATGTATGCTGGTACTACTGAACTGATACTCTGATGATGAACCTCGAAGGTAGGAGACGATTGCCTATTAGTAAATCTATTAAGTATGGGCTCATTACATTCGTCTTAACTAGTTCTGTTTATAACTAAGGTGCTGTACTTGCATTAAAAAACAATGAGTTTATTCCGGAATCGCGATATTAATAACAAAAATAGTTGTAATATAACGGGAATAAGTCATGCTGAATATGGTACATTATATATGGGTTGTATGCGGTAGAGTGTTACGAAAAACGTAATTTAAGTAGTTACTCGTACCTATCGGAATTAGGGCGAGTAGTTTAAAAATAATGAAATAAAATTAAAAATTTTAAGTAACCCCCGGCAAAAAAAAAACTCCGAAAAGTAAAACAATAATTTTTTTTCTCTCGGCCTTTTGACTTCATTAAAAGAATCTATTAATATTTTTAAGATGACGTCGTCGCGTCGGGGAATCCGCTAAGTAAATAAAATAAAACCAGAATACAAATAAAAAGAATATTGAGAATGATAAAGTATGGATTATACAAAGGCCTACCCTTTGTAAACAACGTAAGTAAGTACCGAAACAACCATATCCAATCTTTAATTAGTGTTCTGGTTAATAATTTAATCTGAAAAATTCGTGAAGTAGACACAACCGACAACGACGTCTGCCCTTATGTGTCTGCCTATTTGGGATGCCACATTCTGTCACGCTCCGCCCCCGTGCCCACATATCACTCAACGCACGCGCCTCTCAAGCGAACATCTCATACAGAAGTGGTACAATATCGAAACACTGTAGGAACTTAGTAGACCTAGTCAGATAGATTGATGTACAAAACTATTATAAGTTCATACGTACAATTTGAAACTATGTTTTTTTTTTTCATTACACCTACATACATATGTAGATATAACTAATTACCCTTCTTGCCCCCCGACGCGGCGACGTCATCTTAAAAATATTAATAGGTTCTTTTAATGAAGTCAAAAAACCGAGAGAAAAGAAATTATTTTTTTACTTTTTGGAGTTTTTTTTGCCGGGGGTTACTTAAAATTTTTAATTTTATTTTTATGTGCATTGAATTGGATTGGACGTACGGATTTTCCAAATTCCTATGAAATTTAACTTCGAACTAAGGCCGTAAGAGGTTAATGCAAGAGTTACAGTTCTGCACTGACGCACATTTGACAGTCTTTCATATAACAAAAGTGGTCATGATCGGGTTGAAGGATTTGCTCGGTGAATGACTGGCTGAAAAAATGGGCATAAAAATCGGTTACTATTTTCGAATAATAGTTTTTGCATTTATGAAATGGTAGAAGCTCTTGGGATCAGTGATAAGAGACGTAGAGATTCGCATAGTTGTTTATTCCTTGGGCGTACAGGGGTGGAGCTGATGTGCAGTTCTTTGGCGAATATGCGATGGATGGGATAAGGCAACTGATGTCTTTGGAGTAGAATAGGGCAAGAGTATCATCTAAGGACGCGCGTTTTAGGGCTTAAGAGAAAATGAATGCTTATAGTATTGAGCTGGTTATTTACTTTTGCAAAGTCAGCTTTTCGGAATTTCAAGTAATACGTATTTTCAGAGTGGAGAATGGCGTTATTCACATTTACGAGTATTTTATCTCTAAAATCGATAACAATAAATGGGTTGTAAGGGATGAATGTGACAGCCTATAAGGAGAAGCTTATCTACGTTTCGGGAACGTTATTAAGGTGCTTATAAAATTGAAATCAGCGGAGCTCGGCATTTTCAAGGTCAAGGGATCGTAGCGTCTGCGAATTCCTATGAGGATTTCACAGCAGACCGGATTAGCAGTGTTGCCGTGGTGATATGCGCGAAACAGTGCAGAATCCGATTTTATTAACCTGTCTAATACTGTGACATAGATTAGTTCAAGTCAAACCCGAGCCTTCGGTATACACATGATTGTTCGACGATAATTGAAAAAGTCCACCATTATGGAGCTATCACATTATAGAACGAACAGACAAACTAAGGCTATCCGCATGCGCGCTACATCATTTGAGCTATAGGTGGCCTGCGGAAGTTCATCGGCAAATCGTTAGCCATGGACAGGTAGCAATCACTTGGTGCCAGATCCGGATTTAAGTTGGTCGCCTTAAAACGTCAAAACCAAGTTCCCGGGGCTTTTGCCGCGTCAGTATCGATGTGTGTGGCCTGGCTTTGTCCTGATGGAATTTTGGCATATTGGCCAAATGTAGCTGCTTCTGACCGATTGCTTCTTTTCAGACAGTGCAACTGTTGACCATATAGGTCCGAATTAAAAGTTTTTAGGATAGTAGCTTGAAGTTGTCGTAAGGGATCCACTCCACCAATCATCATCAGAAATGGGCCGATTTTGTTGTTATTCAGTAGTAATTCGCGACTTATGAGGTTTTTTACGTTAACTCGTGTAGCACCCACACATCGGTCTTCTTTTTGTATTCAGCCTTATTCTAAGGGTTTCTTGTGTAATGTTTAGCCCCTAGACTATCGAAATTTACATGATAATGAGATTCGACGATTTCCATGATTTTATCGACATTTTCGACTATTGGCCTTCCAGAGCGTGGTGTATCTTCGACATCGAAAATTACCGGAATGTAATCAACGGAACCAAAATTGCGCGTGACTGGCTCTTAAATTATTATCAGTACCGTAAACACAATTCTCATACTTAGACATGGGTTTTTACCTTTATCGGAGAAAAACTGTTAAATGTGGCGTATTTTCTCTTTCCCTGTTCACCAAACTGTCGGAGAATTTTTTTTTTTTAATACGAAACCTCATCTAGTGTTCTCCGATAGAAAAATAATAGATTTCTTTTTATTACATCTAATGCAACAATCTGAAAACATATAGCCCACAATAAAAATTCCATTCATTTCAACTCCAAAAAAAATCGACTGGCTTAGTGCAAGGGGCGACGTCGAAAACTGGTGCCGAAAGTGCGCCACATGTGCTAGCGAAGAACCGAACGTAAAAACGTGGGTATCCGGTAATGACGTTCAACAATTATTGACATCGCAGACTCGTTCCCGGAAAACTTCAATGGTAAATATGCAGTTTTAAATTGGAGTGGGAAGGACAACGGTGAGCACGAACGTCGTATGTACAAGAATTTTGGACAGGTCTAACATTGAGTCAGTGCATTTTTCATTCTGCTATCAGAAGGTCGCGTTTTACACGCTGCAAGTTTTACGATTTCTCTTTTAAAGAATCCCTTACGAGATTTGACGCCTTCACACGACAGCAATATTCAGCAGAAACCAGAATGAGACGTGCGTCTTTCGTACGTCTTCCCCCGTAGTTATTGTATGTCCGGGTATGTGCTTATTATTTAACTAGAATGTAAGTTAGTATATGGCTGTACCTGTTTTGCAAAATTGCTAAGCTTGTAAACAGACCAATAGATTTTGATTACGAGCCGAGCTTATCAGCAATAGAAGGTACAGGTCTATTTTATGTATATTTCAGCTGCCGTTGTAAGTACATACCCGAGACACAACCGAAACCCAAGCCAAGCTAAGAACGGTATTGAGCCGTCGCTCTTATTTTTAAGTTTACGCTAGCTCTAAAATAAGGTTTAAGTTAGACTTAAGTGACCAATTATAGTGGACGGACGAAAGAATAAATGAAGCAAAAGAAGTTAAAGAATAAATGAGGCAAAAGAAGTTGTGTTATTATTAAAGTGGCGCTCGCGTATATTAATTAAAGTCTGTGACACCCTGACATTCTGAAAGAAGTCCAGGTTTGTAGCGACAAAACCCGTTACAAACAAACTCTATTCGTGAATACGTGTGAGCTCATTTCATTTTACAGCAGTGCACAGTGTACACCCGTTACTCGTGCAGGGACGGGTTAAGAATATCCCTGCAGCGATACCTATCGCTTGTCGTAAAAGGCGACTAAACAAAGGTAAACAAAACTCACATCTAGGCAATTTAGAAAACACCAAGGTGAGCCTAGGGACACATATACCACCATTAAACTGCCCCACAAGTGTGCATGCAAATCAGTGGGTTGACACGACTGGAGATCACCGGTGTTGTAAGAGTAAGATCAATCAAAAAATAAAAAAATACGGCGGACCCCACAAGCGGACCAGTAGGAATGCAGTTAAGTGGGAAGATTATGGTCCTACACTTCTGACCATAACGACGCCGGGATAAAAAAAGGAAAAGAAGAAGAAGCACAGTGTACACCCGTCACACAGCCTCTTGGAATTATAACAATGTGCGTAATTGTTTACATAATTTTGACAGAACCCCGGGTTCCCACGTGCTCGTCCCAACTTGTAGGCAAACGTCGGCGGCCATTTTAAGTGGTACGTCTCATTGGTGGTTTCTGATATTCAGTGACTGTAATTTGACATTTGTGTTTCCCGTTTTATTTTACTTCTGGTTCGTTGTTTAATGAGTACACTATGCACAACAGGGAAAAATAGCGGAATTTGAAGAAAAAGTAAGATAAGCCGGCCGTCAGATGGTGTGCACTCCGAAGACATAAAACGAAAATGAAGCGGAACACACATAAGAACAGCAAACAAACAAATGTCAAAAACCACGTAACAAAATCTATCCGTGATTATTTGGGATTGGGAATTGGGATGCTGTATGTTCCATCGCACATTTCCTCTTCCTGCCACATGGAATTTCAAAATGCAAGGGAAAACATGCAGGGAGTAAAACCCGACAAGCAAAACGATAAATGCATCGTTCATAAATAAAATGCTTGCTGATTATAAAGTGTGCCATGCTTTCGCTTCCTAATATGAGATCACGTTAAATTATTCGAAGGAGAGGGATGGATTTTGAACAAGTAGAAACGAAAAACGAAAATTCATCTTCAGACTAGTTTATTCCATGTTTGACATTTTACTCTTATTTGTCGGAAGCCTTACCACACTTCGTTATCAGCATGCTTTTCTGCTCGTTTGCAGTCCTTTTGTTTCCCACTTCTTAAGAATCGTTCCATCTCTTTCCAACAATTCGGCGTGCTTCCACCAATGTGATTAGACATAAAGATAATTGTGATTGTGAAGTTGAATGAAGGATTGTTCATTCTCTCTTCAGGATATATGGGTATTGAAAATTTGAAAGTAGAGAAAATAAAATTATTAACTTTGGAAACAAAAACACGCTACAATGTCTCTAAGCCATAAGAAATGTATATTCAGTACGATCTTTACAGGCAAGATAATATGAACTTCAATCGTTGCCAACAACATATTATTTTATAATAAATAATAGTGGAAATTGATCTTTCAAGCCGCTACAAATCCTGTAGTAAAATCTGCGCCACCTATTCGTCACAAATTCATATTCTCCAATTTAATCTAATTACTACTTGTCACCACACGATGGCGCACAGAGAGAACCATTTATTTTTTGTGGATAAGTACACGACAAAACAAAAACTAAGTTACAAAACAAGTCAAAGAGAAACGTCAAAAATTGGGCTTTCCATTCCTGTGAACAATATTTGACGTATTCGGCGTGTATACAAGTTTTGGTTTGTTGTGTTTAGAAGAAAATTGATTAACACAATTAAAACAAAGAGTATGAAAAATATTTATTTAATTGATATCAGAACTGCCCGAACCTGTCCTGGGTTTTCTCTTATGGGAGCAAATTCGGTGAAAAAAGAGTGTTAGAAGTGCTATTCAATGTGCGTGTACCAGAAAGAAAACGAAAAAAAAGAAATGTGATTGAGTTTATTTTGCATTATCTTCAAGTAAAATAAAAGGTCTGAATTAAGTCCGCTGGAAACTCGCAGTCGGTTTTGAAATGATCGGGCTGCTTGAAAATAGGTGTGAAAGTCCAACACGAACAAATAGGCCCAGCCTTAGCCTACTTAAGTTTTTGTAGTGGCCGCCATTGCGAGTTTGATTTGCATGTGAGGTTTTGATTCTCAGATCGTTGAATGCGGTTTAAAAATAAGATGTTGGCATCTCGTGTAAATGGAATTCGCTGCGAATCTTAAATTGTTCGCGATCGGAAAAAAAAGTGGAAGCTCTGCTTTTGACCTAATAACCTATTAATTTCAAACGCGAAACCTGTTGCGGTAAATTATCCCGTACCTTCTGATAAGCGGGCTAAATACTACTCTCATAAAACAGCGCACTGCTTATTATTTATCAATAATGCATGGATGAAAATCTAGGTAATTACATGCTACATTCATTTTCTAATCTGTAGATTTTTGCTATAAACTTGTTAATTAAAGAAAGAAATTTGAGCCTGAAATGGAGATGTGGCTGTATGAAAATGTCAAGATTATTAATCAGGCTAAACAGGATGCAGTGTTTTTGGTACTTTAATAATAGTCCGAAGACGAATAAATAAACACGAGCCGTATCGTCCATAATATTTATGATCTTAACACGATCATAAAATGAATGGTCTTATGTGCGTAGCCAAGCTATGCGTAACTATATAGCATTAGATCACGGGTTTAAAATGCCAACCAACGCGTTAACGTATGTAAGCTTTGTTTTTCATTTTTTAGTCATGCATGCTGTCAAATTCATATTGTTTCTCGATCACCATGAGCTATTGATTATAGACAAGTAATAAACGAAAATAACAAGCAGGACTTTGTTTCAGTATTAAAAATGTACGCCTACTAGCTAAAAGTAAACTACGGCTGCCAAGGTATTCGTTTCGCAAAAAGTAAGTTATTACACAAAAAAAAAATAGTTGCTATTCAGGACGCAATTTGAAAAAGGAAGTTTACAATAAAATCCTCTTAATGCACCAATTACTGTTTGCATCTAGCAGTAAAAATCAAGAATTAGTTGTCCATTGGCGCCTTGTCGCAGGCGTCAAAGACCTACGCACTATTCATTCAGGAATTCATGAATTGATTGTTTATAAACAGAAATGGTGCATGCGCAATGGTGTAGCCGAGTACTTAAATAGAGCTTCGTTAACTAAGTAAAGCATACTGAGGGCAATTCATTGTCGATTGGCCCCTCATTCACCATTTTAAAATGGTTTCTGGGGTATTATCGGGGCGCCTGAATTTTTTTTTGTTTTTTCAATATACAAATATGTATACAATATACGAGGGGTGATCCATAAGTAATGATATTGACAAGAAAACACGGTGATTATAGTTGAAAAAATGATTCATCTTCCTACATAGTCTCTTAACATGACCTTGGATGAGTTTTTTGAGCCGCGGAAAGTGGTAGAAGTCACTGGGAGCTAGATCTGGCGAATAGGGCGGCAGTCATCTCAACTGCAGCTTTGTGAGCCTGAGCGTTGTCTTACTGAAAGAGCATTCCAGTTCGCCGTTTGCGGCGTCTTGGTGAGGAGGAGCGTTGTCTTATTGAAAGAGCACTCCAGCTCGCTGTTTGCCGCGTCTTGGTGAGGAGGCTCGCTTCCAAGGTAACGATTGTTGTTTGATTTCAGGATCAGAATTGGAGATCCAGTCCATAATTACAAACGTAACAAAAACATTTTCTGATCTACTTGGAACTTCTCGAGATTTAACCTTGTTCTTTTCTTTTGCTAGTAGGTTAACAGTTTCTGTATTTAACTCGCAGAGACCTTTTTCAAATGCAATTCGATCGCATGATTCTTTGAACACTGCCCTATGAGATCCCTGTGTCTCGAACTATTGTACATATATGCCGCATGGTATATCGAACTATATTTTCACCTGCCGAGTTTAAGCTACTCGGCCTAGCGTGCTACTGTGGAATATGGAGAAGCAGAGCCACCCAATGTTTTCACCAAGTCGTTGTGTTTGTCTTTGGTGAAGAGTTTTTTTTTTCAAACAGAGGTACTTGATGACAGTTCTAATTTAGTTTTTCTCCATTTTGATGTTATTCCGTCGACGGTTTGTATTCAAATCAATGCACCTCCTGGGAATAGTGGTCTATCTACAATATATGACTTTTTACACAAACTTAATAGGTATATATGTAAGTAAACAGAACATTATTTTTTGGATAGATATGCGGACTGAAAATAACCGATTATCATTATCTTTGGATTACTCCTTGTATCGTACTCTTGGAACTCCAAAGTTCAGAGCGTTCTTGACCACGCTTCACCAAGATCGTCTTGCAACAGGACAGGGCGGTTGGTAAGCATTTTGACGTGCACGAAGCTACCATAAGAACAATAAAAAAAAACGAAGCCGCAATAAGGAACTCGGTAATTTCTGGCACCAACATAAGTTCTAAAACTTTATTATACACAAGAGATGTCATTACTGAGAAAATGGAAAAAGCTCTTTTAATATGGATGGAAGATAACTCGCAGAAAAGAATACCAGTTGATGGAAATGCTATCAAACAAACAGCAATAAAATTTTATAAGCGCATCCAGGAATTGGAGCCAGGCACTTCAGCTCAGTCAAAAAGAAAGTTTGAATTTTCGGCAAGCACGGGTTGGGTTTCTCAAAGGACATGCATTTCATAATGTCAAAGTTAAAGGTGAGATTGCATCTGCAGATGAAATGGCTGCAAGAGAATTTCCTCAAAAACTTGATTTGATAATTAAAGATGGAGGCTACAGTCCTGATCAAGTTTGGAATGCAGATAAAACTGGCCTTTTCTGGAAAAGAATCCCAAGTAGAACCTATGTGTCCAAATCGCAAAAAAGAGCTAGTGGTTTTAAGGTAGCTAAGGATCGTGTGACTTTTTTGTGTTGCTCCAATGCTTCGGGTGATCGTATGTTGAAACCACTGCTGGTTAATCGGTCCCTGAAGCCACGTTTAATGAAAGGTGTGGATATCAGTAAATTACCAGTTCACTGGATGGCAAATAAAAAAGCCTGGGTGACCACCCACATTTTTATTGAATGGTTTAATAAATGTTTTGTCCCCGAAGTAAGACGCTATCTGAACTCAAAAGGTCTTGTATTTAAGGTTCTATTGATTTTAGACAATGCCACCGGCCATCCGGTCCTGGAACACGAAAATGTGCAATTTTGTTTTCTGCCACCAAACACAACATCTATACTACAACCGCTAGACCAAGGAATAATTGAGGCATTTAAAACTTATTACGTAAAACTATCATTTCAATATAGTTTGGACAAACTGCAACGTGAAAGAACGCTGACAGTCATTGATGTGTGGAAACAATTTTCAATTATGGATTGCATCAATCAAGCTAAATTAGCATTGTCTGAAGTAAGACCGTCAACCTTGAATAAATGTTGGAAAGCTGTTTGGCCAGCATGTGTTAAAAGCACTGATACCACCCTTCCCAACACAACAGAATTTCCCAACATCATAACTCTGGCGCAACAAATTGGTGGAGAAGGATTTGATGATCTGTCTTTTCAAGATATCGATGAGCTGTTGGTGGACAAAGCTCTTAGCGAAGATGAAATAATAGAGTGTGCCCTTGAGACCCCTGAACCCGACGAAATAAGCGATGATGCTGAAGACGAACCCGCTCTAAATGCGATGTAATTAAAGAGGGTCTTAACTTGGCCAATAAACTGGGCACTCATTTTAAAACAAAAGATCCTAATGAGGAGCGAGCTGAAAGGTTTCAACGAGATCTAATGTTATTATTAACCCCTTACAGAGAATTATATAAGGGATTAGTCAAAACAGGAACACAGCGATTGATAACTGAATTTGTTCATAAAACCACTGAAGCTGGTGTTGCGGCTGCTAATTCTAGAGCCGAGATTGAACAAATGGACCAAGAAGACAGTGAACATGATACTTCTAATGTTAACAATGATCTTACACTTCTTTTGTCAGACGACGACAACGAATAAAACGTTCATATAATAACTAATTCGCTGTTTGTACTTTTGAATTATTACCCTTTTTTTCTTTTCAACAATAATTCAGTTCATTATAGCATCCTATACAATTTTATGAGATAATAAAGCTAAGTAAATTGCAAGGAATATTCATTGGGTTATTATATTACTTGTGCTAGCCTGGACCCAATCTTTTGTTTTTCCCCTATTTATTGTATATATGTATGTAC
The DNA here is from genome assembly GCA_958301585.1 of Merodon equestris. Lineage (NCBI taxonomy): Eukaryota > Metazoa > Arthropoda > Insecta > Diptera > Syrphidae > Merodon > Merodon equestris. The sequence continues at coordinate 76,205,852 of OY284416.1, read as the reverse complement.
ATTCTCCTGATTTTTTTTACACGAATTCTTCAGGAACGTATCTGTCGTGTAAAAACAGAATTAGGTATACTTCTAAGTCGGGTACTGTTACACAACTTAGGCAGGCTTAAGTTTCTAAGAAGGAGAATAATAGGTACACCTACTTCTAGTTTTAATTTATGTGATGAAAACCCAGAGCGAATTTAAAAATTCAACTGAATAGCTGGTTGTCCATAACCCGGTTGATGAAAATGTATTTTATATCTTGACCATCAACACTTGCCAGTATCTTGCTATCAGTTGCTGCAACTTGATCATTCCAAGGCGACACAATAACTCGCTCACAGACCCAATAATGTGCGCCCGTCACCCAAAAGCGGAAGGTCAAGAACAATCGATTTCTATTTGAGAAAGTAAATTTAATCTGATCATTTCAGATTCTTGCCTATAGCTCAGCTTCTACACGAAGCAGAAAGCTGATGGATAACTATTTAGGCAAGTGTTGGCCCCATTATTTTTTTTATATATACATACTTTTTTATTGTATTGATCATGGAATAAGCGTTTTATAACAATTCAAATCAAACAAAAAAAAAACATAACAGTTTTATTATAAGTAAAGAATAGATTTATAAAATAGACATTTAAAAGGTCGTTTATAGCACTTTACTTCACGGTTTTCCTCGGTGACAAGGTAAAGAGTCATCCCAAAAAATACACTCATCAGTTTTGGAATGATGTTGTTGAATGGCTGGCACCAAAAGGTCCCTTATTTCATGTTCATATCTTTGAGCGTTCATAGTTCCATTGACAAAGTGAAAAAGATCCAAACCGTAAAAAGAAAAGAATCCCCAAAACCATTTGACTTTGACGAAACTTAAATCTCTGACTATGCACTCGTCCTTAAATATTTCACCTACTGACCGTTGAATGGCAAATTGTCAGTGTTTATTCAAGCTTTTTTGAATAATTATTTTTGTATATATGTATGTATATCCACGAAATGAAAATAGCGAAACGAAATCGAAAAGAAGTATGTATGTTTATTGCTTGACTTCCAAATGTCGAATGAGAGTTACAATACAAACTATTCTGAGCTGCGAACTACCCGTGCAAAGTAGCGGTATAAAGTATGGCATGATTCAAGAGCAAACAAAAGAAATCGGTACAAATTATGGTGTGATTCAAGAGCAAGAGAAAATACAATATTTGCGTACGGTACATTGTTAAAAGAAAAATACAAGAGAAAAGAGAATATTCAAATGATGACAGTAGTGTGCAAAATTATTTGTACGTGGATTTAAATGATACGTAATTGATGGTATGTTATATTTCTGAACATACACCCCGCGTTGAAGGCTCCGCGTTCAAGATAAGCTTCGTTCGTGGTCCAGAGGCAATTTGCAGAGTTTGGCGATCGACCTTTTCACCTCTCCATTCATCGTTTTGACCTTGACGACTCTAACGAACCCATCTGCTCCAGGGTAAACTTCAGTCACTCTACCTAGTGACCATTTCAGCGGGGGAAGGTTTTCGTCCTTTAGTAACACCAACATTCCAACGACAGCATTATCTTCCGCTCGTTTCCATTTGTGACGTTGTTGAAGTGAGGTCAAGTACTCTTGAGACCATTTTTTCCAGAAGTTCTGCATCATACATCGCACCATTTGCCATCTTGTCAGCCGGCTTACGTTGACATCCTTTGTGTCCGGTTCCAGAGTGGCAGTAAGAGGACCTCCAATCAAGAAATGACCTGGGGTGAGAACTTCAATGTTGGAAAGATCATCTGAAATTGGACTCAAAGGGCGAGAGTTAATAATGGCCTCAATTTGACAGATTAAGGTATGCAGCTCATCGAAGGAAAGTACTGCATAACCAACAACACGACGTAAATGATTTTTGGCAATTTTAATTGCGGACTCCCAAAGTCCGCCGAAATGGGGGGAGCGGGCTGGTATGAACTTCCATTGAATACCATCATTTAAGCAAGTCTGATGAACCAACTCAATATGTTGCTGCGACTCAAATAATGCTTTTAGTTCCTTTAGCTCTGTATTGGCTCCTACAAAATTTGTGGCATTATCAGAAAATATTGTGCGAGGCTTGCCACGTCTGGCGATAAACCTTTTTAGAACTCCTAAAAAAGCCGAAGATGACAGGTCCGTCGCCAACTCCAAGAGAAGATTCGAGAAGATTCTACTCGTTCCGGTGGCAAATCTCCTTGAAGCTGACTCATCACCAAGGGGCGAGCCTTGTAACATCGTATGCATTTATTGAGTACCTTTCTTATTGTGTGTTTTCCTCCGATTGGCCAAAACTGCAATCTAAGTGCTGCTAGCAACGCTTGTGGTCCCGCATGCATGTTTTTTATATGAAAGTAGTTGACAATCGTTGATGTGAACGGATGTGACTTTGGAAGAATGATTGGATGTTTATTTGAAAAGGGTAAAGAGGAGTTCCGAAGACGCCCACGAATTCGCATAATACCATAAGTATCCAGAAAAGGAGTTAGTGACTTCAAAGTACTATTTCGTTGCAAGTCTTGTTTTTCCGAAAGCCGCCTGAATTCATCTTGAAATTCATTAATTTGTATGGTCCGAATAATGTAATGCAACCCATGTTTCAATTCAATGGTAGTTAACTGACCGTTCTTACGATTACCAGCCTTGGAACGCGAATTATAAATGAATCGATTGATGTATGCGAATGATCTTACTAATTTATTGAACGTGTTTAAGAACTTGCAGGTTTTTGTCATATCCTCATTCGTTACGCGAGATAATAAAGCAGTTGGTTTAGCTTTACGTTTCTCCAGCTGATTTTCTTCGAGTTGATTTAGTTTTGGCCACCCGCGTTCATCGTTTAGCAAAAAATCAGGACCCAAATTCCATAATGTGAGCTGCAGTAATTCATTGGGGAAAACGCCACGTGAAAGATGGTCAGCCGGGTTAGATTTTGTAGGAACATGTAGCCAAACCATATTATCAGAGAGACATTGAATTTTTGCAACCCTGTTAGACACGAATGTGCTCCAATTGCAAGCATCAGAGTTTATCCAGGAAAGCACTACAGTTGAGTCACTCCAACAAAATACCTCAGAATCGCTCAGTTGTAAAATCGTTCTTATTCGTTGCATTAATTCCGCCAAAAGGAGTGCAGCACACAGTTCTAGGCGAGGAATAGAGATGGTTTTTACAGGTGCTACTCGAGATTTTGAACAAAGCAATTGTGTATGTATCTTATTCTGAAGATTTTCCGATCTTAGATATATACAAGCTCCATATGCAGTTTGGCTTGCATCAGCGAAACCATGCAACTGAAATTTGGAATTTGGTGATAGTGCATAACGAGGAAATCTTAAGTCGCTTATTTTCGATAATTGACTGCAAAACTCTAGCCAGTCTGTATGGAGATATTGTGGAAGTGATTCATCCCAATGCAACCTCTCTTTCCATAAAGATTGCATAAATATTTTCGCTTTCATAACTATAGGACCAATAAGCCCTAAGGGATCATATAACCTTGCGATTGTCGATAGTATTGATCTCTTTGTTATGACTCGTAAAGAATTTAGTTGTGTAAAGGAAAAACGAAATACATCTGAATCAGGTTGCCAAATTAATCCAAGTGTTTTTGTTATTTGAGCATGGTTTAAGTCCAAGAAAGTTTCTTTATCTTTATCATCAATAGTGTCTAAGAAAGGTGCGTTGTTGGAGCACCATTTACGAAGATGAAACCCTGCTTCACCTAACAATCTTGTAGTTTGATCCTTGATATCAAGAACCTCTTTCAGAGTATCGGCTCCAGAGAGCATATCATCCACATAAAAGTCTTTGGTTATGGTTTTTGACCCAATAGGAAAATGTTGACCTCTATCTACTGCCAGCTGTACCATAGATCTAATAGCAAGGAAGGATGCTGGAGCAGTTCCATATGTAAGAGTGTTCAATTTAAAAATGCCGAGATCTCTGTTTCTATCGTTTCTCCACAAAATTAGTTGCATGTTATCATCAGGCGGTTGAACTTGTACGCATCTATACATTTTAGAAACATCAGCTGTGATGGCGTAGCGATGCATTCGAAAACGAATAAGAATAGAGAATAAATCATCTTGAATGGTTGGTCCTACCATAAGAATGTCGTTTAGTGAAATGCCCGAAGATGATTTGGCCGAACCATCGAAAACTACACGCAGTTTTGTTGTGGTGCTGTCTTCCTTTGTTACGCAGTGGTGTGGAAGGAAAAAGTGATTTTGGCTTAGAATCTTAGAATCTATCTTAGTCATGTGGTTTAAGTGAAGATATTCATTCATAAAGTCGACATACTGTGTTCTTAAGTGTGGGTTCCGATATAATTTAGATTCCAAGTTATAAAAACGTTTTTCAGCGAGTTGAAATGAATCACCTAAAGTGTTTGGTGCTGATTTGAATGGAAGGTGGACAGAAAATTGCCCATTCGCGAGCCGCTGATGAGTATCACGAAATAAATGCTCGCATTCTATTTCTTCATTGGTTAATTTTTTCGATATAATGTCGTGGGATTCAATCTCCCAGAAAGATTTGAGAAGATCTTCTATTCTATCATAATTTTCTATGTTAGCACCACTCTGGTGCGATACATTGAAACTATACCGTTTGGTGTTTTCTAAACTAAGTTTTCCTGCAACGATCCAGCCCAGTAGAGTTTTCTGCAACAATGGTAAGTTCTCACCCAAACGAATTTGGCCCACTGATAGCAAATCAAAGAATAGTTCCGCGCCTATAAGCAAATCAATCCTTTGAGATTTGTTAAAATATGGATCAGCAAGTTCGATATTTGCAGGTAAAACGAAATCATTGATTTGAATACTTTTCTCAGGTTGGTTACAAGTAATGGATGGTAAAATCTGAACCTCTAAGTTTGCGGTATATTCATTAAAACGAGATCTTATGCACAGGTTAGCTTTGTGATTTGATTTAGTGTTGGTTTCTCCAATGCCACCAATAGCGTTTGTGGATCTGATGCGTTTTAGGCTGAGTGCTTGAATTAGACGATCTGTAGCGAAGTGCATTTGGGAACATGAATCTAGTAATGCTCTACAAGGAGCATAAGAACCGTAACAGTCCTTTACTAAGATAAGGGCTGTGCCTAGAAATATGAATGGCTGATTGAGTGTTGGCTGCCTTTCGATGGAGTGCTCACTTTTACCAACCGATTTAGAAATAAGGACAGTATTTGCATTGTTAATTGATTGAGAATCCGAGCCGATTTGAGCCGATGGTGACGTTAAAGACTGTTCATTGACAATTGATAATTGAGAAGGTCGGTTGGGAATAGCACCCATATGAAGCAATGTACTGTGCCGTTGAGAGCAGTGCTTACAGAGACGCGAGCTGCAATTTCGCGCTTGATGCCCATATCTAAGGCAATTTATGCATAACTTCCTGACTTTAGCCTCTTGATAACGCCTTTCGGGTGGAAGGTTGACAAATGCGTTACAGGAGTAAATTGAATGATCATTTGAATTACAATATTGGCAAGAAACAAAACGGGGTTTTGATGTAATAAAGGCTCTATTAATTGTAGATTTATACGACTTACGTGAGTTGTTTAATGTTGTTGGATGTCTGCTTCCACTGCTCGATGCGTTGTCAATAGTTTCCAGCGTCTGACATCGTTTTTCAATGAATGCTGATAGTTGATGCCATCTAGGCAAGTCGTTGATTCCTGATTCTTCCTCCCATTTCATTCGATTCTTTGAATCCAATTTATTAACGATGAGATGTATTAGTAGTCGATCTAAAATTTCTTCCTTTGTTGCCAACGTGTTCAGCGCCCTCAATTGAGAGTTTATGTTGTCACTCAAATCGCGTAGCTTATGTACGGAACCATCGACGTTAGGTAAATGAAAAACTTCTTTTATATGCGCCTGAAAGATTAAACGTTTGTTGTCAAATCGAGATTTCAAAAGTTCAATAGCCTTGATATAATTTTCACTTGTGACTTCAAGAGACTGAATTGTTTTAAATGCAAAATCTGACAAACACGAGCGTAAATGTTGAAACTTTTCGATGGGCGTAAGTTCATCATCCTTATTCACTAGAATCTCAAACATCGATAAGAAATTTGGCCAATCTGTATATTTTCCAGAAAACTTTGTAAGTTCCAGTTTAGGCAATCGAGCTGCCTTTGGTTTCGCGTACAGAAATGTAGAATCATGTGCGGAGACTGCTGTAACAGCAGGAAGCCTTTTAGAATCCATAAACGTAAGGATTTTGGTCTTAAGTTCACAATATGCATCTTCAAAAGCACTTCTTCTATCACTTTCTAGTTCTGCAATATCCAATACTTCAATGTTAGTCTGAGCATCGTCGAATTTTTTAAGATACGATTCTAAAAGAGTCAACTTAACATCCCACTCATGCGACGAAACATTCTCGGTAGCACTTTCTACAAATTTTTTCAACTTTGTGAGCTGACCCGTTACTGAGGCTCTTTTTGTTTTAAACGATGAAAGCAATACAGCACAAGAATCACCACTTTCTCCAGTCATTTTGAAGTCGCAATTTATTTTACAATGTAAATCAAATAACTACTTATGTAATCAATTTAGTATATAATGGTACTTATCAAATCCGTGTGATTCCTAGTCGACGAAATACTTTCCACATCCGTTTGTAACAACTGCAACTCCAAATCCAGCTATGCAAAGATGAACTCCAGGAATCCGAGATCCGAACAATTCAAATGCGATGTACGAAATATGTATATTGTAATGGGCAATTTATTTGATTTGTGCATTAAATTAATTGATTTAATTTTAAAATGACTATGCAAATGCTAGTCCTGTCACGGTCGCCATGTATGTTTATTCAAGCTTTTTTGAATAATTATTTTTGTATATATGTATGTATATCCACGAAATGAAAATAGCGAAACGAAATCGAAAAGAAGTATGTATGTTTATTGCTTGACTTCCAAATGTCGAATGAGAGTTACAATACAAACTATTCTGAGCTGCGAACTACCCGTGCAAAGTAGCGGTACAAAGTATGGCATGATTCAAGAGCAAACAAAAGAAATCGGTACAAATTATGGTGTGATTCAAGAGCAAGAGAAAATACAATATTTGCGTACGGTACATTGTTAAAAGAAAAATACAAGAGAAAAGAGAATATTCAAATGATGACAGTAGTGTGCAAAATTATTTGTACGTGGATTTAAATGATACGTAATTGATGGTATGTTATATTTCTGAACAGTCAGCATAAGACAAATGTTCATACTTTTTCTCCCTCGCTAAACGATTGTTTTCATGTTATGCTGAAATTCACGCAGGTATGCTATTATACGGACAGCACTCTTAAAACGGTCTTTCATAATAATTGTTTGAAATACACTGCCCGTCTTCTGGGTTGATTTACGCTTTCGCCCTGAGCCTCGTAGGGTTACTCTATTGGCTTAATGTAAGCACAGAGCAAAATAACAAACAATCTAAACTTAAAAAATAACTTAAACAATCTAAGCTCAAATATAGTATTGGAAGGAAAATGTTAAGGAGCCAGGTTATGGTAAGATGTAGTTCGAGATTGGCTCATGGTAGCCGTAGTTCGTTCGATGGGAGCTAATGCGAAATCGGGGCATAGACCGAAGACTTCGGGGATTGTAGTTAAGGGGCAGTGGGGGGCGGAAAATATTACCGATAAGTAAGTCATGGATAAAAAGCATGTATGCGACCTTGTGTCGTTGTAGGGGTTGTAGGTTGATTATTTTTAAGTAATCTTTATAAGGCGGTACATTGTAGGTGTGGCAACCTACAGTAGGTATTGTGAGGCAAAGTGGTTGTCGGTCGACCTTCTAGGAACAGTATTATCGTCGCCATTAGCGCGAAACAAATATCGATTTTTTCCTATTAAATGCATCTAGTTTTTTGTTTTTCTTCATCAGTCGCACGATTATTGAATGCGAGCATCTTATTTTAGCCGCAATCTTACGAAAAGATAGCCCTTCCTCAATCAAATTCAATATTTCTACTTTTTCGTCTCGAGTGAGTCTCTGATTCTTCTTCTTCTTTTCCTTTTTCCGGCGTTGTTATGGTCAGAAGTGTAGGACCATAAGGTTCCCACTTAACTGCATTCCTACTGGTCCGCTTGTGGGGTCCGCCGGTTTGACTTCAGAAAGTAGCGGCAGGCTTCCCGGTTTGGGATTACTTCATCGCTGAGGCCAATCAAATGCTGGTGCTTTCGCATTTGTTTGCACCAATTGTTTTGCCGCTCATAACTGTTTAAATACCCTTCGACTGTTGATGAAATAACCGGTTTTTATGACCACAAGGGTATATGGATATGAATAACATCCATACAAGTTTATAGCTTTAAAATTGCACAGATTATCAGTTCTGATACATATATTGATAAGAAAAAGCAGTTTGTTCGCCAATTAAATAAGTAATAATCTTCAAGCGATAAAAATATATGATGCGAATAGTTTCCAGACGGACCGATTCCTCAGGAATACTTCAAAAAATGTTGACATAAAAGCAAAGATAGTGAAAAGTTTTCACCGACTTTAAAAATCTCTCATTTACCACATAAGTTGTTAAGGAGGAATTTCTCTAATTATATACACACGAAATACACCAAATACATTTTACATTTTAAGAGAAGTATAAAACAGCATCAATTATATTTAAAATTTCTCCTGATAATTTCTAGCCTTAAAGAAGTGGCAGAAAACATTATGTAGGATTTAAGTTAGTAGAATATTTATTACGTAGAAACCATCTCCCTTTAAAAAAGGTACTAAAATATACTCTTACTTCAAACGGTTTCCAACTTAATCTTACCCTACAGATTATGTGGTAGCTTACAGAAAAATAAGTTTCACCTTAAACGTCCTTGAAACATTCACCCCTCCTTTAGCATTATTTAAAGAAGTTATTATATCGCTGTAAGTATACCATGCAAAGCTACAGCGAAGAACAACAGTTTAATGCAACCGAGTTGGAAAAAAGGAAAGGAGTAGAATGTGAGAATACTTGATAACAAAGACGACCAGAATCCAGCCACTAGTAATCATTTTCTATTAAACCATCTTAAAATATACACGAGTATACACACGAACACATTTGTCCACATGTAAAGAGTACTATTCCCATTCGCATTGGAATGTGCATATGCTGCGCGTATAACGCGCTTCTGTTAACAACATTTTCTTATTTCGAGAGCCAATAGCAGATAAAAAAAAGTATAACATGGTACTTAAATCACGTGAACGGGATTTGTTTCATTTGTAAAATGTGAACATTTTAATATTTCAAAAGTTGACATTTTGGGTTTTTTCTAACCATGTAACAAATTATATTGATTCTTATTTCTGGAAGTTCGTTTTCAACTTCTTGCAATATACTGGATATATTCGTTGTTCATATACATTATACATCTGTGCAGCCTTTGTTGGGAGGTGCCTGGATATACCGTCGATTCCGGCGGATGTTTTTCTGTGATGTCAATGACGTAAAATCCTCCATCGAAATTAACAGTGTTAGCTCGTTTACTGGCGGCGGCATAATTTGCCATGAAAACCTGATAAAACCAAGATTCTCTGAACACCAATAATCGATAGCATTTCGTAGGTAGATGTGATGAAATAAACCTTTGTTTTCCAGGTCCTGATTTAGGCGAAGGTTGTCATTCACCTTATACAGACAGCTCCCATTGTCTCGCCACCTTCTTTTGAGGTTTCTGGATCACAGAGAAATCGTCATTCAAGACACCGCTCTCCGGATCAATCTTGACTGTTCGTTAAAAACGTTCATTATCTGATGTTCTTGGCAGCTTCAGATTCTGAATGTCATTCTAATTGTTTCACCGTAATATTTTACTGTATTTAATTGCGGGAACATACTCTCGCTGTTAGAATTTATTCTGTAATTTTCTTTGATTAACTCTTAGATATTTTTAATCAGTGACTTCAGTGACATGACCTCCGGGTTTTGTGTGTCGGTAAACCGCTTGTACAAGATTTTGAGTCTTGACAGAAGTGTTCTTTTATGTATGTGCAGCGCCTTGATTGTTGCGTTTCGGTACATGTTCGTGGTATCGTACTGTCCATCGTCTGCTTACTATAGTTTTATCATTCATATGTTTAAGGTACCTGTCAATCCCGCCGTTTGACAGGTTCCTATTGGAAGGTGGGAAGGAGGCACTCGAAATAAGCGATTTCGTCAAGCTAACGCGTCCTACTAAAATCGTAAGGAGACGTTTAGGCATATTCTGCCATCTACCGAATTCGTCTGGTACTGTGATCACTGTACTCAGACAAAAATGATCATTGTCGTATGCAAAGGTCCATATGCAGTTAGTGGACCATTCATTCGTGTCAACCAGTCTCAGCGAGGAGTCAAGCAGCAAGAGATCCAGATGGAAGCCGTTCATAGGATATGCCGGGCTATCCGTTGCGAGTAACTCGTTTTGTATTCTATGCTCTGAAGAACCCAGCAGCCCTTAGTTGATTTCCCTTAATGTTGGGTATGTTATTTCCCCAACTTCTATTCAAGGCGTTTAAATCCGTGCCAGAATTTAGAACTTTTTTATCAAGTTAAACCGCAAAGGTCGAACAAGTTTCCGAATTCTGCAATGAAAATATTTGGTTGATTTCGGAGAGCACACAATGCTGGCCTCTAGCCCCAGGAACATCCGCACTTCATCGCTATATATAATTTTATGTTTAAAATTATTTCTAAGACAGATCGCAACTGTCCCGCCCTGTGAGTCGTTGGGTCGGTATCTTCGAATTACTTTATAAGAACTGTTCTGGTTTACGCTAGTCGTTTGTTTGGTTAACCAAAAGTACATCGAGGCTTTCATCCTGCAACAGTTTGAAAAGTACGGCCAGTGTCAGTGAATTCACATTCATCATTTAAAACATTAATTATGGGCGTACCCATTACGATTGCATTAGCCCCGGCAGAAGTGAGTAAATTCGATTTATTGTTGGAGTAGGCCGATCTGCCCTTGGATGATAAGCTGCATCGAACGCGGTTCCATTTTGGAACTTTTGCAACAGCCATAAGTTTGTATACCACCGACAGAGGCCTGGGGATGGTCCCCCTCAGCCTCCTGCTTACGGGCCAGATTTAATTTCTTCGTGTCTTGGAATTTTGAACACCCCCGATAGTTTGCAGGGTTTCCTCGGTTCCTACAGAGCAGGCACTTAACTACTTCCCCATACTTATGGCTCTTTGTACACATACCGCAATCACGGCGTGACCAAATCGATGGCAGGGCATACATTGTAAAATGTTTCCGCGCCGTCAGACTGATTCCCATGTCACAGTCTGGGAAGCTAAGGAAGTAATTGTCCTTAGCCTCTCCAGCTTGCTGTTGGGTGTGAGCTGGAAAAGAAAGGGTGATCGCCGCATCTCCCAGTTGGCCCGTACCGTGTTGAAGGTGTTGACTCCCGCAAAATGTAAAGTCGTTGCTCTTGAACTCTGAGTTCTGGCCTATGATTGAATATAGGCTTTTGAGGGGCAACTTTTGGGTCTTAAGAGTAAACGTGACCTAAGGACTTTGACCAGTATTGATCCAGTCTGTTACACTAGAAGGGTCTTTAAATAAAAAACTGCATACGCCAATAATATTCTTGCCTAGATTTATTGTCTTGCGTAGTATGAGAGAATGTATGGCCTTCTCCTTGGTAGGACATTTTAACTATTTCTGTTGTCGGGGTTGATGTTGCTTCGGCTGTTGTTGCTGCGACTTCTCTTGCGACTCCTTCTGTGGTAGCTGTTGTAATTTTTTTTATTGTTACTGCCATGTTATTTGGCTAGCTGTTCCCCCTCCTCTTTCTATCCGATCTCCCTGAGCCTATCTACTGCGAACTTTAATTTGACCCGTAGTATGCACTATCCATCCTACAATTTGCTACGCTCCTCCTCTGCGTCCAAATTTAGAATACCGGCGAAGGGGTTATTTTCGCCCGTGTAACGACCGACCCTACCTTCGGAGAAGTAAATGACGTCCACTTCAATGCAAAGTATCTTCAGTTGCTGAGGTTATTATGATTGCCTCCTCCTCCTTTTTATGGCGGACTATATAGCGAAATCGAGGCGAACAGGTTTGTTCCGCCGTCTTCCGACATTTCTTCCTGCTACTTCTAATGTGTGGAAATTAGAGTAGCAGAAAGAAAAAAACACAATCTCTATCAGTGTGCTAACCTAGCTATCGGAAGAACTTCATCTAAACATGCATTTAAACTGTCCCTTGTTTCTTACGTCACCACTAAAGTCAAAACATCTCCGAACACCAGAATGGTTTATAACCATCTGGCACATTAAGAGATTGTTAAAGCAGTTGCACACAGATTTATTCGTCAAGAATTGGTTCACTTTATAGTATGGAATGAATTGTATTATAAATATGGAAAGAAAAAGATAAGTAGGATTAATGACGGAAAACATTTCAAAGAAGCGACTAAGCAAGTTGCATTCTGATTTTTCAAATTTGAATGGAACTGACATTTTATAAATTGAAAATGTATGTTACCTCTCCGCTTTGATCAAATAAAAATGAGACGGAGCACTGTGACGACTTCTCTTAAAGCCTTGCACAATAACAGTGCGAAATCAATTATTATATAAGTTCTCTATGGCGTATGTGAAACGCTTTTTTAGTTTTTCGAAATTGTTTTCCGCCCACTTTTATTTTAATTGAAATACGATTTCTTATTTGCTGTTGCTATACAGTTAATGAAATGTCTCTGTGGTCAAGGGCGCTTTGCCAGCTTGTTCAAGATTCATCGACAGTTGTTTCTATGTTAACTGCAAATCAAACAAATGAGTAAATTAAATGCTACAGGGTGAATTTCTTTGAATAAAAACACTATTTTACTTCAAGAGCATTGTATTGAAAATAGTGAATTAAAATCTAACAAAAAACAAAGAAAAAATATTTCTTTGTAAGGGTGTTGGAAATGTTCTATATAGAACAAGGTTATTCGTTTAAGATCTATTTTAAAGCTTTTCCCTTAAGATTTTTCTGTTGCAAGCAAATGCGCACTTGAAGTCTTTGGGGGAGCATCGAGCTCCCTAGCCCTCATAAAGTGCATTTGTATCCCTCATATCCGTTCAAGTCAATACAGTTTTTGATAGGGGGGAAGTTCTCTTTAAATTTGTTATAACCTTGCAAAACCTTTGGCAAAAGCTTAATACTAATCTTCTGTAGATAGGTACATATGTATACTACTTAAAACGAAAACGGATTCTTTAGGTTTATTCAAGGGTGATATTTTTTAAACATAAGTTAGAACTGCACACGGCATGTACTCGTATGTACGAGTAATTCGTTTGCATCAATTTCGGTGCATCATATCTCAAGCTATATAAAGTGGTGTTCAGCAAGAAACTGATGTGCTTGACCGTGCGGGCAATAAAAGTAAATAAGTATATTGATCCTTTTCTCTTGTTTTACATTTTTCAATAAAGTCTTTGAACTACTTCGTCCTTCGAATTTAACCCTCTTGTAAAAAAATCAAGGTATACATAACATACATAGATATATATGTACTCGTATATTATGAGAAAAGAATTTTGTACACACGTTTTAGTTTTTAATTTATTTTTATTGTTCTTATTCCATTCTTATTTGCAAGACAAATTTAATTTTAACTTAAATATACCTTAACATATAGTGTGCTTTACTGGCCTTGTGCGGCCATTCTAAGTCTAACTACATTTCTTAATTGCTAATGCCTTTTGGCTTAAACTTATCTTTTCTATTTTCCTATGACTATATTTGAGAATTGGATTTTCTAGTTTATTAAAAACCTGGATTCAATTTTTTCTTACCCTAAAGCTTAACCTACCCTGAGCTGCTTCATTCTAGCATTAAATATATCCAGCTTGAGTATATTCAGGTATATTCAGAGTGAGTGCTAGCTCTGTGTGCCCGAGTTAACTCTAATGTACCTAACAAACTAAGTAGTGAGGAGCGTCTTGCCGGAATAACCAACTATTCTGAGAAGCGTTTTCACCCGACAACCACCAATAATTGACACACTGCTTAGCAACATCGACGAGATGCCAGTGCGCTATTGATGAGCACCTTCAACGTACCCATCGCAGATGAGCCGTTTGTCCCCAGCGCGGCGCCCCGGTGATGGTGGTAAATTACCGGTATAACATCTCTATTTTTCATAAACCTTTCGGAATTAATATGATGAAATGCATCTGGGGGAATAAAGCGTAGTGTGTTCTCGTGGTATCTATAATTGGGGTAGTTAACCTTGGAGATCAGGTTATTTTCGTTTAGCTTAGTTTCGCTAATCTTTAAGCACACCGGGCCATTCGTTTAGCAACATATTCGAAAGGGTTGCTCTTCGCTCAATCCTGATCTGCAAAGGTCTTAAAGTCAGCCTCATCCAGCGTATCGATTATGATTTATGGCGCGCCAGACACGGCAAACAACATGGAATGATGTCTATTCGAGTCGCTAGTTCGTTGAGCTTCCTCTGTAACTGAACGATCTTACCATGGAGGAAAATTAAGATCGTTTTCAGATCCATGTCTGTTACCTGCGACTTTTCAGGAGCCTTTGACACATTTTGAGCCTTGGTCTTACTTAGTCAAGATGGCATTTTTGGCAAAGGACACGTGCAGCGACACGATGGTGGAGAACGAGCTACTCTTTTGACGTCTCTCTTGTTCAGCTGTTTGTGTCCGATATTGATTCCTCGTGGACAGTTTGATAATACAGGGATTGAATATGTCGCAGTCTATCAAGTTTAATATTTAGTGTTAATTGACCAAATGGGATGGTACGAAGGTTTTCACCCCCTGACCTCCACGAACTTAAGGTCGCCGTTTTCAAATTTCTTAAGCTCGTTTTTGAACTTTGCTATAATAACCGCAGGATCAACGCTTTCAAACGGACTATTTGTAATATTTCACTTTTAACATACACTTACTGAGTAAAATCAGTAAGTCTTTCTGTCTCTTTTGTTTCATTTGTTCTTTTTCGTCCTGTTGTTGTTGCTACTGCTGTTTTTGTTGTTTTTTTGCTGCCGTACTTGATCTCGCTTTGTGATTCGCTCTTCAATAAGCCTTTGTAGTTCGGCCTCTTCTTTGCAGATCTTTTTTCTGTTCTTATTGTACCAGGTCGTAGAACTGGTTTTCTCTGCCGTCAGTTGAATCATATAAGTCGCTGTGGCTGTCACTGTAGCGACCATCATATTTCCTACTCGCCACACCGCAAATTGCGGCGGTATTTTTTCTTCTTCGAAATTCTACTTGTATTTATTTTCAGAGAAAAAAAAAACTCAAATTTAAGTTTTTCCTCCGTGGAGAGTCGAATTCTAGCCCGTCGCGTCTCAGATTCACGCGCAACCACTTACGAGTTATTACGAGTTCTCTGCCGCTAGGTTGACTAAACGCTTTTTCCTCGCGTTGATGTCGGTTAGCGGTTATTTTATATATATACACGTCCTCACAAAATTATTCGCACAAAGGCTATGTACAACTAAAAAAGTAATTCTTTTTTTTTTTCATATTGTACATCTTCTCTATGTATTCAATAGTCATATTCATGATTCAAACTGATGCAATCATCCCTAAGGGATCCGCCGAAGCTCATACACAACGTATCCACTGATTCGATCGAAGCAAGAGGGAGAAGGATAGAGGATGTTTCTGAGAAAATAAAACCAAGAAAACAAAAAAGGAAGCAAAATGGGACGGGAAAATTGGAAAAG
Organism: Merodon equestris; assembly: GCA_958301585.1. Classification (NCBI taxonomy): domain Eukaryota; kingdom Metazoa; phylum Arthropoda; class Insecta; order Diptera; family Syrphidae; genus Merodon; species Merodon equestris. The sequence goes on along the minus strand of OY284416.1, from coordinate 76,190,147 downwards.
AATCAAAATTTTTTTCAGGGTTAGGTTGAGAAGGCAAAACCTACCGAGGGCTTACGAAAAAATAGGGATGTCGTCCTTAAGTTCAGAAATGAGACCTGTTTAGATATAATATACTCGTAGGTATTTATATAGAAAAAAAAATCTGAAATAAATGAGAGGCAAGAAAATCAAACAAAGTTACACAACAAGAGTATAATTATTGACCACAGATCTGATGAATTATTGATCCGGAATCTGTCAAAACATCACATATTTTTAAATCTAATAATTTTAACGGAAGATTTGTACGTGGCAAACCATTTATTTCCAAAGCTAACACAGCTCTTACCCACGAAAATTCAAGTTGTTTATCTTTAAAAAAACAACGACCCACGGCACATTGCTCACAGTGTCAAAATGTGGCTGTTTTTAATGCTCGGAACTTTTAAGCCCAGATTTCTGTAAAAAAAAAAAAAACTTGTTGATAGTACGCCATAACTATGAAGAGCCTTTGTTAATCCTAAGGGTGGCACAAATACGTAGATACTGATGTGCCACCTAATAACTTTATTTTATGTAATTTTTCTTATTTCTATTTTTGTGCTAAGTTTTATTTGAAATCCGTTGGTTTATTTTCGTTTATGCTTACTTGAATTTAATAATATTTGATTTTTTCACTACATATGTAGGTTATAAATAACAAGTACAAAAATGTTTTTTCTTAATTTTGTTCAATTTACATGTTGTGAGAAAATATTCATCCTAAATGAGCAAGTCATATGTATTGCATGTTTGAAGAGTAGAGCTTTTACATTTTGTTTTCCGAACGCTATAAGAAATCCATTAATAAGGCTACCTAGGATCTTAGAAGTGGTGATGTTACATTTATTCAAAACTTTCTTTTAATGTTTTGCTGTATTTGGAACGAATGCTCGAAGCAAGGGATAAACCGGTTATTGTCACTAAATTTGTTCAAATCGATGTGCATTGACAAAAGAAGCAAAAGTCTACGAACATTTTCTGACGTTTTTAACAGTCATTGTTAATCGAAGGAAACGCTTAAATCCAATTTGGCTAAGCGTGACCCTCTCTCCACTCCGGTTGAGGAACAAATGCAGGGGACCACTAACATCAAAGGCAACTTATCCACATCAGAAACAGTCAAATTTGTTCAAGCTTACTGATGGCAGGGAAAGCCGTTACTTTGGTGAGAACAATTTCTCGTCAGTCTAACCTAGGACGTAAAAGAGGATGCTAAGTCGGCTGAGACAAGTTAGGAAGGCAAAACTACTTTCATTAAAAACAAACGCGGAGAAAGTGCTCATCAGTAACAAGAACAAGCCCAATAGCAAAGTATGCAGGCTAATTGAATGACAAAAAAAAAAACAGTTGGAACAACAAAAACTCGTAGATACCGTTGATCTACATAAGTGAACACCTTGAAAATGTTGAGAACAAAGTTCAAAGTTCTAAGATATAAAAATGTCCCTATGACCGCTTACAAACATTAGCCGTCATATGACTTGAAAAGCCTATAACTGCTTCCAAGCTACAGGGCCTATACAGAAAGCATGAAAGATAAAGTCGACCTGTATTTGACCTTGCTAACAATCCGAGCGCAGATTAACAAGCTCCAACAGCAAATGGGTGAGCAAACGATCCGATCAAATCTGTTCGTTTTGCTGGCTCAGGGTACCTTAAATCTAGAATAGTGAAGTGATTGTCGACTGAAATTGTTTCTAAAAATAGTAGATGGATTCTTTATCTTCTGAATTTTATTACTCGGACAATGCTTGGGGCTGAATAGAGTTCCTCAAGTTCTTGTTTGTGTAGTTTTCTCCATTCCTATGTTGTAATGCTGTATGATATATTATGAGCACTTATTACTATTATTATTATCGGCCCTTTGGAATTCGGAAGTTCAGAGCCTTGTTAACAATCGTTCGTCAAGCCTTCCTGTCCCGGTACATTCTTATATTGTCCTCCCATTATGATGTGACCATTCTGGTGGTCTTTTATCTACGTATTTTCCACTAATTATTGACTGTTCGTCCACTGTCCGTTCGTTCCATGAGTCCTGTCCATTTTGGCCTTCACTAGTGGGATTTTATTAATTGGATAGGCAAATAGGCAATTTAGAAAACACCAAAGTGAGCCTAGGGACACATATACCACCATTAAACTGCCCCACAAGTGTACATGCAAATCAGTGGGTTGACACGACTGGAGATCACCGGTGTTGTAAGAGTAAGATCAAACAAGAGCATGATACATTGTCGATAGGTCGAACGAATAGTTGGTGGGCCGTTTCGTAAAATTCTCTTTTCTTTTTCTAAATGCTGTCGTTTATTAAAAAATCTGGTTACTCGTCAAGCGCTTCCACCTGGCGCCATACTGGTAGTCTTCGATTATTTCATAAGCGTTAGACGTCAGTCTCTCTAAGGGAATATTTGACAACAACATGTAACCACTAAATAGCAGTGATATTCCTTTGTAATTGTTGCATTTCATCACCCTTTTTAAACACGGGAATGGTGACCGAGTTTTTTCATTCCTCGGGGATAGTTCCATATAGTTGTGATGAGCCCATGTAACTTCTCAGTTAATTATCCTCTGGCATATTTTATTAATTGCTGCCTTTTTCTTCTTTAGCAGATGAATATCTTCCTTTATTTCCTCGATGGTTGGCAGGTCTACCTGAATTTCTGCTGTGTCTCAACTGGGTCTTATCCAATAGTTCTCTGACATTCATCTTCTGATTGCTGATAATCTTTCGATTAAATTACTGACAAAGTTATTATAAATAGAACATATTGTACTCCATTTAATTGAAACACGTCTCTTTTGTGGTGTGTGATTTTCTGAAGAGCATTACGAGTATGTCATCAACTCCTGAAAAGCTGAATTTTCATAGACACATTTTAGGGCAACATTAAAAAATATTTTATAATAAAACTCATTATTATTTAGGTACCAATTGTAGTTATCTTGTTAGGTTATTGCCAGTGATTTTTAACTGATTCTCCAATTTTAATCACAGATTTTAAGTTGCCATGACGTTCATTGCTATTCTGTATCCGACATATCGTGTACTTGACAGACTTGTTACATCATCTACGGCGTAAAATGTACCTCGATATTTTTGTGCTCCACCCGAACACTATATACATATGTATGTGCTATATTCCTAACTCGGGAAAAGAGGACATTCTCTAAACAATCAGGAATGTTCTGAGTTCAAAGAGATTAATAAATTAAAACTGTTTCGTAGGGGGGAAATCGACCAAAAACTTCCTTCAAGTCGTTTACAAACATCAGCCTTCATACCCCTAATGGGCGTGCCAAATGCAGCACGTGCAGCAGTACTTATTCCCAAGGCACAGAGGACCACCATACAGGGACAGTTCGATCAGCTTCAACAGATGATTCGTGAGCAGGCGCCCCGAATGGATCGAATCTACTCGCTTTTTCCGGGTCTAACGCACCTTGAATCGTAATAGGTACGTTGGCTGAGAATGAGAGTGCCAATACTATAGTGGGTTCAGAGTATAGAGTACAGACTCAAATTATTCGCAACGGATAGTCCGACGTATATAAGGAGTGATTCCTAACTAGGCCTCATGATTCGTATACGACAGTGACCATTGCGCACTTAGTGTCTTGATCACAATACCAAACAAATTCGCGGAAATGGTAGAGAATAGGCAGTTTACTGATCAGACAATGAACATCTCTTGCGATCCGACAGTGTTGATGCGAAGAGCCTCGTTTTGGATCAATATTTTTTTTTGATCGATTATCACCAGGCGCTAACGGCAACAGTGGGAGTTGTTTTTTAGGAAATTTTTAAGCATTCGCCCAAACCACAACTTGGAGAACAGAACGCTGCTTCACCAATTCTACCTTCAAAGCTATATCGACCACTGGGGATTAGAAAACCTTTATTTTATTAGATTCAGCGACAATTTCATAGCAAACCACACCATCGCCAATGAAGAGGCTAGCACTATTGAAACACTTGTAATGACTTTCATAGTGTCGATAATTTTTTATGAGATCTTTTACAAAATCTACTAGTTTCTCATCACTTTTTCTGTACGAGGGATTACTTTACATAGGATCAGTAATGATAATCGGCTATTTCCAGTCTGCATAAAATATTATATTTTAATTGCTTATCTACGCACTAGGTTAGAGTAGAAGGTTATGGCATTCGTTTTTTGGGACGCTAAAGGATTAATTATGGTGGAATATTTGGAAAAGGGAGGCACCATTCCGGTATCTTACTAAGCAGATCGAATACGAAGATTGAGGGAGGTCATTAAAGAAAAAAGACACGGCAAAATACGCGCTGGAGTGCGGTTTCACCAACACAACTCACCGGCTCACAAATCTGCAGTTAGGATGACTTGTATTTAAGAAATGGGATCCGAACTGCTCGAATTCCCTCCCCTATTCGCTAGATCTAGCTCTAGTAGTAACTTCTACCTCTTTCCTCAAGTAACACATTCGAGGCAATTATTGCTGCATTATTGAGGCATTAAATTGCTGCAGGTGCTCCAGCCAACGAGCCATCTGTCCTTCTGGTTCACGAAAATTCATCAGCCACCGCAGTGAACTATAATCCGTCCTTAGCAAGAAGTGTCTCCCCAACAAATACGGTTGGAAATATTCCGTGGCTTTAACAACGGATAGGAGCTTTTTTCTGGTAACACAGTAATTTCTCTCAGGCCTGGTAAATGTTTTGCTGTAGTATTCAACAACTTTCTCCTGCCCATACTGAAGTTGCGATAAGATTGCCCCGGTTGTACTAAGATTGATGTATGGACCAAACTCTGCTTCAATTGGTTAATCGATTTCTTACAGGTTTCGCTGCACTCGAAATCTTGATAGTAAAAAGAACTGGATTTCAGTCTCGGTGTGAGCCAATCCTACATTCAGATATTTTTTCAGGGTCGACAGGTTGATGTGTCCCAGGAACTTGACTTCTCTTGAACTTGCACTTTCCGGGATGCAGGCGAAGTCCAAAGGCCTGCAAGCGTTGGAACACTATTTCCAAATGTCGTAAAAATTCAATAAATGTTTTGGCATGAACAATCACGTCATCAAGATAGACGAGACACACCAAATGCGAAATTCCTTCAAGTACCACATCCATTAGCTGTTGGAAGGTGGCAAGAGCATTAGTCAGCCCAAAGTGCATGACATTACGGTAAATTCAAATAGACCAGTTCTAATGGAGAATGCTGTCTTTTCCTTATCCTTCTCGCTCATCTCCACTTGCCAGTAACCTGAGCGCAGATCTAACGTGGCGAACCGGGTTGACCCCCCCAAGCGCCTCTAGTGAGAACGATCCGAGGTAGAGGAAAAGATTGTTCTTTGGTCACGTTGTTTAACTTGCGGTAGTCTATGCAGAATCGAAGTGACCCGTCCTTTTTCTGCACCAAGACTTCGAGAGGGCTGGATAATGTTTTGCGCCTTCATTTCTTCCAAAATTCTGTAGGCCTTTTCCCTTCAGTTAACGGGTAGCTTTTTGGAGGTTTGTTTTATTGGTGCGGTAATAAGAGTATCAATATAGTGCCGGTTGACCTTGGTTTTTCCTAAAGCTTGGGAAAAAAGGTCAATATTTTTAGAAACTGAAGAAATCAAATCCTTCTTCTCTTCTGCTGTTAAGTGGTTGGCCGTTTTCTCTATCAGGTCCTTCACGTCTTCTGATAGTTACGGGGCGGCAACATAACATTTTCGGTTGAGTTTCGAACTGGAAGATCAAGTCATCTCTGTTGTTGACCCGTATTACTATTTCCCCTTCAGTTACTCGGCAGATGGAATCAGCTACTGAAATTTGTTGATTGGGACACAACACCGTAACGTGAAGCACTTATTTTTCGAGTACCGACGCCACACGCAGCCAATAGTCGGAAAGTGGAGCAACATTGCCCGGTCTGGTAGAACCTTTCAATTCGAAAATTTCATCCGTCATTATCATCCAATTGTAACGTTTCATTTTGAAGGTAAATTTTTGCAGGACATCTTTGCAGTATGTCGAGACCAACAATGCAGTCATCCGAAATTGCAGCTATGTAAACGGATTGATGAAATTGTCGTTGACCTATTTGAGCTGAAGTTTGGCGGACCCCTATAACTGGTGTCATCTCGCCGGTGGCTGTCACGATGGTGGCATGCGAAGAAGATATCGCTGGGCTCGTAACCATCTGCTTTACAAGTTGAGGATGAACGAACATCTTGGATACAAACCATCTCCACCCCGTCCAGGTTGTGTGACAAATACCATAAAAAAAAAAAAAGTGATCGACAATAATTAGTTATGTCGTCTTCGTCATTCCAAAATTCTATTCCTTTTCTTAGTTTGTAGCAGTATTGAATTAATATTGCTTAAACTGCTTTCCACAACTTTCTTTTCTTAATATTCATGAGTCTTATATCTCATATTTGTTACTCTTGTTTACCAAGGTTGCTATCGAACTAACTTGATATATAATCGTCTTTTCCATAGATATGTGAAATGTTATGTATGTATAACTTTGCTTTTCTACTTTAATTACAATTCAATTTTAAATATTACTCACGCTGCAAAACAAACTGTAAGACTTGCCAAAGAAAACTAGACAAAACCAGTGAAATTATTTTTCACAATTTCATCAGAACACTGATACTATCATTTAGTGTCAATAATGATTACAATAAAAAAGGTGTTGTAGTTATAATTATTAGGAATTAACTACTTATTTAAAAAAAAAAAAACTGACTAGTGACTAAAAAAGAATTTATCATTTTATGGCCAAAATTCTTTTGTTTACTTTCTGAAAAAAATTTATTGAATGTATACATGATACATGATATATGGGTTTTTCTTACTTAAATTACCGTTAACTCATTTTTTTTTAAATGGACTTATACCACTCCCAAAAATAATAGCCCCTATGTTACTTATACTATCACATATAATTAAAGTATTATAGATAGATTAAACTTGGCTTAGTTAGTTGCAAGTTTTTTATAAAAATAAAGAGCAAAATCAGATGCTATTTTCTTTCTTCAAAAAAAGTGTTGGCTTTAAAATCATTAATTTATTTTCACTAATTTAATATTTAGGTCGAAAGACAGAGTTGTTCGCTTTAGAATGCCCGCACAGGACGAAAAAAGTTATTTAACTCAATTAAGACATGTAAGCTAATTTTAAGCACTTTTGTCTAACGTAAAGTAGTTCTTAGTAAGTAAATAAGAGTGGATTTAAAACTTTTAAAATTATATTAAAATTTCATGATTTGTTATCCATTAATTGTTCTTTGTATTACTATAACAACTAAGATATAAAAAAACTTGTTGCAACGCAGTGTTTTAACACCAACACAGATTCACAAACTCAGAATCACTTTCTGCTCTATTTCTTGAGAGAAAATAAAAATGTGTAGAACTGTCCATGTATGAAGAGGACTGGGCCAACACTAACAACCAAGATCTGAGCAAACGAGGAAATTAAAAGTAATGCGAAAGGGAATGAGAAACGAAAGCGCAAATGCGAAAAGAATCAGATTCGGTACGATTGCACTTGTGCAAGGTTTTCCCTTGGATAAATTTCTGCGAGTTTCCTACCCCTTCCTTCAACGACCGACGCCGCAAGAGAAAAGTTGTGTTATAAAGCTAAAGATGAATAATAATAACAACTTTTCTTTATCCATACAATGCTGAACAGAATTCATGTGTGCATTTCTGTATGTTTGTGGAAATATATCCATATGTACATATATGAGTACACTTGTTATGTTGAGATGGTAAGAAGCGTTTTTTTTTTCAAAGAAGGAACCATGCAACCCTGAAGTTGCCACCTTATGGCAACAAAGCAGGTAATAAAATACGACGCTATAACTAGTATGTATGTAATTGTAGGCTATTTGTTGGATAAATCCGCTAAACGGCAGGGTAACCCGCTTGCCGTAATTACAGCTTCGTTCTGCGAGCTTGGCTGCGGCGCACCACAACATACTCACCTAGTCTCTGGGTCGTCGCATCACTTGCCCGGCACAACATGTTTTTTATAAAGCCTCGATCTCGTCTGAAATGTAATATTTCAAGATTATATTGCAATCGATTGGATGGTAGCTAGTGGATTATTTTGCCTATTTTTTTTCATTATAAAATAATATAAGATGGCATTCATACACGTACATACATGTACTTATGTGCTTAAATTATTTTCATTATTATGGTTTTGGATTTAATTAAGACGCTATAAACAATATTTAAATTTAACAGTAAGAATCGTTTTGTATGTCGATACAACTATGAGTTGCCGTTATACGTACGCTTAATCACAAACGTAAATATGTGATACCTATGTGATTGCAACAAAAATTTTCAGAAAACAGTTTATTTCCTTTGAACCAATATCCAACCAACCTCAGGCCTTTTGTTAGACATTCGCAGAGTTGCACTTAAGCAAAAATAACTGAATAATTTTCCTCGTTCGAAACGACAATGATTCCAAACGAAGGCGAAATTCCAAAAGGCTTTACAAAAGTAAGTATACAGTCATGTTATTTGAGGAAAAAACGCGGATCAGTTAATATTATTATTATTATTTTATATTAATCTACAATTTTTTAATTAAATTGTTTTAGAAATCTCTAAGATGAGTAAAAGTTATAAATTTAGAGAATGTTTGTTGAACTAATGTGCTAGAAATGACACCGCGTAGAAAATAACTCTCAAATGACCTTAAAAATTTAGTTATTAATTATTCTAAGGAAGGGAAATCAATTCGCGAAGTTAATTGATAAAAGCCCAACAACGGTACAAAAAAAAATTAGAAAGAAATGAATTTACAACAGACAATCGAGCTAGAAGTGCACGTCCCCGAAACAAAAAAAAAGGATTCTTTTTGAAAAATATGGAGAGACCCTAAGAGATGTGCTTCAAAACTACCATCCGAAATAGCCGAAGAAAGTAATGTAATCCCAAAACATTCGCTGCGGAAGAAGTCTTTCTTTAGCAATGTAATTCGTGAAAAGCGAGTTGAATTTGCCAGAAATCATGTGACGATATTGCTTGCTGATATTGCTTTTTGGAAAGCTATTATATTTACAGATGAAAGCAAATTCAATATTTACGGTTCAGATGGGCGCATCAAGGTATAGAGGAACCCGAATATATAGGTAGAATTGAATCCAGAAAATATGCCTGGAACCGTAAAACATAATGGTGTGGGGGTGTATGGCGGCACCTGGCGTCGGGTTTGTTGAAGGTAAGATGGATCGTTTCGATTGTTTAAATATTCACCAGAGTTGGCAAGAATTGGGATTGGAAGCGTCAATCATCTTTGACCCTAAGCATAGTTCTCAAATATAGAGTGGCTGTTATTCCATGTGCGCAATCAGCTTAAAACACCTCAGTTACCAGATCTGACTGCTATGGAGCATTTGTGCGATCCCTCGAACGCTAAATAAGAAAACATGATATTCGAACATAAAATCAATTTAAGGACATTATTCAAGAATGAGCCCAAATAGGCCTCGACGTGACCCAAAATCTAGTTAAACGTTTTTTTTTTAATTATATTATTTATTTTGTAATGTATTTTTTTATGAATTTTGCTAATTTTAATATCTTTGTCATTTTGTTACTATTCCTTACTATGTAAAAAGCCTATAAAAGCTACTAAAAAAATATACCAAATATTTGTTTTAAACTAATTCGAGTGGGTGTTTTCGTTATTTAAATGTCTTTCGCCGTGCTGTATACTTACTTTTGTGATTAAGTGTAAGCCTTTTTGCAAAAACTTGAATAAATTCATGTTTTATAAAAATAAAAAAATTAAAATTAATACGTAATTTCGTCCAAAAGATATACAAGTGTATAGTATATTACAGAAACAAAAATCTGAAAGTTTATCATTCGTACGTGGAAGAGGAAATTGTTATTGTAATCAAGTTGAAAGGTGACTTTTCCATTTACCAACTTCGGTTGATAGTACCATGTTATCATTGAGGTCTGTATCATATTGATTTCATAGTTACGCTTGTGTTTTGTGAATAAAGGGAATTCGGTGCTTTTCGCATTTTTTTTTTTTTTCAAAATTTTGAGTTTGAAAATTTATTTCTCAAAAACTATTCCTTAAAATAGCTTCGTTTAAAAACAAGACGAAAGAAGAGGTTTCTGGCTTTACAGAAAAGTATATTACGGCATTGTGGATGTAACTGTTGATTTTTAATAATTTTTTTTTCCAAATTAAGTAAAATTTGCCCTCCCGGCTAAACGGGGGGGAATAGACCCTAACCTATCCTGACCTTGACTTAACTTGAGTTACTCCAACCTTAGCCAACCATTGACGAGTGGTAGGCTTTGCCTTAAAAAGGCTGTCTTATTAAAATTAACTACTGACGCAGTCGGCACCAGCCACCCAATGCGTTGATGCTATCGGACGACGTCTCCCCGATCTTAGCGCGACGTCGATCTAATACACCTGATCGCATTCGTAGAAGAGCCATCGCTCCATGGAATTACGAGCCACGTGGAACACTAGTGGTACCACCAATTCATCCTCGATTGCCCTACATTGATCTTAATGGAGGAATGCCTATAGTGGGACAAAGAGGTTAAGGAAAACCCTCTCGTGGTACAAGTAGTTAGGGTAGTAGGCCCCGGAGATCAGGTTATTGGCCGAAGTCATTCCCTTGAAAATCAGAAAGTTGTCTAACCATAATATCGTAGCCCTCTTTTATAGGACCTCGATAGGTTAACATTTCGTGAACTCAGATGCGGTTGTTCTATGCAATCCAATTAAAGTCGTGAGACATTTTCCCTCGAACACCCGAATCCCTTTCATGAAGCTAACTCTGACATTGAACCACAAGAAATATCCACAGGCAATTATTTGCCAGTTTGTCAAAATATAAATTTACAATGATCAATGTACAGAGATTTAATATACAATAGTGTATCTTGCAACTGATTTACTTATATATTTATATGTTGCGATGAAATATTAGCCAGGTAATTTTTGAGGAAAAATAAGATTAAAACCCCAAATTTAGAAATAATAAAAAAAAAAGATAATAAATAAATAAATTCAACAAAAAGGAATTCATTAATAAAGCCATAAATAAATAATAAATTCAACGACAGATAAATAATTAATACATACAATATTTATATTGGGCTCAACTTTTAGACCAACATCATGCGATGTAGAAGTATCATCATCATCAACTGTGAACATGCAGACTAAAATGATGTCCTAAACCTGTGAGATATCCTGTGTTCCTTTGTTCTATGATTTGAAGATTCTTCCTGTTTGTCTTAAAGTATTGAAGTCATTCTTTATGAAAAGTAATCAACATTTTCGCTTAATTTCAAATTAACTTGTTCGAACTGCATGCCGTAATCTTTTTTTTTGTCATCTTGCTTATTCAACAAACTTCCGCGCTCGATCAATGCAATTTTAACATCTGGATTGTTTTTAAAAAGAGTCAAAAACTGGCTTTTCAACTTCAACTACGCTTGTTTGGAATCAATTACTCTTGACATTCTGATTTAACTCTATTTGTTGATTATTTTTGCTTTCTCTGATTTTTTTGTTTTTCTTTTTTTATTTGCTTATCATTTTAAGATTTCTTTCCATCTTGGATGTAATAATGCTTTTTTTTCCTGTTTCTTCTGTTAAATTGCTTGTTTATGAAATACGTTATGTTTGTTCTTATATAGCCACCCTATCTTAAACTTTAAATTGAATTAAACATTGAAATGGAATTCAACACTATTTTATTACGTGGTAAGTTAAATAAAGAATCTCTCAACCTTCATATATTTCATATATTTACATACATATATACTATAAAATTAAAATTACATTCAACAATAAAAATATAATCTAAAGAAGCTTTTATATAGTACTGGTCCAAGGACCGAACCTTGTGGATCACCTGAAGCGGTTTGAAACGAAACTTTATTATTTTACTAAGAATGGTGGAAACTAAAATTGATAATGTTGTATATACGTCCATTGTGCCACACAGAGTCAGTCAAAAGCTTTCTCAATGTCAACTATTTTCACATCTGTTGCCCTTTTAATTGCAGGGCTTCGTTTAATAAAATTACATATCCTTAGAACTTAATGCGGAGTTCTGTGATTTCGTTTAAAGCTGAATTGTTCGTTGGGGTATACAGTTATGGACAAAACAATAAGACCAGTATAGGCACCAGAACGAATCTCTCACTTTCTCTTTTATAACAGAGAAAAAACAAAAGATACTCGTATATCTCAAAATCGTCGCCGTAGACAACGGTACGTTTATGTTAACAAAGAAAACTTGTTTTGAACTGGTTATGTAATGAAAAGAGTGAATTAACTAAAATTCGCTCCCAGGCCGTTTGGACAAAACAATAAGACAATGCGAATTTTATGTTATTCTTATTCTTAAAAAGCAGAATTTAACTTAAATTTTAAACAGCCTGAATAAGTGTCGTTAAAAACGTAAACAAAAAAAACGAAAAAGTTATCAAAATGGGTCGCGCAACACATTGTACCACAGAAATGAGGAACCTCATTTTACAGCTCACACGAGAGGGGAAATCGCGGCGGGAGGTGTCTAAAGTCATGCATTAAGACAATGCATTAAGCAAAATTCCAAAAATTAACGAAAAATATAGACCCTTTTAAGTCATCAATGAACATAAAATTGGTGGCAGCCAGTGAGACAAAGGCTTGAAGACCAACATCTATTCGGAAGGACTTCTTCTTAACAGAAGACTTAGAAGAAATTCCATTCACTTTGCCAAAAAGCACATTAGTTGGATAGGAGCAGAAAACGAAAAAAAAGCCATGAAGAGTCCGCGATATATTTGAAAACAAAGGCTACACAACTAAGTACTATTTTTTTTCTTAGAAAGAAGTCAAATAAATAAAAATTAAAAAAAAAAATAGGAATTGGTCCTCTTGTTTTGTCCATTTTCAAACGCTTTATTTTTTTTTAAATTGTTAACTTAATTTTAGATTAATAAACTTTGTTTGTGAATCTTCAATTAATTTAAGTTACCGTTACATACGAAAACTATTTTATAAAAAATATTTAATAAAATTATCTGTAGCACTTGAGTTTTTTAAAGAAATTTATAGCTATGGTGTGTGGTCTTATATTGTAGTTTTGTCCGTAACTATATAAGCTTCTTCATCAATTATTTTCACAATATTTTCTTTCAAGACTTTCTCATAAATTTTACCTATAGCACTTAATAAACTAATTGATCTATAACTTTCTATACAATCTGCCTGCTTTTGATATTTGGATTATTTCAGCAACTTTCCATGTATTTGGGAAGCACTGAATCATGAAGAGTCGGAGCCAAGCTTCTTTTTATTCACTCATCTTGTGTGCGATTTTTTTTTTTTTTTATTAATTTTTGTTTTTATTATTTTGTAGAACACTTATCCTAGACAAAAATGCTTAAAACCAGCTTAAACAACAACTGATATAAAATACCTTACTGGCCCTATACGGACACTCTAAAGCAAATAGAACTACTTAAGGCTATGCCTTTCGGCCTTACGATTAATTTGTAATAATTAAAACAATTAAAATAAATAAACAATTTAGGCCAAGAAAAGTGATATTTTAAAAAAACTTAGCATCAGATCCTCTTGTGCGATTTGTTTTTTCACACAAGTGATCGGAACCTAAAGTTTAATGCCGATCCCGAACGGCGAGAGCCAAGAAGCTTTTCCAAGACAAGTGTACAACGGGTGTGTTTGCCAGTACCCCGCCGAGGAGAGAAGCCGTGAAATAATCATTCGATGGCGTTGGTGTTATCGGGATCCGAACTCGAACATCTTGCGTCAGCGGCGCTCTCTCTGAGAATCTTAAATACTCCTCTTTGTTATTTTATTTCCAAGATTTATTTGAATCTTAGAACTTTTGTTTCTATATCATTGCCAATTTCGTCTAATATAGATAGAATTTGGTGCAATAAACTTTAGTGATGCTGATTTCAGCCGAACTGAGAACATTATCCCAGAATCGCTGCACAATTGTATTGAGTTGACACAATGCTCTCAATGTCCATTGGAATGTTTCGGAGCTTTCTTTTTTTTGTGTTTGCAAATGTTTTCAATTTGCATTCAAATTTAGCAAATATCGCTAACCCTAACTTTTTCCAATCCAACCAACACTGGATTATAATCCGAACTAACATGGAACATTTTTATCAAATAAGCTGTAACTTTTAGTCGCAGCTAATGCAGCACTAAACTGCTGCAAGCCAAAGCAAATCCACGGCAATTCAAGGGTTTCTACGTTTGCGAAGAAATATGTAAAGATTAGAGGATCCCATATTGTGTTTTAATTCATAACAGACTATTTGTGGACAAGTGTTTGAAAATTTGACTGGCAAAATCAACTCCATTGTACCATCTTACAATACTATATGTGAAACTGCACATAGGACTAAACTATATATCAAAAGCTGCAACTTTTTTTCTTAAGTATGATTTTTTGCGTGTTTTTTTCATTTACTGCACAAGTAACTTCTCATTGTCAGAGTCATCTGTACTTGGCCATGATGGTGATATTGCTTTTTATAGCCTTCCTCGTCACGGTACTATTCCTCCAATTTTACATATACACAGATAATTCGCGCGCTGTATGTTGCAATAGCAGCTTTATGCGTCGCCGTCGTCGCGGTCACACTGAGCAGCAAGGCAAATGTGAATGATGAGAATAGTGTGTGCTGTGGTAATTTCCTTGCGTCTCATACGACGGCATTGCTTGCTGTTTCTAACAAGTTGGAAAGCAAAAAAAACCAAAAAATAAAACAAATGCAGCAAGTGTATGTAGTAGCACCACCTTCCTGCCGTTGTTATGGTTGTTCGGTGTTGAAGGTAAAGCTATTTCCCACCCATCACTTCGGTTACTAGCTATGATGAAATAGGGAGCGGAGAGACCCGTATGTGGAGATACTGACGAAGAAAAAAATAATGTACATAAACACTGAAGCGGAGGAGTCGATTCAAGAAGGGAAGTTTTAGTGTTTAATTCACAAACTCTGACAGACAACGGGGCGAAAAGTTGCCAGTCTCTCGTTGACGATAAGAGAGTTTGGTTGTTGTGTTCGTCCACGCTTCTGTTTGTTTACATATTTTATTACTTTATTAATCGTGAAGTCAGAAGCTATAAGTCAAAATATCAACAACCTCGTTTGTTTTCATTCGATACCAATTGCTGCGATTCTAGGTTGCTTCTTATCATATGTTCTTCACGAAAGTACTTTCGCGCGCTAGTTTGGTTTAGGCAAAAGTATCGTAACTACTTTTTGGCAAAATTTGTTAACTGAGTCGAGTATTTTTACGGACACAGGTGAAAACCGGTTATTAGTCGGCCGGCTAATGAAATACATATCAGTACATGCACACTTAAACGATAGGTATTCCCTAAGGGAATGACGGGGTTTCTTCGGAACAATTAAATTCAAAACAAAAAAAAATAACACGTAAATGCTCCACTTTCGACTCCTTGATTAGAGTTTGAAGTGATCAATGCAGCCATAGTCGATTTATGGCATTAAGCCCAGTGTAAAGTATTTATTACCAATACTTAAATAAAATAAAAAAATGTACCTAAACATGTGGATGTAGTTGTTTTGTTGATTTCATGGTTCCGTGCCTACTCTATTTAAAGTTATATTTTTTTGTCTGTTGTTCTTCTTTTTTTTTTTTTGCTTTCTCTTTTGCGATACGTTTTACATTGTTTCGTTGGCTTTTATTTATGACTTTCTAGTCGTGCGTGATGTGTGCTTGTGGTAAATAAAGAGAAGAAGTGTAGGCAAAAAATGGTAATAATTGCAAAAGCAAAAAGAAAAAATGCAAACACTGTGCAAAAAGAAAGAAGTAAATAAATAAAAGAAAAGAAAAGATCAAGAAATAATATTGAGTAAAAATAGAAATACATATTTTGACCGATTCATACTTCCCGCACTTTTGATATTTAAGCATGCAATGCAATTCTTGGGTAGTTACATTACAGCTTCAATGCTAAAAAGCATATGCTGTATGAAGGACCTCCAGGTACTATGCGCATCCATCATTCTAGGTTTTATACATTTAAAACTTCAAAAAAATGTGTGCTTTTTAATTTATAAATTAACTGTAGATATAATCTTGCATATTACTATGGTAAAACTCTTCTTTGCTCTTCAATAAAGAATTATATGGTATACATATTTAAAAACATAAATTTGAATTTATTGTTTTGTCGAAATGGATGCATGTAAGATCCACTCATATAGAAGTAAAAAACTAAACGAGATCGATCACCTAAGACCACTAGTATCTACCATGTTAGAGACTGATAAGCTTGTTAAGTTCACTTAGTATCTATTGTAGATTGTAATAACATATTACCAAAAGAACAATTCGGCTTGAAACCTTCTATAGTGCTTCCACTAAGTCCATCGGATAATTACCGATATAAAATATATTCTAAATATAGACAAAAATATCAGCCTAGTACTTTTAGATATGGAAAAGGCCTTTGACACGGTTTGGCACCAAGAACTGTTGCATAGAATGATAAAGTTAAATTTCCGACTTAATTTAGTGAGAACTGTCCAGTTCTTTGAGTTGGATCACAACTTTAAGTTTGTCGTTAGCAATGTATTTCCCACTGTCTTCTTCTTCTTAGTGCTGGAGTTCCGAAAGGATCAATTCTGGACCTAACTCTGTTTAATTTACATGTATCTGATTGCCCTCATTTGACCAACTCCAGCTCCGTCCTTTTCACTGGTGATGCGTGTATCTATTTGTAGGATGCAATTGGCTTCATCTCGAAACTAATTTGTAATCAGCCTTATGCATAGTAGAGGAGTATATTAAGAATAGGAAAATCCAATAAAACCCTTCTAAAACAGAAGCTATATTTTTTACGAAAAAGAAATGCTTGCTGACTTCCAGGAAATAATGTCGTATTAAATGTCATACCACTTGAGTGGAAGTCGAGCGTTAAGTATCTTGGGATACAATTAGAAAAGCGCTTAACATTTAACCTTCACAAAAAAAAAAAAAAAAAAAAACCTTCACATAACTGACACTATAAGAAAGATACATCTCACCATGAGAACACTTTATTCATTCATTTGTAGAAAATCAAAATAAAGCGCGGGCAATAAATAACTTAACTTAACAAGCCATTACCTTCTATGGGTCCCCAGTTTGGGATAAGTGTGCGAAAAGTCATATTCATGGGGTTCTAATTGCCTGAAATAAAGTTTTAAAAACAATTTTTAGTTTACCGCGGTCTTTTTTCACTGATGATCTTCATCGGTAAACTAATATTAATACAGTCACCGACAGAATAACTAGACTCAATCTGCGTTAAGGCACTTCTTGTCAAACATCCCACAATGATTTGATTTCTTATCTTGCTGTGTAGCACAGTAATATGCATTCTATTTGAATTTATACTATTTATTCACTTATGTATATATTTAAATATTTATTTATCTAGCCATGCATATATTTTTTTTCCATTTTAACACTTGCTTATTACTCTATTTGTAGTTATTTAATAATTTATTTTTATATTTTGTCACTAATTTATTGATTTATTTAATTATTAATTTTTCTATTTTTTATTCAATTATCCCTTTATTAATTTCCTACTATTAGGGAAGGCAAGCTCTATAATAAACTCCAACACTTCTCTGTTCTTTAAAGTCAGGATTTAATGTGCAATGAAGCTTTGTTTCTGTTTTGGATTTTTTTTTTTTCAATATAAAGATATTATATGTTTTTAAATGTTTATAACAAACATTTCAGAAGTTAGACCGCCTTCGTAGAAGCTTAAAACTTTGAATATACTATATTCTATTTATTTTTTGAACGAATAAACGAATGAAACGGATGGATTTTTTTAGATCCTGAAATATAATTTGATTACTTTTTTTTATGTTTGGAACTACCTCTTCCAAATAATGTTGAAATGAAAAAGTGAACTTCCATACCAGAGTTTACAGTATACCGAATAACTCTATTCTGTTATCACTGTTTGCCTAAATTTTCGGACGTTTTATCTTATCGTCATTAATTAGGAGGATAAGGTGAAAAGTTCTCGGCTTGATAATGAAACAATGAGTTAAAATACGATTTTCTTTTGGTCTAGCATTTATCTAATTATAATAGCATTTATCTAATATCAGTATTCCGTCCCGGAAGTGAGAGTATGAAGATCGGTGAAAATGTTCATCTAGTTACGGCTCAATACGAAGCACTTTTCCGAAATAATTTTTTTCAATTCTGGGATAGAAGAGCAAATCGTACCTTAAATCCCGCAGTTTTCCCATCGCCAATGCACCCTAATGTACAGATCCTTTGTCCTAGTGAAAGATGATTCTTTTCTTCTTCAAGCCAGGTCTCTTCGTCATTAAGGTCGATTGTAATTGTTCTGCCTTTTGCAGGGTAATCAGTTAAAAAGATTCCTTTTTGAAACCATTGAATAATATTAGTTACAGTTTCCCAGGCCGTATTAACAATTTGCGAATTTGGCCTTTGACTTTTCTCGTTTTTGAAATGCTATGGCAAAAATTAACAAATGAAGTACAAAATATAAGTAATTAAGAATAATTACAGCACATTATAGTAACATCGCCTCAATGCTTGGCATTAAAATTTCTAAGTACAATACTATTTAGCTATCCTTCTTTCCTCAGACCCGCTTTCACCCGTCCGACCCAAAAATATTAAATTTGCTCTCATCAAAGAATAGGACACTTGATCAGGAATCAAAATCTTTATTAATATATTTTTTTTACGAATTTCAAGCGCTTTAAATGGTTAGTTTTGGAATGCATGTTTTTTCCAACCTACGTAACTACGTAATTCATACTTGTGGAGTGTCTAAGGCTAAGTTGACGCCTGTACCCAAGTATCGAACATGGTGTAGCTATTTAACATAGCATAGACCAGGTTCTCCTAACCTCTGAGGCGTTATAAATTTGCTCTCAGACCTACCACTCGTTTTGGGTCTACCGCATCTTTATTTGCTCACAAGAGTTTTTCGAGTTTTAAAATCGTGTATTGTACTTGTTCAAATCGTGGGTTGTTCAATAACTTCGGTTGGTTATTTGAGATATTTCACCATACGATTTTTTGTGTTTGTAACTTAACAATTATTCTCCTCTCAAATATTTCCAATTGGTTTGACTTAACCCTTTCCATGTTTTGATAGATTTCGATTCCCATAAGCGTCCGTCTACTACAAGGTGAATCAACCGAATACCAATGTAATCTGAAGAAAACAACCCAAGTTAACGGTAATATTGAAAGGTAATATGGATATCACCGGATGGAGTGACATGCAAACATGAAAATGGTTCGTTTTCTCATTATATTCCGAATCCAAATTCACAGAAGCGGAGAACAGGAAGGTATGAAAAAATTAACATTGAAAAGTTAAACAACCCACGTATGCAGCGTCAATACCAAGGTGAAATAAACAAGATAGAAACAACTAAATAGCATAGAAACTAATGACGAAACAAGGCAGGCAGAATGGTCAACAATAAAAAGTCTTGTAAAGGAAGCAGCGAAATCAAACTAGGCTATAGCTTGGGTTCGACTAAGAACGAAAGAATATCATACGATTTCAAGTCCTGGAAAATAGAGAAGAGATCACGCGTCACGATCACATATCATTAAACCCTATCAAAGGAAGTCAGCCATCTCAAAGTTGCAAAAATTCAGAAAGATTATGCGGCTAAAAACACGAGAACGATGTATGCAGGGCTAAATGCTGTGTGGAAAGGATATCAGGCCAGATTAAGATTTATTTGCAACGACAATGGATAGCTCGTTTTGGACAACGAAAGAGTTACAGCCCAATGTAGAAGAATTTTCGATAAACTGCTGTACGTGAATAGTCAGCGGCAATGGAAAACGACGTTATCCACACCGCAGAAGTTCGGGTAGAACTGCCAACTATTGAGGAAGAAAATGAGCATTCCATCGGCTTTTGAATAACAAGGCCACAGAAATCGACCTAATACCATCGGAATTAATAAAATATGCAGGAACAAAATTAACAGAAAAGTTAAATGGTCTCATCACAACATCCCCGAGAAATGGAATAACTCAGGCGAAATACTCAATTTCGTCAATTTGCTTGCCCTCAGTTTTAGTGTCACTATCGGGCAGACATTGGAGGAGGCTCCATTATTTTGCCCTTGAATTTTTTATTCGCAAGACCATTTTCGGTAACGTTTTATGTTTTTTTTTCCTAGGACAAATAACTATCCTCAGTATTTTGTGATCCTTTATTAATTTTGGAATATATGGTATTATTTCCATGGGTCTTAAAATCACCGAACTGATACGTGTCATGCGCTTGCAGAAGCTTCGGAATCACTTTCCATGGTATTAAATTTCTCATTTGATTGTAAAAATTAAGAAAGACATTAAACATTGGATTTTTTTTCCGAGTTTATTCTCTCCATTCGAATATCCTTAAATAACTCGTCCCTGTCACTGATCTCAAGCTATATTTAGCCGATTCCAATGCTCTCCAATTGTAGGTGAAAGTCCCATATAAAAAAATAAGTATCGTTATTGTTTATTTTGGCAATTGCCTTAAAATTTTCTACGTCATACATATATTCTTCCGCAAATTGTACTATTAGGTACAGTAAAAAGAAGTCCATTATTTTTGCATGAAATTGAAGGCTTTATCATAAATACGAGTAGAATGATCTGATTTACGTTAGAATAACGCCGTTTTGTTCGATTATTAGTTTCCATTTTGAAGGTTACTCCATTATACCTCTCTTATAGAACCCCTTATACAAGCCTATTTTGAGGCCAATTTTTCACCAGCAAAATCTGCTATGGATAGGAACAAGGTAATCACTTGGTGCCAGGTCCGGACTAAAATGTGAATACATAAGAAGTTTAAAACCGATTCTGCAACAACTCCAGAAAATAAAACGAGCAAGGAAGAAAAGAAAAATGATCTGCAAAATAGATTCCGAAATGAACTTGGCCTCCATATCGACAAAACCCCGACAAGAAGGTGGTTAGCTGGTGAGGCATTACATACGAGTTTCGAAAACTGAATATAAAAATTGCCACAAGAAAAAAAAAAAAAAAACATTCGGATCGGGCTTCTGCTCGTTATCAATTTTGTTATCTTTAATCGTTTAATTAATAGGATTTGTCATAATTGTTCACACAATTTTTGGACCTATTTAGATAAATAGTGTAAATTTAAATAATTTAAGTAATATAAGATAATCTCTGACTAACTCGACACAAAATCTTCATTGTTTCATTTATATTAACATGCAAATTAACATACATTTCGCAATAATTTAACATACACAATCGATTTCACTTTTTCGAAAATGATTAGCTTACTATTGTTGATTCCCATGAATTACTCGCATGTGTTGTAGTCTTCGATCAACACGATACAATTAGGCGGGACACAGCGTTCGTTATTAAAGTTTATTGGGCTCCCTGTCACATATTTGAAAGGTATACAATGTTTTCGTTATTAGAGAAGTAATGGTATGTTAAACTAAGTCGTCTTCTTAAATGTGGGTATGATATACGATGTCTTGCGCAGCCACAGTGCAGAATGTTCAGGTTATAATTTTCGTCCTGCTCCTAAGTGCATTGGAAACATCTATTGGCATTACTGCATAAAACAATTCCAGGTGGCTGAACTTTTGTCCGTACCAAGAAAGGCATTGGGATGAAAGTAGGGAAATTTTGTTTGATTGTGTGTTTTGTTAAGACACTTCATTGTTGCTAATTTGTGCAGAAAACATGCCTCTTCAATTTTTTTTCTTGTTCAAGCTTTGTTAATGTTCTTTGGATATTGAACTACATAGGTTTTACTGATGCATAATGTCCATGCGCCCCTGCTCCGCTGACCCTTATGAATCCCGATTTGGTCGAAAATATTCTGCAAGATAACCGTCCTTTAACCAATTAAAACTTTTCCTGTAATTTTTTTTTCCGGATACAACTTAAACCCAAATCGCCGTAAGAGCACGGTTGCTTTCTCAATAAAGCTTTCATCACGGGCTTTTGCTATAATCACTGAAGTCACAGAAAGTAACTGGGCGACTAAACTCTGACCGAGTGATCCGACTTCTGAAAAAAAGAGGCAGGACGCTTAAATATTATAAAATAGCAGTGTTGTACAGATATTGAATGGAAACAGTGTTGCCTTTTTTCTTCATTGTTTCTTCTTAAATTTTATTTTATGATCACAAATGTATATTACATGACATACATACACTCGTATTCTATCACTATTATTAATTTTATTTTTAATTTATTATTTATTATTAATATTGAAGTATCTTTAAACCGATGATGACATTTATTTTCGTCCTTTTTTAATTTAATACTTGATCTAAAATGTGGTTCGAATCTGGACTTTCATATTGACTGGTATGGTTTCATGTTTTCGAAACTAAACATTTCGTCATATCGAACTTGGGAAATTTGTAGGCTGTTTTTTTTTTTTTTTTTTTTTTTTTTATAATTCGTGCAGGTTCAAGAGTTACGCTCTTTTTATGTTTGTCACACAACCTGGACGGGGTGCAGATGGTTTGTGTCGAAGATGTTCGTTCACTACTCTCCGGGGGTGGTTGTCTTGGGATTCGAGAGATTCGACTGAATTTGTCGCGTTGATTGTAGTTTTACAGTAACTTTATTCCATGCCATTAAGATCTTATATTGGAAATGCACACGCAGAGTATGAATTTTGAAGTGAACACAATTGAGAAATTCAACTCTCTGTCGCACACCGAATAACAACAAACTTGGACTTTGCTCTCTTTAACTACGTTGTTAAGAGAAAGTTCGACTTTTTCCTCGACCTGACTCAATTTTATTTTTTATTTTTGGATAATGGAACACTGCTAACTCGTTCTACCTGCGCGTTGGAGAATTATTTGCTACTTTAATATATGTATGTTATCAGTACCGGCCATACAACAACATCTCAAACTATTTGGATAGCATGAATTGGATGGATATTTTCAATAATAGTAATGTAAATAATTCTTTCAATTTTTTTATGAAAACTGTAAAAATGGCAATCGATATGTATACTCCTAAAGTGAAGTCTGTCAATCGCAATAAGCCATTATGGTTTAATGATAGTATCATAAACTTAAATAATAGAAAGAATAAGGCCTACAAGCGGTTTCGTAATGGACATAACGATCCGGAACTTCTAAAAGCCTATCGGACGCTTCAAAAACAATTTCACGTTTTAAATAAATTTCTTTACAGACAGTATGTTCTTTCTGTCGAGTCCGATTTAAGGACCAATAGTGGATGCTTTTGGAGCTTTATTAACAGCAAAAGGCAATCTAATGGTATTCCTAACTGTATGCGTCTTAATAATGTTTCCTCATCTAATCTTTCAACTATTTGTAATATGTTTGCTAACCACTTTCAGTCCGTTTATTTTCGCGGTACTACCACACCGACATCTTCTAATAATAACTCACGCGATTTCCTAAATATCGGCAACTTAGAGTGTTCAATTTCTGAGGTTCAAAACGCTCTTTCTTTATTAAGATTAGATAAAAATCCGGGTATGGATGGCATTCCACCAATTTTACTTCAGAAGTGCTCCTTAGCGTTTTCTGTACCTCTATGTTTAATTTTCAATTTGTCTCTCCAGTCTGGACATTTTTTGAATGATTGGAAAAGTTCATTTTTAACACCCATATATAAATCTGGATCGAGACATGATATCACCAACTATCGTCCAATCTGCAAAATTTCAACTATTCCTAAATTGTTTGAAAAATTAGTTTGCGACAAACTCACACCTCTCTTAAAGAGATATATCTCTCCGTTTCAACATGGCTTTGTAGCAGGCAGATCGACTACTACTAATCTCTCAATTTTTTGTAATACTGCCTTGAATCACCTCGAGAATGGCTTACAATGTGATGTAGTTTATACTGACTTTGCCAAAGCGTTTGATCGCGTTAACCACAATACATTAATTTCAAAACTGGCTAATTTAGGATTTCACTCAAATTTGCTAAAGTGGATTAATTCCTACTTAACGGATCGTATCCAATATGTTCGCATAAATGAAACGATCTCTTCACCAGTTCATGTAATTTCCGGAGTACCTCAAGGAAGTCACCTAGGCCCTCTGCTCTTCCTCTTATTTATCAATGACATTCCTGACCTCTTTTTAAGTTCCCAGTGTCTAATGTTTGCAGACGACTTGAAGGTGTTCCGACCAATACGTTCAATGCACGACTGTACTCTTCTACAAGAGGATCTTGAACGCCTTTTCATATGGTGTCAAAATAATGACCTTCATCTTAATGTCTCTAAATGTCAAAGCCTTTCTTTTCACCGTAACCTCTCTCCAATTCCCTTTACTTACGTAATCCATAATACTCCTCTATCCATTATTTCCTCCAAGAAGGATCTGGGAGTTATTTTTGACTCTACCCTAAGCTTTTGCAAGCACATTGAGTTTTTGGTTGCTAAAAGTAATCAGATGCTAGGTTTCATATTGAGAAATTCCAAAGACTTCCGAGATCCTCATACTCTCAAATGTCTATTTTTCGCCTTTGTTAGATCTCATCTCGAGTACTGCACTGTAGTATGGGATCCATTTTACGACGTTCATTCCTCTAGAATTGAGAAGATCCAAAAGCGTCTAACTACGGTAGCCTTTCGTAGACTGCGATGGAATATTGAAATGCCTTCGTACGAAACGAGGTGCAAACTGTTTGGTATCCTACCTCTTTTCAAACGAAGGCAATATTTTTCAGTTATGTTTATCCGTGATTTGGTAAATGGTCATATCGATTGCCCTTTTCTACTATCATTAATTGGATTTTATGCTCCTGCGAGAGTTCTTAGGAATCGCTTTTTATTTTACGTACCCTATCATAGAGTTAATTATGGATTCAACGAACCAATTTCTAGATGCCTTAGGGAATCCAATAAATACTGTAGCTTATTCGATTTCCATCTCAGTAGGCATTCATTTAGGAATAAATTAATTCTGTGTTTAGGCTTTGGTGGTAATTTTTAAGTATATTTTGGTGTTAGGTAATCTAGCGAGGACAGTTGATGTACTCATTTGATTGATTGAATTAAAAATATCATTGATAAAACATTTGCCTCGTTGGCAAACCTGTGCCAGACTCCTCTGTCATGAATATGTTCCTTTCATGTTTCGCTGTTCTATTCCATCTCTTCTAGGTCCATCCTTAAATTGTCCTTCCACCTACGGTGGTCTTTTTCCTGCGGGTTTTCTATTCATTATTCTTTTGACTGTTCGTCCACTGTCCATTGGTTCTATCGGCAATCCTTAGGGCTAAATTAAATTTATACTTACTAATTTCATTGGGTACTATTTGGGAAGCACCCGATCTATACAAGTTCCACGAGTCTATGTTTAATTTGTGAGCACTCCTTTTCATGGATGCTCTCCCTTGAATAGTTCCTACCCGGAGATTCCATCGGGGAAAAAAAAATTCCCTAGAAGAAAATTCCCTGGTTTACCTCCCGATTATTTTTCTCAGGGAAGACAAGCCATATTTAACATCAATGTGTCTCAAGAATTTTTGATGTTGTCTTATGGTGTATGGTGTAACATATTGTTGTAGTGATGTGAGTGTGCGTTCCAGCCTTTAATTTATATCAATCTTTAACTCGTTTTTAGCAGTCAATACGGTTCCCAGACTATTGAATTCGTTCACTTTCTCAAAGCTTTTTTCAAGTACAATCTGATGTGAGTTTTGGATCGATCCAAGTCAGTCAAGGGCCATATATTTTTTTCCTTGATATATTTCTAACATTTCTTCACTTGTGCTTCCCTTAACTGTTTATTCCCCTCTCATTTCCCTGAAGGGATCTACCAATTCCAGTACCAAATTAATAAAATATGGTAACAAGCCGCCTTCTTATTTTAATCCTTCTCGTATCTCGAATGTTTCCATCTTAACTTGTTCTTTGTTTCCCTTTATTCATACTTCTATCAGTTTCACCAACTTTTCCAGCCTAACAAGAACATGACCATTTTCGATCGGCTTATAGAGTCATGTATAATTCGAATGTAAAGTTTTTTTTTGTAATATTCTTAGGTTTTATTATTTCTGTATTTTAATTAAGTTCATAATCAAGTCAACTGTCTTTTGACAGTTTTAAGAATGTGTTGCCTGCTTTAGAGTGCAGTAAGGTAATTTTAATTAGTTACGGTAGTTAAGCTCTATTTTAGCATTTTTGTCTAAATTATGTTACATATATGTAAGAAAAGAAAGAAAATGCTTTGAAAACAAAAAAAAAGAAGCTGTCGTATATTGAAAAACTGATCATCGTCGAGCCGTTCCTCCTAAAGCCGCACTGATAATCTTCGATTAGCGTATGGTGTTAGTCTCTTGAAAAGAACAGCACCCACCAACAACTTGAGAGCAGCAGTATTTTTCGTTGCCTTGTGTTCGATTATCCATTTTAACTACGGGAATAATTACCTAGTTTTTTCCATTCCTTGCGGATAGTTTCATTTTTCCATTTAGTTGTATAACTGTTCGGTTAATTCGTCTCATATTTACCCCATGATCGACTCCTTGACGATCTTGTTATTCTCACGTCGATGGTGGGCTTGCTTTACTTTTCCGATGGTTGCTAGTTTTACCCGAATTTCGGCTGCGTGAATATCAAAGTTTTCAATTGACGCTCTCCATCTACATTTAGCAGTTTATCGAAATATCTCTCTATTGGATTGCAACCCTTTCGTTATTCGAAAGTCGTTATCTGAAAATCCTTATCTGGCTTGGTATCTATTTCGTAAACAATTATTGAATATTTCACCCATTGTTTCGTAAAACGCATCTTCCGTAGGACAATGTACGTTCCAAAGTTCATAGATATAGCGGGGACCCCGAATTTTGGCCGTTGTAAAATACTAAACATCAGAGACTTATTCTACAATTTTTGTACTATTTCCAAAAAAAAAAGTGCAGTAGCCACTTGTTTTCATGCTCACAATATTTTTTTCCTAAATACCTGATTCAAAATATCTTTTTAATACAAAGCTATGATACGGGTATGCACTTATTATCTCTACTTACACATTATGCCCAATACGTATGATGACTATAATTTTCGAAAATTTTTCTTGCAGATGTAACAAATTGAAAATAACTTAGTTCTAAATTGCCAGAAAAAGGATAAATAGGCTATATTACTGCCATTTTTTACGCAACAATATATGTAGTTGATATTTAAATTCATAGTCTATCATCCGTTATGGGCATTTCCTGTTTGTTATTTGTTTCACATTAAAGACCCGCGTACAAGTCATGAAAAAATATACTTAAAAGTCAATTTTAAAAAATATGATTGCCAGAAACTACAATATAAATTGGATACGTCGAAAAAATAAAGATTTGGAGAAGATGGGTAAGTTCTAATTCATATAATATTTATTAGATAAAATATTTTGAAATATTAAGCTACATATACATGGTATAGTGATCCTTGTTCATCATGACTTTTTTTTATTTTTATGTAGGCGAAATGAAATCAAACCTAAATTGTAGTTAGGTTTTTGGTTTTAACATGCCTTTTTCCCGTTAGTATTTGAAAAAAGTTTCCACTGTTTTGTTGGCAATGTTTTAAATATTTTTAATGTGTTTCTTAAGTAGACTGCTAGGTCTTTGTCTCGAGATTTTAATTTAATTTGAATGTTACAGTCAAATTAGTTTCTATTAGTTTCTTCTTACTGGTGAGTTTAGTCATGTTGAAATCAAGGTTGGTGGGAGAATAATTAAAGGTCAGGCATTTGACGGTGACATGTTTTAAACATGGAGCGTAAAGTGGAATGTAAGAAAATAGAAAAAAGAAAAAGAGTTCAGATACAACCACATCGTGTTTATTTCATTGATGTTATTTTACCACCTACTTGGTATAAGACAACTAAGCGGTATAATTATTAATCCTGCTGATGAATTACACCGAAGTCGTAAGCAATCATGGATCCACCTATACAGCATTCTCTATATATGATTCTGGAGGGCATCATTTTGATGTACTTTATCGGCTTAATGCAAGCCTTTACAAAGAAAAAAGTACCTAAGATAATAGCTTCAACAATCTAGACCTAAAATAAGCTTAATATCTATTAGGAAGAAAAAGAGTAAAGAGCGGGTGAATGGCTGTGGTAGAGGACATTTTTAAGACAGGGTTTGATGAAATGTAGGTCGAAAAATGCGAAAAGCAGGGTCTGCGTGGTTTTTCTAGGGAATTTTTTTTTTTTCAAATTGGGAGCATAGAGCACTGCGACCAGAGTAGGTTTATTGTGCTTGCTAGCCAATTAAACCAAGGGTGCCTCTACCTTCTTAATAAAGCTGAGGAAGTCCCTCGTAGGAGCTGAGCTGATGCCCTCAGGAGTCATGATCTGTCTGACGGGGATACGCTTCCTAAGATGGCAGAGAGCAGCACACTCGCATAGTATGTGCTCTGCAGTTTCCTCGTCCTCTAGACAGAGTCAATACTCGGTTTCAGACGAGAGGTTAATTTTGTTAAGATGATATCTCAGACTGACCAGCCTTCTGATATCGACTCATATTTGAGAAAATTGATAGAGTGTTCGTTCAGGGGCCGTACGAATATCTTTAATTGTCCGAGTCCTTAATCACTATTGCGAAAGCGCAGGTGTTGCGATTTTCCCACTTGTCTAAGAGAAAATTAATCTTTGACTTGGGAATTCCGCAGAAAGTTTCGCCAGCTATGCATGTGACCTACATGTCCGGCCCGTTTAAGAGCGGAGGACTCTGATTGAACTACATATAGCAACCTTTTTAATAAAAAGGTGCAGTGGAGTAATTCCGGTCAGTGCCTTTTGGGCTGCTATCAGGGAAGTTGTCATGGCGCCTGTAATGCCGAAACATGCTAGCGTCTAAAGGCGCTGAAATTTAGCTGTTGTAGTTTTCTGTCCACCATACAGCGGACGCATAAGTGATGATAGGTCTTACTATCGCGGTATATAGCCAATGAATGATCTTAAGTTTCAATCCCCAGGTTTTACCATAGGTACATCGACAGGCCCAGAGTGCCTTAGTCGTCTTTGCAAATTTGCTTTTGACGTTGGAATTCCAGTTAAGTTTTCAATCAAGGTCAATACATAGATATTTGACTTCTTCTGAAAATGTAGGGAGACAGGGCAAGGTTGTATTTTTCTCCGTTTTGCAACCGGGACTAAAGTTGTCTTATTTGGATTTAATGATAAATCCTCTCTGCTACAGCAGTCAGAGCTAATTTTTTTTTTTTTTTTTTATAATTTGCGCGCGCAAAAGGGGTTATTACTACCCTTAAGTGTCCGGAATCAAGACATAGCACGGGCCGAAGGTATAGAAGGAGAAAGGGAGAGGAGGTACCTGTCCACATTGGTCCTAAATGTGGATTGTAGTGAGTAGGAAATATTGGGCTGGGAAGAGCATTCCATAATCGTGTTGTGCGAATCTCTGAACTTAACTGTACGTCCGAAAGCAGGCTTAAGGGTGAGCTGATGAGCATTCCTGGCAAAATGAGTATTGCAGGTGAATTCATGGAGGTGAGGAATGCAAGTGGCTAACTCATTTGAGCAACGGTTGTTAAACTAGCGATATAACAGTCACAAGGAAGACAGATTACGTCGGTGTTCGAGCGAGTCAATTGACTTTGCGATATAACTGTCTCCTATAAGTTTTATCGCTCGCTGTTGTATTCTATCTAGTAGATGCAGTGAGGTCTTAGGGGCACCTGACAAGAATGAGCGTTATACTCAAGCTTGGGGCGGATGTAGGCCTTATACATTTACGTCAAATCGAAGGAGATGAAATATTTCTTGCATCGTTTAAGCAAACCTAGACATTTTGCCGTGTTTTTGGCGACTTCAAATATGTGATCATTCCAATTAAGTTTGTTATTGATACACATACCGAGGATGGAAAGTTTTTCGGTTGCGTCGACACAAGCGCCATTCATGGATAATGGCTGCTTATAACGGGTTCGCTTTAACGACAGTAGACAGCATTGAATTCCACTCTATTATTTTTACCCCAATCGATAATGCTGTCAAGATCGGAATTCAATGTGCTTAACATACGCCGCCGTTCCTGGAACGAATATGAAAAGCTGAGAGTACTGTCATCAACGAAGGAGTGGATTGGATTAGAAGTAACAGACAAGAGATCATTTATAAAAATAAGAAAGAGAGTCGGAGACAAAACAGAGCCTTGGGGAACACCAGCATTTATTTAATGAATATCAGGCATGAACCCATGCTAAACAACTTGAATTGAATACGGTTCGAAAGGTAATTTCTAACCCACAGAAGCATGGATTTATCGATGCCATAAGCACGCATTTTCGACAAAAGACCCTGATGCCAAACTCTGTCAAATGCTTTTGAAATATCAAGCGCAACGATCTTGCTTTCGCCTAAATTGTGCAAAGATTGGTTCCACTTTCCGGTGAGATATGCCTTCAAATCACCAGTGGACCTGTTGCTGCGAAAACCGTATTGCCGGTCATTAAGAAGCTTCCGCGATTCAAGATATTTCATAAGCTGACGGTTTATCAGCGTTTCCATGACCTTGGAAAGAAGGGACGTTAGTGCTATGATTCGGTAGGAGGAGGGGGACGAAGATTAGCCCTTTTTAGTGACTGGCTTGACAAATGCTGTTTTCCATCTACTCGGAAAGAGACCCGAAGAGTGGGACAGATGGAAAAGCTTACGCAGAGGTTTTGCCAGCGCAGAAGAACACCTCTTCAGAAGTATTGGGGTATACCATCCGGGCCAGCGGATTTATGTACATTGAGATCTTTTAGTACTCTTGCAACTGTACGAATGCGAAAATGGATTTGTTCCATGGTGAAATCAACGCTCTCAAGTACAGGCGGAGACAATGTGGAATCTGGCAGCGTTGAACTATACGCGAAATGCGCAGCAGCAGATTGGCCTTGTCTAAAGAGGTGACATCTGGAATGTCATTGTAAATGAGCGTGGGAATTGAAGACGAGGCTGAATTCTTTACGTTTTTCACGAACGACTAAAAGTTTTTGCTACCCTTGGGATATTGTAGCACTTTCTGCCTCAACTTTTGTTCGTGGAAGAATTTTACACGTCTAATTAATGCATTGCAGTTATTTCTGGCCCGTTTAAATTTTTTCCGGTTTTCCTCAGCAGGGTTGGTTTTGTAGTTCCGAAAACTCAACTCTCTCAACCTGATGGCCTCTTTACAGCTCGAGTCATACCATGCATTTTCTTTGGGTTGATACTTTTCACTCTGTGAGGAATGAAGGATCTCATACCCAGCAAAAGAATGTTCGTGATCATATCAGCTACGGCATCCACGTCACTATCGAGGAAACATAGTGACCAGTTAAAATTCCTAAAAAAGTCGTTAAGGCCGCTCCAATTGGCTTTCTCGTATAGCCATACTGTTCTTTTAGGAATTTGTTCTCGGAGAGCATATCTGTTGGCTCATGCCATTAAACTTGTGGGCAAAAAATGCATGACTGTTTCATCACGATAATGCACCTGCTTACTCATCGCTGCTTGTGCGTAATTGTTTGGTCCAAAAGAATATCGTAATCATGACTCAGCCGCCATATTCATCAGACAACCTCATACGGGGGATGTAATGGCATCGGATAATTAGTTGTTAGATTCTATATAAATGTGAAAACTTGGTCTATTGACATTATTATCTGTTGTAAAAAGTAGGAGCGAGGGCAACGCCATTTTCGCTCCGATTTCTGAATGATTTCTTTCTATCCGCATAACTATATAAAACATTAAATGAAAACTCACAATACTATTTTACTATAGCTAATTCACCCATCGGGCTTCTTTTCAATACTATACTTCACATTTGCAACCGCGTCTTCTTTATTCCCCATCATTTCGAAGAACTTGAGTTTATATGAACGTTTAATAGTAATAATTTTGTTATTATTAATGAATAGCAGACGTTAGATATACGCCACTGAGACGGGATCAAATGCCAGCATCGTCTAAGTTACCGACTAGGGGAGTGCCGTGCCGCAGTGGGTAGTGTGTAGGCCGCTGACACGAGATGATCGAGTTCGGATTTCGTGGCCTCCCTCCTCGGCGGGTTACTGGCAAAACCCCCCGTTGTACACTTGCCTTAAAAAGTTTCTCGGCTCTTGCCGTTCGGAATCGGCATTAAGCTTTAGGTTCCGTTCACTTGTGAAAAAAACAAATCGCACACAGCATACAGGAGTGAATAAAAAAGAAGGCTTGGCTCTGGTTCTTCATGAGCTCTAACACCTTCTAAGGTATCTGTCTGGCAGTACAATGGACCAGTATTTGTGTCTGAGTGCTCCAACAGATAGCAGAAGCCTCCAAAAAAAAAAAAAAACTGACTTTAAGCAATAAGTTTCTCCAACCAGCTCAATTATGAGAAA
This sequence comes from Merodon equestris, assembly GCA_958301585.1. Taxonomy (NCBI): domain Eukaryota; kingdom Metazoa; phylum Arthropoda; class Insecta; order Diptera; family Syrphidae; genus Merodon; species Merodon equestris. The sequence continues at coordinate 76,157,695 of OY284416.1, read as the reverse complement.
CTGCCCGGTTGGTGATGTCTCTTTCCACTTATGCGTGATGATCCTCTGCTTCTTTATATTTGGGAGTACAAGTGGACCTCAACACGGCTTATCCATTTTCGGTGTTTTATCTGAGCCGCCTAAACAGTTTTTATTAAATGTGACCAAAGCTTACACACAATATTTTCCTCTGGAATTAACAAAGGGCCCTTCATTCGCTTTTGCTACGGTCTACGCCATATAGTAGAATCGAAATGAATGTATCATTCAGGCATCTTGATTTCTTAAGCTCGAATTTTGTTACCCGGTTAACACACTTGCTGTTTGAGAAATAGAACCAAAGGTAAGAAGAAAAGGTTAGATTTATTTTCTCAAATAGAAAATCATCGTTCCTGATTGTTCTTCTGCTTTGGTGATGGTGGCGGCATATCAAAAGTTCATATATTCAATTTAACAAAAATTGTGTCAATTTCTCTGTAAGATCGAAACGATCTTTCAAAAATAAAATCTATTGGAATTCGTTTTTTTTTTCAAATCAGCTTTTCAGGTGTTTATTTTTCTAAATTAGTATTTATTACGGATCTGATTACTGATGAATTACTATTTTTGATTTTTGCTTGATATTTTTTGTTATAGGGAAGAAACTATTTATTATTGTAAGTAAGATCAACATTTTTTGATAAAAGATCCTAAAGGCAAAGATCAAATTCGATCGCAGCTAACTGATGAAGGACGTGAAGTTAGGTCAGGTTAAGGACGTGAACGTCTTTCAATAATCAATATCAAAGTATTCAATAATCAATATCAATAAAAAAAGTAGACATTATTAAGCTTGTAATCATTGTCGAGCTCTTAAATGAAGTCTGCTGTTCAACCACCAGAACTTTGAAGTCACTGAGCACTGGCTTAGCTTATGCTTAATATAATTTCATCCTAATCGTTAAACATTTTTTAGCGCTTCTCCGTATTCTTCCCCTCAATGCTATTTATTACATACATATGTACAACAATGTTGTCCGGTCTTTACAAAAATACGTGTATACGAGGGTAAGCTGAAAAGTTCTCGGCCTGGCAATGAAAAGAAATTTAATTTTTCTAAAGCATCTTCCTTGATTCCAAAACACTTGGTTCAGTGATTCTCCATCACTAGTGTTCCTTCCCGGAAATAAGAGTCTGGAAGGCTGCGAAAATATTTACAATTGGAAACATTCAGTTTCGTAGGAAGACCATTTTTGCGAACCAATGGATTTTTAGAAAACATTTTCAAACTTTTCTTCAGTCTTAATTTTTTATTTATTTGAATGGAACATCAAAACCAAGAATGCAAAGAAAAGACGTTGTAATACATGTAAAAATGGATAAACTAAAAATAAATAAACAGAGTGTCATAAAAAAGGGGTACATTCAGTTTCGTACTTAGATTTAATCAACGTTTGCAATTAAAAAAAAAACGGAAATAGCTGAGTTAATACGGTGTTGGGTATCCTTTGTGCTTTATTACAGCTGCAAGTCTATTTGGAATCGATTCCACTAGCTTTTTCGTAACATCAGAGGGAATTTCATTCCATTTCTCCCAAATGAGCTCCTGTAGCCCCATTTTGTGAGATATAGCCTTTGTTTTTCGAATTTACCGTTCTAAGTGCTCCCATAAATGTTCAATCGGATTAATGTCTGGGCTTTGGCTGGGTGTTTCAAGGCGTTTCGGGCAGTTGCATAAAAGCCAAATATCTTGAATAACCTTTAAGTTTCCAACACTTCCCTTGCCCATAGCACCCCATACCATAACGCTACACTTTTTCTAACGCGGTAAACTTTTTCTTGTTTCTTATCATTTCGAAACAGTAAAAATTTACTTTCATCGACGAATATGACATTCTTCCAGTAGTCTAAAGGCTTATCCTTGTATTTTTTTTTAGCAAAATTGATGCGTTTTTTTCTGTTTACTTCGCTAACTTGAGGTTGCCTTCGACATACCCGCGAAAAGTACCCATTTATTTTTTGTGTACGCCGGATGATAATGGGTTTAAATTGACTCCATTGAATTCGACCGAAGTCAACTTGGGATTCTTTTTTATTTCACTAAGGACAAATTTTTCTGATGACTTAGTCATTTTTCTCGGGCCTTTCTTATTACATATGTTTTTTATTCTTCCCTCTTCATTGTACCGTTTACAAATATATTGCACCGTCGACTTTTTAAGCTGTAATAGCTCACTTATTTGGGCCAAAGATTTTTCTTCTTCTCGATGAAAAATTGCTAAGAATCGTACCTCCTCACTTATATTCTTACCCATTCTAAAAAAGTCAAGACATTACTTAAAAACGTAATCCAAACAAGAAATCTATCCGAATAATTAATGAAAATAAGCTCTTTTATTTAAAATTACACAAACCTAATCCCAAATATTCCTATCGCGACCAGAAGCGACACTGAATCGTGTCGTACGAAACTTAATGTACGTTATTTTTCCTGAGCATTGACTGATTTCCTCGTATATGAAATGTACCGTTAACTAACTTTAACTAACTATAGATGACGTAAACAAATGATGTAATCGGATATGTAATAACCTTAGCCCGGAGTTACAATTTCTTTAAAAACACTTAGTTTTTATTGTTGAAACATTTCGTACGAAACTGATTGTTTCTAAGTGTATCTACAGCCCTCTCAACTTCTTTATTGTTGATTTTATTTGTTTCGGAACAGACAGAAGTCTGAGGATTTCGAAACAGTAGAATAGGGGAATGGCCGAATAAATCATATCCTAGTTTTCCCATCGCCATCGCATCCTTGTGTACAGATTCGATGTTTTGGTGAAAGATGATTTTTTTTTCTTTCAGCAGGCCTCTTCTCGCGAATTTCGACATCTAACTGGTCAGGAAGGTTGGAGTAACACTCGCCTGTATTTGTTCTGACTTCTGCAAGAAAATCAATTAACAGGATCCCTTTCGCATGACCTTTCCGGCAGATGCGATCGACTTTGCTCTCTTTGACGCTGAACCACTTTTTTCCACCCACTGCTTGGTATGCGGCTTAGTTTCTGGCATGTAGTTGTGGACCCATATTTCATCCATGGTGACAGATCGCTCCACAAAATCGGTTGGATCGGTAAAATCGTCATTCGGCTCGTACGGTATTCAGCAAATGCGGCACGCGATTGGCGATTTCAAATTTGACGAAAACATTGAAGATTTGTTTGTATTAAGTTTCTATGTCTTATCCAAGATTTACCGAAGTATAAATATTTTTCCAGCTGCTCGAACTAGTTAAAAAAAAAATCTTTTCATTCCTAACCACGGTTTTATTGATCTTCAGTAATTTCAGAACTGAACCCACTCTTGCCAAGGTACCATAAGTGGAGAAATTTCTTGATGGGTTTCATCCAGACAATTTTTAAGGGGATTTTCTTAATTCGACTGTGAATAGTACGTACTGGTTTTGTTTCCATAAATCCAAAAAAAATCAGCATGGGCTATTAAACCAAGTGAATAGAGTGGATAAGTCATATTTGAATGGATTTTGGGAGAGCTTGATGTCGAATTGGGTTACAAAAATAATCAGGGCCTTATACGATTGCAGCTTCCCAAAATCGATATTTTGAGAACGTGAATCGAGTGGTAATGGCTGTTCGCATTATATATGTATATTCATACTCGGTTACTATTATACTAGGTGATGATCCAAATCTGTATTTGCTCCTCAGAAGTTCAGATGTCTGTAAATCGTGTATATTGTAACGTTAGGTTTTTCGATTTGATTTTCTTTCTGAAATGTAACATCTGTCCTAGGATGCAAGAAATAAATGTATTTATTTAAAACAAAAAATCTAATAAAGTTAATTTACACACAAATATTAATTTTGAAAATAATTAATTGTAATTTCGTTTTAATTTCATTGTAATTTCTTTTTAATATATTCACACGTGAGTACATAATATGTATATGTATGTACCCAAACATGTTTTAATCTACTAATATGTTGTCTATGTGGGCATACATATTTATACATCTAATGTTACTAAATTAAGTGAAATATCAACACACCAATAATGCATGAATACTACACGATTACACTCTTCCCAAACGAATACAAAGGTTGCTGTTGGCACGCAGAAAACATATGATTTAATCGTTTGACCTACCCCAACATGCCAGCTGTTAAGCTTATTAGAGGGTTTGTTTGTCACTTCACCATAAACGGTAAACGGATTTTTTTTCTTTTTTCTCCTGCTTCTTTCATTTAAACATATTCCTACATAAACCGTTGCAATAAGGGGGTCATTCAAGTTTATCGCTTTTTTCCTTTTATCATCAATGCTGTACTAGATGTGGTTTTAAAAATATACTTGTTTCATACGCAATCACACATGTTTGCATATTCATGTGCTTTTACATGTATGAGTTATCTAAGGCGATCTAAATTATTATGGAATGTAGTACGATAGTCAGTAACGATCATGCCTTCGACGATTGGCGTTGTAAACGTTTTTCTTTGCTCCTTTTCATTGTTTGTTTTCATGGCTACGTTGCTTGTTTATTGATCATCACATTCCAGCAATTTAATAAGTTCTTTCATTGTGAACTGTTCCTTTTTATAGCTCTTTTATTTTCTATCATTAAACTTTTTTTATTACTTAGAATATATATTTTATGAATACAATCAATAATTTATGAAAATTAAATAAATACTATGGAATGAGATGTTGTGATTGTATATTTTTTGATGTGTATCAAGTACATTACTCACGTTTTTCTCATTATATATATTGTATATTATGTATGTATAAAGTTAGAGTTATAGACAGGCTGTAAAATAGGGAAGCTCAGAGCCGAAGCCTTTCTCAGTCACTCATGGTATTCCACTAAAGACTGCGTACAACGGTGAAACTTTTGAAAACAACAACGTCATTAATAAATTGAAAAATCATTTTTAAAATCATACAATTAATTTTTTCGCCTCCATTACTTCAGCTTCTTGAAGTGACAATCAACCTCAACCGCAATCACTTCCAATCCGCTACCTTCGTGCTCTTCAAACTACATTTTACACGATGTGCAACATGAGGCTGAACTGTGTTTTCAATACAGTCCGCACCGGTGTCATCACGACAGTGCGTACTGCTAAACTTTCGTTGGCAATGTAATTCTCGACTAGTTGATTCAAATCACCAAATTTTATGAAGAGAGACCGATTACACGCATCTCCAAAACCACAGACGACCCAATCGAGCATGGTTTAGGTCTCGAAGAGTACATTGTGCCCCTAGCGACAACTTTTTGGGCTTGTCGTTTAAAATAGGCAAAAACCGAAAGTGGCGATTTTCTTTTTTACTTCCTTAATTTTTTACACGCTGCCATCAGATAGCAGAGAGATAGTGAAAATAAAAGTTTTAACATTGGGTTTGAAGAAATATTACACCTGCATTATGATTTAGGCAGACATTTTTAGTGAGGATAATCAAGCGTCGAGCAGTTGGAAGGAAGCAAAAGGAAGTTGTATTATACAGGGTGCGCCATCACGTCGATGTAAATTTCGAATAACTTCAACAATTCGCAACCGATTTTGGATATTCAAAAACTTTTGTTCAATTTAGACCTTTACAATTTATTTTGGTTAATTTTTGAAAACAATATCAAGTAAATGACCGCCTTTATTGCCTATGCAAAAATGGGCTCGTTTTCGCGCATTCTCCATGACATTTTCGAGCATTTCGGTCGAAATTTCTGCGAATTCCGCACGAATGTTTCTTTTGAGCTGTTCTATTGTCTTCGGGCCGTTAGCATACAACTTGCTTTTCAAGTATCCCCAAAGAAAAAAGTCTGCAGGAGTGAAATCCGGCGATCTCGGAGGCCATTAATATAGCCATTTTTGAGACCAATCTTCCAGGAAACTTCTAATGCAAAAGGTTCACTGTTTTGTCCGCAGTATGGCATGTCGCGCCGTCTTGTTGAAACCAAAAGTGAAATAAGCCTTTTTTACGCATTTCTGGGACCACATAATGGGCCAACATCCATATCGATCGCCATCCACTGTATCGCCAACTTTGAAGAAATACGGTCCAATGATGGTTTTAGCGCATACACCGGCCCAAACAGTAACTTTTTGATCATATAGCGGCTCTTCGTGAATAATGTGAGGATTTTCGGTGCCCCAGAAGCGACAATTTTGTTTATTAACTGAGCCAGAGAGCGTAAAATGTGCCTCATCGGTCATCAAAATTTGCTGCCAGAACTCCGGTTCAGCATTCTTCTTTCTTCTTCTTCTTTTCCTTTTTCCGGCGTTGTTATGGTCAGAAGTGTAGGACCATAACTTTCCCACTTAACTGCATTCCTACTGCTCCGCTTGTGGGGTCCGCCGGTTTGACCTCAGAAAGTAGCGGCAGGCTTCCCGGTTTGGAATTACTTCATCGCTGAGGCCAATCAAATGCTGGTGTTTTCTTGCACCAATTGTTTTTCGGCCTGCCTTTTTTTTTTTTTTTTTGTGACACAGGCATGCTCCAGATTTTTTGATTTTTTTGTTTTATTTTACTCTTACAACACCGGTGATCTCCAGTCGTATCAACCCACTGATTTGCATGTACACTTATGGGGCAGTTTAATGGTGGTATATGTGTCCCTAAGCTCACCTTGGTGTTTTCTAAATTGCCTAGATGTGATTTTTGTTTTAGTCGCCTTTTACGACAAGCGAGAGGTAGCGCTGCAGGGATATTCTTAACCCGTCCCTGCACGGTATAACTCCGGTTCAGCATTAATCATTGCAACGACATTTTGTGCGTTTGCCAAGCGCCGTGGCTCATCTTGTGGCAAAATTCTTTAAGTTCTCTGCACTTTGTATGGAAATAAGTGAAAATCATCCTTTAAAATTCTCCGCAAAGTGGTCCCACTGATGCCTAACTGCTGCGAACGGCGCCGATATGACAAACTTGGGTCTTCTTGAACACTGGCCTTCACAGACTGAATAGATGAGTTTGAACGGCGCGGACGTAGCCTAGATTGCTCACGAGGGCTTGCCACAGAACCAAATTGAAAAAAATTCGAGGCCCAACGATGAATTGTATCTTTTTTGGGCGCAACACGATCACGATATTTGATCGTGCACGATACGCACGTTGAATTAGCACAATCGAGCGTTCATTTTTAATGAACATTGAAACTATATCCGCGCGTTTTTTTTGTGTGAAGCGATTCATGGTCCCAAAATTGTACTGAATTGACGTTTCCAAATTGCTATGACATGAAAATCGATTGACAATTGTTGAAGTTATTCGATGTTTACATCGACCCATATGATATGGCGCACCCTGTATAACTTTACTTCGCCGACAAGATGCAAGAATTTAGTCGAAAATCAGTTACGGTTCTTACATCTCGGAAGGAGAACATTCTAAAGCTAACTGCTGTTCACGATATATCGATGCTGACGCGATGTGACGCATATCTTTTTGCCACCAATATGATTGAAATAGAAAATTGTTCGGAGTTCGAAATGTTATGCTTCCCAAAATACGCGTTACCACCTTGAATCTCGCCGCTATGCTTTGCCTTGATATGTATCTGCGGTAACTCTTTATTTGATTTAATTAAAATCGTGCTCCCCACTTTCGATAACTCTTGTAGCCATGTCGAGACAATTGTTACTACTGCCCGAGTCCTCTTATAGGGGCAATTTCAATAACAATTTCTTTAACAGCGTGGGATTGAAAGCAAAGTTAACGATCTATTCAACTAACATCTATTTTTAAGTAATCTTAGAGTAGTAGATTACAGTAGAGTGTAGTATAAGAACAGTATGGTATTTTAGGTTAAGTTAATTAAGTTATTTAAGCTTAATTTAAGGAATTTCTTCTAAGAAACATGAATAAAAATAGATTTATAACTAGAGAAATAAGTCTATATTTTCGCCGATAGATTGACGATCCTATATTATTATTTTTATAAATTATTTTGCTCAAGCCCCTTCTTCCAAAAAATTGTAAAGGCTCCAAGAAAACTGGCAGTGCTCAAATCACCAACTATCTCCAAATGGACTACTCACGTGCTAAAACAAACTGATTAGGGTCAACAAAAACCAATTCGAAATACTCAGAAGGGTTGCGGACGATTCACACATTGTCGTGGTAAACCTGCCATAAGAGGATAGTTCATAGTACGAGTACATCTTGTTTTCTTTGTCAGAACCCTTCCGTGCACCGGTCAATAACTTTGTCTTAAGTTGCTAGTAATCCTTGTGCTCCCAATCCTTCGGATTGCGCTTAAACAGCGTCAAACTCTGCTCTGAAGTGGTCTCACGATTGCGCTTGTTGTCCCGAGTGAGCAAACGCGGCACTCATCGCGCCGACAACTTTCTTTTGCCCAAAATTTCATGCAGGATATGACCCACGCGATCTTTTGAAATGCCTACTGTCTCAGCTATCTCGCGCACCTTCAATCGGCGGTCTGCTAATATGAGTTCGTGAATTTTTGTCACGTTATCCTCCGTGGTAGCCGTTTTCGGGGCACCTGGACGTGGTTTATCAAAAATTGACGTGCGACCACTTTGAAACTCGTTAAACCAATTTTTGATGGTCGCCATCGAAAGAGAAGAGTCACCGTACACAGCATCCAAACGCTCTTTAATTTCGCTGGGCGATTTCCAAAAACAAGAATCGAATCACTGACCGATATTGCTCTTTTTCCATTTTTCTAAAATCCGCGGACACTCCCGCTTCCACACGCGGTCCAAACAAAACTACGAGTCCGATCCGACTGAAAGACGACTGTAGCCGTCTACTAGAATGTACTACACGATAGTAAGTTGCTTTTGCGATACTAACGCCATCTGGCGGTGAAGCTAAGTACTTATCGGACCACCCTCGTATTTGGTGAAAGAAGAATTGTGTGATGATGCTTATTGCATTTGCGACATGTAAACGACTGACAATATCATGTTCATTGCGCACGCGTTTGACCATGCTTGTTATACAACATTGCTTTTCATTTAAAGAAAGATTCAAAAACTTCCAATTTTATGAAATAAAACTTATCAACCTGTATATTACTGGTGAATGGAGAACAATCCAAGGCGATATTCTTACAATATTAAAATCAAGCCATTTTGTTTTAATCTTTTTATATCATTTAATTCTTTTAATTTTAGAGTTAAAAACAAATCGAATCCACGACAAAAAATAATAGCGAAAGTAAAAAAGCCTTGGGAGGATCTATATTGTATATTAAAATGAGTGACAGCCAAGCTTGTCACATATCGAGGTAGGGCTACCTAGCTCTCAGAACTGAGGGCTAGGGTGGCAGCATTCCAATACTTCACATATTATTTAATAACAATGTTAACATATACGATAGTAAATTTGAATGCTACACTGAATGCACACAGTGAGTTGACATTGCAGCTAATTCAAATTCGACAAACGAATATATGATAATCACATATATTTTACTTCACCCAGCCTCATATAGCACTCATTTATGGGCTAAGCTTACTTACTTACATATGTAGGCAGCGCCTCAATCTGAAGTGGACCAGGGCCTTAACCAACATGTATTTTTAGCTTCATATCTCAATCTTGCACTAGCCATTTTCAGTGCGACAGGCTTAGTTGTTTCAGGCCAATTTGTTGTGATCATCCTCTGCTGCGTCGTTCCTCAGAGTTTACATTTTCGGACTGGATCGATGTCCATCGGCACAACATGATTTCGCTATACAGGGTTTCTACATCTGACATGAAAAGGTCCACATTTCAACGCAACATAACTGGACCGGCATATAAAAGAAAAAAAAAGGCAAAGCTAAGCATAGCTAAGTACGTATACGAGTATACTCTCCAACACTTCATTACTCTCACTTAAAATTTCTATCTTAATCATAAAGCAAAGGTAATATTTCCTCGGAACCATTGTTAAAACTTTTATTTTCCCTATCTCTCTGCTACCTGATGACAAGCTTGTAAAAATTTAAGGAAGTAAAAAAGAAAATCGCCAGTTTCGGTTTTTTGCCTATTTTAGCCTCATTTTTAAAAATAGAAGAAAAAAGATTTTTTTTTTAAATATTTTGTTTATTGCCAATATTTTGTAGGCCCTCGTTTTTTGCATAAAACGTCTACTTTCTGTAACGATCGAAAAAAAATTATCGGAATTTTCTTAAAAGCGTCTTCAATGGCCTTAATAACACCTTTTCTGTTTTCAAATTGTCTTCCTTCTGTGTAAACTTTCCGCGGCAGGTATCCCTGAACATTTTCAATAACGTTTAGAGGCGACATTGTTGCTTTGTGAAAAAAAATGTGGTGAGTGTCAATTGGGAACTTATTAGTTTTTTTCAGCATTTGCCGTAGTTCAAATATTTATTTATATATATTTATTTATTTATATTTATTTATTTATATTTATTTGATGAGGGACTTCTCGAGCCCGAACCATGAAAATTTACTCATGCTTTCTTCACCATTTCTTACCAATCTTAAATGTCTTGGTATTTTTCATGATCTGTTATTAAATTGTTTTGCGATCAATTTTTCAGAAATATTTTTTTAAAGTAAAGATGAAGTATTATGGTTACCAACTTTACCTAAGAAAAATAACAAATTAGAAAGTTAAATGATACGAATCTGAAATCTTTTGATCCTAAACAAAACACGATGTCCATCGCGCCACAGGACTATTTTTACCAAGATCTTCATTTTGTATGCTTTATATTCAGCATTAATTGAATACGACAACACGCCTGTTATAATATCTGCCTTTTAATGAAGTCAACACCGATTCTAGTTCAACGACCACCAATTGTATATCGTAAAGTCGCGCAATATAAATTAGTATGTAATACGATTAGAAGACTAAATAACAGTCACGCATGCTTAACTACTTAAGATACTTGCGATAGGTAAGATAGATAAGCCTCATTCTTATATTTCAAACAAACCCTTTTAGGGGCTAAGTTTATCAAATGAATATTCAAATTACCAAACTTTCAAACAATAGTGTTTCAATTGAAAACATACAATATGAGACAACCTTGGTCTTAAACTTAATTTTTTTAGGAGCTAAAGTGCCCAGATGAGAGGTTTTTACTTATCATTTTCCTCTCGACTTACGATTTTTGTTTTCTTTTCATCTTGATTAATGTCCAAAAAAAAATAATTATTCAGATGTAAGACTAAGTCACAACTCTGTAAATTGAGCAATTACGATAAAATGTATATATATATTTAAAAAGATAATAAACTGAAACTGAAACTGAAAAAAGTGCCTGTAAAAATTCATATCATAATACATCTATTGTACAATGGAAGGGTTCGATGTATTACCTGCGAGGTTAGTCTTTGTGTGATTCGATGCGGTATAAACGACGTAGATTACTTTATTTGGTTATACGATGGGTATATGAGGTAACAAAATATATAATATATATAAAATATATAAAAATATATATAACCTGTTTCCAATATCACCTTAATAACATGGAAACATAAAATGTTACTGTGAACTACATCCAACGCAACAAATTCAGTCGAATCACTCGAATCCTATCCAGGACAACCACCCGAAACCATCTCCACCCCATCCAAGTAGCATAACTCTTGAACCTGCTCGAATCTTATAAAAAAAAAATCTGGTGGCCCATATATAATAAACTTGCGCCAGGGCTTTTTCCAACCCTCGAGGTATTTCTGACATACGCTAGCCGCTAGCATACGCTGTAGCATTGAGCTCTTCCAGCAATGTGGTTCTTATCTCTTCAACTTTTCAGTTTTGGGAAAAGAAAAAAGTCGAAAGGGGCCAAGTCCGGTGTATACGGTGCCTGCCATGATCAAAATTTAGCAATTTTGGAACAAACACAAACACTGACCCACGTTTCATGAAACTTTTTTGATAGTGATTCGACGTTTTCCCGAAACAATTTTCTTCACTGCTTCAACGCTTTTTTTTTCTTTAGTCGGACCACACGAATGTGGAATACTTTGCCCAAGTCAGTCTTCCAGTCTTCCTCTCTGTGTATAGCATGCAAACATTTAAGGCCAATGTTAACCGATATCTCCTCCTTTCCTCGTTCCTACTACCTACTACTACCGCACGTCGAAATTATAAGGTATAACACCTCGAGTGCGCGCATATTATAAAAAAAAAAAGAAAAAAAAAAACTTAATTTTATTTCTCACACAAAATTTAATAGAGGTTCTATGATCCATTTTTTCAATAGAAAAATAGTTGCCAGGCACACCAAAACACGTCTAACTGTGAAAAACAAACTAAATAACCTCATATATGAAAAGATGAGGAATCTGATTTGTTGCAAAGAAAGACACGCAAATCATATGCTTATTATTATTACACTTGAAATCCTGCAATCATGTCATCAGTACATTGCTGTGCAATTGGTTGATATTTATAACTACCTTTATCAATTGGTTCATCGAAATCAATAGGGTAATATACCATAAAAGAATATTTGTGGGATTCACCTATGATTAATATGTTTCTTATTATCTTTGCTTATTGCTCCATTTACATTCTTGCGGTTCTCGTCCACTGTATTAAATTACGGACTACTACGTTATTATAGAAAATCTATAGTAGTTCAAGGGCTAGTATTATTAATACTGATTATATCGAAACTATATGGATATAAATATGCTACACCGCAAGTACAACACAATGGTCGTGGCTCAATGGTTAAGTCTTTGGCGCCTATGATGCAGTATCACATCTCTTTTGCATTTTTTAAGCCAAGCGACTTAGAACATTTGATGCTTGCCATATTATTTTTTGAACCTAAGAGGCGATTGTTACGTCGAAGTATGTACACAAGGAACACAAACACTTTTCTGTTGAGAAAAATTAATAACGAAAACAAAATGGTACAACGAAATAACGCATGGACGCATAAGGATCAAAATTTAAATAATAGGAAATTTATAAAATAAAAATTCCAAAATCTGTCCACACTTTACTTTTCTGAATTTGGTTTATGTTTGTCAAAATATAGATTCTGGTTTAGCCACATCCCAAGATATCTGACTTCACTTTGTTTCGAGAGTGGGCGCCCGTACCGACCGATGACCTTGTAGCAAAGACCACATATGGTGTCGAAAGCTTTTTCCAAGTCAACCAAACAGGCTCGGCGCGCCATGGATAATGTCATGCCCCGCTCTGACACCGAATTGGTTATCCGGAATAATTTTCTTGTCCTCAACCCAATTAGGTAGGGCTGTATGGATCACCTTCTCTAAGGCTTTCCTGATACGCGGAAGGAGATTTACTGGGTTGGTGTCTTTATTCCTCTTGGGGACTAGTTGTACCACCGCTATTTTCGAATGCGCTGGATAGGATGCATTATTCAGTGCATTGTTGAGCAGAATGGTGTACATTTCTACAGCCACTGGCGGTAGGTATCTGAGCAATTTTAGATATGCAATAATATTGAATTTACCATCAATTCTCGCAATTTTTTTTTTTCTCCTCGAGGACTCTCATCGCCAATAATCGATATCATTTCGTAGGTAGATGTGATAAAGTAGGGCTCTTTTTTTCAGGTCGTGATTTAGGTGAAAGCTGCCATTTACCTTATACACTTCCTGAAAAACAGGCCCCACTGTCGCCACCTTTTCCTGAATGTCGTTCTGATTGCTTCTGCGAAATATTTTATTTATTATGGGAACATATTCCCGCAGTTGGAAAACTTATGAGAGGCGACACTATGCCTAATCAATGGAGGGAAAGCTATCTTCTTCCATTGCACAAAGGAAAGGGTGATACGCGAAATTGTGATAACTACCGTTCTGTCAAGCTGATGTCGCACACCATGAAGATCGTTGAACGGGTATTAGATAGCCGACTGCGGAAAATAATACGACTATCTGATGACCAGTGCGGGTTTGTCTCGGGTAAATCAACAACAGATGCAATCCAAAGTATAAGGATCATGATGGAAAAGCATCGTGATTCTTCAAAGGACTTGCATATGGTGTTGGTTGATTTCGAGAAGGCCTTTGACCGGCAACCAAGAGATCTTTTATGGGTAGCGCTAAGACAAAAAGGAGTTCCAGAAACCTACGTGCGAGTAATTATGGACATGTACGAGAGAGCAACGACAAGAGTAAGATGCACCGCAGGAGTCACCGAAGAGTTCGCAATCAAAGTCGGTGTACACCAAGGGAGCGTCCTCAGCCCACTGCTTTTTATAGCAGTCCTTGATTGCTTGCTTGAAGGAAAAGTGACGGACCCCAATGTGCACCAGCTATTCTTTGCTGACGATGGGGCCATTATAAGTGATGATCAGGCGTCCCTACAACGAGCACTTGATGTGTGGGTGGACATTTTTGAGGGACACGGGTATCGTATTAGTTCAAAGAAGACAGAGTATCTGTGTTGCCCGTTCTCTGACCCTCATCAGCCTATTCCAGACATTTACTTGAATGGAAGAGTGCTTCCCAAGTGTGAAAAGTTTAAATATCTGGGATCTATGATTAATAGAGAAGCAACTTGTGATGACGACATCAAACATCGCGTAAGCGTAGGGTGGATGAAGTGGCGGGAAAACTCCGCCATCTTCTGTGATCGAAAAATGCCCCCTAAGCTGAAAGGAAGGCTCTACACTTCAGTTGTACGTCCGGCGCTCACATACGGTTCACAATGCTGGACAATGCACAAAAAGTATGAGAGCAAATTAACGGCAACTGAGATGAAGATGCTTCGCATGACAGCGGGAGTAACAAAGCGTGACAGAATTAGAAGTTCAAAGATCCGAGGAAGCCTCCACGTAAAAGAAACCATCACAAGAAATATAGAGCGCGACCGACTCAGTTGGTATTGCCATGTTCAAAGGAGAGATCCTTTGAACCCCGTCCAAAAGGCGTTATCAATCAACATTCCAATTTCAACACGCAAAAAAGGCAGGCCGAAAAACAATTGGTGCAAACAAATGCAAAAACACCAGCATTTGATTGGCCTCAGCGATGAAGTAATCCCAAACCGGGAAGCCTGCCGCTACTTTCTGAGGTCAAACCGGCGGACCCCACAAGCGGACCAGTAGGAATGCAGTTAAGTGGGAAGGTTATGGTCCTACACTTCTGACCATAACTACGCCGGGATAAAAAGGAAAAGAAGAAGAAGAAGAAGAAGATTCCCGCAGTTGGAATTTATATCATGAATTATGTTGTTCCAATGCCCATTTACAGGTATTTCATAATTTTCTTTGATTAATTCTTGGAGATTTTTAATCAGTGACTTCAGTGTCCTGACCACCGAATTTTGTCTTTCAGTAAACTGCTTGCACAAGAGTTTGAGCCTTGACAGTGGTCTATTTTTCTGTTTATGCAGTGTGTTGATTGTCACGTTTCTATTCACAGTGGTGGTATCCTGCTGCCCATCGTCTGCTAAATTATATCATTTGTTTAAGATACCTGTCATTCTCATGGTTTGGCAGGTTCCTATTGGAAAGAAAGCCCCCGAAGTAAACGCTTTCTTTAGTGGAGTGTCTGCCAGTCCCAGTCGAGGGTCAAGCATCATGAGATCCAAATAGAAACCGCTTCTATCCGTTGCGAGTAACTTTACTCTATGCTCTGCTGAACCCACCAATGTGGATTCCCCTGAGTATGTTATTTCCCCAATCACTATGTTTGCCATTTAAATCGCCGGCCTGTATGTAGAAGTTTTCTACCGAACTTAAGCCCGGAGATCGAAAAAGTCTCGCGATCTCTGCGATGAAAATACAGGGTTGAGGTATTTCAGGCGCATTGGTTGCTATAATGTACATTCTCTTTTCATTTCAGAGAGGAGTGACCACAGTGCATGCCTCTAGCGCCTGGGACTCCGAACTTCGTCACTATATATAATATTTTATTGAAAAACTGTGGCGGATTTTTGCTTCTCGTTTAGCTTCGTTTCAACACTATAGAGCCACCTCGACCACCGGCTTCTTGAAAACAGACACTGGAGACTTTGGAAAAAGACATAGGCTTTTATACCGTCTGTCTCAGACCTGCCGCCAATTTGGGTGTAGATCATTTGGGGTATGACGGCTGTTGTAAGAGACTATTTTGCTCAGCCTTCTGTTTATGAACCTATGTAATTTGTTTTTTTTTTTTTTATATTTTGGAACTTAAAAAATCCCCGATAATAAGAAGGGCGTTCTCAGTTTTTACAGAGCACGTACTCTCAGAACCAAATAAATTTATTTTGGTTTTATCACTCCAGAGAATATTTTGACACATGGCTAGTGTGTGGTATTTGGGACTCTTTTCTTGCGTTTATGGTTCTTTTGCTTAGCAGCGGAACACTCCAACCAATTCTTCTGGACAGATTATTTCTCCGGATAGTTGCAAAATTGGTAACATTATTTAATTTCGTGGCAAGTGGCTTTGAAGACATAAAGAGGCTCTTCTTCGCCTCTTTCTTTTGGTCTACCTCTTGTTTTTTTTGTGCTGGAACTTGAGTGAGCGTTACAAGCAAGTTGATTTACCTTACCAATGTGTTGAAAACAATTTGTTCGTGTTGCGCCCCACTGTAACGATTTTAAAAATGTAAAATGTGTACAATTTTTAAGTACATGAATCAAACAAAAGACTTTTCAATGGCTTTTAATATTTACTGCTTTATAAAAAAAATAAGTAGTGTTGTACGGAATTTATCTCCGAACTTCAAGAAAACAGAACGCAGATAATTAATTCCATATTTATATTTCCTTATTTAGGGTGAATAGCAGCTAACAAATATGAATTTTGGCAAGCAAATACACATAAAAAACGAAAACTAAGATATTGTTCAACGTTCTGGACTTCGCAAAGAAATAAGTGTCTTTGACAAAGATGTAAATAAAAACTTTGAAAAAATATTGGAAAAATTATTTAGGAAACATTAAATAGCTGGATAAATTTCAGTCTTAGTATTTTGTTGTGCTGTCTTTGTTTAGTAACACGGCTTTACACCTACGAGTTATAGAATCGACCAACTTTTGGCAAATCGTAATTAGAATTTGGTACCAATTTTTTTCAACATTTTGCTACGGCTCAAACTTGTTTTTTGGTTTGGACATTTTTGTTAATTCCCTTTTCAAAATCTCCAAAGATTGGCTTTAAGTCTGGAGAGTGTGCAGGCCAATTTAGGCATCGAACGCCTCTATTAACAAATCACCTCGGCCGTATGTTTGGGATCATTGCAAAATTGAAACAGCCAAATTGATCGTAAGTGTTCTTCCGCATAGGGAAACATTAATAATTCCAAGATCAGATCCTTTGTAACAGTATCTTCTATACGTGAATGGGTCCAACACCATAATTGATCGATTGGGGATGATGGTGTTCACGACGTACGTATTTATTATCGATTTTTTTTTGCTTTCAATCTTCTGACTATTCAGGCTTCGGCGGACCACGTATTCTTCACGTATCTTTTGCTGATGCCTATTGGCGAAAGCTATTTTAGCTCGCTTGTGATGCCCGTAGAGGTTATAAAGGGATTGTTCTTGATACATCGACCAATGCGCAAACCACTTATTTGTACGTACTTAACACCACACCAAAGAACGTAATTTTCCTAAACACGGCACTAATTACTTCGCGAAAACAAATATTATTTTGAACATAATTTATAGAAATTAGGTATATGTTTATCTGAACCACATTTACAATTCCTCAAAGGTTACACGCGTCAAACTAGGACTTGATTTATTATTATCGACGACATAACAAATCCACACATACATATGTACACATCTAAGGTTTCTTGAATTTTTCACACTGCAAGAGATAAGCATCATTCATCCCGCACAATGGGAACAAAAAAAAAAGTCATGGGATCGATAGGACCAGACAGACCTTCCTCAACCCAAATTTTATTCACCCACCTCCTTCTCCCTTTGGTGCCGTTGCCACCACGGTGAATCCATTAATAACCCAAAGAGAAAAAGAACAAACAACAACACGCAACGCAGGGAAGAGGCCAAGATTCATTCATTTGCTACTTCGCAGACAAACTTCATTGCACGTGTACGAGTATCTATAGTACATTACGTGTATATACTACAGACTTACATATGTATATCTGTAGACAAAACATACACGTATATATGTATGTATATATGTACAGGCATATGTAGCTTATTAACGACGGGGTGTCATTTCGGCAGTCGCCTTGACTTTCGACGAAAAGGTTTGAAATGTATTACGCAAGACAAGGATAACAAGCTTCACCACAGGGGAAAAATATACACTCTCGGCATGGAGTGTAGCAAGTTTCACGACGAAATGTCCGAGGCCTATTAAATTGTTTAGTATGTATTACACATACAACAACCATACATATATAAATAGATGTTATATTGATTATTATAATATCTTTCCCTTCCTCCTATTGATAGGAGGAGGATTTTAGATATTTTTCTTAGACACATTTTTGTGTACAGTTATGTATATACATACATATATAGGCCAGACAAGGGTGGTAACCAGGTCCTTCACCTGACAACCAAATTAGCTACATGCTGTACATATTCGCGGTGCCCTCACCAAATTTAAAGATTGTGAGAACGAGGGCAAGGACACATGGAAAAGTATGAGTTCAATGGGGGGAATCTGTATATGAAATACATTTTACTTTTCACTTATTTTCTTCGCGTTAATTTAAATATCGTTTGTTTGGTTTTTCGCAGAAGCCTTATCTCCAATTTCACCCAAATTCTGTAGTACGATACTAAAGTTAGTAACTGTTATACGTTTGACTTTTGATTGTTTCTTATAATTTTTCTTCATGTCAATATAAATTAAAAAAAAAAAACAAAGGACAAAAGGACTATACAGTGAACATATGTATACGAAGTGCGTAAATTAAATTTATAATGAGACGGGCACTATAGCGATCGATGTGTCAACAGTGAAAACACAAGACTTGAACGGAAATTAGATTGACATGTGATACGCTTCAAGTACCAATTTAAATTTGCTGGAACAATTTGTTTGTCTGTGGCAATCGTTTTGCAAAACATATTTTGCTAGTGTAAAAAATTAGCGTCATCAGTTTCGAGCAATGGTAAACTATCAGTACTTGTTTCAGACTTGGGCACAATGCAACGGGAACTTATGCAAAACGTCAGCAAGCCTACGGAGATAAGTTTTGTCGGTGGTTAAGGGCTATTTCGGAAGGAAGATGAACCACGCAGAAGTTATCACATCGATAAAAATTTCGACAAAATCTGAGATCTTGTTCGTTTAGATTGTCGGTTAACGATCACAATGATCAGTTGAATTTGAGTCACACTACCGTTCATCAAATTTTTCCAACGAATTGGTGCTCAATGATTCCAAAAAGCCTTTCGTAGGAACAAAAGATCGAGAGAAAGGTGCGTTGATTTTTTGGAGTCGATTGAAACTGTTTCCAATTTTTTTGAAGGTGTGATTACGTGTAACGACGACGATTCAGAAACTAAGCGCCAGAGTACGAATATGGGATGGCAAACTTCAGTTCCTCTAAAGCTCAAAATAGCAAGAATGAGCAAGTTAAACACTAAAATCATGCTGATTTGTTCCTTTGATAGCGAAAGAATCACCTACAAAGGATTTTTGCCTCAAGGCCAAACAGTCAATCGACACTTACCGAGAAACAAACGTGATGGGCGTGTAACCAAACATCAGGAACAACTCGGTGTTTCATCATGACAATGCGCCTTGTGACACAGGATTTTTGGCCAGTGAAAACATTCCTTCTGCTCCTTATAAGTCGGCCTTGAGTCCTTAGGACTTTTTCCAAGATTAAATAACATCATTTTGGGACACTCGAAAACATTCAAATGACTTAATATTCATTTCGTAAGGTCTTAGAAAGGCATTAGGATTTGACTTTGTGTATGCAGTTTGTGATATACTTTTATATTTTAGTCGTTTATGCGGCTATTACAAAACAGAAACCTAAATTTATTTAGTACTAATGAGAAAATGTTTCTTAATATAAAATGCTTACATTCATATGTATTTTATATACAAATATACATATTTCGAAAATGAGTTTTATGTATGATTGTGCTGTAGTTTTTCTTCTTACTTCATACATTTCGCATCTGTACATCGCACTGTTGTACATGAGTTCTGCTGTGATCTCACCGTATAACAGCAAAACTTAGTCGGAGTAAGTGTTACGGGCGCGCAGTCTGCAACTTATAATAGCTTAATACTTTAGCAAGGATTAAATATCTTTTTCAACAAGTTTTTGACTAAAAAAGTCCCACAATACGAGTAACTTACATACATAACCATAATATGCAAAATCTCCCTTCTTACCTTGCAACATATAGTAGATCACAAAAAAAAATTGCTTGACGAAAGCCTCACATTAATCTTTTGGTGGGATATAACGTCAGCCATAATATCAAGTCTTAACATTTATGGCTTACATATATTTGTACTTTTGCTATTGGTTTGAATCGGAACTTTAAGATCATAATCCTTAACGAACCCTTTTCAACATTCTATCAACCTAGATTTGTATTCCTTTTTAAAGGTATTTACTTTACTCGCTGAAGGCAAAGGCAATTCATTGTTCAAATACCACATACATACACTTGCGGCCATAAAAACAGCACCGTATCGAAATTATTGAAAATTTGCTTATAATTACGATCATAGTTTTTGTATTAAAAAGAGTACTCCTCACTAGTTAAAGTATTTTTACCTAATTCTCATTAGTTAATTTCATGTTTGAAAAAGTTATGAACAAAAAGAGCGAAAACAATAATTTTTTTTTATTATTTTGACATTTTCTGGTATTGTCACTGGTAACAAAATCTAACATTATATGTATTGGGACTACAAATTAGTTCCGTCCGTTTTCAAAAGGTGGCTTTGGCTGTTGTAAATGTTTCGAAGTGATAGTTTATCTCGGTGGTTTCAAAGGATTAGACGTCTGTTAATTACATTAAGTTTATATCACTTTGAATTCGTTAAAAAAAAAAAAACTTTTTTTATTGTGTTGAATATGTCTAATTTTGTAGTAACTAAGCAACATTTACGGAAGATTTTAAGTTTTCGCTTTAATTCGATTCACTGGCGAGCAATTGATTCAAAGGCAGAAAACAAAGGGTTTTTAATATCGGATCGTGACTGGGGATGATATGGATATTCTACGATAATCTCAAAAAGAAGAAGTACTACACCAAATGTGGTGAATCGTTACCTTCAACATCAACAGCAAAGCAAAATGTGTGTTCGAAGGTCATGCTGATGGGACCGAAAAGGTGTTGTTTATTATAAGCTCCTACAACCTGGCAAATCCATTTCGGAACTGATTTGTTAAAGCCGTGCATTATAAGAAAAACAACCAGGACAAAGTTACTTTACTTTCTTTATTTATTATTTATAAAGTAGGCATTTCATATTTTATGTCAGTTCATTAACCGATTGGAATCAGTGACTTGCTGCAAAATCATCTTTAAAAATGCACTTGTTAGTATAGGGATGATGTTGCTCAATAAGTGGTTCCAAAAACTTCCTTATCTTTGAAGGTTTATAACTGCATTAACGAAGTGCAAAAAGCTGAAAAACGGAAAAATAAAAGCACCCCTAAATCATTTAGATTTGAGGAAACTTCATTCTCTAGACTATGCATGTGTCCTTAAATTTATCACCTGCTGTCACCTGCGTTGAACGTATGGCATATTGTCAGCACACAACAAATTAAATTTACTTTCATCGAACCATATCACATATGTATGTACATATCTCCAATTATCCTGCGTTCAAATTTCACACTTTCTCGCCCACACCAAACGAGCTGTGGTTCACATAGACCTTTTCGCAGGTCGTCTTCCATATAAACCTCTCGCCCGTAAGCATCTACTTCCCCTTTCGATCAACTGATGAAATTCACGTGGCTCTGGTCTCAACCAAACTCAATATTTTTTAACCTTTTCGTCTCGAGCCACTTGTTGATCATTACCGGACATTTACTATAGTTTTTATCACAATCACAACTCAATTCCAACTGATTTTTTTTTTGCACTGAATACTCTTTAATTTTGATGAAATAACCAATTCTCTGACAATTAATAATATGGCTATGTTTTTATGACCGCAATTGTAGCTGCGGATGTATTTTTGTCTAACTGATATCTGTTAAGGCTCCTTATAATTTCAAGATCAACTTTTTTGGAACAACTGTATAAAATAAAGTTTTCATCGCTCTTTATGAAATTTAAAAAAACAACCTACGAAGCTGGTCATTGATTCAGTTTAGGTACAAACTACAAGAACGAAACACAAATACATAAAAATATATCATATATTTAGATCCATTATAGTCCCTTGAGAAAACCATTCAGAAACCGTTTTCAGCTTGGGTTTCGAAAGATTATCCTAAAAAGCACCCACAGTCACTCATACACATAACCTATATGCCATTATGATTAATAAATAATGGATATTAACGACAGAGATATTTAATAAATATTATAAAAAAAGTGAGAGAAGAATAGATGAATATGATTTATTTATAGAACTGAGTGTTTTCTTACTCCTCCTTTCATACACCTACATATGTACATACATAATATACCAAATTTATTTTCGTCAGTAAATGGCCAACACAGGGATTAAAAGAAAACATGAATAATAAAAGAAAAAGGTTTTTACGCAATAAAACATTGACCGACAAAATCTCTTTCACCTAATAAATATAATATATAAACAAAATTATAATGTGATAAATATGTACATAAATAAAATGGAAAAATAAAAAAATAAAAAATAAGAAAACTCGAGTGTCTCACACAGAAAGATTGGCGGCAATAGCAGTGCAAATATTTTCAAAAGATCAAGATACACAACAACAAAAGTATCCGTCAAAACAAAATAAAGCTCTACAGCTATTGTTACCCGCACGTCCGTCGCCCTTATCAAATCGAGCAAATTACCACAGAGAACAGTCAGATTCACATCACATCGTTGATGTCGTTGAACACACCGATTCACCGACACCGCCGTGCCGCTGTTGGCAGTTAAAACCAAGTTGAATGACATACAACATCGACTGACCTTCAACTCTAAGACTGAACCTTAGAAAATGAATAATTTTCACTTTATATGCGCACATACAGCCAGATAGATGAATGTGGGCTTACTCTCGTTTCTGTATGTGTGCATCAGCCGTCCGCCCTCTATATAACGAGCAAATGGTATGTACGAACGCCGGCCCATATACATTCTCAAAGGCAACGAGGCCCAACGAGCGTAACTACACCCCACCAGCTCCATAATACCGACGCACTACCACCATCTTCTTTTTGCCCCAAACAAGTTTAATAATAAAAACGTCTGTGCTGGCGTGCACAAAGCGCCGACGTACTCATCGTCATCAGTTGTCTCATCGCACTGCATGTACTGAACCAAGAAAAAGCTTCTCAACGATAAAACACCTTCCACCTGCCACTCCTTTCCCTCGACATTGATCACATTGTGCATTTGTATGTATAAATATACATATAAACGTATTATACGTACATGTAAGATACATGTTCTAACAAATGCTACTGAAAACAATTTTGCTCCGTACACACCGAAGCACTGTGTCGTGAGTATAAAGCTCTTATCAGATGAATGCTTTTAGCCGCAGTTTTTGAAATCATTTCGAAGCTGAGTGAATTCAATACAACATCCGAAGCTTTCTCATAGGATCAGGCGAGTTGCATCTCGTTAACACTTTTCTGCAAGTTGTAATAATCGCAGTAAATCGTTGTAAAAAAATCCAAACAAAAAGATGCCTCGCATTCTTCTAACGTATGCGATGTGAACAACATCTACTTTCCAGCGAAGGATGCAACACTATCATTTGTGGGTGGAAACCTTATTCAGGCGAAAAAGCTCTTCGAAGTTTGATTTTTTTTCAATCTGTACAAGTATTGCCAATCTTGCCTGCATGCATACTTTAATGCACTAACCTAAATCTGATCATAGTACTTATGCATAACAATATACGAAATTGAGACTAATTTTGTCGGGTTAGTGTTAAACAAAGTATTATATTGAAAGCAAAAAGTGTTGCAGAAGAAACAATTTTGAAACTAAGGGCTTAACGAATGCCTTATTCTGCTAACGAAAATACTTGAGAATATAAAAATCGCGGATGCTTCGGAGTTGCTCAATTACGGTATATTTCGCGGAGTGCTCAAGATGATACCCCAATGGCACAATTGTCAATGAAAATTTTATTAGGTTGGGCGTCAATAAACGTACGTTTTTACCATATTTTGTTAAAGAAAAAATGGCACTTTACCTTTACTTTAACTTCAACTTATCACTAAACTGAAACAATTGATTAGTCTTGCTCATGCTCAATCATATTTTGCTTGACAATGAAAGACTGCGATCTTCAGTTAAAAAATGATCCCTTGACTCCAACACACTTGCGACTCTCCAACATCAGTATTACTTTCTGATGAAGTGAGAATGGGGAAGGCTTTGAAAATATCCATTTATGACCTCTCAACTTCTTTATTGAATGCGAAGCGCTTCAAGGTTATCAAGTTTGAAGTTTGAAGGTGCTGAATCAGGATAATAGGGGGATGGCCCAACAAATCGTATTCCAAAACCCCGCAGTTTTTCCATCACCAACCTGCGTTGTTATGCTGCAAGATGATTTTTTTTCTTCTTCAAGGCAGGCCTCTTCTCGTGAATTTTGGCATCCAGCTGGCCAAGAAGATTGGAGTAATATTCGCCAGTAAATGGTCTGCCATTTGCAAGGTAATCAATAAGGATCGTTTTCACATTCCAAAACACCCTGGCCATGACATCTCCGGCATGCGATCGACTTCGCTTTCTTTGGCGCTGAACCACGAATTTCCACCCACTGTTTGAACTGCTCTTTCGTTTCTGGCATGCAGTGTTGGACCCATGTCTCCAAATATCCACAAATGTCTCCGTAAAAAATCAGTCGGACGCCTATTGAATCGGTACAAAGATCGCTGCGAACTTTCTTTGCGCATTTGCTTTCGATCGCCATTCAGCAAATGCGATACCCATCATGCGCAAAGCTTTCGCATCCCTAAATCTTTGTGCAAGATATTTCGCATCCTGTTGCTCAGTTACCTCGCTCACCTTCACTCGCAAATCGTCAAACACGATATCGGTTTTCGGCTCTTCAGTTTTCAGTTTAATTTTTATTTTTATTGTTCTTATTCTATTTTTATTTACTAGACAAAAATGTTTGAATATGTGTCTTATATTTCGTAATTACTAACGCCTTTCGGCTTAAACTTTTCTATTCTATTTTCGTATAACTACATTTAAAAATTTGATTGTTTGTGATTTTCTTATTCTAAAGCCTTACCTACCCTAAGCTGCTTAATTCTAGTCTTAAATATAATCAGGTTGGCTAACACTCTTGTGTTTCATTCCGAGTGGTCACCTTCCTACGTCTTTCAGCGACTCGCTCACTCTGCATGCCCGAGACCTCAAAAAGGTTTGCCTCCAAAAGATCCCTTAACTAACTATAATTTAACTTACGAACCAAAAAATGAGAAGGATCTCAGCTGAGTAACGCACCGCTCTGGGAAGTGTTTTCACCCGACAACCACGAAAAACCGGCGTTAGCGAAATCGGTGAGAATCCAATCTCTCGGTACTAAAACCAAAGAGCTCTTATCCGTTGCGAATGAGCCGTTTGTCTCTGTGGCTGTGATAAATTAACGGGATATTATCTCATTTTGCATTAACTTTTCGGAGTCAATATGGAGAAATGCTTCTTCAGGCTCCTTATCTTACCGAACGCTTTCTTAGCTCCATCAAGAGAAGCACCTATATGTCTGTTGAAATACAGGTATGTACTAGTCAAGCCAGATACCAAGCTATCTCACCGCGTTTCTCACCGCTTATGCTTATCCAAGTATGGCGTTACAGCTCATGGAGAGCCAAGCTTCTCTCATTCACTTATGTTGTGTTAGATTTGTTTTTCACGCAAGTGAGCGGGACCTATAATTTAATACAGATTCCGAACGGCGAAAGCCTAGAAGCTTTTTCAAGGCAAATGTACTACGGGAGGTTTTACCAATACCTCGCCGGTGAGAGAAGCCGCATAATAAACATTCGATGGCGTTGGTTCATTGCGCGTCAGCGGCCGACACACTACCCACTGCGCCACGGCGCTCTCTACTGCTATTTTCCAGTACGCTAGATAATAAATATTTTCAGATCATTGTTAAACAGCGCGATTAACTGCTTCAGTTGGCAGGTGTCTCAAAATTATGATTTGGAATACCAAGATTTTCATCAGATCACCAGTTCTCTATTTCTGCACGAAGCTGTGAATGGTTCAAAAAGGTCGCATTTTTAAACTCGTGATTGCGGTGAGTAGAGCTGTTCACAGTGTATACAGGCTCAAAAAAAACCGTCGCCAGTATCGACAATCTCTTATGCCCACGACTTATGCCCACGTTTCGTGACGTCACTGTACTGCCGGTGGTCCAGATTATTCGAACATAAAGGATATCATTATAGTCTTTTCTCCTGAATATTTTATTAATTTGTGGGAACACGATCGGATTATTTGATTTTACAGATCGAACTTCTTTGGCCCAATGCAAACATACAGCTTGTAATTTTCTTTTAATAAATGTTGAAGGTTTTTGATCGCTGATCGTGTGGGTCTGTAAACTGTTTAGATAGCTGTTAGAGCTGTTAAAAGAACTCTACTTTTTCTCTGTGAAGCGCGTCGAATGTTGGTCTTCTGTATTTGCCGATCTGTTTCAAGTCTTAATTTCAAAAATACCATTCTGGTTTATACATATGATACAATGTCCTCTGCGTTAGTGTTGATTTAAAGTGCACCTAATCTTTATTTTAAAACGTGGCAATGCTGCTTACGGATTTCCGATTAAATCTCATATGCTAAGTTTTTATGAATGAACGACATTTTTCTTAGCTTAAGTTAGTTATAATAAAATGTTTGTCTAGCGCAAGATAGTTATAAGAATTATGAAATAGAAATAAATTTAAAACTAAAAACAAAACAAACGTGCGATTTAATCGTTTGGAGTGCCTGTTGGTCGGACCTCATTGGCTATTATTTCGTAATGCGTCAAGGGCAAAGCAGATCTGGTTTAATGGTTAAGTATGTCTCAATTAAGGTATCAATGAAAACATCGTTCTTTTTGTCCTACGTGACATTGAGCCTGTCCGCGGGTCATGCCCTAGCTCAATGGATGTCATATCGACATCTGATTCTATTGGCAGTAGTAATATATTCTCAAACTATGGAACTATTTAATTTTGTATGATTTGCCTTGCATTAATGCATAATAAAGAGATTCCTTACTTGCCAAGGATCTGGATTTCTGAAGCATGACCTAAAGAAAAACAAAGTCTGAGCAAATACATTTGGTATTCCTTTCTCCGAAATGGGCCCTGTTTTGCCGATATATGTACAAATGTATTTATGTGGCAGCCATTAACAGAATAGCCTCCTTAAGTATATAATAAATAGAGACTATAGTTCTGAGCGACTGGTTAGAGCTTTTTCCTCTCAACCCCATGCTTTTTGACCTTTCAACGATGCAGCAACTGAAACAGCAACTATATATAGTGCACAAAAGGATTCACAGTATTTTTACGACAAGGCTACATCATTATAATCTTATAGGCACATACCATATATACATATTGTACATATACATACATATGTACACGAAGTTGTCTCTTTTTTAAAAAAAAAGGCAAATAACAAATAAATATATGTAAAAGACATCATAAAAAGCTCAAATTGATTAAACATCCCAGTTTGTTTTAAAAGTTGCTTGTCTGTTCGGTTCTTATATTGTACGAGTATCCCATTCTCTGCACCGGCCGCAGTCATTGCGCATACAGAACAAGCAATGCTTCTGCTGCTGCTGTACCTCTGCGACTCCAATGCTAACGAGTAGGAAAACATTGGAGAATGCACCACGAAGTACAATCCCAGAGAAAAGCTTTTCAGTATCACTTGTGAATTGGTCGAACGAGTGAATAAATTCGCGCCCGTCGCATAAATGTAACCCGCACGAGACGAAAAACAGAAAAAAAAAGAAAACTTTAGCACAAAAGAAAATAAATACAAAAACGAAGAACCTCGATGCATCTGACAGATACGAAATTCAAACCGGTCAAACTCGCAATATTTACATTAAAAAATCGAGGAAGAGAATTTATATTTTTTATTTAAGTGTTTCCCGCTCACATACATATATACCATTAATGCATATGTATCTGATTCAAATGCATTCGACGCGACATTAAAAAGGCTACAGAGAAGAAAGCCCACGACCTGTGTTATTTTTGTTTTTGTTTTATCCATTTGTCGTTTTTCTTTTATTATTGTGTCCGTTGATAAAATCGCACAGGCCCCAAATGGTGCAATTTAGTTGATTTTCTTTTTTTTTGTCTCATTCTTTTTTTTGCATATTTTTTTCATGTTGGTTTTGTCTGGTTCTCTGCTTCTCTTTCGTTCTTTCTCTCTGGTCGAATTAGTTAGCATTGAATAAATCGGATTTCTTTTCCTCAGCTATTATCGTTCTCGTTTAGTGGAGCAGGCGAGGAGAAAAATATATTTCAAACAAACGCATCGTTTTGATATTTTTGTTGTCGAGTAAACATTCCTTTAAAATAAGTGTATGTTTGTCTGATCCTTGGAGCAAAAACAAAAAAGATACTATAAACCTGAATTACTCGTGTAAAGTAAATAGGTTGAATCGATGTGCCTAAAATTAATCCAGTGAAAAATAGGTGTTAGTTAAGAAATTCTTATTTCAACACTGACCCTGTTAAGGTGTGTATTTTACTATTCGGAAAGAAAGTAATCTAGTTAAAAAACAAACAAATGAATAAGCTTAATGCCAAATTGTAGTTGAGTTTGAGTTATTTCTACCTCTATCCGTCTGAAGTGTGAACAAATATGAGTCTTAAAAATATGCACTAAACATAAAAAATAAAATAATCACCCATACAGGCCTAGTTAACGTTTGCTGCACTCCTATGTACGAGCAAGTTTTGTTATTATGACACAGGTCAGTGTCGTACAAATTTTGTATGCACTCCCCAAACTACTACCATATAAATCTATTCACGGCTTTCAGTCATTTGACTGACATCGTGTGCATGTGTGTAGGGCTTAATGGAAATTATAAAAAAAAGCAAAAATAAAAAAAAACAAAATCAACAGAGAATGGCAAAAAAGTTCTTAATGTTCAACGAGCAAGAGTAAAGTAACCCATCTCTAGCCAGCCCGAGTGGCAGCAGCAAAAGCAATCGTTGCAGCCACAGCAAAAAAGGAACAATAAATGAATTTGTATACACTTGCATAGAGAAAATAACCAAACACGCAGCAATATGAATAAAATGTAATAGTGTTAGTGTACATAGTATGTCTCGTAAAAAGTGAGTCTATATTCCCGTATTGCATAAAGGCATTTGAAATTGTATCTGGTGCATGCAGATTTTTTTCAGTAGAAATAAAAGTAAAATAAAAACAAGTTTTATTCGTCTGTGTGCGGTAATACTGCAATAGCTAAATACATGTGCAAATTAGAAAAAGATACAACCGCCGCGGTCGTCGTGTTTAAATAACATGCGAATTTACAAAAAACAAAAAAAAAAAGTAACTAGAAAAAACTCATCTAACCACTTTTTCGTTTTCAAAGTAAAAGTAGACCAACTGTATTGGTAATCAGTAAAGAAGGAGTACTGTAGAAGAGTACAAGCAGCAAGCATCACGGCAGACTTGACGGAGAGAAAAAACCATCTCCATCAACGAATGTAGGTATAAAAGCCAACAACCAGCTAAAAAAGATGTAAAATAAACCAACACCCGAATTCAACTTGACCCAGTCATTTTATCCATATGTATGTACATGTATACATGCATAGAAGCGAAAACAGACACATAGTCGCGTGTTTTTTTTTTTTGTTTTTTTTTCTGTTTTTTTTTTTTTTTTGTTATGTTTTAGAGTTTTTTCGTATTTCCTTTTCCAATCCAATAATATCGTTACTAACAAAGTATTTTATACAAAGTTCAATAAATGTGTAGTTATGTGGGAATGGCAAACAGAAAATTATTTAGTGTTTTAAACAGAATTTCACTTAAAATATTGCTTATACAAAAATCACTTTTTTAACATAAGTTTGGAGACATGCAAAAGAATGAAATCAGTTTTGTTATGGTCTGGTGAATTTCGTGAACCCTTCGCAGGCAATGTACGAGATGAATATTGTCACGCATATTGACCTATTCTGCCTTATGAATAGTAGTGACAAAGTAACGTTGCTTCCGAATTGGAGGGCAATGGATTTGACATTTCGCCTTTTTTTTTCAAAATGGCGGTAAATTAAATTAACAAGAAACAACGTACGTCAGACAGCAAACATGAATGAGCAGACGCGAATAGCGCCAAACTATTGCCGATTTACATGTGTTGAGTTAAACAATGCTATTTCAAGAAGTAACAGAATTTTTTTTTCCAAAAATAATCCTCACTTATTTACGTCTGTAATGTTTGTCGAATGTCACACTAAAGCAAATATACGTCTTTATCCTTTTTGGGGCAAGAAGTTCTCAAAGTTCTGTTTTATGTCATCTTTACTTATGAACTGCATGTACTGGAGATGATTGCCCAAGCTTCGGAAAATGTGGTGAACGGTCGGGGGGGGATACTTCTGGCGTGTAAAACGGATGGTCTTGCGTTATCATGAAATAGTATAGAACCAATCATATTTACAAGTTACGGGTGTTTTTGATGCATTATGTCGATCTATACTCACTCGTTTTACTATAACCTTTTTGAAGTGAACTTCTGCCTTGGCAAGCCCACTGAGGCTCACTCGTATCTACCCTATTACTGATTAAAGTGTCAACTCCTAGTCCCAGGTTATAACGCGATGCAATATAGAGTCCACATTGTCTGTTAGTCAATGGTATTGCAACCTGCAAATGTCATAGCATATACACTTGCTGTCATAAAAATCGCTCCATATCAAAATTAGTGAAAAATTGCTCCTAACTACGATCATAGTGTTTGTAATGAAAGGAGGATTTTATTGAGTATTCCTCAGTCGTTTTAATTATTTCTACCTATTTTCCATTTGTTTATGTAATGCTTGAAAAAGACATGAAAAGCAAAAACTGAAAAAAAACTTATTTTGACATTTTATTAGTGCTGTTATTGGTTAGGAAATCTAACGAAATATTTTTTATATATGTATTTATTGGGAGTACAAATTAATTCGGTCCGTTTTTTGAGCCTGTTCGTATTTCGCCGTTTTTCTCGGTACACACGGCTCAATTGAAGCAGTTGTTGCTTATATCGATCATAAGAAAACCAATTGTCTTGCTTCTGATTTCCATGGATTTAATTGTACCGAAAGTGCTTGCTGAGGTAAGTAATGCCTCCAGTTCATTACCTTCGAATTTCTTTGGTTGTTCAGAACGAGGCTCATCTTCAACGCTGAAATCACAATTCTTAAAACGTCGAAACTATTCCCTACATGATTTAGTAGTTAGAGTATTAACACCATTGATTTCCACAAGAATTCGATGCCCTTCAGCTGCACTGTTATTTCCATTAAAGCGAACAATTAAAAATGTTCGCAAATGCTGCTTGATTAATGAAATTCCCTAACCTCTCTGAAACCACCGAGATCAGCTGTCACTATGAAACATAATAGCCAGATTAAAATATCCAGAGCCATTTTTTGAAAACGGACCGAACTAATTTGTACGTTCAATATATAAAAGGTTTTTCAATTGGCTCAGTTGGATTTGGTCAGCCATGTTGCTTTGGTGACATCTTCCAAATCAGTTGTCTGTTACTCACTACTTCAAACTCGGCCTTTTGTAGACTTCAACTTGATCGATTTTGTGTCGGGACTTGGGCCGACCCTCGTTCAAGATCCAACTGACACAGGAGCTCAAAGTTCATGACCATAGAAGACGCCTTTTGTTCGCTGACTGGGCTTCTCAAAGCGTTTGTAGAGAAGAGTCAGATGCTGATATGGATCCAAAAGATGAAGTCGGTCAGTCACCGTCAACCCATAGTATTGTATTTTCTCATCATTTACTTCTATGCTTATGCGTAGATGCGTGAACTCTTATTTATAAAAAACTAGCTGTACCCTGCGCGCGCGTTGCAACGCCACCAATTAAAATAAATTTGAAGGAAAGACATTACACAAATATTCAATTCATTTTGAGTCATTTTATTGATTTTGTTCATTTCGAAAAAAATTTGACATCATGCAGCGTTTTGTTTCAATTCGATATTTATTGAAGTGCTGTGGGATACACAATATTTTTTGTTTTTCCATCTGATGCGTAAACGAATAAATCAGAAGGTTTTCCGACGCGTGAGCAGGCCACATAGAGCTGCCCATGTGAGAAGCATGGATTCTTCAAATTTAATCCACTTTGTTGATAGTCATTGCGAAAGCAAGTCGCACCGGGAACTGCAAACGTTTGAATTCGAATGGCATATCTGTCGGGATCATTGGGATATGCGCTAATAGTACGTCTTCACCTTTGAATTTTCCAGTCAAAATTGTTGCCTCGATAACATTGTTCATCATTTTCTTGACTGAGAGTCTGGTTCCGTCGCAAAGTCGTGGTGGATTTATGTTTCGAAGAAGAATGATGGGTACGCCAATTTTCAATGTAAGAACGTGCAGTGGCATCCATGGCAAATCAACCGAATTCAAGAATTCAGTTAGATATTTGACAACTTCGTCTTGATTCACCACAGTATCGATGGACTTATATGTTGTCGTTTCGCCGGGTATTCCATTCTGAATGGTGAAGTTGATGGTATTAACATCGATGTTTTTGGCCGCTAATATAGCACGCGTACTGAACCACTGATGATTTTTGTAGTTCTGTGCAATGTTTGGGAAAACTTTTTGCACCAATTCGTCTAAGCTTTCTGTGATCTTACAGAAGTTTGCTGGCAAGGTGATACATTGCGTAGATTCATCAATTTGAATTCGTCCATTTCAAATATCCATTAATTGTTTTGCAAAATTTCCAGCCGATGCATCCCGTTGTAGTTGTACACGCATGTTGATTTTCAAAGTCAATTTCTGTAAATGACGCCATAAAACTGATGATTTGAGACATGCATTAAGTTCATCAGCGGGTGTTGAACGTGGTATAACCGTCAGTGTTTGTCGAAAATCACCAGACAATAAAATGAGTGCGCCATCGAAGATCCGTACGTTTCCTCTCAAATCTCGCAGTGTACGATCAAGCGCTTCCAATGCTTTCTTGTCTTGTCCGTTGTTCAGTTGTCTCAGACGAACGGGCCTGAGTAGGACGTATTCGATCAGTTTCTAACCTCACTTCTCGTTGTTCAGATGATTCAGACGAACGGGTCTCAGCGGCATGTACTCGAAGATTTTCCAGCCTTAAGCATAACGAGCATCGTTGCTCGTCTGATTCTGAGGCTCGTAATGCTCTTTTCTTCCGTGCTTGAAGTGTAGATCGGCCAATTGCTTGTCGTTTTGGAGGCATAATTGTACGGGAACGACGTGAAAAATGCGTTTGAATTTATTAGATGTCAATCAGCAATCTGAATCTCACAATGTATCCAATCCAATTGAACCGACTGTTCACACACGGATGGAAATGTTAATATTGACGGTGATCACCAATTCGCTGAGGAAAATTTGAAGTGAAAAAAATCAGCATTCGAGAATTGTTGAAATCGATTTTAATTCCACTCACGATGATATCCGAAAAAAAACTGCACAGCAAATGCGTTCGGAACGTCAATCAGCAGTCAGATCCTTCACATACACATTCGATGATCTTCGTGAGTTCACTGTAGAGAATGAATAAAATCAGCTCATGGAAACTACGAAATTTCAATTCGATTGAATTATTTATTTAAATTAATTTAACTCACAATGAAATGCACAAAACTATTCGAAAAACGACATGATGACTCGAAACGTCATCATTCGTTCGCTGTTTTCGTTTCAATTCAAATCAGCATGAACTGTCACGGCAATATATGAAATTCATTGGAATGACAGTGGCGCCATCTGTCGAAAATTGGTAGTACCAACGTGGGCTTCTGCACAACAACTTTGCTAAAGATCATCACATGATCAAATGCATAGTTTACGATTCTATAAAGGACATACAGACAAACATTCATTTTTATATAGAAGATAGAAGATAGATTGTTTACTAGTCGATGATATGTTTCCAATTCTTTTTTTTTTTTTTTTGGTTAAGGCATACTCTTCGTTCCTCTTTGGATTGATTCATGATTAGTTTGAAACCTCCGCTTAAAATTAAGATATTTTTTCTCCAGAAGCGAAATACTGTTGTACTACGTTCTTATATAAATCGAATGTCAGATTTTTGTCTTCGAATCAGTCGAATTGAATTTACATAGGCAGTTCATATAGATTTAATGAAATATCAGAGGTTTAAATGGGAATGAGCCATTTCTCAATAGATGGCGCTAGCGAATCATATTGGTCTTGAACATCTGTCAATAACTCCAACTCCTCATCATTACACTTCTGAATTCTCATCGGCATCACATTCTTTTTTGTTCGTCAAAATGTAGCCTTTCGCATCAGATAAGCGTAATTTGTTCATAATTTGTAATTTCCCTTCAATTTGAAAAAAAATCAACAAAAATCTGCGGGTAAGGCGCCTCAAATGATGGTGTGATTTACGGTGTGTTCATTAGTGAAAGATCTCTACAAAACTTGTGATTTCGACGTCGAAGACAAGTATTGTTGGCGAGTGGTGAAAAAGTTTGTCGTAACTTAACAAACCATCATCGTCTAAAGGAGATAGAACTAATTCAATAGCAAGGATGCCTTAGTGACTTCAAAGTACGAAATAGATTCCTGTGCGGTGTTAAGCTGAAACTTTCGTGGGTGCAGCTAATAACTATTGAACATTTTGGGAAATTCGGGAAGGCTCATACTATTTTGTTAACGACCAAAAAATTATACATACACTGTTTCAAATGTCTCTGTCATAGAAATTAATAAGAACAAGAAAAAAAGAAGAGACATCAACCTGGGTTGAATTTTTCCCAATTAAAAAAAAACGGACGGCTTATAACTGCTTTTAAAGGGCGATGCGAGCACAATGGGAATTAAGTTGTCCGATCTTGTTTCATAACTGAAATATCTATTATATAATGCTTGTGTTAGAGGCCGGGGATACTTAAGTCGAAGCTTATGCTAAAGGCCCGAGTTGCCCGTAGTTTATTTTCTTGCTACTTAACAGAGGCTCACTGTTTATTTATTGCCGATTTTCAATAACAAGGTAAAAAAGGTATTACAAGACAAGTAGATTACTAGGACATTTTTCAATAACATAAAACACTTTAGTCGTACATAGACCGGGGTAACTAAACATTCGCTAACATAAAGCCTTTCACTTTCTCCTTTTGCGACTTTTTCCAATTTGGATTTAAACCCTTAACAGAACGTAGCTTGTACTTCTTCTTAGATGGCGTTACAGCTCACGAGCCACTTATGTAGTGTGCGATTTGTTTTTCACACAAGTGAACGGGACCTACAATTTAATGCCGATTCCGAACGGCGAGCGCATTAATGGTTAGGTGGGTGCAATAGTCGTCTTCAGCAAATGTTTCGTGGTATTCTGCCTGATACCTGGAGGTTTCCTGCCTTATTTACTTAGATAAAACATATAACCTTCGATTTTGGCACGTATCATACCCTTCGTTTGCATTTATTTCGTATGAATGGCACACAGGGTTGTCTATACTCTACCAAAAGACTACAAGGTTTATTACTCGTACGCACTGACGTTAGATGATTTTTTGTTATATATTATTTGAGATTTGTTAAAAAAATAAGGTGAATGTTCATTGTGGTATCTAGCGAATCTACTCTGAGTAAAAAAAAAAAAAGTTTATAAGCGGTTCAAATAGACGCTTGCCTTGGACGCTCCAGTATGTCAACAACGGATGAAAAGGTTGAAGCAATGAGAAAATTATTGAGGAGAATCCTCGAATCACTATCAGAGAAGGATGCTGAGAATATTGGCATATCGGGTGGCTCATGCCTTGACATTTTTTGTATGTCAGCGAATTTTGTTTAGAAATTGCTAAATTTTGACCAAAAGAACCGTAACATAAGCTTCGCTCAGGAGCTATTGAGGGAGAGAGGGAACGGAGGTACCGGTGCACATTGGTTTTAGTGTTTGTGGATTGTAATGAGTGAGAAAATTTGAGCTGGGAAGGGCATTCCACATTCGTATGTTTCGGCTAAAAAAACGACTTTCTAAATTTGACTCTGCGCCCGAAGACAGGCTTGAGAGGGTGAACTGATGAACATTACGGGCTAGACGTATATTGCGGTAAAATTCTTGAAGGGGAGGAATGCAACCGGTTAGCTCGCTTGAGCATTTTTCCTTTATAACAATAAAACAGAGAGAGAGAGAGAGGAGACATTCGGTTTCCTATGAGTTTTATCGCTCGCTTTTGTATTCTACCTAGCAGGTGCAGAGAGATTTTGGGAGCACCAGACCAGATGTGAGCGTTGTACTCAAGCAAGGGGCGGGGTGAAATATTAGTTTGAGGAAATCTAGACATTTCGCAGCATTTTTGGCGGCCTCGAATATATGGTCATTCCAACTAAGAGTTTTATTAATACACATACCAAGAATGGAAAGTCTTCCGGTCAAGCGCCATTCAAGGATAATGGCTGATTATTGATGGTTAGCTTGAGTGACAGTAGACATCATTATGTTTTGGAAGCACTAAATTCCACTCTATTGTTTAATAATTATTTAATTATATTGTCAAGATCGGAATTTAATGTGCTTAACATATATTGCCGTGCTAGTTCTACGGCCGAAGAGTAGGGACATGAGTGCTGGAACGAATATTAAATATGCCACCATATCTCACAAATATGGTAAGATATGCCATCAAATCACCAGTGGAGCTGTTGTTGCGGAAACCGTATTGCCGGTTTCCATGACTTTAGAAAGAAAGGACGGTAGGAAATGGGTGATGAAGATTCGCCCTTTTTAGGGACAGCCTGCGACAATGCTGTTTTCCATCTAGTCGGACATAGACTAGAAGAGTAGGAAAGATGAAAAAGCTTACGCAGTGGTTTTGCCAGCGTGAAAGAACACCTCTTCAGAAGTATTGGGGTATACCATCCGGGCCAGCGGATTTATGTACATTGAGATCTTTTAGTACTCTTGCAACTGTGCGAGTGCGAAAGTGGATATGTCACTTTAAATATTCAACGCTCTCAAGTATATGCGAAGACAAATTGCAATCTGGGAGCGTTGAGCTGGCTGAAAAATTTGCGGCCAACAGATTGGCTTTGTCTAAAGAGCTGATAGCTGAGATTTCATTGTAAATGAGCGTAGGGATTGAGGACGAGGCAAAATTCGTTATGTTTTTCACAAATGACCAAAAAATTTTGCTGCCTTTAGGACAATTCAGCACTTTTTGCTAAGCTCTCTGAATCTGATAGCCTCTTTACAGCTCGAGTCATACCATGCATTTGCTTTAGGTTTGATAATCTTCACTCTATGTGTAATGACGGATCTCGTACCCAGCAGAATTATATTCGTGATCGCATCAACAGCGCAGTGCACGTCACTATCGAGGAAGCATGATCGGTATGCTAAAATTCCTAAATAAGTTGTTGAGTCCGTTCCAATTAGCTTTCTCGTAGAGCCATACTGTTTTTTTTAGAAATTCGTTCTCTAACTGTGTGGTTTGAATACGAGAAATTAGATGAAACGACACAGTGGTCTGGCTAGTCTAGAGGTGACAAAATATCGATAGAATACTTATCAGGATGAGAGGTGGGGAACAAGTCCAGGGTATTGGCGGAATGATCTGCAATGTCAGATTTACTGAAAAGGGTCATCACTGGTGACAAAACATGGATATATGGTTATGATATTGAAACCA
The DNA here is from genome assembly GCA_958301585.1 of Merodon equestris. NCBI lineage: Eukaryota > Metazoa > Arthropoda > Insecta > Diptera > Syrphidae > Merodon > Merodon equestris. The sequence continues at coordinate 76,119,801 of OY284416.1, read as the reverse complement.
GAGCCTAATCATCCCAATAGAAACGACCAAAAGAGCCAAAACCGACAGAAGCTCATTTTCTTCAATTACAACGACGTGGCTCATCATGAGTTCTTGCTAGAAGGTTCTAAGGCCAACAAGGAATATAACCTTGAAGCTATGCGCCGTTTGCGTAAAACAATACAAAAAAAATGTCCAAATTTATACGAAAAAAAATCATAGCTGTTGCACAATAATAATGCGTCTGCAGACTCATCGTTGTCTGTGCGTAATTATTCGACCAAGAACACTACCGTAATTATTCCTCGGCCACCGTATTCCTCGTCTTTTTGCTCTTCCCAAAACTGAAAAAACCGAGATAAAGACCGCATCACAGACAAAGCTCCAGGCTATACCACAAAGCGCATATCAGAAGTGCCTCGAGGACTGGAAAAAGCGCTGGGGAAATGTATTATATCTGATGGTGACTACTTTGAAGGGGACAAAATGTACGTAGATATTGATCAAGAAATAATTTTTTTTCAAAAAAAATAAAAGTCACCTTATTTTCTGAACAAACCTTGTACTTCTAATCAATTCTGTAAAAATTAAATAAAACATTTTGTCGAAGATTTCCCATCGATTAGTCTAAAAGAATTTAATGCCTTTCGCCACTTTGATAGTCGTCGTTCGGAAAGCTTTGCATTGCAACTTCTTTAAGAATGAATGGAGGATCACATATGTATGTATATAGTATCTCGTTTTCAATTCGAAGGAATTTGCAATAACTTGTTATCATAGTAAAGGAAGAAATAATACATTAACTTAATATATAATGTTGAATTGAAAAGCAGGTCGACGCCCTTAAGTTTTATCTTCCTTGTTTGCTTGTCGATTAAAGTTTTCTGACCTTTAAACGTTCTTGTAACTTGGAGTAAATCAACTTGAACTCAGAAAAGGATATAACAGAACTCTAGATTTTCTTTGAGGAATTTTGTTTAAATGCTACATAAATAAATATAAAAAATGAATTTAAAGTGCACACATTGTATATCATTCATACCGTAGGGGTCAAAACATTTTCGAATGTTTCCAGTTTCTGCAAAAATAAATAACTGGGTGGTTACGGTTTATCTTGTGCATAAGAGTTCAACATTACTAAAAGCGAAACATAATCGCGTATGTATGTGTCGACGCCATTACGAGAGCCATTGCACATGCGAGTTGGTGAGCTTCTCTACGAAAGTGCGATGCAATAATATATTACCTAGCGGGTATTTGAGATAGGTAGTTGGACAGCTATTTTATAACGAACGGAATGATAAAGGGATTTAGAAACGCTAGAGTCAAAATGTCCTTCGGTTGTCCCGGGCAAATTTGTTTGAAGGAATTTCAGGAATAACTTTCAATATTGATGTCCCTGTTTTTGATACAGTTTGAGCTTTTCACCAGAACAATACACTTTAGTACATTAAACTGCTGCAATGACCTAGTTTAGGTTGACGGTCGCAATCAATAGTTGTGAATAAGAACAAATATATAATACATTTGAACATACTTTTATATGCTTTTAGTACTTACTCACCTATTTGTTTCCTTTTTTCGTTTACGACTAATTAACGATGTTAATGGCTATAAAAAAAAATTTGAATTGAAAAAAAGTCGCAAAATTTAGTATATAATTTAAATATTTCATATCTACCAAATTCAAAGTGGATCAGCAATCATTTTGATAATTTTGAAAAGCTTTGTCGATGAAGCCATTTATTTCAGGAAATGGTGTATGTAATGGGATATGCTAGCCTAATAGTTTTATTTTCTCTTAAGTCCAGTATTTACTCATTATGAGATACAATGTATACAGTAAGTCACAAAAGTAAGTAAATACCGTACATGTACCATAAAAAGTAAAGTCTTCAGATGAAGGCTTGTATATATCGGGGAAAAAAAAGCAAAATTATCTTTTGAAAACTCAATTATTTCTCTCAAAAAAGTAATTTAAGACCAACAAATAGATATACAATGTCGGACAAAACAATAGCAACAATACATCTTAAAATACTAGAACATAAATGATGCAAATTCAAAAGTTAAGAAAATATTACGAAAAATAGATTAATTGAATGAAACAAGCTGCAAACTAAAGCACCAAAGCGCATTCTGTTCCCGAGTTTTTATTTTCAATATTTTGTGGCAAATCCATTATTTTTGATACTTGCTTCACGTCTCCGGGGCATCGATCCAATCAAATTGCTTATAATTTCCGCGGAGCAATTTCCATTTGAACAAAAAGAGAATCCTTGTTCTTGCACTTTTCACGCTGAATCCGCCGATCTACAATCTCCCATAGATTTTCTATGGGATTCAGATCTGGTGATTGTGTTGGCCAATTCAATACGTAAACTTTATTTTCTGAAAGCCAATTCTGCACAATTTTAGCGGTATGTTTTGGATCGTTATCATGTTGGTATATCCATTTCAAAGGCATCTCTTCTTCGGCATATGGCAGCATCACGTTCTGAAGGTTATCCTTATACATGAAACGATCCATCACTCCATTTATTTTATGAATTGGCCCAATTCCCTGACTGGAAAAACATCCCCAGACCAAAATATTTTCCCCACCATGGTATATTGTACCTCTTGTAAAGCGTGGATTGAACCGCGATAACCTTTTGTTTAAATTCGGTGGTGTATTTATTACGCGCCATTTTAAAAACTTTTTCACCCTTAGAATTCCGATTGATTTGTGACGCTTATAACTTGTAAATGAGTATGATTTGCAACATAGTGTCATTGTAGCAATAAGGATAAGCACAAAAAAACAAAAGGATAATCGGGTTCATCTGGTGCAATATGCTCGTGCTTTTTGTCGCAGCTGTGTTCATTGAATTACTCTGTTTTTCGTTATATTTTCTTAACTATTGAAGTTGCATCATTTGTGTTCCAGTATTTTAACATGTAACCAAGTGCCATTGGGTGCTATTGCTTTGTAAGACACTGTATAAGCAGAAAACGGTTTTACTACAAACTAAAAGGAATCAGTTTAAGAAGGCAATTCACCAAGGCTTTGAATTCACCAAGTTTTGCGTCACTTGAGGTTATATTTTGGACCACTCCTCATGAAGAGCGTGCTTTTAATCTTCCTTGTTTTGAATGATGTGTTTCCTTTCCCCCGATTAACTTGTTCCCACAATGTCCAATCGCTTTAATATCTCGCAATTGTAGCGGCGTTTTAAGTAGTTTTAGCACGTTATATAACAGCCACTTTTTTACCATGTAGAAGGTATGCTTGGGATCATTGTTCTGCTAGAAAATAAAAGATTTCTCCATATCCAACGTTCTGGGACAAAATAAATAAATAATCGTACGGGTTCATATATAAAATATACGAACACCCCAGCGCCTGAGGCTGCTAGTATGGGGGTATACATACTATCACGCTTCCATCATCGTGTTTTACTATCTATAACATCTTCCTAGGATCGAGCTTTTTTATTTTTTTTTTCTACAAACTTTTCCTCCCGCCATAAATGTTGAACTTGCTTTCATCTGAAAAAAATCACAGCGTTCTAGAAGTCTGCAAATTTAAATCGCTTCTGTCAATTAAACTTGCTCACGTAGGGTTTTTTTTTTCAAATATAGCAACCAAGCAAGGCTTTATAGAGCAGGCGACTGTTTCATTTGTCATTGGATTAAATATTTTTGGTGCACTTATTTTGGGATTCTGTTTAACCTTTCTAACTGTAAGCTATTTCCCTTGGCCGTGAACTTTTGAGGGAGTCCAGATGGTCGAGAACTTTTTACCTAGACGGTGGTTTTGTATTTTACGGTAATTTTATACGCGGCTGATTGCTTTTGTTTGCAATTCGACTTATTTCCCTTGGTCATTTTTGTTCCAAAATGTGTTTAATTATCACTTTCTGCAGGTAATCACTCAACTCGGCTCCATTTTCTTCAATAATTAAAAAGTAATGCTGAACAAAGCCAATTCTCTCATTAAACACAACAAATTTCCGAAGTTATTAGCATACGACCGCTGCAGTGAGTAATCAGCGTCTAAGTGTCTCAAGTGCTTACTCACTTTTATGATATGAAAACTCGTGTTGATATAAAAGCTGCGATCGACTAGAAATGATGCCCCATTTTTATTTGGTCCATATACACTGTTTCGATATCAACCAAAACGGTTGATGAACAGTGGCTACAATATCATTAGTCCATTTCTTTTTATTAATTTTTTTACTTACTTTTGTGACTAAATGCATTTTTAGACGTATAGGACAGGATTAAACATCTATGTGTGGCACATTTTCTGTAAAAGAAATGATTTTGATATGATTCATGATCTATGGTCCGATCTATAGTCATCGAGTTATTAAATATTCATATTATTCAGGCACCTTTTCCGCGTACATTTTTACAAAGGCTTTACTTACCTCTTGTCATGCTCACATCATTCATGTATAGGATTTCTTTGATTGAGAGTGGACATACATATCTGCTTCGAATCCACTCAGATTTAAACTTAGATTGCCTACGAACGCTTCAGTTTCATTCAGTACAATAAACAGAGATGTGTTAGCGGCAACATTTAAGATTTGATGTCAATGCGCATCACACTCGTATCTTCAACTATCTTTTACAAGTTTATGCCCTAACTTGCTTAGGTTTTAAAATTCAAATAGAACTCCAGGAAATATGCCATTTTTGTTGCTAGGTACTCCCGATTCGGGAGGACTTCGGGTCCTGTCGATATTCAAATGGGAGATAAACTTGACTTGAAATAATGTTATTTAAGTTGTTATATTATTTGCGGCATACTTAAACTAAAAAATGTAATTTAAAATACTGACGAGACTATTGATTATACGAGCATACCTCCATATAATTCCAAGAAACCTGAAGAACGTGTACCAAAATACACATTGAATCAAGTCATACAAATTGAATGGTCATTAAATTTTTTTTAATTCAATTTTATTGTTATTCTATTTTTAATTACTAGACAAAAATGTTTTAATCTAACTAAAATATATTAATATTTAATGTGTCTGATGTGGCCATTACGGGTACTCTTTCTTAACTATTAACACCTATCGGTTTAAAACTATCTACTCTGTTTTCATATGACTACATTTCAAAATTTGATATTCTAGGAAAAATTTATTAAAAAACAAGATTGATTTTTTTTCTTATTCTAAAACTTAACCTACGGTAATCTACTTGATTTTAGCCTTAAATATAATCAGGTATCACTGTTCGTTCCGAGTGGTCACCTTCCTGATTGTGTCTTTCAGCGTCTGGGTTTCGCCATCGCGCTTACTCTGTTTGCCTGACTAAAGAGAACTGGCTTCAATCAGTTGTCAGATGTATCTAAGCATGATGACGCGCCTAGCTTCCAAAATATCCCCTAGCTAACCCTAATCTACTTTACGAACTAAGGAGTGAGGAGGATCTTACCGAAGTTACGCGCTATTCTAGGGAATGTTTTCACCCGACATCTATCATAACCCGGCGTGCTGTTTAGCAGCCGAAATAAAGAAAACTGTGGTAGTAAGTCCTGGAGATCCCTGCAATTTGCTTTTGAGTCATTTTAACAGAAAATTGTGTTCCGTGCAGGGACGGGCTAAGAATATCCCTGCAGCGATACCTCTCGCTTGTCGTAAAAGGCGACTAAAACAAAGATAAACAAAAATCACATCTAGGCAATTTAGAAAACACCAAGTTGAGCCTAGGGACACATATACCACCATTAAACTGCCCCACAAGTGTACATGCAAATCAGTGGGTTGACACGACTGGAGATCACCGGTGTTTTAAGAGTAAGATCAAACAAAAAAACTGGAGCATGCCCGTGTCACAAAAAAAAGGCAGGCCGAAAAACAATTGGTGCAAACAAATGCAAAAACACCAGCATTTGATTGGCCTCAGCGATGAAGTAATCCCAAACCGGGAAGCCTGCCGCTACTTTCTGAGGTCAAACCGGCGGACCCCACAAGCGGACCAGTAGGAATGCAATTAAGTGGGAAGGTTATGGTCCTACACTTCTGACCATAACAACGCCGGAAAAAGGAAGAGAAGAGAGAACAGAAAATTGTGGTTTTCTGTTTAGGCGTGCTTCATCGTATAACACCATTTTGGGATAATACTAAATCGTTTTGTATACGAGGGTGGTCCGATAAGTACTTAGTTTACAAAAGAAAAACAAAAATTTTGGAGAAATGGCGATTTATTTTTCAATATAGTCTCCTTCTAGCTTGATACACTTGACCCGCAATGCTCCAACTTCTTTTACCCGTCTGGAAAATATGTTTTTTCGAGGTCTGCAAAGTAGGCCTCCGTGGCGGCGATGACCTCCTCATTCGACTGAAATTTCTGTCCGGCGAGTGACTTTTTCAAGTTTGGAAAAAAAAAGAAGTCGCACGGGGCCAAATCTGGAGAACACGGTGGATGGGGCAGCAGTTCGTAGCCCAATTCGACCAATTTGGCCGTGGCGAAGGCGGGGATGTGAGCCGGTGCGTTATTATGGTGGAAGAGCACTTTTTTCTTCGCCAAGTGGGGCCGTTTTCTCTTCAATTCGGCGTCGAATCGGCCCAATAATTTGGCATAGTACGGCCCTGTGACCGTTTTGCCCTTCTCCAGGTAGTCGATGTGGATCACACCTTGTGAATCCCAGAAAACGGTGGCCATCACCTTTCCGGCCGATGGGACAGTCTTCCCCTTCTTCGGAGCACGTTCACGGGTGAAATCCACTGTTTCGACTGTTCCTTGGTCTCTTGTGTGTACCAGTGCATCCATGTTTCGTCGGATGTCACGAAACGACGCAGAAACTCCTTCGGATTGCGCTTAAACAGCGTCAAACACTGCTCTGAAGTGGTCTCACGGTTGCACTTGTTGTCCGGAGTGAGCAAACGCGGCACCCATCGCCCCGACAGCTTTCTCATGCCCAAAATTTAATGCAGGATATGACCCACGCGATCTTTTGAAATGTCTACTGTCTCAGCTATCTCGCGCACCTTCAATCGGCGGTCTGCCAATACGAGATCGTGGATTTTTGTCACGTTATCCTCCGTGGTAACCGTTTCGGGGGACGTTTTCGGCAAAAACCGACGTGCGACCACGGTGAAACTCGTTAAACCAATTTTTGATGGTCGCTATCGAAGGAGAAGAGTCACCGTACACAGCATCCAAACGCTCTTTGATTTCGCTGCGCGATTTCCCTTCCAAAAACAAGAATCGGATCACCGACCGATATTGCTCTTTTTCCATTTTTCTAAAATCCGCGTACACTCCCGCTTCCACACGCGGTCAAAACAAAACTACGCGTCCGATCCGGCTGAAATTGACAGTAGCTGTCTACTAGAATGTACTATACCATAGTAAGTTGCTCTTGCGATACTGGCGCCATCTGGCGGTGAGGCTAAGTGCTTATCGGACAACCCGAATATTGGGCTCTATTAGGGGCACATACTGCAGAGACTGCTGGTAAATAGGTTCCTTGTCATACCGAAAGCTTTCTTAGCATACGGTGTCGAAGGCCTTTTCAAAGTTGGCCAGTGAAGAGCCTGTAGATTGGTTTTTTGTCCTATTCCACTAAATGTCGGAACTTTTGAAGCAGCGTGACTAGTTCATCCTTGATTGTCCGGTATTATTTTCTTTTCCTCACACCATTTGATCAGAACTTTTTAAAAATCCTGGTTTGTTCTTTCTCTATCCCGTTTAGTGGGAATATACATGTACTGCTTCCATTGACAGGTCTCTTAAAATGACGTTTGGGATTCAATTTATTTCCAGGAGTTTATCCTTTCCCACAAACAAATTGGCAACAATTCTGTCATTAGCGACAATGCCATTCGCAAGGTTTTCATCATTAAATGCGATGAAACCGTTCTCAGAACTTCGATTCTCTATTTCTGCACGAAACTGTGATTGACCATTCACAGGCAGTATTTTCAAGCTTGTGATTGCTTGTGAGGAGAGCTGCTCACTGTGACAGACTCAAAAGAGGCGCTGATCGTATTGACTTTCTCCTGTAGATGCTCGCCCTCAAAAAAAAAATGTCGTCAGTGTCGACACACACACACACACGTCAACACGCATAAGTCTAGCGCACGTTCCGTAGTGTCGCTGGAATGCAAAAATTTAGTCGTCAGTGCAATTTCCTTTAGTGGATAATACTTCTTACCTCTCAGGCTACATTTTAATGCTGTCACTGAAAAGTATGTGTGGATTAGACATAACAACATCCCAAGAGTCTCTTGGAAATAATCCCGAGTTCTAAAATTGTTTCCATTAAAGGAATTTTGCAGACTTTGAACAAGTGGAGTTTAAAGGGAAATACACAATTTTTTCCGAACCAAAGTCCTATAACTGTGTGCAGATGGTCCCAGCTGTATGCTGATGTAAAGGAACACCTCTTCGATTTACCAGACCTTTGATCTTTAATCTTCATATATATTAACAATAGACTCTACGGTGATAGGTTAGGTTAGGTTAGATTAAAGAAGGGGAGTGTGATGGCTAAGCATCACTTCCATTCGGAGGCCAAAAGGCCCATTGTGATTCGCTGCATTTGTGGGGTACACATAATTAACCATACATATAATTAACCTGTCCTTTCACGTGGTAGCTGAAACCACCCCGTGTTCTTTATGAATTTTAGAAGATCCGATATGTCTGCATTTGCCACATCTGCAATCTCTGTAAAGAATCTTTGGCCCTGCGACGCTAGGCGTCGATTCTGGAGAGCAAAGCAGATGTTGGATCGTCTCAGTTTCTTCCTCATCGCCGCAGCTCCGGCAGAGATCGCTGGATCCCGAGTCCCATTTCTGGAGCATGGCTCCAATGGGACAGTGTCATGTGACCACTCCGACAAGCATACGGATCGAGTTTCGGTCCAGCGCCAAGAGCTTCTTTGTTTTTCCGATATTGAGCTCTGGCCACGATGATCTTGTCGTGTAGCTGTCGTTTCTTGTAAGCCAAGACGAGTTGGCTTCTTTGATGATTGTGTCATTTATGATCCGCTATAATGCGCTGATCGGTGGTTGCAATGACGTGTCCGCTTCGCTGATGTCCAGTTCAGACCCTTGCCTGGCCAATTCGTCCACTCTTTCGTTCCCTGCGATTGAGCTGTGACCCGGGACCCAGCAGAGTTTGACTTCGTGGTGTCTGATGGACTTCAGTGAGTCGCGACATTTCATGACAACCTTTGATCTCGTTATACAGGATTCTATTGATTTCAGTGCAGCCTAGCTGTCTACGAAGATAGTGATATCCGATGCTGGGATATCGGTTACCTGTAGGTGTTTGGCTGCTTTCTCTATTGCAAGGATTTCTGCTTGAAAAACGCTGCACAGATCAGGGAGTCTGATCACTCTACGGTGATAGTCTGGGTACTAGGCAATAGCTCAAAATGAATTATTCCCTCAGCATCCCACATTCCATTCTTGTACCAACCTTTGTTAGCTGAGGGTAGATGGTCATATTTGCTTGCGAGTCCCCTTACCATAACAGTGGGATTTCTTTCAAATGTTTATTTCAGGAGCTCATTGCCTAACCCTTCTGACCTACCCGAACGAGGGACCAAATTGCCATTTAGAACCAATCACGACAATCGTTGAGAACATCATGTCCATACACATTTTGGATTTTTATAGTGGCTTTATTACCATTCTGTTTTTTTCTGCAACAAAAACAGTAAAATATTCTGAAAATGATCTTCCGATACATCCATTTAAACAATGTGTTCATTTTACACAATGAAACTTGCAGACTGAGGAGCAATATATCCCAAATACTAATTTCAATAACGGTTTCAGTATTGGGTTGTTTTTGTGCACTTCATGCCAATTAGAAAATAACCCCCGCAAAAAAAACACGCAATAATTATGCTACAACCTGATATACACATGGTGCTTACAATATATGAAATTGATTAAGAGTTTACCATTTTTTATCTAAAAATACAAAATTAAAATTCAAAATGAATACTTTCATTTAACGTTTTTGTTTGCTTAATATACACTCTTGTTGCTCTCCTATCAACAATAAGGGTAATTCAAATTCAAGGGCAGTTGTGAGAAATCCTGTAGGAAGATATAAATTGTCTTAGTAAGCATGTGTTTTCATGATAATCGTAATGCATTAATGGTAAGCAGTCCTGATAAGATCTTGCATATAATGCAAAACTGACTCGAGAAATTGACAATTTAATTATTGAATATCGTTCCCGTTGCTAATATTTAAATACCCATGTACACGTATATATTTATCATTTGTTATTTTATTTATTTATAATATGAATTTCATTTACAATTTACAGGATTACGACGAGCCTGCCTCAATCATTCGCAAGCAATATAGAATAACTTTTAGGAAATAGTTTCGAAATAAATAATCCTTCTAAATGAATTTGTCATCCATGATGTACAGACTAAATGTCCAACATCAGGCACAATCACAGCAGTCGGCTCAAACAAATCAACATCTACATTTATCGCAACAGATCTCACCCGCCAGTAGTCAGCATCTTATCATTCAACAAACCGGAGGACAGCATTTTCTAAGCGATGACAGTGGGGGCGGTGGTGGCGGTGGTATACCGTCGGTTAATAGCGGCTTAAATGAAAGTGGTCTTAGCTCGAAAGGAGACGACTTAAAAATCTTAACTTCCATTAAATCCGAACCAATTCATGATATTGTTCTACCAACGATCTCTACCGGACCACCTGCTGTTAGTGTAGTTAGCATCAGTAGTGGGACAGTAGGTGTTCCAGCTCCGGGAAATGGCAATATTGTTCTTAACGCCAGCAGCGCTCTTTCTATCAATTCGACTACCAGCGCATCTGCCTCCACAAGTGCAAATTCATCGAACGGTCATTTAGTATTTGTCCCAACGAAAAGAGTGCGGCTTGATGGGTAATATTTATAAAGTTAAATAATTCTGCAATACAAAAATTGATTAATTTAATTTCTTTATTTAAAGCCCAGACGATTGGATATCTTCACCCAGTCCCACAAATATGCCTAGTTCGGCGCCACCATTGAGCCCATCACCCGGTTCACAGAGTCATAACTATAGTACTAATATCTCCAATGGATATGCGTCACCAATGTCAACTGGAAGTTATGATCCTTACAGTCCGAACGGTAAAATGGGTAAGTTATGTTAGTCTTGATTACATTATGAACAACTTCTTCACTGTCTATAATAACTAATATAATTCGAAGTAATAATGTCCAAATTGAATTTATCAATTTTTTAAACATTATCCATCTATGGCAATTGTATTTCTCTCAAATAAAGGTCCTTTGAATAAGGATGGCAAATTTTTCATTGTAAATAGAACAAATTGTGGGAGATATCCACTAATTTTTTTTATTTTTTATTTGAAAGAATATTTTATGGTCTTAAGCATGGAGTACTATATAACGTCGTTTTCGGGAGATCCAATATTTGAGGACTTTATCATATAAATCCGGCCCAATTCGCTGGATAACCAGAATGTTAAATTTGAAGGTATAAATTGCTTGCGGTTAATCCGCATAGACTTGACCCAAAGGAGGAATAATTAAGGTGTGAATACGCACTATCTCCTTGACAAATTTACCTCACCGTTTCACGCGATAATCGTGCCCCCAAATCGCTCTACGGATGTCCATCGTGGCAATCACATGCCACTCAAAATCCATATCAGTTTAGGAAGCAAGAAGTTGATTAAAATTGATTCATAGCGCTTACCGCTAACCGAAATACAGGCCGATGATTCTGCCAGGTCGGACCAAATTAGGACTTATTCAGAATCCAAATCTTACTATTTTGCTTGTTCACACATTCAACTGCTTCATATCCCAATTAGGGTGCACACAATTCCTGGGTCTACAGACCAAATCGAAATAATTTTCTCGTAAACTCTTACATGCCACAAAGATGTTTCCTCAGACCTTGCCTTTCGGTGAAGGACGGGTACTAGCTGATTATTTTTTGAACCGGTTAACTCGAATTTTACCACCAAACAACATCTCGTAATGTCTGCCAGAGCACTGATTTTGAAAATAAAATTTGATAATCTACACACTTTAGTCAACGCTATAGCATTTCATGGTGATTTGGCATACCCTTCTGAAAAATCCACAATAAATTAGACGTTACTTAAAAAACATGGTCATTATAAACACGTGAATTTGAGCGTATCTATAGAAAGACCTTTTATATTCAAACACGCCATTTGTTTTCTCAAGATTTTTATTTTTTATTTGATAAGTTGATATTGAGATTGATTCTGTTGAAAATTAAACCAGACAAGTACATGTGGGTGAGTGAACTTCTGATAATACTCAGTACAAAACCACTACCCACACACCAATAGTTTATAATAAAAACCGTCAGAAGCTTTTGCTTTATACCAGAATTCAATAATAGATGTCGCTTATGAAAGCTTTCTTGAAACCAAATATTTTTTTTTACTTACTTTTGACCTAGGTAATGTTTGGCTCCACTTATTCATTTTATACTACCTTCAGATTGTTGGCTTAGGCTATGGTCATATATTATGATAAATATTGTGGAAAATGTATGACCACATGATTAAAATGGTTAAGCTCATTTTATGCACTGGTGCAAGAAAACTCTGATTGTAATATGTGATTTTTTAAGTGTTTCGTTTTTCATTTTAAAAGCCCAAACACAGGAAAATTGGGAAAGTGTACATTTTTATTTGAGTTGATAAATCAATGCTTGCCATTTATTTTTAAAATTGTTTGACCACGATTACGTCATGTAATCCGTACGGAAGGTCCAATTTAGAATCACTTTAACTTTGATATCTCGCTTATATCACGTGCAATGTTATCTTCCAAGGCTGCAATTGATGGCTTATCAGCATAGATCATTGATTTGATATATCCCCATAAAAAAATAGTTTAGAGGCATAAAATCGCACGATCTAGCTAATCAATTTACCGGTTCAAAACGAGAGACAAATTACTCATCGAACTCATTTCTCAATTGGTACATCGAGACGCGTGCTTTATAGCATGTAGCGCCGTTTGCTGAAACGTCGACCAGGTTCAGCTCATATATTTTGGGTAGAAAAAATATTTAAAATCATTGAACAATAGCGGCCGCCATTGACGGTAACGCTGCTCTCACGGTCATCTGTGAAAAAATACGGGTCAATGAATGTCTTCATTAACGCTGACGGATACAGCCGCAATATTTCCCCCTGTACGCATTCCATGCATACGGGTATGTTACTTGATATCCAATAGTATGAATTTGGTGTGAAAGTTAGTCACTATGGCTTGAATAGCTGGCTCAATAAGTCGATTTTGACGACCGTAGAATGGTCGAAATGCGTGAAAAACATTTTCCACAGAGCACGAATGTTGAAAATAAAATTCAATAATTTGAAAGCGTTGTTAGGGTGTAAGTCTTTCCATGATTAAATAACAATGAACTAGCTGTTTGTTCAGACACCTACCGTTAAAATAATGCAAATAGTCGGAGAATAAGACTGTTTTTGTTAGGGCACTTCCAAAAACATATTTTTTTTATAAAACCTATCAAGTGGGCAACTTTTTGCCTTGCTTATATCAAATTCTCGTCAGCACCGCTGGCGCAGATGACATGGGGATCGCATCCTGCCAACTGCTACGATGTCAAAAGTTAAGTTAAACAGAGTGTTACTCACGCCTCATTGAGGAGACTGATTGCCAAAACTCACTCTGGGGAAAATTAAACTCCCCATCCCCCAAGCACCTGTGATATTTCCAAGTAGGGTTATCTACCTAATATGAAGCCAACTTAATACGAAACAAATATGAGTAGGTACAATGCGCAAGATGCTACTTGTGCAGAAACTCATTTAGTCTTGAGTAAAAATGAATAACCTACAAATAACAAGGATCTCGGCAAATGAATAGAGCTCTTAGGTGGTCGCCTGTAGATCATGATAAATTCAGCTGCGACCAGATTTGTCCCTGGTAATTTCATTTAAAATTTGTGTTGATAATGATCTCGGGGATGTTACTATGTTCTGATACCCAGCAGAGGTGAATTTTAAACCATTCAGTCTTTTCGTTGAGGACTATACGACAATCAAGACCCGCCTTGCACATATGACTTGCTATCTTGGAGTGGCTTAGCTTTCCGTGATGATCTGAATTTCTTTTATGTACTATATTTGATTCTATTCCTTGCGGCAGAGTTACTTGGCAACCATTTCAAAGTCCAGGGACCGTTTGATGGCTCTCAAATTGGTGATGCATGGTGAGGTGTGGAACATCGTAAGCGCATATGCCCCCCTCAAGTAGGATGCGAACAAAAAGAAAAAGATGCATTCTGGCTAGATTTCCACAACCTTGTCAAAATCATCCCAAAGGAAGAGCTTTTGTTTGTTGGGGGAGATTTAAACGGACGGATACGGCACCAGGAACTCTTCAGGTGAAGATATCCTAAACATGTGCAAGTCGTACGGTCTTATAGTGCTAAATACCATGTTCGTCAAACAAAGCCGGCCCCTGATCACTTATAGCAGCGGCGGAAATGAAACTCAAATAGACTATCATTTGGTATCCAGTTTCATGAAGCCACGAGCTAAAGATTGCAAAGTGATCCTGGGAGACGCGATCGTCCCTCAACACCGTCTCCTCCTGACTGAATTTTTTATGGATGCGAGAAAGAAGTCAAAGCAGCAAACGAAGGTGTCTGAGAGAATCAAGTGGTATAAGCTGGATAAAGGAAAAGGCGAAGCTTTTATTACCATCATGGAAAACTACCTTTCTTCCATTATCGATGAGGTCGGTAATGAGGAGTGCAGAGCACAAGACATGTGGGATTCCCTACAACAATCTGGCCTGGAGAAAGCCAAATCACTGCTCGGAACATCTAAAGGCCCCTGCCAACACGCAAAAGAAACCTGGTGGTGGACAGACGAAGCCAAAGCAGTGATACACGAAAAGAAAATGGCTTTCCAAGCTTGGTCAAAGTGCTCTTCTACTAATAGAGAGGAAAAAGCTCGCCGTGAAAAGGTATATAGATGTTGCAAAGGTACCGCGAAGAAAAAATGCGCCGAATTCAAAGCGAAAAGCATGGAAGGCCTCTATCAGGAGTTGGAAGAAATATCGTCTTCCGCGTCTGACAGGAACCAGGCTACCCAGGAGCTTCGACAAAACAATTTGAACAAAGAAGCAAATATCTTTAAGATAGCCGCCCAGAGAAGAAGAAATGCTCAGGAGATTCGTTTCCCAAAATTTATTAACAATGCTGAAGGCCAACTCCTTGTGGAAGACGAAAAAATTCTCCACAGATGGCGACAGTATTGCGAGGAACTTCTGAACGAACAGTTTCCCCGAGTGTACGCCGCCCCGAATCATGCCGAAATATCCGACATCACAGTCGAAGAAGTTCGGTACGCGGTTAAAAACTCCAAGAAAAGAAAAGCTGTTGGGCCGGACGGGGATACCCTCTGAGTTCTGGAAAAAGATGGGAGACATCGGGTCTAGATGGCTCATGGTTCTTATCTCCAAACTTATGAGAGGCGACACTATGCCTAATCAATGGAGGGAAAGCTATCTTCTTCCATTGCACAAAGGAAAGGGTGATACACGAAATTGTGATAACTACCGTTCTGTCAAGCTGATGTCGCACACCATGAAGATCGTTGAACGGGTATTAAATAGCCGACTGCGGAAAATAATACGACTATCTGATGACCAGTGCGGGTTTGTCTCGGGTAAATCAACAACAGATGCAAAGTATAAGGATCATGATGGAAAAGCATCGTGATTCTTCAAAGGACTTGCATATGGTGTTGGTTGATTTCGAGAAGGCCTTTGACCGGCAACCAAGAGATCTTTTATGGGTAGCGCTAAGGCAAAAAGGAGTTCCAGAAACCTACGTGCGAGTGATTATGGACATGTACGAGAGAGCAACGACAAGAGTAAGATGCACCGCAGTAGTCACCGAAGAGTTCGCAATCAAAGTCGGTGTACACCAAGGGAGCGTCCTCAGCCCACTGCTTTTTATAGCAGTCCTTGATTGCTTGCTTGAAGGAAAAGTGACGGACCCCAATGTGCACCAGCTATTCTTTGCTGACGATGGGGCCATTATAAGTAAGAAGCACTTGATGTGTGGGTGGACATTTTTGAGGGACACGGGTATCGTATTAGTTCAAAGAAGACAGAGTATCTGTGCTGCCCGTTCTCTGACCCTCATCAGCCTATTCCAGACATTTACTTGAATGGAAGAGTGCTTCCCAAGTGTGAAAAGTTTAAATATTTGGGATCTATGATTAATAGAGAAGCAACTTGTGATGACGACATCAAACATCGCGTAAGCGTAGGGTGGATGAAGTGGCGGGAAAACTCCGCCATCTTCTGTGATCGAAAAATGCCCCCTAAGCTGAAAGGAAGGCTCTACACTTCAGTTGTACGTCCGGCGCTCACATACGGTTCACAATGCTGGACAATGCACAAAAAGTATGAGAGCAAATTAACGGCAACTGAGATGAAGATGCTTCGCATGACAGCGGGAGTAACAAAGCGTGACAGAATTAGAAGTTCAAAGATCCGAGGAAGCCTCCACGTAAAAGAAACCATCACAAGAAAGATAGAGCGCGACCGACTCAGTTGGTATTGCCATGTTCAAAGGAGAGATCCTTTGAACCCCGTCCAAAAGGCGTTATCAATCAACATTCCAATTTCAACACGCAAAAAAGGCAGGCCGAAAAACAATTGGTGCAAACAAATGCAAAAACACCAGCATTTGATTGGCCTCAGCGATGAAGTAATCCCAAACCGGGAAGCCTGCCGCTACTTTCTGAGGTCAAACCGGCGGACCCCACAAGTGGACCAGTAGGAATGCAGTTAAGTGGGAAGGGTATGGTCCTACACTTCTGACCATAACAACGCCGGAGAAAAAAGGAAAAGAAGATTTGATTCTATTCCAGTCAGAATTGTGCTTCTTTTACCTAGGTGAACTCCGCATGGAAAGTACTTAACTGATGCTTAGGAAATATTGTTTATATTATTTTCTATATTGAGCGGGATGGTAAATTGTTTTGGGTATTTAGAGACAGTGCAATTGAAATTTTCTAGAAAAAAAGGAGATTTGTCCAAAAATTAAGGTGACTCTTTATTTTTATCGAACAATACTTGTTTTTTCATCAATATCTAATTTGTCCCCTTCAAAGTAATCTCTCTCAGATAAAATACACTTGCGCCTTTTTTCAATCATTGAAGCACTTTTTGGTATAGCCTTGAACTCTTCAAGCCATGTGGCCTTTATATCCTCGGTCGTGTCTTTTCATGTTTTGGATTGAAAAAAATATCGTAGGGGCCAAGTGTAATGAATATGTGGCTGAGGCATGAGTACGGTATTGTTTTTATTCAAAAAACAATCAACGTTGAGTGAGTAGGCGCCATTATCGTGATGCAACAGCCATGTTTTTTTTCCCGCGAATACGTACGTTTTCTTCATATTGCTACACGCCAACGGCGCATTACTTCAAGGTAATATTTATTATTCACCATGCGGCCTTCCGGTAAGAACTCATGATGAACCGTTGAAATCGAAGAAAAGAGTAAGCAAAACTTTCCAATGCCAATATCCTCAACATCCTCCTCTGTCGATAACAATTTTCTTTACTGCTTCAATCCATCCGTTGTTAATGTGCTGTGTGGACGCATCGTCATTAAAAACTACTTGGCTTTCTGTGAGGAGCTTGTACCACTTATAAATATTTTTTTTGCTCAGAGTACACTCACCAAATTCCGCAGTCAACATTTTAGATACGTCAACGCTTAATTTTTATACAAAATTTAATACGGAGTCTTTGACACTCCTAAGCTTTTAGTCTTCTACCTTACAAAGCTGGGATAGGGAAGACTTATACAAAGGCTTCCCTGTATGTCCGTCTGTACGTATATATCATATATGTGTCTGTCCACGCAAAGTGAATGTGAATTATAAACAGCAAACATTCTATCATTCAGCCTGTAAATATGCTTCGGTATTTAATTTCAATACCATTGCAGCATGTTTTCTGGTTTGAATGATAAAACTGCCCTCCTTCTTAGTCAGAGGCCAGGTTTCACATCCGTAAAGTGTAACTGGCACTATTATGGTTTTATACAATGCAAAATTCAAGGTAGAAGCCCTGAAATTGCGAGCTGAGCTTGTTTACATATGAAAAACAAACTAAATATCGACAATGTATAAGGAGACATGCATACCAACATAGCATTCGAAAATCAATGCTTATCGGGGGCAATTCCAAAAGTAAACTTATTTTTTTTTAAGAAACCCCATATTTATTGTTCAAAACTTCCGAAGTTTGGTCATCGTGCTATAGACCTTCTAGGCTGGTAACAAAGGCAGCCAACTGTCTACGGTATAAATAGCAGTAGCGTATATAATGCGTAATGCACAGAATCTCTGTGGTGCTTAAAAACGTATTTGAACTTGGTTGCGGTGGCTGATTTTCTCTCTGGTCATCTACTACTTCACTCTAACTACTTAAGAATGCTTAAGACTCCGATCGCTTTCCCACAGCTTTCTTGAATGTGTAAAGACCTATTGTGGCTTTTAGTTTATGTTCAATTGTTTTACATTTTGAAGTTAAAGGTAGGAACTTTGTATTTTGTGGAGAAAAGTAAAGGTTGTGTTTTCTAGACCAAAATAAAAGGCCTATCTACCTGTACAGCATACAAAATCCGGTTAATGGAACTCATGCATTAATGTATATTAAATTATGTATATATATCAAATCGATAAGATTAAAGATGTGCAAACGACAAAAGTATTTTTTTGTTTGTAATCAAATGGCAAAATATAAGATTCAATCAAAGATCATATCCATAGTATTGCTCTCCTATCAGATTTTTAACAAGACTGAAGATTTTAGTAATGATAAACTGGAATTAAGGAAAATCATCAAGTGAATAGACACAAAAAGGCTTGAAGTTTTTTTCAGGAATTTCAATAATCTCCAAAAAGAAACTATCAAAAGCCAGTAGAGATTATGCCGAATTAGAAATCCTAACAATGCAACAAAATATTTTACCATTTATATGGACGACCCTTCCGATCTTCTTGATTTCATTTAACTATTTAACTCACAATCCTATGTTTAAGTAACGTTACTTCATGCAAAATGTCCTAATATTTTCGGTAAAAATTGCTCCTTCCAAAAGTCGGAAATAGGAATTGCATTTCATGTACTACAAAAGTATGAAAATTAGATTTTGCATATTTGATTACTTGTTCATCATAATGTGTTGGAAAATACGTACATATGTACAAATGTATAATACTCATGCTTGTATGTATTTATGCATTTATATTTATCCCCTTATATTTCTTTTTATACCTTTTGAACTGTTTTATTTTATTATTTTGACCCATTTACATTTTGGGATCATTTTAAAATTGAGTGTCCTTTATTTAAAATCCCCTACGTTAAATCTGCAATATACACATATCTACAAGTGCATAATACCTTGTTCAGCCCAGCAGGGCATCCTTACAATAGAAATGAAGTTGAAATCAAGGTCAGTATAACGCATGTTTTATTTTTTTTGTATAATAGCATATTCATGAATCGCAGCCAACAATAAAAAAACAATGGCTTACTTTCAAATTTTGAATATCGATTCTACCAAAAAATTATTGTAAGGGTGATTATCCATACAAATGATGGTGTTTATATCTTACATTATAACTTAATTAATTTGTAAATTTTATAAGCATTTAAAGCAAACCGGAACCAGTAGTAATTAAAATTTATTTTATATTTAAGTTTTACCATTTGTTGACAAATATTATTATAAGGTTAGATTGAAGTTATATTTTTTGAAATGAGAATGGCTAGTTAGTGGTTGTCGAGACAGCTGATTTTTTGTGGCCTCAACTGGATGATTAGGTCCTGACATGCGGTTCCAACAAGGCGGCGCAACGTGCCAAACAGGAAAAGTGAAAAGTGAAACGATGTGAAATGGCCGTCAAGGTCGTTGCAATTTAACGCCCTTAGACTTTTTTCTTGGGCTACGTTAAGTCTCTATCTTATGGCCACAAATCGTAACTAAGCGGACCAGTATTCTCGTGCAAAAAGGTTTCATATTACTGGTGTTGGTATAAAGACTGCGTGTAGATATATGTAATTCGTTAATAGAGGTACTCCTCAAGGTGGAGTTGGCTCACCTCATTTATGGCTGTTAATCAATAGTTGAGCTGGACAGCAAGAGCATAAAAGTGGCAGTGTATGCGGACGACGTGGTAATTTTAGTGACAGGGTTGTATCCTTCTGTTCTATCACTTTCCTCCGGGACTAAGTATCTAACCGTTATCCAAGATCCAAGCCTTATCTGGAAGTCTAATATAGAAAACCGGGTAGAAAAAGCTAGTTTGGCTTTCTAGGTCTGCAGTTAAATATTCAGTAAAACGTGGGGCACAAACCTAGCTGACCCTGTAGGTGTACACAGGCATTGACCGTCCTATCCTCACTTATGACTTTCTAGTTTATTGGCCAGCTTTAAGCAAAGCTTATAACATTGACAAACTTAATGAGATCCAAAGATTGACCGTGCAGGGACGGGTTAAGAATATCCCTGCAGCGATACCTCTCGCTTGTCGTAAAAGGCGACTAAAACAAAGGTAAACAAAAATCACATCTAGGCAATTTAGAAAACACCAAGGTGAGCCTAGGGACACATATACCACCATTAAACTGCCCCACAAGTGTACATGCAAATCAGTGGGTTGACACGACTGGAGATCACCGGTGTTGTAAGAGTAAGATCAAACAAAAAAAAATCTGGAGCATGCCCGTGTCACAAAAAAAAAAAAGGCAGGCCGAAAAACAATTGGTGCAAACAAATGCAAAAACACCAGCATTTGATTGGCCTCAGCGATGAAGTAATCCCAAACCGGGAAGCCTGCCGCTACTTTCTGAGGTCAAACCGGCGGACCCCACAAGCGGACCAGTAGGATGCAGTTAAGTGGGAAGGTTATGGTCCTACACTTCTGACCATAACAACGCTGGAAAAAGGAAAAGAAGAAGAAGAAGAAGATTGAAGTTATATTTTTACTGCTGATCCACTGACATATTTTTCTTATATGAATACAGAAAGGTGCATGAAATGAGTCTGTACCGCATCTGTGCGTCTTGCAATCAGAATAGAAAGAGGGTTAGTAATCGGTATTCAATAAATGTTAATGATTTACTGGACTAAACTAATTTAAATCGACGCCCTGTACGCCCCTTAAATGTACAAAAGATGTTGGAAATGTATCTTTAATCAGCAGCTTACGTGGGAGGATCAAATCACCAACTTAACAGGTAGAACTTACGGCGTCTTGCGTCTATTATGCTACTCTTGGCATTGTCTCTCAGTCTGCCAAGATCCTACTAATCCCTATTTTAATGTTTCCTGGGCTTCTAAGATCTCGATAGTCATAGCTCATGCAAGTTAACAGTTGGGTTTAGCATCACAGTTTTACAGATTACAGCAACGGGATCACATCTCGTGATTCGCTAACACCCTGCTTGGCATTTCAAAGCTTCCTTAAGTTTACGATTCCTTTTCAGACTCAACCAGAGACTTCGCTTCCCTACATCTGGGAGAAGTGGAACATTGATGTTACCTAATTTTAGTTACAGGGTGACCAAAAACTAGTTTCGTTTTTTTTACTTTTTTTCTATAAAATTTCCAAACGTTTTTTTTTTAATTTTTAATAATTAAACAAATAATTAACAAACGTTTATATTTTCCATAAACTGAAAACATATGATGAATAACAGACATGCGACGGAGTATTTTTGTTTTTATTTCTAAAGAATTAATCATACCTGCACATGCATTTTGCGTCTAAAGAAAAATCAGCATTATTTTCAAAAAGATCCGTGCAGACCATATACGGCAATAAAAGCCGACAATTAGCCTGCATATGCACAAAGAGAGTGCCGTGAATCGGTTAGTCTCTAACAACTATCTATTGATGTTTCGCAGAGATGCCTTGAATAACTTATTTAGTACAAACCTCTCTTTGTTTGTCATTCGAATCGAAAATAAATGTAGTATTAGAGGAAAGCTCTTGTTTTAGATGGTAGGACCATCAAGGTGTTTAAAACATCAAATTTGCTTCTCCAATAATAATGCGCTTACCTACATATATAAAGCACCGCGATGAGACGGAGAATACTGAAACAGCCAAGTCATCGAAACGATATTGAGTGTTTAACATACGTGAAGTGTATGTTTGGTAGCACATAGGCCAGTAGTTGCGACTAAGTACTCCAGCGGATAGCAAAAAAGCCGCCGAAGAAAGAATGTCTATAAAGTTACAAGGTATTACAATAATATTTTTAACCAGTCTCCAACGCCAACTTTTTCCATAACACATGTTGATGTCTATGAGGTGAGGTCTATAATAAAAGAGATAGTTTTAATGAGAGGAAATATACATACATAACTACGTTTATTTTTTATTCGCTCGATGTTAGTTGAATGCGTATGTTCTGACGTACTTTTTAATAAAAAAAGGATATTCAGTTGTGATAATATTGAGCAAATAAGATATGTTAGGTTGCCATGATCCACTGGAAAGTACATGTGTCCGCATCAAATGCACAGGCCTGGTTTTGTTCTTAACCAATTTTAATATATTTAAATAATAAAGACAAGGCATGCATGCAATATTCTATGTGCTCGGCGTGGAATAGGATTATCGGCGTTCCCTGCCGGAGGTTTATCTTAGAATTGATATCAATGCCAATGAACTTAGTATAGTTAAAGAATTAAAATTATTTTGGAGAATTTCATTTTTACCTGATACTAATGAAACAAATTTCTGCAGCTAGGGTAGCTGCTTCTACTGTCCGCATTTACCTTTGTACGCAGTTTCCTGTACAGGTATGTACGAAGTATAACAATATATACGACACTCTAGAGAGTAATCCAATTCAATAAATGTTGTTTGACCAAAAATACACGAAATATAAAGATGTCTCATTAGTTTTTCTATTAATCGAATATTTGGCATTACTATTCATTAAAAAATATGCTTCTGAGCTTTGTGCAACCATTGATCAACATCTCAATATCGCGTGGTTTTGGTGGTGAAATTCAAAAGAAAATATCTAACGTTAATGGTATCTCGCGGAGGAGCGTTCAGGCTCAATGGTTAACTTGTATTCTTCTAACACCGTTAGAATGCATTTCAATGCAATAAGCGGTGGATAATTGGTTTAAACTAACATTTGATGTTTGAAATACGCATTATAATTAACAAACACCCAATTGACAGTATTGACAAAAATGGAGACTCGAATTCGTCGACCTATGATATGAAAGGTATCTATCAGATACAATACTTGTGTCTCGTATATGTATACTAGCTTTTATAGACAAGAACGAGGTTTGCTCAAAAAATAAGGTGACTTTATTGTACTCGAATCTATATAATTTAATATCTGTTTTGTATACTTCAAAATAACCTCCCTCAGATATAATAATACAAATGGACCAGCGCTTTTTTCAATATTCGAAGTGGATTTTGGTATTGCCTTAACCTCTATTAGCGATGTGGTCTTTATCTCCCCAATCGTGGCAAATCTATCATTCAGCCTGTAAATATGCTTCGGTATTTAATTTCAATACCATTGCAGCATGTTTTCTGGTTTCACGAGTCTTTTCAGTTTTGGGCCAAGGGGCCAAATCTTGTGAAAACGATGGCTGAGGAATAATTAAGGAATATCAACAGCGATGAAATTTTTTCCCACAAATGTGGAAGTTTTCCTCGTATTGTTTCACGTAAACGGGTAAACGGCGCATAACTTCAAGGTAATATTCCTTACCGTACGGCCTTCCGACAAGAATTCATGATTAACCCCACCACTGTAATCGAAAAAAAAGAGTGAACAAAATGTTCACATTTGACCGAATTCGTCGTGTATTTTTCGGTCTTGACTCTTCTTGTCGCATCCATTTGGATCATGAGTTTTGACGTCAACATGATACCCATGTTTCATCGCCAGCGATGACCCTTTTCAGCAAATCTGGAACGTCATTCAACAGCTCCTGAGCGATACTTTTGCGACGGTTCTTTTGGTCAAAATTTACCGATTTCAGAGCGAAGCGAAGTTCGACAGACGTTTAATTCCCTAAATATCTGAAAAAAAAATCATGGCATTAGCCAACCAATATGACAACAGCTTCTCTGATAGTGATTGTATGATTCTTCATTTGGAAAATTATGTTCATTATTTCGCGGTTTTCATCCGTTGTTGGCGTGCTGGGGCCATCCAGGGCGGGGACCGTTATCAACACCTTCTCGGCCTTTTGTAAAGAGCTTACGAGGGTGGTCCGATAAGTACTTAGCCTACAAAAGAAAAACAAAAATTTTGGAGAAATGGCGATTTATTTTTCAATATAGTCTCCTTTTAGCTCGATACACTTGACCCAGCGATGCTTCAACTTTTTTAACCCGTCTGAAAAATACGTTTTCTCGAAGTCTGCAAACCGCCTCCGTGGCGGCGATGATCTCCTCATTCGACTGAAATTTCTGCCCGGCGAGTGACTTTTTCAAGTTTGGAAACAAAAAGAAGTCGCACTGGGCCAAATCTGGAGAATACGGTGGATGGGGCAGCAGTTCGTAGTCCAATTCGACCAATTTGTCCGTGGCGAGGGCGGAGGTGTGAGCCGGTGCGTTATCATGGTGGAAGAGCAATTTTTTCTTCGCCAAGTGGGGCCGTTTTCTCTTGCGTCGAATCGGCCCAATAATTCGGCATAGTACAGCCCTTGACCGTTTTGCCCAGGTAGTCGATGTGGATCACACCTTGTGAATCCCAGAAAACGGTGGCCATCACCTTTCCGGCCGATGGGACAGTCTTCGCCTTCTTCGGAGCACGTTCACCGGGTGAAGTCGACTGTTTCGACTGTTCCTTGGTCTCTGGTGTGTACCAGTGGATCCATGTTTCGTCGACTGTCACGAAACGACGCAGAAACTCCTTCGTATTGCGCTTAAACAGCGTCAAACACTGCTCTGAAATAGTCTCACGGTTGCACTTGTTGTCCGGAGTGAACAAACGCGGAACCCATCGCGCCGACAGCTTTCTCATGCCCAAAATTTCATGCAGGATATGACCCACACGATCTTTTGAAATGCTTACTGTCACAGCTATCTCGCGCACCTTCAATCGGCGGTCTGCCAATACGAGATCGTGGATTTTCGTCACGTTATCCTCCGTGATAGCCGTTTTCGGGGCACCTGGACGTGGCTCATCAAAAACCGACGTGCGACCACGTTGAAACTCGTTAAACCAATTTTGCATGGTCGCCATCGAAGGAGAAGAGTCACCGTACACAGCATCCAAACGCTCTTTGATTTCGCTGCGCGATTTCCCTTCCAAAAACAAAAATCGAATCACCGACCGATATTGCTCTTTTTCCATTTTTCTAAAATCTGCGGACACTCTCCCTTCCACACGCGGTCAAAACAAAACTTCGAGTCCGATCCGGCTGACGACAGTAGCCGTCTACTAGAATGTACTACACGATAGTAAGTTGGTCTTGCGATACTGGCGCCATCTGGCGGCGAGGCTAAATGCTTATCGGACCACCCTCGTATACCATTCATAAACAGTTTTGTTCCTCAGAACGGACCCGCCAAATACCACAGCCAACATTTCAAGTGCGTTGAAACATTTAATTTTGTTTTTTACACAAAATTTAATACAGATTCTTTGATCCATTTTTTTTTTTCAATAGTTAAAAATCGCCAAGCATACCAAATCACGTCTAAGCTTCAACATGTGTACAAACATAACAAAATAAAATCGAATATCGAATGAATTTAGTTTCCAAAAGTCAGCTTATTTTTTAACAAATCTGGTATATTACCAGTTACCAAAACCCTAAATAAGAACTAGGGGTTAATAAATATTTTAAATATGTATGACAGTGGCACTGCTAAAACGAAGTTCATAAAAATAAATTGGAAATTAGAATGGCTTTTTTCGGGGGAAATATTAAGGAATGTGTACGTACATACACATATGCATATGTATTGTAGAGTATTTAAACTTTTTCTTTTTTTCATTTTCAATGCACACGCTCTTTCTCTTTCATTTAATTTTAAAATTACAATTTATAAATTAAGTCACAATTCTTCTGGCTTCTTCAATAGCTCGATGTTGACTCAAATTTCGTCATAAAATTCAGATTTCGTAAAACTAATTTTTAAATGAATGGATGATTGGTCATGCAGAATTATCATATTTGGGACGATTTCAACCCACAAAATATATTTATACCAAAAGCAACCCGAGAACGTCACTATTAGCAGGATCGTCTGTCCGTTCAAAACATAATCAATACTTTATTACTTCCCTACGATCGTAGCCCAACTTTTTCTCTGTTGGAAAGCTGATACTTGATTTTATGCAGTCTCTTTTTCTGTATTCATACATATTCCCGAGTCACGAATCTAGATCATACGGTAATAGCACAGTAGTGTAGTGGTGTAGTACATAGTGGTCGTGGTCTTTCGGCAACCAGTAATTTGGATCCTTCCATGCGCCATTAATCGCAGTGATGAAGATGGTGATCTAGATCTTCTGTCCGTTCAAAACATGATCGGCATTGCCATTACCGTGGCGAGTGCTATACAGGGTGTCCCACGAGCAGTGTGCCAAAAAGCTAGAGCGTGTAGGTCTGGTCAAGACAAGAAAAAAATCCTATGGAAGGGGGGGGTCTATTCCCCCCCGTTTAGCCGGGAGTGGCAATTTTCTAAAAAAATTGACTTAATTTGGAAAAAAAATTATTTAAAATCACCAGTTACATCCACAATGCCGTGATGTACTTTTTTGTAAAGCCAGAAACCTTTTCTTTTATCATGTTTTTAAACGAAGCTGTTTTAAGGAATATTTTTTGAGAAATTAATTTTCAAACTCAAAATTTTGAAAAAAAAAATTTTGAACTATTTTTTTTCAAAATTGTATGTAATTAAGTACTAATTTTTTTTCAAAAATTCAATTCCCTAGTTAGTTTAAAAAAAAAAAATGTCTTGTAGTTTTTGAGAAATTAAAAAGAAATCCGAACCACTTTTTTCTAAGAAAAACCTTTTTTTTGGTTTTAACGCGGCTGGACTTGTAGGCAAATTAATGTATGAAATATTGACCTCTTTTTTATTATTTTTAAAAACTTTGGAGTTTTATTATAATCAATTTTCAATATGATCCCGATTTTTTTAGAAGGCAAAGATTATATCTCCTTCTAATGGCTGCACATAAGTCAAGCAATTTGACTCCAGCGACTTCAATCCGTTCTTTCAGTTGTTCCAAAGATACTATTTCCACTTCGTAAACATAATTCTTCATGAATCCCCACACATACAAATCTAGGGGAGTTAAATCTGGTGATCTAGGTGGCCATTTCGTGGGGCCCCTTCTACCGATCCAACGGTCACTAAAATGATCATCCAGCCAGTTTCTAACCCGTAAGCTGTAGTGTGCTGGTGCTCCATCTTGGTGGTAGATTAAATTATCTGCTATGGCCAAAGGAACTTTGTCTATCAAATCGGGCAAAAGGTCTTGTAGGAACTGCAAGTATGATTCTCCATTAATAACGGCATTCAAAAACCGGGGTCCGATTACAGTTTGTCCAACAATACCAAGCCAAACATTACAGCTAGAGCGATGTTGTGATTTATTTTGTTTTTTGTTGTGTGGATTGGTGTTATGATGCAAATTGATGATGCAAATTGTGTTGTGGAAGTTAGTAATCCCATCTCTGGTAAACTGTGCTTCATCCGTCCAGAATATCTTTGCAAAATAGCTTCGTTCAGTTTCATCTCGAAGCAGTAATGATCAACAAAATTCTGCTCTCAAAAACTTGTCCTTTGAGGTGAGTTCCTGAACTGGCCTAAAATGGTACGGGTGTAAGTTTTCGGTATGAAGCACTCTCCATACTCTAGATTTGGGCACTCCAAGCATAATAGCTATACTCCTTGTACTATGGGAGGGATTACGTCGGACCAAATCCAAAAATTGCGGTTTTATTGTCTTAAGGTCCTAGCGGGTAGAACCCATCGGCGGCGGGCGGACCCAGACGAAATTGGCAGGTCAGTTTTCAGGCATTATCAATGAAAAAAAAGGATTAATCCAGGGATATTCCAATACTGTGTCACTTTATTGTATCCTCATAAAACTCCGAATTTTTTAAAAATAATACAAAAGTCGTCAATGTTTCATACATTAATTTGCCTACAAGTCCAGCCGCGTTAAAACCAAAAAAAAGGTTTTTCTTAGAAAAAAGTGGTTCGGATTTTTTTTTAATTTCTCAAAAACTACAAGACATTTTTACATCTGGTTTTCTGTTTTTAACTAAAAACTAACTAGGGAATTGAATTTTTGAAAAAAAATTAGTACTTAATTACATACAATTTTGAAAAAAAAATAGTTCAAAAATTTTTTTTTTCATTTTTTTTTCAAAATTTTGAGTTTGAAAATTAATTTCTCAAAAAATATTCCTTAAAAAGCTTCGTTTAAACATGATAAAAGAAAAGGTTTCTGGCTTTACAAAAAAGTACATCACGGCATTGTGGATGTAACTGGTGATTTTTAATAATTTTTTTTCCAAATTAAGTCAATTTTTTTAGAAAATTGCCCCTCCCGGCTAAACGGGGGGGAATAGACCCCCCCCTCCCATACGATTTTTTTCTTGTCTTGACCAGACCTACACGCTCTAGCTTTTTGGCACACTGCTCGTGGGACACCCTGTATATCGATTTCAAGCAACTTTTTCTGGCTTAAATTGGATGTTTTGGATTCTGACGACAATTAAGTAGTTCCAATAGACGTCATTAGATTAATTTCTTTGTGGCCTTTTAAAAAGTAAAGAATCTTAATGCAGTAATGTCTGAGCAAGTCCTTGAAGATGCTGATGTTCTTCTGATGTTCTGAAAACCAATAGAGCTACTCCTGGTGCACATATCACAATGTTAACTGCATATATATTTTTATGAAAATAAAAACAAAAGCACAAATCGAAATATTTACATATGTATGTACCTGTTTTATTTAAAAAAAAAATATATATACATATAACTAGGCGCGACTTTTGAAAGACCTTGTATTCTTGTATTTATGTATATCAAATTTGCAAGAATTTCAAGGACATTTTTTATATATACCTATGGCTTACTTTTCTATATACAATCGACGAAAAATCCAACAAAAGGTTTTGTGCATGCACTTCTCTTTATTTTGAAATCACTTACCTGTGTATGAGTACTCGCTGGGCAAGGATATTCCTTGCACGTGTAGCACATTCGTATACATACTATAGTGCGTTTAATCCGCTATATGGGGTCTTAGTATGAATAGCGTTGTCTTATTCTTTCATTTGTTTCCTTTTTTTTTTTGGTCGTCACTCCGCTTGCATGCGGAGCAGGGACGAATGTTTTGGCAGTGTATGGGTAAGAAATAACATTGGAAGGTCATGGGAGTTTTTTGCCTTATTTGATCATTTGAAGACCCCTTTTAATCTTTTTTTTTTAATTTGTGTATCAAAGTAAACGATATAAATAAACATTTTTGTTCTTTTCGTGTTATCGATTCGTTTAATATGTTTATTTACTTTTGATTCTGAGTTGAAATTCGAGTGCATTTATTGATAAGCTACAAAAGGATAAACAATGTATGTACACATACCTATACATAATTGTGCGTCGAATAATCTTTAGCAAAGGTATTTCAAACTTGAACAAACGTTTTCTTATTCATCTCCTTCCTTAACTTTCACTCTAAAGCAATTGCAGATCCATATCATTTGCAGATGTGTAAGTGATCGTGGATTCGTGAGAAACCATTTAAGCAAACAAAAGTGTTCAGAAGAATGCCGAAGCAAATTTCAAAAAAAAAAATACTCTACATGTGTATGTTTTGTTAGTATATGGTATCCGTGTCCTTGGCCATGAAGGTTCCAGACGGCAATTATGGAACAGGTTCAAGTTTCCTATTCACATGCTCGACTACTGACCGACTAACGATTCATTCCGTTGATATTGTCCGATTTTTTTATACATATACATAAGTGGATACAAAAAAATGTGTGTTTGTGGGTAAACTTTTTTTTACATATTTACTTGCCTTTTTAGCTTCCACGTACGTACTATGTGCAGTTTCCAACAAGAAATAAAACAGGTTTTTTGTTTTTTTTTTGTTCTTGAGAATAAGTATGCCGCTGCATTCTGCACACAGCCATGTGTACATATTTTTGGTGTTGAAAAGGGTCTGAAGTTTGGTATTCTCACCACTTAAAATTTTACTGTGGGTACCTATGTAAGTGACTGATAACATTTCCTTTCAAAATCGATCGTATTCAAAAATTATTTTAAAACTTGTTTGCTTCTATTAAAATATGATAATCACAAATCATAACAAATATTCTTTGCTATTAAAGTTGGTTTATGAGACCTTCTAAATGCATGTACTTGTACTTGCTACAGCATGATCAAATTAAATCCTTATTTTTAGAGGTGCTATTGTATACCAATCTTATGTGGATATTCTGCCAATACAAAATAAGATATATTGAAAATATACATATCTATAAGTGAACTACTTATAATAAGCTGGGTACTTTTCAAAAGGAACATACGAACATACAAACATACGGTTGTTCAAAAAATAAGGTGAATTTTTGAATTTCGCGAGCTAAGGACGTTCGAATTTCAATTTTGTTGTTATGTTGATAAAGAGGCCCTCAACATATGTTGACATTGTCAGCCATTTTGGATATTTAGTTTGTTTTTCACAGATGTAAAAGTTGGACTTGTTTTGGTATTTTTGGCTATTGAAAGAATTTAATCAAAAAATCTGTATTCAATTTTGTGCGAGAAATAAAATAAAAGGTTGACTTCGGCATTCAACGAGTATACTCATAGCAAAGGAAAAAAATGTTTACTAGCGATACGAGTTTTTCACAGTGCAATGAAGTAAATCGTAATGGAAAATCGTCGAAATTTGCTAAATTTTTACCAAAAGAATTGTCGCATGAGCATTGCTCAGGAGCTGTTGAGTGATGGTAATGATGATGATGCTATATGGTTACAACGTCGTAACCAAAGCGCATTCATCCCAATGAAATGCCCCTACTACTATTACTACTTGATTGTAAAATTATTCAATAAAACCTTCGTTAGCGACTGTATGCCCGAATCAAAGGCTCTTTATTCATATAGATCGTGCTAGCAATTAAGAAATGATGCTTTGAGCATGCTTATTGGTTTCACGCTCAACTACGCCTCTTACATAATAATCCAGGGGATTGAGGTCTGAGGAGCTAGGAGACCATAAGTGCGGGGTAATGAAGTCATGAACATTTTAACAATCTAATCCTCTGCCGCCACGTTGCTTTTGAAGGAGCAGAGTCCTGCTAAAATGTGTATAGTCTGTCCTCGCATAAGTTATCAAACCAGGGTTTCATGTTTTATGAAAAGCATTAACACCAATTTCTTGAGTAAAGAAATGAGGTGGCATAATATGTCCTTCATTCGTTACAATTCATAGAACCGTAACAGTAGCTGGAATTTTTTTATGCATAGCATGGAGAACCTCTGTAGGATCTGGACGCAGCCATCTATAATTTTTACGGTTGGTTCTTTTGTCTTGATCAATTTTTTTTTTCCTCAGCATTTTAGGAACTCCGGAGTTCTCCGTTCCCGAGTTTGTATCAACATAAACTATCCTCTGCGCATCACCTAAGCTTTATAGCGAAGGTTTTCGTGAACAATTGACGGATTAGGGAAAAAAACTTTAAGGTCGCTCACAGAGAGCACCGTGGCGCAGTGGGTAGTGTGTCGGCCGCTGACGCATGATGAGCGAGTTCGGATCCCGATATCACCAACATCATTAAATGATTATTTCGCGGTTTCTCTCCTCGGCGGGGTACTGGCAAAACCCTCCGTTGTACACTAGCCTTGAAAAAGCTTCTCGGCTCCCGCCGTTCAGAATCGCATTAAGCTTTAGGTTCCGTTCACTTGTGTGAAAAACAAATCGCACACAACATACATAAGTGAATAAAACAAGCTTGGTTCTGGCTCTTCATGAGCTGTAACGCCAACAGATAGCAGAAGCCTCCAAAGATAGAAAAAAGGTTCCTCACACCGACTCTCATTGATTTCAAAGGGTTTTTGGGTTACGATCGATTGTACTTATTGAATAAATTGTATAGTTTTAATACTGTCTGAACAATCCTCATGTTTTTTACGCTTTGCAACAGATTCTGTAACGTAATATAAATTTTTCATAAGCTATCCGAGGCGGCATAACGGTAGGTTAAAATGCTAGTTATTTAATTTGATCCCAGATACCTGAATTTGTATAAAGGGATAATCCGAGGAGCCAATTCTCTGCGAACAGACCATTCCTTGGTCTGTAAAAGACGGCCTCATTTTGTTAGAGTAGAACGTTGGATTTTTACAACAAACTAACGCAGATAGATGAGGACGTCGTCCGCATGGAAGATTATTTATGAACATAGAAAATAATAAGGGGCCGGGTACAGATCCTTGTAGTGCACCAGAATTAACAGATGTATAACTAATATTTTCTGCTTCATTTTAACTACGGATAACATAAATATTGTGTAAGAGTAGAATTGAATGGTCAATACAGTCAACAGCTTTGGAATAATTAAGAAGAACTATATTCCGATTTTATTTTAGTCCAATGCTATACGCAAATATGTACATAGTTACGCTGATAACTGCAGATTCAGAGCTGTGCTTATGACGAAATCCCGGTTGCTACATGAACGGTTATTACTTGCGCCTAGATATTTGGTTAGCCATCATCTTTTCAAGAACTTTAGTTGGAAAATAGAATGCAATAATAGGTCTGAAATCTGACGGAACTGATGGATTAAGTTTTTCTCGGAATCGACTCTGTATTATATTTTTTTCCATTTCTAGGGAAACCTGTTGCTATAAATACAAAAATTATAGATATGTAAAATGTATAGAAGAATGAGGGGGTTAGACCAAATTTTAAAACTTAGGCAATACACAGTTAGGGGCAGTATCATTCACATCAATTAGCATAAACATCAATTGACTACACACATTCAAAACAGAAGCCTTCATTTGAGTCCCCTAAGCTTGTCAGCTTTTCAGCCCGGTTTTTGTATTTGGGATAAAATTACATTTACCTCTACTCTCCTTGACAATCACTTCGAGATTTTTCAAGTTCTTCCATAGTTCTTTAGGGCTCTGTTTAACTTCAAGTTTGTTCAAGATATATTCCCGTTTGTAGAAAAGTATCATTGCAACTGCTTTGTTCCGAGCAATGGTATTCTGGTGCCAATTGTATTCAAACTGTCTTCTTTTATAAAGCGAAACACGTTCTCTTTCGTTGATCTGCTCTTTAAAAAGGTCGTTATACCATGAACATGGTATGTATATCATTATAATGAAATAATATTTTTTGGGTATATCAATGTATCATATTACAGTTATGTATATTATTCCCTGAAAATCAAATTCGGCTTAGAAATCATTTAACAGTATGTGTTTTTTTTTTTGTAATAATTGCGTCCACAACATCATTAGCGCTTCTGAAATAAATTCCAAATAAAATATTCTTTTACTCTTAATTTTTATATGTTAGCAACAATTTTTCTATAAAACACTTTAAGGTTTTAATTTATTTCATACATGTACATATGTATACTAAGATGTATACAATACACGTGCTTGCATAAAAACCTCTCGAAAACCGGATTCGATTACAAGCTAAATTATTATAACAATGAACGA
Organism: Merodon equestris; assembly: GCA_958301585.1. Taxonomy (NCBI): domain Eukaryota; kingdom Metazoa; phylum Arthropoda; class Insecta; order Diptera; family Syrphidae; genus Merodon; species Merodon equestris. The sequence continues at coordinate 76,086,023 of OY284416.1, read as the reverse complement.
AATGTCTCGCTTAACAAGAGTTTATTTTGACCCTAAAGCACATACACCAGCTAAATTGGTTACAATAATTAACCTATACATTGGAGTTGCTACTACGGTAAGGGAAAGAGGAAACCACTGACTTTGGGCCACGAGATGACGAAATTAAGTTTCGTTTACTGCCTTAACTACTTTTCTAAAAACATAGTGGAGAAATACATACGCGGCATTGAAACACATAATCACTTCTAGGAAGAGTTTTAAGTTTTTTTTATTCTTTTCTGTTTGTTAACTGAGTAATAGGCTTATAATTTGCACGAGTATGCTCTTGACTAGCTCGCGTTTTAGTCTTATTTTCCTTTTATTGGTATTCTTTTTATTATTATGTTCCAAGTGTTTTTGTTTTTGCAATTTTTTAATTTTTTTTCTCCCCGAATAAGTGTATGATATTTCAAACGGATATTTTACTTGCCAACTAAGGTGTTGTGTCTGATGATTATATGTATACACATTCGAAGGGAATACATATATGCCTGTAGCACGCCTATATTTGAGGTTTATGTGTATTAATTTTTCTTCGCAAGGAGTTATCCTTAAAAACACAGTCTTAGTCGTCTTATTTAGTTTAGATAAAGAAACAGTATGTATCGAGTATTAAAAAAAAATGCATAAAAATTTAAGATTTCATTGAAGACGGCTTGTAATTGATTTTATAATTCATGTTATATACCTATTATATTGATAATAATTAGATAAACTTACACAAGTTCACTCCTAATATATTCTTAAATCTACTTATGTTTAGGTTTTGTTTACGCCTTAAATTCTCTAGCTTTTTGAGGATAACTAATAATACATACATACATATATACACTTTATCAGGGATCCGTAGAAAAAGTTAGTAATGAATATCAATAGTTTATGCTTAGCCTGACAACACTTTTCTTAGAAATTGTTATTAAGTTTAGTTCTTGCTTATGTATGCGCACACGTACATTTGAATATACTGCCATTCAGACATGGCAATAGAAGATTCATCAACTTTACGCCTAACATTGTGAAAAAAATTCTGGAGCTTGTGACCATAACTACTCTTGGTCTGTTTGCCTATTCTGCCATAGTTCTTAGGTTCAGGTGAAGTCAGGTGAAGGCGTCAACAAGTTTTGTAACAAGTTAAGTTGCGATCTGCCGCTTTAATCCGGTTGATGATGTCGAATACTTTATTGTGATAGTTTCCTACTCTAAATATACTCTTAATGTATAGGGTGGGCCGAATACATGTTTCTTTTTAAAAATGCAATAAAATGAACAAAATTAATTTTTTCCATGTATTATGGCTTTATTAGTAAGAACAAACATTCCCAATTAATTATGAAATACAACGTCGTTCAAATGGCTTCGCAGTAGCGCATTCTGTCAGCCCAATTGTCCAAAACCTTGTTGATGGTTTCGGACTGTAGCTCACAGACTGCTTGGATGATATTGGCCTTAAGTGCTTGAATCGTTTCCGGATTGTTGGTATAACATCGGTCCTTCACCGTTCCCCACAAAAAAAAAGTTCAAAAGGGTCAAATCGCAGCTCTGAGGTGGCCAATTGACATCGCCAAGACAGTTGAAAACATGATTTGGAATTTGGAGCGCAAAAGATCGATTGGACACGGGCTGCGTGGCATAGCGCGTCATCCTGCATGAACCAGAGGTCGTCCAAATCCATACCAAGACGTTGTTCCCAGCCTCAGTTTCGAAGAAAAATTGTCCAATGATGCCACTACTCCAAAATCCACATTGTCACTCTCTGTGGATGCATTGGCTATTCGACAATAACGTGCGGGTTTTCCGAGCCCCAGATGCGGCAATTTTGTTTGTTAACGTAGCCGCCGAGATGAAAATGCACCTCGTCAGAAAAAATGATTTTTCGCCCGAAATCTCAGTCCAATTCAAGCTGCTCTAAGGCCCAAACTGCGAAGCGATAACGAAGCGGATGGTCGCGCACCTTCCATTGCTGAGTCAATTGGACATTGTAAGCGAATAATCTGAGATCTTTGTGCAGAATTCTCTTTGGAGTAGTTTGTAAAATGTTGAGTTATTAAGATTGATGGCGAGTTGATGTACAGCAGTCGTGTTGGGTGCTTCACTTTGGCCAAAACTTCTTTTTAAAAAACGCACTGTTTGGGCTACACAGCATTCACTTTGGTAATAAGTTTTCAATATTTCCCAACGTTTTTTAAGCGTAAAGCGACTCATTTCGTTCCGCGGAGGTATGATATGGATTTTTGTCAAAATTTAGAGCGGGAAACAGCTGTCAGTGTCAAAATAACCTATGATTTAAAAAAAAAAAAACCACTAGATGGCCCACCCTTTACCATTTTGCGGGGCTTGAATTGATTTTTTTTAATAACTTTAAGCACATTATCAGGTACCACTCAGCATTTGCCTTTTATCGAACGTATGTATAAGAATTACGCTCCAATCTATATAGTTGGGAAGAAGCAGATTCAGAGAACTCCTTTCAATCCAATTTCTATATGAACTTTAAAAGGAGGTTTAAGTTTAGGAATTATAAATGGCCTTCTGAAACTTGATTCTTGTCGAAGATTTGCAATCTTTTCTGGGTCAGCGGTCTAGAAGAAGATGACATTATTTTTTTTTCTATTCCCTTAGTGTGCTGAACTCTATACAAAACTTAAGTCGTTATATTTTCTTTGGTTATATTTGCCTAGCAATAATTTAGTCTATTTTTGACCATTCGTTTTTGACCACCAGACCCTAACTCCCTATCTGAGTTTTCTGACATTGTGGGTGGTTGTGTGATTTCCCGTCTAACATAATGAAGTTTCTTGAGTTCTTTCCCACCAAGTTCATTTTTTGCCCCATTTCCTTTAATATCACTGTGGGAATTAATTTGTCATTGATTTTTATTGAAATTAAACCAGCTTCCTCCGTGAAAACCAAAGAAGTGTGTTTTTTTCAGGATGGTACATTAGCTGACGTATACAAAATAAAAGCAAGTCGTACAATAAGTCAGATATTTTGCCATGGACGATCTATTTTTACACTCTCACTTTTATGAATAACTAAAAAGAAAATTAAAAACTTTCACAAGTAACCTTAACCTTTAAGAGAAGTTATGCAACAGTTTAGGAATTGAGGCAACAGTGTTAAGGAAGCAACTGAGCCACAGTATTTTGCTGTAGTGAAACACCTTTTGTCTGAAGGTCTTATTAAGAGCTTATTAAGTTCCTTCCGATTATGTTATGCGTTAATGCCAACTATTTAAGAAGGTCTCACAGTGCCAACTTACAAGTCTAGCTGTCTAATTTTACAGCTTCTTTTTTTCCATTTGGCATCAAGTAAACTTTGAATCGTCCTCATCAGCTGAAACAGGTAAGTTGCTGTGCACATGCTTGCATCGGTATGGTGTTAGGACTGTAGAAGTAGCCCTATCGTATAGGTCTACTACGCAATCCAAACCAAGTCCTGAGACATTGTCTCTCAAGCACCGGAATCCTTTCCATTAAGCTGGCTCTTACATTGGACCACTTGGGACATGTGGACCTCCTCGAAAACCTTGCTGATACTCGGAAGGAGTGTTATCGACATCTCTTTAATTATATCGTCCATTTGTTTCATGTACCTGACAATCTCGTCGTGTGATGAGTTCCTATTAAACTGTGGAAAGGAGGCACTTTTAGTGAGCGCTCTCGTCAGGGAATGGGCATAACATGACAAAAGCTTCGTGTTACGGCGATTGTAAGTGCGCTAGGCCCACAGAAGCAAGTAGATTTCGTCCACTCGGGTCGCCTGTTCATGGATCTTCGGTTGAAACCAATCTGATATTGGACGGCGAACAGGATCGCATGCAGATGAATTTACAAGCCCTATTACATGATCTGATTTATTGAACTATATCCCGGCTCATGCGAATCTTCCAGAGCGTAAGAAACATCAATGGTGCCCATCGTTCGTTATAGAGTGGATTTTCAAACGTAAACAGAAAATTACTACAATTTACGAAAAACTGTCAGGCCCTCATTGAGAGGTTTCATAATGAACATTTCCATTTAAATGTTTATGTAAATAAACCGAGTTGTAACTTCTGGTTATCTATTAATTCAAGACTAAAAAAAACAAACAAAATAATTTATGAAAAGCTAAGCTATGGTACATATATTTATTATCTGATTGGTCGCCCAAATATGTAATAGGGGCACTTTATTTGCCTAATGCAAGCCTTAACAAAACAAAATACCTTAAGAAATCAAAACTGAAAAAACAGTTTCAACAATACGAGTATAAAGCTAAAATAAGCTTAATATCTATTAGGAAGGATAAAATTAAAGAGAAGGTGAATGCGATCGGTAGAGAGCATTTCTAAGATAGGGTTATGTGAGATATAGATCCAACAGAGCGGAAATTACTTCGCGCAACCTTCTGGAAATTGTCACGTAGTAGCCATAGTTCGTACGATGGGAGTTGATGGGGAAAAGGGATATGGACCGAAGGCTTCGGGGAATGATGTTTAGGGAAATCATTTAAGTGAGGGGCAGTCAATATTCCCGGTAAGTAGGTCATGGATAAAAAAGTATATCTGCCATCTTGCGTTCTTCTTCTGCGGGCTGTAAGTTTATTAGCTTTGAGCGATCCTTTAAAGGTGGTAAATTGAAGGTATCGGTTTAGGAAAGACCACTAAGAGTAAAAATAAAAAATAAACCTACTTTGGGCAGCCTCAATGCGCGCAGGATAACGTAAAATGTGACTAGATTTGACTAGCATATTCAAAAAGGGGCCTAAAATAGTAGTATATGAAGATTTTGTGACGTAGGAATTCGAAAACTCTTGGGCCAGAGCTCACGAATCCGAGAACGGAATTGGCACATTTGATAATGTTGTTGATATAATGGCGAATGTTACGTTACCGGTCACAGACAACACCTAAGTCAACCAAAAATTTAACAGGAGGAACAATTTCATGACATAAGGTGAAGGAAGTCCTGGAAGGTGAAAGGAAGCACGTATGCGTGTAAGTGATAACTTGACATCCGTTAACATTGAATACGAGATGATTTTTTTTTGACACCGAATAGTGAACCTGTTCAAGTTGTTTTATATTTTGTTTGATATTTTCCTAGTCATCAGCGCATACAAAAAGATAAAGTTCTTGATGACGCAGTAAACATCATTAATGGTTGGATAAATATAAGCGGGCGGAAGTGGTTGCCTTGGGAGACTGGAAAAAACGTTGTCCTGTCGGTCTTTGATTTGATTTGATCCATAGAATAAAGCCGGGGAAAATCAGATGCGAGATTTTGTCGAAGGTCTTATACTTCTTTGCTGTCCTCAAGTGCACACAAGGATTGTGAGCAAATTCAATATGGTTAGCCGTTGTCGACGTCGATCGACACTTTAGGAACAAATGTCGATTTGGGGAGAAGATATGCTTGCAGTGAAAAAATACTCTATCGTAGACGATACTCACAAAGAGTTTAGGAATGTAAGAGAGTTCAGCAATAGGGCGATAGTTGGATACCTCATTCTTTCGTCTTTTTTTGTAAAATGGGTTAATGTTTTTTTCCAAAGCTGAAGAAAGAGTTTCTATGAAATGGAAATAAGACCCTGACGAATATGAACAGATAATCGGCGCATTTTTTTTGTTTTGAAACTATGGCGAGAGAGCAGTTAGGACCGGACGATGACAAAGGCAGGAATTATCTTCTCTCACGCTAAAGACGTCTGAGGGGAGTCTTTCTTACAACGAAAGTAGTCATTATGTAGTTGAAGGAACTCTTTGAGGAATGATTGGCTGAAGGAATGAGCAAAAAAGTTGGCAACTATTTTGGAGAAATATTGAGAAAATTAAAAGTAGAGCTTTTAGTTTTTGTTTTTATAAAGTGGTAAATGTCCTTGAGATCGATGATAAGAGGATTGCATTCGATCCAGGTGTCGGAGGTAAAAAAATATGCGATAAGCATATTCCATGTCTAAAAAACATTTTCTCTTAATTATGTGATTTATTTACAATTAAATTTTGAATATTCTAACTATTTCAGGATACACCCTATATAGCCCATTAATGATTTGATTAGTATCCCTCTAATATGGAGTCATTTTTCGAACCAATTCAGTATAGTCTGAAATGTTCAGTATTGAAAAAAAAAGAATTAAAAAAGTATTTTATTTAATATCATATATCGGTATAGGTAGGCATCGATACACATGTCTCCACAAATGTGTACGAGTATATAATATGTAATGCGATACTAAAGCAGCAAATGAGAAATAAAATTATCGGAACGTCATCACCATACGAAAATATAGCAATATAAACAATTACTCGTCTGGCCTTGAACAAATGCAGTGACCTTTGTCAGTGAACGTTTATCGTTCAACACTCTCGACGAAAAATGAAGGTGAAATGTCATACACATGCTTGAGTGTATACGGACTGTATGAGTAATTTCTCGTGCTTGAATGTGTTCTATTTATTCAGTGTAACTTATTTATGTTTTTCATACACTTATTTAAATTCTATAATATAAGTGCATCAAAAAAGAATGAACACATGCAAGGAAATATAAAAAAAGAAGAAAAACGATTGTGTATGCAATTGTATATACGAACAGATAAGTACAATACTATGTTATTGTATTCAGTTATTAACATCGAAATTTAATTTGAATCTAAATTGAATGATCTATGAAAATTGTGTTAGTGTTTTAAAAAGATCCGGTGTAGATATATACATACATATATGACGAATGTGTGATTTGCAAATTAAATGCAAGGCTATGTGTAATAGGAGCATTAATTATAATACTGAATAGAAACCCAATTTCCGTACCTAACCCTTTTTGACCGGTAACTTTTTTTTTAAAAAATAATCAAACCCAAAAACCAAAGGCTCACTTGATACCCCTACAAGGATCATCGTCCTTAATTTTGATTTTCTTTTGGTATGGTTTTTTTGGTTTCTGTTCTTGAGTCTTTTAGTAAGTTGAGAATCGACTTTAGATACATCTACTGAAATCTGGTTTTTACAAATTAATGCAATTTATATAAATATTCTCAATTCTCGTAATAAATATGCGGATCGCAAATTGCCATCTACCCCTATTGAAACAAAGCGTATTTAGATTCTAAACATCTAGATATTTGACTTTGGATAAGCAATATTTGTGTTTTCAAGTGATTTAATGAAACGTGATAAAATAGGCGAAATACTTTTGTATTAACTTAAAACATCTGTATGCACGAGTATATTATTATCTACGCATGGCCACACCAATACAGGCACTTTTTTGATAAAAATAAAGAGTATTTTTCCCATTTTTCAAAAAGAGAATGAGACCGAACGAGGTCAGTGTGAATGATTACATTTGGTGCGATATCACGCTGTTATTGTGTTAATAGGTCTGTGACCTCAATTCGCATGAAATTTGGGCCACCAATCGTATACGATCTTTTTTCCTGTAGTTGCTTGTATGTATGTTCCTAGTATTCTCGTTTTAGGTATATTAGAATGCAAAGGTACTACATACACGTATGGGAGATTATATTTTCACTTGATATGAATTGAGAATTATTGTAAAAGACTTTTGATATGACGTTTTACACATATGATATGACGATTTATTTAGTTATTTTGAAAATACATTTTTGTAAAACCCGAAAAATCGAAATGTATCTAACTAGAATTACATTCATCGTGCCCAACAATTTGAATTTTTTTTTTGTTTTTATCGACACATGCGTATTTCTTTCTTGTAAAATAACTTGTCTATTTCCTTGATAATCTCTTGCCCTTGATTTGCCATAAGCTGGTTTATCGCTTTGATATTGATATCCTTTGTTATTTTCAACAGTTTTAAACAACCTTATTATTTGTGTTCTTTTACCGTTTTTCAGTATGTTCGGTTATCAGTGTGTTCATATGATATGCATATAAGGTTTGATCGACAAAGCAATCAGATCTTTTTGCTGTTTTGCAGATTTTCTGATGTTTTTCTTCACGTCTCCAATGGAGTTCAGTTTTTGAAGGCATTTTAAATATATTCCTTTTTTCATTTAGTCACTCGGAGTGGCGTTTAGAAAATCTATTAGATATTATTATTAGATATACTAATAATAGTGATTTGTCAAGAGACTATCTGTTGCCTTTCAGAAACCGATAGGGTAATGGATATTATTGTACAATCTAATGAAATACGCGAATAACGACCTCGGCTATAACGACATTTGGGTTAATACGACAAAATTGAAAGTTAAAGTTTGGTTTGTCATTCAGTAATATATATATTCGTTTAACGTCAATTTCGGCTATAACGACCTTTTCTAGATTGTTAATATTACCCATAAATTTGGGATATAACGACCAATCCAAAATGAATAATACACTTATTTACTTTTGCCTTGTTCCTTGAGTATTTGGAAAGAGTTAGACAGAATAGAGTCAGTTACGCTGGTGTTCATCTGCCCTCAATTTTCTCATTTGAAAGCATTCCACCAAGAAAAACATCAGGCTGTATCAAAGGCTTATAGAGGTTAAGGAGTGAATTTATTCATTAAATCTCAATAAATGCATGAATAATGTAATCTAAAAAGCGACAAACTTTCACAATTGAGGAAAGGCCGCTATAATTTGGAGGCAAAAGTAATAAAAATCTGAAAAACATTTCAATGTTTCGCATTCAACAATCAGTACTATTTGGAAAAACATAACAATTTGGAATCCAAATCATTAAAAATCGAAATTTGGGAAAACAAATACATACACCTTTTTATAAAAATTTGGAGTCGAAATTATTAAAAGTAAATATAAATTTTCTCAAAAAAATCCTGACATTGAAGAAACACAATAGTAGCGAACTTAGGACAAAGAAAAACAAATTGTTGTTAGTTGTTGATAACTGCCCTTCGTATGATACGGCTATGTAGCGATTGACGACAGCATTGTAACGATAAAGGATCGAAATCTAGAAGAAATAGTACTACGTCTGCTGCAAAAAAATTATATTTTTGTGTATTCGGTAGAAAATAAATAAACTTCAGCCTAAAATAAATGATTTTTTAAAAGTAGAAAATTTGTATCTCGTGAGCGAATACTACTGTATCCTCTGAACATCAAATCCAGTGTAACAAAATTCTAAATTGTAAGTTTTAAACAGTAATTCCTTTTTATTCATTTCGATTCTAAGGAAGCCTTTTATTGAATCTCGGCAACAGCAAAGAAACTTTCCACGACTCGCTATTTAAAATATAATATGACGATATCGCAATTGTTTATTGTAATTACAGAATAATCATCAATGGCTATGAAAGTTCCTCCCTACAGTACACACCAATCTTTAAAAGGGACATTTGCTTCCTTATATTAAAAAAATGTTTAACGAAATATTAGAAACTCCTCCAAGGTAGTTGCCAAATGACTGCCGTAGATATTATATTTATTTTGATTATTTTTTCCCCATCCAAAACATACTATTCATAGTGTTCTATTGTTACTCTATAAAACGAAAACACTAAAACAAAACTGGGACAAACTGGACCAACAATTAAGAACGCATAAGATTCCTTATAGAATACAACTAACATTCGGAATTCGGAAGTTCAGAGCGTTAAGATGTAGTTCGTTGACTACACTTGGCTAAGCTTCCTTATCATGAGTGTGTTTCTTCCATATTTCACTGTTCTGTTTTATCTTTTCTGGATCCATCCTTATATTGTCCCTGAATCTATTGCGTGTCTTTCTTGACGTTTTTCTTTTGCGAGTTACATATCCACTCATTCGTTTGACTGTTCATCCACTGTCCATCGTTCTACATATCCCGTCCATCTGAGTCTTTGAGATTTTATTTTTCTTGGGACTGAAAAGAGTTCCTTGAGTTGAATGTGTAGTTTTCTTCGTTCGCCTGTTTCTTCATCATGTTTTCCACCATAGATTCTCCTTAAGATCTTGTTTTCAAAGACCCGAAATTTGTTTTCCTCCTTTTTAGTAAGAGACCAAGTTTCACATCATGACATTGCGGGACAAAAGAGTTGTTTAGAATATTTCCTTCTTCACGAAGAAGCACGCGTCGCCCTTATGTAGCCCTTTATTTGTTTCGATTTTTTTGTCGTCTTTGACAGTCAATATAGTTCCCAGATATTTGAACTCGTCCATTTTCTCAAAGCGTTTATCGAGTATAGTCAGGTGGGAGGTTTGGATCGATCCAAGTCGGTCAGTGACTATATATTTAGTTTTCTCTTCATTTACTTCTAATTCTATGTATTTCCTTTCCTACCATTATTAGACTATCTCTGAACTGTTTTCTCCCTATCTCTCGAAGGTTTCAGATCGTCTGCTTTAGCTAGAACGGATGTGATTCTGTTAAGAGTTACTACCCCTTCATTTTCCTGAAGGGATCCTATTACGTATTTCAGCACCAAATTAAAAAGAAGTAGTGATAAGGCGTCTCCTTGTTTAATCATCCACGTATCTCAAATGGTTCAGGTAAGGCGTTTCCTACTTTAACTTGTCCCTTGTCTCTCTTAATGTATACTTGTATCAGTTTCACCAGTTTTTAGTATTCCCAGCCGAACAAGTACATAATATATTTTCGATTGGGTTGTAGAGGCATATGTCTTTTTAAACTCTACAAATTCGTGGAATTCCAATTTCTTTTCTAAAAGATTGTCGTATAGTGAAAATCTGGTCACACAAAGCCACACTATGAGCACTTAGCATTTTATTTTACATAAAAATATATTTTTATATTTACATGCTAATTTTTGCGCTTAGCTTTTCAGAAGGTACTACTTTCTCTTACCCACTGCGGTGGATAGTTTTATATAAATAGTACTAGACGAGTCAAATACCGTAAACAGAAGTAGTGAGTCACAGTCAGTTTTGCATCTATTTTTCTTATTCTCCTTTTTTTTGAAGCGGACTAATTATGTACGAGTATAGTATTATTTGTAATCTGGCGGTGTATACATCATATCGAGCTTACACGGCATTAAGAAGATCAGGCTTAAAAGGTTTCGTACTGAAAAAAAGTTTCTCTGGTAGCTTTGTGAAAGGTTGGCACAGTTTTGGACTCCACCAAAGAGACACCGCCACGTTTCACAGTTTTTCTTCTATAAAGGAAGGCAAGCCAGGCGGCTCATGGTACTGATACTGCAACAGCCAATCACACGCAGTTTTGTTTTCGTCGATGACGTTTCGGTTATTACGATGTAAAAAATGCACCACGATTTGGAAGGCCAATTGTCGAAGATGTCGATAAAATCATGGAAATTTTCGAGTCTGATCGTCATATAAGCACTGTTTCAATAGCCCAGGAACTAAACATTGTACAAAATGATGTGTGTTTTATAGGATTTGCAGGCAATCATCTGCTATGAGCTGCTCCCATACACAAAACTTTTAATTCGAACCTATACTGTCAAAAATTGGACCGTCTAAAGGAAGCAATCGCCCAGAAGCGGCGAGCAATAGGAGAGAGCCCTAGGAGAGGAATTAAGTACCATCAGGCGAGGCCACAAACGTCGGGAAGCTCTGGGAGCTTGGTTTATAGTGCCTTATAGTCCGGACCTGGCACTAGTGATTATCACCGGCTCCTGTCCATGGCGAATGATTTTGCTGGATTTTGATGAAAACAAATGGAAACTAGTTATCAAACAAAACGGTGAATATTGGATCTAAATCGGGATGTTCTAACTATGCTCAATAAAGCCTTCGATTTCATGCAAAGATATTGGATTTCTTTTTACTTCTATGGTATGATCTTCTTCTTTTCCTTTTTTCTCCGGCGTTGTTATGGTCAGAAGTATAGGACCATAACCTTCCCACTTAACTGCATTCCTACTGGTCCGCTTGTGGGGTCCGCAGGGCCCCTATGGTATGATATGTTAAAGAATAAATGCAAAAAAGACTTTTCAAAAACGCAAACGATTGGAATAACGTTTGTAAATATACTGACACGTATGAAACGTGGCTTTAAGTGAAGAAAAAAAATGCTTTGGATAATATTGTACTTTCTCATAATATTAAAGATCATTATGTACAATACTCACATTTATAATGCTAACAAGCACTGACATAATTTAGTATTCTTTAATGCCATTTATAACTGCTAGAAGCTTCAACTTAAGCACACCTCAGTAGAATACGATGAGCACTTGTATTGACATCTCAAACGATAATCAAAAAAAAGGTTTAAAAATAATCTACGTACTTCTAATACATATTGTAGTATGTATCCAACACAACGTATGCACATACACACTTTGACATACATTTGTGCGTACCAGTTTCGATCACCTGTTCCGCTTAGACACAGATATACAAGTCAATTTAATCTCTTTACTTCTCTTGTGAATAAAATGTAGGTCAATGATCGCATATACACACAACAAAATCAAAAATGTAGACAAATTTTTGATAAATAGCTCGAGGTAGGTCAATTTATGAGATCTAACATCGACTAACATTATATGTATTATGTGACAGTGTTGTATGGTAATTTGCAACATTATAAGAACTAAGCCAACAGGTCTGTTTAAAATTTAAAACCTTATTTTTTTTCTATTCACTTTTTGCAAAAAATTATCACACACTCTTATTAAATCTAACAGCGTACACTATTACTATAAATTAAGGTCATGGCCGAACATTTGTGCTCAAACCCAATTGCCATAATATACTCGTATACATATTATAGCATGCGGAAATTTCGTCGAACAAATACGCCAAGAAACGTCTCACAGTAATTCAAATCAAGGCTATTTTCGGTAGCTTAAGCCATAAATGCGTCCACGTCCATGCTAGAGGTCAACGACCAACCAACGTGTCACTCTAACTCCTCCACCTGTTTACTTTTTTTTTTTTTTTATATACATATGTAGTTTGAATTTAAGCAAAAAAATTGCCACTCGGTTCAAATTTTAGCAAGAGTTTTCCAGCTGTGGACAGAGGACAAAGACGAACGAAGCAACACCAATTTTTATGAACTCTAAGAGAGAGTGCAAGAGTACGAGTACGTTCAGCTACGATACTAAAATTCAATTAACAGTAGGAAATTTGAATGGCAAACTGGGTAGGGCTGTGCAGGTTGTCTCGCAATAGATTCAAGCTCCCGAAGAGCAAACATCGAAATTGATTATCGCCTTATTGTACCAGAAAAAGGGTGCTCATTTGGCGACACAACAAAATCTACAATACTAAAAGCGCTTAAATTCGACGTTCAAAAGGATGGCCACATGAACCACATGACGAATACTTGTATGATATTATTTTTGCCCTATCAAAGAAAAGTGTACCACAGGAGTTTTGTACTCCCCTGGGAAGAAACACGGTGAGTTACAATTTTAATTACTTGGCTACTATCAATATTCGAGGTCTATTCGCGACTAAGGTTACACATTGCCCTGGTGATTTCGCCCCAGAGCTGCTCAACAAATAAGGACTTCTCAGGAAAAAAAAAAACGGAAAGAATATACGAAAAGCGCGATCGAGAAAATAAATAGCCAAATATATTCATTAGTGTTATAGTAATCGGACCTTTAATGTTTCTTGCTGTTTCCCAACAGATACCGTTACTAGAACTAGGTGCATGTAATTTAAGATGTAAGCAAGCTTGAACTTCAGGGTATCCTAGTGTATGTCCGCCGAACAATATATGTAGCGCTAGAGTGAGATCTATAATTACGAGTACTTGCGTCTGCCGTGTGGTGGACGAAAGTTGAACAAAAAACTACAATGGTTAAACTTCAACGCGTTCAGAGACTAGCATTTCTCGGCATTACAGGCGCCAGCCAAACCTGCCCTAGAGGCGGGCACTTGACTATTCAAATGAACTGGATTGTTGTTCGATTTTCGAATAATTCAATATGGCAGCTTTTAGTTTCCGCTGTCCGCCATCTGTGTCTTTGTGTTTAATTCAACAATAATATCTCGATCTCGCTCTACTACTCAGAAAGTCATTCAGCGAATAAGAATAGAGTGGAGAACGGTTCTAAACCAAGCTTAGCAACAAAGATAGGATTTGACGCCCCCATAGGGCACTTGTTATTAGCTTAATGCAAGCCTAAACAAAAAACTATAACTTAACTAAAACCTATTAACTAGGTGGCAGGGTGGAAACGATTAAGGAGAGTGTGAAGGGTTGTGGTATAAGGCAATTCTAAGGCTGGACTTTTTGAGATGAAGGTCGAAAAGTTTGGTGTTAGCTTTGCGAAGCATTCTGGACATTGGTTCGTGGTAGCCATAATTTGTGCGGTGAGTGTTTATACGGAAAAGGGGCGTGGACCGAAGGTTACGTGAGTTGGTGTTAAGGGGAATCATGTGCAGTAATGAGGGGCTGTCAATGTTACCGCTGAGAAGGTCATGAATAAATAGAATGCCTGCAACATCACGTCGTTCTTTAAGGGGTTGGAGGTTGATTAATTTTAGGCGATCCGTATAAGGTGGTAAATTAAGAGGGTCGGCCCAGGGAAGGCCACGAATGGCAAAATGGATAAACCTGCGTTGAATGGCTTCAATACGCGTAGTATGGGATTCGTAAGAGGGGGACCAGACTTGGCTAGCATATTCGAGATGTATAATGATCGAAAAGGGGTATAATGATTTCGTAACGTAAGGATTCGAGAATTCTTTGGACCAACGTTTCACGAAACCGAGGGCAGAATTAGCACGTTTGATAGTGTTGTCGATATGGAGGCGAAAATTAAGTTCACGGTCACAAATAACCCCTAGGTCAAACAAGAAGTTGACAGGGGGAACGGTTTCATTACGAATAATATAGGTTCTGGGTGGTGAGGAAGAGCGCTTGCGGGAGTAAGTGATGGTTTGGCATTTACTGACATTGAGCTCGAGATGGTTTTTTTGACACCAAGTAGTGAACCTGTTAAGGTCCAATTGGAGAGAACAGGAGTCGACATGGGAAGATATGTGTTTAAATATTTTCATATCATCAGCATATATGGAGAGCTGAGAGTTCAGAATAACGCTGTCAACATCATTAAGGGTTAGAATAAATATCAGTGGGCCAAGATGACTACCTTGCGGAACACCGGAGGTAGCATTAATTGGATCAGAAATAGAAGATCTGAAGATGACGTTATATTGACGATCTTCAAGATAAGATTTGATCCATGAGATAAAACCGGGAGAGAAACCGAGGGCAGTGAGCTTGAGGAGAACAATTTGGTGAGACATTGTGTCAAAGGCTTTGCTGAAGTCAGTGGCGACAACGTCTACTTCTTTGCCAGCTTCGAGTGCACACAAACATTGCGAAACAAACTCGACTAGATTAGTGGTTGTTGATCGACCTTTTAGGAACCCATGTTGGTTAGGAGAAAATATGGGTTTACAGTGAATGAATGAATTATAAACGATTATAAACGATGCTCTCGAAAAAATTGGGTATTCATGAGAGCTTGGCAATGGGACGATAGTTGGACACATAATTTTTCAATCCTTTTTTGTGGACTGGAATGATATAAGCATATTTTCAAAGCTTAGGAAAGAGTCCTTGAGAGATAGAGCTTTGAAATAGAGCGGTAAGGGGTAAAATAAGATGGTTCGCGCACTTTAGCAGGCAGACAGTCGGGACCGGGAGAGTAGTCGTCCTTTAAGTTGCGTATTTTTTCGGCGATTAGATCGGGAGTTATGTTCAATGAAACAAGAGACGTCTGGGGGCAGTCTTTCAAATATCGAAAATAGTCGTGATCGGGTTGAAGATCCTGGTCAGTTTGGCTGAAGAAATGAGCAAAGAAATTGGCGATTACTTCGGGTTCGTTGGAAGAGTTATTGAGAAAGTTAAATGTAGCGGGGTAGCTATCGGTTTTTCTTTTTGTATTAATGAAGTGGAAGAAACACTTGGGGTCAGAGATAAGGGAGGATTGCATTCTGTTCAGGTATTGGAGGTAGAGTGATTCACATAGCTGTGCAAATTGAGTGTAGTTGCTGTGCATATAAGTAGAAAGGTCAGATGCGCAAAGAGCGTAGTTCCTTGGTATACCAGGGCGGAGATGAAGTGTAGTTCTTTTTTGGTGAGTATGGGACTGAAAGAATAAAGCAGCTGGGGATTTTGGTGTAAAATAGCGCAAGAGTTTCGTTTAAGGATATGTGTGAGTTAGGGTTAAGGAGGAAGTTAAAATTAACATTGTTGAGCAGATTATTTAGTTTCTCGAAGTCAGCTTTCCGGAAATTGAAACAGTAAGTATTTTCGGAGGGAAGAATAGTGAATTGGGTCTCGAGTGAAAGAGTTACCGACAGAGGTGGATGAAGGGGGTCTATTTCTTTACCTGAGGAGGGGTTAGCGTCGATAATAGTGGGTCTCAACATCGAACCCATTTCAGGTGTGGGAGATTGAAATCGCCACAGATGATGATGTCATTGGGTTCGGTGATATCAAATATGGAGTCAATGAGATCAACGGCGAGTTGGTAGCAGTGTGTGGGCTGTGAGGGTCTTAAGTAACAGCATGCAACATAAAGTTTCTGTTTAGGGAGACTTATTGAGGCACTAATGAAGTTGAAGTCAGCGGAATTCGACGATTTGAAGGGCAAGGGATCATAGCGGCTGTGGATTGCTAAGAGAACTCCGCGACCATAGGGATCGGCAGAGTTGTCGTGTCCATCGCCCCGAAACAGAATGAAATCTGATGTGAATAACTCGCTGTCTCCAATGCTGGAGCATAAATTCGTTTCAGTTAAGGCAAATATATCGTAGGGTAGGTTTTGGGAGTTAAGGAGTACTGCGGAGGTTTTGGTTTAGACGGAGGTTTTAGGAGACTAATTGTCCGCATGGTTAAGAAAAATCCTTTTAAATTCTTGTACATAGAAAGACCAACGATAAAATTATTCATTTCGTTGGATTTGGAAAAGAATATGTTCATTGGTCTACGAGGTATTGAAGTAAAGTCCTTTTCCCCGATGAGTTACAATTGCCCAAATTTGGATTAAACGGCTGACTAAGAATGTGGAGAAAAACAGGAAATGCCTTCAATCCGAAACGCACGATTAATACTGTGAAACATGGTCATGGGGGACTGATGGTTTGGGGTATATTTCGGCAGCTGGAGTGGATAGATCAACAGGTGTATTTGGATATTCTAAAAAATAACCTCAAAGAAAGCGCCACTAAATTGGGAATGCACGCGGAGAACCTTTTCCCGAAAGATAACGATCCAAACATACCACTCACAGGGTTTTATTGTGGTTGCTCCATGAAACGAAAACACAGAAAAAACTGGGATAAATTGGACCTGGAGAGCTTGGGAGACGATGAACGTTCGGGACGTCCAAAAACTGCAACAACTGACGATAATATCGCTAGAGTTCACCAAATGGAGCTAGACGACCGCCGAATCAAAATGAGAGAGATCCTGTTTCACCACGACAACGCGCCGTCTCACACCTCAGCGGTTGCCATGGCGAAAATCCACCAATTACGATTTGAACGGCTTGACCATCCGCCTCACTCACCAGATCTAGCCCCAAGCGACTTCTTTTTGTCCCCTAATTTACAAATTGCGCTCGGAGGACAGATATTTTCGTCAAATGAGGAGGCAATCGCCTTCGTGAACAGGTATTTATATATAGGTAGAGAGATGGGAGCATCGCTGGGAGAAGTGTGTAAAGTTACAAGAAGACTATGTTGAAAAATAAAAATAAATTTTAAGAAAAAAAAATTTTGGTCGGATCGCTATTCCTGCGATCTTGATATTCTTAAGCCGATGGATTGCTTCTTTTACTTGCTCAATGTTTGGCAGTTTTATCTAAGCCTCTGCTTTGTGGATGATACTATTTTCCATTGCTCATGGCTCTCCATGTACATTCAATTATCAAAATATCTCCATTATTGGGCTGTTACTCTTTCGTTATCCGAAACTAGCTCCCCATTATCGTTGTAAATAAATCCTAATCTGGTCCTATCCTCTTCGTACAGCGTTTAACGATGCGTACATTGCTCTCGTGTTTTTAGCCGCACATTATTCCTGACTTTTAGCAAACTTTTTCGTTGTTATTGTCATTTCTTATCCCAAGGAGATGGCTTCTATCGAAGTGGTATATAATCTCTTCGCTATTTTCCAGGGCTTGAAGTTTTGGAAAATTACGGGCTTTTACTTTTTCCTTGCGTCAAACCAAGGCTAACTTTGGGAGTTTTGCAATAGCTTAGTTTAGTTTCGCTGATTCCTTTATAAGACTTTTTGTTGTTGATCACACTGCTTCTACTTGTCTTATTTCATCGTTAATACCTGCTTTTTTCAAACAGGCCAAACAGGCTTTTTGTTTTCAACAAATTATTAATAAGTATAAGTTGCCTTGGTAACTTTTTGTTATTATTGGTTTTTTTTTTAATTCTATGCCCTTGTACCAAGACTTTTGTGGAAGCAAATTTTGCAGTTTTTTTTTAATAAAAAGGACAAATTTGTAGATTTTTGTTTTACGCTGTAAACCTAGAAATATCAACTAATTCAAAAATATAAAGAGGTTAGAGGGGCAAAGGAGCACTTTACATGTATTGGACTGCCACATACTACGCACTGGAAATATTTTAGTGCTACATTTGCAGCATCTTCTCGAAGTGCTTCTCTCAGGTTGACGGTTCCTGAGAGATTGTAGGCTTGTATCGATTTATAAATGCATGTCCTGGAGAAGAGGCCGCGGAACTACGGTTGCTATTTACTGATTTGAACCTTTGTTTGTCTCTGGTATATGCTTAGTTTGAATTCTTTCGGACTCAATGGGCTTAGGTCGGGGTGTGAAGAGAACTGCAGTTCTTTAAAAATTAAAAAAAGCATTGACTACAGAACAGGAAATGAAAAAAAATCCTGTGCCACTACTTGTGGGATTTTCTTTCAACAATATTATTTCCTTTTAGTTGATCGAACTTGTCGCGTTGTAGTCTTTCACGGCTTTTGGACAGGACACTTCACCACTGGAACAATCGCACTCTCTGCGGTTAACATTTCCGACATTCTTAGGATCATGATAGTCATCTCCTGTCGTTCCATTTCAGTAAACTTACTTCACTTACGTCACTAATCCGGTAATCATGTTCGCTTCTTTGTAAATGCTTTTCTTCTTTTAGCGTGGGCAAGAACTTTCTGTTTGAATTTACTGTTCCAAAGGTGAACATTTGGCCTCTTCTAATTTTATTTGCAAAAGGTAACTGTTGAAGCAATTGTCAAAATAGACTTAAAGGGAGGTTGTCATCGAAATCAAATTTGTTATAATCGGTTATTGAACTTCTTCAATCAAATCGCCTAACACCCATATATATATATATGTATATTCTTTGTCGTCCTAATCACTACAAATACCTCCGTTACCTGAAGGAATTTATTCCAACAAGTATTCTGCGATTTCTCTATCTTTTAGCGGGCGTGATATACTGTAACAAATACGAAAAAGACATTCATAGTAACATGCATAAGTTTCATGTAGATTATGACCATAAACCCACAACAGTCACGGTGGTTAGTTAACTAAACATTATATTTTCCTTGTGAATTTACTTCGAAAACACAAAAGTAATAGTACTTTTATAGCAACAGATATAAAATAGATATATGAGAATACATTGAGTAAAAAACATTGAAAGAAAAAGCTACTTACCCGTTTCACAGTTTGTTTTTATCAAATACGCGAACAAAAGTGCGTTAGGACAATATTCAATTCAACACAAATGAACTGTCATTCATTCAATATACCACCAATCGGCCGCATCTTGTCAATCATGGTTCGAAATTTCATAATAATTCAACCGTTTGTCGCTAGATGGCATGGACTTTAATCAACTAACGACCAGGACTGAAAGAGTTAAGAGCATGGCGACCTGCAAAAAAACCCCTGTAAAGCATAGAATTTGCAATAGAATTTGACCCCGATGGCAATGCGCTAGTCCCCCGCAGAAAAGGAGGGATGTATTTTGAGGAATGAGCTTTATCTACCTTGAAACATTCTCCGTATGTTATGCTTATTTTTTCAAGATGACTCAGCCCCATGCCACCGAGCCAAAATGGTAACTTTTACGTTGAGTTGAAGTTTTGATTTGAGTTTTTTTTTACTACGAACAGGTAAAACATCATAAAAATCTCTGAGGTTTTCCTCTCTGCCATAGCCAGGAAATAGTCCGGACCTGAATTCTATTGAGAACTATTGGCAATTTATGAGGAAAAAGATTAGAGAAAAGTGACCAAGAATGATCTTTGAGATGAAATCGATTATAGAAAAATTATTTTAAAAAATTGTTTAAATGGATGCCAAAGTGAATTCGTGACGCCATCAGAACCAAGGACGCAGCCAGCAAGCGTTAATTTTTTGTCTGCTTTTTTTGCCAAAATATAACAGTTATAATACCGTTCCTTACATATATTTATAAAAAAACTGTGATTTTTGAAACATTTATTTTTTTTATTATTTTTAGTAATAAAAATATTTTTTTATAATGTTGAAATCGCCATTTTTTTGTTAATACTTAAATGTATTTTAGTTAAGAATGTAAAATCTATTATTTTTGTATAGTATGTATGTATGTATGTCAAGTTGTGAAAAGAAAAAAGATGAATAAAATTCAACTATTAAATCTTTAAGAAAATCCGTTTTGCACTCAAAAAATCTATTACGAGGGTTTTTTTTGTCGGTTTGTGTACATACATATGTATATGATTGTACATATTATTATGCACTGCTCTTTAAATATTATTTCAGTCATTTGTTATCATGTCCTTTAGTACATGTTTGTATACTAACATACTGTTCATATCTCCCTAAATACTCATTTTAATAAATATTAATATTAAACCGAGGGGACTCTTATGTATGTATTGCACATATACCATGGCGCCGTGATTTTTTTCGAATGATAATAATGCAACAACGACACGATAACCTTGATGGGCTGTCTGATTAGAGAATTACCGTGATAACTGCCAGTGACCTCTATTCAAGCAAATAATGCATCATCAGTTATCGCATATCAAACAATCACTACCACTACAGTTGTACTACACCCAAGTCGCAGTTTATCACTGTAGATATTTTGTATGAACTGTACATTTATATGCACAATGAGAGACGTGTTGCATTACTTTTCTGTCGTGTTTTACTTGCCAAGGCTAACAAAATTAAGCACACACATGTACATGATTCTCACACGAAAAGCGCCTATGAGTATAAATCAAAAAATACATTCAAATTTATCAAAGTAAAAAAAAAACAAACGCACGGGAAGCACCACGTGCCAGAATATTTTGTTGGCCAGATTAAACTTTAACTTATCAAACTGCAATAAAATTTCACTGCTGACAGTACTTTTAATTTTTTTATATTCTTATTACAATTGAATGCACATCTTTCGTGATTGATGTCAAACGCATTGCCATCATTAGCGAAACGTACACTGATTTGTTTCATAAATAAGCGCCTAACCAATTGAGATCAAAACTTTATCCGAGTCACGGAATACGAATAAGATCACCTTAGAAAAATCCGGGTTCCATAATACTAGAAGTCCTGTCAAGTCGATTTACGAGGGTGGTCCGATAGGTACTTACCTTCACCGCCAGATGGCGCCAGTATCGCAAGAGCAACTTACTATCTGTAGTACATTCTAGTACACGGCTACTGTTGAAATTTCAGCCGGATCGGACTCGTAGTTTTGTTTTGACCGCGTGTGGAAACGGGAGTGTCCGCGAATTTTAGAAAAACGTAAACGGAGCAATATCGGTCGGTGATTCGATTCTTGTTTTTGGAAGGGAAATCGCGCAGCGAAATCAAAGAGCGTTTGGATGCTGTGTACGGTGACTCTTCTCCTTCGATGGTGACCATCATAAATAGGTTTAACGAGTTTCAACGTGGTCGCACGTCGGTTTTTGATGAGCCACGTCCTGGTGCCCCGAAAACGGCTACCACGGAAGATAACGTGACAAAAATCCACGATCTCGTATTGGCAGACCGCCGATTGAAGGTGCGCGAGAAAGCTGGGACAGTAGGCATTTCAAAAGACCGCGTGGGTCATATCCTGCATGAAATTTTGGGCATGAGAAAGCTGTCGGCGCGATGCGTACCGCGTTTGATCACTCCGGACAAAAAGCGCAACCGTGAGACCACTTCAGAGCAGTGTTTGACGCTGTTTAAGCGCAATCCGAAGGAATTTCTGCGTCGTTTCGTGACAGTCGACGAAACATGGATCCACTGGTACACACCAGAGACCAAGGAACAGTCGAAACAGTGGACTTGACCCAGCGAAAATGCTCCGAAGAAGGCGAAGACTGTCCGATCGACCGGAAAGGTGATGGCCACGTTTTCTGGGATTCACAAGGTGTGATCCACATCGACTACATGGAGAAGGGCAAAACGGCCACAGGGCTGTACTATGCCAAATTATTGGGCCGAAAAAAGAAGTGCGAAGAAAAAAGTGCTCTTCCACCATGATATCGCACCGGCTCAAAACTCCGCCCTCGCCACGCCCAAATTGTTCGAATTGGGCTACGAAATGCTGCCCCATCCACCGTATTCTCCAGATTTGGCCCCTTGCGACTTCTTTTTGTTTCCAAACTTGAAAAAGTCACCGCCGCCACGGAGGCCTACTTTGCAGACCTCGAGAAAACGTATTTTTCAGACGGGTTAAAAAAGTTGGAGCATCGCTGGGTCAAGTGTATCAAGCTAAAAGGCGACTATTCAAAAATATTTCTCCAAAATTTTTGTTTTTCTTTTGTAGGCTAAGTACTTATCGGTCCACCCTCGTACATCGGCTCGTCCTAGTTAAAATCTTTGTGACACATCTCTTGAAGAAGAGTATAAGTTCCTACAGAAGGATATTATGCCGACACAGTGATCCTTACAACCCACCCTGGTAGATGGCTTTTTCGTCTGTAAGCTTCCTTGTAAAACTTTTCTTGTCAAATCACATTCAAGATTCTAAAATTATAAAATTTATCCTGGAAGTCCTAATATTTTTCTATTTGTACATACATATATACATACGAGTATAGGAAGGTTTGCTAAACAATAAGGTGACTTTCTGAATTTCACGAGCTAAGGACGTTCGATTTTAATTTTTTTTTTATTATGTTGATACACAGTCCCTTAACATATGTTGACATTGTCAGCTATTTTGGATATTTAGTTTGTTTTTCACAGGCGTGAAGATTGGACGTGTCTTGGCATGCTTGACAAGTTTTTGCTATTTAAAAAAAAATATTAAAGAATCTGTATTAAATTGTGTGTGAAAAATAAAATAAAGTAGTCCAACGTACTTGAAATGTTGATTGTGACATTTGGCTCTGAGCGAAGAAAAAAATCTTAATTAGTGGTACTAGGTCTTCAGAGAAGTTCGAGAAATGTTAATGACGGTGCCTGCACATCAGCAACAGATGACAGCGTTGAAGAAATGAAGAAAATTATTATTGAGAATCGTCGTATCACTATCAGAGAATATTGGCATATAGGTTGGATCATGCCATGAAATTTGTCAGATATTTTGGGCATGAAATGTGTGTCAGCGAAATTTGTTTGAAAGTTGTATTGGTATATGGTTACGACGTGAAGATCAAAGCCCAATCAGCATGATAGACGCAGGGCAAGACCGAAAAAATGCACGCCAAGTTGCGTCAAATGTAAATGTTTTGCGCACTGTTTTTTTGCGATTACAATGGCGTAGTCAATAAGGAATATTATCCTCAAATGCGCCCTTTGCGTGAAGCATTAAGAAGAAATCGTAACGATTCGTGGGAAAGTAAATTCAAGGCCTTCACATGCACATGCTCACTCATCATTGCCCGTGGGTAATTTTTGGGACAAAAACACTGCCTCAATCATGTCTCAGACACCGTATTCACCGGACTTGAGACTTTTCCTAAAACTAAAATTAGATCGGAGATTACTCTGAAGGGGACAAAATAGATATATGTACATATGTATATTTATGAATAAATAAATATTTTTGGGGAAAAAAAATAAAAAGTCACCTTATTTTTTGAACAAAACTCTTGCATGTAAGATTGATTCAGAATTAGGTCGTTTTGGAAAATGAATTTTCTCTAAGTTCAGTTTATGTATATTGTGATAATACAGGGCTTTTGAATATGGACGTAACAATTTTGTATTTTAATATAAGCGCACCCTTATCTTCTTTTATTATGTCAGTCGTGGTTAAGTGAAAAAATTGAAGAAAATCCTGAATTTCATGGAGAAATCATCCTCGGCAATGAAGTAAATTGCTAAATGATTTCGTCAATAAACAGAATATGCGTCACCGGGCAGCAACAAACCCGTAAAACATTTACAACTGTGCCATTTTCAACTTAGTTCTTAGTTTTTAACGTTTAACGCAAAAAAGTTGCACCAAATGAAAAAAAATTGTCTTCAATGTAGGTTCCTTCATTGGACAACATTTCTGTCCTCAGGCAGGTTTTTAGTGCCATCACAAAAAAAAAAATGTTTGGCTTTGACGTAAAAAAAAAAACTCTTTAGCATCCGCCCGAGATCTGAATTTGTTTCCATCAACTTAGGAAGTGGAAATCTCAAAGTATTATACTAAATCTGGAGATCAACCGAACTTCTTTAATTGTGTGCAGGTTGTGCCTTGAGTGGGTGAAGTCAATCTCTGGAATGTTACACTGGTCAGTCTTCTTGACTAAGCGTTTGATGACGACGTTTAATATTATTATTATATTCTCATCAAACGGTTCTTGATTGTGACGCGACAGAAGCCCAGTGCAAGCTTCGATTCTTTGCCAAAGATTATTTTGCAATAGGTGGTGCGGTACCCAGTTAGTGGTCGGTGGATCGTCATATGGCTTACGTTGAGTTCATTTGCGAGTTCCCTTATAACAGTGGACTTCAGAAGTTCATCTTCCAGCTCTTCTGAATTGTACAAACCAACGTTGACATGAACTCGTCGCTGACAGCATCCTGTCCATACATAATTTGAATATCTCTAGTCACTTCACTTCCATCCACCTGCATCAGTGGTGGATTGTAATCGGTCAGTCTCTTAAAAGCAAGGTCTGCCACACGCCAATGGCAAACTTGTAAACGCTAGGGTAGGTCAGGATAGGTTAGGGTAAATTAGGGTAGGTTAGGCAATGGTAGGTAGGTGACAGGTAGGTTAAGTCTAGTTTAGTTCTAGTTTTAATTAAAATATAAAATAAAAAACAAAAAAAGACATAGTCCTAAGTTGTTCTGTTTGCTTTAGAGTGTCCGCATTGGGCCAGGTGGCTTCGAGAGGAAAATTCTGCGTTCAATCTATGGTCCCGGCTATTTATACAAACGGAGAGTGGAGGAGAAGATACAACGATGAACTGTACGGGCCCTACAACGAAATCGGCCTAGTACCGAATCTAAGGTGGCGCAGACAGATGGAAGGGGACCTTAACCAACTGGGACTGCGGCACTGGAAACTACTAGCAGAAGATCGTGCCAGCTGGAGACGTTTGTTGGTTGAGGGCCACGTTCACACCGGACTGTAGCGTCATCTAAGAAGAAAGGAAGAAGACTATCAAGCACAAGCAGAGGTAACACAGGGATCTCATATGTTAGGGTTCAGAGAATCCTTGCGAAAAAATTGCATATATGCAAAAGGTCTCTGCGCGTTGGGTACCGAAAATGTTAACCGAAGAACAAAAGAAAAAACAAGTCTAGATTTCTAGAGTGAATCTCGAGAAGTTAGGAACAGATCAGGAAATGTTGTTATTACCTTTCCATGGACGAGATCTGCATTCACCATTTTGATCCTGAAACCAAACAACAATCGATGACTAGGAGGAGAAAGGCTATGGCATCCGTTTTTTTGGGGCGCTGAAGGAATAATTATGTTGGAATATTTGCAAAAAAGTAGCACTATTTGGGGATTCTACTACGCAGTCCAAATAAGGAGGTGGTCGTGTTGCAGTGGTAATCATCACCGAAGGTCTGTAGTTCAAGTCCGTTCATAGTCAAGAACAACCTATTCGGAAAAACTGTGCAACAACATCAGTTATGAATGAGAGACGATCAAAAAGTGCTGATGAAGGCATAACACTCACAGCATAAGATCACTTCAAAATTCATACTCTGTGTGCATTTCCAATACAACACCTTAATGGCATGGAAATAAAAGAGTTACTGTGAATTATAACCAACGCCAATTCAGTTTAATTTCTCAAATCATATCTAGGACAACCACCCCGGAGAGTAGTGAACGAACATCTTTGACACAAACCATCTGCACCCCGTCCAGGTTGTGTGACAAACATCAAAAGAGCGTACACTTTTGAACCTGCACGAATTATAAAAAAAAAAAGAAGATTGCGAGAGGTCATTAAAGAAAAAAGACGCGGCAAACGGCGGGTTGAAGTGATGTTTCACCAAAACAACGCGCCGGCTCAAAAATCCGTAGTTGCCCTCCCTTGTCTCTTGTCTCGCAAGGTTAAAATCCGTATTTATTAAACCTGACTAAGAAGAAAGAAATGAGATTTCGGGTCTAGAAAACAAGGTGTTAAGGAGAATCTATTGTGGAAAACAGGACGAAGAAATGTGAAAACTATACAATCAAGAACTCGCGGGACTTTATTAGGCCCAAGTATTGGCTGAGTAATAACCCCGCGAAGACTAAGAGTCGAACAGTCAAGAGAGTTGTGAGTGGAAAACCCGTAGGAAAAAGACCCTCAGGAAGGTCGCGCCGTAAATGAAAGGACAATATAAGGATGAACCTAGAAATGACGAGACAAACTAGTGAAACATGGAAGGAACACAAAGAGGCTTGGCGAAGAGTGACCAACGAGGCTCTAAACTTCCAAGTTCCAATTGGGCTGTAATAATAATAATAATAAAGTTTGCAGACTTTTTTTTATGTGATACATTTTATTTTACGGCTGAGTTTAAATTGGAAGTGCATATTAACAAAGGTGCAGTGTACGTATACGCAGACTTATGCAAATCACTGTACTTTTCCGTCGATGATCGAACGATCACCATATTGTGGGAACTGGATTTCCTACTGGAAGACTATTTTTATCCTAAACTGGATGGACTTGACATCAATGATATGTGATTCCAACAAGATTGTGCCACATGTCACACAGCTGGTCAAACAAATGATCTATTGAAGGGGAAGTTAGGTAACCGTGTAATCTCGAGTAATGATACAGTCGAAAAGCCACCTCGTTCATGAGGTCGAATGTGCACTACATCTGGAATAAATTTTAGCCAAATATCTCAATTGTTCTGTTTTTTTTTTGTCAAATTTTGATAAAATTTTGTATTTAAATTTGTGTGTCCTCATTGTATGTGAGTTTCATTAGGTATAATACATCTATTTTTTTTGTTCAGTGTTATGCGTAGAAGGGGGTCTAGCAGTTTTAGTGATCCAAAAGGCCATTGGTAAATACCTAAAACCTATGTACATTCCATCGGTTAAATGCTTCAATTCCATTATATACATACATGTATTTATATTTGGAATTACAATTCTCTCACTTGCGGTAGCAACTACTATAGTAAAACTTGGCTACAAGCTTTTACTTTTCTTTCTCTTCAGCTTAAAAAAGAAACTCACTACATTTAATAATCTCACACAGTCTTAGGGGCATTACATGTTATGTAGATATGCAGGTATACTCCCATGAATGGCATACATATAGAGAAAGGAAACACACGGTCATGGCATTTGCCAGCTTCGATATACATTATATCACCATAATGTATGTGTATGTATGCTGCAACTGCAAGTTCTAGGCTACAGACTGCACCCAGTGTGTTAGATATAACGAGAGCGAAAACGAATGGAATAAAAATAAAAGAAAAGCAAAGAAAAACCGCAAATATACATATACATATGTATATATGAGCGTCGGCACAAACACTACGAAAAGGTTAATTGATTATGAGTTTATTTGCGATTTGTTCTTTCCGCGGGATCAGTTAAACACAATTTAATGAATTCACAACGTAGTGTCCTGCGACTTTGTGTTTGACACATTAATTTTTTTTTTTGTTTAACAGATACCTATACAGCTTTTTTTTTTTGGACTTAGGCATGTTAATGATCCTTAAATATTTATTTGATAAACGTATTATGCCGCGTTAGCTATTGTTTTTTTTTTAATCATATTTAATCGAAAGTTCCAAATTACATGCACTACTATAGTGTATAACACTTGGGCCCAGCAATTCGATTTTTACATCATAATTAGTGCTCCAAGAGGAAATACTTCTATTGTACCTAGTAAATAAATCAGCAAAAGAATTGTTCTCATGTTTTCATGGATTAAAAGTAAATATCATCATAGCTATGCTTTTGTTTTTAAAACACTGTTTACCGACCTTCCTTAATTAGTAAGCCGCAGTGCTGGCTGCTCCCACACTCAACATTTTCGTGTTTATCTCCCTTTTTTCAATACACAATAAATCACACGTGGCTATGCCGTCGTCGCTGTCGCCCATATTCGTGACTTTTTCATTTTCATATGGTTTTGTTTGTACTGACTACTGACCTGATGAGTACAACTGAACCTGTGTTAGTGTTTAATTTTTTTTTTGTGCTTCTCTCTTGACATTTCCTTTCCTGTTTTCGTTCGCCGGTCAGGGAAACGCATCACATCAACCATAAGCCGCCGTCACACACACACACACACACACACACAGCTATACTGCCTGTGTCATACACTTGAACTTGTTCTGCGCATGGTAATTACTAACTCATGAAAACTTACCCTACACAACAAAAAAATGAGTTTGTCCTACGTCGCCATCGTCACCCACTGATGTGAGTAATTTTGTATCCTTTTGTGGAAACCGAGAAGAACAGCATATATACCAAGAAAAGAGAAGATGAAATGAAAACAAGATAAGGCGAAAACCCAGCAGGGAGAGTCAGAGGCAAGGCAATTGCTCTATCTGTTGGTGTTAGCTTGAAAATATGGTTTCCATTCTGACTTTTAACTTTCTCTTGCTCTTCACATTGCCTTCATTGAATCGTTGACTCACACATTCATGACACGTGGAATACTTCAGAGACTATGTATGGCTGATGAGAGAGCGAGATAATAAGGCATCTATCTTCGGTTAGAACGAGAAAGTCTGTTACGTATGAGTATACGTTGATTGAAAGTGTGTTTAACATCCGAAGGGGGCAGAGGGTAGGGAAAGAAGATTTGACTGAATTGGATGAGACTAAAAACGACGAAACCGATATAGCCGTGAGACGAAGGGGAACCGCAGCCGATGTGTCGGCATTTAATCTTTTGTATTTCTTGCACTTTCCTTTATCCCAGGTTTTTTTATTGTATGAGTTGATTTAGTGTTTGTTTGAGCTTCGTTAGCGGTGGTTGTTTGTGGAGTTGGCGTAATTCTGTTTGGGTGATATGATTATTTCTTCTTGATCTGCCTTGTGCAAGTCAAATGCATAATGTTTTTATTTATATCTAGTGTGAAAGTATTCAGAAGAAATTTAGTGAGATTTCGTGCTACAGTGTCGCGTTGCGTTTAAAGTGAAATTCAAAATCTTTGATTGTCCTCGAGAGATAAATCATTGCACCTATTTTACCTGTCAGTGTTCGCAAAAATGTTCAACTACTACACGCGTTACAATGTTTTTCTATTTTATATTTAATTGATCTATTTTTACAATTTTATTTGGGTTACGGACAAGTTACTTGTAATAAATTGTAGTTGCTACTTGGAAGATATTAATTTCAATATTATTTATTTTTTTTTAACAATATTAACAAAGCATAAAGGTTGTGAAGGTGCCTCGTGCTCGTGCGTGTGGATTCATTAAATAAATATATGCACATATAAATGTTCATGCATATATACACGTTTCGTGTGTGGGCTGAATATAACACTAGGGCTTGGAGTCGCGCTCATAATATCCGTAGAGTTTTGTGCACTATCGGCTTAGACACGACTGCCGATAAAAACAAAAGAGAAATAAAGTCCAAACACCGTCATTATACAAGTAAATACATTTGTGTATATACGTATATCGTATATATGTATATATATATAACATATTCAAGGGGAGAAGTGAATAAGAAAGCTACGCGAAAGAGTGGAATGATAAAGTAAAAAAAAAAGAGAAATAAATAAATGTTATATACCTTAAAATTGTGATAGGGTGCGATC
The DNA here is from genome assembly GCA_958301585.1 of Merodon equestris. Taxonomy (NCBI): domain Eukaryota; kingdom Metazoa; phylum Arthropoda; class Insecta; order Diptera; family Syrphidae; genus Merodon; species Merodon equestris. The sequence goes on along the minus strand of OY284416.1, from coordinate 76,055,948 downwards.
TCCTTGTGTTTGTATTTCTGTGCTACACCTTGCATCTATTTGTCTGACCGCCTATCACTGTTTGTTTCCCCTTTTCAAATATTATTGTAATGTTTAATGAATTAGTGCATTCAACTGTCTAAGAAAATCTTTTTTTTTTTTAAATGTCGGTATTTGTTTATATTCTTTCTATCTTCTTTTAGAATATTGGTTTTTTTTTTTGTTTTTGTTTTTAAAGAAGAAAAAAGAGATAGAAATAAATGTAATAATACAAATGATTAAGAATTAAGTGATAAAAGCATTTCTTAAAAATAAAATTGAGTTTATGGAATGTTCCTTAAAATAATTGGTCTGTGCATAATTACTTTAATGGAATATTATAATATCCCTCCACCTTATTTGGATTACCACGCTCCCGGATTAGAATTTGATTCGCGGAAATTATTTGGTAAATATTGCATAGATTCAATGATATATGTAAATATTATTTTTGTACATTATTGTACATTACTGAAATGGCAACGCGTTTGTTGAAAAGAAAATTGATAGGATGACCTAGGAAATATATTAAAATATTTCAAAGATATGTATGTATGTACAGTTCTTAATGGACAAATAAAAGATACCACCTTCGAGTTTTTAGGAACCAACCATTGCAACTATGATTTACAACTCTTAGAGGATTAAAACTGTCAGTAAATGCTTCCATAAATATTGTTGATTGATCTTATCCCAGATTATTTTAATTTGGGGAGTTTTACTATTATATTTTTAAATGTAGTGCATAGTGCATAATGTAATACGAAAAATGAAGTTAACAAGTACATATTAAACTAATTTGGAATACGACATGAACGACAAGTTCATAAGCGGAGGATGACGAAGTGATCAATACTTTTGAACCTTGATTACAGCTATGGTTCTGCGTTGCGTAGGATGGCAGTATTTTTCCAAGTTTCCTAAATTGCTTATAACTTCGATTATAGTTTTTGCAATGAAAGGGGGCTCAGGTTCAGGACCTAAACCCGCCTTAGGTCTACCTGCTTCCACGGTCAAATCTGACATCAACGTCTTCAATGCACACCGTCGTAGATGGAGGGAATATCCAGGATGCAGGATGACTAAGTTAGTACGCCCTGATGTCTGCAAGAAGTCCGCAACATTTTTCTTATCCTTAAGGAGAAATGATTGCAGATGGCTTACGGGCATCATTACGGGCCATTACACTTTCGCTAAGCATCTCTACCTACTTGGCATCAGTGAGACGCCTACCTGTGCTGCATATTGCGAGGGCCGACGTGGTGTGTGCCAAATGTCTTAGCTCTACATCACTGGAGCCCCTCCTCACTTTTCTCCGGACAACGGGGAAAATACAATAAAGACAAGGTGTCTGTCTGGTAGTACAATGGACCAGTATTTGTGTTTGAGTGCTCCAACAGATAGTAGAAGCCTCAAAAAAAAAAAAAAAAAGTTTTTCGCCTAGATTAATTTGTTTCCTTATTCGAAAGCTTAACCTACCCTAATGTGCTTAACAATATAATCAGATTGACTAGCACTAGTGAGTTCTGTTCCGGCTTCGCCATCTCGCTCACACTGCAGATCCGAAACCTCACTAAGACTAACAGGTCTCAGTCAGTTCTCACGCTCATCTAGCATTATAACGCGTCTAGCCTCCTAAAGATCCCCTAGCTAACCCTAATCTAACGCATGAACTTAGACGTGAGGAGGATCTCACCGGAGTAACGCACCGTTCTGGGAAGCATTTTCACCCGACAACCACCAATAATCGGCGTGCTGTTTAGCAACATCGGCGAGATCCCGGTCCGCCAAAATGAATGAGCTCATGAGCACAATCAACGTACCCGTCGCGGATTAGCCGTTTGTCCCTGGCGCCCCAGTGGTGGTGGTAAGTTACCGGGATATCATCTCAATTTTGCGCAATATGAAGAGATGTTTCTGGGGGAATAAAGCCGATCGAAGTGTGCTCTCATGGTAACTATAGTTGGGGTAGTAAGTCATTATCCTTGCGATGCGCTTTCGTGTCATTTTAACAAGAAAATTGTCGGTTCTATTTAGACGTGCTCCGTCAAAGAGAGCCTTATTAGGGTAATACTTAATGCTCCTCGAATACACGAACTTTTTCATATAAGATGGCGCTACATTGAACCACACTATACGCGATGGTGGCCTTATTAGAGCCACGTAGCATAGCGATCAAGTAGAGTGCTATGAAACAGACTCGTTGCATACCAAAGGCTATTTAACTTCAACAAGACAAACGTCTATATGTCTATTGAAATATAAATACTGATCCAGGAAGAAAAATACCAAGATATCTAATCGCGTATACTCTTGCTCTCAGATAGTTTGCTCTCAGTGAAGATAACAGCTTTTCAATTATTTTCGGCCCACTTTTGATGAATTTCAGCAAATTGCAACCTTGCTGCTTTCAAATATAAGGTGAAAGATGGCTTTTTTTTTTTGGTGGGACCAATCCAAATAAATCCAGCCTTGTGGCTACTAATTTTTTAACGTGTTCCTTCGACTAGCAAAAGACGGTGTATTTTAGAATTTGGTTTTCCCTTTCAGTTGTTCTTTAAAGCTTTCCGGGTTCCAGTATTCTCGGCAGGAGCTACATACTCTTGATTTCGACCAGGTAATACCTGCCTCAACAATTACCATGGGTACCCAAGGGCCACAAATGTTTTAATTTAATTTAAAAGTTAGTAATGTACACCTCTAGTGGTCAATATAAGGGAGGGAAGAGAAAACAGGGATGAAACGTAGGTGTGTAAACATGTAGATGAGTAAACATGTAGATGAGTAAACATGTCTTCGCTGTTAGCTTTAATATGAGCCCAATAAAATTGCGTTTACATGATTGACATTCGGCGATTTCCTACACAGATTTAGCAAAGGGGAAAATCGTACGAGCTGTGTTAGATCTCGCCGAATGTTCTTCTCATCTGCTTAGGCTTACTGATGTCTTTGTTCGAACTGTGTTGCTACGGGCAATCTCGTGGTAGCATCTTACGTTGCATAAGTGTGTTGAAAATTGTTAAATAAAATGAGTGAAAGAAGAAAAAGCTGGGTGTGGCGGTTTTGTAATTTAAGTGACGATAATTATTTGCAATATTTGTATATTTGTCGTGCCACATTTTTTTACAATCATAAACACCTCAGATATTTTCATAAATATGAATATTACTATCAGCTGCTGACAAAAACGGATTTCAAACGCATTCCCATTGTCGGGACCTTTTATGACTCCACGATTCTCGGTGTAAAGTCTGAAAATGCTATGAGCTTCTTAAGTCACATTAGCTATACGTATTAAAAGCTATGCTTTATTTCACTGCATTTATTTTAATGCCGAATCTGTGAGTTATACGCCTTCATCCTCGAACACTTCAAGTATTATCACTACTGGTCACTGCAGTAGTGCAGTACCTGCAAAGAAAAAAAAGACGCCGTAATGATGATAATTACAAGGCTCACCGGCAAGAACAAATTTGGCAAGCAACCGCCTATATGATATCTGCAAATGGACTACCGATTTCATCGGTATACGGATATTAAGAGCTCTACTCCTTACATCGTTTTTTCTAGTAGTTAATTTTATAATTGTCACATAACTACATCCAACGCTCCTAGAAATAGCCCTGGCTTGAAGCTCTTTATTCAGAATATCCTTTTCATCTTTTTGTTGACTGTAAAAGTTGTCTACCTATTTTGACTGCACGTTTTCTCATCATGAGTTGATGAGAAAAAAACATGAAATTGGTATTCATTTTGAATATTTTCCAAACGTTACTTGTTCGTGAACTTGATCGTGGAATATACACATGTATGTAAACTTTAACTGACTTTTCGATATTGGCAGATCATAAGAAGAGTTTAAGTATGCCTTTTTTATTAAATATGAAATGTTTCTATTGTTTCTTCCCTTCTTTGCGTAAATATTTTTCATTGTCTAGAGAAGATCGTGCACAGCTTTTGCACTATTATTTTTTTAACGTTGGCAATTTCTTTTTTCCGAATTTTGTAAACTTTTCAAGACCTTGCCAATAATGTGTTTCGCTTGGGAACTCCTTATAGATCTCTACATTTAGTGAGCTTTCAAAAAGTGTTGAATTCTTCGAGAACTGTCCTTCTACAAAGTAAAAGCTTGAGCCTCAGTGCAGTTTTTTGTTTCTTAAATAGTATCACATTGTCCTATTACTCAAAATAACACAATTTATCGATATTCTATAATTGGGAAAAGATTCAAAAGAACACATATTTTAGGTTGACAAAAAAGAATAAAAATTACTTGTTTTAGACAAAAATTAAGTATAGTTTATTATATAATTTCAACTTTGGCAGCTTTATAATGCCGTGCTCAAAGAACTTCTAGTCGAGAAATCGTTAAGAAAGTTTTGCCCGTTTAAAAATTGGAGTATTGTATATGGTGGACGAGACCTCACTTCCTAATCAACCAGGCACTAAAGATGTGTGGTCCAGTCTTGTAATGGTGGAACACAATGCCCGTAATTGCTTTATCCAAAGTCATTAATTGTAGCAGTAAACATCTGAATTTATAGTTGGTTCCTTGATAGCATCTCGCCTTTATAATTGACAGCATGATATTTTTTTGGTTCAATTGAGCTTTCACTGGGGTTTGGACTGGACCACCATCGTTTTCAACTGACGCTGTTGTAAGCAATCCACCTTTAATTCGTATGAAAAAAGAATCCAGTTCATTGCGTTTAAGATACATATCGCAAATATTGATTCGTTGCTTTAATTGAACCTCTTTTAATACATATATGTACATGTGGCACCCATATATCGAGCTTTTTTACGAATCCAAGAGTGATTTTCAAGTGTTGTACATTTGTGATACTATTCGCTTCTCTCCAATGCCCCGAACAGTCATATGACCATCCGATGCAATGATTGTTTTATTTTTAACTATCGTCATTCAATCCAGTTGGTCGAACGTTTATCATCTTCGAGTAAAAAAATTTTCTGTTGAGCATTATGGTCATAAACTTTGCATATCTTCTTGTGAGCCTCAGCATCTTTCCCTTCGGCTATTGTCTCTTAGTTTGGTGAAAACCGTTTTGTACGATTTATTTTTTGAGATGTGAAAGACATAGGTCTTTGGGAGCCAAGTCTGAAGAATAGGGTGGACGTTGCTTATGGTGGGTGTTAGCTTCGTTCATATCTTAATTCACTGGTTTTTTGAGCGTGATCTTGATGAAAAATGATTTTTTTCTTCGGTAAACCAGGACTTTTCTCACAGATTTTTAAATCCAGTCAGTCCAAAATGCGTTTATTGTTTCGATAGTCTGGAGGTAATTCACAAAACAAATTCTTTTGCATCCCAACAGACTGATGACTCGACCGATTTCTGGACCCTAACTCGTTTTTGAGCCGATGACGCAGACGTTTAATTTAAGATCATGGTTATCCTTATTGAACGACCTGGTACTTAGCCTGAAAAAGTAGTGTGTACATTTTTGTCCAGGGTCTAATGAAGGGATAATGGCATCTCGAATTAACTGACGCTGATGATACCTGTTTGAATTCCGACAGAAGCAGTTGTGTTTCTCCGCCGAGGAACAAATTTTTTTGTACAATGCATATTTGTCACCAATTATCAAATTTCTACCTATGGGAAAAACAAATCACTTTAAAGCTGAGCCCTCAAGGCCTTGATTATAAGCTTCATCGGACCTTGTAATAAATAATGCATCATATGGTTGCCGAGTGAACTTAAAAATGTACATAACTTTGACTCACACTATACGTTTAACTTATGTTTTTATGCGGGCAGGGACATATTTAGAAACAATTTGCGTAGTAGTTACGTAAAGTCTGAAAGCATGGATAACAATCAATAAAAAGTGGCGCATGTAAGTGGGCTGAATGAACCTACATACAATATTGGAATATTATATATGTACGTATCTAGTAATTATGTGTTAAAATTTGTATGGCTACTCCTGAATTACTTAGATATTTGAACAAATTACTTTTGCGGTAATTAAATGGGTACCCCGCTTAAAAAACTTTGGTTTAGTTATTTTTATATTCTATATACGAGGGTGGTCCGATAAGTACTTAGCCTCACCGCCAGATGGCGCCAGTATCGCAAGAGCAACTTACTATCGTGTAGTACATTCTAGTAGACGATTACTGTCGAAATTTCAGCCGGATCGGACTCGTAGTTTTGTTTTGACCGCGTGTGGAAGCGGGAGTGTCCGCGGATTTTAGAAAAATGTAAAAAGATCAATATCGGTCGGTGATTCGATTCTTGTTTTTCGAAGGGAAATCGTGCAGCGAAATCAAAAAGCGTTTGGATGCTGTGTACGGTGACTCTTCTCCTTCGATGGCGACCATCAAAAATTGGTTTAACGAGTTTCAACATGGTCGCACGTCGGTTTTTGATGAGCCACGTCCAGGCGCCCCGAAAACGGCTACTACGGAGGATAACGTGACAAAAATCCACGATCTCGTATTGGCAGACCGCCGATTGAAGGTGCGCGAGATACCTGAGACAGTAGGTATTTCAAAAGATCGCGTGGGTCATATCCTGCGCGATGGGTACCGCGTTTCCTCACTCCGGACAACAAGCGCAACCGTAAGACCACTTCAGAGCAGTGTTTGACGCTGTTTAAGCGCAATCCGAAGGAGTTTCTGCGTCGTTTCGTGACAGTCGACGAAACATGGATCCACTGGTACACACCAGAGACCAAGGAACAGTCGAAACATTCGACTTCACCCGGCGAACGTGCTCCGAAGAAGGCGAAGACTGTCCCATCGGCCAGAAAGGTGATGGCCACCGTTTTCTGGGATTCACAAGGTGTGATCCACATCGACGAGAGCCGTGGCGCAGTGGGTAGTGTGTCGACCTCTGACGCTCACCAGTTCAGATCCCGATAATACCAACGCCATCGAATGTTCATTACGCGGCTTCTCTCCTCGGCGGGGAACTGGCAAAACTCCCCGTAGTACACCTGCCTTGAAGAAGCTTCTCGACCCTCGCCGTTCGGAATCGGCATTAAATTGTAGGTCCCGTTCACTTGTGTGAAAAAAAACAAATCGCACACAACATAAGTGAATGAGAGAAGCTAGGCTCTGGCTCTTCATGAGCTGTAACGCCGTCTAAGAAAAAGAAGAAGAAGATCCACAGGGACTACCTGGAGAAGGGCAAAACGGTAACAGGGCCGTACTATGCCAAATTATTGGGTCGATTCGACGCCGAATTGAAGAAAAATCGGCCCCACTTTTCGAAAAAAAAAGTGCTCTTCCACCATTATAACGCACCGGCTCACACCGCCGCCCTCGCCACGGCCAAATTGGTCGAATTGGGCTACGAACTGCTGCCCCATCCACCGTATTCTCCAGATGTGGACCCGTGCGACTTCTTTTTGTTTCCAAACTTGAAAAAGTCACTCGCCGGGCAGAAATTTCAGTCGAATGAGGAGGACTACGGGACAGACGGGTTAAAGAAGTTGGAGCATCAAGTGTATCGAGCTAAAAGGAGAATATATTAAAAAAGAAATCGCCATTTCTCCAAAATTTTTGTTTTTCTTTTGTAGGCTAAGTACTTATCGAACCACCCTCGTAGATGTACATTTGTATACCTCTGTGCCTTTAATTTTGTTTTTAATGGAATTTTGCCTAGGATAAAAATTAAAAAAACGAATCCTTTCACTTACAATTTGATTTTCTGAGCACATACATATACTAATTCAAATGTTAAAATGCGTATACGTACTCGTATACTGCCTATATAGATATAGCTTTCGACTCTAAAGAGGCCATCATTTTTCAGCTGTCGACCACGGCCGTTACTACTTTCTGCTCATTGTTTTAGTTTAGGTACGTGTTCCTTTATGTATTTGTAGAATAGGTATTAGGAAGAGGAGGAAAGGGAATCTATAATAATGCAGTGCTTCCTGCTTTAGGTTTTAATGAAAGTCGTTTTTAACACACCTACACACATTCATATACATGCATATATGTGTAGTTATATACCCCAGGGATAGTATCTTTTATTTCTGTACATTTTTCTACAAGATATGGCGACAAAATGCTCTTTCTACTTCTAAATAGTTGGCTATTGGGATATATATTACATATCCGGAAGTTAACTATAAGCAAATTGCTATAATACACTCAGTATACAGCCCCTGGGGTATTGATATTAATGTTAGCTTTGATTCTTCTTTTTTTTTCTTGAAATAAGACATATGTATGTATATACATATGTAAATACTAGTTGTCCAATGTACATTCGTTTGGTCGTTTATATTCATATTGAGGATTTGAGTTCAACGATCTCGGAATCAAGTCGATGGTTTATCTAGTTATATCCCTACCTAAAGTGTTTAAAAAGCACTATATTTTATTAAACTTAAAGAATATAGCACAGTATAACATCGCTAGCCCGGGCACATAAAGTTGTTATGAAATCAATTAACAACAAATTTGATAATTTAATTTCATGTAATTTCATGAACATATTCATAAAAAAACAATTGTTGAAAATCTGAAAAATCGTATTGTTTTTTTTTTTGTTGTTTCTTTTATATTCTACTATCCAAAACCCTAACCTGCCCTATCCTACCCTTATCGATCCTATCCAACCTTAGCCCATGTTAGCCTGCATAGGGAGCGCCGTGGCGCAGTGTGTCGGCCGCTGACGCAAGATGAGCGAGTTCGGACCCCGATAACACCAACGCCATTGAATGATTATTTCGCGGCTTCCCTCCTCGGCGGAGTACTGGCAAAACTCCCCGTTGTACACTTGCCATGAAAAAGCTTCTCGGCTCTCGCCGTTCGGAATCGGCATTAAGCTTTAGGTTCCGTTCACTTGTGTGAAAAACAAATCGCACATAGCATAAGTGAATAAAAAGAAGCTTGGCTTTGGCTCCACATGAACTCTAACGCCATCTAAGGTGTCTGTCTGGCAGTACAATGGACCAGTATTTGTGTCTGAGTGCTCCAACAGATAGCAGAAGCCCCCAACAAAAAAAAAAAAAAATAGCCTGCATTGGCGTTTGGCTGACTTGGCCTTAAAGTACCTGCACTATTAAAGTTGATCACGACAAAGCCCGCTCCAGCATTCAAAAGCTTTGCTGCTTTCGGATGACATCTCCTCGATTTCGGCGTGAGATTCCGACACTCACTTTGATCTAAATAGAGAAATGCCTCTGATGGGACAAAGCCGTTAAGGCGTACTTTCTCGTGGTACAAATAGTTGGGGTAGTAAGTCCCGGAGGTTATTGACCGAAGTCATTGCCCTTAAACATGACTTCGGATCAGTTTAATAAAAAAATTATCCACCTTTACAATCCTAGGCCTTTTGTATAGGATTCCGTTGGGGTAACATTTGTGTACTCAGACACTCAGACGGGTATTTTACATAATCCAAAACAAGTCCTGAGTCATTGTCATACAACACCCAAATCCTTTCCCTTAAGCTGGTTCTTACATTGAACCGCATGCGACATCCAAAGAAATCTTTGGCCTAATTAAGGTCATGAAGCAGATTATGTTATTCACTTTGGAATCAGCTTGGCTATGAAACAACCATCTTGTCAAAGGGAAAGCGCCCCAGGATCTTGCCCTTTGTGGTCTAGCTAGATCCCAAGGTATTTAACTACATTTTGTCTGAATAAAATCCATTTTGATTTTGAACTTTCAGTCATCACAATACTGCTGAATTTTATCGAAATCACGCTGCAAGAGAATGACAATAACATCGATCGTTGAACATGATCTGTACGCAATTAAATCGTCCGCGTACGCTATAGAGTGGCGAGGAGAAACCGGCAGATCGCTTAGTTAAATTCTAAAACGTATCGGCGAGTTAACCGCACCCTGTTGCAGCCCATTTTTAATTTCAAATGTTTGTGTAGAAGTCACGTAGGCAATTTTGACAACGAACTTTCTACCTGTTAACATACTCGTATCAAAAATTATATAAAGCAATAATTTACTTATGCCCAGTTTGTAATAAAGAATATGTAACCGTATGGTGTCGAAAGCTCTTTCTAAATCAATCTGACAGGCACCCGTGCATTAGTTCTTGCATTTGTTCCATTGGATTTCCGACGCGGTATGAATAGTGTCATACCCTGCTCTGAATTCGAATTGGTTGTCCGAAATAATTTTTTGTCTTCAACCTATTTAGACAGGGTTCTGTGGACTACCTTCTCGAAGACTTTGCCGATACTTGGAAGGAAGCTTATTGACCGTAGATTTACCGGGTTGGAGGTGTCTTTACCTCGCTTAGGCATTGGTTGCACTACATTGTTGAACAAGATGGTGTATACTACAGCCCCTGCCGATAGGTGCTTGAGCACAGCATTGGATATGCCGTCGATTCTTGCGGACTTTTTCTCTTCAAGGACTCAAGATGCTCCATCTAAATGAACAGGGTGTCCCTTCACTAGCATTATTTGCCGTGAAATCGTCATTGAACCTGATAAAACCAAGGTTCTCTGATCGCCAATTGTCGTTATCATTTCGAAGATCTTGTTTTCGGCGAATGTTGTCTTTCACCTTATACATGGTCTGGAAGACCGCTCTCAATGTCGACACCTTCACCTGAGGATCTTCGATCATGAAGAAATTATCATCCAAGACAGCCCTCTCGGGATCAATGTTGACTGTTTGTAAGAGGCGTTTGCTGTCTGTCGTTCACGGATGCTTCAGAGCATGAATGTCATTCTCTTTGTTTCTGAGAAATTTTATTTATTTGCATATATTCGCACTCTTGGAATTTACAGCACGAATTTTGTTTTTCAAATACAAACTTACGTGTGTTGTGTACTCTTCTTTTATCAACTGTCAGAGATTTTTAATCAGCGACTTCATTGTCCTGACCTCCGAGTTTTGTGCCACAGGAGTCTTATCTTTCTGTCTGTGTAGTATCGATTGTCGTGGTGTCATAATGCCGTTGGCATTGTACCGTAGTGTCTATGGAATGTTTAATTATATTGTCCATTCGTTTAAGGTACCTGTCAATCTAGTCGTGTGTTCCTATTGAACTGTGAAAAGGAGGGACTCTAAGTGAGCGTTTTCTTCAGGGAATGGGCAAAACTTGGCCAAAACAACTTCTTATAATCGCGAGGGCGCGTTTGGAATTACTTTGCCATCTCCGCGAATTCGTCTGGAACTGTAATTACGGAATGGTCACTGTGGTCAATGATCACAATGGACACTGTCATATACGAAAGTCTGTAGATAGTCAGTAGACTATTCATTCATCTCAGCCAGTATCAGTCGAGAGTCAAGCAGAATGAGATCTAGATAAGAGCTGCTCATAGGATATGACGAAGTTTGCGTTGCGAGTAACTTAGCTCTGTACTCTATGCTCTGCAGAATTCACCAATAAAGTCGATATCCGCCCTTTTTTAATTAACAATATCAAGTTCAACATTTTTTAAAACTCTTGGCTTGTTAATTATTAAGCGTGTTAACGTATAAAATCCATCTGCGTCCGAGCGACATTATCTTTTGATAATTTCCTCCCAGGTGCTGATTTCTCTTCATTATGAAGCCATGTCGTGGTTGAAAGAAACCTCAAAAATAACAGATTCATTAGCGTTATATATTTAATCCTCGTCAAGATCGATTTCCAATACTTTTCAAAATGTTTCCTGAAGAATTCCACAGCAGTAGCATGGTTTGATATGCATTTCATTCCAATTCTAGACTTAAATTTTTGCAACCAGCCGCTATCGGCACGAAAGTCATAACTTACTATAATTTCTTTGAGAAAGTATTTGGCCTTACTTTTGAATAAATCCGTTCAAATCGGCACATGGTTATTTCTCGGCTGAATATACGATGTCATAGCTTCTTGCATCTCGGTTTTTATGTAGTTAGATTTTAAATGCAGAATGTTTACAATATTTAAGTTACCTTATCCTTGCAAAGTGTTAGGCACAAATTTCTGGTTGCCAGGTCATGAAAATCATGAAGGTGCTCAAATACCTTTTACGGGGCCATCCCCCTTTATGGTTTTGGCAACTAAAACATATGGTAAACCTATATTTACACAATATGGATGATTAAACAAAAGAACCAATTCTGGAACCGAGAGGAAGGTACTAAACACTCAAGAACGTTCATGGAACAGAACCACAATCCCAAACGTGCCAAATAAACTCTAGAACCGACCTAAAAGTGCTGTGTGAGACACTAACAGGGCATGCAACTACCACCCTTACAAAATGGGTATCAGCAGCACAGAAATCTGTAAGCGATATGGTCAGGCTACTGGCCGTCTGACCAAACCTTGTCGGGAAAAAATTTAAAATGACAAGCAACACAACAATAACAGGGAAAGACTTTCTGAAAATCCTATCTAGAGAAGTTATTACATTTTTGAAGGCAGCACCCAAATCCTAGACTAAAGAGGGGGGTAGTTACAATAGATCTTTATGATCGCAGAACAAGTGTCTTTATGTGACACAACCCGAGTTATTCACTCCAAATTAGTGTAAAGAAAAAGCGATTTTGAGACATTAAATATTTCACCCACTTCTCGGATCGGCCTTATCGGTGCAATCATACATATGTCTTATTTACACAAATCCTTCCCTAAACTAAATGCGCATAATTTACACTCACTCCTCACTCCAGACATTTCTGCGAACTTTCTTACTCACTCACTCATTCATTGTTTCGTTTTCTCGGTTTTAGACTAACGGGAAAATAACGTTCAAAAATAGCCAAACTCTCTTGATTTGTTTTTCTCTCGCAAAACAAAACTATAGAGAATAAAGTAAGACCAAAGCCAAACTTTGTCTTGTTTTCGGATTATGGAGGTAAAAATTATTCCTATAAACTGTCCGAAACATTCAACTGTCCGGATTAGGGAGACTAGACTGGAAAATGGCTGTTTTCATTAAGGAACTCGTACAATGCTTAAGTGCAGCACTACATTTAATCTTGACGTCGAAGATACAGTAATCGAATCCTGACTACATCAATGCCCCAAAAAGGTGATCAGTTCTTTTAATTTTCGGCTCGGAGGACCACCATAAAAAAAAATTTACTTGCGCCTCTTCGAGTAACCAATATGGAGCCATTCTTATATCTTATATCGAAATGGAGGCTGGAAGTACAGTATAAATGTGTCTAGAAAGGTTGACTGAGATTCGCATTGAAAAAAAAAATTGACTTTTGCTAATGGATGACTGGGAAAGGGCAAAAAATGTTGGAGTATGTAATTAATTCAATATAACATACAATTGTTCGTGATCTCAAAAATCAATTATACAATCGCGGATGTAAAGAACCAATAGTAAGAAATTGGGTAAATAGTTTGACATTTTGAGATTGTTTTACCTTAGTTTTGCAACAAACTACAAACTGCTATGAAACACTCATAGCAGAGTTGGGAATTTCAAGTTATTTTGAGGCAAAATGTTTTTATTGGAAACTTATCAGCTGTAATGAATACGAAATTTATTTTTTGATGATTACGTCCTCCGTTGCACGTTGATGGAATTTGTTTATTGCACTTTGCATAACACACAAGATAACCCTGCAGGAAAAGCCCATGGAAGGCAAATCTGATAAACGCGCAGGCCATACGATGTCATCAAATCGGGACATCAGTTTTTAAGGGTATAGGGTCCATAGTGTACATAGTTAGTACGGGAAGTGGCACTATCCTGTTGAAAGTATGCTGTAGTTTATACGGCTGTGACCAAAAAAGGCCATATTATTTTTAGTTTAATAGCAGTGCTTCAAAGTATGACTAAATAGAAAAAAAAATCATTTTGTTTTTTATTTTTGATGTATATTTCTCAATATTTGGGCAAGTTACCTTTATTGTTGATTACAGTTTTGTATCCTCTTACCATAGGGTCCACAAGGCCTTGAAAACAGGTCCTTCCATAACGCAATGATATTTGGTTTGGCATCATATATTGCACAGCACGTTTAACGTCTCCCAAAATATTTTTAATTGAATTCAGGAGATTGAGCATGACTTGAACCCGTTCCTGCTGAAACTACGGCTAGAATTTTTTGTATCCATTATCTTGCGGCAAGACTGGGTGGTGTGTGATGATCAGTGTGTAAAATATTATGGTATAATTGCTAATATATTGTGCCTTCAATTTTGCATATTGGACCCATACCATAATATGAAAAACACCCACACATCATGATTCGACCATTAGGATTTTAACGTGATATGGTGGTATGTATATGATTGATGGCGAACTCAAGCCACTTTGCAATGTGTTTTTTGGTAAGAATAGTTTTCTTGGAGATCGGGTATTCAAATTTTCGTTTATGGGACGCCTACGTATTGTTATCGCAGAAACAGGCAAATTTAGTCGTCCTTATTTACTTGGTCGATTTTGTTGGAAATTTTTCGCTGAGACGTACCAGATCCAGTATCGTACCAGTACCTGAGAATTAACTTGCGTTTGTTGTCATTTTCGCTGAATCAAAGTTGATTGTATTTGTTTGTAAGTTTTCCCAGCAGCGCGAAGAATAAGGATTTTTTTTCTTTTTTTCCTTGCAAAATAAAAAAAGTCAAAATGCGTTCCTCGTAAATAATTAAATTTATGTAAACTAACTTTTTGATTTAAACCCAGTTTATTAACTAAATATTTAAAATTCAAATAGTTTGGCAAAATTTAAAAAGGATACATATCCGCACAAATTGTTTGAACTTGCCATTATCTATTTTTCGACAGGAGATAACTCCTCTTTTTTTTTATCTTATCCTCTATTAGAAGGACGTCTTCTGGACGCACGCATAATGATAGGCGACTTCAGCTGTATGTAAGATTTTAAATTTTTTTTTTGTTACACTACTGTAGGTAAGTAAATAAGTTATACACAGGGTGTTCCCAAAGCCGGTGCATAAAATATGCATCAATTTCGAGTGTCGCATTTTCAGGAATATACGGGCTGATTATTCCATCCGCTTACGTTAACCCTGTTTTGGATTCTCCGTTTCGGCCTCGAACTGCCATCGAACCATAACGTACATTCTTCTTTATTGAGAATACCTTTGACAGTACGCGCATGGTGTGCGCCCGACCATTGCCGTGTAGCGACTGATGAATTTGACGTGAGCGTGTCTCATTAATTTTCAAAATTAAAATTAAATCAAATAATTTACTTTTGCTCCAACTAAGTCATCATCACCATATAAGCCAAAATCGTTCTTTATTATATGTGGGGCTAAGTGCTGGGAATTTCATCATTCATGTATATAGTATATTATAATATACTATACTATAATACACTATACTAATATAAACCTAATAAGACCCGTCAAAGATTTTCAATAAAAGCGATTTGAACTATTTTTAAACAAGTATTATTTAGCTTAAGCTTTAAAAACGGCCATAGTATGTAGATGTTTATAGTAATAATAATATACATATATATAATTAACAGGCACAATAAATATCATAGCATTATACTAAAGCAATAGTATTTTTATTCTTATTTGCAAGATATTTGTATGGTCATTCAACTAACACCAATACTCACAATCGTGTGAGAATATACCTTTATTTAAATACAATATACAAACATTATAAATGTAATGTCGAGATACCTTGTTCATGTAGGTACTAACCAAACAAGGTGATTAACCATAGCCGGCTTATTGAAAGTTGTTTTATTAACACACTAACCTGAGATAAATCGTGATTTTTTTTTTTTTTTTTTGAGCAAAGGCAGTACATAAAAGAAAATGAGCCATGGTTGTAAGTACTTTCTTTCAACAAACAAGCTTTTGGCCAAATCAAGTTCAACTGAGACTTATAGATCAAATCATAACCAGTATTAGTAGATATGCAGTGGTCAAGGTTTCCACAGCGAGGGAACATAAGAGAAAGAAGTTAGTTGTATTCATTCAGGTAACGAGATGGATACATTCTTTTTGTAACTAATCACTGATTACATTTCTACAAGTGGTAATCTGTTTCAGCAAACTCGTTAGACTCAATTCATTCTTGAATTTGAATATACGCGTACGTCTTTACACTTTATATACTTTAACTACGCATTAGGAATTAAGGGTCGTAACTATGTTTGTAATATAAATTTGTTTATACAGTCGTGTTGGAAATAATAAGAAAAACAGCTGTGAAAATTCAAATCGTGCTATTAAATTGTTGGAATATTTTTTTTTTATAATACATATATCCATAAAAATACTTGCATATATCAAGACACATATGTATATAGAAACAGCTCCATTATTTCTGACCATTTCTGGACAAAAGATTGCCGCTGCTTGCCAAAGCTCTTCAGCATTTTTTGACCTAGCATCTCTCATTTATTTCTTATTTCATAAGCAAATGTGCGAATGAGCAATCTTTGGACCGATTAAAAAGAGATCCGACCGATTTTGTGCGGCGATTTGTCAACATGAAAGAGACATGGGTCCAACCACTACACGCCAGAAACGAAACAGTAGTCGAAGCAGTGGGTGGAAGCCGATGGTTCGGTGACATAAAATGGAAGTCGTTCGCCGCAACAATCATGGCCTTCGTGTTTTAGGTGCAAAAGGGACTTTATTCACTGATTTTCTTATAAAAGGCAGAACAATTAGAGGCGAATATTGTTCAGACTTTCTTGACCAGCTGGATGCCAAAATTCTTGAAACAGACATGGTGTGAAGAAGAAAAAAATTATCTTTCACCAGGACAACGAATCTGTACGAAAGGCTGCGTTTGCGATGGAAAAATTACGGGATTTGGGCAACGATTTACTCGGCCATCTCCACTATTCTCTGGCACCCTCACACTTCCATCTGTTCGCAAAGTTGAAGAAATTTGTTCCTGGGAAACGCTTCGCCTCCAATGAAGAAGTAGGGAGGGCCGTAAAAACGCTAGACGAAATGTGTTGAAGTCAGAGTGTATTATGCAGAAAAAAACAAAATCATTTTTTAACTGAAAATCACAGTTTTTCATTGTTGGGTTGAGAACTTTTCATCTTACCCTCCTATGTTCCGCAAAACTAAACTGAAACCTACATTTCAAATGCACTTGTTTTAATCACTTTTTACTACAGCGTGCGCCATCTCATATGGATCGATGTAAATTTCGAATTTGGAAATTAGAAAACTTTTATTTAATTTAGACCTTTACAATTTATTTTGATTAATTTTTGAAAACAATATCAATTAAATGAACTGATTGAAATTATTGCCGATGCAAAAATGGGCTCGTTTTCGCGCATTCTCCATGACATTTTCGAGCATTTCGGTCGAAATTTTTGCGATTTCCGCACGAATATTTCTTTTGAGCTGTTCTATTGTCTTCGGGCCGTTAGCATACACCTTGCTTTTCAAGTATCCCCAAAGAAAAAAGTCTGGAGGAGTAAAATCTGGTGATCTCGGAGGCCAGTCAATATCGCTCTTTTTTGACACCAATCTTCCAGGGAACTTCTTGTTTTGTCCGCAGTATGGCATGTCACGCCGCGCCGTCTTGTTGAAACCAAGTGAAATAAGCCTTTTTTACGCATTTCTTGGACCACATAATGGGCCAACATCCACTGATATCGATGGCCATCCACTGTATCGCCAACTTTGAAGAAATACGGTCCAGTGATGGTTTTAGCGCATACACCGGCCCAAACAGTAACCTTTTGGTCATATAGCGGCTCTTCGTCAATAATGTGAGGATTTTCGGTGCCCCAGAAGCGACAATGTTGTTTATTAACTGATCGTAAAATGTGCCTCATCGGTTGCTGCCAGAACTCCGGCTCAGCATTAACCATTGCAACGATATTTTGTGAGTATGCCAAGCGCCGTGGCTCATCTTGTGGCAAAATTCTTTGAGTTATCTGCACTTTGTATGGAAATAAGTGAAGATCATCCTTCAGAATTGTCCGCAAAGTGGTCCCACTGATGCCTAACTGCTGCGAACGGCGCCGATATGACAAACTTGGGTCTTCTTGAACACTGGCCTTCACAGACTGAATATATGAGTTTGAACGCCGCGGACGTGGCTTAGGTTGCTCACGAGGGCTTGCCACAGAACCAAATTGAAAAAAATTCGAGGCCCACCGACGAATTGTATCTTTTCTGGGCGCAACACGATCACGATATTTTGCACGATACGCACGTTGAGTTAGCACAATCGAGCGTTCATTTTCAATGAACATTGAAACTATTTCCGCGCGTTCTTTTGGTGTGAAGCGATTCATGGTAAAAATTGTACTGAATTGACGTTTCCAAAATGCTATGACATGAAAATCGGTTAACAATTGTTGAAGTTATTCGAAGTTTACATCGAAACATATAAGATGGCGCACTCTGTATAATATAAACTGCAACCGAGCATTTCATTATAGTGGACGTGGCGATTGGCAGGTCCAGCTCATTTGTTTTGCGTAGATGTTATGAAGAAGCGCTGTTTAACATTCCTTACGATCAATTGGTACTGCCTGTTGGTTGGTTTTTTTTTTTACTTTCGGCCTGCGTTGAAAAGTTGTTCGTGTTTGTTACACCTTACCATTGGAAATATTAAGTAAATTCCAAAATAAATACTGAGCAATTTATTAATCAATAAACGACAATATTGGCATCTTCTCATTTTGAAGTGATTGAAACTATTATTCGCCAACAAAATTACTGAACACCTTCCAAAATGCACTATATAGGCGACAACAATCGATTGGTTATGTTTGAACCTAAAATAGGGGCATCCCATACTTGTGATACGTGCGACTTCTGCCACATCCCGAACAGTCGATTTCCGACTCACCCAAACAAAGTTGCCACTGCTACAAAAAAAAAGGACCTCAGTCCTTAGGTATATAGTAAGCTAATATGTGTACTGTTAAAATAATAAAAGGATATAGTTACTATAAAAAATGTTGTCCCAACAATATAATGGGGCGAATTGAGTTTTCACGTTTTTTAATCGTATTATTGCGAACACCCCTGTACTCCTATATTTGCATAAAGATGTAAAATATCTTGAGGGCATGTAGTATATAAAGAAAATTAAACGTGTTGCCATTTTAGTCGTCAATCCTGAATCTTCTAAATCAAGTTCATGATCTCTTAAATCATCTTTTTTTTTGCAGTTAAAATTAGCCCTGATTTACTGCTTTTTTTTTATGTGTGAGCAAGGATCAAAAATTCTAAAAACCGAATTATATGTGTACAGCGGGCCCGTAACTCACTTGGAAATATTTAAAAAGTACAATTTTTTCTACGGTTTTTCCTTTTGTTCTTAAATGTTTTTTTGTTTTGCGAGTGTCTTTTCTACGTGTAAAACAATCATATCAATGTACAATTATTATAAAAATGCGCTTTGACAGTTGTGACTAATTTTTGGATCTGTCGGAGAGGTTCCATTGATAGAAAAAAAAGATTTAAAATGCGAGTGGGTTTTAACAGAATGAAACAAATGAAAGCATGATTTTGTAGTATGCTGTTCTAAGAAAAAAAAAATCGTATAAAAATAAAGTGTTTTATAAACGGATGCCTTCAAGTATTCATTAACTAAACGCAAGTTCTGTTAAATATTGCATTTGATAAAAATAAAAATAAAAGTTCAGAGAAGAGCTTAATGCGTCCCAAAATAAATTCAAAACGTCCGGTTGTTTTCAATAATTGCAATGATGAAACGACGTTGGTCGAATAATGGTGGTTTCACTCTTCGAATGCTGGAAGATTCCTCGTCCGAAGTAACGTCGTCATCGAATGGATTAGTAATGCCAACTGGTATGATAATGTCACCAACGTCTTTGGACTCGCCTGATTATGTTGAGCAGGACCTATGGCTATATAACGAAATGCCATATAATCCTCATCAGCATAGTGTTATAACATCAATTCATGGATGCACATCCCTGCCAGCACAAACAACGATAATACCACTGCCATCTATGCAACAAAGTGTGAATCATCACACACCGCGAAGTGATTCAGCGAATTCAATTTCATCAGGTGAGTTTTATTTTCTTCATACAAATACACGCGTCTGTACATATGAATGTGTGCATATAATACAACGTGTTAAACGTTGAAAATTCTAAAGAATGTGTACTAGGAGTTTACAATAAATTTCATTAGTACATTCTTTTTTATTTTTTTTATAACCCATGTTATATAGTGTTTTTATGCATCTACGGCGTGCGAACTTAAAACTGTAACGTAAAAAATCCACTGTGCTGTTTTGTTTATCCAATATGTATGTAACGTGATAATGAAAATACATAGTGTCCCAATAAGTCAACACATTTAGTCCATCTTTTTTCTAAGCCTAGGATTTCCTTAGAAAAAAATTCTTTGCTTTGACCCTCCCAAAAGAGGCCATAAGTTCTCTATCTCTTCAAATTTCTTGCCTCTCGGATGTTTTTCTTTAGCCGAAGAAAGCCGTAAAGTAAATTGTGAGCCGGTGAGTTGCCTTGGTGAAACACTACTCCAGTTCGCAGTTTGTCGCGTCTTTTTTCTTTAATTACCTCTCGCAATCTTCTTACTTCGTCTGCGTATGTAAGACCTCGAAATAGTGATTCTCCTTTCCAAATATTCTTCCATAATTATTCCTTCAGAGTCTCAAAAAAACGGATATCATAACCTTTCCCGCCGAACTTGACACTTAAAATTTTTTTTGGCGTCGGTGAGGAGGATCTCTTCCAGGTTTTCCATGGTTGTTTGGATTCAGGATTTTAATCCATTGTGGATCCAGGTCTCGTTCAAGGTCACGAAACGTAACAAAAACATTATCGTATTGAACGCTTCTATACGACGTTCCTATGACCTCAGC
Source organism: Merodon equestris (assembly GCA_958301585.1). Taxonomy (NCBI): domain Eukaryota; kingdom Metazoa; phylum Arthropoda; class Insecta; order Diptera; family Syrphidae; genus Merodon; species Merodon equestris. Next base: position 76,035,198 of record OY284416.1, on the reverse strand, counting down.
TATACTCGTATACTTGATGGAAACTCTTAGATCTGTCAACTCAACATTTTCGATGTTATCTTCAGTGAGGGATGTGGATGGGCGTCCTTCGTGATGTTCTTCTTGACAGCGTATGGATGATTATACGATTTTTTTACGTTAACCTTGTGGGTATACATATAAGCACACGGACTGGAAATTACCATTATTATTACTTTTGGATCACTCCTCGTATATCAGGTAGCTATGATATGCTTATTTCCAATATTTTGTTCCAAATCCATTATTTCACTGAATAGCCGGCATCCTCTTGGCATAGAGTCAACCAGAGGTTGGCATCTTTCAGCAGGTGTAGACTCTTACTCTGCTCATACTGACTGCCCTAATTGTTTTTAATTTCGGTCATGGGTGGCAGTGGAGATGTGTTTTCTTAACATCAGCCTAAAATTGATCGATAGGATTAAAATCTCGTGGTTGTGCTAACCATTTCACAATATCCACTTTATTACGCTCAAATCATATCCTAGGAATTGTTGGATTGTTCATGACCAATCTCCTTATCTGCCGAACGATTTTCCCTATAATGTCATATTATAATGATTCTCTTGTTTCTAATGATTTTCAGTATTTTAGAGCATTTATAATCAGATTTTTAGAACAGCCTATAAGTTTGCACGTCTTCTTCCACCTCCGTACAATGTGGCTTACGTCCCATTTCTCTTATTCAAAGCTTTATTTCGTTTTAGAAGCAAAACGAAATATTTACGAGTATATGAACAATTTGTTGAGGATGGGAAAATAAGAGTGACTGAAATATTTTTCAACTGTAAATTACATGACATCATGTTTTTTTAATACTTATGGTCCCTCCGTTGTTTTTCAGCAGGCAGACATCTGTGTGGCATAAAGTCGACAAGATTTCTACATGTTTTGATTGGAACAGAATTCCAAGTTGCTTGGACAACACTCCACAAATAATTGCGACTTCTTATTTATCAAAACTTCCCCAAAGATACTGACGTGTAAATACACAATCGACCACAGTTTTTTGGCACGAGCTTTTTTAACTTTTACTTAAAAGTGTTTTGAATCTTCTTGTCCCTATTATTTTTTCCACCAGTGTATGTCCAACTCAGGTGATATTACCTGGCCTCTGCGATCACGACATCCTGATTCCCATAGACTTTTGCTGTGGGCATATAGTAAAAACAAAATTGACGTCAATATTCTGAGGAGTGTTGCTGAGCCAAAAAATACATTCTACGGGAAGTTAACCAAATTGAACCAGCTATGCTTCTTTGTGTGTAAGTTCAATGGAATGAAATGAAATTAACGCATAAACTTCGAAATCCTCGTTACTGCTGATTATTATGATTATTGTTATATTTGGTATCAACTATAGTCCGTTAAAGACTGAAGCTTATTTCTTTCGTCCGGATTGTGTTTGATGCAGTACTTCCCGCAGGTGAAGGAGTCTACTGTTTAATGTCAATTCTGTACAGCAAGCAAGTATACTGCAAAGTGTTTTGTCCGTTTTCCACTAAGAAGAAACAAAATACAATTTCGATGAAATTTTTGAAATTTATTGCATCTGATAATGCATTTCTTTCCTTTCCTTAATGTTCGGGAAGCCATAATGTGTTTATAACAAGCAGATAGTCGTCTACCGTATTAGCTTCAATAGGAAGCTAAAATATGTTCTTATCAAAAATCGTACGATTTAAGAATTTATTTGTATGCCTGAAAATTTAACACGAAATTCTACTCTGAAATATTAAAATTAACATTTAAAACCACAAATGGCCTGTCTTTTGAAACTTGTGATCTCATGTTCAATAGCTTTGGACCTTATTTGCAATAACATAAACACCATGTAAAGGGTGTCTCAGTAAGAGTGCACTTTTTCATTTTAAAATAAAAACAAGTATTTTATGACAGAGTTGTGATATTTTTATTGTATTGTAAAGAAGACATGTTCCGATTAAGTATGGAATAAAATATATATTGGCAAATGACCCCCACGGCTCCGATGACAGGCCATTACTCTTTTCATGAAATGTTCGATGACTTTTGCACAGAGATGTGGCTGTATCTCACCGATGACGCGTTGGATTTCCGATTTGAGCTCAGGAATTGTTTCGGGTTTATTCGCATAAACCCGGGATTTCACAAAACCCCAAAGAAAAAAATCACACGGCGTTAAATCGCACGATCTTGGTGGCCAGTTGACATCAGAATTTCGTGAGATAATGTGTTCTGGAAATCGTTGCTGCAATAAGTCGATTGTTTCATGCGCGGTGTGGCAGGTTGCGCCGTCCTGCTGAAACCACATGTTGTCCAGATTCATGCCGTCCAGTTGAGGCCACAAGAAGTCCGTTATCATATTCCTGTAACGAATGCCGTTCAATTTCGGCCTCATTTTCAAGAAATTAAGGTCCAATCACACCGCCTGACCAAAATCCGCACCAGACAGTTCCTCGTTGTGGGTGCATTTGTTTCTCACGGATTGCATGAGGATTTTCTGAGTCCCAAATTCGACAATTTTGTGTATTCACGAAGCCATTCATATGGAAATGCGCTTCATCGGAGAAAATTACTTTTTTCGAAAAATTGGCATCGACTTCACTTTGCTCCATTACCCATTGAACGAATTGCCGGTGCTTTCCGTGGTCTGCTGGTTTGAGCTGCTGAGTTAACTGAATCTTGTACGCATGAAGGTGGAGGTCTTTAGTCAAAATTCGCTGCGTAGTGCTTCGTGAAATTTGCAGTTGTTGAGAACGATGTCGAATTGATGTTTTCGGGTTTTCGGCGACACTCTCGTTTACAGCAGCAATGTTTTCAAGAGACCGACCGGTACGTTGACGCAAAGGATTCTTATTATCCATAATTGACCCAGTTTCTTCAAATTTTTTGACCACTCTTCGAATGGTTGACACATTAGGTGCACTCTCTCGGCTGAAAATTTGGCGAAGTTTGCGAGCGGTTTCAGCGTAACTTTCCCCATTTTTTGTAATGAGATTTCACAATTATAACGCGTTGTTCTTTCGAAAAGCGCTCCATTTTTAATAACCGGAATAAACAGAGGTGACAGCTGTCAAATTGTGCCCCCACTCACGGTTTTTTTTCATGTCCCCGTAAGGCTTTAAAATTACGTACTAATTAAATTATTCCATATTTTACTTACGTAGATCTAAAAAAATCCTTCCATGCTTCATTAATAAGCTTTCTTAAATTATCATAGTTGGCCGATCGATTTCTATTGGGTTTAAATCTCCCTGTACACTTTGGTACTATGATTGGGATCATGACCCTGTTGCAGAATGAATTTTCTCCCAAATCATGGCAGTTATGATGCTTATGGTCTTCGCACATCATCATTTTGCCATATTTCTTTCCGTTACGATCGCCTTACACGCATATCCGTTCATATTTCGATTCATTAGTCCTGTCCTTTGAAACTTAGCTATTATTGTTATATCCAGCTATTCAACAGAGAGAAGAAGCGGCAATTCGTGATATTCTGAAACAGAGTGTTTCAATTGAAGTGTAGCATAGAAAAATGCTTTGGACTTTAAAAATACTAATTTTTTTTTAGATTGGTTTGTGTACAAATTGCTGCACAGTGAACACCTTCCCAGCAGTGAACGAACAATTTTTCAATTCGCCGCGGCCGCTGCTTCAACACCTTCATTTTTTCGAGCCGCATTGATGCATGCTTGCGGCAGATAAATCTAACTTTTTTGTCATTGCGTTTCCATTGCGATGTAAATTTCACTCACAATTGCTTCTCACCTTTTTCACGTTCCACTTGCTATTCCTTTTGATTGGTGAATAAATGCAACTTATTTGGATAGGAGACCCTAAAAAAATTTTGCTGCATAAAATTTAAGGTGAGATCAGCAGAAATATGAGTTGCAACCGATAGTTATTTAAGGTTTTAAGGTTACCCATGATGGACACAAAGAACTGCAAAACGTTTAAGGGTAGGATTACGAGCCAGTACACCTCAATGTGACAAAGCACCATAACAGTGGAACGAGCAGTTGTAACGCACGTAATGATTTAATACCTTTTCCGTTATACGTCTTAAATCAAAACAATTGAGAAGCTTTGAATAAGGCATAATAAGGACAGCCGTTATCAGTCTGTTTTGATTTTTGCTAAATATTATAATTGTATAAAAAAAGGGAAGAAAATTTAAATTGATACATTAAGAAACCTTACCTGCTATATTAAATGTAGTACAATATAATAAAATAAAATAAATGTTTTCAAAGATACCTGTTGACGTATTTCATATGATAACCCTTAACTTAGGGTCGAGTAATACCGCACAATTATGTTAAGTCCGCATTTTGTTTTTTTTTTTTTTACACAGAAATGGCCAGCATTCATTATGACTGGATTATACCATAATCTCTCTAATCTTTTATTACTGCTTTGACCTCCCGCCACATGTTCTTAGTCGTTACCAAATCATCTGCATATGCTATTGAGTGGCTGAGAAAACCTATGAAATCGCTTGTGTAGATGTTAAATACATACATAGTATCGAAGAATTAACTGCTCCCTATTGTAATCCGTTTTTAATGTCATGAATACTATTCGAAGTAACTTTGTTCGTACGTAAGTCATGTACGAGGGTAGTCCCATAAGTACTTATCCTACAAAAGAAAAACAAAATTTTTGGAGAAATGGCGATTTATTTTTCAATATAGTCTCCTTTTAGCTCGATACACTTGACCCAGCGATGCTCCAACTTCTTTAACCCGTCTGAAAAATACGTTTTTTCGAGGTCTGCAAAGCAGGCCTCCGTGGCAGCGATGGCCTCCTCATTCGACTGAAATTTTTGCCCGGCGAGTGACTTTTTCAAGTTTGGAAACAAAAAGAATTCGCATGGGGCCAAATATCGTAGGCAGCAGTTCGTAGTCCAATTCGACCAATTTGGCCGTGGCGAGGGCGGAGGTGTGAGCCGGTGCGTTATCATGGTGGAAGAGCACTTTTTTCTTCGCCAAGAGGGGCCGTGTTTTCTTCAATTCGGCGTCGAATCGGCCCAATAATATGGCATAGTACAGCCCTGTGACCATTTTGCCTTTCTCCAGGTAGTCGATGTGGATCACACCTTGTGAATACCAGAAAACGGCAGCCATCACCTTTCCGGCCGGTGGGACAGTCTTCGCCTTCTTCGGGTGAAGTCCACTGTTTCGACCGTTCCTTGGTCTCTGGTGTGTACCAGTGGATCCATGTTTCGTCAACTGTCACGAAACGACGCAGAAACTCCTTCGGATTGCACTTAAACAGCGTCAAACACTGCTCTGAAGTGGTCTCACGATTGCGCTTGTTGTCCGGAGTGAGCAAATGCGGCACCCATCGCGCCGACAATTTTCTCATGCCCATAATTTCATGCAGGATATGATCCACGCGAGCTTTTGAAATGCTTACTGTCTCAGCTATCTCGCGCACCTTCAATCGGCGGTCTGCCAATACGAGATCGTGGATTTTTGTCACGTTATCCTCCGTGGTAGCCGTTTCGGGGGACGTTTTCGGCAAAAACCGACGTACGACCACGTTGAAACTCGTTAAACCAATTTTTGATGGTCGCTATCGAAGGAGAAGAGTCACCGTACACAGCATCCAAACGCTCTTTGATTTCGCTGCGCGATTTCCCTTCCAAAAACAAGAATCGAATCACCGACCGACATTGCTCTTTTTCCATTTTTCTAAAATCCGCGGACACTCCCGCTGAAATTTCGACAGTAGCCGTCTACTAGAATGTACTACACGATAGTAAGTTGCTCTTGCGATGGCACCAGCCATCTGGCGGTGAGGCTAAGTACTTATCGGACCACCCTCGTATAGAAAGTGATTTGGCATACCTTGCCTGGTGAGCTTGTAGAAAAAATCTTCTAGTCATAGCCTTCGAAGGCTTTTTAAAATTCGACCAGACAAGTATCTGTACATTGGTTTTTTGCTTTATTCCACTAAGGTGGAAACCAATACTGACGCAACCTGAATGTTATCCTGCCTCTCCTTAAAACCAATTTCTTTCCCTCAACCCATTTGATTAGAACTCTGTTTACTACTTTTTCAGAAACCCGGCTAACATTCAGAAACAAACTAATTCATCGGACATTAGGAGTGTTTGTACTATCTGTACCCGTTTAGGTATAGCGTGCATCACTGCTGTTTTCCAATACGCTGGATAGTGTATGTTTTTCTATATATCTAGTGCATCAATTGGCATGTGTTTTAAAACGACGTTTGAGATATCATATATTACCGTCCATTTTTATTATTAACGGAGTCTAGGATTCACAGGAGTTCATACCTTCCCACAAACAAACTGGTGAATAATCAGTCATTGACGACAACGCCATTCGCAAGGTTTTCATCATGGAATATCGTGAAACCGTTACTCTCAGATCGCCAATTCTCAAAAGCCAATTCACCTCGTAGTGTGGCTTTCTTGTCGGTATTTTACTCCTAAAAAATTCCTTTATTATTTTGTCTAGTCTACGTTATGATAATAGTATGTAGGTACATTTCGATCACTGTACTTATAAAAGTGATCTTATTTATATGAGCTATCTAGTCGTCTAATATTGAATTTAAATATATGTACATAGGTAGTAAATTATGATTTTATTTATGTAAAAGAAATGAATTTTTCACCTTTACCATTATATTTAAATGTTTTTGTTTCACTATGTACATACTCATATGTCTGTATTTAAATGTATAAAAAATACCCATGCAATATTGAAAGTAGGTGAAAGCCCTGCCGGCAATTACTAGTCCGTGCTATTATTAAGTTTGTAATTTACATACCCTTTAACAAATTTTTAGATTAATTTGTTATAATAACAATAATATAATATTGAAAGTGTATACACTCATTTCATTTGATGTGGTGGAAGAAATGACAAACGGAGAAAATGTATAGGGAACAAATAACTTTCTCTAAAAGACATAATAGCTCTAAAAGAAAGTTAAAGGCAAAACGAGAAAGTTTAATAATAAAAGGTTGGTTACCACAATGTTTCTTCTTTTCTTTGCCATAAGCAATACATTGTATAAAAGAGCAAGTAAAGTGTGTGATGTGTAACACATACATGCTCAATGAGTTCTTTTATTCAAGAGTTCGTTACCGACGCACAAGGATAATATTGGAATACGAAGATGATCGAGATTGGTTACAAATGTTTACCACTTCCAAAAGAAACAGGAAAGCCTTATTTGATCTGACTAAATTTACATACTGGTTTTATAGTAAGTACAAAAGGTTAGCTCTATCTAAGCAATGACACTCAACATCGTAAAATAAACCACAAATATGAAACTAAAACAGTGCACTGTACCCTCTGCCGTTTTCAAGGTCTTGTTTTGCTTTTTTTTTTCGTTTTTACTTTTAATATATTTAATCGTACAATGCATAACCATAGCACTAGGAACCAAACATTAAACTCGTGCAACTAAAAATAGCATGACAAAACGTCAACTCACCTATATACACACACGCACACTCATACACACCCACCGAGTTGCACACACGCGCACGACACGTTGGTTTCCTTATTTCTAGTCCGGACGATTTTCCATTCACATCGAAATATTCCAATACATCAAATCGTTCTTCAGCGTTGTATTTTTAATAAAAAAAAGAAAACATTTTATTAAAATGACGTAGAGATAATGCTGTATTCGACTCAGCTATCTATTATTGAACTATGTCAGTAGGGTGAAGTCAGAGTGTACTTCGCTCTGCAAGGCAACAAATGTTTGTGGATAATTCGGTTTATTCATTTTTTTTTTCTCTTAAGCTGGCGAAAAATATCACACGATTTGTAAATTAATCTTGTATGTAGCTCGCAACTAGTTGTGCTCACTATTACGAAAACAATGATGACATGATAAATTCTTACATACGTAACAACATTTAAAAGGAATATTCGAATGTATGTATGTATGTATAAATACGAAAAGAATAATATATTGCAAAAAAAAGTGTCATTAACCTTTTTATACTCATGTGATAATAGCACGTTTTGTTAGTTGTGTAGACTAATAATATCGGCTGTAAGAAGGTGTTGGTAGACGACGCTATTTTTTTTAATGACGTCATAATTTTAGAGGGTAAACAACTTCAACGTCTCGTATAAATATAAGCACGCTGTGAATGGCTGTATTTGTAAACTATTGGAAGTTCTTCAGTGTTTATTTTTTTTTTTTGGTTTGATCTTTTATACTTAATATGGACATATTAACTATTAATAATCCTTTTTCCATTTAGAAATATAAGAAGTGATAGCAATTTAGTTACACTTTCTTTTTTTGTTGAGGTACATATCTTCTTCTTCTTAGATGGCGTTACAGCTCTTGAAGAGCCAGAGCCTAGCTTCTCTCATTCACTTATGTTGTGTGCGATTTGTTTTTTTTTTCACACAAGTGAACGGGACCTACAGTTTAATGCCGATTCCGAACGGCGAGAGTCGAGAAGCTTTTTCAAGGCAAGTGTACTACGGGGGGTTTTGCCAGTTCCCCGCCGAGGAGTTCAAAAGCCGCGTAATGAACATTCGATGGCTTTGGTATTATCGGGATCCGAACTCGCTCATCGTGCGTCAGAGGCCGACACACTACCCACTGCGCCACGGCTCCCGTGGGGTATTTAATACTCCGTAATATAGAAACATCTGTATTGAGTCATACATACATACATACAGCCTAGAACAAAATAATTTTGGCACCCCTGAATTGAGTTATAATTGAAAATCATTAAAAAATGCAATGTTTCTATTGTTTTTACTTATTATTATTGTCAATGTGTAATATATTATTATTATGTATTTAGTTTTTTAGAACAAACTAGCCCTAGACAAAAATATTTAAAACTAGCTTAACTAACTTAGAATACCTTAATGGCCCTATACGGACACCCTAAAGCGAAGAGAACAACTTAATACTATGCCTTTCGGCTTTAGGATTAACTCATGATAATTAAAGGAAATGAATAAAATCATATTTACATACGAGGAAATATACTACTCGTACATACATAGGCATACAAGATATACATTTTGTATTTATATCCTTTTTCTGCTTTGTTTTTCTAAACTAAAACTAAACTAGACTTAACCTACTCGCTATCCTAGCACGCCCCATCCTGCCCTATCCTAACCTACCCTAGTCTCTGCAAGCCTGCCATGGGCATGTGTAGACGGAGCTTGTAATAAGTACTTTCTAACCATATGTTGTCGAAAGCTTTTTTCAAGCCAATCAGACAGGCACTTCCATTAGATATCCGATACGAGTTTTGACGCTGCATGAATAGTATTATGCCCCGCTCGGAAACCTAATTGGTTATCCGGAATTATTTTATGGTCCTCAACCCATTTAGACGGGGCTCTATTGGCCACCTTCTACTTTTGCTAACACTTGGAAGGATACTTATCGATCCGAGATTTCCCGGGTAAGAAGTAGATTGCACCACCGCACTATTAAAGAATTATTGAACAGGATCGTGTACATCTCCACAGCCACATTAGATATTTCGTCCATTCCCAAGGATTTTTTTCTCTTCACTAAATCGAAGATCATCTGGAGATCCTTCGTCGAAATGAACGTTCGCCCTTTCATTGCTGCCATGAAATTGTTATTGAGCCTGGTAAAATCAAGGTTCTCTGATCGCCAGTGATCAATATCATTTCGAAGGTAGAATTTATGGAGCAGGGCTCTGTTTTACAGGTCATGGTTCGGGCGGATGCTATCATTCACCTTATGTATTTTCTGGAAGGGGGGTCCTACTGTCGATTTTTTTCTTTAGATTAGCTCATAGAGGCTCAACTGGGTTAAGCTTCTGAGGGGGGCACTCCAAGAGTTTAACCCCAGTGGCTGAATATATACTAGGTACATCTCGATCCTCGACAAATAAACGGAGATCTCACTACCCTAGGCGTCACAAAATCCCAAATCGTCCGAGTGCCCCCACCGTGTCTACGACCTGTGCACGTGCCCTACATCAGAAGAGTCGAAGAGCTGAAAGGGAAGCAAGCAAAGACTGTGTTAAGTGTGGGAATACATTTTTAGGTTGCTAGACAAGATTGTGCTTTATAATTAACTACTATCGTGCATTGAATATAACGATATTACACTCTTCCATTCTGAAGCTGTCCAATTTTTATAGTCATTTGCCAACAATTTTAGAGGAAGTATCGACTCCATGCTTGATTGGTCTAATCGGTAAGTCAGGAGTTGTCTGCCGAAGATTTTTTTTTTTGAATAAGCGGTCTTCCCTGATCGTGGCTTTATGTTTTCTCCCTTTATCTGACATCGTCTTTACCCCTTGGGCCTCAGCACCTTTTTTTTTTTACTGTGCGAACTTGCTTTGAAACCTGGACTTCATATACCTTCATGGAGTGCAAATTTGTTTTTTTCTTAACAAAAATATTGCATTTTACACCTACAAAATTATACATTGGCAAAAGGAAAAAATAGAAAAATTTATTTGCAACAGTAAGGAAAATAGTAACAAGTAAAGGGTGCCTAGTAAAATCGTCCATGGCTTTATAATGTACGCAGTGTACGAAATCCCCGTCTCTTATATCTACTCACCCCCCGTACGGCCTATGGCTCCAATGAACCCATTTCTCGTATACTGGAAAATGTTAATTCGAATCCTTACTTCGATTTCAACCTCAGCACTCCATGCCTAAAAATCCGCCTTTTTAATCACCCTCCCCTCACTCCCGTTCTCCCTAATAAGTTAGATTAGATTAAGATAGCTTGAATTAAGACTAATAAATGTGGGTGTTTGCCCCCACGAAAATTCCAAAGGTTCCCAATCGGATTTAAATCGGGTGACTGAGAAAGTCACTGCAAAACATCAAGATAATTGTGCTCAAACCAAAATTTTGTAAGGTTTGCCAAATGCTTCAGGTCCGGATCCTCTTAAATATCCCATTTTAATGTTCTTCCTCATATAATAGCATAATCCCTTCCAGATTTCTACGTACTTTTCTTTGGCCATAATACCATCTATTCGATCTATTGGGCAAACACCATACCACGAAAAATAATTCTTTAATGTCAGGCTGTCTCCATCATGCTTCACAGTTTGATTTGTAAACTTTGGATTGTACGGCTGATATTCTGGGTGACTATTTCCCATAGATGCCAATCGAATTAATTTTTGTTTTGTCACCCTAAAGTACATTTCTCGAGTGCTTCACCGACCGTAATGGATCCTGTGGCATGTAATACAGCTTGGCGAAAGCAATCCACTTTTGGAGGTGAACTTTTTTTAAGAGTAGAATTTTTCTTGGGACTCAAACGCAAGCTTAGCATCCACCAGAATACGTTGAACCGGTCTGGCATTAACTTCCAGCCCTAAATCTTTTTAACGGTCCTTAAATGGCTTTTTTAATCGAAACCTTTTTGTCTTTCTCTGATGTATTAGACGGGCGCCCTCTCGTTTCAGGAAGCTTTTCATAATGTATAGCGATGAAGACCATTCTTAGGGAGCATCCGATATCTATTGTAATCTTCCTCAAGAATTCACTTGCTATGCTGAGAAGGCTTAATATTGAGCTTTAATTTTTTACTTATTTTTGTATTCCTAGTTTTTTGTCTAGCTTGTTCAGCACTTTATATGGTAATTTCGAAGCTGCGTGTAAAGCTTTTCTAGTGGAGCGTTGTTGGTAGTTGATTGAATATATGCAGCGCAGATACATAGTCATCAAAGTCATTAAACCAAACGGCTTTGCCACAAAATATTAATAATAAATGCATCTCAGCTGTCAAATATTAATTTAGAGCCATTTTTTTCTTATGTTTCCAATTAGTTGTCCAGCTGAAAAGCATACTTCGTTCTTTAAACCTTTTTTTTTATAATTATTGCTTGAATTATCAGTACATATTTTTAGTTTCATTGGATTCCTTTGTAAAAAAAAATGTTTATACCGATAAACAAAGCAAAATAATAAAAATAAACATTTTTTAAGAACTTCAAGAGTAGTGTTCCTGATTAGTTGGCCCCAGGTGTTGCTTACAAGCCTCTTCCAGCCATTGCACAACCATCATCGGCCACTGAAACCTTCGAAGCAATCCTCTCCCTGGATATGCTTAAGGAACTACACACCAAATCTATCGACAAAGACTGGAAAACAACGAATTTGGTCATTACAATCACAATCTCTCATCCTAATCGAAAAAATCACAACCATCATCAACACCATCTAAAATAAACCAAATACCGTTTTCTTAAAGGACAAAGACTGTTTGAGCCTAATAGGAGAAGAGATAACACAGCAACAAGAATTCTTGCGACGAAATTCTACACCCCACGCGCAACCATCAATACAATAGCCACATGAGTCCAAATATACAAGTCAACACCTTCATAATAGCCGCATATCAAGTACCTGTTGTTGGCGGTAGGCTGTGTGGGCTTCTCTTAATCTACGATAAACAATATTTTTTCTTACATTTTTGTAAAGTACATATTCCATTATTCATTATATCCTTCTATTATACGAACTCTTAAAATATTCATGATTGCCTTTAGACGATCATCATTTTGTTGAGAACTTGCCAATCTTTGAAGAAATTTACTGTAGTCCGATATGTACATTACTATTGGGTTGCAACTTAATGCGTCTACTAGTTTCACCCTAGTTCCAGTTCGATATTTAGACTTAAAAAATAAATTCGAAATTGCTTTGGTGATTCTATTATTACGAAAACTTCTAATTCAAGGAAGCTACGTTTGAGGCTTCTTGATTAATTTTTCTTATGGTAATGTCGTTCTCCGTCGATGCGGTCATCGAAATACGCATTGGAATCTTTCTTTACAATCTAGTTTCTCGTATAATATGTATACAATACAATTCCGTCACTGTTCTTGAGTGGGTTGCATCTGAAACATTTAGATTCCTGCCTTCTGCGGACAGCTATGCACATTTTCATTAAAATTGCAGTTAATGTATTGCCGAAGACTTCTTAAGCCCTCGTTTTTATAGAACACTTTTAAACAAAAGCGTTTTAATCCAAAAGAAACTAGGTATGTATGTGTATTAATTAAAAAAACGGTGCACAATCTGTTTTATGGAAATATATTATTTGCCGTAGCCTTTGAAAGTATCCTACTAACGAAGTATTTTAAAATTCACAAAATTTAATTCAAATTGCCCTTGAAATTGCACTTGGAAAATAGTACAATCTTAATCTGGGTTAAGTTTTCCTATTATGGAGTATACCTACACCTAATAAAAGAGATCATGGATGCTAATGCGAAATTTTCGGAAGAAAAACCACTAACCGACTAAGATCGCTTACATTCAGTTTTAAGAAAATTCGCTTCAGTCTCAGTTCTTGTCGTTGTCTTAAGCCTATACTTAAGTTAACTCGTTAAAATTCATCGAAACCGACCATAATCCCATTATGGCTCTGCCTTACTATTTGCCTGTAATGGAACATTTCAGTAAGCTGGCATAAGCCCACTTAATTCTAGTGTATGAGATTTGTTCAAAATAACTTTTGATTTTCCTCTCAAAAACAAAAATTATTTATTCGTTAATATTTATTTTGTCCCCTTCAAATTAACCGTTCCAATACAACACCCTTGCGTCAGTTCTTTTTTCAATCCTCTAAGCACTTCTGATAAAATCTTTTCCACCGATGCGGTCTTTATCTCCTCAAAAGTGGCAAATCTCCGTACTTTGATGTCTTTTCAGTTTTGGGAAGAGAATAAAGTGGTAGAAAACCAAGTCCGGTGTAAACGGTGGTTGGGGTATAATTGCGCTTTTGTTTTTTGCTCAAACAATTTCGCAAAGCAACGATGAGTGCATTAGTGTGATGCAACAGCCATAAATTTTATTGCCACAAATCGGGATGTTTTTGCGTATTGCTTCACGCATAGGATGCATCTTTTCAAGGTAATATTCTTCACGACTTTCCGGCAAAAATTCATTATGAATCACACCATTGTAACCAAATAGTGAGCAAAACTTTCACATTTGACCGAACTTGGCTAGCTTTTCTCACTATCGTCACTATCGATGACCCTTTCAGCAAATCTGGATCGTCATTCACGTCATTCAATTGCTCCTGAGCGATGCTCTTGCTTTTTTTGGTAAAAATTTAGCTGTTTCGGAACAAAATTCATTGCCACACGTTTCATGCTCAAAATATCTGAAAAAATTCATGGCATGAGCCAACCGATGGGGCAATATCCTCAGCAACTTCTCTTATAGTTAATACAATTAACAATTTTCTTCACTACTACGGTTTTCATCCGTTGTTGTACATCGTCATAAACATCCTCTCGGCCTTTTGTACCAGTTATAAACACTTTTTGCTCAAAGTATACTCGCCAATACTACAGTCAAGTACGTTGGAGCACTTAATATTATTTTTCAGAAAAAAAAAAATTGGTGCATATTTTTCAATACAAACAAACTCGCTAAACGTGGTGTGTTTACATGCCTAACCTTTATATCTGTAAAAAAACAAATATCCGACCTCGCTAACAGTGTCAACATATGTTAGGGGACATGACAAAGAAAATAATAAAAAATCGAAAATCGAATGTACTTAACTCGCGAAATTCAAAAAGTCGACGAGCTTGTTTGCATTTTCGTGCATTGATTTTTCTTTGAATGTCAAGGTGGTCATTATACTCTAACGAAATAACCATTACCATTTCATTAAAGTCAGCAATGAAACTGGCTCTGATGTTTTTTTTTTTTTTCTGGACAAACATTTTCAATTTTACAAGACCAGTGATAAAAAATACGTGCGAATACTCTATCCTTACTAACAGCTTCCTATTTGGTACCTTAAAGATTAGAGCTCAGTGTACTTGAACAGTCTTGTAGTTTGTGTTACAAAAAAAAAAATTAACGAATATATGAACGTATGCGGAATCTTCTTATAAAAACAAAATAGCCAAGTGAAAATTCAAACAAACTTTGTCAGATATTCATTTTACAATTTTGCATCGAAATGGTCCGCAGTCGATCTTATTATTTGCTCTCGTGATATTTGAGGCGATAAAAAGATCTCGAACGCATACAGACGTCTCTTTACATACCATGTACTTTAGTTGTAAGGACTTTGAAACGTGGAAATATGTCAACAATGTTAATTCGACAAATGAGGCTTATATGTACAATAGCTTTCACATGGGAAGTATAAATAATAACTTCATTTACGAATATGTCCTTCCAACTGCTTTCAACGAACTCATTTTTAATTTGTTCTCGTGTAGCTGGAAGTCATTTTTCTATTGCGCATTAATTTATAATTTTCTTTGTTTTTTTGTTGTTATTTGTATATTTCACTTTATTTTGTATTTATTTTCTGTTTTATTTTACATTTGTTCGTTTGCCTTTTCGTAAAATATATACAAAATTCGTTCCGCGTTTTGGTTATTGCTTCGCATTTTAGGGTTAAGATACATTTATGTGTGGATGTATATCGTGCAAATAGATGTACGACGTATTCTGCCATAGCTTTTCTATAGCTTCGTTTTATGTTCACCTGTCGTATGATACCTAAATTGCTAAGGCTAAAACAAGTTTTGAATTTAAAATATTCATTATGAGAAACGAAATTAATAAAAAAAGAAAATAATAAATAAAAAAAACCCAACAGCATGTGTGGAAACCTGTTTGAAATTGAGGATGAACTTTGTATATGGCCGAATACAAAAATTCATATGTGTTCTCGTATACAGATGTATTTTGGAAGGAAGACCGGCAAAATTTTTGTTTTGAAAGGGAAAAATAGGTTATATTTAGATGGATTTCATTTTCATACCGCAGCATTTTAAGTCCAATTGCCACGGCAACTATAAAAATTTATAAAGTTCAAATGTGGGTTTTATATTTGTATTGGTTTGGAGGAAAAGTATTGTGAGAGTTTTTGTCATTTTTTTTAATTAAATGTTTCTTTTATTTAAAATGAATTCTATTTTCTGGGATTTCTAGTAAAAGAACGGAGCAGCTCATTTTCACAGCTTCTCTTTTGATAAGTATTTCTTTTCATTAAGGAGCTTTCGCAGAAATAGAAACACATAATAATCCGTCTGGTCTTTAGGGTACTTGTTTCAAACCTTCCAACCTAACTCTCTAAATTTTTGCTGTCATTAAAGATGTGTTTGGTCTGGTGTTGTCATGATGGAAAATAATGTTTTTGTATTGGTCGATTCCATATGATTTTAATTGCTTGCTGCACTCTAGTAGCAGATTGGAAGCAATTATTTGATGCAGTTCTAATGTGATAATGTACGATGCCCTTCCAATCTTGCCATACTCACAACGTTTGTGTTGGTTCACCTTACTTTTCCCACCATATTTTTCGAACGATACTCTGTTACCATTTTTCATCGCTCGTTATTACATTCTAAGGAAATGGATCAATTTTTCTTCAATTGCGTGTCACACATAAGGATTGGGTCCATCTAATTTTTCAGTCAATCGATGCGGCACCTCGATTCAAATCTGTTTTGAATCAAGGTTTAATTATTTTCCACAGTATGTCGACTGGAGCAAGGTGCATCATTTATATCGAAATTTCCAGGAGGCAAGAAACCAAACCACCTACTTGCTCGGTTACATTTTGATAAACATCTTCCCCGTAGAGAGCATACATTTTTTCCCGGGCTTACACAGCGTTTTGTCCTTTTCGTAGTAAAATAGTATATATAGCATTTTTTTCCAGAAATTTCGCTCATTTTTATTCTAATACAACTTGACACCATTAACGAAAACTTGTAGATAGAAATGTCACCTTTACACGCGTCAATATGACGCAATCTGATAAGTGTTTCTCGATATATGACACCCAATATCATTTGCTGACCCAATATCTCCTTTGCTTTTTACTCAAACTAACCATTTTTATTATTATAAGAGCCATGGGGAGATCGCAAAAGGCCGGAAAAAACTTAACCAAGTCGTAAATATCGACCCCTGGGGTTTGACCAGGTTAACAGCCCGGTTATGAGTCCTTCAAAAATTAAGGAGATAATGAACACACTATTGTTGTATATGAACTTGTAAATCACGCCGAATTACTTGTCTAAAAGACAACATGTCTTCCGAAGGGGCAACACTGGGGGCAATCGAAGAAATAGTCAATGCGGTATAATTTGCCCAACAAGGCAACGATCGAGAAAAGTGGTCGTGCTGGCAGCCTTAGACGTGAGAAATGCGTTTAACTTAATAAGCTTCTTCTTAGATGGCGTTACAGCTCTTGAAGAGCCAGAGCCAAGCTTATTCTTATTCACTTAGGTTGTGTACGATTTATTTTTTACACAAATAAACGGGACCTACAGTTTAATGCTGATTCCCCACGGCGAGAACCGAGAAGCTTTTTCAAGGCAAATGTACTACGGGGGGTTTTGCCAGTACCCCGCCTAGGAGAGAAGCCACGAAATAAACATTCGATGGCTTTAGTGTTATCGGGATTCGAACACCCTCATCGCGCGTCAGCGGCCGACACACTACCCACTACGACACGGCTCTCTCAGTTAGCCTCTCTAATATTTAAGGGCCTCTGAAAAGCACCTTTAGAATTCCACAGTACCTGCTCCAGTTACTGGGAACTACCTTAAAGATCGGGAATTATTATATGACAGCACAAAGGGACACTGCAGCAAGGAAGTCAGAGCCGAGGTGTGATGTGAATGTTTTCTATGATGGAATTCTGCGGATAGTGACGCCAGAACACATCTTACTCATAGGGTACGCACATGACATCGGGGCAATTATCTTCGCTAGAGATCTAGCAGAGGCGCAGTGAAAGCTCAACCAGGTCATGAGACGAGTGCAGGGGTGGATGGAGTACCATGTCAAGTAAGAAAACCGAGGTAATTTAACTAACTAAAAGCCGTATACCGTGCCACACTGAGTTCCAATTACGTATAGAAAAAAGCACTAGAAAGAGTGCTGTCGGATACCTGGGTATGGCCCTGAAGTGTAAACCAATTTACTGTAAACCATATAAGATTGCCATCTGAGCGAGCGGCAAAAGCTATGATGCCTCAGTTCGATTATGGCGAACATAAGAGGCCGAGGCCCATGAGTAAGTAGAGGCTACCTAGATCTGTCTCTTATTCCATTCTCTTGTGTGGTTGTGAAATATGATCCGAGACACTCAACCTGGAACAATACGGGAAGATAATGGCGACAGTACAGACATGAGTAGTCCTTCGGGTCACCAACTTTTACCGCACCGTATCGGACCCAGCAGTGCTCGTGGTAGTAGGTAGATTGCTAACTGCTAACAGCAGAAAGAAAGTGCGTCTATTACAACAAGACAGAAATAAGATTTTATTCAATCTGGTAGTCTCCGATTATTTCCTTAGCCTGCGATGTCAGTCTCTTTAAGAGAATATGGATCCGAATTACCCAACGACAATTTTCCCCGCTGCAGCGATCGTTATGAAAAGTGTGGTGTCCCGGAGACTTGCTAGTGTCAGCTTTTTCTTTCGTTTCTAAATTGTGAAAAGATCACGATAACCTTAATAGTAATATTGTGTAACAATTTAAACGTTGCGGTTATATCGATTTAATTGCTGGTAGTACTATTCACAGCATTCAATTTGAAACAGATTATGCGTTCCGGGCTATTCAATATACTCATCCGAATCGTTCTGAGAACTGAAAACCATTTCGGAAATAACATTCAGAAAATCGTCAAAGTCGTTACCGAAAATCACAAAAAAAAAATTTGATCTATACTTGTACTAACATCAACGATAAGAGAGGTATTAAAAAATCGTGGGTTTAATGATGGTATGAGACGTAAGAATCCAATATTTCTAAGCGTAACAAAAAAGTCATATTGGTCACATCGATAATGACAATTTATTTTGACATCAGGTGGTCATGGTATAGTATTGTAGAAATATATTTTAAAATAAAAAATTACAATATTTTAATATATGTAGATGCGAAAACTAACCACATAAAGAGAAATAGGTTACATAGGTTAAGAAAATATATGTATATGTACAAGAAAAAAATATATACGTATTTAACAAAACTCGAAAAACAAACATCAAACACTATAAGAAAAAAGAAAAAAGTTGTCTAGTTAGCTGACTACGCGCAGCTATTCCGTACTCACTTTTTTTTTTTAATATGAAATACAAATGTAATAAACCATTCACATTCTCACATAAGTCATTGTACCCAAACGTATGGTCTTTGTATTTGGTTTGTTATTGGTCAACCAAATTCAAGGCCAACGGCTTAAAATACGTAGTTTAAAAGCCCCAAACCATGCTACTTTTTTATTCTCTTCAAATGGGTATGTGTTGTGTATATTAATATTACTAATGAATACCACGTCTTGAATGTATTAGTCCATTATGTAGATTTTTGTTTTTGCTTTTCAATGTTTTTCGTTTTACAAAAATAAAAAACACAGAAGATTGATTTTTAATAAAAAATCACTTTTTTTTTCTTACGTTCTATGTATTTTTATACACACATGAGACAAAGAATTATAAGTGATCATTCAAATCAACCTTTCACAGTTCATGAACTTTATACTACATGTTGTAGTTGTATATAAAGGTACGTAAAGCTCGTGCGTATGAACAGGTGCGGTAGAGAAATATTTAATTCCAAGGGATGTTGAGCGAGCATTAATTTTGAAACTGTTATTCTTAACAATTAAAATTCCCAAGGTTTATGAATACCCTCGAGCCTTTCTAATGTAAAAGAATAACAGCGCAAGATATATCAGGCTATTGCCAGTTGGACTAAACTGCTAGAGATTAATTTCCAGTTCACTATAAATCTGCAACAAATTTGTATTTAAAATTCTGAGATATCTTAGTGTTATGGACTATACTTTAAACACTTGTTTATAAAAGTTTGAAATCAATCAAAGGAAAGGAAAAAAGCATAAAACTTTTACGTTTTTGAATGACTAGTTTATATATGAATATTTTTGAATGAGTTATGTATATTTTTTAAAACTTTTTTGTCTTAAAAACAAAAAAGCATGCAATTTACTTTTATTATATTGTGACACTAATTTTGGTGACTGAAGTATTTTATTACATCTCAAGTATCACTTGTACCCCAAGTTAGTAGCATAAAATATTGTGTAGACGATTGAGAAAGGACAGATAACACATCTGGAATATATTTTTAAAAATGGTATCTTTCGATTTGTGCTCTATTTTTATATTAATAACATTCAATAATATTTAAGTCCAATTATAGCTTATAAATAAATTTAAAGCTTAGCGCTGATATTTGTTTGATGAATGATTTCCTGAAATGGTCTTAACAACGGCGACATAAAAACATGGATATTCGTCCAACAGAGAGAACGCGAACGCTACAAGCACAAGACAAGGTGTCGTTTCCATGACATCATCTCCTAAACCCGGTTTTTATATACTCGTTCATTTCATCCATTGCGTTATAGTTTTGCAAACAAATTCTCGCCAAAATGTAACTTATTTGAAATGAGAACGTGCTCAGTGGATCATTTTATTGTATAGTAAAAATCATTTCACTTTTTAATTTAGAATTATTAAGCTTCAGGTAGTATTAAAAGCGCTTAAAGAGTGGACAATTTAATATAAAATAGATTTTATTGCTACATATCTCAGTACACTTCCTATAGAGTGGTTTGAAAATTGGGGTAGAAGATTTTCGATACGTGTATACATATACTCGTACATACATAGATGGAAGTTTTTTTTTTTTTTTTCTAAGTGACTAGCTTTCGTTCGTTCGTTCGTCATTCATCATTGATGAGGTAGCTGTATGAACGATCTCCTTAAGCTTGCTTTAGCATGTGACAGAGCTAATAGAATAGGGATTTTCTTTTTATCGAACCGAATTGTTATTTATTACCTATTTAAATGGCCTTTTAAATATACAAAATAATAAAATAATCAATATAAATATAAAATTTCAGAAATATATTTGGATTCAAATAGAAAAAAAAAATTGTTGTACTTAAATCTTAAGCATTGGTAAGTGTTGCTCGAAGATAAATGATTTTAAATATACATTTTATGAAATCATTTGTGTCTATATGCCTTCTTAACGGAAATTATAATTTTACATTGACTCCATGAAGCTTGACGAATCACTTTGTCATTTCACTTTAGACAGTCTTCTACATATAGCATACCCATACCACTGTGAATAACTCATAGTTGGGATCATAGGAAATATTATTTTTCGTATTTACTTGTTATAAATATTTTTGGGAAAATATATTTTTATGTTTTCTTAAAATACTTAATACAGATGTGACGAATTTAATTAGAGCTATGGTATGCCTATCTTTCAAATTTTTTTTTCCAAATTTTCGAAAAATTTCGTTCTGTTTTCACAGGGATGCTTAATCAATCTCTTGAATTCTCAGAATCGTTTAGAAGATAAGGAGTATCACTATTCAAAATGAGTTTCAAAGTAATTTGATTATATTTTTCACAAATTTTATTATATTTCCATGCGTTTTTTACACAACAATGAATGAATGCTTGATTATAAAACTATTCAATGAAATCTTAGTGAGCGGCAAGAACCTGATCAACTGAAGTGTAGAGCCTTCCTTTCAGCTTAGGAGGCATTTTTCGATCATAGAAGATGGCGGAGTTTTCCCGCCACTTCATCCACCCTACGCTTACGCGATGGTTGATGATGATAAGGTGTAATTCAGAAAATTGGATATTTCTAAATTAGGATTCTCCGTACATATTGCGACGATAGTAGCATGTCTTTTCATCTCTTGCATTAGGTTATAGTCTTCCATTTATGACTATCTATATGTAATAAGAAACCAACTCAAAAAAAAATTGCTTGAGAAATTATAACGAATGAATACGTGTACATAAAAATGTCCTCAAATACCATACCCTATTTTTTTTTCTTAATATTCTCTCGGGAAATCTACTTTCACAGTGATGATCAGTCGGGACCTCTCAAAATGAGAGGCTTCATTATTCTTTAAATGACTAAAAGAGGTGATTCGTTTTCCTATTCTGTTTTAGAAATACAAAGGAAACGAGACAAGACAATCGGCTTGTCGGAGTTGTTGTAAAGAGTGCTGTTACAAAATTAGTTTTACTTTTATTAATTTTACAATTAATTCACAATTAAAAAAAACATAAACGCAGTCGGTACAAATTACGAATCTTTTGGTTTGGGTACGTGTAGCTAGATGATTTCTGATTTCTCAAGGCGTGGGATGGAGGTTTTTCAAAAAACTGTCTCTAGGAACTTTTTTCAGCTCCAAGCGTTGTCGGAGTAAGTAAAACCGCGAAGACTAAGGTGGGCAAGGCACATAGAACGAATGGACAGTGGGCGAACTGTCAAAAAAATATAAGTGGAAAACCCGAACGAACCCGTAAGTGGGAGGACAATATAGGGATGGGCCTAGAGGAGGCCTAGAGGACAAAACGGCGAAGCATGGAACATACTCATGACTAGAAGGGTTCATTGTGTTATTCATTGTGTGCATGATCCCATACTGCTGGGTAATAAATTTCTGAAACGTACGCAATTGAGATTTGAAGTTGATTTCGCCTTATCTGCATTACTCACTTTTATATGCAAGGGCTTAATATAATAACGGAACACAGAAATTTAATGTTGCGTATCACACCCAATATCTATATACGAGTACAGCTGTGGTCAAACAAATAGAAACAACAATTGTTTGCCATTCAACTGTCTGTCAACAGCATTTTGAATTTTCTGGGAATCGTTATTTGAGGTATTTAGGGCAGCGGTGTCACTTTGCTGTAATAGCAGTAGATCTACTGCACCTTTTGCAAAAAATAAATCTGCTGCCAACTTATTTTGAACTTGGCCACATTCTCTTTTGACATTATGAAATAAGTTGGCTGTTTTCATTCATGGAACAATTCTCTGTCTCTGTCTGTGTGTCTGTTGTGATCTCGTTTTCTGTTAAATTTACGGGATTCTGAGAGCTTGTTTGAATTCGTGTAATGTATTTCGTGTATCGTGTAGAAAACCCTTTTTTTAAGTTATTATTAAACTATTAAAAATACATGGATAAATATTTATTGAAAACCACAAAAAAAAAAAATTGTTCTGACAAACATCTGTTCAAGTGTTAAAATGTTTTTTTTTTTTTTTATAGAGAAACACCTGGCTCTAACCAAATGCAAATATCATGCCCGTCAGTTTTTTGTTTTAGTTTAATTTTCTAGTTTATAATTTTTTTCTTTTTTATTTACAAAATAAAGAAAATAAAGAATTATTGACAAATTCAAGAAAAGCATAGTGCATCAAGAATTAATTTGGAGAAGTTCATAAATATAAGCCTTATTCCAGATTTGTTCCGTCAGGTTTTAGATACTTGTGTTATGTACTGTGTTAGTCATAATTTACCGTTTTCCTTAATGGATAGTGTTCCAAATTTTCTGTAAGCACTATGTCCAGTTTCTTCCATCGCGAACGGTAAAAAGTGTGGGCGTACCAAAATTAGTCCTATGGTTAATGTTGTTATGGGGCCTTTTGCCCAAGAACAAATAATTAACGATTTGAGAACTGGAAATTGTTCTATTATAATACACAAAAAACAATTTTTTCAACTAGAAAATGTTTAGCTATAGTTGCGTTGTTCGATGAACAGAACAAGAAGATTCGAGATAGTTTTTTTTTGTCTTATAGAACTTTTGTCGTCAGATTCGAATGAAATTCTTTCAGACCTGAAATTTTGTTTTGAAAACAGAAATATTCCAATAACAAACAAAATTGGAATGGCAACAGATTATGCATCTGTAATGAGCGGCAATATAAATGGGGTTAAGACAAAAATGCAAAATGTAAATAAGAATTATATTATCTTGAATGTCATTGCATTTATGTGCCTCAACAGCTACTAAAAAACTACTTAACTTTACTGAAAAGAGAATTAAAGATATTTACAATAATTTTTCCTATAGCTCTTGGAGATGTGAAGCTTTTAAAGAATTTCAAGAATATTTTAACATAAAAAAACGTAAGATCTTAAGCATTTCGTACACTAGGTGACTTTCGGATGAGAGTGTTGTTAACTGCCTTCTAGAGCAATGGAACCCATTACAACATTATTTCTCTCTTTTAAGTTTTAAAAATGTAGATCCTGTAAACGAAGTCACTACTTTTTTAACTAAGGCTTTAAGTAAATTTTACATTCGCTTTCTTTCTTATGTTTATAATTTAATAAATAAAATATTCCAATCAAAGTCAAAAACATCTTCTTGAAGAACACATTTTCAATATTTACATGGATCTTCTTAAGAATTTTTCCCTCCATCAGTCAATATGTATTTCGGAATAGAGTTTCAAGAATATATAAATGAAAACGATTTCGATGAAATAGAAACTGATAAAATAAGCAAGGATTGGGAAATATTTTCTGGGGGAAATTGTATGCCGAACTTTGCGAGTATATGTATGCTGATTTTGTGTGCAATTCCCCATAGTAGTGCTGCTGCAGAACGAAAGTTTTGGATTGTAAGCTTAAGAAGAAAAAAAGAAAAACTACGAAACAAACTTAGCCTAAGTACTCTTGAACATGTAATTTTTTGTAAGGAGATAAATAATGTCAGCAACGGTTACTAGACACCCCCAGACCCTTCTGGGCTTTCAGAGTATTTTCAAAATTTTAATTTTATTAATAGAAAGTTTAAAGTGATTAATTAAAGACTTTTGAGATT
The DNA here is from genome assembly GCA_958301585.1 of Merodon equestris. Lineage (NCBI taxonomy): Eukaryota > Metazoa > Arthropoda > Insecta > Diptera > Syrphidae > Merodon > Merodon equestris. The sequence continues at coordinate 76,010,513 of OY284416.1, read as the reverse complement.
AAGTTTGATCTTTGTTTTTTGTTTAAAAATTTACTGCGGAAAGAAATTTGTTTTTAATGATCTACTGCGCTCCTCTTTTTTCTGAAATGGCAACGTTGATTCAGGGTTCAAACAACGATGTTACCTTCTGTAAATTTATTTATTATTATTATTATTATTTTATTTTTGAGATTGCACGTATTGTAGAGTATGGGTAGAGCATTGCATCGCTGTGACGAAAATACCTAAAATAAAAAGAGGCAGGAACAATGGAGACAAGCCAATATTAGAGTTTCGTAAAGTAATAAAAACACGCTCGTCCGAATCTCTTTCTATCCTCCAGGGAGCTTTAAGTTGGTCTCAGGCGTGAAACCTACCAGCGAGATCGCCATGAGGAGTATTTCTCTTACAAAAACAAAAAACAAGAAAAACTCATTTGGCAAAAAGAATCTTGTTTCAAAAGAGGTACTCGATGCTTTGCAGTCACATCAGAAGGAAAGGAATTGTCAAATTGTTTTTATTCGATTTGTTTATTTTCGGTGTGGCTTTGGCTTTTTCCTTTTTATTAAAATAAAAGCCATCTGCTTTATCATAGAGACACTTATTGTCCTGCACAAGTGAAATCAACTTGTTAACAAGCTCGTATTCCATATTTATTTTATCTTTTTTGTCTTTCCTAACCTCAAATGTCACTTGTCAAAAATTCCGTCCGTCATGTCTTCTTTCAAGAAGACCTTCCTTCTGCTTGCATCAGTTAACGAAACGTCGTATCTTCCCATTGTGGGCATATCATATGCTTTGCATGTAAGAAGACATTCCCCTCTGCTTACTTCTGCTTGCTCCTGTCTATTATGGTTAGCCCTTTAGAATTAGCTGAAGTTCCCTAACTAATTTCAGATGGGATGTAAAGAGAATTTTTTTTTAACTTTTCTCAGTAACACAGCGCCCGTTTGAGGGCTTTTTTTTAACGTAGACGACCACAGCGATGCAAAACAGTTATTTTCTTTTTTTTGCGATATCGACCTACAATATATTCGTAATTCCTGAAACCGGCGACTTATTTACATTGTATTTCTCTAAAATATCTTTTTGTGAAAGCTCGGAAAATAAAATCATCCACTATATACTGTCTAAATGCGTTTCCAAACCTGTTAGGTGCCTTACTTTCTCTAAAAATGGATTTCACTGGAGATCTTATCTTTTTAAAACTATCGACGTAACTGTGCGTAAAAGTAACAAAACAACGACAATGTAATTGTTAAGAGGCTGTTAAAGGTTGATGTCACTACAGTTGCAATTGTTTAGTCGCGTGTTAGTTTGAAGTTACTTGATACAATCCAACGTAAATTACTAAATGTTTATTATGATTCCGAAAATTATTTCTTTTAATATAGAGCTAGAATGTTTGAAAAATGTAATGTTTTCGAATATATTTTTTTATGAATTTGAGGAAATTGTTTTTGCTTTCACTTCTATTTGCAAATGTTTGGTCTGATACTAGGTACACATGCTAAATAAAACGTGGATTTTACTTCATAATACATATCACGTGATTCAAATGAGAGTCGAAATGTGGCATGTGTTTCTATTACACTTGTTTTATTGGCACTGAAAATTAAAAAAATATTGTTTACGTTCCGGTGTATGCATGTAAATGCATGTAGGACGGTTCAATTTACCTCAGTGCGCAGTTCTGAACATACATAAGTATGTATTCTCTTATAAATTTTCTCATACCTCGAAATTATTCCATATTCTTTAGATTCCTCAATTCATGAGCAAACTTATATCCTAGCTATACATACATACTATCACAATATATGTATGTATAACTAATATGTTTTACAAAACATTTTATGCATTTTTTTTATACATAAGTATTCCCCATTTCTTCTTCGCTAGCCTATCATATGTTTTATACATTGCATTGCTGCTCCTATGTTTGGAAAAGAAAAGGGAAGTAAAATGCAAAAGGAAAGGGAAACATGCAATGATCTGTCGAGAACGTGGCGGCGAATCATCGTTCGACTTTTGAACAAATCAACCATAAAATGCGTGCTAGCCCTAACCTAAGCTCACAGAGTAAATAGACTCAAAACCTTGCCACACAACCAACGTCAACATCAAATATGATATTATAACGGACCACATGTCGCTCTGTAAATACACGAAGTCTATCTTGGATGTACAAATTGATATGTGCCAAGTCGCAACATCCCAAACTCAGAACATAAATGCCAGTGGGATTCATTATTTGCGCATACACATACACATGAAAACACGTTCAACACATAAAGAAATTCAGTGCAGATGTTCTAGGGAATAGCATTGGTAAATCATGTGGCTGGCATGCTAGTGCATATTCCTTGAAACCACTTCGGTCAAAGTCGGGGCGACACAATAGCATAATCACGTTCCTATTTGTTATACAAATACCCATACATATGTATGGTACACTGCGCGGTAATAAGCATAGTCTGCACGTATACGTTGTGAATGCATTATCTATTGTACTATCTCCAAATTTTGGTAATGAGGGGAGTGCTTTGGTTGCCATCACAAGTTGATGTACATACCCGTATGTTCTTCTTCTTAGATGGCGTTACAGCTCATGAAGAGCCAGAGCCTAGCTTCTCCCATTCACTTATGTTGTGTGCGATTTGTTTTTCACACAAGTGAACGGGACCTAGAATTTTAATGCCGATTCCGAACGGCGAGAGTCGAGAAGCTTTTTCGTGGGAAGTGTACTGCAGGGGGTTTTGCCAGTTCCCCGCCGAGGAGAGAAGCCGCTTAATGAACATTCGTTGGCGTTGGTGTTATCGGGATCCGAACTCGCTCATCCTGCGTCAGAGGCCGACACACTACCCACTGCGCCACGGCGCTCTCGTATGTACATATATTATAAGAAAAGTTTGTTTTTTATTGATATTGTCAGTTTTAAAATGTTATATACAATTTTAGTGATTCTTACAGGCAAGATGGACAATACATAGATACGCATACATATCTGTAGTTACATTTAGTGGTGTGGAAAATAATATAAATGAATTGTTGGTGCATCTTGCGATAGTGAGTTTTAAAAACTAGAATAATTTTGACTCCACTCCTCGGATTTACAATAAAATATGTAAGAAAAAATTATAAACAAATCACTGAATCTATATAACCTTTTTGTTTTCGCTTAAAAGACCAGATATAAATATGTATACACAGTGAGCGTCAAAAGTGAGTAAACAGTCATGATTCTAAGGTTCATCCCCTTCTTAAAAATGTACCCACGTGAGCTACTGCAAATACTCATACATCAAATTTAAGCCCTGAATTCATACTTTAAAATGCATTATATTCTATTTCATAAAGCATTTAAAAAAACAAGTGCAATTTATAAGTGTTAAATACAAACGTCAAAATTAAGTAAACAACAGATTAATTTTAGTGAATTAATAATCTAAACAAAGTGAAAATAAGAAATAATAACTTTGTTTGTCCATCTTTCGATTCTATGACTTCTTTAAGTCTACGTGGCATGGATGCTACGAGTTTACTTGTAACATCAGACGATAATTTGGACCATTCTTCAGTTAAAGCCGTTTTTAGGCCATCCTTGTTTTTTTATATTCCTTTTCCGAATTTGTCGGTGCAAATGATCCCATAAATACTCAAATCGATTTATGTTCGATAATTGGGGAAGGTGATCGAGTTGTTTTCGTGTCCTATAAAGAAGCCATGTAAGCCCGATTTATGTAGTGGTCGTCGTTCAGTACTCGGACTAACTACTTTTTCGGATGTTATTGATATTTTTTCCGCAATTTTAATTGCACTTGAATTCTGGTGCTTTCTCATATCAGCCACAATTTCTCTTTCTTCTTTTGAACTTAGTTTTTTAGGTCTACCTGTACGTTTGAAATTTTCCAACACTTTAAACCGTTTATACTTGTCAATAATTTTTTTTACGGAAACATGATTTTTCTGGACTCGCCAATTTCCCGATGTGGTTTTCCTTTTTTTTCTTAAGTCCACTATAATTTCCGAGTTTCCACGGAAATTTCACTTCAATAAAACAATAAATTGAAGAGTAATTAACACTGTAAATGCAACCAGATTCCACTTTGCACTAAACTAGAAGCAAATTTTAAATTTTTTTATTTTTTTTATTTTAACCTTTTTTCTTTATAAATTATAACAATTTCAATTATGTTCGTGTTTTATGAGTATTTGCAGTAGCTCGCGTGGGTACATTTTAATAAGGGGATGAACCGTAGAAAGATGACTGTTTACTCACTTTGACTTGACGCTCACTGTATGTAAATAAAGACAGAGAAAGAGAGGATGAGTGTATGGTTATGACTATCCAAAAAAGTGCTTGTTTTTTACGGTTAACACCAGGTGAAGATACTATGTACAATGTACATTAGGTTAAATAAAAAGGAATACACTATTTTTTCTACAGATGGCTTTAGTACTCTGTATTTCGCATTGTATACATATGTTCTAGATGGCATTAGAAAGATGAGGTTTCATACTAAAAAAATTCCCTGACAATATTGTGATTGATTGATCAGTTTTATTTGACCGCATGCGAGATGGACACCAGCAAAGATAGGCAAATCAGATACTGCAACAGCCAATCACACGCAGTTTTGGTTTCGTCGATTCCCTTCGGGTAATTTCGTTGTTAAAGACACACCCCGCCGTGGAAGGTTAATTGTTGAAAATGTCGACAAAATCAAGGTAATTGTCGAGTCTGATCATCATTAAAGCATTAAAGCAAATGATAGCCATTTCAGGATTGACAGCCAGGAAGATTTTGCTGCGTGTTTGGTGAGATTGCCAAAAGTCTTAATTCGGACCGGTACTATCAACCATTGAAACAAACAATTGCCCCGAAGCGGCCAGGTAGAAATTGTATTGTATCAGGAAAAAGCCAGCCATACACATCGGTAGTCACTCGCAAGAAGCTCCGTCTACCTGTTATTGTTTTTACTTGGATTTGACGAAATTTTGAAATTTTTTTTAAATAGATGTTTGCAATAAAATTTTATTTTTCGTGCACGCGAGGGTTTTTTGATTTTGAACAAACTTAGTTTGCAGCCGAAACGCACTATAGCTATGCAATGAACAGCAGTGCACAGCGCAATGTTTCAACTAATAAAGCTTATGAAGTTGCAAAAAAAAAATTAAAACGTTGTCGATAAACGCTTGTGAACTTAAATCCACCAAGACGCAGCTGAAATCAGCTAAAAAATCAAGCAAACTCTCTCCCGACTCAAATTCAACGGCTTCCCGATCATTCTGAGCCTTAACCAACGATCTGAACGAACAAGATCATCTTCCATGGACAATTGCGTAACACGTTTATTTCACTCAGCAATATCCCTTTGGATGTTTATGCTCCCACAAAAAGAAAGGCCATGGGTATCAAATGACAAATGAGGCCTTGCGATATCAACAAAGCGAGACATCAATTTGTAGGCAATAGCTCACGAGTTTGGTTTAAAGAGGCTTTTGTAGTGTAGGGTGGCTCCGTCTTACCGAAATCATATTCGTGCATCCCAGAACTATTCATATAATGTCCGCGAAGTCGAGGTATAAAATAACTATATCAATTAGCAATATGCATCACTAGCAATTGTTATCATTGCATTTCTTTGTCTGGGATTAATAAGTGAGCCGAAGCGAAAGTGTGAGATATTCGGTCTGACAAAAATTGATTCGTAGATTATGGTCCTTTTTTCTTATTACGCTTTAAATCCCATTTTACGACATGCCTTACGACAACTTCGTATATTGTTCCTTTTGTGTTATTTCAACTCGGGCCCGGAAATGGTCGACTTGTAATGGGACCTATACTTATTTTCGAACACAAGTTTTCGTTCGGTACATCTCGTAAGTGTTTGGTATTGCAGTACAAACAAAATTACCGGCGAGCTGTAACTAACGATATATCTCCCTCGAGAATCACATATGCATGTTACGCGCCAGCCCACCGGGTGACGCCAAGTATGACGACTTCACACGTGAGATGAATCTATGGTATGCTCGCCGCCGATCAAATTTAATTACTATCTGCATGAAATTTTATAGAAAAAATGACTCAGTTTATTGGCTATTTGGCTTTCTTATGGGCTCATCACCACAAATTCAAATTGTTACTTGTTTTACTTACTTATTTTAACATAATTTATATTAGGTCGTTACATATGAAGTTGCCGGTTTTTATGTGGAAACAACGTTATTTCAAAAATTAAAAAAGTTTATTTAAAAAAATAGCCTCCATCAATAGACAGTTTTTCAACGTACTAAAGCAAAAATGTCTATTTTGAAAAAGTCCTTATCCTTTCGGGCTAAGAAGTCCTTAAAGTTCTGTTTTTTTGTCATCTGGGCTTATGAATTGTTTTTTTTGTAGGCGATTGCCTAAACTTCGGAAAAGCTGATAATCGGTCAGGGATAAGTCTGGTAAGTAAGGCGGATGAGGCAAAACTTCATAACCCAACTCCGGTAGCTTCAGAAACGTTGACTGTGCGGTATGTGGTCTTGCGTTGTTATGCAGCAGTGTGGGACCATACTTACCAGTTACGGTTGTTTTTTGGAGCGATTTGTTGTGCATTATGTCGATTTCTCTACAGTACGACTCGGTCGTGATTGTTACTCTGCGTTTTAGAAAGGAATAATGGACAATTCTCTCACTCGTCCACCATACTATCACCATTACCTTCGTGGAGTGTAAGTCTGCCTTGCCAAGTCCACTGCAAAGCCTACCCACTTCTACCCATTCCCCCGACCTCTTCCGATTATCGTATAAGATCCACTTTTCGTCGCTTACGTACCCAATCCAAAAGCGCCCTTAATTTCTAGAGCCGCTGCGGCTGCGTTCATGTTTTTTTTTTTTAATCGAAATGGTCCTTAAATTTGTTGGTGAAAGCATTTTCTATGTAAGGAGAAAAGTCAATCAATGAGCTAATAGCGTAAATAATTTTTTTAATTAAACTACACTCTTTTCTTAAAAAAAAAAACTTAATTATCAATTTCTCTGCACAACTTCCCGCCACAACGGAATGATCGGAAGGTCGGCAATTTCATATGTACTGACCCAATACTTATTCCTACTCCACCCAATTAATAAGACCTGATGCAGTTGGCTGTTTGAAAATCGAACGACATTCGCACCACGAGCTTAATCTTCATTCTTCGTTGACAAGAACTACACTAAATGAAGAATGTGTGTCAACTTTCATTGCATTGCATTGAGTATAAATAAATATTATTAACATTTACAAGTATATATACTCGTACACATTAAATTGCAAATTAAGATTGTTCATATAAGAACCATACATATGCAATATATAAATATTTTTGTTCTTTTTTTTTTTTAGGCCGCGATGACTTGTCACCATCTAGTAGTCTGAATGGTTATTCAACAAATGACGGTTGCGATGCAAAAAAAGGAAAAAAGGGTCCGGCACCTAGATTACAAGAAGAGTTATGTCTTGTCTGCGGTGACCGGGCATCTGGATATCATTATAATGCGCTTACCTGTGAAGGCTGTAAAGGTTTTTTTCGGCGTAGTGTTACAAAAAATGCTGTATATTGTTGTAAATTTGGTCATGCCTGCGAAATGGATATGTATATGCGACGTAAATGTCAAGAATGCAGACTGAAGAAATGCTTAGCCGTTGGTATGCGACCGGAATGCGTTGTACCCGAAAACCAGTGCGCTTTAAAACGAAGAGAAAAAAAGGCGCAGAAAGAGAAGGATAAACAACAGATATCGCCCGCCGTGAGTACAACTGATTTTATAAAGAAGGAAGTTTTAGAGCTGATGAAGTGTGAAGCGCCGTCGCACGCAACTGGATCCGTAAGTGTAAGCACAAAAAATATTCTTCATTATATTAAATTTTTTTTTTTGTATTTTGTTTTTTCTCATCCAATAGTTACTGCCCGAAAGTTTATTAGCTGAAAACCAAGCGAAAAATATACCTCCATTAACAATGAATCAATTATCAGTCATATACAAATTAATATGGTATCAGGACGGATACGAACAGCCTTCGGAAGAAGATCTAAAGCGAATAATGATTGTATGAATTAATTGATATACATACTTAAACTGTGTAATATTAATGCGTTTTCTATTTAAAACAGAGTTCACCTGATGAGAACGAAAGTCAACATGATGTGAGTTTTAGACACATCACAGAAATAACAATCCTTACAGTACAATTAATAGTCGAATTCGCTAAGGGACTGCCGGCTTTTACCAAAATTCCTCAAGAGGACCAAATAACGTTATTAAAGGTATTTTTAAAAAGCAACATTTAAATCAGTGTTTAATCTAATTTCCAACATTTTATGTTCTTCAAACGGACAAAATATATTTTTTGCACTTAGCACATAGGTTACTGCATTAGCAGTACAATCTTACACAACTTACAATCTTATGAAGTCTTTTCCCCTAAGGTATACGCTCATCCATACATGCTGCAACACTTTAGGGGTCTTTTAGATACATAGCTCAATTTCAATAAATTTGTGATCAAATTGCTTGATATTTCAATAGGCAATGTGTTTATACCATATGTACGACGGTAAGGTGAACAATTCTCGGTGTGACGATGAAAACTGCGATTTTCAGTTAAAAATGATTTTATTTTTCTACAAAACGTCCTTTGACTTCAACACACTTGGTCCAGGTTTCTCCGATTCCTCATTTTCCCCATCTCCAACGCACCATTGCATACGGGTGCGTTGTTCTGGTGAAAGATTATTTATGTCTCCTTCAAGCCAGGCCCCTTCGCTCGAATTTTGACATCCAGTTTGTCAAGGTTAGAATAATAGTAATATTCGCCTCTAATTGTTCTGCCTTTTGCAAGGTAATCAATTAATTGGATCCATTTCGCATCCCAAAACACACTGGCCAGAACCTTTCCCGCAGATGCGATCGACTTCGCTTTCTTTGGCGCTGAACCACCAGCTCCAATCCATTGCTTGGACTACTGTTTCGTTTCTGACGTATAGTGGTGGACTTACATATGTCACATCCAAGGTGACGAATTGCCGCACAAAATCGGTCAGAAAGACGTCTGTAAAAATTAGTATAAACATCTACTAATGTCACGATTACCCAGGCAGGAAACATAAATGTTTGTTGATTCGAACGCCATCTCTGTGTCAGCCGAGAACTTTTAAACTTACCTAAGTATTAGAGTCCATGAAGAATCAGAACCTAGACATCAAACATTTACTGTCAGCAACTTTTTTTTGTCGTAGGTGAAATGGATTTACAACTAATTTCTGATTTCACAGAAAAGAATACCACGTATACATATGAGGCCTAAGTCTGAAATACCCTGAAATAAACCAACGTGCATCATGTGCAAAAACCCACTTAGCCGTGTCATACTAGATCCTGATTCTAACAACGGGACGTGTTGAAAGCTGTTAATGCACCTAGCTACGATGTTTACATCATGTTCTTCGTCTCTTAGTTCACTTATTTGAAAAATAGAAGCATCTTTAAGAATATTTCGGACTGTAATAAAATCGTCGTGTGACATTTCTAGGACCGTCATATTTTTTCCGCACATTTTTTTTATATTGCTTGTATTGTATTGATACAGGTGTTTCGTTTCTTCCGAGAAACTAGTCTCAATAAGAAGGCTCCCCTTCCATAATCGACGATTTATTGTGGGATCATATACATAGCCCCTTTTAAGTGCACTCGATGTCTTCAATATACAACTCCACAACTCTTCGCAATAATAAGCTGGACAAGGAATAAAGTTTTTGAATAAAACGCTAATTATTTCGGTGGTTGGCTAATCAAAGTGGAAAAGTTCACGGATGTGCGATTGTGCGACCAGCCATCTCCCTAAACGTTAGAATAAAATATCGAACCAATTGCAATTAACTTTTAAAAGGAAAGATAACAGACATTGTTTAAAGAAAGGTATTGATAAAGCGAACGAAATATCGAATTTTCAAAATATGATTAGGTGTGCTCAGGATGCAAACTAGGGGATATATATATATAAATAATTTAAATAATTTAAAAGATGAGCGTGCTAATCATATTTAAAGTGTATGATTAGAAATTCTATAAAATTAGGCTGAGCAAAGATAGTATAAAATAAAATTACCAATAGAAATAATAACTGGTGAAAGATATATTTAAATTATTTTTCTCTTTTTAGGCATGTTCCAGTGAAGTCATGATGTTGCGTATGGCGAGGCGCTACGATGCTGCATCTGATTCTATTTTCTTTGCCAATAATCGTTCATATACCCGTGAGTCATACAAAATGGCTGGTATGGCTGATAATATCGAAGATTTATTGCATTTCTGTCGGCAAATGTACTCAATGACAGTCGATAATGTCGAGTATGCCTTGCTCACTGCCATTGTAATCTTTTCGGATCGACCCGGTCTTGAAGAAGCCGAACTAGTCGAACAGATACAGAGCTACTACATTGATACGTTACGAATCTATATTCTCAATCGTCATAGAGGTGATCCCAAATGTTTGGTATTTTTTGCGAAACTTCTATCGATTCTTACCGAACTGAGAACTTTGGGCAATCAAAATGCCGAAATGTGTTTCTCATTGAAATTAAAAAATCGTAAGTTGCCGAAATTTCTCGAGGAGATTTGGGATGTACACGCAATTCCACCTTCGGTGCAGTCGCACATACAAGCCAATCAAGCGGCAGCTGCGGCCGCTGCTGCTGCACAAGAGAATGGAGGCAATGAAAATTCGGGTGGAGATGATTTAATGATGGGTGTGAGCGGCATAGCAAGCGGACTGGGCAATGGCGGTGGAGGAATCGGGGGAATTAATGAACACAGTACTGTAGCATAGCAGGAGTAAAAACCTAACCGGTATTTTTTAACACTTCCACAACATTTTCGTTAGCTTTTTTATCCTGAACGAAAAAAGCGCTTGCTGAATAATAAGTATACAACATATAACTTTATTTAAATGTGCAGGGCTAATATATAAGTGTAGTAATATGCCCGTAATTAAAATAACTTAAACTTAATTTATACATAAATATTATTTTGTTAAACAATTCAATATTTGAATGTTTTTATTTACTTCGTTCTAAAACCGTAAACCTATTTGTTTGGATAGCGCAGAAAAATGATCATTTTAAATGTGCATCTGAAAATAATTTCCTATTTTCTTATTTTAACATGTAAATATATATGTAAGCATATAATATCGAAAATTTTCATCTAAAAAGGAAAGAAGAGAAAAATTAAAAATTAAAAGTTTTAAAATAAAATGGTAGGAAGGGGGTTGTAAGGTTTGATTGTATGTTTCTTTTTTTATATATATATTTAATAACACTGTAAGATAAAGACGATAGGACCGAGATTGAGTGAAATGAAGGAAAAGTTGTGTAACCACGTATATATTTAATAATTTTAAGAGAATGAGAGAGAAAGATTGTTTTTATATATATATATATATAAATGATAGCATTAAAAGATATATTAAAAAAATATTAATTACGTTATACAATTATTGTAAGAAATGAAAATAAAAAGTATATAAGCGTGTACAGTAAAAAAAATGTGTTGTTGCAAGAGCAAAAAAGGGACATATACTTACATATGTGTTGCAAAGAGTTATATTTATAAAATGAGAATTACTCCCTTTTTAAGCGTAAAAAAACGGTAAGGAAAGCAGAGTATGAATATTGGTTATGGCATTATTTTTTGTTAGAGAAAAAAAATCATGGAGTAGAAAATGAAAAAAAGATAAAGGCTAGGACATAGCATTAAAAATGTATTTTCTCACTATTCATATTTCTTTAACAACCAAACAATTAAATAAAATTAAGTGGATTTACAAATAAAACCATAATACACTCGAATGCTTTGCGACTGCTAAATTGTGCAATTAGAAAAAAAAAATCTATTCGTAAAATGAAAAACAAAAATTCTGTACATTATTTATGAATTTTTAAATATTTTATTTAAATTCTAATATTTTGCAAAGAAATTGCTGATAACCATAATTTTGGTAATTTTTAACGTGATTTGAAGTCTGATGACGCATCTTTGTTGTTTTGATTCACTAAAATTCACTACTCTGACTTATCAAAATATTTTCAAATTGCTGTTGATCCTTCAATAGTATTAAATTATATGTTTGGGTCCTGTTAAAGTTAAATCCCTCCCCCTATAACACACCACGAATTAACTTTTTTTTTTACTTTTAGTTCATTTAATGTCATTTGATATTTGCAACAAAGTCAGAACGAACAAGGAACCAAATTCTTAAGGCTAATGTTATCTTCCCAAACGCCAAGTTATTAAAAAGAAATCAGCAAATGAATATCCACTGGTTAATTATTAAGTTAATATATTATCTTATGTCATTTTAAATAAATAAGGAATAGTAACTTCGTTTCACTGTTCTACCTCATGTATGAAATTCGTATATTCTAATTGACATCCTCGTTAAGTTAATTTTTTGTTGAATCATATAGGGGGAGGAATTCGTCCTACCTTACCACGTGTGAATACTCCATTACACCAATTTAATACGTTATTTTTTTTTTTTTGTTAAAAAAACGAACATTTTTCGCATGACATAGTCTTATATTTTTGTACCCATGAACCAATTTCTCGTCTCATTAACCTTTATTATTTGTACCGAAAACATGCATTCATACCAAATATTATATATTCGTTTCTCCTCCTTTTCTACTACTTTTAAGATAGATCTATAAAACTATTCCAAAAACTTCGAAAAAAAAAATTTAATTGATATCACATCCAATACCCCGCATACTTAGGAATTAAAATATAGAACAGACTTAATATTTTATGTTTTCTCGAACATTCGAAGTTGGAACAAAAGAAAAGAAAAAAAAAACGAAAGTTGTCTGCTTTGTATTACTAAAATCGTTCACTCACGTATTCTGTCTACTAAACTGCTTCTTTAAGTTCATGAATAAAATGTACATATTCGGAACACATTCGCTATTTAAGTTTTCATTTTCCCTAGTTAACTGTTGACTGATTGCATTTAACATTTATTTGACAAAATTCTAAAGTCTTAAAGGAATTTTTTTTATTCGGGTAGCGTGCAAGTTTCTTTATCTTTTGGATGACGATATATATATTTTTATTTCATCCGGAGTGGTTTTAAATGTACCTTTTTAGCAAAATTGTTTCTTGCATTTTTCCCTTCCTTTAAATTTATTTCCCTTTTATTCGTATTTTTTTTTATTGTACACTAAAAGACTATTTGTTCTCACTTTCAGTATCAAGATATGGAAACACTGTCATGCAATTATATTTTTATTTGATTTCGTTTTTTTTTTGTACAGAAATTGATATTGTAAAAAAAATATTTACGAACACAAAATGGGCCTTATGTATTTCATTTATATTTTTATCATATACATGAATAAAACACGTAAGAATTAGGTAATTCGTAGAAGATACAAAGTAAGAAAGGAAAAACAGTCGTTAAAATATATACAATATACACATATATTTTAATTTAAGAATTATTAATAAAACAAAAAAATCATTTCTTCATCGAAATGGTATTTTTGATCTGTGCAATCAAAATAAGTTTTATTTTATTTTCCATTATAGGTTTATATACATTTAGAAAGATTAAGAAAAAAATAGCGTTTTGCGAAAAATCTTATCTCTAATCCTTTTTTAAAAGTTTTTTAGCAGTTATACACGCATGTATGCATATATGCGTGTGTTTAGTTATAGTTTAAAAGCAAAAAACAAAATTTAAAAAAATGGATATGTTAGAATTATTTGTTCTTGTATTAAAGAGAATTTTATTTAGTAAATAAAGATTTTTTCTTTTTAAAAAAAATTGTTATCATATAATTGTGATTTTATTTAATTATTACTATTTGATTTAAATTTATTTTCTGTTGCATTTACGTCGAATTTTCTTATGCAGCATTGGAGAAACATGTGTTCAGTACTTTCTAGTATAGTCCAATTTCGGATTCATCGTATACAATGTATTTTTTTTTTTGAAGTTGGAAAGGGCACACAAATTAGGGATTTATATGGTAAGTCGTTCTTAACTTCCTTTTATTGTAATAGGAATTAAAGGCATTTCTGTTCTGGGACGTATTAAAGAATAGATTATCACCACCAAATTGAAGTAGAAGAAGACTGTCGATTGTGTTTCACTTATAATAACGAGATGTGAGTTGTCAAAAAAAAAATTATTTTATTGCTAAGCAAATATCGTAGAATTCTCTAGTATTTGTAGCTATTGAAATATCCATGTATTCCAAGTAAATAACTCTCAAAGCATCAGTTTACCAATTTGATCTTTTTGTTGTAATGATTTTGCATCACTACTATCATTCTCTTCTTAGATGGGTTTGGATATTGAATAGTAATGTTATGCTTTATTCACTAATCGGCGTACCATATGTGATCTTTAAAATTTAGTATCCGTTTACGTTAATACGAGGGGAAGGTTTATTCTTCTTGAAATTTATACTTTTGTTAAATAATATTTTTTCGTAACCCTGCGTGAACCATTAATAATACTTAAGTGTACCTAGTTATCAGTATATTTCAACTGTTATTTCTTCTTTGCATTTTGACAACTTTTCTTTAGAAACAAAAATGATGTTAACTCTTTTATATATGTAATTAAAAGAAAACTAGAACTAGTGACACTCGAGAAATACTGAATATTGCATTCAGCTATGAACGTGGGTTTGCTTTTTTATTTTTTTATTTTATTAATTTATTTGTTAGAAATTAAAGAAAATTAAGTTTTCCATTATATGGTTTTATAGGAGTCACCAAGAGGAAATTTGTTTAATAATTTTTTTTTCTACGACTACAAAAAATGCATATTTGAGTTTCATTAATACTTTGACACTTAATTTAGATAATTATTGAAATAAAAAAAGAAAATGATCTTAGCAAAATGATAAATTATTTTATCCTACTACCCATTTAGACCAAGTTTAAGAATCATATAAATTTATTCTGCGCTTTAAATATTTTTAGTTTCAATAACCAGTTCAACAGCGAAAACTTATTATTGCATATGAAATGGAAGTTTGTGTTTAACTGACCGATTAGACTGGCTGTGAGTTGCTTCAGTAGCAATATGAAGATTTACGAATAAACTAGAAAATTATTATAAAACCTCCTTACGAAGTAAAGTAATGCAACTACTATGTTTTATATTATCAGTCTTTTAAAGCATGCTATTAAAAATAACCTTTTCTATTGTATTGTCAAATAAAATGTAAACAAAAGTTCAAGTAACATTCTATTCATTACAGCTACTTACAACAAAACAATATACTAGAAGTTTGACCCCTGAAAGTGTAATTGTATATATATATAAAAAATAAGTAAAAGCATTGATGCTAAAACAAAAAAAAATATGAATATTTTTAACTATAAATTACAGAAATTTATAAAATCTTAAATGGCATATTTGATTGTATAGTCTAACAACATTGAAAATAAGATGAACATTACCTGCTTCAATACCTTTTGTGTAAATAGTCCAAATAATTCTACCTCATTGACAAAAATAAAACGATAAAATAAAATAATTTTAAAAAGAAAATAAGAAATATATACACATAAAAATGGTTATATTAAAATTACAATGTTACGAAAGAGAATTTTATATAACAAAAGAAAAAAATATCCCGGAAAAAGATATTCACATACTCAGAAGTAATGTACAAACTATCTCGAGACATGCATAATTAGAAATAGGAATATTAAACACCTAAAACACATACATATGTCAAACTCTAGTAATTTCTCGTAAAGAAACCACTTTCTTATTCATTTTTCTTTTTAAGTCACACGTTCATGGTTCGTTGCAGAAGTTACCTGATTTTCGTATATTATTTTTAATAAACGCTTGTCCTTTTTTTTTTTATTCGTGTTTACTTACATATTAATTATATATTTGTTTTCAAAGACTGTATAGTATGCCATATACAATACATTCAAAAATTACATTTTTCGTTGTCTTATTCCAGTTTTTTAATAGAGTAATTAATAATATTGTTGATTTTATTCGTTTGTACAAATTTGTGTGCATTTGTTTTGGAATACATGTTTTTTCCTACTTGTGACCATTTTGTATTACATTTTTTGGCAAGCGCTATTTAGTAGATACAAAAACAACACTATTATATAGTTATTTTCATTAAACATGGTGCCTTTCTAAATTAAAAGAAAAATCATTAAAGTGTTTGAAAAAAACGAAACAACATATTAGTAGAAAAGACGACTGATTTTTTCTTCCATTTATTCCTTTAATAAAAGTTTATATCATTATTGTTGGTTTGGTCAAAAATTATGTGAATTTGAATTTAGTTTAATTTTAAATTGATTACAAGTTGGTTAACCAAATTGTATGTATGCGCACATTTACGTATACCTATACCGTAACATGTGTTCTAAACGAAAAAAAAAATGATATGTTCTCAAGAAGACAATTCAGCATGTTTTGTATTATATGTAGATGATAAACGAAATATATTTTGACAGTATTTAATATACTTAGAACAGTATATCCATATTTAAATCGGAAAATTCAACTTTTATACGTGCATATGTATATAAAATCAAAATAATATAATAGAATAACAAAACGTCATCATCCCTTTCAAATAAAAAGTAGATTTGTTAAATTATTTGAGAAATGCCACCATGCCTTATGGGTACCTGTTTTGCTGCAATTAAAACAAAATACCAATATGCAATATTCAGATTTTGAAACCTAACACAATAATAAATAATAAACGTAACAAGAAAAACATTCACATTTATCTATTTCAACATGGAAAAAAACATAGTGTACCTATTGCTATAATACCTCTGCTGTTATATTTTTTTATCTGTTTTATTTTATAACAATATAACTACGCACTTACTTTTCGCTTCTGTGTCTTTTAAAAAGATAATCTCACTTTTGTTATAATTGTAAACATGCAAGATAAATGGTTTGACATATAAGCAGTGGCTGAGTTATGAAAATCATTGGATTTTAAAGTATTTTTTAATATATTATTATAACAATTATTATTATTATTACCGACCGTTTGGAACTCGGAAGCTCAGAGCCTCCTTGACCATCGTTCGCCAAGCTTCCCTGTCATGAGTGTATTCCTTCCACGTTTCACTGTTCACTTCCATTTCTTCTAGATCTATCCTTATATTGTCTTCTCACCCACTGCGCGGCCTTCTTAACCGTCTTTTTCCTACGGATTTTCCGCCCATTATTCGTTAGACTTTCCGTCCATTGTCCATTCGTTCTACATGTCCTGCCTATCTCAGTCTTCGCGATTTAATTATTCGGACAATGCTTGGAGCTGAATAGAGTACGCACAAGTTGCCGATATGCAGCCTTTGATTTATTTCACTCTTAATGTCGTTATTGGCAGTCAATATGGTACCCAGATATTTGAATTTGTTCACTTTTATTTCCTTTCCTGTTATTATTAAACTTTTTATATTTCTTTTAACTGTTTCTTCTTTCCCAGATCGCCAGCGTAAGCTAGAACGGATGCGATTCCGTTAAGGGTTATTCCCCTCTCCTTCTCTGGAAGGGAACTCATTACGAATTCCAGCACCGAATTAAAAAGAAGTGGTGACAAGGCATCTCTTTGTTTTAATCCTTCACGTATCTCGAATATTTCCGATAAGATATTACGTACTTTAACTTTTCTACGAATAGTTGATTTTGCCAGTTGCCACAATGATAGTTTCCGGATATTTCCTTTGGGTATGATGTCAGTCTGAAAACGATGTTATTCTTACGTCGATGGATTGCTTCACCCGGTCTCTACAACCGGGTACGAGCCTATTCTTAACTTTATTATTACAACAATGCAATCGTAATTATGGTACAGCAAATTTTTCCGAGGACAACCATTCTCTCTGATACACGATCGCTGTTCCTAAAAATGGTTCTAATCCTTATATGCGGTATCACTTGATGCTTTTTCATATGTTTGTTGCATATGACACCATCTGTTCGCCTCAAGTCGGGAGTGGGAGATGGGTGCATGTTTTGTCGATAAGATAACACCGCAAACATCTCTCCATTTTCTCACTAGGTATTGTAGTGAGTGCGACATTACAAACTTTAGCATATTTTTTTAATTATGGCATACCGTAAGACACATGTGTCTTAGAATTTAAAAATGTAAATGCTAATTCGTAGCTCGTATAAAAATTATAGACAACTAAGGCACGTCCATCGTTAAGTAATTTATCTGCAAGTCCAGTGCAGACGTCTTCTGCTATGCCAACGTTCCGTTTTCCGTTGATATTTCGTCCAGAACATACATAAGGTATATTTGAAGACCATGTGTATCCTTCTGAACCCCCCCTATTCCGTACTTATGCGACTTCTTCTACTACTTCTTCTTCATCGTCCATAGCAAGTTCTCCTAGTATGTCATCAAGGTGTTCACTTGCATATGAATCCTCAATATCCGAGCCTGACCTCAATGAAATTTTATTTATATTTTTTTTTTCTTAAACTTACTACTTCTTCATCACTACCCTCCTCACTATCAATTATACTTTTACGGGGTGCAATGAACATTTCGAGAATAAAAAATTACTGATGTGCTTGTCACAAAAATTATGCTTCTCGACTGAATGCAAGACCTGAGATAACTGTAGTGAAATCCCCCTCTGTCCTCTTTCCGAAGAGCTGATCGCTTTCCCCATTTTGGAACTAAACACTTTATTTTTTGTAATGGGTCGAAATTTTTGTAACACTAGATCAGCCACAACGCACGGGCCTACTCGTTGCATCGTTGCTTTTCCTACTTATCGCTCTGTTTTCGTTTTGGCGCTCCGACAGTCCATTGTATTTGGGTCCCGTGAGAAACTCAACCGAATCACACTGGGCGACCAGTACCAACCAAAGCACTAGTAATAAAGTATGTTCACAAACTTTTTCCGCGTCCTTATCGCCGTTCAACTTAAAACAGGCATGCCAGTCTTCGGATGCATCTCCTTCTTATTAGCAACTTAAGTAAGGTTTAAGTTCCCATTCTAGATTTTCGCGAAGTTTTAGAATTTGCAAGGGAGTGAAACTTCGACTAGGGCATCTATAACTTTTTATCTTTTTATTATTGGCGCTAAAGTCAATGGAGGATCAGAGCCTCTTTTCAGTCAGTCAGTCAGTCAGTGAAAGAGATCTACATTTTATTGCCGATCCCGAACGGCGATTTTCGGGAAGCTGTTTTCAAACAAGTACATATAATACCGAGGCTTCATTACTGAAGAGAAACACCGCGAAATACGATTTCGATAATTTGGTTATTGTGGAATTTGTGCAGGTCAGAATCCAACACACTAGCCACGGTGTTTTCACTATAGTACGAATATTGACTTGCTGTAATTATCCCCCGATTTTAAGAGAGAATATGATTTCTAGCAGAGGAGTTATAATATGTTGTTTAAATATTTCCAACTTAATAATATTACCTTTCTTTATTTCGACAAGTAATAGACACGTAAAGATACAATATTTTCTTTATAGTAAAAGATTTAAATGATACGCTGTGATGGGCAAAAGTTTTTACACAAAACCATTTTCAAAATAAAAGAAGCCTTCAAAGAAATCTAGGTTAAATATTTGCTTAATTCTTTTAGGAAGCATTTATTCAATATTGAGATATTTATTATCACAAAAGTCAAAAATTAAAAAAAAAATAAACTTCATAATGTAGTGTGCTGAATAAATTAAGTTTTCGTGGCAAACCCTTTTGCTTCATAATTGCTCCTACATAATCTCATTGACATGGACTCAGCAATATCCAGCGGGACGAAGAGCTATCTGAACTGTTTAGGGGTGAATAACTTAAAACTGTTTTGATCTGCTCACACAATCCGACGCCCTTCTCTTGAATTCGCCTTCCTTCTTAAGGGTCAGATTATTTCTGTATCGTTTGATAATACCTGAAATTGTAAATTGACTTCTTTCCGCTATTTTGATAGCATTGGAATGTGATTTATCTTCTTTTTAATGATTTATTATTTGTCTTTTTTCCTTTGGTGTTTCATTTTGTCTATGATCCCTTATGATAATGATGCTTTTAAATAGGCTTTATTGTTGGGCTAACCTAAGAAGCACTTACCCGTATTAAAAATAAGTGTTATATATTATCAGGATTGCGATTGTAACCTCGTTGGAACAATGTGTACATTAGTACGATACAGCTTATTGTGTGAAAACGTTTGGTCATCGCAGTATGTACAACTAGTGTGTTCTTTGGAACTATTTTAACATAACTGTTTTCAATTCAAGGAAAAATGGAAACATTGTCAATTTATAGCTCGCAATTTAAAAAGTTATTTGTATGAATTATCCAAGGCTGCGCATTAGCGTTCTCATAGTAATTCATAGTAATTAATTCAGTTTTATATATTTAATTATAAATTTCAAAAATAAAGTTTCCTGGATAGGAGACCTAAAAAGGCGAGATTTTAAAATACATTTGGGTAATTTGATATTAATATGTAAATACACAGACGTTCACAAGTATTCGCCCAATTTTAATACCAAAATTAGAATTCTTCTAGAAATGAAACAGTTCGCCAAATAAAAGTCTGGAGTCTTGTTTGCAGTAGTTATGTATTTTATTCTAACCATGTTTTTAAATGAAATAAATAATCGAAAATGTAGTAATCAAAACTTCATTAGAAACTCAGGTTTTGAATGGACCAAAAATATTCGCCATTCTCTTAACTCTAGTTGAGTAAACCTCTTTCGAATTCTATAACTTGTACAGTGGGAGACCCATTGACAACAATGTTTACCAAAACTAAACAATATACACTTAAAACTTGGATGAGGTATGGATTAAATATTGTTCGAAGATTAGTCTTATTAAAAAAATATATATTTTAAAAAAAAATCAAGACAACACTAATGTTTGAGGTAATTTTAATTACTATACAAATGAATATTATTTCAAAGTTGATTTTTTTTGCCTTGCTTCTGAATCATCCCCGTAGATTTCAATCGTACAGAAATTGCTTGCTGAGTTACTCCCAGTGAATCTGCAAGCTGCATTTGCGTTTGACTCGGATCTTGATCGAGTAGTGCCTCCAATTTTTTGTCTTTGATTTTTTTTGGTTGTCCAGAGCGAGGCTTATCTGCAACGCTGAAATCGCCATTCTTAAAACGTCGAAACCATTGCCTACATGATTTATCAGTTGGAGCATTGTCACCATACACTTCCAAAAGCATTCGATGCGCTTCAGCTGCACTTTTTTTCCAATTAAAGCAAAAAATTAAAACCTCCCGTAGGTGTTGCTTAGTTATCACAAAATCTGACATATTCAAGACAACAGACAGAAGTGTATTCACTGAGAAAAAATCAGAAACCAGAATGAGACGTGCGTCTTTCGTACGTCTTCCCTCGTAGTCGTGACACCCTGAAATTTTGAAAGTTCAGTTTCGCAGCGACAAAACCCGTTACAAACAAACTCTATTCGTGAATACGTGTGAGCTCATTTCATTTTACCGCAGTGTACTCCCACCACACACACTCTTGTAATTATAACAATGTGTGTGATTGTTTACATAATTTTGACAGAACTTCAGGTTCCCACGTGCTCGTCGCAGCTTGTAGGCAAACGTCGGCAGTCATTTTAAGTGGTACGTCTCATTGGTGGTTTCTGGACAAAGTGATATAAACGAAATGTTATTGACAGATGTCTCCCCCTCTGAAATCAACGAGATCAGCTGTCATTATGAATCATTTATAATAGCTAGAGCCATCTTTTGCAAACGGACCGAACTAATTTGTACTGTTGATTTTTAATTCTTTGAATATCGGCAGATGTTCTTTTTTATTTGCTTTTTTCTATACTTTGTTTAGTATAATACATAAGCCTGTATGCCAAACCTTTATAAAATGTTTTAACACGAAAACTGTAAGCGCATCCTTCACTGTTTTACCTTGATTTCGCAAACTTTTTTTCAGTGGGTATTTTTTTATAGGTTGGCCAATGTCACTATGTATTCTCCAAATTGACTTGAAGGCCCAAACTAAATAAATTTATTAAATTTTCTGGACTTCTCACTTATTTCGTTCAGAACTTGTAATAGTTTGTATATTACCATTTTTTTATCAGTGACATACATTTGACTAAATCGGAGCATTTGTTTGTTCAGTGCAGAAGTAGTACAGTGCAGGTGATTTGTAATGATAAGTTAAACGTTATTGTACCAAATTTCGTTTTCTTCATTTTTTCTTTTAAAAATTCAATATACCCATAAAAGTAGAGTGTAAGTTTTCCATATTTTCAATTTTGTAAGCGTAGATTCTTGGCACTGGTAATTGAATGGCTGTAAGCACTTGCTTTGGCAAGCATATGCTAGATAATGTATTTGGTCAACCATGGGACGAAAGGTCCTTAAGCATGGTCCACACTATCAATCAAAATTGACAGTCAAAACTGGTGTTATTTTGGAATAAAGAGCTTCGCTTATACACTATAGGTTTTTTTTTTTTGGACATTAAAAACATTACAAACTTCGAGCAATGAACAGGGAAAGGAGAAAAGGTCTGTTTACTGATGATTTTGGGATTATTATAATTATTTTTACCGTCCATTTGGAACTTTAGAACCTCATTGACCACTCTTCATACTAGTCATACTATCCTCCCAACTGCGGCGCGACCTTCCTGTTGGTATTTTTCCTTCAGGTTTTCCACTCATTATTCGTTTGTCTGCCAAATTATTCTACATCTTCGCGATTTAATTACTCGGACAATGCTGGGGCTCTTGATTGTCTTGGTTGTCCATTCGACTCTTTCTTCGTCCTGTTATCTTCTATTCTCTTTAAGATTTTATTTTCAAATATTCTAAACCTATTATACTTTCCTCCTTCCTAGTCAGAGACCAGGCCTCACGTCCGTAAAGTGTCAGTGGCATTATTATGGTGTTATAAATGCAGATTTTAACATTGCGAGACAAAGCGCCTATACAGTCAAGCGCTATGTTCGGATTGATACAAGTCGGTCAGCGGCCATATATTTGGTTTTTTTTTTTCATTTACTTCTAAGCCTACTTTCTTTCCTGCCATTATTACACTCTCTACATTCCTTTTAACTGTTTCCTCGATCGCCAGAATAAGTTAAAATTGATGTCTATAAAGGAATATTTCCTCTCTTTTTCTTTACGAATTCTCATTACGAATTCCATTTCCAAATTAAAAAGAAACAGAGACAAGGCCTCTCCTTGTTTTAATTCTTCACGTGTCTTGAATGTCTCTGATAAGACATTTCCTACTTTAACTTGCCCTTTGCCTTTTCATTAGGCGTACTTGTATCAGTTTCACCAACTTTTTTCGGAATTCCCAGTTTTACAAGGACGTGATACATTTTCGATCGATCTATAGAGACATATGTACATAACTACATACATGTGCCTTTTTAAAATCTAAATACTCTTGTAAAAGCTCTCGTATGGTGAAAATTTTGTCTCTCGTCGAGCGATTCTTCCTAAGGCACAATGGTAATTTTCGATTATTTCCTTTGCATATGAGGTCAGTCTCTTTAAGAGAATATTTGACAGCACTTGGTAAAAACTTGTTGACAACTATGTTCCTTGCATGCATTGTATTCGGTCACCCGAGTACGGGCGTATGACGAGAATGATGACCAAGTTTTTTACTTCCTCGGAGATGGTTTCATTGTTCCATATAGTTATGATGAATCCATGTAACTTCTCTGTTATTTTTTTAACAAAAAAATAAATAAAATTCATTTTATGCCAGTGCTGCTTGTATATTTTCGTATTAAATCCTCTTCCTTATCTCGATGTTAAGATGTTCCCAAATCGCACAATTTATGTATATATTGTCGATCACAAACAAATTTGGCCGCTGATTGTCAGTCACTAGCAAACATTTTTGCAAACCATAAATGACGAACCATCATTCAGATGCACACACCTTCAGTTTTGAGAGGCATCCAACAAAACTGTTAGTTTTGATTGATGATGACCTCAATATAAACGCAAGAATTACTCGTACGCAGTTAATTTTATGAGACTTACTTTTAGAAGAGTTTTTGCTGATTTACCACGCACATGTTAAAGTAATTCTGATTATCTTCTAGGTACTTCCTTGTAGGTACTTCCTTGCACTTTAATTTAAAGACAGAAGTTGGGTGTGTAGTTATTTCCATAGGTACTTTGAGTTATAAGACAAGTAGATTTATTCATATATGTATGAACATTAATGATGTGATGTTCCAGTGATTTCGTATACTTACATATATGTAAACATATATGTACTTCAATGTAGGCTTGCCCATCAACTGTCCGAAATTGTGATCCATTTTTTATTAAATAAATTATGTTTGGACAAACATTTTCTTTTGTAGTGAATTTATTTTTTACTCTCGTCATTTCACTGCCACGTCTAACGTACGAGTACATATTTGTTAAGGGCACATAAAATGACACGAAATAAATTATTTCTCTTATTAATTTTAAACTGCAAATTAATTTGGGTATGTTAGTGCTTGATATTTAAAAAAAAATACAAACATATTTAATACAAATTAAATTGCCCTTATTTCTCACTTACAATATCATTTGTTCTTATATGAACATGTAATACATTTGCTTCCATTTTGCACATTATCGTTTTATAATTTTGTATTATCTTGAAAATATATAGGATTAATATGTGAATCGTTTTATTTTCAAAATAAAAACCTGTGTAGAATATTTCTAAATACAATATTTGTTCTGATTTATGAATAGGTGAGGGATTCCTTAAAACCAATTTGAGGAGCCTATCATGAATCGAAAACATGTTAAGTGAATGTGAACTAAAACTCAAATTTGTGTATTGAAAACAGAAAAAAATCTGGATATCATTGCATGATAAACAGACAGACACACTAACGAACAAGTGCAGTACGAGTACATAAGCGTATAGTATAACACTTTCGAAATGGATTGCAATAGCATAAGTTAAACTAAACTTAAATTGTAATAATTAATACTATTTAAAGTTAATTTGTAATGAAAAAATAAGAAATGTGTGTACTTGATTAAGTAATATTTATATACGTATATTAATATATCAATATAAATATAAATATTACTTTTAAAGCTACAATTATTTAAGTCTTTCATATAATATAAACACATATATATATGAGAAATAAAAATAACGTACACGCTAGAGATATATAAATAATTATTGGAAAAGAGAGAAACAAATTCTATGTAAAATCATAATATACTCTATTTCAGATTAATGAAATAAAATAATGAAAGTGAGAGAGATTTAAAGAGATTGTTAGCAAGTAACTGGTACTACGAACGGTGCAAATCAAAGTATGAATTTTTATGTAGAGGTGGTTAATGTGCAAAATAAAACTAAATAAAAGAAAACAAATAAATATAAATATGAACAAATAAAAATGAATAGAATTTAAAACAAAATATATATTTTAAATAAAACAATTACGAAATATGTAAATATATTACCTTCATTTTTGTACTAAAGAATAAATTGAAATAGATTTATAAAAATAACCGTGGGACATTATAATTATTTAAGGTTATAGATAAATCGTGAATTATAAACTTGTAATAGTATTTCGTTTATAAGATTATTTGTAAATTGTATATTAAAACGAATAAATATATAAAATAAAGTATTGCAATGATCTTACATTACGAAAAGTTGATGAAACAATTATCAAAATGTGCTTGTTGTAAAAATTGGTAAGACAAAAACCAGGTTGTGTCTGACGGCTGCTAAAAATCGGGATATATTCAGATAATATTCAATCATTATTTATCAGAATTAAATGCATCAACAATTAAGCTTATTTGTAATAGAGATTTTACTTTTATCCCACCCACAAGTGAAACACATTCGTACATATGGTACTATACTAGGAGACCGCACTCGCTTGTCGTACCGCTTCGCTGCAGCATGTGTTTGAGCGAGGCGAGGTAAAACTTAAAAGTAGAGTTGATCTCAATTTACCGAAAACAAATAAAATGAAATGAACACATTTTGGCGCTAAAATATTTCAATAAAGTTTTGATACTACGTGTTGATTTGTAATGATTCACATTGATGTTTTTCAAAATCTGTCCGATTTCAAATGCTTTTTGAATGTTTTTTATCGATCGGCTCTCCGGTGTTGAAATTTGAGACTAATGATTTAAATCTGTTCACACGTTTAGAAAGACGCTCTCTGTCTGACTCCGGATGAAGTGCGCGCCTTCGAATGTTTGTATTGTACACATATGCTGCTGTCTGACGTCAAATTCTTGCAACTGGCCTCTGTGACAGTCCAGGCTATCTCGCCGTTCGGCCGCGCTCTGGGTACTTGCACCTGAGGTTCTTCGATATGGTCAGACATAATATTGATATCTTATGAATAAAATAAACGAACTGAAACTGAATAGAGTTGAAAGAGTTCAATTAGTTTCAAATAGTGGCATTCAGATAGAAATTCAATTCACTGTTTCTTAACTTAAGGTTATTTAAATGTGGATTTTTCTTTATTCAAGAATAACTGCTAAAATTTAGTCTAGTGTTATGAATTTTGCCATCGATAATATGGTTTTGCATGGAAAAAAAAATATACAAAGCTTCAATATTTTGAACTCGTGATTTCTTTATTAAAACACGGATTATGTTTGCTTTTTTTGGCTAAAATCGTTCGAAAAGAAAGAATCTTCAAAAAAGACAAAAAATAACACGTGCGAAAATTTTGCACTTTCAATTAAATTTTTTTTCATAAATGAAATTTTTAAAATTAGGAACAAAAGCAAAATTCTGTTTCCACAATAACTAGATATTTTAGAACACTTTTTGAGGGTCTAAAAATCATAAGGATCGGTTAAGAAATGGCTGAGAAACAATGTATCTTTGATCGCAATTGAAGTCAGCCGATGGGAGCTTCGCTCAAAAAAAAAAAACATCCTTTACCATATTTTTTTATTTAAAGGCTTTAATAAAATAACCCCTCAGAAGGGAGTCAGACGATCCCGAGGGCCAGTTAAAATCACAATTTCTCGAAATCAGTTTTTTCATAAAGTCCAGCCCGATGATTGCCATGACTTCCAGACGAGATTCTTCGTTAGGATGGAAGAACTTCGGAAATCTGCTTGTAGGTGTCCAGCTTTGTTGCAGTTCCATTAATGAATGCCAAAGCTTAAGAGATTGTTTTTCTCCCAGCCATTTGAAGTTTTTGTTGGCAATGACCTGGATGAACGCTTCGGTCGCCATCTCGTATGATTTCTTTCCCGGGATTGGAGTGCGATAGCTATGCCAGACATTCCACATCTGCCTTCAACTACTGCAGTGTTCCTTCCTCGATCTGAATCCATCGTCCCGATTAGGCGCTAGTTTATTGCATCTGGTCATCACCGAATCGCATCCCGATGGCCTACATTCAAGATCTGTAGTTGCGCTGTTTGTCATCCAAAAAGGTTTGAAGCAGTTCTGCAGGTTAACCTCGGAGCGCAAGGTGCAATCGATACCTTGCATCTGTTACCTTGGATCCTGTTATATAGTAATCTAGGTTTTTTGTCCATGGCGCAGCTATGGGGTTAATTTCACCCACTAGATTACAACAGAGGCGGAAATACGCGGACACGTTGAAAGGCGCTGGATGGACATATCTCCAATCAGTTGCATTTTCACCACATGCAATCGCGATATGGTTGTTATACTCCGACGGATATCGATAACACTGAATAGATACCGAATGTTATAATATATTTAGAGTATTCATTCATTTTTTCCTTACGTAGAGAATGCTTAGATCAATAGATCTAACATGAAAGCAGCAACTGCAACTCAGAAATTAACGGTTCTTTGGTGTGTGTACCTTTAGTGAGAGAGAAATCCAAATCTGATTGTTTACTCCTACCCCACAGCACTAAAACATCAAATTGAGTAGCATCTCAATCAATTAGTAAACATAACAGTATAACAATGTAGTTTGTGTCTCAGGACATACATATAGCTAGGTATGCGTCAGATTCGTTGCTGGAACTATTAGGTCGTTACATATTAAGTTGCCGATTTTTATCTATTTTTCGATTTTTTTAGAGTTATTTAAGTTCTTTTAAAAATTAAAAAAGTTTATTCCAAGAAATGATTTCCATTTACATCTTTCCAACGTTTCACCAAAGTAAAAATGCTTTTTTGAAAAGTCCTTATCCTTTCGGGCTAAGAAATCCTTAAAGTTCTGAAATATAGCATCTGGGCTTATGAATTGTTTATTTTGGAGGTGATTGCCTAACATTGGAAAAGATGGTAATCGGTCAGTGATAAGTCTGGTGAATAAGGCGGATGAGGCAAAACTTCATAGCCCAAATCTGCCAGCTTAAGGAGCGTCGACTCATAATGGCTGTTTTTGAAGCAGTTTTTTGTTCATTATGTCGATTTCGCTGCAGTAAAACTTGATCGATATTGTTTCTCCCCGTTTGAGAAGGAATAATGGACAACTCTCACCACCGTAATGTCAGGTGGGAAGCTTATCCACGTCTTGCCACTCTCCCGACCTCCTCCGATTATCGTATAGAATCCACTTTTCGTCATAGGTGACCATGCGATGCAAAAAAGTATCCATACGGTGTCTGTTGGTCAAAGCTACTGCAACCTCCAAACGTCGTAGCATATTCGCTGGTGTTAGAACGTGGGGCACCCATTTCTTTAGTTTTTTTACCTTTCCAGTTGCCACTTTGAACCTTGCAGCAAGAACAGTAGAAGCTAGACTTTTTTCAACAGCTGCTGCAAGTTCGCCATTATTAATGACATTCTTTGGCAAATTTTCGAGCGAAAAATCCTCCTCGCTGAATTGGACAAACCAATTTCGAACAGTTCTCCCACTAAACATACCCAAACCAAAAGCGGTCTTAATTTGTCTAGTCGATGCAGCAGCGTTCATGTTTTTTTAAATTGAAAAAGGATAATCGCCCTTAAATTTGTTCGTGAAAGCACTTTCTATATAAGGAAAAAAGTCACCTCAATGAGCTAATGTGCAAATTAATTTTTACCATTAAAAAGAAAAAACTGCACTCTTTTCTTAAAAAAAAACTTTATTTTCAATTTCTCTGCACAACTTCCCGCCACAACGATCACTTTAGGAATGATCGGTAGGTGGGCAATTTCATATGTAGCGACCTAATATAACAGTGTAAAGCACTGCAAAGAAACAAAAGTAGCCCCCATTGCGCCCCCAAGAGAATTTCCGGAGCTGAAACTTTCAGAATCACCACCCAAGTCAACCAAATAATACAATTATGTAAATAGAAGCCTTCGCATCGGCACGGTTTCAATTGTTACTGCCTGAGAAAAATTAACTTAAATACGAGTTCATCCAATTCGTGATTCGAATTTGACTTTTCCGTTTGAAAAGTCAAACTTAACTGTCACTCGAGACTACATGTTTGGTTCAAGGTTCGCCATGAATCGTTGAACAATCGTTGATCGTGTTAAAATTGTGAAAAGATAGTGATTCTGTAGTAAGTAGCTAGATGCATAATTGTGGTCGGCAAAATAGTCCATCTAAGTGTACTATAAACAAAACCAAAGATATTGGAGAAGCCTTAAGGTTTATCCGTCATCGAAATACATACTCTGCAGAAAATATCACTGTCGTTAGTGCGAGTGTTGAAGAAGATCCAAAAAATTTAACGATTTCACGCTATGATCAAATATTACCAAAAGCTTACGTCATGCGGTCTAATGCCTCCAAACATTTTTTATTGGCCATTGTATTTTCATTTCAAACAAGATACCTAAATGCAAAAATAAGAATAAGTAAAGAAGCAATGGAACCGGGAGAAATGAACACGAAATACGAGACCAAAGAAGGGGAAGATAACAAAGCCCCCATAAATGTCAAGAGATTAATAGATGTGCGATGGAACGGTCGGACCACACCAATTCAGCTCATTACACAAACAACACTGTTTGTTAGACCGGATCGGAAGATTCACTAAAAATCTATACCGAGCAAGCCTTCTTTAAGACTCTCATTCCCAAACTCTCAAAATCTTTGCCCAACATCATCGACATTCTAGATCAATTGGGAAGGGCGAAGTATTTCAGGACTCTCGATTTAGCCATATGATTCCATCAAATTCGTATGAATAAAGCCGAAAAACACAAAACAGCGTTTAGCACCCCATTCGGTCACTATGAATATAATCAGTCTAAAAAAACGCACCTGCTACGTTTCAAAGACTAATGAATAATCTGCTTATAGGACTCCAAGGTATTGAATGCTTAGTTTATGTGGATGACATAGTTATTTATGGATACGATCTTAACGATCACAATACTCTGCTTATTAAAGTTCTCAATCGTCTTCGGAAGCAGAACTTAAAGCTTCAACCTGGGAATGTCACTTCGTTAAGAAAGAACTCACATATTTAGGGCACGTCATTTCAGAAAATGGAATAAAGCCAGACCTAAAAACCAAAAAAACATAAGGTCTTTCCTTGGCCTTCCAGGATACTACAGGAAATTTATTCTGAATTTTGTCAACCTATATAATGCATTAGATGCCGTGTCACCGCAAGTGCAAATAGGTCAAGATAAACCAATTTTTTTTGCGAGTCGTGCTCTAAATGATGCGGAAACACGTTACTCCACTTCTGCAAAAGAAGTATGTATTACCCATAGGGTATGTTCTTATTCAATTTCGACCTTATATCTATGGGAGGAAATTTACTATCGTAACCGACCACACTTCGCTACAGTGGCTGATAGGTCGAAAGGATCCTACGTCTACAAATATACCATTATCCACAGGAAAGACAAGTAAAGAATAAAAAAAGAATAAAATCATAATACTACTGGCCCACAATGGCAGCAGACATCACAGATTATATCCGAAACCTCGTCTCCTCTCAATTAAATAAAAGCAGGGCAAATCCAAAAATACCAATGAAAATAACAACGAATCGCTTTAATCCATTCGAAAGGGTCGCTGTAGATATACCCGGGCCGCTGCCAACGAGCTATAATGCTCAAAATACTAACCTTTCAGGATGATTTGACAATTCTCTGAAGCATTCCCACTACCAAATGCCGAAGGCTCAACGGTAGTCAGAACATTTGTGGAGAACATAATTTGACGACATGGCATACCTCACTCCCTTTTAACAGATCAGGGTTACAAACTTTTTGAGCACTTTGATCAAAGAAATGTGCAAACTGATGAAAATAAAAAAAAGCTTAACATTGCGCCTTATCATCCACAAACCAATGGAGCCCTAAAGCGTAGCCACAGAACTTTGGCTGAATACCTCCTTGGTATACATGGACACCTATGTTCGTTTACAATACCACACCCCATAGTAGTATCAGCTATACGCCTTACGAACTCTTCTACGGAATTCCGCTTTACGATAACTATGCAGACGAGTTAAAAGTTTGACTGGCTACTACTTGCCCGAGAGCGACTACTTAATAAAACAGAGAAAGCGAAATTACATTTCATCAGTGGGGAGTATTAGTAAAAGTAAAGTATGTATGTATTAGTAAAAAATCTGACAAAAAAAAAACAAACTTTACACACCATAGGTACGACGGTACAAGACCAAAATCCACTTTCACGGGAACACCGTTGTCCAAATCGGAAAAAGGTCGAAATTATTACACAACGACAACCCACAACTATTTCAAGAATAACACACCCATGCAAACAACAGCGAAGAAAATATCTACTTTAATTATCCCTCGGTTGCGATTCTCGACTCATGTCCTCATCAAGACGAGAGTCAGGGTGCCATTATTACATAAAGCGATTTACGCTTGTTGTTTGTATAATAGAACAAACTAATAGCTAGTACAATTTTGATTGATATCTTGTGGATTTTGACAATTTTTTTTTGTATGTAAGAACGTTCGTAAATTTTATATTGAGGTGGTGCAATCCATTAGCTGTTAGTAAACTTTTTTTTTTTTTAGTCTATATTTGTCTATAAAAATTTACATAATTTTCCAATGAACATAAATTTGTCTAAATATATTTTGACACAATATAAAATGTTCAGCCCTATTTACATTTTTTTTCATTTATTTATTACTATAAATCTTTTTGTGTGCTCCTAAATGTAAAAATATAAGTTATACTTCCTCATTATATTTAGACAAAAGTCATGTAAAGATGTTAGCAAGCTTAAAAAGAAAAAAAAGTTTCTCAAATCTACTAAAAAACCAATCAGGAATGTACTAAGAACTAATGACTTAAAATTTCTCTTTAGTTGGGGAGGGGGATGAAGTGATTGCCCGACATGCACTCGTATCATCTGTTTGTCGTCAGAATGTCAATTTCAACATTAGAATGTCGAAAAGGCGCGAAGGAAATAATGCAAAATGCTGAAAATGCATTACACACAGTTGGAGTAAAGGCAAGTCAATAATGAAGTGTGAATGTAATCCATGACCTACAAATAGTGCGAGGCAAATAATGAATGTCCAGAATGCGTGTGCAGGATAAAAAAATGTCTTTCGGCCCTCCTGTTGGAGGGGTTTGGGAATGAACCAGAATCCTCCTATAAAATGGACGTTAATTTTCAACAGAGTAAGAGTAAGAGTAACAAACCAAACTGCTAAATTAAATTAAAACTTGGCTTATTTTTTTTCTCTCCATTTGGCACACTTCTCTCCGAAACGAGAAAGCACGGTGTCAGAGCGTTACACTCGGTATCAGATGAGAGGTTACTTTTGTTAAGATAATATCTCAGACTATGTATCCCGATATCGACTCTATTGTATTTAAGGGTATTAAAAAAAGCATTTGGTCAGGGGCCGTATGAATCGCCTCGATTGTCAGAGTCCTTGAACGCTGTTCCAAAAGTGGAGGTATAGCGATTTTGCCCACTTATCTAAAAGACAAACACCAGAGTTTGACGTTATTTCTTTTGTCCTGCAGGGCATCGTGTCGTTCGTTAACGGATTTTGGGTTCGTATTATACGACCCGAACGCTTTGAGCGCTGTTTGATTGTCTGAGAGTATATTGATGGTTATACCGATTATGCTAGTCTCTAAGTTTCGGTTGACGCACATCAGCATGGCGTATGTATATTTCGGCTTAGAAGACACTAGGACTCGCTCCCTGGACCTTTGATATACATAAATGATAAAAAGAAGGTACCACACACGAACAATGTTATGCAACAAAACAAAATCAGTCAAGAATAGAAAGGAAACCTGACTTTGTAGAAAAAAAATACTGATTATTAAGAATCTTCTTCTTGCATTTTTTCGAAAAACAAAAACCAGTTAAAAGTACGTCACCAATAAATCATTTTTCGCAATTGTATTCAAATAGTGTGGAAACCTTTTTTAACACGTTCATCACTTCAATGCAAAATATAGGTAAATTAAAGT
Source organism: Merodon equestris (assembly GCA_958301585.1). Taxonomy (NCBI): domain Eukaryota; kingdom Metazoa; phylum Arthropoda; class Insecta; order Diptera; family Syrphidae; genus Merodon; species Merodon equestris. The sequence continues at coordinate 75,977,111 of OY284416.1, read as the reverse complement.
TATACCATTTACTTAGTTGATTTGCTACTAAATCCTCAGAATACTCCGTTACCCATATAGGAGTACAGTGGCGGATTTACACAAATTGCCGCTCCCACCGACCTCTGGCTTTCGATACCCTAGCTTACAATGATGTTGAGGATGAAATTGTAACTTTCTGATTTGTGCACTATCGTCCTAATTACACTACTTTTTTCTCGTAATTAGTAAGATTGTGACCTACGAGATCGATGTGTCAGTTTCTAGATTATTGTTGCAACCCAACGATTTAGTTGAGTTTGTACAAGAAATAGTTCTTGGGTATATTTCTGGACTAATAAAAGCTCAACCATGTACTAGTACTACTAACAAAGCGGGGTAAGGTTTGCGCTAATACTACTTACACAATAATGTACATTCGGTAAACGTATTTAAATAATTTCTAATGCGCTTACTCACAATTTAAAAACAATATATTCAATTATCTGGTAACAATCCGGCTGATGATGACGTTGAATTTCAATTAATTAAGTTATGAAAGTTCTACAATAAAAAATATTATTGAAAAATGCAGTAGTATATTATAAAGGTCTTCTTTTCGAAAACAATTTAATTGCATTGAAGCCTTCGTTTGTGTTACCTGAAGATACAATGTTAATTGGCGAAAAACTGTATAATACGACATTCGAATTATGTATCTAATTGATCGAGCGGAGCGTAGCGGAGCGAGAGCAATCACCCACTTTTTGGCCTAGCGCGTGCATGTACGGGGAATATAGTGGTCCGAAAACGATTTCGGACTAATCTTGTACGCACTAAATGTAGATATCGGCTATAACCACACATGTGTGCAGCATGTCATTCGATAGATCTAGGTCTGTAGATGAGCCATAAATTATCAAATGAAATTGTTTGATTGAAAAATAGTGAGAAATAACGAAGTAAAGTTTAGAAAAGTGCCATGCGGAGCGAGAGCAATCACCCACTTTTTGGCCTAGCGCGTGCATGTACGGGGAATATAGTGGTCCGAAAACGATTTCGGACTAATCTTGTACGCACTAAATGTAGATATCGGCTATAACCACACATGTGTGCAGCATGTCATTCGATAGATCTAGGTCTGTAGATGAGCCATAAATTATCAAATGAAATTGTTTGATTGAAAAATAGTGAGAAATAACGAAGTAAAGTTTAGAAAAGTGCCATGCGGAGCGAGAGCAAAAAATATGATCTTAAATCTAAACGTCCTTGCAAGTAGACAATTAATTTGATGTATCACACTTAGCTATATGTATTTACTTGAGAGTATTGGTTATGATTGTAATTTGATAAAACAACAAATTTGCTCGCTCGATCAAAAATTTTCAGTAGCGGAGTTAAGCCCGCGCATACTGATCTGCCTAGTGAAAATAAATTTATTCATGATGAAGAATTAATTCTAGCAAATGAAGTGTGTGAAGAAGTGATTTTTGAGACGGTTCATGATGAATACGAGCCCGTGTATAAAAAAAGGCAAATCCAATGATTATATTTTATTAGACTATAACTAAGGTTATTAACATTACTGAGGCACAACCCACATGGAGCTAACATTTGCGCTAATACAGTGCACTCTCGGTAGAGTGAACTAAAAACCAAGGCTGTTCATACGAGCGAGATTGTTCACATTACCGAGCGTGCAAATTTTAATGCATTCTATAATACGGGTAATCCACAAGTGAGTAAAGTGAAACAACTTTTAATTCATGAATGAGCAATAAACTTAATTCGCGGACCCCACAAGCGGACCAGTAGGAATGCAGTTAAGTGGGAAGGTTATGGTCCTACACTTCTGACCATAAAGACGCCGGAAAAAAGGAAAAGAAGAAGGGCAATAAACTTAATTTAATATTTTTAAAAAGAATAAAGCATTTCATTTCAAATGTATTTTTTAAGATTTGTAAAAACAACATTTGTGATTGTATGGCTATGAAGAATATTAAGGATCCAAGAATGTTATTCCAACATTTTTCAATAATAGAAGCATTTACATTATCCCAAGCTGCTCTCAAGTTAAACACTGCATCCTTTGTTTTTATAGATTTCACAGCATCACACGTGTTGTTTGAAATATAATTCAATGGCCTTTACAAAACACAACACGAAAATGATAAAAAATTGTCTGCAGCAACAAGCGATTACAGCAAGCTTTTTCTATAGAAAAGTTTAGTCAGACAAATAACATTCTAGTCCGTAGACTGAATGAGAGGAGTTACATTTGGAGGCATATAAATAACTGTTATGCTACCGTCTGAATTTCGTAGTTTACTCTCCGGGGGATGATTAAGGGCATTATCCAAAATAAGAAGAGCTTTGATGGGTAAGCCGGCTTTTTAAAGGAAATTTGTAAATTCGGGAACAAAACAGTTGCTGAACCAGTCTTTAAAAATTACTGCAGTCATCTAAGCTGATTTGGAGCTTCTGTGATGTACAGGTAAGGATACATTCTTGAATGGACAAAGATTTTCGCTTTGCCTCTCACTAGCGGTTTCAATTTGTGTCGACCTGTGGCATTAGTGCAGGCTAAATATGTTATCTTCTGCTTTTCTGTTTTTCGTTCAGTTTTCTCAGTTGATACCACATACGTTTTCTCTGGTAGAAGGTCCCAATATAGCCCCGACTCATCGGCGTTATAAATTTGGTCTGGTTTCAAATCCAGATCTTGAATTCTTTTCGTAAGTTGCCTCTTAAATGGACACAGTTCTGGTTGTGACGACAATTTTCCCCGGATATTTTGAGATACCAACCATCACTTGCTATGAAGGTGGACTCATTGCCGTGCAGGCTTCTATTTATGGCAATGGCTTTTTGTTTAACAATTAAGCCAATTGGTAAATTCTTCCTCCGCTGTTCTAGGAACCATTTATAAAGCGCCTTTTCAATCTCAGGTAGTTCAGATGCTTTCAGTGTCCTTCTATTTCCAGGGCCAAAGTAAGTAGTACTAGCCACAGTTGCTATAATATCGGCCTTCTTTTTGTTAATAGCACATATAGTCGAATTGGCTATTCCATATTTTTTGCCAATACTGTACCCGAAACACCTTGAATTTAATTTTTATATTTTGTAAAATTCGAATGTATCATGGCAAGGACTTTATCGTTCCTGCAGACAACTCCTTTAAAACTTTAGTTTTTTCTATTAAAGTTAAATGTTTGCGACTCATTCAAGAAATTTCAAGAGAATATTTAGGATGAAAAACGTAGAACGATGACAGACAAAACAAACGGTAAATTTGCTCTAAAGATTGTGCATTCTTTCTAGCTGGTTCATTCGTCTTAAAAGTATGAGTTCACTCTAAAGAGGTCTACTTATTCACTCTGTAGAGTAGTCTGCATAAAATTTTGTGTGTTCACTCTATTGGATTGTTCACTCAACCGATGTTCACTCTACCGAGAGTGTACTGTACTACTTACACAATAATGTACATTCGGTAAACGTATTTAAATAATTTCTAATGCGCTTACTGACAATTTAAAAACAATATATTCAATTATCTGGTAACAATCCGGCTGATGATGACGTTGAATTTCAATTAATTAAGTTATGAAAGTTCTACAATAAAAAAAAAATATTATTGAAAAATGCAGTAGTATATTATAAAGGTCTTCTTTTCGAAAACAATTTAATTGCATTGAAGCTTTCGTTTGTGTTACCTGATACGTTTGTGTTACAAGATACAATGTTAATTGGCGAAAAACTGTATAATACGACATTCGAATTATTTAATGAAAATAAATTTATTCATGATGAAGAATTAATTCTAGCAAATGAAGTGTGTGAAGAAGTGATTTTTGAGACGGTTCATGATTATTCGTCACCAGAAGAATACGAGCCCGTGTATAAAAAAAGGCAAATCCAATGATTATATTTTATTAGACTATAACTTAGATTATTAACATTACTGAGGCACAACCCACATGGAGCTAACATTACAAAAAAAAAAGGATGCAGTCGCTTGAAAAAAAAGAGTATCTTTTAAAATGGAAGGAGGATGTTAAAAAGGAGGAACTATTTTTGATAAATATGCTATAGTAGACTCATGGACTTATGATCGTTTTCTTGTAGCTAGACAAAACTATCAACAAGTTACAACGAGAATGGGCATTGGCTGCAGCTGCATAATTCAAAGAGTTCGATTTCAAAGCCTTAGAAAGTTGGGTGACAAATTTTAAACATAAACATGGAATTCTTCAGCGCAAAATCACAGAATATGTCTCCAAAAAAGAAACTGTGTCTACTGAAAAGATGCTAGCAGAAATCTTCTGTATACAAACTTTGCACTTGATACCAAATTTCAACGCCGGCTTCGTAATAAATACTGATCAAACAGGTACGTTTAATAATTTATAGGTTAGGTTAGGTTAGGTTTGAGAAGGGGAGTGTGATGGTTAGACATCACTTATACTCGGAGGCCAAGAGGCCCATTGTGATTCCCTTCGTTTGTGTGGGTACACATAAAATTAACCTGTCCTATCACGTGGTGGTGGTGGTAAACCACCCCGTGCTCTTGATGAATCTTAGAAGATCCGATATATCTGCATTAGCCACGTCCGCAATCTCTGTAAAGAATCTTTGGCCTAGCGACACTAGGCGTCGATTCTGGAGAGCTGGACAGTGGCAAAGCAGATGTTGGATCGTCTCAGTTTCTTCCTCATCGCCGCAGCTCCGGCAGAGATCGCTGGATCCCGTGTCCCATTTCCGGAGCATTGCTCCAATGGGACAGTGTCCTGTGATTACTCCGACGAGCATACGGATCGAGTTACGGTCCAGCGCCAGGAGCTTCTTTGTTTTTCCGACATTGAGCTCTGGCCACGATGCTCTTGTCGTGTAGCTGTCGTTTCTTGTAAGCCAAGACGAGTTGGCCTCTTGGATGATTGTGTCGCTTATGATCCGGTATAATGCGCTGATCGGTGGTTGCAATGACGTGTCCGCTTCGCTGATGTCCATTTCAGAACCTTGCCTGGCCAGTTCGTCTGCTCTTTCGTTCCATGCGATGGAGCTGTGGCCCGGGACCCAGCAGAGTTTAACTTTATGGTGTCTGATGGACTTCAGTGAGTCGCGACATTTCTTGACAGCATTTGATCTCGTTATACAGGATTCTATTGACTTCAGTGCAGCCTGGCTGTGTACGAAGATGGTGATATCAGATGGTGGGATATCGGCTACCTGTAGGTGTTTGGCTGTTTCTCTATTGCCAGGATTTCTGCTTGAAACACGCTGCACAGATCACGGAGTCTGAATGATTCCTGTTTGTGGAGGGTATCAGAGTAGAACCCGGCCCCAGTGCGTGTGTCCATTTTCGATCCGTCGGTGAAGAGGGTGATCTCATGGTCGTTGATTACGGCGTTTGATAGCCACTCTTCTCTGTCGGGGAAAAGGATAGGTATACTGAGAGAGAAGTCATTTTGGGGAGGAATATAGTCGGTCGTAGCTGCGAGGCTACTAAAACCATGTTTCCTTCCCAGGTCGTCTATTATCTTAAGTATGGCCACATGTCCATAGTTGGCTTGCTTCCACAGAGAGGATTCTCTTAGCCTGAGAGCGCTCTTTGCAGCGTAGCCTTTTATGAATAGATCCAGGGGGAGGAGATGAAGAATCATGTCCAACCCTGCTTGCGGCGTGCTTCTCATGGCTCCCGTTGTACAAACAGCGGCTGACCTTTGTACTTTGTTGAGCATGTTCATAGAGCTTTTTGTGCTGCTAGCAGTCCACCAGACTAGGGCCCCATAAGTTAAAATGGGTCTGATGATTACTGTGTACATCCAATGAATGATGTACGGCTTTTTCCGAAGGTATTTTTGCATGCATAAAAAGCGTTCAATCCTTTCCTCCAGGTTCCTTTTCCAGGAGAGCTTTGAGTCAAGAATGATGCCTAGATATTTTGCTTCTGCTTTGAGTTTGAGTGGAGTCCCCTCTAACTTTGGGGAAGCAAATATCGGAATTTTCCTTTTCCTGGTGAACAAGATCAGCTCGGTTTTCTGGGGGTTTATTCTCAGACCGTTCTGTCTTGCCCACGAGGAGAGTTCACTCAGCGCAGATTCCATTAGTTCATTGATAGTTGGTAGAAATTCACCTTTTATCAAGATAAGAAGGTCATCCGCGTACGCTATGATCTTTGTGTCTTTTTCCATAAAGAATTTGAGGATCTTGTTGAATGTAAGAAGCCACAGTAGGGTGGAGAGAACTCCTCCTTGTTGTGTGCCTCTAGTTGTCACTTTCCTTATAGAACTGTGTCCAATCACACCCAGCAGCAAGCTGGAGAGGTTAAGGACTATCACCACCTTAGCGTCCCAGACTGTCACATGGGAAACATTAAAGAGGAGCGGAAACATTTTGCAATGTATCCGCTGCCAAAGGTTCGGGCACGCCGCGTCGAACTGCGAAATGCAGCCTCGATGCGTTAAGTGTGCAAAGAACCACAAGAACGAGGAATGCGACCTTGGGAAAGACAAGGTGGCGGATAGAGAGCAGCTCGAGTGTGTCTTGTGTAGGAACCGAGGGCACCCTGCAAACTATCGGGGATGTCCTAAGTTCCAGGACATCAAGAAAGAAAACCTGGCCCGTAAGCAGAAGGTCGAGGAGAAGCGTCCCTCGGGTCGCTTCCAAACACCAGCCGTCACATCCCAATTGACCTACGCCCAAATGGCAGGTTCGGGAAAGACGGTACAAAAGCCCATGACTGTTCCTAAAGCCCCAGTGCCTGTCTCTAAGGCACCGGTGGCCGAGGTGGATGTCTGTTCGATCTTGCTCGCAATCCAAGGGCAGATTGGGCAGCTCCAGCAACAGATCCTGGAGACGGCGACCCGAGTAGATAGTATCTACTCGCTTCTGCCGGGCCTAGCGCACCTAAGGTCGTGATGGGTACGCTGGTAGAGAGGCCCTTGAGGATCCTGTCGGTGAATGTAAATTCACTGATAAGGATCGAGCGACGAGCCGTACTTTTTAACCTGTTGCAGGACGAAAGCCCCGATGTACTCTTGGTTAGCGAAACAAAGCTAAACCAGAAGCACAAAATCCGGCACAGTTCTTATAGAATAATTAGAAGGGACCGACCCAACGCTATTCAAGGCGGGGGAGTTGCGATCTTTATTAAAAACAATTTTAAACATAAAGTCATATATAGCGGTGAAGTGCGGAGGTTCCAGGTGCTAGAGGCCTGTATTGTGTGCATTCCTCTCCGAAACGGAAAGAGAATGTACATTGTATCAGCCTATGCACCTGAAGCACCTCAACCCAATATTTTTATCGCAGAGCTCGAGACACTTTTTCGATCTCTGCGCTTAAACTCAGTAGAAAACTTTTACATTCTGGCCGGCGATTTAAATGCCAAACATAGTGATTGGGGAAATAACATTCCCAACACTAGGGGGAGCCTACTAAGCCATTGGTGGGTTCTTCGCAGCATTGAATATAGAGTCAAGCTGCTCGTAACGGATAGTCCGTCGTATCCTAGGAGCGGCTCCTATCTGGATCTCATGCTAATAGACTCTCGACTGAGACTGGCAGACACGAACGAATGGTCTATTAACTGTCTACGGACCATTGTATACGACAGTGACCATTGCGGACTATGTGCCGTGATCACAGTACCTGACGAGTTCGCGGAGATGGCAGAGTGTGTCCAAACGCACCCCTACGATTACAGTAGGGTGTGCTGGCCGCGCTTTGCCAATTCCCTGACGAGAGCGCTCACTTCGAGCGCCTCCTTTCCACCGACTAATAGGAACCTGTCAAACTACGAGATTGACAGGTATCTCAAACAAATGGACGATGCCATTAAACAGACAATGAACAGTACGATACCACGCCAAAGACAGCACGATACCACAAACGTATACCGAAACGCGACAATCGACGCACTGCACAGACAAAAAAGTAGACTCCTGACAAGACTCAAACTCTTGTACAGGCGGTTTACCGACAGACAAAACTCGGAGGTCAGGACACTGAAGTCACTGATTAAAAATATCCAACAGTTAATCAAGGAAAATTACAGAATATCTGTAAGTTTGCATTGGAACAACAGAATTCGTGCTGTAAAATCCAACAGCGCGAGTATGTTCCCGCAAATAAATAAAATATTTCGGAGAAACAATCAGAATGACATTCAGGATCTGAAACTTCCGAGAACGTCAGACAATGAACGCTTGCTACGAACAGTTAGCATCGATCCGGAGAGCGCCATCCTGGATGACGACTTCTTCGTGATCGAGGATCCTCAGGAGAAGGTGGCGACAGTGGGAGCTGTCTTCCAGGAAGTGTACAAGGTGAATGATAGTATTCGCCCGAACCACGACCTGGAAGATAGAGCCCCGCTTCATCATTTCTATCTTCGAAATGATATCGATCATTGGCGATCAGAGAACCGTGGTTTCACAAGGTTCAATGAAGATTTCATGGCAAACAGTGTCATCGCCAATGAGGGGGTTAATACCCTGTTCATATCGACGGAGGATCTTCAGATGATCTTCGAGTCATTGAGGAAGAAAAAATCCGCGGGAGTCGACGGTATATCCAATGTTGTGCTTAGGCACCTTCCGCCAGTGTCTGTAGAGAGGTACACCATCCTGTTCAACAATGAACTGAATAATGCATATTATCCAGTGCACTGGAAGACAGCGGTGGTGCATCCAATTCCCAAGAGAGGTAAAGACACTTCTAACCCGGAAAATCTCCGGTCAATAAGTCTCCTTCCGAGTATCAGCAAGGTTTTCGAGAAGGTGATCCATAGGGCCCTGTCTAAATGGGTTGAGGACAATAAAATCATCCCGGATAACCAATTCGGTTTCAGAGCGGGGCATGACACTATTCATGCCGCGTCGAAACTTGTGTCGGATGTCCAATGGAATAAATGCAAGAACCAATGCACGGGTGCCTGTCTGATTGACTTAGAAAAAGCCTTCGACACCGTCTGGTTAGAAGGTCTTTATTACAAGCTCAGTCGGCTGGGCATAAGTAAACCACTGCTATATATGATTTTTGACATGTTAACAGGTAGAAAGTTCGTAGTGAAAATTGCCAACGTGACTTCTACCCAAACATTTGAAATCAAAAATGGACTGCAACAGGGTACGGTAAATTCGCCGATCCTTTTCAGCATTTACCTAAGCGATCTGCTAGTTTCTCTTCACCATTCAATAGCGTACGCAGACGACCTAATCGCGTACAGATCAGGTCCAACGATCGACGTCATTGTTACTCTTCTGCAGCGTGACTTCGAAAAAATTCAGCAGTATTGTGATGACTGGAAGTTGAAAATCAACTTCCAGAAATCAGAATCTATATTGTTCAGAACGCCTTTGTCTAGGGCCTCTCGGGACACTAGAAAAAACTGGCGCAGGTTCTTAATTTTAGGACCGGACGGGCGTCCACTGGCGAAACAAAGTGTGGTCAGATATCTTGGGATCGTGCTGGATCAGTATCTATATTTTGACAAACATGTAGATGCTGCTCTGGCAAGGGCCCGGGGCGCTTTCGCTCTGACAAGGTGGCTGTTTCATAGCAGCCAACTTGATTCTAGGGTGAAGGTAATCTGCTACATGGCCTTAATCAGGCCCATGGTTGCCTATGGATGTCCCGTCTGGTTCAATGTGAGAGCCAGCTTAATGGAAAGGATTCGGGTGTTTGAGAGACAATGTCTCAGGACGTGTCTGGGGCTACATAGGACACCCGAATATGAGTACACGAAATTTTACCCGAACGAGGTCCTATACAATAGGGCCAGGATTGTACGGATTGATAATTTTTTGATCAAACTGATTCGAAGCCACGTTGCGAGAGCAATGACTTCGGTCAATAGCCTGATCTTCGGGGCTTACTACCCCAACGATTTATATCACGAGAGAGTGCGCCTTAATGGCTTTGTGCCGCCAGAAGCATTCCTCTATTTAGATAGATGTGGGCTGATCCAGGATAGATTGGCGGTACCGCTAATCTTCCACGTGGGTCGCAATTCCGTGGAACGGCGATTCCTCTACGAACCCGATGTCGCGCTCCGTGAGCCCGAGCGCCTCAGGTTCTGTAGATCGGTCTCACGCTGGGATCGAGGAGACGTAGTCCGACAGCATCAAGGTTTTTGGTGGCTGGAGAGAGCTACGTCAGTGGACACTTTGAGAGCTTCAGTCTCTTCAAGGCATCGCCTGCCTAACACCAATGGCAGGCTTACATAGGCTAGGGTAGGGTAAGGTAGGGTAGGGTAGGTAGTAGGTATATATACGTTAAAAAAAAAAAAAAAAAAAAAAAAAAAAGATATATATATTAAATATATATTATGTATATAATTTATATATATATATTTTTGTTAAGGTAGAATAAGTTAGGTTTAGTTACATTAAGGTAGGCTTAAGTTTTATATATAATACAAATGATCATATGCTAAGTTTTTAATAAAAAAAAACATTTTTCTTAGCTTAAGCTAGATATAGTAATGTTAGTGGTAAGTTGATATAGTCGTCGAAAGACATAGATTTAAGTTGTTACGTCTATTTTAGAGTGTCCGCCTAGGGCCAGTAAGATATCTAGATTGTTAAGATAGTTAAGCTAGTTTTTAAGCATTTTTGTCTAGGGTAAGATAGATCTAAGAAGTTATGAATAAAAATGAATTAAAAACTAAAAAAAACTAAAAAAAAAAAACTGTGTCCAATGTCTGCATTGATAATTCTGTTCTTCAACATATTTTCAATCCAGATTACAATGGATTTGTCTACTTTTATGTCCTCAAGAGCTGTTGTTATGGCCTCTGTGTTTACATTGTTGAAGGCCCCCTCTATGTCGAGGAAGGCTGCCATTGTAAACTCTTTTAAGTTCAGCGAGCCCTCAATTTCACGGACAACACTATGCAGAGCACTTTCCACTGATCTGCCTTTGAGGCAGGCGTGTTGAGTGTTGCATAAGTTTCGTGAATTTGTGAGTCCTCTGATGTATAGGTCAAGGAGTCTCTCCAAGGTTTTTAATAGAAATGACGAGAGACTAATTGGCCTATAGTCCTTTGCGACAGTATGGGATGGTTTACCTGCCTTAGGTATGAAAATTACCTTTATTTCTTTCCACTGTGTTGGGATATACCCCGTGCGCAGGCAATTGGAAAAAATGCTTACGAGATGGGGTACAGTGTGGATCTGTGTATTTTGAAGCATCGCTGGCAAGATATCGTCCGGGCCCGGAGATTTAAAGGGTTTGAACGAATTTACTGTCCATGATACTTTATCCGCTGTGATAATCTTGTTTATCACTTCTTCGGTTGTGTGAACCGTAGGAACCGTCGTCTCGAAGGAGACTGTGGTTTCAGGGGTTTTATAGCCTGTGAAGTGGGTTTCAGTCAGCAGTTCTAGAGATTCCCGACTGGATTCTGTCCAAGAACCATCTGGCTTAAGGATGAATCCCGGGACGCAGGGGTCCTTGGATAGGATCTTCCTGAGCTTTGCGGCTTCGTTGATATCCTCTATTGATTCGCAGAACTCCCGCGAGGATTTAGATTTTGCTGCTCTTGTTTTGCTCTTGTATTCGTTGAAGCTGGATTTGTAATTATCCCAGTCTTCAGTTCTGTTTGAGATCTTTGCTCTGTTGAATAGAGTTCGGGTTCTGGTCCTGAGTTGCTTTAGCTCTGTGGTCCACCAGACTGCGCTGGTCTTCCTACGAGCACGCTGCAAAGGACAGGATTTCTTGAAAGCCGCTTTCAGAATTCTCACAAGATTTTCGACTGAATTCTCAATGTAAGTTGGATCAGGATTAGTGGTATCTTATGGCGGTTCTAACCTGTTGGCAACTAGGTTTGAGAAAAGATTCCAGTCTGTCTTCTGAGGGTTTCTGAAAGGTTTCGGTTTTTCTTTAATGACGTTAAGGTTGAAGAGTATCCGGCTGTGGTCCGAAAAGGAACAGTTAGTGGACACTCTCCAATCCTCTACTCGGATGGAGTCGGACTCACTTACTAAAGTGAGGTCAATTACCTCTTCTCTAACCCGATTGCGAAACGTGGGTGTATTACCTTTGTTGCAAATTTTAATAATTTTAATAATTTATTATTAAAATAAATATTATATATGTATTATTATTATTAAAATAAATAAATATATTTATTTTAATAATTTATGAATTATGAGAAAAAAAAACAGTCTTTAAAAAAAAACTTTTTTTTATGGTTTTTTTTTTTATTTTTATGATGTTCATATAGATTTACTTTCAAGGGAACTATATCAGGAGAGGGAAGTAAATTTGTATTTGTCCACCGGAGGATATAAACAAAGTTACATACATACGTATACTGCACATTACAGTATAATCTTATCTGGGCGTGTCCTGCCTCAAGTATTTCTTTGTTTGCTCGCAGGTACATTTCGACCCAGGGTTCAGAAGATGGTTGATGAGTACATGAAAAAATATAAGAATGTTGTGCTTAAATCTTCAAAATCCAGAAAACTCACTTCATCTTTATATGCTATTTGTCGAATAGCTTAAGGAACTTCCTCCTTTCCGGGTGTCCCACGACACCACACAGTAGCATTCAATGAAATTAGTAAGAATAAATTGGACATCGGAGCGGTACAAGAAGTTCGACTTTCAACCACGGACGACGGAACAACCGTTGAGGACGGGAATACTTTCATTTGTGGCAGTACGAATACCCACAATCTTCTTCCCCAGCAAAATTATACAGAAAGCAATAAGTAGTATTAAGTTGCACCACATGAAATGTTCGATTTTTCATGTTCACTGGGAAACGGTAATTGAAGAAGCCATTTTACGAGAAACGGTGGATGCAGACCCAACAAAAACGGTGCGGGGCATTGCAAACACGGTAGTATTCCCCGTGACAATAAGTCGACACCTATGTATCTCAAAAAGGAAAATAAAAAACTCGACAAGTGTGTACACCATGAATTGAACGATGCCCAAAACTACGTCGTTTAGAAACCTGTGCATTGCTGAGTCTAAGGCACCCAAATACTCCGTTTTTTATCGTATAATCACACGTGATGCAAAGTGGATTTTGTATGTCAATCGTAAAAGATCTGGGCAGTGGTTGGATGCAGACGAAAACCCAAAGCACACCCACAAAATTAGATAGGGTCTGGTGGACATCAAAAGGTCCAATCCATTTTTCATTTCTTCAACCAGGTCAAATATTGTGTGGAAATCGACATAATGCATACGAAATCGGGTGAAAAGCAACCAAGTCAATAGGCATGGTCCGATCCTGTTGCATGACAATGCTAGACCCCATACCTCACACATAACGGTGCAAAGATGCTACAGTTGGGATTCGAAATTCTTCCGCATCCACCGTACTCTCCTGATATTTCTTCAACGGATTATCACCTTTTCCGCAGTCTGGCGTTATTTTGTCTGCCTTTGAAAACTTTTTAGCAAGCCCTCTATAAAAAAAGGAATAATGGAACTTGAATCATGGTGGAAGAAGGTTATAGTGTCAATGGTTCATATTTTGACTTAATAAAATTTTATAAAAAAGAAATATTGATTTTTAAGTTTTTACAAAAAATTCGGACATTTTATTTGGTACAACCTAATACATTCTTTTCTTATTTGTATGAGGACTTATTTTTCCCAGTAACTCCTTTACTTTTACTTTACTGCATCCATTCATAAATAATTACGAAACCCCCCTGGCGAATTTTCGTTGAATTCTCTTAACAATGTTACCGATGAGAACTTATAGCTTTTTTCGGCACGATTCCGATATCCGTGGCTTAGTTTTCGAGGTAATGAAGGTTTAAAATTGGTTAATTTTTAGGTTTTTTTTATGAATTTTGGTAGAATTTTATTAAAAGTGTTGCGAGCTTTTCGGCTTATGTATTCATCAGGGGAAAACCATGTTATGTTATTGGCTACATACCAAAATACCTGCCTCCGCATTCAGCCCGGGAATCGAGTGAGCAATTTTACTGCTCTGAAAAGTGTAAATTATTCACCGGTGTAAAGAAACTACATACAGCCAAATTTTCCTGTTGAATATACATATACGCCGAAAAGTATGCAAAATTCCGGTGAAAAAACAAAAATTAATCAGTTATAAACCTCATGCCTGATTCCCAATGTCGCGTGAGAGCGGGGACGAGTGTAGCGCGTGCTGTCAAATGATTTCCAAACAACGGAAATGTATGAAGTAAACACAATGGCACGAGACTCGACGCCGCTTAACATCGAGGTTTCAGAAAATTGGAAAACCCTGCGGCATGACAACTTGACATTGACACTTGGAGAGTGCGGTTGTTTTTTTTTTAAATGAATAAATTAAATGAAGTTCAAATAGAAAAATTGATCGACTTGATTAAAGAAAAACTCTTAATTTTTAACAAAGGGGATAAGTACTATAACTTCTTTTCCATGAAAGAAAACGAATTTCCGAAAGTATAGAAGCTGACAGTATGTACTTTTTGTTTGCTTTTAACTAAAACACCCACAACTATTAATAATACTGTTTTCTTCAAAACGTTTTTCCTCATTTTTTAGTAATTACACTTTAATTCGCACGACTTTAAAACACAATTGACATTCGCCAACGGGCCCGCTCAATTGTGAACTGAATGAACGATACTTTAGCGAGAACAGATAATAGCGTTTCGCGATCCTTCTCGCCTCGCTTTCCTGCGGCACTGTGAATCATGCATCATTATCTGGAAAAACACCTTCAAAAGCCGGCGCTGCGGATATCGTAATCTTCCCCTTTTTTGCTCTTTTACTTAATTTTCGATGTGAACGCTAGCCATTATTTTGTCGTCCAACAAATCGTATAGACAAGTCGTAGAGTGTGAACGGCGCTTTTGTTGACTGACAGTTCTTTTTGACATTTTATGATTGTTATTTTCCGCAACCAATAAAGATGAATAGTGATTGATTCAATAGCTGGAGTAACAATTATAAATGAGTTCGTTATTTCGGTCAAGCTTCTCCTCGAAGCGGGAGGATATTTTGAAGCAAACACTCCTCCACAATTTGAGTGAAAATGCACGCGAAATACAATATGAATTCAAGGAGAATGGAAAAGGTTGACAATCATTATTATTTCTAAATCTTAATTCTATACGTTTTGTATATACAAAGACTACTTGGAGCTGACTGAAAGTACTAATTCATTGTGCACCACATTGGAGGCGTTTTTCTTACATGGTCTGAAGGATTCTTTCTTGTGGCAAACAATCAGCGCTATATCGGCGGATGTTGATCGACGACCGGAGCCAAGCTTTTGGTCGCCAATTATGGTTTTCCTGCATAAGCAAGTTATAGAACAAGTAAGTATCAAAAGTCAGATCTGTTCATTATTTTTCATGCAAATTATTCAAAATTTAGATTCAAACATATAGTCAAATAACATCCGAAATTGGTTATTGCCGTTCATGGATACGATCAAGCCTCAACGATTCGTTATTTTCTTCCTATTTAAATAATATTCGTAAAAACAGTTCAGCCCTGAATCCATATTACAAACGATGCGCTTTTTTAAAGGATTCTGAATATGTCGAAATGGCATCGAAAATTTTAGAGGGCATTGAATCATGCATTCAGATAAACCTACCCGTCAATTCTAGCCTACTGAATCAATGGCCGAATCTTTCATTGCAACTAGCAGGTATCTGGACACCGCCATTGAAATCATGTCCGGTAAAACTGTGCTTAAAAGAAAGACGAGTGAAATTCTTCATATTTTTCTTCAGATTAGTAGCGGGGTAGATGTAGTCAGCTCCATAACGGAAGTGGTCGATATACCTGCGCCGAGGCCATTACAGACAAATGTGTTGTTTTCAGAATCAATTTCAAATTCACCCTTTAGTCGTACATCAAATTATGCGTATGAAGATCTGACTCATAAAGAAAATTTAGAAATTTTCTTGCAGAAAGTCGATGAGATGGATAAGATTGCTGAGGAAGAAGAATCGCTTCCTTTAAATCATGAAGAAAAGATACGAAAAGGGTCACTGGAAAGAAAAGGTACCCATACAACTACAAGCGATACGCAAGTGGAAATCGGCAAGGATGATAGGACGCCACATGGAAATTCTTTGACGAATTTGATGGTAACGTCCTGGTCTTCAGAAATTACAGACGAAAATTCGACTAATAGAAATGGTACTTCAATTTCTGAGAGACACGGGCTTGCACGATCAGTTAGCAATGCGAGCTCAACAGTCAGCTTAATGCGGGGTCCCACTGACCGCTGCAGCTATAATGCTCTTCTTAAAAAGCATGAAGATAATAGGCCAGCAAATTGGACTGACGTTTGGGAAAAATTTGTAGGATTTCATGGGAGCATAATCGGCTCAGCTGGAAGCCCAGGTAGCAATAATAACGAGAACTCGAGCAATCGCGATGGAACTTCAGATGTAAGAATGTCCACAATCAGCCAGAGTATTTGACTTATGTTCATGTTTTATTTATTTTTATAGCTTGACTTCGAGATTTTTCCACATTCTGTATCAGAGAAGTTTGGAATTGATGAACTACAAGAAATGGTTGAAAAACTATGTAAGTTGGCGCGGGAACCTGGCTTAGATGCACAGGGATTTTTATGCAAATCTTGTGCACATCCCCTAGGGATTGGCTTTTCTACAGAACAGTAAGTATTTTTTTTTTCTTTACAATATATCGAACGAACTCAAAAAAACACAAATGAAAGGAAGGAAACAATTATCAGTTGACACCAATAAAGATCCAAAAACAATGTATTCCTAAGAAAGGTAATCTTGTTCGAGTACCAAAAAAATTCGAGGTTATTCGCTAATGAGAGAGCTCGTGAGAGAGTAAGAAATTGTCCCATGCTACAAATCGTCTCTCTCGAAATGAGCTAAGGTTTCTTCGTCCATCTTTGACGAATTTTGTGTTTTTGTACCATATATCAGGGGCGGTATGATTAAGAAATGTGTTTTTTTGCTACGTGCGCTCTACTACGCTTTTGTCATCTGTTATTACATATCGCCTCGGAAAAGAGGTTATTTCCATATTTTCTGCCCAAGATATTGGCAGAATGAATACTTTTCTGAGGAAAGCATATATTTGGTTTCGCTCTCATTCATCCCCAGTCCCATTTCCCCAAAAGCTTCTACTATTTTAAGAATACAAAAAGTAAAGCTCGTTACTATCCCCTTCTAATCATCTCAGTATTTCTTCCAATTTCCAATGATCCGAAAATAGTTGCTAACTTTTTTGCTCATTTCTTCAGCCAGTCGTTCAACCCAACAGAACAGAACCCTTCAACCATCGGCTCCTACCGCTCATGGCTTTATTTCCAAGTTTCATTTCAGAGACTCTTTGGAAAATCACCCATAACCAATGTCGATTCTTCAGATGGCGCAGATACACTTGGGTCATTGCTTTCGTACTCCGGTCTAATAGAAGTTGGATGTTCTTTAGTTAATGCCACTATTGCATATCCGTCTTCCTTGGCGTTTTCGTTGTTATATGTTATTGACAATTCCAATTTAAACTCATTACCTACTTTTCTTCTTTGGTCCTGATGGTTCTTCCAACTTCGGCCGGCCGGCCATCGTCAAGTTTAACCATGTAATACAATTTCCCAACAATATCCACCACTTCCCCAAAACGCCAATTAACCTCCGATGAATAGTCTCGTACAGCAACTCTATCCTTTATTCTACATTTGCTTGTTAGTTTTGCGTTTTCATCAAATCGGTTTTTTCTCTTCAAACATGAGCATTAGTCGTGATTTTTCAATGACGGGATGTATTGCTCATCTGTATGCTAATAAGATATCTAATAGTTCTAGGCTAATATCATTTTTGTTACTTTTTTAAGTTTATTTTTGAGGGTTTGAACATAACGTTCGGCTTGGCCGTTAGTTGCTGGATAGTATGGGGCACCTTGTTTATGATGGATGCCATTATTTTTAAGGACCTGTTGAAAATTCTCTGCCATAAACTGTGGTCCCCAATCACTAACGAGCCCCGATGTCAATCCGAACGTGCTAAAAATTTAGCGGCATTTCTTTATTGTTATTTCTGTTATCAAATTTGGAACAATGTGGACTTCAGACCATTTCATAAAAGCATCAATTAAGATAAAATAGTAAATACCCATAAATAGTCCTGCGAAATCGGCATGTACTGTTCAGTCATGCTGTAATATACGGTAATACCATTAAATAGAGATATAGATTCCTTTTCAACTTTAATAAATATACCAAAATTATAATTTTAATTAAGTTGCAACGTTCAATCCAATAATTTATTATGCATTACAGGGTGTGTTCATTCAGCGGTTATTATTACTGTGAATCTTGCATGGATGTAGAAAATGTGACTATTCCAGCTAAAATTATTTTTAACTGGGATTTTCGTAAGTATCCCGTATCAAAGAGGGCTGCTGCATTTCTAGCTGAATTTCAATATCAACCGTTCATAGATTTAAAGGTGGGTTTCTCTTTTTGTAACTTCTTTTTGCAAATTCTTGATTTTCGGAATACATACATGTAACTCTGCCTGTTACTGTTCCACAAGTTTTAGTTTATTTAATTAAATTTGAATCTGGATAAGGCTGGGATACGGCACCAGGAACTCTTCAGGTGAAGATATCCTAAACATGTGCAAGTCGTACGGTCTTATAGTGCTAAATACCATGTTCGTCAAACAAAGCCGGCACCTGATCACTTATAGCAGCGGCGGAAATGAAACTCAAATAGACTATCATTTGGTATCCAGTTTCATGAAGCCACGAGCTAAAGATTGCAAAGTGATCCTGGGAGACGCGATCGCCCCTCAACACCGTCTCCTCCTGACTGAATTTTTTATGGATGCGAGAAAGAAGTCAAAGCAGCAAACGAAGGTGTCCTCTCTTCCATTATCGATGAGGTCGGTAATGAGGAGTGCAGAGCACAAGACATGTGGAATTCCCTACAACAATCTGGCCTGGAGAAAGCCAAATCACTGCTCGGAACATCTAAAAAAGACGTAAAAGAAACCTGGTGGTGGACAGACGAAGCCAAAGCAGTGATACACGAAAAGAAAATGGCTTTCCAAGCTTGGTCAAAGTGCTCTTCTACTAATAGAGAGGAAAAAGCTCGCCGTGAAAAGGTATATAGATGTTGCAAAGGTATCGCGAAGAAAAAATGCGCCGAATTCAAAGCGAAAAGCATGGAAGGCCTCTATCAGGAGTTGGAAGAAATATCGTCTTCCGCGTCTGACAGGAACCAGGCTACCCAGGAGCTTCGACAAAACAATTTGAACAAAGGAGCAAATATCTTTAAGATAGCCGCCCAGAGAAGAAGAAATGCTCAGGAGATTCGTTTCCCAAAGTTTATTAACAATGCTGAAGGCCAACTCCTTGTGGAAGACGAAAAAATTCTCCACAGATGGCGACAGTATTGCGAGGAACTTCTGAACGAACAGTTTCCCCGAGTGTACTTTCCAAGAGCCGCCCCGAATCATGCCGAAATACCCGACATCACAGTCGAAGAAGTTCGGTACGCGGTTAAAAACTCCAAGAAAAGAAAAGCTGTTGGGCCGGACGGGATACCCTCTGAGTTCTGGAAAAAGATGGGAGACATCGGGTCTAGATGGCTCATGGTTCTTATCTCTAAACTTATGAGAGGCGACACTATGCCTAATCAATGGAGGGAAAGCTATCTTCTTCCATTGCACAAAGGAAAGGGTGATACGCGAAATTGTGATAACTACCGTTCTGTCAAGCTGATGTCGCACACCATGAAGATCGTTGAACGGGTATTAGATAGCCGACTGCGGAAAATAATACGACTATCTGATGACCAGTGCGGGTTTGTCTCGGGTAAATCAACAACAGATGCAATCCAAAGTATAAGGATCATGATGGAAAAGCATCGTGATTCTTCAAAGGACTTGCATATGGTGTTGGTTGATTTCGAGAAGGCCTTTGACCGGCAACCAAGAGATCTTTTATGGGTAGCGCTAAGACAAAAAGGAGTTCCAGAAACGTACGTGCGAGTAATTATGGACATGTACGAGAGAGCAACGACAAGAGTAAGATGCACCGCAGGAGTCACCGAAGAGTTCGCAATCAAAGTCGGTGTACACCAAGGGAGCGTCCTCAGCCCACTGCTTTTTATAGCAGTCCTTGATTGCTTGCTTGAGGGAAAAGTGACGGACCCCAATGTGCACCAGCTATTCTTTGCTGACGATGGGGCCATTATAAGTGATGATCAGGCGTCCCTACAACGAGCACTTGATGTGTGGGTGGACATTTTTGAGGGACACGGGTATCGTATTAGTTCAAAGAAGACAGAGTATCTGTGCTGCCCGTTCTCTGACCCTCATCAGCCTATTCCAGACATTTACTTGAATGGAAGAGTGCTTCCCAAGTGTGAAAAGTTTAAATATCTGGGATCTATGATTAATAGAGAAGCAACTTGTGATGACGACATCAAACATCGCGTAAGCGTAGGGTGGATGAAGTGGCGGGAAAACTCCGCCATCTTCTGTGATCGAAAAATGCCCCCTAAGCTGAAAGGAAGGCTCTACACTTCAGTTGTACGTCCGGCGCTCACATACGGTTCACAATGCTGGACAATGCACAAAAAGTATGAGAGCAAATTAACGGCAACTGAGATGAAGATGCTTCGCATGACAGCGGGAGTAACAAAGCGTGACAGAATTAGAAGTTAAAAGATCCGAGGAAGCCTCCACGTAAAAGAAACCATCACAAGAAAGATAGAGCGCGACCGACTCAGTTGGTATTGCCATGTTCAAAGGAGAGATCCTTTGAACCCCGTCCAAAAGGCGTTATCAATCAACATTCCAATTTCAACACGCAAAAAAGGCAGGCCGAAAAACAATTGGTGCAAACAAATGCAAAAACACCAGCATTTGATTGGCCTCAGCGATGAAGTAATCCCAAACCGGGAAGCCTGCCGCTACTTTCTGAGGTCAAACCGGCGGACCCCACAAGTGGACCAGTAGGAATGCAGTTAAGTGGGAAGGTTATGGTCCTACACTTCTGACCATAACGACGCCGGGATAAAAAGGAAAAGAAGAATTAAATTTGAATCTTTACACTTTAATCCACTAATAACAAATATGTGTCTGTATGTACATTTCAAAACAATCTCAACGGTTTAATGAAAGCTGGATAAATGCAAAAAATAAGAAGAGGGGAAATAACCGTCTCAACTATTCGAAGACAAGACTAGAACTCAACTATCTCTCTAACTCAACTAAATGATTCTCATTCTCGTTCGTCCCCTTTTTGCAGTGTATGTTTCGTCCAGTGTCATCGTCATTGTTCGTTCTTTTGGCTGCCGTCGTCCTTCGTCATTTTTTCTTCGAATCCTACATTCGACCATTCTAGTCAAGCATTCGCCCCGAATGATCCGGCCCAAGGTTTCATACCATCGGCAGAAGCAGTGGTACGTCTCGAGGGTATAACTTCCTTTGTCGATTGGTGTCAACAATCCTTCTTGCTTGCCTCCCTCC
Source organism: Merodon equestris (assembly GCA_958301585.1). Lineage (NCBI taxonomy): Eukaryota > Metazoa > Arthropoda > Insecta > Diptera > Syrphidae > Merodon > Merodon equestris. The sequence goes on along the minus strand of OY284416.1, from coordinate 75,955,683 downwards.
GCACACCCAATATGCACTCGACACAATTCCGAGTAACTTTGGCGACTTACTTCTCATGTCTCGAATGAAATGGAATTTTTCCAGAATTTCCGTGACCTTCTGTGCGCTGATTTTATGATTTCATCCTCCGATGGACGATGGATAACTCGCAATTAGCATCCTTGCATAAAACACCATCCTTAATGAAATAGTCTTCATAAGGTTTCAATTGAAGAATCTGACAATAACCCTTAAATGCTCGTCATGCTCCTGTTCGCCCTACTTAAGGCGTCCACATTTCGTTCTATTTCACACATTCGTGCGCCACTCCTGTGTTCTATTTCGTAGTCATAGTCTTCTAGAAACAAGACCCATCTCGAGACTCGCGAAGGTACATCCTTTTTTTTCATCGTTATCGCAAATGCATTGCAGTCAAAGCCTCTACTATTGCTAGAACTTCTAGGTCGTATAAATGGAATTTCTCCTCTCGAGGGCATGTTTTGCGGCTCATGTATTGCACAGGATGAAATTCAATATCGTCATTGTCCCTTTGAAGCAGCACAGCACCGTACCTGTACTTGCTTGCGTCTGCATGGATTCCTGTTTCGGCATTCGGGTCGAACAGTTTGAGAACTGGCGATCCGGTCAGAGCACTCTTCAGTCATTCGAGACCGACCATTTCATCATTCTCCATTTTGAACGATACATTTTTACGAAGCAAGTCACTCGGGGATTTTGCTCTTAACGCTTACCACTCAACAAACCTTCAAAAGTATGATGTGAGACCCAAAAAACGCTGGAGTGCCTTCTTGTCATTCGGCAACGGATAATTCTTTACTACCCTCGTCTTCTCATCTGACGGACGTATGGCACTGTCCTCGATGACGTACTCCAAGAATTCGATACGATATAGTAGAAATTTACATTTGGTCCAATTCAATTCGAGTCCATTGGAGCTAGCGACTTTCAATACTCTTTTTAGTCGCTGGGGTCCATCTTGGTAATTATTCGCCGGAATGATTACGTCGTCCATGTACACGTGAACCACTCCTTCGTGGATCAGCGGTTTCAACACCGTTATAATAAACCTCGTAAATACGGCTGGAACTTTCGGGAATTCGGACTGGCCATTATGTACAATGAATGAAGTGTACTTTTTCGAGCTGGGCTCCACAGGAATGTGAAACAATCCATTGACAAGGTAGAAGTTTTGTAAACACCTTGGCATGTTGAAGCTGTTCCACCATATCATCAATCAGCGGCATAGGGAAATGATCCTTGACCATTCTCGAATAAATTCTACGAAAGTCGCAGCACATCCGTTTTCCTCCATTCTTCTTGCTCACGAGTACGACTGGTGATGCAAACTCTGAATTACTTTCCTGGATAATGCCTTTCCTTAGTCACTGAGAAACTCGACCTCTTCCCACTCTGGTTGGGCTAATCTCCTGGCCCTTTCTTATAATACAATGGATTTTCGTCTTTCGGAACGAATTTCATACTTATCGGCGACGAGACTTGTTTCTTTGGCTTGTAATTCTTTATTAGCGATTCAATCCTATCTTGATGTGTTTTGGGTAAGTGAGATAAATTCATCGAAGTCATATCATCTCCTTCCAACGCCCAAACAAGCTATCGATGCCTACTGTCATGTCAAAATAACATCGTCCTTATATTTTTGTTGCCTAAACCCGTCAAAGTAATTGACTGCTCTTCTAAAGTCATCCTCAGAAACTGTTGCAACATCGTGTCTTAATAATGACAGATCACACCCTGTATCAACTAACGCGGCCAACTCAACGCCCATTAACGTCACATTAAATGTCCCGTTTTACTACGGAAATTAGCTTTGGTCTTGTTTTCTGGTTTTGGTTTCTTGCACTCATAAAACTTGTGTCCCATCTCGCCGCATTTGAAGCACTTGTAACTCCGCGGACAAGTTCTAGCCAGATGACTTGTATCTCCGCATATGAAATATTTTCGATAGTCATTTGGTTTGGCTGAAGTTGCAGCTTCCCGCTTCACCGTTGCGACAGGATATCGTTGAGGAATGTCGGTTGTTGACTGTTGTTTGATACGCTCGTATATTTTCAACTTGGACTTCAGTTCTTCGATAGTGGTTGCTTCATACAGTACAATCTTGTTAATCTTATCGTCTTTCAAACCCGCAATGATAAATCGATAAGAGATGCATCGTCTATCTGTATTGGCTTGGCTATCTCCATCAGTTTATATAAGTATTCCCGATTTGTCTCAATCGGACTGATTCCTCAAACGCCGGTGAACTTCTGCTGAACTTATTTCGACCGCAAACTCTTTTCTCAAGGCCGCCTTCAATGCCGCCCAGTCGTGAAAACTTCGTTCACTTTGAATAAAGAGCTTTGTCGCACATGTGACAAGCCTTCTTCCAAAAACAACTCTCTCAGCTTAACAACTTCTTTGCGACTACTCCCCACTTCTTCTTGGACTGTGCTTACGAACAGTGACGCACTTTTTACATACATATTGATGAATAAATAAATACTTTTCGAGAAAACTAAAAAGTCACCTTATTTTTTTAACGGGGCTTGCATATACGAACACGCTATTGTCATGCCTCTTAGTATAATTAAAATTTAAATTACATTTACAGCTCCTTAATCCAGCGATTTATTACGCCTCTGAACAAATGGCAGAATTGCAATCCTTACGTATTCGCCTTAATTTTATAAGAGCATACCTATACACTTGTTGTCCCTCAAGCGTTGAAGAAATGCAGCGATTGGTGTATATGAAAGAATACCTCTACGAACATATTCATCAGTATTCAATTGCCGATTTGAATATGATACAGAAGGGAACGCTTGCGCAACAACTTCAAAAGGCTACCAATTCTGGTGAACAACATGTGCTCAACTGCGCGTTGTGTAGCGTAAAAGGTTTCATTTGTGAAATTTGCAATAGTCCTAAAGTTTTGTATCCGTTCCACATTGATACAACATATAGGGTATGTCATACATTGAGTGCAATCGAAAGTTTTTTAATATATTTTTTTCATTTTTAGTGTGAACCCTGTGGTGCTGTATTTCATGCTGGCTGTTTAAACGAGATGGAACCGTGTCCCAAATGTGAACGCAAGAGAAAACGTCAGGATTTACCTTTATTCGAAGCTGTTCAAAATATGGTTTAGATAAATCGTAATATAGTCTAATTATAAGTAACAAAAGGAAGAATTAGAATAAAAACATTTTCTTGTTACAAACAACGTTTAATTTATTAAATTATTTTTATTATTCGCTTAAAAATATACCAAAGCCAAATAATACAATCGAATTCGCCCCAGAAGGTTTGTGTACAGCTGTAAAAAAAAGGGAAAAATTAGTTGAACTAAATAAGTAATCTTGGCTTTTTACTTTTTTGGTCAATGTTTAGTCGGATATCCTACAACTTGACCTTTTCTAAACGTTTTGGTATAACTTTTAACTGTGGAAAATACTTTGAATTTTGCATTCTGACGACCAATAAGCCATTGGTATAAAATGTATAAAACAATTACCCAACAGTTCTTCCATATATTTTGTATATTTACAGTTTTTGACGTTTTTTGTTTGGCACAATTTTTTTGGAATAATTGAAATGAATTCTTTTGTGTAATTATATGCGAATATGAAGATGTAACATGCTTTGGAAGGCAATCTGTTGAAAATGTTGATGAAATCATGGAAATCGTCGAGTCTTATTGTTACGTAAGTACTATTTGACTGTCCTTAAACTATACATTGCACAAAAAACCGTTTGAGACCATTTGAAAAAAGTTGGATACAAAAATATATGGGTACCACACAAGCTAACGCAAAAATCCTCTTGGACCGAATATCCACCTGCGAATGCTGCTGAATCACAACAAATTCGACCTATTTTTTAAGCGGTGAGTGGTGATGAAAAGTGGATCACTTACGACCATGCCGCCATTAGATCCAGCTTGCGGGTTTTCGCAACCTCGCCAGTGCGAGGTTACCGAAGCGGGTCTGCCGCTCATTGAGTATCGGCAAGACTTATACATATATGTAATGGTATACAAATCGCCAATAATCAAGAACGCTAAAAAAATACTGAAGCGACCTTTCTCCATGTACTTAGCATTACAATCTCTTAGTAATCTCGTCATCACAACAAAAATCTACTCATTGACATTTAGCTCCTCTCTCCCCATGAATATTTCCAACACACCTCTTCAGCACCTTACGTTCAAAACACAATAATGGATCTACCAGCAATTTTAATTACTCACAACTTTTCCACAAATTTACTGACCAAATCAATGCTAATCTGTGGGATATTTCGTACACTGATGGTTCTTAATCCGATAATGGTACTGGTTTCATTATTGTCAATAAAACTGGTAATGTGATCACCAGAAAGCCGTGATTTAATCAATTCTTACTCTTCCCGACAGAAGCTTATGCAATTTTAAAGGCTACCGCCATGGCGCAGTGGGTAGTGTGTCGACCGCTGATGCGTGATGAGCGAGTTCGGATCCCGATAACACCATATTTCGCGGCTTCTCTCCTCTGCGGGGTATTGGCAATATCCCCCGCTGTACACTTGCCTTGAAAAAGCTCCACGGCTCCCTTAAAAATATTTGAGCGCCTCTCTTCCATTTTATAAAATACTACAAACACAAATATTTTTAGTGGTACAAAATTTATTAAGATAAACTCTTATACATAAGAAAAAACAAATAACAATATTTTATTATTGTCACTTAATGAGATGAATGTGCTTGTCTATTAGCGCAAAGTTGATCAAATCTCGGTGTCATTGCTGAGATAGCTACACGAAGCTCCTTTTCTAAAACCAATCGAGCACGATATTTCGATTTTATTGCAGCTAATGCAGAAAATCCTGTTTCGCATAAATAAGATGTTGCGAACGGCAGCAATACTTTTAAAGCTTTATTTGACAAAATAGTATATTCACGCTTAATATCTAGCCAAAATTGAATCAAAGATACATACATTCTGAAATTTTTGTTTTAAAGAAGTATCACAAGATAATTCAATCAAATTTTCTTTCTCAATACTTGTTAATTCAAATTCATCATCTTTTTCGTCGATAAATGGATTCTGTATCCACGCATATTTTGTAAAGTCAAGATCATCAAAATAATTCGAAAAATTAATTAACAAACCATCCAAGTGTTCAACAAATAGATTTTTGTTTGCTTCTATATTAACTTGGGTGCATAAATTTAAAAGTGGAAACATGTCAAACCTATTTTTTTCCAAATTTATCTTCCATAGCTCCACTTTTTTTATGAATGCTTTCACTTTATCTTTTTGAATCAATAAATGCATTTGTGGCCCTTGCATCGATTTATTCAAAACACTCAATTTTTAAAAAATGTCCAAATAAGTAAGTTTAATAATAAAATTATCATCCCTAAACATATTTGCATCCTCATTATGATTTTCTTCGAGAAAAATTGCAATTTCTTCTTTGAGTTCAAGTACCCTCTGAATCACTTTTGCACGAGATAGCCAACGCACTTCACAATAGCACAAAAGTGAGGTGTAAGTAGCTCCCATATCTTCACACAGCTTGGCAAATAACCTAACTTTTAATGGACTGTTTTTTATGTAGTTTACAACTTTCGTTACTTTTGTAAAAATGTAGTTAAGTTCCTCACTCATATTTTTTGATACGAGAGCTGCTCTGTGGAGCATGCAGTGCGTCAAGAGAACATCGGGTGTTTTCCTTTTAATAAGTGCTTGAAAGCCAGTTTTGTGTCCTGACATTGACTATGCACCGTCTGTACAAAGCCCAACGCAATTATTCCACAATATGCCGTTCTCATCAAAAAAATTGTCGATTATATTAAAAATTTCACTGGATGTGGCTTTGCCAGGAATGGGTTTGCAAAATAATATATCTTCAATTATATTATTCTCTTCAACATATCGAACATATGCAATTAAATGTGCGTCTTTAGCTACGTCGGTTGCTTCATCTACTTGTAAGGCGAATTTTGAAATGCGGATCTGAGAAACTAATTGATCGCAAAGATCGTCAGATATATCATCGATTCTTCTGCCAACAGTGTTATCAGCAAGCGGGATTTGTCGCAACTGTTTTGCATATGATTCGCCAAACATTGTTTTGACCATATCAATAGCTGCTGGTAAAACTAATGTTTCTCCTATTGTGTGTGGTTTTTTACACTTCGCGATTCTGTAAGATACTAAGTACGATGCTAGTAATGCGTTTGATGGAATATGAACTATTTTTCTTTGTTTAGTGAACTCATCCAATTTTCTTTGAAAAAATTCTTGGGACTTGCCAACGTATTGAGAATGCACAGTTTCAATGTGGCGTTTTAATTTTCCGGGTCTCATACTATCAGCAGCCAAAACTTTCGAACATAACAAACACATTGGTTTTTCCACATTATCCATAATAACACTTGTAAATCCGTACGATAAATAAGATGAATCGTATTTTCTTGTCTTGGGAGTTCTTCCTTCCTGATTCATACTACTTGTGCCAACATCAGATTCTGCATTATTAGAGGATTTTTAACCGGTCAAGAACTTATCCATTTCTCTAAAAATATTAGGATAATTAATTTATTGTTTAAAAAAAAAATAAACTTAATTGAATTACTTACTATTGTGATCAGTGAGTACTTAGGTACGTCAAAGTAAAATAAGGAACACAATCTAACACTGTTCAGCTAAACTGAAGTCGATATTGTCTTGATTTTTGGAGAGTTACTGGTCGTCCAAGTTACGTATCATACCGCTGGTGGTTAAAATTGCAATGAGTGGATATCATAGCTAAGAAAGTGAGAGCAACGCGCCTGAATATTTACGCAGCTACCAAAACTTTTCGTGTATGCGCATAGACAATACAATCACAATCAGATATATTTCCTAACCGTAATGTTTGCTACGGGGTAAGGGAAGCATCAACAGCATAGTAGTTAATATACATACATACAGAGCTGTTCAAAATAATAGGAAAAACCGCTTGTGTATTTTAAACCCTTTTTATCTTTTTTTCGAAAACTAATTAGTGCAATTATTTGCACAGCTGCATTGTTTTTTTCATGATGCATCTCTGACCAATTTTGGAGAAATCTACGCTGTAGTGTTATGTTGAAAAAAATACTATTTTAAAGTGTTCATATTAATAAGAAATTTTATTTATTTCGTTTGTATTTTGTCTGTATCGCTCATATTTTCATCAAAAATCATTGAACAACATATGATATCATATAATAGAACAACAAATAAAACCCTATCCTTATTGTCCTTTTTGAATCATAAGTGTTTTATTACATAAAAAAGACCGAAGGAATTTTCCCCGGCAAAGTTTTATTACTTAACAACATCCTACTCCTAGGCCACTTATTATATTTTCAATAGATATATTAAACGACGTTACGATGCAGTTTTAACGATTATTACTTGTAATCATTCCGGGAAAGGAATCGGCGATGCATTCAGAAACGATGCCGACTAGGTAATCGCATCGCTTGTTGTTATATTCGGCTATTATTTCTCCGAGTACTTTTTACTTACTCGTGCAGATCTCTGGTACCTATTTATATGTTATGTATTGTATTAGCTGCACGTGCACTTGTTTTTGTCAATCCTGGGTCATATTCGCGCCTCCCCTTGGGCTAGTCTACTCCTCCCAGTTTGGAAAACGCTAATCTAAGGTGTCTGTTTGGCAGTACAATGGACACAGTATTTGTGTCTGAGTGCTCTGATAGAAAAAAAGCAAAAAAAATGCAGCCAAGGAACAGCTTCAGAGGAACTTACCATCAATCCCTTTCCACCCACGACTTCGGAATTGCTGCGCATCATAAAAACAAATTGAGAGCACAAAAGAACAGAACAATGAAATGAATACATACACTATTACTCCGTCCTTAACCCAAAAGCTACTGTGCCAAAGTATCCAATAGACACTTCATCTCGTATGATCTCATGTTTCCTGTGACTTTTTTTTGGACACACTCAATTAACACCATTACCTCCTCAACAATGGCAATCCACCAATATTCCAATCTAGTCGCACCTTAATCATCAAACATTGGAGGCTCTAAAATGAATGATTTCTGTAATATTATGTTTAATGATAAAAAATTAACCGACCGATTGCCAATATAAACTATTAACTATACTTAACATAATATCTAAAATTTAATAAAATATTCTAAACAAACCTGCCGGAAGCCCTGGTAGTTAGAGTTGTACACTTTGTATTTTAGAATGTAAATTTATTTTTATTACTCAATGATATTAGTAGCGAGATCCCCGCTATGTATTTCTGTACTTAATGTACACTGCCCTACTGAAGATAAAGACGAAGAGGTAAAGGACAATGGATGAAATATTTGACAATCTCTCAATCTTCGACGTGAAAATCGTACTCAGGGATTTCAATGTGAAAATAGCCAAAGAAGGGATATACAGGCCAACAATAGGAGAAGAAAGTCTTCATGTCTCATCAAACGATAATGGTCTCAGGATAATAAGTTTCACCAGCTCGTGAATATGATCGTGAAAACTACACATTTAAACACAAGAGATTACATAAGGATGCCTGGATATCAACGGATGGAATAACACGCAACATAATTAAACATTTTCTAATAGATCTAAGATACCATATCAACGTATTAGACGTTTAAGCACTAGACGTTTAACCCTGCCGCCAAGCCCAGGGGAATTCGCAATCCCCAAGCCGATAAGGAAAGCTACAGTAGTGTAGCTGGAAAAACCAGACTCGGCATCATCCCCAATGATCTCGTAAACTTCTCACCACAGCACAAATGACAGCGGACTTGATGTCACCCTGGTGGAAGAAGATGTTTTCCCGAAACCTCACATCGTTCGGGGTTTGGTGCCATCTTTGGACCAAACACCTGGACACCTTTAGTCTGCGTTTCTAGCCCAACAAAATTTCTCTTGGACTCATATAAGAACCTTGGGTTCAAAGAGGTAAGATGACAACAACATAGCTTGCGTAAATAAATCTACGCTACTGGAGAATCTCCTCCTAGATCATTATATTTGACCGGTTCTGATATAAATTTGCTGCCCATTCCAGAATTTATAACAAGAGAATCGACAGCCGTCATCGTGGTCCCCATTGCAGACTGAGAAAGCTACAAGAACTAGTAGCTAACTGCCACCGGCGCAAATAGCGTCTGATTATTGGATGCGATGCCAATGCGCACCACGTGGAATGGAGCAGCAACAATACAAACAAAAAAGTTGAGTCACATTTTGAATATTCACTTAGTAACAATCTTACCGTTGGCAATAGGGGCAACAAACGCACGCTCATTAATTCAATTAGAGAAGACCTTACAATCTCTAGCTCTTTTGTTTCAAATATAAGTTGTGACTGACGCATCTCGAATGAGGCCTCAGTATCTGATCACCAACATATCAGGCTGGAGAAGCTGACCTCAGATATCAGCCCAAAATAACCACCTGGGTTCTTTTCCGGGCTTAACTTGCCACCAAAGAACATGCTTCTTAGATCCATCGCATCGGCAGAGACATTGAAGAAGCACTCATGTCATCTTCCAAAAACAGATGTGCACCCGAAATATATATACATAAGGGGTACGTGCCTTGGTGGAATGCACAGGTTAAATCTCTGACGAAATAGGTGATGTCTCTATTCAACAGAGCTAAATGAACGAAAAGTTGGACTGATTATAGATACAACTTCGAATGGAGAAATCGTAGATTCGCTACCAAGTGTGACCCGACTCTATAAAGCCCTATCCCAGGAGCATACAAATGGACTCGGGCTGATTGGCATATCAGACAGTAGTTTCACTGTCATTCGCAGGGCAACCCTGGAGACCTTGCTTAATGTACATTTCCCTGGTTCTACTACCCAGCAAACACCTCTTGATGCTCTAATGAGCGTCACAAATTACATCGATAGTAGAACAAATAGCCTTTATGGCAGACTCTTCAGCCCCGACAGGGTTAAATGGGCAATTGGTTCGTTTAAGCCCACATGTAGGCCATTAGGTCACATGTCTATACTACAACATCTTCCTGAGCTGGATGTGATTACCACAGTTTCGGACGCATTACCACACACGATCACCTTTGACAGGAGATTTGAGATATTGATCGCAAACCGCACAGGTTGGGAAAGCGGTGATTCCTTGCAAAATACCAAAGCCCTGAGATGGAATCCGGCGTTGGCGCTGGTATCTTTGGGACAAATTGGAAGATATCGATAGCCCTGGGAACTACCAACTTAACTTAAAGTTAGAAATTAGCTTAACTCAAAACCCGTTAAGGAATGCCACGATGTCCAGCAGAACCTAGCCAAAAGAAACAAGGTCAAACTCTGGTTGGTGCCAACGCGCAAGGGCATAAAGGGCAACGAAATCGTCAACCAACTCGCTAGGAAAGGCTCCAACGAAAGGTACATAAGTTCTGAACTTTTATGCGGTCGAAGATTAATTTTCTCTTAGACAAGTCGGAAACACCTGCACTTTTGGAACAGCGTTCAAGGACTCCGACAATCGAAAGGATTTATACGGCCCCTAAATACTCTTTTAATATTCTTAAATATATTAGAGTCGATATCAGACCAGTCTCAGCTACTTTTCGCGACACTGTAGTTTGAGATTTCATTTGAAAAAAATTAACCTCTCGTCTGAGACCGAACATCGACTGTGTGTCCTACAAGACGGTGGTATTGCAGCATCGATAGGTGTAAGGACACCAGAGATATTGACATTTAATACAGTTGTTAACATAGTTAAGGACGAGGAAACTGCAGAGCACTCACATATAATGTGCTCTGCTCCCTGCCACCATAGGAAGTGTATCCTCAGAGAAATGATGACTCCTGAGGGAATCATCTCAGCTAATTTTTTATTCAGGAAGGATGTGCCGCTAAAACAAGAAAGCAATATATGCAGGACTAAACGCAGTATGAAACGGATACCAGGCCAGATCAGGATTTATACGAAACGATAATGGGAAGCTCGTTTCGGACAACGAAAGAATTGCAGTCCAATGGAGGAGATACTTCGATAAACTAATTAATATATTGTACATGGAGAGTAATCAGCAAGGAAAACGGTCCTCACAGCAGAGATTAGTATTGGCAAACATTGAGGAAATAAAAGAAATAAACCATCGGCCTAAGAATAATAAGGCCGCATAAATCGACCGAATACCATCGGAATTAATGATATATGCAGGAGGAAAATTAACAGAGAAGTTACATAGGCTTGTAAGTACACCTATATGGAACAATGAAACCATCCCCGAGGAGTGGAAAAATTCGGTCTTCACTCCCATATTGATAAGAGATGACCGAACACAATGCAACAATTACCAAGGAATATCAAGGTCCAACAAAGTGGTATCAAATATTCTCTTAAAGAGACTGACATCATACGCTAAGAAAATAATCAGCGACTACTAGTGAGGCTATAGGAGCAACCGCTCAAAGGATGTCGAGATTTTCACTAAATGACGGCTTTTAGAAAAGAAATGGGATTTCCACGAGACGGTGCACCAACTATTCGTAGATTTTAAAAACGCATTTGGCTCTTTAAACTGATCGAAAATATATCAGATAGAGGCCTTTTCACCACCTCTTTTTAATTCGGTACTGGAATGAGATCCCTTCAGGAAAATTAAAGGGGAATAACTCTTAATGAAACCAGATCCGTTCTAGCTCACGCTGACGATCGTAGGTAGTGCGGAAACAGCTAAAAAAATGTATAAATAATGGCAGGAATGGAAGTAGGCTTCCAAGTAAATGAAGAGAAAACCAAATATAGGATCACTGACCGACTTGGATCGATCCAAACCTCGCGGCTGATTGTACTCGATAAACGCTTTGAGAAAGTGGACACGTTCAGATAGTTGGGTACCATATTGACTGCCAAGAACGACATACACATCGAAATAAATCAAAGGCAGCATATGAGCAACACGTGCGTCTTCGCGGTGAAGGAATTATTCAAAACAACTCCGTTATAATAATAATGCGTATAATGCGTAATTATAAAACCATCATAATACCAATGACACTACGGATGTGAAACCTGATCTCTTATAGAAGAAAATAGATTTCGAGTCTTTGAAAACAAGATCTAAAGAAGAATCTATGGTGGAAAGAAGGAGGCAAATGGGTGAAAGGAGAAAACTACACAATTAAGAACTCCAAGAAATCTATGCATTGTACTCGGACAGTACTCGGATAAGGTGATTTTCCAAAGGCAAATGTAGAACGAATGGACAATGGGCGAACATGCAAATGGAAAATGAGTGAAAAAACCCATTGGCGGACAATATCAGGAATGAACTAGAAGAAATTGAGCAGAATAGCGAAACATGGAAGGAACACTCTCATGACAGGGAGGTTTGGCGAAGGGTTGTCAACGAGACTCTGAACTTCCAAGTTCCAAATAACCGGTAATATTAATAATAATAATAAATTTATTTATGTTGTAAAAATTAACACGATTTACTTCACACCTGTGTAACTAACTAGATCCCTAACACACTGCACAAGGGAACAGGAAAAATGCATGCACTGCGAAGGGAACGTTGTACTGCATCAAAAAATGTATAGCGGTTGGCATATGCAATTCCGTGGTTTAGTTAAGTTACTCATAGCTACGTAGTTCGAATCGGGACCTAATCGTGGATAGATATGCTCGGTGACCGGAAATAAAGCAAATAATTTATAACGTTTAACGAGTAGTTTTAATTCCCGAGCCTATGGAAACCTCGAAGTGATTTTTTTTGCATCTGCCTAGTGCAAGGAGATTTAACTTAACAAAGATAACAATAAAAAATAAAACAATTTCATGATTTAAATTAACTTTATTTACATTATATTATAATAAATACGTAATTTGTTCTTAATAGCAACAATTACAATTTTAGCAAATCCGTATAGTTGAGATGTGGTACAAAGCTGACTCTTATCCTGTACGAGTATGACAAACGCAATTCACTGAAAAATTGTTATGTGCTACACATATTGAATGACAAACATCAAAAAACACACATATACATATATGTAAATTATTATTAAAAACTTTAAACGATAGTCATTTTTACCAGATGTGTGGATGATGGTATGTTCTTACTTACTGATGTGAAGATACAAACTTTCTTGTTTGTTGACGATATATTCAAAAAATGTTGCTCATGAATAAATATATATGTACATTTGGCTGATTACAAACTGAATGACAGCATTTTTTCAAATACTTTTGTTCATAAAAAAAAGAAAATATTTATTTAATGTTATATACAAATAATTAACAGGTTTCATATGCACACATTAGTATTCTACAATAAAATAAAGGCCATAGAGGGGAGGAAATATTAGGTCATCTTTTATAAGTTTTGCTTTAAAATTGTAACAAGTAAACAGAATGATTCAAATAACAAATTCTTTTTAAGGTACAAAGCCTAATTTCTTTCTCATTTCTCGCTTAACACTAAATAAACTATAATAGGGTAGTTTAATCTTCAGTTAGTTTTCATTATAAGTTTTTACGCAGGTTTAAAGCTATTAATTGGGTTTCTGATTGAGTTTTTTTGTTTTTTTTTAAATTAATACTTTAGATTAGATTCCCTCTGGTTTACGCAAGTTTGTATCATATGCACGTATTACAACCGATTGTGGTACAGCTCCACCTTCTTCTTGAGAAAATGCGTAGCCATCTGTTTAAGAAAAAAAAAGTTAAATAATCGAGAAAATAATAAATCCAGTGGATGTTTTTCATGTGTATGCCAAATCATTATATGTAGACAGTTTTGTATTTCGTCAATCGTGTCAAGAGTAATATTAATGTGTAAATAAGTGAAATTTCTGAAAAAAATCACTATGTTGTGTTATTTTGTAACGAAAAGCCCGGGAAAATGCTGGTATCTATGGTCAATGGTTTATCAAATGCTACAGCATGTGGGTATATATTTGCTCGCTTCCGTTCTGGAAATTTCGATATGAAAGATGCACCTCACTCCAGTGGACCTATTGTCAAAAATGTTGACGAAATATTGCAAAAAATCCATGAAAATCGATATATAAGCACTCGTGGTATTGCTACAGAACTAAACATTGACCATAAAGTAGTTTTAAATCATTTACGTTAGGCCGGATACACAAAGACGCTTAATGTTTGGATGCCGCATAAATTAATTGTTATGGACCGAATCAGTTTATGTGAAACGCTATTAAAATGAAAAGAAAACAAACCATACCTCAAGAATGTTTTAATATGCGATGAAAAATGGATGAAACGCCAGAATGTCGTTCGAAAAAGATAGTAGAAAAGCGAGATAAACCAACACAAATGACTTCGAAGCCAGGACGGTCGCAATTACGAAAGAGGAGAGAAAAAAAACATCTAAAATTAATTAACAGAAAGGGAATTGTCTTCCTTGGAGACAACAAACAATGGAGACAACAAAACATATATCTTGATTGACGTGGGAAAAATTAGGAGAACTTGACAGCAGAATTTTGATATATCTACCATAAAACCTCGACATTGTACCTACAGATAATCATTTGTTTCGATTTTTGCAAAACTTCCTTAATGAATGACTAATAAATGTTATAAAAAATATACACTTGCGGTCATTACATTACCGAAACATATTGTAATAAGTTCTCGGAAAATGGTTTATTTCATCATAGTGATGAAAATACACTTTTAAGCGGTATTTTAGTTTGAATTGAATATTGATTTTGATAAGTTCATAGAAGTGAAATACTCAGTAAATACTATCGAGTGACGCAACACGAAAGAGTAAAAATATTGACGTTGATAGTGGAAACAGGAGCTGAAATAGGAAGCTATAAAAAAAAATGCTCGGGGCGAAAACGCAAATTAACCCAGAAGATGGATTATGGAAAATGACCAGCGAAAAGCTTCTCTTAACCACAAACTAATTTAATTCGTTGTTTGCCGATAATTTGCCATACATTCGACGGTCAGCCAAAAGAGTGAAGTTTCCTCAAAGTCAAATAGTTTGAGTATGCTTTTCTTTTTACTTTTTGAAACTTTTTCACTTTGTTAATGGAACTATGAACGCTCAAAAATATGGGCAAGTAATAAGGGAGTTCTTGGTACCAGCCATTGAAAAAGCATCACTCCTATACTGGCAAATCGGCAAGTAAACTGTTATAACCTAAGATTTCTTTTATAAAGAATAAATAAAGTAGTCACCACAGTCTGTTAATAATTTTCAGCACAATAAAGCTTTTGATGAGTTCGGATTATCCAGATTAGACTGCTTAGCGAATTCACCCGATTTGAATTTAATACGATTAACGTAAGGTGGCAGAACATAGACCGGGGAGCAAAAAACAGCTAAATGAAATTGTGGATCATGAATGGAATTCGGAAATATAACGGGATATTATTGAACTTCTGAAAAACTTGATGCTTTCTATAATAAAAGCGGAAATTAGATAGAAATATCAATAAACTATTGAGAAGTACTCAACGAAACCCTCCGTTCATTACAAAAAAACTGTGATATCTAAGAGATTCTAAAACCAGGATCTCTGCCCCATGAAAAAATAGCTGACTCTGCACAACCCACCGTCACATCACTACACCAATGCGCCATAATAACAAAAATTGTTGACTCAGCGTAGTGTTAAATATCTATCCAAGTGTAGTGTAAATTATCCAAGGGAGATCACCTATGAAAATTAATTCACAAAAATTAAGGATAGGCTTGTGGAATATACGAAGCTTGTCCATTGGATACTGCAGCGGTACAAGGAGTTTGACTTTCAAACGAAACAGCCGTTAAGGACGGATATACTTTCATGTGTCGTGGTACGGATACTCATAACCTTTGAACAAGATTCTTGATCAGCAACAAAATTATGCAGAACGTAATGGACGTAGTATTTTACAACAACCGAATGTCGATGGCCAAAATCCGGGGTTCCCGATATAACTATATACTTCTGAACGTACACTGTCCTACGGAAGATAAAGATTAAGGGGTAAAGGACATGTTTTAATGAAACAATTGATAAAATACTTGATAATATCTCATGTTTTGACGTGAAAATCGTACTCGGGGACTTCAAAACAGGAATGCTGTATATCGCATAACCTGAAATAGGAGAAGGATGTCGCCAGCTCGAACAAATAAGTTTCGCCAGCTCAAAAAAAGGATCGTAACTATAACAATCAAACACAAAAGAATGCAACAGACTACCTGGATATCATCGGATGGAATATCGCGCAATCAAATTGATAATTTCTGATAGAAGACACCATACCAACGTACTAGACGTTAGAGCATACAGAGGAGAGGATTGCAATTCAGACCACATTTTAATCATCGCCCAAATTACAAGCCGAATCCAAATTCACAGAAGCGGATCACAGCAAATAATAAAAAAACAGTGTTGAAAAGTTAAAGGATCCTCGCAGCATCACTACCAGGACGACATTAATACATATTTCGACCTACGTAGAAACTAACGAAGAAATAAAATAGGTGTTGTAAGCAGTATGATATAAATTCAAGAAGAATGTGCGGCTAACAATACCAGAGTAATGCATGAGAGCTAAAGGCTGTACGAAAATAGTACCAGGCCATTTTTCGCAACGACAATAGGGATATCGTTTCAAATAACAACAAGGTTGCAGCCCAATGGAGGAGACATTTCGATAAACTGCTTAATATACATAAAGAACCAGCAGCAATGGAAAACGGTGTTATCCACACACTAGAAATTTAGATACAACTGCTAACCATTGAGGATGTAAACGAATCAATCCGTCGACTTAGGAATAACAAGCCCAACCTATTAATAAAATATGCAGAAGAAATATTAACAGAGGGCACATCACTATATCACACCACAACTATATGGAATAATGAAACCATCTCCGAGGAATGGAAAAATTCGGTCATCATTCCTGTATTTAAAAAGGTAACCGAACACAATGCAACAATTGGCGAGGAATATATCTGCGAGATATATACATATCTGTTGATATGTTTATATCTTTTTCAACATATTCTTTACATAAAGTAAATTCAATTTAAATTTCCGAAAAAAAAAATGACCGGGGATTTAGCAACTGCCTTGCTTCGAATGCATCGACATAGTAAACACATATAAAGCTATAAATATAAAGCACATATACATCTTTCAATATTAAGTTTTTAAATATGTATATTCCTTTCCCATATAGAGGCATAAGCTAATTTTTATTTATACTTAGTTGATACTCACGCGATAACTCGAGTTCCGTATCGATTCTCGTGTTTGCACGGCGAGTAAATACACTTCGTAGTAGCCTAGCAGTTTCAGTGAATCTGTAAGTTTAGTTTTTTTTTTCCGGTGATGTGTTTGAAATTATACATAATTTTTTTGAAAATTAAAAATAGTAGACACAGAAAGCAACTTAAAGATAAACATTTTACTGATGGAAGATATACTATAAAACAAAAACAAATAATTGACTAGCCAACATAGTGTACTCAAATGTACGGTGTTTATTGATCAATATAGCTTTTATATCTAATTCATTGGTGTTGATAATTTAATTTGGTATTATGCATGCATTTATTGATAAGATATTGTAGTTAGGATATATGTAATTTATTAACATCACTAGATGCACATGCAAATATTATATAGTATCGTCAAAAAATGTCAAACTCGTGATTTTGTTTGCTTTTATCAAAAAATAAAAGAAGACATTATTCTATGGACATGCAGCTGTGTTCGGTAAAATAACAGTGCTTTCTTTAAATCTCTGGATTCTATCTTGTAAGTCGTCTTATTTCTCAAAATGTTAACGTCTAACATTAATTTTGTGGAAAAGTATCTAAAATTAGGCACCGCGAATGTAAAAAAAATGAAAATGAAAATTGCAAAGAACGCCCATTAACGTCACCCACTGAAGATTAAAAGGTCGAAAATATTGTGTTGGCAGATCGAAGACTGACCATCAGGCATCCCCAGCGTTCAAGGAATCCTTGCGAATGAAATGTACATGAGCAAAAAAAAAAACGAGTCGATATTTTGAGGATGAATCTGTAGTAATTCCAAACAGATCGGGAAATGTTTTATTGTGCTTGCCAAGACAACGCAGAGATTTCACCAAGACATCGCATCGGTTCACAAAGTCGCAGTTTCGATGGCTTTCATTCAAGAAAATGGATTCGAATTGCTCGAAGGCCTGCCCTGTTCGCCAGACCTAGATCCCAGTGGCTTCTGCCTCCTTTCTCGGCTAAAGGAACACATCCGAGGCAAAAAAATTTTTTGAAGAGGATACCGAAATATGGGCGCTATTGAGGCGTTTTGGGAGAGTCAAGACAAAGATTTTTGTTCTAAGGGAATGCTGGGTTTAGAAAACAAATGGACTAAATGTATTGATTAGGAGACCACGTAGAAATATAAAAAATAATTTAGGAAAATTCAAGAGGATAAGGAGATAATTGTAACTGTAAGAAAGTAACTTTTATAGGGCAAAATGAAAAAAAAAGCAACATAAGGTTCAACGGATACATTCAGTTCCAGATCACAACTAATGGCAGCTGTAAAAATAAAGAAACATTCTCATACAATAAATGAGTCCAAAATTATATAACTTAGCTCTAATTGAATGGAGAAGTATGTTAGAAGTACGACTAGCACAGAACACCAATCATTGTTTACGCCACCAACTGTAAGACATAGAGGTGATCAAATAATGATTTGGATACATTACATTGACGTTCTTCGAAATGCTATACTGACATATACTGGAAAGGAAACGTTTCTAAAATTGTTATCTATGCAGAATGACGGACCAAAGTGAGGTTTATCGAGATAAAA
Organism: Merodon equestris; assembly: GCA_958301585.1. Lineage (NCBI taxonomy): Eukaryota > Metazoa > Arthropoda > Insecta > Diptera > Syrphidae > Merodon > Merodon equestris. The sequence goes on along the minus strand of OY284416.1, from coordinate 75,936,834 downwards.
ATTATTGTCATGATTTAAATTTGACTGAAAACCATTAGACTGATATGAACCCAAAAAATATGAACGACTTGTGAGCAATCGGGCAAAAAGCCTTGGAGGCTCTTTCAGTGGAATGATGTCGGTATCTAAGGAGTTATATGACACGCAGGTTCAAAGAAATTATCAAAAATAAAAAAAATTAAAACAAAAAACAGAAGAAATTGATTTGATAACGAAAACTGTGGAAATAAGTAACGGTTTCGCATTTTCTTTCCTGCACTGCTATTACATCGAAAACTAAAGAGGTGTTATTTTCCCTTTCTTTTTTAAAAACTTTTTTCTAATGAATATGATTATTTTACAGGTTATTGTTTGTATATCTTGAGCAACACTCATTTCTTTTATATTTGGACAAACTGCTGTTTTATCGAATATAGCTGTCTATTATCCTAAGAAGGTGAAATACGTGGGACATATGAAATTTTAGATATTTAGTTTAAAGTATACGACCCAACAATTTTTAGTTCTGACATATTACATATTAACACGTATGATGTCTGATTTTTTTTTAGATCCTGATTTGTTTTTTAAGAGAATATTTAATATACAAAATATAAAAAAATTCACCTATTCGTTTTGGCATAAATTTATTTTCTGGACAAATATAAGCTATATATATATATGTATATATATTTAATTTAAATAAATTTTTTGAAATCCATATCGGGACTTTGAATCGTAAATCGTGATGTTAATCGTTAAGCTTGGAGCACCGTGGCTCAGTGATTAGTCTTTAAAGCCGTTGATATGGGTTTCGAATTGTTTATCGTATACTGTTGCCATTCATATGATGTTAGTAAAAGTTATACAATAAGTAGTTTTTTTTTTGGACATTTTATTTATTTGCTAAATACAAATTGGATTTTTTGCTTTTAGATTTGTTGGGGACATTTTAAAGTCATCACTTAATCGTCCGACCGAATAGAAGCATTGGCGTTCGGTTTAACGATAAATTGCATCCGTACGAAAGAATACATACACCAATGATACACCATTGAGAGGGGTTAATTGTGAAAAAAACAATTATTTATTTGAAAGACTTCGTTTGTTAATTTCCCTAAGATCGATTAAATCATTTGCCTTAATTGGTTTTTACAAATATTACTGTTAATAGTAATCGTAAAATGTGTTTTGCAGGGGAAATACAAATGTATATTTCTGTTCAGTAATGGTTGTGTCTAAATTTGTTAATGGTGTACTTGTGTAGCAATTGCACATATTTTATTTATTACTTACACCTTATTATTGTCCCCAAGGCATGCATTGTACTGAAGAAAAACACATTTTGCGAGAATTAAATGAAAAGGAAATAAAAATAGAAAATACTTAACATAAATTTGTGAATGTTACTGAAATTTATTTATAGTTAAAAGCAAAGTTTGAACTCAAACCATTCTAAATTAGTTTTTACGTAATACATATTTCATTATTTATTTTGTTAGAATTGAATAAAAAAATTAATGCTTTTAGTGCTTTAAAACAAATTCAAGAAATAAGCTGACAAATTGTACGCAGTTCAAAATATTCTGAAGTTCTAAAGAGGAGTTTTTCTTTCGAGCTTTTTGCCATGTCAAAATTTATATCCAATTACAAAAAGGTAACAATTTTATAAAATAACAAAATACGAGTATAAGAAATTAGAAAATTTAATATCACCCACATGAAATGCATGCCGAAGAGTGAACATTATACGAGGGTTAGGTGAAAAGTTCTCGACCTGACTGCGATTTTCTGTTAATTTTTTTTTATTGTTTTTTGTTTACTTAACGCGTGTTTCCTTGACTGTCAATAAGACAGGGCTGTATGAAATCAAGTACCAGTACCAGTATTTTAACAGGTACTTGTACTTGTACTTCAGTACCTGGTACTTGATTTTAGTCAAGAAAGTACTTGAGATACTTGAGAGTACTTAAGATACTTGAAAGTACTTAAGTCCCGAAATACTGAAGTACCTTACAGCCCTGCAATAAGATCATGTCTTTATGGTACATGTATCCGGGTTCACTTACGGTGTTAGTTTAGCATCCTTCACATCGTGTGCTTAAATTACGATACATAATTGACATGAGTGGGTTTTAATCAAGCGGAGGTTCGTTTCACATCGAGTACTTCTTGTCGCTCGTTGTTTTGGCCACATATTTTTGTTTATTATACCTTCCGTTTAATTGTTGTTTGTATGTTGTAGAATATTTTGTCTGTATTTTTCACAAGACATTTTAATTTCCTCTGTGACAGTTGTTATGTAGAGGTTTTTACGAATTTCCTTGTTTGGCACATACAATTCTCGTTGATAATAATTCTTAGGATCATGTTTTGCATACGTTGGGTTATTTTGAGGTTTTTGAAGTTCCCCATTGTTGTAGTCCAGATAGGTTTTATCATGGTTTTGTAAATGAGTAGTTTGTTCAATAACATTTTCGAAGCTTTAATTTTCTTTGGTTTCTTTTTTCTAGAATGTGTGGCTTCCATATATATTTATTGTGAATAACCATTCCTAAGTACTTGGCGTGGTCGCTAGTTTTTTTTTTTGCTTCTGTTGTTAATTTTTATAGGAGGTGGGTTGTCGGTATTCCTTGTCTTATGAATTACCTGGATAGTTTTTTCTTCATTAATTTCCCAATTTAGTGAATCACTGAATGGTGTTGTTTAAATGGCTTTGGGGTTTATTGTTTGCGTCCGTTACGTCTATGCTAATTTGCAAAATGATTCTGTCGTCCACGAACATAATTAGCTTAGAGTGTTACGCTATCGGGCTGGTAAATCGGCTGTATATATCAAGTGGCACCAATACGCTTCCCTAGGGAAGCCAGCTTGTACGATATGCAGTATGGAGCATTTGATCTCGTATTTTACATAAAAATGTCGTTCATCAGGGTTTTTAAGTAGCAGGTAAAAGTTCAATGAAACAGTTTTGTTAAGTTTGTAAAGCCGTCCCATGTGCCAACATTTAGTAAAAACTTCAGATACGCCGGGAAATACTGTTGAGCAGTGTCTTATATTTTATAAGTCCCTTGAAATTTTATTTCTCTGAACATTTGTTGTATAATCGAAGGGCGTTGTCTGAATCCATATTGGTTATTCAGTATAATTTTGTTATGATCGAGTATTGGTTTTAGTCTATTGTGTAGGATTTTTTCCAAGAGTTTTTATAAGATCAGCAACAGCAAATTGGGCGTTAGTTACATGCTTCTGTCATGTCTTTTCCTGGTTTCGAGATGGCGTGTACTTCAGCTATCTTTCTTGCTTTTGGGAAGTATTTTTTACCAAATATGGTGTTAAATAAATTACTAATATAAATAATTCCATGGTCAGACAATTATTTTAGGATTTTCCCGATGGATTTTCCAGTTGGAAGTCGGAGGGTGTCAAATTAGGAGAATTGGGGGGTGGCCGAGCAAATCGTACCCTAAATCCCGCAGTTTTCCCATCGCCATTCCATCCTTGTGTACAGGTGTGTTGTCCTGGTGAAAGATGATTTTGTTCTTCTTTAAGCCAGGCCTTTTATCGCGAATTTTGACTTTCGGTTGGAATAATATTTCCCTGTAAATGTTCTGACTTTTGCAAGTAAATCGATTAACCGATTAACTTGTTTTCGCTTTCTTTAGCGTTGAACCATCGGTTTCCACATACTTCTTGGACTGCTGTTTTGTTACTGGTCTGTAGTGGTGACATCCATGTCTCATCCATGGTGACAAATCATCGCACGTTTCATATGGAATCGGTCCAAAGATTGCTGTATATATTATTTGTGCATTCGCTTTTGATCGGCGTTCAGGAAATGCGACTACCATCTTCACTATGTATCCATTATTCTATGTACGGGATGTTTCCCACCCTTTCTTTCGCTATCACATGTGCACCCGGACAGGAAACGTACATTTTTGGTGATTGGAACACCATCTCTATGTCAGACCGAGAAGTTTTTACCTTACCCTCGTACGTATGCCCGAATTTTTTTATTTGGTTTTTGGACTTACAAACTCGTTAAATTTTGTACAAATGCGAAAATATTTGGTGGCTGCTCATATCATTCAATGAGCGCAATATTTTTTTAAACTAAATTATTGTCGTTGTGCGCACTTTCTAGCAAGTATATTCATTTACTGAATATATATATTAAATACTTAAGAATAAAACAAATAAGAAAAAACTCATCTTTAGAATATGCAAAGACGGAACAAAGCTTAATAGTGTGCATTATTGTCCTTAAAAGTTAGAAAAAGCAGGGACAGAGCATGCTCAAAACAGAGTTCTTCTTCGTTGAAAAACTTGTGTGTTAGTGTCTAATTATGTATATAAAATGTTTTTCGCGTCAAATATTTGAACAATGTTACAAATAAATTTAATATTTTGCTTCAAATTGCAGCAATTTGAATTCCTATCAAAAAAATATTTTTATGCATGTATACAAGTGTTAAACAAACATCCAAACATAGGTAGTAATTATAATATTTGCTAGCGTTTTTCGAAAACTGACACTTTACCTACAAGTTGTTCAACATAGTTTTTTAGTTTCTTATTGGTTTACAAAAAAATTAAATAATTGAGTTCGGATTATTAAAATATTCCATGTTTGAAGCAATCGCGTAATGTAAGTCGTAAAAACAAAAAACGGATACGCTGTACAAGTTAGCTTTTTTAATTGACTTTCATTATAAATTATGATTTATTGTAATAATCTTTTTTTATGGATGTGTTATAATTTTGCTTCAGAATATGAGTTTTTATCTGACTATGGGTAATTGGATAAACCGCAATAGCATTTTTTAAAAATTAAATAAGAAAAAAGAATTGAATAAATCGCTACAAATTACGATAATATGGGTAGTTTTTGAGTGTAGATCAAAACTAAAAAAAAAGAAAAAAGAATTGATCCATGGAAGTATACATAGAAAATTATTTTAAATATTTTCTAGTCGATTAACATGTAAAAATATATGTTTCAAGGTATTATAATATACTATCTTTACATTTATGGACTATCTTGGAAATTTGAGATTAATACAATTCGATAAAAGATAATGAATATATATATATATATATATATATATATATATATATATATATATACGCAGTTATATTTAGCTTTCTATATCTATTATAATTAATGTTATCACAGTCAAGCACACAACTGAAATCATATTCCTGTTTCTTTCCTTAATGCACAATTTTATTATTTCCATTTCAATATTTTCTTTGTAATTAGTTTTAAATGTGTAAAGTAGCTATAGTTGTAGATGAAGATGCTGTTTTCCCCATTTTTGCCTTGTTATTACCGTCAACGTTTTCAACAAATATTTTTGTACTTATAACCGGAGCCTGTGGTTCAACTGCATTTAATTTCCTCCAAGACAAGCCAATGGGATTACCTTTTCTATATTGATCAAAAGAGAGAACAAAATAACGTTTTTGCGCTGCTGAGCTAAAACTTATTGTTCCTTAACTTCGTATATTTTTTGTATTGTTATTTAACTTAGGTAAATATCTTCACAAAAAAAAAATAATAATAAGATATAGCACACACAGTGAAGTAAAAATAACCTTATATATGTATAATGGCTGGTGATTATTTAAAAATGTTTTTTTATTGTATTTACAACAAAATATCAATTACTACATGTATATATAACGGGAAAAAAATTACAAGTGTTTGTTTTCAATTTTTCATTAACGTAATACGAAACATATATATGTACAAGCACTTGGAACTAATAAATATTCGTTCCAATTGTACATTTAATTCGTTCCAATGGTACTATTAGCATCATTGTTTATATTACTACAATCATTTCAGATAAGTGCGTTTCCATAATATGTTTATTGATCTTATAACAGTATGTATATAAACATGTCAATTTCAATATTTGTTGTGTACGTAGTGTGGAAAAAATAAATTTTATTCAAAGGGAATATATAAGCCTCTATCACCCCGATCTACATGTTATTCTGTGGTTGCATAAATGATTTTTTTATTAACAGATTAATATGAATAAGCTTTTATAAACTATGTTCTTATTTGTTTTGGAACAAATTGTTTTTATTTATTTACAAATTGTAAATTTCATTTGCTTCATATTTTCCCAAAAAGAAAAGAAGCAAAAAAATTTTCCTACACAATATGTACGATATATTTTTTTGCTTACACGGATGGGGGGGTCAAACGAGGACCCCAACCTTGACTAGAGAAAAATATACATATCAAACCGAAAAAAGAAAAAACAAAACAAAACAAAATTTTAAAATATTTTAAAATGTGCCCAAATTTCAATGATAGCGACGACTAACAACCATGGCTGGAGTCACCGTTGATAAATCTCGCAAACAAGGGAACCATCCACATTGCCGCTCAGCTTTGCCCTATAAAAGGCCGAAGCATTTGCCTGAGGAACAATCTTCAGTGGATCAGTTAACCTACAGTTAATCTGCACAAGCTGAACATACGCACGGACAGTGCATCAAACGACAACCGACAGAAGAAAATTACAACAACAAAGCGCATAACAACGAGTTTAAAAGAACAAATTGTTGTGCTGTTAGAGTGAGACTTTCCGACATCAACAAAGCAGCGGTGATCTTAAGGCGACACTGCGCGAAAAAATATAAGAAAAATAATTTCTTTTTTTATAAACATGTCGCTTATAAGCAAAGTGTGAGTGGTGTGGCCTACAATAACTGCAGTTGTCGCTCGGCGAATAAAACAGTGAGGAGAGATTAGTAAAACATAAATTAATACTCCGACTCGGGTTTTAACCCATACGATATTAATCAATTATTACCAGTACCTCGCCCTAGGTAAATTCCGCGTGACTAGTCTTCCGATTCTTAAGAAAGATTCCCGAAAGAGCGTTACAGTGAGTCTGCGGGTGTTACCACAACAAATGTATGTAATGGATCTGGATCTGGCGAGTATTTTTCGGCCCAGAAAGCTCGTTACAATTGAAATATTACTATACTACTTCGTTTTATGACTTTTATGGACTAGCTCCATTATTTAAAATGTTTGTCGTGCACAAGTTACACGGTCTTGCAGAGTAACAAAATCCACTATCTCGATTTAGTAATTTCCCCGAAGAATTTGTTTCACATGTAAATCGGGGATTGAGTATTTTTTACTATTATGATATTTTCCTAAAACGTGTTTGTGTTTTTTGTTTTAATTTAAAAAGTTGGTTCAATCAATTCAAAGATCAATTTTTATTTCAAATATATAAATAAATAAGTGTATTTTACTTCAAAGGCGTTAAGAATGATATATTTGAATATGATAAGAAATGACAATGTTTAGTTTATATTTTTGTTAGCCTCACCGTAATGTGTAACACAGAAATATTTAATTCTTTTGTTTCTAATTTTACATACTAGCAAACATGACATGTGCATATGTATAATACAATGACTTGAGTAAGTAAATGACCATAAATGTTTCCTTAGCTTAAACCCATTATAATATTTATAGTATTATCGTAGCTCGTATCAGTTTTCTTTATTTCTTTAAATGCATAATTAGTATAGACTTTTCTGAAGAAAAAATCTTTAGAGCTAATACGCCAGCATTGTTTTGTATTCAAAAGCACACCAATGGAATACCATGCATAAAACTTGTCTAAGAAGCAAAACCAAATGTATTTACATATATAATAATAATAAAAAAAAAAAATTTTTGCTTTTAATTTCTAAAATATTTGCAGTCTGGATTAAGCATGCTTTGCATTAAGAAAAAGGAATACTCACGAAGATCTTGATTCACGCATAACATGCCCCGGATCTCGTTGTTTTATTTCTGATTCTCTTACAGCTCCTGTTATTGACTTGAAAATCGTATTATGAATACTTGAAAAAAAAACAAAAATATTATTATGCTGCAAATAATATAATGTCAGTCATACGTTTTAAAGATAACGTCTACTAAAAGAGTTGTTACAGGTATTAATATTAAACCCATCCAAAAGACCGGTGACGATAGCACAATTCGATCCATTCCACAGAATACAGCTGCAAACCGTAGGGTGGGCCATATGTTACTGTATGCAATCATGAACAAAAACCATAAAGTAATTGATCCCCATATAGAACAATGTGTAAGCCAAGTCCATGAGCTTGTAGCTAGCCCGGCTTTCAGGCATACCGTTATAACCACATACTAAAAATACAAAAATGTTTTAAATATATATATGTATATACATATATATATATAATTTTTTGAAAACCAAAATTATAATAATATAAAAAAAATTATTTACACTGTAAACTATGTTTCCTAATACAGCGTAGCCGCCTGTTCGTCCATTACCCCATATTACATCAGTATTAAACAATAGCATTGAGAGCCAGAAAAGTAATATCGAATGCAATAGGGCGTTAAAAATCCATACCCAAAAAACTTTGACGTTAAAGTGTTTGGCATTTTGTGACGGTTTGTAAAGTGCTGGATATTTAAGCATTGTTTCTGCTGAGCAGACCTTTTCAAAAAGGCCCATGGCAAAAGGTGGGAGCGCTGTAAATACTACGTTATATAAGCCGATTGTCCAACGTTCAAACAAAATCTGCCCGGACCTATAAATTGAAAAGCATACGATGTTCTTAGCTTTTTTTTTTTTTGAAGCCGTGCTGAATTTGCTTACCATCCTGAATATATTGCAAACCATAGTTCAATTACATACAGACAAACGTTCTTATAAAAACTATATAATATCAATTTGCACATTCTTTCGTAGTTCCATGCGCCGTGTACCAATAATAATCGTTGCAAGAATCGAAACTGGGCGATTGAATAGTCTGATGCGCAAGCAGCTTGCAAACCCTCCATACCGGAAATGCCAACACCAACATTAGCCTTTTGGATCATTGCTACGTCATTCGCACCATCTCCTATTGCCAGGGTCACTGAGTCCGTGTTAGATGATACCAAATCCACTACCTTACATGATTTAAGTATATTTTGACAGATTTTTTTTTTAATCTAACCATAGGTATCAAATGTACATACTTCAGCCTTTTGTATTGGCGAAACGCGGCAGCATATAACTACTCGACATGCTACACATAACTCTAGGAAATCTCGTCGCAGATCACAGCTCAGAGCATATTTTAGCGTTTTCCCATCGACAACTAATGCTACATTACAGCCTTTCACCTCGGAATTTTTCAAATCTCCACAATGCCTGTGAATCACATCTCGTGTATTCTATAAACGAATACACACATATACAAAAAAAAAAATGGCCAAATATTAATGGATAACTAAACTATAATTATAAATGCGGCATACATCCAAACTCTCCTCGTTTAAAATTAAGAGATCCATAGAATTCGATATCAGCTTACAAGAATATCCTATGTTTATAGCTGTCTCTTGTTTATCACCTGTTAATACCCACACATATATTCCAGCTTCCAACAGGGCAGCGATTGTCTCAGGTACACCTTCCTGCAGCTTATCCTCGATAGCAGTTGCGCCTAACAACATTAAATTATTTTCAATTAAATTAGCAGCATCTTCGACTTTTCTTTCACGATACTGCAGCGATGTAGACGCTTTATGGTACGTTTCTTTCCACTCATTATAGACCTCTTCAGGAATGACTGATACTGCGCAACAAAGGGTACGCAATCCTTCCGAGGCGAATTCTTCTAGATGTCGAAGTGTCACTTCACGATACGCTTGCCCATCTGGCGAAAGACGTTCGTAAACAACAGTATCGGCACCTTTACAGTATAATTTTATTTCTCCTTCTGGTGTTCGGACTATAACTGACATGCGTTTACGGGCCGATGTAAATTCCAGTACATTTAAAATTTCATAACGTTCTCTTCGTCCTAAGGCATCAATTTCGACAAAACTTGGTGTTCGTGTATCAAAAATGAAACCGAATCGTTTAGCACCATCAACAAGAGCTCGTTCATCTGGACTTGCTGCATGATAAGTTATTGAACCATCATCACCTTTTTCTGGAATAACAGTATGACAAACGGCGAGAAGGATCATGAATTCCCGAATAACAGGTGCAGTCTGATGTTGATTTAATATATTCTGGAATAATAGACAACAGTTGATTAAACAAAAAAAATTATATTAGAAATACAGACGATTACGATATGATTTCTAAATGGACTATGTATTGTAAATCAAAATTCTTACTTGAACTAACAGTGATTCCGAAGGGGTTTTTTCAGTCATATAAACGTAACGTGCTATTGAACATTTCATGAATTCCATTACATTTCGTGTAAGTGTCCCAGTCTTATCTGAAAAAATATATTTAACCATTCCAAGTTCTTCGTTAAGGTTAGATGTTCTCGCCATTGCTGGAGTGTTTGATTCTTCATGGTACATTTCTATATCAAAATTTATAAATGTCGCCTGTGGAAGACACGACTGTTATTTAAAATTCATATAAAATTACTGGTTGTTCAATAAGTTTTGTCATTTTGTCATTCAGTGAGAGATGGCACCAAATGGTACTACACTTTTGAGATTTTATATACTACAGATCTGTCAGCTCATTCCTATACTTGCATCCATTCGAAGTCGTGTGTCACAGTAATTTTGCTCAACGGGGAATCTTGAATACCGTGCAGTAATAAAATTCTTAGTTTTGCATCTTAGTTAGTAGCATCCAAATAGATTCATAGAGGACTGTTAATGTACTCTAAGGGCTCTTCATCTTCAATAGAAAGATAGGCTGCTGCATTTAAAAGTTGGTCATACAACTCTTGAAGATGATCCACGTGAAGAACGCCCAAAAAATGCATCAACACCAGAATACAGATGATTATGAATGATTGTTGTTTAAGCAAGAAGGATTTAGTAGAAGCGCTAGGTATCTCATGATACACTCGTGAGAAATACGAGTGAAAATCCAAAAGTAATGATAATCGGTTATTTCCAGTCCAAATTCACAGAAGCGGATCACAGCAAGGTATAAGAGAACTTAACGTTGAAAAGTTAAAGGATTCTCGTATGCAGTATCAATACCAGGACAAAATTAATAGCCGATTCGCCGTTCTAAATGGCATGGAAACTAACCACGAAACACGACAGGTAGAAGCAGCATGGTCAACGATAAAAAGTGATGTAAAGTAGGCAACGAAAAGCAAACTAGGCTATTGTAAAGCCACCAAAGGAAAGCCTTGGTTCGACGATGCTAGGAAAAAAAGGTAGTAATATCACAGAATAAATAGTATACAGAAGTTGCATCTCATACAAAGCAAATTTTGTTCTAGGGTTCCAATATTGGCACCCTATTGAACAGAGAGTACAAGCATGAGAACATGCAAGAGAGTATACAAAAAATTGAGAAGCTGGTGCGAGCGAAAGAGAGTAGCATGTGCGTTTTCGGTGGTTTTGTTTTTACGAGAGCAAAGCAGTTTACGATGTGTATGCAAGTGTGCGTGCGTGTGTATGCATTGATAGCTTCTTCTATCGTAAGCTTGCATGGTATTGTATTGCTTCTCTTGTTTTCGATTGTGTGGATTGGATTCGAAATCACTTGGGAATTGTACTTTCATGCGAATGGTTGTGTTTTCCTGCGCTTATATATCGACTCCATTTTTACTTTGTATTTTGATATTTAACTCTATTTTTGATTTTGAATTGTTGCTTTTATAATTGTTGACAACTTTGCATACGATTTGGATTATTCTTTGGACTTATTATTATATATTGATTGTTGAGGGGTTGTCATACGATTTTGAATAGGAAAAATGGATTCTGTACCGGCTGTTGCTAAAATTTTCCAAAAGTCCGGCATTCGATGCTGCATAAAAACATGCGGTAAATCTAGGCGATATGGTGAAAAGATAAGAATGTTTAAGTTTCCTCCCTATGACTCAGCTATGGGTCAAATTTGGCGAGAAAAATGTAATATTCCAACAAAAGATTGCACAAAAAAATTGTTGATTTGCGCCAATCACTTCTCAAGTTCTGACATTGGTAAAAAAAAGTTGAAATTCGGAGCTGTTCCGGTATTTAACTTAGAAGTTATTGAGGAAGATTACAAGTCGTTGGAACTTGATTGTCCAGCTAAAAAGAGCCGAACAATTAATTACTTTTAATTACTTTGTTTCAAAAAATGGACTTTCTGCCGATTTACTAAAAAAGATAATATTACGAAATTTAGCAATTTTGAACAGTTTTGGCATCATAGTTAAAGTTGTAATTTGTGACCAAGGGTCCTCTAACAGGAAGTGTTTCTTGGAATTGGGAGCTACTTTAGAAAAACCCTATTTTATGTATAATGGTAGTAAAACTTTCTGTGTATATGATTTTCCACATCTAATCAAATCATTAAGAAATGGTTGGCTTCAATGTGACCTTACAACACCAAATGGAGTTGCTAGTTTTAAAGTAGTTAAGGAACTATGGGAAATGGAGTGCAAATCTAATACAAAAATGTGTCTTAAACTTACAAGCCAGCACATATTTCCGAACTCTTTCGAAAAAATGAAAGTAAAACTAGCCACCCAAATTTTTAGTAGGACTGTTCAAGCAGCAATTAAAACTGTTATTGAGACAGTAGGCTTTAAAAGTTGCTCAAAAGAAGTTTGTTTATCTACGGAATGCTTCATAGGAAATATTGACAAAATATTTGACTGCCTAAATAGTGGTTCACTATCTTCAAAGAATTGTTATAAGTCTGCAGTTCAACTTAACAGTCCATCACACGAATATATAAAATTCTTCCTTGAATACCTCAATGAAATCTCATTTGTTGACAAAAAGAAAAAAGTATTTTTTTAGATGGAGTGAAATTTGCCTTAAACGCTGTATTACAATTAGTAGACGAGCTATTTCAAAAAAAATCCCAAATATTTTTTTTAATGACAAGAGCATTAAACCAAGATAAGCTCGAAAATATGTTCTCGGTTCTAAGACAAAAGGGTGGAAATAATATTAACTCCTCAGTTGCTGATATAAACACTTTATTAGCACGCTTAATGTCTGCAAATATAGTGCAGCTGAGTTCTTATAGTAACTGTGAAGAGCTGAGTGATACCACATTTGAAACGCTTTCAAATATTTTGTCAAATATGGACTTAGCTGATACAAATAATGAAGAACTCAGTCGAAACGAAAACTCTGAAATAGACATTAACATAGAAATCATTGATGATTTCGTATTAAATGATGACTTTCAGAATTGTTCGGAATTGGCGTCTTTAAGATACTTCATAGGTTATATCGTCTACAAAATGATACCGAAAATTAACTGCGATATTTGTGTTTGTATATTGAGAAAAGAAGACGAAGTATTAACAGTTCCTAGTGAACTTTTCATATTTCATAAAAATTACAATTCTCTTAAAGATTTTGGTAACGTTGCTCTTTCACAAATTTTCTTGAAGAAACATATTACATAGTGTTTAGCAATATATTTGACACACAACCACAAACTGTTGGTATAAAAAACTTGATAAAATCCAAATGCAAAAATGCCACACCGCAATGGTTTTCCACATGTTCTGATCATAAGGAAATAATATTGGACTTCATGATCTTAGTACTATTGAGGAAGCATTGCTCGTGGGCTTCAGAGAAAAAAAATTTACTAAAGCCCACAAACTTAAAATCCTGTCGCACTAAAGTTTTTGGGTTATTCTTCCCTATATACATATATCAGATTGAAATTTGCACAAAAATCCCAAATAATGGAATAACGTTAATTGGTGTTACCCGGCCCTTTTAGTTTACATCGAAAAAGTACGCGTACGAATACCAAGCGCAATTTTCAACTGAAGAAAACTAAATATAGAAATCTAAAACTTGAAACAAAATTTTGTCAACACCACGTGCATTCACGACGTTGGATAGCAACACAATACACACACACACATAAACATTTTAAGATTGCTCTCTCGTTGATTCTCTCTGATCGTGGCTGCTCTCTGGTTGTTACTCTCTGATCATGCTTACTCTCTCGTTGCTTGATCTTCCCTTCAGTTGTTCCGCCCGTACCATAAAGTGAAAAATCATCGCAGGCCGAGATGCGACTTCTGTATACTATTTATTCTGTGGTAATATTCTAAGACTTCAAGCCCCGGAAAAAAGCGAAGAGATCACATTTACAAGATATCAACCCTTACGACTTACGTCAGCCATCTCATTTGGGATAAGCTTGCTAAAATTTAGGAAGAATGTGCGACTAGAAACACGTAGGGCTAAACGCTATACGAAAAGGATAGCAGGCTAGATCAGAATTTATCCACAACGATAATGGGGAGCTCATTTCGGACAACGAAAGAGTTGCAGCCCAATAGAGGAGATGTTTCGATAAACTGCTCAATGTACATGGAAAGAGAGCAGCAATGGAAAATGGTATTATCCACACAGCAGAGGTTGAAGTAGAACTACTAACCATTAAGAAAGTAAAGAAACAAACCATCAGCTTAAGCATAACAAGGCCGCAGGAATCAATCAAAACAAAATCAACAGAAATCAAGACAAAAATTAATAGACAAGTTACATGTGCTCATCACAATTATATGGAACAGTGAAATTATCCCCGAGGAATGACTCGTGCTTCTTCCCGATGAAGGAGTTATTCAAAACAACTCTTTTGCCTCGCAATGATAAAATCCGCATTTATAAAACTATAATAAAGTCAGTCTCCTCGTCTCTCACTAAAGATAACGTGAAAATATTGTGTTGGCAGAACAAAGAGTGACCATCAAGCATATAGTTTAGGTTGTATCTCATAAGGCAGCGTTCAAAGAATCCTTGCGTATATGAAAAAGATCTCTGCGTGTTGAGTGCCGAGAACGGCAAAAGAAAAAATTAGTCGACATTTCGAGGGTGAATGTCAAGAAATTCCAAGCGGACCAGGAAAAAATTTTGTAACGTTTCGTGACCATGAAGGAGATCTGCATCTATATTTTGATCCTGAAACCAAACAACAATCGATGACTTGGAAGAGAAAGGCTATGGCATCCGTTTTTTGGGGCGCTGAAGAATAATTATGTTGGAAAATTTGGAAAAGGGTTCCACTATTTCGGGATTTTACTACGCAGGACAAATAAGAAGATTGCCGGAGGTCATTAGAGAAAAAAGACGTGACAAACTGCGAGCTGGAGGGCTGTTCACCAAGAAAACGCCCCGGCTCACAATGTCGCAATTGCGTCGACACCCAAGGCAAGAAATTTGAAGACGATGGCGAAATTATGGTCGATGTTGAGACGTTTTGGGAGGGTCAGGACAAAATGTTGTAGATGAAGTACAGATGGCTGGTGAATACTCTCTCCCACTCTCTTTCTGAATTATGTTTTTTATATGAATTTATTATATTATATTATATATTAGATTAAGCTGAAATAAGAATTACAATAAAGTGACACTTTTGCTGAAACGTTCTTCCAGCCAGTACCACAGAAAGATTTTTTTTTCCAAAGGAATCCTGGGTTTAGAAAAAAAGATGGGCTAAGCGTATTGATTTGTTAGGAGAATATGTAAAAAATTAAATCATTGTTTTGATGATAATCACCGTATTTTAATTTCATTATAATTACTTTTGGATCATCCCTCCTATTTTGGCTAAAGTTTTTGGTTACAGAAAAATGTGTGGAAAATGGATACCGCTTTCGGTAACAATGAAACAAAGACATATTTGTATGCGACTTTCTCAACATCATTGGAGCATTTTGGAAAAGACAAAGAGGGATTGATTTTTTGCGTCGTTTTATCACTTGGGACTACCACCATGATCCTGAATCAAAATAAAAGTAAAAGTGATAAAAGTTATTTAGGCTCCTGAAATTGGACAAGAAGGGTTTTAGCATGTTCTTTGGGATACAAAAGGAGTTTTGTTTGTATATTACCTCCCAACTGGTAAAACAAAAAAATGAGATTATAATTATTATAATCTTTCGGACCAATGGGATGTAAAAATGAAAATTGATTGAATTGATTAAGTTATGAACTTTTGAAACATCCACCCTATTGATCAGACTTGGCTCCCTCTGACGTTTGACTGTTTTCACATAAAAAAAAATACATTCGTGGAAAACGATTTTATCAAATGAAGAGGTATTAGCCGCCGTGAAAACTTTTTTCCAAAAGTCTTTCGGAGTCTCACTTCAGAAATGGAATCCATAAATAAGAAAATCACTAGAACAAGTGTATTGAAGTTGAAGGGATACTGAATAATAAAATGTATTTTGAATCATAAAATCGTGGTTTTCTTATCGAACGACAAAACTTATTGAACAACGTGGTAGTACGAGTATATTAATCTTCTTCAAACCTGCAGAAATCGCACCAACTCCAGAGTAACTTGAAGTGATATTGGAATTAAATTGTTGTACAATATTATAAATGTAAGAAGATTATATCCGAAGTTTTTGCTCTTCACATCTGTAAAATATAAATAGATACTTTGAACTAAGGTATTGAGGTTCATGTTTAGCAAATTTACCATCGATGCCCAGATACCAATTGGATTTTGAATTTTTACTTGTCCAAATTACATTTAAAAGGGCACTTGTTAGACAAAGTACAATTAAAATTATGAACAGCATTAAAATTTGCGTGTTTGTCAGTCTGTCTACGGTTGATCGTTTCAATGGTGCTGAGGTAGAATTTCTCATAAGTTTAGTATCGTGACCGGTGTAAATAACGATACCAAATACCCAAGATGTGTTACGTAGTACAGCACCACGTTGGAGCATTTGATCTGGACCCAGAGCCACCGTGCTGCCAGTAAAAACGAGAAATAATACATTTAAATATAATATTTTCGCAAAATATTGTTCTTACCTTTTTTCTTGTTCTTTAAGAACGCCGTTGAATTCATAGAGGAGACGATTTGGCAGTTCGGCTTCTATTACCCCATGAAAATATAATAGATCTTTTGTTTCTAACAGTTTTGCTGTCGATGGCACGCCCTGACGAATTTTTAAATTTGTTTCACCATCTAAATTGGCTGTTTCGATAAACGACATTCCTTGGGGTTCACTAAAAGTGCGCAAATTAAAACCAACAATATGTGAAAATGAAATCATACATACTCCTTTTTTAGATAAAAATATAATGAAATGTACATATGTACGAGTATATTTACATCGGGATTGAAATAGGTTAACAGACAATAAAAATATGTAGAGCTTATCGTGATCGGCTGGCCTCAATAGGCCTCAATATTGCGATTAAAAGAAACGGGCGTGCGTCGTGTGCGTTGGTTTTTCCCCTTGTATTTTCTTGTATGATTTCGTTGACCGTCTAGTAGCGTACTCGTATATGGTTCTAATGTTCTTGTTATTTAAGTTCGTACGCAGGTTTCACGAACAAGATGCTATCGACATCATACTTGGAGCTGATCTGTACGAATGGCTATAGCAAGATCAAATAAGACAAACTCCAACAAATATTTCTGTAGCACAAACCATACATCCCATTTATATGGGACAACCGCCCACTTATTCTTACAAACTGCCATTACCAAACTTAAAAGGTTTCGTCCAGAGCAGATGGAAATTTCTTGAACAAACGGACGGGGACGACCGAAATGACGCAAGATGAACGTTATTGCGAAGAGTTCTTCGGACGTTCACAGAGTTATATTGTTCGACAATCCTTAAAACGATGAATGGATTTTGTTAGTCTAAAAGACACCAAACGGGGAACATCTGTGAATCTTTTTTCTTAACAGAAACGGCTGGGGAAAGACCCCGGGATGAAGGTGATGTATGAGGAGTTCATAAGCCTTGGCCCTATGCAATACGTGCAGGAAGATACTGGGCCACCACATTTTTGCTATATTCCACACCGTGGAGTAAGGATGTAAGGAAGTAAACACCAAAGCAAAACTGAGAGCGATATTGAAAGCTTCGAGAAAGGGCAAGTTAGGTATATTTCTTAACTGGCTGTCTGCATGTGGGGCCGAAACGGCAGACGAATTAAGATACTGTGTTGCTGAAGTGGCGAACCCGTCGAGTTGGATTTATGGCAATTATTGAGAATTGTTACTGACAAATGTTAGTGGATGAGCAGAATGCAGACATACCGAGGATTATTTGGAATGGGCCAGAGGAAATCCCACTGCTTACAAACTGGTGACGTACGGTCTTAAGTGTTCCCCCTAATTGACAATTAAAGTTAATATACCTGTGTATGTAGGGAATCCTTTTACATACGCGATTGCCTCAATGAATCAGATTCAGTCATTGCAGTTCTTACTGGTTCTGCGAATCAGACTGCCTTGGTTATAAAGTGAACGTACATAAGTGCGATAACAGGAAAAATAGCTAAGCGGCAGTAGCTCTCACTAGCTGTAATGCACAATATTCCAAGTTAGTTAGCTTTTATTATTGTGTCGGGTAAGAGGATCTGATTAGTTATCTGCATGCGTCTGGGACGACCCGTTGCCTGAGTCATATCAGCAAGACTGGTCTAAATTCCGATTAATTTCTTAGTTGAACAAGAAGTACTTTTCTATTCTTCAAAAAATATTGCGAGTAGATAACACAGCAGTTACGAAACGTTTAATAGTATAAGGTATGATTCTGAAAAAAGGACATTGAGTGCGGTATAAGTTTCGAAATCGTGAGACGTCGAACGGCGTTTTTTTCACGTGTGAACTGATGCTTCAACGGTAGAAAAGAAAAGGTTTTTTTTTCAATGTATCGGAACTGGTGATTTCCAGTATCTTTCATCGTGCCTCCACAGTTCGCGGGCCTTTATCCCCCTTGGGACCCATTTCATTCAACGCATAATTGTACAATGAATAATTTGTGAGGTTTGCAAGGCCTAACAAATTGAACGGTTGGAGATGTCTATGTGTGAATGTGTATGTTCGCATGCACGTTTGGGACTTTTTTGTGAGGAAATTCTTGTAAAAGTATTATTATTAATTATCAGCGCAATTCGGCGTTTTGGAAATTGGAAGTTCAGAGCCTCGATACCCTTCGCCAAGCCTCCTTGTTTTAAGTGTATTTCTTTCATGTTTTGCTTTGCAATTTTTCACGCATTATTCGTTTGACTGTTCGTCCACTATCCATTCGTTTTACGTCATCTGTCCATCGTAGTTTTTGCGGACAATGTTTAGAGCTGAATAGAGTTGCTCGATTTCGTGATTGTGTAGTTTTAGCCTGTTTCTTCGTCCTGTTTTGCACCATAGCTTCTCCTTAAGATCTTGTTTTCAAACACCAGAGATCTGCTTTCTTCTTAGTCAGAGACCAAGTTTTACATCCATAAAGTGTCATTTTCATTATTATGGCTTTATAAATACGGATTTTGAGATTGCGAGACAAAAGAGATGATCTGAATAGTTCCTTCAACTGTTATGCGCTGTTATGCGTACCTACTTAGTACTTTTTTCAAGTTTGTAATTAAGCACAATCCTAAATAGGTACCTAGTGTCTTGTGCCTAGTAGTATTATACATATTATATTTTAATAGGATATTAAACAAACTTCAAGACTCGATTCATGAACTATTTATAATATGTTACTAAAAATTTGTACGGTACCCTCGGCGGGCGAGTCAGACTCGCACTTGTCTGGTTTTGTTATATTTATTTCACACAGGGATAGATGAAGTTATATAAGCTAGCCACTAGTTTCATAAAATACATAATATGTATATAAGAAATGTCATACTTAGCAAAGATAGTTAACCAGTTAGTCAAGGAGAGAAACGAGACGCAGTGGTTAGTATACTATCTTCGGGTGACACGGGGTTTGAATCCTATAATAGCTCAGATTAAGAAATCGTATTTCGGGGAAGTGCAATTGTCTGAGAAAAGGCTTTTTGAAATTCGTCGTTCAGAGTCGGCAATAAACAGAAAATCACCTATAGGGAAGGACAAATCATACACAATAGAGGTGATTGAGAGAAGCTTCAACTTTGGTCGGTACTCCACGGTTCTACGGAAACTTAATTGTCAATTTTTGTTCCTTCCTATCAGAGACAGGTAGCGACTTATTGTCATGAGAAAGAACCCGTGTTCTTTGTAATGTTCCACTCCGTTTTTTTCCTAGGTCTGCATTTGCCGTTACTTTTAAAATATAATACTATATTTGACGTCGATGCTAAGATTCCGTAAACGGATCTTAAACATTAACTTTTTCCAGTGAAAGAGACGCATGCTACAATTACCTGCACGGATTCTAGTCGCCTTGAGAGAGTGACTTAAAGAAACTTAAACTAATGGAGTTGGAAATGAAAGTTATAATTACTAATGTAAATCACCACACTTCAACAAAGCTCTTAAAAGGCAGAACTATCAAATATCAACGATAAATGAAAAATTTTACAACCTGTCACAGGCGAATGTGTTTTCAACGCTGGATACAAAAAAAAAGCATTTTAGCAAATTGTTCTCTATGAATGGAGCAGGGATCTGACATCTATCTGGACGTTACGTTTAAAATCGTATGCCCCTTGTATGTACTTCACCAACGCCAGGGATCTGGCAAAAAATCTTTAAAGCCATAGAAGACATAGACATATTGGTGTACGGTAGCGGTTCTTAAAAAAACTTGCCAGAAAAGATCATAACAATCTAGAAAGACTTGAAAATATTACGGCAGATTAATTTAAAGTTAAATTTAAAAAAAAACTTGTAGTAAAATGAATGATATCACTTTTTTAACTCCCGACGCAAAAAGAGGTGTTATAAGTTTTACGTTTCTGTTTGGCTGTGTATCTGTCTGTGGCTTCGTAGCTTCCGAACGAATGGACCGATTTTGGTGATTTCTTTTTGTTTGAAAGCTAACGCGTTTTTAGGCCATCAGCTCTTTTAAGTGGCGCAAAATTAATCACCCCTTCGGAAGATGTTATAATTTTTGCAAATGGCGTCGTACCTCAATCATATTTGACATTAGTGAACTAGACAGATGCAGTATACAAACAGATAAGCAATGGAGCGCTATACTTCGCAAGAGCGTGGAATAATTGGGTCGATTTTTTTGACAAATAATCGGTCGGTTGAATTTCGTGAATTTCTACGTCGATTTCCTATTCATGTCGCGCCAACTGGGCAAACATTCCGCTTAGCTACTCGACTTGAACCGACTGGAACCATAGGAGACCATGCAGGACGTAGCCGCTGCCGGACTTCGGTCGTTCGGCGAAATATCGCGGCTATGGCTACCGATGTCGCCGAGAACGAAGAAACATAAACCAGACGACGGGCCACGCAATTGAGCATAACCAAATGGACCCTACAGTGAATTTTAGAATTTTAGTGAAAAACTTACACATGTTCCCGTACAAAGGTCAAACAAGGTATCAGTTAATGCCTGCTGACCGTCAGTCGCGTGTGAATTAATGTCAAGCCATCCTTAATCAACAAAGAAGAGGGCGGTTTTGTGTCGAAAATCATCATGAGTAACGAGGCGCATTTACACTTAAGCGGTTACGTTAATAAGGAGAATCTTCGTTTCTGGGGCATTGAAAATCTGAGTGATTGGGCCGTATTTTTTTGAGGACGCCATCGACAACACGACCACTGTTACTGGCGAACGCTACAGGGCCATGATAAATGACTTCCGACTGTCGGAATTGGATGAGCGGGGCATTTGGTTTCAACAAGACGGTACACACGCAAACACAGCACGAGCCACAATGGATATTGTGAAGGAAGCGTTTCCTGGTCGCGTAATCACCCGTTTTGGCGATTTGGCATGGCCAGCAAGATCGCCAGATTTAACCATCCCAGACTTCTTTCTTTTGGGCTACTTGAGGAGAATATTCGACAGAAATTCGAACATTTATCACTGGAAATCTTGCGGAAAGTCATGGAAAATGCGATAAAACAGGTACAAATGTGTATCAACACTGGAGGTAGCTACTGGACGGATATCATCTTTTCCACATAACAGAAAAAATTGCAAAGGTCCAGACAGAGATTTCCATCACTCAAAGTATTTTTTTTTTTTATTTAGTAAAAAAGTTATTCAAAAACAAAATTGGATGATAAATCTTGCGTCACCTTGTACATACAAGAAGCCCTAGGCGTTTTTGCATAATACTTGAGAAAAATGTAATTTAAGTAGTTACCTATCGCAATTAGGGTCCGCGAGTAATTTAATAAAATAAAATAAAAATAAAATTAAAAATGTTAACTAACACCCGACACAAATAAAAACTTTAATAAGTAAAAAAATAAAATTTCTCTCGGCATTTTGACTTCATTAAAAGAACCTATTATTATTTTTAATATAAGCGCCGCCGGTAAGTAAATAAAAGAAAACAGAATACAAATAAAAAGAATATGGATAATTATAAAGTATGGATTATACAAAGACCACTCTACGTAAGCCACGTAAGTAAGTATCGAAACATTCATATCCAATATTTTAACGCAACGCACACGGCTCTCAAGCGAACGCCTCATATAGCAGTGGTACAATATCGAAATACTGCAGGATCTTAGTAGTAAGATAAATTGATGTACAAAACTAAGTTCATACGTACAATTTGAAATTAGTAGATATTTTTTTATTAATAGGTTCTTTTAATGAAGTCAAAAGGCCGAGAGAAAAAATTTATTTTTTTACTTTTTAAAGTCTTTTTGTGTCGGGGGTTACTTACAATTTTTAATTTAATTTTTATTTTGGGCATCTACTCACTGAGAGTGAATTGAAAGTCGAAAGCTGCCTCAACCTTTAAACGTCCAAAAAATGCAACAATTTGTTGAACTTTCTACTTATTTATCTCGCTTTCTTTCCAATCTAGCTAACATAGCAGAGTCTCTAGGAAAAATATGTTGTTGGGGACAAGGACAAGAGAACGCATTTTTTTAATTAAAAAGATTGATAACAGAATCTCCAATCTTGAGATATTTTGACGTACATAAGGATATCATTAATGATTCAATGTAACGCAAGCAATTTTTAAATTGAAACCGTATTGATGCAGAATGGCAAACGCGTCGCGAACACTAAAAAACACAGAGCAACAATATGCACAGGTGGAGAAGGAATGTTTGGCGATTGTGTTTGCGTGCAAAAGATTCGATCAATATTTGGCAGGAAAACGAAACATAGTCGTAGACTCACACCATATATCCTCATTGACAACTTTTAAGCCCCCAATCCTCTTGTCAACTGCATCGCGTGAGACTCGCACTCCAAAGGTACGTTATCAACCGAGGATGTTGAATCTATCGAACGGCCCTTCAAAAGGTTGAAACCTTGAAAACATCAAGTAAAACAATTATAGAGAGTGACTCGACAATATTAGCAATATCGTGATGACTTACAGTCCATAACGGCATTATTTTTAAAAAGGACCAATTGATAATTCCCGCTTCAAATCGAAATACTCAAGAGGATTCGGGTCACAAAGGTGTTCAAAGTTGTCTTCGAGAGACAAGAGGTGCAATCTTTTGGGCCGTAAAAATAACAAAAAAATATATTTTTGCCGGATCGAAGAGCCAATGCTTTAACCCCTTAACGAGCAGACATGTTGGAACAAAATCTGCAGACAGTTACCAAAATGTACTGAAAAAGGAAGCAACGAGTAGTGAAAAATCCGGAGGTACAATATTTGAGCAACGACAAGACCATCCTAGCAAAAGAGCACATCAGAACGACCAAATACGTGGTAGGAACAGAGCCTACGAATTGCATACAATATGAATAATACTTTTTGGTTACGGTTTTAATTTAATATTAGCTATGACTTGAATTTATTAAATAAACAAAGGGAGATGCAGTAGTAGTAGTAATAATAGAAATAGAACGATACATGTAATACGTACATATGTATGTATAAACACAGTATAAACCGTTGTATACGGGGATCAATAAATCAGTCTCTCATCTGATCGCGACGTATAGACTGCCTATTATAACATTCTGAATCACCTATGTTGTCTGTGATCTATTTGTCCTGTACGCGAATTTTGAGTCTTTAACTGACATGTGAGGAAAAAATTCGTAAAAACATTCAATAGCTTGACGTTATCGGGATTCGATTGCTACACAGCACACTATCCCTTGAGTATATTTGAATGTCATATAAAATTATATGTATACATGGAAAACAAAATGAAAAAAATAAATACCTTGAAGAAAGTAATAGGAGATCAGCCGGGAAAAATGTGTTGTTTTGTATTTTGACAATGTCCCCTACGGACAATTCCTGCCATCGAACCAAAGTCCAAGAACCTTCGCGTAAAGTTTCCACTTTTCTGTGATTAATTTCATTATCAGCTCTGTGGCGTTTCTGAAAATATAACAAGTTCTGAATTTGACGGAATTAAATTCGTTTGTAAACTTACGACATCCTCTACGATCTCTTTTAGAGCGCTCACTGAGAGAATGAATATAAGTGGGACTAGCGTCGTATATCTACCCGTTGGTGATACATCGGGAATTTGTTGCAATAATGCAATTAATAGGAAAAAACAGTTCGAATAACGTCTGAATTGTTCAAAGAGGAACGAAGGTAAAAAGCTCATGAAACTATAAACGAAAACAATTATTTATTTGTAGCGTGCCAATTTCTGCATCACTCACTTATATTTTGCGGTTGATATGTGATTGTTACAAAACTTTTGCAATTGTGGTCTGTTGATATATATAACCCTTTTATCTGCTTCATCAATAGCTACTCCGGACGTTGTTGCGTCGTCTTCATCTGGAAGCAAAAGTAAATAAATTCGTTAACATTTTATTTTTAATTAAATTAAGATTATTTAATTGTATATCAAGTATGTAGACCGAAAGTCGAAGAACTCTCTCA
This sequence comes from Merodon equestris, assembly GCA_958301585.1. NCBI lineage: Eukaryota > Metazoa > Arthropoda > Insecta > Diptera > Syrphidae > Merodon > Merodon equestris. Next base: position 75,912,113 of record OY284416.1, on the reverse strand, counting down.
ATCACTTTTTTATTCGTTCCTTTAAGTTTAGGATAATGTTCCACAGATCTTATTCCCGAGATAATGTTTTTTTTTTGTTTGGTTTTATCATGTTTCCATGACATTTTGTATTAAGTTGATATATCATATTTTTTTATAGTTTAAGGATAATAAATAGCAATCTAGTTCGTAATTAGAAATGTGTATATTACTAGTTTCCGGTTATTGAAAGTCACAAATATATTAACGTTTCTACGAATATATTGTATTGATTAGATAAATCCTTCTGTTCCTTAGTAAGAGAAATATCAAATATTTTTTAAGTATGTCATCATCAAATGTACCAAGAAATCTACTTATGTATGTGTCATCACGTTCGCTACACAGTATGCTTTTATCCTTGTTTTTTTTTTTTTTTTTTTTTTTCTTGTGTTGAAAAATTTATTTTCTATTGAAAATAAAAATAAAAGGCAAATTCAGTGTTAAAACAACTTACGAGTGAGTCGCAAACGAAGAGCTTTATACATATTCCTGATAGCCATTTCTTTAAACAGCGCAGATATTGTTTATGACATTATTTATACAATAATATATGTAGATATACTCAAAATAATAGTAAATTAGCCGTGCTCTTCGTTATATTTAAATACGAATCGAAGTTCATTTTTCGCTTTACACATTGAAGAGTACATTGTGATTAGAATCAACATTTATTAACCCGTTGCCTTATACACTCAAACATGAAAACCTTTTGGCTCACTTATATGATCTTTGAAGTTTATCACGAATGAAAGAAAATTGGTTTAAGTTTTTTCTTTTCACGATTTCTAGAGGTTTCTAAAGCTATTTACTTCCTTTAAAAAGCAAAAACTTTATATACTAAGTAAAATATTTATATCTCTTTAAGGTAAGTGGGATTTTATATGACACGAAAATACACTAATTCAGAACAAATTAGTCCACTTTATTCCAATACTTTCGAATGCTATTTGTAAAGGATGAAAATAAGTACTATACGAGTATTCTGTCGTGCAAGATTGACATCCTATTTGTCAACTAAAAGCTCTTGAAGTTGAAGCTTTTCGAAACTTCGTACGCAAAATCGTACGTAAAGCCAAAATGTTGACAAAACGTCAACCCCCGTAAAGAGGTGAAAATTTTGAGAAAATTAAGCTATGGGGTAGCAATTTGATGATTTTTGATGGCAATGAAATCTTAATTCCCCCTACAGAATAGGGGTTAGAATATACTCGCAACTGGGCTTGCCAGTCGTAAGGCCTGTTTCACACACGACGGTTTCGTCCGTATGGTTTTTTTTTCCGTACAAACGTTGATTTCACACACGACGGTTTTTTCCCATCCACAAGAGAAATAAGGTGTTCCATATCAACATCGGTCATATTGACGTACAAAATTAATATTCAAATATGATATAATTAATAGTGCGATAAATTAACAGCAAAGGACAGCAGACGAATAAAAACCGTCTCTTATGAAAGCTTGCATAGAGTCACGTAGATTTTCCTACCGTAGTGCTAAGGGGTATGGCTTATCTTCCTTGTGTAAACTATTTCCTCGATCGGACCTCCGGGTGGGAACTATGCAAGAGAGAGCATCCACGAAGACGAATGTACAAAAATTAAGGATAGACTCATGGAACGTAGCCAGCTTGTACAGAAGGGGTGGTTTCAAAATAGCATTCAATGAAATTAGTAAGAATAAATTGGACATCGGAGCGGTACAAGAAGTTCGACTTTCAACCACGGGCGGCGCAACAACCGTTGAGGACGGGAATACTTTCATTTGTGCCAGTACGAATACCCACAATCTTCTTCATCAGCAAAATGATGCAGAACGAAATGAAGTAGTATTAGGGCATATGTTCGATTTTTCACTTAGCCCTCAATTAGAAATCGTCGAGTGGACATCTGTACAACACAGTGATTTTGTTTAATAAGATAAAGTGGTATACGAGTATGTGTTTGATGTGTGCGACTTTTAGGATCCGCTGCAAGTACAGTTTTTTTCTTCTAGGAATTTATACATATATCATGCTGTCGACGGTTCAAGTTCGTACTCTTTTCGTTTACGAGTTCAAACTGGGACATAATGCGTCTCCGGCAGCCAAACACATAATTGACGCATTTGAGAATATAGCGGTAAACGAACGCACCACTTGACGTTGGTTTGGCAAGTTCCGTTCGGTAAATCTAAGCCTCGAAAACAAACCGCGTGGGAAACGGTAATTGAAGACGGTGCGGGGCATTGCAAATACGGTAGTCTTCCCCGTGACAGATTCCGCTATGCGTTTTACGTGAACACCTGCCTTGTCGGCTTAATTTCACGGTGGGCCATCCCACATGGGGTTGAAACGTCAACCAGCGTCCTTCAGGTGACTTCTATTAACCGGGATTAAGTCACCGTCCGTACCAGTTCGAAGCCATGTGCAGGGGACATGAACTTCCCCCTTGGCGAGGAGCGAGGCCTATCTAAACCTCTTCCGATCTAAGGGTCACGGCACCCTGTTGCAAGCAACAAATTTCCCGCGATTTGGGACAACCACAACCACCACGATACTCCCACAAGGGGGCCTACCTCAAGACAGGCCAGGACTGTCATTCATATATCTGACATTAGTGTCCCGGGGGCTCCTGTCTCCCGTGGTACCAGAATTAAGCTTCCGGTCGAGCCTCGCAACCGTAAAGGTTGCTCCAGTTGGGGTGCCCTACACCCTGAACTGGTAGCCAATTGGAGGAAGGAGGGAATGGGAAGGAGACGGAGATGAAGGGAGTGAGGAAGGGGAAGGAATGGGCTACCCCCGTGACAATAAGACGACACCTACCTCAAATAGGAAAATAAAAAAAACTCGACAAGTGGGTACACCAAGAATTCAACGATGCCCAAAAACTACGCCGTTTAGAAACCTGTGCATTGCTGATTCTAAGGCACCCAAATGCACCGTTTTTTACCGTGATGCAAAGTGGATTTTGTATGTCAACCGTAAAAGATCTGGGCGGTGGTTGGATGCAGACGAAAATCCAAAGCACACCCCCAAACTTGGTCTTCACCCAGAAAAGCTCTGGTGGACATCGAAAGGACCAATCCATTTTTCATTTCTTCAACCAGAGGAAGCGATAAATGCAGTCAAATATTGTGTGGAAATCGACATAATGTATACAAAATTGAGTGAAAAGCAACCTGCATTGGTCAATAGGCATGGTCCGATCCTGTTGCATGACAATACTAGACCCCATACCTCACACATAACGGTACAAAAGTTGCTACAGTTGGGATTCGAAATTCTTCCGCATCCACTCTCCTGATATTTCTCCAACGGATTATCACCTTTTCCGCAGTCTGGCGTCATTTTGTCGGCAAAAGGTGTTCCGAAACCGAGCAGAGGTCATAGAAGCCTTTGAAAATATTTTAGCAAGCCCTCTATTAAAAAGAAATAATGGACCATGAATCACGGTGGAAGAAGGTTATAGATGTCAATGGTCCATATTTTGGGTCTCCGCTACAACTATGTATATATGTACTTCTGAAGGTACTCTGCCCTACGGAAGATACTCGTAGGGTGAACAGGTAAAGGACGCGTTATATAAAACAATGGATGAAACATTTGACAATTTCTCATCCTGGTCGATGGGAAAATCCTTCTCGGGGACTTCAATGCGAAAATAGGAAAAGAACCAGTATATAGGCGAACATTAGGAGAATATTGTCTTGTCCTAAGCTTCGTCAGCTTAAAAGATATGATCAAACAAACACAAGAGAATACACAAGGCTACATGGATATAGCCGGACGGAGTAACGCGCAACCTAATTAATAAATTTCTGACGGATAGAGCAATGTAATAGGCGCTAAAGCATACAGAGGAGCGGATTGCGATTCAGACCGCATCCTAATCATCGCCAAAACTACAAGCCCGTAATGTTATAAGACTCCAAGCCTTGGAATATAGCGAAGAGATCATGCGTACAAGAATTAAACCCTACGAAAGGAAGAAAGCCATCTTCTTCGGGACAAAAAATGATAATGGCAAAGGAAAAAGGTTGTTAAAATTCAGGAAGAGTGTGCGGCTAAAAACATGAGAGCAATGTATGCAGAGCTAAACGCGATACGGAAAGGATACCAGGTCTTTCTAGCTTACGCTGACGATCTGAACCTGCTGGCAAATAGTAAGTTAAAAGAAATGTAGAAAGTCTAATAATAGCAAGAAAGGAGGTGTGGTTAGAAGAAAATGAAGAGAAAACCAAATATATGGTCACTGACCATATTTTTGGTCATTTCGATCGATCCAAACCTCGCACCTGATTGTATTCGATAAACGCTTTAAGAATGTGGATGAATTCGAATACCTGCCTACTATATTGACTGTTAAAAATGACATATGTTAAAGATGGAAATAAATAAAAGGCTGCATACGGGCAACGCTTTATTTCGATGGAGGAATTATTCAAAAGAATGCGATGTCCCGCAATGTTGAAATCCGCATTTATATAACTATAATCATGTCATTGACAATTTACGGATGTGAAACCTGGACTCTGTCTAAAAAGGAGGAAAATAGATTTCTTAAGAAGAATCTATGGTGGAAAATAGGACGAAAAAAAAGGCAAATGGAGAAAACTACACAACGAAGATCCCGAGGAATTCTATTCAGCCCCAAGCAATATCCGAGTAATTAAATTACGAAGATGGACAGAACATGTAGAACGAATGAACAGTGGACGATGAGTAATGAGTGAAAAACCCGTAAGAAATGGACTGCCGGAAAGACCGTGCTCCATCTAGGACAATATAAGGAAAGGATGGAGCTAGAAGACATGGGATAGAACAGCGAAACATGAAAGGAACACACTCATGACAGGGAAAGCAGCCCAGCAACAACAATAAAAAAATGCAACAATCAATACTCCCAGTGGAAGTGGACGTTATCTACCTTTGTGAGAATTGGGAAGGAGGAGGAGGATGATTTCATGGCAAATAACCTTCGCCAGTGAAGAGGACTTCATTTCGACAGAGGATCTTAAGATGATTTTCGAGTCTTTGAAGAGAAACAATTCGTAGGAACCGACGGTATATCCAATGTTGTGCTCAGGTCCCTCCAATCAGAGATGTACACCATCTTGTGCAAATTTCCGGTCGATAAGTCTACTTCCGAGCATTAGCAACTGTCAAAATGGGTTGATGATAATATAATCATTTCGAATAATCAACTCGGTTTTAGTGTAAGTGTAAGAACCAATATACGAGCGAGTGTCTGATTGACTTGGAAAATAATATTGAAAAGCTCGTTGCCTTTCGTTGAAGTAAAAAATTTGGCGCTTCGGTGGATGCTTCAGCCATATAATCATCCAAAACACTTAGCGAAACGGACAAAGGACTTTTCTCAATCTCCGGATTTGAATCCGATATAGAATCATACATGGCGACAAAAGATATAATATAATATATCAAGTAATAGCAATGAGCTGTGATTGCATCTGAAGGCTGCCTGGAGGACAATACCAAGAAAAACCGGCCAAAAATTGGTTGATGGGATGCCTCGCTGATGCTCAGGCGTGATTAACAATAAGAGTTACTCAACCAAATATTAGTAAAGGTAATAGGTTAAACATTTCGTGTACTTAATGACTGCATTCAATTTTCGTTACTTAGGACCCAACGGCTTGCAGTGTGAGCCTTATTTTAAAACCGTTCCTTATTATTTTCACAGCTTAATAAAACATATAGAACGCTTGTAATTTTTAATTTTTTTATTTAATTTTTGTTTAATTTTCTGTGGCTAAAATCCATGTCCGTAAGCATTTAATCCACTACTGTTTTATTTATGGAATTCCAAACCTAGATAACAATTCAACTTTCAATGAGTCTGATATGCTATCTGACTCCATCAGAAGAATTGTATCCCTGTATCTTCACACTAAGATTGGCATTGCGAGCGATTTCAATGTACAGAATTCTAATTGGATTCGACATTCAAGCCAGACAACACCCGAAGGACGGTATTTACAGATCTCTGCTGAAGTAAATATGACCCTAAACGAATACTTGGCACTGCAGATCATTCCGCCAACACTTTGGCCCCGTTTCTCACCTCTCATCCTGACAAATATTCTATTGCCATATTGTCGCCTCTAGGTTCGTCTGACCACGGTGTCGTATCGCTAATTTCTCGTCTTCACCCCACACAGTTAGAGAGCAAATTCCTAAAAGAACAGTATGGCTATACGAGAAAGCTAATTGGAGCGGTCTTTCTTAAGGAATTTTAACTGGTCATTATGTTTCCTCGCGAACATTCTTTTGCTGGGTATGAGATCCTTCATTCCTCGCAGAGTGAAGAGTATCAAACCCAAGGCAAATGCGTGGTATGATTCGAGCTGTAAAGGAGCCATCAGATTGAGAAAGTTGAGTTTTCGGTTTTACAAAGCCAAAGCAATCCATTAATTAGACGTGAAAAATTCTCCCATGAACAAAAGTTAAGGCAAAAAGTACTACAATGTCCCAAGGGTAGCAAAAACGTTTGGTCATTCGTGAAAAACCTAAGGAATTCAGCCTCGTCTTCAATTCCCATACTCATTTACAATGACATTCCAGCTGTCAGCTCTTTAGACAAGGCCAATCTGCTTGCTGCCAGATTCCACTTTGTCTCCGCCTGTATTTGAGAGAGTTGATTCCACCATGGGACAAATCCATTTTCGCACTCGTACAGTTACCAAGAGTATTTAAAGATCTCAACGTACATAAATCCGCTGGTCCGGATGGTATACTTCCAATACTTCTGAAGACGTGTTCTTCTGCGCTAGCAAAACCACTGCGTAAGCTTTGTCATCTGTCCTACTATTCAAGTCTCTTTCCAAGTAGATGGAAAACAGCATTTGTCCAGCCCGTCCCTAAAAAGAACGAATCTTCGTCCCCCTCTTCATACCGACGCATAGCACTAACGTCCCTTCTTGCCAAGGTCAAGGAAACGCTGATAAACAAGCAGCTTATTAAATATCTTGAATCGCGGCAGCTTCTTAATATACGGCAATACGGTTTCCGCAGCAACAGGTGATTTGATGGCATATCTCACCCAAAAGTGGACCAATCTTTGCACAATTTAGGCGAAAGCAAGATCCTTGCGCTTGATATTTCAAAAGTATTTGACAGAGTTTGGCATCAGGCTCGTTTGTCGAAAATGCGTGCTTATGGCATCGATAAATCCCTGCTTCTATGGATTAGAAATTACCTTTCGAACCGTGTTCAATTCAAGTTGTTTTGCATGGGTTCAGGCCTGATATTCATTAAATAAATGCTGGTGTCCCCCACGGTTCGGTTTTGTCTCCGATTCTCTTTCTCATTTTTATGAATGATCTCTTGTCTGTTATTTCTACTCCAATCCACTCCTTCGCTGATAATAGTACACTCAGCTTTACACTTTCATTCCAAGACGCACGACCCTGTTCATCGGCTGTAGAATTGGAACGGCAGCGTATGTTAAGCACATTGAATTCTGACCTTGACAGCATAATCAATTGGGGTAAAAACAATAGAGTGCTTTTATGCTCAATGCTGTCTACTGTCACTAAAGCGAACCCTTAAAAATCAGCCATTATCCACGAATGGCGCTTTTGTCGATGAAATTGAAAAACTTTCCATCTTTGGTATGTGTATCAATACAAAACTTAATTGGAATGATCACATATTTGAAGTCGCCAAAAACACGGCAAAATGCCTAAGTTTCGGTGCAAGAAATATTTTATCTCCTCCGATTTGGCTTCAATTTATAAGTCCTACATCCGCCCCAAGCTTGAGTATAACGCTCATATCTGGTCTGATGCCCCTAAGACCTCACTGCACCTACTAGATAGAATACAACAGTGAGCGATAAAACTTATAGGAGACAGTAATATCGCAAAGTCAATTGACTCGCTTGAACGCCAACGTAATGTGTCTTCCTTGTCACTGTTTCATAGCTATTTTAACAACCGTTGCTAAAGGTTGGCCAATTGCATTCCCCATTTCCATGAATTCTGCCGCAATACTCGTCTTGCCAGGAATGATCATCAGTTCACCCTCAAGCCTGCTTTCGGACGTACAATTAAGTTCTGAGATTCGTTTCTCAGCCGCACAACACGATTATGGAATGCTTTTCCCAATCCAATATTTCCTACTATCACTACAGTACACAGGCATTTAAGACCAATGTGCACAGGTAATTCTCTTCCTTTTCTCCCTCTGTACCTTCGGCCCGTGCTGTGTCTTGGTTCCGAACACTTAAGAGTAATCATAATCCCTTTTGCGCACGCAAATTATGACAAAAAAAAAAAAAAAAAAAAAAACGGTTGTCTGTCATGTCTCGTGATCTGTATGTACTGTTTCTATAGTGTGTAGGGTAAATTGTAGTCGCTTCGGCATCCCATCCTACATATACAGGGTGTCCCACGAGCAGTGTGCCAAAAAGCTAGAGCGTGTAGGTCTGGTCAACACAAGAAAAAAATCGTTCGGGAGGGGGGGCCTATTCCCCCCGTTTAGCCGGGAGGGGCAATTTTCTAAAAAATTTACTTAATTTGGAAAAAAAATTATTAAAAATCAACTGTTACATCCACAATGGCGTGATATACTTTTTTTGTAAAGCCAGAAACATCTTCTTTCATCTTGTTTTTAAACGAAGCTGTTTTAAGGAACAGTTTTTGAGAAATTAATTTTCTAACCCAAAATTTTGAAAAAAAAAATTTCGAACTATTTTTTTTTCAGAATTGTATGTAATTAAGTACTAATTTTTTTTCAAAAATTCAATTCTCTTATTAGTTTTTAGTTAAAAACAGAAAACCGGATGCAAAAATGTCTTGTAGTTTTGGAGAAATTAAAAAAAAACCCGAACCACTTTTTTCTAAGAAAACACTTTTTTTTGGTTTTAACGCGGCTGGACTTGTAGGCAAATTAATGTATGAAACATTGACCTCTTTTTTATTATTTTTAAAAAAATCGAAGTTTTCTTATAATAAATTTTCAATATGATCCCCATTTTTTAGAAGACAAAGATTATATCTCCTTCTAATGGCTGCACATACATAAGTCTATGCTTGACAAATTTTCCTGCAATTTGACTCCAGCGAGTTCAATCCGTTCTTTCAGTTGTTCCAAAGATACTATTTCCACTTCGTAAACATAATTCTTCATGAATCCCCACACATAAAAATCTAGAGGAGTTAAATCTGGTGATCTAGGTGGCCATTCCGTGGGGCCCCTTCTTCCGATCCAACGGTCACTAAAATGATCATCCAGCCAGTTTCTAACCCGTAAGCTGTAGTGTGCTGGTGCCCCATCTTGCTGGTAGATTAAATTATCTGCTATGGCCAAAGGAACGTTGTCCATCAAATCGGGCAAAAGGTCTCGTAGGAACTGCAGGTATGCTTCTCCATTAATAACGGCATTCAAAAACCAGGGCCCGATTACAGTTTGTCCAACAATACCAAGCCAAACATTACAGCTAAAGCGGTGTTGTGATTTATTTTGTTTTTTGTTGTGTGGATTGGTCCTACTCCAATGATGCAAATTGTGGAAGTTAGTAACCCAATCTCTGGTAAACTGTGCTTCGTCCGTCCAGAATATCCTTGCAAAATAGTTTCGTTCAGTTTCATCTCGAAGCTGTAATGATCGACAAAATTCTGCTCTCAAAAACTTGTCGTTTGAGATGAGTTCCTGAACTGGCCTAAAATGGTACGGGTGTAAGTTTTCGGTATGAAGCACTCTACATACTCTAGATTTGGGCACTCGAAGCATAATAGCTATCCTCCTTGTATTAAGGGAGGGATTACGTCGGACCAAATCCAAAATTCTTTCATCTAAGATTCCTGATCCATCTGTAACTGATCTTTCGTTTCTTCGATGCTCTAGCACTCCGTGCTCTCGCAGACGTCGGTGGATTCTTAAAAACATGCTACGACTGGGACACCTCCGATTGGGATATCTTTCAGCGTAGAGTCTTTCGGCTTCACGACCTCGACCGTTAGCTAAACCGTAGCAGAAGTGCATGTCCGTTAATTCTTCTCGAGAGTATGAGTTTGACATCGTAACGTGTTGATGAGTTAACGTCCAATTTGGAAATGGTTTTTTATTAAAAATACGATGCCTTTTATTTACATTTGAATTGCAAATATTTTGTTTTTCAATAAAGAAAAATTGCGGTTTTATTGTCTTAAGGTCCTAGCGGGTGAAACGCATCGGCGGCGGGCGGACCCAGACGAAATTGACAGGTCAGTTTTCAGGCGTTATCAATGAAAAAAAAGGATTAATCCAGGGTTATTTCAATACTGTGTCACTTTATTGTATCCTCATAAAACTCCGAATTTTTTAAAAATAATAAAAAAGAGGTCAATGTTTCATACATTAATTTGCCTACAAGTCCAGCCGCGTTAAAACCAAAAAAAAGGTTTTTCTTAGAAAAAAATGGTTCGGGTTTTTTTTTAATTTCTCAAAAACTACAAGACATTTTTGCATCCGGTTTTCTGTTTTTAACTAAAAACTAATAAGAGAATTGAATTTTTGAAAAAAAATTAGTACTTAATTACATATAATTTTGAGAAAAAATAGTTCGAAATTTTTTTTTTCAAAATGTTGAGTTTGAAAATTAATTTCTCAAAAACTGTTTCTTAAAACAGCTTCGTTTAAAAACAAGATGAAAGAAGAGGTTGCTGGCCTTACAAGAAAGTATATCACGGCATTGTGGATGTAACTTTTGATTTTTAATATTTTTTTTTCCAAATTAAGTAATTTTTTTCCCGTACGATTTTTTTCTTGTCTTGACCAGACCTATACGCTCTAGCTTTTTGGCACATTGCTCGTGGGACACCCTGTATATATGTATTGTATACATATATATTAATTTAGGTAGGTAAAGCTAGTTCCTACTTCTTAGATGACATTACAGCTCACGGAGAGCCAGAGCCAAGCTTCTCTCAATCACTTACATATGTTGTATGCGGTTTGTTTTTCACAAAAGTGAACGGGATCTGTCTACTGTCGATTCCGAACGCCGAGCGCCTAGAAGCATTTTCACGGCAAGTATACTACGGGGGGTTTTGCCAGTACCCCGCCGAGGAGAGAAGCCGCGTAATGAACATTAGATGGCGTTGGTGTTATCGGGATCCGAACTCGCTCATCGTGCGTCAGAGGCCGACACACGACCCACTGCGCCACAGTGGTCTCAAGGTTAAGCTAGTTAGTATTACGAAAGAAAATAACCATTAAGCATAAAGATGCTATAACAGTGCTTAACGTTTCTGATATATTGATCTAGCAAAAACGTAAGGAAACGCTTTGATTGCATTTCACAAGCCAAAGGGAAAAACAAACTGTTATTGTTGATTTTGCTGTCAAAACAGTTTAAGCTACCCGAATATTTGAATACGAATATGTGCTTTTTAAGTGTTTTTTATTTATATTTGTTTTTCATGCAATTTTTGATATAAAGAAATAATAAATGATTTTTTTGTGCAAAACCAATTATTTTCTTTTCCTTGTCGTGTATTTGTTAATTTGAATGTTTCGATAATCCGTACTCACTTGATCCGGATTAGCGAGACATTACAATATAATAAATATTTAAGGTCTTGTTTAAATATTACCTTTAATCTGTCAGTTTATAAACCTTGATACCTCTATTAACAATCAAACTATTATGTATTGTAGGTTTGTTCAAATTTAATAGATAACACCCCAACATATTCCTCTGTAAGACACCAATAAGGTGCTTTTGTACGTAATACATATGAAAGAAAATATCTGTTTCTTAAAGCGCTTATAAAGCGTTGTTAAAAACACGCATTTAATTCAGTTTGCATATAAACGCATGCTCACTTTTTGTTGGTGTCACCCCTTCCTTTTTCTTGCCTTCGCTCGTCGATTCTTGACAGTTAAATGTGCTCGTTTGTCTCCGTACACCGCCATAAAATAATCTCCAACAGTTTAACACATAAAGATAGATGCGATTTATTATTAGAAATCCAATTCGACGAATTTCTTGACAGCTTTCTTGCAGACAAGTTATTGGTCCTGCCATTTTCTGCTTTTAAATCGTATTTTTATAATAATTTAAGTAGTGAAACGGAGCAAAATTTATTTCAACTCAATTGTCTGGCGCATGAAATTTTGCCCTCAGTGATTCCACTGATCTAAAAATTGGTTTTATCTAAAAGTAAGAGGAAAAAACAAAACAAAATATGTTGGATGAAGGATTTAAAGTAAGGATGAGTGAAAAAAGTTGCAACTTAGGACAGTTTAAGAATAATTTAAGCAAAGCCATAAAGTAAAGTTAGTAGTTTTAAAGCAATTTAATTGTTTTATTGTCCGTATCAGTGTAAATAAAATTAATTAAATAAAACGATATTGTAACTAGTGTAGTTTTTCATAATAATAATAAATATATTTACTATAAAATAGTGACTTTATTATTTTAATACATTCCAAGCCCATAGTAAGTTTAGATGCCGGTCCCAGAACCTTAACATACCGTAATTAGGAGCGGCAGTTTGTGTTAAATGTGAAATTTTTAAACGTTCTTTCGATATAGAATCAAAGCGTTTAGGAACTTTAAAACGACATAATATATTAAATATGACCTGCCCCATTATAGCTTGAGTAAAAGTATTATATTTTGAACTCAATTGGCATATTCATTATTGAATAATCCGTATTCTTATTCAATGTAATAACGTTCTCTTAAGAAACGTTTAACCACCAGTTTACCGAGTAAGGTGAAGCCAAAGTGTATATATCCTGAATGGGGGTACGTGTCATTAATTCACATGACAAGTTTCAATGTGTTCCTATAAATAGTTTATTAACAAAAAAAAATTGCAGCAGACAAGAAGTCTTTGTTAGCGAGGTTTTCCTTAAAATGGGTAAACTTGAATATCGTGGGGTCATAATCACCTTGTGCAAAAAATAAGGAATGCGAAAGCTTTGCGTAAGATGAGTGCCGCATTTATTGAATGCCGATCAAAAGTAAATGCGCAAATAATTTTCGCAGTAACCCATTTTGTAGGCGATTTGTTACCATAGGAGTTGATGGTTTGGCGCCAAAGAAATCGAAATCGATTGCATCTGCCGGAAAGGTCATGGATAGCATGTTTTGGGGTAGATGACATTGCAAAAGGCAGAATAATTAAAGTCGAATACTACTTCCCATATTCTTCTGATTTGGCACCCTCAGATTTTAATTTTTTCACAAACTTGAAGAAATTTGTTTCTGGGAAGCGCTTCGCAACCAATGAAGGAGTTGGGAGGGCCGTCGACGAATATTTTGACATCCTAACGCTGAAGAGATGCTGGACCATGTCGGTCGAAGTCAAAGGAGAACAATATAGAAAAATAAAATCACTTTTTAATTGAAAGTCGCAGTCTTTCATTGTCATGCCGAGAACTTTTCATCTTACCCTCGTAATAAGCGATAGCGTATTATCGCCCATATGTATATCTTTCCAAGGCGCGTAAAATAATAAAATAATAACTGCCCTTCTCCTTCGCGTGGCCGGATACCTTGTCGCGGTGCGAAGGTTCAGTAAAGGTCAATGACTCTTGAGAATTTACTCTCTATGACTAGACATGAATTCTCTATGACGAGACATGAAGTGTATCCCCGCCACTCCTCTCCCTTCCCCTGGGCTGGACGAAGTTGTACACCGTACCGTGCCGAGAGTCAACCAGGCTGGGGGCCCAGTTTAAATAATAGCCTAGTCGCAAACGGTGTCTCCAGGATACCAGACACCTGGATCAAGTAGCCTTGCCTGTATACTGCGGGGCTCTGTACAGGTCGACCACCCATTCCTGTGCTACTCGTGGCAATACGCATATTAAAGAATAAAAATGAATAGCAAAAAAGAAGATACTATAGGAAATAATAATAATAAAATACAATACATCCTCTGAAGAGACAGTGTAACCGGGACTCTCCTTCAGGGACTACAAATTGGTACCGCTATCCAATCCTATCCGAATTCTTGGCTTCATCACAGGTAAGCAACACCATGCAAGTGGACCTTGAAACTGAGACTCAGCTGCTGGAAGAAAATATCGACCCTAAGGCTACAAGAGGTCGTTGCAATACATCAAAAAGATGAGCGAAAAATTCTTGATAAAGAAGCACAAGAAAGAGGTAGACAAATTCGAGAAGAAATTAGCTCCCATCTCTACTCACGCTGCTAAAACGGACACAGGGCGAGAGAAGAAGCCATCGAGCACGGCCCCTATCATATTGATTCGACAACAGCCAACAAAACAGCGCACAGCAACCGAGCACCTCCAAAGGACACACTGCCTCAGGATCGAAGCAGAACGTCAAGAGGGGGCGCTCCGGGGAACAAACTCTAAGGGAAGCGAAAAAGGCGAAAACATCAGCCAGCTTCAACCTCCCCATGAGTCTACAAGTGGCCATTGTCGATCCTTCCAACTCTGATGAACGACGAGATCAACTTCGACGGAGCAGGCTGGCAGAAAGGAGTCAAAGTCGTCGGTTGTGACAACCAGAAGTCCCTAGACTTCTTAAAGCGCACAATCGACAATTGCGGCGAAATCTGGCAGAAGGATAAACTCGAGGTTAACCCTCGCTCGATGGTTCCGCTTCGTACATTGGCTTCAATATGGATTCCTCCACCGGTTCCCGAAAAGGACGAGTCCATATTTAGGCTAATTGACAAGCAAAATAAATAGCTTGATACTCATAGCTGGAGAATAATTTCTTCAGCCAACAGTAAAAACGGAGTGGGAAAAGACCTCATGGTGACTATTGACTAAAAGTCAGTCGACCACATCCGTAGCAGATCTGGCAGCATGAAGTTCAGGCTGGGAGCCCTGAGGATAAGGCTCTCCAATGAACCGCGGTAAGTCAAAGGAGCTGCTAGTGGTGCAAATTTATTTACACCACTGTAAAGCAGTCACTGACGACTTGATGATGCACATGCTGCAGGAAGATGTGCATATAGCCTTCATCCAAGAACCTTGGCTCCTGAGGAACTATGTAAATTCAGGGATTAAGGTCTAAGGTATACAATTTATACTATCCACACACTGAAGGTAAGCTACGAACCTGTATAGTCGCCAAAAAATACCTCAATAATTTTGTCCTAAGTACATACAGCAATAGAGTGTGGTAAGTGGTAACATACGAACAACAGAACAAATTTTGCTCCTATCGTCCGCATACTTGCCATACGATGAAGAGGACTCACCTCCAGACGCAGTCCGAACAATTGTGCGACATGCCAAGTCATGCGGATCGTGTCTATTGATAGGTTGCGACGCCAATGGCCACCACACTCAATGGGGAAGCAGCGACATTAATAAAAGGCGTGAGTCGATTTCATAGTCTCCACCAACCTCAACATATGCAACAAAGGTAACACCATGTTTCATATTTGTGCAGCGTCTTCCAAGCAGAAATCCCAGCAATTGAGAAAACAGCCAAACACCTACAGGTAACCGATATCCCACCATCGGATATCACTATCTTTGTAGACAGCCAGGCTGCAATGAAGTCAATAGGATCCTGTACAACGAGATCAAAGGCTGTCAATCTCACGACTCACTGAAGCCCATCACACACCACAAAGTCAAATTCTGCCGGCTCACAGGTCAATCGCAGGGAACGAAAGAGCGGACGAATTGGCCACGCAAGGGTCTGAAATGGACATCAGCGAAGCAGACACGTCATTGCAACCACCGATCAGCGCATTATACCGGATCATAAATGACACAATTATAAAAGAAGCCAACTCGTCTTGGCTTACAAGAAACGAAAGCCACACGACCAGATTATCTTGGTCAGAGCTCAATACCGAAAAAACAGAGAAGCTTTTGGCGTTGGACCGAAACCCGATCTGTATGCTCGTCGGAATGATCACAGGACACTGTCCCATCGGAGCAATGCTCCGGAAATGGAATTCGGGATCCAGCGATTTCTGCCAGAGCTGCGGCGATGAGGAAGAAACCGAGACGATCCAACATCTGCTTTGCCACTGCCTAGCTCTCCAGAATCGGTGCCTAGCTTCGCTGGGCCAAAGATTCTTTACAGAGATTGCGGACGTAGCAAATGCGGATATATCGGATCTTCCAAAATTCATAAAGATCACATGGTGGTTTCAGCCGCTAGGACAGGTTAATTATATCCACAAATGAAGGGAATCACAATGGGCTCTTTGGTCTCCGGGTAGAAGTGATGCTCCACCATCACACTCCTCTTCTTTAACCTAACTAACCTGATGACAATCGGTAATTTTCAGATCGCATAACATTAAAAACTTCGCTTGGTTATATACCTACTAGGGTAGCGTAAAAAAAATCATATAAACAGACCACGATTCTCAGAAGGTGCATTCATCAAAATGGACATAAATGAAACTAGAGCTCCTTGAGTACCTATGCTTGGAAAAAAAAAACTGTCTACGAAGGTCATAAACAGCAACTTGGGGAAAACGTTGCGGGACTATTCATCTTCATATTCCACAGTAGAACTCCGGGCTAAGGAGTTTAAGCTGGACAGAATATCCTTTTGCAGTTATGCTTGATAGGAAAAACGAGTCTCGTCTTGGCGAACGTTTATTATTAGGTAGTGACATAAAACATGGAATATGATGCATGTTAAAGAATCTCTTTCCAACATATCAAAATGAATCAAAAATGTTGTGTTGGCAGATCGAAGAGGGAGCATCAGGCATAAAACTGAGGTCACTGGGATCTCACATGGCAGCATTCAAAGAATCATTGCGAATGAATTGCATATAAAAAAGGTCTCTGCGTGTTGGGTACCGAGGATGTTAACCGACGAGCAAAAGAATAAACGAATCAACATTTTGAGAGTGAATTTCGAGAAGTTCCAAGCAGTTCAGGAAATGTTTTTGTTAAGTCGTTTCGTGATCATGGACGAGATTCGCCATTTTGGTCCTGGAACCAAACAACAATCGATGACTTCGAAGCTTTCTCACCGACGTCAATTGTCAAGTTCGGCGGGAAAGTTTATGGCATCCCTTTTTAGGGACGCTTAAGGCATAATTATGGTGGAATATTTGGAAAAGGGAGTCCGTATTTCAGGATCTTGCTACAAAGACCAAACAAGAAGATTGTGAGAGATCTTTAAAGAAAAAAGACGCGGCAAACTGCGAGCTGGAATGCTGTCTCATCTGATTAACCCGTTTCATCCAAAGCAATAAACATATCATCAGCTCTTTAACCTCAATGGGGTGATTCGCTCCAGCCTCAATTAAATGTTAAAAAAATTAAGAAGCGAGAGATTTTGGATACCGATTTTTTTTTTAATTGTAACCTTATGTAGAATAGGCCACTGATACGCTTAATGCTTTTCGTGGAAATCATTGTTCTGACAACGAATTGAGTTTGAATTATGATAAGTACATAGATGGTACTGATAGAAGAACATTCTTTTCGCATGATTGCGGCTATAATAGGATGCCCTCATTCAATCATTATGCAACTTATGAAGAATAAAGAAATTTAGATTTTCTATAGAAAAAGGCCCAAAGCGAAAACGTAAATCAATCCAGAAAAAGGACAGTGTATTACAAAGAATTAGCATAAAAGATCGCTTTAAAAGTGTTGACCGTATAGAAGCAGATCTGCGTGAATTTCATCAAGTTGATTTTAGAGCCGAAACTACACCTAAGCAACTGTGAGACCACTTCAGAGCAGTGTTTGACGCTGTTTAAGCGCAATCCGAAGGAGTTTCTGCGTCGTTTCGTGACAGTCGACGAAACATGGATCCACTGGTACACACCAGAGACCAAAGAACAGTCGAAACAGTTGACTTCACCCGGCAAACGTGCTCCAAAGAAGGCGAAGAAAGCGAAGGAAAGGTGATGGCCACCGTTTTCTGGGATTCACAAGATGTGATCCACATCGACTACCTGGAGAAAACGGTCACAGGGCTGTACTCTGCCAAATTATTGGGCCGATTCGACGCCGAATTGAAGAAAAAACGGCTCCACTTGGCAAAGAAAAAAGTGCTCTTCCACTATGATAACGCACCGGCTCACACCTCCGCCCTCGCCACTGCCAAATTGGTCGAATTGGGCTACGAACTGCTGCCCCATCCACCATATTCTCCAGATTTGGCCCCGTGCGACTTCTGTTTGTTTCCAAACTTGAAAAAGTCACTCGCCGGGCAGAAATTTCAGTCGAATGAGGTCATCGCCGTCACGGATGCCTACTTTGCAGACCTCGAGAAAACGTATTTTTCAGACGGGTTACAGAAGTTAGAGCATCGGGTCAAGTGTATCGAGTTAAAATGAGACTATATTGAAAATTAAATCGCCATTTCTCCAAAATGTTTGTTTTTCTTTTGTAGGCTAAGTACTTATAGGACCACCCTGGTACGGTGCGGATATCAAAAACTCTAATCAAAACTTTTAACATACAACAAAGCACGTTTTACACCAAAATGAGGCAAAACAAAGTATTTATGTACATACGTATACTCATTAAGGCATCTATCTTATTTTGTTTCTCTAAATATTGACGGCCTATATAACCATTTTTAATGACAACCAATTAGAAGAGTATACATTCCTTCTTATGAGTACGATATTTGTAGTGCCATTTTGTCTAGTGTATTTTGTAATTGATTGGAAGTAGTCTGAGACTGGATTTTACGAGCACTGTATCGTGGCTAATGTAATGATTTCAGCCGTTTCACTTTCAGCATCTCTATTATTCTATGTCCATGGGAAAAAAGTGAGCTTTGTTAGATTCAAAGATAAATAGTTTAACAACGTAAATACAATTGTTTTTCAGTACGGATGAGTGATAGATTAATGCCGAATTGACGATTCGTGATTATTCTAATAGGTTAGAGATAACTGAACTCATTTTATATGACGTAATACAATATATGCTTCATTATAGTTCTTATCTTACCAATTTTCCATGGTTTTGAAGTATATATTTGCGTTACTACGTAAGTCACAAAACTCTATTGTTTTCCTTGATGATGTTGATTAGATTATTTTCATTATGTCAAGCGTGATTCATCTGTCATTTTTCCTCATTTTGTTGGTGAATAATCTAATTTTTTAAATCTCTGAATTCAGTGCACATTAGCAAATTTTCCGTCTTCTTCTTCTTCTTCTTTTCCTTTTTCCGGCGTTGTTATGGTCAGAAGTGTAGGACCATAACCTTCCCACTTAACTGCATTCCTACTGGTCCGCTTGTGGAGTCCGCCGGTTTGACCTCAGAAAGTAGCGGCAGGCTTTCCGGTTTTACTTCATCGCTGAGGCCAATCAAATGCTGGTGTTTTTGCATTTGTTTTTCGGCCTGCCTTTTTTTTGTGACACGGGCATGCTCCAGATTTTTTTGTTTGATCTTACTCTTACAACACCGGTGATCTCCAGTCGTGTCAACCCACTGATTTGCATGTACACTTGTGGGGCAGTTTAATGGTGGTATATGTGTCCCTAGGCTCACCTTGGTGTTTTCTAAATTGCCTAGATGTGATTTTTGTTTACCTTTGTTTTAGTCGCCTTTTACGACAAGCGAGAGGTATCGCTGCAGGGATATTCTTAACCCGTCCCTGCACGGAGCAAAAATTCCGTGTCTAGCTAAAATCCTAGCTTTAAATTTACACAAGATTGCTTCCGGTTTACAATTTTATTCTTTTATTTACAAAACTTCAGTGCTTTCCAGTCATTGTCAGAGTTATATAGTTTGTGGGTGTTAGTTGTTCCTATGGGTTAGATATGCTATTCTATAGTATTATATAGTATTTTATAGATATGCTACATTTAATAGTCTTCTTAGATAAGATGACGAGCTGTAGTGTGCTTTCTTTAACATCGTCTTTGAAAAAGTCGTTTAAAGCTCACTGACCAACAAAAAAGACACAATCTATTTTAACTCAGTACAACTGATTATGTTAAAAGGTACCGGTAGTACGAGTACAATGGCATCGGCCTAGTTAGGCGTGTTTTTTTATCCAATACACGGGCCCTGTTAAACGAATGTTTGGATTGGCAAATAAGTAATGTTGTTTTCACTCGTAGACAGAGCTAGGTCTTCTTCAATGTCTTCTGCATTACCGTTAGAATCTTTTTTCTCTTAACATTTGATTGCTTGGACTTTAATAAGCATTCTTTAGAAGCAAATCGTGTGTGATTTCGTTTAGAACTGTAAGTTAAGTATAATTTAAACCGTATCATATACAACAGTTGAAAATAATTGAAATACTCTTGGATTCGTAAAAAGCTCGATATATTGGTGCCACGTTATTGAAAGAGATACATTTAACGCAAAATTTGCGATACGAGTCTCAAACGTAATGATGGTTTACAACAATATCAGTCGAAAACGATCATGGTCTAAGCGTGACATACCTTATCAAACCACAACGAAAGCCAATCGGTCACTCGAATAAAACGATAAATTCAGATGTTTACTGCTAACAACTAGGTAAACTGGTTAAAGCAATTAAGAAAACAGCTAGAATATGTGATTCGAAAGGGCATTGCGTTCTACGATGACAATGCTATACCCCACAAATCTTTCATAAGTCCCGAAAAATGTTTGCAGCATGGTTGGGAAGTGATCCATCATATACCCCAAATCTTGTATCACCATGTTACAATGATTACCATGTATTTCGATGTTTGCCAAATTTTCGAACGAGAAAACTGACTCTTATGATGACGATCTTAAGTCGAACATAATTCAGTTTGTTACCGTTAAGACTCAAAAGTTCTACGAGCATGACATTATGAAGTTGCCAAAAATATGGCAAGTGGTCATCAACCAAAATGGAAATTATATAATTGTTTCTTGTCCCTTGCATATCATTTACATATACATGTATATTACAAGTCCAAATAAGTATATATGTAAATGCGAGGGTTGACCTAAAATGAATAATAATCGGGCATTTCAAGTCTGCAAAAAAAATCCTAACTTATCAACTCATTAGGTTAGCGTAAAAAAAAAACGTATAAATAGACCACGATTCCCAAGAATCGTTTGAATACAAACCGTCGAAGGAATAACATCAAAATGGAGAAAAACGAAATTAAAGCTCATTAACTGCCTCTGATTGTAAAAAACATTCCTATTGTACATAGGAATTTGAGGAAAACATTGGGAGAAATTCCTCGCGAATGAATTGCATAAGAAGAGACTCTAAGACCGTTGGGTACCGAAAATGTAAGGCGATGAGCAAAAGAAAAAAACATGGATATTTCGAGTCTGAATTTCGATAAGTTCCAAGCAGATCAGGTAATGTTTTTGTTAGGTTTCGTAACTATGGACGAGGCCTGGATCCACCATTTTGATCCTGAACTCAAACAATAATCAATGACAATGACTGAAAGGTTACTCGTATGACATCCGTTTTTTGAGAGGCTGAAGAAATAGTTATGGTAGAACATTTGGAAAAAGGAGCCACTATTTCGGGATCTTGCGAGTTGGAGTGCTTTTTACCAAACGCATCAGCTCACAAAGCCGCAGTTGCCATGGCTGCCATTTAAGAAAAAGGATTCAAACTACTCGAATACTCTCATTGTAACTCCCACTGTCTTTTAAACATTCTTGGCCTGACACGTAGCGTTCCAATCAGCAAAAATGTATGTTTCCTGCCAAGGTTGTATTTTCGTATGACAATTTTTAACTTATTCTCCCAAGTAGTTTGTTTACATACACGAATTTTAGCTGTAGATGTTTTGTGTGTATTTCGTTAAAATTCTTCAATTTCAAATCAACGCCTAACGCAATTTATCCGAAATTGACAAAAGCTTCTTCAATGTCAACCGTTAAATGTGGTCGCATATCCCTACAAATTGGCCAACGTGAGAGACGGTCAAAACCCGCAACACATCGGAAACCATCGAAAAAGTGGAAAATATAGTTTTGGACGATAGGCTAATGGGGATATTGGAAGAAAGGGTGTGAAACATTTGCAAGATGGGTTGGCTGGATTATTATTATTATCGGAGCTCGGAAGCACAGAGCATCGAACCTTTCGCCAATATTCCCCGTCATGAGTGTGCTCCTTATATGTTTCGCTATTCTGTGTCATCTCTTCTAATTGTATGTTTATATTGCCCGCCTTCCTGGCGGTATTTTTCCTACGGGTTTTTCACTCATTATTCGTTCGTCCACTGTCCATTCGTTCTACGTGTCCTGCCCATCTTAGCCTTCGCGATTTGATTACTCGGAAAATACTTTCATGTAGTTTTGTTCATTCGCCTGTTTCTTCGTCCTGTTTCCCACCATATATTCTCTTTTTTTCTTTTCCTTAGTCAGTAACAGCTTGGTATCAGAGATATTCCTCGGTAATTGTATTCATTCCTGGGAGATGGTTTCATTGTTCTGTACAGTTGTGATAGGCCCTCTTTCTCCTGCCTATTGTTATTCTTAAGCCAATGGATTATTTTTTTACTGCCTTAATAGTTCCCAGTTCTACCATCAGACTTCTACTTGAACCTCTGCTGTGTGGATAACACTGTTTTCTTGCTTCTGGCTCTACATGTACATTCAGCGGTTTATCGAAATATCTCCGCCATTGGGCTGCAGCTCTTTCGTTTTCTGAAGTTCTCCATTATCGTTACGAATATGCTGAATGCCGATTAAAAGCAAATGGGCAAACGATTTTCAAATGCAGGCCGATGGTTCAGCGCCAAAGAAAGCGAAGTCGAGCGCATCTGCCGAAAAGGGCATGATCAGCGTGTTTTGGTTTGCGAAAGAGATCCTGTTAATTGATTATCTTGCAAAAGGCAGAACAATGACAGGCGAATATTACTCCAACTTCGTCATCAGCCAGATGCTAAAATCGCAGGAAGAGACCTGGTTTGAAGATGAAAAAAATAATCTTTCACCTGGACAACGCACCTATACGCAAGGGTGCATTCGAAATGAAAAACTATGGCATTCTGATACGATCTACCTTCTATTCTTCTGATTTGGCATCCTCAGACTTACATCTGTTTTCGAACAAGTAGAAATCTGATTCTGGAAATGTTTCTCATGCATCGAAGAAATGGCTGTAGATGACAGTTTTCTAGACGCTGGACAAAGTCTATTGAAGTCAAGGGGATTATGTAGAAAAATAGAAACATTTTTTTAACTGTTGCAGTGCCCCATGTTAATAACAAAAAAAAAATGATTTCATTGTCACGCCGAGAACTTTAGACTTTACCCTCTTCCATACAGTTTAAGACATGTGAACTAAAACACAACTAAACTTGAATTTTGTACTATTAAGTAAATGCATAACCACGAAGGGGCTAATGGCAATTCAAAAAGAGACACAAAGCAAGAATTAGCCAGCATGTGTATAAATTTCTTTCACATTAACTTGGCTTTTGTATTTGCTATGACTTTCGATGTTCTATTCATAGTAAAAGCAATATACATACATACATACATATATAGTAAATACATTTTAAAAATATGATGTCTGTATATGCAATTTTCCTTGAAACTATTACTTTGAAATATGTCTTTTATATATGCAGTTTATCTGATACAAAATCCATTATAAAAATACTAATATAAAATGTGTTCCTAGTTATTTATCCAATATGTCAGTAGTAAAAGACAAAAAAAAAAAAACAACAAATAAAATAATACATATCGGACATCATTTAAAATACATACTTCTTACTCGTAAGAACTATTTTGTAGTGAAATCGGTATTTTCATACCATCCATATATATTTATGATGGAATTATAATCAAATCTCTTAGCTGTTATTCGTTGGCAACACGGATCACTCAAAATAAAAAATATAAATAGTGATTGTGCATTCTTATGAGAGCATCGCTTAGATCCAGCATAATATCAACAAAATTATAATATACTCGTATTTACTACATACTATTCTCTGTACTCTTATGCATGCTTACTGTAAAGTTGACAAATCTGTTCTGCTCTATTTATCTGATGCATGTTTGTCTTGATTAGGGTTTATTTTCATTGGCCAATGTTCAATTTTCATTTCGGTTCATGGACAAATTTAATACAAAATATGAGCAAATGTATAAGTAAATAAAAAAGTTGATTTAATAATTACTTTTTCGTTAAGCACTTTTTTACGTAACATAATAAAGAATTATAGGAAACGATCATAGTTTATTTAAATAACAAATTTAGAACGAATAAAAGAGCGGACAAAAAAATAGACTAAAGCATAATATCACAGCAAATAAGAGTACACGGATGAAGACAATCAAATGGGGGCAAGTCTCGCGCTATACTAAATTAAATATACATTTTTCGAAACGTCCATTCTAATGAAATACTGCTCGCGACTTCTTGTAATATTGTAAAAATGTTGATTCAGGTGAATGGGAGCTAATTGATTTGCGTACTTTGTGTATTTTTCCTCTTGATCGATTATTAAAAGTGAAGAAACGCTTCTACCTCTTAAGTTTTAGGGTGTTTAGTCCTAATTACAATATTTTAGAGGTTTTTCTCGAATTCGCAGCGACACACATCAGATATTAAACAGCTCGTCAACCCAGCAGGAAAGGTGTTAAAAATGTGCTTTCTTAAAACCAAGCAATATAAAGTGTGATTGCACCAGATAGTGTAATAAATAAATTGAGATTTGCGCTTTTCTAAAGAAAATTAGCACATTTTACTAGGCGATAAAAATAACACGCAACATGCAAAAGAAACATTCCATTAACCTGTTCCCGGCGACCAAAATTAATAGTCCACAAGAAGGTAACAACGAAGTTTTATAGGTTACGTTACTAAATTTCAATGACGTGAAAAGAGTTTGTTCAAACTAAGGGACTTCGTTCGTAGCGTTATCATTCTATTTGGTGACATTAACTTTCTATCGGGGATAATTACACCGTTAAGCCTGTCTTTATTATAGTTTTTTCAAATCAATTAATCCGTTTCAAATCAATATGGCAAAGATCAGGGTATATTTTCTATTTCTCAGTTAATACAAAAAATCGTATGGTGCACATTAAAGCCCGATAAACGTTAACGCATACTGATGAGTTTCTTGATAGGGATGGACGACTTGGTGTAGAATTTATAGAAAAGATGAGAATTCTCTATTGCCTAGTGTGAGCATCGACTTTTTTAGTGAACATGGTGTTAATAACTTATTACTGTAGAATATTTACTGTTCATGGCCTATATTCACCATAGAGGTGATACGTTCATATATTTGCAGCTATTCGAAATTGGCATGTCAGCGTAATTTTGTATAGTACAATGGAAAATTAATTAAAATTCTTATCTTTGGAGTCAAATCAGATTATTGAATGATTGTTAAAAATGTTTGAGATGGTTTGCTGCATTTAAAAGTGGTCATACAAGTCTTGAAGATATTCCACGTAAAGAACATCCAAAATATCTCTGAAAGATTAGCGGTTAACCGAGAACGAATCAGTAGAAGCCCTAGGCATCTTATACATATTTATGTCAGTGTAAGCAATATATTGGTTAAAGTTTTAGGGTAATAGAAAGATGGGTGCAAAATTGGTGCAACTTTCGCTAAAAATGGAATAAAAACGCACTCGTAAATGACTTTCTTAACAACATTAAAAAAATAAAAAGGATTTTGTGCGTCACTATCGTCTAGCACCATTATCCTGAATCTAAACAATGGATTAAGGTGTTGTGTGAACTTTCTACTTCGGCTCCAGAATCCAGAAATCGACCAAGTTTTCAGCATCAGTGTTTTGAGATTCAAAAAAAATTTTGTTTATGCAGTTCAAAAAAATGCAAAGATCAGTGAATTAAAGTATGAAATCATTTAAAGGAGTAAGGGGTAGTCAATATTACTGGTAAGTAGGTCATGGCTTGATTCCTAGAATCAAACCGAGAGAAAACCAAAAACAGGAAAGGCCTTGCTGAAATGTGTGGCAACAACGTTTATTTCCTTGCTGTCCTCAAGTGCACAGTACACACAAGGATTGTGAGACAAATTCAACTAGGTTGGTAGTTGTCGATGAAACTTATAGGTATCGTAGACGATACTTTCAAAAGATTTGGGAATACAAATTAGTCTAGCAATAGGGCGATGGTTGGACCCCTCATTTTCGTCCTTCTTTGATGGTTGGGATAATTAAAGCATTTTTCTTTGAAATAAGGCTGTGAAAGCTAAGAGCATTTTTTTTAAACTATGGAGAGGCAGTCAGGGACGGACGAGTTATAAGTTATGTATTTTCTCGATGA
Organism: Merodon equestris; assembly: GCA_958301585.1. Lineage (NCBI taxonomy): Eukaryota > Metazoa > Arthropoda > Insecta > Diptera > Syrphidae > Merodon > Merodon equestris. The sequence continues at coordinate 75,885,954 of OY284416.1, read as the reverse complement.
CTAAGTACAATACTTAACACAGAAAATTTTTTTCAATGAGAAGACTATAGTGTGACCTGACTGTGATGTTATTCCTCCATAAGGAGACGTATGGAGATGTATGTATGGTGCTTGGTTATAGGAATCTAAGCCAGTTGAAAAGCAGATTATATGTAAACCACCATCTTGTTTAAATATAATAATAAACCGATGGGTCGCATACAAATTCGATGGCGAACCTTTTTTGGGAGTAGTTGGCGGGAGTCGTTGTGCCAGAAAAAAAAATTAAAATCTATTTTTTTTAATTCAATCAAAATCCAAATATTATGTACTTATGTATAGTATTCGAACAAAAGAACAAATAAAATATTTCTATGAAATAGGATAATGCAATGGAGTTTCTTCCTATGTTCTTCATTCCTCTCAATTCAATTGTTCGTACGAGTTGGGAACATGTTCCGTCTTTATAAGTACTCGTTTTCAAAACGTTCTTTCTTAGAATTTCTAATTCCAACATTTATAGCAATGTAGTTTTTTTGCGGTAGTTTTCGACTATCGTTTTTCGTCACCTATGACTCATCAAACGATAATGGTGTTGGGCAATAAGTTTCACCAGCTCGTCAATATGATCGTGAAAACTACACCATTCAAACACAAGTGGATACATAAGGCTACGTGGATATCAACGGACGGAGTAACGCGCAACCAAATTGATAATTTTTCGACAAATAGAAGACACCATACCAACATACTAGACGTTAAAGCATACAGAGGAGCAGATTGCGATTCAGACCACACCTTAATCATCGCCAAAATTAAAAGTCGAATCCATCGTATGCAGCATCGATAACAGGAAGAAATTAATAACCGGTTCACCCTGCTAGATGAGATGGAAACTAACGACAAAACAAAACAGGTAGATACAGCATGGTCAACAATAAAAAGGGTTGTAAAGGAGGCAGAGGAGAACAAACGGGACTATTGCAAAGTCCCCAAATGAAAGTCTTGGTTCGACGAAAAAGTAAAAGTCCGTAAAGATCAAACTACAAGCCCTGTAAAATAGCGAAGAGATCACGCGTATAAGATGGTATCAAACCCTACGAAAGGAAGTCAGCCATCTCTCTCCCTTGGGGTAAAAAACGACGACAAAGGAAAAAGACTGCTAGAATTCAGGAAGGATGTGCGGCCAAAAATACGAAAGCAATGCATGCAGAGTTAATCGCTGTACGAAAAGGCCTGAAATTCACTTCGGACAATGAAAGAGTTGCAGCCAAATGGAGGAGATATTTCCATAAACTGCTTAATGTGCGTGGAGAGCAGCAGCAATAGAAATCTACACAGCAAGAATTCTGGTACAACTCCCAACCATTAAGTTATCGAAGCAATCCATTGACTTAAGAATAACAAGGTTCGCAGGAGTCGGCCTGATACCATCGGAATTAATAAAATATACAAAAAAGGATGGCCGAACACAAGCTGCTTTCAAGTTATTACAAGGTGCTATCAAATAATCTGTTAAAGGAACTGACATCATACGGAAATAATAGGAGATTACCAATGTGGCTTAAAGTGGAATCGCTCGAGTATCCAGATTTTATAACAACTTTTAGAAAAGAAATGGGAATTCCCCGAAACGGTGCGCCAAAAGCGTTAGATTTAAAAAAAAGCATATGACTCTATAAATTGATACAAATATACCTGAAGAGAAATAAAGGACAAGTTACAGTAGGAAATTTCTTATCGGAAACATTCGAGATACGTGAAGGATTAAAACAAGGAGATGCCTTGTCACCACTTCTTTTTATTTTAGTGCTGGAATGTAATGAGATTCCTTAAGGAAAAGGAGAGGGTTATAACCCTTGATGAATCATATTCGTTCTAGCTTACATTGACGATCTGGACCTGCTGGGAGATAGTGAGGAAACAATGAAAAGAAATGTAGAAATTACGGGAAAGGACGTAGGCTTAGGAGCAAATGAAGGGGAAATCAAATATGTATATGGCCATTAACCGAATTGGATTGATTCAAACCTCGCGTCTGTCTGATAGAAAAATTAAAAAGTGGACGAATGGCTATGACAGCCAAAAACGACATAAAGAATGAAATAAGTAAAGGGCTACATATAGGCAACGCGTGCTTCTTTGTATTCTAAACAACTCTTTGTCAGCGAAACATGAAGGAGCATACTCATGACAGAACGGCTGTCAATCAGGTTCTGAACTGCCGAGTTCCAAATGGCCTATAATAGTTATAATAAATAATTCTATGTGAAGGGATACACATATATAAACTGTAACTTTTTTATTGTAACACAATTATATAACACATCTGCTTATACCAAGCTGCAACTTGGACAACAATTTAAGATTAAATGAAGGAAGAACAAACAAAAATGCAGTCAAAAGTTAGCGTTGCTATTCACAATATTCAGTGCATGCTTAAATATGTACATAGAAATTAGAATAATTCTTTTTCTTATTAACTCTGTATGCCACTTAGATATTGAGTGCTCAATTAGAGACTTCACTTTGCACGAGCAACTAGTACGTGTGCAAAATTCTAGAAGATGATACTTCATCGAATCATTTTGTTTTATTTACTTTTGAAGTGCCACCATGGAATGTGCTCATTTTTAGTCGATATAACATATAAACGAGATCTTTCGAAAAACAATGAAACTTGCTTGTACCCAATGACCCAATTAAATAATCGGAAGAAGCGTGTCATAATATTTGAAGGTGGAGGAACAGCAAAAGTAAGTTAAGTTAATTGGCTCATTTGTAAGAAATATGAGTAAAATATTGCTTTTATTGAAAATCAGATTATTTTTGGATTTTCTCAACCGCTGCAATTTCTGGGATGGGATTCCTATCACCAATTAACGCTTAGTTACACTTTTCATCTGCAGTATAATCCTCCAACTGTTCCAATATACTGGTGGACATATTTTTATGATAGTTCCTTTTGGTCACATGCCACTAAAAGAAGTATTAGAAGAAGTAACACCAGAATATATTGGTTTAATTGCTGGACTCAACCCTTGAATCAAAATAAGATTCTTGTTCAGCGCTATTCTCTACAACCAATCTTGACTTATGACACTAGCCAAATAGTTTTATGCAATGTTATTCAAGAAATTGTAAGCAGGCAAGTATAGCAAATATTTTAACTGTTATATATTTTATAATCACGCTACTTATATATAGGGTTTATTTATTTTCTGCAAGAAGCTTACTTCATTTGATGTGTGAATTTGCGTTTAAACCAGCTCATGAAGCAAATGTCCTATACGAAATGGTAAAGACAATATTCAAGTGCGAATCGTCAAATAAAAAATATTCATCCCTAAAACAAAACTAGCTGATTTATGATTTTATCTTAGTTAATTGTATTATATGCTTTCCTATAAATAAAATAAAAGATGTGAAATAGATATTGACACACAGATATTGTGTTGGTCCGGCGACTTCTTACTGAAAACCAACTAACTAACATTCACATGTACGTGTTACAGACTCAATGGACCAGACCCAACATTTTTTTTTCAATTACTTACATGTGAATGATATATTTGGATCATATTTCCTGTGAATTGGACTTACTATTCATTATCGAAATGCGAGTTTCGTGACAAGTGTACTGTAGAGGGTTTAGTCATTGCCAAATACTATTCCGATTACTTAACTGTTACGTGATTCGAAGCCCATGACACAAGAGGGTAAAATGAAAATTTCTCCGACTGATGGGATGGTGTTCCAATCAGTAAACATATATGTTTCTCACCTGGGTGCACGTGTTATTAGTTCGTATGATAAGTTTCAACTTATTCTCTCAAGTATTATAGTTTGTTTACACGAATTTTATGAATGGCGTCTTGTGGGGTTGTGCGTTAATATTGATAAACCTGGACATCGTGCGGTCATAAGAGTCTTGGTTCTGAATGGATTGACCCTTAAGGAAATTCACATGAAGTTGACGAAAGTATATGGGGATTCTACATTTCAACCGTTAAAAAGTGGGCAGCTGACTCGAAGGTGGCTCAAGTGAAGGACGACAAAAACCGAAACTATGCCGGAAAAGTGCATGAGATCGTTAGGCGCGTGAAGATGAATTAGATAGATGGGGCACTGGGGATATCGGAAAAAAGAGAGTAGATGGTTATCGCATTTGCTGAGTGCCGATAAAAAAAAATGCGCAAACGATTTTCCCAGAAATATACCCATAGACTAGAGACTAAACGCCAGAAACGAAATAGCAGTTCAAGCAGTGGATGGAAGCCGGTGGTTTAGTGCCAAAGAAAGCGAAGTCGATTGCATCTATCGGGAAGGTCATAGTCAGCGTGTTTTGGGACGTGAAAGTGATCCTGTTAATTGATTAATTTGCAAAAGACAGAACAATTATAGGTGAACTCTGCCTTCTTGGCCAGCTACAGGCCAAAATTCGCGAGAAGCGGCCCTACTTGAAACAGAAACAATTCGTCCTTCACTAGGACAACGCACGGGTGTGTTGGCGATGGAAAAACTGCGGGGTACGATTGACTCGGCTCTCCCTCGTATTCTCCTGATTTGGCACCCTCAAATCTCAGTCTGTTTCCAAACTCAAAGAAATTTGTTTCTGGGGAACCCTTTGCATCCAATGAAGTTGAGTGGGCCGTAGATGAATATTTTTACAGTCTTCAAGACTCTCACTTCAGGAAAGAGATGACGATGTTGGAGAAGCGTCGAACCAAGTGTATTGAATTGAAGGTACATAGATTAAGTACAGCGTGCGCCATCTCATATGGATCGATGTAAACTTCGAATAGCTTCAACAATACTCAACCGATTTTGGAAATTCAAAAACATTAAACCATTTATTTTGATTAATTTTTGAAAACAATATCAATTAAATGACCGCCTTTATTGCCGATGCAAAAATAGGCTCGTTTTCGCGCATTCTCCATGACATTTCCGAGCATTTCGGTTTAAATTTCTGCGATTCCCGCACGAATGTTTCTTTTGCTGTTCTATTGTCTTCGGGCCGTTAGCATACACCTTGCTTTTCAAGTATTCCCAAAGAAAAAAGTCTGGAGGAGTCAAATCGGCGATCTCAGAGGTCAATATCGCCCTTTTTTGACATCAATCTTCCAGGGAACTTCTTGAGGAAAAGGTTCATTGTTTTGTCCGCAGTATGGCATGTCCCGCATGTCTTGAAACCAAAAGTGAAATAAGCCTTTTTTACGCATTTCTGAGACCACATAATGGGCCAACATCCACCGATATCGACCGCCACCCACTGTATCGCCAACTTTAAAGAAATCCTTTAAAATTCTCCGCAAAGTGGTCCCACTGATGCCTAACTGCTGCGAACGGCGCCGATATGACAAACTTGGATCTTCTTGAACACTGGCCTTCAGAGACTGAATAGATGAGTTTGAACGCCGCCGACGTGGCCTAGGTTGCACAAGAGGGATTGCTACAGAACCAAATTGAAAAAAATTCGAGGCCCAACGACGAATTGTATCTTTTTTGGGCGCAACACGATCATGATATTTTGCACGATACGCACGTTGAGTTAGCACAATCGAGCGTTCATTTTTAATGAACATTAAAACTATGTCCACGTGTACTTTTGGTGTGAAGCGATTCATGCTTAAAATTGTACTGAATTGACATATAAAAATCTGTTGACAATTGTTGAAGTTATTCGAAGTTTACATCGACCCATATGAGATGGCGCAACCTGTATTATTATAGGTATATTATTACCGGACGTTTGGAACTCAGAAATTCAGAAATTCTAGTTGCATCGCTGTTCTATTCCGTTTATTTTAGGTCCATCCTTATATTGTCTGGAACTAGAATATCTTGTTTTCAAAGACTCAAATTTATTTTTTTTCCTCCTTCTTAGTCAGAGACCAAGTTTCATATCCGTGTCTCTAAATATCATATGTCCATCGGATTACTGATTAAAAATTGAGCATGGTGTGAAACTCACTTTCTAGAAATTTCCAGACTTCTTAGTTCTGAAAACGTCTGCTACTCTCCGCCCATTTTCTTTTCTAAGTTTTTTTTTTACTGGTCCAAATACGCATTTGTCTAATGGTTGCAGTTTATCGCATTCTTCTTCTTCTTCCTTTTTCCGGCGTTGTTATGGTCAGAAGTGTAGGACCATAACCTTCCCACTTAACTGCATTCCTACTGGTCCGCTTGTGGGGTCCGCCGGTTTGACCTCAGAAAGGAGCGGCAGGCTTCCCGGTTTGGGATTACTTCATCGCTGAGGCCAATCAAATGCTGGTGTTTTTGCATTTGTTTGCACCAATTGTTTTTCGGCCTGCCTTTTTTGCGTGTTGAAATTGGAACGTTGATTGATATAGCCTTTTGGACGGGGTTCAAAGGATCTCTCCTTTGAACATGGCAATACCAACTGAGTCGGTCGCGCTCTATCTTTCTTGTGATGGTTTCTTTTACGTGGAGGCTTCCTCGGATCTTTGAACTTCTAATTCTGTCACGCTTTGTTACTCCCGCTGTCATGCGAAGCATCTTCATCTCAGCTGCCGTTAATTTGCTCTCATACTTTTTGTGCATTGTCCAGCATTGTGAACCGTATGTGAGCGCCGGACGTACAACTGAAGTTTAGAGCCTTCCTTTCAGCTTAGGGGAAATTTTTCGATCACAGAAGATGGCGGAGTTTTCCCGCCACTTCATCCACCCTATGCTTACGCGATGGTTGATGTCGTCATCACAAGTTGCTTCTTTATTAATCATAGATCCCAGATATTTAAACTTTTCACACTTGGGAAGCACTCTTCCATTCAAGTAAATGTCTGGAATAGGCTGATGAGGGTCAGAGAACGGGCAGCACAGATACTCTGTCTTCTTTGAACTAATACGATACCCGTGTCCCTCAAAAATGTCCACCCACACATCAAGTGCTCGTTGTAGGGACGCCTGATCATCACTTATAATGGCTCCATCGTCAGCAAAGAATAGCTGGTGCACATTGGGGTCCGTCACTTTTCCTTCAAGCAAGCAATCAAGGGCTGCTATAAAGAGCAGTGGGCTGAAGACGCTCCCTTGGTCTACACCGAATTTGATTGCGAACTCTTCGGTGACTCCTGCGGTACATCTTACTCTTGTCGTTGCTCTATTGTACATGTCTCGCGATGCTTTTCCATCATGACCCTTATACTTTAGATTGCATCTGTTGTTGATTTACCCGAGACAAACCCGCACTGGTCATCAGATAGTCGTATTATTTTCCGCAGTCGGCTATCTAATACCCGTTCAACGAACTTCATGGTGTGCGACATCAGCTTGACAGAACGGTAGTTATCACAATTTCGCGCATCACCCTTTCCTTTGTGCAAAGGAAGAAAATAGCTTTCCCTCCATTGATTAGGCATAGTGTCACCTCTCATAAGTTTGGAGATAAGATCCATGAGCCATCTAGACCCGATGTCTCGCATCTTTTTCCAGAACTCAGAGGGTATCCCGTCCGGCCCAACAGCTTTTCTTTTCTTGGAGTTTTTAATCGCGTACCGAACTTCTTCGACTGTGATGTCGGATATTTCGGCATGATTCGGGTCGGCTCTTGGAAAGTACACTCGGGGAAACTGTTCGTTCAGAAGTTCCTCGCAATACTGTCGCCATCTGTGGAGAATTTTTTCGTCTTCCACAAGGAGTTGGCCTTCAGCATTGTTAATAAACTTTGGGAAACGAATCTCCTGAGCATTTCTTCTTCTCTGGGCGGCTATCTTAAAGATATTTGCTCCTTTGTTCAAATTGCTTTGTCGAAGCTCCTGGGTAGCCTGGTTCCTGTCAGACGCGGAAGATGATATTTCTTCCAACTCCTGATATAGGCCTTCCATGCTTTTCGCTTTGAATTCGGCGCACTTTTTCTTCGCGATACCTTTGCAATATCTATATACCTTTTCACGGCGAGCTTTTTCCTCTCTATTAGTAGAAGAGCACTTTGACCAAGCTTGGAAAGCCATTTTCTTTTCGTGTATCACTGCTTTGGCTTCGTCTGTCCACCACCATCTTTTGCGTGTTGGCAGAGGCCTTTAGATGTTCCGAGCAGTGATTTGGCTTTCTCCAGGCCAGATTGTTGTAGGGAATCCCACATGTCTTGTGCTCTGCACTCCTCATTACGGACCTCATCGATAATGGAAAAGAGGTAGTTTTTCATGCTGGTAATAAAAGCTTCGCCTTTTCTTTTATCCAGCTTATACCACTTGATTCTCTCAGACACCTTCGTTTGCTGCTTTGACTTCTTACTCGCCTCCATAAAAAATTCAGTCAGGAGGAGACGGTGTTGAAGGGCGATCGCGTCTCTCAGGATCACTTTGCAATCTTTAACTCGTGGCTTCATGAAACTGGATACTATTTGAGTTTCATTTCCGCCGCTGCTATAAGTGATCAGGTGCCGGCTTTGTTTGACAAACATGGTATTTAGCACTATAAGACCGTACGACTTGCACATGTTTAGGATATCTTCACCTGAAGAGTTCCTGGTGCCGTATCCCAGCCCTCCGTGGTAGTCTTCATAGTTTTCGCTTGTCTTCCCGACATATCCGTTTAAATCTTCCCCAACAAACAAAAGCTCTTCCTTTGGGATGATTTTAACAAGGTTGTGGAAATCTAGCCAGAATGCATCTTTTTCTTTTTGTTCGCATCCTACTTGAGGGGCATATGCGCTTACGATGTTCCACACCTCACCATGCATCACCAATTTGAGAGCCATCAAACGGTCACTGGACTTTGAAATGGTTAAGATGTTGCCAAGTAGCTCTGCCGCAAGGATAATGGCGATTCCGTTTTTTCCTTGTTCCAATCCATAGTAAAACATCTTGTAGGCTTTTGTTTTAACGTCCAAGAAACGTGCCCGATTACCGGTGTTTCGCCATTTAGTCTCTTGTACGCACAGGATGTCTACTCGCTCTTAAGTGTGGCTTACGCCGTTGCATTACTTTACTATCCCCCGGAAATCCTATAGCTCTGACCCGAGCATCGCTGCTCGTCCCAGGATCACAACCATTAGTGGTGCCTGGCGGGGTAGTGCTTTTCCTTTAGCGTTCTTTTCCATACTGCTACGGTTTGACCGTTTTCTTTCTTCTCCTCCTTTTTTTGACACGGGTATGCTCCAGATTTTTTTTTTTTTTGTTTGATCTTACTCTTACAACACCGGTGATCTCCAGTCGTGTCAATCCACTGATTTGCATGCACACTTGTGGGGCAGTTTAATGGTGGTATATGTGTCCCTAGGCTCACCTTGGTGTTTTCTAAATTGCCTAGATGTGATTTTTGTTTACCTTTGTTTTAGTCGCCTTTTACGACAAGCGAGAGGTATCGCTGCAGGGATATTCTTAACCCGTTCCTGCACAGGTCATATTCCAGAATTACCAGCCAGTTCAAATCTAGCTGCAGTAGTTCTGTCACCAAGGAGCACATCATCGGATAGAATGGAGGATTCAACTGAAAAGATGAAGTTCTCAATACAGTTCACAAAGTTGAACAGATTTTTACGCCTAATTGACAGCTTGGGTTTCAGTCAGAATTCGGTCTATCTCTTATAAATTTCCACCTATAATTATACCAACATTCAGTGGAAAGTATGAAGTGTGGACACAACTGGGAACTGTTCGATCGTTTAGTACACCAAAATAGAACCTTAAGCGATGTCGAACGAATCCAATATTTGAAGGGTAATCTAAACGGAGAAACAGCAAGGATTGTCAACCACCTATCACATACTGCAAGTATTTATACAACAGCAATCCTAACCAGATGATTTCAAAATCCAGCAGGTTTGGTCAACAATTTTATTAAAAAACTGCTTACTTTGAAACCAGTTCGAAATGTACTGGATTTAAAAACTATGATGGATTTGTCAAAGGAAATTTTGTATGGAATCAACAACTTGGAAGTTGATGTCAGTTCTTGGGATCGATTGGTGATACAAATCTTATATCTAAAACTAGACCATGAATCAGAATGGCTGTACCAGCAATCGAAAGGAATATCAACAGAGATTCCAAAGTTAAATTAATTTTTTGACTTTATTGAGGGCAGATTCGGGGGATTGGAGGACAGTCGCGAATTGAGCAGAGAACACCAAACCAAGCGGTAGAAACCAACTCCACAAAAAGCCACTTGACTACAGTTACACAGCCGAAATGCGCTGTTTGTGGCGAGATTCATCGTGTTCAACTGTAAAAGATTTTTGAAACCGAAAACCCGAGGTCCAGAAGTCAAAGCTGTGTTTCAATTGTTTGCGAGATGGACATGCCGCAAAAGAATGTTTATCATAAGGCATCTCCCTCGAAGTTAAACCGTCTCAATAACAAACAAAGGATCAGGTGAAGAATCATCATCGACAACGTGAATCGTCGCTGCATGTCAAGGTTACAGGATGGTACTACAAGCCACAACATGATAAATGTGTGTGTTGGACGACAAGTGAAACTGATACGAGCTCTGACTGATCAAGGATCCCAATCATGCTTCGTGACGGAGAAGTTAGCGCATCAGTTAAGGGTACCGTTTGTTAAGTATGAGTCAAGGATAAATGGAATCAACGATCATGCCACACAAGTTATCGCAACATGCCGCTTTACCATTCGATCGATTCATGATGAGCGAATCAACACGGACGTAGAAGCTCTGGTAAAGCCTGTTATTACAAAAAGATTACCATTACAACAATTTTCACCCAACGAGTGACCACACAGTCAAGGCTTGAAGTTGGCGGATCCATGGTACGAAGAACCAAAGGGTATGGAATTACTGATAGGATCAGACATTCTACCACATTTGCTGACATATGGATGGATCAAGGGCCCATTTAATACTCCAATGGCACAAAATATAAGGTTTGGCTGGTTATTATCTGGACCGGACATGACCACTTCAACTTCGAAAACGCAAGCACAAACTGAGATCCTGACTTCATGTATCAGTGTGAGCAGTGAAGATGACGGATTAAAGAAACTTGGGGAACTAGAAAAAATACCAATCGCAAAGTTCAGGTCTGCAGAAGATGAAAAATGCGAAAACCACTTCCAAATAATACATAAAGGGGATGAAAGAGGACGATATATCGTCAAATTACCACTACTAAAGAATCGCATGGTCTGAAATGACATTTAAGCGATTCTTTTTGTTGGAACTGAGATTCATAAGAAATGAGAAGCTTCGGCATGACTATTGCAAATTCATGCAGGAATATATTACTCCTGGACAAATGGAGGAAATACAAGAAGACTACCCTGAAAAAACTTATTATCTTCCACACCATGCGGTGATAAAAATAACGTTAAGTGTTTGTGGGGTGCAGACCTAATTTCTTTGTGTTAATATTTTAAAAATGAATTGCTCTGTTTGCTATCAAAAAATTGAACGCAACTGTTCAGAAAAAATAATTGCAGTGATTGCAAACACTATTTTCATTTTAATTGTGCTAATATCACTAAACAAGACGTAGAATTTATAAAATTAAGCGGAAACAAATTTCGATGTGATAAGTGTGGGGTTCTGAGACGCCGTTCAGTCCACTTGCCGGTTTCTTCAATACCTAAGCAAAATAACAGCAATGCTCAGATTGCCATCAACGGAAAAGTTGCTCAAGCGGAAACCAACAAAGAAAAATCTGTACCGGCTACTTCTTCGTCGGGAACTTTAAATAACGACGACGAATATACTCTCCAGATGATTTATTTAAAATTGACAAAGTTGCAGGAAACAAATAATCGTTTTCTCCAGAAAACTTGGAGTTAAAATCAAAAATCAATACCCTGGAGAGTAAACTTAATTGGTTACAACAACAACATCTTAACAACACCATTGAAATAACCGGCTTGCCTAATGTCAATGAAAATAGCGCGCTGTCCACTACGAAACAAATATTACATAACGTTTTGTCTGTAGATGTTCCGGACTCAAAAATAGAAAAATGTTATGTAAAGGAGGTTAAATCCAAAGACTCCAAACTAAATCACATTATATTGTACAATTATCGGATTCGAACACGAAACAAGAGATTATGACTGCTAAAAAAACGTGCAAGAAAAACTTAACCATTCTGGCGACTTGTATGGATGACACGGACTTACTTATTATGAATAATAACTCCTGTTTAATAGATGAATCTCCCATCCCTTTGCATAATAATACATTTAGTTAAAATACTTTAAGGATTCGTTTTTTATTGTTCACCAAAACTTCAGAAGTTTGAGAGAAAACTTTACTTCTCTTGTGACTCACATTGATTCTTTTGACCACATTCCAGATATTGTTTTTGTTTCTGAGATATATATTTATGATTTCGAAATTATTGACTATAATATACCCGGCTTTAAATTCCTTGCCAACACTAATGACAATTACGCCTTAGGTGGTGTTAGTTGTGTTGTCAAAGATGTATTTAATGTCATTAATGTTCTTTGTCATAAAGTTAAAAGTGCTGATGTAATCAAGGTCTCTGTTGAAATTGATAATGAATTATAGGTTTTTTATGTGTTTATACAATAGGTTACATGCTTCCAGTGTCTCAATGTTCGTCACAGAATTTTCCAATTTGAGACAAGAAAAATGCAAAAACCTGATCATACTAGGGGATTTTAACTTAAATATGGTATACTAGAAGCTGATAACACGACTTATAATTATTTAGAATTATTAGCTTCGCATGGCTTAGCTTGTTTAACCGATAGAATTACTAGGCCCTTATCCGGTAAGTGTCTAGATCATATTTATGAATGATTTGGCAACATTTCTATGTCTCATTGCGAAAGCTATATTCTTGATTTGAAGATAACTGATCAAGGATCAAGGAAGAAATAATTACAAGGTACTCTGCGCTTAGCTTAAAAAATAAATCCTCATATGTCGTGACAATTATTATCGTTCTCTGTTTATAGAAGCTAAAGGAAATTTAGCTAATGAGTGGCGTCTTGTTAATAAAATTCTGAAAAAATCGTCTCTTTCTAAGAAACCGACTATTATCCATGTTAATCAGTGTGTAGTTGCCGACCTACTGACAATCACACACTAATTTAATACATATTTTGTGAATCTAGTTTGTTATTTACCGTCTTTTATAAATCCACCAGTTTGTGTGCAGCGCAATTGTCCATTGGAATTCAATGAACCGCTCCAAACTAAATGTTTTGTTTTTGAGACCATAACTGCTCTTGAGATTTTAAGGGTAATTGGTTATCTAAAGAAACCAAATTCTTGTGGCTTCCATGGTATTTCTAGTCTAGTTCTCAAATCAAGCGCTTGTTTTCTTGTAAATGTGTTAGCAGTAATTTTGGCATATTTCCAGAAGCATTTAAATGTGCAGACGTAGTGCCCTTGCTTAAGAAAGGTTCTCCTACTGAAATCTCAAATTACAGATCAATATCTCTTCTACCAACCATAACTAAAGTTTTTGAGAGACTTCTAAAAGATAGGTTAGTGAGTTTTCTAACCACAACAAAATCCGGCTGAATTTGGATTTCCAAAAGGCAAATCTACTGAAGATGCTCTGATGTAATTTGGTTCCCAAACAATGTCGAACCTTGATCAGAAAAAGCCAACTGCTGGTTTTTCGTCGATATAACTAAAGCCTTCGATATGGTTAACCATAAAATATGGTTAGGAAAATTGGAAAAAGCGGGTTTTCGCGGCTACATGCTTGAATGGTTAAAATCTTACCTAAAAAATAGGTCTTAGAGGGTGAAAATTGATGATATTAGAAGTGATGTCAAATTCATTAACTTAGGTGTCCCACGAGGCTGTGTATTGGGTCCACTTTTGTTCCTCATCTATGTATATTAATTTCTCTTTTCACTTGACTTGACTTGACTTTAAAGGTAGGCCTACTGCTTTTGCAGATGATATTGGTTTTTCATATGGATGCAACAGTCAGTTTAGAACTGGTCTCTGCCATCAATTGGGATCTTGATCTTCTACGGAAATGGTTTGCAGAACATAACTTAGTAATAAGTTTAAAAACAAAACTAATGCACTTCAGCCTTTCATCGTATAATTTGGATGTAAATGTTCATTTTCATGCTTCAGATTGCCAAAAGTTTAAATTATCTACTTGTAACTGCATAACTAATTTACCGTCATATAATTGATTGTAGTAGACATCCTAGCTATCTGTTGTTCTGTGACACAAACATTTTACCTGTTCGTCACCTATATTGTTTTAAGGTATTCAAATTGTTTTATATGAGATCCGGTTGTTGTAATTTTCGTTTAATATCTACTCACAATTTACGTGGTAACTCCGCTAGCTTTTTATATGTACCGTCTTTCCGCACCACCGCTTATCGTAATTTTTATTCTATTTTGTGTTACCGATTATTTAATAAGCTCTCCCAGACTATCAGAACAATAACAGTATCTGGTACATTTTTTAGACGTATTAAAAGCTGGCTTCTTGACCATAATTTTGATCATCTAGAATCTCTTATTATGCGCACAGAGTTTTAATCTCAATTTTTGTCGTAATGGTTAAATCTTAGTTGCTTTCTTGATATTCATAAAAATGTACTTTTAAAGACTATGCTCCCGTATAATTTACACATTCTTAACTGCCATACATTGACAATAAGATTTTCTTTTGGTTTTATTTGTTGCAATTCTTTTGATCTTTGTGTTTGAAAGATTATCGTCACTTGAAAATGTAAAAATTCCACGTTGGTCGCAGCAAATGGGTTTGGAGTTGCATCGGAATCAGCATATGCAGCAGTGGTGTATCAGAAAGTCATTAATTGCGGTTCTACCACACTGTGTTTTATCGCCTCAAAAACCAAGGTGGCGCCTGTGAAACAAGTATCACTGGCCAAACTGGAGTTATGTGCTGCTACATTACTTACGAAGCTGATGAACTACATCAGAGAGGGAACAACAATTCAATATACCAGAGTTGGCCCGATTTTATCATAACATTGAACTGGTTAATACAACACCCAGTAAAATGGAACACGTTTGTAGTCAACCAGCTATCTTATGTCCAACAGCATTTCAAAGGACAATGGAGGTTCGTACCTAGTAAGGAAAATCCTGCTGACATTCCTTCCCTCGATATCCTCACTGAGACTTCTACATGGTGGCATGGTCCAGAATGGTTAAAGAAAAACGAACAACATTGGCCGGCCGGCAAGGTAATAATGGAAGTCCAAGTCTTGAGGTTCGGAAGTCTTATGCGTGCATGATTATAAATACAACCCGACAAATTTCAAAACATTGATATAATTAGCGTTTTTTCAATGTGTGAGCCCAATCTGTCTACGATTTGAAAACAATTGCCGAAGGTGCAAGAGAGGTAAACCATTACTGCGTGGCAAGAACTCCTGGAAGCAGAAAAAGCCCTTCTAAGAGGTGTTCAATGGGTGAGGATATGGAATTCTGCGCGTGGGAAGTCGATTGAGCCACGCCATCTTATTAGATAACCAGAGTCATCCTATGATTTTGTCAACAACACATCCGTTGAGAAAATTAATAATCAACAAAGCTCGCATCGATACACTTCATGGTGGAGTAAAGCTGACATTAAACTACATATATTCGGAGGAAATTTTGGATTATCCGAAGAACCAATAGTGTCAAAACCGTCATACATCAATGCGTAAGGTGCTTCCGATTTAAGACTAAGGAAGCAAATCAACTCATGAGACAACTTCCAAAAGCTTGAGTAAAGTTTTCATATCCATTCATACATTGTGGAATAGAGTACACTGGTCCAGTCAACATACGATGTTCACAAATTCGAGGTGTGAAGTCGCACAAGGCTTACATACCACTGTTTCGCTGCAATGCAACAAAGACAGTACATATTGAGTTGACTTCTAATTTAACAACGGATGGATTCATGGCAGCATTGTGACGAATGATCTGTAGAAGAGGTTCATCTATACAACGACAACGGAACAATTTTTATTGGGGGAAAAAACATGATTAATGGATTACAAGCTCCACTTAGTGAATTCAAATGCGGAATTCAGCCGCATTTCATGCCTCCTGGAGCTCCACACTATGGTGGACTCTGTGAAGCCATTTGAATCGCGTCATAGGAGAGCATATACATACTAACATGCGAGGAGATGAACACAATTCTGGTACAAATAGAAGGATGTCTGACCTCGAGACCACTCTGCCCATTAACCTGACCCTATAAACCGATCGAAAATTTATCACGTCCTTGTAAGGCTGGGAATCCCGAAAAAGTTTTTGAAACTGATACAAATATGTCTAAAGGAATGCAAAGTTATAATAGGGAAAGTCATATCTGAAGCATTCGAGATTAATGTAATATAATATTTCTTAGTTTTTTTTCCTCAAATAATTCTAATTCCCAACATTATCCTATTCCAAGAAAAAAGATTAAAATAATATAAAACCTTATTTACTACTCAAAATCGTGTTTCTATACATAAGCTTTTCTGTCGTATTGCAACAGAATTTAAGAAAGCCATTATAGAAAAGTAAAGAACACGTACCAAGTTACTTTTCACTTAAGAACTTATCCGCAATTCTACAATAGTTACTTCTTGTACTTTTTTGTTTCTTTTCACATTCATATTCACGTAATAAAGTAAGTGATACGTTTTTATTAGAAAAAAATTGCTGTCACTTTTCAGATGTTTATTTTATGTGCTTCTATGGGGTAAGCACTGCGGTAAAGGATCTTAAGTGTAATAAATTGAAAGTAATACCATATATTTCCATATGGCGGAAATATACTCGTAAATGTGGATACTCTAGACGCTAGGACTCATTTGGGTTTTTATACCTTAAATTACTTACCATTTTTAGAATTGTTGAAGACATCTGTCTAAGAGACACCTGGTATTTGTTTTTACAGTGAGTGTTTGGGATTATATTCAGGGTAAGAAATTCTTCTTCTTAACCGTTTTGATGGAATTTATCATATACGAGGGTGGTCCGATAAGTATTTAGCCTCACCTTGACGCCATCGGGCGGTCAATATCGCAAGAGCAACTTACTATCGTGTGGTAGACGGCTACTGTCGAAATTTCAGTCGGATCGGACTCATGGTTTTGTTTTGACCGCGTGTGGAAGCGGGAGTGTCCGCGGATTTTAGAAAAATGGAAACAGAGCAATATCGGTCGGTGATTCATATCCTGCATGAAATTTTGGGCATGAGAAAGCTGTCGGCGCGATGGGTGCCGCGTTTGCTCACTCCGGACAGCAAGCGCAACCGTGAGACCACTTCAGAGCAGTGTTTGTCGCTGTTTAAGCGCAATCCGAAGGAGTTTCTGCGTCGTTTCGTGACAGTCGACGAAACATGGATCCACTGGTACACACTAGAGACCAAGGAACAATCGAAACAGCGGCGAACGTGATCCGAAGAAGGCGAAAACTGTCCCATCGGCCGGAAAGGTGATGGCCACCGTTTTCTGGGATTCACAAGGTGTGATCCACATCGACTACCTGGAGAAGGGCAAAATGGTCACAGGGCTGTACTATGCCAAATTATTGGGCCGATTCGACGCCGAATTGAAGAAAAAACGGCCCCACTTGGCGAAGAAAATAGTGCTCTTCCACCATGATAACGCATCGGCTCACACCTCCGCCCTCGCCACGGCCAAATTGGTCGAATTGGGCTACGAACTGCTGCCCCATCCACCGTATTCTCCAGATTTGGCCCCATGCAACTTCTTTTTGTTTCCAAACTTGAAAAAGTCACTCGCCGGGCAGAAATTTCAGTCGAATGAGGAGGTCATCGCCGCCACGGTGGATTACTTTGCAGATCTCGAGAAAACGTATTTTTCAGACGGGTTAAAGAAGTTGAAGCATCGCTGGATCAAGTATTATATATCGAGCTAAAAGGAGACTATATTGAAAAATAAATCGCCATTTCTCCAAATTTTTTGTTTTTCTTTTGTAGGCTAAGTACTTATCGGAGCGAGGGTGCTCATACAAGCATAATAAAAAAAAATTACAAAATAATTACACATTATTGTATTAGTTTTGCAAAGGTTTTAAGATGTTGGATGTTGACCTTAAGGCCCCTCATCAAGTCATATGGTTTTCCACAAATTTATACTATGGGTAAAGAATATACCTCGTTAGGGTGAGCTGCGATTGTATTGCTTTATCTAGAAGAAGTAAGGGCAGTTGCTGCGTCCAGATTTTCGTCATGTTTGTGGGTCCCCTTGGAATACGGCTATCACTAGGATAGAGGACATATATTAGTGGTCCCTAAACAGATCCTTGGGGCACTTTTGCCTTCGTCTCCATTAACTTTGGCTGTTTTCTGACGTTCCCTCAGGTAACTTTTGATAATTTCTTAAAAGGTCATTGGAAGTAAGTTTTGGGGTTTATACTGCAATCTTTCGTGTCAAACTTTGTCGAAAATCTATGTTGGGTCTAGGAATACCCCTATGCAAGATCTTTTTTCATCTAGTTCAATTGTGATTTTGTTAGTTTGCGGAATCCTAATTGATGGTTTGATATCATTTTATTACTAGTCAATATTGGCTGGAGACGATCTTAACTAAATTTGTCGAATATTTTCCCTAATGTGTGAAAGCTTATTGCTCTTCATCGGGTTTCGGTATTGGAATTATCTGCGCAACTTTCCATTTTTAGAAAATACTTCAGTCGGATTAATGCATTATACGCATTCCTTATGTATTCCATGGCTTGTCTGGGTATTTGGCTTAGTATTTTTTCTGTAAGGTGGTCATATCACGTGGCTTTTTTGTGGCCAATCCTTTTTCTTGTTATTGTTTTTTTTTATCTTTGTATTATTGGTAGGTGAGGCTAATGTTGGAAGTTGTACAGCTATATTACCTTTTTCGTTGGTGAATACTTCTTTGAAATGCTTTACAAAAATGCTACCTTCATCCTGATTGGTCTAATCTAGTAATCTGTCATCGTTTCCGAGCCTTCTCTTTTATTTTATCTAACATCGAATTATGGTTGGTGTGATGTAGTTGTCCTTCTTGCGAATGGCGTTGGTGTTATTGCTGCAGCAGTTGCCGTGGCGTTGAAATAAGCTACAGCTTGTCTAGGTAATTTTCCGATTGCAGTTAAACTCTTAATTTTAGACGACATGATACTCGTACTAGCACCATTTTTGAAAAAAGTACCAATCAGTCTTTTCGTTATGCAGTTGGAACGAACTAGTTGCAGGATAAAGTTTGATTGAATATATGAGGTGTATAGCAAAGTGGTTCGATGAGAGTTAGTGTCTCTAATTGAATATTCTTAGTAATGCAGAAATCGATTAAGTCAAGTGTTTTATTTGGGTCAGTATGCAAGAAAGTTGATTCGCCGATGCTTAGATATCTGCAGTTATTGCTGTGAATTGGTTTCAGTAGGTTTTTCCCTCTAACTTGGGAAACACTTGAACCCACGACAGTGTGCTTTGCATTGAAATCACCGTCTGCTATGAATTTGCAACCTAGTGATTTGATATAGTCTTTGTGCTGTGGAGTTGTCGGGATGTGGGGAGAATTGTAGTCGATTGGATGTGTTCTTAGTTATAATGATCAAGTTCAATGCAACTTATTTTATTGATGACTATAATGGCTAATGATGACTATATGTGCGGTTTCGTCGGAGTTATTTGTGTTGTAAATATTATATCCTGGTATTTTAAAGATGCTTCTAGCTGTGAAGTGCGTTTCTGCTGCCATTAGAAAGAATATCAATGCGATTGTCTTTTAATCTATTCGCGCCCTACACACTTGTTACTTGTCAATGTTACTTTTCAATATGATGAAAAGTCAATTCAATTGATGAATCATCATTCAAGTAACATTGATCGTTTGTGTGCTCTTCAATGTTCTTGTCAGGTAACATTGATACATTGATGACAACCAAAACTGATTTGGCAAATAGTAATCGTAGAGGCAAGATGTCTGATTTTCGACAATATACACGGGAATTTTCAACTGAATTTATAAAAATTATCAAGAATTCCAAAAAAGTTGGGAGCAGGGGGGCATGACATTTACTCGTACCAGCAATTTCAGGAAACTCCGAGAAGGGGATTGAGCAGCAGAGATTCTGCTTCCGTTAGTTTACCAGATTTGGCGTCCGAAGAAAGTGTAGAGCAAGTGTACAACAAGTGCAAGAAAAATTATGATGCATTTTGAAGCCAAAGTTGGGAGAACAAAACAAATTCGAATTATATTGGAAGGGGAACCAGAGAGAAACATTCAGCAAGAAATGCAAGCCATCAATCAGGAAATGACGATACAACAATTTCTTTCTAAATGGCAATGAAATAAGATGAAGTGTTTCTTATTATAAAATGAATTGAATTTTATTTTTGTTAATGGTTTTTCTTCTATGTACATTTTTTGTTTTCTTGTTGGAGGCTGCGGCTATCTGTTGGAGCACTAAGACACAAATACTGGTCCATTGTACTGCCAGACAGACCCCTTAGATTACGTTACAGTTCATGAGGCCGGAGCCAAGTTTCTTTTTATTCACCCATTCTGTGTGCGATTTGTTTTGTCACACAAGTGAACGGAACCTGAAGCTTAATACAAGTGTACAACGGGACGTTTAATCATTCGATGGCGTTGGTGTTATCAGGATCCGAACTTGCTCATCTTGCGTCAGCGGCCGACACACTACCCACTGCGCCATGGCGTTTTCTAAAATGATGTACGGATGATTGGCCAGCTGGTAGTCCAGACCTCAACCCGTTGGATTACAAGTTGTGGTCCGTATTAGAGGGCATGGCTTACTCTACTCGACATCCAAATATTGAGTCGTTGAAGCGAGCCCTTGTCCGTGCAGTGGACAATTTCCCCATGCATGAAATGCGTCTCGCGATCTATGAGTGGCCAGATCGCCTCAAGTCGTGCTGGAAGGCAAATAGAAGTCATTTCGAATAAGTTGTTCTAAGATTTGTAGCCATTGAATAACCCAATAAAATTTTTTTTTTTTTTTTTAAATATTAATTCGTTTTGTTTTGACGTCGATTTTTCTTTGTACCAGTATTTATGACTTGACTTGGTAGATTAGTTGAGTTAATTATTTCTTGTTTGAATAAAGTACTTAAGCAGATACAAATTGTTGTCCATTCTCGTAGACACATATAAAATGTACGCAAAAACATTGGCAATGCTCATTGATGCGTGTGTAGGTGATTTTTTATCAATGTTATTTGACAAAAAAGGCGTCAATTATACTTGTCAATTAACATTGATCGTGTGTAGGGCACTTAAGTTTCGTCATTTCTAGTATAATATCCGTTTTCAAAAGTTCAAACGCAAACGTTTAATATTTTATTATTTTCTCGAAAGAAAAAGTTAAAACTGTCGACAATTACCCCAACTGACTCTACCGAGCCTTTAATTTTCTTGACGTATTCATCAAACACTGTTTTTAGTAAACATTTTATTTCTTCGGCAAAACCTGGGCACCAAACACCTTCTGTAATATCCACATCATCGCAGCAGCAGAAAGTTAATCCCGCAATCAAAATTTAACGCAATTATTAGCTCAATTAAAACAGACATTGTAAAGATCATTAAATCCGCTTTTAGATGTTTACAAAACACAAGCGTAACTATGAAATCGATAGAAATAATAACATGAAATATGACACTGAAGTCAATGACAGCAACTAGCAACCTATAGAAGTTGTTCCGAATCGATATATCCACAAAGTTTAAATAAGTAAATCAACTTACAATTTTATCGCTAGATTTGAAAATCATAACTACATGAAAAACAATGTAATTTTATCGCTAGATTTGAAAATCATAACTACATTAAATAACAATGTCTTACAAAGTAATTTTAATAATAAACAAACTAAAAATAAATGAATATACCCCTAAACGTAGCATATGGGGGTCTCATGGTCAGATTTACTGACTAAAAACCTAACGACGAATACTGTCCTTTCCATGAAATTATCATGAGCTTCATAATGTTTGAATTTATAAGAGTATCACGACTATCGAAACTCAAATGTCATTAATTACTTTAAATTTACATATTTTGGTCAATTATTATTGTTTTTATTGCAATTTGGATTTACTTAGAAAAGCTAGACTAAATTAAAGTTTGATAAATCCAAACTGGGTACAGACATTTTCAAATAGTTATAATCATGTTAATATAATTATATCAATATTTGTTATTACCTTCATATTCTTTTTGCTTTTTGCGCAAAAATGACGCAGTCATTCTTATTCCTCTAGCTGCTAGATTCGAAGCTCGACTCTTAGTACTATTGCTACTAAGTTTAGAAAAAATGGAACCTTTTGATATCCTACGTTGTGATGATGGTTGCGATGTTTGCGTTAACTGGGATGCTGAGTTTGTTATCACAGGCATTGCTTCTATATTTTTTTCCAAATTCGACGACATAGCCTTTAGAAATTCACTTTTATTTACGGAACACGACTGCGTTAAGTTCTCAACTGACTCAAAATCTCGATTGATAGCCGGAGGCATTGAATGTCTAAACCACGAATTTTGTCGCCTGACACCACACATTTCGAGGCTGAGCCGTGACCGAATGCCTAGCGAAATATCTGATTTGTTCGACATTTTGGTCAAGATTTAATTGTAAGGCACTATTTTACATATAAGGTTATGATTGAAAAAGGCACGTATTTTAAATAATCGGGCACGTTAAAGGTTATGGCACGTCAGTGACTAAAATTTAAAAATATTGTACGGCAGTTGAACACTGAATTTTAATAGATACAAAATACATCTTTACAGCACTATTTCAAATTTAGATGTTGATTAACTTTCATTTCGGAATTTCATGTAGTTTTAATTTTAAATACCATGCACACATATGTTATGTAAAAGAAGAATAACTAATTATGTACAGTGTTCGTGTAATCAATATTTTCATTTAAAAGAGACACCTCAAGAGTTCTCAGAAATATTTAAATTTAAAAACAACTATATAAACCATGCTCGACGCTTTTGCGTTAAGAAAAAATAGAACTGCAAAATTGCTTATACGCCATGGTACCCACCAGACGAAAATTCGGAGAATTACTATTTTTTGGTACTAAAAATGAATCCCAACACGGTGGGAAAACGCAACTGAATTTATGGTATACCACTGGTAAAAAAAAAAAACTACAGCACACGCGTGTTATCCCTTTTAACTTCGAAACGTAACTGTGCAACTGAAACTTGAACTTAAAAGTTCTTTGCCTGTTTTTAGTGTTAACGAAAACAACTCCTGTATAGGGGATTAGTACACCACAATTGCAACACGACGCCGCGAAAACGGAAATATACATGATGTAATGGAACATAGACACATGGTGAATTTCCAGATGCAAACTTTCTAAATGTTTCTAAACTTCACAAAGATATCGCAGTGGTACTAGAAGAGAGGACTATTGTACGTTTTTTTTCTTATACATATATGTACATACGAGTATATAGGGAAAAAATAGGGGTGAATTTTCTTGGCGCCGTCACTCCTTGACCTTCGCTTGTGAATTGTATCTGTAATTTCTTCCTCTATGAGCTCCATTATTTCTTCTTTCTGTTTTAAATCTCTAATTCGCCCTTACATCGTTGATCGCTACAATCCAATCACCGTCCGTCGTTCTCAAGATACGAACATCAGAAAAAGATATTTAAAATAAAGTTAAAACCTATATTATTCAAAATATTATCAATCTTAAAAAAGTAGTATTCCACTGCACCGCAATTCCCAAATCGATTTTTTGAAAACCTCATAAAAAATGAGTTTCTGCTCGGACAGGCCATGGATGAGCGATCAAAATGCATGACCAGGAGAACCAATGTCTGGATAATATGGCGGGTAGGTTAGAGTTTTCTTAAGCGCTTGCAAGTAAATTTTAACTGGTTTGCAACGTGTCGACGAGCATTGTCATACTGCAAAATAATTTTGTCCAGCCTTTTAGATTTGTTTTTTTTTCTCTATCTGAGGTTTGTGATTCAGTGGTGGTTTCGTTTGGTTTAAGCAGCTCATAGTAGACCACACCTTTCTGAACTATGATTATTCGGCTTCAGCGTTGATAATGATGATTGGCTGGGCTTAACACGTGACTTGAAATTGATAAAATGGACCCAGTTTTTATCGTCAGGGACAATTCAATACACAAATCACTTTTTATTCTGTCATCGAAGCAGCTATTCACTGGTGAAAAAATATTTCTTTCGCCGTCTTTTGGTTTTAATCCATATGAAATTAAGGTTCCTTGCTTTTAATTTATTCCCATGGCTATAATGCATGTTTCCTACCATTAACAAGACAACTTCCAACAATTCAGACAGCTTGCCATGGGTCTTTATAGAACAGTTCCTCTAAATCTTCATCTTCGAATTTTTATGGCTGTTCAGGTCATCCCTTGAATTCCAAGTCAAAAACACCACTTTTGAAACATGCAAACCACATACGGCCCGCTTGCTCAGCTAAAGCATGTTAATCCCATAAGTATTTAAGTGAAAATACGATAACTTTCCGCAGCGCCGTTTTCCACATTAAAGTAGTAACGTATAACTTCCCGTAAAAAAAAAATTTATGCGGAACTAAGTTCGACATAATCGATAAAGTAGGAAGCGGTGTATTCTCGCTTCAAACAAATGGCATGTACATATATTGAAACTCACGCCTAATGACAGCTGTATTATGTTATGGTAAATAACTCTCAACAATAAGGGATAACATTTAATTCAATATTTTACCGCTCTGTATAGAAGCCAATTTAGAATATTTAATACGAGTATACCCGAGAGTACACACTATGTTCTTTATAAATTACCCCTTAAGTACGCTTTATACCAAGTTCCTGAAAAACTAAGTGACAGCCGGAGTACCGGGAATATAAGGTTTACGGCTCTGTGTTGAAATCGAAAAACTCAAAATTGTTTTTCGCTTTCTGAGAACGGTTAAATTACAATACAAAATATGTAGTATAAAATAAATTTTTCGAAATAAATTACTTATCTTAAACATTTTATCCTATAAATTTATTCGTTATCCTTTTACTGAAATCTATCCGAAGCACTCCTAAGCAAAGATAAAAAATACTTATTTACTAGATATGGTAAGAAGTTCTCAGCCTGAAACAGAGATGGTGTCCCAATCAGCTAAAATGTATAGTTCCTATGACATTTTTCATCTTATTCTCTTAAGTAGATTGTTTACACGAATTTTTGCAGGAGACGTTTTGCCTGTTTATTGTTAAAATGAATGAACTTGATTGCGGTCATAAAACTCTTCGTTTTGGATTAACCCCTGAGGAAAATCATCCGAAGTTGACAAAAGTTTATGCTAACCGTTAAACGTGGTCGCACATCCCTCGAAGAAGCCCAAACACCTCAACTATTGCGCACCGGATACCATCAAAAACTGCCTGATATCATGCTGGACGATAGGCGAGTGAAGGTGAGTAGGAAAGCTGGCGCTGTATGGATATCGTGAGAAACGTGCGAAACATTTTGCATAAAGAATTAGTGATGCGAAAGCTTTGTGCAAGATAGGTGCCGCATTTACTGAATGTCGATTAAGTTTTCACAGCAATTTTCGGGCCAATTCAATAGGGCCAAGACTGATTCGTCACCATGGAAGATACATTGTCCCCCCCCCAAATAGCAGCCCTAGTAGTGGGTGGAAGCCGGAGGTGCAATGCCAAAGAAAGTGAAGGCATATTTGCCGGAAATCCTGGATCCTGGTAATTGATTACACTGCAAAAGGCAGAACAATTACAGGCGTTTACTATCTTCTTGACCACTTAGATGCCGAAATTTGCGAAAAAAGGCATTATTATAAGAAGAACAAAATCATCTTTCATAAGGAAAACAAACCTATAATGAGGCTGCATTGTTGATGGAAAAATTGTGGATACGATTTGCTCGGTCTTCCATCTGTACCCAAACTTGAAGAAATTTTTTTCTTTGGAATGCATCGCATCCATTGGAGAAGTTAAGAGGGCGGTAGATTAATATTTTCACAGCCTTCCAGACTTCCTGTTCCGGGTAGGAATACTGACGTTGGAGAAGCGCTGGACCAAGTGTGTTGAAGTCAAGGGAGGTTGTGTGCAAAAAATTAAATAGCTAAGTACGCGGTTGTTTTGGTAAAAGCAAATTCCAAAAATTGTTAATACGGCCGGGGAAACTGTAAGGTACAGTAAACAAAGGTTCCAAAAAGAGAAAAGAGTAGGTAATTAAGTAAGAAGGAGTCCAAAAAAGATTATCGCTGAACATAATTAACGTTGGTTTGTAAATAAGTCCAAGAATAATACAAAACTGAAGGCTCCGAAGGGTCGAGATATGGTGGAGCAAGACCTGAAAATTGTTTGCAACGCTGAGACAATTCGAAGGAAAGAAACCATTCGTTCATTCGTTAGCTAGAAGAATAAAATGGTTCGATTGGAATTCACCCACGACTAGGTGATGAAAGATTTCTCGTTCCGAAAAAACGTTAATCTCATTGATAAGTGCAAATACCATAACGAAAATAATTTTTCATAAAAACCCTTCTCGTGCCCAAATTTATAGTTTGTGGAGCAAAACAACGATTTTTTCTTAATTCTTTTTTTATATGCATTTTCTTATTTAACACCAGAATTTGTACCTTAAATAATTTTTTGAGAGAACTGATAACGGTTCTTAGAAAACAGAAGTTGTAAGGACAATTATACCATTCTGTGTGAAAATTTTTTCTCACTTTTTTAATACGTTGAATTTTTTAAGTTTTTAATTTTTTATTACTCATTTAGTATTAAGTTCATAATTGTACTTTTTTTTTCAATATGTTAAATAAATCTTTAAAAAAATGTATATCTAAATATACTAAAGAGCTACCACTCCCCAACATGCGGTCACTTCACGTTGACCTAGAGAGCTGAGGTTTGGAGTGTAGGTAGATCTGAGCCCAGAGGGTGGCATAAAGGGGTCAAAGTTCAGCTTACTCCACCCCTCGAGAATAAAGGCGCCATTTAGTGATTTCGACTAGGGTTGTGCAAATCGACAAAAATTGGTGTTACTAAAACTACTAACTTCTTCTTCTTTTCCTTTTTTCTCCGGCGTTGTTATGGTCAGAAGTGTAGGACCATAACCTTCCCACTTAACTGCATTCCTACTGGTCCGCTTGTGGGGTCCGCCGGTTTGACCTCAGAACGTAGCGGTAGGCTTCCCGGTTTGGGATTACTTCATCGCTGAGGCCAATCAAAGGGTGGTGTTTTTGCATTTGTTTGCACCAATTGTTTTTCGGCCTGCCTTTTTTGCGTGTTGAAATTGGAATGTTGATTGATAACGCCTTTTGGACGGGGTTCAAAGGATCTCTCCTTTGAACATGGCAATACCAACTGAGTCGGTCGCGCTCTATATTTCTGATGGTTTCTTTTACGTGGAGGCTTCCTCGGATCTTTGAACTTCTAATTCTGTCACGCTTTGTTACTCCCGCTGTCATGCGAAGCATCTTCATCTCAGTTGCCGTTAAATTGCTCTCATACTTTTTGTGCATTGTCCAGCATTGTGAACCGTAAAGAAAAAGCTCGCCGTGAAAAGGTATATAGATATTGCAAAGGTATCGCGAAGAAAAAGTGCGCCGAGTGGGCTCAGCCCACTGCTCTGTATAGCAGTCCTTGATTGCTTGTTTGAAGGAAAAGTGACGGACCCCAATGTGTACCAGCTATTCTTTGCTGACGATGGAGCCATTATAAGTGATGATCAGGCGTCCCTACAACGAGCACTTGATGTGTGGGTGGACATTTTTGAGGGACACGGGTATCGTATTAGTTCAAAGAAGACAGAGTATCTGTGCTGCCCGTTCTCTGACCCTCATCAGCCTATTCCAGACATTTACTTGAATGGAAGAGTGCTTCCCAAGTGTGAAAAGTTTAAATATCTGGGATCTATGATTAATAAAGAAGCAACTTGTGATGACGACATCAACCATCGCGTAAGCGTAGGGTGGATGAAGTGGCGGGAAAACTCCGCCATCTTTTGTGATCGAAAAATGCCCCTAAGCTGAAAGGAAGGCTCTACACTTCAGTTGTACGTCCGGCGCTCACATACGGTTCACAATGCTGGACAATGCACAAAAAGTATGAGAGCAAATTAACGGCAGCTGAGATGAAGATGCTTCGCATGACAGCGGGAGTAACAAAGCGTGACAGAATTAGAAGTTCAAAGATCCGAGGAAGCCTCCACGTAAAAGAAACCACCACAAGAAAGATAGAGCGCGACAGACTCAGTTGGTAATGCCATGTTCAAAGGAGAGATCCTTTGAACCCCGTCCAAAAGGCGATATCAATCAACGTTCCAATTTCAACACGCAAAAAAGGCAGGCCGAAAAACAATTGGTGCAAACAAATGCAAAAACACCAGCATTTGATTGGCCTCAGTGATGAAGTAATCCCAAACCGGGAAGCCTGCCGCTACTTTCTGAGGTCAAATCGGCGGACCCCACAAGCAGATCAGTAGGAATGCAGTTAAGTGGGAAGGTTATGGTCCTACACTTCTGACCATAGCGACGCCGGAAAAAAGGAAAAGAAGAAGAAGAAGATAGACTAAATGTGTTGACTAGGGCATGTACGAAAATAAATCATTTTTTGCAACTAATAATCACCGTGTTTTATGTTATTATTACTTTTGGTTCAGCCCTCGAATGAGTGTCCCAGGATAATCAAAACACTACCATAATCACCAGACTTAAATATAGAGAATTCATGACTTGGGATCCAAAAACATAAACTTTTTAAGAAAGACAATATAATAAAATTTTGTTGAAGGAGTGGGATAAAATTCGGCTATACTGTAAAACTCGTCGAATCAATTCCAAATCACTTAAAGTTAGTCATCAAACAGAATTAATACCCAACAGTATATTGAAGTGCCTTTAATACTACTTTTATTGACTTTTTTTTAAATTTAAGAAATCATTCACTGTAAGGTTGAATTCGTGTTCTTTTATTTTTCTTTTGTTAATATGGTTTTTTTGTTAATAGAATTAGTGAATTTCTATTCTTTTTAGTTAACAATATAGCGAACTTTTATAAATATGCACGCTTTCCATTTTACGTATTTCGTTGAATTGTTTTAACAAAAAGCATTTGCTTAGGGGTGGGCCATTATGACCTTGAGCCACTGTATATAATAAGTATACTAGTACAGAAGTGAAATCAACCGTGCTGCTTATGACACCTTAAAATAAATATAATTAATGAAATAAATGAAGTAGTGAATAGGGGCTTGACTACCCAAAGGATAGGTTTCATGAAATTGAAAACCAGATTGATGATGCAATCCTTAATTTAGATTATAAGACATTTTGAACATAATTCTGTGACCCCATTAACCGTGTGTACCAGTGACTCTAACTTATGGGTAAGAAAAGTGGCATTAAAAACTACGGCACACCTATTTATTTATTTTTCTATTTCTTAGAATGCTTTTCTTGTCTTCTTTCGGGTGGACACGCCCTTTTCTTCCCTAGCAGGAAATTACTTCTCTTTAAACTCCTAATCTTCGTCGTGCATTAACCGAATATGGGATTTTAAGCTTGTGCTTGGGAAGGAAATATGAGCAGAGCACATATACATATAATAAAGTCTGAACTGATGAAAAAGCCAACGGAGGTAGTTTTGTAGACACTTCCATTAAACATACACGTAAATGGCAAATGCGAAACACAATCCTGCCGCAATCAGATTAAATGCCGAGGTACTGACATTTTTCCGTCTTTTATTCGCTAGGGGAACCATTTCACATTTAACATTTAAATGTAATTTTTTGTAAGCGGCAGTCCTTATTATTTTAGCTTGTCTTCATTTATTACGCGGTTTACATTTTATTTTTTCTATGTTTTATTCGTTTTTATTTGTTTTTGTGGTTCAGAGATAGCTTCCCCGGTGACAAGAGATCGTTATCCACCTATGGTGAAGTCATCGAATTCGCAACCTCAGCGGGCAATTGATAAAATTGCCTATAGCAGTTTTTCCCGATAAATACATTTTCTAATTGGGCGCCGTCAACGTAAGCCTTTTCGTCTTTATATTTAGTTATAGTAGATATTTCTATGGTTAACAATTCACTACGAGCCTTAAGATTATCCTTGTGGTTTCAAACAATATCTCAAATTAATCTGTTAATCTAATATTTTTAACTTGTTTTTATTTACCCTGTTTTTTATACTGCAAACTTATTCTTCCATGTTCTTAAAAACTAATAGACCAGTGTTAGGGTGCGTTAAGAAATTATATGCACATATGCATGTACTTATATGCATGAGTAAATGGCTAGCGATTTTCACTGTGAAAAAAAAAACATCGAACAAAGAGTTTGCCTGAAATTTTGTGTTACGAACGAAATTTCTTATTCAGACGCCTTAGTGTTAAAGAAAGCCTACGAAGACAATCGATTTCTCTGTACAGAAAAATCGCTAAGAGCACTGAATGCGATTCCGAAATATACTTGTACAAAGAATTATGGATGACTAAATTATTCGTCAGTTCCTAATGGATTTTTCAGGTGACAAAATAAATTTTGATGATAGATTAATTTGCGATGACTTAATCTTGATTATTATTTATTTTGTATGCAAATGTTTTAAAATGTATAAAGCGAAAAAAACAATAAATACTGACTTAGTACTTCACAGATTAAGAAATACGATGGGATAAGCTGGCTAGCTGGTTGAAAAACTAGGACATTCATTATGGCGACGATTTTTCGATTTTTTATTTATTGTTACTCATTTTTTCAATGCATCTATCTATTTTTGATCGTTTTAACTATTTTATTTTTTTATTTACTATTAGCTCTAAATTTGGCGTATCACTATGTTTGATCATTTTCCGTGCAGGGACGGGTTAAGAATATATGTATCTGCAGCGATATCTCTCGCTTATCGTAAGAGGCGACTAAAACAAAGGTAAACAAAAATCACATCTAGGCAATTTAGAAAACACCAAGGTGAGCGTAGGGACACATACATATGTAAAGGGTCCGCCAAATAATTTTTTTTTTTTGAAAATGCTATAAAAAAAACTACTGAATATTTTCTCAAATTTCTTTTTTTATTTGAAAGTACAATCCTTCCGGTTAATAATGGAAAATAATTTCATTCAAATGGCTGCCTCGGCTGGCCATGCAGTAGCCTACACGATCGGTCCAATTTTTAAGCACATTATCGATTGTGTGCAGCTGTATTTCACCAATGGCTTCACGAATATTGTCCTTTAAAGCGTCAATTGTCTCTGGCTTGTCGGCGTAACACTTATCTTTGACAGCACCCCACAAATAATAGTCCAACGGTGTCAAATCGCAGCTCCGAGGTGGCCAAACGACATCAGCTCTGCGGCTGATAATGCGATCTTCAAAAACAGGGCGCAAAACATCGAGTGTAGCTTCGGCTGTGTGGCACGTAGCGCCGTCCTGTTGAAACCAAATGTTACCAATATCCCCCTCTTCAATTTTTGTGAACAAAAATTCGTTCAACATGGCCCGATAACGATCGCCATTGACTGTAACGGCCATTCCTTGCCCATTTTCGAAGAAAAATGGCCCAATTATGCCTCTGGACCAAAATCCGCACCAAACAGTGGCTCGTTTTGAGTGCACCGGCTTTTCAATGTATGCGTGCGGGTTTTCTGTGCCCCAAATGCGATAATTTTGCTTGTTTACATACCCGCCAAGATCAAAATGAACTTCATCTGAAAAGATGATTTTTTTGGCAAAATTGGCATCTTCTGTAAGTCGATGATTTTCAAAGTAATTTCGCTATATTTCCCAGCGTTGTTCAAGCGTATACACAACCATATTCGTTCAGCGGAAGGATAAAACTAATTATCTGTCAAATCAGACATGAGCTAAGTGTTACCATTCACGAAATAAGCACTACTTGAAGAAAAAAACGTTAGATGGCGGACCCTTTATGTATACCACCATTAAACTGCCCCACAAGTGTACATGCAAATCAGTGGGTTGACACGACTGGAGATCACCGGTGTTGTAAGAGTAAGATCAAACAAAAAAATCTGGAGCATGCCCGTGTCACAAAAAAAAAAAAAAAAAAAGCCAGGCCGAAAAACAATTGGTGCAAACAAATGCAAAAACACCAGCATTTGATTGGCCTCAGCGATGAAGTAATCCCAACCCGGGAAGCCTGCCGCTACTTTCTGAGGTCAAACCGGCGGACTCCACAAGTGGACCAGTAGGAGTGCAGTTAAGTGGGAAAGTTATGGTCCTACACTTCTGACCATAACAACGCCGGAAAAAGGAAAAGAAGAAGAACTATGTTTGATCATTCTAATTTCAACATCACACTGTAGAAAATGTACTGAACTATTAGTACGAAAGCTGATCTAAAATTCATGATAATAAATTAAAACAAGGTAATTACAGTTTTAAAAAAGTGATTTATTTTTCTACATAGTCTCCTAACTAGTCAATACATTTAGTCCATATTTTTTCCTAAGCCAGGATTCCCTTAGAAAAACCATTTAAACACCTCAACAGGGGCCATAGTCTTGCTATCATGTTCAAATGGCTTGTCTCGGATATGTTCCTTGAGCGGAGGAAAGAGGTAGAAGTCACTGAGAGCTAAATCTGGCAAATAGGGTGGGTTCAAATCCCGTTTCTTGGTTAGCAGACCACGCAACTGCGGTTTTGAGGCAGCACGTTGAGCACGCCAGTTTGCCGCGATTTTTTTTTAATGACTTCCCGTAATCTTCTTATTTTGTCTGCGTATTAAGATCCCGAAATAGTGGCTCCTTTTCAAAGATGCCATAACCTCTCCCGCCGAACTTGGCATTTCGAATTTCTTTGACGATTGTCGAATCTATCACGAAACGTAAACATTTCCTGACCTGCTTAAACTTCTTGAGATTCATCGCGTTGTCAACGCGTTTTTTCTTTTGCTCGTCGGTTAACATTCTCGATACCCAACGCGGAGAGACCTTTCCCCACTTATTTGCACCAAATCGCTGTGTATGCCTTCCTTTGGTAGACAGTTTTTTCAAGCAGAAGTATTTGATAAAAACTCTAATTTAGTTTTTTCTTCATTTTCATGTTATCCCTGCTAGGGTTCATATTCAAATGAATGTACCTCCTGGCATTCGCGGTCCTAGTAAGTGGCTATAAGCAGGTAAAACAATTTTTTTTTTCTGATTTTTATACGGACTGGAAATAACCGATGACTTTTGGATCTCGGAAAAAAAATAGAAAACAGCATATAGCTGTTTGAAGAATGCCATTCATTCGACACAGAAATTTGGTACATGTCATCGTATCGTAGTTACTTGTTAAAAATAAGAAAAAAAATGCAGACGTTAGGTACATGATGGCGCCCTCGCTTTATAGAGCATTTACTGATAAAAATACGGCGTAACACATAGCACAACTGTAAGAACATTGTCAAACTTGTAAGCGAGTGACTGCCAGAAGAGAGATGCGTATAATGCAGCTTGTATCCGCTGTAAAAAAAGAAAAGACTAGCGCTTTTCGAAACAAATACTAAGATCAGACCTAAGTTCTGGCAAAGAACACAAGAATTAAACTATGGAAAATTGGAAACGAGTCATTTAGTATGATTAAATAAAACAAATAGGTAAAAGACAGACGGAAAAGCGTTCTATTGGCGATGACCAAGAGACCATGTTAAGCAAATAAAACTCGGTGAAGGAAGTTTGATAGTTTGGGTTTGCTTTAGCTGGTGCCATGTTGGTTCAATTATTTTAATATTTTGCGGACCAACGAAGAAAATAATTCTCCAATAGGCTGGGGACGCTAAGTACCCCGGCATAATTGTTAAAATTGGGGAGAAAATCAAAAGTTCCAAATAATGGCGAACAAAGCACGGAATTAGGTAGGTGAAAAGTTCTCGGCGTAATACAGAGATGATGTTACAATCCGCAAAAATGTATGTTTCCTGCCTGAATGCATGTGTCATTAGTCGTATGACAAGTTTGAACTTGTTCTCTCAAGTAGTTTGTTTGCACGAATTTTTGCAAATTCGCTAAACAAACCTCAACTACACCGGAAATCATTGAAAAAGTGCAAAAATGAAGGTATGAGAGATAGCTGGGGTTGTAGGAATATCGAAAGAAAGAATGGGTGCCGCATTTGCTGAGTGTCGATCAAAAGCAAATGTCCAAATGATTTTCTCGACAATGTTTGGACCGATTCAATAGGGATCCGAACGATTTTGTGCGGTGATATGTCACAATGGATGAGACATGGGACCACCACAACACACCGTACACGAAAAAGCACTCCAAATATCTGAAATTCGATCACATCTGCCATGTTTGGGATGCGGAAGGGATCCTGTTCATTGATTACCTTGATAAAGACGTAACAACTACATGCTACATCTTTTGCCCAGCTGGACACCGAAATTCGCAAGAAGAGGCCTGGCTTAAAGAAGAAAAAAATTATTTTTCCGTCTGTTTCCAAAATTGAAGAAATTTCTTCTTGAAAGCACTTTGCATCCAGTGAAGAATTTAAGAGTAATAGATGAATATTTTCACAGCCTTCCAGACTCTCATTGCCGAGAAGGAATACTGATATTGGAGAAACGCTGGACCAAGTGTGTTGACGATAAGGGAAAATACGTAGAAAAATAAAAACACATTTTAATTGAAAATGTCAGCAAACCTGTGGACTATAAAAGAATAAAGTGCGCGAGCCAAAAGACTCCGAACGTAACGACCCCCTAATAGTGTAATTAAAAACAAAAGTTGATGCACAATACTATAATTAGGTTTATCAAAAAAGTTGTTTTGTAAACATGTAAAACTGATATATGGTGTGTTTCTTTTATTTGAGACGGTGCCCTTTTGATCTCCTTTTTTTAGTAGTAAAATAAGAAAATCGGTCGTCGGTTAAAAATTTTATCCACAAAAACACTAGAAAACTTCATCTTATGTATCCACTTTTGCTCGCCACTGTATGTATACATTTTTACCATGTAAAGACGACCAATGCCACAGTGATGACAAATTTATTGGCTTTAGTAAAAATTAATGATAATACGAGTATGCTTACCGGAACCTCGAAATTTCTATTTTTCACTTAAAAAAAAAAATATGTAAGTGATATAAAAAATCTAGATACATACCTACATACTCGTATTTGCTTAAAGCAATGTATGATAGCAAACCCTTTCAATTTTATTATTGTAAGGGTGTTGATTGAATTAGTAACAGGTGAAAATACAATTCAGCAACTCCAAATGTTATTATGCAAGATAATACAAATTGCATTTATGTATGTTAATTTAATAAAACGAAGCAAGTAGGCGTATCATACTAAGTACATACTATGTATTCATCTTTTTGCCCATATTCAAAGTGTGGATACTTACGGTTTCCTGAGAGTCCTTCATATTCGCTTTGATGGCGGGAACTACCCTGAAAAAAATTTCCAGACATTTCGCCGATTAGCACTATATTTCTCAAGCACTTTCACTGACGAATTTAATGCTGGATGTTTTCCACGTTTAAATCATGCCCCCGATATAGTAAGCAAACATAGATTAAAAATCTGAATTATTTCGCAAGGAAATGATTTCATCTGTCATTTGATAATCAATTAGACACCAGACTCTACTTAGTTGGGAAATTAACTCCCACGCACAAAAAATTATTTTTTAGTATTATATCACTAATAAAAGGATATATTTGTGCTTGCAAATGATTTAATAACTTAGGATAAATTGAGTAAACAAAAAGAGAGAATAAGCCACTGACATTATGTGAGCCTCGATAATAAACGTCTGAGAAACGTCAACAAATGAAGGAGGTAATGGGTACATTCGAAAAAAAAACGCACTTCCATTCAGCATTGCCAGATAAACAAGTATTGAACCATTTTTGCTTTTCGAATTCGAAGTGCCAATCTGTGCGATATTACATATACATATGTATATATAAAATTTAAGTATGTAAAGGGTCCGCCAAATTCTTTTTTTATTTGAAAGTACAATCCTTCCGGTTAATAATGGAAAATAATTTCATTCAAATGGCTGCCTCGGCTGGCCATGCAGTAGCCTACACGATCGGTCCTCGGTCATACCAAGGTCTTTATGCAAAATTCGTCTCAATGATGTCTCCGAAATGTTCAATTGTTGAGAACGACGGTGAATTGATGTTGATGGCGCTTCACGTACACTTTCTGCCGCAGCAGCAATATTCTCGGGTGTACGCACTGTTTTTGGCTTTTCACGCTTTGGTTTATCGATGAGGATGCCAGTTTCTTTCACTTTTTTTCACAAGATAACGAACATACGGAGCTGACGGTGCTTCTCTTCTTCCAAAATCCGTACGCAATTTTCGCACACATTCTGCAACATTACCATGATTTTCAAAGTAATGTCGCAATATTTCCCAGCGTTGTTCAAGCGTATACACAACCATATTCGTTCAGCGGAAGGATAAAACCAGAAACCACCAATGAGACGTACCACTTAAAATGGCCGCTGACGTTTGCCTACAAGCTCGGGCGAGCACGTGGCTACCTCAAGTCCTGTCAACATTTTGTAAACAATCACGCACATTGTTATAATTCCAAGAGTGTGTGTGACGGGAGTACACTGCGGTAAAATGAAATGAGCTCACACGTATTCACGGATAGAAGCTCGTTTGTAACGGGTTTTGTCGCTACGAACCTGAACTTCTTTCAAAATTTCAGGGTTATTTTTTAGGAATTTAAGAAAAATAATATTAAGAATGTAATGAATACATATATAGAAATGTTCAAAATATTGCTTTAAATTGAGTTTCATGCGATCAAAAGGAAACGAATATTCCTAAAAATTAAATTCACTAATTTTGGTGTATTATTATGGTACACTTGTTAAGAGAAAGTCTGTTGTGAAAGTGACCTTTGTGACTTGTACTCAAACATTTGAAATTAATAACGATTGACGCCATTTCTTATCTGCAGCTTTCCGAAGCTGAAAATCAATCAACTAAGGAGTTTAAGTTGGACAGAACATCCACCGAAAATGAACATAGCAAAGGACGCCCATATACGTTCCTTCAGTGAAAACGTAAAAATGACGAAAATGTTGTGTTGGCAGATCGAAGAGTAACTCTCAGGCACTGAGAAGTAACTAACTGAGGTCACAGGGATCTACACTAATATAGTAATAAAACACACTATTTCGTAAGAATTCTTTATTTTATTGATTTTAAACACACTAAGGAATGGACCCCTTATCATACCCCTTAGCCACAAGATCTCATACTGTCCATCGATCACGGGACCTTATGGTATGCACTCTCGTAGCTTGGTCTTCTAAAGAAGATGAAGATAAAGAGTGAGTTAAAGTTAAAGTTATTGTTTCAGACCCAATTCCGGGAAATCAGACTATCATCAGCTCGTTGTACACTCCCTCATTGGGAACTGCGACTGAAACGATAAAAATAACTCGGCGTAGCTGGTATGTTGCGTCACGCGTGGCAACTACTGAGGCCATTTAATTTGTTGTAGGATCTTTCAATGGCTTCAGGTCGCCGGGCACTGATGGAATATACCCTGTTATTCTGCAAAAAGGTATTAGACAGCTGCTTCCTACTCTGGAAATAATTTTCACTGCTGGCCTGGCACTTGCCTACATACATACATACCTATTCCTTGGCGCGAGGTGAAAGTGGTCTTTATTCCCAAAATAGGGAAAGAAGATTACTCACTCGCCAAGAGTTTTAGACCAATCAGTCTAACATCCTTCTTGCTGAAAAGCATGGAGAGATTAGTAGAGTTACACGTGTGCAAAGTTGGCCTTCAATGCATTCTCTCTCAGGCATGCAACATGCTTTTCAGCGCGGAAAATCCTGCGAGACTGCGCTTCAAAACCAAGTTGGGAGAATTACGCTCTCAAAATTAAAGAGTATCTACGTACTAGACATTTTCGTTGACATTGAGGGAGATTTTGATAACGCTACTTTCGACAGCATGTGTAACGCTTAGCGACTGTCTGTCTCAAAGCGTAGGCGGCGCTAGATGTGATCGAGGACTGATGCACGAGTAATGGGCTGTCGGTTAATCCTCTTAAGACTGATGTCGTTCTCTTCACGAAAAGGAGGAAAAATTCTGGCATTACTCAGCTGGTGCTAAAAGGCATTCCTATCCCGATATCCAAGGAAGCTAAATACCTGGGAGTCATCCTAGATAGCAAGCTTCTTTGGTCAAAGCATGTTGAGTCCAAAAGCACCAAACCTCTGTCAGCTTTTTGGCAAAGCAAAGGTGCCTTTGGCAAAACATGGGCTCATCGCCGAAAATGGTCCTTTGGATCTACACGGCAATGATAAGACCGATAATCTCATATGCATCGGTAGTTTGGTGAAACAGGCTAACATGCAAACACGTTGTGGCTTCTCTCACCAAACTCCAAAGATCGGTCTGTCTCAGCTGCACGAGGGATTTCCCCAGCACAGATAGTAGAAGCCTCCAACAAAAAAAAAGAGTTAAAGTTAACCTAGTTTATGCGCCAGAATGGTGGTTGTAATGGATCGTAAACAAGGTGCAGTTGGATGTACAACTGTATCTCATTTACCCGCTAATGTGGCTGCACTTTAGTTCGTAAACAAAATATGTAGTTTGACCGCCGAATGGTATGGTATGTAACAATACGGCAGCTTTCAAAGAATTCTCGTGAACGAATTGCATATGAAATTACCGAGAAAGTTAACGGACGAGCAAAAGAAAAAAAACGTTTCGACATTTCAAGGGTGAATCTCAAGAAGTTCCAAGCAGATCGGGGAGTGTTTTTACTACTTACGTGACCATAGGCGAGACCTGGATCCACCATTTTGATGCTGGATCCAAACAGCATTCGATGACTCAGAAGAGAGCTTCTTCACCGATGTGAAAGAAAATTAAAGTGTCAAGTTCGGGAGAAAAGTTATGGCATCCGTTAATTCACTCCGTTATTCATTCCTGCAAGTTGCTTTCCTAATGCATGTTTCTTCAATTTAAGTACTTGTCCCTAAAATTTACAGTTTTGACCACACTTTGGCATACTCGATACTTTTTACCCGTTTTCTAATATATTCATGAGGAATTTCCGCCAGAGCACCTGAGGTTCAGTTGAGCAGTGTCATGCCGAGATAGGAGAGATGACGCCCCAGAGCATCAAAGTTTTGGTGTCTGGAAGCTCCGTCGTTGACTCTTGATTGTTTAGCCTCTTCAAATAAAGGCGGCCCAACACTAATGGCTAGCTAACATTGATTAGGTTTTATAGCAAAAAAACAAAATAATTCCGATCAGATGTTAGGCTTGTTTTTTTTTTTAATTTTCTTACTTTAATTACTTATTAATTTTGTTTAAGTATATAGTAATAAAAATGTGATTGATTCGGTATAAAATAATCAAAAGTTTATTTGGAATAAACACTTCGTTTTTAAACTTTAAATTTTTAATTTGACTTAATGTTCAAGTGCAATCTCAAGCACGGAGGTGGAGATGGTTACTCTTTACCAACACGTCAAAGACTACTGGCAGATAATAAATACAATTGGCGGTTCACTCTCTCTGCTTCATCTTCTGAAAAAGACGAAGTTTGAGAGTGATCCCTACCGAATGATACGCAGCTGTACCTTGTTTACGTATATCCAACGAGGCTTGTAAACAAGGTATCTTTGGTGTTTTAACATTCCGAAATTGTAAAGCTGTACCTTGTTTACGTGAATTCAAAAAGGGCTTGTAAATAAGGTACTGTTAATGAGATGTTTGCATGTTTTATTTTCATATAACAATATACATATATAGAGGTACCCGCTAGGACCTTAAGACAATAAAACCGCAATTTTTCTTTATTGAAGAACAAAATATTTGCAACCCAAATGTAAATAAAAGGCATTTTTAATAAAAAACCATTTCCAAATTGGATGTTAACTCATCAACACATTACGATGTCAAACTCATACTCTCGAGAAGAATTAACGGACATGCACTTCTGCTACGGTTTAGCTAATGGTCGAGATCGTGAAGCCGAAAGACTCTACGCTGAAAGATATCCCAATCGGAGGTGTCCCAGTCGCAGCATGTTTTCAAGAATCCACCGATGTCTGCGAGAGCAGTGCTAGAGCATCGAAGAAGCGAAAGATCAGTTACAGATGGATCAGGAATCTTAGATGAAAGAATTTTGGATTTGGTCCGACGTAATTCCTCCCTTAGTACAAGGAGGATAGCTATTATGCTTCGAGTGCCCAAATTTAGAGTATGGAGAGTGTTTCATACCGAAAACTTACACCCGTACCATTTTAGGCTAGTTCAGGAACTCACCTCAAACGACAAGTTTTTGAGAGCAGAATTTTGTCGATCATTACTGCTTCGAGATGAAACTGAACGAAACTATTTTGCAAGGATATTCTGGACGGATGAAGCACAGTTTAACAGAGATGGGGTTACTAACTTCCACAGTTTGCATCATTGGAGTAGCACCAATCCACACAACAAAAAACAAAATAAATCACAACACCGCTTTAGCTGTAATGTTTGGCTTGGTATTGTTGGACAAACTGTAATCGGGCCCCGGTTTTTGAATGCCATTATTAATGGAGAATAATACCTGCAGTTCCTACGAGACCTTTTGCCCGATTTGATGGACAACGTTCCTTTGGCCATAGCAGATAATTTAATCTACCAGCAAGATGAAGCACCAGCACACTACAGCTTACGGGTTAGAAACTGGCTGGATGATCATTTTAGTGACCGTTGGATCGGAAGAAGGGGCCCCACGGAATGGCCACCTAGATCACCAGATTTAACTCCTCTAAATTTTTATGTGTGAACAGTGGTTCGGGTTTTATTTTAATTTCTCAAAAACTACAAGACATTTTGGCATCCGGTTTTCTGTTTTAAAAAAAAAAATGAGTACTTAATTACATACAATTTTGAAAAAAAATAGTTCGACATTTTTTTTTTCATTTTTTTTTTCAAAATTTTAAGTTTGAAAATTAATTTCTCAAAAACTATTCCTTAAAAGAGCTTCGTTTGAAAACAAGATGAAAGAAGAGGTTTCTGGCTTTACAAAAAAGTATATCACGGCACTGTGGATATAACTGTTGATTTTTAATAATTTTTTTTCCAAATTAAGTAAATTTTTTAGAAAATTGCCCCACCCGGCTAAACGGGGGGGGGGGGGATAGACCCCTCCCCCCAATACGATTTTTTTCTTGTCTTGACCAGACCTACACGCTCTAGCTTTTTGGCACACTGCTCGTGGGACATCCTGTATATTATATTTAATCTGAAGGTAGTAGGTATATACATATGTATGTATTAGTTGGGACAGATATAAGAAACAGATAAAATAAAAAGAAGAAAGAATTATGTTACAATCGCGTTACAACTTAACCAGCAGTCAAAAGGCTATTCAGATGGTTCGAAAAAGGTGTAGCGTAAAAAAACTTTTGAGTAATGAGTTCGGACTCAAGAACTTAAAATTTTAAAAAATGCACGATCTCACACGTGGTCAAACAAAATGTTAGAGTGGAAAGAGCAGAGGAGTTGATCCGCTTGTACGCAAGTGGCCAACTGCCAAACATCGCCTTTTCTGATGAAGCGCCATGTGGGAGAACATTTTTGTAATCAAACTGATTCGAAGTCACGTTGAAAGGGCAATGGCTTTGGTTAATAACCTAATCTACCCCAACTTCTTGTACTACGAGAGGGTGTGCTTTAACGGCTTTGTCTCGCCAGGGGAATAACTATCTAGATCAATTTAGGATGATCCAGAAATAATTAGCAATACCGCTAATTTTCCACGCAGCCTGCAATTCCGTGGAGCGGGGTTCCTCTACAAAGACAACATCGGGCTCCATGAGCCCTAAGCGCCTCCAGCTCAGTAGCTCGGTTGCGCGTCAAAATCGAAGAGACGTCCGATAACATCAACGTTTTGGTGGCTGGAGCCGATATCTTTGCTTTCTACAGCCTGTTCAAGGTAAAGCCTACCGATTGCCAGTGGCAAGCTTGCATGGGATAGGGTAGGTTGGGATAGGGTAACGTAAGCTCGGCTGGAAGATATGTTTAGTTTAAATTAAAATAAAAATTGCCACAACAAAAAAACAAAAATTACAAGGCTTTAATACAAAAAAAAAATATAACAAGAAAGAAAGAAAAATAAAATAACTGAATTTTCTAAGAATGTTCATTTATTCTAATTATTATAAGTTAATCATAAGGCCGAGAGACATAGTCTTAAGTTGTTCTGTTTACCTTAGAGTGTCCGTATCGGAGAAGAAAATATAGTTTT
The DNA here is from genome assembly GCA_958301585.1 of Merodon equestris. Lineage (NCBI taxonomy): Eukaryota > Metazoa > Arthropoda > Insecta > Diptera > Syrphidae > Merodon > Merodon equestris. Next base: position 75,843,797 of record OY284416.1, on the reverse strand, counting down.
TTAAATTATATTTATACAAATTAAAAGCCAGCGTGTAGCGTGCAAAAGATTGGTGTATTCGAGAGCCAATGCTTTAGAATGTGTCTTATAAATGTCTTAGAATGTACAGAATGCTAGTTGAAAAATGCTAGAATGAAAATCCTAGTTTATTAAGTATTATCTTAATAAGGTTCTGTACAACGAAGCCGGCCTAAACAGAATCGATACTTTTTTTTTTTGAAATGATTCGAAAGCACATCAGAAGGCCTATGACTGCCAGGGCTGAACTACGAGGCTTACTACCCCAGAAGCATTTCCCTATTTTGATTCCGACAGGTTAGTGCAAAATAGAGATGCTATCCCGGTAACTTACGGGTACGTTGCTAGTGCTAGTGGTGGTTGTCGAGTGAAAACTATTCCAGAGCGTTACTCTGTTACTCTGGTGAGAACCTCCTTTCTCCTTAGTTGGCAAAGTACATTAGGGCTAGCTAGGGGATATTTCGAAGGCTGGGCGCACTATCATGCTTAGATGAACCTGAAAACAGATTGAAGCCTGTTAGCCTTGGTGAGGTCTCGGTCGCTGAAAGATTCAAATCGAAAGACACGAGTGCTAGGCTACTTGATTATGTTTAAGACTAAAACTAAGCAGCAGTATTTTAAGCTTTAAAATAAGAAAAATAAATAAATTTATGTTTTTTTAATAAAGTTTTCTTAGAAAACCAAATTTTAAATGTAGTTCAGAAATATATGTAGTAAGACTTAGAGTGCCGACACAGGACCAGTAAAATAGTAAAACATATCTTTGTAAAGTAAATAAGAATAGAATACGAACGATAAAAGTGAATTTAACGAAACAAAAAAAATTATCACATTCGAACAATGGTCTTTACATTTTCATATTAAAAAATAAATTTATATACTAAGAAAATAAATTATATTTATTGTAATCATCTTGATGAATGAGAAACCGTCTGCAGTGTATCGTACAGCGAAAATACTACGTGTCATACGTACGTACATATACTTTTCTATCCGATGGTTTCCGGAAGGGCGGAAATCTTTTATCTATCATATGTGTTGAGATAGGTCATGCAATGTGTTCATGTGGTCATGTGTTCTCATAATATGTAGTTGGTCAGATTTAAACTCTCAGTTCCGATATACGATATCAAGATTTTATTTTAAAAGAATTTCCCATATAATAACATATTTAAGTAATTAATTTAAAGCACTATCAAGAAATAAAATAATTTTAAAATATAATTATACGAAAATTGGCTGTTGTAAGTATAGTCGGCATTAGTTTAATATTTCATATTAGTTTAACAAAATAAGAAACATCTTATAGGAGTATAATGTAGACTAAAATGTTTTTATTTGTAGGCAAAGATACTGAAGTCGAGATACAAAATTAATCTTAGTAGAAAAATAAAATAAATATTTTACCAACATTTTTACTTTGTTTTTAATGTTTATATGTACATTCTAGATTTTAAGTATACAATGTGAAAAATATAAATTTCAATACATAAATTGAAGTATTTTATTATAGCTTCTCACTGCTACTTAAAAATCGCAAATAAAATTATGAAATTATAAAATATATTGTTACAGCAGACATGGAATTGTAAGAGTATATTTTACTTAATTTTCGAATACTTCAATTTTAACTTTGCTACAAGGTGAAGAAAACTAATGAATTGAAACATTTTGATTTAAATGAAACGGATGCACCTTACACATAATGTTATAGATAAACGAAGCTCCCATTCCCGGTCAGCACACACAATTATCATGTGAAAAGCCCATTGATTCCACTCCAAACAGGAACTTCTTTCACTACTCGAATAAAATCGTCGTAGCGGCAACATATCAATGGACCACGATATTTTGAATTAGCTACCCTTGTCAACCAAGTTATCTTTTCACATTCACTTTTACAAACTGATTTGCGAGTTACATTTTCAGTCGTAAGATCAGGATCGTTGAATACACCGAAGGTTACTGCCTTATCGCTATTTTTAACCAAAATCCATATCATTTCAGGCATGGGAAAACGGTTCTGTCCATCGCCCACGGCTGCGTAGAATTCCATTTGAACCCCATCAGAATTTTGTAACACATTTACCCCATGACTTCCAATGTATATATCAAGTTCCATGTTTTGACTAAGGTCTCTGATATCTTCTTTCAGAAGGTTGAGGGTGAAAAGATTATCTCTCATTAGAAAATAATTCCATGATAGTTTTTTCACTATGTTTAACTGATTGTGCATTAAAAGAGGCTCATCAACATAATTGCTCAATTTAAAACCAGGAGCTTCCTTAATTCCCAAAGTATTTCGAACTCTTTCGTAGATTTCATCAAATCGTAAAGCTTTCAAAAATTCAATTTTATACTTTGAATTCGGATGATTTTGCAATAAAAATGATTTATCTGCTTTGTTTAAATAAGCTGTTGTGCCTCCCAATTTCACATGGGCAAAATAGGTTTTTCCCGCTGTCATATCATAACAAGATTCTCCAATAACAAATGTTTGTCTTTGTATAGGATGGACATATCCAAAATTTGTCGAAATTAAATTAATTGGGCATCCGTAGACCGGATGTAAAGTTTCCTCTACAGATCGCAAGTCACATGTAATGTCTCTTATGTTAACTCCCTCCCAATTGTTGTCCAATTGAAATAATCCCTCTTGACCACATTTCGCTAGTGCTTGTTCAGACTTTCCTCTCGATTTAATATTGTTTGGACCACACGACACTATAACATCATCTCCAGGTGAAACCACTACGGAATCAAGTCCATCAACATTAACCGTGTCGTATAAAGAACCATTTAGATGAAAAACCAATGGCCACTGATAACCAATCAATACTTTTGACGAAAAAGGCACTTCACATCCATCCAGTATCTTGCTGCCAACACTGCTGCCAAACGAACGCGATAGTACTACTATAATACCGATCAGTAAAATGAGCGCGATTTTATGACTTCTAATCGTACTTGTTAACATTTTCATAGCAAAATTGAATCTGAATGCGATGCAATTATGGATGTTTAATATATAAAAACGATTAGTGGTGCTTGCTCACACTTACATAGTAGAAAAAAAATCTTTGGGACTACGCTTTATCGCAATTAATCGGAAACATCAGTAAACTCACAATGGTGACCTTTTTACATAAACAACAAACAGAAGTATTTCAAGCTGGAGCGTAATAAGTAAAAACATAAATGCCTTGAAAAATAAATATAAAAATCTACAGTGTGGTTGTGCAAGAAAGTGCCTAGTGCGGCAAAAATTCGTTTGCATCCAACGTTATTGAAATATAGTTTTATTATTAATAGTTTATATATAATAATAATTTCAAATCATTTTCATAGGTTTACAAAAAACTTATTGATACAAAAGCATGGCCTCTGACATCAAGTTCTAGTATTGTTTAAGACTATTTTCAGTTTCTGAAGCAAGTTAAATAAAATCGTTAATAAAAACTTAATATATTACTAATATCTAAACATCTATGTACATAAAAATCAACTTCTGTGTGTAAGCCTCGCAGAAACTCGAGAACGGCTAGACCGATTTGGACAATCCTTTTTTGGTTCGTTCATCTGGGGTAGTTTAGAAAAATTTAAAAAAAAACCAAAGCGATAGGCTTAAAATCAAAAAAATAATTGTGCGTTTTGTATAGAAATGCACTCAACACCACCAATGAGAATTTCATATAGCCATTTTGGATCACTTTCAATAACTTACTTGAAATGTTGATTGGCATTTAGTGAGTCTACTCTGAGCAAAAAATGTTTATAAATGATAACAGCCCTTCACACAAGGCTGAAGAGATGTCAATGATGATGCTCGTCTTGGACACTCCAGTAGCGGATGAAAACGTTGAAACAGTGAAGAAAATTGTAATAGAGAATCGTCGAATCACTGTCAAATAAGTAGTTGAGGATATAGGCGTATCGTTTGGCCCACGCTATGAACTTTTTTCAGATATTTTGGGTATAAAACGTGTATCAGCAAAATTTGTTCCGAAATTGCCAAATTTTTACCAAAAGGACCACCACGTGACGTGAATGACGATCCAGATTTGTTTGAAAAAGTCATCACTAGTGAAGAAACATGGGAATATGATTATGACGTCGAAACCAAAGCCCAATCATTCCAACGGAAGCGACCAGAACAGCGAAGACCGAAAAAAGGACGCCAAGTTGGGTCAAATGTGAAAGTTTTACTCATTATTTTCTGCGATTATAATGGCATGGTTCATCATGAGTCCTTGCTGGAAGGTGGCACGGTCCATAAGAAATATTACCTTGGACTATAGGGCTCAAGCCTATACCAAAAGTATATCAGAAGTGCTTCGAGGATTGAAAAAGGCGCTGGCACAAGGGTATTTTATCTGAGGGGCATTACTTTGAAGGGGACAAAATAGTTATTAATGAGTAAATAAATGTTTTTCGAGAAAAATACAGTCACTTTATTTTTTAACATACTATTGAGACTTCACCAATATTCGTTTAAGCCAAAAGCAGCTTTAATCTAAAGAATACGTTCATCTCCGTGAAGCACAAGATGCGACGGCATATGATAGTCGATATGGCCGCCCAACATAGCATACACCTGTAACCGTAAATGGAACGAAAAGAAGAAATAACTTCTATTCAGCCGAACATCAGTTAATAGACATGGCATCACTTGTAGAGTTCTTAAACATTTTTTGGGCTGTGACGGTCTATTGGCATTCACAATCGCTTATGAAGAGTTACAGTTAAATCAATTTTGGGTGATACGAAGCTCACCCGATCATCTACTCGTAGTTTTGAATTAAGATGTTAAAATTACCTTAAAATACATTAATCTTCTAAGATGGTTCACATAAATAAGGTCGAATGCAACAACTATCCACGGCCACATAGGGGCAACATGTTGCTAAAGAGCGAGAAATTCTACGACAGACTCATGACTATTCTAGAGTGGACGGGCTTTAATAAGGAACGTGTTTACTATCGTTGGGCAGGACTTTCATTTGAATTTTCTGAGTAAGTCCCTCTGGAGGCCTCAACTGATGGCTTAGTTAAGTTTTTGGAGTAACCTGATTTTGGCGAATTCCTCGCTCTAATAATTCCCACAAATACTTGGTTAGCTTCATTTTCGTTGATTCCAGAAGCGAGCGCAATTGATGTTTTATATTATAAAGTAAATTCACAACTTCACATTCCGTGAAGTATATTTTGGATGAATCAAGAGTCACTTGGTTTTAAATGCTTCCTTTTTAATTTGTTTAATTATTAATTAATTTTGATTTATCTTATACTCACTAACTAATCTAAAATATATTAGGGGCCTGTGCGAACACTCTAAGATTAACTAAAAATTATGTCTTTTGATTACTTTATACAGTATGATCACAAAGTACCGAAAATGTATAATTCAAATGAACCGCTCTCGATCGATTCGGTTATTTTTCTTTTTTTAGATTGATACGCTTTATATTGACATTTGTGTGCAGCTTGAGTGAAATCAAATGATTATTGTTTGTTTTTCAGCTGTTCACAACAGAAATGTTTTTGTGTTTTGTCGCATTTTAATATGGACTAAATATTTTATTGAGTAAAGGTTTTGCTTGAAATTATGTTCGAATGGAGTTTCTTGTGCTCAATCTTTTAAAATGTTGCACAAAGCATTTGAGGAGTCTGCTCTCCCCATACGAATAGTACAAAGGTTTTTAAAGTGATCGAGAAGTGGTTGGATATTTGCTTAGTTCTGGACGACCTTCGAATACCCATGAAATTGTTAAAATTGTAAAGAATTGCTTGAGTGACTTTAGAGAAATTCCTTGTGATCTTAACATATCACACGGAACCGTTCAGCACATTGTTATAGATATTTTGGGCATTTAACGTGTTACCGCACACCTTGTGCCGAAAGAGTTGAACTTCATGCAAAGACCATTGAAAAAAAGTTGCTGACGAGATGATTATAGAGACCTAAGAACACCCTTCGTGATAGGGATGGATCCATGAATACGATGTGCCTCATAATGCATTATAATTGTCCATTATAATTATAGTTGTCCATTATGAGTTCTTGCTTACGGGTAGAACTGCCAACAAGGAGAACGGCCAGATTTATTGACCGACAACAGTTGGATTTCGCAAAATGATGCGCCATTACACTGAGCGCGTTACATAAACACAGCGTAAATATTCTTGAGTAGATATCATATTCACACAATATGGCTCCGTGCGGTATTTTTTTCTTCCCCCAAATTAAATTCGTGGAAAAAGATTTGAATGTCTGTAAGCCATAAAACGAAATGCGTCGAAAAAGCTGAAGGACATCCCAGTTTCGGCCTACCAAAACTGAATAGATGATAGGTTAACAGTGGCGCATGTGTGTTGCCGCAGATGGATGTTATTTTTGAGAAGATAAAATAAATTATCCCGAAAACAAATGCAAATTTGTTTTATTTATCAGTTTTCGGTACTTTTTGGCTAAGAATTTATAGTTTTTTTTCCGAAAACTTAGCATATGGTCATATTTTGTTTAAATAAAACTTAGTCTAACTATGGCTAGTGTTGAGTAAGATTAGATATTATTGACAATTACCTTGTACCAATTGTATATTATAAAATTTCTTTGAATTGATGTAAAAATGTACTTTTGGCAAATCCTTTATATTGCTTATACTAGGCCATTCAAATATAAGCGCTTTTAGCCATGCCTTAGCTACTTTCCACAAAGAAAAACAAATATTCCTTAGACATACTTTAAAAAATCGTTTTTGTAATAAATTCTCGCTCGTCTTGTCTATTACGTAACATTCTGAAACTGATTTTAATCACACTATTCTCAAAACAACACACAAGTCATTTAATTAATCAGGAATTTTTTGGTGACCCCGACGTAGTTGCTAAGATTCAGACTTCAAAACTGAATTTGTTAAACAAACTGTTGTTTTATATACCCCAACTAAAAATTGTTGTGAGTGGATAAGAGAGCAACTGCAAAGGTTGGAACAGCAACAACAGCAGATCCGAACATCAGTATAAGGCTTTTTAAAAATTGCCTTGAGACTCTTCCCTCACTGGAAACTAAGTTAGAAAATGCTGTCCCAGAAGACATATTATGAACTACACTCTATCATTTGCTCCGTGTTGCAGATACTATTTGCCGAGACATTAAAACATTTAATTAAAGAATAAGAAACTGATCGGCAAGTATCAGCAATACTTGGAAAAATCAAACTTTCAAAGCTTTCATAGTTCTACATTAAAAGTTATCATCACAGAGTGGCTCCCATTTTTGTACGCTCATACTCAAACGGACTTGATCAATGTGAGCAAATTCCACAATTTATTAGGAGCGTTGGGTCTTAATAATTGACAAGTCTTTGAAAGTTACTGATGCCAATTATCCCGTGCTGTAGGGCGAATGATAATAATAAGGATATTGTGCTCGAATGTTTGAAGCAGATTGTCACTCCGCGAACGTAAGCCCTAGTCCAAAGATAGACTAGGTAAAAGCATTATGTCATTACCAGTCGCATAAATGCTCACTATTCTAAATCATTGGTCACAGGATTACCAGGTTGTATCAATTCCCTCGTCTATCACCAGTTTTGCGTTCTTACCTAACCACATCCCAAACGGACGCTTCTCTGAGTACAGACAAGACATAACGAATACGTAAGTAACTCCTCTTCCCCCGACGCAGTCGCACTCTCTGCATAGGGAACCACTCGCAATGAACACACAACAATCTTAGCCACTGCAAATATCTATGTCGCATTATTTTGGACTCCGACTCGTCAATAAATTTTACAAATTTTATAAATACAGAATAAAAACTGAATCATTTAACAAGACGTTTCTCACAATCAAATCTCAATTGACTTAGTATACCATCAAACATAAGTAGGTCTAGCAGATCCAAATCTTCAAATTTCTAAAAATTGATTTGCTCACTTGCTTTTCAAGGTTCATCCGAGTTTGACATTGAAAATTCTCTCAATAATGTATAATACTATTTTTTGGGCCAATGATCCTATTAAGATTCTCTGACAACGAACCCACTAAAAACTAAAAAAAGTTAAAATGCATTCATGCACTGCAGCGGCAGTTTGAGACAGGAAATTCAGCTACTGTTACTGGCTAGACTAAAGACTAGTACTGGCTAACATTGCTCAGCTGTTCGCCACCCCCTTTGGTATAAGTAATCCATTAATTGTTCTTGTCAAGATTTTCATAGAACAACTGTGACAAACAAAACTCTCTTGGAATTAGCCTCTGACCTCTGAAAAAGTGGACAGAATTTCACGAGGAGTTGCTGCAACAGTTGCGAATGCCAAAATCGCCATATCGATTCAAATGGTAAGAGCACAAATTCAAACATTTGCTGATAGTTCCAAGCTTGCATATTAAAATATAGTAACGAAATCTAAATGTGCCCCACGGAGGCTATGTGCTAACCATGTCTACAATTTTGGGCTACCGAAATAGCAGCCCAATTCACGCATCGCATTATAAAAATAATCGATATCGACTGCGAAAATATTTTTTTTACTGAACTCATGAATCGTATCATCTTGGTTATCGGCTTTTCTTTCTTTCTTTCTAATCGCATTTTATTCCATTATTCATAATCTTACTTACTAGACAAAATGCTTAAATCTAATTTAACATTATACTTCATTTTCTTACTGGCTCTTAACGAGCACTCTAAGCTTATCTAAATCTTAATTTTAACGTCTTTCGACTTCATTTTCATTTATTGCCGTCTAGCTTACATATGGCTTATTTCTAAGAAAATTAGTAAAAAACTTAGATACTATAATTCATTTCTTAACTCTAAACTTAACCTACCTTAACTAGATAAATAAATAAATAACCTAAGCCTAAAATATTCTTAAACTATAATTGGTTATCGGCGAAGTCCTGAAGTTGGAGAGCATTAGTTGGAACATATCGATTCGCATTTGAATCCTCCTGATATCGTATTTTGCGGGACGCAACCATCAGGGTTGACTGATTCAGACATGTAGATTCTGTAGGTCCTTCAATCTTAAGACAAGAGCAAGAGCAATGGAATGGACAAAGCCGCAATTGTATATTGATGAAAGCACCTTAGAGCGCCGAAAGATTAAAATTGTTCTCTCTGCACAAATGGAGTGCAACTTTCTCGAAAGTGTCAAATACTCCAAGTCATACGCGTAGCTTCCTCATGTTATTCCTTATATTAAACGCTTTAAAAATAATGCATCAGAGAATTTTATAATAAAAAAAATAATGATGTATTTTCTATTCAATCACTTTAGCTGAATTAAAAAAAAAAATATACTGAGACAAGTCCACCCATAACAGCGGGAGAAATAAAAAAATGCTCTGATGCCCGTCATAAAGTTTCATTCAAACAACTGTTTCTCCGTTGAACCCAAGTCATTACGTAAAAACGTTCAAGCTCCCAAACGGAGCTGTTTGCGGGAGTTACGTGCCTTACCACTCCACCCATTCCACAACCCAGCCGATCTACCGAGCTACCTACCAACAGTGGACCACCCCCAGCACAACCCACACAAGCCAGCCGATCGACAGCAGCAGTGGGCCAAGCCAACCGCCACCCAGCACAACTACACAACCCAGCCGATCGTCTTAGCAACAGTGGGCCAAGCCAATCGAAATACTACACAGCAACAGCGCGTTAGATTGTGCAAAATAAGCGATGGCTTATAAACAAGTGTGCGCACACTAAGAGCGGTCCATGTTGTGAAAAACAAGCAAACGATGGCTTGTAAATAAGCGACAGTTTTATGAAGGTTCAACGACAACACATCGGGAAGATTTGGACATTCTAGTTCGGACTGGCTCAGAGTTAACAAGAAGCAAAGGAATAAATTATCATATCAAATCATCAGAAATCATTATATCAAACAGTGTATAGATAAAAAAGTTTAAAAATAAAAATTCGAAAAAAAATAAAATGAAGTTTTTGCTAGCTCCCACTACATAACTCGGGCTACCGCAGCGTTCCTGGATGGAAATGGATTGATTAGGGTTGTTGGTCGAATTCAAAATTGAAATATTCCATTTGGCGCTAAACATCCTATCTTCTCTTGTATGTTTTCACCATCTGCACCTTTCTATACCTTGACCACAACATCTCCTAGTTCTTGTTCGTCAACAATTTTGACCAATAAATGCAAGAATATTCACAAAAATTATGCAGAGAGCAAAACTTTTAAATTTGAACGAACTAGGCGTGTTTTTTTCTGTTTTGCCTTTTTCGATTATATGCTCTCCTTGTACACCTCCGTAAATTTTTGAAAGACTGTCGCCATATTCTGCTGAGGATCCTCGGTCACAAAGAAATCATCATTCAAGGCCGAGCTCTCCGAATCAATGCTGACTTTTTATAACAAGCGTTCATGGTCCGACGTAGTCGGAAGTTCCCGAACCTGAATGTTATTTCGATTGTTTCCCTAGATTAAGATATTGGTAGGTTTAAAAAAAAACACAAAACGATATAGATGCTAATTTTTTTTTTTAATTAAGTTAAGTTAATCTTAAGGTCCAAAACATGGTTTTAAGAATAAAGGAACAACATTTTTATTTGTAAGACAAACTGTATATTTTTCCGCGGTAAGAGATTTGCTACAGCTTCTAAGATAATGTATTCATTCCGATAATAAAAACAAACATGTGTTCGTATATTCAATATAAATATACACGTACATATGTTTGTATGTATATACATATGTCCAGTTAACAATTAAATATAGTTTTATTTTGGACTTTTTTTGTCTAAAAAATAAAAGTATTTTGCAATATCGCGTTACGATCAAACACGTAATCTATTTCAAACATCCAGGCAGACCATCGATCTTAATGTTACTCTTGTACTCGTGATCGTAGTGGTGTTCTTGATTCGTGTTATCAGCATTTTTTATTTAATTTATTGCCATTCATGAATGAGTAACGTATTTCTGTTCAACAACTACATGATTATAAGTATACGTGTACATGTTCGTACTCTAAATTGAAAAATGTGCTTCGTTAACGGAATATTAATAATAACATATATAATATATATAACATATATAAATATAAAATAAATAATAACATATATATAAATATAAAAAATATATAATATATGTATCTATTAAAGAGAGGAAAAATCGTAAGACAATTAAGTATAATATGTCATGGAAAGTTAAAAAATTAAATAATTGTGAAATATATATGTATACACATGCGTACTCGTATTATGAATTGAATACTTTACGAAATTGCACAGACAGTAAATTTCCCTGCACAATAAAGTCATAGAATTATTTAAAAAAAAAAATATTAAACAAAATAATAAATAATTACTTTAATATTTCTTTTGATTTATTTTATTATGAACTTGCTGACCTGGCGAACTTCGTACCGCCTCAGAATCAATTCAGTTTTTTACCAAGAGTACTTAAAATGAAATAAGTTTAATCTTCTTCTTATTCTTTTCCTTTTTCCGGCGTTGTTATGGTCAGAAGTGTAGGACCATAACCTTCCCACTTAACTGCATTCCTAAATGCTGGTGTTTTTGCATTTGTTTGCACCAATTGTTTTTCGGCCTGCCTTTTTTTTTTTTTTTTTTTTTGAAATTAAATAAGTTTAATAATAGTTAAAAATCAAAATTATTATAAATGGAAAAAATGAAAAAAAAAAAAAAATAGTTAATCAATTCAAAACAATAGTGATACACCATTTTTTGTTTGATTGTGTGTTAAATGAATAAATAAATTTTTGGGTGCTCTCACTCTCCCACGGACGTATAATTGTCCATGAGAGAAGCACGGTTCCTCCAGATTCACTCCACACACTTGAGACGTTTGTCCTTGAGCTTTATTAACGGTCATAATAAAGGATAAACGCACGGGAAATTGAAAACGTTTGAATTGACATGGCATGTCTGTTGGTATTAATGGGATTCGCGGTATCAGTACAACTTCTCTTTTTGCTTTCCCGGTAAGAACTGTTGCTTCGATCAAATTGGGCATTATTTTTTTCACGGAGTCTCGTTCCATTACAAAGTTTTGGTCAATTGAGATGTCGAAGAAGTATAATCGATGAACCAAGTTTTAAATTCAAATGATGCGGTGGCATACCGGGTGGTTCCAAATAATTCAAAAATTCAATCGGATAATTTACCGCATCTTATTTATTCGTAGCGGTATAAATGGATTTGTATGATACCAATTCACCTGGCACTTTCTGTTTAATCTGAAAATCGATGTCATTAACATTTGCATTTTTTGCTGCTAAAATTCCGCTTTCGCTTAACCATATAGTTTTGAACAATATTTGGAAAAACGGTATCAATTAGTTTTTCTTTTTATGTTCAAATTGTGCAAAAGTTATTTGGTAACGTAATAAAGCCATTTAAATCACTTGCAATTTTGCCATCGCCAATCTGCAGCAATTGTTTGGAAAACTCACGTGCTGATGCATTAGAGAAGACGCACACACATATTTATGTGAAGCGATAACTTCTGTACATTTCCCCAAAGAAACAAACTTTTCAAACATGCATTAATCTCATGAGCTGGGGTTGATCTGGGAATGACGGGCAACGTTTGCTGAAAATCACCAGATAGCAATGCTAAAGCACCGCCGAACAACTGTTGATTTCCACTTCAAAATCAAATGTTGATATAAAAAGTCATAACACGTGCGTCGACCAATTTCGTTCAAACTTTACATAAACCATCTACATGACTATACAAACAAACCCTAAAAATTTATCAAATTCGGTTTGACCGTGAGTTATAAAGTCACACCAAAACTTGCAACAGTTTTATATATATATAGATTAATTTATTACTATACTATTTTATATAAATATATATTTTAAACACGGAAAATTTACCCAACTAATGTCACACCTTCGTTATTAAACAAATGATATGTAATCATGTATTATGGGTCTAGATATGGATATATATTATTATGGATTGTGACAGTTGTTTACTAAAACACTTAGATCTACGAGTACAACTTGTCAACTAATATCCTAAATGGTTGAACTTATTACGCATAGTAATACTACACCAACCAGAAGAGTTAAGCCATCGAAATTGCTCACCGTAATTACGAGCTTGAAAATGAGAATATACTGATCTGAACCAACCAAAAATAGAGAATTGGTGATCTGAGAATAACGGTTTCACCGCATTCAATGATGCACTGATGAATAGCATTATAGTCAATGATGGAATTTCTTCTGGTTTGTTTATGAGAAAAGAAGAACTCCTGTGCATCCTGGACTCATTTTAAAATAAAAAGTCTTCGGAAGTATATGGTATTCTAAACGTCGTTTAAAGAAACCCTATCAATTAAAACAGTAGATATACTCACCACGCTGTCTTACAACTAAATAATACTCATCATCCAGCGAAGTGAAAAACCCTATACCTATACGCTACCCGCTTATAGCGTCAATTTAGTTTTCTTCGAATGTTAGCAATATATTTGAAAAAGAAGTAAACAGAGGAAATGGGTTGAGGAAAAGAAAATTATACCGGACGTCGCTCATCCGTGATGGGTACATTGGCGGTGCTCATGAGCTCATTCATTTTGGTAAACTGGGATCTCGCCGATGTTGCTAGACAGCACGTCGATTATTGGTGATTGTCGGGTAAAAAGGGGGATCTTTTAGAGACTGGACGCGTCATTATGCTTAGATGAATCTGAGAACTGTCTGACGCCTGTTAGCCTTGGTGGGGAAGAAGCAAAGCCCAGTCGCTGAAAGACACAATCAGGAGGGTGTCCACTTGGAACGAAACATACCAGTGCTAGCCAACTTGATTATTTTTAAGACAAGAATTTAGCTTTATGATAAGAAAAAAATTAATCTTAAAAAATCAATTATCATTATCATTATCATAATTAATCAATTATTAATGAAATTAATCTGGGAAATTCAATTCTAAAATGTAGTCATATGAAAACAGAACAGATAGATATAATTAAAGAATATATGTATGTAGATAAATTTATAGTTCCGGTAAGACATATCAAATATTAAGATATTTTTAAGTTAGATTGAAAAATGTTTGTCTAGTAAGTAAGAATAGAGTAAGAACAATAAAAATTAATTAAAAACAAAAAAAAAATATATGTATGCCGTTTGGAGGCAACGACAAAAAGTACATCCCTTTTACGTATACGAAAAATAAAATTACACACAATAGTGACGTCGAGAAGAGATTTGGCGAAGTTCCTCCATAGCTGAAACGCCAGCAATATACGCATGCTCATAATATTATTTTTACAATAACCTTTTAGTAAAAAAAGCTACGTTATAGTTTTTAACACGAAAAGATATCCTCGTATATTAGTATTGGAATTTATGCTTAATTTAATTTATTTAACAAAGCATAATGAGACTAACACAAAGCACGTGCCTTACTTGACTTAATTCGTTCATTTATTACGCGTTTTTTTTAATGAACCTTTGAATCTTCGCTTTTGTTAGTGAAAACAGATTGTAATATATGGCGTAGTATTTGCGTAGTACTGATAATTTGATAACTTAATATATAACTCAATAATCTGTTCAGATTATATTCACTCAGTGATTTTCTCTCGCTATGGTATATTACATACGAGTACTCAGTCAGACATGTATTAGCATATACGCAATCAAATATTTCCAATCGTCTACTCAGATAAAAACAAAAAAAAGCAAACAGATTGTTTGTACTTTAGTACTATGCTACACGTACATATGTATGTTATATGGTACAGGGTGTCCCACGAGCAGTGTGCCAAAAAGCTAGAGCGTGTAGGTCTGGTCAAGACAAGAAAAAAATCGTATGGAAGGGGGGGTCTATTCCCCCCCGTTTAGCCGGGAGGGGCAATTTTCTAAAAAAATTGACTTCATTTGGAAAAAAAAATATAAAAAATCAACAGTTACATCCACAATGCCGTGATATACTTTTTTGTAAAGCCAGAAACCTTCTTCTTTCATCTTGTTTTTAAACGAAGCTGTTTTAAGGAATAGTTTTTGAGAAATTAATATTCAAACTCAAAATTTTGAAAAAAAAAAATTCGAACTATTTTTTTTTCAAAATTGTATGTAATTAAGTACTAATTTTTTTTCAAAAATTCAATTCTCTTATTAGTTTTTAGTTAAAAACAGAAAACCAGATGCAAAAATGTCTTGTAGTTTTTGAGAAATTTAAAAAAAACCCGAACCACTTTTTTCTAAGAAAAACCTTTTTTTTGGTATGAAACATTATGAGGATACAATAAAGTGACACAGTATTGGAATAACCCTGCATTAATCCTTTGAAAACTGACCTGCCAATTTCGTCTGGGTCCGCCCGCCGCCGATGGGTTCTACCCGATAGGACAATAAAACCGCAATTTTTCTTTATTGAAAAACAAAATATTTGCAACTCAAATATAAATAAAAGGCATCGCATTTTTAATAAAAAAACATTTCCATATTGGATGTTAACTCATCAACACAAATACGATGTATAACTCATACTTTCATACTGCTACGGTTTAGCTAATGGTCGAGATCGTGAAGCCGAAAGACTCTACGCTGAAAGATATCCCAATCGGAGGTGTCCCAGTCGTAGCATGTTTTCAAGAATCCACCGACATCTGCTAGAGCACGGAGTGCTAGAGCATCGAAGAAGCGAAAGATCAGTTACAGATGGATCAGGAATCTTAGATGAAAGAATTTTGGATTTGATCCGGCGTCTTCCCTCCCTTAGTACAAGGAGAATAGCTATTATGCTTGGAGTGCCCAAATCTAGAGTATGGAGAGTGCTTCATACCGAAAACTTACACTTGTACCATTTTAGGCCAGTTCAGGAACTCACCATAGCCATAGCCATAGCAGGTAATTTAATCTACCAGCAAGATGGAGCACCAGCACACTACAGCTTACGGGTTAGAAACTGGCTGGATAATCATTTTAGTACCCGTTGGATCGGAAGAAGGGGCCCCACGGAATGGCCACCTAGATCACCAGATTTAACTCCTCTAGATTTTTATGTGTGGGGGATTCATGAAGAATTATGTTTACGAAGTGGAAATAGTATCTTTGGAACAACTGGAATGGATTGAAGTCGCTAGAGTCAAGTTGCAGGAAAATTTGTAAAGCATAGACTTATGTGCAGACATTAGAGGGAGATATAATCGTTGCCTTCTAAAAAATGGGGATCATATTATAAATTTATTATAATAAAACTCCGAATTTTTTAAAAATAATAAAAAGAGGTCAATGTTTCATACATTAATTTGCCTACAAGTCCAGCCGCGTTAAAACCAAAAAAAAAGTTTTTCTTAGAAAAAAGTGGTTCGGGTTTTTTTTTTAATTTCTCAAAAATTACAAGACATTTTTGCATCCGGTTTTCTGTTTTTACCTAAAAACTAGTAAGAGAATTGAATTTTTGAAAAAAATTAGTACTTAATTACATACAATTTTGAAAAAAATAGTTAGATTTTTTTTTTTCAAAATTTTGAGTTTGAAAATTAATTTCTCAAAAACTATTCCTTAAAACAGCTTCGTTTAAAAACAAGATGAAAGTAGAGGTTTCTGGCTTTACAAAAAAGTATATCACGGCATTGTGGATGTAACTGTTGATTTTTAATAATTTTTTTTCCAAATTAAGTCAATTTTTTTAGAAAATTGCCCCTCCCGGCTAAACGGGGGGAATAGACCCCCCCTCCCATACGATTTTTTTTCTTGTCTTGACCAGACCTACACGCTCTAGCTTTTTGGCACACTGCTCGTGGGACACCCTGTATATAATTAATAATTGTATTTCTTATTCGACTGAAATATGTAGATAAATATTAATTCACAATTCATGTACTCGTAACTATTCAAAAGTAATACGTTATACCACCAGAGTTATTTTCAAATATTAATTAAATTTCATTTACTTATTTTCTAATTCAAATAAATTATTTATATATGTATAGCTACACAAACTTATGCAAACACTGTTGTCTAGGAATAAGAAGAAAAAGACTTGATTTCGAATGATAAAAAATAAATTCGGGACGATGTTTATATTAAAAAACAAAACACTTCTTATCCCTTCTCTTTCGAACAATTTAGCGTGCCTCCATAAATGAACACTGGGTCACTGGTTAATATGTTGCCTTCAAATGCCAATGACATGCAAGGTTTGCAGCCTCATTTACAACCCTTCGCCAAACCTCCCTTTCAAAAGCGTGTTCTTTCCATCTTTCGCTGTTCTATTCTATCTCTTCTAGGCCCATTCATATGTTTTCCTCCCATCTACAACACTAGTTTCGCGGAGATCTTTTTCCTACGGATTCCCCATTCATTATTCTTTTGAAATTGCAAGGCAGTTAACTTACAAAGATTCCCTCCTTTGACCAACAAAGAGATTCCAATTACTCAACCTCCTCCTACATCCACATCTAGTACTAAAGCTACTACTGCCGTCAACAATGTTTCAAATGCAGAGGCCCCAAAGTTTGGGGAAACTTTAAAAATTCAAATTCAGCCAAAAAAAAAGACCAATTCACTGAAGCCAAGCCTTCCGACCAACTTACTTTCATTACATTAACCATACCACAGGAAGTACAGTTCTCAAATAACTTTACTGAACTAAAAACAGTGGTAAAAAACTAGTGACACATTGCTAATATGATGAATGTACTAGATGTAGTAATAATAAAACTTAGTAATTAGAATGAATATGGACCGACAAAAATTGTCATTTGAAACGCCAATGAACTCCAGCAGCATGCAAACTAACTGAAATTATTTACCAAGGCTAACTCTATATACATCTTGGTAATTTCAGAAACACACCTTACAGAAATTATCTTAAACCAGACTATAATATGTGTCAAGCATATCATTCTGAAAACAAAGGCTACGATGGTACAGCAATTATAAAAAAACAGAACGTTAAATCAATAGAACTTGCTGCCTTCAAGTCCGAACATATTCAATTGACGATCATACGAACTGAACTGAATCAAAATTTGGGCACGTTACTGTCCGCGCAAATTCAAAATATCGGCATAACAATACAAAACTATTTTAACACTAGGAAAAAGATTCACTGCAGGAAGTGACTTTAGTGGAAATAACACAGACTGAGCTCTAGTATAACAAACAGAAACATCCTTCTAGGTGTACTTAACTCACTAAACGTAATTTCCTCAGCAAAGGCGAACAAATATACCGGCCCGCTGACATAAACAAGCAGCATGACCTTATAAATTTGCGTATACACAAGTTATACCGAGGACGAGCTTAAACAAAAACTTACAAAAACTTGTTTTTAACCATAGACCACTTCCCCATTATTATCACCTACTTGATCAAAGCTGGTCTGACTGGCAAACTTTCAAAGTCATCCGCTTAACAGAAGCTATAGCTCGATTTGCAGAAGCTATAGCTCTTGCTAATTTTATCCAAGCTCATGGAAAAAATCCTACACAAAAGACTACACCGAATAACCAATTCGGATTCAGACCACATCACTCGACTATATAATAAACGTAAAGAGAAATAAATAAACTTTCAAGTGACTAAGAAAATAAAATACAGCGCCCAACAGTATTTCCCTACGAAGTTTTTGATAGGCTTTTTTGATAAAGTATATTACAAACTCACTAAAACTTTACCAATAGACTTTTTCCTACTACTTAAGAGCTACCTGCTACCTGCAAGAGATACACTGCATATCGTACAAGCTGGCGTTCCCTAGGGTTGCATAATGGGGCCACAACTTCATTTAATATACACAGCCGATATATCTACCTCGACGGCACAACACTCCATACTAGCCACGTTTGCGAACGCCACAATCATTTTACAAGCCAGCAAAGTCGTAGTGGATGTAAACAATAAACTCCAAAGACATTTAAACAACACCATAACGCACTAAATGGGAATCTAAATTGACAAAAGAAAACTATTTACACTACAAGGGATATCGGCAATCCACCTTATATAAAAATTAACAACAGAAGCATCAAAACTAGTGATCACGCCAAATACTTAGGTATGGTTTCTTTTTAGTTTTTAAATTCATTTTTATTCATAATTCTTAGATCTATTTTACCCTAGACAAAAAATGTTAAAACTAGCTTAACTATCTTAACAAATCTAAATATCTTACTGGCCCTGAACGGACACTCTAAAACAAACAGTACAACTTAAAGTTATGTCTTCGACTACTAAACATAATCTTAGAATTAATATTATTACAGCTAAGGGAAATTGTTACAATCAAAAAACTTAGCACACCATCATTTTTTTGGGGGATTATATATAAAATGCAAGCCTACCTTAAACTAACTAAACTAAAATACGAGTGTAAAGTATATATATAAGTATACGAGTGTAAATAAATATATCTTACTATATATATTCTTGATATATATTTTATATCTACCCTAATATATACAATACTTATCTATATATATAAAAGAAAGTCGCGTTAGTTACACTATTTATAACTCAAGAACGGCTGAACCGATTTGGCTGAAATCCCGTTCGACCGCGTTCCCGTGTGACGTGACATAAAACGTCAAAGAGAATACAAGTCACTATAAAACTTGGTATAATAAAAAAGTATCTGCCATGGAATAACAAAACGCAAATGACAGCTAAACGTAATTTTGTCTATGGTTAAGTATGGTTGAAAATTTGATAATTATAAATTTTGTCAGAAATCAATAATCATCAGTAATTTGTATTCTCTTTGAATCATCATTAACAATGTCGCGACCAAGACGATCGAATATTTGCCGAAAAAGCCGTAATGCAAGAAGGATACGAAACATTGCGAATGAAAGGACTGAAGAAGAACAAGAAATTGCCCGTGAAGAGCGCCGCGTTAGTATGGCTCGACTTCGTGATTCTCAATCAAAAGAGCAAAGTGAAGCAGCCGTGAAACGAAGTTGCCATCCTGATTGTTGGTGAAAACTTGGAAACACGCGATATTGTGCTTACACGTCGCGGTACTGGGAAACTGCAACAAATATCTGAAACACATCGTTCATATGACACGTTGCAATACCCGCTGATGTTTTGGCAAGGAGAAGATGGATATTATTTTAATATCAAAATGATAAATCCATTGAATGGTGAGTATCAATATCATAGTTCAACATGACATACATTTTGCAATTTCATCTCAACGAAAGAGGAGCTCATCAACACAAAGTGTTTCCGAACATCATTGCTAACCACAAAAACTACGATTGGTTGAGTGAAAGAGCAATTTTAGCGGCAAAGAACAAGAATGTGGATCACTTAAATTGCACAATTGAAAATCAAATCGTCGGTTCCCTGGATTCCTTCAAATCTATCGACTGTGTAACAAACGAAGACGAAGCAACCAACTATCCGACTGAGTTTTTGAATTCCTTGAGAAACCAAACATGAATTTTCCTTCTAATAACAGTCTTAAATCAAAAATTATCAAAAAAAAAATCTTATAATGCTTTTTTGATTGCTTGGCCAACAAGGAGTTAAATTATTGACCAACAATATATGTATTGGTTCATTTTTATATATTCCAGATAGATAAGTTTGTTTAATTTTCTTCTTCCTACTCCATCCAATAGAACATATTTAGCTTAGACAGAATGACGTCTGTCGGGTCAGCTAGTATTTTATATATTGTACTTATATTGTATATATTTTTTTTATTTTAACATATTTATATTTTTTTTTGTTTTTGTTTTATTCTGTTATTGTAAATTTTCGATTTTGAAATTTTTTAATTTCTTTTTTGTTTTGTCTTTTTTTTCTTTTTTGCGTTTTGTCCTAACCTACCCTAACCTTCCTTACCCTACCTTAGCCTATGTAAGCCTGCTATCGGTGTTTGGCAGGCTTTGTCTTGAAACGGCTGCGCCTAGTGAAGTGTCCGTTGACGGAGTCCCCTCCAGTCACCAAAAGCGTTGATGGTGGCAGACTACGTCTCCTCGACCCCGGCGTGAGACCGATCTACAGAATCTGAGGCGCTTGGGCTCGCGGAGCGCGACATCAGGTCCATAGAGAAATCACCGTTCCAGGGAATTGTGACCCACGTGGAAGATTAGCGGTACCGCCAATCTATCCTGGGGTGGAATCGGCTAAGGTGATAAGTGATAGTCACTTTGGTGACAGTCATTTGTGACTATCATCATCTTTCGGTATCGGGTAAGATTATCACAAAAAAATTCAGAAAAGGAGCAACACTTGCTTTTTCGGAGTTGATGACAGATAAGAGTTGTCAAATTATCCAAGAAAAAAATTCAAAAATTAAAAACAGAGCAATAAATTGAATTTGTTGCAAAATCATTGCTTTATTTTATTTATAATAGAGTGTCTCTAACAGCATCACGCATTTTCGGCTTCTCTGTTTGATGGTTGGAGGTCTTTCTGCATATTGGATTGGTGGATAAGATTGGTTGGTTGTTGGGGTAGGTCACTTTCATTCAACGGCACCTGCAATTCACAGCAAATCTTGTGCAGCCCAACACAAACATGAATCTAAAAAAAAACAATAATTTAGCATAATTTTAACAATATGAACTGTGAAATTATTCCCACTTACATGTCATCTGCAAATAATAGACAAAAGCACAAAAAGAAGTCACTTCAAACACAAAACATATGAAAGTGATAGCTAAAAAGCTGTCACCAGAAAACTATCACAAAAATGTGACAATCACAGTGACTATCACCTTACACGATACCGAAAACGAGAATGTGACTGTCACTTATCACAAATCACCTAAGCCGATACCGCCCCTGAATCAGCCCACACCTATCTGCTTCTGGCAAGACAAAGTCGTTAAGGTGCACTCTCTCATGACATAAGTCAATGGGGTAGTAAGCCCCGGAGATCAGGTTATTGACCAAAGTTATTGCTCTTGCAACGTAGCTTCGAATCAGTTTGATCAGAACTCGGACCTCGTTCGGGTAAAATTTCTTGTACTCAGACGCGGGTGTCCTATGTAACCCGAGGCAAGTCCTGAGACATTGTGTCTTAAACACCCGAATCCTCTCCATTAAGCTGGCTCTCACATTGAAGCAGATGGGACATCCATAGGCAACCATGAGCCTGATTAATGCCATGTAGTAGATTACCTTCACTTTGGAATCAAGTTGGCTGCTATGAAACAGCTTCTTGTCAGAGCGAAAGTGGCCTGGGCCCTTACATGTTTGTCAAAATATAGATACTGATCTAGCAACATCCCAAGGTATCTGACTACACTTTGTCTCGCCAGTGGACGCCCGTCAGTCCGAAAATTGAGAGCCTGCGTAAATTTTTTCTAGTGTCCCGAGATGCCCTAGACAAAGGCGTTCTGAACAATGTAGATCCTGATTTTTGGAACTTGATTTTCAACTTCCAGTCATCATAATACTTCTGATTTGCCAAAGTATTTCCGGGAGCCAAGGTGATGACCACCTCGGGGATATTACAAAGACCAGCAGTGAAACTTGCCGTTCTAGATGTAAGTGAGGCTAGAAAGCCGGCTTGGGTGCCTAACGGTGATTGGATGTCAATGAATCATCGATAACTTGTTGCGCTGGCTTGTCGTTGACTCTTGGTTGGCGAAGGTGAACGGAACGAACTTAGCGAACGATCTGTCACTTGAACAGTGCGCGAAAATTGATATTAGTACCGCTTCGCGATTCATTCATTTGTCATTTTGCCGCCGCCAGACGCAGTCGCCAGCCAGGAGTCATCAATAAGTAAGTATAGTACAGAAACCAGAATAAGACGTGCGTCTTTCGTACGTCTTCCCCCGTGACACCCTGAAATTTTGAAAGAAGTTCAGGTTCGTAGCGACAAAACCTGTTACAAACGAACTCTAATCGTGAATACCAGAAACCACCAATGAGACGTACCACTTAAAATGGCCGCCAACGTTTGCCTACAAGCTCGGGTGAGCACGTGGGTACCTCAAGTGCTGTCAAAATTTTGTAAACAATCACGCACATTGTTATAATTCCAAGAGTGTGTGTGGCGGGAGTACACTGCGGTAAAATGAAATGAGCTCACACGTATTTTGTTCAATATACAATAGAAGTTTTAGATTTGCTTCAAACTGTGTTTCTTCTTGGAATTTTCTGTCATTGCTTCAATGTTCCTTCTGAATGCAGCAAACGTTTGCCTCCGAGTCACCAATTTTTTGCGTTCCACTGAATTTGACATAAGATACAGCAATTGTGACATTTGAGCCATTTGCGTGACTCGCGAATGGTGATATAAATTTGTGTGGTTCGACTCGCGAACGGTGATACGGGCATTATACTACGTTTCTCGTTATACTACATATACCAGAAACCACCAATGAGACATACCACTTAAAATGGCCGCCGAGGTTTGCCTACAAGCTCGGGCGAGCACGTGGGAACCTCAAGTACTGTCAAAATGTTGTAAACAATCACAATGTGTGTGGCGGCAGTACACTGCGATAAAATGAAATGAGCTCACACGTATTCACGGATACAAGCTCGTTTGTAACGGGTTTTGTCGCTACGAACCTGAACTTCTTTCAAAATTTCAGGGTGTCATGGGAGAAGACGTACGAAAGACGCACGTCTCATTCTGGTTTCTGCTGTCTATTATGGTTAGCCCTTAAGTAATCGAACTCTGACAATTTAATCCACCATCTTACTAACTTCGAATTTGGTTCTTTGATTGAGAACAATCATTGCAAAGGTTTGTGATCCGTCTCTATGGCGAAGTGTTTATCGAAAAGATACGATCGGAAATACTTGGTCGCCCAGACTACGACCAGCAATTAATTTTCGATGGTGCTGTATGCTCTTTATATTCGGTGAGAGTTTTTTTTTTTTTTTTAATTAATGCAGGTTCAAAAGAGTACATACTCTTTGATGGTGTTTGTTGGCATATGATATTGTATATTCATCCTGGAAAAGTACAGCGCTTAGTGCATATCGTGGATAAGAGTCGACATTTTTACAAAGTTCGGGTACCCTTATTAAGAGGCGATTAAGAGGCGCTTCAGTGTTGAATCTGTATGTGTAACTTGGATCGGGAATATTGACCTTTTTTTAGAAATATGGTCATACGCTTTGCGATCTTCGAGTTAACTCATGAATTTTATATATATAATACCTTATTGTACCGAGAAATTGATTCATTTACATGTTGATATCCTTTTCTTCAATTTGGATAATAGACTTTTCTAAATCGATCTTGGTTTACGGAACGGATATATATTTCGTATGTATATTTCGATTTGTATTTTGCTGTCTCCCAATTTGTTAAAGTGGGTTATTATGGCTTTGTGCGTGATTCGTGTGCGTGATTGACTTTTTGGCTTATAATCCTCACGGCACTGTTTTTTTTTTCTTGAAGCAAAAAAAATCATAAACAAAGATTAGGGTTAGTAGTGGAATAGATGGCTATCTAAAGAAATTTTGACGGCGTTATATTACCGTCTATTATCATATAAGTCTGGTAGTTGTTTGAGAGGCTGGAAAATTAACATTTTGACGTTGAACGAATTGGGTTTTAATCACAAATTCGAGGTGAGTTACGTTTACATCCAAAGCTTCAGGTGCAGGTAATCTTTGGATCTTGGATGTATGTTGATAGCTTGTATGAATAAAAGATTTCTTATTAAAAGGATATTGTATAAATTGGTAAGGAGTATGTTTGGCGATTTTTGTGTTGGTACTGAACATGGTAATGTCTAAGATTTTAATTATGAGTGTCTACGATTCCTAAAGATACAATTATTGACCCTATTATTATTGTGATTATTACATGTGTGTTATTATTTTTTATTGATAGTATGATATTGATCGAAATTACTTATTTTCTTGCTTGGTAAGTTTGAGAAGATCGTAGAAATGCTTGTTTCCACCTATTGATTGAGCATGGAGAGATTAGTAGAGATGCATGTGCGCCAAGTTACCCTTCGAATGCTTTTGATAACGCCACTTTCGACAGCATATGTAACGCTGCTAAACGGCATGGCGTAGATGAAGCACTGGTTCTGTGGATCATAGCAAGGCTTATGCACAGGACATTGATCGCTGATGCAGGCCTCGAACAATGTGTCAAGTCTGGTGTAAACAGGGGCTGCCCACTGTTATGGTGCATGATGGTCGACTCTCTTCTCGATGCTCTCAATGCCTCTGGAATCAATGCCCAGGCCTATGCGGATGATGTTGCTGTTCTCTCTGTCGTCTCATGTTTAGCGACTGTCTGTCTCAAAGCGCAGGCGGCGCTAGATGTGATCGAAGACTGGTGCATGAGTAAAGGGCTGTCGGTTAATCCTCTTAAGACTGATGTCGTTCTCTTCACGAGAAGGAGGAAAAATACTTGCATTACTCAGCTGGTGCTCAAAGGCATTCCCATCCCGATATCCAAGGAAGCTAAGTACCTGGGAGTCATCCTAGATAGCAAGCTTCTTTGGCATGTTGAGTCCAAAACCACCAAAGCGCTGTCAGCTTTTTGGCTATGCAAAGGTGCCTTTGGCAAAACATGGGGTTTATCACCGAAAAATGTCCTTTGGATCTACACGGCAATGATAAGACCGATAATCTCATATGCATCGGTTGTTTGGTGGAACAGGCGAACACGCAAACACGCTGTGGCTTAACTCACCAAACTCCAAAAAGCGGTCAGTCTCAGCTGCACGAGGGCTTTCCCCAGCACACTGGGAGCTGCTCTAGATGCTATGATGAATCTTCCACCCCTTGACATATATATCAGAGAGTGCGCACTGAAAGCCATTTCTTGCCTAAGGAGAAATGGTCTTTGGTACAACTCGCATTGGAGTGAAAGTGAACTTGCGCGAGAAATATCCTACGAGCTCATGGATATGCCTTCTGACGCAATGACACCTGCCATCCTACTGCGCTGTAATTTCACAGTCACATTTCCATGGACTTTAGCCAGAGACTGAATCTGGAATGGAATGTCTTCGCATTTTCACAGATGGCTCCAGGACTGGGCAGGGATTCGGCGCTGGAGTTTTCTTTGAGCGCGAAAACATTCGACTGCACTTCTCGTTAGGAAAATATGCGTCTGTCTTTTAATTAGAGATTAACGCAATCCTAATGGCCATGCACAAGTGGATAGGAAAAAGCATACACATCTGCAGTGACAGCCAAGCCTCACTCAAAGCTGTGTCCAACCTTCTATGCAGCCCCAAATTAGTGCATAAACTCAAGACTTTTTGAACAAAGTGGGAAGACTAAATTCACTTAGGCTTGAATGTAACGCTTATAAGAGGCTTGTGGGAAACGAGATCTCCGATGAACTCGCTAGGAGGGGCTCAGGGGAGAGTTTCTCAGGACCTGAACCCGCCTTAGGTTTACCTACTTCCACGGTCAAATCTGACATCAACGACTGGGTCTCTGATGCACACAGTCGTAGATGGAGGGAATATCCAGGATGCAGGATGACTAGACGCGTACGCCCTGATGTCTGCAAGAAGTCCGCAACATTTTTCTTATCATTAAGGAGAAATTATTGCAGAAGGCTTACGGGCGTCATTACGGGCCATTACACTTTTGCCAAGCATCTTTTCATGCTTGGCATCAGTGAGACGCCTACCTGTGCTGCATGTTGCGAGGAGGATGACACGGCAGAACACTTTCTCTAGGGCCGACGTGGTGGGTGCCGAATCTCTTAGCTCTACTTTTCTACGGACAACGGGGAAAATACAATAAAGACAAGGTGTCTGTCTGGTAGTACAATGGACCAGTATTTGTGTCTGAGTGCTCCAACAGATGGTAGAAGCCCCCAACAAAAAAAAAAAAAAAATTATCCCTGGTTTGAATGATATGGATTGAAGCAGGCTTATTGCTTTATTGATTCTCAGCTTTTGAGATTCTAGCAGTGTAAAGGGTCTT
This sequence comes from Merodon equestris, assembly GCA_958301585.1. NCBI lineage: Eukaryota > Metazoa > Arthropoda > Insecta > Diptera > Syrphidae > Merodon > Merodon equestris. The sequence continues at coordinate 75,816,919 of OY284416.1, read as the reverse complement.
CATTGATTCTACAGCAAAGGCAAGGATTTTTTTTGCGCAATGTTTGCTATTATTTTTCAACGTTTCTTTCGTTTTTCCCCATTAACTGTATCGTTTTCATGTTAAGTCTAGAAATCGAACGCAAGCGTTTTAGAATTAAAGATATCAATTCATCAATAATTTTTTTCGAGTGTCGAAATTGATGTATGATACAATACTTGACCACATAGACGTAGTGTTTTTAATTTTACTAGCCTTTTCTTTTAGCTTTGACGTATTAAGTTATAATACCTTGCCAACGTTAAACTCGGGTCATTTTGAAAGATATATGAATGGGTCTGCGTTTAAGGTTAAGATGGTTTCGGGTGTTAAGCTATTCATTGTGAGAAAGTATTAACTATGAAGATAAGGTGAAAAGTTCTCGGCCTGACAATGAAAGACTTCAGTTAAAAGTTACATAATCTCCCTTGACTTCAACATACTTGGTCCATAATTTTTCCAATATCAGTATTCCTTCCCGGAAGTGAAATATTAGTCTACGGCCTTCTCAACTTCATCATTAGATGCGAAACGCGTCTCAGAAACTAATTTCTTCAAGTTTAGGAACAGATGGAAGTCTGATGGTGCCAAATCAGAATAGGGGACATGGCCGAGCAAATCGTACCCCAAACCCCGCAGTTTTCCGATCGCCAACACACCCTTATGTGCAGGTGAGTTGTCCTAATGAAAGATGATATTTTCTTCTTCAAGTAACGCCTCGTTTCGCGAATTTCAACATCTAGCAGGTGAAGAAGGTTGAAGTGATATTCGCTTGTAATTGTTCTGCTGTTGCAAGGTAATCAGTTAACAGGATGCCTTGCGCATCCCAAAAGACGCTGGTCATGATCGACTTTGCTTTTTTTCGCGCTAAACCATAGACTTCCACCCTGCTCTTTCATTTCTGACGTGTAGTGATGGATCCCTATTGAATCGGTCCGAAAATTGCTGCGAAAATCGTTTGGGACTCTTGCGCAGAGCTTTCGCACCCCTAATTCTTTAAGGAAGACGTTTCCCACCCTTTTTTCTGATTCCCTACAGCCTCAGCTATCACTCGCCTATCATCTAACATGATATCATGCACTTTTTCGATGGTTTCCGGTTTAGTTGCAGTTTTTATCCTTCCTTCACATAGTTCATCTTCGAGGGATATACGTCTACGTTTAAATTCAGCTGGCTTTTAACAATTGACATCGAAGGAGCAGAGTCCCCGTAAACTTTTGTCAACTTCAGACGGGTTTTCTTTGTAATCCATCCAAAAACGAAGAATATCATGGTGGAACGTTATTCAAGTTTATCCATTTTAAGGAATAGCACGCAAGACGTCTACTGCAAAAATTCGTATAAGCAAACTAATTAGTGTGATTAGTGTGTGTGGAGTTGATAACCAATTTTATCAACTTCTCTTAATATTTCCTTAACTGATGGTACCATAGGTCGTTTAATTCAAAACGTTCTATACTTTTAGTAACTTATGTGAAAACTTTAATGTTATTTGTTATTTAATCCACACAGTTTTGATTTAAGTTAAGTTAAGCTCGCAAGATAATGCTCGTAATATATGTATGCATATTAAATAAATATTACATAAAACTTCGTCATTAAAATATATTTATATATTTAATCATTTGTGAATATATATTTTCTATAGTATCAAAAAAATTCTTTTAAATACGTGCGTAATCAACTTAGTTGCAATTCAAAAACTTTTATTCGGTTTTTTACATCTTCAATTCCGTGTCAAGTCTCTCATTTCGCTTGTCGAATTCCTTAATACAGGATTTCTCAACACCAATTCAGTCTCTTCAGATATAATTGGCAAAGCATTTGTCCAATGATAATTTACCAAGTGACTTATACTATCAAAAATCCGATCTTTTGTGCGCACAATACCTTCGGGGTTAATTAACAATAAGTGTTTGGGTGTTTTTCCTTCAAGACCAGTAAGAACATATTGTCCATGTTTACCATGAGATTCGCGGACTAAAAAATCTCCGTCATTTTTTAAAAGGCTCTCAGCAACTGGTCTGCTTATTGCTGCATGGAACCACGATTCCGTCATGAGTTGCGAGCGTTGAACTTCTGCTGATAGTGAAAATGGCTCTGAAAATACATATAAGAAAGATGATAATTGTACCTTCAGGTATTTAAAAGTTATTTAAGCCTACGTATGTCAAATACATCTCGAATAGTAGACGCTTGGCCATATTTGCTTGGATCATAATTCACTTTTATACTTTGCTCTGGTGGTGGGCTATTTAAATCAATTAAATTACTGCTAAGCCTATCACGTGATTTCTTCAGATTCATCTGTGTTATTTTATGAGGTAGAACATTTTCACATAGCAGATCCGGTGGAAGTTTATTCGGTAGATCGTTGTAATAATCTTTGTCATTCTCCTTACCAATGTTATAGTTCTCAGGCAGAAGGTGGCTGAAATGGGTCCAATATATATATATTTAATTTCATTTATATGCATAGTGCCTCCAATTCTAACTCGCTTACTTGAAAAATAAAATTTAAATAAAATTAAACAAATAAAAATTTAATAGTAAAAATCTTTGAAATAAAGCAGTACTCGTATTTTTTATTTATTTAAGTATTACAATCTAGTCTTAGGACTATTTAGCAATTTCGTTTTGACTTAAATTACTAAAGAAAAGTTAGAACAAGGTTTAATATTGATATATTAAACGTAACTTGGTTTTAAATACGAATTACAATATTAAATACTTTATAATAATTCAAAGGGTTTAGTCCGTTTAAGTGTTCACACTAGGTTCGAGTGATCAAAGAGAGGGGTAGTTTCATGGTTTTTTGTGCTGTAAAAGTCATTCTTGGTGTTTTTTAGCAAATCTTTAAATTTCACTCCGTAAATGTTCAACGCCGAGGTCTCTGTGGAGGTCATCGTTTCTTATATAAAAAGGCGCATTAACAATATTTTTAACACCTTGTTTTGAAACCTTTGAATAACTTCTATGTTTTTTTTTTTGGTGCAACCCCAGAGCTGAATACCATAAATCCATACGGGGTTAATGGTTTGTTTATAAAGCAGGATTTTGTTTTGTGTTGACAAGCTTGAATGCCTTCCTAAGAGCCAATGCATTTTCTTGTATGGGATACCAATCTCTTCTCTTTTTTTAACCCCCGACGCAAAAAGAAGGGTGTTATAAGTTTGACGTGCCTGTGTGTCTGTCTGTGGCATCGTTGCTCCTGAACGAATGAACCGATTTTAATGATTTTTATTTTGTTTGACATAACCAAACGAACCCTACAGCGAAATTTAGTGAAAAACTTACATATGTTCCCATACAAAGTACAAACAGTGCACCAGTTAATGCCTGCTGACCGTCAGTCGCGTGTGAATTACTGTCAAGCCATCCTTAATCTCAACAAAGAAGAATACGATTTTGTGTCGAAAATCATCATGAGCGATGAGGCGCATTTCCACTTAAGCGGTTACGACAATAAGCGACATCTTCGCTTCTGGGGCATTGAAAATCCACGTATGATACACGAAGAGCCATAGGAGTGATTGGGCTGCATTTTTTTGAGGACGCCATCGGTAATACGGTCACTGTTACTGGCGACCGCTACAGGGCCATGGTTACATTTGGTTTCAAGAAGACGATGCAACCACACACACAGCCCGAGCCACAATAAATATTGTAAAGTAAGCGGTTTCTGGTCACGTAAACTTCTGTTTTGGCCATTTGGTAAGCCAGCAAGATCGCCAGATTTAACCCTCCCAGACTTCTTCCTTTTGGGGCTACTTGAATTCGCGGACTTATGCCAACAAGCCTCGGACGTTCGCGTTAGCAGCCCTTAAGAAGAATATTCGGCAGAAATATGAACATTTTTATATGACGGATCTTGCGCCACCTTGTACATACAAGAAGCCCTATGCGTTGTTGCATAATACTTAAGAAAAATGTAATTTAAGTAGTTACATATCGCAATTAGGGTCCGCGAGTAATTTAAAAAGAATAAAATAAAAATAAAATTAAAAATTTTAAGTTACCCCCGACACAAAAAAAACCTTTAAAAAGTAAACAAATAAATTTTTTCCCTCGGCCTTTTAACTTCATTAAAAGAACCTATTAATATTTTTAATATAAGCGTCGCCGCGTCGGGGGACCGCGCTCAGTGAAGAAGAATTATTAGTTATATCTAAATTGTACGTATGAACTTAATTTTGCACCACTTCTATGAGGCGTTCACTTGATTTTTTTACTTTTTTTCCTAGGTGAGCTTTCCAGCGGAGTTTTGCATCTAGAGTCATACCGAGATATTTTGCGCAGTTTGCATAAGGTATTGTTAGGTTGTTTACATATACTGGTATGTACTCTGTCTTTTTATTTGTAAAATCTATATAAACTTGCAGTTTGCGAGTTGAGTCGTCATTATTGTTTGCGACTGCCATTATAGCTGTGTCGTCGGGAAATGGGTTGGTATATCATGAGTGTAAAGAATGTAGAGAATTGGCCCAAGAATACTTCCTTGAGGTACACCACCCGCTTTGGTTTAATTTAGCTGTGAGTAAGTATATTTTTCCTTTATGCGAAAGTATCTATCGGATATGTATGACTTTAAAATCTTAGCTAGCTCAAAATCTTTTTAAGTTTATGGACTAATCCCTCGTGCCGAACTTTATCGAATGTTTATGCTACATCGAGGAAAACAATGGAACATACTTTTCTCTCTTCAAGTTCTTTTTCGATTACGTTTGTTATTCGATGAACCTGAAATCGTTGAATGTTTCATGCGGAACCCGAATTGATGGTCTGGAATTATAGTTTTTTTCGTCTATAATGGGCAGCATTCTTTTCAAAAGTAATCTTTCAAAAATGTTGGACATAGTTGGTAACAGAGATATTGGTCTATACGGTGAAGCTTCTTGGGTAGGCTTACCAGGTTTAGCTATCATAATGACTTCAGCTACTTTCCACAGCTGTGGTACGTATTTTAATTTAATAGCAGCATTGATGATAGAAGTTAATTTGGATGCAAATTTCGTCATTGTAATCAATAAGGCCTTCGCTGGGTAAATTATTGACGCCTGGGTTAGTTGAAAAATATTTTCAAGATATTCATAACTAACAACATAACTTTCTGCTTTTTCCTTGTCGCTTTTGGCCCACTTACCATCCATTTTTTTTATTGGTGGAGTGTGAGCGATTGGGTTCTTAAGTTATCTTGTGACTTTCCAAAGCGAATAATTTGTGTTTTTGTTGTTACTTAGGTTCTGCAAAAAGGAGCTGATTTCAGAGTTTTTATATTTTATATGTATCCCGAGGAGCTCTGGTTATATGTCACTTCTTTCTTCCTCTTCGCTTTGAGGCAATTAACTCTCTTATATCGGGAGGGTAGCATTTGTTGTTCAGCCTCTTTTTAATACTGGGTGTATTTTCTCAGGCTGCGGCTTGAATATCTTGGATAAATTGCTCAAGCTCAGAGTCAAGTTGATCTTTAGATTGTATAACTATAAGTCGACCAATTTTTTCTTGAAGTCTTAATCTGAAGCTTGCCCAGTCCGTGCGTTTGTTTGTAAGAAGACATTTATTGTCGCTTGGCAGAAAGTTAGCACCTAATAGAATGGGCAATGCTGGCGAGCTTTTACCACAGTGGAGGGAGAAAGCTAATTGATCATTGACGGACTTGGAAACCTTTCGATCATAGTTCCACAGTCGAAAGCTCTATTGTGGCACCTTTGAATGGTTTACGTGTCTTTACCTTATTTGCCTTGTAATCGCAGTAATGAAATTGATAGTATTCCATTTGCTCCCAGCGCGAGAGCTTAAGCTGAAGTTGTTGGTATATAACACAATATTTAAGCAAAACTCACTGTATTATTTTTTCTAAGAAAATCAACAGCACTTTGTTAGTCTATCTTGCTAGCTGTTTCGATGCCAGCTCAATTTACCCGTAAATGAATAAAAAAAAAAGTCGAATGAGCGAAATATTTGAAAATTTCTTATCAATGCGAAAATAAGCAGCGATATACAAGCCAACAATGGTCTTGTGATCAATGTTCTTCGAACAATAAGTTTCGCCAGCTCAAAAACATGATCGTGAAAACAATAAAACACAAGATAATACACAAGGCTACATGGATATATCCGGATGGAGTAACGCGCAACCAAATTGATTATCGTCTGATAGATAGAAGATAACATACCAATGTTGTCCTCTGATGCTAAAGCATACAGAGGAACGGATTGCAATGCAGACCACAAGAAGTAATAGAAAACTGTGTTATCCAAACGGCAAGGGTTCAGACCAACCATTGAGGAAGAAAAAAAGCATTCCATCAAGTTAAGAATAACAAGGCAACAGGAATCGGCATAATACCAGAATTAATAATAATAATTAAGAAAAATTAACAGGGAAGTTGCATGGGTTCATCACAACTATATATTGTAGAACAATCAAACCAACCCCGGGACTGGGAAAACTCCTACATCGTTTCCGTATTTAAAAAGGGTATTTAAAATACAACAATTATCAAGGAATATCGCTGTTATCAAGTTGTTAGAAGATGCTGTCAAATATTCTCTTAATGAGACTGACATCATACGCTAAGGAAATAATCGGACCAGGGCGAACCAGGCTTTCACTATACGGACGCTTTTAGAAAAGAAAAGAGAATTCCATGAAATGTAGATTTTAAAAAGTCATATGTCTCTATAAACCGATCAAAAATGTATCGAGTCCTTGTAACGCTAGGAATCCATACAAGTACGCCTTAAGGGAAACAAAGGAAATGTCATATCTGAAATATAGGTATTCGAAATACCTTATAGATTAGAACAAGGATATTCCTTATTTTAATTTGTTGTTTATTTTTAATTTGTTGCCAGAATTGATGAGATCCCTTCATAAAAATGTGAAGGGGATAGCCCTTGGTGGAATCACATCTGGACCTGCTAGGAGGCAGTGAGGAAAAGAGTTAAAAGAAATGTAGAAACTCTAATGGTGGCAGGAAGTAGGCTTAGAAGTAAATGAAGAGAAAACCAAATGTATGACCATCTTGGTTGGATTCAAACCTCGCTCTATGAAAATGGACGAGTTCAAATATCTCAGTACCATATTGAAGGCCAAAAACGACATAAAGACCAAAATAATTAAAAACCCCTATCGCAACGCGTGCTTCTTCGCGTTGAAGGAATTATTTAACACAACTCTTTCGTTTCGTAATGTTAAAATCCGCATTTATAAAAACATAATAATGCCAGTAACACTTTACAGATTTGGAACCTGGCTCTTACTAAAAAAGAGGAAAATTTATTTAGGGTCCTTGAAAACAAGATGTTAAGGGGAAAACGGGATGTTATAGTGGATACAGAATCAAGAACTGAAGGAACTCTATAAAAACGGACGAACGAAGGAGTTGGTTTGTTTGGGTGTAGACAGACGACGTTGTTTGGGGTGGTGGTGGAGAGGCACGAATTAACGGGGTGGAAAGGTTGGCTTCAAGTAGTTCGTCGCGTAACGAGGCGTTGCCAAATGACGGATTATTATGATACTGGCCGGGGAGGTGGATGTCATCAATTTTGTAAGCCGCTGTTCTTAATTCCTCGACTAGTTCATTTAAGGTGAACCTAGTAGAGGTAAGCTCACTGCTAACATCATTCAATTTGTTAGCCATAGCTTCAAGCAGTGGGTCAGGTTGATATGGGGGAGATATACTTTTTTTCGATGAGTGACTGAAATGTATGTCAATATCGGATCGGAGGGAATTTAAGTTTTCGTTCATTTTCTTGAACAGAACAGGGTTAAGGTGCGTGTTGAGAGTTGAAACCAAGTCACGTTTTAGTTCGGCGTTCCGGCTATTAGGGGAGTTAGGTTCGGAGATATCATTGACGAGTTTTATCAGGCTAGATAATTGTTTTTCCATAGAGTTAAATTTGGAAAGGATCGAGCACTCCACTAGGTTGTTTAGATCTTCAACACATTTAGGAATAAGGTCGAACTTCGCTGATAATTTTTTTAGCACTAGGTTGTTGTTGTTGAAGGCAGTGTTTATATTATCATTATTGCATTTGATTGCGAACAAGACATCGGCGAGGGATATCTTTTTACATTCTTCACAATAGAAGTGGAAATAGTCCGAAAGTTCTTTAAAATGCGTGATGGATCTTTTACCAAGCCCTATGCAGGGGAGATGGAACGATTTGCCGCAGATACCTCGACAAATAACTCGATCAGCATTTTTGTTGTCATTGGTACAGTGGACTAAATCGCAGTGATCCATATTTGGGTATTTAGCACTAATGAGAAACGGGGCAGGGGGGTCACTCGCGTACGGATTTTAAAGTGGGTCAGTAAATAATGCAACTGACGACGGAAAAATGGGAAGTGGCGAGAAAGAATTTCACTCACGTTAAGAAAGATAATTTTTTTTTTTTTTGTTTTTTTGTGTTATTGTTTTCGTGTAAGTTGGGAGCGCACAGGTTTTTTTTTTTTTGCTTGCGTCAGAGAATTTGGAATTAAATAATTGTGGTGACTAATTGGGGGCACAGTTGGACACTCGCGTATTTTGATTATGTAGACGAAAAATTGGTCGTTTTGAAAGAAAAGGAAAAAATCAATTAATCGAAGAGCGAGCTAAAATGCGACTGCACAGGCTAAGGTTCAGAGCGAGAACAATATAAAAACGGACTTAGAAGAGATAGAACAGAAAAACGAAACATGAAAGACAGGGAAACTTGGCGAAGGTTCTGAACTTCCGCGTTCCAAATTGCCGGTATAAGATAAAAAGGACTTTGCGAGTCGTTTTATCACTTTGGTCTACCGCCATGGCCCTGAATCAAAACACGAGGTTTAGGAGTGGTGTGAACCCGGTACTTCGGCTCCAAAGCGAGTTAAGGTCGGCCAAGATTTTAGCATCAGTCTTTCCGGATGCAAAAGGAATTTTACTTGCGAATTGCCACCAAACTGGTATAGCAATAAACGCAGATTATTATTGTAACCTTTTCGACCAACTGGATGTAAAAATCAAAATAAAGAATTTCACGAAGCCAAGAAACCACCGCGAAAATAAGTGGATCAAAATATGAACTGTTACAACATCTTCTCTACATATTCGCCAGGCTTGGTTCCCTCTGTCATACTCACTCTGAGTTCTCTTGTATTTAATAATAAAATATATTTCAATACACAAAAACATGTTTATCCTATCGAAGGACAAAACTTGTGAACAACCTGGTACTCTTTGGTTAATGGATGAACTTACAACACTTTCAAAAAAAGGTCAATATCTTGTTTTTCCCCTATTTTAACTATTAATTGCAATACGGTGTTTCAGTTATATAACTCCTTAATACGATTAAGTTATAAGAACATTTACTTACCTTTGTTTGCTAATAGCATTAAAACGTAGTACGAAAGCTTTTCCAATCGTTATGATTAGGTCTTCACTTTGCCCCCCACCACATTCCAAAACATAACAAGCACGCCAATCGTCCTCATCTTTCGCAATGTATGCAAAAAAATCCAAAGTATCCTGTATTTAAATAGAACACACTTATTTTTTTATATTTAATTTGCTCGTGTATACTTATATTGTTTAGATAGATGCCTAATAAAAAAATAAAATAAATTAATAAGTTTCAATCAATCAAATGCGAGACAAATGGCTTCATTGAAAAAATTAAAACGAACGTACTGTAACTCAATTCTTTTGAATTAGATGTAATTAAACAGGATTTGAATACAATAAGTGCATAAAGCTGGAGGTTAAATCATATGAAGCGAAGTTTTTTATAGACAAAAAAAGGCAATACAATCAGTAAAAGAAACCACTACAATCAAGGAACCAGTTTTGTCTGTGCCATTCCAATGAGCCACCTAAACTACATTATGTGTGGTATGCGGCGGTCAGAGTTAATGGGATCGGATAACATACCAGCACTACCTGAAATGCTGTTTTGTTTTCGACGACGCAAAATGCAATTTGCGGAGAAGTCAGAGAAATGTTCTATCAAATAATGTTATCAGAGGTACATACAAAGATTTATCTAAAGAAATATTATAAAAGTGCAGAAACAATAGAAGACTGACTTTTGAATGTTGTGAGGAGGAAGCAACTCGAGACTTTGTTCTGTAGGAATCTAGGACACTCTCCAACCTAATAGGGATTTCTTAGATTTCAAGACATGAAAAAGAAAACAAATTTGGCCCATTGCTTACAAATACTAGCCGCCACATCTCAGAGCACCTTTTCTTAAATGGCGGCAGACCTGATGCAGACGTTACAAAAGCCTATGGCCCCCCTTCTTGCGTGGACAGCAACTTCTCTTTGATTTTTTGATTTGACGCCCCCATAGGGGCACTTTATTAGCTTGCTATGGAAATATTGAAAGCCACAAACTTAGCAATATCATCATTCAGGAAAACTGTCATTCTCATAGTCTATGCGAATTATAAACAATAGAAAATGTCGAACGACTTTAATTAAATAACAGCATACGCGATAATATTTTATCGCAGGGTGAAAAGCTGAAACTCATCTTGATCCCAAGACACACAAACATCCAAGGAATTGAATTCGCTGATCATGAAGCAAAAGCTATATCCTTCTATCCCCATAGAGACCCAACTCACTACCTCCCTCCCAAAAAGGACCTTGAAAATTTCAGGAAAACTTACGCGATAAAACCGAAGGACATTACAGCATCTACTTCCATTATTATGCCATTATCAACCCAGAAGGTACACCAGTATCCGACAGTCGCAATGCTCAAAAGGAACAATTGTTTCTTACAAGTTCGGCTTGGGCACGCCTGATTAACTCATAGCTATTTACTACCTCCACCCACATGCAACCTTTACCCAACAAGTGATTTATTAAATATATCACAACTGAATGCAGCAAAACTTTTTCAATGCAGCAAATTTTTTTCAATTTTACCCAAGTTTCAAAAGCAGAGAAGCACTCGAGGATGTCAAGTGAGTGAATACAAAAAATGTCATCCTTTGACTTCCCCGAATTCTCCCCTTGAAACTATACACATATTGCTTTATTATATTTTAATAATAAAATTAGCCATAAGCGCAGATAATGTTCTTAGTTATAATATTAACCAGTGTACATTTGTTCTAATCTATAAATAATAATAAAAGGAATATACAATATATATTTCCCCTCGTCTCGTGAATGTAGTGATTTGCAAAAGTCTGAATACAGCTATAAAAATAAAGTTTGGCACCTATTTTAATACATTGAGAAAAATGTTGACCTGTAAATTATATATCAAAATAAAGTGTATTCAATTATAAATAAAAAAAGACAGCAAAAAAAATTATTTTAATTCAATTCAAAAAATATACAAATAAAAATATTTAAAATATAAACAGAAACCAACTCAATCACAATTTTAATTTTGCAAAAGTCTGAATACAAAGAACTGATAATGGTATCAGTATTTCGTTGGCCAGCCTTTGGCATAAATTACAGCTTCTAGTCTTCGCGGCATTGAATCTGTAAGCTTTGCAGTCACAGCGGAATGTATTTTAGCCCATTCTTCTTTTAGGACTTCTTCTAACTGATGTTTATTGCAAATATCATGCTTTCGAACACCCCTATCTAAATTGCCCAAAGATGTTCTATGGGATTGATGTCCGGACTTTGCGGGGGAGTTTGTAGAAAGTGTGGAACATTGTATAAAATCCATTGACGAAGATCGTAGGCTGTATGTTTCTAATCATTATCGTGTTGAAAATAATAATTCCACTAAAGTCCCATCTTTTCCACACTTTCAGCCAAGTTATCTTTCAGAATATTGAAATCACTTTATTCATTATCTCCTTTATCATTACATACCAAGTTTCCACATCCCTCGAAAGACATAGATTCTCAAAGCATTGTTCCACCGCCTCCATGTATTACGACGCGACGCCTTGCTGATTTTTCGGAAGATACTCTTGTCTGGGTTTTCTCCATAAAAAATTCCTACCATCCGGGCCACATACATTAAATTTGCAATCGTCGGAAAAAGTTACGCTCCTCCAAAAGCCTACATCTTTGTTCAAATAAGTCTTTGTAGACTTTAAACGTTTTGTCGATATTGTTCTTAGGCTATTAGATGGCTCTTTCAACACAATGCGTTTTATACATTTTTCCTCACTTGCTAGAATTTTACGTGGTCGGCCAATTCTTGGCTCGGTCTGTGTAGAAGATCTCTCATTGAAACGGCTCACAACACTTTGTATTATGGACGCTTTCTGCCAAGCAGCGACGCAATATCTGCATATGATTTCCCTTCGTTTTTTAGTTAGATTATAATTTCTCTTTCAGAAGAAAACAGTTATTTTCCTTTATTTGAGCTCAGTTTGCTCATCCAGTACTACTTGGCGAATTTGTAAAGTTTTAAGTTGCGAGACTAAAGTCAGCCTGAACCGTTTCAAATCATTTGAATGCATAGCATCTGAAAATAGAGGGTTTCCCTCAAACAACTCGATCTAACTTCTTTATTAAAAAAAAAAAATAAAAAATCGGAAAATCGTCGACTGTATTAAGACTAATTAAATTGAGATTTTTATTTACTTTTTGTTTAAAATTGAATTTAAATAATTTGTTTTACTGTTTTTTTTTATTTATAACTTAATAAAGTCTATTTTGATATATAATTTATTGATCAAAATGTTTCTGAATTTATTAAAATGGGTTCCAAACTTTACTTTTATAGCTGTATTCAGACTTTTGAAAATCACTGTATGTACTTATATTCCAACAAGGAAATGACCAAAGGCATACATCGTTGCTAGAAAGAAAGAATGGTTGCTCTAAGACGTAAAAAAAGAAGATTTGAACACCCCCTCAGTCACCGGATTTAAGCCCGATTGAGAATCTGTTTAAAAAAAAAATCCGAGATCGAACAATATCAAACAAAACTGACTTGAAAGTCGCCTTGCTTGAGGAATGGAATAGGATTTCTTCATAGACGACTTGCGGTGGGTGCATTCCATGAAAAATGGATTAAATGAAGTAATAAGGAATAAAGGATTTCCGATCAAATTTTCAAGAGACGGAGACCTTTTGTTACGTTAAAACACGTAACCTTTGGGCTATGGATAATTTTTAATTTTTTTTAATGAAAAATTAAAAGTGTATTTTACGTTATTTTTCAAGTTGATGTACTTCGAAAATGAAAATTAATCCCTAAATTTAAGATATATATAACGGGTGAGAGTAAAATGGAGAACGAAGTGTATCGGCATTTTTACATTCATTAACGCATAAGGATAACGACCCAAAATCTACTCTGTCATTTGAAACCGAACAGAGATCACAAAAGCTTGAGAGCGATTAGATCTGAAAACTTTGATTGAATAAAAGTTAAAAAGAAAATAATTGAATATTTAACATAGACATTAATGAGTAATTTTATATACCGGGAAGACTAAACCAATAAAATGATAATGGCATGTTTCAAAACGTATCCTTAGTATTTTAAATTACCTTATTTTAGGTTCGTACTAACACAATTCATAATATTGCTCACCTTATCACCCCCTGAAGCAAATGATATTCTCGGCATACTATGGCTCACGATCATTTGGCCAGTTTCGAAATTAATTAAATTTAAAGCCTTGCTGCTCACATTAATTATAACATTTGTCCCCGCATGTCGCATACAAGGTTGATCAGCAATGTATTGCAGAATCTTTTTGTCCACTCGCCTTTTGCTCGCGTTTTTAAGCCCAGCTGCCTCACATACGCGGTGAATACACTCCCTATTGAAATAAATTGAGAAAACAAGAATTTTAAGAAGAAAAATGCTACTAACTACACACACAATTCTAACCTGGCAACGAGTGTACGCGTTTGAAAATCTACCGACTTCATTGATGTTTCCACTTCCAGACATCCAATATACTGAAATATGTAGTTAATAAACTGATTATGTTAAAAGAACATATAAACCTAAGTAGATATACTTACCCGAACTTGGAATGAAACTCCATTTTCCATAATAACTTCATCGGGATAAAGACATCCATCGCCATCGCCACCGCCCCCAGCACTCGCGCCGCATCCACTTCCACTACTACTAGCGCCTGTTTTGTTGCCCTTGCTGTTATCTACCCCGCTACAACAACTGCTACTCCCACTTCCTCCAGCAATTATCGATTCGCATCCATTTCCTCGTGGCATCACACTCCTTTATATTCACCTTCACGTTTTTCGTTATGTATGCATATGCACTTTAAGTAATATACCTACATATAATTACGGTTCTCACTTTCCTCCAAAAACAGAATACTGAAAATATTACATACGGATTTTTCTTTAGAATTGATGATATTACTTATTATTGTTTTTAATCTAGAAATGAACTTTATTACTCATTTTTTGCAACCCATCTTACAAACTTAAAAATGTGATGACTAGACTAGTGTTCTAAGAAATGATGCGGGACAAAACGCATACAGGTGGCAAGGTAAACCATTCATATTAAGTGCATTAATTGCATGTTTGTAAAACTGGACCCATTAAAAGAGATTCGACTTCCAACGAAGAACCACTTACTAATTCAAATAATATATACACTCTACTTAGCCTACCTGCCCATAAACACTAATTTATTTATTCACAATATATTGGGCTCAGACAAAATTGAGCCACATACCTCAACCGATGGCTGAATTCCTTACTAAATTAAAGGATTCCAGGACTACGAAAAAAAATTGCAAACACAAAAATGCCAAAGTTTCTGACGTGCGATTAATGAGAAATTCACTTTTGACAGTTCTCTGACGTAATTGATGTATGAAGATAATGCAGTGCTGAGTTTGTGAATGTACAGGAATATTTGAAAATTCCGATTGTAGTAGATTTATACACGACAAAGCACGACCGTTGTCTCGTTACGATTATGTAGCCTTGACAGGGCTTGAGATGAAATCTTGAATCAGCTGTTTGCAAACGTCTTTTTGCAAAACTATGGCCCCTATTGCGAGTGTCGATCAGTGATTATTGCGAATAATTGCGTGAATATTGCGAATAAAAACATGAATATTGTGAATATTTCCTTTATTGACAGTTGTTTGACTATCCCTTATTTATTTCATAAAAGAAATTCAATACTCCAAATTATTCCAATAGGACATTTGTTTTTCTTAATCTCACCCATTTTTCCCATGAACACATAGGAGGTCCATAACTATTTAGTTTGGTACTTAATCTTCCTCATCTGTGTTTAACTTGTGTTTTCAAACAAGTTCCTTAGCAATATAGGGATTTGCTTCCATGAACGAAACGAGAAGCTCTAATTGTTTTCTTGTTCGGAACCTGCTGTGACCTGTATTAGAATTTCATAAATACTCCATACATTTATTATTTTTATTAAAATTACTACATTTCGTACGCACAAAAAAAATATAACGATGGCACAAAAAATTATATAACGATCAGTATTTTGCGATCGACAACAAGCGAGTGTCAAATCGACAACTGTCGATCACAATCGACATCCACAATACCAACATCTGCAATCGACGATCGATGATCGTACAAACAGCGGCTGACCTTTGTTTTTTTTTTTTTTTTTAATTCATTTTTATTTATAGTTTCTTAGATCTATCTTATCCTAGACAAAAATTCTTAAAACTAGCTTAACTATCCTTACAAATTTAGGAATCTTACTGGCCCTAGGCGGACACTCTAAAACAAACTGTATAATTTTAACCTATGCCTTTCGACTACTATATAAATAACTTACAATTAATATTATTATGATTAACTTAAGCTAAGAAAAAATTGTTTTTCAAAAACTTAGCATATTGGCTGACTTTTGTACTTTGTTGAGGATGTTCATATAGCTTTTCGTGCTGCTAGCAGTCCACCAGACTAGGGCCCCATAAGTTAAAATGGGTCTGATGATAGCTGTGTACATCCAATAAATGATATACGGTTGCAAGCCCCATATTTTTCCGAAGATCTTTTTGCATGCATAAAAAGCATCCTTTCCTCCAGATTCCTTTTCCAGGAGAGTTTGGAGTCAAGAATGATGCCTAGATATTTGGCTTCCGCTTTGAGTTTAAATGGAGTGCCCTCTAACATTGAGGGAGCAAATATCGTTATTTTCCTTTTCCTGGTGTACAAGACCAGCTCGGTTTTCTGGGGATTTATTCTCAGACCTTTCTGTCTTGCCCACGAGGAGAGTTCCCTCAACGCAGATTCCATTAGTTCACTGATATTTGGTAGAAATTTACCTTTTATCTAGATAACCAGGTCATCCGCGTACGCTATTGTCTTTGTGTCTTTCTCCATAAAGAATTTGAGGATTTTGTTAACTGTAAGAAGCCACAGTAGGGGGGGAGAGAACTCCCCCCTGTGGTGTGCCTCTAGTTGTCACTTTCCTTATAGAGCTGTGTCCAATGTTTGCAATGATAATTCTGTTCTTCAACATATTTTCAATCCGTATTACAATGGATTTGTCTACTTTTATGTCCTCTAGAGCTGTTATTATGGCCCCTGTGTTTACATTGTTGAAGGCCCCCTCTATATCGAGGAAGGCTGCCATTGTAAACTCTTTTAGGTTCAGCGAGCTCTCAATTTCACGGACAACACTATGCAGAGCACTTTCCACTGATCTGCCTTTAAGGTAGGCGTGTTGAGTGTTGCATAAGTTGCGTGAGTTGATGAGTCCTCTGATGTATAGGTCAAGGAGTCTTTCCAAGGTTTTTAATAGAAACGACGAGAAACTAATTGGCCTATAGTCCTTTGCGACAGTATGGGTTGGTTTACCTGCCTTAGGTATGAAAATTACATTTATTTTTTTCCACTGATGTACCCCGCGCGCAGGCAATTGGAAAAAATGCTTACGAGGTGGGTTACAGTGTGGGTCTGTGTTTTTTGAAGCATCGCTGGCAAGATATCGTCCGGCCCCGGAGATTTAAAGGGTTTGAACGAATTTATTGCCCATGATACTTTATCCGTTGTGATAATCTTGTTTATTACTTCTTCGGTTGTCTGAACTGTAGGAACCGTCGTCTCGAAGGAGACTGTGGTTTCAGGGGTTTTACAGTCTGGGAAATGGGTTTCAGTCAGCAGTTCTAGGGATTCCTGACTGGATTCTGTCCAAGAACCATCTGGTTTAAGGATGAATCCCGAGACGCAGGGGTCCTTGGATAGGATCTTTCTGAGCCTTGCAGCTTCGTTGAGATCCTCTATTGATTCGCCAAACTCCCGCCAGGAATTAGACTTTGCTGCTCTTGTTTTGCTCTTGTATTGAAGCTGGATTTGTAGTTATTCCAATCTTCGGTTCTTTTTGAGATCTTTGCTCTTTTGAATAGAGTTCGGGTCCTGGTCCTGAGTAGCTTTAGCTCTGTGGTCCACCAGACTGCGCTGGTCTTCTTGCGAGCACGTTGCAAAGGACAGGATTTGTTGAAAGCCGCTTTCAGAATTTTCACAAGATTTTCGACTGAATTCTTAATGTATGTTGGATCAGGATTAGTGATGGCTTGTGGCAGTACTAACCTGTTGGCAACTAGGTTTGAGAAAAGATTTCAGTCTGTCTTCTGAAAGGTTTCGGATTTTCTTTATTAACGTTATGAAACGTTATAATGAAATCGAAAATGGACTTATCCCTTTTATTAATGTCGCTGCTTCCCCATTGAGTGTGGTGTCCATTAGCGTCGCAGCCTATCAATAGATACACTCCGCGTCACTTGGCGTGTCGCACAAGTGCTCGGACTGCGTCTGGAGGTGGGTCCTCCTCATCGTATGCCAAGTATGAGGACGATAGGAGCAAAATTGATTTGTCCTGTTGTTCGTACGTTACCACCGTGAGGTTTCCATTGCTGTATGTACCTAGGAGAAAAATGTTTAAGTATTTCTTGGCGACTATACAGGTTCGTAGCTTACCTTCAGTATGTGGATAGTATAAATTATATACCTTAGACCTTAATCCCTGAATTTTGTGCCTAAGGAGCAAAGGTTCTTGGATTAAGGCTATATCCACATCTTCCTGCAGCATGTACATCATCAAGTCGTCGGTGGCTGCTTTGCAGTGGTGTAAATTAATTTGCACCACTAGCAGCCTCGTTTGACTTGTCGCGTTCATTGGGGAGCCTTACCTTCAGGATTCCCAGCCCGAACTTAATGCTGCCAGATCTGCTGCGGATGTGGTCGAGTGACTTTTGGTCAATGGTAACCATGAGGTCCTTTCCCACTCCGTTCTTACTCTTGGCTGAAGAAATTATTCTCCAGCTGTGAGTGTCAAGCTCTTTATTCTGCTTGTCGATTAACTTCAATATGGATTCGTCCTTTTCGGGAACCGGTGGAGGGATCCATATTGAAGCCAACGTGCGAAGCGGAAGCATCGAGCGAGGGATAACCTCGAGTTTAGCGTTCTGCCAGATTTCGCCGCAATTGTCGATTGTGTGCTTTAAGAAGTTTAGGGACCTCTGATTGTCACAACCGACGACTTTGACTCCTTTCTGCCAGCCTGCTCTCATCGCTGCTATCTGCGATAAGCATCGCTTCTAGTATTTTGGCTTCAACTGTGAGCCAATTGTCGGATGCTATCTTCCCATCCGGGTTGGAACGGTCGATAATAGTTACTTGTAGACTCATGGGAAGGTTGAAGCTGGCTGGTGTTTTCGCCTTTTTCGCTTCCCTTACAGTTTCTTCCCCGGAGCGCCCCCTTTTGACGTTCTGCTTCGATCCTGAGGCAGTGTGTCCGTTGGAGATGCTCAGTTGCTGTGCGCTCTTTTCGAAAGTGGCCGGTTGTGTTGGCTGTTGTCGAGCCAATTTTGGGACGTTGGGTTTGATAAGGTCCGTATTCGATGGCTTCTTCTCTCGCCCTGTGTCCTTTTTAGCAGCGTGAGTGGAGGTGGGAGCCGATTTCTTCTCGAATTTGGCTACCTCTTTCTTGTGCTTCTTAATCAGGAATTTTTCGTGCTCAGAGAGCGTTGAGGTATCTCTCGCGCTCATCTTCCTGATATACTGACCTCTTATAGTTGTTCTTTGCTTTTTGGGCCGATGTTTTTGCCCTGATCGTTCCTTCAGGTTTGCCTGTGGCCTTAGAGTCGACCTTTTCTTCCAGCAGCTGAGTTTCAGAGTCCACTTGCATGGCGTTGCTTACCTGTGATGAAGCCAAGGATTCATCGTCGGTAGCGGTACCAATTTGTAGGAGAGTCCCGGTTTGCCTCTTCAGAGGATGCATTTTTTTATTTTTGTCAGTGTTTTCTTCTTCCATGTGTGTTTCCACGAGTCGCTCAGGAATGGGTGGTCGACCTGTACCGAGCCCCGCAGTATACAGGCAAGGCTAATTGATCCAGGAGGGTGCCTGGTATCCTGGATACACCGTTAGCGACTGGGCTATTATTTAAACTGGGACCCCAGCCTGGCTGACTCTCGGCACGGTACGGTTTACACCTTAGTTCAGCCCATGGGAAGGGAGTGGAATGGAGGGGATACCCGGGGAAGGGAGGAGGAGGTGATGGCTGCAGCTTAGCTTCATGTCTCGTCATAGAGAATTCATGTCCCGTCATGGAGAGTGAATCATTGACAATTACTGAGCCTTCGCACCGCGACAAGGTGTGCAGCCACGCGAAGGTGTCCTGGTGAGAAACAATGAAGCTCTGATTCATGACAAATCGCCACACAAAATCGATTGGATCCCTATTGAATCGGCCTAAATTCTAGGTGAAAGATGTTGCACACTCTTTCTTCCTATATCTCGGAACTTGGACTCGCTTATAATCCAACATGATATCATGCACTTTTCGATGGCTTCCCGTGTGGTTTCGGTTTTTGGCCGTCCTTCGCGTGGGTCATCTTCGAGGGTTGTGCGACTTGTTTAAATTCAGCTGTCCACTTTTTAATGTCTGATAATGAAGGAGCAGGTATCCCCGTAAGTTTGTGTCAATTTAGAATGAATTCCCTTGTCGCACGATCTCTATTTCATCTATATTTAAAAACGCGCAAAACATCTACTGCAAAAATTCGAGAAAGGAAACTACTTGAGAAAATAAAACTAGGAAACTTGTCAAACTGTTGACAGGTGCACCCGAGGATACATACAGAACTTTTCACCTTGCTTTCTACGTATGTACATATTTGGTATTTGAATCAAAATGCCATTAATATCCCCATTTTTTTTCTGCCTTTTCAAACTTTTATCCATAGAGTTTCGTAGTTCGATAAGAAATGGCGCTATTCATCATTTTATTTTTTAAAATTATTGTAAGACGTGTGAAGTTTCATGTAGATATGTCAACTCATCTGTCAAAAACTTAATGTCGGGAAATAATAAAATTATTATTATGGGAGGATAAAGACTCTACACCCTCGATTAGAACAGTAGGAAGTGGCTACACTAATCTTGCAGAAGATCCACAAGAAGGATGTCCAAAGAACCCATCAACACCAGAAAACATATGTATGAATGTCGTCAATTTACCGAAAGAGGCAATGTGAGCAATAATTCTGAATCAAAACAAGAGGCTAAGGAGATGTATGACCGCGTACATGGTTCCAACGAACTAAAATAGTAAAAAATATTGAAGTTCAAGCGAAATCAAAATTTCAAATGTGCTTTTGCCAAGAGTAATTATTGTTTTAGCTCTTTATACTTCCAAAATCAAAAAAAATAATAAATCTGAGCCATAACGGGTACATTGCAGCAATGTGTTCCACTACGAATTATGGAATGCTTTAAAACGCACACTTTTCACAAAAGGTTTATGATTTGCAAGAAGAGTCTTGGCGTACTGGAGGTACGATTTGAGCTTGATCCTTGCGTTTTTTAGCCTGGCTGTCTGGTTCAATGCTTCGGCCTTGTACTTGAGCCATTAAACCCATATTACAGAGCACCGTGCTGATCTCTTCATGAAAGTCCGCAGATGCCAATAGTGGTTCATTTATAATCTTGGGCTTACGAACCATTTTTTATAGCAACCAGCCATTGAACACAGCAAAGTCCAGGAAATGGTAAAACAATCGAACCTGCCATCTCTTGCTTCATAGTTTTATTTTATATCTACCCATTGTACTATTAATAAGTCGAAACCGCTCAGATGGCGATTGTTTCTCCTACCACGTTTGGTCTGTCAATGGTTGTGCTTTTCGTATCTTGATAGTTATGATTTTGGTAGTTCACCCACAAAACTGGAGGCAATTGTGACTATTTTGTTGTCCTTCTAGGCCACTGTAGATATATCTGTTCTTTCGACGCAGGCAACATGCTCGGCTGAATAGCCACGGCTTTTTTTGGAGATTTCTTTTTCTGTGGGTTGGTAACAATCAGAGGCCCCTATTGCGAGTGTCGATCAGCGATCGACGATCGACATTTATCGATCATCGATCGTCGATTGCAGACGTTGGTGTTGTGGATGTCGATTGTGATCGACAGTTGTCGATTTGACACTCGCTTGTTGTCGATCGCAAAATACTGATCGTTGCTTTCGGTTAGAGAAATATATATTTGTTGTACGTACGAAATGTACTAATTTTAATAAAAATAATGTATTTATGAAATTCCAATACAGGTCAAAGCAGGTTATGAACAAAAAACAATTAGAGCTTCTTGTTTCGTTCATGGAAGCAAATCCCGATATTGCTAAGCGAGTTTGTTTGAAAACACAAGCAAAACACAGATGGGAAGGATTAAGTACCGAACTAAATAATTATGGATCTCCTGTACGTTCATGGAAGAAATGGGTGAAAATAAGAAAAACAAGTCCTGTTCGAATGATTTGGTGTACTTAATTTCTTTGATGAAATAAATAAACGATAGTCAAAGAACTGTCAAAAAACGAAGTATTCACAACATTCATGTTTTTATTCACAATAATGACGCAATTATTCACAATAGTCTACTTCTCCATCGATTGAGTTACACAATACCAAATCCAGAATCAATCGAAGCAATCGACAATTGTCGAGTCGATCGCTGACAGAAACCAGAATGAGACGTGCGTCTTCCCCCGTGACACCCTGAAATTTTGAAAGAAGTTCAGGTTCGTAGCGACCCGTTACAAACAAACTCTAATCGTGAATACGTGTGAGCTCATTTCATTGTACCACAGTGTACTCCCGCCACACACACTCTTGGAATTATAACAATGTGCGTGATTGTTTACAAAATTTTGACAGCACTTGAGGTTGCCACGTGCTCGCCCGAGCTTGTAGGCAAACGTCGGCAGCCATTTTAAGTGGTACGTCTCATTGGTGGCTTCTGATCGCTGATTAACACTTATAATAGGGGCCAGATATTTGGTGGCTTCGCAAACTCAATATTCCTTGTATTTCCTTGTATATTTAATGCAGCACCCAGATTCGGCTCATTAGGCGCCACTGGTTCAAACTTGTATGCAAGGCCGTTTATGCCGTTCATGACGTATATTTTATAGCCGTGTATGGGGCTTCTTAGGGTTGTATCTCTTCAGGTTGTGTCGATTTTTCGTGAAACAAATATGTTCTCTCATGCGGAGGTACTTCTCGTATGAGACATTGTTTTAGTTTTTCTATAATTTGCCTGATTTTGTACAGACTGTCAATGTCTGCATGATCTCGGGCAATCAGGATTGAAGTGAGAAATTGTTGAAATGGTATGTTAGGATCTTTCTGCACGATTTAAAAAATGGTTTGGCCGGAAATTTCTCTCTTTTGGGAACTATTATGAAGAATAATTGTACCGGACTATCAAGTTCTAGAAACTCTGCAGACAAAACTTCGCCCCCTCTAAGACACAATTGCTGCTCATTTAGCTGTAGGTTCTTTATTTTCCTAATTGAGTAAGGGTTTCAGAAAGAACTGGCAGTTGGGAAGTATTACCTGAATTTTCAATATTTTCTATGATAGTGTCACTATTCACTCATTTGACTCAAATTGGCACTTCCAAGTCCGAAACATGTTCAAGATCTGCGGTACTATCGTCATCATCGTTGAATCTATTTTCACTCTCTGCATAATCAAAGATGGACACCTCCACTTCCTCTTCCCCTACATCTATAGAAGCTATGAGCTATGCTGTTGCAAGAATAAAGAAGTGGTCAATGTGTATGACACCAGATGTACTTACGGACGCAATGTACCAGAACTGGTACAAGTATAGAATAGCAATTATTTTCAAAATAAAGAATATAAAATTATCTAGTAAATTTACACCACTACATTTTTGAAGTCGAAATATTTTTGTATATTTTCCAAACTTAAACAAATGTATTTTATAATACGAAATTTGGGTTTGGGCTGTCTGTGATATATGACCATGTGTACCCTGGAACATTGTACGCGATTTCAGCAAATGGGTAGAGGAAGGAATCACCATTGTGTAATAGGTCGTCCAATGGCTTCCTAACATTTCTTAGAAATATTCGCGGCGAGCAGTCACATAAAAAACACTCGTTTTTAGCTTTTGGATCCGAATGTCTTGAGGGCACAACACACCTACTTAGTCACCTCACTGATAAGTTGCAACTACATATTAGACAAACGTGTATTGACCAATAAAACCAGCTTGGGAAAAGAAACTTACAGCAAATGGGCAGAGAGTGTATGCACATTTAAAAGCGTTTTTCGTTTTCTTTATTTTGGTGTTATCCTTTTGAAGATTTGTACTAAAAACCTGGAAATCGTGATTCTTTTACGCTAACATAGTGGATATATACGCGTAAGCAAGCAATATACATATATTTTTGTTTTTTGATTTTTATGCGGGCTGGAAATAACCGATTATCATTTCATATACAGTGGCCTCCAAAAGTCTGTTGAAATCACCATACAAGACACAGAATAGTTGGTAAAGGTGGAAAGTAGTTAAATTATTTGATTGTTTTTATTCTTGCTAGTAATATGTTATGTGCTTTCCGTACCACAACTAAACATAAAAACAAAAAAAAAAAACAAAAACATTAGTTTAATTTAAAAAAAAGTGTCTTGAAAGTCTCTAATGTGATTCGCCAAAAGTTAGTTGAAATAAAAATAAAATTGGTGCTTCTTGCTAAATTTTACAGGTTATTGGACATTTTAATATTTCGTATGACCGCCTCTATTTTGCAAAACAGCCTCTATGCGTTCGGACATCGATTATACCAACTTTTGCAGCACAGTATCCGGTAGTGGCACTACCGGGGTGGTAGTGGTGCAATGGTAATCATCACCGACTGTTAAGCGGAAGGTCTGTAGTTCAAGTCTGACCATAGCCAAGAAAAATTCCTATACGGAAAAAACCCATGCAACAACACCAGTTGTGAATGAGAGATGATCAAAAAATGCTGACGAAGGCATAACACTCGCAGTATAAGATCACTTCAAAATTCATACTCTGCGTGTGCATTTCCAATATAAGATCTTAATGGCATGGAATAAAGTTACTGTAAAACTACAATCAACGCGACAAATTCAGTCGAATCTCTCGAATCCCAAGACAACCACCCCCGGAGAGTAGTGAACGAACATCTTCGACACAAACCATCTGCACCCCGTCCAGGTTGTGTGACAAACATCAAAAGAGCGTAACTCTTGAACCTGCACGAATTATAAAAAAAAAAAAAAAAAAAAAAAAAAAAAACTTGCCCAGGTTTCCCAAATCTTTTCGACGAAAACTGCTTTGCTTTTTCGAGGTGTTGGGATCTTCTATCGATTTCATCCCATAAATGCTCAATGGGATTGAGATCCGGTGACATGGAAGGCCAATCTAACAAATTCATTCCTTTTGCGCTAAAATAATTCTTTTTTTTTTGGCCGTATGTTTGGGATCATTGACTTGTTGAAAGACAAATGATCCACTCAATCCGATTGAAGCAGCAGAATCTTCCAAGTTGCCTTCCAGGATGTCACAGTACATCATTGCATTCATTCTGCCATCAATGACATGCAACTTTCCTACGCCAAACCAAGAAAAACACACCATACCAAAACGCCTCCACCTCCATGTTTTACTGTGGGCTGGAGATATCGGCTATTGTAGGGATTGTCGCCTTTAGAACGCCAAACAGTTTGCCTTCGACGGTCTCCGAATATTTCGAACTTTGACTCGTCGCTAAAAATTACTTTTTTCCAAAATTCCAGCTGTTGGTTTTGATATTTCTTAGCAAACTCTAGACGACGTTTTTTATGAACCTTGGTTAGCAACGTTTTCCTTCTTATAACATGGCCTGCTGGCTTGGCATCATGAAGTCGTCTTCTTATGGTAGTTTGGGACATCGTTCTTCCTGTTTCTTCAAGTTTGTCTTCTATTTCACGAACAACTAAATTTGGATTCTGCCTGCAGAGTTGCACCATAAGTCGGTCATCTCTAATTGATATTATTCTGGGACGTACGAATCGGGGTTTATTGGCCAATGTATCAGTTTCCCTACTTTTAATTATAATTTTTTTTTGACTCCTTCTAGGCTAGTTTTAAAGAGTCTTCCAACAGCACTGTAATTTTTCAGCTTTTGATTCTCAAAAACCACCTTCAGCCTTTCTTCTACAGAAAGCTTTCTTCTTGAAGACATTACGAATATAAAAAGCCTAATATAATTTTTTTTCATACATAAATCAAACTTTTACTGAATAAAAAAATTATTACCAAAGAGAAACAAGAAAACAAAATTTAATTTACTGATCAGTTCTTGGAAACAAACATGTTCGATACCTCAAATTGAATAGCTTCAACTGACTTTTGGAAGTCAGTTTGCTGTCTGTGCAAAACAACACATATTTTAAAAACTAAAAACGGATTTATAGAACATCATATTTCAGTTAATTTTGTGAAGATTAGCATATATTCATCTGATTTCAACTAACTTTTGGAGGGCACTGTATATACATATGTATTTAAAAACAGATATCAGTTTGTTGTTCATTCAAAAAGAAGTAAAGTATGTATAACCAACAACACTGGTCAACCCAAGTTTTGTTTCCTTTATTTTTTTTTTGTTATTGGTTATTTCTATGACCCTGGCTATGAAAAAGGGAGATTGGTAACAGCGTTCCTTTTTGAAATATATTTTTGAATAATATTTTGACGAAAAAATACAGAAAATGAATACCTACATTATGTTAACAATATTTCTATTGAACACTATCAAATGATATTTTATAAGATTTTCTTGAATGAACGATTTTAGGTAGATGACCCGTGCAGGGACGGGTTAAGAATATCTCTGCAGCGATACCTCTCGCTTGTCGTAAAAGCCAACTAAAACAAAGGTAAACAAATCACATCTAGGCAATTTAGAAAACACCAAGGTGAGCCTAGGGACAGATATACCACCATTAAACTGCCCCACAAGTGTACATGCAAATCAGTGGGTTGACACGACTGGAGATCACCGGTGTTGTAAGAGTAAGATCAAACAAAAAAAATCTGGAGCATGCCCGTGTCACAAAACGAAAAAAAAAAGGCAGGCCGAAAAACAATTGGTGCAAACAAATGCAAAAACACCAGCACTTGATTGGCCTCAGCGATGAAGTAATCCCAAACCGGGAAGCCTGCCGCTACTTTCTGAGGTCAAACCGGCAACCCCACAAGCGGACCAGTAGGAATGCAGTTAAGTGGGAAAGTGATGGTCCTACACTTCTGACCATAACAACGCCAAAAAGGAAAAGAAGAAGAACGACTTTAGGTAGATCTCGTTGCAAACTCCAGCAGTAGTCTGCTATCATATGTGAGTCCCACCGCACCTGATAGCGCTTTTCTATTGTCCGAAGACCCTGATGGAATCTTTCACCCTGCTCCTCATTAAAATCACCCAGGTTTAGTGGAAATCGGTCTAAATGCGAGTGCAGGAAGTGGATTCATATGCTCATGTTGCACCCTAGCTCTTGCCAGTTCGACAGCATGGACTTAACAAACTCGACGCGGTCGTCAGATTTCTTTTTAATCACAACCAAAACAAATGAGTTCCAAGCTTTGGATTCGACTTCAGTCATTGTGTTGACGTCAGTCATTGTGTTGACGTCAGTCATTAGGTTGGTACTTTTTTAATCCCATCTGTTGCAAAATACCATCAACATCGTTACAAAAAACTAAATCCTTCTCTTGAAGGACTTTTTCTCGGGTACGATAAAATGTAATTTTGGTTTCTGAAGTAAGCAAGTTTTTTCTTTTAAACGGGATGCTAAAATTTCAAAAGATTCTTTCGGCAAGTTCAGATCTCTTACTAAGTCATTTAGTTCTTTCTGAATAAATGGTTGAGGTTCTTAGCTAAATTCGTAGTCTGAATCACAGTCTTCACTTGATATATTTCGTTCGGGTTCACACGGATTTGGAACATCAGAAAATTTAGATGTGCTAGGTTGTACCTCTCGTGATTTTAATTGAGGTCGTTAAGCAAAAGATAAGTTAGGATGTGACCACTTATTTCGATTCCCAGGGTTAATTCCGTTTATTTTCACAACGCAGAAGTAGCAATTGTAATGATGGTTTCGAGGTTCTCCCCAAATCATAGCTGTTACGAACATAACTGAATCTCTTTTTCCACTGGACCATAACTGTAGACATAGCACACATTTCTGACATACAATGTAAGGACAGTCCTGATTACATTATTTTATTTTAAAATATTGATGATACGCAGTTTTTACAAAGTCCGATATAGGTTTTCGATATTTTGCAAATACAGTGACTCACAGTGAAAATGGCCCACCTTGGTAATTGGACAGTTTTCATTCGATTTTTCTAAAAAATCAAGCAAACAATATAAAAATTATCTCACAGTGTAAATGACCCAGATATCTAAAGTTTTGAACGTGAGGCAATAAAAGTTATTTTAATACTTGGTGGGATATCCTTTTTGCTGTATAATGGATTTAAGACGGTTAGGAATTGATTCCACAAGTTTTTTAGTGTAATTAGGGCTAATATTATGCCACTCCTCCAACAAAATTCTTTTCAAGTCATTCTTGTTAGATATGACATGTTTCCTGACCTCCAATTCCAATTTGTGCCACAGATTCTCTATTATATTAATATCCGGAGACTGTGGTGTGGTCTTAATCACATGCGGACAATTGTAAAGAAGCCATTCTTTCACTATTCTAGCAGTGTTTCGGGTCATTGTCCTAGTATAAAAATTGTTTGCAATGCTGAGTTTCTAAACACTTTGTCTAAGATGTTCCTTTAATATATTCAGATATTGATATTTATCCATATTCCCTTCAACAAAATGCAAAGAACCAACACCAGATGCCGAACACACACCCCAGACCATTACATGACGACCTCCGTGTTTAATGGTAGAACGCAAGTTCTTAGGATTAAGTTCCTGATTTGGCTTTCTCCAAACGTATGTAGGCTCTCCCATCCGATCCGAAGAGATTAAATTTTTTTTCATCTGCAAATAAAACGTTTTTCCAAAACGAAAAATCATTCATTGGATAGTTGTAGGCGAACTCCAATCAGATCTTTCTATTTTTCTTTGTAACGAATGGCTTCTTCCTCGCAATTCTACCATTCAATCCATTTTTGCGTAGAACTCTTCGTACTGTTTCGGCATTGCAGTGAATGTCCAGTTGTTTTTCCACCATGCTGGTCAGTTTTGGAGCGCTTAGCATAGGATTAATCTTATTTTGTTTGACAATCCATTGCTCATCACGTTCGTAGAATATCTTCATTGAGCTAATCCTCGGCTTGCTTGCTATCCTGTTCTCAATCTGAAACCTTTTAATAATGTTTCTTACCGTTTCACGAGGTATGTTAATAACTTTTGATATTTCTCTTTGACTTTTCCGGTTTTTATGATGCTCAATTACTAATTTTCGCAGTTCTATTGAGGTGTGACGTCCCATTTTGCAAAACTGAAGTTATAAGTAATCGCACACGTGTCGAACAATGCACTTTCACTCAAATGGGGAAAAGTAAAAAAAAAAAGCAAACTGATAACAGTGTAATTTGCTCTCAAAACAAGAAAAAAACCGTTGCTTTGAGAGATTTTAATGAGTGGGCCATTTACACTGTGAGATAATTTTTATTCCTTCTTTTGTTATGAAATGTGTTTACGTTGTAACTGTAATTGAATTATTTTGTTTTTGATGTTATTTAATAAAGGACATTGTTCTTAATCATAACTGATCTTTGGAGTTTAGTTTTGCTTGATTTTTTAGAAAAATCGAATGAAAACTGTCCAATTACCAAGGTGGGCCATTTTCACTGTGAGTCACTGTACATATTCACCACAAATATAGCAAAAACAATCGGGATTAAGTACACAACATCTTCTTGACGAAGCCATATCGAGAACAACAACAAAATATATTTCAGTGTCCAATAAAAAAACGCAAATCTAAGTAAAAATTGTAAATAAGAGTAGTTAGCTGTAACTCGAAAATAAAGCTGTCAATTTGAGATAGAAACAAAAAAAAATCACAGGAAATAAACCAATTTTTTTTTGTTGACCAGTGTAATAAACGCGGTCTGTGAAATAATTGAAACGAACCTATGACCACAACAACTCTTAATTAATTAATGTGTAATACCTTGGTATGCTTACATTTATTCGCCAAATAGAATTAAATAAAACATTTTCTTGTACACACACATTAAGCCAGCTTAATATTATTTTGTCATAAAAAATATATTTGAGAACACATGTATACATATAGGCATATGAATGTATTTCTTATTTTTATTCTAATTTTCTATTAAATAATTATAGTAAATACGAAGAGCACTTGAACTAATAACTAAAAAATGTGGTTTTATTTTTGCTTTTCAAATTACCATACGAATCTAAAACAAGAATTTTAAACATTTTTTTCATATTGTACAACCAATCCAAAAATTTATTTAAATAGAAATTCATATACTTAACAATATTTTATATCAGAATGAGTTTTAAAACTGACCAACTTAAGCTGAGTTTAAAATATATTCCAATTTATATTTTTATAAGTATATTGGCAGTTTAGCTTTGTTTTCTGTTTTATTTTTACACCACAGATATAATTATACTTGGAAATATATTTGTATGTAGCTAAGAAATGCTATTGGATTTAAAATCTAACCATGGTGTACTGCATTGTTTTCATGAAGAAAATACATTAAAAACGTAGAGAAGTTATTAGTTTTTTCTCTTAACATATCAATAGGACCGACGATTTAAAGTATGTTTTAAAAAAAAATATAAGATTTTCTGTTATACCATCAAATCAAATAAAATAATTTTTTTAGTGAAAAAAAGAAAAAATCTAAGAAAACCACTGACAAAAAAATATGAAAAATTTATTTAGCTTTTATTTAAAATGGCAGTTAAAAACAAATTGAATCTAATCCGTTTTAATAGTTTTTTTAGAAATTGTAATTTCTAGTAATATCAATTTTTTGAATACTTACGTGTAGGTATAGCCCAAGAATTAATGTTTATGCGATTCGGTTACAATTTTTTTTTAAATGTAATCTTTAGGGTAACACTCGGTCTGACATTTCGAAAGCAATTGCATAGTGCCCTTAAGTAATATTTTCCAGTGAAAAAGAGCCCTAATTGAATTATGCCGCATTATTCAACAGCTGGATACATGAGATGAAGGTACGACTCTGCTCCTTCGATGTCAAGCGTTAAAACGTGGGTAGCTGAATTTAAACGTGGACGCAAATTGCTCGAAGATGACCCACGTGAGAGACGGCTGAAAATCGCCACAAAAAACCACACCGGAAACCATCGAAAAAGTGCAAAATATCGTGTTGAACGATAGGAGAATGAATGAATGAATGTGAGTAAGATAGCTGAGACTGTGGGGATATCGGAGGGGTCCGCAATATCTTCCAAAAATAATTAGGAAAGCGAAAACTGTCCTCAAGATGGGTGCAGAATTAGCTGAATGCCGATCGAAAGCAAAGGTGCAAACAATATCATTATGAGACATAGACCCATCACTACACGCCAGAAACGAAACAATAGTCCAAGCAGTGGGTGGAAGCCGGTAGTTCAGCGCCAAAAAAGGCGAAGTCGATCGTATCTGCCGGAAAGGTCATGGCCAGCGTGTTCTGTGATGCGAAAGGGATCCTGTTAATTGAATACCTTGCAAAAGGCAGAACAATTACAGGCGAATATTACAACACCCTTTTTACCAGCTGGATGCCAAAACCCGCGCGTCCTCCACCTATCCACAAGGGTGCGTTGGCGATGGCAAAAATGTGGGATTTAGGATACGATTTGCTTGGCAATTGCCTTTATTTTCTTGATTTAATACCGCAGATTTCCATCTGTTCACAAACTTGAAGAAATTTGAATCTGGGAAGCGCTTCACATCCAATGAAGAAGTCGAGGGGGCCGTAGATAAATATTTTCACAGCCTTCCAGACTCGCACTTCCGGGGAAGGAATACTGATGTTAGAGCAACGCTGGACCAGGTGTGTTGAATGAAGCCGAGGGAGATTAGGTAGAAAAAAATATTTTAACTGAAAATCGCAGTCTTTTATTGTCACCTTTTCACCTTAACTTTGTATTGCCTTCACTTCATTTGTGCAGGTCTTTGTGGTAATGTGTGTTTACGTAAATACGTTTTCCTTTCCGGATTTCAATGGTAAGGACGATATCATGACCCAACCAACAATCAGTAAGTGTTGCGAAATAATAAAATCCAAGGTTAAGATAATTTTTTCTTTCTAAGGGAATCTGGGTTTTGGAAAAAAATATACTAAATGTATTGACTTGAAACAAGGAGACTATGTAGAAAAATAAATCAATAATAAAAATCACCGTTTTTTTGTTTTCATTATAATGGCCTTTGGATTACCCCTCGTAAATAATACTGACTTCCTGATTTTTCTTTTCATTGGCTTGGTTCGCCTAATTGTTTAATTGATGAATTTTATTCAGACAGCTTGTCGCAAAATGTTACAAATGGTACAAATGTACGTATACAAATTGTATACACTATCATTTGAAGTGTTCATTTCATATAAAGCATTGAGTTTGGATTAAAATTTACGTATACAGGTGGGAAAAGCAATTGAATAATTACTTGTTGCCTCGTCAGTGACTCGTTTTATGAATATGGCCTGCGCAATCATGCAATATACATATTTATATATATGCTTTAATTTTAGAGGGTAACAGTCAGCTTGCTGTATTCATGACACTGTTTGCGTCGCATGTGTAACGTTTATATACAATGAAACTTTCTGATATTCTCTTCCTTATAAAAAAACTCAAGGTAAAACAATTTCCAACAATGAAAAGCAACTTTGCTTTCTATTTAAAATATAAATACATTTTTTTTTATTTTTACTGTCCAGATATAAATATAAAATAAACAAAACACTTCTCGAAATAGAATAATAAAAAATAGTTGCTCTATGTAGCTGAATATTTAAGAATTAAATATAAAATAATACGTTAATTAATTTACAAAAAAAATATACAAATATTTTTCTTCCTAACGAAAATAAAAATTTTAAGTAAATAAAAACAATAGACGACAAAATATACATTGCCTGGCTTACGAAGAACAAAATAGGCACGACTTAAATCAAAATTCAACGTAAAAAATTATTTCACCTACCAAAAAGCATTTGAATAATTATTAATATTTAAAAAATGTAGATATAATGTGCCAACTTTACAATTCAAAGAAAACCTGTGATCTAAGAGTAGGAAACAAAACAATTAGAAAATATAGAAAAGAATTGAAATGTATTTTGATTTTTTCAATCAATCATTTTGTCAATGTGATTTCTTAATGTTACATATGTGGTGGGGTTGAGTGCTTTTTTGCTTGTATCGTTTGTTTGCTTATATAAAAAAATGTTAGGTTGTTATTAATATTTTTCTAGAGTATTGCATTTCTTATTCTGAGGATAATTTTTGAAGTATTGAATTACCAGCGCAAAACACTTAAGTGGAGCAAACTAAGTTTGGAAGAATTTTATGTTTTTAAATTGCCAGAGAGCTAAGGCTATTATTTAATTTTTTTTAAAGCGCATTCGGTGTAAAAATTTAGTTTCGATCGTTTTTCTCGCCATCTCTTGTCCATTTCGTAAAAAAAAACTTGCTTGTTCGTTCTTTATTTTGTGTTGGGGCGATTTTTTTTTTTTGTTTCGATAAGGATAAATACACTTTGTAATTATAGCTGCTGGTTTGAAAGATAAATATTCATGTATGTTTATATGTGTTATATTAGTAAAGTTATACAGTTCTCCTATTTAGGCTTCGACCTTTTTCTTTTCCTTCTTCTTTTTTAAGAAAGATGGCGTTCTCAGTCCCTTTTTCTTCTTCTTGTCTTTTTTTGGAGAACCATCTGTTGAAATATCCTGGAACAAAAATAGAAATTTTCAATGAAAATATCGCCATTCAAGTGCATCTTTACCGCACAACTACAATAATTAGCAAACGTACTCACTTAAACAAATACGAGGGCTAGGTGAATATTTCTCTAGCCTGACAATGAAAGATTGCGATATTCAGTTATAAAGAGAAGTTTATTTTTCCACGTAATCTCCCTTGACATCAATACACTTGGCCCAGGATTTCCCCTGGAGCCGATGAGACCAATATATTAGGTTGTACCATATGAAATGTCAGATTTTTCACTTAGTCCTCAATTAGAAGCTGTCGAGTGAACATCTTTTTTTTATATAAGATAAGGTGATATGTGTGCGACTTTTAGGGTTCGTTGCAAGTACAGTTGTTTTTTTTCTAGGAATTTTTATATCACGCTGTCGACGGTTCAATTTTTCGTACTCTTTTCCTTTACGAGTTCAAAGTGGGACATAATGCTCTCTGCAACCAAAAACATAAATGACGCATTTGTGAATATAGCGGTGAACGAATGGACCATTCTGCGTTGGTTTGTTAATTCCGTTCGATCTAAGATCTAAGAGATCTAAGCCTCGAAAACGAACCGCGTGAGAAACCGGAAACGGTAATTGACGACGCCATATTACGAAAAACGCCGAATGCAGACTCAACAAAAACGCTGCAGGGCATTGCACCCAACATGGGAGACAATAAGACGACAATAAGTCGACACCTATCTCAAATAGAAAAAGAAAAAAAAAACTCAACAAGTGGGTACCCCATGAATTGATCGTCGCCCAAAAACTCCGCCATTTAGAAACATGTGCATCGCTGAGTCTAAGGCACCGAAATGCACCGTATAATCATATGTGATGAAAAGTGGATTTTGTGTGACAACCGTAAAAGATCTGGGCAGTGGTTGGATGCAGACGAAAACCCAAAACACACCCCCAAATTTTGTCTTCACCCAGAAATAGTTATGGTGATAATCTGCATCCACCGTACTCTCCTGATATTTCTCCAACGGATTATCATATTTTCCGCAGTCTGGCGTCATTTTGTCGGCAAAAGGTGAAACCGAGCAAAGGTCATAGAAGCCTTTGAAAACTTTTTAGCGTCAAAAAATCAAGCCTTCTATTACAAAGGAATAATGAACCTTGAATCACGGTGGAAGAAGGTTATAGATTAGTGTTGGGTAGGACAAGCATTTTTATTGAGTTTGTATGAGGTACTCATTTGGGGGAGTGAAGTGGTACATTGTCCCACCTCATTTGAGGTAAAGGATGTTTCTTATAGAGGTATAGAACTTTGAAATGGAATAAAACAAAGATGATTTTTTTAAATTGACATGAAATTGACTTTATTCGAAAGATAATCTTCTACCATTATAATTTAAATATAATTTCTGGCATATGAGCGCCACGGATGGTTCGAACGTAGTCTAATTTGGAGGTCCAATTTTCAATGATTTTTTGGGACATGAGGATGTGAGGTGCTCTGACTATGACAAGAATTGAAGTGGTACAAATTATTTTTTTGAGGTGTTGGGATATTTTTGTACTGGTGTATGGGACATGAGGACTTGAGGTGCCTTGACTATGACAAGAATTGAAGTGGGAAAAATATTCTTTTTTGAAGTGTTGGGATATTTTTGTACTGGGGTATGGGACATGAGGATTTGAGGTGCTCTGACTATGACAAGAATTTAAGTGGGAAACATATTTTTTTTGAGGTATTGGGATATTTTTGTGCTGGTGTATGGGACATGAGAATGTGAGGTGCTCTGACTATGACAAGAATTGAAGTGGGAAAAATATTCTTTTTTGAGGTGTTGGGATATTTTTCTACTGGTGTATGGGACATGAGGACTTGAGGTGCCTTGACTATGACAAGAATTGAAGTGGGAAAAATATTCTTTTTTGAGGTGTTGGGATATTTTTGTACTGGTGTATGGTACATGAGGATGTGAGGTGCTTCTGACTATGACAAGAATTGAAGTGGGACAAATAATTTTTTTGAGGTGTTGGGACATTTTTGTAGTGGTGTATGGGACATGAGGACGTGAGGTGCCTCTGACTATGACAAGAATTGAAGTGGGACAAATAATTTTTTTGAGGTGTTGCGACATTTTTGTAGTGATGTATGGGACGTTTGTAGTGCATCTTGTATGAGTAACCCAACACTATTATAGATGTCAATAGTTCATATTTTAATTAAATAAAATTTTGTAAAAAACAAATACTGACTTTTAATTTGTTACAGAAAAAATCGGACATTTCATGGGGTTAAAAAGAAAAATACGTTGATTTATTAGAGAATGTAATGTTGCCATGGGTCGAGGAAAACATTGCGTTATCAGCAGGATAACGACCCGAAACACATAGCTAAGGTGATAAAACAGTACCTTTTGGAAAAAAAACCGTTAATGTTTTGTAATGGCCAGTTCAATCTTCGAATATCAATCCTATCAAAAACCTCTGAGCGGAGTTAAAAATTGATGTTCAGAAGCACCACTCAAAAAAAAAAATACAGATCTTTGGAGAGTTGTGAAGGAAAAATGGCAAAACATTTTTTTTAGAAAAATGACGCAAGCTCGTTGACTCGAACCAAACCGGATTGACGAAATTATAAAAACAATGGATATTCCATCAAATATTAATAAAGTAACTCCATATCTCTTTTTTTGTTTTATTTAATCCCATTTCGCCTCTTCTATGAATTTTTTCTATTTGTTGATCAAGTTAATTGGCGATTTTGGAATTAAAACGATACGAAAACAAATTAAACATAGCTTTACTACATCCATTTTGGGTTGGGTTGCTAAATTCAATTCGATTTGACTTCATATAATACGATCCAAACGGAAGTTTAGATGTTGGAGTTGAAAGATTGCACGTGTTTCTATTTTTGATAATAGCTATATGTACTTCTGAATGTACACTGTCCTACGAAAGATAAGGATGAAGAGGTAAAGAATACGTTTTACGAAAGGAAATATGTGACAATTTCTCATCCTTCGACGTGAAAATCGCACTCGGGGACTTCATCGCGAAAATAGAAAAAAAGAAGCGATATATGTATAGGACAACAATATCCAAATTCACAGAAGCAGAATACGGCAATGTTTAAAAAAAAATTAACGTTGAAAAGTTAAAGGAACCACGTATCCAGCATCAATACCAGGACGAAATAACGGTTCGACCTACTAGATGGCATACAAACTAACGAAAAAACAAGACCGAGGGAAACAGTATTGTCAACAATAAAAAGTATTGTAAAGAAGACAGCGGAAAGCAAACTAGGCTATTGCAAAGCCTTGGTTCGATGAAGAATGAGAGAAAAAAGTAAAAGCCTGTTATGTTCTAAGACCTCAGGCCCTGGAAAGTAGCCAATGAGATCTAGGAAATCAGCATCTTCTTCGGAATAAAAAACAACAATGGCTAAGGAAAAAGTTTGCCAAAATTCAGGAAGAATGCTAAGAACCCGAGAGCAATGTATGCAGCTATAAACACAGTGCGAAAAGGATACCAAGCTGAATCAGCGTCCCAAAAAGCTGGTGAAACCGATACAAGTATGCCTAAAGAGAAACAAAGAACAAGTCAAAGTAGGAAATGTCTTATCGGAAATATTCGAGATACGTGAAACATTACGCTGTCGATAAGGACTTGTTAGAGATAGTGAGAAAACAGTTAAAAGAAAAAGCAGGAAAGGAAGTAGGTTTAGGAGTAAATTCAGAGAAAAACCTGGTTACTAATCGAATTGTATCGATACAAACCTCGCTGCGCTGTCAGAAAGTGGAAGAGTTCTGATATCTGGGTACCATATTAAATGGCCAAAACCGATCGAAATATCACAGAGGCTGCATATGGGCAACGCGTGCTTCTTCACGATGAAGGAGTTATTCACCAAGTCTTTTGTCCTGCAATGTCAAAATCCGTATTTTTGAACCCACAATAATGCCAATGACACTCAGGTGGACTAACAGTCAAATGAATGAGTGGAAAACCGATAGAAAAAAAAGACTGTCAGGAAAACCCAACCGTAGATGGGAGGTCAAGGAAGAGATGGAAAAGAACAGCGAAACATGGAAAAAAAACATTAGAGGCTTGGTTGTCATCGAGGCTCTGAACGTTCGAAATCCAAAAGACCTCACTTTTAACGGTTGAAATTTAAGTAAAATTTAGTTTTATAAGGCGTTATTGTATTCAAAACGAAGACTTTTACGACTGCACGATATTAAAATTTTTCAGTTCTAAAGAAAAACACGCAAGAATGTCACTGGAAAATTTATGTGAACCAACTACTTCAGAGAAACAATTGAAACTTGTCATCCGAACTTATTACATATGCGCCTAGGTAGAAAACATAATTTTTTGCTGATCGGAACGCCATCTATGCGACAGGCCGAGAACTTTTCACCTTACTCTCGTAAATTTATTTATGATATATTTATATTTACCTCTTTACTACTATGAGAAAATGTGCTAAGATGAGCTTCTGAATGATCTCCGTTTTGTACATTTTCACCTAAAACAAAGAAAGATCGTCATTAATAAAATATCAACTCGATGCCCTTAAAACAAAATTAAATCAATAAGAAAGAAATGTTTAATTAGAAGCGGGTATTGAGCACATATTAATTAGATTAATACAATGTTCGCATGCACTAATTAAGTGTATCGTGTGCATATGTTTGTTTGTTATACGAAGTATATTTACTAAGTGTTTTCAAAACATGCAGTTAGAGCGTTAAATTAGTGAAGCATTTACCTTTACCCTTTTTGTTTATTTTTTTTTTGCAAATTCGACATAATTACACATTCTTTGCTACGGCAACTAAAAATATATTCTATTTCACACAAAAGTTGATTGATTGTTAATATTTTTTCGTCTTATTAACAATCCTGTTTTTTCTCAAAGAACGATGTTAATTCTGAAATTTGCTTTAATAGTTTATGGTTTCTTAGGCTGATCTCAATAACCTTGCGAGTTCTAGATGTATAATGGAAATCATTATATTATACATACATATATACGTATATGTTAAGAAATGTCTCCCTATAATGTATTTATGTAATTTGTAAGACAATTAATCTTTCCAACTACAATAAGTACATACAGTCGGTAGAGTTATACAATTTTTTTTTTCATGGAATCTCTGTACCCATCGACTTTACTTTCATTGCGATGAGCATAAATGGGAATTTTTTACATTGCATTCTCTCATTTTAGAAGCACCTGTTAATGCTACTTAAAAGAGTGTTTACACATAGATATGTGCAGGAAAATGATCTCAAACCAAAGCAGAGAGTATATATATATATAGACCTGCTTGATGGTTATAAACAAAGAAATGACATCTAGAAGAATTTCGTACGTCCCGTGGTTTATTATTCTTCCGCATACAAGACTGTGATAAATCTATTCTAAATCATATATTAATTCTTTGAAACAATGGCATAAAAATACTTTATCATATTTCATATAACTTATTAATGAGTTTACATATTTATATATATATTCAAAGTCGTCATGCCATACCATCTTTAAGTATATATATAAATATGCTTACAAAAAATAATTTTATAGAAAATAAATTCAATGTTTAGAAAACTAATTGAGTTAAATGTGTTACTTATTTGGGTAAAAGGAACTCATGCTCGCAGAAAACGCATAAAAAATTATGTAAGAAAAACACTGTAGAAAATATGAAATTATACTTCTAATCATCTGCTTCAGATATAGAAAAGGTTTGAGCTTCACAGCAGACCTCATCGACATACTGACTCAGAAGAACCTCCTCTTTCAACTTTTGACGTGAATCTTCTATTTCATTTTGTAATTGCACTGCATCGTCTACAAAATGTGAAACTTTTGATATTTGCTCGCCGTATTCATCAATGGTTTTTTTATATTGATCGAGTCTGGGCTTTAGCTCGTCAATTTGTTGGCCTAAGCTATTTATTTCTTTTTCAACTTTTGATTTAATAGATGCTTCAATATTAACATCGGAATTACTGTACATTTCTTTTGACTCAATGGATTGTTTTATTTGCCCATCGTATTCAAATCGTACTTCTCTTTCCTCATCCCGTTTGTGTAGCTTTTTTCTCTTTGTTTTAGTATCCACCACATGTCTTTCGACAAGATTATCCCTTGGCGATAGGGATACCCAAAATCTTGGCGAACCACGCATTGATGTAGTCTGAAATGAATAGACTGTTGGTGAAGATGAGGATTTTGAAAATTTGCTTTCTGTGGATAAACAAGGAGTGCTTGCACTTGTTTCCAAACTATTGGATTGAAGGAGCATGTTAATATTATGGCGCCGACGGGGTTTAGCGGCGTTTCGAATATTTTCCGCAACAAAGTTACGTTTTATCCGCTTGTGGGTTTTTTGACAATCTATACAATCAACGCTTGCTGAGTGCTTTGGACATTTCATTATCTTTTTATGAACCAGAAATTGGTGCGGATGTCGGGCCGGTGGCGAATTATCTGTTGATGAAGAAAGCATCGAAGTTCGCGGGCTTTGGTCCTGATTATATTTCGAATAATTCCTACTTTTCGGTGTACATCTAAATCTACGCTTTCTATTGCTGTTATCATTTGACAAAATTTCACAACGAGATTTACGTTGAATTACGCCAGCTAATGAGCTGTCATCATTATTCTCCAATTCAGATGTGTTCATTGATAAGAAACCTTCTGAAATTGGAACATCTACGTTTCCCCCATCCGGCGTAGACGAAAATACTAAAGTACTTGCTTCAAAATACGGCTCTTTAACAAGTTTTTCTAGTTTCGATGGAGTAACTTTTTGCCGAATACTCTTCCGTATGTCATCAAAAATTTGTTCCTGATTAGTAAGATTATTTTCATCAATTTTCCCAATAATTATCCGTTCCAAAGAATTCAATTCAGAATCAGATACATTTGATTCCTTCTCACCAAATGAATAAAACTCTAATGAAGGGGCACTATATAGAACTTGACCGGATGATGACGGACTGCTTACTCGAAAAGTAGCGCTAGTACTATCGGTTGAACAATTTTGTTCCTCGGCATCATTTGTCAAGGACATGTTACTCACGCGGCTTTCACCGAAGAATATTTCACTTGCATTTCTTTCCACATCTGATTCGTTATCGGACGTGTTATCAGAATCACTTAATTGTTTCTTTGTAAAATATTCGATATGATCTTCCCAAATTTCAGTAAATTCATACTTTCGTTGATTACGTTCCTCGCGGGTCATCAATTTCC
Organism: Merodon equestris; assembly: GCA_958301585.1. Taxonomy (NCBI): domain Eukaryota; kingdom Metazoa; phylum Arthropoda; class Insecta; order Diptera; family Syrphidae; genus Merodon; species Merodon equestris. The sequence goes on along the minus strand of OY284416.1, from coordinate 75,776,457 downwards.
GCATACTATCTCCTGAATAACTAGAATTTACATCTACTGTATCTGCATTTCGGTCGTCAGAAAACGGTTGCTCAGCAGAAAGTTGTATTACATTGATGCTTTCTGGCAACTTTGGAGGTGACAAACAATTTATATCATTTGTTAGATTATCTATCGTCGCGGTATGAGATTCCGATAATTCAGAACAAATTGTTTGTGAAGGTTGAAAACCTACATTTGTAGATTCTTCGGAGTAATTCATTCGGGTGATTTTATCTACAAATGTTAGACTGCCTTCAACACCTGTTTCTAAATTCGAATTACATTCTGCAAAAGAGATGTCAGCACTAATCTGATCCTCTTCATCAACTTCGATAACTGGTTCGAGTACTCTGCTGACATTTAATTGCTGATTGTCAATCCAATCTTTCACTGCCTCATAAAGTTCTTCATTTTCATCATAATTATCATAATTATCATCTTTACTAACGCTATTATCGTTATCTAGAAGTTTTTTCCGTTCAAGTCGACCGCAAACCAACTCGGGTCGTAGGTGCAGAACCTTTTCAAAACAATTGTCACATAAGTCTACATAACGAGGACTTGAAAATATCTCGTTGTAACTTAAACTTTTCTTCAATGGTACATACTTATTTGGGAGCACAGGAATATGAAAATGCTCGGGAGGCGCTTGAAACCTGGGATAGTTAAATCCAAAATGAGAAACTGTACGATACGGTTTGCATGTGTTTTCTGCAATCTGATGACTAGAAGTTGACGATGGAAATGAATACGTTCTTGAATATTTAATGTTGTAAGCCATATCATTTGTCTGTGAATCAACCTCAGATCTGACAAGCGGATAACAAACTTGAGTATCAATAAAATCTGGAGCACATTTTTTGTAAGGATAAAATTCGGATGAAGTTATTTCTAAACTAAATGGCAAAATTTCACACTGACTATCAGAAGAGATGCCTTTTAAATCTACGTTCTGCTGCAAGAGCTCTTTTAAATACGAGTGTAAAGTAAAAAAATTATCGGAAAGAATAGGATGATAATGTTGCTGATGGCATACACCATCAAATGGGTCTACATTTTTTTCTTCATCGTCGATTTTAAAATTTTGATTGAGTTTTTCTGTAACGACGCATTGATTAGTTGGGTTAATTGAATAATTTTCTTGAGCTAAAAAAATTAAAAACGGGGATTAGTTCAACTCGTTATATTTTTAAAAGGATAGATATCTTTTACTGAGATTTATTCTTACGAATATTTGTAGAAGTGTGTAAAAATGTGTTGTCAAAGGATTTTCAATTTGTTTTATAACAAATAAAAAGTAATCATAATACTTAGTAAAAAAAATAGGTGGATACTTAGCCTAATGAAATAAGTTTGATCAACCTTCACCCAATACGTAACTATTTCGATAAACAAATTACCTGTGACTTGACTAATATGTATTATGGATATAGAAGGTATGAAAGTAATATAATTAAAAAAACATTATGTTGGGAAAATATTAATAGTGAAAGTTGGGTTAAGACAGTAGTGCCTTATGTATGACATGTGTAAAAGTCCCACCACTGAATCTATGTACATATAACCAAACCCTATCGTAGAACTGTTATTTATTATTTACACGGAAGAGAATATAAATTACTCCTTGTTTACCTCTTGGAGAAAAATTCATTGTTGAATGCTGGCGTTCTCCTTGTATAAAATCGAGGGTAGCTAAATTAATTATTTTTTGGTTATAAAATTGGTAAAATAAAATACATTCTAATCTTCAGTGTAATAGCTTTTAAAGAAAATTTAATAGAAAATGTTGACTTTGACCTGCTTTTCATTATCGAGTATGTAATTAAGGTTCTTAAATTATTTTCGCTTCGACTTTTCTTGTTTTTGAAATTGCTTTTCGACTTAGAGTCTCGACTGAGAGAGAGAATGAATGATTAATAGATGTAGATAGCAAAACTCGAAATGTTTCAAATCCTTGCTTTTAGGGAGGAAGCTAAATTAATGGGAAACATTTCATATCGATTGATTAAACGAGTCGATGTCAAAGAGCTTTTAAACAAAAGTATCAAAAGCATCACAATTATGAAACCGGTTTATTTACCTTCCTGTAGATAAAAAAACGGTCCTTACTTCAAGAATTAAAAACATTACCAGCCTTTACGATGCAGTGCCCAACAAGGCTGAAGTAATCTGTTATAAACAGTAAAAGCGGTCACACGACGAAGAGATTGTTTTTTTTTTTTTTTTTGTAATTTAAACAATTAAAGTAATTTTATAAAATAAGATTCATATTAAAGGAATGTAATTTCTAAAGACTTTTTTGTCGGAAAAAGCGTTGGTTCTTCTGACTAAAGCAGGCCATCCATCATGATAAAAACATCCCTATTCTTCGCGAACAAAACGTCGAACACTGACATCTGTTCGCGAGCACTTCCACTAATGTCGGAACATTTTGTGGAATTGAATAAATTCGCGGTGGATGGCCTGCTGAAACCACTTACAAGACATTTCAAGCTTTTCAATAAACTCTAGAGAAAACAAAGCAGGTCAAAGTCAACATTTTCTATTTTACTTCAGAATATATGTATGTATATATGTATATGCTTATATACTATACAATATAGTATGTACATATGTGCGCGCAAGTGTAAATTGGGCTCTGAAGTTGATTGCAAACAAAACGTACTTGAAAGCATTCAATTCATTCGCCATTTTGAATATATCTAGCTTAGACTGTGTTTTTACGACGGGTCATTTACGCTTACAAGCTGTAACTCCGTGTGTATCAATTTTATAAGAGATTGATGTCAATAAGCAACATTTACGAGATTGCATTCTATTCTATTTTCTAATGAAATGCTGCTCAAACTATGCAAATGTTTAATTCAGTTCGACTTTGGGTGAACAAAACAATCTGTGAGTTATCAACAGTAAAAAATGGTTTGCAAGATTTCGTGATGGAAAGGAGTTACTCACCAAGCAATATCTACGCGGTTGCATTTAATGCAAGAAATAGAGAAAGGTAGATGGGTTCCTTCTTTATCAATTCAGACGGGGTTGAAATTTGTATGAATTTCCTTTTTGGGTACAAATTTTGTTTGCAACAAAATCATTACGTGTAATAAAAAGTGGATTTTATGCGACAATCTCAAACACAAAAATAATTGCTCGGTCTTGCGCTGCAATCCAAATATCCATGCTAAGAAAATGCTATTATATGGGAAACTGGAAAACTGTCCTGAATACAGTGTATTCTTCAGATTTGGCTCCTGATTATCACTTATTCAAATCTAATGGATCGATGAGTATTTTGCATCAAACAAAACGATCAAGTTTATATCGCGAAGGCATTCATTATCTACCCGATAAATGCCGAAAGGCCCTTGATAGTAATGACGAACATTAATCATTGTAACAAGCATCTTGCTAATTAAGTTTTGTAGCATATGTATGTATGTACAGCTATGGTCATAATAATATCAACAACTTGTTTTAAAAAGAGTGTCGAATTCTTCTCTTACTTAAAACTTTTTTTTTAATTTATACAATTATAGAAAAAAATATTATTAATGAATCTCTTTCTGCTGAAAGTAAATGTTTGTTGTTCACATGAAATTTAGCGAACATTCTTTGTAGCAATTAATTTCGTGGACAAATTAATATCAACCGCCTGATTTTTCATGGCAAAACCATACATATATGCATGTTTATACCCAATAATTCCGTAGGATGACATACAAATTATGCAACTATTAAAATTTCACTATGATTATTAGAAAATTCAAACGATTCGTATCAACATATTATATCAGAATTTTAATTTACGAGTTAGTTTAGAACAATGGACAAATCTGAATTTCGTATGTTAACAAAGTACTAATACCGTTCGAACAAAGCAATAGCTTTACAAGCGTTAATCGGTCCCTGCTGCGAAGTGAAAGTGGTGTGCTTGATTTTGAACACTCTGGTCGCCCAAAATCTTCAGTTGTCCCAGAAAACATAAAAAAGTTGACAGAACGGTTTCGGTCGATCTTAAATTGAAGTTGCGTGAGATATCTAACACCTTAAAGAAATAAAAAGGCAAGGCATTCACCATTTAAATGGACATTTCAGCCTGAGCTTTGTTTGAAATGGGTATTGCTTTTTCTCACAGTTGATGCAAAACAACACACCAGTGGACAGCCAAGAATGAACACCGCCTAAAGCGACCAACAAAGTAAGTGGTTTTGGTCTTCGTATTTGGGGATGCGCACGGTGTTTTATTCGTCGATTGCCTTGAGAAATGGCGATAATGAAGCGTTTGAAGAAAGAAATCGCTAAATGAGGAATAAAAATCTTTCTCTATAATCTTTCACCAAGCCAATTCGCCATGTCACTAAATTGATAGCAACAATGGCAAAATTGCAATTTGAATGCCCCATAACCTTCTTATTCCTCCTTCTTCGGATCTGGCTGCCAGCCACTATTACCTACTTGCAGGCTTAAAAAGAATGCTCCAAGGGAAGTGATTTGGCTCAAATGAAGAAGTGATTGTCGAAACTGTTTTAAGACCACATATAAATCGTTTGACAAAAAGGGCATCCAAATATTAGAGATGTATTACTCTTCAAGAAGACTGTTGCTGAATTAAGTCGAATTTCCCTAAAGAGTGTTGTTTTATTAGACAACCTACGAACTTAGTAAATGATGCGTGTTATATAAGCACAATATATATTTCTACATATGCAAGCTTAAAATAAGTATGAATAGCAACAAAATTTATCCGAAGTATGGTAAAAAAAATAAGGAAAAAAAAAACTTTCCATGCGGCTCCCATAAAACGCAAAACAAAAGATGAGCTTAGATCGATCGAAATAGGTTTCAGTAATCGTAAACTTCTATAGGTATGCATCGGACATTTTATTAACGACACCAGTTTGTAAAATAAAAACATCGGCTGAAGAGTGAGTAAGTTTCGTCTTAAATTGTTTAATCTAGCTAGGTTGAATACCAAATATTAGAAAAACATCGGCATTTTTAGTGGGCATGTACCCAGGTAGGTGTTGAACATTTTGCAATCAAATTGAGTAGAGGAGAAAAGTAATTTTTCGGACGCCCCAAGAATTATGATTCAAAAAAATAGTTCAAATTATGATTAAAAAAAAATGACGAAATTCAAAAAGTGCTGGGATCTCGGATAGCAAGATAATGGTCAGACATACGACCCATGTGCGTATAACACTACCCACTTTGAACGCTGTATGGAATTTTTTGTAGAGTAAATTCGACGACGGTTTTGAATTATTGCCATATACATATTTTGATTAAGAGAACCAACTATCAGAGATTGCTTCCTGTATGTACAATTTGTGGAACACCGTAATTTGTCAAATACAACTTTAACTTGACCAAAAACAGACACAGAAACTTATCACCTATTACAAATCACCCTAGCGATTTCAACATTTAAGGAATTATTACTGCATTTATATGCAAAACGTAAGAAAAATGCAAACAAAATGTTATGTTGCAAGGAGTATACTGTAATGGACATTAAAATAGAGACATCCTTAGCGTCATTATTAGTTTTTTTTCCAAAAAAATTAAATATAATTGTGGTCAAACATATAATACGGAAATGTACTTAATTGAAAAATTTTAGTTTGACTCTATCTAAAGAAGCACCTTAATTGCGAATAAATTGCTAAAAAAGTTAGACATTGAGAAAGAGACAGCAAGTACGGTAGACAAATTTCTTTATATCAAAATACAGTATTTGAAATTTGGTTTGCCTCTATAAACTGTAAAATTTTAAAAAAATCGACAATTGTAAAGAAGAAGGGGTCGCGGCGCAAACACTGCGAATCGGAGAAAAGAGCGCTTATACTAGCACTGCACATTACCCGCAAATTTCTTCAAGAAACAGAAAAAAAAATCGTCGAAAATGTCCTTAAACCACAAAAAAAAAATTGGACAAGCCTAAGAAAATTACGCCTCATGAAAGTCGACAAATCGATCGCCTTTCCAAATCCGACCCGATCATGTCGACCAAGAATAAAAGATATCAGATCGAAGTTAGAATTAAATTTTCCATCACGGACTAATCGTTGAAAGCTTGTGGAGAATAACCTGAATAGCAGAATTGCTGGGGCGCAGCACTTGCTAAGGAAAGTTAATACGAAACGTGGACCAGGAGGCACGAAAAAATGGAGAAACCATGGACCGATAAAATAAAAATTAACTTCTTTGGAAGTCGTGGCAAGCAAATGGTACGAAGACCACCATTAAAAGAGTTTAAACATCAATATACGAGGGATGATCCAAAAGTAATGATAATCGGTTATTTCTAGTCTGCATACAATTTTTTTTTGCTTGCTTATAACTCACCAGGTTAGTGTAAAAAAATCATAAGAACACACAGAACATCGACTGAATATGATCATCGCGATCAGACGACAGACGTCTCTCGAAAACGAAAAAAGTCGAAATAGTTATGTTGTCATGCATATAACTGAGGTCACAGGAATCTCATATGGCAGCGTTCAAAGAATCCTTGCGAACGAATTGTATATGAAACAGGGCTCTGCGCGTTGGCGCAGAAGAAACGAGTCGACGAGGGTAAATCTCGAGAGGTTCCAAGCAGAGCAGGAAATTTTTACGTTTCGTGATCATGGAGGAGACCTAGATCCACTTTTTTGATCCTGAAACCAAACAACAATCGATAACTTGGAAGCGAATACTCTCACCGCGCCCAAAGACATTCAAAGTGCCAAGTTCGGCGAAAAGGTTATGACACTATTTCGAGATCTTGACTCGCAGACCGAATAGGAAGATTGTGGGTGGTCATTGAAGAAAAAAGACGGGGCAAACTGCGGGGAATGCGATTTCACCAAGACAACGCACCGGCTCACAAAGCCGCAGTCGCGATGGTTGCGAAACGGGATTCGAACCGCTTGAGCACCCGCCCTATTCGCCAGATCTATGTAGTTCCCAATGACTTCTGCGTCTTTCTTTGAAATTTGAAGACGATAGCGAAGTTATGGCCGCTGTTGAGGGGTTTTGGAAGGATCTCCTGGTTTCTAAGAGAACCCTGGTTTTAGGTTATATGGAATTAATGTATTGACTGGTTAGGAAATTATGTATTGTAGAAGAGAGTTTGTTTGAAAAAGCAAAAAGATTCTCTCTACAGAGAGTAGAATTTGATTGAACACATTAACAAATTTTGTAGGCGATTGGTAAGGTAAATTGGGTTTATTCGTGATTAGGGTTCATGGATTTTATTTTATAATATATATTTCATTCACAGTTTATAATTCACATTCAATTCATGCGTTTATATATATATACATATATGATATATAAATACGGACATGAAAGTCTTTGCATAAGTTTGCAATATTGAAGGCAGAAGACCTTGAATTCTAGCTTGGCTCCGACGAGCTGATCCCATATTGTTTTCCAACTACAATCACCGTGTTTTGTTTTCATTGTACTTTTGAATCACTCCTCGTACAGTTAAAATATTAAAACACCGTGGGAGAAATCACAAAGTGGGAGGCCGTTTTCTTTAAGAAACACGATGTTTCAAAATGTTGAAAAAGAAACTAGTTTAAGTGGGTCTTACAGCAAGATAAACTCACAAATCTTACAAAAGCACATATCCAAGCAGTCAAAAGGTTTTAACAGATCAAAATATTAATTTAAGTGAATAGTCATCTGGGTCATGTGAATTGAACATAACAGAACATAAGAGTACTTAAAAAGGGCAGTTGGACCCCATAGAACAAAGTGTGAATGACTTATGAAAAGCATACAATATACAATGCCAACTAGATAGGCAATAGTTAAGAATAAAGGTTAGGCAACTAATTATTAATGATTTTTATTTAAAGGTCATTGAAATTATTAATTTCAGTTTAAAGAATCAACTTGTCTCTATTTTATTGAACACTTATTTTTATAAAAACTTTAATGAAATTATTTTAATGTCCACAGTATACACTTAAAACCTAATCGTGGTCTGAACGAAGTTTAAAAAAAATTGACGGCACTAATTTTGGTTATAAAAATCGTGTTTAAATAAAATTCATGGAAAATTGATGAAAAAAATGCCTTGGAAATTATAAAAGCAAATTAAATTCAAATATGTTGGCGAGGAAAATCGTACATGTATTCGAACAGGCCTGAATTCGTTTATACGCAATGAATATATTTGAACTTCGAGCTATAGTTTCTATCAAAGCATCGCATTAAAGTAATATCACAATTGCCATACCCAAAGAAGTGTAATGCTAGTAATATGTACTAAGAAACAAAACAATTCAGAAAAATGAAACACTGATTTATGACTTAATACAACTAGTAACTCACCCTAATTGTTTAAGTTCTAGTGTAAAATATTAAAAAAAAATATTTTTTTTTATTATTTTATATAAAACAATATCATACAACTTCAGGTTGTGAATATCAGCTTAAATTATTATTTCCCCTTCAGCGATTTTTACAAATATCAATTTACTCAGTGTTATCTAATTCACTTTCTTTTGGAATTACGAGAGCTGGCTACGATGGAAATGTTGAAAATTTAGATTAAATCACATATTTATGTTGAATTTTTTTGAAATCAACAACTTTATCAAAAGAAATAAAACAAAGAAATATGGGTTAATATGCAAGTCACTAGAGGAACTGAATATTCGTTGTTTCTATTTTCAAAAATAAGGCAAAACAAGCAACATTTATTAAATACTGATTCTGATAAAAATCTGGGTATTATAAGGGAGAGGAATTAAATAGTGTGGTTTTATTCATTCTATTATTTTGGGGAAGATATTACATTTTAATTATTATATAATGTGAAACTTAATTCCTTGAAAAACTATATTAAGTTGTTGGCAACTAATTAGAAACGCTACTACAATATATTTATTTGTTGCACTCTTCGTTCAATAACTGTTTTCAACATAACAGTACTTTTTTTCATTGCTTCACTTAGAGCTGGAATTTTTCAGTCGAAATTCGTACATAGTTGCCCTTAGCTCTTAACTAGGTGGGTAGGACGTTGACACTGCACTTCTGTTCGTATGTTTGCATTTTAAGCGATTTCATTGTGGAGCTGTATTTAACAGGTCACCCATACAAAAAGATAGGAATGCAATAGGAGAAGACATTTCAGAACTATCAGACAATTGAGAAAATCACGTGAAAATCGGTCACGAAAAACATCTCAGCTAATCGATCGCACGACTAACGAAAGCAAATCCGAGAAAAAGGGCTGCTGAACCAATGACGCCATATCCAAATGTCATACATACATATGTCATATACGATTGCACATTGTTTAGTTGAGGCTGGACGAATATCGCTGTTCGTAACAAAAAGTCAAAGAAATTTGCCAAACGTAGACAACGAATAATTGGAAATACATACTTTCGAGCGACGAAACAAAGATTAATCATATAGGTCCAGATGACAGAAAGTATAACCGTCGTCTTAAAAATGCTATTGATCCCAGATTTGATTTGCCGCGCTTAAGAAAGTGGAGGATCAATTGACGTGCAGGAATGGAGTCAATTGAATTCAGCGAATCAATGGTATACATACTCACGAAGGAAAAACATTTAGCAGTTGTTTGGAGGTTTTAGCAAGACAATGATCCCAAATATACCGCAAAGCTCATAAACATTTTTTTGACTATTCACTACAGGCCTTAATTTGCCCATCCTGTATTGTATCTACTTGAGCATTTATGGGCGACGTCAAAAAGGGTGTTAGCAAGAAAAAACTGGCTAACTTTGGGGAGCTCTTCCAAAAAAGTGGGAATCAATTCCAGACTTTAACTTTATGCCAATGCGATGCAATGCGATGTTTTGAAAAAGTTGAAGTTAAAGGGGGAAAAAAAAATACCTAGAAATAGATATTCTTTTTCCAGCTAATACTAATCCATCAATATTTTTCGAAATCTTTGAATTGAATCAATAAAAATTTAAATCACATAATCGTTTCTAATTAGTTGCCAACAGCTGTATACTCGTATAACTAAAAAAAAAAACAGCTGTAAAAGTAATAGAAAAAGTGTAATTGGGAAATTGGGAGGCGATGGCCCAACAAATAAAATTTGAAGATACAGTGTGTTCCAGAAGAACGTGTGTTAAATTGCTTGTTTGAATTTAACTCACACACCATACATATATTTGTAGTCAAATTATTTTCTATATTTAATTGCAATATTATAATTTCCAGAATTAATTTTTATACTTTGGTGGTGCAACATTACATATAAATGGAATAAATAAATAACATCAAAACAACACTAAATGTCGAGGGAAGGCAAACATACACGGCGCGCCTTTCTTCGTGAATTCCTTCACAAGTCACTGTTTGTCCACTCACAGTCGCAACTTCCGCTTGTTCCAACCATATGAGCTGGGCAATGACCGAACGTGTTTAATATACGACGTAGGAGATTAGAGGGGAACATTTGTTGGATAACTCGAATTTGTGTAGCATAACACCTACATACAACAATTCGTTCTTGGGATGTTAATTTTTGAATTTGAACCTCCGGTTGCCGTAATGTAAAATTGGAGTTGGATATTTTGTTTTGTTGTTATGGGAAGTCTTAGGGGTGATGTGACCTTACTCGACGTAAACTAGCTTTTTTGGCAATAAGCACTAATTTATCGGATTTAAGCCTGCCTATTGCCAATATTCTTTCTACATCGCGGTCTCGCGATTTACGTTCCTAGTGATGTAGCTTACCAACTTCAACCACAATTCCGATGCTATGAGGAGAATTGTATCCCTGCTTCGCTATTGCCGGCAATTTCAATGTACACAGTTCTAACTGGCATCAACACTCAGGCCAGACAACATCCGAAGGAAGGTTCAAATGTTGAGATATGTGCTGAGGTAAATAATCTAATCTAGCTAGTAAGGGAGCCTACACAAATATCTGATATTGCTAACACCTCGGACTTGTTCCTCATCTCTTATTCTGACAAATATTCTATTCACATATTGTTTGCTGGGCAATTCTCATAGAGTGATAGTATCAAACCCAGACCAAATGTGTGGTACGACTCGAGCTGCAAAGAGGCTGTAAGGTTAAGAGTTGAGTTTCCGGATTTGCAAAGTTAACCCTTCTGAGGAAAACTGGAATAAATTTAAACAAGATTGTAATGCCAAATTCTCCTATGATCAAAAGTTGAGGCAAAAAGCGCTACTACGAGGGTGGTCCGAAAGAAGTCGCACGGGGCCAAATCTGGAGAATACGGTGGATAGGGCAGCAGCTCGTAGCCCAATTCGACCAATTTGGCTGTGGCGAGGGCGGAGGTGTGAGCCGGTGCGTTATCATGGTGGAGGAGCACTTTTTTCTTCAATTCGGCCCAATAATTTGGCATAGTACAGCCCTGTGACCGTTTTGCCCTTCTCCAGGTAGTCGATGTGGATCACACCTTGTGAATCCCAGAAAACGGTGGCCATCACCTTTCCGGCCGATGGGACAGTCTTCGCCTTCTTCGGAGCACGTTCGCCGGGTGAAGTCCACTGTTTCGACTGTTCCTTGGTCTCTCGTGTGTACCAGTGGATCCATGTTTCGTCGACTGTCAGGAAACGACGCAGAAACTCCTTCGGATTGCGCTTAAACAGTGCCAAACACTGCTCTGAAGTGGTCTCACGGTTGCGCTTGTTGTCTGCAGTGAGCAAACGCGGCACCCATCGCGCCGACAGCTTTCTCATGCCCAAAATTTCGTGCAGGATATGACCCACGCGATCTTTTGAAATGCCTACTGTCTCAGCTATCTCGCGCACCTTCAATCGGCGGTCTGCCAATACGAGATCGTGGATTTTTGTCACGTTATCCTCCGTGGTAGCCGTTTTCGGGGCACCTGGACGTGGCTCATCAAAAACCGACGTGCGACCACGTTGAAACTCGTTAAACCAATTTTTGATGGTCGCCATCGAAGGAGAAGTACACAGTATCCAAACGCTCTTTGGTTTCGCTGTGCGACTTCTCTTCCAAAAACAAGAATCGAATCACCGACCGATATTGCTCTTTCCATTTTTCTAAAATCCGCGGACACTTCCCCTTCCACACGCGGTCAAAACAAAACTACGAGTCCGATCCGGCTGAAATTTCGACAGTAGCCGTCTACACGATAGTAAGTTGCTCTTGCGATACTGGCGCCATCTGGCAGTGATGCTAAGTACTTATCGGACCACCCTCGTATGTCCCCAAGTGTAGCAAAAACTTTTAGTCAGTGGTAAAGAACATAAAGAATCCTGCTACGTCTTCAAACCCAACGCACAATTGCAATGGGAAACAGCATTTGCCCAGCCTGTCATTAAGAATGGGGTATCTTTGTCTTCCTCTATCTATCAACCCTTATACTAACGTTTAGCTCTTCCAAGCTCAATATTTCCCATACATTACAATCCACAAGGCATCGGTACCTCCTCTTCCTTTTTCCCCTCTACGAATTGACGAAGAAAATTTTAAACCCTTTTGCACGCGCTAATTATATAACAAAAAATAAAAAATAAGAAAAAAACAATTAAATGAATCAGTCATAATGCCATTTAGCACAACCCGGCAACAAGTATCAGTCATAATCTGCTAACCCACTCACCCGAAAATGCATTGAAAAAGGCAACAAGTTGCTTCAACGCGCAACAAAGAATTCAACAAGTTTTATGCGTGTGGGTGCTTTCCTTGCTAATGAAGCAGACAGTCAAGGATGGAAAGTAGCCATAGTAGGTCTCGAAGCAAATTTGAACGACTTAAGCTTAGACTATGCACAAAAAAAATAAAAAATACCCTAGACGAGGACAAGTTATTATAAATAATGGTGACTAGACTGGATTTCTTATGTTATAAGGTGTACAACTACCGATAACGGTAAGGTACACTACGTACCGATAACGGTAAGTAGTGGTCGAAAAAAAAACAGATCGCAGACGTCAAGCAGTTGGCTTGGACCTCGGTCAACAGAGCACCATTCATTAATCGATTTGTGTCTGCATCATAAAGATTGAAAATGTCAGTTTACGAGTCAAATTTTCGTAATCTGCGGGAGGTGTTACTGTTTTGTTTCAATATGAAGAAAACAGCGGCTGACTCTAATCGAATGCTCTCAGATGCGTATTAGTGAAAGAACGTGTCGTGAGTGGTTTCAACAATTCAAGAACGGTGATTTTAACGTCGAAGACCGGCATAGTGGTGGAAGAGAGAAAGTTTTCGGAGATGCAGAATTGGAGACATTGCTGCGTGAAGACTCGCGTCAAACTCAAGAAGAATTGGCACGATCAGTGGGTGTGACACAGCAAGCCATTTCAAAACGTCTCAAGGACATCGGCATGATTCAAAAAGAAGGAACTTGGGTCCCGTATGAGTTGAAACCAAGAGATGTTGAACGGCGTTTTTGTGTTTGTGAACAGTTGCTTCAGAGGCAAAAACGGAAGGGATTTCTGCATCGCATTGTGACCAGGAACGAAAAATTGGTTCATTACGATAACCCTAAAGGCTTAAAAACAATGGGAATATCCCGGCCATGCTTCCACGTCGACGGCCATGCCGAATATCTACGGCTCCATGATCATGTTCTGCCTTTGATGGGACCAGCTCGGCGTCGTGTACTATGAGGTGTTAAAACCAAGTGAAACAATCACAGGTGCTTATGATTAATACAATTAATGCGTTTGAGCAGAGCATTAAAAGACAAACGGCCGCAATATAGCCAGAGGCACGATAAAGTGATTTTGCAGCTCGACAACGCTCGAGCCCCCCACGTTGCAAAAGAGGTCAAAAGTTTAAAATGGGAAGTCCTACCCCACCCGCCGTATTCTCCAGACATTGCTCCCTCTGACTATCACCTGTTTCTATCAATGGCGCATGGACTGGCTTAACACCACTTCCGATCTCATAAAAAAGTCGTAAATTTGATCGATTCGTGGATCGCTTCAAAAGATGAACAATTTTTTTCGACGCGGGATTCGTACACTGCCCGAAAGATGGGAGAAAGTAGGGGCCAGCAATGGAAAATACTTTGAATGATACATGTGTAACCAATTTGTTTCATTAAAGCCTCAAATGTTGGGGAAAAAACGGCGGAAGCAAAGTTGTACACCTAGTATATAACTGTGCAATTCGTTTTGATACTTCAGTATAAAAAAATTGAACTAGTGAAATTCTGGTACGCCTCATATTTTGTTTTAAACACGTTCTTATGGAACAAGCTGTTCTTTATCATTTGGTAATTAACGCATTATCCATATCAAATTATAATCCTATTGACACAGATATAGAATACATATTACATTATTCAATAAAATGGAATAGTTGTTTTACACTTTCATTTCATGCATAGAAACATTTTTTGTTTTGTTTTAGAGTTACGGGAACTGACCCAATCTCAATCATGACACATATGGTCTAACGAATAAGTAAACAATCATAAATAATCATGGCGAGACGAATATAAAATATGTTACAGCATAAAATATGAGGGCTTAAATCTTGTTAATTTAAGTATATCCATATAGGATCAGTAAAGTAATTTTATTTATTTCATACTTAGTGAACCTAGATTTAAACACTTTGTATTGCATTAAGGTAGCTAAAGAAAAAAAAAAACTATAGTAAGATAATAACGACTAAATAAAAAAACTAAAGCAGTAATGTGTATATTCCTAATTTCACAGTAGACTTGTGAAGTAGTAAAAACGGCATCAAAAATAAAACGAAATATTAAACATATGCATTTAACTAGTCATAACTCATAGAAATAAAATATTGTAATTGTCAATAAATTTTTTTTTCCTGATATAAAATAATAATAAAAAAAATATGAATTAGTGTATTTATTCTTAATTTCACAAAAGACTTGCTTACTTGTCATGTAGTAAGAAATAGCATTGAAAATAAAACGAAATATTGGGCATATGAGTTTGAATATATGAACTTACCGTCACTCAGCACTACTTCTGGCTGGCTAGGGACTGGTGCTTGTTTCGTTTCTATTCTTATGACTTGGTGTTCTATTAATAATCAAATTTTACTAATCTAATGATAATGTATTTATATCGAAATGACTTTACCTGATGCATCTTCAGTTTCTGATTGACTAACGACAGCAGTTTTCGGTACATGTTGTGGAACACCGGATGTTTGCAATGAGCTTAAAGGCTCCGATTCAGAGAAGTCGGTGTCAGTATCTATAAAATGGCAAGATACCAAGAGTCAAGTCGTTCATTTAAAGAAAATAAAATTGCTTACATTCGCCATGAACACTTTTCTTCTTTTCTACAGTTCTTTTATATTCATTTAGTTCATCATCTGTGACGTTATCAAATGGATTCTTTGCATACGGTGCTTTATATACAGTTGCGTTATGCTGGAAGCCACGCTGAATAATGCCCTTAGACGCAGCACCCATTAAAACAACATGATCACCAGCTGATGATACAGTAGCATCTTTTATTCGATTCGCTTCATCCCATGTAACGCCCTCCAAAATATGTGATTGAGGACCAGCAGAAATTTTGTCTGCACGACGATTGTCTTTTATCTAAATCATAATTTGAAAGAAAAATGAAATTATGTTCTTAATGTATATAGAAATGTACCAAATTATTTGTTAAAATCGGAGGCAACGCTTCCCTTAGCATCTATTCAATTTTATTGAACAAGGGAAAGTCTAAAGCGCTCTACACACGATCAATGCTAATTTTCAATATTACTTGAATGAGTCATCATCATTCAAGTAACACTGATCGTTTCAATGTTCTTGGCAAGTAAACTTGAAAAAAATTGTTTTCGCCAAATTTCATTGTTACAAAATTGATAATGTGTAACATCAATGTTACTTGTCAGTGTTTTCGTTTGCAAATAATAATCGTAGAGGCAAGATGTAAATTTATGAAAATGTGTCGAGAAAATGAGTGTTTGTAGAAAGTAAAACTATCGGGATATATGGAAAAAAGACTTAAAGCTAAAGTCGTATAAGAAATTGCGGGACAAACTATTAAAAATTGATAAAAATGGCACAGTCGGAACTGTTGTTGTCTATTCTCGTCGACACATACATATGAAACGACTAAACAGAATTTACGGAAAAATATGGTCAATGTTCATTAATACGTGTGGAGGCGATTTTTCATCAATGTTGCTTGGCAAATAAAGGCGTCAATTATACTTGTCAATTAACATTGAATGTTTGTAGGACGCTTGAAAAGTACCTCATTTAATATTTAAATTGAAGAAATAAAACCTTTTTCAATGTGTAATAATCTGTCGTTGCTGGTATTTTCTTTTCGAATTAATGGTGCATTGGGACAATATGAGTATATCGACGATTTATCAAGCCCAAACTGATTAGAATGCGGCCGCGGGGAAGAAAAGTTGCGAAACATCTTTCACAAATAATTAGAGATGCGAAAGCTCTGCGCAAGACGGGTTCCATATTTGCTGAATACCGATCAAACGATTTCGCAGCAATATTTGGACCGATTCAGTAAGGATCCGACCGATTTTATGGGGTGATGTGTCACCATAGATGCAGTATGGGCTCACCGCTACACGCCAGAAGCAGTAGGTGGTTCAGCGCCAAAAAAAATCAAAGTCGATCGCATCTGCCGAAAAAGTCAGCTCCAGCGTGTTTTGGGATGCGAAAAGGATCCTATTGATTGATTACTTTTCAAAAGACAAACAATTACAGACGAATGTTACACAAATTTTTTACCAACTGGAAGCCAAAACTCGAGGGAAGAGGCCTGGCTTAAAGAAGAAAAAAAAACAGCATAGCTAAATTTAGTATTTCTAACAATGTAATTATTCTATATATTTACGACGGTTTAAAAATTCCTTTAGGTCTTCGTCAGCAATGGGTAGAGAGGCAAGCAATGTGATAAGAAAAGCGCTACTTTATTAAAAAGTTAATTTCGGAGGATAAAACCTACTCTGAAATTTAAAATCTCAGCCGCTAACAAACAATAATTAGGAATGCTATCCTATACTCGCCAAAGTCAGAAACGCGTGGGCGTAAGCCGGTAATGTTTCCGAAATTAACAAAAAGGGTAGTCAGACATTCACGGATCAATCCCTTTACTCCAGCTACGCAAATAAAAGATATTTTTAGCGTTGATGCTAGTATTGAAATGAAAAAAAATGCCTTTGCTGACAAAAGAAACATGGACCACTTCGAAAATATTTTGTTGTCAGGCAAATCTCACATCGTTTTATATGGCGGAAAGGGTTCTTATCTTTATGTCAGAAGGCCTCCAAAAACAGAATTCAATCCTCGGTATACAGCAGACTATAAAACATGGAGGATCCAGGATTATGGTTTGCGCATGCTTTTCTTGGTTCCATGTTTTGAATTTAATTTTTTTTGTTTTTAATTTTCAAATTAAAATTTTCCTATATTTCCTTTTTCCCATATGAATTTGTATATAGCTTAAAACGTAAGGAAGAAACTAGAGGTAGAAGAAAGACATGACTCCGAAAGAAATGTCTTGAATGAAGTAAAATCCATGACAGTATAATCTCCAACCACATAATAAAATCTGGTATGCGCGATACTTCGGCAGTTTGTAAGCACGCATACCAAGATATTTATGAATCTAACATAAAAACGCGTAAAATGCAAAAAAAAAAAAAAAAGGTTTCCGTGATATTGGATAAATTTTACCCCCTATCACACCATCTAAATAGGTATGCGCGACTTTCCGGCTAAAAATCATTGGTCGGCCGGATTTTTTCTCAAAGAATATACTTCCCACAAAATTGTCTATGAGATTGATCAAAATCCGTGATGACGGAAAAAAATTATGGAAATTTAATAATATATAATTTATTTAAAATGTTTTCGGCCAATTAAATCCACGCCGACCAAGCGAATCTTATTCGTCTGAGTGTTAACTTTTATTTTTTATTTAAAATTTTAGTAGCGTGATCAAGGAGCTTTCAGGATTGGTGGCTCCTGCACTATGAGGAGAAAATGCAATTGATATAGGTCTTTTAGTAAGATAATGACCAGAAGCATACAAGCAAACAAGGTGAATGTTATTGTATGGCACGCCAGATCTCAGGCCGATTGAGAATCTTTGGTGTGAAGTCAACAAGGTTGTTGCTTGTTGTAAACCAACTAACAACAATGTCCTTTGGTCAACTGTGCAGCAATCCTGGATGTCGATTATTATGTTAAATGTTAAATTTTTTCCTAAAATAATAGTTTGAGAAACATGAATTTCAAAAAAAATTGTATTTGTTTATACAAAGCGGATGCATTTATTTTCCTTTCCTTAGTACATAAGTTTCACTACTATTATTTCGACCGCAACTATATATGAGCTGACATCTTTGCTAAATTTTAAATTTTATTTAAGAACATACGAATGTTTTATTGATAAAATTCGAATTCTGCAAAATAATGGTGAACTTTTACTGTTAGAAATAATCCTGACTATGTACTTCAATTAAATATCCAGCTCATTAAATCTTATTGTTGCCTTGAACTCATAAGGCAAACTAAAATGTATGAGTTCAGTTTATAAGCTTGTGTTTTGAAAACCATTGCCATAATAACTTAACAACGGTCTCTAATTTTACCACCGATTCAATTTTTCATGTAAGGGAATCCCATATCATTGGCTAAGCGCTAAGGCATTGCTATTCAACAAAGGAACAAAAAACTGATCCTTAAGGCAATTTTATCGAATTCCAATGTATTACTTAAGAAGGCTCCCAAATAGTTTCACTTCTTGACAAATTAGACTTAAGCCAAGTATAGTGTTTCGCCTGGAATCAATAACGAATAATTTCTGAATGCTACCTCTTTCCGATTTCAACTTTGATATTTGTGAAGTACAACTTTAGCCATGGGGAGTATACACTAGACCTAGAGCAATACATTCAAACTGATTATGAAAATGATCGATCTGTAAAAAAAACATATACCGTGACCTTTTAATGGAATAACAGTCAAAATGAGTCTACAATTCAGTGAAAAAAATTACGATCTTTCCAGAATTGAAAAAAGTCTTGCAGACAAAAAATGGGCACTAAAACGAGAACATTGTTGTTGTAGCACAAAGTAACGTTGAAGAACCTTCAACATTGATGGTCCCACTTTTCAGGCATTACGCATTCGACCATCGACTGTTTGGCGTATTTTAAATGATATGCATCTGCATCCTTACAAAGTTGTAAGTGTAATATATAATACATAATTATTAGGAAGAATATTCTTATAAAAATAAAAACACCAACAAAAATCTAGATATTGACGTGCTTAAAAAAAGAAAAACGCTCACCAAAAAATGAGCCTATGAGTTAAACTTTTTTTCTTTCTCATATTGATTTTCTTTGGTTTTCGACATGCCATGAAAGTCGGTAATGATGCATTTTCACCCGAAATATTGGTACCGCCGAGTTGTTTACTTTTTCTTGATTTCTTTTTTTTAATTTTCTTAGCATATAAATATATGGCATTTTGGATCTTGTACATACAATCGTGTGTACTTCACTCCACAGACAAATATTGGAAAGATTAGACTACTCCAAAACATTAATTTTGTTTTGCAAATCAATGCCTTTAGCTTTAAGTTTGAGGTTTTCCGTTTGTATTACAATTTATACTATACTACATTATACGCCTAATATTCTTATAATAGTAAAAATAGCAACGTAAGGAAACCACACGAAAGAGAATGTGACCAGTATTTTTTTAATAAAATTAAGAAATGATCAAATCAAAATGAATCACTGGGTCAAAATTTGCTTAAAGCAATTGTTTCTTTCTCATGTTTCATGAAAGTTAATTCTCATAAATATTTGAGAACTGTTCTTGAAAAAAAGAATATACGAGTATTTACAGTGAACAAAAAAATAGAAACAGGCATTGTTTGCCTACTGTCCGTAGAATACGAATTTCTGGAAAAAAAATGCTTTCCGCTTGTACTAAGCCAAAAAGCATTGGCTCAGCAGCGATTATCCTAACAAGGCTAATCATGTACGCAATCGACCAAAAAAATATAACATTGTGTGTTTGTTGTATAAATAACAGCTTTTTCAATCGTTAAGGTTAGTTGATTTTCGTTTATTTCGTGTAAAGTATTTTAATACTACAATGGTTTGCTATAGCCATTGTACATTGAGATATTATATAAACCTATTATATCTTACAACTAAAATGTACATCCGTTTCTAAACTGCAGCACATTGAAATATATACTACACCATATAACACATTGAAATAAAACCTTCGTATTCAGGGTTAAGTTAACAATGTTGCCTCTTTTCAACTATTTATTTTTAGAAATATGATACAGAGCAACTAGTTGCACTGAAGCCGAAAGGACAACAATTTGGGAACTTTATAGTGGGCACAAGACCAACGGCACTAGCGCGGATTTAGTTTGATAATCTGTAATGATGGTCTCTAATATCCTTAAAAGAAAAAAAGGGGTTCGAGAAAAGAGCCCCATTGCATATCCATGTTCTCCGATATGCAAAAACTTCCAGAGAAATCGTGAAAAAGTACTTCTCATAAAAAAACATATTTGGCAAAAAGAATCATGCTGCGAAGGAGTACCTGATGCCAATTATCCTTTAAGAGTAAAAGAGCAATGGCGAAATCGATGAAACGTACATAAATAAATATTTTCGGGAAAGATGAAAGGAAAAGTTTTATCCGTGCAGGGACGGGTTAAGAACATCCCTGCAGCGATATCTCTCGCTTGTCGTAAAAGACGACTAAAACAAAGGTAAACAAAAATCACATTTAGGCAATTTAGAAAACACCAAGATGAGCCTAGGGACACATATACCACCATTAAACTGCCCCACAAGTGTATATGCAAATCAGTGGGTTGACACGACTGGAGATCACCGGTGTTGTAAGAGTAAGATCAAACAAAAAAATCTAGAGCATGCCCATGTCACAAAAAAAAAAAAGCAGGCCGAAAAACAATTGGTGCAAACAAATGCAAAAACACCAGCATTTGATTGGCCTCAGCGATGAAGTAATCCCAAACCGGGAAGCCTGTCGCTACTTTCTGAGGTCAAACCGGCGGACCCCACAAGCGGACCAGTAGGAATGCAGTTAAGTGGGAAGGTTATGGTCCTACACTTCTGACCATAACAACGCCGGAAAAATTTATAAAACTATAATAATGTCAAAAAATGCCAACTCTGACGATGTTGTCTTGGACTTTTTTTTTTTTAATTGCTCTCACAATCTAACCCATTTCTCTTGAATTTAACTCCTTGGGCGTCTACATCGTTCGGAATTTTTAAGGATCAATGATTACACTTTTTTTTTATAATGGTTTACAAATATTTGTCTTTTCGTGTTTTTTCTTTGGTGACTTTAAAAATAAGGAATTATTCGAATCGGCTTTATTGCAGTTCAAATCTTTACCCTTATAACAAATAACTGCTATATATAGCCAGGATTCTCGGAACACTCGAACATCAATACGACAGTTACACTTTCTTGTGTGAAAACGTTTGTCCGTAGTAAATTATGACCTTTATTGTTTTTTTTGTGATAATAATTATCCCAATATTGAATATATTTGAGAATCAATACCTCTGTTTTATTTTGTAAATGGTATACGAGTATGTCGTCCAATAGGCCAAGGCTACAACTCCAAATACACAAAACTTTAGAACGTGACGGCAGAAGTATAATTCAGTGGGGTTGCTTTAGGCATGAAGGCCACATCCATTGAACTGATGAGATATTAACGAAGGAAAAATATGTTGACATATTAAAACATTGTTGGAATGCATTCAGCTCAAACTCTGCATAATTTTCCGACAGAAAAAACTCTGAACTGACAGAAGTTCAAAACATCGCCAAATGAGCATAATTGAAGAATTATTCAAGAGGTATTGGTGACTATTTTTTTTTTTTTTTAGAAAAATGTTCGTCTCCTCGATGTCAACCAGAATCAACAAAATAATATAAAAAAAATAGCAGTTTTCCCATTTCTATTTCTTCCCCAGACATAGCCTACATACAAAGAATTAATTTTAGCTTGAATTCATACGTAGTCTGTGAATTAAGTAACAAGACAGGAAATATAACAATCGATGTGGCAACACTGAAAACACCAGACTTGTACGGAAATTTGCCCAACATGTGATAACCTTCCAAAACAAGTTTGAATTTGCTAATCATTTGTATGTCTGTAGCAATTGTTCTCGTGAAACACATTTCTAAATTCTAAAAATAAGTGACATGACGAATGTAACGAAACATTTTGCAAGACTTCAGCAGAGACAGTTTTTTTTTTTTGATTTGACGCCTTCACAGGGACACTTTATTGGCTTAATACAAGCCTTAACGAAAAAAATAATAACTTAATTAACTTATTAACTAAGTGACAGGGTGGAAATGATTAAGGAGAGCAATTCTAAGACTAGATTTTTGATGTGAAGATCGAAAAGATTGGTATTACAATAGCTTTACGCAGCATTCTGGACATTGTGTGTGTTTATACAGGGAAGGGGCAAGGCATGGACCGAAGATTACGCGGGTTGGTGTTAAGGGGGAACATGTGCAATAATATAGGCTATCAATGTTCCCTCTGATAAGGTCGTGAATAAAAAGAATATCTGCAACATCGCGTCGTTCTTTAAGGGGTTGGAGGTTGATTAATTTATAAATCGATCCGTATAAAGCGGTAAATGAAGGGGGTCAGCCCAGGGAAGGCCGCAAAGGGCAAAGCGGATAAACCTATGTTGAATGGCCTCAATACGACAGCAATGTATAATGATTTCGTAAGGTAAGGATTCGAGAATTCTTTGGACCAAGGTTTCACGAAACCGAGGGCAGAGTTGGCTCGTTTGATAATGTTGTTGATAAAGAGGCGGAAGTTAAGTTCACGGTCACAAATAACCCATAGGATCAACCAGGAAGTTGACAGGGGGAACGGTTTCATTACGAATAATGTAGGTTCTGGGTGGTGACGAAGAGCGCTAGGGGGAGTAAGTGATGGCTTGGCGTTTACTGACATTTAGCTCATATGGTTTTTTTTGACACCAAATAGTGAACCTGTTAAGATCTGATTGGAGAGAGCACGAGTCAACAAGGGAAGATATGTGTTTAAATATTTTCATATCATCGGCATTTATGGAGAGCTGAGAGTTCAGAATAACGCTGTCAACATCATTAATGGCAAGAATAAAAACCAATGGGCCGAGATGACTACCTTGTGGGACACCGGAGTTAGCATTAATTGGATCAGAGATAGAAGATCTGAAAATAACGTTATATTGACGATCCTCTAGATAAGATTTGATCCATGAGATAAAACAGGGAAAGACTATTTCGGGTTCGTTGGAAGGAAGTTTTTCCAGACAGTATTTCGTTGGTTTAAAGCATTTTCGGAAGGAAGAGAGTCCATGCAGTTTTACCACCACCTAAACTTTTCTAAAATCATAAAACTTCAACCTTTTAGGAATGAGCAAAATCTACTCAAAAACTACTCCAAAAAATCTTTCGCAGGACAAAGAAAGTTACTTTGAAATTATGGAATAGACTGAAATTGAACCCTATTATTTGGACGAGTGTCAGGTGGCGAGGGCTGGCTTTGATAGCCAGGGAATCAACCACAAAGAATTTGTCCACTTTTACCGAGAGGTTCTTGAAAGGCTTCATAAACGAGCATTCGTGTGAGACCAAGCATCAAGAACAACTGTGTGTTGCATCACGACAATGCGCCTTGTCACACAGCGTTTTCACACGAATTTTTGGCCAGAAAAAATATTCCCCTTGCTCGAGCCCTTGTAACTTTTTCCTCTTCCCGAGATTGGAAACTGAACTCAAGGGATATCATTTTGGAACACTCGAAAACATTCAAATGTCTGTAACCTACTAAAAACAAATAGGCTTATGGACGTCGGGGTTGAGAGGTGGCATATGTTTTTACATTTTTGATCACAACTGTAGATATAAAATTAAATAAATATTTTTTTTCTTACCTGCTGCTGCACTTTTTTAAACTCTTTCGGATTCGTTCCTGGTGGTACAAATTGTAAAGCGCCTTCAATTCTCACTGGAGTAGAATGTGTTGGTGAGCCTTCTGCAACCCACTGTTAAGTTGCACATTTTTCCAAAATAAAAATGTAACATCCATACATAACATAAGTACATATGGAGATTTATGTACATTAACAATACATTCAAGTAAACACATTCGTATCCAAAGTTAGGACCAGCGGTGAGTTGAATATGAAAGAAAAAAGAAAACATTTGGGACTCTTAATAAGCAATGCTATGTACATATGCATCGTATATATAAATATGTATATATGCATACATATATATAAAGTTAATTTAAAATATTTGGGATATGCCTTTCTCTTCAGCGACGTCTAGGTTCATTCAATGATAAAAAAAAAATTGAAAAATTGGTATGTTGATAATTAATAACTTAAACAAAATCAGCGTAACTGTAAAAGCAATACTGTACAACACAGCCTTTAAATTAAACAACAACAAAAAATGGGAACCAATAAAAAAAAATAAAAAATAATTTTGTGCCTATGATGGACAAAAAAATATTTGTTTAATGTCGCAAAAAAAAAAAAAAAAAAAAAAAAAACATGCCATAGAATATAAAACAATACAAAAATAAAAAAAAACGAATCATTCAACGGAAAACTTAAAAGATCACACCGTGAAGAATGTCGCTTGAAATTTTGTAATAAAGTAAAAATTATATTTTCTCTTTTCTTTCATTTCAATGAGTGAAAAACTTAAATAATCGACCACAATATCTGGCATTTTAAGTACAGCGGCACAAAATTATTTTCCAACTATTAAATGAAAACAAAAAAATTCGAAATCAAAATCATGAACATTTTATTTTAATCTAAATTCCCTTTAACATTTATAAACTTAAATTATATTTGCTTGTTTCAATCTTTTTTGCTTTCATCATATCGTTTTAATTTTTCTATTTCAAACCAATGCAATCCCATAGGGGAACATACAAAATAACTAGGGAAAAAAGATTTTATGTTTTATTCATTGATGTACTCTTTGCCTTTTAATACTGGAGCATGGATGTTTTACCTAATATAATTGTTGTTTGTTGAAATGTTATAAAACTGGGATTGCAAGCATTGTTTGCTGGTTACATATATTCATGAAGAAAGCATTGTTACCCTAAGCAATAAGACCATTAGCAGTTTATAAAAGCACAGAAAATATCAATTTCTTTGCACGTGAATATGGATAAAATGGATTTTCAACATTTATATTTTGTTTATTGTTACAAGCTTTTATAGAGTCGTATAAAATAATTTCTTACTAAGCCTTATTGGACAGAGTTAATGCACATTTATGTTTTAAAATTTAGTATATTAAAATATACCCAACTGGAATGTTAATTAGGATGGTTCACCCCCATCATTTTCAAAATCTAACTACTTAGGACATAAATCTAGAATGGTGTATAATGCAGGTGTATAATAGTAAGGAATACAATTTTTATTTAAAATAAAGCACATGGAATAGAGGCAGTATGCCTCTTTATAAACAATACAAGGTTAATATACTTGACCACTTTTTACGTTACAAACGAGCAAGTATTCAAAAATATAATTTATAATATTCAGTTTAGTTCATGCGTGTTTGGGAAAGCTACAATTGTCTAAAAAAAATCAAACAATAATTTCCTGAATATTATTACACCCCAACATTTTTAACCGGCTTTATACATACATAGTCACAATAATTACGTATGCTTTACATTGATTAGCTTTCAAGCACCACTTATTACTAACCGATTTTCAACGATTCGTTTGCAAATATTGTATATAAAATATTTAAAGTGAAATACCATATATAAAACTACTTAATATACTGAACGCATTATAATCCCTAGTTCTTAAAGGTACGTCCAAATATACGGGTGCAAAAGACGTGTCTTATATTCTAAAATATATATAAGACAACTCCGTAAAACTTAGTTTAGTAGAACGTTGATTATCCGAACCAATTTTAATCACAATATAGAGTAATTCGATTCAATAAGTAGAGTGTGATATCACTCCTCAAATATCATGTAACATTACTTTGCATCATTCAACACATTTGTAAATTCTAATTTAATTTACACAGAACTCGAAAAGTCTCCGTTCAGTAACTTTCTATATAGTTCCAAGGAATTACAATAGTATAAACTATAAGCCCAAAGTTATGATGAGATTCAGCCGAATATTCGGTCTATGACAAAAAAGTCTCCGTACACACGGCATTCCTGTGCAACAGCTTCTATCGCAATTTTCCGATATTTTGTTAGTTTTCGCTTTTTTTTTTCAATTTGTTTTAAATCGTTTTCCTTTTTTTACCCCTTTGTTTCTTTAAAATATATATGTATATACAAATAGAAAATAATAATCAATAATTACCAATAGCTACAAGAAATCTCATCGTAGACCTAAAATATGATGGAAAATCCTGATCAACTATTCTTGCATTCAATACGTTGTGCAATAATTTGTATAAAAACGACACCTAATAAGGCAAGATCAAGCCGCCCAAGGAAAATAGACCAACCTCTGAAGAAGCGAATCGTCAGAAACGTTATAACAGACCCTGTTATTGCCGGCAATTTAAAAATTGCTGAAGGAATAGACAAATCCTTAACAAAAACGGATTCAATGAAAGAAATCATTGAAGACATAATCAAGTATATTTAAATGCGCTATTGAGCGCATAAGGAGAATAATAATTCGTGTTGGGGTCACGTAGTATTTACTGACGAGAGTAAATTCAACATTTTTAATTCAGATGGCTGTCGCATGGTGTGGAGAGAACCAAACTCTGAGATTAATTAGAAAAATCCAACAGCAACGGTGAAACACGCCGGCGGTTATGTAATGGTGTGAGATGTATGACTTCTTTACGAGCATATACATATATGTTTATAGACTGGAAGATGATTAAATATCAGTATTTGGATAATCTAAAAAACTGCATTCTAGTGCAGAAAAACTGGATCTTAGGGAAAACTATGTTTTCTTACAAGACGATGATCCAAAGCATACGTCATTACTGGTAAGGGTAAATGTTCACTGTACAACGTTCCGACACAGCTGAAACATCCCGCATAATCACCATGCTTCAATCTAATTATGTATCTGTGGGATCATCTGGAAAAAAAAAAGATCGCCAGCAAACGATTTCCAGCAAAGTGAGCTAAAGTCACAATCAACTTCTAAATTGGTCCAGTCCATAAAAAAAAAACCTTTAAAAGAAGTCGTAGGAAACAAATGAGGTCCATGAGGTTATTGAATGTTGTTATTTGTTAAATATTTTTGAGTTTCTGTTACAAATGTTACAGCAATAATTATAAACTGTACGGAGACTTTTTTATTACGATCTTTTGGTTTAATCATTTTTTTAAATAAAATGTTTTGCTTATGTGTATATGTATATGTTAACTACAGCAGTTCATATTTTTACTCAATTATCGAATTCAACTTTTTCTTTTTTTTATATGTGCACAAAAAAATATGTTTTATGTTCTCAAAATAGCTTTTCATATTTTCGTGTAAGAAATAACTAATATTAAATTTAAATTTTACAGTCGGTCACGAAAGTCTACAGAGAGCCCTGAAAAGTTTTACTTCAACGCCTACTAATAAGATGTAAGTTTAATTTTCTTACTAGAAAACACATTATTGTTTGAAATTCAAAAAACAAAAAAACAAGTAATATCCTGAAAAAAATCAAAGAAAATAAGAAAAAATTCAGGAATTCAAGTCACGAAAGTGTACATACTCGTACAACTGTGATTCGGATGAATATCCTATTCAACGGAACAAAGTATCACTAATTTTGAAGCAAATGTGGATCCTACTTCTTCATTAATACTAGGTGGACACCTTTTGTTTCATTTTGCGAAAACGAAGGATAGAGGAGACATTCCCACAGAAGTAGGAACCAAATGATAAGGCTTAGACTTAGAAAATAAAAGTTATGGTGAAATTTCAAAAATCATTCGCAAAAGTCCTGCAGTTATTCGGACTACAATAAAAATTATAACGAAATAAGATACATATCGAATAGCCCCGTTCTGGTGAACCCGAAAAAATTAAATGATCGGAATATTTGAAGTATTATCCGTAAAACTCCAAAATAGGCGGAAGACATTGCAAAGAAATTCAACCAGAAGCTGTGCGCAGAGAAAACGGGCGAGAGTATGTTAAACGTGTTCGGATCTGATGGCAAGGGAGGCGAAGAATCTGGTACCTAAAGGTGATAGTCTGGGAGCCAATGGCAGCTTTTGACGTGGGCAGGTAAGATAATTCGGACCGATATCAATACCTTGATATTTCACGTAATCACTTGCATGCCTCTGATGAGACACAATACTGGGTGCTACAACAGGACAACGACACAGGCGCTAATGGCCCCAAAACAACTAAAACCCATCTCTGTAATCTCCAGATTTAAATGCCTTACAACTCATCTGGGATGAAATGGAAAGACTACGGATTGAAAAACACCTAGAGCGGTCCAGCAATCAAAAGGTGGTTCACCAAAATATTAAATTTATTTTATTTAATCTTTAATTCATTGATTTACTTCCTAACTTATATGTGTGTAGACTTTTGTGAGCTGAAATTTAGTTCTTTCTTATTTTCATCAAATTATTATGAGTGAATAAAATGTTTTTGTTTTGAACTACATATGTTTTTTTAATCCCGTAATATGTTATCTAATAAAAAAAGAATGCTTACATTTTGTCTATTAACGGTAATTTAACACTTTTCAAGGCTATATGTAGATTGACTGTATTTATTTCTCAAGGGACTTGAATAATTGGTCAAAATAGAGTGATTCTGAAACATTACATTAAATAGTTTTTAAGCTACAATATTTTTTTATTTGTTTGCTAAAAACTTTGTTAAGATTGTCTTAGACGACAAAATCCAATCTAAATGAGAGTTGTGTGTTTAGGAAATTGAAAATAAGTTAAACTGCGTCAGTGCTCCAGCGAAGATCGAAAATGGTTTGCAAACAGTTTATCCAATTTAAAAGAAGTCAAGAGGACGAATTGACACAGCAGTCTCTTTAAGAAACTTATTGTTTGACATTTGTATACCTTTTAATTTGTTGGCATATTCCAACAAGCATCAGCCTCATAACCTTAGAAGCAAACCTTTAAAGTTCAACTCCATGAATTTAAGGTTAAAGCACCACAAAACCACACGAGCAAAATAATGTCCTACATCTAGTAGAAAAAGTGCCTTATTCCTGGTAAGACAATCAGAAAACAAGTATTTATCGAAGTAGCTAAAAAAATATTGACAGCTATTGGGTAGCTTTCTAAAATCAAAATATGCTTTACTCCTTACAGTCAATTGTTTGGATAAATAGTAATAGATACTTAACCGGCCGAATAATAAACGTTCTACTGCAAACTCCTATAAGTTACATTATTACTTTGTTATATGTGCGTAAAAAGATAAACTTTGTTATGACAGTATACCAAAAACATGACTCCTGACAGTCAGCAAAGCTTTTATATAGGTTAGCATATTTGCCGTGTAGATAAATGTATACTTGAATATCAATACAGTTTTAGTTCTTATCCTCAAATGTTATAATTTCTACCTTTGTGATTTTCTTAGGATCCGGTGTTCCCGTCTCCAGGACTTCAACCTTCTGATAAACATTTGGTGAGTTCAACCAGCGACTACGATCTCCGCCTTTACGCCAATCGCCTTTTTTCCATATTCTAAAATTACATGTAATATACAAAACAAATTAATAAACCATATTGACTATATAAGTTCATCAGTTATTTTTAAAAAAGTAATTAACTGTACAATATTTAGTCCATCTTAGTTTCATGCGAAGGAAAAGGTGTATGTTTTAAATTCATAAAGGCTGACCTTATTAAAAACATTTAAATAATTCATTAAAAAGTTCGTTCTCTCCCAAAGTTCTTCAAAATTCTTAGATCTTGAACCCTTTCCAAATCAATCCAAGATTCTCAATGGGATTCAAATTGGGACTTTGGGCTAGCCAATGAAGAGTACTTTGGGTTAATGTCGTATGTACATTGAATCATCAGGGTGTCTCCATATGGATTTTCAAAATGTCTTTATAATGTTATTGATCGAGAATGTCGTCAACTTTTACTGTCGGCCATGACATGCTTTCGCCGCATTGCTTGACAGTAGTATATCTGGAATCATATCTAAGGTCTGGTTGTCTCCTCACATACTTTTTTCGTCCGAGCCTATAGTATTAAACATAATTTCGTCGCTGCACAAAATTTGCGGGGTGATCCAAAAGTAATGGTAATCGCTTATTTCTAGTCACAAAAAAAATGTTCATATACCCACTAAGCTCTTGTAAAAAAATCATATCAAAGACTACGATTTCCAATAGGTGCATTCATTTGAATGCGAACCGTCGAAAGGGATAACATGAAAATGGAGAAAAACGAAATTGAATTATCATCAAGAACCTCTGCTTGAAAAGGAGTTTAAGCTGGGCAGAACATCCACTGAAGATAGACCGAAAATGTTCACCGACGAGTAAAAGCTAAAATGAGTTGACATTTCGAGAGTGA
This sequence comes from Merodon equestris, assembly GCA_958301585.1. Taxonomy (NCBI): domain Eukaryota; kingdom Metazoa; phylum Arthropoda; class Insecta; order Diptera; family Syrphidae; genus Merodon; species Merodon equestris. The sequence continues at coordinate 75,745,872 of OY284416.1, read as the reverse complement.
ATCTCTGGAAGTTCCAAACAGATCAGCAAACGTTTTTGTTACGTTTCGTAACCTTGGACGAAACCTGGACCCACCATTTTGATTCCGTTATTTGTTAAATAACAAGTATGTACTAGTTTTTTTACGAACAAAAAAAAATATTTATTTTGTCAAACTTAGAAGAAAGTCAGAACAATCAGTGCGAAAACAGGGGAATTCAGTAGTTGTGCTATTTACATATCTGAATACTCAATACGAAATGACCATATATTTGAACGATCGCTACAAAATAAAAAAAACTGACAAAACAGAACCCTTTATGGCTTATTGGCCACTACTTCTTCGTATCTCTCTGACAGCATATGAATTCTACGTCGTAAAATCAATGTCTATTGAAGCGATCCAAGAATCGACGCATTTTTTGGTATACATATCTTCTTCTTTTCCTTTTTCCGGCGTTGTTATGGTCAGAAGTGTAGGACCATAACCTTCCCACTTAACTGTATTCCTACTGGTCGGCTTGTGGGGTCCGCCGGTTTGACCTCAGAAAGTAGCGACAGGCTTCCCGGTTTGGGATTACTTCGTCGCTGAGGCCAATCAAATGCTGGTGTTTTTGCATTTGTTTGCACCAATTGTTTTTCGGCCTGCCTTTTTTTTTTCTTTTTTTTTTGTGACCGGGCATGCTCCAGATTTTTTTGTTTGATCTTACTCTTACAACACCGGTGATCTCCCGTCGTGTCAACCCACTGATTTGCATGTACACTTGTGGGGCAGTTTAATGGTGGTATATGTGTCCCTAGGCTCACCTTGGTGTTTTCTAAATTGCCTAGATTGTTTTTTGGTATACATATATGTACATATATACATAAAAAAAGAAGTGTTAATCGGAAGGAGCAATATCTGGTCGGATGGGGTAGGACTTCCCGTTTAAACATTTTCAACGATTTTGTAACATGTGACCGAATGTTGTCTAGCAGGATCACCCTGTCGTGCGTCTGCTCAATGCTTGCCTTATAAGCAACAATATCGCTGTCGAGAGCAATCCCCAGTTCTGTTTTATTAAACTACATCCTGTTGATCCCATCAAATGCAGAGCAGTAACTTCGAACCATGGATAATTTCTCTTGCCGACGATGTTGATATATGGCCGGATTTACCCCACGATCTTTTACGCTCAGGGTTGTCGTATAGTCATCTCAAGTTACGATACGATGCAAAAAATACTTCCTTTTCTTACGTCGTTCAAAGTCAAACGTTTCCTGATAACGTCATCTGTTAGGAAACGGCGACAACTTATTCAAGTGTCCAATAGATTTATTATTTTTCAAAAGAAGCTACTACAAAGATAGCAGACGCCCAATGATGTAGAACAAATAAAAGACGCACTTGGTCATACGAGAGAAATTGTCTTGATGATTACCAACATGAAAAAAACATTTGCAGTTTTACTTGTTCACTTAATAATTCTTTGCAAAATGACGTATAGAAATTCCAAATCCATAATGTAACTAGTTAAATGATGTTACTTACCCTTGACGATAGAGTTCTTCCTCTTCAAGTAAATAGCCCAAAGACGATACGGCGGGCGGGACTTCTACGTCATTTTTCGGTTTAGGCAATTCGGATTTGATCAATGGGTGGCGATATATATAACCAGTACGAAAACCTGCATTATCAAGCATACGCATGAGAGCCTCAAATTCGGCACCTCCAACACGCCATTTAGGTTGGTGAAGCAATTTTTGACTTGTATCCTTGTTATTCTCTCCTTGCGATTCATCCTTATCGGATGCGGCAGATTCATTGACAGTGGCAGTAATTGTTGCTTTCTTCTCAAAGGCAGCAGCCACATCTTCTGGTGCCCGCCGAGCTGCATCATAAATGTTTTTTCGCGATTCCTCAGGAATCAAAACTAAGTTGTCAATACCGACTGGCAGTAATTTTAATTGAGTTTCACATGCTTGCACAATGTGATAGGCAGCGAAGAATGCTTCTTCTATAGTTTCGCCACAGCAAAGAGCACCGTGATTTGTTAAAAGCATAACTTTTGACATCGGCCCCAAATTGCGAACGAGTTTCTCACGTTCAGATGTATCAGCCAAACTTCCGGTGTACTGGTGTGTCGAAATTTCTCCTAGAACAACAGCATCATTCGATATAGGCAATAATCCAATAAGGAGGGATGAGACCGCAACAACGGCGTTACATCCAATATAAATGGCACAACGTATATCTGGGCGAGCTGCATGGACAACTGAATGCAAAATAAAATCTGAAATAAATTAAACAAAATTGTATTTTATATGAACTTTGTTATTCTGCTATTAACGTACGATTCTTATTTATTCCAAAATTCGTAGTTCCGTGTTCAATTACATTGCCTTGCATATCGACTTTATTTAATGACGATGCAGTTACTTCGTGATATAAAAGGCCATAAGGGTTAACCAAGAATAGTTCTTGGTCAACTTTGAGTCGTGCGGTTATTTGTGCACCTAATCCCCTTGTCCAGCCATATACATCCAGTAAACGAAATGTTGCTGCCAGCTTACATCTTAATATCTTTTCGCCTTTCGAATAACCCATTGATTCTACGCCTCGAATATCGTTTATTGGTAAGACACAGTTAGAACTTTTAAAGATATTTCCAACTCGCGACGTTGGAATACCAACGATATCAGACAATTGTTGTAAAATACCCGACGTTCCACCCTCTCGAATTTGACTGTCAACAATGCGTTCTAACTCTTCCCTAAATAGTTTAGAGCCCATTATGGCTTCAACACGTTTACGGCGCTCCATTTCTCTCATATCCTTATAAAGAATAGAACAAAAACAAAAGTATCAAATAAAACAGTAAATTAATTATACAAGCGTTATATTTACCTGCTCTATATCGGCTGGTCTGGATTTACTACCTTCATCATCTTCCGTACACATCTCTACACCGTTTTGGGATGGTTGTTCAATCTCAGCCATTATTCCTTAAGGGATGTATGTATATGTAATCTACAGAAATTGCATGTTTTTTTTATTAGATAATTCAATGCGAAATTACTCTTAAAAATATTATTGAAAAGTCCTCAATCCCTTGATTTTTTTTTGTAGGTGTGAAATATCTTTAGTTTGGATTGCATGTAGTCACAAAGGCTACAAATTTTATGCTGTCATTAGCATAAACATGAAAATAAAACATTTGCAAAAATGAAGAGGATTTTTTACAAGGCCTTAATCATCATTCTTACTACATATTATACATGCCATCGGTAGGAAGAAAGTTTCCATATCTCGTCAAACGATAATCGTCTTAGGACAATAAGTTTCACCAGGTCAAAAAATATGATCGTGAAAACTAAACCATTCAAACAAAAGAGAATACACAAGGTTACTTGGATATCACCGAATGGATGTGCACAACCAAATTGATCATTTTCTAAAAGATAGAGGAGACATCATACTAAATTACAAGGTCATCCATTGCCAAAATAAAAAACCGAATCCAATTCATAGAAGGAACGAAAGATTGTAAAAGCACGTATTCAATGCGAATACTAGGATGAAATTAATAACCAGTTTGACTTACTGGATGGCATGGTTACTAACGACGGAGCAAGACAGATAGAAGCAGTATGGTTAACAAACTGTGTCGAAAAGAAAGTAGCTAGGATATTATAAAGACCGCAGAAGCAATCATTGGTTGGACGAAGAATGCGAGAAAAAGTAAAAGTGAAGGGATCACAGGTACAAGATATCAGACCCTAGGAAAAAAAGTAAGTCACATCGTTCTGGATAACAAATGACAAAAGAAAAATAATGTTAAAATTTAAGAAGAATGTGCGGCGCAAAAACATGACAGCAATGTATACAGGGATAAGCTAAACGCTATACGAAAATGATACCGGACTAGAGCAAGATCATGGGGAGATCATTTCGGAGGACGAAAGAATTGCAGCTCAATAGTTTCCTAGAAATACAAACTCCTGCAACTTATACTTCAGGGAAAGATAGAAGGTAGGCGAGCGGTCGGGAGACAAAGGCTGACATGGCTGTCAAACATGCGGGAATGGCGCAACCTCTCTACCTCAGAAATAATAAGAGGAGTAACAAATAAACAGACCATAAAAATGATGATTTCCAACCTCCGGAACGGAGAGGAACCTTAAGAACAAGTTTCCTAGGAAATAGATTTAATTGTATAAAATTTATGAATTTAAATAAGATCACGAATGCATTGAGACATGCTGAATTTGAAGCCAGCGTATGGTTGGACAAGTTTAAGAAAAGGCACGGTTTAGCTCAGAAAACTTTATGTGGAGAAAGCTCTGATGTCAACATACGGGATCGTCATGAATAGGTAAATAATGTCCTGCCGAGATTGATATAAAAATATAGTAAAACGCTAGCATTTAAAATGCTTTGGTGGAAAGCATAGCAAAGAAGGAATAACTGTCTTAGTAGCAAGCAATATGACTGGGTCTTAAAAACTTAAATGTCTTGTCATAGGAAAGGCTAAAAATCCATGCTTTTTGAAGGAATAAAAACTTTAAGTGTGGAATATTAGTTTAATAAGAAAACAGAGATGACAAGGACAATTTTTGCGAAATGACTTTTAAAACTGGACGAAAACATTGGCTTTCAAAAGAGAAAAATATTGCTATTTATTGATAACTGCACCGCCCATCCTAGGATTGTAAGAAGTAAATTACGAAATATCGAACTTATCGTCTTCTAACCCAACATGACTTTGGTACTCCAGTCAATGGATCAAGGCATGTTGATTTTCATACAATATGAAACAATATTACAGAAAGCGAATTTATATCAACATATTAACTCAAATGAATGACAAAGAAACTTTTTAGTTAGTTAATTTTAGTTTATTTTATTTTTTTAAGAGAACATTATAACATCATGAACGAATAAATAACGATAAAAATACATAAATAAAAAAAGTATCTGCAGTCTATAGTTTATAGAAACTAAAAGCGAAAGCAGATTTAGGTACAGTAAAATTTAAAAAAAAAGTAAACAAAAACAGAGTATATAAATACATGTGTGGGGTCATTACAAATTTTAACAAAAGAGAATAGCTAAACCAATACACGAAACAAGTCTATGATGTTTTTATACTCTAAATGTAAAAGCCATGATATACATATATCACTTTTTTGAGGAATATGGATTCGTTTCGAATACACCTTATATACAAGGGAAGTTTATTAAAGAGCCTTGGGGCAATAGTGGTATAAAATTGTGAAACGATTTGCAAATGGTGATGGGGTACTTTTGCGAGATGTTGTTCATTTACTCTAATTTGGTAACTAGAGAAGCTCCTACTTAGCAAATAGCCCGATATTGCGAAAAAAAATTCTGGAATCTTATAACAATACAAGTGTTTTATTGGTAGAATTTTCAGTCCCCGAAAAAGGACTAAGCTAGGTGACCAACGATTTTTGTTGCAAATAAGACGAATAACATGTTTTTGAGATACCAGAAGGCGAGTTATTTTGTTATAATGAGTACCACCCCAAGAAGTTATGCCATAGTCTTGTTTAGAATGCGCTAGGCCGTAATAAATACATTTAAGAAGTTTCAATGAACAAACAGATTTTAAAAAGTAAAATTGCCTAGTGGCAGCCATGAGATAATTCTTAAGTGCATTCGAATGAGCCGACCAACTCATCTTTCAGTCAAATAATGCACCAAGGTTGACCATCGGTTTGTTAGATGCCATTCGAAATTTAAGCAAGGTTTGGAATATGAAAGTGAAAAAAGAAACAATTTCCAATTGCTTCAGAAAGGTTAGGTTTTCGAAAGATGACAAGCGAATTGGGATAAAACTGACGATCTTGCGCTCTCCGATTTGGTTTTATTACAAACAGCATTTCAAAAGGTAGCAAATGTGAATGCATAATTTGAAAATTATGTAATGTTGATGTGGACGTGTGCACCAATAGAAAGCGTTTTCGAAAATCTTGGGATTCAGATTGTTCAAGTATTTTAGTTAGGAAAACAGGTACCAATGTACGTGTGCCTACATCCTCACTTTAATCGCAAACAAATATGTGATGTGTTTTACATCTATTTTCACAGATTCTGACACTGCAGAAGAAGAATTAGCCGATGAAGAAAAATTGACGTTATCCACATTTCATCAATTCATATATTTCGTAACTATTTGGAGATAAGGAGCAACGACCGTCTGATGTAATGGCTTCACTAAATGTGTTGGAAGACTTTATTGAAGAAGCAAAATGAAAGTTTATATTTCTTGTAAAATGATTTTTTCTAAATTAAAACTAAAATAAAAAAATTTATGTCGAATTATCTACATATATAACGATTTCATATTCGGGTCCCGTGCGAATTCGTTATAGGGAAGTTTGGCTGTATTATATTTAATATATACTTACGTGTATAGTAAATTATAAGCCCCTTATTTACGCCAATTTAATATATAAAATATCTGAAATAGAAATAAAAACAAAGTATTGATAAAAACAAACAAAAAAATTCATAAATCATTTATATTTTTACAAAAGCTAATCTTTCACGCAAAAAAAAAAAAAAAATTTGTGTACATGCATTATGAAAAGAGAAGAAATAAAATTGCAATCCATTGAAAGTTAGTTCCGAGTTCCGTTTTATATCCATTTAAAACCCATGAAATTTTCTTCCCAAAAAAAACATTGTCATATGAACCCTTTTATGTACACGGGAGTCACAAAATAATGTATTTGCTTTTGGTTAAAAATGTATGACTATTATAACGATGGCAAAACATTTCAGAGAGTGCGATAGAATGTTCATTATACAAAAATATATTTATTCATTTTTTATTTTTACATAGAAAAATATCCACTGCTATATATTTCAAAATATCTTCAATTTTCGTTAATTTTGGGCCGAATGCAATGCAGATAAACTCTAACTATAAGATCTTCTGGTTCTGTCTGCGAATACACATCATGCAAAACTCCGTTAAAGTGACTGAATGGCTTCTCCCACACTTTCTGCCATCCGAGTTTTTCACAAATCTTTGCCGTAGACGAATTTGTACAATCTATGCGTACATATTCGAATCCCAGCAACATAGCTAAATCCGCCGAACTTTTAACCAATCTATGAGCAATGCCTAACTGACGAAAATCATGAGCTACAGCTAAACCAGCTAATTCCAAAACGTTGCTCTCTTCACCATCTGGGATCTCTTTAGGCAATGGCGGTTCACGACTTATTCTATCCCAAGAGTGCAGCAAGTTACGAGTCGCTTCCGTCTTGACTAATTTACTTAACTGAAGAAAAATGTCATTCGGTGGTCCTGTTTGTAGCGTATACGGGCAATTTATGCACAACCCGCATATCTTCTTTCGATGAATTGCCGCCAACGACAGTTCTGGAATTCATTTATTTATATAAATAATGTTCAACATTAAGCTGTTTTATACCAGATCTTAAAAGCGTTAGCCAGAGAGCCGACAGGAAATCATGAGTTTCTTTGTTTCGTTCTGAAATTCCCATGGCACGTAAGAGTGGGTCATCAACATAATTTCTTCTCATAAACCCGACGGCTTGTTGAAAATTTTCTTTTGTAACGTTTTGAATATCGATTACATTCTATATATGTATATACACGCAATATACGTATGCGCCTAATTATCTACTTTATGCATATATATTGTGATTGGCACATCCATCCAAATACGCACCTTTAATGTAGAACGATAAAACCGGTTAAAACATCGGCGACTAACCATAATGTTATCGGTTGGATGTAATTTCGCGTTTTTAAAACATTTAAAAAATTTTGTTTAAAATATATTTAAGTACAAGACAATTTAAGAACTATCCATGCTTATAAAAAGCATTTAAATAAAGTGTCAAAATTGAACAATTTGATATTTTCAAAGTATACTATTTCATAGTTTTTCTTAAATTTATTTCAGGTAAACAGGCACCTTATATTTGAAATTAAATATAAATTGGAGGCCGCAGTCGCTTGTTGTACCGCTTCGCTGCAGCCTGCGTTTGAGCTTAGCGAGGTAAAACTTAAAGGTAGAGGTAATCTTAATTTACCGAAAACAAATAAAATGAAATGAACACATTTTGGTGCTAAAATATTTCAATACACTTTTGATACTACGTGTTGATTTGTCATGAGTCATATTGATGTTTTTCAGAATCTGTCCGATTTCAAATGCTTTTTTTGAATGTTTTTTATCAATCGGCCCTCAGGTGAAATTTGAGACTAATGATTTAAATCTTTGTATTGTTATTGTGCGCTTCAGATGTATCATCTCTGTCTGACTCCGGGTGAAGTGCGCGGCTTCGAATGTTTGTATCGTGTGCTGCTGTCTGACGTCCAATTCTTGCAACTGGTCTCTGACAGTTCAGGCTGTCTCGCCGGTCGGCTGCGCCGTCTAGGTATTTGCACCTGAGGTTCTGCGATATCTTCTTCTTCTTCTTCTTCCTTTCCTTTTTATCCCGGCGTCGTTATGGTCAGAAGTGTAGGACCATAACCTTCCCACTTAACTGCATTCCTACTGGTCCGCTTGTGGGGTCCGCCGGTTTGACCTCAGAAAGTAGCGGCAGGCTTCCCGGTTTGGGATTACTTCATCGCTGAGGCCAATCAAATGCTGGTGTTTTTGCATTTGTTTGCACCAATTGTTTTTCGGCCTGCCTTTTTTGCGTGTTGAAATTGGAATGTTGATTGATAACGCCTTTTGGACGGGGTTCAAAGGATCTCTCCTTTGAACATGGCAATACCAACTGAGTCGGTCGCGCTCTATATTTCTTGTGATGGTTTCTTTTACGTGGAGGCTTCCTCGGATCTTTGAACTTCTAATTCTGTCACGCTTTGTTACTCCCGCTGTCATGCGAAGCATCTTCATCTCAGTTGCCGTTAATTTGCTCTCATACTTTTTGTGCATTGTCCAGCATTGTGAACCGTATGTGAGCGCCGGACGTACAACTGAAGTGTAGAGCCTTCCTTTCAGCTTAGGGGGCATTTTTCGATCACAGAAGATGGCGGAGTTTTCCCGCCACTTCATCCACCCTACGCTTACGCGATGTTTGATGTCGTCATCACAAGTTGCTTCTCTATTAATCATAGATCCCAGATATTTAAACTTTTCACACTTGGGAAGCACTCTTCCATTCAAGTAAATGTCTGGAATAGGCTGATGAGGGTCAGAGAACGGGCAGCACAGATACTCTGTCTTCTTTGAAATAATACGATACCCGTGTCCCTCAAAAATGTCCACCCACACATCAAGTGCTCGTTGTAAGGACGCCTGATCATCACTTATAATGGCCCCATCGTCAGCAAAGAATAGCTGGTGCACATTGGGGTCCGTCACTTTTCCTTCAAGCAAGCAATCAAGGACTGCTATAAAAAGCAGTGGGCTGAGGACGCTCCCTTGGTGTACACCGACTTTGATTGCGAATTCTTCGGTGACTCCTGCGCTGCATCTTACTCTTGTCGTTGCTCTCTCGTACATGTCCATAATTACTCGCACGTAGGTTTCTGGAACTCCTTTTTGTCTTAGCGCTACCCATAAAAGATCTCTTGGTTGCCGGTCAAAGGCCTTCTCGAAATCAACCAACACCATATGCAAGTCCTTTGAAGAATCACGATGCTTTTCCATCATGATCCTTATACTTTGGATTGCATCTGTTGTTGATTTACCCGAGACAAACCCGCACTGGTCATCAGATAGTCGTATTATTTTCCGCAGTCGGCTATCTAATACCCGTTCAACGATCTTAATGGTGTGCGACATCAGCTTGACAGAACGGTAGTTATCACAATTTCGCGTATCACCCTTTCCTTTGTGCAATGGAAGAAGATAGCTTTCCCTCCATTGATTAGGCATAGTGTCGCCTCTCATAAGTTTAGAGATAAGAACCATGAGCCATCTAGACCCGATGTCTCCCATCTTTTTCCAGAACTCAGAGGGTATCCCGTCCGGCCCAACAGCTTTTCTTTTCTTGGAGTTTTTAACCGCGTACCGAACTTCTTCGACTGTGATGTCGGGTATTTCGGCATGATTCGGGGCGGCTCTTGGAAAGTACACTCGGGGAAACTGTTCGTTCAGAAGTTCCTCGCAATACTGTCGCCATCTGTGGAGAATTTTTTCGTCTTCCACAAGGAGTTGGCCTTCAGCATTGTTAATAAACTTTGGGAAACGAATCTCCTGAGCATTTCTTCTTCTCTGGGCGGCTATCTTAAAGATATTTGCTCCTTTGTTCAAATTGTTTTGTCGAAGCTCCTGGGTAGCCTGGTTCCTGTCAGACGCGGAAGACGATATTTCTTCCAACTCCTGATAGAGGCCTTCCATGCTTTTCGCTTTGAATTCGGCGCATTTTTTTCTTCGCGATACCTTTGCAACATCTATATACCTTTTCACGGCGAGCTTTTTCCTCTCTATTAGTAGAAGAGCACTTTGACCAAGCTTGGAAAGCCATTTTCTTTTCGTGTATCACTGCTTTGGCTTCGTCTGTCCACCACCAGGTTTCTTTTGCGTGTTGGCAGGGGCCTTTAGATGTTCCGAGCAGTGATTTGGCTTTCTCCAGGCCAGATTGTTGTAGGGAATCCCACATGTCTTGTGCTCTGCACTCCTCATTACCGACCTCATCGATAATGGAAGAGAGGTAGTTTTCCATGATGGTAATAAAAGCTTCGCCTTTTCCTTTATCCAGCTTATACCACTTGATTCTCTCAGACACCTTCGTTTGCTGCTTTGACTTCTTTCTCGCATCCATAAAAAATTCAGTCAGGAGGAGACGGTGTTGAGGGGCGATCGCGTCTCCCAGGATCACTTTGCAATCTTTAGCTCGTGGCTTCATGAAACTGGATACCAAATGATAGTCTATTTGAGTTTCATTTCCGCCGCTGCTATAAGTGATCAGGTGCCGGCTTTGTTTGACGAACATGGTATTTAGCACTATAAGACCGTACGACTTGCACATGTTTAGGATATCTTCACCTGAAGAGTTCCTGGTGCCGTATCCCAGCCCTCCGTGGTAGCCTTCATAGTCTTCGCTTGTCTTCCCGACATGTCCGTTTAAATCTCCCCCAACAAACAAAAGCTCTTCCTTTGGGATGATTTTGACAAGGTTGTGGAAATCTAGCCAGAATGCATCTTTTTCTTTTTGTTCGCATCCTACTTGAGGGGCATATGCGCTTACGATGTTCCACACCTCACCATGCATCATCAATTTGAGAGCCATCAAACGGTCACTGGACTTTGAAATGGTTAAGACGTTGCCAAGTAACTCTGCCGCAAGGATGATGGCGATTCCGTTTTTTCCTTGTTCCAATCCATAGTAAAACATCTTGTAGGCTTTTGTTTTAACGTCCAAGAAACGTGCCCGATTACCGGTGTTTCGCCATTTCGTCTCTTGTACGCACAGGATGTCTACTCGCCTTCTAACCATCATTTCTTCAAGCTCATAGCTGCGCCCACTCATGCTTCCAACGTTCCAACTCGCGACTCTTAAATGTGGCTTACGCCGTTGCATTACTTTGCTATCCCCCGGAAATCCTATAGCTCTGACCCGAGCATTGCTGCTCGTCCCAGGATCACGACCATTAGTAGTGCCTGGCGGGGTAGTGCTTTTCCTTTTAGCGTTCTTTTCCATAATGCTACGGTTTGACCGTTTTCATTCTTCCCTTCCTTTTTGACACGGGCATGCTCCAGATTTTTTATTTTTTTATTTTTTGATTGATCTTACTCTTACAACACCGGTGATCTCCAGTCGTGTCAACCCACTGATTTGCATGCACACTTGTGGGGCAGTTTAATGGTGGTATATGTGTCCCTAGGCTCACCTTGGTGTTTTCTAAATTGCCTAGATGTGAGTTTTGTTTACCTTTGTTTAGTCGCCTTTTACGACAAGCGATAGGTATCGCTGCAGGGATATTCTTAACCCGTCCCTGCACGAGTACGAGAGGTTCTGCGATATGATCAGACATAATATTGATATCTTCTGAATAAAATAAACGAACTGAAGGTGAATAGAGTTGAAAGAGTTCAATTCGTTTCAAATAGAGGAATTCAGATAGAAATTCAACTTACTATTTCTTTGTTATTATATTTGAGACTTAAATGTGGATTTCTCTTTATACAAGAATAACTGCTAAAATTTATTCTAGTGTAATGAATTTTGCAGTCGATAATATGTTTTTGCTGTTAAAGAGGGCCGGAATGAACAACAATATACAAAGCTTCAATATTTTGAACTCGTGATTTCTTTCTTAAAACACGGATTATGTTTGCTTTTATGGCTAAAAACGTTCGAAAAGAAAGAATCTTCAAAAAAGACAAAAAAAAATAGCGCGTGCGAAAATTTTACACTTACAATTTAAATTTTTTAAATTAGGACCAAAATCAAAATTCTGTTTCCGCTTCGCGTCGCTCAATAATGTTGGACAAGAGTGTTTAAGACGGGCTTGGGCTTTACCACACATTTTTTTCGCATGTCAAAATATCGACTTTCGAGCCCACTGCTTTTGACTGTAGAAATTTAAGTTGAAGCCGAGGGACATCTAACAAGAAAGGCAGGGTTTCCTTCATTGTATTGTTACTGGAGATACAAAGTGGATCCATTACGATAATCCATAGCGAAAGAAATGGTGAAAACGCCGAGGCTATACTTTATTATTGAATGACAATATAAATAAATAGGAGGTCCTATACCACCCGCCATATTCTGGTTGAGTAGCACTTATTCATAAATCGTATTAAAGACATTCTATCTTTCCTAGGCGTATGCTGCCAGAAATATGGGCAAAATTTATACCGATGAAATATTTTGAAAGATAAAAATATAACCATTTTGCCGAAATAAGGCCTTCAATTCTGAAAAAACAGGCGGCGGGAGTCCGTTTGTATACCTTGTAGGTCTACTATTCGTAATTACCTCCTACACCCCTGCCTGATTCTAATTCTATGGTAGTCATCGGGGGGATACTGGGCCTGCGTACAAGGGAGTAATCCAACCGGCTGAAAATTGATTTTACGGAAGAGGGAGCCGAAGTGTGAAGTATGAAACGGAGCAAAATCTTCAACCGCGTATCGAGTGGTTGAAGAGAGCGCAAAACTAATACATACACAACTCTTTACTTTTCGAGTCGGCACGTTTTTTGTCTCGTGGTGCGTTTCAATCGTAATTCGCCCTTCAAGCCGTGAACACTGTATAAACCAAATGGACTTTTTTAAGTGCGTGGAAAAAATAGGAGACGTCTTTTGCGAAATATCTCTGTCAAATGAAATGTCAGAAAGGCGAAAACACTAACACAATGAAACGAGGTTCACATATACATTTTTTTTCAGTTGGAGTAATTCATTTCGTGTGCGCTTAGAGCAAAGCATTACACCAGTTTTCCTCCTCATAAAATTATTCTCGTGCGCGCAGGCCCACTAAGAGCAGTGAATTTAAGGAGTATAATTTAATTCGAGATTTTGTCGAAGGCCTCTCTGAAGCCTCGGTCAATGAAAATGTCAGCAAAAATTTCGTAAAGCAGTTGGGAAATAACGAGTACTGCGGAAGTTTTGATGCGCAGTCCTCTGTCATTCTGGTAATAAAAGCAACGGGGATCTACGGGAACTGCGCACATAATTAGAAATCATTCTTTCATCTACCGCGGCGGGGAAACAAGATCGCAATCGTTTCGGGACGGTTCTTAAGGAGCATCTATCATTAACAATCTGGTCTATCGCTAATCCGCGGATTGGTGTCGGAGTAGTTATAACTGGGCGACCAACATTAACATGCTGTCGCCAAGCACTAATGCATATTCTGTACCGACTTGCTCTATAGTGACTGTTTAACATTTCCGCGCTACCCTGACCTCGTATGCAGTTTTACTTACAGCAATGCTTTCTTTCAAACAGAGACAAGTGCAACATAGCAATCGAAGACAGACCCTTCGTGTTCACAGTAAGCCGATACCTTCTTCATCGATCTGAAGACAGTTGAGTCAATCAGTGTCAGAGAAGTCAATGCATTCGGCATTCAGCACATAAGGCGTGTATTAGCGGTTTTTGGACGTCCTTCAGTTGCCTACTTTTTAAGAGTTGACATCGAAGGAATAGAGTCCCCGTAAACTTGTGTCAATATCGAATGAATTCGAATAAACCTTAAAGGCTAATCCATACAAAACGAATAATTGTATAACCATACGAAATTCTAATTTACCCATTTTAACGAAAAACACGCAAGACGTCTAATGTAAAAATGTTGAAACTAGTCATACAAACTAATGACACGTGTACCTAGGCAAAAAACATAATTATTTGTGGGGACTCCATCTCCGTGCGAGATAAAAGCTTGAATCTGGATACAACCCCACAAACAGTAAAAAATAAAATGGAGACAAAGTTGTTCGGAATAATGAAACAGGACAATCCTATAGGAGAAACGTTCAACTTAAAAAAAAAAGTTCAAAGGGAATTAGGCTACGAAACAGGACTCAGATGAAAATTAACAAATAAATTGTCAATAAGAAAAGAGATAGCAGGCAGCTAAATTATAGATAGGGTAAACAGAATAAAATTGTCACGCAAACGTATTTAGAAACGCAAGAAGATGCTTCTTATTTTCCCAATAACACACATTTTCACCTTAAAAAAATTGCAGTATCTTCCGATTTTCCTTTTTTACTAAAGAATAGAATGCACTAATTGAAAAAGTCAGGAAATGTGCATAAAGTACCGTAATCTTATTCAATGCACATCAGTTGGAAAAACGTTGACTAAAGTGGCCATGCACCTAATTAGAAACGCGCGCGCATAATTTGTGTTCTTGGGTAAATTTCAATAAGAAACGGTTAGCAATCAACTCATACTTTAGATTTAACATATACATAATAGACAATCAGAAAGAATCCATCTTGCAACGTCGAGACCAGAGTGTTTATTTTAAATTTATACGAGTAAGGAACAAGGTATGGTGAATTGCCAAAGCGCAAAAATGTTATCTGAATAATATTTTAAAAAGAACGTTATAGCGCACAAAGTTAGTCGTGAGCCTCGGGAGAAAGTAGCTTCCTATCGAAAAGTAGGGAAAGCTAGGAAAATTTGTACGAAATTATATGGCGACAATGACAGGGGTCATCGATAGAATATTGTAAAGCGTAGGTTGCGCGACGCTAAGCTCTTTGGGCGTATCGCAAGGGAGAAGCCACTTTTAACTGAGCCAAGTCGCGGTAAAGGTTCGAGTTTGCCAAGAAATACAGCAATGGCTCAGCGGTGAAACAAGAATAAATAGTTTCATCTGATGGCAAAGCCACTGTCCCCGGCCCCGGGTCAAAAGGCATATGACCCTAAACAAAATGGTGGAATTATTTTCATATAGGAAGCAATGTCGTGGCGTGGTATGGGTCCAATTAAAAAAATTTAAGGAGGAATGGACATATTCGAATATAAATATAAGAAATATCACAGAATACACTCTTGCCATACGCTAGAATATGATTACCTTCACATCACTTGGAGGGCGGCGTACACGACAAATTGGCTGGAAGACAAAATGGTCACGGTTTTGGACAGGCCTTTGTGTAACCCTGATTTTAATCCAATTGTAAGAAAAACATTCAACAGAACATATGGCCAAAAACTAGTGTTGTCTATACCTCACAGATTACAAACTGTAATCGAAAATCGAGACTATGCTACTAAACATTGAGTTATAATAATTATTTTAACTAACAAAATTTCTTTTAAAAATGTCAGCGTTTCTAATTATGTGCACTACCAATTATCATGTGACACACAAGGGTTAAGATAACGGTATTTTATGTCCATTCCCGGAGTTTTTCAATTAGTGTGCCCTTATAGGAAGGAAATGGTTTTAACATTTCATGGAGACTCTGCAGATCCTCACGGCGAGATATTTGTTATGTTATTAGGAAAATAAGAATATTTTTTTAGCGTTTCCAATTACGTGCATTAAATCTAAAAATATCAATAACTATTTAGTTAGATTAGTATTTAGATTTCTAACTGTATACTTCATTCATGAAATAATGCAATGATACAAGAAAATCAATTAAAACATGATAGACGTAATGTATGCAGAGACAAGCACGTCTCGTGCGCATGGCGGTTGAGACTAATCGAGTAGAGGGCGATTCACCAGTCACCTATGCAGCGTGCATTGGCTAGTCAAATGGTATTGAATTGCTCGCATATTTTACTAAAAACTCATACAAATTAATATGAGAACAGTAAATACTTAAAATTATTGTTAATTATTTTACTTATACGGCGAGCTTGTAGAAAAAGTGTACGAAAGAATACAAGCGATAAAATATGTTTTATTTATTTGAAAATAAAAATGTTGGTCTAGAAAATAAAACGTTTGCCAAAATCTGCGTTCAGTAATTAAATTCATAATCTTTTTATGTCTAATATTTTGCATTAATAATGATTTGTAATCTTCTCGGCATTGATTCAAAAAGAATAAAGAATTAGCTCTGCACTAATTAGTTCCCATTCTTTCAGTTAAATTTCACTGAAACCTTTTATTGGTTATTTCGTATTTACTTTTTCCTAACTGGTGTACGAGATTGTGCAACTATGTGGCAGTATAGTTAGGGTCATTGTCTCTCTTGAACCTTGCAAGATTGTTTTAAAGTACATATAAGTTCTTATCCATAATTCCCAAAACTAACTTCTCTATGCCGGGCTGCCGCCCTATACGCCCATGACTTTACCACCTCCATTTTTTTTATAATTCGTGCAGGTTCCAGAGTTACGCTCTTATGATGTTTGTCACTCAACCTGGACGGAGTGCAGATGGTTTGTGTCGAAGATGTTCCTTCACTACTCTCCGGGGGTGGTTGTCTTGGGATTCGACTGAATTTGTCGCGTTTGACAGTACATAATTGTATTCCATGCCATTAAGATGTTATGTATATTGGAAATGCATACGCAGAGTATGAATTTTGAAGTGATCTTATACTGCGAGTGTTATGCCTTCGTCATAATCGTCCGTCTTCTGCAAGGTGAAAGATCTGCTAACTTTCTCGTAAATTTACAAAAGACCGTCGATAACAGAGGGAGATTTAGTAGAAGTCATCGGCATCTTATTAGGTAGTGTGAGAAATGTTTTGGGTTACAGAAAGATATGTGCAAAATGTTAGCATTCGCTACTTCAACATTTGGATCGTTAAAAAACAAAATTAAGAGGATATTGTGCGTCGTTCTATCTCCTGGATATACCAATATGTTCCTACCAAGATGATAACACAAAGAGCTAAGGAGTAGTGTGAATTCGATGCTTCGGCTTTAGAACGAGTTAGGGCTAAGGTTTCTGTATCATTATTTTGAGCTATAAAAGGAATTTTGTTCGTAGATTACCCCCACACTGGTAAAACAATAAATGCAGACTAGCTATTATTGCAACCTTTTGGACAAACTGGATAGGTATAAATTAAAATAAAAAACATTCATCAGCCTACTTTCATACAACTCAAGAATAGATCGCGAAAATATGAACTGTTGCAATATCTCCCTATTCGCCAAACTTGGCTTCATCAGACTTCTAGCTGTTTTCATATCTCAAAAAAATACATGCGTGGAAATGGAATCCATATATTAGAAGATCACTGGATCAAGTGTATTGTAGTTGAGAGAGATTATATTGAGTAATAAACTATATTTGAAACCATAAAATAGTGTTTTTCTTTTCGAACGAAAAACTAATTATTTACAGACGGCGCATCAGACATATTTTCCGGTATCATTGGTTTAGTCTGTAAAATATTCCTACTCGTCAGTTGAAATGCATCAATTATCAATATTAGACACAGTATACTTATCAACATTAAAGTATATTATGTAACCACTAAAGAATATGCACTCCACAGAAGATTACTGAATTGGTTACTCTACTAAAGTTCCCTCTTAATAGGAAATTTTAAATAATTTTCCCAGAAACCATCCATATCGGCGTGTATGAGAGTGCCCCTCCTAAAAGACCATAAAGTGGGAAATCTCTTCGTACATACATATATTATAATGGATAAGATGAAGTAAACTTAATTGATTTCATGGTCACACATCAGTCAAAAAACGTGATTCTCCAGAGTTATTCTAATGTACTTTAAATCATGTTAGATTTTAGAACTTAATCATATTTCCTCATTTTTTTTTAAGTATACATATGTATATATGTACAATATTGGGATTGGAAGTTCAGAATCAATATAAATTCATTCGGAGATGCAAAACAATCACTACTGAGCTAAGGAATTGATTAAATTCACTGAAATCGTAACAAAAAAAAGCATTGAAAGAGGAAAAACATTAACTTTAGTTTTATCAAATACTGCTAAACATGTATGTACATATTATTTAGTTTGGTTGCTATCGAAAGCAGTGTATATACAATTGTAGATATCGTAGCTTAAAAAAGTATTAGTCCATTGCATATAAAAGCGGGATGACGTCATTCCCGTCTCATTGGTCACATTTTCTTTTTATAATTATGTTCTGTTTTCAAAACAAATATTAATGCAAAAATTATTTCGAATTATTCATTGTGAAGATCGACATCAACATAGAACAAATATATAGCAGTCAGTTGCCTTTTTGGAAAAATGTGCACACGTGAAAACTTACAAAAACTAGGCTGAACCGGCAATGTATTATGATGACCAGTACGAATGTCCACGAAATTTCCGAAAATAAAACCTTAAAATCTTGTTCGATATCTATTTTTTTTTTTGTTGTAATTGTAATTTTGATCGTCCTATTTCTTGAATTTGGAGCGCCGGATTCGTAAAAGAAATCAACTCCGCACGAAAACGAGTGAACCAAAAAATAAAGTACTAAATTTCCCAATGAGAAAATCCCTTTCCACAACGAAAAAATTATCACAATACTACGAAAGGATGCACATCATCGCTCATGAACGCGATTTGTCTTCAACCAAATTATTCTCATTCTCCTTTACACACTATTCGTCAAATAAATTAAATTTGTATGAATGTATGGAAGTGAAAGCGAACAGAAATACAAAGAAAAAAGCTATTATCAAAAGACACAGTGACAGACAAACTGTCTTTTAAATTCTATACTCGCCAACAAACTTACTATTGTATTCACTCCCGAAAAGTACGTAACGCGAGACTACCGTATGCACTTAATGCCGCGACTTTACATCAATAAATTCAAATAAAAATGTCCTCTCCTCAAGTTGCTGCGATTCCATGAGCGGTGTATGTATTATACTACATGTTCAAATATAAATCCACACACATACGCAATTATCTCTACATATAAAAATACACTTTTTTTATGAGGGTCCCACTAAGTATATGCAAGTGCCTAATGGAAAAAAAATCCCAATATAACTAAAAAGCACACGCCCAGTTGACGCATATGTGAATAGAATACTAGAAGTAAACTATAATTATGAAGAATTTTCCAAAAATTCCAATGTTACACTTTCGACTGCTTCTTACTAATTTGTCTTTTCCCTTATCCCACTTCATTACGTCACTGGGTGGTGTCAATGCCGGCGCGTCTTCTTTTTTCATTTCCTCTTTTTATTTTGACTTCAAATTAGATTTTTTATTCAAATCGCGGTTCGAGTACAAGCACAAAATTCAAGTTGAAATATATACTCAATATCTGGCAATGAATTGTCAGTTTCAAAGTAGTAAATTACCTTTCTGGATCCAACAAATTCAATTATAAAAATAAATATCAAGCACAACGCGTTCGTTAACCGGAATGCACAACATTCGAAGCAATGCGAATACGAACGACTCTCCCTTATTTCTGTGAAGAATTTCCCTCGGCGACAGCGACGACGGGTCGACTATTGGACAAAGTGGTTTGTGGAATATTGGTTGAATTTCACAGAGGGAAATATTTTCATTTTTCACCGAAATGTTGGCAATCATGTGTTGAACTTTGTTTACTTTATGTTGGAGTGGGTACGATAATATTAAATTCAGGTTTAAGGAATTTTTTTTTCCGCATGCGTTTCTATGCGTCGATGATGTCAACACGGAAATAACCCCGGGAATTCAGTATTTGGGAATAAGTTTAAATATTTGACTTTTAACTTATCTCGAAAAACCCACGAAAAGTATGGAAACAATTCAAAGAAAAAAAAAACAGATAATGAAATAGTTTTCTTGTTTCTCCTAGAATTTTGGATCTAAAATATTTGTTATTACTCATTTAAAACAACCTGTCATCGAAATCCATCTATTGTCGGTTAGACAATACTGCTGGCATATGAACGACCGGCGCCGAAAGTCTACATCTACATATGTACATACTATGTGTTATATTATAATAATTTGTATGTAATATTCCAGTAATTAGTTTATAACCAGTATAACCGTGGCGTAATATTTATGAAACAAATAGAAAGGAATAAATTATAAACTCAAGCCCTTTTTAAAAAGCATTTCAAATTAACCTTCGATATACACTACGATTTGTAAAGCGTAGGTATATCCGCCTCAAGTTAGAATTATATGTTCACGCCTGGACCAGTGTTAGAGCTCGTTGGATCTGCTAAGAAACATCGAAAGTCAGAGGTAAAAATCATGGGAAATGCTAGCATTACAAAATCATCGCTTTAATATTGCAGACATGTTTCCTGCCACTCCGTTGGTCTCTGGTTGCAACACTCGCATGTTCAAAAAATAAGGTGACCTTTTGAATTTCGCGGGCAAAATACATACAAAAATACAAATACATTCTCTCTCCGCCAAAAGCATTGATGTTGGCGGACTACGTCTCCTCGACCCCGGAGTGAGACCGATCTACAGAACCTTTACTCCACATGAATTCATTGTTCCTACTCAGCTGTCAAAAGCCCGACCGCTCGAACGCCGCATTGTGATACGGACGTAAGAGTTTTGTTGTATTGAACTTTAAAAACAAACAACTTTTAACAGTATCCAATGCTGAGTGTGTATCATTCTGTTACTATAAAATGTTTGCACCATGGTTTCATATTTTTAGTATGTTTTTAAAATTAATTTTCAATATTTATGTGAGCGAGGATTTTAAAGCTAACACTTTTTATTAAAGCCAAGTATTATGTATCCATTTATAATAATGTTTTATATTTAAATATCAGAAATATTTATTTTTGTAAACTTGAACGTTAAGATATTTTTATGGTCATCTTATGAAATAGATAAAGTGTAATCATTCCTTAACCTTGTGGTAACATTTCACCACGCAAAAATGTACAAGATCTGTCGAACAGAGCTGTCAACGTTTAACAGTTGTGTTTAGTTCTTTGAGAGTTTAGTTGGCGTTTTCGTGTACGGGGAATGCCGGTGTCAATTAAAATCCCGACACCCAAAAAAGAACGGTAAGCTGAATTAAACATTTACTGCGCATTTGCCTTTGCTCTTCACTTAGTATTTGTACGTTAAAATTGATTAAAATTGCAGGCATTCATAAACGTATACATCTTCCCGTGATTTGTAAAACTGTTGAAGAATGGGACGTAGTCCCTCACCTGCACATAGGCGCCGAGAAAAAGAACGTAGTGAAAGAAAGAAACGTCGCGATCGACGTTCTCGCGAGCGGGAACGCGATCGTGAGCGGGAAAGAGATCGCGATGGTGGAAGCCGTCGTGTGCATAGACGTCGCTCAAGAGAGCGAGAGCGCGAGAGAAGTAGCACGGAGAGGTCTCGGAGGCGCTCGAGGTGAATAAAGTGTAGTGTATACCAACCACGATGAAACATAAGTATATTTTTATTACTATTTTTACTATAATATTGATATTCAAACTAAGTGAATACTCATAGGGAAGTTATAAAATGTTTATGGCATGTTGAAGAATTATTTTGGTAAATTGTGTATTCGATTGCAGTGCTGCCATTCATTTCACCTCTGGTGAAATTGTAAGTTTTGACAGCCCGCCATCAGTCCTGATTTACCACCACGTGAAATTGGACAAATTTGTGAAATACGGAATTCGTGAAAACCGTCACATTTTTATTTTGTTCTTTTGGAGCGTTTATTCGAACAGTTAATATTAAAAAGTTAATACGTTATAATGGCATACCGAGTACAGTTTGAAAGGAATAACGATATTGGGGTGTTTAGTAAATTAACAAACACATATTGTTTAGTGGCAATCGGTGGTTCGGAGGCTTTTTATAGCGTGTATGAGTCAAAATTATCGGAGGTGATTCCAGTTGTACATGCAAGCATTGGAGGTTGCCGTATAATTGGCCGACTCTCAGTTGGCAATCGCAATGGATTGCTGGTCCCAAATACAACAACCGATGTGGAATTGCAGCATCTTCGAAATAGTTTGCCGGATAGTGTGAAAATCCAGCGAGTAGAAGAGCGGCTCTCAGCTCTTGGAAATGTAGTTGCCTGTAATGATTATGTAGCACTTGTGCACCCAGATTTAGATAAAGAAACTGAAGAAATTATTGGCGATGTTTTGAATGTAGAAGTTTTTCGACAAACAATAGCAGAAAACACATTAGTCGGGTCGTATGCGGTTTTAAACAATAAAGGCGGTATAGTGCATCCCAAAACATCTATTCAAGATCAAGATGAGCTTTCCTCATTGCTTCAGGTACCATTAGTTGCTGGAACTATCAATCAGGGGAGTGAGATTCTTGGTGCCGGCCTCGTCGTTAATGATTGGACTTCGTTTTGTGGCATGAGCACAACATACACCGAGATGTGTGTTATAGAAAATGTTTTCAAATTCGATGGGGCAAGCATCCCCAAGGTGACAACGAAACTAAGAGCAGCTCTCATTGAAGATATGTCCTAAATATTTAGTAGAACAAATTGTAAAAACACGTTTATATGTTAAAAAACGAAATACAGCTCTTATAGAAAGATAAAATGAGTTTCTTTTAACCTTCGTTTATGGTCGAAACTGAACGAGTTCTTTGACCCTTGCACGCTTTACACAAGGAGAAAGAAAATGCACCAGAATTCTAATTAATATATGTTAGTATGGGGATACTTAATCTCGCTAGAGGATCAATATAATTTTATGCACAGAATTAGTCGATTTTTGTTTGTGTCAACTTTCATGTTGGTTTCATAGTTAACTTGTCCGAAGAAATTGTATTTTGTTTGCGTTAGTACATTTCTGCTCCAGAAATGCTGAGGATGTAGCACGAGGGCTTGGTAAAGGTGCAGATTGTGACCCCCACCCCCCGAGGGCTTTTATTGACGAACAATTGTCGAAAAACAAAAAACATTGACAAGTGGTACAAAGAGTTATAAGAAGGCAGAAAAAATGTGGTTTCCAACCGGCCAAAAACATCAACAGATGAAGGCGTCAAGGAAATCAATGTACCGGCAGCCAAATTGATTAACTCTGTTGATATTGTCGGCATTGTGTGGATCGATTCAAACAGTTTTAAAAGACTGGGATTCGAGGCGTCGCATCTGGTTAAAACCAATGATTTCTGAATAGGTCATTAAATGTATGTTAACTTGAGGTGGGTGTTAGATTTTCCTCTGGATATTCAATAAACTATAAATATTACTCCGAGGATACGGTATCAAGTCCTTAGAACAGATTCAACGTGAATCGCTGCTTGTGAAAAACTGCTTCGAGAATTTGAAAAAAAAAATTACGAGGGTGGCTAACTTAGCCTATAAAAGAAAAACAAAAAAATTGGAGAAATGCCGATTTATTTTTCAATAGTCTCCTTTTAGCTCGATACACTTGACCCAGCGAGCCAACTTCTTTAACCCGTCTGAAAAATACGTTTTCTCGAGGTCTGCAAAGTAGGCCTCCGTAGCGGCGATTACCTCCTCATTCGACTGAAATTTCTGCCCGGCGAGTGACTTTCAAGTTTGGAAACAAGAAGAAGTCGCACGGGGCCAAATCTGGAGAATACGGTGGATGGGGCAGCAGTTCGTAGCCCAATTTGGCCGTGGCGAGGATGGAGGTGTGAGCCGGTGCGTAATGATGGTGGAAGAGCACTTTTTTCTTCGCCAAGTGGGGCCGTTTTTTCTTCAATTCGGCGTCGAATCGGCCCAATAATTTGGCATAGTACAGCCCTGTGACAGTTTTGCCCTTCTCCAGGTAGTCGATGTGGATCACACCTTGTGAATCCCAGAAAACGGTGGCCATCACCTTTCCGGCTGATGGGGCAGTCTTCGCCTTCCTCGGAGCACGTTCGTCGGGTGAACTCCATAGTTTCGACTATTCCTTGGTCTCTAGTGTGCACCAGTGGATCCATGTTTCGTCGACTGTCACGAAACGACGCAGAAACTCCTTCGGATTGCGCTTAAACAGCGTCAAACACTGCTCTGAAGTGGTCTCACGGTTGCACTTGTTGTCCGGAGTGAGCAAACGCGGCACTAATCGCGCCGACAGCTTTCTCATGCCCAAAATTTCATGCAGGAAAGATCACGCGATCTTTTGAAATGCCTTCTGTGTCAGCTATCTCGCGTACCTTCAATCGGCGGTCTGCCAATACGAGATTTTTGTCATGTTATCCTCCGTGGTAGCCGTTTTCGGGGCACCTGGACGTCGCTCAACAGAAACCGACGTGCGACCACGTTGAAACTCGTTAAACCAATTTTTGATGGTCGCCATCGAAGGAGAAGAGTCACCGTACACAGCATCCAAACGCTCTTTGATTTCGCTGCGCGATTTCACTTCCAAAAACAAGAATCGAATCACCGACCGATATTGCTCTTTTTCCATTTTTCTAAAATCCGCGGACACTCCCGCTTCCACACGGGCTCAAAACAAAACTACGAATCCGATTCGACATTAGCCATCTACTACTACACGATAGTAAGTTGCTCTTGCGATACTGGCGCCTTCTGGCGGTGAGGCTAAGTACTTATCTGACCACCCTTGTAACTTGTCAGCAAAGGCCCCCTAAGTAGTGTAACAAAAATTACTGATTATTTTAAAGTTTTCAAAACTTACTTTTTATACTTTCTCCGACGACGTAAGATACGCAAAGGCATAGTTGGTTTAAAACGTACCGAATTCACTGGTGATTCTCCTAGCCGGGGGGCTAACAAAACCTCGTTAAACAAGTAGATTTAATTTTGTTTTACGCAATTTCAATCTATAGACAAGGCAAAATAAGTAAATGTTGTCTTTGTAAGTATGTACTTATAAAAATCACGATATTTATTAGGATATTTAAAAATGGGCAGAGGATGGCAATGCGTACAATGAAATCTGATATTAAAATTGATATTCGAAATTAATCTTACCGGCAGATAGAGCGTTTAGTCAAACCGAATGATCACAAATGTAAAAAAATATCAAGAAGATGTAAACGCAAACTAGGCATTAGAGCTTTAAGGAAGATTAACCGCATGACGGAACGAAAATAAAACAAGATCTCCAGTTGTATGTGGCCACCTCAAAGACTCGAAGATGTCTTAAAGAATTTGCGTTATCTCGAAAGAACCCAAGAAGAAAACCGTTGGTAAGCCAGAGTCAGGTAGAAAAATGACTCAAATTTGCATCGATTCACCTGTATTTGTCGGTCAGGAAATCCCGTAATATTTTGTGTTCGAATGAATCCAAAATTGTGCTATTCGGTAGCAGTGGTCGCCGATACGCTCGTATGTGCAAAGTCCTGCGAATGCACCTAACGACTCTAAATTCACCAGCATATTTTTATTTTTATGGTCCTGGCACGATATGTCGCATAAAGGGCAAAATGGATGCAAAGGCTTATGTTCACATACTAGATTCGGTAATGATGCCTTTCGTTGAGGAGGATATACCATTATAGTATTATAGTGGGTTTTTACGCAAGATACGAGGGGTGACAAGAGTAATGGTAATGAAAATAAAACGGTGATTATAGCTACAAAATGATTTAATTTTCTACGTAGCTTCCTAACAAGTCAATTAGTATGCCATCTTTTATCTACACCCAGGAAATCCAGGATTCCCTTAGAAACAAAAAAATGTATGTCTTGACTCTCCCATAACGCCTCAACAGCGGTCATAACTTCGCTATCGTCTTTCATACCTGGGATGTGTTTCTTGAACCGAGGAAAGGGATAGAAGTTACTGGGAGCTAGATCTGGCGAATAGGGCGGGCGTTCGAGCAATTCGAATTCCGTTTGATGAATGGCATCGTCACTGCGGCTCTTCGTGAGCCGGTGCGTTGTCCTGGTGAAACAGGACTCCAGTTCGCAGTTTGTAGCATCTTTTTTCTTTAGTAACCTCCCGCATGTAACTAATCTGATCTAGCCACAGCAAGGTGGAGTCCAACGGCAGTCCTAGAGGTATTGCTCGAAATTACTCCACTGTACCTTTTTATTAAAAAGGTTGCAGTTCGTAGTGCAATCAGACTCCTCCGCTCGGAAACAGACCAGCCATGTAGACCATTGGGTCACATGTCCATCCTACAACATCTTCATGAGCTGGATATGATTACCACAGTTTCGAACGCACCATACACGTCCACCTTTGATAAAAGATTTGAGATATTGATCCCAAACCGCAGAGCTTGAGAAAGCGGCGATCCCTAGCTAAATGTCAAAGCCCTCAGGTGGTATACAGATGGATCCAAGATGAATTCCGGTGTTGGCGCTGGCATCTTTGGACCAAATCGGAAAATATCAAAAGTCCTGGGAACGAGTCTTAGTGTCATCTAAGCCGAAAGGTTCCAGCGAAAGGTACATAGGTGCCGAACCTTTTTGCGGAATTCCCAAGTCAAATATTAATTTTCTCTAAGACAAGTGGGAAAAGTCGCAACACCTGCACTTTTGGAACAGAACAAACAAACACTCTTAATATTATTAAATATAATAGAGTCGATATCAGAAGACTGGTCAGCTACCTTTCGGGACACTGTAGTCTGAGATAATCTTTTAACAGAATTTACCTTTCGTTTGAAACCGAGTGTCGACTCTAGAGGACGAGAAATATGCAGAGCACATACTATGCGAGTGTGCTGCGCTCTGCCATCTTAGGAAGCGTATCCTTCTCAGAGAACTCATGACTCCTCGGCTCAGCTCCTTCTTCTTCTTCTTTTTATTCCGGCGTCGTTATGGTCAGAAGTGTAGGACCATAACCTTCCCACTTAACTGCATTCCTACTGGTCCGCTTGTGGGGTCCGCCGGTTTGACCTCAGAAAGTAGCGGCAGGCTTCCCGGTTTGGGATTACTTCATCGCTGAGGCCAATCAAATGCTGGTGTTTCTGCATTTGTTTGCACCAATTGTTTTTCGGCCTGCCTTTTTTGGGTGTTGAAATTGGAACGTTGATTGATATTGCCTTTTGGAAGGGGTTCAAAGGATCTCTCCTTTGAACATGGCAATACCAACTGAGTCGGTCGCGCTCTATCTTTCTTGTGATGGTTTCTTTTACGTGGATGCTTCCTCGGATCTTTGAACTTCTAATTCTGTCACGCTTTGTTACTCCCGCTGTCATGCGAAGCATCTTCATCTCAGCTGCCGTTTATTTGCTCTCATACTTTTTGTGCATTGGCCAGCATTGTGAACCGTATGTGAGCGCCGGACGTACAACTGAAGTGTAGAGCCTTCCTTTCAGCTTAGGGGGCATTTTTCGATCACAGAAGATGGCGGAGTTTTCCCGCCACTTCATCCACCCTACGCTTACGCGATGGTTGATGTCGTCATCACAAGTTGCTTCTTTATTAATCATAGATCCCAGATATTTAAACTTTTCACACTTGGGAAGCACTCTTCCATTCAAGTAAATGTCTGGAATAGGCTGATGAGGGTCAGAGAACGGGCAGCACAGATACTCTGTCTTCTTTGAACTAATACGATACCCGTGTCCCTCAAAAATGTCCACCCACATATCAAGTGCTCGTTGTAGGGACGCCTGATCATCACTTATAATGGCTCCATCGTCAGCAAAGAATAGCTGGTGCACATTGGGGTCCGTCACTTTTCCTTCAAGCAAGCAATCAAGGACTGCTATAAAGAGCAGTGGGCTGAGGACGCTCCCTTGGTGTACACCGACTTTGATTGCGAACTCTTCGGTGACTCCTGCGGTGCATCTTATTCTTGTCGTTGCTCTATTGTACATGTCCATGATCGCTCGCACGTAGGTTTCTGGAACTCCTTTTTGTCTTAGCGCTACCCATAAAAGATCTCTTGGTTGCCGGTCAAAGGCCTTCTCAAAAAAAGCAGCAGTTACGATGGCTGCTATTCAAGAAACGGCATTCTGCTCGATTAACTTGATCTAGCCAGAGACTTCTCCCTCTTTCTCCGGCTCAAGGAACACGTCCGAGGCGCAAGAAATTTGAAGACGATAGCGAAGGTATGACCGCTGTCTGGGATCCGAGGAAACGAGATCACCGATGAACTCGAACAATAAAGACAAGGTGTCTCTCCGGTAGTACAATGGACCAGTATTTGTGTCTGAGTTTTGACTTATTAGGAGACTTTATGGAGAAATTAATCATTTTTTTTTTAAATGATCACCCCTTGATTTAAGCCATTTACCGAAAATTCAAAGCTGTGGCAGACAGTTCCGCTTCAGTTCTTTAATGAGATGTATTTTGTATGGTCTTCCACTTAGCACAATCCCAATTGCTGCGAACCACGGGAAAGGGACAAATCACTTATTAACATTTTTTACAGAACACGAATTTAATAATTCGTAAACATTGTTCGGGTATACGTTTTTGATGAAATGGCAATGTTAACTGAACTGTTTGACTTTGACACATGCCACGAATCACGCTTTGGCTGTCAAAAATAATGGTATCGTATTTTTTCCATCAAAGGCAATCTTGTCAATTTGGGCCAAAAAGTACTTTAAGTCCTGTTTCATGGCATTTAGGCTTATGAACCGTCTAGTTTGTTGGTGCTTGCTCAAATTTCGAAAAAAGTGGTAATCCGTGGGAGGTTGGATGAAGCAATATTCCATATCCCATTATATGTACAAACCGCATTATAATGCAGTAGAGTGGGATCATGCTATTTACCAGCGACGGCTTTGTTATGCGTTTTTCTACAGTGTAGTTGGATCATGATTGTTTTTCTCCAATTGAGAAACGAATAATGATCAATTCGCTAACTCATTCACTGCACTATCACTATACGATTATCGTATATCATTCACTTCTCGTCGCAGCTGACCCGCGGTGCAAGAAAGGATCTACACGGTGTCTTTTAATCAAGGGTATTTGCTCTTCTAAACATCATAGCGCCTTCTTTTTTTTATATTTTTTATATTAAGGGAAATTGCCTTTATATGTATTGGTGCAGCAATCTTTCTGTAAGGAAAAAAGTGAACTTAATGAACTAATATTGTATATATTTTTATATATAGAAAGATTAAATTGCAAACTTAAAAAAAACTGTGTTTTTAGTTTCTCTCCAAAACCTCATGTTCCAACGATCACTTTAAAATGGTCAGTACATCGGCCTTTTCATATCTTGACAATCTAAGGTGTATGTAATGCATCAATTTTATGAAATTAGCTTTTTCATTTGAGTGAATTGTGACAAATGAATATACAAATAAATTTTATTTTTTTATACATCCATACATCCGTACAGATCTAGGACACGCTCAAGGGAGCGAGCTTATCCTTCAGTTTCATCACGAGCAAGAACAGAACGACCAAAAATCAGTGAAGCCGACTTAGAAGGCAAGACACCAGACGAAATAGAAATGTTAAGGACAATGGGATTTTGTAATTTCGACACAACTAAAAATAAGAAAGTAGACGGTAACGATGTTGGGGAAGTGCACGTTATACTAAAACGTAAATATCGTCAGTATATGAATCGTAAGGGTGGTTTCAACCGACCGCTTGATTTTGTTGCTTAGTTATGATTGTTATTTATACTCTTTTTTTTGTACGTTTTACTTTATTATTATTAACATATATCCGATATTAAGACGTATGTAAGGAACTCCACGATGACAAGTATATATTGTCCGAGGTGAATTAATATTAATGACACTCCTGCAATTTTCTGCCATAGACCGGTTTACAAAATTTTCTAAATTTCCACTAATGTCTAGATAACCTTGAATAAGTTAAGTAGAATATGATGACTCGATTTTTGGGTCTGTTATAATCAAAATCTTACAGCTCAATTTGTTTGTTAGACAATTGCCTGTTTTTTGTTAATCTTTTTTATTTTGAATTTTGATGTCTTACATCAATCAATCAATAATTGCCATTGAAAAAAAAGAATATTAAGGTTTACAATTCAAATCAGTACATTACACATATTGAACTGTATCAAAATTTTGAATGATGGTATATTTGTATATATATATGTCATGTAAGAATACAAAATTTATAACATACACTGCACCCTAACAACACCTTTTCCCCCTCATTATCCTCCACTCAATGCAATAGTACAATTTTTATACACAGAGTTTTATTTATAAAAAAAATATATATTTATACACAACACAACCAACCCCATCCTCAAATATCCTGTAAATAATACCCAGCAATAGATAATCACTTCATGCCAACAATTCACCACCCCCACCTTACAATAGACCAAATGCAATAGCCTGGATTTTGTACTTTTCATTTTAATCTAACACACAAGTGCCACTTTAAATATAAACATATATACCTCAAAAGGAGCAACTTATATAGAAAATATACCTCATACCAGACTTTTTTTTTATTATAAGTACTTACAAAAAAAAAAAAACAAAAAAAGCTAAGAATGCACATTTGTGCTTGCAGCGTTGTTAACTATTTCGATTTTACATTTTTCGTTCATTCACATCGATTCGTCGACATCCATGATAAATAAGTAAACGAAGTTGCAGGGACTTTTTGTTTTCTCTCTTTGTTTTTATTTTTTTATGTCTTTCATTATACATATTTAAGTAATATTCTTATTACATCAAACACTTCTTGATTTATGATATAATCCTAAGGATTTTAAGATATAAAATTGTAATATGAAATTGTTTGATATAAAATAAAATTGGAATATAGTCACAACAATTGAAACCACATTTTTAATTGAGCAGATGTTGGGAACAAAAATATCTATGGGTAAGTTAGCCTTATTACTATTTCATACCTATAAGTGAAATAACAAATTATATGTGTAAAGCTATTTATTCTTATTTTTTTAAGGCTTATCTAAACATGATGAATATACCCTAGCTAACCCTAACCCGAGTAACTCACGGTTTTGGAAGCATTTTCACTCGACTGCCACTCTCAGTTGACAAATGCGATACGTATGAGTTCATGAGCATTGTCAACGTACCATCGCGAATGAGGTATTTGTCCCTAGCGCCTCAATGGCGGTGGTAGATTATTGGTATACTATTTCAATCTTGCACTAACCTTTCAGTTAAGTTCGATCGCGGTGTGCGCTCGTGGCAATTTGCTTTCGAATCATTTGAACAAGAAAATTGTCGATTCTATTTAGGCCTGCTCTATTGTACAGGGCCTTATTAGGATAATTCTTAATAAACTGGGACTATGGCGTTCTGTTCTTTCTAACATAGACCCTAAGACACTGCCTCTCGAACGCACGAATCTTTTCCATATTAGATGACGCTACATTAAACCATACCGGACCATTCTAGGTGATGAACGGGCTTATTTAAGCCACATAGTATATGATTTTCCCCTGATTCGTAACACTGAACGCTTTTTTAGTTCCAGCAAGACACCGTCTATATATCTGTTGAAATACAGATACTGGTTCAACCAGATACCAACATATCTAACAGCATTTCTCGTCGCTAACGATTGCCCAACGATCGCCAATTTCCTCCAGTTCTTTCTAGTATTCCCTGAGGCCCTATACAACGGAGTCTTAAACTGTATCATTTTTGACTTTTGGAAGCTTGCAATCATCGCAATACGAGTATCTCTTAATATGATCGAACTCACACTGCAGCATTGCATTAATGACCTTAATTTATGGATCTGATTTGTACGCTACTAAATCATCTGCATACGCTATTGAGTGGTTGAGAAAATCTATAAGATAGCTTGTGCAGATTTTAAACAGTATCAGAGGTTTTTAACAACAAAGATTCTGCTCGAAGTATCGTCAGGTTTAACAACAAACTTCTTTCTCATAATGCTTACCCTGATGAGCTTGTAGAACAGACCTTTTTAACCCTACGAGGTCGAATACGTTTCCAAAGTGGACCAGACAAGCACCCGTTCATTAGTTACCCATTTGATCAGAACTCTGCTTACTATTTTTTCAAAGACCTTGCCTATATTCGGAAGCAAACTAATTTATCGGAGATTAGCAGGGTTTGTTCTATCTCAATCCTGTTTATTAATAGGGTGGGCCACCACTGTTTTCCAACACACTGGATAATGAATATTATTCAAAATATTGTAGTACAGCGTGGTGAGAATATATACTGATTCAATTGACAGATGTCTTAAAACAACGTTTGGGATACCATCTATTCGCGTCGATTTTTTATTTTTAAGTGAGTTCAAGATGCATGGGAGTTCATTCCTTCTTACAAACAAACGGGTAGAAGTTCGGTCATTGGCGACAATGCCATTCGCAAGGTTTTCATCATTGAATACGGTTATTCTCAGATCGTCAATTCTCTATTTCTGCACGTTGCTGTGAATTTTCAAGCTCGTGATTGCGGTGAGCAGAGCTGTTTTCTTCTACGGATTTGGCAAAGGCCAGACGCACGGAGAATTGTAGCCGTTTAGAATCAAATGGAAAGTCTGTTGGAATCATCAGGATGCGCAGAATCAAAACGAAATCATTGCCAATAACGTTCTTTATAAGCCAGTCTCGTTCTATTGCAGAACGATTTTCTATCCGGAAAATAAATGTAGATCTAGATTTTATATCTATATCTTAGATCGAGATATTATATGGTTCATTCAGAAGTGTACCCTCACCTCTACAGAAGCACCAAATCAGCTTGGATGTTTGCAGCAATGTTCAAAGGATAAGTCACAAATATTCGTAACATCAGTTGTGAATGCGAAATGATCAAGAAGTGCTGACGAAGGCATAACACAGCATAAGATCACTTCAAAATTCATACTGTGTGTATTTCCAGTATAACACCTTAATGACATGGAAAACAAAAAAGGGTACTGTGAACTACAGCCTACGCAAATTCAGTCGAATCTCTCAAATCCTATCAAGGACAACCACCCCCGGAGAGTAGTGAACAAATATCTTCGACACAAATCATCTGCACCCTGTCCCTGTTGTGTGACATTATAAGAGCGTATACTCTTGAACCTGCACGAATTATAAAAAAAATCGTAAAATTACGGAATGCTCCTAGTCATACCTCTAGAGAGTAAACTACGAAATTCAGACGATAGCATAGCCCCACTCATCCTAAGGACCAGTTTACTCGCTTGACTAAACTTATCATAAACGTGTGTTTTATGAATTTAAACTATTTCGGACAACAAATGCGAAGTTTTGAAATAAATCTCTTACAAGAGAGACGCTGTATTTAATTTGGGAGCAGCTTGGAATAACTTTAACACTTTTGTCATTGATATACGAGTATGTTA
This sequence comes from Merodon equestris, assembly GCA_958301585.1. NCBI lineage: Eukaryota > Metazoa > Arthropoda > Insecta > Diptera > Syrphidae > Merodon > Merodon equestris. Next base: position 75,712,429 of record OY284416.1, on the reverse strand, counting down.
GCGTAGCATTCTTGGATCCGAAGTAGACTATTGCGATGAAGATGATAATGCTCATCCCTTGTAATGTTCGTAGATATTCGATCTTGCCGAAGATCATTAGATTGTTATATATGAAATTGTGGAATTGTATGTATAGAGGTAAGCAAGCTATTTGAAAAATGAACAACTTTTTTTTTTTCAACGTTCCTCTTAAGCACATACATATAACTTATTAAAAAAGCCCCGCATCTTCCAACTAATTAACTGTCTATGTTTGAGATGATCGCCCAAACTTCGGAAAAGTTTTTAATCGGTCAGTGGTTAAGACTAATCAGGTAAAACTTCATATTTCAACTGCGCCAGAATCAGAGACGTTGAATGTGCTGCATACGATCTTACATTATCGCGCGGAAGTATGAGACTATCCCTATTTACCAGTGGGGCACCAATCCCTCTAGTTTTTAACAGACAATGTTTGCTTTCGGGCTTCGATCTGGGTCTGAATGCTTCGATCGCCACCTTGCAATAGATGTGCCAAGGTGCATTTGCTAGTGGGTTCTTATCTAGCATAAAAACCCATTGCTGTGGCATATCCTCCTCAGCGTAAGGCATCATTACCCATTCTAGTATGCGAATGTTAGCCATAGTATCCATTTTATGCGATATATTGGGTCAGGACCAAAACAAGTCCAAATCAAAACTGATTTTTTAGAAATTCATTTTGAAATGTAACGAAACTGCAGCTATAACTTTTAGTAGAGCTGTATATACATATCTATACAAATAACTTGGCTTGTAAGAGATATTTTTCTCTGAGCCTCATTGCCGATAATACTGGTACACAACAAGTAACTAATGATGATTTCCTTTCTTTCACGTTAATGCTTTATTTAATGTTTTCTTAAAAATAAATATCCAAATGTTATACAATATTCGCGTAGTCCAGAGTCAATGACAATTTCAAATACATAAAGTAGACCGTTAAATTTACATAATATTCAATATATAGCATAATTAATTTTCTATGGTTGACTTATTCAGATATTTCTTTATAATTTTGCGCGCGATTTTAGAGCGACGCTTTCCAGTACCCCAGTGTCTTCCAAATGCTTAAATAACATTGACAAATATTCTTCTCGGTGCATAATGTAATGAGCAGCATGTAAAGATTTTTCCCAACATTTGAATATAACTTTTATATTAGCCCTTTCCCAGTTATCAGTAACCGCTCGATTGGATTTTTCTGGACCAATGACGTCATTTTTTGATACGAAAAAAAGAGCTGGGACCTTGAGCAGCGTCGAATGAAACATTTGACTTGAGCGCATATAGTGGACTGTAGCTTGGTTGTGGAATGTTTTAAGATGATACCTACATATATTGAAAATTTGAAAGAATGATATTTAGTAAATAATATGACTTTTTTGACTGTTCAAAACTCACAAAACATAATTTCGTAAAGCGCTCGCCAAACGTGCGTTCTTTGGGAATATCGATTTTGGAAGACCAACTGGAATCTCAGTGATATCGGCAGCACTGTCCCATACTTGAGCTACTATTCTGTCCAGTATTGGTTGATATCTAAAATGAATATACGAGTATATTGCGATTTATATTATCATAATAATAAAAAAGTAAATAAGTTGATAAATTGACAATTTGATTATTAAGCATCAATAAACCATTTACCAATGCAGCGGTATTTTACCTCAAAACCAATTAGTTGTATCTTACATATGCGTAGGTAAGGTGAAAAGTTCTCGGCCTAATACAGAGATGGCGTCTCAATTATCAAAAATGTATGTTTCTTGCCATTAGTTTCAATTTGTTTTCTCAAATAGTTAGTCAACACGAATTTTTGCAGTAGATGTCTTCGTTGAAATGTGTTAACTTGAATGTCATGGGGTCATAAAATTCTCCGTTTCGGATGGATTAACTCCTGAGGAAAGTCATACGAAGTTGACAAAAAATTACGGGGACTCTGCTCCTTGCTCTGCGTTAGATGGGGTCCCCATTTGCTGATTTTCGATTTTAGCAACAATCTTTGGACCGGTTCAATACAGACATGGGTCCAGTACTACACACCAGAAACGAATCAGGAGTCCAAACATTGGGTGGAAGCCGGTGGTTAAATGCCAAAGAAAGCGAAGTCGATCGCATCTTCCGGAAAGGCCATAGCCAGCGTGCTTTTGGATGCAAAAGGATTCCTTTTAATTTATTACCTTCCAAAAAGCAGAACAATTACAGGCGAATATTATCTCAACCTTCTTGTGTCTAGCTAGATATCAAAGTTCGCGAGAAGAAATCATCTTTCTTCAGGACAATGCAGCTGTACGCAAGGATCTGTTGGCGGTGGGGAATCTGCGGAATTAGGGGTACGATTTGCTCGGCCATCCCCCTCCTCTCCTAATTTGGCAATCTCAGACTTCCACCTGTACCCAGATTTGAAGAAACTCATTTCTGGGAAGAGCTTGGACCCAATCAAGCAGTTGAGAGAGAGTAGATGAATATTTTCACAGCTTTACAGCCTCTAACTTCCGGGAAGGAAAATTATGTTGAAGAAACGCCCGATCAAGTGTATTGGTCAAAGAAGATTACATATAGATATAAACTGATTTTTTAACTGCATATTCTTTCATCTTTCATTGTCAGGCTGAAATTTTCTCCTTACTCTCACACATATCAGTTTGTAACCTGCGCATTTTTTCGGCTATTCTTTTCCAATTGCCATGAAATGCACAAAAACTATTTAATACTGAAACTATTATTGAAATAAGTATTTGGGATATATGGCTCATTCAGCCTGCAAGTTTCATTGTGTCAACTTAATTTTGAAATGGATATATGTATAGGAAGAGCACTGGAAAACCACAAGAGCAATTAAAAAAGTGTATGAAAGAGGTGTTATCAAGGAGTCCAAGTCCAGGCGTTGGTTTGTAAAGTTGTAAAGAAATTGCAATTTTGATCTTAAGTCGTTCGTTTAGGCCACAAGAACTAGACGATGAGCACCTTAGGTCCACCCTTGCCCTTTGTTTTCCTTTAGTCATATTTGTATCAGTTTTTCAAAAATCCCAGACTTACACGGACATGAACCATTTTCGGCCGAATTATAGTCATATGCTTTTTTAAAATCTACGAATAGTTTGTGTACCGTTTCGTGGAATTCCTATTTCTTTTCTAAAAGCTGACCTATAGTGAAAATCTGATCACTCCTCGAGCGATTCCTCTAAAGCCAAATTGGTAGTCTCCTATTATTTTCTTTGCATATGAAGTCAGTCTCTTCAAGAGAATATTTGACAGAATCTTGTAAAAACGTGGTAACAGCGATATTTTTCGGTAATTGTTACATTATGTTCGGTCATCTTTTTTAGTACGGAAATGATGACCGGGTTTTTTTTATTGCTCGGGGTTGATTTCATTGTTCTATATAGTTGTGATGAGCCCATGTAACTTCTCTATTAATTTTTCTCCTGCATATTTTATTAATTCCTATGGTGTTAGATCGATTCCTGCGGCCTTGTTATCGTAAGCCGATGGCTTGCTTTTTTTCGTTCAATGGTTGGCAGTTCGTTCTACCTCCCCATGTATAGGTACATTCAGCAGTATATCAAAATATCTCCCCCATTGGGCTGCGACCCTTTCGTTGTCCGGAACAAGCTTGCTATTGCGGTTGTGTATAAATTCTGATCTGCCCTGGTATCCTTTTCGTACAGGGTTTAGGCCTGCATACATACATTGCTCTTGGGTTTTTAGTCACACATTCTTCCTGAATGTAAGCAAACTTTTTTCTGCCATAAACGTTTTTTTATCCTGAAGGAGATAGCTGACTTCCTGTCGTTGGGTCTGATATCTTGTAAGCATGATACCTTCACCATTTTCCAGGGCTTAAAGTCTTAGAACATTACGAGCTTTTACTTTTTCCTCACATTCTTCTTTACAATTGCCTGGTTTGTTTTCCGTTGCTTCCTAAACAAGACTTTTTATTGTTGACCATACTGGTTCTACTTGTCGTGTTTCGTCGTTAGTTTCTATATCATCTAGTAGTGCAAACCGGTTATTAATTTCGTCCTGGTATTGATGCTGCATACGTGGGTTCTTTAACTTTAGAACGTTATTTTGTTCACACATCCCTGTGTTCCGCTTCTGTGAATTTGGATTCGGCGTTTAGTTTTGAAAATAATTAGGATGGTCTGAATCGCAATCTGTATGCTTTAACATCTCGTACAATGGTACAGTATTTTCTATCAGAGAATGGTTAATTTAGTTACTCGTTACTCCTCCGATTACTCCGGTAATATCCATCTTGAGTTTAAATGCTGTAATTTTTGTGATCATATTTTTTGAGCTGTCGAAACTAAGACCATTATCGTTTGATGGGTCATGGGAATTTTCTTCTCCTATTGTTTGCTTTTACATCGCTTCGTTTCTTATTTTCTTGTTGTAGTCCCGGAGTACCATTTTAACGTCGAAGAATGAGAAATTGTCGAATATTTCATCCAATGTTTCATCAAATGCGTCCTTTACCTGTTCATCTTTATCGTCCGTAGGACAGTGTACGTTCAGAATTTCGTTGCTGAAGAAGAATCCTGTTCCAAGATTGTGGATATCCGTACCGTCACAAACGCAAGTGTGGCCGTCCTTAACCGTTGTTTCGTTTGAAAGTCGAACTACTTGTACCGCTGTGATATCCCGTGATAGCAATATATGTACTTACTTATTCCTTTGCGTGCTGTTTGGATGTTACCGTCTGTAAACGCTTCGTACGTCCTGTGAGCCTATCCTTAATTATTGTGCATTATTTTTAAGGATGCTTAACCTCGGATAGTTCCCACCCTTGAATAGATCGGGGACCTGGTTTATCCAAGGAAGTCTAAACATTTATGTGTGTCAACGATTTGTGATGCTGCGTGATGAGTGTCGTGTTGTAATGATGTATTGTTGCAATGATGTGAGTGGGTGTAGTGCAGAGTCATCACCTCTGCATCTCCCTCTTGTGTAAAGGGGCAGAGATCCGGTAGCAAATTAGTCGCCTCTTACGACTGGCATTTCGAGCCGAGAATATATTCTAACCCCTATCCCGCAGGGGGGATGTAAACACATATTATTTTAACATAACCACTATCTACCAATATATAAAATATATCCATACCTTTTCATGTCTTTTGACATGATAAGCATCATTTCTCCAAATTGGTAAGCACCAACAGAAAACCCATGCAGGACAATTGGTGCATATGATGAGTTATTTTCTAAAAACCGGAGTGTATCAGCAGCAACTAACTATAAAATTAGTGAAGTACACACATTAATTTGTTTTTACTTGTTTCCAAACTTGTCACCTGTGTTCCCTTCGCCGGCCACAGTAATTGCCAAGGAGTTATGTGAACCACTAATACATCGAATCCCAATTCTGTGTAGATTTCAGCATACTTTCGCAAATGTTTCTGTTTGGCCAATAACCACGACATTAGAACCACGAGTGGGTTTCCAGTCGGTGTTTTAAAGCTGCTCGGTACAAATGATATAACTCTTTTTTTTTTTGGATCAACATTCTGCAATATTACCTAAAAGTTTTTGCATCCCACTCAATTTTGTTTGGTTTACTTGTGTAGAAGGTCATATTTTTCGTTATATCTCGAGATGATAAAGAACGACTGGGCTTCAATGAAGTCATAGTAAGCTGAAAATATACATAAAAGAAAAACAAAAATATTAAATAAGAATGCCCAACATCGAATTAACATTCATCAAAGAGTAATCTATTTCTAAATCAGGGACGAAATAAATATTTTTATTATCATGAATAAGGTATTCAATTTGACTATAGATCATATAATCTTAGCGATATTTTTATCTGCATTCAATTTTGGATTTCTACCGATTAACGCTCATATCTAGTCTGGTGCTCCCAAGACCTCTCTGTACCTGCTAGATAGAAAACAAATGCGAGCGATAAAACTCATAAGAGACAACAATATCGCAAAATCGATTGACTCGCACCAACATCGACGCAATGTCTCCTTTCTCTGTCTGTTTGATCGTTATTTTAACAAACAATGCTCAAGTGAGCTAGCCAGTTGCATTACCCCCCTTCAAGAATTTACCCGCAATACACGACTCGCCCGGAATGCTCATCAGTTCACCCTCAAACCTGTCTTCGGACGCACAGTCAAATTTAGAGACTCGTTTTTTAGCCGAACCACACGAATGTGGAATGTTCTTCCCAGTTCAACTTTTCCCACTCATTACAATCCACAAACATTAAAACCAATGTGTATCGGTACCTCCTTTCCCTCTATCCGTTTGGCCCGTGCTGTGTCTTGACATTTAAGGGTAGCCCCTTGTGCACGCGTCAATCTTATTTTTTTATTTTGCATGCTGGCAAATTTAAAAGTAGAACTTACTTTGTTTAAATGAGTTTAGACTGATAATGGTTGGATTATCAATGAGCTTGATCAAATACCGTTGAATTAAACATTGATAAGATTAAATCTATATATACTCAAATGGTCTATAGCAGCGTCTGGTCGCTATGTCTGTCTGAATAATACGAGTGTATACTATTTTTATTCGAGTTGATAAGTGGATCGTACAGACAATCCATTTTTGAGTAACTTTTTGGAATGGACGCTGGCTTATCAGCATAGACGGGTGATTTGACGTATCGTTATAGAAAATGGTCTAAAGGCGTCAAATCGCCGGATGTAGTGAGCCAATTCATTGGCCCTCACTTGCTCACCGAACTAATTTCCGAATGGCTCCATCGATTCATCTGGTATAGAACGAAAACGGGCGCCATTGATGGTAACCTTGTTCTAACAGTCATCTTGGAGAAAATACAGGTCAATGATTCCACCGGACCATAAACTGCATTCTACGCATACGGATAATTGGCTTGATGTCCAATAGTGTGTAATCGGTGCGTCATTTGTGCACTATGGCTTGACTTGCTTGCATGACGACCGTACAATTTTATTTTTAAATAAAAAAAACCAAAATGAATAATGTACATAATTTAATTGAAGTCTTTCTTTTACTTGAGTAGTTCCAACCGTAAATCTTTAAATTCAGTTCCTATTGCAATACCAAACTTTTTATTGTTTTTATTTTTGGTCCTTTTCAAACAGCATTCAATAAAATTAGTATGCATAAGCTGAAGATCACAAGGGATCAAGAAATCCATCAAACGGAACAACATTTGAGGCAGTACGGATACGCACATACATATGTACTTGGAACAGGATTTTTCATTAGCAATGAAATTGTGCATAACGTAATGGAGTAGTATTTTACAACGACCGAATATCAATGGCCCAAATTCGGAGTCCCCGCTATAATCGTGTTATTCTGAACGAACATTGTCCTACGGAAGATAAGGATGAAGAGGTAAACGATGGGTTTCATGAAATAATCTTCATGTTCTTCGACGTGAAAATCGTACTCGCTTCAACGCGAAAACAGGAAAAGAAGCGATGTACAAGCCAACAATAGAAAAAGAAATCCGCAATGGCCCATCAAACGATAATAACTGCCAACGCAATTAATAATTTTCTGATAGATAGAAGACATTATACCAACGTACTAGAGGTTAAAGCATACAAAGAAGTGGATTACGGTTCAGGCCACATACTAATCAACACAAATTAAAGTTGTAAAGGAAGCAGCGGGAAACAAACTAGTTTATGGCAAACACCCAAAGGAAATCTTTGGAAAAAGTTGAAGATCGTAATGTTCTAAGACTTCAAGCCTGGAAAATAGTGAAGTGAAAGTGAAGGGATCATGCGTATCAGATGTCAAGCCCTACAAGATGATGGGTGGTCAATAAAGCTCTGAACTTCCAAGTTCCAAATGGTCACTAATAATAATAGAAATATTGTGTCAGATCCATAATGAAAGATACTGGATTTACTCTATAGGGTGGAAATAATGCAGGGTTCTTAGTAATTATTTCTTTAGGTACATAACTCTGGTTCTTCTGCGACATATAGTGCTTTTGTGGTAGCTGATATACTTCTTGCTGGGGTATTTTTGCGTTTCTATAAGGAGAAATATCGATCGACGAGTGTTTTGTAGGTAAAAGTTTTATGTAAAGTTTTCTAAGGCAAGCCTCGGTGCGTTCCTCTATCATGGGAAGTCCAGCTCTAATCAGTTCATTTCTGATGGGTGCCCGATGCTTCTTCGGGTAGTTTGATGGCAAGCTGATTTAATGGACGATTGATTTGGGTGAGTTGCCATAAACGCATGAGCCATAGTCGATCTTACGGAGAACCAGGGATCTAGTAGTGGAATATAATAAAAATCCCACCTCCTCCAACATGCAGTATGTGCAATTTACTCTACGAGGTCAGTCACATATTAAGGCGCTCACCATGCAGGAGATATTTAAGACTAAGAATATACTATAGACTCGAAAGCTCCAGCAGCTAATGCTCCCTGCTTGTAAGGACCTCATTTTAATTACTTGCTAATAAATTATAATAATAATAACATACATTTTATAAATTAAAAAGAAACACCTTACTTAAGCTGAAAACGCATGCTATACTACGAGAGCAAGGAGATTATCTTTGGTGTTTCTAATTACGTGCACGTAACATAATAATAATTAGTTAATGCAGATTTTTCGTCTTTAAACGCTTTACAAATATCTCTAATCTCGTTTAAATCTCTAACACGGTTTTGCAATCACCAGGAGCAGAGTTCGGCTTAATCTATCATGTACATGATTTCTAGATCTGTTTTTTACGTATAAACACATTTAATTGGTTTGCTTTTATATTGTACGGTAACGCAAAAAGCTAACATAATTTCAAAGTTTTTACGCTGTGAGGACAAAAAGTTTATAAATCGAGGAACGCTGTTCTGTGTTTGCGTTTTCTTGTGACTTTTAAAGATCAACATAGTGGTTGTAACAAATTCAATCAATTTTATTCATAATAACAAACAGTCTAAAAACTTGTTATTTAACTAATAGGCGCTTACAGTCAAACAAACTCGAGTTTGACCTACTCTTTGAGACAGGATGTGTGTGGCACATTAAATATTAGCTGGCCTTAAAACAAATTGTCTGTCTGAATCTTACATAAGTTCAGGTGTTGCTATATCGTGACTATTTTAACTGAACGCCTCGTCAGTCAAGTGGTTTCTCAATAGAACCCGTTATATTTAATTTCAAAGTGATCATTTTGAGATCCCCTTCCAAATAAACAGGAAGCCGTTCACTGGCGACAGCACTCGATCGCCAATAATCATTTCATCATTCGTCTCGATCATTTCGATGGTAGAATTGATGAAGTAGGGCTTTGGTTTTCGGGTCGCGTTTTGGGCGAATGCGTTCAATCACCTTACACACTTCCTCAAATAACTTCTTCCTTATACACCTTCTCCTGAGAATCCTCGTCCACGAAGAAATCGTTATGCAAAACGTAGTTATCCGGATAAATGCTACCTGTTGGTAACGGGAGTCCCATGTCTGAGTATCTCGGAGGCCTTAATGTCATTCTAATTGTGTCTCCCAAATAGTTTATTTATTTAAGGAAACATATTCGCGCTTTGCGAATTTACAGCTCAAAATTTAGAGAATTTACAAACTCAGATATTTGTTTATTTTCTTTGATCGACTGTTAAAGATTTTTAATCAGTGACTTCAGTGTCCTGACCTCCTAGTTTGGTCTGTCGGTAAACTGGATATACAAGAGTTTGAGTCTTGAATTTTCTGTCTGTGCAGTGCGTCGATTGCGGCATTTCGGTACACGTTTGCGGACTCGTGATGTCGTTGGCCTGGTATCATATTGTCCATTGTATGTTTAATTATATCGTCCACTTATTTAAGGTAACTGTTAATCTCGTCGTTTGACAGGTTTCTATTGAATGATGGGAGGCACTCGAAGTGAGCACTCTCGTGAGGGAACTGGTGAAATGTGGCCGAGCGCCCTACTGTAATCATAGGGGAGCGTTTGAACAAACTCCACTAATTCGGTAACAGGACTAAATCCGTAATAGTCACTGCCTTATACGGAGGTCCGTACTACAGTTAGTAGTTAACCGTTCGATTATGTCAGCCGCAAGCAGTCAAGCAGTATGAAATTCAGATAGGTGGCGATCTTAAGATCTGTTGCTAGTATCTTGACTCTGTGCTCTGCAGAATCCACCAATGGCATAATAGACTAACCACTAGCGGTGGGTATGTTATTTTCCCAATCACCATGTTTAGCGTTCAAATTACCGGCCAGAATGTAGAAGTTCACCAATTACCAAGAAAAAGAAAGAAACTGAAAGTAGGTTCAGTTATATACAAAAAATATGTTTTGTCTTTGAATTGAATTTGGTTATATATTGGGAATTTGAATAAATTCTTGTTGTTGCCCAATAGATAACCTTACCAAAACTACATTCAAGTAATTTAAGTTGGTAACCAACTATTGTGCAAGGAAGTACTGTAGGCAAGTTCGCCGTTTAAAATATGTCGAGTATTGTGCCAAGAAAAGATTTTATATTATTAAAAAAAGACTGCAGCTAAAGCACACAATTATTTTTGAGACTTAGGGTTAGTAGAGATTGGTTTCGGCGCTTCAAAAACAATGATTTTGATGTTAAAGAACCCTCTGACGAACCGAACATTTTTTTTTTACTCATGTCAAACACTAGTTGAAGTTACAAAATTATTATAAGCAGATTTTTGAAAGCATTAGGAATTATTCATTGATTGAAGGACGGGAGACATCGAACAGCATTCTTTTACGTGTGAATTGTTTGAACTGTATTGTTGCTGTGCGGTGACCCTTACCCTAAAAGACCGTGGGGTAAGCCCAGCCATGCACCACCCTTCGTATTCTCCAGACATCGCCGACTGTCACGTTTTTAATCGACTTGGCTCTACAGGCCTCAAAGACATGCAGTACTTTCAACATGAAATTTGCATGCTGCCAAAAAGATGGGCAAAATTTGTAGCTAGGGATGGACAATACTTTGAAATACATGTTTTACGACTTAATAAAGCAATAATTTTCACAAAAAAGCAGCGAGAATTTATGTACATACATACGTATATTCAAAGTCCTAGTAAAAAAGGGTCAGTCCATATAAGTACATACCAAATCTTGATTGACTAATATTACGATTTCTTGTAAAACAGCTTGAACTAATAAGTTCAGCAATAAAAGCGTTCACTTGGCAATTGTGTTTAGTGATAAGGTTGTGTGCCAAATCAGTTCGCGATCAAATTCGCACCGAAATTAAAGAAGCTTTTAAACACATCATCTTCGGTTCGCGCACCGCTGGGAACTACCACACTTATTCAGGGATCCCTGATATTGAGGTAACAGGTATATTTCAGTAACCGGATAAAACCTTTTACTTGCAACAACTTTTCTTAGCCCAAAGCTTTTTGTGAAAAGTGTAGAATCAAAACACCAACATGTCAATACTTCTCAGTGCTACAACTACAACTATTAGAAGCTTAAAATGGATCAGAACTAAGATAAGCACAGTTAAAAACCCTCTAAAAGCTAAATACATTTGCACTGCATGTGCATGCTACACATTCCGTTGATCAATATTAAATTAGTGCGCTAGATCGCCCCCATCGGGGTGTGATATAATATGGTCCCAGGCCTATGTCCATCATCTAACGCCATAATAACACTCGACTAGAAAAGTACTGCAACACCTATGAAAACGCATATACATAGGACAAACAATATTAACTCCCTTTATAAGTACTACGAGTATAAACAGACAAGCAGATAGACCGACATTAATAACATTTAATCTACACTTTAAAGCCAAATGCCATTACCAAAACCAATGACACCGTTGTTTCTGCCTTAAACACCAGCATAAGCAATAAACAAATCAAAAAGGAGGCAGATTGCCCACAAATAAAAAACAGATGCTGATAATAACCAAAGAAGCTTAAAATAAAAGCCGATGAACTATCGGGTAAGCCAACCTAAATAGTCAAGCTGTGCAAATCGCGTTATTAATCTTTCATAGACAAGAGCATCGAAAATACTAAGATAAAGTATGAACTAGAAAAAAGAAGAATACAAAGTCATAAATATACAAAGAAACAGTTAAGATACATATATGTATATCGAATGGTAACAGCAACAAAGATATTTACGTTATTTCGCACTTTGTGGAGTGCAGTGCATCAAATGTCAGTCAAAGGAATAGACGCACAATGAGTTAGACATCCAGTGTATGTTAAATGTGCACGTTGGCAAAAGACTATAGACCATAAAATGTCTTCTTAAGGACGCATTGTAAAAATTGCTTGCAGCAACCACAAGGCGAGTTACAAAGCCTTAAAAATGCGTATAGGCGAAGTAATCGCAAATCAGAAGTTAGTACGGTAATAGAGTGCCGGGCTCGTAATCCGAATCTCCAGTCGGGAGAACGATGTTTTTCGCGTTTTTTTTTCTGTGTAATAATGTTAGCAGCAGCAGCAAAAAGAGATATCGGGAGACGGGGGGAAAGACCCGTTCGTCAGACGAAATCGGAAACGGATGATTTATCATTGAAGAGGAAGAATGCATCCTATGCGCCAAGCTGCAGGACGAAGTCGAAAAGCTTAAAGAAATACAGTATAGGGAGAGAGAGCAGGCAACAGCCGCCCACAACAAAAGCAGCAACAACAACAGAAGCCGCAGAAGAAACAGCAGCAACAATATCAGCCACAGCAGCAGAAACAGCAACAAGAACAACGACCGCAGCAACAACAGCCGTAGCAGCAGAAGCGACAGCAAATTACAACAGCCGCAGCAGAAGCGACAGCAATAACAACAGCCGCAGCAGAAACAGCAGCAACAACGCCCTAAATAGGAGAAGGTACCACCCATTTTTACCTATACCACGGCCCTACGAGAGACCATCGATTTCTGTAAGTATGTTGTTGTTGGTAATTTCCAATTTTAAAGTTCAGTGCAAGGCACTTGAACAGCATAAGCATAAAGCTTATTAAAGGAGTCCATAACGGAATTTTTCCCTTCACACCGAGGACTAAGAGGTTGCAGACGATGCTCGTCAAAGACGTGGAGTCGATTACAGGCCCCGAGAAAATGCTTTCAGAGCTCAAAGAGTTCGAGAGCGATAACCTCGAGAGGGGTTAAGCCATCCTCCACGGTGAGCTTCCGACGGGAGAAGCGAGTGATACCCTTCTTCCCGGTGCAACTCACACCCAGCAGCAAGCTGGAGATGCTAAGGACTATCACTTCCTTAGCATCCCAGACTGTCACATGGGAAAAATTAAAGAAGAGCGGGAACATCTTGCAATGTATCTGCTACCAAAGGTTCGGGCACGCCGCGTCGAACTGCGAAATGAAGCCTCGATGTGTTAAGTACGCAAATAACTATAAGAACGAGGAATGCTACCTTGGAAAAGACAAGGCAGCGGACAGAGAGCAGCTCGAGTGTGTCTTGTGTAGGAACCGAGGACACCCTGCAAACTATCGGGTATGTCCTAAGTTCCAGGACATCAAGAAAGAAAACCTGGCCGTAAGCAGAAGATCGAGGAAAAACGTCCCTCGGGTAGCTTCCAAACACAAAAGCCATTGACTGTTCCTAATGTCCCAGTCTCTGTCCTTAAGGCATCGAATGCCTTAGGATGTGGATGTCTGTTCGACCTTGCTTGCAATCCAAGGGCAGATTGGCCAACCTGAGTAGACAGTATCTGCTCTCTTTTACCGGGCCTAGCGCACCTACGATCATAATGGGTACGCTGGTAGAGAGGCCCTTGAAGATCCTGTCGGTGAATGTAAATTCACTGATAAGGATCGAGCGACGAGTTGTACTTTTGTACCTGTTGCAGGACGAAAGCCCCGATGTTCTCTTAGTTAGCGAAACAACGCTAAACCAGAAGCACAAAATCCGGCACAGTTCTTACAGAATAATAAGAAGAGACCGACCCAACGCTACTCAAGGTGGGGGGGAGTTGCGATCTTCATTAAAAATAATCTTAAACATAAAGTCATATACAGCGATAAAGTGCGGAGGTTCCAGGTGCTAGAAGTCTTCATTGTGTGCATTCCTCTCCGTAATGGACAGAAAATGTAGATTTTAGCGGCCTATGCATCTGAAGCATCTCAACCCAATATTTTTATCGCAAAGTTCGGGACAATCTTTCGATCTCTGCGCTTGAACCCGGTAGAAAACATCTACATTTTGGCCGGCGATTTAAATCCCAGACATAGTGATTGAGGAAATAACATTCCCAACACCAGGGGGGGGACCTACTAAGTTATTGGTGGGTTCTTCCCACATTGAATATAGAGTCAAGTTGTTCGCAATGGATAGTCCGTCGTATTCTAGGAGCGGCTCTTATCTGGATCTCATGCTGAAAGACCCTCGACTAAAACTGGCAGGAACGAACGACCATGTTCGTATAAGGACCATTGTATACGACAGTGACCATGGCGGACTATGTGCCGTGATTACAATACATGACGAGTTCGTGGAATTGGCAGAGTATGGTCTAACGCACTCCTACGATTACAGTAGGGCGCGCTGGCCTCGCTTTGCTAATTCCCTGACGAGAGCGCTCACTTCGAGCGCCTTCTTTCCACCAAACTTCGAGATTGACAGAAACCTAAAACAAATGGACGATATAATTAAGCAGACGATGGACAGTATACCACGTCCATTGCATAGCGATACCACAAACGAAACACGACAATCGACGCAATGTACAGATAAAAAGTAGATTTCTGACAAGACTCAAACTCTTGTACAGGTGATTTACCGACAGACTGCTATAAAATCCAACACCGCTAGTATGTTCCCGCAAATAAATTGAATGACATTCAGGATCTGAAGCTTCCGAGAATGTCAGACAATGAACGCTTGCTACGAGCAGTTACCATCGATCCAAAGAGCGCCATCCTGGATGATGACTTTTTCGCTTTGGAGGATCCTCAGGAGTAAGTGGCGACTGTAGGAGCTGTCTTCCAGGAAGTGTAAAGGGTGAATGATAATATTCGCCCGAACGAACTGGAGGACAGAGCCCTGCTTCATCACTTCTACCTTCGAAATGATGTCGATCATTGGCGATCCGAGAAAGTTGTTTTTTTTCAGACAGTGCTTGTGTGAAGGCATTCCTGGCATATCCAGAGCATTTAAAAACTCAATCAGAAATCTGGCGATCTCATTTTCTTCAATAATAGTTTCAATTGACTTAAGTCATCAGATCGCCTGGCAATACATTTTCTATTTGACAGTGAATTTCGTCAACATTGACATTTTTTGCTGCTGAAATCGCACGATTACTTTGCAAATTATTATTTAAGTAATTATTTAGAACATCTGGGAATACACTGTCAAAAAGTTCGGTTTTTGAATTAACAACAGAAATTGTCTGGTAATTTGATACATTGTGCATTTTCATGCAATTCGATTTTACCGTTTCCAATATCCAGTAATTGTTTTAAACACTTGTGCCGGTGGATCATTATGCAATTGTACTCGCATGTGCATGGTCAATCGAAGTGTTTCAACGTTTTTCCATAAAAATGATTGTTTAAAACATGTGTTGATCCCATCACAGGTAATATCTGCCAAAAAGATAGATAGTAATAAAACAACACCGCCGAAAAGTCGGTTATTGCCGTTTAAATCTTGCATAGTTCTGTGAAATGCCTCAAGAGAATTTTTATGACTCATAGTGCACTCATCCCAGAAAACAATTTAACTTTTTTGCAATACAGCAGCCCTTCCGCTTCATTCTTTAATATTACACGTAGAGTTTGGATTGTTGTGAATGTCTAATGGCAGCTTCAATGCAGAATGCGCCATTCGTCCACCATCTAACAAAGTAGCAGCAATACCAGACGATGCAATTGCCAATGCAATTTTTTTTTGTGACCGCATCTTTGCAAGTATTAATGACACTAAAAATGTCTTGCCGGTTCCATTAAGTGCGTCTAAGAAAAAAAACCACCGTAAATAATTCTCAGCTGTCAATAATGGCTCATTGTATGCAATAAATAATTAAAGCTATGTCAACGTCGTCATATTGTTTTTCTCGTTGCATATCAGTGTTCACTTAGTCAGTGGCTGGGCGATCAGGCGATGGCAGACAGTAGTGGTTAAGTGAAAAGTTTGGCTGTGTCGCATAACATGTCATCAGAATAATTGCGAATAATTGACGAATATTTTTTGGCGTAGATGCTAAAGCTGCATCAGAAAGTGCCAAATCCCATTGATTATCATCTTCCAGCAATTGAAGCTCGCGACATGCACCTTGATAAATATTAAATACTCGTCCATTAACTGTTCGCAAAAATTCAAAAGATAACGTAGAATGGACGCTACACAATACGTTGTAGTATATGGCTGCTCCGAGGTGGCCAAACGACATCAGCTCTGCGGCTGATAATGCGATCTTCAAAAACAGGGCGCAAAACATCGATTGTAGCTTCGGCTGTGTGGCACGTAGCGCCGTCCTGTTGAAACCAAATGTTGCCAATATCCTCCTCTTCAATTTTTGTGAACAAAAATTCGTTCAACATGGCCCGATAACGATCGCCATTGACTGTAACGGCCACTCCTTGCTCATTTTCGAAGAAAAATGGCCCAATTATGCCTCTGGACCAAAATCCGCACCAAACAGTGGCTCGTTTTGGGTGCACCGGCTTTTCAATGTATGCGTGCGGGTTTTCTATGCCCCAAATGCGACAATTTTGCTTGTTTACATACCCGCCAAGATCAAAATGAGCTTCATCTGAAAAGATGATTTTTTTGGCAAAATCGGCATCTTCTGTAAGTCGATCGCAGGCCCACTTAGCGAAGCGAAAACGCATTGGATGGTCAGTTGACTTCAACTCCTGAACCAATTGGACTTTGTATGGCGTCATACCAAGGTCTTTATGCAAAATTCGTCTCAATGATGTCTCCGAAATGTTCAATTGTTGAGAACGACGGTGAATTGATGTTGATGGCGCTTCACGCACACTTTCTGCCGCAGCAGCAATATTCTCGGGTGTACGCACTGTTTTTGGCTTTTCACGCTTTGGTTTATCGATGAGGATGCCAGTTTCTTTCAATTTTTTCACAAGATAACGAACATACGGAGCTGACGGTGCTTCTCTTCTTCCAAAATCCGTACGCAATTTTCGCACACATTCTGCAACATTACCATGATTTTCAAAGTAATGTCGCAATATTCCCCAGCGTTGTTCAAGCGTATACACAACCATATTCGTTCAGCGGAAGGATAAAACTAATTATCTGTCAAATCAGACATGAGCTAAGTGTTACCATTCACGAAATAAGCACTACTTGAAAAAAAAACGTTAGATGGCGGACCCTTTATATATAAAGATATCGATATATCATAAGACATTTAGTTTTTTTGAGATAGTTAACTAGTTCTAAGCATTTTTGTCTAGCGTAAGATAGTTATAAGAAATGGGTAATAAAAATTAAGCCTTAAAAGTTCATACATTTCCAGCCCTAAGTAAAAAAAATTTACTAAAACCAGCGTTGAAAAAAACATAAACGAAAGTCTAAGCAATATTCGTCCAGACTTCGTTCAAGTTGTAATATCTCTAAATACCAATCAAGATAACAAATCGCGAAAGGACAATACAAAGGGAAAAGAGACCACAAAAGATGCCTTTATTCGGGGTAAGGTAGCAACTAAAGAGCGTAGCTGCACTGCATTTTGTCCACAAGCTTGGGACTATGTGACTCTTTATATCAACTGTTCAATGGCCCGAGATCCAGAGCACTGCAGGTCTTCTCTGTTTCGTTGTTGTTCTCTTATGAAAACTCCACCAGCTTTCAGTTTTATTCTGAGCTGTGAGTAGGTTATCAGCTGTTCGGCTTAGGTTTAAGTTTGCTTGTAGGATTCGGATCATTGATTTCTGTTAACTCGCGCTAGGGCCGTCCTAAGCACCCGGTAGAAACCTGATCCTGAAACGTGAGTTAATTAGTCTTGCATCCAGTTCTGTACAGAAGTAGCATCTTACCCTTGAAAGAAACTCACTGTTCGTGTGCTCTCTCCCTCCCTAGAAGAAACAGAGCTCCACTTCTTTCCTGCTATGCCCTCTGCATGTTCCCTTGTAACGGCCGTACTCTAAACTTCCGTAGCACCGTGCTTCTTCTACCCTGCGGGGGATCCTGCAGTACAGCCAGCCGATCCTGACCCGTTGAGTTCTAAGCAACTTTTTACGTTCAGGTGGATTAGCGGCGTTTTCTGCGACGGCGTTGCATCTTAAGCAGGAGCTCCGGCAAGGGTTGATGTTTAATTGTATAGCTTTCCCAATTTCTTCCTTGGGGATGACTTCACCCATGCCTTTGATCTCCACTGTTGTTTTGGGTTCCAGAGGGCATGGACTCGGACATACAGGGTAAAGTTGTTGATTGCTTTAAACCTGGCGAGATGCCAGCAAAGATCCTTGTTTCAATGTCCGGTTCAAGTTGACATACAGCCCCCTCGGGGCGCCCTCTGGATAGCCTCTTCAACAACCGTATGCAGCTACAAAACTCCGACCAGACTGGCAGTTGTGCGGCGGGCCAACAATCCGCCCACGCAAAAAAAAACCAAGTTATGAATGAGCTAAATGCCTCGGATCAACGGACGGATACGCGACGACGACACTGCACGAAAAAGGAGAACGATTTGCGGGTATGCTCCTGGAATGTCAGTACACCGCCGGAGCTGCTCATAAACTGATAAGAGTCCTCACGCACTGCAAGGCGGATATTACTGCGGTCCAGGAAATACGCTGGATAGGAGACGGTATGATGAGGAAAAAAGACTGCGACATTTAGTACAGCTATCATAAGAGATTGTACATATTGGGATGCCGTTTTGTCGTAGGAAAGCGGTTAAGGTCGAAGGTCATCGACTTTAAACCTGTAAGTGATCGCCTGGCTATGATCCGCATCAAAGGCAGATATTATAATATACGCCTCATATGTGCACACGCCCCTACCGAAGAGGCTGAAGACCCCATCAAGGAGGACTTCCTTGTCCCGAGTACAATGTTAAAATCGTACTCGGGGACTTTAACGCCAAAATCGGTAAGAAGAACACCCTTGACGGAGTGATCGGAAAGCATAGCCTACAACAACAGAAAATGACTTCCGACTCACGGACTTTGCGTCAGCGGTGATAAGTAGCACAAGATTCCCTCGTAAGCGAATCCACACAGCAACCTGGCGATCTCCGGATGGTCGAACCGCCAATCAAATCAACATCCTGGATGTGCGAACATTCAGGGGGCAAATGTATACTCTGACCATTACCTCGTAGCAGCAAGATTCAGAGCTCGACTGTCCAATGACAGAAAGCTGCACCAGCACACCATGAGGACGTTCGACATTGGACGCCTGAGCACACCGGAAATTGCCGGAGTCTACAGGAAGCAACTGAGCGAAAGACTCTACGGTATGCCTACGTCGAACACAAATGCCAACAGTATGTGCCTGAATGCCGCTCAGCCATTCAGGAAGTAGCCGAGAGCACCTTAGGCTACCTAGCACCCGCGACAAAAACCCGTGGAATGATGGAGAGTGTGAACAGAAAAAGGCATCAACCGACAGCGAAAAATCAGGGCAGCGCAAGAGGATTACAGAGCCAGAAGAAGGGAAGAGAAAAAACTAATGCGACAAAAAAAAAGAAACTTCGAGGATATCGAGGAGTCTTGAGATAACCACAAAATTCGAGCCTTTTATAAGAAAGCCAAAGGCCTTGCAGGAGGCTTCAAGAAAGGCGTCCAGGCTCTTCGAAACTGCGAGGGTAATCTCGTCGCCGATCCGCAGGTAATAGTGGATGTATTTAAGCGGCATTACCAGCAGCTGCTTAACGAGCATGACTGAGAGAGTGTGGTAGAAACCGAGGAAATCCCAACTCCAGCCGCTGAAGTAGTCCTTTCACCCAGCATCGAAGAAGTCGGCAAGAAGACGGCTTGCCATCAGAGCTCTTCAAATCTGGCTGCGATGTTCTGGTAGGAAGCATGCACCAGATCATCTGTAGAATTTGGAAAGATGAAAGCATGCCCGACGACTGGAATACCAGGTCTATTTGCCCCATCCACAAAAAAGGCGATTCCACCTCTTGCAAGAACTGTAGAGGTATATCCCTGCTTAATGTCGCATACAAGATCCTGTCCAGTGTATTGTGTGAACGTCTAAAGCCCTTTCGCACCGCATTAATCGGGAGCTACCAGTGAGGCTTCCGGCCCGGCAAATCGACTATAAACCAATTTTTCACACTTTGACAAATCCTGGAAAAGACCGACGAGTTTCAAATCGATACACATCATCTCTCCATCAATTTCAAAGCCGCATACGACAGCATTCATGGTAAAGAATTGTTTGATGCGATGGCTGAATTCGGGATCCCTGGAAAACTAATCCGGTTGTGTAGCGCCACGCTAAAAAATACGCGATGCACCGATTCTAGGACCTCTGAACATGCACCGGATTTCGGCAAGGAGATGCGCTGTCGTGTGACTTTTTCAACCTGGTGCTGGAGTAGATAGTGCGAAGGGCAGGCATCAACAGGGAAGGCACTATCTTCTGCAAGTCTGCCCAGCTGTTAGGATACGAGGATGATATTGATATCATCGCGCGGTCGCACCGTGACGATTGAAGAATAGGTAAAAGAGTTGGTCTTAAGGTCAATGAGGGTAAAACAAATTGACAGCTACAATTTCGAGGTGGTTAAGGAGTTTGTCTACCTCGGAGCAAACGTACATTTCACAAACGACACCACAGTGGAGTTCCGGCATAGAATCACCCTTGGCAACTCCTGCTATTTCGGATTATTCAAACAACTTGGGTCAAAAAACTCCTCACTTGAAGAGCAAAAGTCCTGCTATACAAAACGCTTATACTGCCGCCAGTCTTGCTGTACGGAGTCGACTGGCTCGGTCACATAGAGCGCATGAACAGCAACGCCCCACGAACGTCTCGACTCCGAGCCTCCTGGTTCGTGAAGAAGAAGAAGACCGAACATCCGGTATAAAGATCAAGTAATCGCGGATGTTAGACAACTGGAAGCAGTGTGCCCGGGACCGTCAAGCATGGAAGGCAGTCATAGCCCAGGGTCAGATTCTCCATGGATCGCTGGCCTCTTAAGTAAATAAGTAAGTTGTTTTGGGTTCCAGGCTATTAGCCTTCTCTCCGCGAATACCCTTCAGGGAAGATCTGAACCCTTCTTTGCCTTTGGCGAAAACAGGAGAACATCTCCTATTTTAGTTTAGCAAACCGTCTTTTAAGATAATAATAATAATAATGAGTGTGGCCATAACAAAAATGCTGCAATGTGTTTTTGTACATCATTCCATTTGTGCGTCATAGAGGACTATAAGGCGTCTGCAGTAAAAAAAAAAACGCTCATGTCATTTCCATGAATCGCACAAAGCAAGCCATCTGTGGCAAGTCAGAAATTGGACTTAGTTAAGTAATTTGCAAAAAATAAAACAGATTGATGAACTAATATCTTTTTGACAAAAAATGTACTTTGGAGTGATAAATTTAAATATTGCAGATTTAGACCGGATGGAAAAAGGTATACAGTGGAACTTTCATAATTCGAACTTCCACAAGTCGAATTTCTCTATAAGTCAAATTTTTTTTCCGGAACTTTGCATTTTCATCTCTATTTTCATGAATTTTTTTCTCTATAACTCGAATTTCTCTGTATCCCGAATTTTTACCTAATAATTTTTTTTTAATGTACTGCACTCTACTGTGATTGTATTGGAAGTTATACACACATAACATAACTCAAAGTTTTGCTCGGAATCGGGGAATCTCATTTTTTTAAATTTGCTTAAAACTACCGTGATTTTTCGCATTATATTTCAAAGGCTAGTTTGAGTAGGACGTGTATGTTTTTATTTGAATCTCAGTGTTGCAAGTGTTTTTTTGTTATAATGTCAGGTAGAAAATTGAAACATCCTACTTTCGAACAAGAAATAAAAGTCATCAGCGAAGTTGAGAATGGTATTAAGAAGAAATATGTATGTGCACATAAAATATGGCTTACCTACAAGTACACTCTCCACGATTCTCAAAAACAAAGATGCTATAAGAAAAAATGTTGAAAATTCAATAAACGAAAAAACATCAATGAAAAAAAAAGTCCTTTAAATATAAAACTGTGGACTTAGCTGTGTCAAAATGGTTTTCAAAAGCTAGGGATTTGAATTTGCCGATTTCTGGAACGATTATTAGGGAGAAAACAAAGAGTTTTGCCATTGAATTGGGCGAAAATGATTTTACATCAAGCACTGGTTGGCTCGATAAATTCAAAAAAATGTAAGTTCAGTGTAATAAGAAATTGTTTTGAAAAACGTATGTTGATGAGATTTTTTTCAATAAGAGAGGGAATCATTCTAAAAACATTTTCTGGAGAAAGTGCCACAATTAGTCAGGTAGACTGCGAGCATTGGAAAAATCACATTCTGCCAAAACTAATCGAAGGCTGCAGTGAAGATGACATTTTGAATGCTGATGAAACTGGCCTTTTTTACAAATGTAGCCACAATTGGCTGAAACCACGATGCTTACAAGGAGTAAAATCTTTGCCTGTCAATTATCGAGCAAACAAAAAATCATGGATGGTGACTGAGTTTTTTGAAGACTGGTTAAGAGAGGGGAATAAGGTGTTTTTTAATCAAAATCGAAAAGTTCTAATGTTTGTTGACAATTGTAGCGCCCACAAATCTCCCAAAAATGTCAAGTCCATTAAGCCCTACAACCCATGGACCAGGGAGTGATACAGAATTTTAAGTGCTTTTACAGAAAAAGAATCAACACTAAAATTCTTGCTTCGCTTGAAGAAGGTCATGTCAATCCAAAAATTAACTTACTGGAGTGCCTAAAAAATGTTTGAATATCGTAGAATTGCGATGTTAAAAGCTCGACAATACGAAATTCTTTTATTAAAGCTGGGTTTGGCAAACATTCTCTTTGGGATGAAGAGGATGATTTATGTTTGGCAGAGGTTAGGGACAACGGAATTCATGTAGACTGGTGTTCCCATACCTGAGTTCGCAAAAATGCAAATGATTTTTTCGCGATTACAAAATGGACAAGAAAAATGTAGTCTTTAAGAATACATTAAATTAGATGATGAAATTATCATCTGTCCAACACAGTCCGATTCTTAAATTTTGCATTCGGTATCGTCTGTAATAGTAGAAGCACAATGTGGCGTTCGCGCGGTCACGCGTTTGACAGGCTTTGCACCAACTTACGATAAACATATGTCAAACGCGCGACCTAGGAATTTCTATAACGAAATGTGGCTACAGGCGCTCGGCGGTTCAAAGATCGGGAATAGGACAGAATTCAAGCAATGTTTCCTCAAACAACCCATACACACATTCAGCACATATTTTTTTTCCTTTTTTACAAATACAAATACACGAAGTAACCTATACAACCATTGTCATCCGTCAAAACGCACGACAAAGTAGAAAGAAGCTCTACTTCGACATTGAGGTTGGGCTTACGATATTTACGTTAAAAAACCGATCAAATGCCTGGAGTCGTATTATGTGTTTCCCCATAAGATACCATTGTTTCTAGTCAATCTGTCAACGCGCGACCGACCGAACGCCACATTGTGTTTCTACTATTAATGGAAACCGTAAGTGACAATGAAGTCGATGCAGAACCAGGTGAAGACTTAATTGTGCAGCCAAGGCAAGCTAAGGTGCATGAAGAATTGGAAACAATACGGGATGCTCTCCTTACTGAGAACAACACGCCGGATCGTTTTTTTAAATGTAATTCACGAAATTGAAGTTTTTACATAGCAAAATGTAATGCAAAAAAAATTGAGTGTAATTTCTGATTTTTTTTTAAATATTTTGGTGATGAATTACTCGTATATACATATATTTTTCTCTACTTGGATAATAATTCTAAAAATAAAATACAACATTAAATATATAATTTTTGTTTTAATTTCTTTAAGTCGAAGTTTCTGTACGTCGAATTTTTTTTCTTTCATTTTGGGAGTTCGAGTTATGGAAGTTCCACTGTATTTGGCATCCACTTTACCAACAACACAGTCCGAGATCTACATTAAAAACAGACAAAAAAGTGGAGGAAAGTTGAAGTGGGCTGCATGGCATTGCTTAGGGCCAATTATGACAATAGACACAGAAAAGGGTCAACACGATTATGAACGATTAGCCGAAAAAAATATGCCACTAATTAGACATTTTATGCATAAACCCAGTCACATTTTTCACCTTGTGAAGAGTTACCTTAGCGATTAAAATGTCAGTAACTTTAGGTGGCCAGACAAGACTCCCGATTTGTATCCGATGGAAAACTTGTGAAACAGTGTCGAACATAACTCTGAAACAATAAAACAGGGTATGGTTTGCTCCTTTCTTTTGGGGCCTTGCGTAGCTATAGCATACAGGAACAAAACAAAAGCGATCCTGGTAAAAACTTTGCTACTGCCAATTTTACTAAACTATTTCGAATTAGTTTTTTTTGCTTGCTTATATATCTACTAGGTTAGCGTGAAAAAATCATATAAATAGACCACGATTCCCACGAGTACATTGATATGATCATATAAAAATGGAGCTGTCGTTAAGTTCCTCTTTTTGAAAAAGCTGTCTACCAAAGACACACACAGCGCCTTGGTGAAAACATTGGGAGATTTATCCACGCACTGTGAACTTTTGTACTTATTCACCCAACGTACTCATGTTTAACATTAGAACGCCAGTCCTTGTTCATGCCAGTTTTTATGGAACTCTATTCTCATGGAATTGAGAAAGGCGAAGTATTTAAAAAAATATATCTCACACATTTGGTCACTCATAACAATTAATTTCTTTATAAAAACTTAGAGCAATTCTTCTTCTTCTTCTTTTTCCTTTTTCCGGCGTTGTCATGGTCAGAAGTGTAGGACCATAACCTTCCCACTTAACTGCATTCCTACTGGTCCGCTTGTGGGGTCCGCCGGTTTGACCTCAGAAAGTAGCGGCAGGCTTCCCGGTTTGGGATTACTTCATCGCTGAGGCCAATCAAATGCTGGTGTTTTTGCATTTGTTTGCACCAATTGTTTTTCGGCCTGCCTTTTTTTTTTTTTTTTTTTTTTTTTGTGTGACACGGTTCTCCAGATTTTTTTTGTGACACGGACATGCTCCAGATTTTTTTTGTTTGATCTTACTCTTACAACACCGGTGATCTCCAGTCGTGTTAACCCACTGATTTGCATGTACACTTGTGGGGCAGTTTAATGGTGGTATATGTGTCCCTAGGCTCACCTTGGTGTTTTCTAAATTGCCTAGATGTGATTTTTGTTTACCTTTGTTTTAGTCGCCTTTTACGACAAGCGAGAGGTATCGCTGCAGAGATATTCTTAACCTTATATACATATATGTATATATAACTTACAGCAATATCCTCGTAAACTTGATAAACTGATACATTTTTATTTTTGTATGTGCATAATTTTTTACCGAATGGAGTTACTGAATCCATTTGCTGTGACTTTGTCTGTTCTTTGCATCATTTTTGATACAGATTACATTTCGTTTGAAAAGCTTTCGTTATAGTTTCATTTATTTATAATATTGACAATCATTCAAATGAGTAAGTGTCTCTTTCGTGTTCTTTTTTGGCATTTTCCGTCGGGATATGAAACCGGTTGCCTATTTGAGGAAGAAGAACTCAAAAAACATTATTAGTAGCGACAGTGATACTGCTAAGATAGAACACAATCCAGTGAACACTGATCCGTTTTTCGTGTTTAAGGACACCATTTTTTAGGTCCAACACCATGTTTAGCAGGTTTGTAATGTGCTGACGTTGCACACAGCAAATTCATTTCATTCCTTTGGGTTTGACAAGATATGCTACGAACCACGTGAATAGCATATTAAATTCGTTTTTGGTGTTTTTTCACGTTCTCCAACTTTTTGGAGTTTAATGGCAGGTGCTATATGAAGACAATCGTGTTGAAGTCGATGATTTGCTCCATCCTTACTTAGCTGTTTTGTTATTAGCTCGAGTTTACAAAAACATCATATCTCAATGTTTGAGTTATGCTTTTTATTTACATAAGTCACTTGCATTTTTACTTTTAGATCTAAAAACGAGACAATACCCGCCAACTATGGACGACCAATATTCCATGCGGTAATGTCTGAGAGGACGTTTCTTCACATCCACAAAGTTATTCGATTTAATGGTGTACTAATTCGGCATACGCAACAAAACGATATAAAATTCGCATCAATTCGAAATCGTTGGCAAAAATGGTCTGAACTTCTTCCTAAATATTACAATCCAAGTGAGTTCGTTACAGTAGATGAGCAGTTCCTTGGTTTTCACGGTCGATGTAAATTTCGCCAGTACTTGAAATCTTGACTTCTTGTTTGTACAAACGTGTTACGTTTGGAAAATAGAATCATGTTTGGGAAGGTACTTGCTTTGTTATACTGAAGGGTCGTAATATAACCATAGATAATTTTTTTTCGTTACAAAGTTAAGCTTTAAAACTTTACAAGAAAAATTAACAATGGTTGTCATTACCATTATATGTTGAAATAAAACGAATATCCTTCCGAAGCTTTTGAACTGTAAGAATGTACCGCGGTATGAATCTGGCTTGGTGTTCAGAGATAATAGCTGTATTCAATGACGAAAAGATCAGAACAGGACAGCACAGATTCGTGAAAACTGTCAGATCAAGTTAGAACAGAAAAGTACAGTCGTATATTAGTTGTCAAAAAGCGGAAAACATCTTATATGTCAGATTGTAATAAACATGTTTTAGAATTAAATAATAAACAAAAGTGAATAAATAAAGCATAAATAAAAATGCTTTGGAAGAGTTGTGGTGGGCACTGATAGTGAAATTACTGTGATTAGGGACTCGTCAAAAACATTTTTCAGTGATGATATGTACATATGTTTTAGCGAGGACTTTAGTGTTTTTTCTATGACAGCTGCTTTTGACACTTTTCACGAATCTGTTCTGACTCAAGAATAGGTGCAGAAAATCGTGTTCTGAAGTGTCCGAAACGCCGTCACTGAACACCAAGCAGAACCCTTTCGGACAGAAATTTTTGTCACTGAACAGCAAATATCCGGAATAGTCCAGAACAGCGTCATTGAACAGACTAAATACATGTCTTATCTCGTATATCAGCCACAATAATAAATGCATGGTTGTCATGAGTACGATGCAAAATAAGCCCGCTGTTGGTGACGGGCAATAAAAAAAATACCAGAAATTATATCTTATTACAATGAGACAAAGGGTGGTATTGTCATTACCCACAAGTTACTAAGCTGCTACACTATCAAGAGAATTGGCCTTATGGCTATTATTTTATGATGGCGTTACAGCTCATGAAGAGTCAGAGCCAAGCTTCTCTCTTTCACTTATGTTGTGTGCGATTTGTTTTTCACACAAGTGAACGGAACCTAAAGTTTAATGCTGATTCCGAACGGCGAGAGCCGAAGAGCTTTTTCAAGACAAGTGTACTATAGCGGGTTTTGTCCAGTTCCCCGCCAAGGAGAGAAGCCGCGAAATAAACATTCGATGGCGTTGGTGTTATTAGAATCCGAACTCGCTCATCGCTGGTCAGAGGCCGACACATTATCCACCTTGCTCTCATGGAATATGACAGTTTTCAATAATATTAATGACATCTTGGCATTAAATGCTTTAACTAAACCTATAACTATTCAATGCTGTGGAGCTAATCTGGAAGCAAAAAAAACAACATGTGAAAATAAATGTTTTTTTAGCTGTTTCATAGATAGAAACTTCATTTATAGAGATCTTAGCCCGAGAATTGGGCCTTCAAGATCGCTATTGTCAATTTTATCAACTTGTGTGGATGTTGATGATAACGATCTCCCTGGTTCGACGTCGAGATCAAATTTGCGTCAATTTGAGTCAAAGAAATGAAAAACCATATCAACACCATTTATCATTTAGGCATAAATAAAACCAAACAAGGACAAGGACAGTAAAATTTGGAAGAATATCCAAGCCAAGTTTTTTCTGCACTGCATTGGAAAGAAGTGAGCTTGTATATTGTACTTTGTTAAAAAAAACATCTAGAAATACGTACATTTCGGTGAGTAGATAAGCGAATTAAGGCAGCGGGGATTGGTATTAAGGGACACCACCTCCAATAATTTCGGGCAATCAATTACTTCATTTACGAGTCGACACGCAATGATAACATCCGCGACTTCCCGACGTTTTTTTAAGAGTCGGCAAACCAACAATTTTAGGCTTTTAGTATGGTGGCAGGACTGATCAGGGATCCGGCGCCGGAGTTTTCTTCGAGCGCGAAAACATTCGACTGCACTTCTCGTTAGGAAAATATGCGTCTGTCTTCCAGACGGAGATTTACGCAATCCTAATGGCCATGCACTATGTTGTGAAACACAGATGGAGGGGAAAGAGCATATGTGTCTGCAGCGACAGCCAAGCTGCACTCAAAGCTGTATCCAATCCTCTGTCCAACTCCAAACTAGTGCATGAACTCAAGACCTTCTTGAACAAAGTCGGAAGACTTAATTCACTTAGGCTTGTATGGGTTCCAGGTCACTCTGGAATACCAGGAAACGAGATCTCCGATGAACTCGCTAGAAAAGGCTCAGAGGAGAGTTTCTCAGGGCCTGAACCCGCCTTAGGTCTACCAGCTTCAACGGTTAAATCTGACATCAATGACTGGGTATTTAACGTACACAGTCGCAGATGGAAGGAATATCCAGGATGCAGGATGACTAAGCGCGTACGCCCTGACGTCTGTAAAAAGTCCGCAACATTCTTCTTATCCTTAAGAAGAAATGACTGCAGAAGGCTAACGGGCGTCATTACGGGCCATTACACTTTTGCCAGGCATCTTTACGTGCTTGGCATCAGTGAGACGCCTACCTGTGCTGCTTGTTGCGAGGAGGACGACACAGCGGAACACTTTCTCTGCCGAATCTCTTAGCTCAACATCACTGAAGCCCCTCCTCATTTTTCTCCGGATAACGGGGAAAATACAATAAAGACAAGGTGTCTGTCTGGTAGTACAATGGACCAGTACTTGTGTCTGAGTGCTCCAGCAGATAGTAGAAGCCTCCAACAAAAAAAAAAAAAAAAAAAAAAAAAATGGTGGCAGGTTGGGAGTTTGGGGGCCGCGAAGGGCGAAACTAAAAAATCTAAAAATTGATTTTATTTTCCTAAATAATATCCTTTGAATTCCCACACTTTGTCAAGCGTTGCGCCAGCATCAGTATTCCTTCAAGTTTGGGAACAGATGGTGCCAACTGAGGGTCGTAAAACAGGAGAAAAGGGCGTACCCCAATTCCCGCAGTATTCCCATCACCAACGCACTCTTATGTTTAGATACGTTGTCCTCTTCTCATGAATTGTGGCATCCAGCTAGTTCAGAAGGTTAGAGTCATATTCGCCTGTAAATGTTCTGCCTTTTGCAAGGTAATCCATTGACAGGATCTTTTTGTATCCCAAAATATGCTGGCCATGACTTTACCGGCAGATGCTATCGACTTCGCTTTCTTAGCGCTTAAGCACCTATTACATAAATCGATCGAAAGAGTGCTAGGAAAATCGAAAGGCAGCAAGTGCGATACATTCTTCTATCTTCCGCAGAGTTTTCGCATCCTTAATTCTGTGTGCCAGATGTTTTGCACCCTTTCTTCCGATATCCTAAAATGCTGCACTTTTTCGGCGGTTTCCGGTGTGGTTGCGGTTTTTGGCCCACCTACAGGTGGATCACCTTCCAGTGATGTGCGATCACGTTTAAATTTAGCTGCCCACTTTTTAACAATTGACACCGAAGGAGCAGAGTACACATACACTATTGATGAATTCCTTAGTCGGCTATCACATGCGGCCTCACGACTCACTTCCCATCTCCTCTTTCAATTTAAATTCCGTGAGCCGAGCGCCTACTTTTTTTTTCATTTTGAAGTTGTCTCCGTGAGATAAAATAGAGCTCTGCGCATTTTCTGCAAGCAACATCCGATATGATTGCGTCCGTTCCCCACAAAGTACGAATAGAAATGTAATGGAAATGAAAAATAACGAACAAAGAGAAAGAGAAACGTCAATTTGAGTCGTGAAGAATTTCGCCCGCGACTCACCGGGAATTAAATTCTCCATCTCATTCGCACTCATCTCCTTTCTCTTTTAATCTTATGTGAGTCGTGAGGCCGCATGTGATAGCCGACCTAGGGGTTAATCCATCCAAAACGAATATTTTTATGTTGACGTTTAAAGTGTTGTTGTTTCATACGAAAAGCAGAAACTAACATTTTTGCTGATTGTAGCGCCATCTCTGTGCCAGGCCGAGACTTTTCACCTTATCTACGTACTAATGTTATGGCCATAAATTCGTTATCGTCTTCAAATTTCTTGCCTCGCGCGGGTGTTCGAACAGTTCGAATCCAATTTTTTGAATGACAGCTTTCGCAACTGCGGCTTTTTGAGCCGGTACGTTGCCTTGGTGAAACAGTACTCCAGTTTACAGTTTGCCGCGTCTTTTATCTTAATGACCTCCCGCAATCCTCTTATAGTGGCTCCCTTTTCCAAATATTCCATTGTTGTTTGGTTTTAAGATCAAAATGGTGGATTCAAGTCTCGTCCGTGATCGCGAAACGTAAAAATACAACATTTCGTGATCTGCTGGAAAATTCTCAAGATTCACCCTGGAAATGTCAACTAGGTTTTTCTTTTACTCGTCGATTAACATTCTTGGTACCCGACGCATAGAGACCTTTGTGATATGCAATTCGTTCGCAAGGATTCTTTGAATGCTGCCATATGAGATCCCTGTGACATCAGCTATGTATGTACATATATGTACGATAGTCACTCGTCGATCTGCCAATACAACATTTTCACGTTATCTTTAGTGAAGGACGTGGGTAGGCGTCCTTCGCGATGACCATCTTTAGTGGATGGTCTGACCAGCTTAAACTCCTTGAGCGTGCTACTGTGGAATATGGAGGAGCAGAGTCCCGCAATGTTTCCGCCAAGTTGTTATTTTAAGCAGAGGTACTTGATGACAGCTCCATTTTGATGTTATTCCTTCGACTTTTCGTATTTCAATAAATGTACCTCCTGGGAATCGTGACCTATTTATTTACATGATTTTTGTACGCTAACCTAGTGGGTATATAAAAAATAAATGGAAATGAATAACCAACCGATTATCATTAATTTTGGGTCACCCCTCGTACGTTATAGACGCCATATAGCCATTGGAATGTGATCGGTAATTTGATCCTGCTTTTTTTTCATTGATAACGCCTGGAAACTGACTTGCCAATTTCGTCTGGGTCCGCCCGCCGCCGATGGGTTCTACCCGCTAGGACCTTAAGACAATAAAACCGCAATTTTTCTTTATTGAAAAACAAAATATTTTTTTAAAAAAAATATATTTTAAAAACAAGATGAAAGAAGAGGTTTCTGGCTTTACAAAAAAGTATATCACGGCATTGTGGATGTAACTGTTGATTTTTAATATTTTTTTTTCAAATTAAGTCAATTTTTTTAGAAAATTGCCCCTCCCGGCTAAACGGTGGGGTGGGGGGGGGGGTAGAAGCCCCCGTCCCATACGATTTTTTTCTTGTCTTGACCAGACCTACACGCTCTAGCTTTTTGGCACACTGCTCGTGGGACACCCTGTATACACAAAAGAATCGTGTTTATGATATAATGCACATTTAATTAGAATTTAGCGGAACAATGATAAACGTAAATACCCAAATAAATAAAAATAACTGAGCGCCAAATGCATACATATTATGTGTATCGCAGGTTCAAAGTCCAGAAAAATTAGCAGCGACGAACACACATCACCATCAAGTTTTTTATTTTATTTCATTCTTTTTTTTTTACTTTTTGAAGCGCTCGTAACATTCAAATCTGATATTGCAGGGTATTTTGCGCTTCGTTTCCCTTGACTACCTATCAAAATCGAAGCTAAATTATATGGTACAGCTGAATTGATCGTTTAACTGGTATATTTTGGTTTACCATACATATAGACACAAATAATGATGAGATATTAAAAAGAACAAGTATTATGTCTCCAAGCCTTTTGTCTTTCTGCGTAGAGTATTATCGTGATATTGTATTATCGCAGTTAATTTTTTTACTAATATTCCGAATCAATTAAATACACTATGTGTAAGGTATAAGATAAATTTATTTTCTCAGTTATTCAATAATTTCTTAATTAGATAGAATAGATCCGAAAATGGCTTGAAAACATAAAGCGCAGTGCATTCCGATCTACGGAGCATATGGAGATATGTAGATGAGTGGTGGATGTATACATACATTCTAGCTATAGCATGTTATCGATTTGTGCGAATAAGTACAGAGTGCAAAAAAAATATGCAAAATTTTCAATGAATATAAGACACTCACTTTATGCAAAGGTGCTGTTTGATGGTGACATATCCTGTTTCGTAAGTTGGAATAATTCCGCAATTGCTGTTGCTGCACGGGCAAGTTGTTAGTTGAATTTTTTAGTTGATAACTTGTTCCAATTATTGCTACTGCTCTCATGAAAGGTTGATGGGGCTTTCGAAAAATCCCTATTACAATACAAAAGTGTAGTTAACATATGAGTTACATAAAGCAATAAGCAACATATGTATCTAAGTTGACAATATCAAAATGTGGTTTAATCTATTACCAGTAAAAAGCTGTGGTGTAGTTATTAATTTACGTCGCTCAAGAAACATGTTCTTGGGATTCGAAAACTGCGAGGGTGAGGATATTAAGCGAGATGTTGCACGAAACAGTGACATTGTGAACCACGAAATAGATTACGATGGCAACAGTTCGGATTTTACTTCAATAAAAATTAATAGGTGTTGATTCCTTTTCAATGTATTTTCACTTCAAAATCAGCCGCGAACACAAAGCAAGAGTTTTAATTAATTTTATTTAAATATCTAAAACATAGCGACACATTCATTCATCAATTTACTTGTACATACGAACTTTATTTATAATTCTCGCATACAAGAGTAAAGCCCTTCCAGCAACTTTTTTTCTTAAACAATGCACCCGATTTTGTTTTAAGATGATTTACTAACTACAGAACACATCCCACAACAAGCCAACCACTTAGAACGACAGTACAGAATACTAAATGATTCAGATTGTTCCTCGGCAAGACTCTCCCGCGATTGTGTGGAAAATCGGGGACAGAGAATCGCAATGAAAACAGAGTAGAGAACGAACGTTGAAAAGACAAAAAGAGCAATGCAGTATGGTGCGTGTATCTGTTCAGTGAATTATTGCTTTAACGAACAGTCTGCTTAACAGGCATGTTATATCGTATATTGAAAAATTAATGGGAAAAAATCTTTCTCGTGTTTAATTTAATTTTGGGCTAAGTGGTAGCTTAAATTTGTAAAAGCTTTCAATTTTCGGTAATTATTCGGAAAAAGGCCCTACTCACCGATTTTGATGAAATTTCAGTATGTCAGATTAGGATTTTTTCTAAGAATTTTGATATATATATTTTAGGTCGGACTTATCTAGTTTGGAAGATATAAGCTTTTTAAATTTTCCATACAAAATAAGATTTCGTTATGCCTAAGAGTATGCAACTATGTTTTAAATAAAATTATTCTTCATATTCAATTTCCTTAATATGCAGTCGGAAAAGCTTCAGTTTGTTAGGTATGTACATGAAAAACTACATACATACATACATATTAGAAATAACCCACATCATACTTTAAATACACCGGACTTTCTTACAGGCGCCTGCCAGACAGTCGTAGACATACCCTTAGCGGAGCGACGAAGTCGCGTGAGCGGCTAAACCCTGCGAAGAAAAGGGTTAAAATCCTGTTAGCGAGCGAAGCGAGCCACCCACATCATACTTTAAATACACCGGACTTTCTTACAGGCGCTATTTCTAACCTCTTGCATAGTTCCAGGCATAACTATGATTCAACTAAATCAAGCCAAATCTGTATTTTGTATGGGAACTTCAAAAGCTTATATCTTTGAAACTAGGAAAGTCCGACCTAAAATATATATATCAAAATTTTTAGAAAAAATCCTAATCTGACATACTGAAATTTCATCAAAATCGGTGAGTAGGGCCTTTTTCCGAATAATTACCCAATTTTCCAATTACCTTACTTACTCGTACTTTGCTTACCTTTCCGTTTGTGAAATTTGGAATATTTTACATGCACATTGCTAGATACAAGCTGAATAAATGTCTATCCTTTTTTTCGCTCATTTTTATTTTGTTCTTATTTCCTACGCAAAAATGATTAAATCTAATTTAAAAATATCTTAATATTGAGTGTGTTTTACTGCCCCTGTACGGACACCTTGAAGCAGACAGCACATTCTTAAAACTATGGAGCTCAACCTAAAGCTAAGTAAATTTTACAAAAAAAAAAAAAAAAAAAAAACTTAATATCTGGGCTAGGACTCGTGTGATAGGCTATCTCGTTCACTAACACAGCATACGATTTTTACCCTGCAATCAAGTTTACTGCTGTAAAACAGATTTTGACATACTGAAAGCTTTCTTAGCTATCTTAGCTTAGATCCAAAATATCAACGCTATCGCGAACTGTAATGTTTCCGACCTGTGAAAGTTAATTTTAGTTTTCTACCTTGAAAAGCTAAGGCAGGAAAGTCTTATGAACGAAATTCCTGGCGAACTGATCACATACAAACAAGTTTACCAGCCAAGATGATGTGGTTCACTATCCAACCGCCAGGATTACCGCCTCTTAATCTGTAATCCTTATGCTGCGAAATATCAACCAACCACATCTTTGTAATGGTATACGGCTTGCGGAAAAGAAAGATAAACAAAGCGCAAATGCAGTCGATGAATGTGTTCGTCATTGATCCGGAAAATCATAACAATTATTTATTTTCGCCCCAGACAACAAAACAAAAAAGTATTCCAATAGATAAAATGGAAGATTTCAAGCAGTAAATAAAATTTTTTTTTCATAGTTAAGTTATTATAGCTTCAGATTTAAATTATTGACCAACACCATATTGATTCATTTTTATATATTCCAGATAGATAAATATGCTTAACATTACATTTTCTTATAATTTTTAAAATTTACTTTTTTTCTACTGCATCCAATTGAACATTCTTGGTTAAGACAGGACGACATCTGTCGGGTCAGCTATTATAAATTATAAAATCAAATACATGAACCGTTATGACGAATAAACCCAATTCACCAACAGTGACAAGTGTCAATAAACTTCACGATCAAACATAGGTACATACATATGTACATTTGCAGAGTTTGAACGAACACATTCAACAACAAATGGTGAATTGGGTTTATTCGTCATTACGGTTTATGTATTTGATTTTAATATTTACGAGTAAATTACATTCACAGTTTATAATTTACATTCACTTATATAATTTGTATATATATGATATATGCGTACGGACAGAAGGACAAACAGATACATATATGATATATGCGTAAGTTTGCAAAATTCAAGACAGAAGACCTGGAATTGTAGCTTGGCTCCTGGTGAGCTGATCCCATCTTGCTTAAATCGTCTTTGACAGGTTTTGTACCGACTGATAAACGTACTTACATATGTCAAACGCGCGACCTGGGAATTTGTATAACAAAATATGACTTCAGGCGCTCAGACGTTCAAAGAACGGAAATATGGCAGAATGTAAGCAATGTTTCCTCAAATAGCCCATACACACATTCAGCACCTTTTGTTTCCCTTTTTTACAAATACAAGTATACGAAATAACCTGTACAAATATTGTCAGATGTCAAAACGCACGACCGAGTAGCCAGTAGCTTTACCCTGGCGTTGAGCTCGAGCTTATGATATTATCCGATGCAACGCCTGAGGTCGCGTTCCGAAGAATTATCGCTCCCTGTTGCAAACCGTTTTTGATATCAAGGATCCTGAAATAACCTTGTCAAGCCGAGCGAGCTTATAGGAAGGCCTTTTAAAGTCGAAAAAAAACCACCCGTACATCGGTTTTTTGCCTTACTTGATCAGAACTCTGTTTAGTACTTTTTCAAAAACATTGCAAACATTGGGAAACAAACTAATCAATTGGAGATTAACATGTTTAGTCCATCTTTATCCCGTTTAACAAGTGGAACTGCTGTTTTCCACTGCGTTGGATAATGAATATTATTCATATTATGCTGAGAATACCTTCTGTTTACGAGGATTGCTATTTATATTTTGATCCTAATAACGAAAAGACAGTAAATTAATATCAAAAATGATTTTATTGTTTTTCGAAGTATTCTCCGTGATGATCAATACAATTTTGCGTCCGCTCGAACCAATTTTCGTAACACCTTTTCCACTCCGATTGAGGTACCTCTAAAACATGAGTTTTAAAAGCATCAACGGCTTCTCCAAGCGCTGAAAAACGTTGGTAATGCAATTTATTCTTGATATGCGGGAATAAAAATAAGTAATTTGGTGCCAAATCAGGGCTATATGGAGGATGACCCATCAATTCGACGTTTTCGCCAGTCAAATATGTGGTTGTTTCAGTCGATGTTTACATTGAGTGAGAGTTTACATTGTCATGATGAAGGAAGATCCTTCGTTGGCGCTTCTTTTTTCGTATTTCAGCAAGCACTTCTGACTACAAATGCTTGTGTACCATTCAGAATTCTACGTTGCTCTAACGGCACGGTTGCCACATGTCCAGTTATTCCGAAGAAACAGGCGATCATTTGTTTCCAAGTGCTTCGCGCACGGATCACTTTTGTCGGATTTGGCTGATCTTGGATTGCTGTTTTGTTTCGGGCTCATACATACGTATAGACCCAAGATTCGTCACCTCTGGAATTGTTATACACAGCTTTTGATGCGCCGCGACTGTATTTCTTGAGCATTTCTTATGCGGGATCCAACGCGAACAAATCTCGTCACATGACGATCTTGCAATATCAGTTCGTGCACAGCATCAATGTTGTCTGGCACAACAATTGATTTTGGACGACCTTCACGACTTTCATCCCTGAGTGAACTGGGACCACGATTAAATTCGTTATACCACCGCATCACAGTGGCCAAGGATGGGGCTTCATCGCCAAAAGTCGTAGTAAAAATCGTAAAAAATTATCGCGCGAAAATGTTCACGAGTTAATTCCATTTTTTCGCTGAGACAAAATTTGCAAACCACTGTAAACAACACAAATCGTGCTGAATTGATAAAATTTGGCGTCATTAAACACTTAGTGTTGCCAAGGCTCAAAATATAAAAAGCAACCTATGTAAATAGGCGGGTTACTTAAAACGAATGTTAAATAATTATTCTTAGATCGCCAATTCTCTATTTCTTCAGGATGCTGTAAGTGATTCAAAAAGGCCGCATTTTCAAGCTCGTGTTTATGGTTAGCAGTGCTGTTCATCGTGTAAACAGACTCGAAAAGGTGCTGATCGAATTAACTTTCTCCTGTAGATCCTTAACCACAAAGAAGTAGTGTCGACAGTCTGGACTTAGCCTACGTTCCGTAACGTCGCTGTATTATCTGTCGTCCGCGAGTTTCGGGCATAAGGGATATCGTTATGTAATTTTTTCCTGAATTTTATTTATTTGCGGGAACATGTTCGGACTATTAGATTTTATAGAACGAAATTTATTGCCCCAGTGAAAACAGCTTTTTCTAGTTTTCCTTATCCCCGGATTGTGTGGGTCTATGAACTCTCTATAAAGGCGCTTAAGCCTGAAGAGAACTCTATTTTTTTCCTGTGAAACGCATCGATTGGTGGTGTTCTATATTTGATCGCTAGTCTGTATTATCCTTGCGATAGTTTTGTCCATTGTTCACTTTATAAGTATTAGTCAATTTCGTCATTTTGACTTACAGGTGGATTAATTTCACTCAAACGTATGTCTCTTCTCAAAGGTATTGAGCGGACCATATGATAGTCGAAGGTACTTACTGTTTCATACTGATTGAGTTGCGAAAGATAGTAGGGTAATTGTATTAGCTTGGCGAATCTCTAATGGTTACTTTCTTATTCGATGGCTCGCAGATAGATTCGACTGTAGTGGTTTGTATAAGTCAGTTCAAGTCATCTGTAAATGCTAAGTCCAAGAAGGAGCCGGGTCTTGGAAAGGAGAGGTAACCGTCGCGTACAACTCAAGCTCGTACTCGGCCATAATTCGACACCACCAGTACGCATATCATATGTTTGGCAATAAGGTCCCCGCGGAAGAAATATCAGTTTTTTTCCGAATGCAATTAAGGAGAGCGCCGTGGCGCAGTGGGTAGTGTGACGGCCTCTGACGCACGATGAGCGAGTTCGGATCCCGATAATACAACGCCATCGAATGTTCATTACGCGGCTTCCCTCCTCGGCGGGGTACTGGCAAAAAAGCTTCTCGGCGCTCGCCGTTCGGAATCGGCATTAATCTGTAGGTCCGGTTCACTTGTATGAAAAAACAAATCGAACACAATATGGCTTCCCGTGAGTTGTAACACATCATCTAAGAAGAAGATCACAACCCAACTTTTAGATTGTAATACTTTCCTTTACTATTCAAATCGTCCGGGACCCATTTACCGAGTTTATTGAGTTTCCCCACCACCGCTCGTAAATGTTCTTGTGACACATTTAATGCTTTTGCTAATTGTCGTTGAATTTGAATTGGCATCCAATAACTCCTGCATAATTCCTCGCCTTCACATTTTTGTGATCTACCAAAGCGCTTACTCTCTTTCACATTGAAATCACCACTTTTAAATTGTCAAAACCATTTTTCACATGTTCTAATTGATGGAGCGGGTTCACCTATGTTCCTACCAGCAAACGATGACTTTTAACAACCTTTTTGTTTTGATTAGGTAAGGAAAGCAATGCATGCCGCAAATGTTCTTTTTCAGGCAGAAAACTCGACATGATCACTGACGGACTCAATTTGTGTGTGTGTTTGTAATTAAATCTCAGACGAACAATGACGTTTGTGTCAAATTAATAAACTCCGTACTTTTCGTTGGCGCCATCTCTTAGCTAAGCCAGAAAAAAACGTACGCATACCTATACCTGAGGTACGAATCTAGGTTTTTCAGTAATTGCGCAGTGTTTCATCATTTCGTAAGCTAGGAGTTTCGTTGATGACGTAGCGATGGCTTTGGTTTCGTCCAGTTGAGCAAAACAGAAATGGAAAACTTGCAAGTACTTTGAAAACTGCTGGATAAACCACAGCGAATCACCTTTCTCAGGATTGTAACATTTAGTAGTATACAATAGTGTAATATCCGGTAGTCTGGCCGAAAGATTCAGGTTTTTGGAAATATACAAGTCTAAAAAGGAGGGTATTTGAATTCTCAATAGGGGCTTGCAATTATTGTTATTATAGTTAGTGCCTCCATAAGGTTTCTTCCTTATTTGTTGGTCATTCTTGCTATATTGTCTGTCTTAAAGTCATCTCCTGTGATGAAGTGTGGTCTTAAATATTTGAAGAATTCATCATATCACAGGGGGCTAATTGTTTGTTTTAGCGGGCAGCATAATGACACGGTCATCGAGTGTCTTGGATTTGAATAGTTGTCGTTTGTAGGTAGTCTTTACTGTATCCTTCTTTTTCATGACGTTTAAATCTTGTCTGATTATGATTGTTGTTCCACCACAAGCTCGTTTTCTACGGTCATTTGTGTGGATTATTTCGTATTTGGGGATATTCAAGAAGCTTTTGTTGGTAACGTCTCCATTAAATCAACTTTCTATAAATTGTCTTATTTCCTGAGCATGTTGAATCAGTTCATTGGCATTCCATATAATTACTTTAAATAATTAGTATTGCCCATTGTTTATTCTAGTTCCTTTTTTGGTTGTAAATCAAATTGTATTCATGTTTCTTAGAACTATCTTACCTTAGACAAAAATGCTTAAAACCTAGCTTAACTAACTTAATTAATTAAATGTCTTACGGACACTCTTATGTAAACCAAAAAGAAAATATGTACTTAAAAGACCTTAAGATTAATAAAATAAATAAATGAGCCATCTTGTGCCAAGAAAATATTATAAAAGAAAAATTTGGCATCGGGTATTCTAGTCATTAGTAGGTTTAATATGTTTATCAAATTAGAGTTCTTCGTTCAGTTCTTTCATCATGTGTTTAATTTCGGATACGTCGTCTAGGGAATTTGATAGGTTTTTCTGTTTATTTTTTAGAGTCGAAGTTATTACGACCTCTAGAGGGACAGGCGTGTTTTTGGCAACGTTAGCAAATGTTAAGATTTTTTTTTCATCGTTTTAGCCTTCTGTTGTTTTGTTTCATTCTTCTATGGCCTTATGTATTTCTAAGCCACGGGTATCATTACACTCTTGGTGTTTTGTAGACTTTGCAGCTTTTGTAGTTTGCGGTGAATACATCAGCCGATTGTCTTTTTTTGATACATATGTTGGCTTAAAAGCGACCTTATGCACATGTACCATATATGGTTTCTTGCTGGTGCCTCTCTCCAGTTCAATAGATAAGAGATGAAGTGATTTTGTTCCCCGCTCTAGAATGCTGTATATTTATAACGTTGTGAATGGTGCATATGTCACAGTACAACTCTGAAGCTACGTTGTTCTTTAGGCTACGTATGGTACTACGTGTTCTTTGGTTTTAGTACCTTAACAATTTGTGTACGTTATTGAATAGGCAGACTGAATTCAAATTTCGTTATTTGTAATTATTTGTAATAGCTTCACAAATCATAGGAATTCTTTTTTGTAATGATATTGAGGGCCTCGTTCAAAATATGTATGTATGTATTTTATATATTGGGGGAGGTTTCGATGTCTTTAATTTAGCGTCTACTTCTACCACAAAGAAATTCAAAATCTGAGGTTAGTTCAGCAGTGGATTCTTTGACTTTTGAATATTTTTTTTCACAAATTCCAACTTTTTCTTTGTTAAAACTTCACGCAAACGGCGTATAACTTCAAAGTAATATTTCTTATTGACGGTACGAATTATTTTCAGAAAACAAGTTTCTAATCCATATGGTGTCATCACTGGTATTATTATATTTTTTTAAAATACGAATTTTGATATTGCGGACAAAAGAGTTGTTTTAAATTGCTACTTCATCGCGAAGGAGTGTTTCCCATGTGCAGTGTTTTATTTGTTTCCATACCTACATATGGTTTCATGCCCAAAATACATGAAAAAGCAAGTTCTTTTATAGAGGTTCCACGATTCTCTATAACAATTTTCTTCACTGATTCAATGTTTTCATCCGTTGTTAAAGTGTTAAGGCATCCACGGTGGGCATCGTTATTAATACCATCTCAGGTTTCTATGAAGAGCTTGTACCACTTGTAACCATTTCAACAGCAAAAAGTGTCCAAACACCCAAACAATTTTTGTGAAAAACAAACCAAATATCGAACGGCTGCCAAAATCAACATACAAATGCTTGGGGAACCGTGTACCGACATAACAAGAAAAGGAAAATTAAAAACAGGAATCTACCTACCTCACGACTTTCAAAGTCACCTTATTTAAAGCTACGTTTATTTTGAAAATACATTTCTTATTCTTTTGAGATATTCATATAATAGATATTCTTTTGAGATTAGAAAGCT
This sequence comes from Merodon equestris, assembly GCA_958301585.1. Taxonomy (NCBI): domain Eukaryota; kingdom Metazoa; phylum Arthropoda; class Insecta; order Diptera; family Syrphidae; genus Merodon; species Merodon equestris. The sequence continues at coordinate 75,670,872 of OY284416.1, read as the reverse complement.
TGCAAAAATTTATCAATGTTAAAATGAATCTAGAAGAACTTAATTTATTCCATAATTTTGAATTGTATTAAATTTAATTAAAATAATTTATTCATCCTGAGACTCATGTGGACGTTCAATCAATTTTACAAATATTGAATTGTAAAAATAATTTAATTTTAAAAAGAAAAGTCCATTTTTGTTGTTAAAATATTTACTTAATGTTAAATTACTGAATGTTTTATTAATATAGCGAACTTAACATAAGTTCTTATAATCACGATGTGCAAGGGGTATGTAAGGATAGAATAATCATATTCTTCTTAGACGGCGCTACGGTCCGATGTGAACCTGGGCCTCAACCAACAAGCGTCTCCAACTGGCACGATCATTTGCCAGTTGTTTCCACTGCCGCACTCCCAGTTGATTAAGGTCCCCTTCCATCTGTGTGCGCCACCTTGGGTTCAGTCGTCCTCTGTTGCGTCGTCCCTCAGGGGTAGATTCGAACACTCTTCGGGCTGGAGCTGTGCTGTCCATTCGCTCTACATGGCCTAGCCATTTTAGATGTTGGATCCGGAGACGTCGTATTAGGCCGATGTCGCTCCACTCTCCGTTTATATAAACGAGACAATAGAGGATAGAATAATGTTAATAATTTTAGTGTTAGTGTTAATAATTTTATTTAATTGAAATTTGAGATCTACACTTCCCTATGGTGAATATAATACTGGTTGTAAGATCACGTTTTGGACAAACATTTGCTGTACAATATAATGCACAGACTATTATATTTTTGTCTGCACTTTTGAGGCTAAAAACTTTTCAATCATTAGTACTGAATTTAAGTAAGGAAAATTTAACAATCAACTGTTGCCCAATTCCATTATTGATACATTTCAAATTGGTTATAATTTAGATTGCAATTTAGATGTGCATCAAATGACAAATAAATTACGTTGTCTCTTTTTAAAATGAACTTATACCACGCTTTAAAAAACGGTTCCTATATATGATAATTTCATATTCTAACTTAATTATCCCTTTATAACTCAATAAAATATTATTTAATTAGCTTTCAAGGTAGTAGCCATGTGTTCCACTACGAAGTATGGAATGCTTTAAAACAATTATTTTGTTCATTGTTGCCTAATGCAATACTACTGCTTTTAATAAATGCTCTGTGATTTGCCAGAGCATTTAGGGAACTTGCAACGGATAGCTTTTCGACCCATTCTGGTCAGTGACTAACGCACACTACTGAAGGCACGATTTGAGCTGGACTCTTACGTTTTTTAGCTTGGATGCCTTGCTCATTGCTTTGGCCTCATACTTGAGCTTTTATCCCCGTCTCTTCACGAAAGATGCAGATGCCAGTAGTGGTCGATTCATATTCTTGGCCTAACGAACCCTTGGTATACCAAGGTTCAGGAAACGCTAAAACAATCGAACCTGACATTTGTTTCTTCGTAATTTCTTATTAATAATAAGGTCGAAACCGCCTATATGGCGGTTGTTTTCTCCTACCACGTTTGGTCCATCAATGATCACTTTTTGTTGTACTTGTCGTATCTGGATACTTGTGATTTGAGTAGTTCAACTACAAAACTGGAAGCAAGTGTCCTTCCAGGCTACTGTAGATATGTGTTCCTTCGCAGGCAACATGTTCGGCTAAGAAGCCAACGCCTATTTTCTTTTTGGGTTGTTTGCAGTCAGGTATTCGGTTAGCAACTCTCAAGGTCAATATTCCTTGTTTAGCGAAATACTCTAGTTGTATAAGGGCCGTGAGGTTATTGTCAAAATACAGGCGGTAATTTTGATTTCACAAACTAGTCTGACGACGTCATTCGATTTCGTACCCAGGTTCGGCTCATTAGACGCAACTACGTTCTCATCTCTGGTTTCTACCTCAAACTTGCTCAAGTCACTCAGGCCGAGCTTTCGTCTGACAAATCTACTCATCGACGCAAAGATGCTTCTTGAATGGGGCATTAAGGCAGGTTTCATTTAGTTTTTCTACAATTGACCTGATTTCGTAGTAAGTCATGGTCTTCGTCATCTCGAGAAACCAAGTTCGAGTTGTCGTTGAAGTGATTAAATCGTTAGCTTTTTTCCAATTTCTTTATCTTCATTGTGTCGTTTACTAGAGTTGGTCCTAACCCACCAATCCAATGTTTCGTCACCCTTGGAATATGTATATAAAAACGACTTGATGAAAACCAGACTCTGTGACCCGAAATTCTACATGATGTAATGATTAATTTTTTTAGCCGGCAATTTTTTCAAAAAAATTCTTTGGGAAGTATTTTGAAGAACTATACCGGACTATTAAGTTCTAGCAACTCTACTGGCAAGTCTTCGTCATTTGTAAAGCTGAGTTGCTTCTTATTTAGCTGTAGGTTCTTTTTTCCAGCGATTATTCAATTTCTGCTTTGCTCGACGGCGCACTGATGATCCAGGTCTAGATGATGGTCCTAGTTGAGGAAGAGCTTCAGAAGGAGCTGACAGTTCGGAAGTGCTACCTGAATCTTCAATATCATCAATGGTGGTGTCAATATCCACTCCATCAATCTCTCCAGCGCCATCGACTTCCATTGGCAACTCAAAATCTGGAACACAATCAGGATCTGCAATACCGTCCAAACCATCTGCACTCTTGCACAACCAAAGGTGAACGTCCTTATTTCTTCTTCTCATAGAAGCCATCCTGTCGCAAGTATAAAAACCTGGTTAATGTATTGGGAGTGCAAATTAGTTCGATTCGTTTTCAAAAGATGGCTCTGACTTTGACATAGTGACTCCTGTCAATAACATTCAGTTTATATCGCTTTGAGCTTCATAAGAAAAAAAATGGTTATTTATTGTGTTGAATATGACAAATTTTGTGTTAACGTAGTCGACTATCACATGCAGCCTCACGACTAAGCTGACAAAGCAACATTTGCGGGAGGTTTTAATTGCTTGGTTAAATTGGAATAAAAGTGCAACTGAAGAGCATCGACTGCTTGTGGAAGTTTATGGTGACAGTGCTCCAACTGATAAATCATTTAGGGAATGCCTTTGATGTTTTAAGAATGGTGATTTCAGCGTTGAAGAAAAGCCTCGCTCTGGACAACCAAAAAACTTCTACGACAAAGAATGGTAAGCATTACTCGATGGAGGTCCGAGTAAAACGCAAGTGGAGCTTTCAGATTAATCATTAAAACCCATGGTAATAAGGCGATTTTTTACACGTGGTAAATCGTTGCTACGAATTCAACATCAGCACCAAAGTTGTGTATCTGTTGGGACCAAAAGGGTGTTGTGTAATATGAGTTGCTACAACCTGGCGAATACATTATGGACGATCGACATAGGCTATCGACTGATTCGTTGAACCGGACATTGAGAGAAAAAGACATGACGAAGTTTTTTTTTTTTGCACAACAACGTTCGATCTCATTTCGAACTTCGTACAAAAATATTTGGAAACGCTCAAGTGGGATGTTTTACTGCATCGGCCGTATTCTCCGGAACTTATCCCTTCTAATTACTGGCTATTCCGACAGAAGCAGCACGATTTTGCAGGCCTCCGGTTTACTTCTTTCGCAGATATCAAAGAATGGCTCGAAAGATGGATCGCTTCAAAAGAAGAAACACTTTTTTTCGAGATGGAATTAGAATATTGACTGAAAGGTAAGAAAAACTGTTCAATCAATTTGTTTGGAAATATGTACATTAATTTTTTTAACAACAGACAATGTACCGAATTAATTTGTACTCCCAATATATTTATATTTATATTTAAAACAGGAAAAATTATTTTTCAGAAAAATCAAATTTGTTTTGTTCTAGTACTGTCCCACAGTGATATAAAGGGTTATATATGTGACGTCCTATAATAATAAAAATAGTACTTATCATCAAAAAAACATTGAATGTGCCTCTTTTAATTAACTTTATTTCAGTTGCATAGTGGAATGCATAACTTAAACAATATTATTCAAATTAATATGATATTAATAAGATCAAAATAAGTGAACATATACGAGTAAATATCCGCATGCACACATGCGTGAAACATTATTTATTGCCAATACCACTAGGTACATATATCCTAATAACAGTACAAATGCACTTTTAATCAAAGTGCCTTCGTATATATATAATTATAGAGAAGCAGAGTTTAATATCTAATCAATTGCAACTCTATTGGTATTTATATAACTTTATAACTTAATTATAATAGCGACTAATGGAAAACACGATATTTCTTAGTTATTCATATGTTTATTCAAATAGCTTTTCCGATGAAGTCGAATTCTAAAATATGTTTTTCGTTGTCTTTGTTTATACATGTCTGTTTTATATAAATCACTACATATACGTACATATTTTATTATCCATTTATTTTAATTGACGATTTACATTGCACTAAATGCTCACGTAATAGATACGATTAATTTTTCTCTTTCGAATACAGCGGCTTAATTAATATAAATAAATATGGCGCAACAACACTCATAGGAATATACATAGATATTTACAATCTTAATAATCTCCATATTTCTTTAACACCGTTGAACAACATTGTAGCAAACAAATTCGATGTAAGGGTATACATAAGCCGTATCGTAATTTAAATTATGATAACATAACGATAAAATACTAAGCGATATGATTACATAGAATGCTTCCTAAGAATTAGGAATTATTCTTACGCAAAGAGGAATGTGCAAACTAATCTGGAAGTTATTAGTTCGATTCCAGTAAGCTCAACATTTATGATAATTATTAAATGAGTCTATTTCAGGTATTACAAGGTTAAATAGAGATATGGAATCAAGAAAAAATAAAACAAAATCGATTTGTTGATATCCAACAAACGCATTAAAAAATAAATATCACAGTAAAACAAACATATCCACAGGCAATGAAAGCATATGGCAAGATACCAACCACGCCTACTAACTGCAAACCTACGACGAGGGAACTATAAGCCAAGGCGACGTATAGCTACGAATAAAAAAATAGTAGCACCTCATATACTCGTAAATTTTTTTTAATTTTGTTCACGTTCGCATCTAAAGTCACCTATAGAAATCAATGAATCTCACAGGTTGTAGATAAAATAACATAGAATATGAACAGGATCATTTGTAGAGGAGAATCCCAAGTGATACTTATATAGAACAATGAAATAGTAGCGCAAGGATATACAAAAATACAAATTGTTTCCAAGTTAAGTAGAATCAAAACTGAGATAGAAGTGGGTTAATTTGCTTTTTTTAAACTCATAGTGGGTCGTGGCAAACACTGCTCCGAGAAAGAAAGGTAAATTGGGGTGCAAACGCGCAAAGAAGGAAAATCTTATCGGGAAATCCAACAATTTCTATCGTGCTCAGCTCTGTAATATTCAACGCAATAGACTACCAACAAAAACCGGAGCAGTGGGGAACAGAAGGGAAAACCACACGACGAGATGACCATAAAATTGTAATCGCAAGTAAAAAGGATCCTTCGAAAACAGCCTTGCAAATAAGGAACGAGACGAAGTTACATGTCAGTGTAATGACAGTACGAAAAAGGCTACTGGAAGTTGATTTATCAGCACATAGACCAAGAAGAAAAATATTTCTAAAAAAATATATTGCAAAATGGCTTTAGTTTGCAAAAAAGTATGCTGATTGGCCAGCTATCAAACGTGGACTGATGAGCTAAAAATTATTCTTTTTGGTGGATTTGGTTTCCGGTAGTACCTCAGGCGTATACGACCAATAATGGGAAATTGTACTGATCAAAACAAACAATATTTGAACATTCATTTTTTAAACCTTAGGAAATATGTGTGTTTTAAGATTGGGCCACTATTACTTTTTAACAATTTTTTTTATTTCTGTAAAATTATCAAAGGAATTCATTGTTTTCAAATTAATTAATTTTTCCCACATATTTTTGCCCGCTACTATTAAATTTTCATGATTTCATCCTCAGACATCCATAATTGAGCCGTTCAGTGCATAAATCGATTAATTCCAATTTTTTAGAAAATATTATTATAAATTTCAGTGTTAGAGCACTTGTTATAATAATAACTTTTTAAATTTAAAATAATTTTCCTGAATTATAAAGATTGACACCATTGAACACGAAATTTTTTTGGCCATTGAATAACAAGTAATTTATTTCAGAAGCCATTTTGATTAACTCTCCGCTTTAAGGTAAATCGATTCAATAACGCAATTCAAAGCGTTGAATGATAACGGTAATTTTGTTTTGTTCCGTCTTACGACAATGAAAGTAAAATTAATTGGTCAATTACAGTTCTAGTTACCCCAGATCCTATTTTAGTTTGAATTATTATAAAAAAATTATTTCAATTTGTCAGTGTTTTTAAAGAAATAAATATTTTAACGTTATAATTAAAATGAGTAAAACTAATAACAAGAAGACGTTTATGGTTCTCCTCGGATTCATCTGATTGCAACAGAACAAATGTACCAACAAATATATTGATTGGGAGGAAAAGAAGTCGCAATCCTGATAATTGAGGTATTTGATAATATTTGTCAATATAAATTGCAGATGCCGTCAGAAGTACAACCAAACAAATCAGGGGAGTGATGAGCGAATACGCGGATGTTATTCTAAAGAACAAGTTACATCTTTGATTGATCAGCGCAAAGGTTGTGTTGCAAGCAAGTTTCAAACATAAGAGAATACACAAGGCTACTCGACATGGATATCACCGGATGGAGTAATGCGCAACCAGAGTACTAGATGTTAAAACCAACATTCATCCTAATCATCGCCAAAATTAAAAGCCGAATATAAAAGGTATAAAAAAATTTCAATTTTGAAACGTTAAAGGACCCTCGTATCAATACCAGGACGAAATTAATAACCGGTTCGCCGTACTGGACAGAATGAAAACTAACGATGAAACAAGACAGGTAAAAGCATGATCAACAAGACATGGTCAACAATAAAAAGTGTTGTAAAGGAGAGGGAGCGGAAGACAAACTGGACTATTGCAAAACTCGCAAAGGAAAGGCTTGATTCAATGAACAATGCGAGGAAAAAGTAAAAGCCCGTAATATCCTAAGACTTCAAGTCCCGCAAAATAGAGCAGGTATAACATGTACAAGATGTCGAACCCTACGAAATTAATTCAGCCCTCCACATTCCGGAAGAATGTGCAGCTAGAAACACGAGAACAATGTATGCTAGACACTGTGCGAAAGGGATACCAGATTAGCTTTTATTTGCAACGATAATGGCTCGTTGAAAATTTAAAACATTTTTTTCGTATTCAACAAAACTTTTAGAAAAATCAATCATTAACAAAAAAGTAACCGTTACAGGGTTCCCAGTAAATTACTTTAAAATACGCTGGATAAAGTAAATGTCCAGACTTCATCTCACACACCTCAAATGTGACTATAATGAAAGGAATTTAATGCCATTAATATAAAGAAATCTGTACCAGGTAGACCACAAAGTTTGAAAAGTTTAGATCAGATCCTAAAGATAGAACTGTAACAACGGGAAAAATGTTGACAACAAATCGAAATGACGAGTCCTCCTGATGAATATATTATTAAGTTAATCACAAATATTTTGTGGCTATTCTTTTTTATTAATTTTATATACCATTAGATGAAAGCTATATCTTATGAATTCTAAAATATTTATTTGAAATTATAAAATAAAAAAAGGAATTTTAGAAAACAATGGCAATACTCAACTCTTTGTTTTATGGAGTTAAGCGATTTTTGCACTGAGAGGCTCAATTGATATTCAAAGAACCTGAAGATATATGGTCTAGAACCCTAACTAAATTAAAGTAAAAATTGCCGATTTGTAGAAGCTCAGAACATTGTAAGTTTTAATACATTTGTATGGATCCCAATAGCTGCGTGTAGCTGATCTAAGAAAAACCCTATCGATACGTAAGTTTGAAAAATAAATGAAAAAGAAATATCATATTGAGAAAATGAGTAAATTACTACTAAAAATAAACAAAAACGTTTGAGATTAAGTGATATAAGCGGCGCGAGCATGCATACTTTCACAACATGCTTATTATTTAAACTTTATACATTTGTTTTGTATTCCTTTTCAGTTTGTTGCCGTTCGATTTACGCTATCACAACATGAATTTAGAAAAAAAAGCGATACAAAAATATTTTATTCATATTTGATACAACAGAATTTCGGATGTGTCTAGGAGAATATTAACAAACAAAAAAATGTATCGAGTTCGCTTTTGCACATATTCGCACTATTAATAAGATATAAATATTAATGTAATCATATCTGCATATTTGAAAACAACAAGAAAAAATAATTGAATCAAAAAAAATATTTTAATTAGTTGTATCCAAGTCATCGTCGAGCATTTCAAGAAATGCGCGTGGAACTAGGCCTTTCATCAAACCTTGTTTACCGTACATGTATTCACTATGCTGTGGCGAACATTCTGTTACAAAAATTACCTAAATACCAGGGCACACGTACATCAATAAAATATGATTTACTTTAAAATTCTATTAATTTAGTTACCTCATTTGCCGTTAAATTAAGCTCAGTATGATCTTTTGCATCGTAAGAGCAAAGGACGCGTGCTCGTTTCATATGTTCCGCATTAACATCGGGGCCATATTTGAATTGATTATCAGCCTTATTTTCGTTGTCTAAATTGATAGGCACATATGGCGTGGGGCCTCCCAAACTAAATTTTGCGGTGAGATAAGCGATGAATTGTGAAGTTTCTGTCTTTATTATTTACATTCGATAACTAATAAACAAAAAATCTAATTGACAAGAGACGAGATATAAGTTAATGCCAAACCAAAATCATTGCTAATAGCTTTATGTATTCTATCTTATTTGCAACTTTTAAGTTTTGGAAATAAATCAAACAACAAGTTTTCGTTATTAAGTTATGATCTCAATAGTGTATTATATTGGACATCCAATTGATCCAGTTTTCTTTTAAAACTTCAGAGTTGAAAACGCTTGATACATTAGTCTTGAATTAGTTTTAAACTTGCTTATAATAATGTTCAAGTGAACTTTATTTTATTTTATTAGAGGAAAAAACAAAACAGATTCACAATTAACATAACTCTATGAATAATGAAATGCAACGTAGATTAATGGCCGGTCGGCTCCTTAAAGAACTGATATATCACTTGTATCATAAGTAATGTTCATCTCGTCTAAAACATTTGAACTTTTGTTCAGAAATGGGTTTATGGTTTGTTCACTGCTGGGATGAACAATGGGAGGCCCATCTATATCTTCGCTGTTTATGCGTAGACGAGGTGTTTGTGGTCGCATGCTGCAAACCAAAAGTCAATACGTTTTTGTTTGCTCTTTGTTCTTAAACTTTTTTTAGGTACAATAATATGAGAATCGAAGTGAAAAAAAAATTAAAACTAATCAATGCAACAAATTTTGAATCGAATGAATTTAATATATATATTTATTGTATTATCAACATACCTTGCTAGCTCTATCTGTAAATCATGCATTACTTGTGCACATTGCGAGTAGTAACGCACTTGGGTTTCGACAAAAGAATGTAAGTGACGTAGGTGACTTGCTTGTGATGTACCTATTCCCTCTAATAGTAATTTGGTGATTTCAGCTTGCCTATCGAATTCTGCCTGAGCCACTCGTAAATCACGTTCTGCCTATAACCATATGTAGTTATAATTAATGTATTTCTAGACCATATATTAAAATAAATATATGAAATTATGTTAGCCGGAATATGATTATACCTGCTCCAAAACAGCTTCCGGAGAAATACCATCTTTCTGTATTTAGTCCATGGAAGCGCAGCATTTAGGGATTAAATATCTGAGTTTACTTATTTAATATAATTCTTAAAATGATTGTATAAAATGTATAATGTAACACAAGATACTGTAGAGAAATTAAACTCAAAAGTATGGTTCCCATTTATTGCGTCTTTAGGTTCCAGACGTTAATATAAAATAATTAGCGTCTATTTTATTAAGATATATGTAGACACCAGCTCCCCATATTTATTTTTAATATATATTTAATGGTGTACATTTTTTCAGAAAGTAAACAAAATAATTTTGGCTGTAAAATTCTTTTTTTTTTTTTTAAGGTGGAATAAGTCCATTTCTAATAATTGTAATTAAAATAATTTCCTTGTAACAATTAGTATTGACTCCAGTGTACACAGGCCACAACACAGTTAACAAGATAACAGTATCATTGTTCTAATGAAATCGTAAGAAGTAATTTCACTGATTATGTTTACTTTGGAATAAAATACTTCTTCAGCAACAAAGTTGTGCAGCAGGATGTAGCATTTTACAACGACCGAAAGTGGATGGCCGATAGCAGGAGTCCCCACTTTAAATATGTACTTCTCATCATACACTGTCCTACGGAAAATCATCCTTCGTCGTGAAAATCGTACTCGGGGACTTCAACACGAAAATAGAAAAAGAAGCAATATACAGGCCAAAAACTGGAGAAGAAAACCCCCATTTGTCTTCAAACGGTAATGGTCTCAGGACAATAAGTTTCGCCAGCTCAAAAAATATGATCATAAAAACTACAACATTCAAACACGAGAGAATATCCAAGGCTATAATATAGCCTTATCCATATTATGGATATCACCGGATGGAGTAACGCGCACCCAAATTTATTATTTTCTGATAGATAGAAGACACCATACAAACGTACTAGACCTTAAAGGATACAGAAAAAGTTGCAGCCCAATGGAGAAGATACTTCGATAATCTGCTGAATGTACATGGAGAGTCAGCAATGGAAAAAGCTTGAAAAAACTGTCTTACAAAGACATACACAGCGACTTGGTGAAAACGTTGGGGGATTCTGCACCCTCCCTATTCCACAATAGCGCGATGGGCCAGAACTTCTACTGAAGATGAACATCGCGAAAAAAATCAAATTGTTGCATAGAGTAGAGGTCGCTGGGATCTTATGCGGCAGCGTTCAAAGAATCCTTGCGAACAAATTACATATGAAAAAGGTCTCTGCGCGTTGGATACCAAGAATGTTAACTGACGAACAAAATAAAAGTGAGTCGAAATTTCGATGATAAATCTAGAGAAGTTCCAACCAGATCAGGAAATGGTTTTGTTACGTTGCGTGACCATGGACGAGACCTGGATCCATTATTTTGATACTGAAACCAAACAACAATCGACGACTTGGAAGGGAGCTTCCCTACTGACGCCAAAGAATTTCAAAGTATGAAGGTGGAATATTTGGTTCCTTTTCCAAATAACTATAACTATAAAAATAAGAAGATTGTGGAAGGTCATTAAAGAAAAAAGACGTGGCAAACTGCGAGTTGGAGCGCTGTTCTCTGTTCTGTTACCAAGCCAACACACCAAATCACAAAGCCGCAGTTGCGAACGGGATCCGAACTGCTTAAACCCACATCCTATTAGCCCTATCTAGCTCCCAGAAAATGTCTACTTCCTTCCTCGGCACAAGAAACACATCCGAGGCTAGAAATTTGAGGACGATTGCGAAGTTATGGCCACTGTTGAGCCGTTTTGGGAGGGTCAAGACAAAGAAACCAAGAAAGAGGAAATCCTGAGCTTAAAAAAAAGATGGACTAAATGACAATTAACTTGTTAGGAAACTGTGTTTAAAAATAAATATTTTTTGTAACGAGAATCTCAATGTTTTATTTCTATTGTCTTACTTTTGAATCACCCTCCGTAATGGAACAATGCCACTTTCCCCGAATAATGGAAATACTTGGTCCAACTTATCCGTAAACGGGATAAAGATAGAACAAACACTGCTAATCTCCGATCAATTAGTTTTCTTTCAAGTGTTAGCGAAGTTTAGAAGGTAGTAAACAGAGCTCCGATTATATGGGTGGAGGAAAAGAAAATAATACCGGACAACCAGTTTGGTTTTCAGGCTGCATGATGCAATAACGCTGCGTCAAAACTTCCGACATTCAGTGGAATAAGGTAAAAAAACAATGTATGGGTGCTTCCCTGGTCCACTTTGACAAGGCCTTCGACACCGTATGGTTAGAAGATCTGTTCTATATTGAAAACAGTTTACAACAGGGAGCGGTTAATTCTCCGATACTGTTTCACATCTACACAAGCGATCTTCTAGGTTTTCTCAACCATTCAATATCGTATACAGATGATTTACTAGCGTATAGATTAGGTCCAAAAATTTAGGTCATCAACTGCAGTCATCAACTTCGATCATATTAAGGGATACTTCGATAATTAGAAGTTAGAAATTAACCTCCAAAAGTCGGAAACAATACTGTTTAAGTTTCCGTTGTACGGCCTCAAGGGATACAAAAAAGAACTAGAGGAAATTCGCGATCATTGGGCAACATGGACAGCCATTAGCCGTGAGGATCGAGGTTAGAGATCTTGGTATCTGGCTTGACCAGTGTGTATATTTTAATAGACATATAGACAGCTAAGAACGCCTTCGGTATAACAAGAAGTCTGTTTCACAGCAGACAACTTTACCGCAAGGTAAGAATCATATGCTTCATGGCCCTAATAATCATCGCATATGGTTGTCCAGTGTGATTTAATGTCGCGCCATCTTATACAAAAAACATTCGTGAACTTGGGAGGTGTGCCTTGTCTGTCTTAGAATGTACAGAACGCCAGAGCCCCAATATTACCCTAATAAGGCCTTGTACGACAGAGCAGACCTAAATAGAATCGACAATTTTCTTTTAAAAATGATCCAAAAGTACATCGCAAGGACAATGACTAACGAAAATTACCTGGTCTACCGGGTTTACTACCCCAATTATAGATACCACGAGAGAACACTCCGATCGGGCTCTATCCCACCAGAAGCATTTCTCTACATAGAATACGAAAGGTTAGTGCAAAATAGAGATGATATCCTGGTAATTTACTACCGCCACCGGTGCGCCAGGGATAAACAGTACGTTGACGGCACTCATGCGTACATTCGTTTTAGTACCGCAATGGCGAACTAGGATTTCGCCGATATTGTTAAAGAGCACGGCGATTATTGATGGTTGTCAGGTGAAAACGCTTTCCAGAGCGACTCCAGTGGGATCCTCCTCACTCCTTAAGTTAGTTAGGGGAGCTTTTAGAGGCTGAGTGCGTCATCATGCTTAGTTAACGACATAATGAATTAACGACACAATTTAAGGATGGATCTAGAAGAGGTGGACAGAATAGCGAAACGTGGAAAGAACACACACATGACAGGGAGGCTTGTCGAAAGCATTCACGAACCCAGATAAATGTTTAAAATTTTCCTTTGATATACGAGTACAAAGGCCTTTCCATATCACAAATTGTCAGCATGTGTTGCATACTATAAACGAAAAATTATTTTCTTAAGAAAGGTTTTCATACTTTTTTATGAGAACAGATTTGTGAAATCTGTTTTGGAGGAAACAGTAGCATCAAGAGGCGGGGAAGAAATAGCATCTTGCTGCATAAAATATATTCAGAATATTACGTCCGAAGACCACATTATAGCCTACATGTGTACCGGACACAATCGAAATATTGAACTCGCACTGATCTCTTTAAGGATTGCTCAATCAGTCGATAAATACATGAATAATATTTTATTGTCCGGCCATTCATTTCTTCCAAATGGCAGTCAGATATCAATCAGGAAAAAAAACGAACTGAGAAATTTTAAACTGGCTGAAAAGATGAGAACATCGAACTAATAACAAGAGTGAAACACATCGATATGATGTGCTTATTGCCTTACATTCCATCAATTTACAATACTATAAATACTTCACCAAGCTAACTGTAAAGAAGAAATACGTCTTTGATCATCATGATTATCTTAATATTTATCATATTAATATGGTACAAGCATGGTATTTATCATATTAATCGTATAAGTCCATTTGGAGCATCGTGTTAAAAACATCACTCGAATCGAATAGCCTTTTGTCAATATCTTTAAATAAATTCAAATGCAAACACTATACCTCGAAGTATAAAAAAAACGGCTCACATATTAATATCGGATTTGTTGATTTCTATAAAGACCGATAGAGACTTGGATATTATTAAAAGCGAATAAAAAGTTCTAGCTAAAACCATCGCTTTATCATGAACACATTTAAAACTGTGGAACATTGCAACTTTTTCTGTCGTCCACTATTTAAAATGCCAAGCGCCGCAATAAGATGCACGCGTTGTGCTGTCGCTGCGGACGTAGCTTATATCACATACAGAAGTCGACTTGCTCGCAGTGTGGATACCAAGCCGCCAAATTGCGTTCATACGCTTCGCCAAGGCTAAGATGAGGAAGGCCGCTGGAACTGGTGTTATGCGTTTCCATAAGGTTGTGCGAAGGCGCTTTCGCAACGGATTTCACAAGCGAAGCCGAAGAAGGCAACCGATTTGACTGTGGATAACTTGAATGTCGTTTCCATTCTCCATTTTGGATGCATTAACCAATGAAAAATTACGGGAGTCCCCGTACTCTTTGAGGACTTCTTCGATGTCAAACGTTAAAAAGTAGACAGCTGAAATTAAACGTGATCGCACATCCCTCGAAGATGACCCGTCAAAGATCGCCAAAAGCCGCAACCATACAGAAAACTATCAAAAAAGTTCATGGTATTGTGTTGGACGATAGGCGAGTTAAGCTGTATGAATAGCTGAGGCTGTGCGGATATCGGGATAAAAGAGTGCAAAACATCTTGCACAAAAAATTAGGAATGGGAAAGCTCTGCGCAAGATGGCTGCCGCATTTGCTGATGCCCATCAAAAGCAAATGCACAAACGATTTTTGCAGCAACCTTCGGACCTACCGATTTTGTGCGGCGATTTATAAAGATTGATCAGACATGCGTCCACCGCTAGACTCCAGAAACGAAACAGCAGTTCAAGCAGTGGGTGGTTCAGCGCCTAAAAAAGTGAAGTGTTGGAACGTCACGGCCATCGTATTTTGGGATGCGAAACGGATCCTGTTAATAGGCTACCTTGCAAAAGGTAGAACAATTTGAGGCGATCCAATCTTCTTGACCAGCTGGGTGCTAAAACTCGCGAGGAGTGGGCTGGCATTAAGAACAAAATCTTCAGGACAACGCACCTAGACACAAGGGTGCGTGGGCGATGTGAAAACTGCGGGATTTGGGGAGCGATTTGCTCAGCTGTCGCCCCCATTCTTTTGTTTCTGTCTGTTCCCAAATTCAGAGAAACTCGTTTCTGGGAAGCGCTTCGACCAAATAAAGAAGTTGAGAAGGCCGTAGATGAATATCTTCAAAACCTTCCAGACTCTCACATCCGGGAAGGAACACTGATATTGGAGAAAAGCTGGACCAAGTTTTTTTTATAATTCGTGCAGGTTCAGGAGTGTACGCTCTTTTGGTATTTGTCACACAACCTGGATGGGGTGCAGATGGTTTGTGTCGAAGATGTTCGTTTACTACTCTCCGTGGGTGGTTCTCCTAGTTAGGACTTGCGAGATTCTACTGAATTGGCGTTGGTTGTAATTCACAGTAACTTTTGTCTCTTTTTTGTCAGGGTGTTGTATTGGAATGCACTCAGAGAGTATGAATTTTGAAGTGATCTTATGCTGCGGGTGTTATGATTTTCATCAGCACTTTTTGATCATCTCTCATTCACAACTGATGTTGTTGCACAGTTTTTTTCCGTATAGGAATTGTTCTTGACTATGGACGGACTTGAACTACAGACCTTCAGCTCAATAGTCAGTGATGATTACCATTGCACTACGACCATCCCCTAAGTGGGTTGAAGTCAAAGAAGATTATGTAGAAAAATTAAATGACTTTTTAACTGAAAGCCGTTTTTCATTGTCAGGTCGAGAACTTTTCACCTTACCATTGGATAGGTTATTCAATAAATTTTGTCGTTCGATAAGAGATGGTGCTATTAGGTGGGTTGTTTCATTTTCCTAAAAATGGTTCAATCTCTTTATGAACACGCACATCTGTCAATTCCTTTGTATATTTGCAGCCATTTGAACTTGAAGTGTCACAGTACTTTTGTACAATGGAAAAATTTGAATATCAATAACAATATCAATTAACAATTTAAAAATTGTCATACAAGTCTTGAAGATGATCCACGTTAAAGACAGCCAAAAAGTGCGTCAGCACCAGAAAGCATAGCAAAAATGCAGGATATGATTATGAAAGATCGTCGGCTAATCAAGAAAGATTCAGAAGATGCCCTAGGCAGTGTGAGCAGCATTTTGGCTGACGCCTTGGGTTAGAGACTGCGACTTTCTCAACAACATTTGGGGCGTTTTAGAAAAGTTGAGAAAGGTTTTCTACTATGATCAAAATCTTAACAAGAAGCTGAAGAGTGGCCTGAATCCGAAATTTGGGCTCCAAAACAAGTTAGGGTGCAGAAATCAGCCAAAAAGGTTTCGGCTAAGTCGTTTGGCATACAAAAGGAATTTTGTTTGTGGATTACCTCCAAACTGGTAAAACAATAAACGCAGATCATTACTGTAACATTTGTAACCAATTGCTTTAATCCTCTCACAGATCAAAGTACCATTGCGAAAACCAGCGAATTAAAGTATGAGTTCTTGTAACATCCAATCTATTCGCTGGATTTAGTTCCCTCAGACTTTTGATACGTGCGTGGAAAACGATTTGCATCCAACAGGAGGATAATAGTCGCCGTGGAAGCGCATTTCGACTGTCTTGCGGAGTCTGACTTCAGGGATGGATTCCATGTACTGGAATAAATGTACATGATACTGTATCTCAAACCATAAAGTCGTGTTTTTCTTATCGAACCTGGTAAGCATCCGTATGTGAAACAACGCAATCTAACTATATGTATGTATACGAGTACAATTATCGTTTAGTGGTTAATGATTTCAAATTGATCGCTTACATATTTTCATATTTTGCAAAAGCTCAACTTACAGTTTGCTGTCCCATCATGCTCCTTGCTTTGCGAAGACGGTTTTTACATGCATCCAAATCCAATCTTAAATCGAAAATATATATGGCGTAGGGAATCGTTTAAATAATACTTATATCTACCTCTTCGTCTCTAAAATACCCTTCTCTTTTGTTATTGTCTTCATTTCACCATCAAGAAACTTCCTTAGAGGCTGTGTAAAGCATATGCCTGTAGAGGCGATGAAATCTCTTTCACAATTACCTAGCTTTTGTTCAGCTTGGCCAACTTTTATCAATGCCATGCCGTAAGGACTATCTTGACCAAAATCGCCCCCTGCTTCTATCATATCTAAAGCCAAATATTCCAAATTGCTCAGACGCGTTGGCTTCTTCTTTTCAATTTTTTCAAAAATGAAATCTTCGACTCTATTTCCAGGATTAGGTATTAGTACTGATTCTGTGTCACGAACAATTTTTTCGGTCCATGATTTTGTGCATTCAGCCCTTTCAGCTAAGTTTTCAAATTCATTATCTAATTCAGTTCTTTCCGATGTTCCCAACTTCTCCTCTGTTAGCTTAAATAAAAAAAACAAAAAATATGAATATACATATTTATATATGAACTTTTTTCTCGTAGATTTTCTGTACCTGCACAACTCTGGAGAGTGTACTTCCAGCTTCTTTAACCAGTTTTCTCATATTGAAGTCTGAGATTTTCATATTCATTTTATTTAGAAGCAATTGAAACTATAAAACAATCGTAACAAGAAAATTATAAACTCTGACAATTGATCAATAAACACAAATCCTCCAAATTAACTTTTTCGAATTCACAATAGGTTCCATTTGACAAATATGTATGCATATAAAAGAATCGTACTGTGACTGGGCCTTATTATACAAATTGTATAACGATTAGTGACTGCACTACCCACCATGGGACTTTTATTGTCTGGATGCGGGAATTTTCTGACATTTCAAATATTGACTGGAAGAGAAGGTGCAACAAGCTAGGAGGGCATATGATGAACATATATGTATCTTCTATTCAACTTAGGTAGTTTAAACCAATTATTACTTTCTATTATTATTATATTTCCTATTTTGTACTTATATTAAAAGCGCAAAGTGGGTACCACAAAACGGGTGATATAAAAGAAAATTTTCTTGAATTATGAATGGCGGTTATTTAAAGTTTTCGTTGATGTTCTACTACGTTTCCACTTCCTCTAGAGTTGCAGCCAGTATTGTTTTGTTATTTTTTTTTATTTAATGTTGATATTTTTTTTTGATTTAATTTTTATTAATTATTTCTTAGAACTATCTTATGCGCTAGACAAAAATGCTCAAAACTAGCCTAAAAATCTTAACTAACTTATACAGTGGGTAAAATAAGTATTAATATACATTAAGAAAAAGCAATTAAAATCACGACATGCAATACAAAAATGATTTAAATTGGTTAAAAATTACTAGTTTTATTAAGAAAAAACTAAGAAAACACAAAGTATTTACACACTTAAGGTTGTGAACGAAATATAATGAAAATAAATACGTTTTAACTGCAACTAATATTTTGTGTGCATCGTTTGCTTCGATAATGGCTTGTAATCTCCTCGGCGCGTCATGAGTTAGTTATATGGAATGATTTGATTGTCCTCAACCTATTTAGACAGGTCTCTATGGACTACCTTCTCGAAGACCTTGCTGATACTCAGAAGAGGGCTAATCGACCGGAGACCCGCCGGGTTGGAAGTATTTTTACCCCTCTTGGGGATTGGTTGCACAACCGCTATTTTCCAATGCACCGAATAATACGAGGAGTGATTAATAAAAATGGTGATCGGTTATTTCTAGTCCGCGTAAAAATCCAAAAACGTTTTTTTTGCGCTTGCTTATTACAATTAAAATAAATCATATAAATAGACCACGATTCTCAGGATTTTCTAAGGAGACACATTAATTGGAATACGAACCGTCGAAGGGATAACATCAAAATGAACCTCTGCTTCAAAAAAACTGTCTACCAAAGACAGCGACTTGGTAACATTGAGGAACTCTGCTCCTCCATATTCCACAGAAGCACGCTAGGCCGGTGAGTTTAATCAATTAATTGGAGAACATCCAATGAAGATAACATGAAAATAACGAAAATGTTGTGTTGGCAGTTAGAAGAGTGACCAGCAGGCATATACATAGTTGAGGACACAGAAATCTGATATGACAGCGTTAAAAAAATCCTTACGAACGAATTGCATATGAAAAAGTCTCTGCGGCAAACTGCGAGCTAGAGTGCTGTTTTACCAAGATAACGCATTGACCCACAAAACAGCAGTTGCGATAGCTGCCATTAAGGAGACGGGATTCGAATTGTTCAAACACCCACCCTATTTGCCGGATCTAGCTCCTAGTGACTTCTACTTCTTTCCTCGGCTCAAGGAACACATCCGAGGCAAGACATTTCAAGACGAAGTTGTAGCCGCTGAGGCTTAAGGAGAACCTTTGGTGGAATACGGGAGGAAGAACATAGAGAAAACTGCACAATCAAGAACTCGAGGAAATCTTTTCAACTTCAATCATTGTCTCAGTAATAAAATCATGAAGACTAAGATGGACAGGACGAATGGACAGAGGACGAACAGTAAAAGCAATAATGAGTCGGAAAGCCGAATACGTGTGAGCTCATTTCATTTTACCGCAGTGTACTCCCGCCACACACACTCTTTTAATTATAAAAATGTGCGAGATTGTTCACATAACTTTGACAGAAACCCGGGTTCCCACGTGCTCGTCGCAGCTTGTAGGCAAACGTCGGCAGCCATTTTAAGTGGTACGTCTCATTGGTGGTTCCTGGGAGGTAGTGTTGAAAGAAGGATGCTCTTTCGTATCGATCGCGAAGACATAAGTAATATACTTGTTTCGTTATAGCCTTCTCACTCTATTCGTTCGTTCAATTCTTTATCATTTCATTCATTCCAAACACAATGAAATAGCTGATGAGTGAGTTAACATAAAGTGGTATTCGAATAGATTTTTTCATCCCAAGGAAATATGTCATGTGACACTCATTCTTTTTGAATCAGCTGAGTTCTTTCAATCACCCATGTGTGTGATTTTATTTTCCCATAGATGAAAGGGACTAACAGCTGAGTTACAACGTTTAATTTGAATTTGAGTTTGAACATTAATAGAGTAAGTATCTTATTATTTTCCCTTTAATATACTACAAATTAATATCAATCTTATTGTAGGAAAGGAAGATCTTCTAAAAACAGCAGATAATAAAAATAACATTGTGCCCCTTCTTCAAAACAACACACAAAATACATCTGATTCACTGAAAGAAAAAACAGGCAACTAAATTCAATACATTTATGAAAACAACAAACCACATACAAATTATTTATAAAAACAAATACTTTAATGGATACTCTGTTATCTTAATGAGTGGTTCATTGATATACTCGTATTTATCTACTACAATAAACTATGTGGATGGTTGAGATGTATTTACTGTTTGAATAGGATGGGATTGTACTTTTTTTCTTAAAATTTCTAAACTCTTTACATATTTAGAACATGATGTAAAACAATATGACTTGATCCGCGGGTCAAGAATGGTGGCTCTTGTTATTAATTCGTCTGAGTCTATTTTCTTAAATCGGGAAGATAATGAGTTTGTCAGTATTGCTGTAATGTTTAATATTTTTAATTGGTATTGTTGAACTTAAATGATTATTTATTGCACCTATCATTATCATTGTCACCTTCGACAAACTTATATTTTTTTCTGCTGACATTTCTTTTGTGATGACACCGAAAACTTTAAAGACATCAGTAGCCTTTTCTAACACCATCCCTCCCTTGCAGTTTAAATCCGGGTTATCTATTTCCAGAACGGCTATAACAGCATCTTTTACTTTAATTATGAGGGAGAGCATTTCGTAAATGGAGTTCTAGCCTGTTATATAGTCTTGCTTTAGTTTTATTTCTGGGAAGTTTAATTGTTTCTCCATGTTGGTCAACTGAAAGGATGTTTTAGTGCTTCTTTTGAAATATGTAACTATGTTCTTTACTTTTGCAATTTCCGCTTCGATGACCGCTATTCCATCCCCTAACACAAAATTTAAAGGAATGTCTCCAGTTGTTATATTTCACCGCACCAACTATATTTGATGCGTTATCAGTCACCACGCAAGCGATTTTTTGCGTTAGGCCCCAAGTTTCAACTTCATCTTTCAACAAAGTCCCTAAATTTGCTAACCTGTGGCTATTCTTGAAGGGAATGCATCCTATAAGGCAAGATTGTAGGCTGCGGCTCGAATTCATGTTTTGGACAAAGTGTTATTCCAATGTAACTTGCTGGGTGTTAGACGTCCATCCATCTCTCATAAGGCATACAACTTCTACCCCATCAAGCATTTTTTTGTAAATTTTTTGTCTTATTGTACATGGAATTAGTTGGGCATAACATATTCACAAACTCTTTAAATTCCTTATCCTCCAATATTTTGAAAGGGTAATATTGTTTGACTATTATTTTTGTAAGTTTTTCATCTAATTGTTTTGAAAATGAAACAGATATCGGTCTTCATACATACGAGGAAATTTGTGATTGTCTCAGAGTGGATGTGGTTGGAGCTTGACTATTGGATTCTATAGCAGTGAGGATTTCGTATCTATCTTTATTTAAGAAAATACCTTTGTGTTGTGATTTTAAATGCTTTCTTAAATTGCCAGTTGCTCCTCCAAAAAAGCTTATTATTTTTTGACAGTAAGAGCATTTTGCTTTGATATTGAAGCAATTGAAAAATGCTTCCATATTTCGCTTCTTTTGTTCCTTAATTCTGACATACGAGGGTGGATTGATAATGATCCGGTCTAACAATGAAAAAACAATTTTTTTTTTATTTTTCAAAATAGTCCCCTTTTAGCTCAATACACTTAGTCAAACGATATTCCAACTTTTTGATGCCATCCAAATAGTAGGATTTGTCAAACTCCTCAAAATATGAGTTTGTTTCGTTGATTACTTCATCATTTGATGTGAATCTCTTTCCTGCGAGCCATTTTTTCAAGTTTGGAAACAGGAAGAAGTCACTCGGTGCTAAATCTGGACTGTAAGGTGGATGCGGCAACAATTCGTAACGTAATTCATGGAATTTAGCCATTGCAATTGTTGATGTGTGTACCGGTGCGTTGTCTTGAAGAAAGAGAATGAACGAAAATCGTTTTTATCCATTTTACAAGAAAAGTTAAAAGTTGTCCTCTTTATATGGCTGTCAAACAAAAACTAAATGACGTATCGCGCTAAAAATGTACATGAAGACTATTGACAGATTATAAGCGGGGAAAAAAAATGTCCATTTGATGCCCAGTGTTGCCATCTGTTAGAAACCGGATCATTATCAATCCGCCCTCGTAGCTTACAATTCTACAAAATATAACCTGTAATTGAGCTTCTAAATAATTGACAAAATACCAACCAAATAATATTATTTTTCAATAAAAACGACACTAAAATAACATGGAAATTGCCAGCGTCATTCAAAAGAACGTACACAATAACGAAAATCTAAGGAATGAAAGATAACCTTTACTTATCCCAACCCAAACCCAATACAAACAATCTTTTAGCATATTTGTATTTTGAGTTCGATCGCATTGAACCAATACAATATATCGGTCTCTATCTTTAAATGAACGAATGATTGATTGTAATGACCGAATCATTTTGGAAACCAATACTTGAACGATTCGATCGTTGAATTTGAACGATTGACACACCTCTACTCTGAATTTCCGCTTCGTGGGCAGTAGAGGGTTAAATTGTTTACTAAAACGGTAAATAAGGGCTATAAAGTACTTTAGTATTTTAGGACTTAAGTAGGTACACATACTGCTACCTGTACTTCAGTGCCTTGGTACTAGTACTTGAAAAAGACGTACCTAAATTCAATAGTTAAATAAATAAAAAAATACTTACAAGTACTTTTAAGTACTTATCAGAATTCAAGTACTTGCAAGAACATCACTTTATTTTAGATATTTACAAGAATGCCTTGTCTAAAATCAAGTGCCAGTACAAGTACCAGTACCAGTATCACAAGCCCTGATTTCATATTGTATTCCTATTATTTAAGCAATCAAAAGTCGTTCACTTTCTTACTGTTCTTTTTCATTAACTCTTATACAAAACAAAAAATGTAGTCATTGTTTGAGTTGATTTAAATAAAGTTTCCTGTGCTACTTACTTATAATAATATGAATTATTTAAGCTATTAAATTAATTTCGATGTACAATATGTACGTGTAATTGACTGAAAAACATCATATTACGGCAATAGTGTTAAGATTTACATCTCTGTTTTATTTAACTATTTAAAAACCTTAAGCCTTTCACAAAACTGCCCATGTGGGTGGTTACGTCCAGGAATGAGATCCCATCAACTTCATTCGATTGCATAAAGCAAGGATATTCAGCACCGAAAGCATTTGAATTCCAAGTTAATTTAATAAAATAAATCATATCCGGCATTAGGACCACTGAATTTTTGAACATCACATTTAAACTACAGTTGTATTTTGTGCAATCGTTATCTACAAAATGCTTTAAAACAACTTCATAACCATCTTCATTATTAAGCATAGCTTTAGATTGAATTTCAATTTGAAAGTTTTCTCTATATTCATTAAGATTTGCATTGCAATGTCTTGTCAGGCCGTATGAATTAGGTTTAAGGCGACTATTGATAACTAAGCCAATTAAGGACATATATCGATTAGGCTTTATGGCAATATTCCAATCAAGATTATTCGAATTGATGGTATATGGACGGCATGCTTTGTAGTGAGTTCTCTCAATGGTATTGCAGAACTGTTCCGATTCTTCATTGATTTGTTCATCATTACTCTTGATCATTGACATATCTATTTGTAAATCGTTGAAAACAAGATTGGATTCATTTAGCTGTATGCCGAGGAGATCGCACTCATGTTTACACCACTCCAGAGTAAACCAAATTGAATAGTTAAGATCCGTATTGTTTTCAATGATTGTCGTGAAACAGTCTTTAGATAAGTGTATGTAATTATTCTTTATGTAGGACTTGAATTGTACATTTTTTAAACAATATTGAGTAAAAAATGTTATGCATATCTGTAAGAGTGGCTCGAGGTTTGTACAAAAGCATAGCTCAAGAGCGGATAAAATATTATCGAATCGTAATTTCCGTTTTACCGCATTTAAACATAATTTGTTGAGGTCATTTAGGAGGTATTTTTCAGCGCCATAGCATAATTCAATGACATCTTCAATAGAATCGGAATCGAGGTTTATATTTCCTGCATATATATAGTAGACGAGTTTTTGAAAAATTGCGGCATTTATATCGCGTATTTCTATAGATTCCTTTTCTCGCATTGAACCGTAAAACATGGCATCAAATACTGGACTTGCACATGATAGAATAAGCTTATGACATTTTACACTTATTCCTCCGACTAGGAATGTACAATCTGAATGATTTTCCGATAGAAGCAACTGCTCATATCTTCTACTTAGTGGCATTTCAATCGAAGTTAATTTTTTAGGGCAGCTGAAAGCACCGACGGACATCTATAAAAGAAATAAATAAAAATATTAATATACTATACTACTAATATAACATATTGTATATTCTAGGCTACATGTATGTTATATTATTAGGGAGGATGAGAGCCTTTCTTAATCACCTATGCCGAACGACGAATTGATAAGAGATTGTTTGAACTTACAATTTATGCCTAAAAGTCCTACTACTGCTCCTAACTTAAATTATGCTTTGCTAACGATTTTTTTATCTACGTAATTTCACATTCACAACATAATATAACATAAGACACATATTCTCGACGGTGGACATTCAACAAGACTCTTTGTACCCTCGATAGGCTAGCAACAATGAATTGTTGATTCTTAAGTGAATAATTGAAAAACAAGACACTGAAGAGCACGTTAGTTGTTCTTAATTGTAGTGCTCAATGTATAATTTTTTTAAGACAAATCCCCGATGTTTGTTTCTTATAGTGGACATACGAGATTTGTTCAAGAGATAAAGTGACTTTTTGAATTTCGAAAGCTCAAATTCGATTTTCGATTTTTTTGTTTGTTAGGTTGATACACATGTTCCCTAACATATGTTGGATATTAGGTTTATTTTCCACATATATAAGGGCTAGAGGTGTTTTGGATCAAAGAATCTATTAAATTTTGTATGAAAAATAAAATGAATTCTTCCAAGTACTTTAAATGTTGAGTGTGGTATTTGCGAATCTACTCTGGGCAAAAAAAAAATTATTAAAGGTAGCAAGCTCTTCACAAAATGCTGAGAAGATGTTAATGACGATGCCCGCCCTAGACGGCCCAGTACGTCAACAACGGATGAAAATGTTCTGAAGAAAGTGTAACGAGTTTTCTAGGCCGGAGTATATTCGCTGGGTCAGATCCATCACATAAATTTGTTATTATGACATCCGAAGATTCATTATTTGTGTCGACGCAACGATACACTACTGTCCCTTGTGGGTTATGACCCGTTCGGAATCCGTTCGGTGGCGCCTTAATCATCTTATTGATGCTGTCGCGCTGACATTATCTAGTCATTTGAGTTTGGATTCTGACTGATAACAAATGGTTGGAAGTAGCAGATTGTTGGCTAGGGGCCTCAAGTGCGGTTATATCGCTTGACCAGATTCTTCCGAGTTAAAACCCAAAGCGGAGTGCTAGTTTTGTGGTCTATTCCTAGAGAGCAGTTATTGGTTATACTTGATTAATCCCGTGTGGGTTAAAACCCTAATATTAATTTCCGTGTTGCCGATCTCAACTTACCGTTTTAGTCGTCGAACAACAACTCCAGTTATTGTAGGCCACGCTACTCGCACTTTGCTTATAAGAGACGTGTTCATAAAAAAAATATATTTTTCTTTTGTTTTCCCGTGCAGTATGATGGCGCCTTCAAATCAAAACTGCCTTCGCCGATGTCACGAAATCCCACTTTGACAGAACAATAATTAGTGTGCTTACTTTGTTATTATGGTCGTTACTGTTGTACTTTACTTCTGTGACTAGGTGACTCCCACAGCCAAATGCCTCGGTCTTTTATAAGGCCAAGCTGAACAGCGATGTGGAAGGCAATCTTCCAGTCATCACTGACATTTCCTCTGTTTGCGAGATTAGTCAAGGTTGACTCCAGCTATGGGTGTTCCACTTCGCTGTCTTTGAGTTTTGGTCACTTTGTAAGTATGAAAAAAATGTATAATTTTCATTTTGTTTTTTTTGTAATTGTCGTTGTTTTCTTTTTCTCTAGATAGCTTTATTTTTTTTTAGGTTGGGGTCTCCATTTACACCCCGCCCGTGTAAGTAAAATAATAATACATATTGTGTAGAAAATTTATTTGCTTCTTTTCGTTTTCAAGAAAATATACATATGTATATAGCAAATTTTCCTTCACATCCCCTCCTTACTTTGGGTGAGTTGGACGATGACGGTGTATGTATGTATGTCGAAACAGGTTTTAGTAACGTTTCCCGACCAGTCAACTGCTTCTACGGGGTTTTGTGGGTAGTGGTTTTACTGGGTCGTCAGGGATATTTTAGGTAGTCCGGTCGATTTTTACGGTGATGGTTTTAGCAGGGTTAGTACAAGTTTTTGGTCTTGTGTCAAGAGGGCAGAGGGGTCGGGGTTAATCGGGGATGGCCGTGTACACGCTGGGCATGGATGTGGGCACGGTGAAGATAGTGGTATGTACGTCGAAGATAGTCGTCTGACGAAGATGGTTTTGTACACGATGTATTAGGTTGTACCACATAAAATGTGCGATTTTTCACTTAGTCCTCAATTATACAACACAGTGATCTTTCTTCTTTTTTTTATAAGATAAAGTGGTATGTACAATATGTTTGATGTGTGCGACTTTTAGCGCCCGTTGCAAGTACAGTTATTTTTTTATAGGAATTTTTATATCATGCTGTCGACGGTTCAAATTCGTGCTCTTTTCCTTTACGAGTTCAAACTGATACGTAATGCGTCTCTGGCAGCCAAAACTGAAAACGTAAATTGACGACGCCATTTTACGAAAAACGGTGGAAGCCGACCCAACAAAAACGGTGCGGGGCATTGCACACAACATGGGAGTATCCCCCATGACAATAAATCGACACCTATCTGAAAAAGAAAAAGTAAAAAAAAAACTCAAAAAGTGGGTACCCCATGAATTGAACGAGGCCCAAAAATTACGCCTTTTAGAAATCTGTGCATCGCTAAGTCTAAGGCATCGAAATGGACCGTTTTTGCACCGTATAATCACATGTGCTGAAAAGTGTATTTTTTATGACAACCGTAAAAGATTTAGGCAGTGGTTGGACGGAGACGAAAACTCAAAGCACTCACAAAGAAAAGGTTATGGTGACAATCTGGTGGACATCGATATTTCTCCAACGGATTATCACCTTTGCCGCATTCTGGCGTTATTTTATCGACAAAAGGTGTTCTGAAACTGAGTAGAGGTCATAGAAGCCTTTGAAAACTTTTTAGCATCAAAAATCAAACCTTCTATAAAAAAGGAATATTGGACCTTGAATCATGGTGGAAGAAGATTATAGATGTCAATGGTTCATATTTTAACTAAATAAAATTTTATAAAAAAGAAACATTTGCATTTAATTTTTTACAAAAGATCGGACATTTCATGTGGTACAACCTAATAGATGGTTCCTGTCCTACGTATACCGTGCGGACTTTTCTTTCGGTCATATCCTTTATTTGCAGGATCACGGGTGATACGAATCCGACGACTTAGTCGAGGCCGATATAACGCGATATAGGCGGCGAAAGAGCCGTCGCATGAGCATCACTCAGTAGCTGTTTAATGACGTGAATGACGATTCACATTTGCTGAAAGGGGTCATTACTGGGGACGAAACATGGGTATATGGTTATGCCGTCGAGAAGTCCAATAATCCCAATGGTAGTGACCAGAAGAGCCGAGATCGAAAAAAGCACGCCAAGTTCGTATCGATGTGGCGTGGTTCATGAGTTCTCGCCGGAAATTCGTACCGTTAATGAAGAATATTACCTTGAAGTTATGGACTGTTTGCGTGAAGCAATACGAAAAAAAACATTTGGATTTGTGGAAAAAATAATACATGGCTGTTATCGCAAACATTCCTCAACCACCGTATTCACCGGACTTGGCTCCCTTTCTATTCCCAAACTAAAAGACTAATGAAAGGACGGATATTTGCCATCATTGATTGGAGGCTAAATCAAAAAGTACATATCAGAAGTTCTTTGATTGTTTGTGCTTTACAATCATATTGTATCTAAGGGGGATTACTTTGACGAGGACAAAATAGATAATGATGAATAAATATATACATATACAGTACTGTGTAAAACATTTGCAACTGCTTTTGCAATGCGATCCGGCAGTATTTTTAACTGAGTTCTTAACGGTTATTTGAACTGGAATATATCAATAAACCTCTTACTTTCTGCGAAAAAAAATCAAACGGGACATATTTCTTGACAACGAAGAAAAAATATATAATATATGCACTAACATCACAAATTGCCCGTGCAAAAAATCTCAAACTGATAGTTTGCAACTACTAATCGGTTCACTACAGTTATTTTTTCGAACGGTAGATCTTTTCTATCGTTATTTAGTTTGCATTCGTTCATTGGTTCTTCCTCTCGATTTGCCGCGCATTACCAATAGAAACAAAGAAGTGATCAGACATTGTCTTCTTATTACCAAAAAATGGGAGGAAACAAATATTGTCACGTACTGAAACAAAAAAAATTGCAGTAGATTTTAATAACAGGCTTACTCAAAGAGGAATTTCGACAAAATATTCGATTCATAAGTCGACTATTTGTCGTATTGTAAATAATGGGGTTGTGGTATGATGCCATAAAGGTGGCATGCCCCGTAAAGCAAGTGGAAAAGAAGATAGTAAAATTATAAATTTCATAAGGAGAAACCCTAATGCATCTTCAAGAGAAGTAAAGGTAGAACTACAACTGACTATTGACCCATCAACAATAAGGCGCAGAGCTCTACAAGCTGGTAAATTCCTACCACCGTCTGAAGATTAGACGTCCGAAGATTAGAATTAATATTCCCTTACGCAGAATAGTAAATTCCGCTTGTTTGGTGGTTTCATCAAGATAAGGACCCCAAACACACATCTAAGCTGGTAAAAAATGGGATCGCAGAGCAAAATATTAACATTCTGCAATGGTCACCGCAGTCACCAGATCTTAACCCCATTGAGAACTTGTAGGAGATGGTAAAAAGGAGAATGGTAATCAAATATACAAAAAAAAAAAATAAGTAAAAATTTAATTAATTCGAAGCCCAGAAGATGTGCATCTGCCATGAAAAATAAGCGGTACGTAATAAAATATTAGGATATTTTTAATATTTCACACATCTTAGTAGGAAATGTTTTGCAAAGCAAAAAAACCTGACATTTTGATTTATCAGCTGTTTACTTTGAATAAATTATAATATATAAGGTTTATAAAACAAAACATTGAACTTTATATCTGTAAACATTTGCATATCAAATACACATTAAATTTTTACTGTAACTAGTTGCAAATGTTTTGCACAGCACTGTATATGTACATATGTATATGGCCATATTGAATATGGCCTTAATGTGCTTCGCTACTTTGATTGCACATAAATGGAGTAAGCATAACAGTGAGGTCTTATACTCAAATACCGATTTTGCACCGAGTAGATAATTCTCCACTGAATCTTGAACCAACTTCCCAAGTTAAAATATTTAAAATAAAACAAAAATGTCCAAGGCTTATTACTAAATAAACAAGAAAATCATAAGGATGCGCGCATACATATGTACATACATATAGTATGTGAACATGCACATAGCAAATGTATGCCGATGAAATAATCTCACTACTAGACCTATTGTGTCCAAAATAGCCAAGATCATTTTGTTAAGATCACAAATAATCACATTTTAATAACTTGATGTCCTTACAAATCGAACAGCGTTAATTGGAATAATACTGTAAAATTATTAAATTTCTATTCTAGCTTAAGCTATTTATGTTCCATGTTTGCGGTTATAAGGTAGTTTGTTATTGTTGCTTGTGTAGTTCCCCAAAAAAAGAAAAAAACAATTCACTTCAGAGTCGAAATTCCTACAGAAGTCAGATTCGGCTGTTACGTTGTAATAATCTAGAAATAACTCACCCTTTTTGGTTGGTGGATTTTTGTATTTTTTTATATAAAGAATTTATTGACAGCCTGTTCGTTTGGGATTGTGAGGCGTATTATCTTTCTTCACTGAACACACGTGATTTAATCATTTGTTGACCACTTGTTATTGCTGTAATACAAAGCAACACATTTATATGAATTTACATATGTATGCGTTGGAAGATATATTTATGTTTATTGTTTAAATGGTCGAAAATAAGTTCCCAGTAGTCGTTCTAAAAGAACCTAAGTAAATTGACATTCCAATGACAACTGGTCTAACTCAGATAATTCACAGAACGTTTATCCCAACTGGACCGAAAAAAAGCTTTTTTTAAAACTATGTTAAAAAAAATACTAACATTGGTAAACGAAAGAGAAAAAAATGAGAGGTGAACCAAAGTCGGGTTTTGCGAGCTGCATGAAATTCTATAAGCGGAAGAGAGAGGGAAGGTGAGTTAAAGATCAGTTGCGGGTTAATTTTCTTGATGTTTTTTGACGTTTTGTTTGCTTTCGTTAGTTGTGTGTTTCGTTTCATTCTCGTTTTCTACTTGGGAGCGCGCAGCATTTGACGGTTAATTTTCCTTACTTTTCTTAAAATTTGTTGAAGAGAAAACACGAGATTTTATGGGAGATTTTTTAAGAGAGAAAAATCAGACAAACATAACCTGCGTTAGTGCTCAGCAGGGACTTAATAGAGACCCACAGCTTTCGTACCTCTTTCCGTGGATCCCCTGAGAGGTTAGTTGTTTTTTATTTTGTAACATGCATTCTATACGCGTGAATCTCTGCTCAATTTTTATAACTGACGGTACGGGCAAAAAAATGAATCTCTCAGGGGTGGGTTCCGCTCCACAGAAAAACGTTTGACACTTACATATTTGTTTTTATTTTCATTCTGGCAAAGATGGAGAGTCAGGTGGATTGAAGCTTGTTTTCGCGATTTTAATATAATTTAGAGGAATTATGATTTTCACTTCCTTTTTTGCAGAACGCCCGAGAATGAAATTATTTGTATGCAATAAAAAATCTACAATACAATGTGTTAATTGGGTGCTTTATAGTAAGCAATGTGCTTTAGCTTTAATTATAATGGTGAGGCAAATATGCAATTTAATTGGTAAAATTGACTGTCAAGTTTTGGAAATCTGATTATCCAGAGCAACTACCACTTAATAGTTGGATAGGCAAAATCATGAAAACCGTCACAGACGAGCTGTTGATTTCCCGAAAGTAATAGATGGATACGTCTGGATTTTAAGTCGGATGGCGAAGATTCTCTTTGAAGAATGAAAAATCGGAGGACATTTCTGCCGATGTTGGCGGTGATAAGTAATCCAAAGTTTATTCAGCGGCGTCCGAGTTCTTTTCTAGACTTAAGGTATGAGAGTGATCCTTAGGGCAGTTTTTTATTTTCTTACGTTCAATTTATGTACTCGCAGTCGGTAGGGAATCCGAACAGCATTGGCTAACACTTGAATACAAAGCTGCCAAGGAATAACGTAGTATGTAGTACCAAGATGATTACGAAGACAAACACAATAAGGGACATGTTCTTAACATGAGCGGCAGCAGTAATCATCATAACGAAATTAATTAGAAGCTTAAATGCATGTAAGTATGCATTCGCACACTACCCAGAAAGTATAAAGGTTTTTTTTTTTTGGTTTTTAGGTCTCTGGTTTCCTGAGTAGGCCTTTTGCACCTTTAATTCTACAAAAAAACAGAACAGCAACCATTAACAAAATGAACCCAGTGTGCATAACTATACCGAGATAATAAAAATAACAACATATGTATAATGAAAAAGGAATAACACGCTAAATAAATTTTGTACATTATTATTACCGGCCATTTGAATCCAATCGAGTCGAATCCATCGTTGACATATCTTCACCAAGATATGTTTCCTGTCATAAGTGTGTTCCTTCCATGTTTCACTGTTCTGCTACACCTCTTCTAGATCCATCCTTATATTGTCCTCTCATCCGCCTTCTTCGTGATCTTTTTCCTTCGGGTTTTTCAACTCAATATTCGTTTCATTGTTCTTCTACTGCCATTCGTTTTACCTGTCCTGCCCATTTTAGCCTTCGCGATTTTATTATTACTCGGACAAGGCTTGGGGCGGAATAGATTTTCTCGAGTTCTTGATTGTGTTTTCTACATTCTGTTTCTTCGCCCTGTTTTCAACCATAGATTATCCATAAGATATTGATTTCAAAAACCCAAAATCCCTTTTTTTTCCTCAGTCAGAGACCTAATTTTATAAATACGGTATATATGTATATGCAGTATTTTATTTATTTCGATCTTTATGTCATTTTTGGGAGCCAATATGGCAACCAGATACATATGTTACCAATATAGTACGATAACTTTCTCAAAAGGATACAGTCAAGTGCGAGGTTTGGAATTGATCAAAGTCTATCTCTGACTATATATTGGATTTTTTCTTAATTTACTTCGAAGCATACTTCCTTTGCTGCCAATATTTATTTTTCTTTAATTTCTACATTCCTTTTAACTATTTCCTCACTGTCCCTCAGCAGTTCGTCAGTGTACTCTAGAACGGATGTGTCTACATTAAGGGTTATTTGACTGGTTACGAATTCCAGCATCCAATTATAATAAACTGGTGACGAGGCGTCTAATTGTTTTATATGTACCTTCACGTATCTCGAACATTTCAGATAAGACGTTTTCTACTTTAACTTGTCCTTTGCTTGCTTTAATCATACTTGAATCAGTTTCGCCAACATTTTCGGGATTCCTAGCTTTACAAGAGCACGACACATTTTCGATTGGTTTATAGAGTCACACACCTTTTGTAAAATTCACGAATAGTATGTGGATCGTTTCGTGGAATTCCCATTTCTTTTCTTAAAACTGACGCATAGTGAACGTCAGATCATTCGTCCAGCAGTTCCTCCTTTGCTTATGAAGGTAGTATCTTTAATAGAATATTTGACGGGACCGTGATAGCAGCAATATTGCTTGATTGTTGTTGCATTGTGTTTGTTAAATACGGCAGTGATGACCAAGTTTTTCCATTCCTCGGGGAATTCAATGTTCTCTAAAACACAGGGATTATAGTTAAACAATTATTTATTTTTTTATGTAGCCTTCTTTTAGGATTCCCTAAAAAAAAATTGATCGAACGCCTCAACAGGCCATTACGATCGTTTCCAAAATTCTTGCCTCGGATCTGGTCCTTGAGCCGAAGAAAGAAGTATAAATCACTGGGAGCTAGATCTGGAGAATATGGCGGGTGCTCGAGCAACAAGAAACGAATCCCGTTTTTTGAATGGCAGCCATCGCAATTGCGGCTTTGTGAGTAAAACAATACTCCAGCTCGCAGTTTGCTGCGTTTTTTTTCTTTATTGCCCTCTTGCAATCTTCTTACTTGGTCTATGTAGTAAAATTCCGCCCAAAAACCGATGCCACCGATTTTACGTTGACTTAGTGGGTATATACGAGTAAGTAAGGAAATACATTTTTTTATTTTGACCTTTATACGCTTTATACGGACTGGAAATAACGTTGTTATGAGCCCATGTAGCTTCTCTGTTAATTTTTTCTCCTGTATGTTTTATTAATTCCGATGGTAACAGGTCGACTACTGCGGCCTTGTTATTCTTAAGTCGATGGAATGCTTTCTTTACTTCCTCGGTGCTGGCAGTGTGGAAAGCACCGTTATCCTGAATTTCTGCTGTGGATAACACTGTTTTCCATTTCAGCTTGTCCTTCATATAAACGTAAGTAGTTTACGGAAATATCTCATTCATTGAACTGGTGCCCTGATCTGAAACGAGCGTATAAATTCTGATCTAGCCTGCTATCCTTTTCGTACAGCGTTTAGCCCAGCGTATATTGCTGTCGTGTTTTTAGCTGCACATTCTTACTAAATGTCGTTTTTTATCCTGAAGGAAGAGGCTTAATTCCTTTCGTAGGATTTGATATCTTATACCCGTGGTCAGTTCAGCATATCCCAGGGCTTAAAGTCTTAGAACATTACGGGCTCTTACTTTTTCCTCATATTTCTCGTCGAACCAAGGCTTTCTTTTGCTTTACTCTCGTTTGTTTTCAGCTGTCACCTATACAACACTGCTTCTATCTGTTTTGCATTGTCCTTAGTTTCTACGCCATCTAGTAGAGAAAACCCGTTATTCTTCCATGGAACAGTGTACGTTCCGAAGTGCATAATTATAGCGGGCACACCGGATTTTGGCCATCGACATTCGGTCGTAGTAAAATACTAATCCATTACGTTCTGCACAATTTTATTGGTGCTGAGAAGTCCTGTTCCAAGAATGTGGGTATCCGTACCGCCACAAACGAAAATGTGCCCGTCTTTAACGGTTGTTCCGTTTGTAAATCGAACATCTTGTACCGCTTCGGTATTCAAATTATACTTACTATTACTAGTTTCATTGAGGGTTGTTTGGAAAGTCCCAGGTCTGAACAGAATGCGTTTTATTACAGTAATGCGTATTTTACCCAAGAAGGCCAGCTGTATTTAACACGACGGTGGGTTAACGACTTTTGATGTTTTTTTGAGTGTGGTGTTGATAAGGGCGCAAACTGCACAATCATCAGCTTTGCGCCTACATCAACCATTGTTTTTTCCCCTATCCCGCAGGGGGGAATTTTGTACATGCATTGTTAAATTAATGAAGAAATTCTAAAAAAGAATTAATCAAATCATTTTATTTCTTTTCTCACATTCTTTAATTTCACACTTTTATTATTTTGCGCTTTTTCTCGAATTTATTAAGTTTTGCCCTAACGCACCACAACGAAACTTACGATGGAGTATGTCCAAAAAGTGTTTGGAAATATAATGGTGAACAAACACCTAAATTCGAATTAAATAAGCAAATAATTATTGTATTTTTAATTTCTTTAAATTCAGTTCACGGCTGAGAACCAAGATCACACACGACAAAAAAAGCAAACAGTGAACTTTTTATTTTGACCATATCGATAAAATATATTCTACATAACCAACAAAAGAAGTTGTAACTGTTCAAAAACACAATATGTTTCAAGATACAAAGTAATATACCTTATAAAAAACCATATTATTCTTTTTATGACTAACATCAAAATATAAACAAAATAACAACATTTTACATTATAAAAGAATGTTAACCCTCTGATTCACATATGAATCATTACAAAAAATCAGTATTGCACGGATATATTATTCTCAATCTCTAAAATATAAAAGTAGATCAACAGCCAAAAACACAAAGAATACGAAAATATTTTTTTAACTCACTTTCTTTAATAAATTTTTATCTGTGTTCACTGGCAAAAGGATCATTTTTCACATATTTGCATCACATGCGCCGCGCGCTAAACTTTTTATAGAATGAAAAGAAATGTGTGTATACGGAGAAAAGTTCCAAAACCGTTGTTGATTCTGTCTAGTAGTTTACAAAGAATTGTTTAAAAAACGTAATGATTCATATATATCACCATGCATTAGAGGCTTAACATTATTTATGAATATATGAGTGAAAACTAATCTAGGGCATTTGTGTTTTGTAATGAAATTTGGAATAAATCATTAGTAGTCGAAAATGTTCTAATTACTCGTCGTTTATAATCGCCGTTAAATTCAAATCAAAAAAAAACCTGCGAACATATCTCTCCACACAAAATATTTCGACGACAACCAAGAGGCAAATGACTGCAATTATTCTCAAGGCGAATGACATGTCATTGTATGCCATTCTCAAGACTTTCGAACATTTTTTTTCTTGAGAACTTGTCGAACATTTTTCGAACATTTGTAGTTTACCGGCAAAGAGCAGAAAGAACTTCGAGAGCTATTCATCTCTATATGATCCCTGATAGAAATAGAAACAAATCATCTGTCAAATTTACATATGAGTTGAGTGGCTGCTGAGGGGAGTCGTTTTTACGTTTGAAACTAGGATTCAACAAATCGAAGTGTATTATACGTTTTTTTTTGGATTCGCAAAAGTTTGCTATGGCTCTCACTTAAGAATTATTCCATACTTTACGCCAGGTACAAACATTGGACCTCTGCCTCACTTATTTGCATGGAATTTAGAAGGATCATTTGAAATGTTTCTGTATTGCATTGTAATTTGTAATGTTCCACCATTAAAGATCATTTAATGCAATTTTGGTCGTTCTCTTTCAGGTGCCATGCGATTATGTATTCTCGGCAGAAATGTGTGCTTATATTTATTTTTGCCTTGCGTTACCCAATAGACAAAAGCAGCCAAGAATTCGGTAAACTATATTCGCATATTTCAAGAGATCGAGATTTGTGTGCAAAATGTTTCAAGGATTCTTTTAAAGTTTGTCAAGATTTAGATACCTATTATGAATTTGATGAAGACGTCCTTGAGGGTTTAAACTCCCTCTTTGGTGTCAGACAGATACGGGTGCTTAAAAATAATAAAGATCGCAGGATATTGGCGAAATATTTAGCAAATGGATATTATTTCGAACGCACACTTGAAAATGAAGAAAAAAATAATTATGCCTATCTCTCGGCGATATTTTTCGAGGAAAATCGTCTAGAGGGAATGCAGTTGTGTCCACAAAACGGGGTTCAACGGTTTGTCGACTTTTTTGCGCAAAATTATTCTCAACTTAACGTTTGGGTTCATATGAATGTTGATATACAACCGATACTTATACCTTATTTACATTCAATGGGTTTCCCGGTACCAGACATTTATACGACGTGCGGTTTCACGATTTTCCAATCATATGAGGGAACGTCGCTCGCAAATTTATCTTTATTGGATGTGAAGATAAAGCTACAAATAGCAATACAACTCTTGGAAGGGGTAATGCAATTTTCTGAAGGGTTCGATCAATTTCGTATTTACATCACGGATATGAGTATGGATAACGTAGTATATAATCCAGAAAGTGAGAGAGTTTACTTCGTTGACTTAGATACAGTCTTGGTAGTTGATAGCAAACCAAATAAACAGTTGAAACATAGACACCAGTATATTGAGTGTGATAACTGTTTTGCGTTTTCTCCCGCCGATATTTGTGCAAGTAGTCAAAGTGATATAAATATTTTTTCTGCTTGCCAAATACTACGTCAAGATTTGAAGGGAAATTTGGAAAACGGGTTTCTTAACTCGATTTTGAAAGAATATTCGGAAATAGAGGTATTATTGAATGAATGTGTTGATTGTCCAGAAGAATCATGTCGGGATAGATTTAATGTCGCAAAAAGACTGATAAGTAGACTTAAAAAGACTTTTGAAGCAATGTCTTAAATTTAGTAAAAATTAATGTAATAAAATTTGGTTTTGTGACGATTGTTCTCTATTTTCTTATCAATTCAACATAGTTCCCGCCAGGCCAAAGACTCGTTTAGATTCCTCATGTAATTATGGTCAGTAATCAATAAAACGCCTTGGCAGCTGACATTTATCTTCAAGACTCAAAATATTCAAGTACATACCAACATATATCATATATTGACGACA
The DNA here is from genome assembly GCA_958301585.1 of Merodon equestris. Taxonomy (NCBI): domain Eukaryota; kingdom Metazoa; phylum Arthropoda; class Insecta; order Diptera; family Syrphidae; genus Merodon; species Merodon equestris. The sequence goes on along the minus strand of OY284416.1, from coordinate 75,633,228 downwards.
TAGTGTCCGCCTAGTGCCTGTAAGATATTCAGATTTGTAAGGATAGTTAGATAGTTTTAAGCATTTTTGTCTAGGATAAGAAAGATCTAATAAATGGTAAATAAAAATGGATTTAAAACGAAAAAAAAAAAAAAATAGAGCATCAACATACTACTCCCTCTAGGAGTATCAACAGTATCATTTTAGTTCCAATTTCAATAGAAAATATTAATATACGAACAGTCTTTATTTATTGGACTTAAACCTCTTCTGATATTCCAGTGTTCCCATGGTTGCTAGAAGTGGTTGCGCTCCAGAGAATCTAGAGCAGTCTATATTGTTCCCCAAATGCAGGTTACCAGTCCCTATAGTGTGTACATCCTAGGGCCAAAAAGACACAAATCATAACGCCCCTGCTCGGGCGCCACTAAATTCCCTCTCCCCGGCAAATAGTAAAAAAATCGCGGCCGTCCATCCCACTTGTTCGACTTACAATCCTGATAAAAGAAAGAAAAAACACAAGAATTGCAGATTCCTGCTGCCACAATGCATACACTGTAACCTAAGATAATTGTTTTTTCATTTATATTCATTCATCTAAATTTTTTTTACATTTATTTATGTGCAAAGACTGATTTCAAAAAGCTATTGGTAGATATATTTATTTTACTTTTTCTAAATATTTCTTTTATCTGTAGGTTGCGAAACCCTATTGGAAGTTCAAGGAGTCCCATTGGAAATGTTATAATTAAAGTCCTTCTGCCATATTGGTTCCAATACCTTGGGACCTCATATAGGTGTAGATGTATAGCTGACTTCTTTCGTCATTACCAGTCGACACTAGTCCGAAGTAACACTTTTTTTAGTACTATCGGTATGTAAAGGTTGCTAAGAAGGAAAAGTGACGTGTTTTCTTCAATGTGTCTAGGTGATAGCTCCATTTGAAGTTATAGTCAACCGTGAGTCCTAAATATCCGTATATTGGCACGTTCTTTGAATGTGTTGCAATCGTCTTCTTTTATTCTGTCACAGCTAATTCTGTGCAAGCAAATTAAGTATACGGCGGAGGAATGCGCATTACCTTAGTCTTAAATGTTTTGATAATTAATCCATGGCGTAACCCAAATCTGAGGCTTTATCAAAGTCTAATCTTTCTTCATCAGAGGGCTTTCGCAAGTCGACGAATACAACTGAACTATAGTTTTTTATCTGGGTTTGGTGTACTTATTTGCAAAGTCACCAATCAGACAATTTCTATTTTTGCCTTTGCGGAGGTTGAACTGATTTTTATACAGAAGGTTGTACTTTTCATCGAAATGGTACAGTCTCACAAAACTTTGTCGACAACCGGTAAGATTGAGATTGATCTGTAGTTCAGGATTTTATTTTCTTGCCACTTTTGTAAATAGTGTTTGGAATCGATGCTTGATCCATGCTCGTATTGATCAGCCTCGTTATCACTGAAAATAGGGCTTGTGCGTTTTTTTTCTAGTCTCTCAGGCTCACCCTGTCTATCGCCGCCGATTTTTTGCATTTCAACAAGCTAAGGATGTTGATGACTTCTGCAACAATTGTATATTCGGCTTGAATTGAACGCTTTGCGTTGCTCAATAAAGAGCATAAGGTTGGTGATTACATTAATGCCCAATGCTTCGTACTTCTGATGTTAGAGTTTTAACGAATCATTTAGTTAGGTCTTTCACGTTGTTTTTGTTTGAGAAGTTCTTCTCTAAGACGTCACCAGATTATATTTCTGCTTGCCAATATCGAGACAACTTTCAAGTCTCCATGGCGTCACTGTGGCTAAGTTGAAACTTCTGTTTGAAGAAACCAGCTTTTGTCTATGCTATATTCTTGTTCAGTTCATTTTATATTGTTTTTACATCGTCTGTATAATCTATCGTGTTTCTGGCAGTCGCTTTTCAACTAAGCGGGGTAATCCAATGTGTTTCATAATACTTTCCTTTCTTAACAAAGTTAATGATGTAATCAGATTTTTCATCGTTTATTTTAAAAAGTATAAAACGTCCTTTATATTTTTCAATCATGTGTGTTTTTTCTGCATACATTACTTTCACCTAGTACCAAAGACTTTACGAGGTAGAACGAAATTTTATAGATTATGGCTTCGAACGGGACGCAAGTCAGCTTAGAAGTTAGTTACCAATTGCATTCATTGAAGAATCTAGTCAGCAAAAGTCAGAGATTACAAGATAAAATATTGATAGGCAAAGAAGAAAGAAGCAATTGATGGAAATAAAGAAGGATCCCTTTAAGACGACACGGAAACTAAAAATGTCCTTGGAAGAACCGATTGGAAAGGTGTATGCATGAAGACCACAATTTCTACGGTAGGGTTGTACCAAAAAAAGCCATATATAAGCCCCAAAAATAAGAATCAATTCGCCAAACAATATCTTCTGAAAACCGATGGCCAGTTGAAGCCACTGTATACCATTTATTGTGATAACAATCTCATATCGTTTTGTAAATCTCGAAGTTCTTTAAGCATATTTTTACACAATCGGCCTTCTGGTGAATTTACAGGTTCATATAACAATATCTTAATCGCCTCTCTAAGCACATTCTCTGCCTCTCTTAAAAGTTCCTAAAAGCGAAAGAGTTTTTATTAATTTACTCTTAAAAATACGAGATATGTTCAGAAAATAATCGAATACAGTATATTTTAAATTTTTAACAAATACACAATACTCAATGAGATTAGCAAGTATAAATTGGACATTTATCATTTTCGGGGATTTCAACGCGAAAATAGGAAAAGAAGTATACAGGATAATAATAGGAGGGGAAAGTCTCCATGTCTCATCAAATGGTCTTAGGACGATAAGTTTGGCCAGCTCAGAAAATATGATCGTGAAAATTACAACATTCAAACACAAGAGAATACACAAGGCCACGCGGATATCACCGGATGGAATTTCGCACAACCAAATTGATCGTTTTCTGATCGATATAAGACACCAAACCAACGTACTGGACGTTAAAGCATACTCGTATAAAGGAGCGGATTACTATTCCGACCAAATCCTAGGCATCGCTAAAATCCAAATTCACAAAAGCGAAACACAGGAATATACATATGAAAAAAAAATTACGTTGAAAAGTTAAAGGACCCTCAAATGCAGCGCCAGTACCAGGGCGAAATTAATAACCCGTTTGCCCTACTAGGTGGCATAGAAACTAATGATAAATCAAGACAGAGAGAAGCAGTATGGTCAACAATAGAAAGTATTGTAAAGGAAGCAGCGGAAAACAAACTAGGATATTGGAAAGCCTCCAAATGAAAGCCACGATTCGACGAAGAATGCGAGGAAAAAGTAAAATCCCATAATATTCTAAGAATTCGAGATTTGAAAGAATTTAAGCAATCACGAATACAAGTATTTTACCCTACACGAAAGGAAGTCAGCCGTTCTCCTTTGGGAAAAATAATGACAATGCCAAAGAAAAAAGGTTAAAAACTTTCAGGAAGAATATGCATCTTAAAACATGGGAGCCATATACATATGCAGGGCTAAACACGGTACGATACCAGGCTAGATCAGGATTTATCCATAGCGACAATGGGGAGCTCGGTTCGGACAATGAAAGAGTTGCAGTCCAATGAAGGAGATATTTCGATAAATTGATTATACATGGATAGCCAGCAACAATGGAAAGTGGTGCTATCCACATAGCAGAGGATCAGGTAGAACTGCAAGTCATTGAGAAAGTAAAAGAAGCAATCCGTTGGCTTAAGAATAATAGTAGAAACACAATGTGGCATTCGGTCGGTCGCGCGTTGACAGATTGACTAGAAACAATTAATCTGTTCAATGAGGCTGTTCTGGACAGAAAAGTACACGTTTCGCTGTTCAGTGAGAAAAATGTTTGTCCGAAAGTGTTCAGTGACGGTGTTTCAGACACTTCAGAACACGATTTTCTGCACCTACTCTGGAGTCAGAACAGATTCGTGAAAAGTGTCAAAAGCATCTGTCATTGAAAAAACACTAAAGTCCTCGCTAAAACATACATATCATCACTGAAAAATGTTGTTGACAAGTCACTAATCACACTAATTTCACTATCAGTGCCCACCACAACTCTTCCAAAGCATTTTTATGTGAATTGACTTTTGTTTATTATTTAATTCTGAAACATGTTTATTACAATCTGACATAAACATACGGCTGTACTTTTCTGTTCTAACTTGATCTGACAGTTTTCACGAATCTGTGCTGTCCTATTCTGTTCAGATCTTTTCGTCATTGAACACAGCTAATGGTGTCTTATGGGGAAACACATAATACGACTTCAAGCGTTTGATCGGCTTTTTATCGTAAATTTTTTTTTTTTTTTTTTTATAATTCGTGCAGGTTCAAGAGTTACGCTCTTTTGATGTTTGTCACACAACCTGGACGGGGTGCAGATGGTTTTGTGTCGAAGATGTTCGTTCACTACTCTCCGGGGGTGGTTGTCTTGGGATTCGAGAGATTCGACTGAATTTGTCGCGTTGATTGTAGTTTTACAGTAACTTTATTCCATGCCATTATAGTGGAAATACAATCTGGCTTTGGCGCGTGCCGACTTTTGACAGGCTTTGCACCGACTTACGATCTCTTACGATAAAATGTGTCAAAACGCCGGCAACCCGCAATTTGCATTCACAATGTGGCTTTGACACAGGAGCGCGTATAGAACTTAGGAATATGACAACACTAAGTTCGGTTTCCTCAAAATCTTTACGTATGATTTCAGTGCAGAAAGAAGTGTAGACTGGTGTTATTATTATTTATATGATTTAATTGAAACATAACAAATCAGCTCAAATAAAGGTCTACGAATATGAAAAAAGAAAAGAATTTATTACTCTAACCTCCATCATGATTAGTTTGTATCGAAAAGTCCAATAATAAGCTATGAAAATATATGCATATTGAAACGAACAGCTCGGAGCACAATACGTTACTCGCTTTTGCTAAAATCAAACAAGTCAAAGACAATTCATCTGTCAAACGCAGGTCTGAGTAGAGAGTAGCTCTACTCTGGCGCTTTGCTTAACTTTACGATATTTACGATATGAGGTCGAGCAAAAGCCTGAGGTAACATTGTAGGAAGCTCCATAAGATTTCGTTGTTTCTACTCATGCTGTGGAGGATGCAGTTCATAACCTGAACAGCGCCATCACCAAGTGTTTTGAACTCGCATGTCCTGTCAAAAAACCTCCCAACAGGAAGCCGGTTCCCTGGTGGAATGCTGAGCTCCAATGGCTTCGTAGGGAAGCCAGAAGTCTTCTGAACAGATCGCTTAAATCGAACTCGGAAGATGACTGGAATAAATATCGATCGAAGCAGAAGGAATATAAGAAGCTTATTCGAAAATCGAAGAATGATTCCTATAAGTCCTTCTGCGAAGAGATCAAATCCCTGAGCGCGACCAGCAAGTTGGTTAAAGTCCTCAAACGAGGAAAATCGACAAGGCTGGAGGTACTCAGAAAGTCTGATGGTACCTTTACCGAGTCTAAAGCAGAAACTCTTAGCTTACTGTTTCAGACCCATTTTCCGGGAAATCAGACTGTCATCGGCTCGTTGCACACTCCCTCATTGGATACTGCGGCTGTAGCGATGAAAACAACTCGGCGTAGCTGGTATGTTGCGTCACGCGTGGCAACTACTGAGGCCATTGAATTTGCCGTGGCATCCTTCGATGGCTTTAAGTCGCCGGGCACTGATGGGATATACCCCGTTATGCTGCAAAAAGGTATAAGACAGCTGCTTCCTACACTGAAAAGAATTTTCACTGCTAGCCTGGCACTTGCCTACATACCTATCCCTTGGCGCGCGGTGAAAGTGGTCTTTATTCCCAAAATAGGGAAAGAGGATTACTCACTAGCCAAGAGTTTCAGACCGATAAGTCTAACATCATTCCTGCTGAAAAGCATGGAAAGACTAGTAGAGTTGCACGTGCGCAAAGTTGCCCTTCGAATGCATCCTCTGTCGGACATGCAACATGCTTATCAGCGCGGAAAATCCTGCGAGACTGCGCTTCAAAACCTAGTTGGGAGAATTGAATGCGCTCTCGAAAGGAAAGAGTACGTACTAGGCATTTTTGTCGACATTGAGGGAGCTTTTGATAACGCTACTTTTGACAGCATGTGTAACGCTGCTAGACGGCATGGCGTAGATGAAGCACTGGTTTTGTGGATCAAAGCAATGCTTGTGCACAGGACATTGATCGCTGATACAGGCTTCGAACAATGTGTCAAGTCTGGAGTAAACAGGGGCTGCCCGCAAGGTGGCGTCTTGTCTCCGCTGCTATGGTGCATGGTGGTCGACTCTCTGCTAGATGCTCTCAATGCCTCTGGTATCTATGGCCAGGCCTATGCGGATGATGTTGCTGTTCTCTCTGTCGGCTCATGTTTAGCGAATGTCTGTCTCAAAGCGCAGGCGGCGCTAAACGTGATCGATGACTGGTGCACGAGAAATGGGCTGTCGGTTAATCCTCTTAAGACCGATGTCGTTCTCTTCACGAGAAGGAGGAAAACAACTGGCATTGCTCAGCTGGTGCTAAAAGGCATTCCCATCCCTATATCCAAGGAAGCTAAGTATCTGGGTGTCATTCTAGATAACAAACTTCTCTGGTCAAAACATGTTGAGTCCAAAACCACCAAAGCGCTGTCAGCTTTCTGGCAATGCAAAGGTGCCTTTGGCAAAACATGGGGCTTATCGCCGAAAAAGGTCCTTTGGATCTACACGGCAATGGTAAGACCGATAATCTCATATGCATCGGTTGTTTGGTGGAGCAGGCTGACACGAAAACACGCTGTGGGTTCACTCACCAAACTCCAAAGAGCGGTCTGCCTCAGTTGCACGGGGGCTTTCCCCAGCACACCGGGAGCTGCTTTAGATGCTATGATGAACCTTCCACCCCTTGACATATACATCAGAGGGTGTGCACTGAAAACTATTTCTCGCCTAAAGAGGAATGGTCTTTGGTACAACTCGCAGTGGAGTGAAAGTGTACTTGAGAGAGAAATATCCTACGACCACTGTCTCATGGATATGCCCTCTGACGCAATGACACCTGCCATCCTACTGCGCTGTAACTACACAGTCACATCTCCTTGGCGTCAGGACTGGCTTTGGCCAGACACTGAACCTGGAATAGAATGTCTTCGCATCTTCACAGATGGCTCCAGGACTGGTCAGGGATCCGGCGCTGGAGTTTTCTTCGAGCGCGAAAACATTCGACTGCACTTCTCGTTAGGAAAATATGCGTCTGTATTCCAGGCGGAGATTTACGCAATCCTAATGGCCATGCACTATGTTGTGAAACACAGATGGAGGGGAAAGAGCATATGTGTCTGCAGTGACAGCCAAGCTGCACTCAAAGCTGTATCCAATCCTCTGTCCAACTCCAAACTAGTGCATGAACTCAAAACCTTTTTGAACAAAGTCGGAAGACTAAATTCACTTAGGCTTGTATGGGTTCCAGGTCACTCTGGAATCCCAGGAAACGAGATCTCCGATGAACTCGCTAGAAGAGGCTCAGAGGAGAGTTTCTCAGGGCCTGAACCCGCCTTACCAGCTTCAACGGTTAAATCTCTCATCAATGACTGGGTCTTTAACGTACACAGTCGCAGATGGAGGGATTATCCAGGATGCAGGATGACTAAGCGCGTACGCCCTGACGTCTGTAAAAAGTCCGCAACATTCTTCTTATCCTTAAGGAGAAATGACTGCAGAAGGCTAACGGGCGTCATTACGGGCCATTACACTTTTGCCAGGCATCTCTACGTGCTTGGCATCAGTGAGACGCCTACCTGTGCTGCTTGTTGCGAGGAGGACGACACAGCGGAACACTTTCTCTGCGACTGTCCCGCCTTCGCTCGTGCACGGTGGCGCACCCTTGGGGCCGACGTGGTGGGTGCCGAATCTCTTAGCTCAACATCACTGAAGCCCCTCCTCACTTTTCTCCGGACAACGGGGAAAATACAATAAAGACAAGGCGTCTGTCTGGTAGTACAATGGACCAGTACTTGTGTCTGAGTGCTCCAGCAGATAGTAGAAGCCTCCAACAAAAAAAAAAAAAAAAAAAAAAAAAAAAAACTCATGCTGTCAAAGTCGGCACGCGGCAAAGCCAGATTGTGTTTCCACTATGAACCGCCGAGCGCCTGAAGCCACAATTCGTTATAGAAATTCCTAGGTCGCGCATTTGACATATGTTTATCGTAAGTCATTATGTTTCTACTATAACAGGGCCAGAGGAATCGATATAATACCATTGGAATTAATAAAATATGGTGGAGAAAAAATTCAACAGAGAAATTACGTGGATTCGTCACAACTATATGGAACAATGAATGGAATGGAAAAACTCGATTATCATTCCCGTATTTAAAAAGGGTGACCGAACAAAGCAACAATTAGGTACCGAGGAGTATCTCTGCTTTCAAGGTGCTGTTAAATATTCTGTTAAACAGACTGACTTCATACGCTGAAGAAATAATCGGAGAAAACCAGTGTGACTTCAGGACGAATCACTCGACGAGTGACTATATTTTCACTATGCGGAAGCTTTTAGAAAATAAATGGGAATTCCACCAAACGGTACACCAATTATTCGTCGATTTTAAAAAGGCATATTCCTCTATCCATCGATCGAAAATATATCACGTCCTTGTAGGCTGGTAATCCCAAAAGAGTTGGTGAAACTGACACAAGCACGCCTAAAGGGAACAAAAGACAAGTTAACATAGGAAATGTCCTATCGGAAATATTCGACATACGTGAGGGATTAAAACAAGGAAATTATGGTCACCAATTCTTTATAATTTGGTACTGGAATTTGTACTAACGAGAGGGGCATAACCCTTTATGGAATCACATATGTCCTAGCTTACGCTGACGATCTGGACCTACTGGAAAATAATGAGGAAATAGTTAAAAAATTAGTAGAAAGTCTGGCAGGAAACGAAGAGATGGTCACTGATCGAATTGGTTCGATCCAAACCTCGCACCTGGCCGAACTCGATAAACGCTTTGAGAAAGTGGACGAATTCAAATATCATAAATCTTGACATAAAAATTTAAATAAGTAAAATGCTACGTATGGGCAACTCGTGCTTCTTGGCGATGAAAGATTTATTCAAAATAACTCTTTGCCTCGCAATGTTACAATCCGCAATTATAAAACCTCAATAATGCATAATAAAAACACTTTACCCATGTGAAACCTGGGGACCAAGAAGGAGGAAAATAGATTTCGGATCTTTAAAAATAAAATCTTAAAGAGAATCTATGGTCGAAAACAGGACGAAGAAAGAGGCGAATGCAGAAAACTATACAATCAGGAACTCGAGGAACTCTATTCATTCCTAAGCTTAGTCCGAGTATTTAAAGCACGAAGACAAAAGTGGGCAGGACACGTAGATAGAATGGACAGTGAACGAATAATGAGTGGAGAACCCGTTGAGAAAAAACCGTCAGAAAGGCCACGCCGTAGGTGGGAGGACAATATAAAGAGAGATCTAAAAGGTATGGGACAGAACAGGGAAACAGGAAAGGAACACACTCATGACAAGCAGGCTTGGCGAAGGGTGATAACGAGGCTCTGAACTTTTGAGTTCCAAATGGCCGGTGATAATATTAATAAAAAAAAAAACACAACACCAGTACCGAATATTTAAATAGCCAAAAAGTGTGATTATTTTTTGAACAGGTTTTTAAACATATTTACATACCAATAGTTCAAACTCTGTAACTTCGTTCTCATGATATCTTAATCGACTCAATTCGGCGAAGGATGTGAACATTTCATACTGTGCTATCGCTTTCAAGCGAGATAAGCCAGGTTGTACAATTTCCAGAACTGTTAAGATTTCTTTGCAAAGTATCATCTTTCGTTCAAGTACTAATTTACCGGGTCTTAATGTAGGATTCATTATATACGAACGTAAAATTGCTGCGACACTTTGTTTAAGGTCAATAATAATATAATGATTCTTGTGAAATATTGTGGAGTATTTCATGATCAATTTTTCATATTCCTTTATATCATTTTCTGCGCGTAAAATCTCTTCCTTAGCTCTTTTAAGAACTGATTCAACTGCTTCCGTTTTCATAGTAAAATTGCATTGTTCACATTTCCATGTGTTGTTTAAATAGATCATAGCCCTTTTTGGACATTTTGTACAGAGTAAACTGCTCATGTAGGAGCCCAGCTCTGTTGGATCTTCACACCGTTGACACTTGCAGTGAAAATATTTACCTATTTTCAGTAAACGGCGACGTTCATCAGTACCCTATCGATTTATAAAGCATAAAACATATGAACAAATTATAATAGATAAATAAACATACCAATAGAGGATTCGTATAACAGTAAGTCAACATGTCCCCTTTTCCAATATCGTGCTTTGCAAAAATCCTCATTTGATTATCGTCAGTTATTGCTATCGAAGTGTTAGCAACACAATTATGAGCTAAAAGTGATGCATTTGGGAAGATAGCACGCAACGACCCTTCGTCATGAGCTCGTATCTCGAAGCAATTTACATCTATTATTCCACAGATTTGTTGAATAAGTTCTTCGTCAATATGCTTCGTTTCCTTGAAGCACGAAGCGATTCCTGGAGATGACAAAATTGGCTCGACAATGCACTTGGCATTATCTAACCAAATGTCACTTCCTCTTCGCGCTTCCTGGTGAGATTCTAAATGCATTAGTTCCTTGAACACTTTTTTAGTTCTTGGATTTTCATTAAGTAATAAGCATTTTATTATACCATACGCTGCTAAGTTAGTCGTCAATATATTCAATTGAATTTGATTAAATTTAGCTAAGAAGTCGCAGTCGAAATCGTTATGCGATGAACAGTTGACACATAGAGGCAATGCTTTGCATTTACTGAAACCATTAACTAGTCGTTAAATAAACAAACCTTTTACATGCAGAATTCTATATAAAAGACAATCAGGAGCAACATTCCGGCATAGTTTTTAAATGTATTTTTAATAAGATCATTAACAAATTAAAAAATGCTTTTTCTATAATGTGGGGTTAGTAGGTAGCTTATGTAACCATTGTTTTCGTTTTTTTTTAATTTTAATATGTGGTGCATGGTCAAATGTTTAATAATATTAGCGTATTTTGAGCAAATTTACATTCACATACAAAGTTTCTCTTCTTACCGACACTTAATGTTTGTCAATCGATAGCAATTGGTACAACGTTGTCCGTCATAAAAGGGTATTATTAATATTGGGCCTTCGGTGAATATAATTTCCCCAGCACGAATATGTTTTTCGGCTACTATGTATCTGTAAAAATATAGTAAGAACTAAGGCCTTTTTTGTATAAATGCAAAAATACCTCCCAAATATACCGTTTCTTAATACTTTGAACATTGCATTAAGATGTTGATATGTAATTATTGTCGCAAGAAATAATTGATTATATTAACTAAAAAAAAGAAAACTTATTGAGTCATAATATCACAATGTACACACAGCACATACGATTTTTCTTATGCAGTAGGGAACGTGAAATTAATTCAAAGTAAAGGCATATGCATAGTGAGAGTGTTCTCTGTCTTAATTGCACGTTCCCACTTTCCTAATTAAAACTGTTTAAAATTAGATCTGCACAGGAAATCATGCGGAAAACAAAAAGGCTCATGACCAATATCCAATCATGCACAACAGTTTTAAATAATTGCAAAGTGCGTATCTGTCGGTATATAAATTCAATATATATATGTAATGAATTTCAAATTTATTTTCATTATTCCTTGGAAACTCAATATCGAGGAAGGCGCAAATTGCGATCTCCTTGCGTGTGAAACTCAGTAGATCGTTCTTTGATGTATGCATATTGATCTAATATCTAATATACCTCTAATATGAAGCTCCAATCTTAGGGATGAAGACAAGGTTGACTTCTCTCCAGATTTGAGGAAAGTATCTTAAGTTGAAACAGGACCTAAAGAGAGTTATCAGTGGTGCTAGAATGATGTCTAGGCCCTTCTGGAGGATAGCAGGAAAGACACCGTCTTTCCCTGGAGCTTTGTAGAGTTTAAATCAGCCAATTGCCCATTTAACTCTATCAGGGCTGAAGAGTCTACCAGAGAGGCTATTTGTTCTATTATCGATGTAATTTGTGACGCTCATTAGAGCATCGATGGGAATTAGCTGAGTAGTAGAACCTGAAGCAAAGCTCCAGGGTTTCCCTGCGATTGACGATGATATTGAATTGTCTGATTTGCGACAACCCGAGTCCATTTCGCAATGTTTCCTCCAAGACCTTCCTTTGAATTTCCTTAATTCGAGGTTGTATTTTCTTAGAACAGATCTTTATTCAGTCCAACTTCTCGTTCTTTTAGTTCTGTTGAATAGGGATCTCACTTGTTTCCTCACAGTACGCACCGCTTGTGTGTATTTATCTTGAGTGCACAGCTGCTTTTGAACGATAAAATAGGTCTGATCCCTTACCTGACATAAACAGTCCAAATTAACGAAAAACTACGAAAGTCTGTTCCCGTACTCGAAAAATTCACACTTTTGGACAAAAGCGAGCGCTCTCGAGAGAGTAAAAAATTTCCCCATGCTGCGAATTTTAGCCCAAGAAATTTATGTGGGTAATTTGTCACAGCTTTGTGAAATCAGCTGATTTCTGTCATTCTGTCATATGACAAGAGCTCAGTTTTATATTAAAATTCTTTTGTGCATTTGTAAGATGTCCATTGTCTAAGGCGTTACTAAATGATTAGTGCATGGATATGCTGAATCACCTAAAAAATAGTAATCTGAAAATAATATGTATGTTTTTGCAAATTAGTATATTGCACCTACAAACGAATCCACGAATGTATCAAATTCAATCATATGTTTTTGACATTTAAAATGTGTGCAACTTTTGTGGTTCAACGCGTTCCCGTACTTTTTGGTGTTTCCACTTCTCTGTGAGAGAATTTCATCCCCACTCTTTGAAAAATGAGAATCTGTGAATTTCTGCCCAAAAAGTACGGGAACAGACCTAATGAGTGCCTCGTTTAATTGATAAGCCGCTTCTTCAATATCATTCGTCGATTTGATGGATTTAAGAAGCGTGTCTTCTTTGGCGGCAAGTTGAGCCTGAAAGAGAACCCAATTGGTTCTTTTGGGCTGATATCTATGGTCAGCCTCTTCAAGCTCACCGGTGATGTTAAATCTGATATGTTGGTGGTCACATAGTGAGGTCTCATTGGAGACGTGCTGGTCCCAAATTATATTTGAGACAAAGGGCTAGAAATAATAATGTCAGGCATCACTTGTCTAATAGACTTTATAAATATGCGTTTGTTGCTCCTATTGGCAACGATGAGGTTATTACTAAGTAAATATTCAATAAGTGACTCACCTCTTTTGTTTGTATTTGCTGCTCCATTGCAAATGGTGAGCATTGGTATCGCATCCGGTGATCAAATGTCGTTTGCGCCGATGGCAATAAACTACTAGGTATTATACCTCAGTAGGTGGGATTTGGTCGCCGTCTCCCGGGAGATAGGCGGAAGCGCACACGATCTCACTTTTCCAACTTCATTGGGAACTTCCACGATGACGGCTGCCAAGTCTCTGGTTATGATATCTGGAATGGGTACAAAATTTATATTAGAACCGAAAAAAGATGCGGCCCTAGGGGGAGATTCTCCAGTAGCGTAAATTAATTTACGCGACCCGTTTTGTAGGCCCATAATCTTACCTCTCTTAACCCAGGGTTTTGTATGAGTCCGACAATATTTTGTTGCGGTGGAAACGTAGGCTAAAGGTGTTCGAGGCACATGTTGCTGGTTACTCTGTAGTACACGCAGCCCACTACTTACGGCGGGTCCTTCATGCGGTGTGGCTTGTTCACGCCGGAAGTTTCCGGTCCGATGGAAGTGATCTGCTTTCTATCGAAGATTCCCTGAGTTGCGGCATTGTGTTTTTGGGCCGCCACTAGTTGTTGACGCGGTGGTGGAACCACCGTACTGGTATCCGCAACCACTGGTGAAGGTTCCACTGACACCTTTTCGTGGCTTTTTATAATAATTTTGACATCATTAAAACGACAAGTCACTTTGCAGCCAGTCCAGGGACCTCTCGCTGATTGCTAGAACCAGATGCATGAGGTCTTTTTCTTTATCTGGCGTGCTTTGCAAGACTCTCCAGTGCTGTGTACATAGGCCTTCGTTTTATGAGTCCAGCATCGCCAAAATCTTAGTTATGAGTAGACCGATACTCTGTGGGAAGTAGTCCCGACCTTCTTCCACAAGTTTGACATCAAGTCCCCTTTTTTTCTTTTATGGCCGTCTAGTTGGACCTCATGCAATCGGCTGTGGTTGCGTCGATACACATAAAGAAGAGCCAATCTGAAGTGTGGTGTTGCCCCGTTACCTTGCAGTCCTAATCGCCCAGATTATTGGGGACGACGCAGAATCTTATTCTTTCTGTTACACTGCTGTGGCTTTCGTTGTCGGCTTGCGGATTGCGTATTCTCCTGCGTTTGGCGGCAGGAATCGGCGGGGTGTTGTCGGCGGAACGAACAGGTTTCGGTTCCGGACCCTTAGTGGCAGGGGAAGATTTTGCGCGTGTTAGAGCTTCATCTCTTTTTTTTCCTGCTTAATGGCGGCCTTAAAGCTTTAAACGACTTAAGCTTGGCGAAGCCACCAGGTGGTAGAGATTTACTCTCTTCATCTGAGAGCATACTCACAGAATCTTCACAGAACTTGGAGCCGGAGTCGAAGAGAGACACATCTTCTGTTTTCCGTCCGGCGGCAATGTCGGCAAAAGATATCGATGTTGCTATTTTTTGTTGCGCCGCTGAGAACTTACTGACCCTAGCGGGCGATGGCATTTGAGAGACATTACTCTCTTTAGCAATTGTTAAGTGAGAAATTTTGTTCCGACGAGTACACGGGAAGGAACGGTCACTTACAGCGGAGCCCGAGACGCTGCACCAAGGCTGGAGTGAAATCAGAAATCGCCCGGTACCGGAAGGTCGCATACTAAACTAAGTACCCTCTTAGCCATGCATCCATCGGCGTATGCTGTTCCACTTTGAAGTAATGGGAGTGTGGGCATGACGGGTACGGGGGAAAAGGAACGGTAAAAAAGGGTCAGTAATTGCTTCTTGGCTTCGGGTAGCTCTAGAGACAGGTATCGAGAGTCATTACCTGTACTAAGCCACCGCACCGCGGAAAGGTGTGCAATTTTCGCGAAGGATGTGTTCCATAATAGTGTTGTTCAATAGTAGATGAAAGGCTTACTTTATTCTCCATAATATGTATTTCTATTGGCAGCTGGCAGTTTGGGAGTTGGATCAGATGCATCTTTAAAAATAATATGAAGAGGGCGTCTCGGTTCAATTTTCTCCATTCCAATATATTGTTATCTTTATTACTTGTTTCTTCCTCTACTTCAGTGCTTGACAAGTAATTTCTATATTCACTATCGATTTAATGATCAATTTCAAAACAACTTCTTCTTTTTTCACTTCTTCTAGTATCTCATTGATTTTGAGCATCCTCAGAATTAGATAAAAATTGAACAAATACCAGAACTAAAAAACTGTGCAGTTATTTTTAGAACTAATCACTTCGCTGGTCTGCAATAAAATAGAATATTGCAAGAAACAACCGAACAAAAAATTAGACAGGGGATTTCCCTATTTTATTTTATAACTTAAATAGAGTCACTCAAGAGCTGAAATAGCGTAGCAAAATGACTTAATATTAGTTGTTAAATTATTTAAAATTAGACAATATTGCAAAATCGTTAAGGTGTCAAAAGGCACCCCACGGTAGAAAGAGGTATACCATGTATATATATTTAGACCCAGAATAAGGTGGAGGAAAATATGAGATATAAAATATTTATATGAGAGGCCAAAATATTAATTAAGAAAATAATATTGAATCTAGGTGTCTTTCGATACTTTTGGTAGAAATAGTGCTAAACACAAATTTATTCAAGCATTATTAACAATAATCTACGTATTGAATTAATAATACATTTAAATTTATTCTAATGTCAGTGTTATCAAATTATCCGCAATACGTTGAAGTTCAATTTTTATTCGTTGACTTAGTTGGCCCTCCGGCGAATTTTCGAATTCATGTTCTAGATTCGGAACTGCTTCTTTACAAATATTTTCTGCTTTCAGTAGCTTGCCCTTCAAAGAAAAAATTAAAAAAAACATCATATTTTTTAACTAAATATATAAAATATTTTTTATCTGATCTTCCTACCTTGAATTCTTCAATTGTAATTTCGTTATCATTATATTCATTTTCAGCAAGCTCGACAAAAGCGATAACAAATTCATATAAAGCAATTGCATAGAGCTTTGAAATGCCGGGCTGCACTGCTCTCGCTACTGGTAGTATATCTTCACATAATTTAATTTGTTGTTTTAAAATATGTTTTTCTGGCTGGTACATCGGGTTCATTAAAATCGCTCGTAATATTGATGCAATATTTTGCTTAATATCAATTATAAGAAAATGATTTTTATGGAGCCTAGACGAATATTTGGCCAATAGTTTTTCGTATTGTCTAATATCACCATTAGTATGATACATTTTCTCAGCTATTGAAGCTAAGAGTTTGTTCACATCTTCTCCATCCACCACAGACGCACACTTATCACAAATCCATTCCGAATTAATATGGCTAACATAGCCCTCAGCGCAATTCCTACATTTTAGACTACTTAAGTAGGTACCTAACTCAGTAGGATCTTCGCAACGTGGGCAGCTGCAGTTTATATATTTTGTAATTTTTAAGTAATGTTGCCGTTGGCTTGTTCCCTGGAATATATACAATACACTTAATACATACATATGTACATACGATCACGTCCATCATAGGTGTTAAAATATAATATTTTATGGGCAAGAAAATATTTTAGTTCTTACCATCAACAAATTTGCATATGAACTATATACAAAACTCCCTTGCTGAATTGGAAGAGTGGCGAACACTTTCAATTTAAAGTCACTGTCAACTGATACTGAGGTATTGGGAATACAGCTATGTGGAATTTGGGCAGCACGCAAGTATATTGCTGTCACTGTATCGCCTTCCTTGTTGATCACATCAAAGGCGTTCAAATTTATGATACTGCATATTCGCTCCAGAAGACTTTCGCTGACGGCAATATTATGACAATATTCAGAAATTCCAGATTCTAGTAATGGCTTTATTATTTTACTCTTTTGCTCTTGCCATAATTCAGAATTCTTATAATCATCTAAATGAGCATCAGATTCAAGTAATTCTCTGAGACCATGACTAATATTTGTTGCACTCTCGAGGCCGAGCAAGTATTTTAATGCTCCATAAACTGAATAGTTCCTAACGAGAAGATCCTTCGAAATATTTTTACCACGTTGAAAGAACTTGCAGTCAAATTCATCATGTTCCTTGCACTCTATACACATTGGGAAAACAAAACACTTCCTGCAAGATATTATATATAATCACACGTGATTGATAGGATCCTAGATACTTACTGACACATAATAACAGATTCTTTTACGCAATTGGAACAATACATATTTTCACTTTCCCAATTTGCGGCAACAATAAGAGGGTCCTCTTGCAGTATGACATCACCAGGCGTTATGTCCACAGTCGCCCTTAAGCACCTTCATTGATATGAAACAGAAGAGTTATGGTATATTCCAAAAAAAAACATGTAGGTTGTTTGTATTCCAGTCAACCTTTTCCGATTTTCATTTAATGTTAGTTCACAAAATTCACTAAAATCTGCCATCATTTTACTCTCCCAATCAACTAGCAAGCATATGGTATAAGGTATAGATACTAAGTGAGAAGACTAAGTACTTTGGCCTCGATAGCGAAGTTTAAAAAGAAATCGGACGCTATATACATATGTATTTCCTTGCTTTTAAATAATGTGCAGCTTTTTAATGTTTGTTTTTGAAACTCAAGCACGCACAAAAGCACATAATGATACAAAACAATTTTCGACTGAATAATAACAAGAAAATAAAGCGTACATACATATGTATATACAGTTGAGACCATTAACATTCGATTTTTAATATATTAAGGCAAATTGAAGTATTCATTAATATTTTGTGGGACAGCCCTTATAATTAATAAGCTCATCAAGACGGTTCGATATATTAAAAATATTATTTTTTTAGGTTCTCAATACATATATTACCCCATTCTTCATGTAGTCTTATTTTCAGTGCATTTAAAGAAGATAAATTCTCTATGGGATTCATATCAGAAATTGGATAGGCATTCACTTTTTGAATTTTCTTTTAAATTTTGTAAATAAGATGTCTGGTTCATGATTTCGTCGATAAACACCATCAACACCTATAGTTGAAATGCAATCCCATACCCATGACATGGCCGCTTCCATACTTTACTGTGGGAATGACATTTTTACCTTTTAACTCCTCAGTCGGAAGCTTTTAAAGGCAAAGGAGAGGAGCCGCGAAATGAACATTCGATGGTGTTGGTGTTATCGGGATCCGAACTCGCTCATCGGGCATCAGAGGCCGACATACTACTCCCTGAGCCACGGCAACATAAGTGTATGAAAGGAGCTTGGCTCTGACTCTCCGTGAACTATAACGCCTTATAAGAAGAAGAACTTCTCAGTCGGTCATTTTAACATTTTCGGATCACTTAACCGAGGATTCACTTTAATTTTCGGAGCAAGCTTCTTTGGTAGCCCTGTTTGTTATTTGTATAATCTACGTATCATCAGAATTGGCAAATGGAATAGGACTGCTCTAGAGGATTATATTTTAAGAGAAAGTAAAAGAAAATAAAAGAAACCGAATATCAATGAAGCTTGTAGTTTTGAGTTATTTTTGGTTTTTGATTTTTATCATTTTTTTAATTAATATTTTTGAAAATTAATCCCCACAAAATGATCACCAAATTTATCTGAGTCAGCGTAAAATACAATATATTGATATTTTATTATTTTCACACAAAACATTAACATTTTAAAAAAAGCCGTACTATATACTATGTACGACAAAACTAAAGTAACTTTTGATATTCGACGGTACTACCGTTTTTTACTAAACGAAATACAGTATAACCTCCGAATACATATAGCTTTGGCCATTGTCCGCACTATGGTACAAACTGTGAATATTTCACAAAGGAAGTTATTTATAGGCATAGCTTTTAACTGATATCCATTTATTTATTTTTTGCTTCCTCTTCATCTTTTTTAAATCATTTGGTTATTGATCAATTTACCCAGAGCTATGACTTACGATTAAGTGTCACATCTTAATAATCACATAAATGAATTTCAAGAAAATTAAATGAAATTCGTAAGTTGAGAGGAAAATGAGTAGGAAAAACCTCTCATTTATACAAAATGAATTATAATAATTACCATAAATCAATTAACAAACAAAGAAATAAATAAATAATAAAAATAAGTCAATATGTAAATAAACAAATATCGAAAGAAATTCATAAAAACAAAATTTCCAATCAATGCTCAATATAAACATCGCAGGGATACAAGAAGTCCGACTTAAAACAACCGTAAAGGACGGATATACTTTCGTTTATGGTGGTAAATACGGACATCCATAATCTTCTAAAAGGATTCTTAATCACCAACGAAAAAGTGTATAACCTAATGGGTATAGTATTTTACAATAACCAATGTCGATGATTGAAAATCAGGGTCCCCGGTAAATAGATAACTTCTAAACGTACACTTTTCTACGAAAGATACGGATAAATACGTAAAGAACCCATTTTACGAAACAATATATTAAATATTTGACAAATTCTAACCCTTCGACAATAGAAGAAGAAAGTCTATATGGCTCATCGAACTATAATGGCCTAAGGATATTCAAGACTTCATGGATATTACCGGATGGAGTAACGTGCAACCAAATTTATCATTTTATGATAGAAGATACCATACCAACCCACGTACTAGATGGATTGCAGGAGCGAATTACGGTTCGTCACATCCTACGAGTAATTATTGCTAAAATTAAAAGAACAATCTAAATTCACAAAACACAGTTGGGACACTGGAATGTACGAAAAATTTAACGTTGAAAAATGAAGGCACACTCGTGTGCAGCGTCAATACCAGGACGAAATTAATAACCGCTTTGTCCTACAGGATGGCTTGCAAACTTATGACGAAACAAGACAGGTAGAAACAACAAAAAGTGTTGTAAAGGAAACAGCGGATTGAAAAAAAAAACCTTGGTTCGACAAAGAATACGAGGAAAATCTAGTCCTAATGTTTTAAAATTTCAAGCCCTGGAAAATAGCCAAGAGATCACGCTATTACGCAGATACAAGATATCAAACCCTACGAAATGAAGTCACGAGAGTAATGTATGCAGGGTAAACACTGTGCGAAAAGATACCATGTCAGATCATGTTTTATTCGCAACGATAATGGGGAGTTCGTTTCGGACAACGAAAGAGTTACAGCTCAATGGAGAAGATATTTCGATAAACTAGTCTGGGAATACCGAAAAGTTTGTGAAACTGATCAGGTATGCCTAGAGGGAGACAAAGGACAAGTTGAAGTAGGAAAAGTCTCATCTAAAACATTCAAGATATGTGAATGTTTAAAAGAAGGAATAGCCTTGTCACGTAAAAGAATCACTTAAGAAAATTGATAGGAGAATAACCCTAAATAAAATCACACCTGCTCTTGCGTGGGCTGACGAGTAACCTTTATGCCAAGAACCGGTGCTTAAGTTGTTTAATTCCCACCTTTCGATCAAGCTTCACATGAGTGCTTCCCAATTTTTTTTTTAGCTTCAAGAGAAGCAGTCCTTGTTAAGATTTTAATTTGAGATTTACACTGGCTACAAAGCGTTTAAGGACTCAATAGCCAAAAAAGAACTGAACAGTTTGTGTGGGATTTGCGGCGCTGATGTGGACACATGTTGATGCACTCAGTCAGTATCCAATGAGAGTTTTCACAAAAGAGAACGGTTCCCTGAAAGTTATTATAATAAATACAATTAAAACAATTTTCAATGTGCTAAGTGATTTGACAACTTGTTGACCAGGAATGAGGTATAAACCCAAAATGCTGATGAAAAACAACCTCTTTTCCAATAAGTACTGCTTCAATCTTAATTTTAATTTTACAGACTTATTGGACTGTAGCGTTTAGAATTGTTTATAGGTTTGTCTGGTTTTAATATTGATATAATTTTAGCTTTTTTGTCCTTCTTTTGGAATATATTGCAATTAAATTCATGAACTGAAAATCAGGGGCGGACTAAGAGGCAGTGGCACCCGGGGTGGAAAAGCAAGCTTACACCCCTTAAAAAAATTAAGAAAAAAACACGAACAAAGATTTTATTTAAAGGTTCTTTCGAGCTTTTATTGCGCTGAATATTTCGATAAAATCATTAAAATTTCTATTTTTTGTGTGCTCCTTTTCGATTGAAAGTATAGCTAGATTAGTCAACCTATTTTGGCTCATTGTTGATCTTAACTAAATTTAATTTTGAAAAGCTTCGTTCACATGATGCCACTGAGACGCAAATTGTTAAATAAATTCCCATCTTCAATGACAGACTCGGTAACGAGTCTGAGAAGTCCCACTTAACAATGAAGCTTAAAAATTCAAGGGCTGTCCAAATCTCTGCATCTTTTAAGTTTATTTTTGCAGCTACCATGTGACGCCGTATTCGCCCGATTTTCAATATGATACTATTGTCAGTTAGTTCTGTAAATGTCGAGGTAAGCACTGGGACAACAGCACGCAGTTCTTCCTCCGTTCCATACAGCAATATTTTCAGTTGAAGAGCTGAGAAAACTGACGCAATGTCTTCCATGGCCTTAGACCGATGAATTAGTACAGTGTAAAATGTATCCTGATATTCTAATTCGTATTTCCTCTTCCAACGACAAACCAGCATCTTGAGCCTTTTCGCCTGGCATAATTTTCTTTTTTTTGTTCTTCCCCGCCTTTCAATTGAAATTTCTAGCTCAGTACATTGTTCTCTTGCGTATATTATGGCCTTTTTCACGGTTTCATCACGATGTTCATGAAGAAAATTCGTTAGTGCCTTAAATTTTATTACACTTTTTTCTAGAGTGAGCCCGGATTTTTGCAAGTATTTCTGTGCTAAATCAACTTCTTCTAAAATATCGCACCAAAATGAAAGATAACACAAAAACATAAAGTCGCATACAGCAGATAAGAGTATGGTTGCAGCATCTCTTGTATCCAAATTTTCCTTTTGAGGATCACAAAGGAGTTCAAGAGTTGAAACTATCTGCACGAAATTTTCCTTCAATGACAGCCTCGTGATTAGGGCTTCATCTAGTGTCTACAAGTCTCTTGACTGACACACCTACATTTTTTATCAGAATATCCGAACGATGCGTAGATGCTGAAAAAATGTGTAAAGTCTTTCCACTGTCCCGAAGAACGTTGTACTTGAAGGGGTGCTTCCCAAAGAGTGAACTCCACAAAGGTTTAAGGAATGGCTTGCACATGGCGTAAATAAAGCTTTTGGATTAATTTGCCGAATTAATTTTTGAACTCCTCCATGAAAACCCGCCATAGTCGCAGCATTATCATATCCCTGAGCTCGGCAAAGGTTAATGTCAAGACTATCTTCATTGAGTTGCTTTAAGATATCGTCGGTAAGTTCTTTGGCAGTCTTTCCAGATGTAGGAAAGAACCCTAGAAAGGATTCCTCGCCTCAACTTTGCCGTCCTGGATGTGAACATATCTAATGACCTCGCTCATTTGGTCGATATGTGATTCATCGGTCGTACTGTCGAATATAATGCCAGTCTTTATTTTTTTATCTACGTTAAAAAAGCTTGTGAGAAAAAATTCACAACACATATTTTCCAACATGAAATTTTACCAGCAAATGTAAGGAGTAATTTCTTTATGTTTTTGTGCACAAATATTAAAAATTGTCCCTCATACAATTATAATATTATTTTAAAATATTAAAAAACACTTTCATAAACTTTCACTTTGACTTTATTAGAGTGCTTCTCCTTTGAAGGCTCGTACAAGAGTGAATCGCAACAAAATATTAATATTTTCCTTTGTTTTTTCTGTTTCGTTTCCCAGTCGATATCATTTCAGCAGAATGATCCGTACTTATCATTTTTATCTCTCTTTTATCCTTAAATGGGCTACAAATGTTTTATGAAAAATTCCCCATATCCTTATTGTCCTTTTGAGTCATACATTTTATTTAAAGAAAAAGACCGAAGAGATTTTCCCTAGGAAGGTTTTATTACTTAATGATCAATAAATATTTAACCCTTTGCTTCCTAGTGGTTTCGCAGTGAAACCAGATACTTAAGCGAATTTTTGTGGATTAGTTTGATTGTTCTTGTCATTTGAAATGATTTTTATTAACAGCTCCGGGAACAAAGGGTTAAATAAAAATATTCATATATCAAATGAGAGTGGTCAAAGTGCACAAAAGGGATTTCTCGTTTCCCAATGTTAAATTTTTGTAAAAACGAGAAATCTCGTTTCCCGATGCGAATGTTTTAAGGGAATAGGTCAGAAACGAAATTCACGCGCACATACATACATATTATGTACATATTTGGGAAATAAATTTATTGTTTTATTTGTGTTTGTATTTTGTGTAATGTGCGAAATAGTTATTTTGCTGTTACTGATGCCACCCCCTATTAGTCTGGCACCCGGGGCGGACCGATCCCCCCCCCCCTCTTAGTCCGCCCCTGCTGAAAATAAAAAAGGGAAAATCTACATCGATTCTGGGCAATTGCTTGACGGAGACACTCTATTATCAATACCAGGACACACGAGACCGGGAGTAATAAACCCAATAGTTCGAAGTGGGCGAAGTAAAAAAGTAAAGATTAAATGATAAAACAATGTTATAAATGAATCTCGGAAAAATCTATTTTCAAACTAAAATACGAGTTTATTTTTTGCTGTACACTATTTTCTTTTAGGAGTTATTATGGTGCAGGGACGGGTTAAGAATATCCCTGCAGCGATACCTATCGCTTGTCGTAAAATGCGACTAAACAAAGGTAAACAAAAATCACATCTAGGCAATTTAGAAAACACCAAGGTGAGCCTAGGGACACATATACCACCATTAAACTGCCCCACAAGTGTGCATGCAAATCAGTGGGTTGACACGACTGGAGATCACCGGTGTTGTAAGAGTAAGATCAATAAAAAAAAATAAAAAATCTGGAGCATGCCCGTGTCAAAAAGGAGGGGAAGAAAGAAAACGGTCAAACCGTAGCATTATGGAAAAGAACGCTAAAAGGAAAAGCACTACCCCGCCAGGCACTACTAATGGTCGTGATCCTGGGACGAGCAGCAATGCTCGGGTCAGAGCTATAGGATTTCCAGGGGATAGCAAAGTAATGCAACGGCGTAAGCCACATTTAAGAGTCGCGAGTTGGAACGTTGGAAGCATGAGTGGGCGCAGCTATGAGCTTGAAGAAATTATGGTTAGAAGGCGAGTAGACATCCTGTGCGTACAAGAGACGAAATGGCGAAACACCGGTAATCGGGCACGTTTCTTGGACGTTAAAACAAAAGCCTACAAGATGTTTTACTATGGATTGGAACAAGGAAAAAACGGAATCGCCATCATCCTTGCGGCAGAGTTACTTGGCAACGTCTTAACCATTTCAAAGTCCAGTGACCGTTTGATGGCTCTCAAATTGGTGATGCATGGTGAGGTGTGGAATATCGTAAGCGCATATGCCCCTCAAGTATGATGCGAACAAAAAGAAAAAGATGCATTCTGGCTAGATTTCCACAACCTTGTCAAAATCATCCCAAAGGAAGAGCTTTTGTTTGTTGGGGGAGATTTAAACGGACATGTCGGGAAGACAAGCGAAGACTATGAAGGCTACCACGGAGGGCTGGGATACGGCACCAGGAACTCTTCAGGTGAAGATATCCTAAACATGTGCAAGTCGTACGGTCTTATAGTGCTAAATACCATGTTCGTCAAACAAAGCCGGCACCTGATCACTTATAGCAGCGACGTAAATGAAACTCAAATAGACTATCATTTGGTATCCAGTTTCATGAAGCCACGAGCTAAAGATTGCAAAGTGATCCTGGGAGACGCGATCGCCCCTCAACACCGTCTCCTCCTGACTGAATTTTTTATGGATGCGAAAAAGAAGTCAAAGCAGCAAACGAAGGTGTCTGAGAGAATCAAGTGGTATAAGCTGGATAAAGGAAAAGGCGAAGCTTTTATTACCAACATGGAAAACTACCTCTCTTCCATTATCGATGAGGTCGGTAATGAGGAGTAAAGAGCACAAGACATGTGGGATTCCCTACAACAATCTGGCCTGGAGAAAGCCAAATCACTGCTCGGAACATCTAAAGGCCCCTGCCAACACGAAAAAGAAACCTGGTGGTTGACAGACGAAGCCAAAGCAGTGATACATGAAAAGAAAATGGCTTTCCAAGCTTGGTCAAAGTGCTCTTTTACTAATAGAGAGGAAAAAGCTCGCCGTGAAAAGGTATATAGATGTTGCAAAGGTATCGCGAAGAAAAAATGCGCCGAATTCAAAGCGAAAAGCATGGAAGGCCTCTATCAGGAGTTGGAAGAAATATCGTCTTCCGCGACTGACGGGAACCAGGCTACCCAGGAGCTTCGACAAAACAATTTGAACAAAGGAGCAAATATCTTTAAGATAGCCGTCCAGAGAAGAAGAAATGCTCAGGAGATTCGTTTCCCAAAGTTTATTAACAATGCTGAAGGCCAACTCCTTGTGGAAGACGAAAAAATTCTCCACAGATGGCGACAGTATTGCGAGGAACTTCTGAACGAACAGTTTCCCCGAGTGTACTTTCCAAGAGCCGCCCCGAATCATGCAGAAATATCCGACATCACAGTCGAAGAAGTTCGGTACGCGGTTAAAAACTCCAAGAAAAGAAAAGCTGTTGGGCCGGACGGGATACCCTCTGAGTTCTGGAAAAAGATGGGAGACATCGGGTCTAGATGGCTCATGGTTCTTATCTCCAAACTTTTGAGAGGCGACACTATGCCTAATCAATGGAGGGAAAGCTATCTTCTTCCATTGCACAAAGGAAAGGGTGATACGCGAAATTATGATAACTACCGTTGCTGATGTCGCACACCATGAAGATCGTTGAACGGGTATTAGATAGCCGACTGCGGAAAGTAATACGACTATCTGATGACCAGTGCGGGTTTGTCTCGGGTAAATCAACAACAGATGCAATCCAAAGTATAAGGATCATGATGGAAAAGCATCGTGATTCTTCAAAGGACTTGCATATGGTGTTGGTTGATTTCGAGAAGGCCTTTGACCGGCAACCAAGAGATCTTTTATGGGTAGCGCTAAGACAAAAAGGAGTTCCAGAAACCTACGTGCGAGTGATTATGGACATGTACGAGAGAGCAACGACAAGAGTAAGATGCACCGCAGGAGTCACCGAAGAGTTCGCAATCAAAGTCGGTGTACACCAAGGGAGCGTCCTCAGCCCACTGCTTTTTATAGCAGTCCCTGATTGCTTGCTTGAAGGAAAAGTGACGGACCCCAATGTGCACCAGCTATTCTTTGCTGACGATGGGGCCATTATAAGTGATGATCAGGCGTCCCTACAACGAGCACTTGATGTGTGGGTGGACATTTTTGAGGGACACGGGTATCGTATTAGTTCAAAGAAGACAGAGTATCTGTGCTGCCCGTTCTCTGACCCTCATCAGCCTATTCCAGACATTTACTTGAATGGAAGAGTGCTTCCCAAGTGTGAAAAGTTTAAATATCTGGGATCTATGATTAATAGAGAAGCAACTTGTGATGACGACATCAAACATCGCGTAAGCGTAGGGTGGATGAAGTGGCGGGAAAACTCCGCCATCTTCTGTGATCGAAAAATGCCCCCTAAGCTGAAAGGAAGGCTCTACACTTCAGTTGTACGTCCGGCGCTCACATACGGTTCACAATGCTGGACAATGCACAAAAAGTATGAGAGCAAATTAACGGCAACTGAGATGAAGATGCTTCGCATGACAGCGGGAGTAACAAAGCGTGACAGAATTAGAAGTTCAAAGATCCGAGGAAGCCTCCACGTAAAAGAAACCATCACAAGAAATATAGAGCGCGACCGACTCAGTTGGTATTGCCATGTTCAAAGGAGAGATCCTTTGAACCCCGTCCAAAAGGCGTTATCAATCAACATTCCAATTTCAACACGCAAAAAAGGCAGGCCGAAAAACAATTGGTGCAAACAAATGCAAAAACACCAGCATTTGATTGGCCTCAGTGATGAAGTAATCCCAAACCGGGAAGCCTGCCGCTACTTTCTGAGGTCAAACCGGCGGACCCCACAAGCGGACCAGTAGGAATGCAGTTAAGTGGGAAGGTTATGGTCCTACACTTCTGACCATAACGACGCCGGGATAAAAAAGGAAAAGAAGAAGGAGTTATTATGGTTCAACACTAATATCATAATCTATGTGCGCTTCACTACTATTTTTATTAAGCATAACTGACCGAATTATATCAGAATAATCGTACTTAATTAAACAATAGTCTCTTCCTTATAAATTTCACAACAGGCATTAAGAATGGTTGTCGCAGAATATAGGCTCTTCTCATCCTGACTAAACTTAGGGAGCAATTTTGACCGAATTCTAACAATATTATTTTTAGTAATATCACGCCAAACTGAATTTAAAAAAAATACGTACAGCATTTCGTAACTTAAAATTTTCCAGAACAATTAGGGAGCAATTTTCAAGGATGTTGTTCAATAGACTCTTCTTATCTAACTTTGATGTTTTGAATTCAATTAAGATACATTGGTTGTAAGATGTGCAATTAGGTTGAAGAAACAAAACGCTAACGTTGGGGCAGAATTAATTTGCTTTTTCTTTGAGTATCTACCATGTGATGGAGCATTATCAAATATCAAAAATGCTTTCAATGAATTGTTTGCTTTGGTCAAGAAAGCCTTCACGTTTTTTATAAAAACTTTTCTAAGCCATTCTTCAAAAACTAAAGTTGACATCCAGCTTTTTTTTAGTTGATTTGTACTCGTAAACAACAGAAAATTCGACATTTTTAAAAGTTCTTGGCTTTGCTGATTGAAAGAAAAACAAAAATTTTAAGAGAAATGGCGATTTATTTTTCAATATAGTCTCCTTTCTCTCCGGCGATGACCTCCCCATTTGACTGAAACTGCCCGGCGAGTGACTTTTTCAAGTTTGGAAACAAAAATAAGTCGCACGGGGCCAAATCTCTGGAGAATACGGTGGATGGGGCAGCAGTTCGTAGCCCAATTTGGCCGTGCAGCTCAATGACCGTTTTGCCCTTCTCCAGGTTATCGATGTGGATCACACCTTGTGAATCCCAGAAAACGGTGGCCATCACCTTGCCGGCCGATAGGACAGCCTTCGCCTTCTTCGGAGCACGTTCGCCGAATGAAGTCCACTGTTTCGACTGTTCCTTGGTCTCTGGTGTGCACCAGTGGATCCATGTTTCGTCGACTGTCAAGAAACGATGCAGAAACTATTTCGGATTGCGCTTAAACTGCGTCAAACACTGCTCTGAAGTGGTCTCACGGTTGCGCTTGTTGTCCGGAGTAAGCAAACGCGGTACCCATCGCGCCGACAACTTTCTCATGCCCAAAATTTCATGCAGGATACAACCCACGCGATCTTTTGAAATGCCTACTGTCTCAGCTATCTCGCGCACCTTCAATCGGCGGTCGGCCAATACGAGATCGTGGATTTTTGTCACGTTATCCTCCGTGGTAGCCGTTTTCGGGGCACCTGGACGTGGCTCATCAAAAACCGACGTGCGACCGCGTTGAAACTCGTTAAACCAATTTTGGATGGTCGCCATCGAAGGAGAAGAGTCACCGTACACAGCATCCAAACGCTCTTTGATTTCGCTGCGCGATTTCCCTTCCAAAAACAAGAATCGAATCACCGATCGATATTGCTCTTTTTTTATTTTTCAAAAATCCGCGGACACTCCCGCTTTCACACGCGGTCAAAACAAAACTACGAGTCCGATCCGGCTGAAATTTGAACAGTTGCCGTCTACTGTAGAATGTACTACACGCTGGTAAGTTGCTCTTGCGATACTGGCGCCATCTGGCAGTGAGGCTAAGTACTTATCGGACCACCCTCGTATCGTCACTTCCCAGAATTTCTTTGTGAAAGCTTGTCTCACAATCTTCCTTTTTGCTAAACACCTTATGTTTATTTTTAACATGTCCTGCAGGTTTAAAAAAATTATATTACCTACTCCTTCACTCACTCCTTTATAAATGCCTGCATTCTTTCTTATTAATTCATTCATTGCTTCTTCTTGATGGTCTTCGACTAACGGGAAAATAACGTTTTTTGGTGTGTTATGACTGTAGAGGTAAAATTTATAACTGTCCGAATATAACTATCCGGATTAGTGAATGGCCGGATAAGGGAGTTTATTTTGTACAATGAAAAGTTATTTCTAGAACAAATACGGAAATAAACAAGAACATTTTATGAATTTCTTTAGTGAAAAAAAAAAACAAAAGGATATTTGTTCTGAATACTGCATGGAGACATCAGTTGTTTCTCATTTAATTAAACGATATCAACACAAAGGGATTACAGAAACGTTTCATCTTAGCGGTAAACTCCGAAAACCACCTAAAAGACAAAAGCATCTAGTAGGTAGTACATGCGTTCGAAAAAGATCCTGAAACATCTTCGAGGAATTTTGTTTATGGCTTGGAATTCCATAAGCAGGAGACTTACGAGGCGTATTAAATATTTTATGGCCGCAAAGAAGCTGTTTTTTCGAAGAAATACAAACAAAAGAATATATTAGCTGGTCAATACAGAAATGGAATGCAGTGATATTGTCAGATGAATCAAAATAAAATATTAAGGGATCAGATGTCAGATTAGAAAACTGAAAGGAAGACGCGTAGACCCAACATACTTACATATATGTATTAAGCGGTTGAGGATACAAACATATGTACGCGGTGTGATTCAGAAGTAATGATAACATACATAGGTATACCCAATAGGTTAGTGTCAAAAAATTATATAATTAGACTACGGTCCCCACGACTCCAGAGCTTAGAAAACGATGGGCTTAATGTATTGACTTTTAACAAGTCTATAGGATATTCAAACTTAGCACATCCTTTTAGTGCTTCCTTCTAATTTGCGCTAAAAACCGGTTCGGATTTTTACTTCTGACATATAAGATTATACATACACAAATTTGAAGAAAATCGGAGATGAGTACTATTCGTAACTTTATCCATTTTAAATTTTACTTCATTTACATTTTTTTTCCAGATGTAAAGTGAAAAGACAGCTGAAAGACTGAAAGTCGTTTTTGTTTTGTCACACACTGTATACAACATCACGTTATATCCTTTTATGCCGTATTGTATTGTGTGATGCAAGTAGAAGACAAAAGCTATTGTGAATTAGTTATTTAACAGAAGTACATAGGAACACATCTATGAAAACGTCACTTAAGTGCTGTATTTTTAGAATTAAGTACCTCATGTGTACCACATTCATGTATATAATTCGACTGAGCTCTCGTATGGGCCCGGATAAAGTTTTCCCTATAATTGTTCAGGTATTGAGAAGAACAACATAATTCGGTTTAAAAATAGTCAGTCCTCACTAAAATACAATCCACTAATTGCTTCATGTGTGAATTACATTTAAATTGAAACGGAAAATGGTCAAAACCCATGCATAGTCGCGTAATAAAATAGCAAATGTTTGAGTTTGTCGTTTCAATTACCTATGTAGGTTTTTTTTTATTTAAGTATTGTTTGACGTATTATTACAAAATGCCTAAGAACCACTTTATTTTTAAATCTGTAAAATAAGTTATGTGTGCACTATCTGTATGCGTTAACTATCGGAAAAAAAATATTTTAACTCATCTTTTTGTCAATGGCGACAATCAAATCTTGAAAATTGAGGTATGCCTGAAAGAATTCGTATTCATCTAAAAACTTACTTGAAGGTCTTCATTCGGAGTCAAATCGGCACCAAAAATAGGTCGATTTCACTTAACGAAAAAATAAATACCAGGTTGTTCAATAAGTTTTGTCGTTCGATAAGAAAAACACGATTTTATACTATCTCCCTGCACTTCAATACACTTGTCACTGTGATCGTCTAATTTATGGATTCCATCCCTGAAGAGATGGCAGACCGTCGAAATACTCTTCTACGGCGGCTTCATTTTCTTCTTACACGATCTTTACCAGACTGCCGTTTCTGAGCCACCTGAAACACGATTACCACAACCGCAGAGTCGCGATATTCTGAGAAGGGGTTGGATTATGCAGATCCATTACCATAACGACGACGCAGTCGCGCTCCCGTAATAAGTCGAATCCATTACGATAACTGATGATATAGCCGCGTTCCCGGAATGGGTCGAATTCTAAGTTAGTGAACGCAAGAATTATTTACGATGCGGAAACTGGAAAGATTGTAGACACCTTTATTTGTATAAAACATTGTGAGCCAATATCTTGACTTTTTGTATTAGACATTGTGAACCTATGTCTTAACTTGCATGTATTTTTTGAGATGTGAAAACAGTTTAGCGAATGAAGTTGATCTTAAAACAATTCATACTTTAGTTCGAAAACCAAAGCGCGACCTGCGACTTTTATACATCTTTCCCCGCGAAACAATTTTGATCTGTGTGGGTACGTTGAGCATTTTGACGCAGTGAGTTAATTTGAATGTATTGAATGTACTTCCGTCACACACTTTGGGAGTTATATTGATGAAAAAATTTTAATATTGATTTTTACATCCAGTTGACGCAAAAGATTACAATAATAACACTAGTTTACAGTACATCTGTTGCCGAAGAAATTTTAGCTGTTGCTGACTACATATGATGTGCTATTTTCAAAAATATAATTAGAAGATTTTTATCAGCTCTAGTTTCTGAGTTTCAGCTAAGTAGGTATAAAACAGAAAAAACATGTATTTACTAAGAAAAACTTTACTAAAAAAAATAATTAATCATTAAGTTCTAATAAAACTTCGTTTTAAAGCTCTTCTCTGATGTGTAGACTTTGGAAAATGACGTATCAGAGACCAACAATAGTCAGACATCATATTCGTATCCCAGAAATCCTGGTAGCGCTCTTCCATGATGCGTAAGTCCTGATGCATACGCTCACCCTCCTCTTCGCTCATATCTCCTAAATTTTCCGGAGACCTCCCCAGGTGACTATGGAGGAAGTGCAGTTTTATGCTCATATTGCACCCCATATTTTTTAATTGTAGCAGAAGGTCTTCTACAAATTCAACATAATTTTCAGATTTTTTTATTTCCGAGAAAATTCTGCATCACAGAGACGAAAGCTGTCCAAGCCTTTAGTTCTAACTTAGTCATAGAATTTCTAAAGTGAGTATCTTTCGTAAGTTATCTAATTTGGGGGCCATCAAGGCTTTAATCTTTTCCATAGTGAGGACATTTTTGGCAAATGTAAGAAAAGCAGTCTCCGTCTTTATCTAGTGATTTAGCAAACTGTTTCATGATTCCCAGTTTTATATGTAATGGTGGAAGGATAATTTTGTCACGAGCTACTAATGAATTCTGGACTATATTTTGCTTTCCAGGCTCCATATTTTCTCTCAGTGACCAGTTTCTTCTTACCCAATGCTCTTGTTTAGCTCTACTGTCCCAAAGACATATAAAACAGGGGAACTTAGTGTAACCACTTTGTTGAGCGAGAAGAATGTTCACCATTTTTAAATCGACACAAATTTGCCACCTATGGTCATTGTATTTTATTTTGTTCAAGACTAGCGAAATGTTACAATATTCTTCCTTTAACTTTGTACTGTGGGCAATAGCTACCCCAGCGTATTTATTTCCATTATATAATAGAATACATGTTAGGCTACGTTTTAAGTTGTCAATGAATAAACGCCAGTAGTTTGGTTCGTATTGTTTCAAGCCCATTTTTATCAACAAGTTTTTGATATCTGAACAAAAGGTAATACCGTTTTCTTCGGAAAAATAACACCGTAATTCTTTTTCTCTTTCACGATAAAAACTTATTTTTGTATCTGGGGAAAGCAATTTTTTTCTTTCAGTCTTGATGCTAACAATTCTGAAGCTTGTTTAGAAAGATTTTAATCTCTTACAAGATCATTTAACTCATTTTGGGAAAGGCACTTTGGCTCATCTGACATACCTTCAAAATCAGCATCATTTTGTGATGAGCTTGGTCCATCAATGGGTTCTAAGGGTTCAGATATATTTTTAGACACTGAAGAACGCTGCACTGGACGTTGAACACAACTATGTAGTATTTGGATACTGCCATTTAGCTCGATTTTTAGTGTTTAAACCGGTTACGTTCACGCTACAAAAATAACAGTCTTCGAAATGATTTCTTGGTTCTCGCCAAATAGTCGGTGTTCCAAATTTAAAAGCACTTCTTTTACCACCTTTCCATAATCTTAAATATTCTACACACGATTTACAAACACAATTGGGAGCCCAAGACTTCTCAATTTTATCCAAGAGCATCCAAATTACTCAAAATAGGTATTTTTCACCAACTCTGATATAACTTTTCTACAATCGTTAAACACATATTCTCCGCATATACTATATAGCAAAAATAATCTGGATTGTTTAAACAATGTCTCTTTGAACTACTCATGACTCAAAAACTTTAGATACTAATCTTAACACAGTAAAATGCGCCTGTTATCCATTAATATATACGCTTAAATGATAAAAATCAAAAACAAAGTAACTCGAGCTGCCCCCTTCGCTCTTCGGGCGCCTTGTCGCGGCGGAGGGGCTTAAGAGGTCAATGACCTCGAACTAAGACCCGGAGAACCCCGAGTTAGTCATGAATGAATGGACAACCAGATGGATGGAAATACTCCAGGTGGCACCCGCAATAGCGGAAATCCACCCGCGATCTCCCTGATCGCGGCCGGGGCAAGGATTCTGGGGGCCCCACCAGTCATTATTAACTCTCCGGCAGCCCGGAACGACACCGACTCCTGCGGCTCATTGTCCGACCACTTGGACTGAGCGTGAGCGGTGCAACCGACAGAGGCGACACCGACGATGGTGCGGCACGGGAAACCGCCAAGGTTGAACGAGCCCCAGAATTGGGACGTGCTGTAGATTGCACTGCTAAGTGCCCAAAAAGAAGGAGGAAGAGGCGTGCCCGAAAATCGTGCAAAGAGGCTGGCACAGCCGAAGGCACGAAGATTGAGGGCGAACCTCTGCGAAAGGCAGGTAAGAGGATCAGATCGGCGGAGGTATCCCCTACTGAAGCCCATCCGACCCTCTCACCTGCAGATCCCGCACTTCTTGCCGGCGCGCAGCGCAGAAAACGTCGGCGGCTAGTAAAGGCTGCTGCTGGAGGCACAAGCATGCCAGCACTTTCAGCATGCGCCTCAAACACTCCTCCTCTTATTGGTGACGGTCAAACTCCCAATAAGAGCGTGCCAAGTTCCAAAACTGACGGAGCTGAAGATGTTCAGGGTCCTGTCATGGTCGGTGCCACCGCCGAAAAAGGTGATGATGCTGGCAGACAGACTCTGATCGCAGAAGGCGAAGCGGTCTTGGATCATAACAACCCTCAGGCTGGCAAAGCTGTTCGAAAGCGGCGTCGGAAGGGAGCAGGAGCTCGAACCGAAAAACGTAAGAGCACTTGCAAGCGGAAGATGGCCGCCGGGGACAATCTTGCTGGGGAGAGAGAACGTGATGTCCCCTCCTCTGATATGGCGGCGGGAAATCGGAGTCCAAAGGCAGATGCGGCGATCAATAAAGATCAAAGCAAAAACCTGAAGACGGAGAGGACCAAAGGCTGCTCATCGGAGGCGGGCACTTCACACAAAAAAACCTCTTCCTCTGGAAAGGCAACACAAATGACCGTAAAGAGTCGAGACAAGCACCTCTCCTACAAAGAGGCAGCCATCTCCTCCGAAAAGGTCAGGATAGGGAAGGCTGGCAGTGACAGCAGAATGACCGGCGCAGATTGTCAACACTGCGAGGATCATCTACTGGAGCTAGCTTCAGCAACAGGCTTCTGTATTCAAGCGGAGAGGTTTGCTTTGATGAATGGTACCTTCGTGGTGAGCTGTTCCTCTCAGCAGACATCTGCCTGGATCAGGAGCATGGTGCCGAAAATCCCCCCCCTGGGAACTAGCACTTATCAAGTAGTTAGTCTCCCGAAACTAACGCGCGCCATCTGCTGGATTCCGGGAAAACCCGGAAACAAGCTGAAAGTGCTGACGCGACTACGTGCGCAGAACCCGGGACTCGACACGAGGGCCTGGACTGTCTATTCCTACAAAGAGAAAAAGAACTCTCTGAAAAAAGAGGGCTTCACTCTGGTAGTGGGGGAATGGACAATGGCTCTGTTGAGGCCATGAAAACCGCGTACGACTCACGTCCCTACTTCGGCCTTGGTAGGATTGTATTCCATTTTGATGTCAAGTAGTCGAAGGATGGAACGTGTTCCCCAGTATGAATCCATGATTTTTACTCAGATCAACCTACAGCATTGCAAGGCTGCTACCGCTCTTCTAAGTAGCAGAATTGCATGCAGTAGTACAAATCATCACATTGTATCCATTCAAGAACCATGGGTGTGGAACAAACGCCTGTGTGGTCTTGGTGGCATACGTGATGCTACAATCCGGGAGCGATCCGAAAGGCCCAGGGTCTGCCTCATCATATCGAATACGCTATCGGCAACCAAACTTGGTCAATTCTGTGGTCAAGATCTGGTAGCTGCGAAAGTGAGCTACAAGGCGCACGGAGAAATTGAACACTTCGTCGTGGCGTCTGCTTACTTCCCCTACGACTCGGTACTACCCCCGCCACCTAAGGCGGTTTCCGAACTCGTAGAGTACTGCGAAGCCAGAAGGATTGGACTCATCATCTGTTGCGATGCTAACGCTCAAAACACATTTTGGGGCAGCAGCAAATGCAACCGGAGAGGAGACCATCTTTTAAACTTCATTCTTTCGTCTGACCTTTTCATCAACAATGTTGGCTCTCTACCAACCTTTGTGACGGCGAGACGACAGGAAGTGATTGACCTAACCTTATCTAACAGGCATGCGAAGGCCATCACTAACTGGAGAGTCTCACCAGATGTTACGCTGTCAGACCATAGATACATCGAATTCCAATTGAAGTGCGAGATCTCCCCCTCGCAGCCCAAGCGGAATCCGAGAAAAACAGACTGGGTGCGATTTAGGGAGGAGCTTGAGAAATCCACTCAAGCCCCGCCTAAACTCAAAACTAATCAATCGGTGGAGGATGCAGTTCATAACCTGAACAGCGCTATCACCAAATGTTTTGAACTCGCATGTCCTGTCAAAAAACCTCCCAACAGGAAGCCGGTTCCCTGGTGGAATGCTGAGCTCCAACGGCTTCGTAGGGAAGCCAGAAGTCTTCTGAACAGATCGCTTAAATCGAACTCGGAAGATGACTGGTATAAATACCGATCGAAGCAGAAGGAATATAAGAAGCTTATTCGAAAATCGAAGAATGATTCCTATAAGTCCTTCTGCGAAGAGATCAAATCCCTGAGCGCGACCAGCAAGTTGGTTAAAGTCCTCAAACGAGGAAAATCGACAAGGCTGGAGGTACTCAGAAAGTCTGATGGTACCTTTACCGAGTCTAAAGCAGAAACTCTTAGTTTACTGTTTCAGACCCATTTTCCGGGAAATCAGACTGTCATCGGCTCGTTGCACACTCCCTCATTGGATACTGCGGCTGTAGCGGTGAAAACAACTCGGCGTAGCTGGTATGTTGCGTCACGCGTGGCAACTACTGAGGCCATTGAATTTGCTGTGGCATCCTTCGATGGCTTTAAGTCGCCGGGCACTGATGGGATATACCCCGTTATGCTGCAAAAAGGTATAAGACAGCTGCTTCCTACACTGAAAAGAATTTTCACTGCTAGCCTGGCACTTGCCTACATACCTATCCCTTGGCGCGCGGTGAAAGTGGTCTTTATTCCCAAAATAGGGAAAGAGGATTACTCACTAGCCAAGAGTTTCAGACCGATAAGTCTAACATCATTCCTGCTGAAAAGCATGGAAAGACTAGTAGAGTTGCACGTGCGCAAAGTTGCCCTTCGAATGCATCCTCTGTCGGACATGCAACATGCTTATCAGCGCGGAAAATCCTGCGAGACTGCGCTTCAAAACCTAGTTGGGAGAATTGAATGCGCTCTCGAAAGGAAAGAGTACGTACTAGGCATTTTCGTCGACATTGAGGGAGCTTTTGATAACGCTACCTTCGACAGCATGTGTAACGCTGCTAGACGGCATGGCGTAGATGAAGCACTGGTTTTGTGGATCAAAGCCATGCTTGTGCACAGGACATTGATCGCTGATACAGGCCTCGAACAATGTGTCAAGTCTGGAGTAAACAGGGGCTGCCCGCAAGGTGGCGTCTTGTCTCCGCTGTTATGGTGCATGGTGGTCGACTCTCTGCTAGATGCTCTGAATGCCTCTGGAATCTATGCCCAGGCCTATGCGGATGATGTTGCTGTTCTCTCTGTCGGCTCATGTTTAGCGAATGTCTGTCTCAAAGCGCAGGCGGCGCTAAACGTGATCGATGACTGGTGCACGAGAAATGGGCTGTCGGTTAATCCTCTTAAGACCGATGTCGTTCTCTTCACGAGAAGGAGGAAAACAACTGGCTGGTGCTAAAAGGCATTCCCATCCCTATATCCAAGGAAGCTAAGTATCTGGGAGTCATTCTAGATAACAAACTTCTCTGGTCAAAACATGTTGAGTCCAAAACCACCAAAGCGCTGTCAGCTTTCTGGCAATGCAAAGGTGCCTTTGGCAAAACATGGGGCTTATCGCCGAAAAAGGTCCTTTGGATCTACTCGGCAATGGTAAGACCGATAATCTTATATGCATCGGTTGTTTGGTGGAGCAGGCTGACACGAAAACACGTTGTGGCTTCACTCACCAAACTCCAAAGAGCGGTCTGCCTCAGTTGCACGGGGGCTTTCCCCAGCACACCGGGAGCTGCTTTGGATGCTATGATGAACCTTCCACCCCTTGACATATATATCAGAGGGTGTGCACTGAAAACTATTTCTCGCCTAAAGAGGAATGGTCTTTGGTACAACTCGCAGTGGAGTGAAAGTGTACTTGAGAGAGAAATATCCTACGATCACTGTCTCATGGATATGCCCTCTGACGCAATGACATCTGCCATCCTACTGCGCTGTAACTACACAGTCACCTTTCCTTGGCGTCAGACACTGAACCTGGAATAGAATGTCTTCGCATCTTCACAGATGGCTCCAGGACTGATCAGGGATCCGGCGCCGGAGTTTTCTTCGAGCGCGAAAACATTCGACTGCACTTCTCGTTAGGAAAATATGCGTCTGTCTTCCAGGCGGAGATTTACGCAATCCTAATGGCCATGCACTATGTTGTGAAACACAGATGGAGGGGAAAGAGCATATGTGTCTGCAGTGACAGCCAAGCTGCACTCAAAGCTGTATCCAATCCTCTGTCCAACTCCAAACTAGTGCATGAACTCAAGACCTTCTTGAACAAAGTCGGAAGACTTAATTCACTTAGGCTTGTATGGGTTCCAGGTCACTCTGGAATCCCAGGAAACGAGATCTCCGATGAACTCGCTAGAAAAGGCTCAGAGGAGAATTTCTCAGGGCCTGAACCCGCCTTAGGTCTACCAGCTTCAACGGTTAAATCTGACATCAATGACTGGGTCTTTAACGTACACAGTCGCAGATGGAAGGAATATCCAGGATGCAGGATGACTAAGCGCGTACGCCCTGACGACTGTAAAAAGTCCGCAACATTCTTCTTATCCTTAAGAAGAAATGACTGCAGAAGGCTAACGGGCGTCATTACGGGCCATTACACTTTTGCCAGGCATCTTTACGTGCTTGGCATCAGTGAGACGCCTACCTGTGCTGCTTGTTGCGAGGAGGACGACACAGCGGAACACTTTCTCTGCCGAATCTCTTAGCTCAACATCACTGAAGCTCCTCCTCACTTTTCTCCGGACAACGGGGAAAATACAATAAAGACAAGGTGTCTGTCTGGTAGTACAATGGACCAGTACTTGTGTCTGAGTGCTCCAGCAGATAGTAGAAGCCTTCCAACATAAAAAAAATAATAAAAAAAAAAAAAAAAAAAACTCGAGTTGCTTAAAAAAATTTGAGAGTAGATTTGACAAAAACAAGTCATAAGTGAACATTATCAACCACAAAATTCGCGGCAACAGACAAAAAGTTAAATTTTGTAAACTAGTGTAATCTGCACTGAATGAGTTCGGAGGTAATCCAGAAACAACATATCTTTTGTATCCCAAGAGACTAATTCTGAAACCTTCAAGGTCGATTTCTGGATCGTAACTCCGAGCCGAAGTAACGGGTTTTGACTAAGAGCCATAAAACGATGCATAAAATCCCTTTTTCTAAAACGTTCTAATTGTTAGACTTAATAGATCTACGTGGAACTTTACACGTGTTCATGAAAAATTGTGTCATTTAAAAAAAAAAATGTATGAAGCTAATAGTGTCACTTCTTATTGAACAAAGTACAATCTAGTAAAATCACATCACAAATAAAAAAAAATAGTTTGTGAGTTTATTAATACATAATAAGTGAATTGTGTAATCGAAGTAGGTAATTAATAAATAAAATGAAATTAATAAATAAAAATAAAATTAATATTGCTTTATTTGTCGTTCGAGGCTTGAGTGGATAACAAAACTGGAGCACTCCAACCAAAATACTGACCAATTGCACTACCAGAGAGGGCACCTTACTTAATTGTATTTTCTTTGTTTTTAGACAGAAGGAAGAAAAGGGATTTTGGTTGCACCACATTGAGCACACGTTTCACAGGTCTCACTGTTGCACGTTATTCTGTAAGTCTCTTTTAAGCCAAATTTTGGTAGGGTTCATAGAAAAGCTACAGACTCCTTGTCATCATTGGGGCTTCCTCAGTCACACGACAGTTCCGCCATGAATTGGACAGCTATGCCTTATCCGCCATGGGTCGATTATATCCATAAGAGCAAAGTCATAAGATAAATCCCCGACACGTTCATCAGAGCTCTAGTGAGAATCGTATTAAGAAGAAACTCTCTCCCTTGGTATAATCGTCGGTTAATGAATCTAAAGAATCTCATAACTAAAGCACTTAAATGGTATAAAAAGTCACAGAACTTAGTTGACTATGCTGTCTTCTGTACCTTAAGGAAACAGTACCGCTTCCTTAGCAAGTTTCTTCACATTATGGAAATCGAGAAAAAGCTAGTAATTGATTCCAAAAGTATGGTATTCCGGAGCTTATGTCATACAAAAACTTAGAATCCAATAACATCAGAACCCCCTGCGAATTATTCACTCGATTTTTCGAATCGTTATATGTGAAAGACACTCTGATCCATTTAGATCCCCCCACTTTAATCGATCAAAAAGTGGATATTGGCTGCATCTGTCCCAATTTACAGGAAATCGCTCTGGCTCTTAGTAACCTAAAACCATCAGCAAGTGTTGGAGTGGATGGAATTCCAGCACTGGTTTTAAAAAGATTGTAAAGATAGTAGCTGTTATGCCCTCCTACTTATCTTTAACTTATCGCTTAAGCTGGGCATTTTTTTAGATGAGTGCAAGGTCTCATTTGTAGTTCCCATTTTTATTCATTTATTCATTTATTCATCTACAAGCTACTTACGTACTAACAGATTTGAGAAATACAGAGGTGTGCAAAATAATAGGGAAAGGGAGGAACCGAATAATTTTCAAAGAATCTAAGAACGATATGAAACCCAATCCGTAACTTTTAGTTTTTGTTTATTTGAGTTTAAAATTGTGAACATATTTCACTTACTGTTCTTTTAGATTTTCCTTTATTTTTTCAATTATATACTGAAATCGATCCTATTTAATCTGTTCAAAGTAATAGGGAAATTAAAAACAAACATAAGTATTCTTTAAATTATTCATTTTTTAGGCTTAGTAACTAATTTTAATTAATCAGTGCCCAGAATGACCACCCTTATTTCTAATAACCGCACTTATTCGACCTGACATTGACTCTGTAAGTTTTTGGCACTTGGTCGCAGGAATGTTTTTCCAATGTTGCTCAATCGCGGCCCATAGCTGCTCTTTATTCTGAAATGATTCTGTCGCCAACGATTTTTTGAGGTCCGCCCACAAATTCTCAATAGGATTGAGATCGGGAGACTGAGAAGGCCATGGTAGAACCGAAACTTTATTGTCCCTTAGCCAAGCACTAACCAATTTTGATGAGTGCTTGGGATCGTTGTCGTGCTGGAAGTGCCACCTTAACGGCATGTTGTCCTCAGCGTATGGCAGCATCACATCCTTCAGAATATCGCGATACATCTCCTTGTTCATTGTTCTTTTATTTGTATTATGGGGCCAACACCAAACCAGGAAAAACTACCCCTCACCTTGACACTTCCACCTCCGTGCTTCACAGTTTTTTTTGTAAATCGGAAGTGAAACTCCTTTCCTTGAGGCCGACGAACATTCCCGCCACTATCAGAACCAAAAAGATTTATTTTGGTTTCATCACTCCATAGGATATTACGAAACATATCTTTAGAGTGGTATCTGGATTGCAGGGCGAACTGCATTCTCGCTTTAATGTTCCTCTTGCTTAGTAGTGGGACTTTGTGAGCGATCCTTCCAGGAAGATTACTTTGCAGAAATCTTCTTCTCACTGTTGGAGCACTGACCAAGTTCACCTGCAATGGCTCTTGATGACATAAAAGGGTTTCTTTTAGCCAGTAAAACAATGTGAGAGTCATCGGTAGAAGAAGTCTTCCTTGGCCTTCCTCGAGTTTCTTTCGCTGGCGTTTTTGAAATTGCGTTAAAGACAAAATTAATTGATCTTCCAATTAATTCTGCTATGAATTTGAGAGTTTTTCCCTGTTTTCTCATTTCTTCTACAATCTGCTTTTCTTCTTCCGAGCAATGCTTTTTACGCCCCATCCCTAATAAATTTACAATGATTTACTTAAATGTTTACGAAATTTCAAAGTACAAAAAACAACATCACCTTTTCACACTTTTTCAATAATAATTCAAAATAAATCAAAATTTCCTATTATTTTGAACAGCCAAAAAACCCTTTCCTTTGTTGCTTACACGACTGCGTCACTCACATGAATGATTAAAAGTAAAATAATCTCGCATAGGAAGGACAATGCAGCTGTGCAAATAACAGAACTAATTACTGTTCCGATAAGAAACAAAATAAACTGAAAACCAACAAAGGATCGATCATGAGTAATATTCCCTATTATTTTGCACAGCTCTGTATGTAGTGTTGTACAATTTTATTTATTTAAAGTACATACAATATCTAAAAGTAAAGGTTTTAAAAGATAAAAAGACTTAACGAATTCCTTTTGAAGTTAGGTCTAGTATCAGATAAGTCCAATTGTATTGACAATTCGTTAAAAGCCCTAATTATTCTTGTTAGTGGTTCGTTTTTCCCATAGGCTGTATTATGGAATCTTTCGTTTAAAATACGTCGAGGTTAAATGAAATGGAATAACACTTGTCTAGGTTAAGTTTAAGTCCATTGATTTTGCACCACTGAAAGATTCTGTGTAAATCTAATTGAAGCAAATTGCAGTCATCAACATCTTTGATACTTTTGAATATTTTCATATCGTCAGCATATAGCAGACACTTGCTGTGCTTAATCGAGAGAGTAATTTCATTAACAAATATAATAAATAATAGAGGTCCTAAGTGACTACCCTGAGGAACGCCAGAATAATAATTAATTGGTTTCGATAATGAATTGCCAATTTTAACTCTATGGGTTCGTTCTAAGAGAAAAGAAGATATCCAACGAAGTAACTGAGAGTGAAATCCAAAAGCCTCAAGCTTGCTGATCAGTATTAAATGATTTACAGAATCAAATGCCTTACTAAAATCTGTATAAATAGTATCTACTTGCTTTTTATTTTCCATCTCATTAATTACGAATGAGGAAAAAACTGATAGGTTGGTAGAGGTCGAGCGACCAGATATATGTTCTTTAGTTAAAAAATCAAGTTTGTTCTTGACTATGCCTTCAAACAGTTTTGGAATAGCCGACAGCTTACAGATACCTCTGTAAATTTCAACATTATTCTTTGATCCAGATTTATGTATAGGAACTAAGAATGACTCTTTCCAGTCGTCAAGAAAAATACCTTCGGACAAGGAACAGTTAAATATAATTGATAAAGGATGGGAAAGTGTGTCAGCACAATATTTAAGAATAATTGGTTGAATTCCATCGGTCCCATAACTGGTATTTACCTTTAATTTTGCAGTGCAAATAAAACTTCGGTAAGATCTAAGGCTAAAAATCCAAGGTTTAATGAAGTTGGAAAACTGTAGCCAAGGGTGCTACTGGGATTGAGGATGGAATTGGAAAAGGTTGATTGGAAGAAATTTGCAAAAGAAAGGGTAGAGTCGATATTATCTGACTCATTATCTTTAAAATACATTAAATTGGGCATTCGTACAGATTTTCTTTTTGAATTA
Organism: Merodon equestris; assembly: GCA_958301585.1. Classification (NCBI taxonomy): domain Eukaryota; kingdom Metazoa; phylum Arthropoda; class Insecta; order Diptera; family Syrphidae; genus Merodon; species Merodon equestris. Next base: position 75,589,628 of record OY284416.1, on the reverse strand, counting down.
ATGAAGTGCCAAAATGATTTGCTATCAGCTTTAATACTATTTTCAATGGTGAATATGTAATTTTTGTATAAAAACTTATTAAGAACAAAAAAGTCTGTACGTATTTTGCTGAAAATTCCATAATCAAGGGGATTCTTTGAAATTCTATATTTTCTAAAAGCTTTATTTTTAAAATTTTTAAGGGTAGATAACTGCTTATTATACCATGGTGGTTTAATTGATGTGTGGCACCTTGCTAAAGGGACGCACTCCGAGAAACCTCTTTTAAGGATTTCAACGAAACGGCAATACATGGAAGTTAAATTTAAGTTTTGTAACTCGTTAAGCCAATTTATACTCCTATACATATCGTTAAGTTTAACAAAATCAGTTTTAGAGAAGTTAAATTGCAATTTAAATTTGGATTCTTGTGGTTTAAGATATTTATACAAAGATAACTCAACAATAATCTGATTGTGGTTAACTGAATCATTTAGAAGTTGCAATGGAGCAATTGCGACCGAGATATTAATCTCGTCGCAGCATGTAAAAATTAGATCCAAAATCTTTGAATTAGAATTTGTTATTGAATTGATCTGTTTTAAATTTAATGAGGTCAGCAAATCAATAAACTTATGTTCATAATCATGGGCAACATTTTCTGGCACAAGATAATTATTTGAATCTAAATTAATCCATTTTAAACCGGAGAAGTTAAAATCTCCTAAAATACATAAGTTATCAAAATCATGACTCAATCAATCAATATTAAAAGCATGCTTTTCATAAATTTGTGGTATACTTTTGGGTGGAGCATAACTACAAATTAAAAACAAATCTACAAATTTGTAGAAGGAAAAGAAACTGAGATGCAGATTTGTTCAACATCAGTGAATAACAAAGAAATTTACCTACAAAAAAACATATACGGACAGCAACAATTACATATCTGGCTCTAAAAATAACGTTAAAAACTACAGAGGTATCTGTAAGTTATATTTCTGAATCTCAACATGATTTTGTTTCATGGAGATCCACTGCAACAATTTCGTATATTTCACAACGTCTGTACTTAATTCACTTGAAAAGGGTTATCAGGTGGATATAATCTACACCGACTTTAGTAATGCATTCATGGATCATGGCGTCTTAATACGCAAGCTGAATTGCTTCGGCTTTCACTCATCCATTTTGAAATGGATTTCGTCTTTCTTAACGAATAGGGTGCAGATAGTAAATTTTGAATCTTTTCTTTCTAAGCCATTCAACTGTGGCTCAGGTATACCGCAGGGTAGTCACCTGGGTCCCTTTCTTTTCATTATATTTATTAATAATATAACAACTGTGCTGGGCTATAGTCAATGCCGAATATATGCATATGATCTACTCATAAAGCTGTTCTTAAGAATCTCAAGCTTAAATGATTGCCTAAAGCTCCATAGTGATATTAAAACTCTCTCAATCTGGTGCAAACATAACCATCTTCTTTTCAATATAAAGAAATGCAACGTAACAGCTGTCTTCAGATGTTCCAACCCAATTATATACTGACACTCATTTAATTCAGTAAAATTAACATGGTTAAGGATCTTGGGATCATTTTTGATCAGATGTTAACTTCTTAACTTGTAGATTATACAACGTCTAAAGCTTACTCCATGCTTGGCTTCAACAAAAGAAACACAATTGACTTTTCTAATCCTCACTCCCTGATTACCGTCTCTACAACCCTCTTCTAGAATATTGTGATATTGTATGGTGCCCCTTTTACCAAATGCATATAAATCGGGTGGAAAGAATTCTAAGAAGTTAAAAAGCCCTAGCTTGTATCCTTTAATCCCTATTATCATTCCAAAAAAGCCATTGACACAAAAAGAGTTCCTTTTTCGCAAAAAAACATAGAACACACTACGAGTCGAATGAGTCTACATCTTAAGCTATTTCAAATTTCAACTCAGTGTGGTCTGTTGTGGATCTCAGTTTATCCCGAACTACTCGTATGTTCAAAATTATGTTTAGTTTTATTGATTAAGTGAGTAGGTAAATTCATATCTCTATATATATGTATATATATTTTTTTTTTTTCTTTTTTTCCATTTTCAAGTGGCTACCTATATTAAGCTACCTATATTATATACACATCATAATCAGTTAAGTTATCCTACTTGTAGACGAAATAAATATATTGTTATGCCTTGGCATGTTATGCCTTGGCATTTATTACAAAAAAAAAATGCATTGTCTTTCGCGCTACCGCAGGCTGGTATAATCCGGGTATTCGATTCCAGTGTTACCTTTAGTATTATTCGCGGACAATAATTTAAGAAAGTAAAAAGAACGACAAAAATAATAAAAAGACAAATTCAATTTTGATATCTTTATTGCTCGACGAACGGAGTGCAAGTGATTATTCTAAAATATCTTAAATCTAACTTAACCCTACACTGCATACGCGGTAGTTTCCATACATTGCATACGCAGCAGTTCTATCGGCGTCGGTTCTCGCGTAACTGTGGGAATCGGCGTCGGTTCTCGCGTAACTGTGGGAATTGGCATTTTTCTTATGTTTGCAATTTGAGGTGCACTTTAAGTGTCTCGGTAACTTGAGGTTTATTCGGGGTACATCCGTAACAATATAAATAAATAAATAAAAAAATTTACTCGGTTTTTAGATGAAATATGGCTTTTAGTGTACATAATATGATGAAAATATCAAGACGGGGAAGCATGTCATCAAGAGACGAGTTTAGTGTGCTGGGAAAAGCGAACATGCAAACGAAACAGACTGTTCTTTAGAATTAGATTAAAGAGGACTTAAATACTAGAATGGTAGCATATTCGAATAGTAAACGAATGCGTATGAAAATGCACGAGAACGAAGTGTTGAATCGATCCAAAGGTTTTAATGAAAATCCATTGCGCATTTGCTTTTGATCGGTATTCAGCACAAGCGGCACCTATCAGGCACGATATTTTAACGAAAAACACGCAAGACATCTACCGAAAAATTTGTGTGAACAAACTCAATACTAGAGAGAACAAGTTGAGTTTATTCTTCATTACGGTTCATGTATTTGATTTTATAATTCATATTTCATTCACAGTTTATAATTCACATTCACTTCGTGCAAGTTTGTATATATACGATATACATATGTATGTGTACAGAGAGACAGGAAAGCCTTTGCATAAGGCTTCCCTGCCTCAGCTTTGCAAGGTAGAAGACTAAAAGAGAATATGTTCTTATAATACAGGGTTTTGCGGCACTCGGTTATAAAATCTGAACCGACAGAAAAATTACAGATTCCGAGGACAATTACAGCACAGAGAGGATACTGTCAAAGATCATATTGTCGAACGCGCCCTACAAAATTCCCAATGAATATCGTTTCCGAGTGTATATTAAATTCTCCTAACTAGGTTCGCAACCTCACAGAAAATGCATGTGAAGGGTAACCGCGCACGTGCCACTTTAGCTATCTCTTCATATTTCTCTGTAGGAAAGAAAACTGTTTCTGGTGATGGATTCCGTAACTAATCGGTGTCGAACTTACATTATTACTAGTACTATTCGATTATCTGAGTTTCGTTTGAGGACTAGTCACGCTCAGGGATTTGATTTCTTAACAAAAGTGTATATAAGAATTTAGTGGCGATTCCTGGGGCGGAATCGGCTAAGGTGATTTGTGATAAGTGACAGTCACATTCTCGTTTTCGGTATCGTGTAAGGTGATAGTCCATGTGATTGTCACATTTATAGCTATTTAGCTATCACTTTCATATGTTTTGTGCGTTTGATGTGACTTTGTTTTGTTCTTTTGTGTGTTTTGTAAAATAAAAAAATATGTTTTCGTGCTTATTTTTAAGCAAAAATGAAGAGCTCAATGAGACAGTGATGGCAGTCAGAATTCTGAGGAAGAATTTTAGAAATCGGTCTAATATTCACGAGCTTGCAGATGACATGTAAGTAGGAATAATTTCGCAGATAATATTGTTAAAATTATGCTAAATGATTGTTTTTTTTAAGATCCAAATCTTATCTTTCTCAACTCCGAAAAAGCAAGTGTTGTTCCTTTTCTGATATTTTTTTGTTTTTTTTTTGATAATCTTACCCGATACCGAAAGATGATGATAGTCACCGATTCCACCCCAGGGATGGTGATAGTCACTTTGGTGATAGTCATTTGTGACTATCATCATCTTTCGGTATCGGGTAAGATTATCAAAAAAAAACAAAAAAATATCAGAAAAAGAACAACACTTGCTTTTTCGGAGTTGATGACAGATAAGAGCTGTCAAATTATCCAAGAAAAAAATTCAAAAATTAAAAACAGAGCAATAAATTGAATTTGTTGCAAAATCATTGCTTTCTTTTATTTACACAGTGTCTCTAAGAGCATCACAAATTTTCGGCTTCTCTGTTTGATGGTTGGAGGTCTTTTTGCATATTGGATTGGTGGATAAGATTGGTTGGTTGTTGGGGTAGGTCACTTTCATTCAACGGCACCTGCAATTCACAGCAAATCTTGTGCAGCGCAACACAAACATGAATCTAAAAAAACAATAATTTAGCATAATTTTAACTTCTTCTTTTCCTTTTTTCTCCGGCGTTGTTATGGTCAGAAGTGTAGGACCATAACCTTCCCACTTAACTGCAATCCTACTGGTCCGCTTGTGGGGTCCGCCGGTTTCACCTCAGAAAGTAGCGGCAGGCTTCCCGGTTTGGGATTACTTCATCGCTGAGGCCAATCAAATGCTGGTGTTTTCGCATTTGTTTGCACCAATTGTTTTTCGGCCTGCCTTTTTTGCGTGTTGAAATTGGAATGTTGATTGATAACGCCTTTTGGACGGGGTTCAAAGGATCTCTCCTTTGAACATGGCAATACCAACTGAGTCGGTCGCGCTCTATATTTCTTGTGATGGTTTCTTTTACGTGGAGGCTTCCTCGGATCTGTGAACTTCTAATTCTGTCACGCTTTGTTACTCCCGCTGTCATGCGAAGCATCTTCATCTCAGTTGCCGTTAATTTGCTCTCATACTTTTTGTGCATTGTTCAGCATTGTGAACTGTATGTGAGCGCCGGACGTACAACTGAAGTGTAGAGCCTTCCTTTCAGCTTAGGGGGCATTTTTCGATCACAGAAGATGGCGGAGTTTTCCCGCCACTTCATCCACCCTACGCTTACGCGATGTTTGATGTCGTCATCACAAGTTGCTTCTCTATTAATCATAGATCCCAGATATTTAAACTTTTCACACTTGGGAAGCACTCTTCCATTCAAGTAAATGTCTGGAATAGGCTGATGAGGGTCAGAGAACGGGCAGCACAGATACTCTGTCTTCTTTGAACTAATACGATACCCGTGTCCCTCAAAAATGTCCACCCACACATCAAGTGCTCGTTGTAGGGACGCCTGATCATCACTTATAATAAGAAGAATAGCTGGTGCACATTGGGGTCCGTCACTTTTCCTTCAAGCAAGCAATCAAGGACTGCTATAAAGAGCAGTGGGCTGAGGACGCTCCCTTGGTGTACACCGACTTTGTTTGCGAACTCTTCGGTGACTCCTGCGGTGCATCTTACTCTTGTCGTTGCTCTCTTGTACATGTCCATGATCACCCGCACGTAGGTTTCTGGAACTCCTTTTTGTCTTAGCGCTACCCATAAAAGATCTCTTGGTTGCCGGTCAAAGGCCTTCTCGAAATCAACCAACGCCATATGCAAGTCCTTTGGAGAATCACGATGCTTTTCCATCATGATCCTTATACTTTGGATTGGATCTGAAGTTGATTTACCCGAGACAAACCCGCACTGGTCATCAGATAGTCGTATTATTTTCCGCAGTCGGCTATCTAATACCCGTTCAACGATCTTCATGGTGTGCGACATCAGCTTGACAGAACGGTAGTTATCATAATTTCGCGTATCACCCTTTCCTTTGTGCAATGGAAGAAAATAGCTTTCCCTCCATTGATTAGGCATAGTGTCGCCTCTCAAAAGTTTGGAGATAAGAACCATGAGCCATCTAGACCCGATATCTCCTTTTCTTTTTCCAGAACTCAGAGGGTATCCCGTCCGGCCCAACAGCTTTTCTTTTCTTGGAGTTTTTAACCGCGTACCGAACTTCTTCTACTGTGATGTCGGATATTTCGGCATGATTCGGGGCGGCTCTTGGAAAGTACAGTCGGGGAAACTGTTCGTTCAGAAGTTCCTCGCAATACTGTCGCCATCTGTGGAGAATTTTTTCGTCTTCCACAAGGAGTTGGCCTTCTGCATTGTTAATAAACTTTGGGAAACGAATCTCCTGAGCATTTCTTCTTCTCTGGGCGGTTATCTTAAAGATATTTGCTCCTTTGTTCAAATTGTTTTGTCGAAGCTCCTGGGTAGCCTGGGGCGGTATCGGCTAAGGTGATTTGTGATAAGTGACAGTCACATTCTCGTTTTCGGTATCGTGTAAGGTGATAGTCACTTTGATTGTCACATTTTTGTGACAGTTTTCTGGTGATAGCTATTTAGCTATCACTTTCATATGTTTTGTGTTTGAAGTGACTTCGTTTTGTGCTTTTTTCTATTATTTAAAACAAAAAATATAGGTTTTCGTGTTTCGAATTATTTTTAAGCGATGAAGAGGTCTTGTTTTGTTTTTTTAGATTCATGTTTGTGTTGCGGTGCACAAAATTTGCTGTGAATTGCAGGTGCCGTTGAATGAAAGTGACCTACCCCAACAACCAACCAATCTTATCCACCAATCCAATATGCAAGAAGACCTCCAAACATCAAACAGAGAAGCCGAAAATGTGTGATGCTGTTAGAGACACTCTGTTATAAATAAAATAAAGCAATGATTTAGCAAAAAATTCAATTTATTGCTCTGTTTTTAATTTTTGCATTTTTTTCTTGGATAATTTGACAACTTTTTTCTGTCATCAACTCCGAAAAAGCAAGTGTTGCTCCTTTTCTGAATTTTTTTGTGATAATCTTACCCGATACCGAAAGATGATGATAGTCACAAATGACTGTCACCAAAGTGACTATCACTTATCACCTTAGCCGATTCCACCCCTGGTTCCTGTCAGACGCGGAAGATGATATTTCTTCCAACTCCTGACTCCTGCTTTTCGCTTTGAACTCGGCGCATTTTTTCTTCGCGATATCTTTGCAACATCTATATACCTTTTCACGGCGAGCTTTTTCCTCTCTATTAGTAGAAGAGCACTTTGACCAAGCTTGGAAAGCCATTTTCTTTTCGTGTATCACTGCTTTGGCTTCGTCTGTCCACCACCAGGTTTCTTTTGCGTGTTGGCAGGGGCCTTTAGATGTTCCGAGCAGTGATTTGGCTTTCTCCAGGCCAGATTGTTGTAGGGAATCCCACATGTCTTGTGCTCTGCACTCCTCATTACCGACCTCATCGATAATGGAAGAGAGGTAGTTTTCCATGTTGGTAATAAAAGCTTCGTCTTTTCCTTTATCCAGCTTATACCACTTGATTCTCTCAGACACCTTCGTTTGCTGCTTTGACTTCTTTTTCGCATCCATAAAAAAATCAGTCAGGAGGAGACGGTGTTGAGGGGCGATCGCGTCTCCCAGGATCACTTTGCAATCTTTAGCTCGTGGCTTCATGAAACTGGATACCAAATGATAGTCTATTTGAGTTTCATTTCTGCCGCTGCTAAAGTGATCAGGTGCCGGCTTTGTTTGACGAACATGGTATTTAGCACTATAAGACCGTACGACTTGCACATGTTTAGGATATCTTCACCTGAAGAGTTCCTGGTGCCGTATCCCAGCCCTCCGTGGTAGCCTTCATAGTCTTCGCTTGTCTTCCCGACATGTCCGTTTAAATCTCCCCCAACAAACAAAAGCTCTTCCTTTGGGATGATTTTGACAAGGTTGTGGTTTTGTTTTTGTTCGCATCCTACTTGAGGGGCATATGCGCTTACGATATTCCACACCTCACCATGCATCACCAATTTTAGAGCCATCAAACGGTCACTGGACTTTGAAATGGTTAAGACGTTGCCAAGTAACTCTGCCGCAAGGATGATGGCGATTCCGTTTTTTCCTTGTTCCAATCCATAGTAAAACATCTTGTAGGCTTTTGTTTTAACGTCCAAGAAACGTGCCCGATTACCGGTTTTTCGCCATTTCGTCTCTTGTACGCACAGGATGTCTACTCGCCTTCTAACCATCATTTCTTCAAGCTCATAGCTGCGCCCACTCATGCTTCCAACGTTCCAACTCGCGACTCTTAAATGTGGCTTACGCCGTTGCATTACTTTGCTATCCCCCGGAAATCCTATAGCTCTGACCCGAGCATTGCTGCTCGTCCCAGGATCACGACCATTAGTAGTGCCTGGCGGGGTAGTGCTTTTCCTTTTAGCGTTCTTTTCCATAATGCTACGGTTTGACCGTTTTCTTTCTTCCCTTCCTTTTTGACACGGCATGCTCCAGATTTTTTATTTTTTTTTTGATTGATCTTACTCTTACAACACCGGTGATCTCCAGTCGTGTCAACCCACTGATTTGCATGCACACTTGTGGGGCAGTTTAATGGTGGTATATGTGTCCCTAGGCTCACCTTGGTGTTTTCTAAATTGCCTAGATGTGATTTTTGTTTACCTTTGTTTAGTCGCCTTTTACGACAAGCGATAGGTATCGCTGCAGGGATATTCTTAACCCGTCCATGCACGGGTCAATTTAGCATAATTTTAACAATATTAACAACACTGTGAACTGTGAAATTATTCCCACTTACATGTCATCTGCAAATTCAAGAATGTTAGACCGATCTCTCAAAGTCTTCCTTAAAATTCTAACGTTCACGTTCATCACTGTCTCATTGACCTCTTCATCGCTTAAAAATAATTCGAAACACGAAAACCTATTTTTTTTTGTTTTAAATAATAGACAAAAGCACAAAACGAAGTCACTTCAAACACAAAACATATGAAAGTGATAGCTAAATAGTTGTCACCAGAAAACTGTCACAAAAATGTGACTATCACAATGACTATCATTTTACACGATACCGAAAACGAGAATGTGACTGTCACTTATCACAAATCACCTTAGCCGAAAACTGTCACAAAAATGTGACTATCACAGTGACTATCACCTTACACGATACCGAAAACGAGAATGTGACTGTCACTTATCACAAATCACCTTAGCCGATACCGCCCCAGGTTCGTAGCGACAAAAACCGTTACAAACAAACTCTATTCGTGAATACGTGTGAGCTCATTTCATTTTACCGCAGTTTACTCCAGCCACACGCGCTCTTGGAATTATAACAATGTGCGTAATTGTTTACATGATTTTGACAGAACCCCGGGTTCCCATGTGCTCTGTATCTGAGTGACGAGTAATTTGCTCAGAAGCCACTTGATCCTACTGGGAAAACGTAGAAATTCGAAATCCCATTAGAGAAGCGATTCCCTGAGTTGAATAACACGATACGTCGCACTATGGGCCCAAGTGAGGTTTTGTCAAAAATCTGTAACTTTTTTATCTCTCGACGGAATTGAATGAAATTTTCACACATCATCTTGAATGTATTGGGTATGAAGTAGTATAATTATTTAGTGTAAATATTTTTTTTATTAATATTACAAAATTATTCGAAATTAAAAACACTACAATCGGTGGACCTAAAATTGTTTACCATAATATTGGTTATCATAATAAAATTAAATGTCTGACTTAAAAAATCTGCTTTTATAATTTACAAAAAAAATGGAATTATTCGTTTTCCAGAAGTTGTATAGCTTCTTCCCAAAGCTCTTTGGATGCGGATTTTTCTTGCTTTCGTAAGCTTCACGTAAGAGGATCTGATGTCAATAATAGGCGATGAAAGACATCCTCGATCGTTGCTACTCTTGAACAATTTCTGGAATGCGTCAATCTCATTTTTTTGTGATCTTTATTACGCGCCTCCTGGGCATCTTCTGATAGCTGACCTATAGGCAATGCCATCAAATGTTTAATGATGGGTTCGCCATGCATTAATATTTTATGTACCGAAGATGGCATAAACTACCAGCTATATTTTTCTACATAAAATTGAGCAGTATTAAAGCCATATTCACCAAATTTTTGGGCACTGACATACATTCCGGATGAAAGCGTTTGCAGAATAACATAAAGTCTTTTTAAGAGTTCTTCATCTACACCTGTTATATCTGCAGACAATAGATAGTTCTGGAAAAACCTGCGCGCAGTGTTGCCATCATTACTGTTGCCTTGTCGAGGTTTATCCACATGTAAACCTAGCTCAGCTCGAAAACGTTCTTGAACATATTTTTTCTTATTTTCGTTATTTTTTTTTGTTCTCGGGGATATTTGCAGACCACTTCTTAAAAGAAAAGTTGTAGGATATATGCAGAATTAATTCCATGCACCTGATCCAAGCGTGAAGCATACCAGTTAGTCAGCGACCGTTTAAGATACTCATCGGATGTTTATGGGATAATGGATTCTCTTTGTGCTGTGTTTGGCCGACATAACTAACTGGTACACGACTTGACGACGAATTTGTTAAATTTTCCTACCCTTACCTCGAAATATGATCCAAAAATCTGTTTGTGGGCAGTATAGCTATGTAAATGTTTTCATTACGGATTTAAAGTCAATGAGAAGGGAGGAAGACCTTAATAATGGTTTTGTTTTGACCTGTTTCGTTAGAAAATTGGATGCTGGTCACTATCAAGAGTGGACAAAAAAAAAAGCTGCTAATCCTTGGGCCGATTTTAAAGATTTTGCCGAATTCCTGACAGAAAAGGTAGTCAATTGGCCTCCAGAGCTATCCAAACATGTGGTACCAGCTGAGTCTTCTGCCCGTGTGATGGCACTTTAACCAGTTCTAACAAGTACCACTTGTGTAAAGTGTGGTGGTCGACATCGCTTGTTGAATTGTCCAGAATTTAAAAATTTGTCATCAGAGCAGACTTTCGTTTGATAAATATAAGGTCGTATGATTCTCCTGTTTGGATCCGTCGAAACATGAGCTTGCCGGGGAAAGAAAATACATATGTGGGACCGATGGTTGTTCCGGACATCATCACGCATACTGCATCCATCGAGCAGTTTACCGAAGCTCAATAATGCTGCGATTTCTTTTGTGTCTCAGACACATGTCCACTCCTCACATGTGGGGTCTAAGTTATACGTCTTGTTCAAGATTTCACCAATTCGAATCTATGGGAATGGAGTGGTACGGCAAGAAGAATCCATTCGTACTACGTTGACTATCTCAGGGATTCACAATCACAAACATCATATTCTGAAGGATGTCTATACAGTTAAAAAATTGGAGCTTCCAAGACAATCCTTCAGTGTTCACCAGCTGAAAAGGACGTATTCAAATCTGCGTGGACTGCCATTAACAGATTTAGTGGATGTTAAGCCGAAGATCCTTGTTGGACTAGATCAAGCGAAATTTTTTTGGGGTCATGGTCAACGCCATGGGAAAAAAGAAACGCTTTTGGGAAGGGTGGTCTTTGGTAAATACGGCTCCTGCATTAGACGTTATAAGCCTCAAACAAGCAGCGAAACCGTCAATGCATTTTTTGTTTCAGGATGCGATAAAGTCGGAAGATGCTTTGCACGAGCTTGCTCAGTGTCACTTCCGTACAGAGGATTTTGGCGTTAAGGCCACTAATGGCAATCTAGTGAGGCAAGAAGTTCAACGAGCAATCTCAATCATGGAACGAACATTAAAACTTTTGGACAATGGGTACGAGATTGGTCTGCTATGGAGTGCTGATGACGTTAGGCTACCGGGCAGCTATTCGATGGCTTTTAGCCAGCTCGAAGTTCTGGAGAAATCCCTTAAGAGGAGACCCCATCTGTTGCGAGAGTTGGTAGCTAAAATGTATGCTAGAATCGCATCTGAAGAAGAGCTACAAAAACAGTGGGCAAGAGTTTGGTATGCATCCATGTTAATTGTGGAAAATATATACAAAGTCCCACTAAAACCGAGGGACGTTGCCGATGTGGCCGCTGAAGTCAATGGAGTATCTCTTAATAGTTACCTGTTAAAAAGACCGAACGACCTAGTTCCACTCCATGCAGGACTCTTCAAATTCCGAGAACGTGCAATAGTTGTTAATGCAGATGTTTCATAGGAACCGGATAATGAAAGAGGAGCAGCACTGCCAGCGTATTTTATGGAAGGATGGTGACACATATCATGGAAGTTATGATGTTCGGTCCCAGGTGTTCTCCTACGTGCGCTCAGTTCGTCAACAATCGTCATGCAGAATCATTCCAAAAAGAATATACACAAGCTGTAGATGGGTTGACAAGGGGGACGTATGTAGACGATCATTTTAACAGCCGCGATTCAGTGAAAGAGACAGTTTCTTTAACTCAAGACGCAATCCACATATGTATGTAAGTCAATAAATTTTGATCTGGTCGGAGTACAGTCTAATAGCCAGGAGTTTCTCCGGAGAACCATGTTAATCCTAAGTTGGTGAACATAAGTTCAAACAGCTCTGAGTTTTTTGTCTGTAAGGGATGTATTGGCTTCCGACAATAGACCATTTTACCTATAAATTGTCTTGCGATGAATCTCAACAAAATGTTATACAAACTGAGGTCCTAACCACCTTTGAGGTTCTTCGATCCGCTTGGTCTTGTCTCTTTTTGAAGATTCCTTGGACTGATTTCATCAAGTAGTTACCGGCAATTGAGAAACTCAAAATTCCTCGCCGATATTTATCATGGAGCCCAGATGAATCGCAGACGAGTTTGGTTGTGTTCGTCGACGCTTCAGAAAAGGCTTTCGCTGCCGTAGCGTACCTGTGATTTGAACAGTGTAATAAGGTGAAAGTTGCCTTAGTAATGGCAAAGGTCAAAGTCGCCCCGGTCAAAAAGCTATCAGTGCCAAGTTTAGAACTCCAGGCAGCAATTCTTGGTGTACGATTAGCAGTCACCGTTAAGAGTTCGCACAATTGGCTGAAAAATGTTTCCTTTTGGACTCGAAGACTGTATTGTCCCGGATCAATTCTACGAAGTTTCAGTTTTTATCCTTTTTCGAATCCGAATGTTAAGAAATGCCACGATGCCCTGCAGGGCCTAGCCAATAGAAATAGTGTCAAACTTTGGTGGATGCCCAGGCACAAGGGTATAAAGAGCAACAAAATCGCCGACCAACTCGTTGGAAAGGTTCCAGCTAAAGATGCATTGGTGCAGAACTTTTCTGCCCATGTTGAAGATTAATTTTTTCTTAGACAAGTGTGAAAAAATCGCAACACCTGCACTTTTGAAACAGCGTTCAAGGACTCCGACAATAGAAGAGATTCATACAGCCCCATAAACAAACACGATTTTAAAAGACTGGTCAGCTAACTTGCGGGACACTGTGTTCTGAGATATCATCTTAACAAAATTAACCTCTCGCCTGAAGCCTGGTGTCGACTCTGTCTAGTGGACGAGGAAACTGCAGAACACATATTATGTGAATGTGCTGCCCTCTGCCGTGTTAGGAAGGGTTCCCTTTCAGAGAAATTATGACTCCTGAGGGGATTGGCCCAGCTCCAACGAGGGACATCCTCAACTTTATTAAAATGGTAGAGGAACTCCTCGTCTAATTGACTAGAAGGCAAAATATATCTACACTGGTCGCAGTTCCCCATGCTATTTGTTAACACTAGCCCCCTATTTAAAAGAAAAAAAAATGTATTAGGAGCGCAACTAAGTTCTCGCTGTGTTTTTGATGAAAATGCAACTTTATTATGAAAAAAACGGTTACAAATGAATCATTCAAAGTATTGCCCATCGCTAGCGATAACTTTTTCCCATCTTTCTCGCAGGGCTCGCATACCGTCACGGTAGAAGTGTTCGTATTTTGAGGCTATCCACGAATTAAACCAGTTTGTGATGTCTTCATATGAATGGCACTGCTGATCAGCCAGACCACGTGCCATCGAACGGAACAAGTGATAATTGGACAGCGCAATATCTGGGGAATATGGCGGATGGAGTAGGACTTCCCATTTAAGCGTTTCTAAGTAGGTTTTAACGGGTTTGGCAACGTGAGACCGAGCGTTTTCGCGCTGTAGAATCACCTTTTCGCGCCTCTGCTCGTATTGTGGCCGCTTTTCGCACAGTGCTCGGCTCAATCGCATCAATTGAGTTCGATGCCGTTTCCCAGTGATGGTTTCGTTTGGCTTCAATCCCACCAAATACACAGCATAACCTTCGCAGCGTGAATATACGGCCTAGCCGACATCTCTTTACTTCAAAACATAAGGAACCCAAGTTCCTTGCTTTTGAATCATTCCCAACGCATGCAATCGCTTGGAAATAGCTTGGCGGGTAACTCCTAATGCTGAAGCAAGCTCTTTTTGCGTTTGGCATGGATCCTCATCGAGCAATGCCTCGAATTCAGCGTCTTCGAAGGTTTTTGGCCTTCCTTCACACGAACGGCCGTCAACATCGAAATCACCGTCTTTGAAGCGACGGAACCAATCACGGCACGTTGTTTCACTTAGAGCAGCATCTCCGCAAACTTTTTAGAGTTCTCGATGAGCTTCAGCCGACATTTTCTTCAAATGAAAGAAGAAAAGCAACACTTCCCGCAAATTTTGGCACAAAATCAGACATTTTCAAACAACCCAAAGTACATGACGCAGAAACAAAATCAGTAATGTGTCAAAGCGATTTGTTTACCATATGTCTAAGCTTGGTTCATGACCTTTTGGATACGTCACAGTGCTGATCGATCACTTTCTACTGGAGCCATCTAACACTTATTCCTGAAATGAGACTACGAACGACTCCTATCGAAATACGCTTCCATGGAGGTTATTAATCCGCATGTATTTTATGAGATGTGAAAAAAGTCAAGTCTGAATGAGTCAGGTCTGCCGAATAAAGTGGAAGTTGCAATAATTCATACTTGAACTCACTGATTCTGGATTTTCGAGCTGTCTGAGAGGGAGCGTCATTTTGATGGAAATGATTTTTTCATCTGTAAACCAAGTCTTTTCACGAATTTTTACATCGGTTGGTCCAAAAGTTTACGACAATAACCTGCGTTTGTTGTTTTACCAGTTAGGTGGTAATCTAAAAACAAAATTCCTTTTGCATCCCCAAAGAAAAATCGAAAGTGAAGAGTTCTTATACAATTTTAACAATCATTTATGAATCTGTTTTGATGCTATACCTTCCAAGAATAATAATAGTATTACTGCACGAGTTTTCCCATTGTTCAAAACTGTTCTGACACGTAGCTTCGAGTGGCTACAAATACGAAAGGCGATCCAAAAGTAACGACAATCGGTTATTTCCAGTCCGCATAAAAATCAAAATATTTTTTTTTATACCCACTAGGTTAGCATAAAATCATATAAATAGACCACGATTCCAAGAGGTACATTCATTTGAATACGAAGCGTCATAGGGATAATATCAAAATGGAGAAAAACGAAATTAGAGCTGTAACTAAGTACCTCTGCTTGAAAAAACTATCTACCAAAGACATACACAGCTTGGTGAAAACATTAAGGGACACTACTCCTCCATATTTTATACTAGCACAGGAGTTTAAGATGGGAAGAACATCCACTGAAGATGAACATAGCGAAGAACATCCACGTTGAGGTAACATGAAATACGTTTTTTTTTTTTAACATATTGGCTGGTATCTCGTTAATAACACCTGTACGACGCAAGTGACGGCACAGAAGAATGTTTTGAGGCATTCTCATTAAAAATAAACTTAAGAAGTTAAATCGACTGGACAATTCATCGCCCCAAAAGAGAGATTAATTGCTCACCGAACTCGTTTCCTAATTGGACCATCGATTTGCGTGATGTAGGCCATGTCACGCCGACTCGCTCAACCACAGGTTCGTGCATTTTGGGCAGAAAAGGTGCGAAATCATTCATCATCAAATAAATTATTTTTTAATCTTCATTATCATTACTTTTGGATCACCCCTCGCATACGAATATGTAAACAAATCCCCATGAAGCTTCAAATATGTTCATGAAAAAGTTTACAGAAAAAAGTTTAACAAAAAAAACGATGAATCTTATCGAAGGACATAACTTATTGAACAACTTGGTATATGGGATGATGAACGTGATACCTTCAATGATTTTAGTGTATGTATGCATGCATGTAATAATGAAAAACGAACCGAAAATGTTCAAAATAAAACAACAAAACTGATCACAACAGTATAATCTGTAATAAAACGAAAGACCAATTACACATGGAAGCTAAATAAACATATAATACAGAATACGTAAGACGCGTCTTTGTCTTTTTCGCCCACATTTCAAGAATTCAAAATGAAAAACGCTAATAAAGAATAGATTGACTGAGAGAGAAAAATGGGTTTGTGCGAGTGGACAAAAAATAATGTTCCATTTCAAATTGATCGGTTGTTTTTTTTCCCTTACTTTTTCAAATAAAAATTATTGATTTAGTTTCTTTATTCGATTTGGGATCAATAAATATAAGGAAAATATCTAAAACATTAAAAAAAAAAAAGTTTTGTGTACGCATTATTTTGTATTTCTCTTTAAATGTACGCATTTATTTGCGCTTGTTAGTACCAATATTATGACACCTACTACCTTTTTGTACTCTACGGGCTTTTTTTGTCTCGTTATTCACTATTAAATTCAGTGATGTGACGTCTACGGCTGGATCGTCTGGATCATTGGTGGTTGATTGCTGTGAAACATCCATTATCCGATCCGTTCCATCCATCATACAGCCTATTGTTGGGCTGGCCTTTTCATTTGTACCGTAAAATAAATTGGCTGGACATTCTATTGTTTCATTACTTGTGCTATTGGCCTCGTTACCTATCTTAAGCCATCCACTGCTGCTGATGCCGCGATGAGCGTCTAAATAGAGATCATTTGCATTCATAGAAGTGTACAGCATTGTATTACGCTTACTTGTCGTACTTTCGAAATTAACAATTGTAAGCTCGCTGCTGTTTATTGCATTATTATTGCATTGAAGCGAATTACTATTAATTGAGTTGCTATTGCCACTACAGGACGCATTACTATTACTACTATGTTGTCGTTTTAAACTTTTAGATGCAGAATTAACAGCCATCAATTTTGCTGTTGTTGTTTCATTAGGAAACACAAATTCAGTATTTGATGGAAAATTAGTACTGTCCGCATCAGTGTCATCAGTGTCGTCTAAGTTGATATTTATGTCTTCTGGTTTCACGCCTTGATTAACCAATGCTTGGTAATCCTCTTGGGGAAGAGTTGGGGTCATTTTTTGTCCACACGACAAGCACATTGGTGTTGCCGGACTTTTCGAACGCCAGTACTGAAGTTCTGTTTTGCACTTGTTTAATTCCTAAACAGAGTAAACGAAAATATATATGAATCTTGCTTTTTAGAGATAGAAAAATTAAAAATTAGAGATAGACAATTAAATTGGTTGAGAACGACTTATAATGCTCTAAATAATAAATTGTGCGCATTGATATGTATTGGCTTCTTAAAACCGCACCATTCCGATACAATCGATTTTTCAGAAAATGGGTTATTTTATCAAAGTGTAACAGTTGTACATATAATAATTATGAGCGCTATTCCCAACAATGACATTGCGTCAAAGTTAAATGCGTTCACACGTATTCACGGATAGAAGCTCCTTTGTAACGGCTTTGATCGCTAGGAACCTGGACATAAACATAAGTAAAATGTAAGTCTGAGGTCTCATTTTTGGTTTGAATTGAGTTGTGATTGTGATAAGTACATGGAAGTGATATGATCGCTAAATATCAGCAACTGATTCCAGACGAAAAAGTAAAAATATTGACTTTGGTTGAGGAAGAGACAAACAATTTCCATAAAATATCGTTTAATGGTGGTGTCCGTATAAGAATAGAGCTTTGTCAAAGTCCCGAAATTAATCTAAACACCGAAACATACGAGGATTGCCTTTTAAGTTTTTACAAAAAGTGGAACAGAATCGAACAAGTTCGAAACAAAGTGTTTTATTGCTTTTCGAAATATACGCCCTTAAGGTCTATACATTTTTGAATACGCTCAAACCAATTCCGGAAACATTTTTTCCACTCTGAAGCTGATATCGTAGAAACATGATTTTGAACTTTGAACGACAAACTTTAGTGGGATTGGGTTCATTGTTAAACACCCAAACCGTATACTGTTCTTTGTTTTCAGGATCATACGAATATGTCCAAGTTTCGTCTCCTGTAACAATGTTGTATACGGATTTTGAACGTCCTCGGTCGATTTTTTTCAACATTTCGTGACACCAATCAACACGACCCTTTTTTTGCGCTTCGGTCAAATCATGCGGAATCCATTTGGAACATATCTTTCTCACACCTAAATATTCATGCAAAATCGATTGTATTGCAGTCTGCGATATCCTAAGGAACGCCTCTATCTGTCTGTAAGTCACATGCCGATCTTTAATCATGTTGCACACAGCATGGATGTTTCTCGGAATGACAACCGATTTTGGCCGACCTTCTCGACATTCATCACTGACGGACGCACGGCCATGACGAAATTCTGCAAACCAATTGTAAACAGTCTTCTCTGATGGTGCTTCATTACCAAAAGTTGCTCGAAGCGATAAAAATCATCCAACGTAAGCCTTTACGAGTGATTTCCATTTTTGCACAAACTTGCTTCTTTTAAACGTTAATTATCAACAACTTACTCAGTCAATTTCTAAATTGCGTCGCAATAACAAACATCAATGTTCACAAATACAGTGGTGCCACAACTCATTAACGCCACCTATTGTTCGATTGTAAAAACTTAAAAGGCAACCGTCGTGTAACAAAACATTTCTGAACAACAAAGAGAAAAAGAGCTCGTTTGGTGTGGCCGTAAAAGTATGGCAATTGGACGCAGGATGCTTAGAGATGTGTGATCCGATGATCCGACGACAGTACATTTAATTTGCTGTGTGCTGACAATTAGGCATATATTCGACGATGAAAGATTTAAGGACGAGTGCATAGTTAAAAGAGTGAAGTTTTCTCAACAAGGGAGAGCACAACAATTACGGACAGGCTCGTGGAACGTATGCACCTTGTGCAAACCAGGTACTTTCCAAACACAATTCAATTCAACGGGAACAGACGCTGCTGTGAACTACAACCAACGCGATAAATTCAGTCGAATCTCTCGAATCTTATCTAGGACAACCACCCCCGGAGAGTAGTGAACGAACATCTTCGACACAAATCACCTCCACCCCGTTCAGGTTGTGTGACAAACACCGTAAGAGCGTAACTGTTGAACCTGTGTGAACTCTATAAGAAAAAAAAAGAATACTTTTGTAGTATCGGTACCCACAAACTTGGAACGGTATTCTTGATCAGCAATAAAATTGTGCAGAACGTCGATTACCGGCGTTCGCGCTATAATTATGTACTTCTGAACGTAAACTGTTCTCCGGAAGATAAGGTTGAAAGGGTAAGGGACGCGTTGTATGAAACCATGGCATTTGACAATTTCTCATCCTTCGGTATGAAGCGGTATGGTCGTCAATAAAAAGTGTTGTAAGGGAAGCAGCGGAAACAAATTAAGATATTGCAAAACCCTCAAAGAATAGACTTGGTTCGACGAAAAAGTAAAAACCGCCACGTTTGAAGACATTAAATCTTGGAAATCAGTAAAGAGATCACGGGTTATCAGACCCTACGAAATGAAGTCAGCAGTATCCTTCGGAATAAAAGGCGACAATGGCAAAGTAAAAAGTTTTCTAAAATTCAGGAAGAAAGTGCGACACGAGAGCAATGCATGCAGGGCTGAAAGCGGAACGAAAACGATCCTAGTTTAGATCAAAGTTTATCTATCTAATGGGGAGCTCGTGCACATGGAGAGTCAGCAGCAAAGGAAACGGCGTTAGTCACACAGCCGAAATCCGGGTAGAACTGCCAGTCATTGAGAAAGTAAAACAAGCAATACATCGGCTTAAGAATAACAAGGCCTCAAGGGTCAACCTAAAATAATCGGGATTAATTAAATGGGCATGACAGGGATTAACAGAGAAGTTGCATGGGCTCATCCCAACTATATGAAACAATGAACCTATCCCCGAAGAATAGAAAAACACGGTAATCATTACTGTATTTGAAAAGGGTGACCGAACACAAGGAAACAATTACCGAGAAATATCGCCGTTAGAACAGGTGTTGTCAAATTGAGAGGAATAACGCTGACGATTTATAGATATTGCAGTAAGGAAATAGTTAAGAGAAATGTAGTAACCTAATAATGGCAGAAAAGGAAGAAAAACAAATATATCTGGTCACTGAAAATGAAAAACAACTCGTGGGTGTCATGCACTTGCTGAGCAGCGCTTTGGTTCGTACGTAGATGTGAAAAAAACGAATTCCTTGAATGGTATGCAGCAAAAGGGTCAGATTTTTACTGGCGTAGTGTTCATAGATTGCCCAAAGATGGGAGAATGTATAACAGGCGATGGAGCATACTCTGAATAAATCACTTTTTACCATTCATCTGACTTTAACATGTTTTTATTAGAAGACAAAAATCCGCATTTCATACTTGTGCATACATCTGGTATAATAATAGCACTAATATAGGGTCCGCCAAATAACTTTTTTAATGGTGTGCAGCTGTATTTCACCAATGGCTTCACGAATATTGTCCTTTAAAGCGTCAATTGTCTCTGGCTTATCGGCGTAACACTTATCTTTGACGGCACCCCACAAATAATAGTCCAACGGTGTCAAATCGCAGCTCCGAGGTGGCCAAACGACATCAGCTCTGCGGCTGATAATGCGATCTTCAAAAACAGGGCGCAAAACATCGAGTGTAGCTTCGGCTGTGTGGCACGTAGCGCCGTCCTGTTGAAACCAAATGTTGCCAATATCCTCCTCTTCAATTTTTGTGAACAAAAATTCGTTCAACATGGCCCGATAACGATCGCCATTGACTGTAACGGCCACTCCTTGCTCATTTTCGAAGAAAAATGGCCCAATTATGCCTCTGGACCAAAATCCGCACCAAACAGTGGCTCGTTTTGGGTGCACCGGATTTTCAATGTATGCGTGCGGGTTTTCTGTGCCCCAAATGCGACAATTTTGCTTGTTTACATACCCGCCAAGATCAAAATGAGCTTCATCTGAAAAGATGTACGCAATTTTCGCACACATTCTGCAACATTACCATGATTTTCAAAGTAATGTCGCAATATTTCCCAGCGTTGTTCAAGCGTATACACAACCATATTCGTTCAGCGGAAGGATAAAACTAATTATCTGTCAAATCAGACATGAGCTAAGTGTTACCATTCACGAAATAAGCACTACTTGAAAAAAAAACGTTAAATGGCGGACCCTTTATAATGTCAAAATTGCAAGTGTGCAAATTAATTCGGTCCATTTCCAAAGGTGTCTCTGGTTGTTATAAATCTTTCATGGTTGGTTCCTGAGACAATAGATATCCTTGAATACGTCAACTAATGTGTTAACTAAGCAACATTTGCGGTTGGTTTTTTGCTTTAATTGAAGTGCATTGAATGCTTGAGGAAGTTTATAGTGACGATGCTCCAACTGGTAAATCATGTAAGGAATGATTGTGAATGGTGATTTCAGCGTCGAAGATAATCTTCCCTCCGGACAGCCAAAAAAATTCGAAGACAGAATTCGAGGTATTGCCCGATGAAGATCCGAATGCAAATGAAGCTTGCAAATTCATTAGCAGTAACTCAGCAAGTAGTTTATATACGAGTAAAATGCATAGGAATAATTCAGAAGAAACGAAATTGTGAACTGAACTGAAACCGAGATATGTTGAAAGGCAATTTCTCACTTGCGACCAGCTGGTTCAAAGGTAGGAAAGAACAAGTTTTTTTTACATTGAATTGTGACGGAATGAGAAATGGTTATTCTACGATAAGAATAAGGAAAAATACTCATTAGCTACGCTACGGCACCATCGACTACATTACCATCAAAGCAAAATTAGAGTTCGAAGGTCATGCTGTGTATGTGGTGGGACCAAAAAAGTGTTGTGTACTGTGAGCAGCTACAACCTGGCGAATCCATTACGGTCGATCGGTAGGATACAACTGATCTGTTAACGACGTACATTACGAGAAAAGGGGCCAGAATACGAAAAAAGACGGAAAACGGGCCAAATTAATTTGTACTTGTTTGTACTGTTTTTGCACCGAATGCATCACCTAACTAACCTACTCGAAAGGAACCGTTAGTCTTAATATTGACCATCGTGGGAGGAATTGTTTTTAGTATGGGCTAATATACAAGCTTTTTCAATAGTTGTGTTCCTGATTTCTTATTTTAAAACAAAACCAACTTTTGACTTTTGTTTATGATCAACCAAACATCCTTATTAGAGTGAAGTTCAGAACGAGTAATTTTTAAAAATTACTAAAAACTACAAGTGAAATGATTAGTCGGTTATCGCAACTTTAAGCGCGCTTACCCCAATTGTCTGTAGTAATAATCTCACAGCGGGCAAATTATTAAACTATTGAATGTTCCTGTGAATGAAGTATCGAAAATATAATAGCCGTGGATTTAAGGCTAAAGGTGGACCGTGATATGTAGTTCCAACAAGATGGAGGTGCCATATGCCACACAGCTAGTCAAACAATTGATCTGTTGAAGGGAACATTTTCTACTCTGAAAACTTGCGAAGATTAAGATAGACAACGGAAAAACAATCTAAAGTGTAATGAATGGAAAACTCGTATGAAAAAATCCGCTAGGAACGCCGCGACGTATATGGGAAGACAATATAACGATGGACCTAGTAGTGATGGGACAGAAGAACGAAACGTGGAAGGAACATACTTATGACAGGGAGGTCTGGTGAAGGGTTGTCAACGAGGTTCTGATCTTCCGAGTTAAAAATGGCCGGTAATAAAAATAAATAAAAATCGTCCCGCATTGAGTTTTAAAGGACACAACAATACGCTACACTTTACAAAAAATAAATTTGGCACTTGTTAGTATGGGTATTGTCCTGGATTTTAACAAAAAGCAATATGAATATAAAGTAGACCCTCACAAGCTATATTGGCACCTGTATCCAAGATACTCTTTGCATAACCGAATCACTTACGACTAAGTAAATTGTACAAGTTCTACAATTATGTATATATAAGTAAAGAGAAAACACATATTGAAAATGACTCAAATAGAGTTTCATCAGCAACAAGTACCTGTAACAGCGTGGAGAATTTCCTAGCCATCTCTTCATTTTTCTTATCATTCTCATCTAATCGATTGGCATATTCTAAAGCTTGTTTCTGCTGTTCAGCTAAAAGTTTCTGCTGTTCAGCTATTTGTTTTCCCTGCTCCGACGACTTTCTTTTGCAATTTCGCAACTCACTCCGCAGAACTGACAGCTGATTATTATACATTTTCATGCCTTGTTTTATTTTACGAATACCTTTCCGTAATACCATATTACTTTGCGGCGGTGAAGGCATATTCGTTGAGCTGTCTGATAAATCTATTGATATTTTCAGCGAACTGCTACTTGCTGTACGAAAATTAATTTACAATTATGAATTTTGATTAAGTTTCGTAATTCTTACGTCTTTTAGAAGTGGACAAATCGAAATAATCCTTATTAAAATAGGCAATATCTGGAAGATTCGGTTCAATGTTATCTTTAAAATATTCCATTGCCATTGTAGAAAGGTCAAATAGTTCGTCGGTAACACGATAAGGCTTTTCAAGCCTGGGTGTGTTCCGAATGTAATTCAAAACATTATATACTTCATCTAGAATCTATCAAAACACAATGTAATTATTTGGAGACTAAAGTTAAGTTTAAGAGATCAAGTTACTTACACCTCCAGGGAAAAAACAACAGTGCTTGCGCTCGATGTGCTTGCCGAAAGTCATTTGTAAGAGTGATAGCCTCATGTAACATGTTTCGATTATATCGCATTCGCAAGCAAGTGGGTGGTTCCTGCGGGCTGATTCCCGACGTGGCATTTTAGCTTTGACATTTTGAAATCGATTAGCCATCTGGGTGATGAGTTTTGAAAATGTTGAATTGAGTACCCCCATGCAGACATCGTTCATTTTATGAGATATCTGTTTGAAATAGGAAGACCAGATTTGCATTCGACTTCTTTTTTTATACATAAAATGAAATTAGTGATACATAATGGCTTGTAAATTAAGTTTAGTTTCGTCACGGTTTCATGAAATTTACAATAGGGAATAAACGTTTTAATCCAATTAATAAATTAATGAATCGCTATTTATTTCTTTGTCCCATTGCTTTTGTATGGTCTTATCGGGTTTTTCAATCAGTAAATGGTACAGCAACTGGTTCTAGATTAAGCGAATAGTATAGTAATTGTAAAAGTTGTATCAATGTCAACTGAAAATACACTACAGAATTGGTTCATCTTCCAGAAACAGTCGCTGTTTTTTTTTTTTTATGGTATAATTGTTTGACAGATTAGTCCTTACCACTCGCATTTGACCAACTTTCTTGTAACTAACATACGAA
Organism: Merodon equestris; assembly: GCA_958301585.1. Classification (NCBI taxonomy): domain Eukaryota; kingdom Metazoa; phylum Arthropoda; class Insecta; order Diptera; family Syrphidae; genus Merodon; species Merodon equestris. Next base: position 75,565,142 of record OY284416.1, on the reverse strand, counting down.
AAAATCTTATCCAGGATCTCCATTGGCAGGTCCAGCAGAAATATGTTTTGTGATACTTTATTAGCCGATGATAGTCCAGGTAAATTGTGCTGCGAATAGCCCTGTGTGACTAACCTCGATGTAGAGATTATTCCACTTCCACCCGTTGTTACTAAAGCATTATTACTCAAAGCAGCTTGTCTTGTTATTACAGACAGTCTTTGCATAGAGTCACCTTCGCTGTTACCAGTGCCAGCCGTATTTGAAAGGCTTGTACTCATTTGGCGTGTTGAAACCATTTTGTTTACAAAATTTTCTGACAATACAATTGTATGTTGGAGCCGATATATACATATATATAAAAAAATTCTGAAAAATATAAAATCAAACGTTAATATCTGCAACAAGGAATGCATTTAAAATATAGTTTAACTCAATATTTATAATTAAGAATCAGTTGCTAATCTTAATAGTTCTCTTGTTTTGAAAACCAATCTTAACCTAAGCAAGTCATACAGATGCCCCTTTTTGTTGTGACTACAACCTAATCATGTAGTGACTAGTGCCAATGGCCACAAAGTTAATAAAACTATGAAAAATTGGCTTAACACAGCCCAGTTTTGAAAAACAATAATAAAAATAAAATATAGGAAAAAGCATAAAATTACCCTTCTTACAGCAGTCTCAGTTACCTCCGGCGTGGTAAAATCAAACGAATTTTTAATTCATCCTGCTCGCGATAATAGATATGATTTACAAATTAATTATATTTCAAAACATTTTAATCACTTCTTTGCTTATAAAATAAGCTGATTATGTTTCATATGTCCTTAACAATACATGCTTGCAAATAGCTTTTCTATATACAATATAATGGTTGGGTGCGCGATATAAAAAAAACAGATTTGTCCTTTATTTCAGTTTAAGTTTACATAAACTGATTTTTCGCCTTGCGACGAAATTATAATTTACACGCTCATCCCCAAAAAAAAACTTTTTGTTGTAGAAATTAAATTAAATTTCCTGAGCCGATCTCCTGTAACAGTCCCACTGGCTACTGCAAAACAAATTCCAGATCTAACTAAAAATGGCGGTAGCCAACATTAAAGCAAAAAGAACTCAGGAACCTTCACTGAACCAAATTTTTTTCCTCATGCATGGCAAAGAGGAATATGTACTAAAGTGTTATATTTTATCGTTCACATGAAAACAAAAATGCCAGAAAATATCCCCTTAGCTGTCAATATCGAATAAGTAACTTGGGCTGAAGAGTAATTTGATGGCGGAAAATATGGAACGATACAGCATTCCTTGGGTGTGTTCAGAAGTCAAGAAAAAATTTAAGTCGGATTCTTGTTTATTTTATTTTTGTTTTATGAAAAAACATATGAATAGGCAAAATAAAGAATAACGTTGGAATCATTATCTTTATTTGGTAAATACCCTTGGTCGATTTGATAGAAATATATACATATATGCTCATTAATCGTGGCATAATTTCATTTTCCTTTTAGTTTGGCTTATTTGTTAAATAAACAGATATGAATGACATACATATATTTCGATGAAACCAAACAAAAAAAAATTAAATAAATACAAGCTCTTCATACAGAAAAAAAAGTGACACATCAATAAACAATATATTTTTCCCCGTATCAATTTTTTTTTGAATACACGTATTAATAAGGTCTAATTAATTTTACAATAAATAAAAGAAAGTACTGCCGCGCCTTAAGAGTCAACAATTTAGTCTGATGTGACACTACGATTTCATGCGAGAATCTGGCGTCTGCATAGCTGCCACCATTCAGGCGCTCAAACAAGTAATCTCGCCTGAAGTATATTTGATAGATAAAAGTCAAAATGAGAAATCGAAGATTCCTCTTCCGTGTAGTTTCAAAATTATATTTAAAATAATTCAAATTGTTTGTACTAATCTTGTTCGTAAAACGATGTTTAAACGTGTAAAATCCGCATTTAATTATTAATGTCTATTGATATTTTGGAAGAAGATATTTGAAAACAAATTGCAACTAATGAAAACTCAACATTGGGATAGAATTCATATTCCCAACACTGGGAAAATATTCCAAAGAAGAATAGTATTTTAAGTGCATTATTTCAATATTCATTGGGCCAACCTTAACACTCAATGCTTTCGTCTAAATTTTATTTAAATTAAAATCATTTATTGAAAAAATAATAATTGATTTCATACTCGGGAATTCCGAAAATAAAAAAAAAAGTTTAAAAAGCGGGAACTTGCTTGAACATACATGTACAATGGATAAAGGTACGTTGCTAAAAGGTGTTATTTATTTTTGTTTTATTCTTTTAGAAGGACCTTCTTTATATTACGAATAGATGCTTTTGAATTTAAATTGAATTCCTAGTTAACAGTATGTTATCAGAATCGTTAGGTTGAAATCTTGGCGACTGGGTTGTTTATTGTGGCTAATCTTGTCACACCGAAGTGCCTTGGCCGACTTTGCGGCTCTTGGAATCTGAAACCGGGAGCACCGAACACTTAACGCTGGCTTAATACAAAGATATTGCGGATTACTACTACCAAGTCTGCATATAATATTTGTCATGTGTTCATAGGCTTGTATCGAGTAACTTGTACAACTGCTTTCTGACTGCGTTGAATTGATGAGTTCATAATTTCTGTTTTGTACCAGGTTCATGAGTGATATTTCTTCAATCTATATTAAAGACGTTGAGTTATTTTTCTTTTGATATAATTGATATGATTTACAACTAGATTGAATTGATAAATTTATATCAATAAGGATTTTCATTCCAAGAGTTAATACCTACTTTTGGAAACCTTTCAAGGAAAATATTTTCCATTCGTTTCACCAACAGTTTTATGTTCCTTTCGAAGTTTTATTTGTAGGCTGGTATATTTTATGAGGCATTTCTTCTGATTTCTTATAGAAATTTGTGGTATTTTCTTTGTTACACTTATTATTTTATTACCGGTCATTTGATACTCGAAAGTTCAGAGCCTCATTAACAACCCATCGCCTCCTTGTCATTGAGGAAGACATGTTCCTTCCGTGTTTTGCTGTTTGTTCCATCTCTTCTAGATCTATCCTCTTATATTCTCATCCCATTTTCGGCGCGGCCTTTCTGGGGGTACCTTTTTTACTGGTTTTCCACTCTTCATTCGTTTGACTGTTCGTCCACTGTCCATTCGTTCTACGTGTGCTGCCATGCATGGGGCACTCTCCATTCTCCTGTTACTTCTTTGTTATACAACTCAATCAAATAAATAACAAAGCGTCGTAGCTCCATAATTCTCCAAAGTTCTCGCCAACTATACCAAGTTGTGTTTGTCATTTCCTATACCCAAGTTTTTTTCTTTTTCTTGAAATAGTCTGTAAATTTCCCTAAGAATAAAGTGAATAGAATGGTATTTTGGTAGTAATGCATATATGTATAATTGTTGGGACGGAAATTGTATGTCGATATTTTCATAAATACACTCCTAAACGAATGTTTCATAATGCATACAATATAAATAAATTTGAAGTCCGTAAGGTACCAATTATCTTTAAATTTAGAGAAAAACATTTGTGGATTTCATCAGATTTGTCCCACACAAAAATGGAAATGTTCACTTCTCTCATGGGAGAAATGTGGCGAACGGGCATTGTGTCAGCGAAATGTAGATGTCGCTGCCCGTATGTCAGAACTTGTTTTTTTTTTCTTGGTTGGTTTTACGCAATTTTACTCGTCAACTGAGGAAAGTGCCGGACGTCGGATATATTTATTTAATAAAGTGTTGTCGGATTGAGAATCAAATACATATTTAAAATCGTTGGAAAAATGTCGAGCTTTGTAGCAATGAGAACAAGTGTGTCTTTGACTCCACTTATCCTGGGAAGAGCTGTCAAGCGAATAAGTTTCCTGAATCGAAATTTCACATGTGGTACTCACTGTATCTTGCCGATCAATGCAAAATACCCTGTTTTATATTTTGCGCCATCTAATCGTTATTATGCAAGTGAGAAGAAGGTATTCGAACGCACCAAACCACATTGTAATGTAGGTACAATTGGTCATGTTGATCATGGGAAAACGACACTTACAGCAGCCATAACCAAAGTTCTGGCCGACCGGAAAATGGCTGAAAGCAAAAAATATAGCGATATAGACAATGCACCCGAGGAGAAGGCTCGAGGTATAACTATTAATGTAGCGCATGTCGAATACCAAACCGAGAATCGTCATTACGGGCATACGGATTGCCCAGGACATGCTGATTATATTAAAAATATGATAACAGGCACAGCGCAAATGGATGGGGCTATATTGGTAGTGGCTGCAACGGATGGTGTCATGCCGCAAACTCGGGAGCATCTTCTCTTAGCGAAACAAATCGGTATCAGTCACATTGTCGTATTCATTAACAAGATAGATGCAGCTGATAAGGAAATGGCTGAATTAGTAGAGATGGAGATTCGAGAGTTGATGACAGAAATGGGCTACGATGGCGATAATGTACCCGTAATCAAAGGTTCGGCATTGTGTGCGCTTGATGGTAAAAATCCAGAAATTGGTACTGAAGCTATATTACAGTTGCTTAAGGAAGTTGACTCCTTTATTCCTACACCAGCTCGTGACTTAGACAAACCATTTTTACTGCCTGTTGAGAATGTGTATAGTATTCCTGGCCGGGGAACTGTAGTGACTGGACGCTTGGAGCGAGGTGTTCTTAAAAAGGGTAATGAATGCGAATTTGTTGGATACAACAAAGTTCTTAAATCTGCTGTAACTGGTGTTGAGATGTTCCATCAAATTTTGGATGAAGCCCAAGCCGGAGATCAACTAGGTGCTCTTGTACGGGGCCTAAAACGAGACGATATAAAACGCGGTATGGTTATGTGCAAACCAGGCACAGTAAAAGCTTTGGATCAAATCGAAGCACAGGTGTACATTCTCAATAAGGAGGAAGGCGGACGTACCAAGCCTTTCATGAGTTTTATCCAATTGCAAATGTTCTCCCGTACTTGGGATTGTGCCGTACAAGTGACAATTCCCGAGAAGGAGATGGTTATGCCTGGTGAGGACACAAGGTTGGTTCTGAAACTTATTCGGCCAATGGTGATGGAGCAAGGTCAGCGGTTTACTCTGCGTGATGGTAATTTGACTTTGGGTACTGGTGTTGTTACAAAAGTCCTGCCACTTTTATCGCCAGCTGAACGTCTGGAGCTCACAGAGGGAAAGAAGGCCCGTGAGAAGAAAGCTGTCAAAAAATAAAGTTTTAAAAATAATTGTATTTTAAGTAACATATTCTGATTCAAAACTGAATACAAAATTATTCTTTTTTTCGAGAAATTATTTAATAAATATTAGAAATAAACCAAACCAAACATTTTTATTTTTATGTGTACACGTAAGGTAAGGTATGACTGCCCTTAGGATTCCATTATATCCTAAGGAGTTTGACTCAGTGCGTATTTTTCCCAGTTTTGAACAACTTTTGATTAGCTTGAAGCATTCATACGATCACTAATATGAAAAGAAAATGACACGAAAGTTGCTTACATTGTTTAAATTTATAGTTTGCTGATGGTTTGTATAAGAAGTCTGTTAGCAAAATAATTCAGCGAAAGCAAACAGGAAACTTCACACTTCATAGGCAGACGAAATCGCTTAAAAATTAACATAGTTAACTTATGTATTCTAACCCGTTTACTGGACTTTGATGGGCGCCATAAGCTTCACTTGATGATAACTTTAGAATCTTTATTAAGGTTTTTTTTTTTATCTAGCTCTACCTCAAGCTAGGTCGGACAAAATGTGACAACGATATGACAACGGGGTCACATTTGCACATTCGGGTTCGTTCAAGGTCTAAAATATCGCGAGCAGCTACTGCTCTACTAAACCGAAGACGCTCCATGATGCTTTGAGTTTTTGTTATGTGTTAATCGTAATTTAGTCGTCTTACTAGCGAAGCGGGCGACGTTGTAAATTAGCGGAATTGCGCATATATGTGTATTGATCTACTCTGAAATTCTTGAAACAAAATAATTTCAAAGAATTCAGATAGAAGAAGTGCAAGCCAAAATCAAGGAAAAAGAGAAAATGTTAGATGCGAAATATATTGCTTTTGATACATTTTTTTCAATCCAACAAAAGCACATACAATTCTGCACTCAATTCGTCCATATTTCAAATATTGGGTTGGCAAGAAAGTATTTTCGGTGCTTACACATAGATCGTGTCGTGATCATTTTAAAGGACTTCTGTCAGTGTCATGATTTTTTCCTTTTGACATTTGATATCATTCACAGTGAAGTTAGCTTATAAGCAAGTTGTGCGTAATTTTGTGTGTAGCTGTCATTTTAAGGTGAATTTTAACATGGAGTGCAAAAACGAACATTTTCGGCATATTTTACTTTTTTATTTCCGTAAAGGAAAGAAAGCTGCTGAGGCTCACAAAGAGATATGTGAAGTTTATGGTGTTGATTGCATAACAGAGCGCACGTGTCAGAATTGGTTTAAAAAATTCCGTTCTGGGGATTTTTCACTTAAGGATGACCAACGTTCTGGTCGACCAACTGAGGTTGATGATGACCAAATCAAAGCCATAATTGAAAAGGATCGTCATGTAACAGTTCGTGAGATGACAGAGAGGTTAAATGTATCGCACACAACAATTGAAAATCATTTAAAATGTCATGGTTTCGTTAAGAAGCTCGATATTTGGGTGCCGCATGAATTGAAAGAGATTCAATTAACACAATGCATCAATATTTGCGATATTCATCTCAAGCGCAATGAACTCGACCCTTTTTTGAAGCGAATCATCACTGGTGACGAAAAATGGGTCTTATACAGTAACATTGTTAAAAAACGATCATGGTCCAAGGGTGATGAACCAGCACAAACCACATCGAAAGCTGACTTGAATCAAAAAAAGGTCATGCTGTCAGTTTGGTGGGACTACAAAGGTGTTGTGTATTTTGAGCTGCTTCCAAGAAATCAGACGATCAATTCGGATGTTTACTGTCAACAGCTGATGAAACTGGATGAAGCAATCAAAGAAAAACGGCCAGAATTGGCAAATTGCAAAGGAATTGTGTTCCACCATTATAATGCAAGGCCTCACACATCTTTGATAACTCGTAAGAAATTATTGGAGCTTGGTTGGGAAGTAATGTTGCATCCCCCATACAGCCCTGACCTGGCGCCATCTGATTACCATTTATTTCGAGCTTTACAAAATTCTTTGAATGGTAAAACTTTCAGTAATGATGATGATCTGAAATCACACGTCGTTCAGTTTTTTGATGATAAGGACCAGAAGTTCCATGAGCGCGGAATCATAAAGTTACCAGAAAGATGGCAAAAGATCATCGAACAAAATGGAAAATATATAATTGATTAAAACTTGTTGTTTCTATAAAAAAATTGAGTTTTATTTCACACTACAAAACCGAAATTACTTTCTTGCCAACCCAATAGAAGCAAACACAAAACCCTAGATGACAAATGGTACTCTTAACCAAATAATTAAGAAAAAACATTATGGAATAAAGGTCGCAAAGCTTCTTCAAAACAGTAGGTTAAAGATGTACTATGGTAAACTGTGCAAAAATATTGGAAAGACTGTCAAAAATGCGCGAATAGTAATTATATATTCGGATATGTCTGAAAGAGCTAAGAGAGGAAATAGCAGAGATGAATGGAAAATTGTAGATAATATTTTAATATCTCAAACGATTACTTCACTGATATTGCAGAACAATTAAAGCCATCCTTTAACTCTAATAGTTTTTGCAATTGTACTTTGTCTAAAAGTATTATCGAAGAAAATGTGCAAGTAAATAGTTTCTTGTATGATAATTCTTCTATTTAATTTCTTTAAAACACAAAACTCATGCACAAGTGACGGTATGACAAGTATTTTACTCAAAAATATTGCTTGGCAAGTAGTTGATGTCATGAGTTACTTGTTTAACTTAAGTGTTTGCAAATGGTTGTTTCCCGAAGTATCTTAAATGTGCTGAAGTAATTCCACTATTCAAAGCAAAGATGTTAATTTTTTTAGAAACAAAAATGTGTTTTTTTCAATGTACCAATTTGGGTTCAGACCAGCATTATCAACATAGGATGCTATTCTTAGGGTGTGTTGTCAGCTACATGATGGCTTAAACAGCAATCAATCTACAATGGCTTTGTTCATAGATATTTTAATATGGTTGACCATAAGCTACTATTTAAAAAATTGTATAATGTCGGCTTTAGAGGCCGAAAATTAAAGCTTAATAGAAGCTTTAGTAAGCCTCGTGTTATTACAGAACTCCAAGGTTCTGTACTCGGGGCTCTCCTGTTTTTGATTTACATTAATTCGATCGTAAAGCAGCAATTTGACGGTTTGCCTACTACATGTATAACTTTACTGATGGTATTATTTTTACATATGTGTTTGAAAACCAATTAGAGTGTATTGCCAAGATTGAAGAAGATTTAGAAAAATTAAGGCTGGAGAATAATATTAGCGAAAAAACAAAATTACTAATCTTTAAAACATCTGGCAATACGTTAAGTAATTTTAATTTTCACTTTCATGCACACGATGTGTGGCATTCAAAATTACCATGAAAACAACTCATGCTCTGATAAGTGTTTTATTAAGGAATCAGTAAGAAACAGTAAATACATACAGTATCGGACAAAACATTTGCAACTCGAGCAGAAACTGGGAAATTTCGTAAAATTCATACATGTTTATTTTAAAACACAACAACCTTCACAATTTTTAAAGCTCCATGTTTAAGGAAAATATAAATGAATTATAATTCATACTTCTTCTTCTTTCAGTGGCGCTATAGCCCGGTGTGGGTTTCGGCCTCAACCAACAACCGTCTCCAGCCAGCGCGATCTCCTGCCAGCCTTCTCCAGTTACGCACACCAAGTTGGTTGAGGTCCTTTTCCATTTGTGTGCGCCTTTTGAGTCGAGGACGTTGCGTTGTCCCAATGGCTCGGATTCAAAGACTCTTCGGGCCGGAGCTGTGTTGTCCATACGCTCTACATGGCCTAGCCATCTTAAGCGTTGTATCCGTAGACGCTTAACCAGGCACATGCCGCCGTACGGCCCATATAGTTCGTGATTGAATCTTCTCCTCCAGATGCCATCAACGCAAACAGGACCAAAGATCGCACGCAGAACTTTTCTCTCGAAAAGACCAAGAGCTTCCTCATCCGCTTTCAACAGCGTCCTCCATAAAGCAGGACTGGGATGATTAAGGTATTGTATAAACCCAACTTGGTCCTTCGAGAGAGGGCTCTATTACTCAATTGCCTCTTGAGCCCAAAGAAATAGCGGTTGGCAAGAGTGATTCTGCGTTTGATCTCGGTACTGATGTTGTGGTCCCTATTTATTGCAGAGCCGAGGTAGACGAAGTCCTTGACTACCTCGAAGTTCATGCTGCCCATTGTGGCGCTCTGTCCGAGACGTCGATGTTGTGTGTCCTTTCTTGATGACAACATGTACTTTGTTTTGCCCTCATTTACCACTAGACTCATTTTAGCCGCCTCCGCTTCAATGCCAGCAAACGCCTCATTGACGGCTGGCTGTGTTCAACCAATCACGTCAATATCATCCGCGTAAGCCACCAGTTGAACGGACTTCTGGAAGATCGTGCCTCTGGTGGTGACTTGTGAGTTTCGCACGATCTTCTCGAGTATTAAGTTGAAGAAGTCACATGACAGCGCGTCGCCTTGCCTAAAACCTTTTTTGACATTAAAGGTAAGTTCGTTGCCGACCTTGATGGAGCAGCGAGAGTTCTCCATCGTCATCCTACACAATCTGACGAGTTTGGTAGAGATGTCAAAACTAGACATGGCTTTGTATAGCTCGTCTCTATGCACGCTGTCATATGCGGCCTTGAAGTCGACGAATAGGTGGTGAGTGTCGATCTGCATCTCTTGGGTCTTTTCTAGGATCTGCCGCAGTGTGAAGATTTGGTCTATCGTGGACTTCCCTGGCCTGAAACCACACTGATATTGACCTATCAGGTTGTTGACGAACGGCTTCAGGCGTTCACACAAAACAGCAGAGAAGATCTTGTAGGCGATGTTAAGGAGACTTATTCCTCTGTAGTTGATGCAGTCAAAGGGGTCTCCTTTCTTGTGGATCGGGCAAACGACACTGAGATTCCACTCATCGGGCATGCTTTCCTCCGACCATATCTTACAGATGAGCTGGTGCATCCTCCCTACCAGATTATCCCCAGCTGCTTTAAACAGTTCCGCGGACAATCCGGATTTCCGGGACGGAATTTGGGTGCCCATCGCCGTTTAACAATCTGCAGAAATGATCTTTCCAAATTCTCAGCATCGACTGCGATTCTACTACCAGTTGTCCATTTTCGTCCCGACAGGCTTCAGTCCGAAATTTATATCCAATGGATAATTGATTTACTTTCTGGTAAAAGTTTTGGACTTCATTCCTGCTGTAGCACCTTTCCATCTCTTCGACCACGCGCTCTATCTTTTTCTTTTTGAGAAGCCGGTTCTCTTCCCTCCTCTTCTGTTCGTAGAGCTCACGAACAGCTCTCGTTGTTCGATGCAGCATTGCGTTGTAGGCGTCTTGCTTGGCTGCATGGGCCTGTCTGCACTCGTCGTCAAACCATCGGTTTTTCCTGGGTGGTGTTGTAAAACCCAGCACATCAGTGGCAGCTTCCTTGATGACTTTTTGACAACGTTTCCAGTCTTCTGCTATGGTCAGTGCAGGCTATGTAGAACTTTCAGAGAGTTTTTGGGAGACTCGGTCGGCAAAGTTCCTAGCGATCGTTTGCGATTGTAGCTTTCTGACGTCAAACCGTGGTGTTCTTTCTCGACTCCCTTGTTGTTTTGATATCCGTGTTCTTACCTTGGCTACAACAAGGTAATGATCCGAGTCAATGTTGGCTCCTCGGAACGTTCGGACATCGAGAATACTAGAGGAGTGTCTGACGTCAATCGCAATGTGATCAATCTGGTTGACGGTTGATTGATCAGGGGACCGCCAGGTCCCTTTATGGATGTTGAGGTGTGGGAACCGCGTACTCACTACAGAGAGGTTCCGCCCCGAGGCGAAGTCCACGAACCTGAGTCCGTTCCCGGATGTGTTGTCTTGCAGGCTGTGTTTTCCAATGACTAGCAAAGATTTCTTCTTTTCCCAGCTGTGCATTAAAATCTCCTAGAACGATCTTCGTGTCGTAGCTGGGACATTGGTCGTATGTTCTTTCTAGGAGATCATAGAAGTCATCTTTGCTGTTGTCATCTCTGTTTTCAGTCGGAGCGTGGGCACAAATCAAGCTGATGTTGCGGAATCAAGGCTGAATTCGGTAACATAATTCATACAGATCCAATAATTATTTCTTAAGTTACGATTAATTATGATAAGGAACTTAACATTTTCTCGCGACAAAACAATTGCAACTTCTAATACAAATCAAAAAAACCAAAAAATATTCAATATATTGTGGCAAATTCTTTATTTTCAATCACTGCCTTGCACCGCTGTGGCATCGATTCAATTAAATTCTTTAACATATTCAAGGAATTTCATTCCAGGCTTTCTCTATTCTTGAGAAAAAATCGTCCGCATTTCGAACATCAACCCGATTTATTCGTTGTTTCACAATTTCCCAAAGATTCTCAATTATGTTGATTTCGGGCGACTGCGGTGGCCAATTCATAATCCCGATCTTTTGGTTATTGAGCCACGATTTGATAACCTTTGATGTCTATTTTGGGTCATTATCCTGCTGGTACGGCATCATTCTGCAGATGGTAGCATAACATCGATTAAGATGTTTTTATATGCGTGTTGGTCCATTATACCATTAATGCGATGCAATGGGCCCAAACCAGCAGCAGAAAAACAACCCCACACCATCACATTGCCCCCACCATACTTAAAAGCTTTTAAGCAATAGCGAGTTTGAAGTCGCTTGCCAAGTGGTCTCCTAACAAATGAAATTCAATCGCTACCCATGATATAGAATTTTGACTCATCACTAAAAAGGACTGAGCTCCCCTTCTCAATGTCCCAACATAGATGTTCTTTTGCAAATTGAATTCGCTTTTTCTGGTTTCGGATCGAAATCAATGGTTTTTTGGCAGGTCGATAAGTGCCCAAACTAACTGCGGTCAACCGACGAGATACTGTTCTAGCACTTACTGTTAGCTGAAAATCTTGAACCAATTTCGGCGCAGATATAAGGGGTTCGATTTTAACTTCTTGTGCCATAAAAGCGTCCGTTTGGAAGCTTGTTTTACGTGGTGGGCCGCCGCGATGCACAACAGGTACATCTTTTTTTTTTATATCGACCTATAATTCGGGAAACCGACGATCTTTTTATTTTGTATTTCATAGATATTTCCTTTTGTGAAATGCTTGATGTGAAATCGTCCACAATACGCTGCCTTAACGCATCACCACATTTATTAGGTGCTATTATCCTTTTTCAGGATCACTCGAGGTCTGCTCTGTGTAAAAAATATTTACGCAAATGAGCCTTCACGCAACGAACCTCAGACATGTGCTCAATACGACACAACTCAGAAATAATAGAAAACAACTGCGATGTAACGGTAAATATACTGTGGAGCGTTGTAGTCACTTCAGTTGCAATTGTTTTGTCGCGATAAGATTTTAAGTTCCTTATCATAATTTATCGTAACTTAAGAAATATTTATTGGATCTGTATGAATTATACATTTTTATTTTTCTTAAACACAGAGCTATAAAAATATGTGAAGGTTGTTATGTTTTAAAATAAAAATTTTATGAATTTTGTAAAACTTCCCAGTTTTGGGTCGAGTTGCAAATGTTTTGTCCGATACTGTAGGTGTTTTAATTGACCATAACTTGAACTGGAAGGATCATTGTCAAACATTGAAAACACATGAATTTAATAGCTCGTAAGCTTTCTCTTATTAAGCCCTTCTGCTCCAAAATGGTGTTATACAGAATTTATTATGGTTTTACACTAGTTGGGGCGTATCGTGCTTTAATACACTTAGACCAGTCTTAATTCGTGGCGACAAACACCCCCATTTATTGAGCTTAATTCAAGCTAAACTTAATCTAACTTAATAACTAATGAAAATGGGTGAGGGGCGCGATCCTTAGAAACTGAGGCTGGAAGGAGGGAATGCTATTGAGAAGACGGCCTTTTAGGCATGGAGTACTGAGGTTGAAATCGAAGTTAATATTCGTACTGTTGTGATACTTGTCCGTTCGTTCTTTGTCAGGATATATGCTGGAAACCTTTCTCACCAATTTGACGAAACCGAATAGTCGTCAATTCGCCAGTCAATCATTCACCAACCAGGATCTCAAACACAATCACGAGTATTTTCGATTTTTGATAAACTGCCCTTAGATGTCTCTTGTCTCACTGAACACAACTCCCGACCTAATCACCAAAAAAATACTCAACCTAAAGGACGACTACTCTCCCGGTCCCGACTGTCTGCCTGCCATAGTTTTAAAAAAGCTCTGCCTGCCATAGTTTTCAAAGCTTTATCTCCCAAGGACTTTTCCTCAGCTTTCGAAATATGCTTCTATCATTTCAGTCCACAACTATCGTCCCATTGCCAAGCTCTTATGCATACCCAAACTTTTCGAGAGCATCGTTTATAATGCACTTTTCTTTGACTGCAAATCCATATTTTCTTCTAACCAACAAGGTCGATTGACAACCACTAATCTAGTCGCGTTGGTTTCACAATATTTGTGTGTACTCAAAGCCGGCAAAGAAGTAGACGTTCTTGCCCATGACTTTAGCAAGGCTTTTGATAAAATGTCTCACCAAATTATTCTCCTCAAGCTCACTGCCCTCAGTTTCTCTCCCCGTTTTATATCATGGATCAAATCTTATATAGAAGATCGTCAATACATATAACATTATTTTCAGATCTTCCATCTCCGATCCAATTAATGCTACGTCCGGTGTCCCACAAGGTAGTCATATCGTCCCATTGATATTTATTCTAACCATTAATGATGTTGACTGCGTTATTCTGAATTCTCTCTCATTTCATATGATGATATGAAAATATTTAAACACATATCTTCCTTTGTTGACTCGTGCTCTCCCCAATCAGACCATAATAGGTTCACTACTTGGTGTCAAAAAAACAATCTCGAGCTCAATGTCAGTAACAGCCAAGCCATCACTTACTTCCGCAAGCACTTTTCCTCACCAAGCAAGACCCTTCATTATTCGCATTGAAACTGTTCTTTCAACCACCACCTTTCACCCCCCTCTTCTTAATCGTTTCCACTCTGTCACTTAGTTAATAGGTTAATTAAACTATTTTTTTTTTGTTAGGGCTAAGCTAATAAAATGGGGCGTCAAAAATAAAAAAAAAAGCATCTAGCATCTGCTAGATAAAATACAAAAGCGACCATATACATACATATTTCATAGGACACAACAATATCGCGAAGTCGATCGACTAACTCGAACATCGACGTAATGTCTTGATGGATATTTTAAACAATGCTCAATTGAACTAGCCAATTGCATTCCTCCCCTTCAAGAATTTAACGACAATACACGTCTCGCCCGGAATGCTCATCAGTACACCCTCAAGCCTGTCTTCGGAGGCACAGTTGAATTTAGAGACTCGTTTTTTAGCCGAACCACACGAATGTGGTGGCTCAACTTTTCCCACTCATTACAATCCACAAACATTTCAAACCAATGTGCACCGGTACCTCCTTTTCCTCTCTCCCTCTTTACCTTCGGCCCGTGCTGTGCCTTGACTTCTTGATATTTAAGAGTAGTCATAACCTCTTGTGACACGAGCACTATAAAAAAAACACACACCCACACAAAAGAGAATGTAACTTCTTATCTGCGTTCTTAGATTTTTTTTCGGTGATTGAGGGTGTATTGTTATGACAGGTCCCGTTAAAAGAAATTACACTGTATATACATATAAGATGTTCATATATCCTAGTTTGAGCACGAAACCATTAATAGAAGTTCCTCCTTTGGCGGTAAAAAAACGCTTTTATTCTAGAAGACATCGAGTTTTTTATAAGTTCAATAATACCCCGTGATATGTCAATATTTCAGACACGGTCCAGAACTTATGCTTCATTTCATGTCACAAGTGCTCGATTTAATTTAAATCGGGCGTATTCGCTTATTGAAAGGCTGTGGTTACTTCTTTATTAATTATTTATAAGGTAAGCACTTGGGAGGTAATTTGTGATAAGGTACAGAATAATCTTGCAAAATGCACTTGTCAGTAAAGGATTTCTGCCGTTCAATGGTTTGTACCAAAAACTCCCTTATTATTTTTTCACATCTTTGAGTGTTCGTAATTCAATTAACGAAGTGCAAAAGACCCAAATCATAGAAAGAAAACCATCACCCAACCATTTAGTTTTACGGAAACTCATCTGCTGACCGTGGAACTAATGGCAGATTGTCCTCCCCCACGCACCCCACGTTTTTCACTGGTTCTCAACCTATCTCCCGTCTAATTATTTGTAATACACTGTCCGTCTTCTGGTTTGATTTGCGTTTTCGCTCTGAGCCTTTTTTCCTAATAAATGGATCTAAATTTTTGTTTTTCTTCATCAGTTGCACGATGAGACCATCCTATTTTAGCCGCAATCAGCTGCAAAGAGTCCTCCCACAATCAAAGTCAGTTTTTTAACTTTTTGTCTTGAGTCAGTTGGTTATTTCACTTCTATGTAATTATCACAACTGCGACTCCATTCAAACTGATTTGCACAGAATATGAAGTCGAATACCGAAGAATAAACCGCTGTAACTATTTATAACTGCTAAAAGCCGCAATCGGTCATCCGAAAAATAACCCCATATGTACACATATACGAGGGGTGATCCAAAAGTAATGATAATCGGTTATTTCCAGTCCGTATTTAAATATAAAAACAATTTTTTGGCTTGCTTATATACACACTAGGGTAGCGTAAGAAAATCATAGAAATAGACCACGCTTCATAGGAGGGAATTTTCATTTGAATACAGACCGTCAAAAACAAAGAGTTTTTTTTTTTTTTTTAAAGAATTCTGGGTTTAGAAAACAAAATGAACTTGTTAGGTTCCCCACAAGGTAAATGATTACGAATAAATGATTGTTTAAATGTTAATGTATACTAAAAATACGTCTCCAGAACAATGCTGATATGATCGTTCTAGCCGATTATTAAGGAACCGTTAAGTAGTTATGCAAACCTACTTTTACGAATGTTTGGTCCGCATTACAATTATTCATTCTCAAGTAATTTCCGATCGGTTCTCATGGCTTTATGTTCAAAACGTATCCTCTCTAACTCGTCGATTGCGCTCTCCTTGTGCTCTTATTGAAAAGAGCTTACGAAGTTCTCTCCCAAAAAAATATATAAAAAAAATCATTCTTCATACAACGTTTGATATCAAGGGTATTTTACTATTTTAATAATCAAAAATTCTTTGTTATGAGTATTTATAAGACTTAACATAAATGTACAGAATACTATTACATTACAACACCTCTAGGTAACAGAGCTTTTAGTTAAATACTTTATATTTTACATGGTATTTCCAGATGCAATTGATCTAGAGGATAATGATAAAGACATGGAATATGATGAGATCATAACTGGAGATGAAGATGCAGATAAAACTAAACTTGTCCACAATAAATCAACAGTTGATCCACTTTCGATAACCGAAGGTGAAAATAACGCTGCGATAACACGAAAAAAAGAAGTGTCGTTACAAATGAGTAAAGACGACATAAGTAATAATTCTTTTAATATTTCGAAAAGTAAAACGTTAGTAAGCAGTAGTACACTGCAAAACAAAATTGTAACGACTAATTGCGCTCTGGGATTTGTAAAAATTGCACCAAAGTCAACAGCAACTTTAGCTGTCTCGACATCGTCCACAGTGACAACTGTTACTTCATCCATTGCATCAGCGAAAACATCTAGTGGAAAAATAATTTACTTGCAACGACCGGGTGGATCATCAGTGCCTGTTCGAGTGCCGGCTACAATTGCAACAAAATCTTCTGCAAACAATTCATCGAAACCAGCAGTTGCAATTCACGTAATTCGCACAACGGACGGCAACCTGGTACCAATAAAAGGTGGTAAAAGCATAAATATTTCAAGTCCCAGTGCGTTAACCGGGAAGAAAGTGATAACTACACCAGTATCTGGCCAAAGTGGTAGCATACTAATAAAAAAGGCAATATCATCAGAAACAGTAACTGCGGGCGTAGCAACAACAACAGTTGGTTCGACCACTATATCGTCGATAGACAAGCCGAGAGTGCAGCAAATTATTGCGTCAAAAACCTTAATAGCAAACAATAATGGAGGAATGCCCGCAAATAGCAACACAATAGTTCAAAACTTAACTGGAAATAGACAAATCATGGTACCTAAGGGAATGCTTAAGCTCTCACCCAACAATCCAGGTGGCCAATTGCAAACCATTCGTATACCAGGTAAACCGGGAATCCAATATGTTCGTGTGCTTAATAATACGACGAGTGTTGCATCAAAGATTGCCAAACCAGAAGTAACAAAGGCTACAACAAAATACACTGTTATAAATCAGACAAAACCGGCAGTCAAAATAATGATCAAAAGCCCAACAAGTGCGGAAAAGGTTTGTATTGCTTATTAAATTTTCTATCTTTCCATTAATCAATCTACCTAATACTTTCCATTAATAAGTTTTGGTAATTGTTATGACAAGAATTGTATACACTTGCCGATATGTACTTTATGGTGAATTTTTTATTTAAACAGAAAATTATAAATACAGTCCCAACATTAAGAAAAATAAACGAACCGGCATCTAAGTTAAACGAAACTGGTGAAGGAGGTACAATTCGGTCGACAAATACTTCCATAGTTGGCTCACAATCTCAACGAATCCGAATATCTAATGAGGAAAAGGATGATGTTTCAGCTGACGAATATGTTGTAACTACAAATAAGCCATCGATTCGCTATATGATGACCAATCAACATCAGAAATCTATACAAGAACGCAATATTTCTATTGAAATTCAAAAAGCTCCAACACAAAGTTTACCTTCAGCGAAGAAACTGTATACTGTCTTGAAACCAGACACGACATACAAAGATGTTAAACTAAAATCCAAATCTGAAGCTGTACCAACGAAACAAGGATCGTCCAATCTGACAAACGCTTCAATAGGCAACTCTATACGATCATCTCCACTTCCAGCAGATGAGTCGACTGTTACCATAAGACGAAAACATTGCAATTGCACCAAGTCGCAATGTTTAAAATTATACTGTGATTGTTTCGCTAATGGAGAATTTTGTCAGGATTGTAATTGTAAGGATTGCTTAAATAACTTGAGCAATGAGGATGAACGACAAAAGGCAATTCGAATTTGTCTTGAAAGAAATCCTAATTCTTTTAAGTGAGTATATAAGTTCATTTCAAATTTACATATTTGTTATAAATACTTAAATACCTTTTTCATATCCTTATAATATTTTCATTACAAATACAATATGTACATCCATTCTATTGAAATGGCTATGTTAGGTTGCATATGTATGTGATACAACTGATTGTAGAAGATGGAAGCACATAGATACTGGTTGGCATTAGTTTCTATAAGTTGCTATCACAAATGCTGACCTCATAATGAATCGTACATGTATGGATATGAAATGTAGAATTTCTTCCGCCAATACATTTAAACACGCTGTATCAATTCATGTTTGCTTTGTGAGGCTTTTATTAAAACTGCTAGTAATGCTGTTACGTTAAATTCCATCTTTTTGATCCGAATTCTAGTATGTTTTTTAGCATTAATATGGGATTGGCGTTGCATGTTTAATTTTATTTACCATCTTTATCATCTAGTTGTGCGCGATACTTTATTGCTCTCAATCCCCTGTGTATTAGGATTTTCAATTAATTAGGTCGTTCGATAAGAACTTTACTTGAACTTCAATACTTTGCTAAAGAGGCAAAGAAGCCATGTTGCAACAGTTCATATATTAATTCACCGATTTTCGTGCTCATTTTCTGAGCTGTGTGAAACTGTGCGCGATTAACATTTATTTTTCATTTTTTTATTACCGGCCATTTGGGACTCGAAAGTTCAGAGCCTCGTTGACCGCCTTCCCTAGCCAAGCCTCCCTGTCATCAGTGTTTTCCTTTCATGTTTCCCATCTGTTCTGGATCCATCCTTATATCGTCCTTCCATCTACGGCGCGGCCTTCCTGGCAGTCTTCTTCCCGAGGGTTTCCACGCATTATTCGTTTGACTGTTCGTCCATTCTCTTAGGTGTTCTCGACACCCTAGTCTTCGCGGTATAATTACTCGGACAATGCTTGGGGCTAACTAGAATTCCTCAAGGTCATGATTTTATAGTTAGTCCAGTCGTCTGTTTCTTCGTCCTATTTTCCACCGTAGATTCTCCTTAAAATCGTCTTTCCAACGACCGGAATCTATTTTCCTCCTTCTTAGTCAGAGACAAAGTTTCAAGTTCCGTAAAGTGTCACTGGCAGTATTATTGATTTCTAAATGCGGATTTTGATTTTCCGTCTCGAGTCAGTTGGTTATTTCACTTTTATGTACTTATCACAATCACAACTAAAGTCAAATTGTATTTTTATTTTTTTGCACTGAATACGAAGCCGAATATCGCTCATAGCTGTTATAAAATCCTTCCACTTTAATGAAATAATTTATTTTCTCAGAACTCATTATAAGTGTGTACATATAGTATGTATGTACGAATGTACTCGTAAACATGGTTCTTTTAGCTTCAGATAAATGATTTGATTCAGGATCATGGTAGTAGACCCAAGTGATAAAACCACTCAGAAAATCATTTTTATCTATTCTTAAACAATATAAAGCAGAAGCAGAAGCAGAGCAGCCTAGGGCTTTGACTAACTCTCTCTCGGTTAACTGATGAACTATATTTTTTGGTGTTGATACACTTTTTGGACGTACTTCAGGTGCATCATCTTCAAGAACTATCTTTGTACTGTTCGAATCGAAGGTTCACTTTTAACAATCGTTCATGAATGTATTTTCATGCTATATCTTCCAAAAATAAGAATTTCATTACTGGACGATACTCAATTTTGTCCATTGAAAAAAAAAAATACTGTGGCACCTTAATTTTGAACAACTGTAAATACTTGTTGCAGAAGAAAATGGCGAGATGGTGTTTGTGTTTCCGACATGTTCTTGTCTAGATCACCGTAGATTTCATTATCTTAGTTTCGGAGTTTTCTATATTTTAAAATAAAATATCGATAAATGCTTATTTAAATTAAAATTTGAATAAATAAAGGTTATAATACCTGCATTTAAGATGCTAGATTGAAATTGAACACTTGAAGTTGAAGTAGTGTACATGGTCACTTTAAGTTCTTCTATGATCCACATTTGCGCATCAGTGGCATACGATACTGATACGATTTTTTTTAGATCGTTGATCAAAAAGGATAACTTAGCTTCTATCCAGTTAAATTCACTACCACCAAGACAACTCTGAATAACGAATTGTTTGCAAACGTTAAGCTGACTGAGTTCTTGGATTTTTATTGGCCATTGTTTTTGCAGTCCTACCACTGGTGGAATGACACACGCTAATAAAGGGTATAACTTCCCTCACAAAATAGCATGTCATTTTTTCGATTGGTTGCAAAGGCGCCTCACTTATATCTTCTGTCAAAATCCAAATTAGATACATACATATATGTACATACATATGTATGTAGATCCTTCCAAAAGTGACAACGTAGCGGAAAGGGGGGTTTTTACTTTTAATAAGTGCTCAAGTATGTAAAATATGCATTCCATCGTGTTATTCGATTCATTTTTACCTAGTCCTGTCATAAGTTCTGTTACAAATATAAAACGCTATAAAAAGAAGCACTAAACATATTATATTCACAATTATTTCATTTATTAGAACACAATATTGGTTATTAAAAAAAGTTGGGTTCATTCGAAATGACCGCCTTTTGCTTTAACACAAGCTTTTAACCGGTGTGGTCATTGGGCTATAGTGACACGTACGGTTTCCATTTAGATCGTGGACGCCGCTCTGGTTTATGTTGTTTTAAGACTTTCCAACTTTTTGTGGGGAGTCTTGCAGGCCATGTTCTCCAATTCTGACCACAAACCATAATCCATTGGATTCAGATCTAGACTCTCCGACAGCCAATTTTCTTCTCCTATAAAGCCAGGAGTATTGATTCTGAGCCACTCCTGCGTGGTTGTGGCTTTGTGCGCTGGAGCAGAGTCCTGTTGGAAGATCCATCTGTGTCCATTGAAAAGGGTATTGGTTAAACCCTTCACAACACCCTCTAGCACTACGGTAAAAATTTTCTCGTCCGTAAACAAAATGTTTTCATGGCCATTGTCCGCGTGCCACTGCAAAAGTCGCTTGCATCTTTCCAGCCTTATATTTTTTATTGAGGAGTTAGAAGATGACCCGTGGACCGACGATAGGCTTTCATATGCAGATCATCCAGAATCAGCCTAGACATGGATCTGGTTGATATATCCAATTCCTTAGACATGATCTTCTTCCTAAAGGGATTCCTCCGAATTCGTTCACGTACTGCCTTTACTACCGCACTCGTACGGATTGCGCGCGGGCGACCACTTCTTAGCCTGCCCTCTACTTCAGACAATTCGCCGAAGCGAGCAATAGTCCGATAAACGAATATTCTTGATATTCCGAGTGGTTTTAGCAACTCGAAAATTTGGCCAGCACTCTTTCCGCTCTTATGCAACGCTATTACCGCGACTCGATTCTCTTTTACGCCCCATTCCATGTTAATGATTTGCAAACTGAAACCAAATTGGCTAGTATTCTTCACTGATCAGTGCATGTGTTTTGAAAAAAAAGTTAACGGTTATATTCCCGGAAAAAGTTTTGAACGATAAGCGCCGCTGGAAATTGTGTAACAGAACTTTTGGCCTGACTAGGTCAATTGTCTGGATTTAGCACTTTCTTTAAAATGTGATACTGTGCCCCTGCATTTGTTTAAAAGATAACTGTTCATTCACGGTATGATCATCTAACTTGGGTTTTTCAATTCAGTCTTTCACAACAAACTTCAATGTATCTATGTGCGTGCTGCACAAGATTTATTGTTTAAAATGTCGGTGACTGATTTCTTCATTAATGCGGCGTTATCGTTGTGAATGCTTGCAACGTTAGCACTTGTTATTCGTCCAATAATTTTCCGATTGCGTTAAGATGACTCGCTCAATCACGTTTCCTTTATTTGTTTGCTAAATTAGAAAACATTTCTTTTTTTCTTTCAAATGAATTTATTGAAAATCTCTGTGGTAAATAATATTTTTGGTTTTTCTTTCATGTGCGAACACAAACAAATCAGCAGGTTTCCCTACACGTGAACAGACTACATATATACAATTATCCGTGTGAGAAAAAAATATTTTCCAAATTTAATCCACACGCTTGCAAAGATTGTCCCTGCTCTTTATTGACGGTCATTGCAAAAGACAGTCGCACTGGAAACTGCAAACGATTGAATTCGAATCGCGTGTCTGTTGGTATCATCGGTATACGTGGAATTAAAATGTCTTCACATTTGATTTTCCTATTTCATACAGCTGAGTGCAACAAAAAATGCATTCGACGAATGTGTTGAAACAAACGAAGCATACTCAAACGTTCGTACACATGTGTAGATGTACTTTGAATGTACTCATGTTCTCATAGCGTTAACTGTACTGTACTAATTCCATATTTTTTCGTTTTTGTGTTTTATCCGACGATTCTTCATACATTTTTGAGGGTCTTCCTCGCTGCAACTGTCCAGATATAGAAGGTTGGTCATTATCAAACACTATTTTTAATTCACTACACAACCACTGTTTGTTATTTTTTTCAAAGCGATATTTCGATCTGCCTGCTTTTATCCAGCGATCATTAAATTTTGAAATAAAGTTCTTACTGATACTTGATACAGCAATATCAAGGTTCGTATCTGTTAATTGGAAGTTGTGATATAAGTATTTCTTAAGGTCTAATAAATTCTTTCCATTGTTAATAAAATAGTTACACAAGTCATATTTAGAAAACACGAATTCACACATTTTCAAATAATTATTTTTTTTCACTTTTGTTTAATTTTCAATAAATGAACATGCGCTGACAAATTCGATTTTACATATGTTACAAGCGCATCAAGGAATTGTAGAAGTCCAAAAGAATAACGGAATTGTGCAACCGTTATAAAATAAAAGAAAATATAATAAACTTAAAACTGTTGGAGAACAAACAAAAATAACAATCCTTTTGGAGATTTTTTCGTATTGTACGAGTACTTTATCTTAAGTTTATCGCTTGTGATCAAAGGGGAGCAGACTAAAGCAAATAATTTTTTTATTTTTTTCTTACTTATGCACATATGAACCAATTGTAGTATAGAAGTAGACAGCGGAGGACAGCGGAAGTGTTTAAAACTTCTTTCGAAATTTGGAAAGAGCAAACAAAAAACCACCTTTATAAAAAAATTAAAATATATTATATTTATTGAAATCTTTTAATATATTTTCAATATTTCGAATAGTATAAAGTACAAGGTTTCCAGCAGTATATAATACTTGTGTAATCGCATCAGCAAATCATTTAACAAAATCAGTTAAATAGTAACTTCATTGGGTTATTCATGACAGTTTGATGTAATAGCGAACACTTAAGGCAAAGATATATAATGCAAAAGTATTTTCAGAAATAAAATTTTTATTGTAATATATAATTTGACTATTCCCCTATTAGTTTTCAGAAAAATATAGGCTTTCACAATAAATTGAAAAAAAACATTTTTGAGACGCAAAACATCTTCTGGGCCCACTGTGTGGCGGCGCAGCGTGAAAAAAACGCTCGTGTGCACCGGGCCTAAGGCTAAGGCCACGCGCTGAGCGGCAAAAAAAATTCAAACATATGAAATTGTATGGCTGTGGCCACACAGTCTCTGAGCGGCAAGCGACGTTTTTGAGCGGCAGAGCGGCGTCGCTCAGCTTTCAATTCTGTTCTATTATTTTAGTGTAATGCTGAGCGGCAAAAAAATAATAGTGTCGAAGATTAATATTGATATTGGTTTTATTCGTTTAGTAGTAGAACCAACTTTTTGCAACGGAAAATCAAATGGTTGTCCTCGTATTAACATATGTACGTAGGTATTGCCTGAATCGGTCTTCGTGTTGTCGAAGATTATTATGCAAATGGTGAAATTCGCCATAACCTGATCTTTTTCGGTTTATTCTCCAAATCTTCTTTTTTTAAGCTTAAGATAACTCTGTAAATGTTAAAACGACTTTCTTGTAAAATACTGCGGCCAACAACACTCGATAACCACATTTTCACAACTAATCATTAAGAATTGCCGTTCAATAAATGGCCACCTGCCGCTTAAGTTTGCCGCTCAGAATTTTGCCGCTTTGCCGCTCTGTCGCTTGCCGCTCAGCGCGTGACCTTAGCCTAAGAATGTAATATGTGTACATGCATTATCGTCTTGGAAAGTCCATGGCAATGGTCCAAAGCTACCTTCTAGGGTTGGGAAAGTCTTTTCTAGTATCCCTTTATAAGATTGAGCGTTCATTTTTGTGCTTAAGAATTGTAGCTCGCAGGTGCTGTAATAGAATATGGCTCCCCAAACCATAAATCCGCCGACACGCCTGTGCAAACGCTTCAAAATATGTGTTTCCTTCCTTAAATCATGAAAATAATCATTATAGCCATCAGAGCTCTCCAAATTGGTCCATGACATATGGGCTTTACAAAAACTCAGTCAAGCTCCTTTATGCGTATTTACACGCTTAAGATGTTGTGCTTTTGAAATATCCCGCCATACAGTGATTTTGCTCGCATTAACACCAGTTTTAGCCCACATCTTGTCGACTGGATCATGCGAACTCAACGCTTCGCGCTAAATAGCCCGCTTGTCGGTATTTAATAATACGCTTTTCACATGATCTTTCATATTTTTCCCATAGTTTGGTTCATTTTTAATAAAATTATATATGAATTTTCTGCTTTTGCCATTTTTTTTTATATTTCCAACACTGAAAGATTACCGTCTCTATAGTTTTTTTTTTAAGTTGCTATCATTTGTTTACGCTTCACCACTTCCATTATTATTGAAATTTAGAGAATAATATAAAAAATAGTCAAATTAAGCTTTTGTTTATGATTTCCGATCACTTGCGCAGATAAATCGCATTCAATCGCAAATGTGCTATTAAAGTGAAACAAAAAATTTCTTTAGAAATTCTGACAAAAGAAATACACAAATAATTATACCGTTACATTATTAGGCGACCGTTTTTGTCTCATGACAAGTAAGAAGGGGGACAAAAAACTGCAACAACAAGTATAACAAAAATGAAAAAAATATTGATGGAGAAGCAAATAAAACTGAGAATACAGGGTGTGCTATTCTAGTGAAACGCAGTGTATATGACTTCCTTCTTCCGACTTATTGAAGACGTTTTTCCTGGTCCGTGCATTATTGGCTTCGTACCAGGGGTGATCCAACAGTTATGATAATGAAAATAAAACACGGTGATTATAGTTAAAAAAAAAATGATTTATTTTTCTACATAGACTCCTAACAAGTCAATATATTTAGTCTATCGTTTTTCTAAACCCCTGCATTCCCTTAGAAAACTATTTTTTGTCTTAACCCTAAAAAACGCCTTAACAACGGCCATAAGTTCGCTATCGTCTTCAACTTTCTTGCATTGAGTGTATTCCTTGAGCCGAGTGAAGGAAGCTAGATCTGTCGATTAAGGCGAGTGTTCGATCGCATCTGCGGCTTTGTGAACCGGTGTGTTGTCCTGGTAAAACAGCACTTCAGCTTGCATTTTACCGCGTCTTTTTTCTTAATGACCTCCCGCAATCTCTTAGAGTGGCTTCCGCTCTTCTTCTTCTTAGATGGCGTTACAGCTTCTTGAAGACCCAGAGTCAAGCTTCTCTCATTCACTCATGTGCGATTTGTTTTTCACACAAGTAATCGGGACCTACAGTTTAACGTCGATTTCGAACGGCGAGAGCCGAGAAGCTTTTTCAAGGCAAATGTACTACGGGGGGTTTTGTTAGTACCCCGCCTAGGAGAGAAGCCGCGACATGAACATTTGACCGAGTTGGTGCTATCGCGATCCGAACTCGCTCATCGCGCGTCAGCGGCCGACACAGTACCCACGGCGCTTTCGCTCCCCTTTCAGCGTCCCAAAAAAAAAAAACGGATGTCTCCGAACTTGATACTTTGAATTCCTTTGATGTCGGTGAGGAGATTCGCTTCCAAGTCATGGATTGTTGTTCGGTTTCAGGATAAAAATGGTGGATCGAGAGTAAACTTACATACATTTTTAGAATTAGGAAAAAACTCGAAACCAAAAATTGTAAAAACCGTAACATTCGTATTGTAACTTGCCAGTATCACATGAGAACCTGAAAAGAACCGAATACGAATGTTTTTACAACTTGGTTTGACTTTCTGTAAATAAAAATGAATAGATTTAACTGCATACGTATGTATATGGGCGCATTCAAACCGTATTAAATTGGTTCATCGATGTATTCTATAAAATCAATTGAAAAAAAAAAACTAACAAGAGAGATGTTCCGATTCAATAATCGGGCAGTAGAACTCGTCATTGTATTTGCCTATCCTAACCAACCCAAACCGAATTGACCAAGTTGTGTTCAAACCTAGTTTGCAGTTTAGACATTTAATTATTCAGTCCATTCCACCAACTCGGTTTGATACCAAATGTAACCTGATTTAACGCGGTTTATCTCTATCTCGGTTTGAATAGCCTTATGAACTCGAGTTGGCAAACAGTCTCATAATACGTAAATTACTGCAACAAGAAATTATAGGATTTTAAATGTTCATTCACCAAATCGCTATTCAAACATTATTTATACCTGTTATGTGTGAACTTGAAAATAAATTTAAAATGTTTTAATTCAGTAGTCTTAGCAAATTCAAAATTGTGCAAAAATGAGTAATTAAATCTATATTTAAATCTATATTCGTAGACCTAAAATCACTGTGGCAACAAATGAAAGCGACCAGAGATTGCATAATAAAGGCTGTAATTGTAAACGTTCCGGGTGTTTGAAAAACTATTGTGAATGTTATGAAGCAAAAATTCCTTGCTCCTCTAATTGCAAGTGTATCGGTACGACTTCGCTTTAGATGAGGTTTTATTGTTAGCTCAAATATGTTAACTTAAAAAAATATATTTATTTTAGGTTGTCGAAACGTAGAAGATCATCCAGACCTTGATATGGACATTAAGAAAGGACCAATTTCAGCAGTACAGACATTTGGACGCATTAAGCGAACCTATGACGACATGATGAAGTCAAAAGCCCCACCGCTACCTTCATCAGTTTCATCAGCAATCCCAGGTTTAATATCTACAACTTCTGTTACGGCTGCAACTATACCAATTTGTGGACCGACTTCAGAAAAACAACCATGCAATTTTATAACACAAGAAGTAGTGGACGCGACGATTCAGTGTTTGATCGCTCAAGCTGACGAATGCAAGAAGGGTGGTCTGACCCCATACCAAACAGAAAAAATGATCATGGAGGAGTTGGGCAGGTGCCTTGTAGAAATTATTGATTTTTCCATTCGCAACACGGATCAAAATTGATCCGAAAAACGAAGTAACTATTACAATATGTTTGCATACTTAATGTATATATCTATATTTTATACACATCTACGTTTTGACAGTTTAGTAATAAAAACCCACTATTCCTCAATGAAGTTTGCAATTATATGTTAATGTACATCCTGTATAAAGACCTTAATACTTTTAGATATAAAAATTGCCCACTGTTCTAATCTATATAATTTTTCTTTTGAAGAAAAACCCAAAATAACTTAATTATACGTAGGTTAACAGTTTGTATTATGTTAATTTTATCAAAAATAAAATAGACGAGATATGTACATATATACAAATTCCAGCATTGTTTGACTTTATTTAAGCAAGGCTACTACTAATATGTATTGTGTTTCTTTTTGAATGATTAGTGATAAACTCAAGTTGAGAGAAGTGTGTACAATGGAGGCAAATTTGAGAATGCACGTTGTAAAAAGTTTTTACAATTGAAACGATTCCGATTCATTTTATGTGGTTGATGATCGATTGTTTTTCCTCAGGTTAACACCTTCATATTATTATTGTTGTTTTCAGTTTATATTGCTTAGACTAAGAGATTAGAGTTAACACCATCGACCAAGGCCAGGGGCAAAGGTCGATAACCCACATTAACGGGACTCGGTGACTCAGCACTTTGTGCGGTTCCCGCTACTTCGCGGGATACCTAAAAGCACAGGGGGATCATATTCCGTCTGGC
Source organism: Merodon equestris (assembly GCA_958301585.1). Lineage (NCBI taxonomy): Eukaryota > Metazoa > Arthropoda > Insecta > Diptera > Syrphidae > Merodon > Merodon equestris. The sequence continues at coordinate 75,536,735 of OY284416.1, read as the reverse complement.
AATTATCGCATAGACTCGACTATACGCGAGTCGGCTGATAATGCGTTTCCGATCAGGTAACAGCACTCGAATATGGGATGTGGAATATGCACCGAACACGATCTTGGGAACAACAAACAGGCGAGGGACAAAACATCTGTGTCAGCACGGAAAGGAGGAATATGCGAAGGGACAAGCACAAGTCGGGCAGATCGGGGAGTCAGTTCGCTGTGACCGCCGACGAGAGTAATTCGAAAGTTGTAGCATCGAAATAAACGTATTAAGAATAATCCGAAAGTTGTTTTCTTGTAAGTCGAACAGTTGGGCCAGCCTTCGAGCTGGCGTTCGCGATTTTTTTTAGATTCCCCTTCAGGGAATCCTTTAACTGGCGCCCGAGCAGGGACCGGCCTCCAAAATTGATCCACTTCTTTCATTGATCAATAGCCACGGGTCCTTTCATACAGGACGAAAGAGCTAGTACTCTCTATCTGAGTGCAAGTCGCTGTTACCATGGGAACACAGTAGACCATTCTAGCTCCGATGTGGCCAATTCCGACATACCCATGGGAACATGTACGGAGATTGACTAGATAAGTGGATCAATGGTGAAGTAATTCGTGCCGCGAGTAGGTCGCCTACAATCTCAACGTAGGCTTCCAAAAGGGACAACCACGAACCTTCCATGGCCGGTGCCCTAATTAAAATTCAGTATGGTTCGGCACGGTTCGGTTCTAATCGGTTTATAATCTTTTTTCAGAGAATTTCAAAAAATTAAAGACTATAATCAAGAGTATGAACACGTTCATGTTGTAAGTGGGAAAAGAAAAAAGAGGTTCTGCTATATAAAATAGTTGCTACAAAAGAGAAAAATTGTGCCGAAATTATACGAAATTAGGAAAAAAAAATAAAATAAAATTTTGAAAAAAAAAAAAAAAAAAAAAAGGAAAAAAATATATATAAAGAATTTTTTTTGTGCTAAGTAAAATTTTGCAGAAAAATTTAAAAAAATTGTGCTAAGAAATATAAAATATTGTGCTAAATAAAATTGTGCTGAAAAATATAAAAAAAATTGTGCTAAATAAAATTGTGCTGAAAAATATAAAAAATTGTGCTAAGAAATATAAAAAAAATTGTGCCACTAGTAAGTTGTGCCCCCCCAAAAACCTGAGAGTAAAAATACGTTGTATATAAAAAAAAAGGAAGGTAAAAAGTGAAATTCCAATTATTAAATTGATCATTGTATTTCGAAGCCATAACTTCCAAGGTAAGCGTTTTTTTTGATTTCCCTTTTGGTGTTTAAATTTACATAATATGGACCAAATAACCAATTCATTGACCGAATTGACTGGAGCGGTGAATAATATCCTCGCCCAGTTGAAAGGGTTTGAAATGCGGCTGAAGGCTCTGGAAAGTAGGCCAACGACACCTGTATCTGTAAATGTCGAGGCGGATCGGGATAGCGCAATTGTGCAACCCAATCCGCCACGGAATGAAATTGAATTGAGGGAAATAAGCCGTCTTCCGGACTGCGTGAAGGAACTGCAGGTATTTGATGGGAACCCAACCCAGTATGTCTCCTGGGTACATGCTGTAGAAAGCATTCTAAGGGATTTCGAGATTGTGAGGGAAAAACCCATATACCGAGCGATACTGCAGCATATCCGAGGAAAAGTCCGTGGACCAGCAAATTCTGCTTTAGTTTCATACAACATTTTCGACAGAGATTGGCGCAGTATAAAGCAAGTTCTTTCTCTGCATTATGCAGACAAACGGGATATGAGGACGCTGGAACACCAGCTGAATCAACTCAGCCAGAAAAGTAGTAGAATAGACGAATTCTACGCCGCTGTCAACCATCAATTGTCCTTAATGGTCAACAAACTCAAGACCGAATCCTATAGCGAGGAGACGGCTAGGGCATTGGTGGAAACATATAGGAACAGGGCCCTGGATGTGTTTGTCCGAGGCCTGTACGGCGACCTATCAAGAATGTTGATAGTACAGAGACCAAAAAATCTCCCGGAGGCATATTCCACTTGCCTGGAGATACAGAACGTGAATTTCAGAAGTAATTCTATACACTCATCCACCGGTCCTAACCTGATCACGGCTCCTATAAACCAATCATTTAAAAATTTGGATACAGGGCTCCCTCCACCGCCAAAAAAATTCTATCAGGCCCATCCAAGCGGATCGAGGCAGTTTACATGGAAACCTCAGCGTGATAATGGTAATCCTCCAAAACCTGGGCCAAAACCTATGGAAAAAATGGAAGTCGACAGAAGCATCCAGACTCGTCAGGTGAACTACATCAATCGCCCAAAACCGCCGAATCACTTTAAACGTAGGGCAATGTCGGACAACTTCCCTAACAAGCAGCAACGGTTGTATCACACCGTGGTTGAAGAGGACGAAGGAACTTACCGCGAGGTCGCCGAGGAGGCTGTCTGTGATGAAGTAAATTTTATGACAGACGGTACTCCAGCGTACCATATATAGAGTTTATGGCGAAGGACGGGGCTGTGCTGGAGTTCCTTGTCGACACAGGGGCGAACAAGAACTTCGTAAGCTCCAAAATAAAGCAAGCCACTCTTCCCCTCGATAAACCATTTTTTGTGCGATCAGCTGCCGGAAAAATTAACATCTCGGAATATGTCCGGGGCAGATTCTTCGCAAACGTCGGGAACAACACCTTATTGAATTTTTATGTCTTACCGGGACTTGAGTCCTTCGATGGTATCATTGGCGATGATACATTGAAGGAACTTGAGGCTATCATCGATAGGAAAAGTAACACCCTCATTCTTAAACCTGGAATTGAATTGCCATTGAAGGAAAAGGTTTCGAAGCAAATTAATATTATGCTGAACGAGGATCTCCCTCGAGAGGTGAAGCAAGCGTTGCAAAAGTTAATAAACAAGTATAGTCCGCTCTTCGGTCCAATAAATGTGGACGAGGTAATCGATACCACGGTTCAAGCAGAAATAAGAACAAACACGGATGAGCCGATCTATACGAAAAGCTACCCCTATCCGGCTTCCCTTAGAACCGAAGTCGAAAAGGAAATAACGAAACTCCTTGAGGAAGGTATAATCAGACCATCGAAAAGTCCCTACAACTCGCCGATTTGGGTGGTTCCCAAGAAACCAAAACCTTCTGGCGAGAAGCAATACAGGATGGTAATTGATTACAAGAGATTGAACAGCGTGACTATCGCAGATGCGTACCCCATCCCCGACATCAACTCTACCCTCGCGAGCCTTGGCAAGGCCCGATACTTTTCGACCCTCGATTTGACATCTGGCTTCCACCAGATACCTATGAAACCCTCTGATATCCCTAAAACAGCATTCTCGACTATGAACGGGAAATACGAGTTTCTGAGATTGCCCTTCGGTTTGAAGAACGCTCCAGCGATCTTCCAACGCATGATTGATGATGTACTGAAACCCTATATAGGCAAAATTTGTTATGTCTATATAGATGACATAATTGTCTTCGGCGATAGCCAGGAAAATCACTTGGTGAACCTTGATACCGTCCTGAACAAATTGAGCGAAGCCCACCTAAAGGTAAACTTAGAAAAAACACATTTTATGGATACGGAAGTGGAATTCCTTGGTTATATTATAACTTCCGATGGTGTACGCCCCGACAGCAAAAAGGTTGAGGCTATACGACATATCCAGCCTCCCGAGAACTTGAAGGAACTGAAATCTTTCCTTGGGCTGACCTCTTACTACCGGAAGTTCATACGGGACTATGCCAAGGTTGCGAAGCCCCTCACCAACCTGACTCGGGGAGAGCATGCTCAAGTGAAGGCAAACCAGTCCAAGAACATCCCGATCACACTTGGTGAGGATGCGATTAGGGCCTTCAACGATTTAAAGACTCTACTAACCTCTGCAGACGTTCTCTCATTCCCTGACTTCGATAAGCCGTTTAATCTCACTACGGATGCCTCGAATGCGGCGATTGGGGCTGTATTATCGCAGGGAGAATTGGGAAAAGATAAACCTATCGCCTATATCTCACGATCCCTCAATAAGACCGAGGAAAACTACGCGACTAATGAGAAAGAAATGCTCGCGATAGTGTGGGCACTGGACAATCTTCGATCGTACTTGTATGGGGCAAGGAAAATACGCATATTCACAGATCACCAACCACTTACCTTCGCTCTAGGAAATCGGAACTACAACGCGAAGTTAAAGCGTTGGAAAGCTAGGATAGAGGAGTATAACTGCGAATTGATCTATCGGCCAGGTAAATCCAATGTCGTAGCTGATGCCCTCTCGAGGCTTAAGATTGACAACCAACACCTGACCGCCTCAGTTAATGCTGAGGCAGAGCCCCAGGTTAACACGCTTCACAATAGTTCCTCGACCGAAACCGCATCCAACATTGACTCTGCTACAGAAACCGCTCATTCGACAACGGAAGCGGCCAGTGAGCATGGATCCTCAACGGAACCACATAACTCCGATACTAATTCCACCAGATCAGCGACCGAAACGATGCATAGTGCAGAGGAAGATTCATCGGCTCTAATTCCACATGTGGAAGCACCCCTCAATGTCTTCCGAAACCAGATTGTGATAAAATTGGGAAAAGGTCTCAGTATCTATGAAGAACCACATCCGGGTTATTCAAGGCACTACATCGCCGTAGAGAATCTTGATACAACGTCATTAGCGGAAATCCTAAAGACCAGGTTAAGGCCAAATGTCATAAACGGGATCAAAATTCCTGAATGTTGTATAGGATTATTGCAGAAGGTATATACAGAGTACTTCGTCTGCTATAAAATCAGAATCACACAAAGGATAGTGGAAGACGTAGCAAATGAGGACCGGGTGTGGGACCTTATAAGCAAAGAACATAGGCGAGCCCATAGGAACGCCCGCGAGAATAAAGAACAACTTCTTGAAAGATACTACTTTCCCAAAATGAACAGCCTGATCACGCGGTATACGAAGTCATGCGACATTTGCCTTGCCAACAAATATGATCGACACCCGGCAACCCCTGAACTACAGCCTACACCGACTCCATCCTACGCATGCGAAATACTTCACTTGGATATTGTAGAAATACAAGGTGAAAAATTTATATCCTGTCTAGATAAATTTTCCAAATTCACAAAGTTGTTCCACATAAAAAACAAATCTTCTCTCCATCTGAGGGATAGAATGATCAAAATCCTCCACTATTTCACCGTTCCCAGGATGATAGTCACCGACAACGAAAAAGGTTTCCTCAGCCCGATCATGGTTAACTTCATTAAGATGCTTGGTGTAAAAATGTACCAAACACCCGTTAACCGAAGCGAAGTCAATGGCCAGATCGAACGAGTTCACTCCACCATCCTCGAAATCTATCGATGCCTGAAGGCTGAGTATAAAGACTTAACGTCGAGGGAATTACTGAACATCGCTATAGATAGATATAACAACACTATCCACTCAATGACGCAGCGAAGACCGTCCGACATATTCTTCAATAGGAGCAGTAGGTTTAACTTTCAGAGCATGGCCAATTTTCGCCTTAAGGTGAACCAAGAATTAAGGGAAAGGTTACAAAAAAAGCAAGCCGAAAGGAATGCATGGCATAACAAAAAGAAAAAAGTACCGAAACCATTTAGGGAAGGTGATGCAATTTACACTCATGTTAAAAGAATACAGGGCAAACATAAGCCCTTATATCGAAAGGAAGTCGTCGCAAAAAATAATAAGGTGACAGTAGTCACGACGACGGGACGCAAAATCCATAAAGCTCAGATCAAAAACAATTAACAAAAAAAAAATAAAAAAAAAAAAAAAAAAAAAAAAAAAAAAAGGGGGAGTGACACAAGCACATAGCATAGTATAGTAGGGAACAAAGCACATAATAGCATAGCACTATAGCACAGTAGCACATGCAGAAATGCAAATACTTACACATTCATGATTATGTAAATTTATTATAATTAGGTGAAAATGTGTATTAGAATACTTTTATGTACATACATTTTTTGATTGTAAAACTGATGAAAAAATTTTTTTTTTTTATTGTAATATACGTATATGTTAGTTAATCTGTAAATTTGATGTAACCTTTTTATCCGTCACAAGCTGCCTGATCTGCCTGACGATAGCCGAGGGGCTCCAGATATTCCCATACACCACTCCACTCATCCCTATCAAGGAGGGTAAAGCATGGATAGTCGACGGCAACCTCAACCTCGTGCACGTTGTCAGGTTAAACGAATTCGAACGCCAGGTGACAGAAGTTACCGATTCGATCAAGAAGCATATCACCAACGAAAGCGACAGACATCTGATCAACTTCCATCTTACATCAATCCTGGATCGCATTGGGATGCTGAGCCAAAGAGCACCAAGGAAGCCAAGGTCTATTAACTGGATTGGATCCGCCTGGAAATGGGTCGCCGGAAACCCGGATGCTTTAGATTGGGACGAAATTCTCAGAAACCACCAGCACCTTGTAGAGAACAACAACCAGCAGTATAAAGTGAACGAACGTGTCTTTGGGACCATCGATGAATTGTCTAAAAAAATGAACTGGATCATCGACAACATTAATAGCGAAAGAGCGGTAGCGGACACCCAGAGGTTTAGACGGGACATCTTGGACCAGGTTATGCTATTGAAGGAGGAAGTGAACGAGATAGTACTAGCGTGCCAGATGGCCAAAAACGGCATCGTAAATACGAACTTACTAGATCATAACGAGATCAACCTACTTGTGAACGAACTCGAAACCCTCCCATATGGTAATGAGATCGAAGCAGTCGAATTCGGAACACCGTCCGTTTATACAAACGGTTCAACTCTTTTGTACGTCTTGTCGATGCCGAAAGTGAAAAAGGAAGACTACAACCTTTTGCTGATTAAACCAGCGATAATCAACGACAGACAAGTTAGCATCGAATTCGACAGAATCCTCACCAATCAGGAAAACACCTATGGCATGACCCAAAACTGCCTCTCGATAAGCAACACCACCGTGTGCAGGGAAGGATCCTTGTTAAAAATGCCAGAAGACCACTGCATAACTAGACTGATTAGGGGAGGTCACGCTGCATGCACGTATCGCACCAACACTCATGAGGTCGTCGAACTAATCAAGGGAAACATCATCTTTGCGACGAACTTCAACGGCCAGCTTATCTCAAGGGACACCAACCAATCCCTATCGGGTACCTTTATCATCCAGTTGCACAACGAAACCGTTCAATTAGGAAATAGGACCTACGCGAGTTCGAGCTACACCACTCTCCAAATCCTACCACCGGTGATGACGAATGTCACTACCAAAGGACATGAAGTGGATCTTCAATTCATCCACAAGCTCAGTGTTGAGAACATCGAACGACTTGGCAATTTAACCATCAGGATGGGACTCTCGACGCTATGGGACGTCGTTGGTTTTGTACTGTTAACGTCACTCATCATCATAATGTGGCGCAAGGTTACTGGGAAATTGCGTCTCCCGGCGCTCAAGGTGCCGGATTCTGCAACAGTTGCAGTCTCGAACTAAGAACATCTACCCAGCCTCAAGGCGACGTCACCGATCTGCGGGACGCAGATTTTTAAAGGGGGAGGAGTTAACACCATCGACCAAGGCCAGGGGCAAAGGTCGATAACCCACATTAACGGGACTCGGTGACTCAGCACTTTGTGCGGTTCCCTAAAGCACAGGGGGATCATATTCCGTCTGGCAATTATCGCATAGACTCGACTATACGCGAGTCGGCTGATAATGCGTTTCCGATCAGGTAACAGCACTCGAATATGGGATGTGGAATATGCACCGAACACGATCTTGGGAACAACAAACAGGCGAGGGACAAAACATCTGTGTCAGCACGGAAAGGAGGAATATGCGAAGCGACAAGCACAAGTCGGGCAGATCGGGGAGTCAGTTCGCTGTGACCGCCGACGAGAGTAATTCGAAAGTTGTAGCATCGAAATAAACGTATTAAGAATAATCCGAAAGTTGTTTTCTTGTAAGTCGAACAGTTGGGCCAGCCTTCGAGCTGGCGTTCGCGATTTTTTTTAGATTCCCCTTCAGGGAATCCTTTAACTTTAGTATAAAAGCATTTCTAGCCCAATTTATTTTGCCTAAGTTAACGGATTAATTTTTTTTCCTATATAAATATAAATTTGTACCGTCGCTTACTTAGGTAAATAACACATTTATATAAATTGCAAATGAAATAATTCGGTTGTCGTTTATCAACCGAAGCCTTCTTTATTTAAAAATGTAAGGCTGCGTTAAATCAAGAGAACGTTAACTCCAAATGTTACAGCCTTCCATGTATACAATTTTAAGAAGAAGAATTTAAACTGGTCCTCATCGGATTAGCTAGAATAGTTATTAGTGAAAATTGAGTGAAATTAAAGGAGTTGCCTGGTATGTGCGTGCTCTAACGTCAGAAGATGTTGAATCTTGCTATTCTAACTATTTCGTAGGAGACTTAATCATTCGATGCAGTACACCAGTACGGGGTCAACCTTCAAATAAATAAATTAATTTGTGAATAATTATATGAACTAATTTGAACCGAGATTAGGAATGTTTTTGTTTTATATAGTTATGGTGTCTTACCAGTGTCTTTTACATCATGTGCTTAAATTACGATAGATTGTATGAGTTTAATTTGGGATTTAATCCACCCGACATCTTTGAGGCTTGTGTCAAACCGAGCGCCTCTAGTCGCTCGTTGCTGTCTCCACATAATTTTTTTATTTTATTTAATTTGATTTTTTTTAATTGTTTAATATATTTTGGAAGGTGTCCCCAGTTGAACCCATACCTGTAATCTAAATCTGTTGGTCTGTAGCGTTTAAGTTTTCTGTATTCTGTAGAATAATTTGCCTGAATTTGTCGCAAGATAAATGCACCTTGTTTGGTGCACACCATTCTGCGTTGATTATAGTGCTTAGAATCCTGTTTTGCGTCCGCGTAATTATTTGAATGTTTGAGGTTTCCCCATTTGTAGTTCGTATGTCCAGATAGGATATATCATGGTTTTGTAAATAAGTAGTTTGTTATCTGTTGATAGCCTAGAATTTTTACCAAGCATCCAATAGCATTTTCGAAATTTGTCTTTTATTTGGTTTCTTTTTTATAATTTGTTGCTTTCATGTCAATTTATTGGCAATAACCATACTTAAGTTAACAACAATACCTAAGAATGTTCTTAATGTCACTGTTGAAAATTATTTACTTGTATTGAGTAGTAGTAGTTGTCTTTATGTAGTAGTAGAGAACGTATGTAACGCGATTAGTTCCATTTTGAACCCGAAGAGAAGTGGACTCTTTTCGTCATAGTATCGATTCAGTGTGTGCCAAATAATTATAACGAACAATAAAATAAAAGCCATTACATCTTAAACGATAATTTTATTGATATTAATTCGGACATTACAAACAGGAAAAATACATTTTCCAAATCTGATACCGAAACCCGGGAAATATGTATATGGTCATATATAGATTCCCTTTCGCCAGATCATCTTCCACCCGACTCAGCACACATAAATAGTCCCACGGTCATTGGAATGCGCGGAGGTGACGGATGACACCTTTTCATCGTCACCTTATCCGCTGACGGATGACACCTTTTCATCGTCACCTTATCCGCTGACGGATGACACCTTTTCATCGTCACCTTATCCGCTGCATTCCACAACATACATATGTATCTTGATGTCACCACTGGGATGCATGCTGAGTTCGGTGGCGTGTCTGGAGTTAGTCGTTAGTCTCAGTTCAACAAGCGTGCGAGCGTACGAATAAATAATTTGCTCAAAAGAAAAAGGAGAATTGTTTTTTTATTCAATTCAATTTGGTACATTTTAACTAACAAATAACTGGCGACGAGGATAAACTTATAAAAATAGTTAAAAATAATCCGAACGCAGAAATAATAAGAATAAAAATAGTTAAAGTGCAAAAAAAAAAAAAAAAAAAGAATAAACATATCTATATAAATAATAAAATAAAGAAACGAAAAAGAAACTAGAATAAAACAATCAAGTGAAACGAAACCAAAAACAGTGCTACAAGAAAAAAAACAATTAATTTTCAACAAAAAAAAAAAAAAACAAAAAAGAAGAAGTGCAGAAAAATAAAACAAGAAGCAGCAAAAGGAGAAGAAGCAGTAAAAGGAGAAGGAGCAGCAAAAGGAGAAGAAGCAGCAGTAAGAAATTCATATGTATTTATAGTTATAGTTTTTTTTCAAAAAAAAAAAAAAAAGAGAATTGTTTGTTGTGGAATAAGTATATTTGTTATTAGTGTACAGAGTTTATTTAAAATGGATCATGCAACAATTGAGGCATTTAACTTCGTTTTGAATTGTATCAAAAATGTTGTACCATTCGAAGGTGATCCAAACCACTTGCCTGATTTCATCTGCCAGGTAGAAAATATTATTCCCCATTTAAGCCATTTTGACGAGAGCGGAAAACGCATGTTGTTCGACTACATGCGCAATAAATGTGTTGGGCGAACTAGGGCGATACTACACAGTTACGGGACACTCACGGACTGGACTCAACTCAAAGACGCTTTAGCAAAAAATTTCGGTGAAAAAGATAGTAGTATAACGTTAATGGACAAATTGAAAATGTGCAGGCTATCGTCGACAATAGAACGCTATTACTTTGACATTAAAAAAATAACTACTAGGCTTCACAACAGAATATTAACAAATAGAGATCTATCTTTCACTGCAAGAGAGGTCAATCGGATAGCTCTGCAGATTTTTAGAGAAAATTTACCCGAACCGACGAAAACGTTGATCTTCAGCAAAAACCCTGACAACTTAGAAGACGCATTTAATATTATTTTGGAAGCTAGACATCAGAATTATACTGCACATGTTTCTAGTCAAAACACAAACTTTAACCATACACAACATACAAATAGAGATAATCAACAAAACTATAACAGATACGACGGTAAAAGTAGGAATTATAATGAACATAATTTTAGACCGAATAGATTTGCCCAAAGTTATCAGCCGAATTATCAGATAAGCCCAAATCAAAATCAATTTGCATTTAGAAATAATAATGAATATAATCGGAATTTTAATAGGAATCCAAACCAGCCCCAATGGCAAAAACCTCATAGTACTACAAATTATCAAAGATCCGGAAATACTAATAGAAGTCAAAATATGAGTTATCGTACGATATCAACGAACCATACTAGAAATTTCCGAAACCAACAGAATGGTAGTGTAAATAGCTTAGATCCTATGGAAATAGGAAATTTTTCGGAGGTGGCCTCAAACAGCTACCCTATATAAAAATTAAAAGTCAGGTTAGACCCCTTTATTTCATAGTCGATACTGGTGCAGAAATCAGTACCGTCAATCCCAATTTATGTAAAATAATAAAATAAATAAATCAATGGGCAATACATGTTTTATTAAAACGCGATGTAGGTTTCCAATTTTTAAAGAATTTAACGAGAATGAGGAAGTTTTCGGAGAGTTCTTAGAATTCGACTTAAAAAGCAATTTTGACGGGATCGTAGGCAGCAATATTTTAAAAAAGTTAAATGCAGTTATAGATTATCCAAATAAACAATTAATTACGAGAAACGCAGTTCAGAGAATATATTTTAGTAAGGAAGAAGAAGATTACGACAATATTGCCTACACAAACAACGCTATAGAGATATTTAGTAACGAAATAAGTAAAGATAACCTCTTTGATTTTATTGAAACTAATCACCTCAATCATCAAGAAAGGAAATTATTATTTCAGGTAATTAGACAAAATAAAAATGCATTTTATCAAGAAAACGATGATTTGACTTTTACGAACGAAGTTAAACATCGCATAATAACAAAGCATGAACAACCGGTCTATTCTAGATTGTATAGGTACCCGCAAATACATCGCGATGAGGTTAATAAACAAATCGAAGAAATGCTCCAACAAGGGATAATTAAAGAATCTTACAGTCCTTATAACAGTCCAATTTGGGTGGTCCCCAAAAAGGTAGACGCAACAGGCAGGCAAAAATGGCGTATTGTGATCGACTATCGTAAGTTAAATGACATTACGATAGAAGATCGGTTTCCTATTCCAAATATCGAAGAGATATTTGACAAATTAGGACGATGCCAATATTTTACCACCCTAGATCTCGCTAAAGGCTTTCATCAAATTGAAATGCATCCTAGCGATAGACATAAAACTGCGTTTTCCACCGCGAACGGACATTACGAATTTCTTCGTATGCCCTTTGGTCTTCGCAACGCACCTGCCACGTTTCAAAGACTTATTAACAATGTACTCAAAGAGTATATTGGAAAAATATGTCTCGTTTACCTGGATGACATACTCATTTATTCGACTAGTATTGAGGAGCATATGGAATCATTAAATCTTATTCTTAAACGCTTAAATCAGGTAAATTTAAAAATCCAATTAGAAAAATGTAGTTTTTTAAAAAGAGAAACCGAATTTTTAGGGCACATTGTTACCCCAGAAGGGATTAAGACTAATCCGAAGAAAGCGGAAGCAATTGAAAGAATAAAGCTTCCTAGAACTCAAAAAGAGATTAGGTCGTTTTTAGGTATCACTGGATACTATCGCCGGTTTATCAAAGATTACTCCAAAATTGCCCAAAAATTGCACAAAATTCTTAAAGAAAAATTCTAAAATTAATTTCAAAGACAAAGATTATATAGAAGCGTTTGAAAAACTTAAAATTTTAATAAAAAATGATCCCATTTTAGTACACCCAGATTTTACTAAAAAGTTTACATTAACAACCGATGCAAGTAACTATGCTCTTGGTGCGGTGTTAATGCAAAACAACAGAGCGATTAGCTATGCAAGTTGTTCCCTCAATGGACACGAACAACGATATAGTACTATTGAAAAGGAACTTTTAGCCATAGTGTGGGCCACGAAATATTTTAGGCCGTACCTTTTCGGTAGGAAATTTACGTTAAAAACAGATCACAGACCTTTAACATGGTTAAATTCGTTAAGAGAGCCAGCCAAATAGCAAATTACAACGTTGGAAAATTAAGCTGAACGAATTTGACTTTGACATAGAATATATTAAAGGGAAAGAAAACGTAGTAGCAGATGGATTGAGTAGAATAAATTACGAAAATGAAGTGATAATAAACCTTAATGAACTTTTTGATTTCAATACCGTTCACAGTGCGTGTACTGATAGTACAGGTTTCATTCCTATTACCGAAAAACCTTTGAATATCTTTAAAAACCAAATTGTCTTAGAAAAAAACGATAAAGAATTAGTAACAATAAAAATTAAATTTAAAAAAGTTAGGAACATTGTAAAGGTAAGTCCAGAAAGTGATCTTTTGAACATTATGAAAGGTATTATACCAGACAAAGGTTTGCTTGCCGTATACTGCCCAGATTTAGAATTATTTCTTAAATTTCAAGAACTATATAGAAATTTTTTTGCACAAAATTGTATTGTACACATTTTAAAAAGCAATATATTATTGGAAGACATAGTTGATAAAGAAAAGCTACTAAAAATTATTGAAAAAGAACATTTTAGAAACAATCATAGGGGGATAAATGAGGTATTCGAGGAGCTTATTATCCGAATTTTCAAAAAGAAATTCAAAAATTTATTAACAATTGTGAGATATGTAATACAGCTAAGTTTGATAGACATCCCGTTAAACATAAATTCAGTCTAACTGCAACCCCTAAAAAGCATAATGAGATTATCCATGTTGATATTTGGTTTCCTCAAAGAAACGTTATGTATTTGACGACCATAGATAAACTTACAAAATACGCAACTGCACATCAGTTAAAAGACAGGTCATGGGTATCAATTCTACAAGCACTTAAATTCAGATTTCAGTACCTAGGAAAACCAGATTTAATAGTTACCGACAATGAATTAGGTACCACTATAATTAAACAATTCCTAGTTGAAAATGAGATTCAGTTACATTTGACAACCCCATACTTGAAAACGGGTAACTCTGATGTAGAGAGACTGCATTCTACATTAAACGAACATGTCAGATTATTCAACGCTGATAAAACAAATAAAGACGATATAAACGATAAAGTATTTAAAGCCATAGTATATTATAACAACTCAATACATTCAACGACAAAGCGCAGACCGATAGATTTCTTAAATAACTGCTTATCAGAAGTAGATATCCAACAGATTTCTAATCGTTTGCACCTAGAGAAAGTGAATAAAATAAGCCGTACTAATAAAAATAGAAAACATGTAGAGGACTTTCAAAATAATTTTGTTGTTAAAAATAGAAGAGGAAAATCTGATCCCAAGTATGTAAAAATTAAAAATTATACTATCCAACATGATCATATAGTCAATAGTGACAATCCCAAAAATAAATATTATAAAAGTCAAGTAAGGCGAAAAAACAAATATCAAAATTAACAATGAAATAGAATAGCATTTTATAACTTTTAGTATCAGACAAATTACACCCCACTCTTTTTTTTTACAGAGCAAATGTGAAATTCACCTTCGCATTCATTTTCTTGTTCAAACTGAACCGAGCTGATTTTAGATTAGAACAAGTAACCTCTCAAGCAGGGTACACGATGATAAAGCAGGGATCATTAAATCTCATAGTAGGATACGATAAAATTCTTCACGTGGTAAAGTTAGATAGTTATCGAAAAATTATAGAACAAGTGCAAGAAGCAATTGAGGACAATTTTCAAAACTTCGGAGACATGAAACTAAAACAAATACTGACTTACGCACTCAACAACACGCGCTCTAAGCTTAACACAATTGTTCCACGTTCTCGACAAAAAAGAGGTTTATTCAATATCGCAGGAAAGGGATTCAATTTTTTGTTTGGAGTAATGGACGATGATGAGAGGACAATGATAGAAGATCATCGAGTAATAGATGAGAATAATCATATTGCTATAACTGAACTAAATAAACAAATAGGGATAAATAACGACATACAAAATAATTTAAATATTTTAAGCCTTAGAATTAACAAACATCAAAAGATTTTGGATAATTTTATTAACTATACCAATAGACAACAGATGCACTTGGCAAAAAATTTGCAAACAAGCCAAATAAATACCGATATATTACTACTAAATAACGAAATTGAAAAACTTCAAGATAATATTGTATTTTCTAAGCTAGGTATTTTAGGAAGAAATATTTTAACAGAAGAAGAAAATGTAAGATTCAATGTAAATATTCAGAAATTAGAGAATATTAAGAGTAATTTCATAGTATACGAGAATAAGATCGCCTTTATAATTAAGATTCCAATTTTTTCTTCCGAAAAATACGATAAAATATTATTATTACCTGTACCTAACTCTGAAGGAAATGAAATTGTAATAGTAAGAAATAATTATATTTCAATTAACAGTACAGCCTACGATGATGATAATGAGCTCTATATAAAAAAAATGAAAAAAAGTGTAAACTGTGTTCAAAACCTGTTCAAAAATTCATATCAATATTGTAAAACCACTAGAAATAATGATCCCGAAATTATAGAATTAAGTGAGGACCTAATATTTGCCAAAAACATATATAACACGAATTTAACTAATACATGTAATAATTTGAATTATCAATTATCACAAAATAGTCTAATATATTTTAGTGACTGCAGAATCAAAATAAATGGAACCGTTTATATTAATGAACAAACCACAATCAATCAAAATGTAATATTTCCAAATTATAATAAACTAACTGTAATGAAAAAGGAAATAGAACTTGAAGACATAAGCCTAAAGCAAATACAAAATCGAAAAAATATCGAAGAGCTCATATATAATAATCATGTAAAACATACTATATCTTATTCGCTTATTATACTTATTTGTATACTTGTTATTTTGTTAATAATAAACGCATACGGAACTAAGAAAACATCAACGAAAGCAGTGGAGCCCGATCGCTCTCAGGAGAGGACCGATCTTGAGGAGGGAGGGGTCATATATAGACTCCCTTTCGCCAGATCATCTTCCACCCGACTCAGCACACATAAATAGTCCCACGGTCATTGGAATGCGCGGATGTGACGGATGACACCTTTTCATCGTCACCTTATCCGCTGACGGATGACACCTTTTCATCGTCACCTTATCCGCTGCATTCCACAACATACATATGTATCTTGATGTCACCACTGGGATGCATGCTGAGTTCGGTGGCGTGTCTGGAGTTAGTCGTTAGTCTCAGTTCAACAAGCGTGCGAGCGTACGAATAAATAATTTGCTCAAAAGAAAAAGGAGAATTGTTTTTTTATTCAATTCAATTTGGTACATTTTAACTAACAAATAACTATATGCAGATTGTGTATCATGTCTATACGCTTATGATGGAAATCACTAGTCGTGCGTCATACAGAGTTCAAGTGACCTAAACTCCGAAAGCTCTAGTTTATCCGAGAACTGTGATCGTGATGTTATCGAGGAAGAACTTATTGTGCTGTGGAACATGCTATGTACGTATAATTATCCGTGACAAAAGCACGGTTCCTCCAAATTCACACCACACATTTCAAACATTTGTCCTTGAGCTTTATTAACGGTCATTGCAAAGGACAAACGCTCCAGAAATTAAAGACGTTTGAATTGAAATTACATATTTGTTGGTGTTAATGGAATCCGCGGTATCAGTACAACTTCTTCTTTTGCTTTTCTGGTGAGAACTGTTGCTTCGATCAATATTGGGCATTAATTTTTTCAAATAAAGTCTCGAAACGATGCGGTGGCTTACCGGACGGTTCCAAAAATTTCAAAAATTAAATCGGATAATTTACCGCGTCTTTTTTATTTGTAGCGGTATAATCGATTTGTATGATACCAAGTAACTGGCAATTTCTGTTGAATCCGAAAATAGATGTCATTAACATTTGCATTTTTTGGTGCCAAAATTCCGCGTTCTCTTAACCAAACATTGTTTTTATAGATTTAAGCAATGTTTGGAAAAACGCGATCAACTAGTTCTTCTTTTGATGTTAAAATTGTGCAAAAGTTATATGGTAACGTGATAGAGCCATTTATATCACTTGCAATTTTGCCATCGCCAATCTACAGCAATAGCTTTGAAAAGTCACGTGCTGATTGATCATTTTGAAGACGCACACGCATATTTATGTCAAGCAATAACTTCTGTACATTTTCAAACATGCATTAATCTCATCAGCTGGGGTTGACCTGGGAATGACGACCAACGTTTGCAGAAAATCACCAGATAGCAATATTAATGCACCGCCGAACGACTGTTGACTTACAAGTAGATCCTGTAATGTTCGACTCAATGCTTCCAAAGATTTTTTATGGGCTTCTTGCAAAACTTTGACCATTCCAGAATGTCTTGAAATATTACACGTTCGAGTTTCAACAGCTTGTATACTTAATAACAATTTTATAGCGGAATATGCGGTTCGGCCACCATCTAATAATGTAGCTGCAATACCAGAAGAAACAAGTGCCAATGCAATTTTTCGCCTGGATCGAATTGTGGCTAAGATTAATGAAATAAGAAATGTTTTACCAATACCACCGGGAGCATACAAAAAAATAGAATCCACCAGTGTTGTTAATGACAGCTTGCATGATTCTATCATATGCATTCTTTTGCTGAACATTCAATTGTGGAATGTGTGTTTGCACAAACGCACACCATTCATCACATTCGAATTGCTGTTCACGTTGCAATCATCGCTCAAATAAATCATGTATTGGACGATTTAGTGCGATCATGCCTAATTTTCCTAATGTTTTATTTGCAATCATTAGGCAAATATCTTCAATCAATATCAAAGACTCATTATACATTTCTAATGTACATAAGTACCAAATCAGGATCCATCGAACGATGGTGAAGTCGAATCAAAATGTCTTCAGCCATTAAATCTTTATATTTATTCCACAATTCAAGCGGGTTTGATTGATAAGGCACGAGTATGATAACTTGGCCGCCAAGATTTGATAACGGGATTTTGTAGGGAGGTCAAAAACAAGCACTTTTTACTATGTGGGGAGGGGAGGGGGGGGGGTCTGTCTCCCCGCGTTTAGGAGGTAGGGGCACTTTTAGGGAAAATGGTTTAAATTGGGAAGAAAATATATTAAAAAACAACGGCAACACGTACAGTAAAGTGCTTTTCAGCATTTGAAAGCCAGAAGTTTGTTCTATAATCCTGCATTTAAATTAAATTGTTCATGTTAATGGTTTTTGAGAAATTCACATTTAAAGTCCAAATTTTGATAAAAAACCTGAAAAATAAAAGTTTAAACCGATTGTTCTCAAAATTTTGAAATGAAATTGTAAATTAGCTTATATATGTTCCATGTAACTATCAGTTCTTAATCGAACACAAAAAACCGCATGGTTCTATATCTTCTAGTTTTTGAGAAAATCGAAAATAACTAAAACTACTTTTCTATGAAATTTTTATTTTTTGCTTACTTACATAAATAAATCAGTGCTAGCTTCCAACATTACAATATATAAACAGTAAAGTATGTAAGGGGGGGCATGCTGCCCCCCTGCAACCCCCCTGCTTGGCCGCTATAGGAATTGGGGTTGGTGCGAGGTTGGGTACATGCAAAGTTTCTTTTGCATTCACAGAAACAGTATTTAAAAAAACTCAAATTTATTCTATTTATCCAATGTCCACTAAATACATATATATGTATATAAGTAGCCCAAAGTTCCAAACTTACAATTTTCAAATATTAAAATGTAATGCATTATGAAAAATTCACATAAACTTGGCACTACTGCTCGACTGCAGCAAATATAGGGTCCGCCAAATAACTTTTTTTTTTTTTGAAAATGCTATAAAAAAAACTACTGAATATTTTCTCAAATTTCTTTTTTTATTTGAAAGTACAATCCTTCCGGTTAATAATGGAAAATAATTTCATCAAATGGCTGCCTCGGCTGGCCATGCAGTAGCCTACACGATCGGTCCAATTTTTAAGCACATTATCGATTGTGTGCTGCTGTATTTCACCAATGGCTTCACGAATATTGTCCTTTAAAGCGTCAATTGTCTCTGGCTTGTCGGCGCAACATTTATCTTTGACGGCACCCCACAAATAATAGTCCAACGGTGTCAAATCGCAGCTCCGAGGTGGCCAAACGACATCAGCTCTGCGGCTGATAATGCGATCTTCAAAAACAGGGCGCAAAACATCGACTGTAGCTTCGGCTGTGTGGCACGTAGCGCCGTCCTGTTGAAACCAAATGTTGCCAATATCCTCCTCTTCAATTTTTGTGAACAAAAATTCGTTCAACATGGCCCGATAATGATCGCCATTGACTGTAACGGCCACTCCTTGCTCATTTTCGAAGAGAAATGGCCCAATTATGCCTCTGGACCAAAATCCGCACCAAACAGTGGCTCGTTTTGGGTGCACCGGCTTTTCAATGTATGCGTGCGGGTTTTCTGTGCCCCAAATGCGACAATTTTGCTTGTTTACATACCCGCCAAGATCAAAATGAGCTTCATCTGAAAAGATGATTTTTTTGGCAAAATCGGCATCTTCTGTAAGTCGATCGCAGGCCCACTTAGCGAAGCGTTGTTCAAGCGTACACACAACCATATTCGTTCAGCGGAAGGATAAAACTAATTATCTGTCAAATCAGACATGAGCTAAGTGTTACCATTCACGAAATAAGCACTACTTGAAAAAAAAAAACGTTAGATGGCGGACCCTTTATATATAATTTCTTAATATCAATTTGTACCGTTGGTTTTTGTTCGTTAATGAAAAGGTGGTACTAGTTATTGTTTATTAAGGTCATTCGTTGTTCAACTTTTGTAGGAGCGAAGTGTTTTTTTTTCTCTAAATAAAAAATGGCGTTTAAACATCCACTACTCCATCCCAAATTGAATAATTTTTCAATATTTTCTTCTTTCGGTGATTTAGTGTCGACCAACGAAAAAAGCATTACTTTTTTCGAAGAAATTGGTTTAATACCAAATAAAAATTTAACTCCCGCATTGTGTTGCAACATTCTTATGAAAGTGGAAAAAAATAATAGTTGTTGATCGAGCGGAGCGAGAGCAATCACCCACTTTTTGGCCTAGCGCGTGCATGTACGGGGAATATAGTGGTCCGAAAACGATTTCGGACTAATCTTGTACGCACTAAATGTAGATATCGGCTATAACCACACATGTGTGCAGCATGTCATTCGATAGATCTAGGTCTGTAGATGAGCCATAAATTATCAAATGAAATTGTTTGATTGAAAAATAGTGAGAAATAACGAAGTAAAGTTTAGAAAAGTGCCATAGACTTTTGCAGGCACGTGCAATCAAAATTGTCAAAGCTTCAGAACAACACGTTTCTCTTGATCTTAAATCTAATTCTCTTGATTCTCTATGATCTTAAATCTAAACGTCCTTGCAAGTAGACAATTAATTTGATGTATCACACTTAGCTATATGTATAGGGTCCGCCAAATAACTTTTTTTTTTTTTGAAAATGCTATAAAAAAAACTACTGAATATTTTCTCAAATTTCTTTTTTTATTTGAAAGTACAATCCTTCCGGTTAATAATGGAAAATAATTTCATTCAAATGGCTGCCTCGGCTGGCCATGCAGTAGCCTACACGATCGGTCCAATTTTTAAGCACATTATCGATTGTGTGCAGCTGTATTTCACCAATGGCTTCACGAATATTGTTCTTTAAAGCGTCAATTGTCTCTGGCTTGTCGGCGTAACACTTATCTTTGACGGCACCCCACAAATAATAGTCCAACGGTGTCAAATCACAGCTCCGAAGTGGCCAAACGACATCAGCTCTGCGGCTGATAATGCGATCTTCAAAAACAGGGCGCAAAACATCGAGTGTAGCTCCGGCTGTGTGGCACGTAGCGCCGTCCTGTTGAAACCAAATGTTGCCAATATCCTCCTCTTCAATTTTTGTGAACAAAAATTAGTTCAACATGGCTCCAATAACGATTGCCATTGACTGTAACGGCCCCTCCTTGCTCATTTTCGAAGAAAAATGGCCCAATTATGCCTCTGGACCAAAATCCGCACCAAACAGTGGCTCGTTTTGGGTGCACCGGCTTTTCAATGTATGCGTGCGGGTTTTCTGTGCCCCAAATGCGACAATTTTGCTTGTTTACATACCCGCCAAGATCAAAATGAGCTTCATCTGAAAAGATGATTTTTTTTGGCAAAATCGGCATCTTCTATAAGTCGATCGCAGGCCCATTTAGCGAAGCGTAGTTCAAGCGTATACACAACCATATTCGTTCAGCGGAAGGATAAAACTAATTATCTGTCAAATCAGACATGAGCTAAGTGTTACCATTCACGAAATAAGCACTACTTGAAAAAAAAAACGTTAGATGGCGGACCCTTTATTTACTTGAGAGTATTGGTTATGATTGTAATTTGATAAAACAACAAATTTGCTCGCTCGATCAAAAATTTTCAGTAGCGGAGTTAAGCCCGCGCAGACTGATCTGCCTAGTAAGTTTAATTGGAGGTGGCGTTATGCACAAAAAACTTCTAAAAAAAAGGTGACAAAAACTGTTATAATACAATAAACCCATCCATCGGCACATTTTTCCATGGGCCTTATTGTCGACTTGAAATTCGCGAAGTGCTAGCTATTATTATTTCTTTTGTAATGAAAATACCTGTGAATACGGTTTTTCAGGTAAATAAATATAATCTGAAAATTAGGGATTTTTTAACTGTTATTATTGTGTTTTTTTTATTTTAAAATTAGCATTTAATCACTTGGCGCCATCAGGACCAAAAATATACTTTAAGTAAATCTACCATAATAGACTATTTCAACTATTGTCGCGGGATAGCCGAAGTGATAACTTCTCACGTTGAGGTAGACATTGGCGGCGAAGGCAAGACGGTACAAATTGATGAAACCTTTCTCACAAAAAGGAAATAGCATAGGGGTCGAGTTAGAGAACAGATGACCTACGTAGTGTTGGGACTATTCTGCAAGGAAGACAAGGTCGGGCGCTGTTTTAAAGTAAACTCGAAATGCAAGCGAGATTTGTGCACTTTCATCCACAAGTACGTAAACCACAACACCAGTCGCATTTGTACCGACAGTGCACACCAGTACATAGGAGCTGAAAGAATGTTTACTGCTTCAACAATCCATGCAGTGACGAACCACACCATAGGGGAATATGTTGATAAAACCGATGCGACCAACACAATAAACGATCTTGAAAACCAAAACAAGCTTCTTAAAAAAAACATTATATGTCGCAAAACAACAGACCCAACACCAATACATGGCACTATTTTTCTATCGAAAATACTGCCTAGAAAGGAAATATAAGGATGACTTGGGTTCGCAAATAATGGAGTTTTTATTAGATATAAAAAAAGTTTACCCCTGTTATACCGATAGTGATATAAGTGAGGGTTTACAATTAAAAGACATCGATCCTCCCACCCCTCCGAGCGAAAATTTGGAAAGTGTTTTACCGCCATAACATCCTCGGCTTCTCACCATAAACGAGGAACTCAACGAACTCGACAGTAATCGTACGGACGATGATTTTATTGACGAGACTTACACACCTTTTTAATACATTTTGACCTTTTTTAACTAACTATGACTGACTAACTCCTGACTAACTGACAAAATGACTGACCCAGACGCGGAATGCCTTCCAATTCTACCTCCTCGTGGTGCATTCTGGGTAACGCTAAATGAATTGCTGTACTGAACTAACAAAGATACATTATGTCTATTAACATTACTCCTTAAAATCCCTCGTGCAGGAACGGGTTAAGAATATCCCTGCAGCGATACCTATCGCTTGTCGTAAAAGGCGACTAAACTAAAGGTAAACAAAAATCACATCTAGGCAATTTAGAAAACACCAAGGTGAGCTTAGGGACACATATACCACCATTAAACTGCCCCACAAGTGTGCATGCAAATCAGTTGGTTGACACGACTGGAGATCACCGGTGTTGTAAGAGTAAGATCAATCAAAAAAAAAAATAAAAAATCTGGAGCATGCCCGTGTCAAAAAGGAAGGGAAGAATGAAAACGGTCAAACCGTAGCATTATGGAAAAGAACGCTAAAAGGAAAAGCACTACCCCGCCAGGCACTACTAATGGTCGTGATCCTGGGACGAGCAGCAATGCTCGGGTCAGAGCTATAGGATTTCCGGGGGATAGCAAAGTAATGCAACGGCGTAAGCCACATTTAAAAGTCGCGAGTTGGAACGTTGGAAGCATGAGTGGGCGCAGCTATGAGCTTGAAGAAATGATGGTTAGAAGGCGAGTAGACATCCTGTGCGTACAAGAGACGAAATGGCGAAACACCGGTAATCGGGCACGTTTCTTGGACGTTAAAACAAAAGCCTACAAGATGTTTAACTATGGATTGGAACAAGGAAAAAACAGAATCGCCATCATCCTTGCGGCAGAGTTACTTGACAACGTCTTAACCATTTCAAAGTCCAGTGACCGTTTGATGGCTCTCAAATTGGTGATGCATGGTGAGGTGTGGAACATCGTAAGCGCATATGCCCCTCAAGTAGGATGCGAACAAAAAGAAAAAGATGCATTCTGGCTAGATTTCCACAACCTTGTCAAAATCATCCCAAAGGAAGAGCTTTTGTTTGTTGGGGGAGATTTAAACGGACATATCGGGAAGACAAGCGAAGACTATGAAGGCTACCACGGAGGGCTGGGATACGGCACCAGGAACTCTTCAGGTGAAGATATCCTAAACATGTGCAAGTCGTACGGTCTTATAGTGCTAAATACCATGTTCGTCAAACAAGCCGGCACCTGATCACTTATAGCAGCGGCGGAAATGAAACTCAAATAGACTATCATTTGGTATCCAGTTTCATGAAGCCACGAGCTAAAGATTGCAAAGTGATCCTGGGAGACGCGATCGCCCCTCAACACCGTCTCCTCCTGACTGAATTTTTTATGGATGCGAGAAAGAAGTCAAAGCAGCAAACGAAGGTGTCTGAGAGAATCAAGTGGTATAAGCTGGATAAAGGAAAAGGCGAAGCTTTTATTACCATCATGGAAAACTACCTCTCTTCCATTATCGATGAGGTCGGTAATGAGGAATGCAGAGCACAAGACATGTGGGATTCCCTACAACAATCTGGCCTGGAGAAAGCCAAATCACTGCTCGGAACATCTAAAGGCCCCTACCAACACGCAAAAGAAACCTGGTGGTGGACAGACGAAGCCAAAGCAGTGATACACGAAAAGAAAATGGCTTTCCAAGCTTGGTCAAAGTGCTCTTCTACTAATAGAGAGGAAAAAGCTCGCCGTGAAAAGGTATATAGATGTTGCAAAGGTATCGCGAAGAAAAAATGCGCCGAATTCAAAGCGAAAAGCATGGAAGGCCTCTATCAGGAGTTGGAAGAAATATCGTCTTCCGCGTCTGACAGGAACCAGGCTACCCAGGAGCTTCGACAAAACAATTTGAACAAAGGAGCAAATATCTTTAAGATAGCCGCCCAGAGAAGAAGAAATGCTCAGGAGATTCGTTTCCCAAAGTTTATTAACAATGCTGAAGGCCAACTCCTTGTGGAAGACGAAAAAATTCTCCACAGATGGCGACAGTATTGCGAGGAACTTCTGAACGAACAGTTTCCCCGAGTGTACTTTCCAAGAGCCGCCCCGAATCATGCCGAAATACCCGACATCACAGTCGAAGAAGTTCGGTACGCGGTTAAAAACTCCAAGAAAAGAAAAGCTGTTGGGCCGGACGGGATACCCTCTGAGTTCTGGAAAAAGATGGGAGACATCGGATCTAGATGGCTCATGGTTCTTATCTCCAAACTTATGAGAGGCGACACTATGCCTAATCAATGGAGGGAAAGTTATCTTCTTCCATTGCACAAAGGAAAGGGTGATACGCGAAATTGTGATAACTACCGTTCTGTCAAGCTGATGTCGCACACCATGAAGATCGTTGAACGGGTATTAGATAGCCGACTGCGGAAAATAATACGACTATCTGATGACCAGTGCGGGTTTGTCTCGGGTAAATCAACAACAGATGCAATCCAAAGTATAAGGATCATGATGGAAAAGCATCGTGATTCTTCAAAGGACTTGCATATGGTGTTGGTTGATTTCGAGAAGGCCTTTGACCGGCAACCAAGAGATCTTTTATGGGTAGCGCTAAGACAAAAAGGAGTTCCAGAAACCTACGTGCGAGTGATTATGGACATGTACGAGAGAGCAACGACAAGAGTAAGATGCACCGCAGGAGTCACCGAAGAGTTCGCAATCAAAGTCGGTGTACACCCAGGGAGCGTCCTCAGCCCACTGCTTTTTATAGCAGTCCCTGATTACTTGCTTGAAGGAAAAGTGACGGACCCCAATGTGCACCAGCTATTCTTTGCTGACGATGGGGCCATTATAAGTGATGATCAGGCGTCCCTACAACGAGCACTTGATGTGTGGGTGGACATTTTTGAGGGACACGGGTATCGTATTAGTTCAAAGAAGACAGAGTATCTGTGCTGCCCGTTCTCTGACCCTCATCAGCCTATTCCAGACATTTACTTGAATGGAAGAGTGCTTCCCAAGTGTGAAAAGTTTAAGTATCTGGGATCTATGATTAATAGAGAAGCAACTTGTGATGACGACATCAAACATCGCGTAAGCGTAGGGTGGATGAAGTGGCGGGAAAACTCCGCCATCTTCTGTGATCGAAAAATGCCCCCTAAGCTGAAAGGAAGGCTCTACACTTCAGTTGTACGTCCGGCGCTCACATACGGTTCACAATGCTGTACAATGCACAAAAAGTATGAGAGCAAATTAACGGCAACTGAGATGAAGATGCTTCGCATGACAGCGGGAGTAACAAAGCGTGACAGAATTAGAAGTTCAAAGATCCGAGGAAGCCTCCACGTAAAAGAAACCATCACAAGAAAGATAGAGCGCGACCGACTCAGTTGGTATTGCCATGTTCAAAGGAGAGATCCTTTGAACCCCGTCCAAAAGGCGTTATCAATCAACATTCCAATTTCAACACGCAAAAAAGGCAGGCCGAAAAACAATTGGTGCAAACAAACACCAGCATTTGATTGGCCTCAGCGATGAAGTAATCCCAAACCGGGAAGCCTGCCGCTACTTTCTGAGGTCAAACCGGCGGACCCCACAAGCGGACCAGTAAGAATGCAGTTAGGTGGGAAGGTTATGGTCCTACACTTCTGACCATAACAACGCCGGAGAAAAAAGGAAAAGAAGACTTAAGAAGGCGTCTTTTTCTTAGGTTTTGACCTATTTTTGCCGAACTTTGCAGACCGTTAGAAAATTTCTGTATTGCATTTAATAGCTTATAAGAAGCCCTTAAAGGCGGTGGTATCGCTGCACCGATAGGTGTAAGGACGCCAGAGTTGTTGATATTTTATATGGTAGTTACCAACTCCAGAAGGTGTCTTTTTCTTAGGTTTTGACCTATTTTTGCCGAAATTGCAGACCGTTAGAAAAATTCTGTATTGCATTTGATAGCATATAAGATGCCCCTAAAGACGGTGGTTTCGCTGCATCGATAGGTGTAAGGACGCCAGTGTTACTGACATTTTATATAGTAGTTACCAACTCCAGAAGATGTCTTTCTCTTAGGTTTTGACCTAATTTTGCCGAATTTTGCAGACAGTAAAATATATTCTGTATTGCATTTAATAGCTTATAAGATGCCCTTAAAGGCGGTGGTATCGCTGCACCGATAGGTGTAAGGACGCCAGAGTTATTGACATTTTATATGGTAGTTACCAACTCCAGAAGGTGTCTTTTTCTTAGGTTTTGACCTATTTTTGCCGAACTTTGCAGACCGTTAGAAAAATTCTGTACTGCATTTAATAGCTTATAAGATGCCCTTAAAGACGGTGGTATCGCTGCATCGATAAGTGTAAGGCCGCCAGTGTTGCTGACATTTTATATAGTAGTTAGCAACTCCAGAAGACGTCTTTTTCTTAGGTTTTTGCATGTTTTTGCCGAACTTTGCAGACCGTTAGAAAAATTGTGTATCGCATTTGATAGCATATAAGATGCCCTTAAAGACGGTGGTATCGCTGCACCGTTAGGTGTAAGGATGCCAGAATTATTGACATTTTATATAGTAGTTACCAACTCCAGAAGGTGACTTTTTCTTAGGTTTTGACTTATTTTTGCCGAACTTTGCAGACCGTTAGAAAAATTCTGTATTGCATTTGATAGCATATAAGATGCCCTTAAAGACGGTGGTATCGCTGCACCGATAGGTGTAAGGATGCCAGAGTTATTGGCATTTTAAATAGTAGTTAGCAACTCAAGAAGGCGTCTTTTTCTCAGGTTTTGACCTATTTTTGCCGAATTTTGCAGACCTTTAGAAAAATTCTGTATTGCATTTGATAGCATATAAGATGCCCTTAAAGACGGTGCTATCGCTGCACCGCTAGGTGTAAGGACGCCAGAGTTATTGACATTTTATATAGTAGTTAGCAACTCAAGAAGGCGTCTTTATATTAGGTTTTGACCTATTTTTGCCGAACTTTGCAGACCGTTAGAAAAATTCTGTATTGCATTTAATAGCTTATAAGATGCCCTTAAAGATGGTGCTATCGCTGCACCGATAGGTGTAAGGACGCCAGAGTTATTCACATTTTATATAGTAGTTAGCAACTCAAGAAGGCGTCTTTATCTTAGGTTTTGACCTATTTTTGCCGAACTTTGCAGACCGTTAGAAAAATTCTGTATTGCATTTGATAGCATATAAGATGCCCTTAAAGGCGGTGGTATCGCTGCACCGATAGGTGTAAGGACGCCAGAGCTATTGACATTTTATATGGTAGTTACCAACTCCAGAAGGTGTCTTTTTCTTAGGTTTTGACCTATTTTTGCCGAACTTTGCAGACCGTTAGAAAAATTCTGTATTGCTTTTAATAGCCTATAAGATGCCCTTAAAAACGGTTGTATCGCTGCATCGATAGGTCTAACGACGACAAAGTTATTGACATTTTATATTGTAGTTAGCAAATCAAGAAGGCGTCTTTTTCTTAGGCTTTGACCTATTTTTGACGAACTTTGCCTACCGTTAGAAAAATTCTGTATTGCATTTATTAGCTTATAAGATGCCCTTAAAGGCGGTGGTATCGCTGCACCGATAGGTGTAAGGACGCCAGAGTTATTGACATTTTATATGGTAGTTACCAACTCCAGAAGGTGTCTTTTTCTTAGGTTTTGACCTATTTTTGCCGAACTTTGCAGACCGTTAGAAAAATTCTGTACTGCATTTAATAGCTTATAAGATGCCCTTAAAGACGGTGGTATCGCTGCATCGATAAGTGTAAGGCCGCCAGTGTTGCTGACATTTTATATAGTAGTTAGCAACTCCAGAAGACGTCTTTTTCTTAGGTTTTTGCCTGTTTTTGCCGAACTTTGCAGACCGTTAGAAAAATTGTGTATCGCATTTGATAGCATATAAGATGCCCTTAAAGACGGTGGTATCGCTGCACTGTTAGGTGTAAGGATGCCAGAATTATTGACATTTTATATAGTAGTTACCAACTCCAGAAGGTGACTTTTTCTTAGGTTTTGACTTATTTTTGCCGAACTTTGCAGACCGTTAGAAAAATTCTGTATAGCATTTAATAGCTTATAACATGCCCTTAAAGACCGTGGTATTGCCTCATCGATAGGTAAGGACGACAGAGTTATTTACATTTTAAATAGTAGTTAGCAACTCAAGAAGGCGTCTTTTTCTCAGGTTTTGACCTATTTTTGCCGAATTTTGCAGACCTTTAGAAAAATTCTGTATTGCATTTGATAGCATATAAGATGCCCTTAAAGACGGTGCTATCGCTGCACCGATAGGTGTAAGGACGCCAGAGTTATTGACATTTTATATAGTAGTTAGCAACTCAAGAAGGCGTCTTTATATTAGGTTTTGACCTATTTTTGCCGAACTTTGCAGACCGTTAGAAAAATTCTGTATTGCATTTGATAGCATATAAGATGCCCTTAAAGACGATGGTATCGCTGCACCGATAGGTGTAAGGACGCCAGAGTTATTGACATTTTATATAGTAGTTACCAACTCCAGATGGTGCCTTTTTCTTAGGTTTTGACCTATTTTTGCTGAACTTTGGAGACCGTTAGAAAAATTCTGTATTGCATTTAATAGCTTATTAGATGCCCTTAAAGATGGTGCTATCGCTGCACCGATAGGTGTAAGGACGCCAGAGTTATTCACATTTTATATAGTAGTTAGCAACTCAAGAAGGCGTCTTTATCTTAGGTTTTGACCTATTTTTGCCGAACTTTGCAGACCGTTAGAAAAGTTCTGTATTGCATTTAATAGCTTATAAGATGCCCTTAAAGGCGGTGGTATCACTTCATCGATAGGTCTAAGTACGACAGAGTTATTGACATTTTATATAGTAGTTAGCAACTCAAGAAGGCGTCTTTTCTCAGGTTTTGACCAATTTTTCCGAACTTTGCAGACCATTAGAAAAATTCTGTATTGCATTTGATAGCTTATAAGATGCCCTTAAAGACGGTGGTATCGCTGCATCGATAAGTGTAAGGCCGCCAGTGTTGCTGACATTTTATATAGTAGTTACCAACTCCAGAAGACGTCTTTTTCTTAGGTTTTTGCCTGTTTTTGCCGAACTTTGCAGACCGTTAGGAAAATTCTGTACTGCATTTCATAGCTTATAAGATGCTCTTAAAGACGGTGGTATCGCTGCATCGATAGGTCTAAGGACGACAGAGTTATTGACATTTTATATAGTAGTTAGCAACTCAAGAAGGCGTCTTTTTCTCAGGTTTTGACCTATTTTTTCCGAACTTTGCAGACCTTCAGAAAAATTCTGTATTGCATTTGATAGCACATAAGGTGGCCTTAAAAACGGTGGTATCGCTGCACCGATAGGTGTAAGGACGCCAGAGTTATTGACATTTTATATAGTAGTTACCAACTCCAGAAGGTGACTTTTTCTTAGGTTTTGACCTATTTTTGCCGAACTTTGCAGACTGTTAGAACAATTCTGTGTTGCATTTAATAGCATATAAG
Source organism: Merodon equestris (assembly GCA_958301585.1). NCBI lineage: Eukaryota > Metazoa > Arthropoda > Insecta > Diptera > Syrphidae > Merodon > Merodon equestris. The sequence continues at coordinate 75,506,687 of OY284416.1, read as the reverse complement.
ATGCTCTTAAATATGGTGGTATCGCTGCATCGATAGGTGTAATGACGCCAGAATTATTGACATTTTATATAGTAGTTACCATCTCCAGAAGGTGTCTTTTTCTTAGGTTTTGACATATTTTTGCAGAACTTTGCAGACCGTTAGAACAATTCTGTGTTGCATTTAATAGCATATAAGATGCTCTTAAAGATGGTGGTATCGCTTCATCGATAGGTCTAAGGACGACAGAGTTATTGACATTTTATATAGTAGTTAGCAACTCAAGAAGGCGTCTTTTTCTTAGGTTTTGACCTATTATTGCCGCACTCTGCAGACCGTTAGAAAAATTCTGTACTGCATTTAATAGCTTATAAGATGCCCTAAAAGACGGTGGTATCGCTTCATCGATAGGTCTAAGGACGACAGAGTTATTGACATTTTATATAGTAGTTAGCAACTCAAGAAGGCGTCTTTTTCTTAGGCTTTGACCTATTTTTGCCGAACTTTGCTGACCGTTAGAAAAATTCTGTATTGCATTTATTAGCTTATAAGATGCCCTTAAAGGCGGTGGTATCGCTGCACCGATAGGTGTAAGGACGCCAGAGTTATTGACATTTTATATGGTAGTTACCAACTCCAGAAGGTGTCTTTTTCTTAGGTTTTGACCTATTTTTGCCGAACTTTGCAGACCGTTAGAAAAACTGTGTATCGCATTTGATAGCATATAAGATGCCCTTAAAGACGGTGCTATCGCTGCACCGATAGGTGTAAGGACGCCAGATTTATTCACATTTTATATAGTAGTTAGCAACTCAAGAAGGCGTCTTTATCTTACGTTTTGACCAATTTTTGCCGAACGTTGCAGACCGTTAGAAAAATTCTGTATTGCATTTAATAGCTTATAAGATGCCCTTAAAAGCGGTGGTATCGCTTCATCGATAGGTCTAAGGACGACAGAGTTATTGACATTTTATATAGTAGTTACCAACTCCAGAAGGTGACTTTTTCTTAGGTTTTGACCTATTTTTGCCGAACTTTGCAGACCGTTAGAACAATTCTGTATTGCATTTGATAGCATGTAAGATGCCCTTAAAGACGGTGGTATCGCTGCACCGATAGGTGTAAGGACGCCAGAGTTATTGACATTTTTTATGTTAGTTACCAACTCCAGAAGGTGTCTTTTTCTTAGGTTTTGACCTATTTTTGCCGAACTTTGCAGACCGTTAGAAAAATTGTGTATCGCATTTGATAGCATATAAGATGCCCTTAAAGACGGTGCTATCGCTGCACCGATAGGTGTAAGGACGCCAGATTTATTCACATTTTATATAGTAGTTAGCAACTCAAGAAGGCGTCTTTATCTTACGTTTTGACCTATTTTTGCCGAACGTTGCAGACCGTTAGAAAAATTCTGTATTGCATTTAATAGCTTATAAGATGCCCTTAAAGGCGGTGGTATCGCTTCATCGATGGGTCTAAGGACGACAGAGTTATTGACATTTTATATAGTAGTTAGCAACTCAAGAAGGTGACTTTTTCTTAGGTTTTGACCTATTTTTGCCGAACTTTGCAGACCGTTAGAACAATTCTGTGTTGCATTTAATAGCATATAAGATGCTCTTAAAGATGGTGGTATCGCTACATCGATAGGTGTAATGACGCCAGAGTTATTGATATTTTATATAGTAGTTACCAACTCCAGAAGGTGTCTTTTTCTTAGATTTTGACCTATTTTTGCCGAACTTTGCAGACCGTTAGAACAATTCTGTGTTGCATTTAAAAGCTTATAAGATGCCCTTAAAGACGGTGGTATCGCTGCATCGATAAGTGTAAGGCCGCCAGTGTTGCTGACATTTTATATAGTAGTTAGTAACTCCAGAAGACGTCTTTTTCTTAGGTTTTTGCCTGTTTTTGCCGAACTTTGCAGACCGTTAGAAAAATTCTGTATTGCATTTGATAGCTTATAAGATGCTCTTAAAGACGGTGGTATCGCTGCATCGATAGGTCTAAGGACGACAGAGTTATTGACATTTTATATAGTAGTTACCAACTCCAGAAGGTGTCTTTTTCTCAGCTTTTGACCTATTTTTGCCGAACTTTTCAGACCATTAGAAAAATTCTGTATTGCATTTAATAGCTTATAAGATGCCCTTAAAGACGGTGGTATCGCTGCATCGATAAGTGTAAGGCCGCCAGTGTTGCTGACATTTTATATAGTTGTTAGCAACTCCAGAAGACGTCTTTTTCCTAGGTTTTTGCCTGTTTTTGCCGAACTTTGCAGACCGTTTGGAAAATTCTGTATTGCATTTATTAGCTTACAAGATGCCCTTAAAGACGGTGGTATCGCTGCACCGATAGGTGTAAGGACGCCAGAGTTATTGACATTTTATATAGTAGTTAGCAACTCAAGAAGGCGTCTTTTTCTCAGGTTTTGACTTATTTTTGCCGAACTTTTCAGACCGTTAGAACAATTCTGTATTGCATTTGATAGCATATAAGATGCCCTTAAAGACGGTGGTATCGCTGCATCGATAAGTGTAAGGCCGCCAGTGTTGCTGACATTTTATATAGTAGTTAGCAACTCCAGAAGACGTCTTTTTCTTAGGTTTTTGCCTGTTTTTGCCGAACTTTGCAGACCGTTAGAAAAATTCTGTATTGCATTTGATAGCTTATAAGATGCTCTTAAAGACGGTGGTATCGCTGCACCGATAGGTGTAAGGACGCCAGAGTTGTTGACATTTTATATGGTAGTTACCAACTCCAGAAGGTGTCTTTTTCTTAGGTTTTGACCTATTTTTGCCGAACTTTGCAGACCGTTAGAAAAATTCTGTATTGCTTTTAATAGCCTATAAGATGCCCTTAAAAGCGGTTGTATCGCTGCATCGATAGGCGTAACGACGACAAAGTTATTGACATTTTATATTGTAGTTAGCAACTCAAGAAGGCGTCTTTTTCTTAGGCTTTGACCTATTTTTGCCGAACTTTGCTGACCGTTAGAAAAATTCTGTATTGCATTTATTAGCTTATAAGATGCCCTTAAAGACGGTGGTATCGCTGCACCGATAGGTGTAAGGACGCCAGAGTTATTGACATTTTATATGGTAGTTACCAACTCCAAAAGGTGTCTTTTTCTTAGGTTTTGACCTATTTTTGCCGAACTTTGCAGACCGTTAGAAAAATTGTGTATCGCATTTGATAGCATATAATATGCCCTTAAAGACGGTGGTATCGCTGCACCGATAGGTGTAAGGACGCCAGAGTTATTCACATTTTATATAGTAGTTAGCAACTCAAGAAGGCGTCTTTATCTTACGTTTTGACCTATTTTTGCCGAACGTTGCAGACCGTTAGAAAAATTCTGTATTGCATTTGATAGCATATAAGATGCCCTTAAAGACGGTGGTATCGCTGCACCGATAGGTGTAAGGACGCCAGAGTTATTCACATTTTATATAGTAGTTAGCAACTCAAGAAGGCGTCTTTATCTTACGTTTTGACCTATTTTTGCCGAACGTTGCAGACCGTTAGAAAAATTCTGTATTGCATTTAATAGCTTATAAGATGCCCTTAAAGGCGGTGGTATCGCTTCATCGATAGGTCTAAGGACGACAGAGTTATTGACATTTTATATAGTAGTTACCAACTCCAGAAGATGTCTTTTTCTTAGGTTTGGCCTATTTTTGCCGAACTTTGCAGACCGTTAGAAAAATTCTGTATCGCATTTGATAGCATATAAGATGCCCTTAAAGACGGTGCTATCGCTGCACCGATAGGTGTAAGGACGCCAGATTTATTCACATTTTATATAGTAGTTAGCAACTCAAGAAGGCGTCTTTATCTTACGTTTTGACCTATTTTTGCCGAACGTTGCAGACCGTTAGAAAAATTCTGTATTGCATTTAATAGCTTATAAGATGCCCTTAAAGGCGGTGGTATCGCTTCATCGATAGGTCTAAGGACGACAGAGTTATTGACATTTTATATAGTAGTTAGCAACTCAAGAAAGTGACTTTTTCTTAGGTTTTGACCTATTTTTGCCGAACTTTGCAGACCGTTAGAACAATTCTGTGCTGCATTTATTAGCTTATAAGATGCCCTTAAAGGCGGTGGTATCGCTGCACCGATAGGTGTAAGGACGCCAGAGTTATTGACATTTTATATGGTAGTTACCAACTCCAGAAGGTGTCTTTTTCTTAGGTTTTGACCTATTTTTGCCGAACTTTGCAGACCGTTAGAAAAATTGTGTATCGCATTTGATAGCATATAATATGCCCTTAAAGACGGTGGTATCGCTGCACCGATAGGTGTAAGGACGCCAGAGTTATTGACATTTTATATAGTAGTTACCAACTCCAGAAGGTGACTTTTTCTTAGGTTTTGACATATTTTTGCCGAACTTTGCAGACCGTTAGAACAATTCTGTATTGCATTTGATAGCATATAAGATGCCCTTAAAGACGGTGGTATCGCTGCACCGATAGGTGTAAGGACGCCAGAGTTATTGACATTTTATATGGTAGTTACCAACTCCAAAAGGTGTCTTTTTCTTAGGTTTTGACCTATTTTTGCCGAACTTTGCAGACCGTTAGAAAAATTGTGTATCGCATTTGATAGCATATAATATGCCCTTAAAGACGGTGGTATCGCTGCACCGATAGGTGTAAGGACGCCAGAGTTATTCACATTTTATATAGTAGTTAGCAACTCAAGAAGGCGTCTTTATCTTACGTTTTGACCTATTTTTGCCGAACGTTGCAGACCGTTAGAAAATTTCTGTATTGCATTTGATAGCATATAAGATGCCCTTAAAGACGGTGGTATCGCTGCACCGATAGGTGTAAGGACGCCAGAGTTATTCACATTTTATATAGTAGTTAGCAACTCAAGAAGGCGTCTTTATCTTACGTTTTGACCTATTTTTGCCGAACGTTGCAGACCGTTAGAAAAATTCTGTATTGCATTTAATAGCTTATAAGATGCCCTTAAAGGCGGTGGTATCGCTTCATCGATAGGTCTAAGGACGACAGAGTTATTGACATTTTATATAGTAGTTAGCAACTCAAGAAGGTGACTTTTTCTTAGGTTTTGACCTATTTTTGCCGAACTCTGCAGACCGTTAGAACAATTCTGTGCTGCATTTGATAGCATATAAGATGCCCTTAAAGACGGTGGTATCGCTGCACCGATAGGTGTAAGGACGCCAGAGTTATTGACATTTTATATAGTAGCTACCAACTCCAGAAGGTGACTTTTTCTTAGGTTTTGACCTATTTTTGCCGAACTTTGCAGACCGTTAGAACAATTCTGTATTGCATTTGATAGCATATAAGATGCCCTTAAAGACGGTGGTATCGCTGCACCGTTAGGTGTAAGGATGCCAGAATTATTGACATTTTATATAGTAGTTACCAACTCCAGAAGATGTCTTTTTCTTAGGTTTTGACCTATTTTTGCCGAACTTTGCAGACCGTTAGAAAAATTCTGTATTGCATTTGATAGCATATAAGATGCCCTTAAAGACGGTGGCATCGCTGCACCGATAGGTGTAAGGACGCCAGAGGTATTGACATTTTATATGGTAGTTACCAACTCCAGAAGGTGACTTTTTCTTAGGTTTTGACCTATTTTTGCCGAACTTTGCAGACCGTTAGAAAAATTCTGTATTGCTTTTAATAGCCTATAAGATGCCCTTAAAAACGGTTGTATCGCTGCATCGATAGGTCTAACGACGACAAAGTTATTGACATTTTATATTGTAGTTAGCAACTCAAGAAGGTGACTTTTTCTTAGGTTTTGACCTATTTTTGCCGAACTTTGCAGACCGTTAGAACAATTCTGTGCTGCATTTGATAGCATATAAGATGCCCTTAAAGACGGTGGTATCGCTGCACCGATAGGTGTAAGGACGCCAGAGTTATTGACATTTTATATAGTAGTTACCAACTCCAGAAGGTGACTTTTTCTTAGGTTTTGACCTATTTTTGCCGAACTTTGCAGACCGTTAGAACAATTCTGTATTGCATTTGATAGCATATAAGATGCCCTTAAAGACGGTGGTATCGCTGCACCGATAGGTGTAAGGACGCCAGAGCTATTGACATTTTATATGGTAGTTACCAACTCCAGAAGGTGTCTTTTTCTTAGGTTTTGACCTATTTTTGCCGAACTTTGCAGACCGTTAGCAAAATTGTGTATCGCATTTGATAGCATATAAGATGCCCTTAAAGACGGTGGTATCGCTGCACCGATAGGTGTAAGGACGCCAGAGTTATTGACATTTTATATGGTAGTTACCAATTCCAGAAAGTGTCTTTTTCTTAGGTTTTGACCTATTTTTGTCGAACTTTGCAGACCGTTAGAAAAATTGTGTATCGCATTTGATAGCATATAAGATGCCCTTAAAGACGGTGGTATCGCTGCACCGATAGGTGTAAGGACGCCAGAGTTGTTGACATTTTATATGGTAGTTACCAACTCCAGAAGGTGTCTTTTTCTTAGGTTTTGACCTATTTTTGCCGAACTTTGCAGACCGTTAGAAAAATTCTGTATTGCTTTTAATAGCCTATAAGATGCCCTTAAAAACGGTTGTATCGCTGCATCGATAGGTCTAACGACGACAAAGTTATTGACATTTTATATTGTAGTTAGCAACTCAAGAAGGCGTCTTTTCTTAGGCTTTGACCTATTTTTGCCGAACTTTGCTGACCGTTAGATAAATTCTGTATTGCATTTATTAGCTTATAAGATGCCCTTAAAGGCGGTGGTATCGCTGCACCGATAGGTGTAAGGACGCCAGAGTTATTGACATTTTATATGGTAGTTACCAACTCCAGAAGGTGTCTTTTTCTTAGGTTTTGACCTATTTTTGCCGAACTTTGCAGACCGTTAGAAAAATTGTGTATCGCATTTGATAGCATATAAGATGCCCTTAAAGACGGTGCTATCGCTGCACCGATAGGTGTAAGGACGCCAGATTTATTCACATTTTATATAGTAGTTAGCAACTCAAGAAGGCGTCTTTATCTTACGTTTTGACCTATTTTTGCCGAACGTTGCAGACCGTTAGAAAAATTCTGTATTGCATTTAATAGCTTATAAGATGCCCTTAAAGGCGGTGGTATCGCTTCATCGATAGGTCTAAGGACGACAGAGTTATTGACATTTTATATAGTAGTTAGCAACTCAAGAAGGTGACTTTTTTTTAGGTTTTGACCTATTTTTGCCGAACTTTACAGACCGTTAGAACAATTCTGTGCTGCATTTGATAGCATATAAGATGCCCTTAAAGACGGTGGTATCGCTGCACCGATAGGTGTAAGGACGCCAGAGTTATTGACATTTTATATAGTAGTTACCAACTCCAGAAGGTGACTTTTTCTTAGGTTTTGACCTATTTTTGCCGAACTTTGCAGACCGTTAGAACAATTCTGTATTGCATTTGATAGCATATAAGATGCCCTTAAAGACGGTGGTATCGCTGCACCGATAGGTGTAAGGACGCCAGAGTTATTGACATTTTATATGGTAGTTACCAACTCCAGAAGGTGTCTTTTTCTTAGGTTTTGACCTATTTTTGCCGAACTTTGCAGACCGTTAGAAAAATTGTGTATCGCATTTGATAGCATATAAGATGCCCTTAAAGACGATGCTATCGCTGCACCGATAGGTGTAAGGACGCCAGATTTATTCACATTTTATATAGTAGTTAGCAACTCAAGAAGGCGTCTTTATCTTACGTTTTGTCCTATTTTTGCCGAACGTTGCAGACCGTTAGAAAAATTTTGTATTGCATTTAATAGCTTATAAGATGCCCTTAAAGGCGGTGGTATCGCTTCATCGATAGGTCTAAGGACGACAGAGTTATTGACATTTTATATAGTAGTTAGCAACTCAAGAAGGTGACTTTTTCTTAGGTTTTGACCTATTTTTGCCGAACTTTGCAGACCGTTAGAACAATTCTGTGTTGCATTTAATAGCATATAAGATGCTCTTAAAGATGGTGGTATCGCTACATCGATAGGTGTAATGACGAGAGAGTTATTGACATTTTATATAGTAGTTACCAACTCCAGAAGGTGTCTTTTTCTTAGGTTTTGACCTATTTTTGCCGAACTTTGCAGACCGTTAGAACAATTCTGTGTTGCATTTAAAAGCTTATAAGATGCCCTTAAAGACGGTGGTATCGCTGCATCGATAAGTGTAAGGCCGCCAGTGTTGCTGACATTTTATATAGTAGTTAGTAACTCCAGAAGACGTCTTTTTCTTAGGTTTTTGCCTGTTTTTGCCGAACTTTGCAGACCGTTAGAAAAATTCTGTATTGCATTTGATAGCTTATAAGATGCTCTTAAAGACGGTGGTATCGCTGCATCGATAGGTCTAAGGACGACAGAGTTATTGACATTTTATATAGTAGTTACCAACTCCAGAAGGTGTCTTTTTCTCAGGTTTTGACCTATTTTTGCCGAACTTTGCAGACCATTAGAAAAATTCTGTATTGCATTTGATAGCTTATAAGATGCCCTTAAAGACGGTGGTATCGCTGCATCGATAAGTGTAAGGCCGCCAGTGTTGCTGACATTTTATATAGTAGTTAGCAACTCCAGAAGACGTCTTTTTCTTAGGTTTTTGCCTGTTTTTGCCGAACTTTGCAGACCCTTTGGAAAATTCTGTATTGCATTTATTAGCTTATAAGATGCCCTTAAAGACGGTGGTATCGCTGCACCGATAGGTGTAAGGACGCCAGAGTTATTGACATTTTATATAGTAGTTAGCAACTCAAGAAGGCGTCTTTTTCTCAGGTTTTGACTTATTTCTGCCGAACTTTTCAGACCGTTAGAACAATTCTGTGTTGCATTTAATAGCATATAGGATGCTCTTAAAGATGGTGGTATCGCTACATCGATAGGTGTAATGACGCCAGAGTTATTGACATTTTATATAGTAGTTACCAACTCCAGAAGGTGTCTTTTTCTTAGGTTTTGACCTATTTTTGCCGAACTTTGCAGACCGTTAGAACAATTCTGTGCTGCATTTGATAGCATATAAGATGCCCTTAAAGACGGTGGTATCGCTGCACCGATAGGTGTAAGGACGCCAGAGTTATTGACATTTTATATAGTAGTTACCAACTCCAGAAGGTGACTTTTTCTTAGGTTTTGACCTATTTTTGCCGAACTTTGCAGACTGTTAGAAAAATTCCGTATTGCTTTTAATAGCCTATAAGATGCCCTTAAAAACGGTTGTATCGCTGCATCGATAGGCCTAACGACGACAAAGTTATTGACATTTTATATAGTAGTTACCAACTCCAGAAGGTGACTTTTTCTTAGGTTTTGACCTATTTTTGCCGAACTTTGCAGACCGTTAGAAAAATTCTGTATTGCATTTGATAGCATATAAGATGCCCTTAAAGACGGTGGCATCGCTGCACCGATAGGTGTAAGGACGCCAGAGGTATTGACATTTTATATGGTAGTTACCAACTCCAGAAGGTGACTTTTTCTTAGGTTTTGACCTATTTTTGCCGAACTTTGCAGACCGTTAGAAAAATTCTGTATTGCTTTTAATAGCCTATAAGATGCCCTTAAAAACGGTTGTATCGCTGCATCGATAGGTCTAACGACGACAAAGTTATTGACATTTTATATTGTAGTTAGCAACTCAAGAAGGTGACTTTTTCTTAGGTTTTGACCTATTTTTGCCGAACTTTGCAGACCGTTAGAACAATTCTGTGCTGCATTTGATAGCATATAAGATGCCCTTAAAGACGGTGGTATCGCTGCACCGATAGGTGTAAGGACGCCAGAGTTATTGACATTTTATATAGTAGTTACCAACTCCAGAAGGTGACTTTTTCTTAGGTTTTGACCTATTTTTGCCGAACTTTGCAGACCGTTAGAACAATTCTGTATTGCATTTGATAGCATATAAGATGCCCTTAAAGACGGTGGTATCGCTGCACCGATAGGTGTAAGGACGCCAGAGCTATTGACATTTTATATGGTAGTTACCAACTCCAGAAGGTGTCTTTTTCTTAGGTTTTGACCTATTTTTGCCGAACTTTGCAGACCGTTAGCAAAATTGTGTATCGCATTTGATAGCATATAAGATGCCCTTAAAGACGGTGGTATCGCTGCACCGATAGGTGTAAGGACGCCAGAGTTATTGACATTTTATATGGTAGTTACCAATTCCAGAAAGTGTCTTTTTCTTAGGTTTTGACCTATTTTTGTCGAACTTTGCAGACCGTTAGAAAAATTGTGTATCGCATTTGATAGCATATAAGATGCCCTTAAAGACGGTGGTATCGCTGCACCGATAGGTGTAAGGACGCCAGAGTTGTTGACATTTTATATGGTAGTTACCAACTCCAGAAGGTGTCTTTTTCTTAGGTTTTGACCTATTTTTGCCGAACTTTGCAGACCGTTAGAAAAATTCTGTATTGCTTTTAATAGCCTATAAGATGCCCTTAAAAACGGTTGTATCGCTGCATCGATAGGTCTAACGACGACAAAGTTATTGACATTTTATATTGTAGTTAGCAACTCAAGAAGGCGTCTTTTCTTAGGCTTTGACCTATTTTTGCCGAACTTTGCTGACCGTTAGATAAATTCTGTATTGCATTTATTAGCTTATAAGATGCCCTTAAAGGCGGTGGTATCGCTGCACCGATAGGTGTAAGGACGCCAGAGTTATTGACATTTTATATGGTAGTTACCAACTCCAGAAGGTGTCTTTTTCTTAGGTTTTGACCTATTTTTGCCGAACTTTGCAGACCGTTAGAAAAATTGTGTATCGCATTTGATAGCATATAAGATGCCCTTAAAGACGGTGCTATCGCTGCACCGATAGGTGTAAGGACGCCAGATTTATTCACATTTTATATAGTAGTTAGCAACTCAAGAAGGCGTCTTTATCTTACGTTTTGACCTATTTTTGCCGAACGTTGCAGACCGTTAGAAAAATTCTGTATTGCATTTAATAGCTTATAAGATGCCCTTAAAGGCGGTGGTATCGCTTCATCGATAGGTCTAAGGACGACAGAGTTATTGACATTTTATATAGTAGTTAGCAACTCAAGAAGGTGACTTTTTTTTAGGTTTTGACCTATTTTTGCCGAACTTTACAGACCGTTAGAACAATTCTGTGCTGCATTTGATAGCATATAAGATGCCCTTAAAGACGGTGGTATCGCTGCACCGATAGGTGTAAGGACGCCAGAGTTATTGACATTTTATATAGTAGTTACCAACTCCAGAAGGTGACTTTTTCTTAGGTTTTGACCTATTTTTGCCGAACTTTGCAGACCGTTAGAACAATTCTGTATTGCATTTGATAGCATATAAGATGCCCTTAAAGACGGTGGTATCGCTGCACCGATAGGTGTAAGGACGCCAGAGTTATTGACATTTTATATGGTAGTTACCAACTCCAGAAGGTGTCTTTTTCTTAGGTTTTGACCTATTTTTGCCGAACTTTGCAGACCGTTAGAAAAATTGTGTATCGCATTTGATAGCATATAAGATGCCCTTAAAGACGATGCTATCGCTGCACCGATAGGTGTAAGGACGCCAGATTTATTCACATTTTATATAGTAGTTAGCAACTCAAGAAGGCGTCTTTATCTTACGTTTTGTCCTATTTTTGCCGAACGTTGCAGACCGTTAGAAAAATTTTGTATTGCATTTAATAGCTTATAAGATGCCCTTAAAGGCGGTGGTATCGCTTCATCGATAGGTCTAAGGACGACAGAGTTATTGACATTTTATATAGTAGTTAGCAACTCAAGAAGGTGACTTTTTCTTAGGTTTTGACCTATTTTTGCCGAACTTTGCAGACCGTTAGAACAATTCTGTGTTGCATTTAATAGCATATAAGATGCTCTTAAAGATGGTGGTATCGCTACATCGATAGGTGTAATGACGAGAGAGTTATTGACATTTTATATAGTAGTTACCAACTCCAGAAGGTGTCTTTTTCTTAGGTTTTGACCTATTTTTGCCGAACTTTGCAGACCGTTAGAACAATTCTGTGTTGCATTTAAAAGCTTATAAGATGCCCTTAAAGACGGTGGTATCGCTGCATCGATAAGTGTAAGGCCGCCAGTGTTGCTGACATTTTATATAGTAGTTAGTAACTCCAGAAGACGTCTTTTTCTTAGGTTTTTGCCTGTTTTTGCCGAACTTTGCAGACCGTTAGAAAAATTCTGTATTGCATTTGATAGCTTATAAGATGCTCTTAAAGACGGTGGTATCGCTGCATCGATAGGTCTAAGGACGACAGAGTTATTGACATTTTATATAGTAGTTACCAACTCCAGAAGGTGTCTTTTTCTCAGGTTTTGACCTATTTTTGCCGAACTTTGCAGACCATTAGAAAAATTCTGTATTGCATTTGATAGCTTATAAGATGCCCTTAAAGACGGTGGTATCGCTGCATCGATAAGTGTAAGGCCGCCAGTGTTGCTGACATTTTATATAGTAGTTAGCAACTCCAGAAGACGTCTTTTTCTTAGGTTTTTGCCTGTTTTTGCCGAACTTTGCAGACCCTTTGGAAAATTCTGTATTGCATTTATTAGCTTATAAGATGCCCTTAAAGACGGTGGTATCGCTGCACCGATAGGTGTAAGGACGCCAGAGTTATTGACATTTTATATAGTAGTTAGCAACTCAAGAAGGCGTCTTTTTCTCAGGTTTTGACTTATTTCTGCCGAACTTTTCAGACCGTTAGAACAATTCTGTGTTGCATTTAATAGCATATAGGATGCTCTTAAAGATGGTGGTATCGCTACATCGATAGGTGTAATGACGCCAGAGTTATTGACATTTTATATAGTAGTTACCAACTCCAGAAGGTGTCTTTTTCTTAGGTTTTGACCTATTTTTGCCGAACTTTGCAGACCGTTAGAACAATTCTGTGCTGCATTTGATAGCATATAAGATGCCCTTAAAGACGGTGGTATCGCTGCACCGATAGGTGTAAGGACGCCAGAGTTATTGACATTTTATATAGTAGTTACCAACTCCAGAAGGTGACTTTTTCTTAGGTTTTGACCTATTTTTGCCGAACTTTGCAGACTGTTAGAAAAATTCCGTATTGCTTTTAATAGCCTATAAGATGCCCTTAAAAACGGTTGTATCGCTGCATCGATAGGCCTAACGACGACAAAGTTATTGACATTTTATATAGTAGTTACCAACTCCAGAAGGTGACTTTTTCTTAGGTTTTGACCTATTTTTGCCGAACTTTGCAGACCGTTAGAAAAATTCCGTATTGCTTTTAATAGCCTATAAGATGCCCTTAAAAACGGTTGTATCGCTGCATCGATAGGCCTAACGACGACAAAGTTATTGACATTTTATATTGCAGTTAGCAACTCAAGAAGGCGTCTTTTTCTTAGGCTTTGACCTATTTTTGCCGAACTTTGCAGACCGTTAGAAAAATTGTGTATCGCATTTGATAGCATATAAGATGCCCTTAAAGATGGTGCTATCGCTGCACCGATAGGTGTAAGGACGCCAGATTTATTCACATTTTATATAGTAGTTAGCAACTCAAGAAGGCGTCTTTATCTTACGTTTTGACCTATTTTTGCCGAACGTTGCAGACCGTTAGAAAAATTCTGTATTGCATTTAATAGCTTATAAGATGCCCTTAAAGGCGGTGGTATCGCTTCATCGATAGGTCTAAGGACGACAGAGTTATTGACATTTTATATAGTAGTTAGCAACTCAAGAAGGTGACTTTTTCTTAGGTTTTGACCTATTTTTGCCGAACTTTGCAGACCGTTAGAACAATTCTGTGCTGCATTTGATAGCATATAAGATGCCCTTAAAGACGGTGGTATCGCTGCACCGATAGGTGTAAGGACGCCAGAGTTATTGACATTTTATATAGTAGTTACCAACTCCAGAAGGTGACTTTTTCTTAGGTTTTGACCTATTTTTGCCGAACTTTGCAGACCGTTAGAACAATTCTGTATTGCATTTGATAGCATATAAGATGCCCTTAAAGACGGTGGTATCGCTGCACCGATAGGTGTAAGGACGCCAGAGCTATTGACATTTTATATGGTAGTTACCAACTCCAGAAGGTGTCTTTTTCTTAGGTTTTGACCTATTTTTGCCGAACTTTGCAGACCGTTAGCAAAATTGTGTATCGCATTTGATAGCATATAAGATGCCCTTAAAGACGGTGGTATCGCTGCACCGATAGGTGTAAGGACGCCAGAGTTATTGACATTTTATATGGTAGTTACCAATTCCAGAAAGTGTCTTTTTCTTAGGTTTTGACCTATTTTTGTCGAACTTTGCAGACCGTTAGAAAAATTGTGTATCGCATTTGATAGCATATAAGATGCCCTTAAAGACGGTGGTATCGCTGCACCGATAGGTGTAAGGACGCCAGAGTTGTTGACATTTTATATGGTAGTTACCAACTCCAGAAGGTGTCTTTTTCTTAGGTTTTGACCTATTTTTGCCGAACTTTGCAGACCGTTAGAAAAATTCTGTATTGCTTTTAATAGCCTATAAGATGCCCTTAAAAACGGTTGTATCGCTGCATCGATAGGTCTAACGACGACAAAGTTATTGACATTTTATATTGTAGTTAGCAACTCAAGAAGGCGTCTTTTCTTAGGCTTTGACCTATTTTTGCCGAACTTTGCTGACCGTTAGATAAATTCTGTATTGCATTTATTAGCTTATAAGATGCCCTTAAAGGCGGTGGTATCGCTGCACCGATAGGTGTAAGGACGCCAGAGTTATTGACATTTTATATGGTAGTTACCAACTCCAGAAGGTGTCTTTTTCTTAGGTTTTGACCTATTTTTGCCGAACTTTGCAGACCGTTAGAAAAATTGTGTATCGCATTTGATAGCATATAAGATGCCCTTAAAGACGGTGCTATCGCTGCACCGATAGGTGTAAGGACGCCAGATTTATTCACATTTTATATAGTAGTTAGCAACTCAAGAAGGCGTCTTTATCTTACGTTTTGACCTATTTTTGCCGAACGTTGCAGACCGTTAGAAAAATTCTGTATTGCATTTAATAGCTTGTAAGATGCCCTTAAAGGCGGTGGTATCGCTTCATCGATAGGTCTAAGGACGACAGAGTTATTGACATTTTATATAGTAGTTAGCAACTCAAGAAGGTGACTTTTTTTTAGGTTTTGACCTATTTTTGCCGAACTTTACAGACCGTTAGAACAATTCTGTGCTGCATTTGATAGCATATAAGATGCCCTTAAAGACGGTGGTATCGCTGCACCGATAGGTGTAAGGACGCCAGAGTTATTGACATTTTATATAGTAGTTACCAACTCCAGAAGGTGACTTTTTCTTAGGTTTTGACCTATTTTTGCCGAACTTTGCAGACCGTTAGAACAATTCTGTATTGCATTTGATAGCATATAAGATGCCCTTAAAGACGGTGGTATCGCTGCACCGATAGGTGTAAGGACGCCAGAGTTATTGACATTTTATATGGTAGTTACCAACTCCAGAAGGTGTCTTTTTCTTAGGTTTTGACCTATTTTTGCCGAACTTTGCAGACCGTTAGAAAAATTGTGTATCGCATTTGATAGCATATAAGATGCCCTTAAAGACGGTGCTATCGCTGCACCGATAGGTGTAAGGACGCCAGATTTATTCACATTTTATATAGTAGTTAGCAACTCAAGAAGGCGTCTTTATCTTACGTTTTGACCTATTTTTGCCGAACGTTGCAGACCGTTAGAAAAATTTTGTATTGCATTTAATAGCTTATAAGATGCCCTTAAAGGCGGTGGTATCGCTTCATCGATAGGTCTAAGGACGACAGAGTTATTGACATTTTATATAGTAGTTAGCAACTCAAGAAGGTGACTTTTTCTTAGGTTTTGACCTATTTTTGCCGAACTTTGCAGACCGTTAGAACAATTCTGTGTTGCATTTAATAGCATATAAGATGCTCTTAAAGATGGTGGTATCGCTACATCGATAGGTGTAATGACGAGAGAGTTATTGACATTTTATATAGTAGTTACCAACTCCAGAAGGTGTCTTTTTCTTAGGTTTTGACCTATTTTTGCCGAACTTTGCAGACCGTTAGAACAATTCTGTGTTGCATTTAAAAGCTTATAAGATGCCCTTAAAGACGGTGGTATCGCTGCATCGATAAGTGTTAGGCCGCCAGTGTTGCTGACATTTTATATAGTAGTTAGTAACTCCAGAAGACGTCTTTTTCTTAGGTTTTTGCCTGTTTTTGCCGAACTTTGCAGACCGTTAGAAAAATTCTGTATTGCATTTGATAGCTTATAAGATGCTCTTAAAGACGGTGGTATCGCTGCATCGATAGGTCTAAGGACGACAGAGTTATTGACATTTTATATAGTAGTTACCAACTCCAGAAGGTGTCTTTTTCTCAGGTTTTGACCTATTTTTGCCGAACTTTGCAGACCATTAGAAAAATTCTGTATTGCATTTGATAGCTTATAAGATGCCCTTAAAGACGGTGGTATCGCTGCATCGATAAGTGTAAGGCCGCCAGTGTTGCTGACATTTTATATAGTAGTTAGCAACTCCAGAAGACGTCTTTTTCTTAGGTTTTTGCCTGTTTTTGCCGAACTTTGCAGACCGTTTGGAAAATTCTGTATTGCATTTATTAGCTTATAAGATGCCCTTAAAGACGGTGGTATCGCTGCACCGATAGGTGTAAGGACGCCAGAGTTATTGACATTTTATATAGTAGTTAGCAACTCAAGAAGGCGTCTTTTTCTCAGGTTTTGTCTTATTTTTGCCGAACTTTTCAGACCGTTAGAACAATTCTGTATTGCATTTGGTAGCATATAAGATGCCCTTAAAGACGGTGGTATCGCTGCACCGATAGGTGTAAGGACGCCAGAGTTATTGACATTTTATATAGTAGTTACCAACTCCAGAAGGTGACTTTTTCTTAGGTTTTGACCTATTTTTGCCGAACTTTGCAGACCGTTAGAACAATTCTGTATTGCATTTGATAGCCTATAAGATGCCCTTAAAAACGGTTGTATCGCTGCATCGATAGGTCTAACGACGACAAAGTTATTGACATTTTATATTGTAGTTAGCAACTCAAGAAGGCGTCTTTTTCTTAGGCTTTGACCTATTTTTGCCGAACTTTGCTGACCGTTAGATAAATTCTGTATTGCATTTATTAGCTTATAAGATGCCCTTAAAGGCGGTGGTATCGCTGCACCGATAGGTGTAAGGACGCCAGAGTTATTGACATTTTATATGGTAGTTACCAACTCCAGAAGGTGTCTTTTTCTTAGGTTTTGACCTATTTTTGCCGAACTTTGCAGACCGTTAGAAAAATTGTGTATCGCATTTGATAGCATATAAGATGCCCTTAAAGACGGTGCTATCGCTGCACCGATAGGTGTAAGGACGCCAGATTTATTCACATTTTATATAGTAGTTAGCAACTCAAGAAGGCGTCTTTATCTTACGTTTTGACCTATTTTTGCCGAACGTTGCAGACCGTTAGAAAAATTCTGTATTGCATTTAATAGCTTATAAGATGCCCTTATAGGCGGTGGTATCGCTTCATCGATAGGTCTAAGGACGACAGAGTTATTGACATTTTATATAGTAGTTAGCAACTCAAGAAGGTGACTTTTTTTTAGGTTTTGACCTATTTTTGCCGAACTTTACAGACCGTTAGAACAATTCTGTGCTGCATTTGATAGCATATAAGATGCCCTTAAAGACGGTGGTATCGCTGCACCGATAGGTGTAAGGACGCCAGAGTTATTGACATTTTATATAGTAGTTACCAACTCCAGAAGGTGACTTTTTCTTAGGTTTTGACCTATTTTTGCCGAACTTTGCAGACCGTTAGAACAATTCTGTATTGCATTTGATAGCATATAAGATGCCCTTAAAGACGGTGGTATCGCTGCACCGATAGGTGTAAGGACGCCAGAGTTATTGACATTTTATATGGTAGTTACCAACTCCAGAAGGTGTCTTTTTCTTAGGTTTTGACCTATTTTTGCCGAACTTTGCAGACCGTTAGGAAAATTGTGTATCGCACTTGATAGCATATAAGATGCCCTTAAAGACGGTGCTATCGCTGCACCGATAGGTGTAAGGACGCCAGATTTATTCACATTTTATATAGTAGTTAGCAACTCAAGAAGGCGTCTTTATCTTACGTTTTGACCTATTTTTGCCGAACGTTGCAGACCGTTAGAAAAATTTTGTATTGCATTTAATAGCTTATAAGATGCCCTTAAAGGCGGTGGTATCGCTTCATCGATAGGTCTAAGGACGACAGAGTTATTGACATTTTATATAGTAGTTAGCAACTCAAGAAGGTGACTTTTTCTTAGGTTTTGACCTATTTTTGCCGAACTTTGCAGACCGTTAGAACAATTCTGTGTTGCATTTAATAGCATATAAGATGCTCTTAAAGATGGTGGTATCGCTACATCGATAGGTGTAATGACGCCAGAGTTATTGACATTTTATATAGTAGTTACCAACTCCAGAAGGTGTCTTTTTCTTAGGTTTTGACCTATTTTTGCCGAACTTTGCAGACCGTTAGAACAATTCTGTGTTGCATTTAAAAGCTTATAAGATGCCCTTAAAGACGGTGGTATCGCTGCATCGATAAGTGTAAGGCCGCCAGTGTTGCTGACATTTTATATAGTAGTTAGTAACTCCAGAAGACGTCTTTTTCTTAGGTTTTTGCCTGTTTTTGCCGAACTTTGCAGACCGTTAGAAAAATTCTGTATTGCATTTGATAGCTTATAAGATGCTCTTAAAGACGGTGGTATCGCTGCATCGATAGGTCTAAGGACGACAGAGTTATTGACATTTTACATAGTAGTTACCAACTCCAGAAGGTGTCTTTTTCTCAGGTTTTGACCTATTTTTGCCGAACTTTGCAGACCATTAGAAAAATTCTGTATTGCATTTGATAGCTTATAAGATGCCCTTAAAGACGGTGGTATCGCTGCATCGATAAGTGTAAGGCCGCCGGTGTTGCTGACATTTTATATAGTAGTTAGCAACTCCAGAAGACGTCTTTTTCTTAGGTTTTTGCCTGTTTTTGCCGAACTTTGCAGACCGTTTGGAAAATTCTGTATTGCATTTATTAGCTTATAAGATGCCCTTAAAGACGGTGGTATCGCTGCACCGATAGGTGTAAGGACGCCAGAGTTATTGACATTTTATATAGTAGTTAGCAACTCAAGAAGGCGTCTTTTTCTCAGGTTTTGAATTATTTTTGCCAAACTTTTCAGACCGTTAGAACAATTCTGTATTGCATTTGGTAGCATATAAGATGCCCTTAAAGACGGTGGTATCGCTGCACCGATAGGTCTAAGGACGCCAGAGTTATTGACATTTTATATGGTAGTTACCAACTCCAGAAGGTGTCTTTTTCTCAGGTTTTGACCTATTTTTGCCGAACTTTGCAGACCGTTAGAAAAATTGTGTATCGCATTTGATAGCATATAAGATGCCCTTAAAGACGGTGCTATCGCTGCACCGATAGGTGTAAGGACGCCAGATTTATTCACATTTTATATAGTAGTTAGCAACTCAAGAAGGCGTCTTTATCTTACGTTTTGACCTATTTTTGCCGAACGTTGCAGACCGTTAGAAAAATTTTGTATTGCATTTAATAGCTTATAAGATGCCCTTAAAGGCGGTGGTATCGCTTCATCGATAGGTCTAAGGACGACAGAGTTATTGACATTTTATATAGTAGTTAGCAACTCAAGAAGGTGACTTTTTCTTAGGTTTTGACCTATTTTTGCCGAACTTTGCAGACCGTTAGAACAATTCTGTGTTGCATTTAATAGCATATAAGATGCTCTTAAAGATGGTGGTATCGCTACATCGATAGGTGTAATGACGCCAGAGTTATTGACATTTTATATAGTAGTTACCAACTCCAGAAGGTGTCTTTTTCTTAGGTTTTGACCTATTTTTGCCGAACTTTGCAGACCGTTAGAACAATTCTGTGTTGCATTTAAAAGCTTATAAGATGCCCTTAAAGACGGTGGTATCGCTGCATCGATAAGTGTAAGGCCGCCAGTGTTGCTGACATTTTATATAGTAGTTAGTAACTCCAGAAGACGTCTTTTTCTTAGGTTTTTGCCTGTTTTTGCCGAACTTTGCAGACCGTTAGAAAAATTCTGTATTGCATTTGATAGCTTATAAGATGCTCTTAAAGACGGTGGTATCGCTGCACCGATAGGTGTAAGGACGCCAGAGTTGTTGACATTTTATATGGTAGTTACCAACTCCAGAAGGTGTCTTTTTCTTAGGTTTTGATCTATTTTTGCCGAACTTTGCAGACCGTTAGAAAAATTCCGTATTGCTTTTAATAGCCTATAAGATGCCCTTAAAAACGGTTGTATCGCTGCATCGATAGGCCTAACGACGACAAAGTTATTGACATTTTATATTGTAGTTAGCAACTCAAGAAGGCGTCTTTTTCTTAGGCTTTGCCCTATTTTCGCCAAACTTTGCTGACCGTTAGAAAAATTCTGTATTGCATTTATTAGCTTATAAGATGCCCTTAAAGACGGTAATATCGCTGCACCGATAGGTGTAAGGACGCCAGAGTTATTGACATTTTATATGGTAGTTACCAACTGCGGAAGGTGTCTTTTTCTTAGGTTTTGAGTTATTTTTGCCGAACTTTGCAGACCGTTAGAACAATTCTGTATTGCATTTATTAGCTTATAAGATGCCCTTCAAGACGGTGGTATCGCTGCACCGATAGGTGTAAGGACGCCAGAGTTATTGACATTTTATATGGTAGTTACCAACTGCGGAAGGTGTCTTTTTCTTAGGTTTTGAGTTATTTTTGCCGAACTTTGCAGACCGTTAGAACAATTCTGTATTGCATTTGATAGCATATAAGATGCCCTTAAAGACGGTGCTATCGCTGCACCGATAGGTGTAAGGACGCCAGATTTATTCACATTTTATATAGTAGTTAGCAACTCAAGAAGGCGTCTTTATCTTACGTTTTGACCTATTTTTGCCGAACGTTGCAGACCGTTAGAAAAATTCTGTATTGCATTTAATAGCTTATAAGATGCCCTTAAAGGCGGTGGTATCGCTGCACCGATAGGTGTAAGGACGCCAGAGTTATTGACATTTTATATGGTAGTTACTAACTCCAGAAGGTGTCTTTTTCTTAGGTTTTGACCTATTTTTGTCGAACTTTGCAGACCGTTAGAAAAATTGTGTATCGCATTTGATAGCATATAAGATGCCCTTAAAGACGGTGGTATCGCTGCACCGATAGGTGTAAGGACGCCAGAGCTATTGACATTTTATATGGTAGTTACCAACTCCAGAAGGTGTCTTTTTCTTAGGTTTTGACCTATTTTTGCCGAACTTTGCAGACCGTTAGAAAAATTCTGTATTGCATTTAATAGCTTATAAGATGCCCTTAAAGACGGTTGTATCGCTGCATCGATAGGTCTAACGACGACAAAGTTATTGACATTTTATGTAGTAGTTACCAACTGCGGAAGATGTCTTTTTCTTAGGTTTTGACCTATTTTTGCCGAACTTTGCAGACCGTTAGAAAAATTCTGTATTGCATTTGATAGCATATAAGATGCCCTTAAAGACGGTGGTATCGCTGCACCGATAGGTGTAAGGACGCCAGAGTTGTTGACATTTTATATGGTAGTTACCAACTCCAGAAGGTGTCTTTTTCTTAGGTTTTGACCTATTTTTGCCGAACTTTGCAGACCGTTAGAAAAACTCTGTATTGCTTTTAATAGCCTATAAGATGCCCTTAAAAACGGTTGTATCGCTGCATCGATAGGTCTAACGACGACAAAGTTATTGACATTTTATATTGTAGTTAGCAACTCAAGAAGGCGTCTTTTTCTTAGGCTTTGACCTATTTTTGCAGAACTTTGCTGACCGTTAGAAAAATTCTGTATTGCATTTATTAGCTTATAAGATGCCCTTAAAGGCGGTGGTATCGCTGCACCGATAGGTGTAAGGACGCCAGAGTTATGACATTTTATATGGTAGTTACCAACTCTAGAAGGTGTCTTTTTCTTAGGTTTTGACCTATTTTTGCCGAACTTTGCAGACCGTTAGAAAAATTGTGTATCGCATTTGATAGCATATAAGATGCCCTTAAAGACGGTGCTATCGCTGCACCGATAGGTGTAAGGACGCCAGATTTATTCACATTTTATATAGTAGTTAGCAAATCAAGAAGGCGTCTTTATCTTACGTTTTGACCTATTTTTGCCGAACGTTGCAGACCGTTAGAAAAATTCTGTATTGCATTTAATAGCTTATAAGATGCCCTTAAAGGCGGTGGTATCGCTTCATCGATAGGTCTAAGGACGACAGAGTTATTGACATTTTATATAGTAGTTAGCAACTCAAGAAGGTGACTTTTTCTTAGGTTTTGACCTATTTTTGCCGAACTTTACAGACCGTTAGAACAATTCTGTGCTGCATTTGATAGCATATAAGATGCCCTTAAAGACGGTGGTATCGCTGCACCGATAGGTGTAAGGACGCCAGAGTTATTGAAATTTTATATAGTAGTTACCAACTCCAGAAGGTGACTTTTTCTTAGGTTTTGACCTATTTTTGCCGAACTTTCCAGACCGTTATAACAATTCTGTATTGCATTTGATAGCATATAAGATGCCCTTAAAGACGGTGGTATCGCTGCACCGATAGGTGTAAGGACGCCAGAGTTATTGACATTTTATGTGGTAGTTACCAACTCCAGAAGGTGTCTTTTTCTTAGGTTTTGACCTATTTTTGCCGAACTTTGCAGACCGTTAGAAAAATTGTGTATCGCATTTGATAGCATATAGGATGCCCTTAAAGACGGTGCTATCGCTGCACCGATAGGTGTAAGGACGCCAGATTTATTCACATTTTATATAGTAGTTAGCAACTCAAGAAGGCGTCTTTATCTTACGTTTTGACCTATTTTTGCCGAACGTTGCAGACCGTTAGAAAAATTCTGTATTGCATTTAATAGCTTATAAGATGCCCTTAAAGGCGGTGGTATCGCTGCATCGATAAGTGTAAGGCCGCCAGTGTTGCTGACATTTTATATAGTAGTTAGTAACTCCAGAAGACGTCTTTTTCTTAGGTTTTTGCCTGTTTTTGCCGAACTTTGCAGACCGTTAGAAAAATTCTGTATTGCATTTGATAGCCTATAAGATGCTCTTAAAGACGGTGGTATCGCTGCATCGATAGGTCTAAGGACGACAGAGTTATTGACATTTTATATAGTAGTTACCAACTCCAGAAGGTGTCTTTTTCTTAGGTTTTGACCTATTTTTGCCGAACTTTGCAGACCGTTAGAACAATTCTGTGTTGCATTTAAAAGCTTATAAGATGCCCTTAAAGACGGTGGTATCGCTGCATCGATAAGTGTAAGGCCGCCAGTGTTGCTGACAATTTATATAGTAGTTAGTAACTCCAGAAGGTGTCTTTTTCTTAGGTTTTGACCTATTTTTGCCGAACTTTGCAGACCGTTAGAAAAATTGTGTATCGCATTTGATAGCATATAAGATGCCCTTAAAGACGGTGCTATCGCTGCACCGATAGGTGTAAGGACGCCAGATTTATTCACATTTTATATAGTAGTTAGCAACTCAAGAAGGCGTCTTTATCTTACGTTTTGACCTATTTTTGCCGAACGTTGCAGACCGTTAGAAAAATTCTGTATTGCATTTAATAGCTTATAAGATGCCCTTAAAGGCGGTGGTATCGCTTCATCGATAGGTCTAAGGACGACAGAGTTATTGACATTTTATATAGTAGTTAGCAACTCAAGAAGGTGACTTTTTCTTAGGTTTTGACCTATTTTTGCCGAACGTTGCAGACCGTTAGAAAAATTCTGTATTGCATTTAATAGCTTATAAGATGCCCTTATAGGCGGTGGTATCGCTTCATCGATAGGCCTAAGGACGACAGAGTTATTGACATTTTATATAGTAGTTAGCAACTCAAGAAGGCGTCTTTATATTAGGTTTTGACCTATTTTTGCCGAACTTTGCAGACCGTTAGAAAAATTCTGTATTGCATTTGATAGCATATAAGATGCCCTTAAAGACGATGGTATCGCTGCACCGATAGGTGTAAGGACGCCAGAGTTATTGACATTTTATATAGTAGTTACCAACTCCAGATGGTGCCTTTTTCTTAGGTTTTGACCTATTTTTGCTGAACTTTGGAGACCGTTAGAAAAATTCTGTATTGCATTTAATAGCTTATTAGATGCCCTTAAAGATGGTGCTATCGCTGCACCGATAGGTGTAAGGACGCCAGAGTTATTCACATTTTATATAGTAGTTAGCAACTCAAGAAGGCGTCTTTATCTTAGGTTTTGACCTATTTTTGCCGAACTTTGCAGACCGTTAGAAAAGTTCTGTATTGCATTTAATAGCTTATAAGATGCCCTTAAAGGCGGTGGTATCGCTTCATCGATAGGTCTAAGTACGACAGAGTTATTGACATTTTATATAGTAGTTAGCAACTCAAGAAGGCGTCTTTTCTCAGGTTTTGACCTATTTTTCCCGAACTTTGCAGACCATTAGAAAAATTCTGTATTGCATTTGATAGCTTATAAGATGCCCTTAAAGACGGTGGTATCGCTGCATCGATAAGTGTAAGGCCGCCAGTGTTGCTGACATTTTATATAGTAGTTACCAACTCCAGAAGACGTCTTTTTCTTAGATTTTTGCCTGTTTTTGCCGAACTTTGCAGACCGTTAGGAAAATTCTGTATTGCATTTCATAGCTTATAAGATGCTCTTAAAGACGGTGGTATCGCTGCATCGATAGGTCTAAGGACGACAGAGTTATTGACATTTTATATAGTAGTTAGCAACTCAAGAAGGCGTCTTTTTCTTAGGTTTTGACCTATTATTGCCGCACTCTGCAGACCGTTAGAAAAATTCTGCACTGCATTTAATAGCTTATAAGATGCCCTAAAAGACGGTGGTATCGCTTCATCGATAGGTCTAAGGACGACAGAGTTATTGACATTTTATATAGTAGTTAGCAACTCAAGAAGGCGTCTTTTTCTTAGGCTTTGACCTATTTTGGCCGAACTTTGCTGACCGTTAGAAAAATTCTGTATTGCATTTATTAGCTTATAAGATGCCCTTAAAGGCGGTGGTATCGCTGCACCGATAGGTGTAAGGACGCCAGAGTTATTGACATTTTATATGGTAGTTACCAACTCCAGAAGGTGTCTTTTTCTTAGGTTTTGACCTATTTTTGCCGAACTTTGCAGACCGTTAGAACAATTCTGTGCTGCATTTGATAGCATATAAGATGGCCTTAAAGACGGTGGTATCGCTGCACCGATAGGTGTAAGGACGCCAGAGTTATTGAAATTTTATATAGTAGTTACCAACTCCAGAAGGTGACTTTTTCTTAGGTTTTGACCTATTTTTGCCGAACTTTCCAGACCGTTAGAACAATTCTGTATTGCATTTGATAGCATATAAGATGCCCTTAAAGACGGTGGTATCGCTGCACCGATAGGTGTAAGGACGCCAGAGTTATTGACATTTTATGTGGTAGTTACCAACTCCAGAAGGTGTCTTTTTCTTAGGTTTTGACCTATTTTTGCCGAACTTTGCAGACCGTTAGAAAAATTGTGTATCGCATTTGATAGCATATAGGATGCCCTTAAAGACGGTGCTATCGCTGCACCGATAGGTGTAAGGACGCCAGATTTATTCACATTTTATATAGTAGTTAGCAACTCAAGAAGGCGTCTTTATCTTACGTTTTGACCTATTTTTGCCGAACGTTGCAGACCGTTAGAAAAATTCTGTATTGCATTTAATAGCTTATAAGATGCCCTTAAAGGCGGTGGTATCGCTTCATCGATAGGTCTAAGGACGACAGAGTTATGGACATTTTATGTAGTAGTTAGCAACTCAAGAAGGTGACTTTTTCTTAGGTTTTGACCTATTTTTGCCGAACTTTGCAGACCGTTAGAAAAATTGTGTATCGCATTTGATAGCATATAAGATGCCCTTAAAGACGGTGCTATCGCTGCACCGATAGGTGTAAGGACGCCAGATTTATTCACATTTTATATAGTAGTTAGCAAATCAAGAAGGCGTCTTTATCTTACGTTTTGACCTATTTTTGCCGAACGTTGCAGACCGTTAGAAAAATTCTGTATTGCATTTAATAGCTTATAAGATGCCCTTAAAGGCGGTGGTATCGCTTCATCGATAGGTCTAAGGACGACAGAGTTATTGACATTTTATATAGTAGTTAGCAACTCAAGAAGGTGACTTTTTCTTAGGTTTTGACCTATTTTTGTAGAACTTTGCAGACCGTTAGAACAATTCTGTGTTGCATTTAATAGCATATAAGATGCTCTTAAAGATGGTGGTATCGCTGCATCGATAGGTCTAAGGACGACAGAGTTATTGACATTTTATATAGTAGTTAGCAACTCAAGAAGGCGTCTTTTTCTTATGTTTTGACCTATTATTGCCGCACTCTGCAGACCGTTAGAAAAATTCTGCACTGCATTTAATAGCTTATAAGATGCCCTAAAAGACGGTGGTATCGCTTCATCGATAGGTCTAAGGACGACAGAGTTATTGACATTTTATATAGTAGTTAGCAACTCAAGAAGGCGTCTTTTTCTTAGGCTTTGACCTATTTTTGCCGAACTTTGCTGACCGTTAGAAAAATTCTGTATTGCATTTATTAGCTTATAAGATGCCCTTAAAGGCGGTGGTATCGCTGCACCGATAGGTGTAAGGACGCCAGAGTTATTGACATTTTATATGGTAGTTACCAACTCCAGAAGGTGTCTTTTTCTTAGGTTTTGACCTATTTTTGCCGAACTTTGCAGACCGTTAGAAAAATTGTGTATCGCATTTGATAGCATATAAGATGCCCTTAAAGACGGTGCTATCGCTGCACCGATAGGTGTAAGGACGCCAGATTTATTCACATTATATATAGTAGTTAGCAACTCAAGAAGGCGTCTTTATCTTACGTTTTGACCAATTTTTGCCGAACGTTGCAGACCGTTAGAAAAATTCTGTATTGCATTTAATAGCTTATAAGATGACCTTAAAGGCGGTGGTATCGCTTCATCGATAGGTCTAAGGACGACAGAGTTATTGACATTTTATATAGTAGTTACCAACTCCAGAAGGTGACTTTTTCTTAGGTTTTGACCTATTTTTGCCGAACTTTGCAGACCGTTAGAACAATTCTGTATTGCATTTGATAGCATGTAAGATGCCCTTAAAGACGGTGGTATCGCTGCACCGATAGGTGTAAGGACGCCAGAGTTATTGACATTTTATATGGTAGTTACCAACTCCAGAAGGTGTCTTTTTCTTAGGTTTTGACCTATTTTTGCCGAAATTTGCAGACCGTTAGAAAAATTGTGTATCGCATTTGATAGCATATAAGATGCCCTTAAAGACGGTGCTATCGCTGCACCGATAGGTGTAAGGACGCCAGAGTTATTGATATTTTATATAGTAGTTACCAACTCCAGAAGGTGTCTTTTTCTTAGATTTTGACCTATTTTTGCCGAACTTTGCAGACCGTTAGAACAATTCTGTGTTGCATTTAAAAGCTTATAAGATGCCCTTAAAGACGGTGGTATCGCTGCATCGATAAGTGTAAGGCCGCCAGTGTTGCTGACATTTTATATAGTAGTTAGTAACTCCAGAAGACGTCTTTTTCTTAGGTTTTTGCCTGTTTTTGCCGAACTTTGCAGACCGTTAGAAAAATTCTGTATTGCATTTGATAGCTTATAAGATGCTCTTAAAGACGGTGGTATCGCTGCATCGATAAGTCTAAGGACGACAGAGTTATTGACATTTTATATAGTAGTTACCAACTCCAGAAGGTGACTTTTTCTTAGGTTTTGACCTATTTTTGCCGAACTTTGCAGACCGTTAGAACAATTCTGTATTGCATTTGATAGCATGTAAGATGCCCTTAAAGACGGTGGTATCGCTGCACCGATAGGTGTAAGGACGCCAGAGTTATTGACATTTTATATGGTAGTTACCAACTCCAGAAGGTGTCTTTTTCTTAGGTTTTGACCTATTTTTGCCGAAATTTGCAGACCGTTAGAAAAATTGTGTATCGCATTTGATAGCATATAAGATGCCCTTAAAGACGGTGCTATCGCTGCACCGATAGGTGTAAGGACGCCAGAGTTATTGACATTTTATATGGTAGTTACCAACTCCAGAAGGTGTCTTTTTCTTAGGTTTTGACCTATTTTTGCCGAACTTTGCAGACCGTTAGAAAAATTGTGTATCGCATTTGATAGCATATAAGATGCCCTTAAAGACGGTGCTATCGCTGCACCGATAGGTGTAAGGACGCCAGATTTATTCACATTTTATATAGTAGTTAGCAACTCAAGAAGGCGTCTTTATCTTACGTTTTGACCTATTTTTGCCGAACGTTGCAGACCGTTAGAAAAATTCTGTATTGCATTTAATAGCTTATAAGATGCCCTTAAAGGCGGTGGTATCGCTTCATCGATGGGTCTAAGGACGACAGAGTTATTGACATTTTATATAGTAGTTAGCAACTCAAGAAGGTGACTTTTTCTTAGGTTTTGACCTATTTTTGCCGAACTTTGCAGACCGTTAGAACAATTCTGTGTTGCATTTAATAGCATATAAGATGCTCTTAAAGATGGTGGTATCGCTACATCGATAGGTGTAATGACGCCAGAGTTATTGATATTTTATATAGTAGTTACCAACTCCAGAAGGTGTCTTTTTCTTAGATTTTGACCTATTTTTGCCGAACTTTGCAGACCGTTAGAACAATTCTGTGTTGCATTTAAAAGCTTATAAGATGCCCTTAAAGACGGTGGTATCGCTGCATCGATAAGTGTAAGGCCGCCAGTGTTGCTGACATTTTATATAGTAGTTAGTAACTCCAGAAGACGTCTTTTTCTTAGGTTTTTGCCTGTTTTTGCCGAACTTTGCAGACCGTTAGAAAAATTCTGTATTGCATTTGATAGCTTATAAGATGCTCTTAAAGACGGTGGTATCGCTGCATCGATAAGTCTAAGGACGACAGAGTTATTGACATTTTATATAGTAGTTACCAACTCCAGAAGGTGTCTTTTTCTCAGGTTTTGACCTATTTTTGCCGAACTTTGCAGACCATTAGAAAAATTCTGTATTGCATTTAATAGCTTATAAGATGCCCTTAAAGACGGTGGTATCGCTGCATCGATAAGTGTAAGGCCGCCAGTGTGGCTGACATTTTATATAGTTGTTAGCAACTCCAGAAGACGTCTTTTTCCTAGGTTTTTGCCTGTTTTTGCCGAACTTTGCAGACCGTTTGGAAAATTCTGTATTGCATTTATTAGCTTACAAGATGCCCTTAAAGACGGTGGTATCGCTGCACCGATAGGTGTAAGGACGCCAGAGTTATTGACATTTTATATAGTAGTTAGCAACTCAAGAAGGCGTCTTTTTCTCAGGTTTTGACTTATTTTTGCCGAACTTTTCAGACCGTTAGAACAATTCTGTATTGCATTTGATAGCATATAAGATGCCCTTAAAGACGGTGGTATCGCTGCATCGATAAGTGTAAGGCCGCCAGTGTTGCTGACATTTTATATAGTAGTTAGCAACTCCAGAAGACGTCTTTTTCTTAGGTTTTTGCCTGTTTTTGCCGAACTTTGCAGACCGTTAGAAAAATTCTGTATTGCTTTTAATAGCCTATAAGATGCCCTTAAAAGCGGTTGTATCGCTGCATCGATGGGCCTAACGACGACAAAGTTATTGACATTTTATATTGTAGTTAGCAACTCAAGAAGGCGTCTTTTTCTTAGGCTTTGACCTATTTTTGCCGAA
Organism: Merodon equestris; assembly: GCA_958301585.1. NCBI lineage: Eukaryota > Metazoa > Arthropoda > Insecta > Diptera > Syrphidae > Merodon > Merodon equestris. The sequence goes on along the minus strand of OY284416.1, from coordinate 75,476,829 downwards.
CTTTGCTGACCGTTAGAAAAATTCTGTATTGCATTTATTAGCTTATAAGATGCCCTTAAAGACGGTGGTATCGCTGCACCGATAGGTGTAAGGACGTCAGAGTTATTGACATTTTATATGGTAGTTACCAACTGCGGAAGGTGTCTTTTTCTTAGGTTTTGAGTTATTTTTGCCGAACTTTGCAGACCGTTAGAACAATTCTGTACTGCATTTGATAGCATATAATATGCCCTTAAAGACGGTGGTATCGCTGCACCGATAGGTGTAAGGACGCCAGAGTTATTGACATTTTATATAGTAGTTACCAACTCCAGAAGGTGACTTTTTCTTAGGTTTTGACCTATTTTTGCCGAACTTTGCAGACCGTTAGAACAATTCTGTATTGCATTTGATAGCATATAAGATGCCCTTAAAGACGGTGGTATCGCTGCACCGATAGGTGTAAGGACGCCAGAGTTATTGACATTTTATATGGTAGTTACCAACTCCAAAAGGTGTCTTTTTCTTAGGTTTTGACCTATTTTTGCCGAACTTTGCAGACCGTTAGAAAAATTGTGTATCGCATTTGATAGCATATAATATGCCCTTAAAGACGGTGGTATCGCTGCACCGATAGGTGTAAGGACGCCAGAGTTATTCACATTTTATATAGTAGTTAGCAACTCAAGAAGGCGTCTTTATCTTACGTTTTGACCTATTTTTGCCGAACGTTGCAGACCGTTAGAAAAATTCTGTATTGCATTTGATAGCATATAAGATGCCCTTAAAGACGGTGGTATCGCTGCACCGATAGGTGTAAGGACGCCAGAGTTATTCACATTTTATATAGTAGTTAGCAACTCAAGAAGGCGTCTTTATCTTACGTTTTGACCTATTTTTGCCGAACGTTGCAGACCGTTAGAAAAATTCTGTATTGCATTTAATAGCTTATAAGATGCCCTTAAAGGCGGTGGTATCGCTTCATCGATAGGTCTAAGGACGACAGAGTTATTGACATTTTATATAGTAGTTACCAACTCCAGAAGATGTCTTTTTCTTAGGTTTGGCCTATTTTTGCCGAACTTTGCAGACCGTTAGAAAAATTCTGTATCGCATTTGATAGCATATAAGATGCCCTTAAAGACGGTGGCATCGCTGCACCGATAGAGGTAAGGACGCCAGAGCTATTGACATTTTATGTGGTAGTTACCAACTCCAGAAGGTGTCTTTTTCTTAGGTTTTGACCTATTTTTGCCGAACTTTGCAGACCGTTAGAAAATTTCTGTATTGCATTTGATAGCATATAAGATGCCCTTAAAGACGGTGGTATCGCTGCACCGATAGGTGTAAGGACGCCAGAGCTATTGACATTTTATATGGTAGTTACCAACTCCAGAAGGTGTCTTTTTCTTAGGTTTTGACCTATTTTTGCCGAACTTTGCAGACCGTTAGAAAAATTCTGTACTGCATTTAATAGCTTATAAGATGCCCTTAAAGACGGTGGTATCGCTGCATCGATAAGTGTAAGGCCGCCAGTGTTGCTGACATTTTATATAGTAGTTAGCAACTCCAGAAGACGTCTTTTTCTTAGGTTTTTGCCTGTTTTTGCCGAACTTTGCAGACCGTTAGAAAAATTGTGTATCGCATTTGATAGCATATAAAATGCCCTTAAAGACGGTGGTATCGCTGCACCGTTAGGTGTAAGGATGCCAGAATTATTGACATTTTATATAGTAGTTACCAACTCCAGAAGGTGTCTTTTTCTTAGGTTTTGACCTATTTTTGCCGAACTTTGCAGACCGTTAGAAAAATTCTGTACTGCATTTAATAGCTTATAAGATGCCCTTAAAGACGGTGGTATCGCTGCATCGATAAGTGTAAGGCCGCCAGTGTTGCTGACATTTTATATAGTAGTTAGCAACTCCAGAAGACGTCTTTTTCTTAGGTTTTTGCCTGTTTTTGCCGAACTTTGCAGACCGTTAGAAAAATTGTGTATCGCATTTGATAGCATATAAGATGCCCTTAAAGACGGTGGTATCGTTGCACCGTTAGGTGTAAGGATGCCAGAATTATTGACATTTTATATAGTAGTTACCAACTCCAGAAGATGTCTTTTTCTTAGGTTTTGACTTATTTTTGCCGAACTTTGCCGACCGTTAGAAAAATTCTGTATTGCATTTGATAGCATATAAGATGCCCTTAAAGACGGTGGTATCGCTGCACCGATAGGTGTAAGGACGCCAGAGCTATTGACATTTTATATGGTAGTTACCAACTCCAGAAGGTGTCTTTTTCTTAGGTTTTGACCTATTTTTGCCGAACTTTGCAGACCGTTAGAAAAATTCTGTATTGCATTTAATAGCTTATAAGATGCCCTTAAAGACGGTTGTATCGCTGCATCGATAGGTCTAACGACGACAAAGTTATTGACATTTTATGTAGTAGTTACCAACTGCGGAAGGTGTCTTTTTCTTAGGTTTTGACTTATTTTTGCCGAACTTTGCAGACCGTTAGAACAATTCTGTATTGCATTTGATAGCATATAAGATGCCCTTAAAGACGGTGGTATCGCTCACCGATAGGTGTAAGGACGCCAGAGTTATTGACATTTTATATAGTAGTTACCAACTCCAGAAGGTGACTATTTCTTAGGTTTTGACCTATTTTTGCCGAACTTTGCAGACCGTTAGAACATTTCTCTATTGCATTTGATAGCATATAAGATGCCCTTAAAGACGGTGGTATCACTGCACCGATAGGTGTAAGGACGCCAGAGTTATTGACATTTTATATGGTAGTTACCAACTCCAGAAGGTGTCTTTTTCTTAGGTTTTGACCTATTTTTGCCGAACTTTGCTGACCGTTAGAAAAATTCTGTATTGCATTTATTAGCTTATAAGATGCCCTTAAAGGCGGTGGTATCGCTGCACCGATAGGTGTAAGGACGCCAGAGTTATTGACATTTTATATGGTAGTTACCAACTCCAGAAGGTGTCTTTTTCTTAGGTTTTGACCTATTTTTGCCGAACTTTGCAGACCGTTAGAAAAATTGTGTATCGCATTTGATAGCATATAAGATGCCCTTAAAGACGGTGCTATCGCTGCACCGATAGGTGTAAGGACGCCAGATTTATTCACATTTTATATAGTAGTTAGCAACTCAAGAAGACGTCTTTATCTTACGTTTTGACCTATTTTTGCCGAACGTTGCAGACCGTTAGAAAAATTCTGTATTGCATTTAATAGCTTATAAGATGCCCTTAAAGGCGGTGGTATCGCTTCATCGATAGGTCTAAGGACGACAGAGTTATTGACATTTTATATAGTAGTTAGCAACTCAAGAAGGTGACTTTTTCTTAGGTTTTGACCTATTTTTGCCGAACTCTGCAGACCGTTAGAACAATTCTGTGCTGCATTTATTAGCTTATAAGATGCCCTTAAAGGCGGTGGTATCGCTGCACCGATAGGTGTAAGGACGCCAGAGTTATTGACATTTTATATGGTAGTTACCAACTCCAGAAGGTGTCTTTTTCTTAGGTTTTGACCTATTTTTGCCGAACTTTGCAGACCGTTAGAAAAATTGTGTATCGCATTTGATAGCATATAATATGCCCTTAAAGACGGTGGTATCGCTGCACCGATAGGTGTAAGGACGCCAGAGTTATTGACATTTTATATAGTAGTTACCAACTCCAGAAGGTGACTTTTTCTTAGGTTTTGACCTATTTTTGCCGAACTTTGCAGACCGTTAGAACAATTCTGTATTGCATTTGATAGCATATAAGATGCCCTTAAAGACGGTGGTATCGCTGCACCGATAGGTGTAAGGACGCCAGAGTTATTGACATTTTATATGGTAGTTACCAACTCCAAAAGGTGTCTTTTTCTTAGGTTTTGACCTATTTTTGCCGAACTTTGCAGACCGTTAGAAAAATTGTGTATCGCATTTGATAGCATATAATATGCCCTTAAAGACGGTGGTATCGCTGCACCGATAGGTGTAAGGACGCCAGAGTTATTCACATTTTATATAGTAGTTAGCAACTCAAGAAGGCGTCTTTATCTTACGTTTTGACCTATTTTTGCCGAACGTTGCAGACCGTTAGAAAAATTCTGTATTGCATTTGATAGCATATAAGATGCCCTTAAAGACGGTGGTATCGCTGCATCGATAAGTGTAAGGCCGCCAGTGTGGCTGACATTTTATATAGTTGTTAGCAACTCCAGAAGACGTCTTTTTCCTAGGTTTTTGCCTGTTTTTGCCGAACTTTGCAGACCGTTTGGAAAATTCTGTATTGCATTTATTAGCTTACAAGATGCCCTTAAAGACGGTGGTATCGCTGCACCGATAGGTGTAAGGACGCCAGAGTTATTGACATTTTATATAGTAGTTAGCAACTCAAGAAGGCGTCTTTTTCTCAGGTTTTGACTTATTTTTGCCGAACTTTTCAGACCGTTAGAACAATTCTGTATTGCATTTGATAGCATATAAGATGCCCTTAAAGACGGTGGTATCGCTGCATCGATAAGTGTAAGGCCGCCAGTGTTGCTGACATTTTATATAGTAGTTAGCAACTCCAGAAGACGTCTTCTTCTTAGGTTTTTGCCTGTTTTTGCCGAACTTTGCAGACCGTTAGAAAAATTCTGTATTGCTTTTAATAGCCTATAAGATGCCCTTAAAAGCGGTTGTATCGCTGCATCGATGGGCCTAACGACGACAAAGTTATTGACATTTTATATTGTAGTTAGCAACTCAAGAAGGCGTCTTTTTCTTAGGCTTTGACCTATTTTTGCCGAACTTTGCTGACCGTTAGAAAAATTCTGTATTGCATTTATTAGCTTATAAGATGCCCTTAAAGACGGTGGTATCGCTGCACCGATAGGTGTAAGGACGTCAGAGTTATTGACATTTTATATGGTAGTTACCAACTGCGGAAGGTGTCTTTTTCTTAGGTTTTGAGTTATTTTTGCCGAACTTTGCAGACCGTTAGAACAATTCTGTACTGCATTTGATAGCATATAATATGCCCTTAAAGACGGTGGTATCGCTGCACCGATAGGTGTAAGGACGCCAGAGTTATTGACATTTTATATAGTAGTTACCAACTCCAGAAGGTGACTTTTTCTTAGGTTTTGACCTATTTTTGCCGAACTTTGCAGACCGTTAGAACAATTCTGTATTGCATTTGATAGCATATAAGATGCCCTTAAAGACGGTGGTATCGCTGCACCGATAGGTGTAAGGACGCCAGAGTTATTGACATTTTATATGGTAGTTACCAACTCCAAAAGGTGTCTTTTTCTTAGGTTTTGACCTATTTTTGCCGAACTTTGCAGACCGTTAGAAAAATTGTGTATCGCATTTGATAGCATATAATATGCCCTTAAAGACGGTGGTATCGCTGCACCGATAGGTGTAAGGACGCCAGAGTTATTCACATTTTATATAGTAGTTAGCAACTCAAGAAGGCGTCTTTATCTTACGTTTTGACCTATTTTTGCCGAACGTTGCAGACCGTTAGAAAAATTCTGTATTGCATTTGATAGCATATAAGATGCCCTTAAAGACGGTGGTATCGCTGCACCGATAGGTGTAAGGACGCCAGAGTTATTCACATTTTATATAGTAGTTAGCAACTCAAGAAGGCGTCTTTATCTTACGTTTTGACCTATTTTTGCCGAACGTTGCAGACCGTTAGAAAAATTCTGTATTGCATTTAATAGCTTATAAGATGCCCTTAAAGGCGGTGGTATCGCTTCATCGATAGGTCTAAGGACGACAGAGTTATTGACATTTTATATAGTAGTTACCAACTCCAGAAGATGTCTTTTTCTTAGGTTTGGCCTATTTTTGCCGAACTTTGCAGACCGTTAGAAAAATTCTGTATCGCATTTGATAGCATATAAGATGCCCTTAAAGACGGTGGCATCGCTGCACCGATAGAGGTAAGGACGCCAGAGCTATTGACATTTTATGTGGTAGTTACCAACTCCAGAAGGTGTCTTTTTCTTAGGTTTTGACCTATTTTTGCCGAACTTTGCAGACCGTTAGAAAATTTCTGTATTGCATTTGATAGCATATAAGATGCCCTTAAAGACGGTGGTATCGCTGCACCGATAGGTGTAAGGACGCCAGAGCTATTGACATTTTATATGGTAGTTACCAACTCCAGAAGGTGTCTTTTTCTTAGGTTTTGACCTATTTTTGCCGAACTTTGCAGACCGTTAGAAAAATTCTGTACTGCATTTAATAGCTTATAAGATGCCCTTAAAGACGGTGGTATCGCTGCATCGATAAGTGTAAGGCCGCCAGTGTTGCTGACATTTTATATAGTAGTTAGCAACTCCAGAAGACGTCTTTTTCTTAGGTTTTTGCCTGTTTTTGCCGAACTTTGCAGACCGTTAGAAAAATTGTGTATCGCATTTGATAGCATATAAAATGCCCTTAAAGACGGTGGTATCGCTGCACCGTTAGGTGTAAGGATGCCAGAATTATTGACATTTTATATAGTAGTTACCAACTCCAGAAGGTGTCTTTTTCTTAGGTTTTGACCTATTTTTGCCGAACTTTGCAGACCGTTAGAAAAATTCTGTACTGCATTTAATAGCTTATAAGATGCCCTTAAAGACGGTGGTATCGCTGCATCGATAAGTGTAAGGCCGCCAGTGTTGCTGACATTTTATATAGTAGTTAGCAACTCCAGAAGACGTCTTTTTCTTAGGTTTTTGCCTGTTTTTGCCGAACTTTGCAGACCGTTAGAAAAATTGTGTATCGCATTTGATAGCATATAAGATGCCCTTAAAGACGGTGGTATCGTTGCACCGTTAGGTGTAAGGATGCCAGAATTATTGACATTTTATATAGTAGTTACCAACTCCAGAAGATGTCTTTTTCTTAGGTTTTGACTTATTTTTGCCGAACTTTGCCGACCGTTAGAAAAATTCTGTATTGCATTTGATAGCATATAAGATGCCCTTAAAGACGGTGGTATCGCTGCACCGATAGGTGTAAGGACGCCAGAGCTATTGACATTTTATATGGTAGTTACCAACTCCAGAAGGTGTCTTTTTCTTAGGTTTTGACCTATTTTTGCCGAACTTTGCAGACCGTTAGAAAAATTCTGTATTGCATTTAATAGCTTATAAGATGCCCTTAAAGACGGTTGTATCGCTGCATCGATAGGTCTAACGACGACAAAGTTATTGACATTTTATGTAGTAGTTACCAACTGCGGAAGGTGTCTTTTTCTTAGGTTTTGACTTATTTTTGCCGAACTTTGCAGACCGTTAGAACAATTCTGTATTGCATTTGATAGCATATAAGATGCCCTTAAAGACGGTGGTATCGCTCACCGATAGGTGTAAGGACGCCAGAGTTATTGACATTTTATATAGTAGTTACCAACTCCAGAAGGTGACTATTTCTTAGGTTTTGACCTATTTTTGCCGAACTTTGCAGACCGTTAGAACATTTCTCTATTGCATTTGATAGCATATAAGATGCCCTTAAAGACGGTGGTATCACTGCACCGATAGGTGTAAGGACGCCAGAGTTATTGACATTTTATATGGTAGTTACCAACTCCAGAAGGTGTCTTTTTCTTAGGTTTTGACCTATTTTTGCCGAACTTTGCTGACCGTTAGAAAAATTCTGTATTGCATTTATTAGCTTATAAGATGCCCTTAAAGGCGGTGGTATCGCTGCACCGATAGGTGTAAGGACGCCAGAGTTATTGACATTTTATATGGTAGTTACCAACTCCAGAAGGTGTCTTTTTCTTAGGTTTTGACCTATTTTTGCCGAACTTTGCAGACCGTTAGAAAAATTGTGTATCGCATTTGATAGCATATAAGATGCCCTTAAAGACGGTGCTATCGCTGCACCGATAGGTGTAAGGACGCCAGATTTATTCACATTTTATATAGTAGTTAGCAACTCAAGAAGGCGTCTTTATCTTACGTTTTGACCTATTTTTGCCGAACGTTGCAGACCGTTAGAAAAATTCTGTATTGCATTTAATAGCTTATAAGATGCCCTTAAAGGCGGTGGTATCGCTTCATCGATAGGTCTAAGGACGACAGAGTTATTGACATTTTATATAGTAGTTAGCAACTCAAGAAGGTGACTTTTTCTTAGGTTTTGACCTATTTTTGCCGAACTTTGCAGACCGTTAGAACAATTCTGTGCTGCATTTATTAGCTTATAAGATGCCCTTAAAGGCGGTGGTATCGCTGCACCGATAGGTGTAAGGACGCCAGAGTTATTGACATTTTATATGGTAGTTACCAACTCCAGAAGGTGTCTTTTTCTTAGGTTTTGACCTATTTTTGCCGAACTTTGCAGACCGTTAGAAAAATTGTGTATCGCATTTGATAGCATATAATATGCCCTTAAAGACGGTGGTATCGCTGCACCGATAGGTGTAAGGACGCCAGAGTTATTCACATTTTATATAGTAGTTAGCAACTCAAGAAGGCGTCTTTATCTTACGTTTTGACCTATTTTTGCCGAACGTTGCAGACCGTTAGAAAAATTCTGTATTGCATTTGATAGCATATAAGATGCCCTTAAAGACGGTGGTATCGCTGCACCGATAGGTGTAAGGACGCCAGAGTTATTCACATTTTATATAGTAGTTAGCAACTCAAGAAGGCGTCTTTATCTTACGTTTTGACCTATTTTTGCCGAACGTTGCAGACCGTTAGAAAAATTATGTATTGCATTTAATAGCTTATAAGATGCCCTTAAAGGCGGTGGTATCGCTTCATCGATAGGTCTAAGGACGACAGAGTTATTGACATTTTATATAGTAGTTACCAACTCCAGAAGATGTCTTTTTCTTAGGTTTGGCCTATTTTTGCCGAACTTTGCAGACCGTTAGAAAAATTCTGTATCGCATTTGATAGCATATAAGATGCCCTTAAAGACGGTGGTATCGCTGCACCGATAGATGTAAGGACGCCAGAGCTATTGACATTTTATGTGGTAGTTACCAACTCCAGAAGGTGTCTTTTTCTTAGGTTTTGACCTATTTTTGCCGAACTTTGCAGACCGTTAGAAAAATTCTGTATTGCATTTGATAGCATATAAGATGCCCTTAAAGACGGTGGTATCGCTGCACCGATAGGTGTAAGGACGCCAGAGCTATTGACATTTTATATGGTAGTTACCAACTCCAGAAGGTTTCTTTTTCTTAGGTTTTGACCTATTTTTGCCGAACTTTGCAGACCGTTAGAAAAATTCTGTACTGCATTTAATAGCTTATAAGATGCCCTTAAAGACGGTGGTATCGCTGCATCGATAAGTGTAAGGCCGCCAGTGTTGCTGACATTTTATATAGTAGTTAGCAACTCCAGAAGACGTCTTTTTCTTAGGTTTTTGCCTGTTTTTGCCGAACTTTGCAGACCGTTAGAAAAATTGTGTATCGCATTTGATAGCATATAAAATGCCCTTAAAGACGGTGGTATCGCTGCACCGTTAGGTGTAAGGATGCCAGAATTATTGACATTTTATATAGTAGTTACCAACTCCAGAAGGTGTCTTTTTCTTAGGTTTTGACCTATTTTTGCCGAACTTTGCAGACCGTTAGAAAAATTCTGTACTGCATTTAATAGCTTATAAGATGCCCTTAAAAACGGTGGTATCGCTGCATCGATAAGTGTAAGGCCGCCAGTGTTGCTGACATTTTATATAGTAGTTAGCAACTCCAGAAGACGTCTTTTTCTTAGGTTTTTGCCTGTTTTTGCCGAACTTTGCAGACCGTTAGAAAAATTGTGTATCGCATTTGATAGCATATAAGATGCCCTTAAAGACGGTGGTATCGTTGCACCGTTAGGTGTAAGGATGCCAGAATTATTGACATTTTATATAGTAGTTACCAACTCCAGAAGATGTCTTTTTCTTAGGTTTTGACTTATTTTTGCCGAACTTTGCCGACCGTTAGAAAAATTCTGTATTGCATTTGATAGCATATAAGATGCCCTTAAAGACGGTGGTATCGCTGCACCGATAGGTGTAAGGACGCCAGAGCTATTGACATTTTATATGGTAGTTACCAACTCCAGAAGGTGTCTTTTTCTTAGGTTTTGACCTATTTTTGCCGAACTTTGCAGAGCGTTAGAAAAATTCTGTATTGCATTTAATAGCTTATAAGATGCCCTTAAAGACGGTTGTATCGCTGCATCGATAGGTCTAACGACGACAAAGTTATTGACATTTTATGTAGTAGTTACCAACTGCGGAAGGTGTCTTTTTCTTAGGTTTTGACTTATTTTTGCCGAACTTTGCAGACCGTTAGAACAATTCTGTATTGCATTTGATAGCATATAAGATGCCCTTAAAGACGGTGGTATCGCTCACCGATAGGTGTAAGGACGCCAGAGTTATTGACATTTTATATAGTAGTTACCAACTCCAGAAGGTGACTATTTCTTAGGTTTTGACATATTTTTGCCGAACTTTGCAGACCGTTAGAACAATTCTCTATTGCATTTGATAGCATATAAGATGCCCTTAAAGACGGTGGTATCACTGCACCGATAGGTGTAAGGACGCCAGAGTTATTGACATTTTATATGGTAGTTACCAACTCCAGAAGGTGTCTTTTTCTTAGGTTTTGACCTATTTTTGCCGAACTTTGCTGACCGTTAGAAAAATTCTGTATTGCATTTATTAGCTTATAAGATGCCCTTAAAGGCGGTGGTATCGCTGCACCGATAGGTGTAAGGACGCCAGAGTTATTGACATTTTATATGGTAGTTACCAACTCCAGAAGGTGTCTTTTTCTTAGGTTTTTACCTATTTTTGCCGAACTTTGCAGACCGTTAGAAAAATTGTGTATCGCATTTGATAGCATATAAGATGCCCTTAAAGACGGTGCTATCGCTGCACCGATAGGTGTAAGGACGCCAGATTTATTCACATTTTATATAGTAGTTAGCAACTCAAGAAGGCGTCTTTATCTTACGTTTTGACCTATTTTTGCCGAACGTTGCAGACCGTTAGAAAAATTCTGTATTGCATTTGATAGCATATAAGATGCCCTTAAAGACGGTGGTATCGCTGCACCGATAGGTGTAAGGACGCCAGAGTTATTCACATTTTATATAGTAGTTAGCAACTCAAGAAGGCGTCTTTATCTTACGTTTTGACCTATTTTTGCCGAACGTTGCAGACCGTTAGAAAAATTATGTATTGCATTTAATAGCTTATAAGATGCCCTTAAAGGCGGTGGTATCGCTTCATCGATAGGTCTAAGGACGACAGAGTTATTGACATTTTATATAGTAGTTACCAACTCCAGAAGATGTCTTTTTCTTAGGTTTGGCCTATTTTTGCCGAACTTTGCAGACCGTTAGAAAAATTCTGTATCGCATTTGATAGCATATAAGATGCCCTTAAAGACGGTGGTATCGCTGCACCGATAGATGTAAGGACGCCAGAGCTATTGACATTTTATGTGGTAGTTACCAACTCCAGAAGGTGTCTTTTTCTTAGGTTTTGACCTATTTTTGCCGAACTTTGCAGACCGTTAGAAAAATTCTGTATTGCATTTGATAGCATATAAGATGCCCTTAAAGACGGTGGTATCGCTGCACCGATAGGTGTAAGGACGCCAGAGCTATTGACATTTTATATGGTAGTTACCAACTCCAGAAGGTTTCTTTTTCTTAGGTTTTGACCTATTTTTGCCGAACTTTGCAGACCGTTAGAAAAATTCTGTACTGCATTTAATAGCTTATAAGATGCCCTTAAAGACGGTGGTATCGCTGCATCGATAAGTGTAAGGCCGCCAGTGTTGCTGACATTTTATATAGTAGTTAGCAACTCCAGAAGACGTATTTTTCTTAGGTTTTTGCCTGTTTTTGCCGAACTTTGCAGACCGTTAGAAAAATTGTGTATCGCATTTGATAGCATATAAAATGCCCTTAAAGACGGTGGTATCGCTGCACCGTTAGGTGTAAGGATGCCAGAATTATTGACATTTTATATAGTAGTTACCAACTCCAGAAGGTGTCTTTTTCTTAGGTTTTGACCTATTTTTGCCGAACTTTGCAGACCGTTAGAAAAATTCTGTACTGCATTTAATAGCTTATAAGATGCCCTTAAAAACGGTGGTATCGCTGCATCGATAAGTGTAAGGCCGCCAGTGTTGTTGACATTTTATATAGTAGTTAGCAACTCCAGAAGACGTCTTTTTCTTAGGTTTTTGCCTGTTTTTGCCGAACTTTGCAGACCGTTAGAAAAATTGTGTATCGCATTTGATAGCATATAAGATGCCCTTAAAGACGGTGGTATCGTTGCACCGTTAGGTGTAAGGATGCCAGAATTATTGACATTTTATATAGTAGTTACCAACTCCAGAAGATGTCTTTTTCTTAGGTTTTGACTTATTTTTGCCGAACTTTGCCGACCGTTAGAAAAATTCTGTATTGCATTTGATAGCATATAAGATGCCCTTAAAGACGGTGGTATCGCTGCACCGATAGGTGTAAGGACGCCAGAGCTATTGACATTTTATATGGTAGTTACCAACTCCAGAAGGTGTCTTTTTCTTAGGTTTTGACCTATTTTTGCCGAACTTTGCAGAGCGTTAGAAAAATTCTGTATTGCATTTAATAGCTTATAAGATGCCCTTAAAGACGGTTGTATCGCTGCATCGATAGGTCTAACGACGACAAAGTTATTGACATTTTATGTAGTAGTTACCAACTGCGGAAGGTGTCTTTTTCTTAGGTTTTGACTTATTTTTGCCGAACTTTGCAGACCGTTAGAACAATTCTGTATTGCATTTGATAGCATATAAGATGCCCTTAAAGACGGTGGTATCGCTCACCGATAGGTGTAAGGACGCCAGAGTTATTGACATTTTATATAGTAGTTACCAACTCCAGAAGGTGACTATTTCTTAGGTTTTGACATATTTTTGCCGAACTTTGCAGACCGTTAGAACAATTCTCTATTGCATTTGATAGCATATAAGATGCCCTTAAAGACGGTGGTATCACTGCACCGATAGGTGTAAGGACGCCAGAGTTATTGACATTTTATATGGTAGTTACCAACTCCAGAAGGTGTCTTTTTCTTAGGTTTTGACCTATTTTTGCCGAACTTTGCTGACCGTTAGAAAAATTCTGTATTGCATTTATTAGCTTATAAGATGCCCTTAAAGGCGGTGGTATCGCTGCACCGATAGGTGTAAGGACGCCAGAGTTATTGACATTTTATATGGTAGTTACCAACTCCAGAAGGTGTCTTTTTCTTAGGTTTTTACCTATTTTTGCCGAACTTTGCAGACCGTTAGAAAAATTGTGTATCGCATTTGATAGCATATAAGATGCCCTTAAAGACGGTGCTATCGCTGCACCGATAGGTGTAAGGACGCCAGATTTATTCACATTTTATATAGTAGTTAGCAACTCAAGAAGGCGTCTTTATCTTACGTTTTGACCTATTTTTGCCGAACGTTGCAGACCGTTAGAAAAATTCTGTATTGCATTTAATAGCTTATAAGATGCCCTTAAAGGCGGTGGTATCGCTTCATCGATAGGTCTAGGGACGACAGAGTTATTGACATTTTATATAGTAGTTAGCAACTCAAGAAGGTGACTTTTTCTTAGGTTTTGACCTATTTTTGCCGAACTTTGCAGACCGTTAGAACAATTCTGTGCTGCATTTGATAGCATATAAGATGCCCTTAAAGACGGTGGTATCGCTGCACCGATATGTGTAAGGACGCCAGAGTTATTGACATTTTATATAGTAGTTACCAACTCCAGAAGGTGACTTTTTCTTAGGTTTTGACCTATTTTTGCCGAACTTTGCAGACCGTTAGAACAATTCTGTATTGCATTTGATAGCATATAAGATGCCCTTAAAGACGGTGGTATCGCTGCACCGTTAGGTGTAAGGATGCCAGAATTATTGACATTTTATATAGTAGTTACCAACTCCAGAAGATGTCTTTTTCTTAGGTTTTGACCTATTTTTGCCGAACTTTGCAGACCGTTAGAAAAATTCTGTATTGCATTTGATAGCATATAAGATGCCCTTAAAGACGGTGGTATCGCTGCACCGATAGGTGTAAGGACGCCAGAGCTATTGACATTTTATATGGTAGTTACCAACTCCAGAAGGTGTCTTTTTCTTAGGTTTTGACCTATTTTTGCCGAACTTTGCAGACCGTTAGCAAAATTGTGTATCGCATTTGATAGCATATAAGATGCCCTTAAAGACGGTGGTATCGCTGCACCGATAGGTGTAAGGACGCCAGAGTTATTGACATTTTATATGGTAGTTACCAATTCCAGAAGGTGTCTTTTTCTTAGGTTTTGACCTATTTTTGTCGAACTTTGCAGACCGTTAGAAAAATTCTGTATTGCATTTAATAGCTTATAAGATGCCCTTAAAGACGGTTGTATCGCTGCATCGATAGGTCTAACGACGACAAAGTTATTGACATTTTATGTAGTAGTTACCAACTGCGGAAGATGTCTTTTTCTTAGGTTTTGACCTATTTTTGCCGAACTTTGCAGACCGTTAGAAAAATTCTGTATTGCATTTGATAGCATATAAGATGCCCTTAAAGACGGTGGTATCGCTGCACCGATAGGTGTAAGGACGCCAGAGTTGTTGACATTTTATATGGTAGTTACCAACTCCAGAAGGTGTCTTTTTCTTAGGTTTTGACCTATTTTTGCCGAACTTTGCAGACCGTTAGAAAAATTCTGTATTGCTTTTAATAGCCTATAAGATGCCCTTAAAAACGGTTGTATTGCTGCATCGATAGGTCTAACGACGACAAAGTTATTGACATTTTATATTGTAGTTAGCAACTCAAGAAGGCGTCTTTTTCTTAGGCTTTGACCTATTTTTGCCGAACTTTGCTGACCGTTAGATAAATTCTGTATTGCATTTATTAGCTTATAAGATGCCCTTAAAGGCGGTGGTATCGCTGCACCGATAGGTGTAAGGACGAAAGAGTTATTGACATTTTATATGGTAGTTACCAACTCCAGAAGGTGTCTTTTTCTTAGGTTTTGACCTATTTTTGCCGAACTTTGCAGACCGTTAGAAAAATTCTGTATTGCTTTTAATAGCCTATAAGATGCCCTTAAAAACGGTTGTATCGCTGCATCGATAGGTGTAAGGACGCCAGATTTATTCACATTTTATATAGTAGTTAGCAACTCAAGAAGGCGTCTTTATCTTACGTTTTGACCTATTTTTGCCGAACGTTGCAGACCGTTAGAAAAATTCTGTATTGCATTTAATAGCTGATAAGATGCCCTTATAGGCGGTGGTATCGCTTCATCGATAGGTCTAAGGACGACAGAGTTATTGACATTTTATATAGTAGTTAGCAACTCAAGAAGGTGACTTTTTTTTAGGTTTTGACCTATTTTTGCCGAACTTTACAGACCGTTAGAACAATTCTGTGCTGCATTTGATAGCATATAAGATGCCCTTAAAGACGGTGGTATCGCTGCACCGATAGGTGTTAGGACGCCAGAGTTATTGACATTTTATATAGTAGTTACCAACTCCAGAAGGTGACTTTTTCTTAGGTTTTGACCTATTTTTGCCGAACTTTGCAGACCGTTAGAACAATTCTGTATTGCATTTGATAGCATATAAGATGCCCTTAAAGACGGTGGTATCGCTGCACCGATAGGTGTAAGGACGCCAGAGTTATTGACATTTTATATGGTAGTTACCAACTCCAGAAGGTGTCTTTTTCTTAGGTTTTGACCTATTTTTGCCGAACTTTGCAGACCGTTAGAAAAATTGTGTATCGCATTTGATAGCATATAAGATGCCCTTAAAGACGGTGGTATCGCTGCACCGATAGGTGTAAGGACGCCAGAGCTATTGACATTTTATATGGTAGTTACCAACTCCAGAAGGTGTCTTTTTCTTAGGTTTTGACCTATTTTTGCCGAACTTTGCAGACCGTTAGAAAAATTCTGTATTGCATTTAATAGCTTATAAGATGCCCTTAAAGACGGTTGTATCGCTGCATCGATAGGTCTAACGACGACAAAGTTATTGACATTTTATGTAGTAGTTACCAACTGCGGAAGATGTCTTTTTCTTAGGTTTTGACCTATTTTTGCCGAACTTTGCAGACCGTTAGAAAAATTCTGTATTGCATTTGATAGCATATAAGATGCCCTTAAAGACGGTGGTATCGCTGCACCGATAGGTGTAAGGACGCCAGAGTTGTTGACATTTTATATGGTAGTTACCAACTCCAGAAGGTGTCTTTTTCTTAGGTTTTGACCTATTTTTGCCGAACTTTGCAGACCGTTAGAAAAATTCTGTATTGCTTTTAATAGCCTATAAGATGCCCTTAAAAACGGTTGTATCGCTGCATCGATAGGTCTAACGACGACAAAGTTATTGACATTTTATATTGTAGTTAGCAACTCAAGAAGGCGTCTTTTTCTTAGGCTTTGACCTATTTTTGCCGAACTTTGCTGACCGTTAGATAAATTCTGTATTGCATTTATTAGCTTATAAGATGCCCTTAAAGGCGGTGGTATCGCTGCACCGATAGGTGTAAGGACGCCAGAGTTATTGACATTTTATATGGTAGTTACCAACTCCAGAAGGTGTCTTTTTCTTAGGTTTTGACCTATTTTTGCCGAACTTTGCAGACCGTTAGAAAAATTCTGTATTGCTTTTAATAGCCTATAAGATGCCCTTAAAAACGGTTGTATCGCTGCATCGATAGGTGTAAGGACGCCAGATTTATTCACATTTTATATAGTAGTTAGCAACTCAAGAAGGCGTCTTTATCTTACGTTTTGACCTATTTTTGCCGAACGTTGCAGACCGTTAGAAAAATTCTGTATTGCATTTAATAGCTTATAAGATGCCCTTATAGGCGGTGGTATCGCTTCATCGATAGGTCTAAGGACGACAGAGTTATTGACATTTTATATAGTAGTTAGCAACTCAAGAAGGTGACTTTTTTTTAGGTTTTGACCTATTTTTGCCGAACTTTACAGACCGTTAGAACAATTCTGTGCTGCATTTGATAGCATATAAGATGCCCTTAAAGACGGTGGTATCGCTGCACCGATAGGTGTTAGGACGCCAGAGTTATTGACATTTTATATAGTAGTTACCAACTCCAGAAGGTGACTTTTTCTTAGGTTTTGACCTATTTTTGCCGAACTTTGCAGACCGTTAGAACAATTCTGTATTGCATTTGATAGCATATAAGATGCCCTTAAAGACGGTGGTATCGCTGCACCGATAGGTGTAAGGACGCCAGAGTTATTGACATTTTATATGGTAGTTACCAACTCCAGAAGGTGTCTTTTTCTTAGGTTTTGACCTATTTTTGCCGAACTTTGCAGACCGTTAGAAAAACTGTGTATCGCATTTGATAGCATATAAGATGCCCTTAAAGACGGTGGTATCGCTGCACCGATAGGTGTAAGGACGCCAGAGCTATTGACATTTTATATGGTAGTTACCAACTCCAGAAGGTGTCTTTTTCTTAGGTTTTGACCTATTTTTGCCGAACTTTGCAGACCGTTAGAAAAATTCTGTATTGCATTTAATAGCTTATAAGATGCCCTTAAAGACGGTTGTATCGCTGCATCGATAGGTCTAACGACGACAAAGTTATTGACATTTTATGTAGTAGTTACCAACTGCGGAAGATGTCTTTTTCTTAGGTTTTGACCTATTTTTGCCGAACTTTGCAGACCGTTAGAAAAATTCTGTATTGCATTTGATAGCATATAAGATGCCCTTAAAGACGGTGGTATCGCTGCACCGATAGGTGTAAGGACGCCAGAGTTGTTGACATTTTATATGGTAGTTACCAACTCCAGAAGGTGTCTTTTTCTTAGGTTTTGACCTATTTTTGCCGAACTTTGCAGACCGTTAGAAAAATTCTGTATTGCTTTTAATAGCCTATAAGATGCCCTTAAAAACGGTTGTATCGCTGCATCGATAGGTCTAACGACGACAAAGTTATTGACATTTTATATTGTAGTTAGCAACTCAAGAAGGCGTCTTTTTCTTAGGCTTTGACCTATTTTTGCCGAACTTTGCTGACCGTTAGATAAATTCTGTATTGCATTTATTAGCTTATAAGATGCCCTTAAAGGCGGTGGTATCGCTGCACCGATAGGTGTAAGGACGCCAGAGTTATTGACATTTTATATGGTAGTTACCAACTCCAGAAGGTGTCTTTTTCTTAGGTTTTGACCTATTTTTGCCGAACTTTGCAGACCGTTAGAAAAATTGTGTATCGCATTTGATAGCATATAAGATGCCCTTAAAGACGGTGCTATCGCTGCACCGATAGGTGTAAGGACGCCAGATTTATTCACATTTTATATAGTAGTTAGCAACTCAAGAAGGCGTCTTTATCTTACGTTTTGACCTATTTTTGCCGAACGTTGCAGACCGTTAGAAAAATTCTGTATTGCATTTAATAGCTTATAAGATGCCCTTATAGGCGGTGGTATCGCTTCATCGATAGGTCTAAGGACGACAGAGTTATTGACATTTTATATAGTAGTTAGCAACTCAAGAAGGTGACTTTTTTTTAGGTTTTGACCTATTTTTGCCGAACTTTACAGACCGTTAGAACAATTCTGTGCTGCATTTGATAGCATATAAGATGCCCTTAAAGACGGTGGTATCGCTGCACCGATAGGTGTAAGGACGCCAGAGTTATTGACATTTTATATAGTAGTTACCAACTCCAGAAGGTGACTTTTTCTTAGGTTTTGACCTATTTTTGCCGAACTTTGCAGACCGTTAGAACAATTCTGTATTGCATTTGATAGCATATAAGATGCCCTTAAAGACGGTGGTATCGCTGCACCGATAGGTGTAAGGACGCCAGAGTTATTGACATTTTATATGGTAGTTACCAACTCCAGAAGGTGTCTTTTTCTTAGGTTTTGACCTATTTTTGCCGAACTTTGCAGACCGTTAGAAAAATTGTGTATCGCATTTGATAGCATATAAGATGCCCTTAAAGACGGTGCTATCGCTGCACCGATAGGTGTAAGGACGCCAGATTTATTCACATTTTATATAGTAGTTAGCAACTCAAGAAGGCGTCTTTATCTTACGTTTTGACCTATTTTTGCCGAACGTTGCAGACCGTTAGAAAAATTCTGTATTGCATTTAATAGCTTATAAGATGCCCTTAAAGGCGGTGGTATCGCTTCATCGATAGGTCTAAGGACGACAGAGTTATTGACATTTTATATAGTAGTTAGCAACTCAAGAAGGTGACTTTTTCTTAGGTTTTGACCTATTTTTGCCGAACTTTGCAGACCGTTAGAACAATTCTGTGTTGCATTTAATAGCATATAAGATGCTCTTAAAGATAGTGGTATCGCTACATCGATAGGTGTAATGACGCCAGAGTTATTGACATTTTATATAGTAGTTACCAACTCCAGAAGGTGTCTTTTTCTTAGGTTTTGACCTATTTTTGCCGAACTTTGCAGACCGTTAGAACAATTCTGTGTTGCATTTAATAGCATATAAGATGCTCTTAAAGATAGTGGTATCGCTACATCGATAGGTCTAAGGACGACAGAGTTATTGACATTTTATATAGTAGTTAGCAACTCAAGAAGGTGACTTTTTCTTAGGTTTTGACCTATTTTTGCCGAACTTTGCAGACCGTTAGAACAATTCTGTGTTGCATTTAATAGCATATAAGATGCTCTTAAAGATAGTGGTATCGCTACATCGATAGGTGTAATGACGCCAGAGTTATTGACATTTTATATAGTAGTTAGTAACTCCAGAAGACGTCTTTTTCTTAGGTTTTTGCCTGTTTTTGCCGAACTTTGCAGACCGTTAGAAAAATTCTGTATTGCATTTGATAGCTTATAAGATGCTCTTAAAGACGGTGGTATCGCTGCATCGATAGGTCTAAGGACGACAGAGTTATTGATATTTTATATAGTAGTTACCAACTCCAGAAGGTGTCTTTTTCTCAGGTTTTGACCTATTTTTGCCGAACTTTGCTGACCATTAGAAAAATTCTGTATTGCATTTGATAGCTTATAAGATGCCCTTAAAGACGGTGGTATCGCTGCATCGATAAGTGTAAGGCCGCCAGTGTTGCTGACATTTTATATAGTAGTTAGCAACTCCAGAAGACGTCTTTTTCTTAGGTTTTTGCCTGTTTTTGCCGAACTTTGCAGACCGTTTGGAAAATTGTATTGCATTTATTAGCTTATAAGATGCCCTTAAAGACGGTGGTATCGCTGCACCGATAGGTGTAAGGACGCCAGAGTTATTGACATTTTATATAGTAGTTAGCAACTCAAGAAGGCGTCTTTTTCTCAGGTTTTGACTTATTTTTGCCGAACTTTTCAGACCGTTAGAACAATTCTGTATTGCATTTGGTAGCATATAAGATGCCCTTAAAGACTGTGGTATCGCTGCATCGATAAGTGTAAGGCCGCCAGTGTTGCTGACATTTTATATAGTAGTTAGCAACTCCAGAAGACGTCTTTTCTTAGGTTTTTGCCTGTTTTTGCCGAACTTTGCTGACCGTTAGAAAAATTCTGTATTGCATTTATTAGCTTATAAGATGCCCTTAAAGGCGGTGGTATCGCTGCACCGATAGGTGTAAGGACGCCAGAGTTATTGACATTTTATATGGTAGTTAGCAACTCAAGAAGGCTTCTTTATCTTACGTTTTGACCTATTTTTGCCGAACGTTGCAGACCGTTAGAAAAATTCTGTATTGCATTTAATAGCTTATAAGATGCCCTTAAAGGCGGTGGTATCGCTTCATCGATAGGTCTAAGGACGACAGAGTTATTGACATTTTATATAGTAGTTAGCAACTCAAGAAGGTGACTTTTTCTTAGGTTTTGACCTATTTTTGCCGAACTTTGCAGACCGTTAGAACAATTCTGTGCTGCATTTATTAGCTTATAAGATGCCCTTAAAGGCGGTGGTATCGCTGCACCGATAGGTGTAAGGACGCCAGAGTTATTGACATTTTATATGGTAGTTACCAACTCCAGAAGGTGTCTTTTTCTTAGGTTTTGAGTTATTTTTGCCGAACTTTGCAGACCGTTAGAACAATTCTGTATTGCATTTGATAGCATATAAGATGCCCTTAAAGACGGTGCTATCGCTGCACCGATAGGTGTAAGGACGCCAGATTTATTCACATTTTATATAGTAGTTAGCAACTCAAGAAGGCGTCTTTATCTTACGTTTTGACCTATTTTTGCCGAACGTTGCAGACCGTTAGAAAAATTCTGTATTGCATTTAATAGCTTATAAGATGCCCTTAAAGGCGGTGGTATCGCTGGTGGTCTTTTTCTTAGGTTTTGACCTATTTTTGCCGAACTTTGCAGACCGTTAGAAAAAGTCTGTATTGCATTTGATAGCATATAAGATGCCCTTAAAGACGGTGGTATCGCTGCACCGATAGGTGTAAGGACGCCAGAGCTATTGACATTTTATATGGTAGTTACCAACTCCAAAAGGTGTCTTTTTCTTAGGTTTTGACCTATTTTTGCCGAACTTTGCAGACCGTTAGAAAAATTGTGTATCGCATTTGATAGCATATAAGATGCCCTTAAAGACGGTGGTATCGCTGCACCGATAGGTGTAAGGACGCCAGAGTTATTGACATTTTATATGGTAGTTACTAACTCCAGAAGGTGTCTTTTTCTTAGGTTTTGACCTATTTTTGCCGAACTTTGCAGACCGTTAGAAAAATTGTGTATCGCATTTGATAGCATATAAGATGCCCTTAAAGACGGTGGTATCGCTGCACCGATAGGTGTAAGGACGCCAGAGCTATTGACATTTTATATGGTAGTTACCAACTCCAGAAGGTGTCTTTTTCTTAGGTTTTGACCTATTTTTGCCGAACTTTGCAGACCGTTAGAAAAATTCTGTATTGCATTTAATAGCTTATAAGATGCCCTTAAAGACGGTTGTATCGCTGCATCGATAGGTCTAACGACGACAAAGTTATTGACATTTTATGTAGTAGTTACCAACTGCGGAAGATGTCTTTTTCTTAGGTTTTGACCTATTTTTGCCGAACTTTGCAGACCGTTAGAAAAATTCTGTATTGCATTTGATAGCATATAAGATGCCCTTAAAGACGGTGGTATCGCTGCACCGATAGGTGTAAGGACGCCAGAGTTGTTGACATTTTATATGGTAGTTACCAACCCCAGAAGGTGTCTTTTTCTTAGGTTTTGATCTATTTTTGCCGAACTTTGCAGACCGTTAGAAAAATTCTGTATTGCTTTTAATAGCCTATAAGATGCCCTTAAAAACGGTTGTATCGCTGCATCGATAGGCCTAACGACGACAAAGTTATTGACATTTTATATTGTAGTTAGCAACTCAAGAAGGCGTCTTCTTCTTAGGCTTTGACCTATTTTTGCCGAACTTTGCAGACCGTTAGAACAATTCTGTGTTGCATTTAAAAGCTTATAAGATGCCCTTAAAGACGGTGGTATCGCTGCATCGATAAGTGTAAGGCCGCCAGTGTTGCTGACATTTTATATAGTAGTTAGTAACTCCAGAAGACGTCTTTTTCTTAGGTTTTTGCCTGTTTTTGCCGAACTTTGCAGACCGTTAGAAAAATTCTGTATTGCATTTGATAGCTTATAAGATGCTCTTAAAGACGGTGGTATCTCTGCATCGATAGGTCTAAGGACGACAGAGTTATTGACATTTTATATAGTAGTTACCAACTCCAGAAGGTGTCTTTTTCTCAGGTTTTGACCTATTTTTGCCGAACTTTGCAGACCATTAGAAAAATTCTGTATTGCATTTGATAGCTTATAAGATGCCCTTAAAGACGGTGGTATCGCTGCATCGATAAGTGTAAGGCCGCCAGTGTTGCTGACATTTTATATAGTAGTTAGCAACTCCAGAAGACGTCTTTTTCTTAGGTTTTTGCCTGTTTTTGCCGAACTTTGCAGACCGTTTGGAAAATTGTATTGCATTTATTAGCTTATAAGATGCCCTTAAAGACGGTGGTATCGCTGCACCGATAGGTGTAAGGACGCCAGAGTTATTGACATTTTATATAGTAGTTAGCAACTCAAGAAGGCGTCTTTTTCTCAAGTTTTGACTTATTTTTGCCGAACTTTTCAGACCGTTAGAACAATTCTGTATTGCATTTGGTAGCATATAAGATGCCCTTAAAGACGGTGGTATCGCTGCATCGATAAGTGTAAGGCCGCCAGTGTTGCTGACATTTTATATAGTAGTTAGCAACTCCAGAAGACGTCTTTTTCTTAGGTTTTTGCCTGTTTTTGCCGAACTTTGCAGACCGTTAGAAAAATTCTGTATTGCATTTGATAGCTTATAAGATGCTCTCAAAGACGGTGGTATCGCTGCACCGATAGGTGTAAGGACGCCAGAGTTGTTGACATTTTATATGGTAGTTACCAACTCCAGAAGGTGTCTTTTTCTTAGGTTTTGATCTATTTTTGCCGAACTTTGCAGACCGTTAGAAAAATTCTGTATTGCTTTTAATAGCCTATAAGATGCCCTTAAAAACGGTTGTATCGCTGCATCGATAGGCCTAACGACGACAAAGTTATTGACATTTTATATTGTAGTTAGCAACTCAAGAAGGCGTCTTTTTCTTAGGCTTTGACCTATTTTTGCCAAACTTTGCTGACCGTTAGAAAAATTCTGTATTGCATTTATTAGCTTATAAGATGCCCTTAAAGACGGTGGTATCGCTGCACCGATAGGTGTAAGGACGCCAGAGTTATTGACATTTTATATGGTAGTTACCAACTGCGGAAGGTGTCTTTTTCTTAGGTTTTGAGTTATTTTTGCCGAACTTTGCAGACCGTTAGAACAATTCTGTATTGCATTTATTAGCTTATAAGATGCCCTTAAAGACGGTGGTATCGCTGCACCGATAGGTGTAAGGACGCCAGAGTTATTGACATTTTATATGGTAGTTACCAACTGCGGAAGGTGTCTTTTTCTTAGGTTTTGAGTTATTTTTGCCGAACTTTGCAGACCGTTAGAACAATTCTGTATTGCATTTGATAGCATATAAGATGCCCTTAAAGACGGTGCTATCGCTGCACCGATAGGTGTAAGGACGCCAGATTTATTCACATTTTATATAGTAGTTAGCAACTCAAGAAGGCGTCTTTATCTTACGTTTTGACCTATTTTTGCCGAACGTTGCAGACCGTTAGAAAAATTCTGTATTGCATTTAATAGCTTATAAGATGCCCTTAAAGGCGGTGGTATCGCTTCATCGATAGGTCTAAGGACGACAGAGTTATTGACATTTTATATAGTAGTTAGCAACTCAAGAAGGTGACTTTTTCTTAGGTTTTGACCTATTTTTGCCGAACTTTGCAGACCGTTAGAACAATTCTGTGCTGCATTTGATAGCATATAAGATGCCCTTAAAGACGGTGGTATCGCTGCACCGATAGGTGTAAGGACGCCAGAGTTATTGACATTTTATATAGTAGTTACCAACTCCAGAAGGTGACTTGTTCTTAGGTTTTGACCTATTTTTGCCGAACTTTGCAGACCGTTAGAACAATTCTGTATTGCATTTGATAGCATATCAGATGCCCTTAAAGACGGTGGTATCGCTGCACCGTTAGGTGTAAGGATGCCAGAATTATTGACATTTTATATAGTAGTTACCAACTCCAGAAGATGTCTTTTTCTTAGGTTTTGACCTATTTTTGCCGAACTTTGCAGACCGTTAGAAAAAGTCTGTATTGCATTTGATAGCATATAAGATGCCCTTAAAGACGGTGGTATCGCTGCACCGATAGGTGTAAGGACGCCAGAGTTATTGACATTTTATATGGTAGTTACTAACTCCAGAAGGTGTCTTTTTCTTAGGTTTTGACCTATTTTTGCCGAACTTTGCAGACCGTTAGAAAAATTGTGTATCGCATTTGATAGCATATAAGATGCCCTTAAAGACGGTGGTATCGCTGCACCGATAGGTGTAAGGACGCCAGAGCTATTGACATTTTATATGGTAGTTACCAACTCCAGAAGGTGTCTTTTTCTTAGGTTTTGACCTATTTTTGCCGAACTTTGCAGACCGTTAGAAAAATTCTGTATTGCATTTAATAGCTTATAAGATGCCCTTAAAGACGGTTGTATCGCTGCATCGATAGGTCTAACGACGACAAAGTTATTGACATTTTATGTAGTAGTTACCAACTGCGGAAGATGTCTTTTTCTTAGGTTTTGACCTATTTTTGCCGAACTTTGCAGACCGTTAGAAAAATTCTGTATTGCATTTGATAGCATATAAGATGCCCTTAAAGACGGTGGTATCGCTGCACCGATAGGTGTAAGGACGCCAGAGTTGTTGACATTTTATATGGTAGTTACCAACTCCAGAAGGTGTCTTTTTCTTAGGTTTTGACCTATTTTTGCCGAACTTTGCAGACCGTTAGAAAAATTCTGTATTGCTTTTAATAGCCTATAAGATGCCCTTAAAAACGGTTGTATCGCTGCATCGATAGGTCTAACGACGACAAAGTTATTGACATTTTATATTGTAGTTAGCAACTCAAGAAGGCGTCTTTTTCTTAGGCTTTGACCTATTTTTGCCGAACTTTGCTGACCGTTAGAAAAATTCTGTATTGCATTTATTAGCTTATAAGATGCCCTTAAAGGCGGTGGTATCGCTGCACCGACAGGTGTAAGGACGCCAGAGTTATTGACATTTTATATGGTAGTTACCAACTCCAGAAGGTGTCTTTTTCTTAGGTTTTGACCTATTTTTGCCGAACTTTGCAGACCGTTAGAAAAATTGTGTATCGCATTTGATAGCATATAAGATGCCCTTAAAGACGGTGCTATCGCTGCACCGATAGGTGTAAGGACGCCAGATTTATTCACATTTTATATAGTAGTTAGCAACTCAAGAAGGCGTCTTTATCTTACGTTTTGACCTATTTTTGCCGAACGTTGCAGACCGTTAGAAAAATTCTGTATTGCATTTAATAGCTTATAAGATGCCCTTAAAGGCGGTGGTATCGCTTCATCGATAGGTCTAAGGACGACAGAGTTATTGACATTTTATATAGTAGTTAGCAACTCAAGAAGGTGACTTTTTCTTAGGTTTTGACCTATTTTTGCCGAACTTTACAGACCGTTAGAACAATTCTGTGCTGCATTTGATAGCATATAAGATGCCCTTAAAGACGGTGGTATCGCTGCACCGATAGGTGTAAGGACGCCAGAGTTATTGACATTTTATATAGTAGTTACCAACTCCAGAAGGTGACTTTTTCTTAGGTTTTGACCTATTTTTGCCGAACTTTCCAGACCGTTAGAACAATTCTGTATTGCATTTGATAGCATATAAGATGCCCTTAAAGACGGTGGTATCGCTGCACCGATAGGTGTAAGGACGCCAGAGTTATTGACATTTTATGTGGTAGTTACCAACTCCAGAAGGTGTCTTTTTCTTAGGTTTTGACCTATTTTTGCCGAACTTTGCAGACCGTTAGAAAAATTGTGTATCGCATTTGATAGCATATAGGATGCCCTTAAAGACGGTGCTATCGCTGCACCGATAGGTGTAAGGACGCCAGATTTATTCACATTTTATATAGTAGTTAGCACCTCAAGAAGGCGTCTTTATCTTACGTTTTGACCTATTTTTGCCGAACGTTGCAGACCGTTAGAAAAATTCTGTATTGCATTTAATAGCTTATAAGATGCCCTTAAAGGCGGTGGTATCGCTTCATCGATAGGTCTAAGGACGACAGAGTTATGGATATTTTATGTAGTAGTTAGCAACTCAAGAAGGTGACTTTTTCTTAGGTTTTGACCTATTTTTGCCGAACTTTGCAGACCGTTAGAACAATTCTGTGTTGCATTTAATAGCATATAAGATGCTCTTAAAGATGGTGGTATCGCTACATCGATAGGTGTAATGACGCCAGAGTTATTGACATTTTATATAGTAGTTACCAACTCCAGAAGGTGTCTTTTTCTTAGGTTTTGACCTATTTTTGCCGAACTTTGCAGACCGTTAGAACAATTCTGTGTTGCATTTAAAAGCTTATAAGATGCCCTTAAAGACGGTGGTATCGCTGCATCGATAAGTGTAAGGCCGCCAGTGTTGCTGACATTTTATATAGTAGTTAGTAACTCCAGAAAACGTCTTTTTCTTAGGTTTTTGCCTGTTTTTGCCGAACTTTGCAGACCGTTAGAAAAATTCTGTATTGCATTTGATAGCCTATAAGATGCTCTTAAAGACGGTGGTATCGCTGCATCGATAGGTCTAAGGACGACAGAGTTATTGACATTTTATATAGTAGTTACCAACTCCAGAAGGTGTCTTTTTCTCAGGTTTTGACCTATTTTTGCCGAACTTTGCAGACCATTAGAAAAATTCTGTATTGCATTTGATAGCTTATAAGATGCCCTTAAAGACGGTGGTATCGCTGCATCGATAAGTGTAAGGCCGCCAGTGTTGCTGACATTTTATATAGTAGTTAGCAACTCCAGAAGACGTCTTTTTCTTAGGTTTTTGCCTGTTTTTGCCGAACTTTGCAGACCGTTTGGAAAATTCTGTATTGCATTTATTAGCTTATAAGATGCCCTTAAAGACGGTGGTATCGCTGCACCGATAGGTGTAAGGACGCCAGAGTTATTGACATTTTATATAGTAGTTAGCAACTCAAGAAGGCGTCTTTTTCTCAGGTTTTGACTTATTTTTGCCGAACTTTTCAGACCGTTAGAACAATTCTGTATTGCATTTGGTAGCATATAAGATGCCCTTAAAGACGGTGGTATCGCTGCATCGATAAGTGTAAGGCCGCCAGTGTTGCTGACATTTTATATAGTAGTTAGTAACTCCAGAAGACGTCTTTTTCTTAGGTTTTTGCCTGTTTTTGCCGAACTTTGCAGACCGTTAGAACAATTCTGTATTGCATTTGATAGCATATAAGATGCCCTTAAAGACGGTGGTATCGCTGCACCGATAGGTGTAAGGACGCCAGAGTTATTGACATTTTATGTGGTAGTTACCAACTCCAGAAGGTGTCTTTTTCTTAGGTTTTGACCTATTTTTGCCGAACTTTGCAGACCGTTAGAAAAATTGTGTATCGCATTTGATAGCATATAGGATGCCCTTAAAGACGGTGCTATCGCTGCACCGATAGGTGTAAGGACGCCAGATTTATTCACATTTTATATAGTAGTTAGCAACTCAAGAAGGCGTCTTTATCTTACGTTTTGACCTATTTTTGCCGAACGTTGCAGACCGTTAGAAAAATTCTGTATTGCATTTAATAGCTTATAAGATGCCCTTAAAGGCGGTGGTATCGCTTCATCGATAGGTCTAAGGACGACAGAGTTATGGACATTTTATGTAGTAGTTAGCAACTCAAGAAGGTGACTTTTTGTTAGGTTTTGACCTATTTTTGCCGAACTTTGCAGACCGTTAGAACAATTCTGTGTTGCATTTAATAGCATATAAGATGCTCTTAAAGATGGTGGTATCGCTACATCGATAAGCGTAATGACGCCAGAGTTATTGACATTTTATATAGTAGTTACCAACTCCAGAAGGTGTCTTTTTCTTAGGTTTTGACCTATTTTTGCCGAACTTTGCAGACCGTTAGAACAATTCTGTGTTGCATTTAAAAGCTTATAAGATGCCCTTAAAGACGGTGGTATCGCTGCATCGATAAGTGTAAGGCCGCCAGTGTTGCTGACATTTTATATAGTAGTTAGCAACTCCAGAAGACGTCTTTTTCTTAGGTTTTTGCCTGTTTTTGCCGAACTTTGCAGACCGTTAGAACAATTCTGTGTTGCATTTAAAAGCTTATAAGATGCCCTTAAAGACGGTGGTATCGCTGCATCGATAAGTGTAAGGCCGCCAGTGTTGCTGACATTTTATATAGTAGTTAGTAACTCCAGAAAACGTCTTTTTCTTAGGTTTTTGCCTGTTTTTGCCGAACTTTGCAGACCGTTAGAAAAATTCTGTATTGCATTTGATAGCCTATAAGATGCTCTTAAAGACGGTGGTATCGCTGCATCGATAGGTCTAAGGACGACAGAGTTATTGACATTTTATATAGTAGTTACCAACTCCAGAAGGTGTCTTTTTCTCAGGTTTTGGCCTATTTTTGCCGAACTTTGCAGACCATTAGAAAAATTCTGTATTGCATTTGATAGCTTATAAGATGCCCTTAAAGACGGTGGTATCGCTGCATCGATAAGTGTAAGGCCGCCAGTGTTACTGACATTTTATATAGTAGTTAGCAACTCCAGAAGACGTCTTTTTCTTAGGTTTTTGCCTGTTTTTGCCGAACTTTGCAGACCGTTTGGAAAATTCTGTATTGCATTTATTAGCTTATAAGATGCCCTTAAAGACGGTGGTATCGCTGCACCGATAGGTGTAAGGACGCCAGAGTTATTGACATTTTATATAGTAGTTAGCAACTCAAGAAGGCGTCTTTTTCGCAGGTTTTGACTTATTTTTGCCGAACTTTTCAGACCGTTAGAACAATTCTGTATTGCATTTGGTAGCATATAAGATGCCCTTAAAGACGGTGGTATCGCTGCATCGATAAGTGTAAGGCCGCCAGTGTTGCTGACATTTTATATAGTAGTTAGCAACTCCAGAAGACGTCTTTTTCTTAGGTTTTTGCCTGTTTTTGCCGAACTTTGCAGACCGTTAGAAAAATTCTGTATTGCATTTGATAGCTTATAAGATGCTCTTAAAGACGGTGGTATCGCTGCACCGATAGGTGTAAGGACGCCAGAGTTGTTGACATTTTATATGGTAGTTACCAACTCCAGAAGGTGTCTTTTTCTTAGGTTTTGATCTATTTTTGCCGAACTTTGCAGACCGTTAGAAAAATTCTGTATTGCTTTTAATAGCCTATAAGATGCCCTTAAAAACGGTTGTATCGCTGCATCGATAGGCCTAACGACGACAAAGTTATTGACATTTTATATTGTAGTTAGCAACTCAAGAAGGCGTCTTTTTCTTAGGCTTTGACCTATTTTTGCCGAACTTTGCTGACCGTTAGAAAAATTCTGTATTGCATTTATTAGCTTATAAGATGCCCTTAAAGATGGTTGTATCGCTGCACCGATAGGTGTAAGGATGCCAGAGTTATTGACATTTTATATGGTAGTTACCAACTGCGGAAGGTGTCTTTTTCTTAGGTTTTGAGTTATTTTTGCCGAACTTTGCAGACCGTTAGAACAATTCTGTATTGCATTTGATATCATATAAGATGCCCTTAAAGACCGTGGTATCGCTGCACCGATAGGTGTAAGGACGCCAGAGTTATTGACATTTTATATGGTAGTTACCAACTCCAAAAGGTGTCTTTTTCTTAGGTTTTGACCTATTTTTGCCGAACTTTGCAGACCGTTAGAAAAATTGTGTATCGCATTTGATAGCATATATAATGCCCTTAAAGACGGTGGTATCGCTGCACCGATAGGTGTAAGGACGCCAGAGTTATTCACATTTTATATAGTAGTTAGCAACTCAAGAAGGCGTCTTTATCTTACGTTTTGACCTATTTTTGCCGAACGTTGCAGAGTTAGAAAAATTCTGTATTGCATTTAATAGCTTATAAGATGCCCTTAAAGAAGGTGATATCGCTTCATCGATAGGTCTAAGGACGACAGAGTTATTGACATTTTATATGGTAGTTACCAACTCCAAAAGGTATCTTTTTCTTAGGTTTTGACCTATTTTTGCCGAACTTTGCAGACCGTTAGAAAAATTGTGTATCGCATTTGATAGCATATATAATGCCCTTAAAGACGGTGGTATCGCTGCACCGATAGGTGTAAGGACGCCAGAGTTATTCACATTTTATATAGTAGTTAGCAACTCAAGAAGGCGTCTTTTTCTCAGGTTTTGACATATTTTTGCCGAACTTTGCAGACCTTTAGAAAAATTCTGTATTGCATTTGATAGCATATAAGATGCCCTTAAAGACGGTGGTATCGCTGCACCGATAGGTGTAAGGACGCCAGAGTTATTCACATTTTATATAGTAGTTAGCAACTCAAGAAGGCGTCTTTATCTTAGGTTTTGACCTATTTTTGCCGAACGTTGCAGACCGTTAGAAAAATTCTGTATTGCATTTAATAGCTTATAAGATGCCCTTAAAGGCGGTGGTATCGCTGCACCGATATGTGTAAGGACGCCAGAGTTGTTGACATTTTATATGGTAGTTACCAACTCCAGAAGGTGTCTTTTTCTTAGGTTTTGACCTATTTTTGCCGAACTTTGCAGACCGTTAGAAAAATTCTGTATTGCTTTTAATAGCCTATAAGATGCCCTTAAAAACGGTTGCATCGATAGGTCTAACGACGACAAAGTTATTGACATTTTATATTGTAGTTAGCAAATCAAGAAGGCGTCTTTTTCTTAGGCTTTGACCTATTTTTGCCGAACTTTGCTGACCGTTAGAAAAATTCTGTATTGCATTTATTGCATTTTAATAGCTTATAAGATGCCCTTAAAGGCGGTGGTATCGCTGCACCGATAGGTGTAAGGACGCCAGAGTTATTGACATTTTATATGGTAGTTACCAACTCCAGAAGGTGTCTTTTTCTTAGGTTTTGACCTATTTTTGCCGAACTTTGCAGACCGTTAGAAAAATTCTGTACTGCATTTAATAGCTTATAAGATGCCCTTAAAGACGGTGGTATCGCTGCATCGATAAGTGTAAGGCCGCCAGTGTTGCTGACATTTTATATAGTAGTTAGTAACTCCAGAAAACGTCTTTTTCTTAGGTTTTTGCCTGTTTTTGCCGAACTTTGCAGACCGTTAGAAAAATTCTGTATTGCATTTGATAGCCTATAAGATGCTCTTAAAGACGGTGGTATCGCTGCATCGATAGGTCTAAGGACGACAGAGTTATTGACATTTTATATAGTAGTTACCAACTCCAGAAGGTGTCTTTTTCTCAGGTTTTGGCCTATTTTTGCCGAACTTTGCAGACCATTAGAAAAATTCTGTATTGCATTTGATAGCTTATAAGATGCCCTTAAAGACGGTGGTATCGCTGCATCGATAAGTGTAAGGCCGCCAGTGTTACTGACATTTTATATAGTAGTTAGCAACTCCAGAAGACGTCTTTTTCTTAGGTTTTTGCCTGTTTTTGCCGAACTTTGCAGACCGTTAGAACAATTCTGTATTGCATTTGATAGCATATAAGATGCCCTTAAAGACGGTGGTATCGCTGCACCGATAGGTGTAAGGACGCCAGAGTTATTGACATTTTATGTGGTAGTTACCAACTCCAGAAGGTGTCTTTTTCTTAGGTTTTGACCTATTTTTGCCGAACTTTGCAGACCGTTAGAAAAATTGTGTATCGCATTTGATAGCATATAGGATGCCCTTAAAGACGGTGCTATCGCTGCACCGATAGGTGTAAGGACGCCAGATTTATTCACATTTTATATAGTAGTTAGCAACTCAAGAAGGCGTCTTTATCTTACGTTTTGACCTATTTTTGCCGAACGTTGCAGACCGTTAGAAAAATTCTGTATTGCATTTAATAGCTTATAAGATGCCCTTAAAGGCGGTGGTATCGCTTCATCGATAGGTCTAAGGACGACAGAGTTATGGACATTTTATGTAGTAGTTAGCAACTCAAGAAGGTGACTTTTTGTTAGGTTTTGACCTATTTTTGCCGAACTTTGCAGACCGTTAGAACAATTCTGTGTTGCATTTAATAGCATATAAGATGCTCTTAAAGATGGTGGTATCGCTACATCGATAAGCGTAATGACGCCAGAGTTATTGACATTTTATATAGTAGTTACCAACTCCAGAAGGTGTCTTTTTCTTAGGTTTTGACCTATTTTTGCCGAACTTTGCAGACCGTTAGAACAATTCTGTGTTGCATTTAAAAGCTTATAAGATGCCCTTAAAGACGGTGGTATCGCTGCATCGATAAGTGTAAGGCCGCCAGTGTTGCTGACATTTTATATAGTAGTTAGCAACTCCAGAAGACGTCTTTTTCTTAGGTTTTTGCCTGTTTTTGCCGAACTTTGCAGACCGTTAGAACAATTCTGTGTTGCATTTAAAAGCTTATAAGATGCCCTTAAAGACGGTGGTATCGCTGCATCGATAAGTGTAAGGCCGCCAGTGTTGCTGACATTTTATATAGTAGTTAGTAACTCCAGAAAACGTCTTTTTCTTAGGTTTTTGCCTGTTTTTGCCGAACTTTGCAGACCGTTAGAAAAATTCTGTATTGCATTTGATAGCCTATAAGATGCTCTTAAAGACGGTGGTATCGCTGCATCGATAGGTCTAAGGACGACAGAGTTATTGACATTTTATATAGTAGTTACCAACTCCAGAAGGTGTCTTTTTCTCAGGTTTTGGCCTATTTTTGCCGAACTTTGCAGACCATTAGAAAAATTCTGTATTGCATTTGATAGCTTATAAGATGCCCTTAAAGACGGTGGTATCGCTGCATCGATAAGTGTAAGGCCGCCAGTGTTACTGACATTTTATATAGTAGTTAGCAACTCCAGAAGACGTCTTTTTCTTAGGTTTTTGCCTGTTTTTGCCGAACTTTGCAGACCGTTTGGAAAATTCTGTATTGCATTTATTAGCTTATAAGATGCCCTTAAAGACGGTGGTATCGCTGCACCGATAGGTGTAAGGACGCCAGAGTTATTGACATTTTATATAGTAGTTAGCAACTCAAGAAGGCGTCTTTTTCGCAGGTTTTGACTTATTTTTGCCGAACTTTTCAGACCGTTAGAACAATTCTGTATTGCATTTGGTAGCATATAAGATGCCCTTAAAGACGGTGGTATCGCTGCATCGATAAGTGTAAGGCCGCCAGTGTTGCTGACATTTTATATAGTAGTTAGCAACTCCAGAAGACGTCTTTTTCTTAGGTTTTTGCCTGTTTTTGCCGAACTTTGCAGACCGTTAGAAAAATTCTGTATTGCATTTGATAGCTTATAAGATGCTCTTAAAGACGGTGGTATCGCTGCACCGATAGGTGTAAGGACGCCAGAGTTGTTGACATTTTATATGGTAGTTACCAACTCCAGAAGGTGTCTTTTTCTTAGGTTTTGATCTATTTTTGCCGAACTTTGCAGACCGTTAGAAAAATTCTGTATTGCTTTTAATAGCCTATAAGATGCCCTTAAAAACGGTTGTATCGCTGCATCGATAGGCCTAACGACGACAAAGTTATTGACATTTTATATTGTAGTTAGCAACTCAAGAAGGCGTCTTTTTCTTAGGCTTTGACCTATTTTTGCCGAACTTTGCTGACCGTTAGAAAAATTCTGTATTGCATTTATTAGCTTATAAGATGCCCTTAAAGATGGTTGTATCGCTGCACCGATAGGTGTAAGGATGCCAGAGTTATTGACATTTTATATGGTAGTTACCAACTGCGGAAGGTGTCTTTTTCTTAGGTTTTGAGTTATTTTTGCCGAACTTTGCAGACCGTTAGAACAATTCTGTATTGCATTTGATATCATATAAGATGCCCTTAAAGACCGTGGTATCGCTGCACCGATAGGTGTAAGGACGCCAGAGTTATTGACATTTTATATGGTAGTTACCAACTCCAAAAGGTGTCTTTTTCTTAGGTTTTGACCTATTTTTGCCGAACTTTGCAGACCGTTAGAAAAATTGTGTATCGCATTTGATAGCATATATAATGCCCTTAAAGACGGTGGTATCGCTGCACCGATAGGTGTAAGGACGCCAGAGTTATTCACATTTTATATAGTAGTTAGCAACTCAAGAAGGCGTCTTTATCTTACGTTTTGACCTATTTTTGCCGAACGTTGCAGAGTTAGAAAAATTCTGTATTGCATTTAATAGCTTATAAGATGCCCTTAAAGAAGGTGATATCGCTTCATCGATAGGTCTAAGGACGACAGAGTTATTGACATTTTATATGGTAGTTACCAACTCCAAAAGGTATCTTTTTCTTAGGTTTTGACCTATTTTTGCCGAACTTTGCAGACCGTTAGAAAAATTGTGTATCGCATTTGATAGCATATATAATGCCCTTAAAGACGGTGGTATCGCTGCACCGATAGGTGTAA
This sequence comes from Merodon equestris, assembly GCA_958301585.1. Taxonomy (NCBI): domain Eukaryota; kingdom Metazoa; phylum Arthropoda; class Insecta; order Diptera; family Syrphidae; genus Merodon; species Merodon equestris. The sequence goes on along the minus strand of OY284416.1, from coordinate 75,441,770 downwards.
GGACGCCAGAGTTATTCACATTTTATATAGTAGTTAGCAACTCAAGAAGGCGTCTTTTTCTCAGGTTTTGACATATTTTTGCCGAACTTTGCAGACCTTTAGAAAAATTCTGTATTGCATTTGATAGCATATAAGATGCCCTTAAAGACGGTGGTATCGCTGCACCGATAGGTGTAAGGACGCCAGAGTTATTCACATTTTATATAGTAGTTAGCAACTCAAGAAGGCGTCTTTATCTTAGGTTTTGACCTATTTTTGCCGAACGTTGCAGACCGTTAGAAAAATTCTGTATTGCATTTAATAGCTTATAAGATGCCCTTAAAGGCGGTGGTATCGCTGCACCGATATGTGTAAGGACGCCAGAGTTGTTGACATTTTATATGGTAGTTACCAACTCCAGAAGGTGTCTTTTTCTTAGGTTTTGACCTATTTTTGCCGAACTTTGCAGACCGTTAGAAAAATTCTGTATTGCTTTTAATAGCCTATAAGATGCCCTTAAAAACGGTTGCATCGATAGGTCTAACGACGACAAAGTTATTGACATTTTATATTGTAGTTAGCAAATCAAGAAGGCGTCTTTTTCTTAGGCTTTGACCTATTTTTGCCGAACTTTGCTGACCGTTAGAAAAATTCTGTATTGCATTTATTGCATTTTAATAGCTTATAAGATGCCCTTAAAGGCGGTGGTATCGCTGCACCGATAGGTGTAAGGACGCCAGAGTTATTGACATTTTATATGGTAGTTACCAACTCCAGAAGGTGTCTTTTTCTTAGGTTTTGACCTATTTTTGCCGAACTTTGCAGACCGTTAGAAAAATTCTGTACTGCATTTAATAGCTTATAAGATGCCCTTAAAGACGGTGGTATCGCTGCATCGATAAGTGTAAGGCCGCCAGTGTTGCTGACATTTTATATAGTAGTTAGCAACTCCAGAAGACGTCTTTTTCTTAGGTTTTTGCCTGTTTTTGCCGAACTTTGCAGACCGTTAGAAAAATTATGTATCGCATTTGATAGCATATAAGATGCCCTTAAAGACGGTGGTATCGCTGCACCGTTAATTGTAAGGATGCCAGAATTATTGACATTTTATATAGTAGTTACCAACTCCAGAAGGTGTCTTTTTCTTAGGTTTTGACCTATTTTTGCCGAACTTTGCCGACCGTTAGAAAAATTCTGTATTGCATTTAATAGCTTATAAGATGCCCTTAAAGGCGGTGGTATCGCTTCATCGATAAGTCTAAGGACGACAGAGTTATTGACATTTTATATAGTAGTTAGCAACTCAAGAAGGTGACTTTTTCTTAGGTTTTGACCTATTTTTGCCGAACTTTGCAGACCGTTAGAAAAATTCTGTACTGCATTTAATAGCTTATAAGATGCCCTTAAAGACGGTGGTATCGCTGCATCGATAAGTGTAAGGCCGCCAGTGTTGCTGACATTTTATATAGTAGTTAGCAACTCCAGAAGACGTCTTTTTCTTAGGTTTTTGCCTGTTTTTGCCGAACTTTGAAGACCGTTAGAAAAATTGTGTATCGCATTTGATAGCATATAAGATGCCCTTAAAGACGGTGGTATCGCTGCACCGTTAGGTGTAAGGATGCCAGAATTATTGACATTTTATATAGTAGTTACCAACTCCAGAAGATGTCTTTTTCTTAGGTTTTGACCTATTTTTGCCGAACTTTGCCGACCGTTAGAAAAATTCTGTATTGCATTTGATAGCATATAAGATGCCCTTAAAGACGGTGGTATCGCTGCACCGATAGGTGTAAGGACGCCAGAGCTATTGACATTTTATATGGTAGTTACCAACTCCAGAAGGTGTCTTTTTCTTAGGTTTTCACCTATTTTTGCCGAACTTTGCAGACCGTTAGAAAAAATCTGTATTGCATTTAATAGCTTATAAGATGCCCTTAAAGACGATTGTATCGCTGCATCGATAGGTCTAACGACGACAAAGTTATTGACATTTTATGTAGTAGTTACCAACTGCGGAAGGTGTCTTTTTCTTAGGTTTTGACTTATTTTTGCCGAACTTTGCAGACCGTTAGAACAATTCTGTATTGCATTTGATAGCATATAAGATGCCCTTAAAGACGGTGGTATCACTCACCGATAGGTGTAAGGACGCCAGAGTTATTGACATTTTATATAGTAGTTTTGACCTATTTTTGCCGAACTTTGCAGACCGTTAGAACAATTCTCTATTGCATTTGATAGCATATAAGATGCCCTTAAAGACGGTGGTATCGCTCACCGATAGGTGTAAGGACGCCAGAGTTATTGACATTTTATATGGTAGTTACCAACTCCAGAAGGTGTCTTTTTCTTAGGTTTTAACCTATTTTTGCCAAACTTTGCAGACCGTTAGAAAAATTGTGTATCGCATTTGATAGCATATAAGATGCCCTTAAAGGCGGTGGTATCGCTTCATCGATAGGTCTAAGGACGACAGAGTTATTGACATTTTATATAGTAGTTAGCAACTCAAGAAGGTGACTTTTTCTTAGGTTTTGACCTATTTTTGCCGAACTTTGCAGACCGTTAGAATAATTCTGTGTTGCATTTAATAGCATATAAGATGCTCTTAAAGATGGCGGTATCGCTGCATCGATAGGTGTAATGACGCCAGAGTTATTGACATTTTATATAGTAGTTACCAACTCCAGAAGGTGTCTTTTTCTTAGGTTTTGACCTATTTTTGCCGAACTTTGCAGACCGTTAGAACAATTCTGTGTTGCATTTAAAAGCTTATAAGATGCCCTTAAAGACGGTGGTATCGCTGCATCGATAAGTGTAAGGCCGCCAGTGTTGCTGACATTTTATATAGTAGTTAGAAACTCCAGAAGACGTCTTTTTCTTAGGTTTTGACCTATTTTTGCCGAACTTTGCAGACCGTTAGAAAAATTCTGTATTGCATTTATTAGCTTATAAGATGCCCTTAAAGACGGTGCTATCGCTGCACCGATAGGTGTAAGGACGCCAGAGTTATTCACATTTTATATAGTAGTTAGCAACTCAAGAAGGCGTCTTTATCTTAGGTTTTGACCTATTTTTGCCGAACGTTGCAGACCGTTAGAAAAATTCTGTATTGCATTTAATAGCTTATAAGATGCCCTTAAAGGCGGTGGTATCGCTTCATCGATAGGTCTAAGGACGACAGAGTTATTGACATTTTATATAGTAGTTAGCAACTCAAGAAGGTGACTTTTTCTTAGGTTTTGACCTATTTTTGCCGAACTTTGCAGACCGTTAGAATAATTCTGTGTTGCATTTAATAGCATATAAGATGCTCTTAAAGATGGCGGTATCGCTGCATCGATAGGTGTAATGACGCCAGAGTTATTGACATTTTATATAGTAGTTACCAACTCCAGAAGGTGTCTTTTTCTTAGGTTTTGACCTATTTTTGCCGAACTTTGCAGACCATTAGAACAATTCTGTGTTGCATTTAAAAGCTTATAAGATGCCCTTAAAGACGGTGGTATCGCTGCATCGATAAGTGTAAGGCCGCCAGTGTTGCTGACGTTTTATATAGTAGTTAGAAACTCCAGAAGACGTCTTTTTCTTAGGTTTTGACCAATTTTTGCCGAACGTTGCAGACCGTTAGAAAAATTCTGTATTGCATTTAATAGCTTATAAGATGCCCTTAAAGGCGGTGGTATCGCTTCATTGATAGGTCTAAGGACGACAGAGTTATTGACATTTTATATAGTAGTTAGCAACTCAAGAAGGTGACTTTTTCTTAGGTTTTGACCTATTTTTGCCGAACTTTGCAGACCGTTAGAACAATTCTGTGCTGCATTTGATAGCATATAAGATGCCCTTAAAGACGGTGGTATCGCTGCACCGATAGGTGTAAGGACGCCAGAGTTATTGACATTTTATATAGTAGTTACCAACTCCAGAAGGTGACTTTTTCTTAGGTTTTGACCTATTTTTGCCGAACTTTGCAGACCGTTAGAACAATTCTGTATTGCATTTGATAGCATATAAGATGCCCTTAAAGACGGTGGTATCGCTGCACCGATAGGTGTAAGGACGCCAGAGTTATTGACATTTTATATGGTAGTTACCAACTCCAGAAGGTGTCTTTTTCTTAGGTTTTGACCTATTTTTGCCGAAATTTGCAGACCGTTAGAAAAATTGTGTATCGCATTTGATAGCATATAAGATGCCCTTAAAGGCGGTGGTATCGCTTCATCGATAGGTCTAAGGACGACAGAGTTATTGACATTTTATATAGTAGTTAGCAACTCAAGAAAGTGACTTTTTCTTAGGTTTTGACCTATTTTTGCCGAACTTTGCAGACCGTTAGAACAATTCTGTGTTGCATTTAATAGCATATAAGATGCTCTTAAAGATGGTGGTATCGCTACATCGATAGGTGTAATGACGCCAAAGTTATTGACATTTTATATAGTAGTTACCAACTCCAGAAGGTGTCTTTTTCTTAGGTTTTGACCTATTTTTGCCGAACTTTGCCGACCGTTAGAAAAATTCTGTATTGCATTTAATAGCTTATAAGATGCCCTTAAAGGCGGTGGTATCGCTTCATCGATAAGTCTAAGGACGACAGAGTTATTGACATTTTATATAGTAGTTAGCAACTCAAGAAGGTGACTTTTTCTTAGGTTTTGACCTATTTTTGCCGAACTTTGCAGACCGTTAGAAAAATTCTGTACTGCATTTAATAGCTTATAAGATGCCCTTAAAGACGGTGGTATCGCTGCACCGTTAGGTGTAAGGATGCCAGAATTATTGACATTTTATATAGTAGTTACCAACTCCAGAAGATGTCTTTTTCTTAGGTTTTGACCTATTTTTGCCGAACTTTGCCGACCGTTAGAAAAATTCTGTATTGCATTTAATAGCTTATAAGATGCCCTTAAAGGCGGTGGTATCGCTTCATCGATAAGTCTAAGGACGACAGAGTTATTGACATTTTATATAGTAGTTAGCAACTCAAGAAGGTGACTTTTTCTTAGGTTTTGACCTATTTTTGCCGAACTTTGCAGACCGTTAGAAAAATTCTGTACTGCATTTAATAGCTTATAAGATGCCCTTAAAGACGGTGGTATCGCTGCACCGTTAGGTGTAAGGATGCCAGAATTATTGACATTTTATATAGTAGTTACCAACTCCAGAAGGTGTCTTTTTCTTAGGTTTTGACCTATTTTTGCCGAACTTTGCCGACCGTTAGAAAAATTCTGTATTGCATTTAATAGCTTATAAGATGCCCTTAAAGGCGGTGGTATCGCTTCATCGATAAGTGTAAGGCCGCCAGTGTTGCTGACATTTTATATAGTAGTTAGCAACTCCAGAAGACGTCTTTTTCTTAGGTTTTTGCCTGTTTTTGCCGAACTTTGCAGACCGTTAGAAAAATTATGTATCGCATTTGATAGCATATAAGATGCCCTTAAAGACGGTGGTATCGCTGCACCGTTAATTGTAAGGATGCCAGAATTATTGACATTTTATATAGTAGTTACCAACTCCAGAAGGTGTCTTTTTCTTAGGTTTTGACCTATTTTTGCCGAACTTTGCCGACCGTTAGAAAAATTCTGTATTGCATTTAATAGCTTATAAGATGCCCTTAAAGGCGGTGGTATCGCTTCATCGATAAGTCTAAGGACGACAGAGTTATTGACATTTTATATAGTAGTTAGCAACTCAAGAAGGTGACTTTTTCTTAGGTTTTGACCTATTTTTGCCGAACTTTGCAGACCGTTAGAAAAATTGTGTACTGCATTTAATAGCTTATAAGATGCCCTTAAAGACGGTGGTATCGCTGCATCGATAAGTGTAAGGCCGCCAGTGTTGCTGACATTTTATATAGTAGTTAGCAACTCCAGAAGACGTCTTTTTCTTAGGTTTTTGCCTGTTTTTGCCGAACTTTGAAGACCGTTAGAAAAATTGTGTATCGCATTTGATAGCATATAAGATGCCCTTAAAGACGGTGGTATCGCTGCACCGTTAGGTGTAAGGATGCCAGAATTATTGACATTTTATATAGTAGTTACCAACTCCAGAAGATGTCTTTTTCTTAGGTTTTGACCTATTTTTGCCGAACTTTGCCGACCGTTAGAAAAATTCTGTATTGCATTTGATAGCATATAAGATGCCCTTAAAGACGGTGGTATCGCTGCACCGATAGGTGTAAGGACGCCAGAGCTATTGACATTTTATATGGTAGTTACCAACTCCAGAAGGTGTCTTTTTCTTAGGTTTTGACCTATTTTTGCCGAACTTTGCAGACCGTTAGAAAAAATCTGTATTGCATTTAATAGCTTATAAGATGCCCTTAAAGACGATTGTATCGCTGCATCGATAGGTCTAACGACGACAAAGTTATTGACATTTTATGTAGTAGTTACCAACTGCGGAAGGTGTCTTTTTCTTAGGTTTTGACTTATTTTTGCCGAACTTTGCAGACCGTTAGAACAATTCTGTATTGCATTTGATAGCATATAAGATGCCCTTAAAGACGGTGGTATCACTCACCGATAGGTGTAAGGACGCCAGAGTTATTGACATTTTATATAGTAGTTTTGACCTATTTTTGCCGAACTTTGCAGACCGTTAGAACAATTCTCTATTGCATTTGATAGCATATAAGATGCCCTTAAAGACGGTGGTATCGCTCACCGATAGGTGTAAGGACGCCAGAGTTATTGACATTTTATATGGTAGTTACCAACTCCAGAAGGTGTCTTTTTCTTAGGTTTTAACCTATTTTTGCCAAACTTTGCAGACCGTTAGAAAAATTGTGTATCGCATTTGATAGCATATAAGATGCCCTTAAAGGCGGTGGTATCGCTTCATCGATAGGTCTAAGGACGACAGAGTTATTGACATTTTATATAGTAGTTAGCAACTCAAGAAGGTGACTTTTTCTTAGGTTTTGACCTATTTTTGCCGAACTTTGCAGACCGTTAGAATAATTCTGTGTTGCATTTAATAGCATATAAGATGCTCTTAAAGATGGCGGTATCGCTGCATCGATAGGTGTAATGACGCCAGAGTTATTGACATTTTATATAGTAGTTACCAACTCTAGAAGGTGTCTTTTTCTTAGGTTTTGACCTATTTTTGCCGAACTTTGCAGACCGTTAGAACAATTCTGTGTTGCATTTAAAAGCTTATAAGATGCCCTTAAAGACGGTGGTATCGCTGCATCGATAAGTGTAAGGCCGCCAGTGTTGCTGACATTTTATATAGTAGTTAGAAACTCCAGAAGACGTCTTTTTCTTAGGTTTTGACCTATTTTTGCCGAACTTTGCAGACCGTTAGAAAAATTCTGTATTGCATTTATTAGCTTATAAGATGCCCTTAAAGACGGTGCTATCGCTGCACCGATAGGTGTAAGGACGCCAGAGTTATTCACATTTTATATAGTAGTTAGCAACTCAAGAAGGCGTCTTTATCTTAGGTTTTGACCTATTTTTGCCGAACGTTGCAGACCGTTAGAAAAATTCTGTATTGCATTTAATAGCCTATAAGATGCCCTTAAAGGCGGTGGTATCGCTTCATCGATAGGTCTAAGGACGACAGAGTTATTGACATTTTATATAGTAGTTAGCAACTCAAGAAGGTGACTTTTTCTTAGGTTTTGACCTATTTTTGCCGAACTTTGCAGACCGTTAGAATAATTCTGTGTTGCATTTAATAGCATATAAGATGCTCTTAAAGATGGCGGTATCGCTGCATCGATAGGTGTAATGACGCCAGAGTTATTGACATTTTATATAGTAGTTACCAACTCCAGAAGGTGTCTTTTTCTTAGGTTTTGACCTATTTTTGCCGAACTTTGCAGACCATTAGAACAATTCTGTGTTGCATTTAAAAGCTTATAAGATGCCCTTAAAGACGGTGGTATCGCTGCATCGATAAGTGTAAGGCCGCCAGTGTTGCTGACGTTTTATATAGTAGTTAGAAACTCCAGAAGACGTCTTTTTCTTAGGTTTTGACCAATTTTTGCCGAACGTTGCAGACCGTTAGAAAAATTCTGTATTGCATTTAATAGCTTATAAGATGCCCTTAAAGGCGGTGGTATCGCTTCATTGATAGGTCTAAGGACGACAGAGTTATTGACATTTTATATAGTAGTTAGCAACTCAAGAAGGTGACTTTTTCTTAGGTTTTGACCTATTTTTGCCGAACTTTGCAGACCGTTAGAACAATTCTGTGCTGCATTTGATAGCATATAAGATGCCCTTAAAGACGGTGGTATCGCTGCACCGATAGGTGTAAGGACGCCAGAGTTATTGACATTTTATATAGTAGTTACCAACTCCAGAAGGTGACTTTTTCTTAGGTTTTGACCTATTTTTGCCGAACTTTGCAGACCGTTAGAACAATTCTGTATTGCATTTGATAGCATATAAGATGCCCTTAAAGACGGTGGTATCGCTGCACCGATAGGTGTAAGGACGCCAGAGTTATTGACATTTTATATGGTAGTTACCAACTCCAGAAGGTGTCTTTTTCTTAGGTTTTGACCTATTTTTGCCGAAATTTGCAGACCGTTAGAAAAATTGTGTATCGCATTTGATAGCATATAAGATGCCCTTAAAGGCGGTGGTATCGCTTCATCGATAGGTCTAAGGACGACAGAGTTATTGACATTTTATATAGTAGTTAGCAACTCAAGAAAGTGACTTTTTCTTAGGTTTTGACCTATTTTTGCCGAACTTTGCAGACCGTTAGAACAATTCTGTGTTGCATTTAATAGCATATAAGATGCTCTTAAAGATGGTGGTATCGCTACATCGATAGGTGTAATGACGCCAAAGTTATTGACATTTTATATAGTAGTTACCAACTCCAGAAGGTGTCTTTTTCTTAGGTTTTGACCTATTTTTGCCGAACTTTGCAGACCGTTAGAACAATTCTGTGTTGCATTTAAAAGCTTATAAGATGCCCTTAAAGACGGTGGTATCGCTGCATCGATAAGTGTAAGGCCGCCAGTGTTGCTGACATTTTATATAGTAGTTAGTAACTCCAGAAGACGTCTTTTCTTAGGTTTTTGCCTGTTTTTGCCGAACTTTGCAGACCGTTAGAAAAATTCTGTATTGCATTTGATAGCTTATAAGATGCTCTTAAAGACGGTTGTATCGCTGCATCGATAGGTCTAAGGACGACAGAGTTATTGACATTTTATATAGTAGTTACCAACTCCAGAAGGTGTCTTTTTCTCAGGTTTTGACCTATTTTTGCCGAACTTTGCAGACCATTAGAAAAATTCTGTATTGCATTTGATAGCTTATAAGATGCCCTTAAAGACGGTGGTATCGCTGCATCGATAAGTGTAAGGCCGCCAGTGTTGCTGACATTTTATATAGTAGTTAGCAACTCTAGAAGACGTCTTTTTCCTAGGTTTTTGCCTGTTTTTGCCGAACTTTGCAGACCGTCTGGAAAATTCTGTATTGCATTTATTAGCTTATAAGATGCCCTTAAAGACGGTGGTATCGCTGCACCGATAGGTGTAAGGACGCCAGAGTTATTGACATTTTATATAGTAGTTAGCAACTCAAGAAGGCGTCTTTTTCTCAGGTTTTGACTTATTTTTGCCGAACTTTTCAGACCGTTAGAACAATTCTGTATTGCATTTGATAGCATATAAGATGCCCTTAAAGACGGTGGTATCGCTGCATCGATAAGTGTAAGGCCGCCAGTGTTGCTGACATTTTATATAGTAGTTAGCAACTCCAGAAGACGTCTTTTTCTTAGGTTTTTGCCTGTTTTTGCCGAACTTTGCAGACCGTTAGAAAAATTCTGTATTGCATTTGATAGCTTATAAGATGCTCTTAAAGACGGTGGTACGCCTGCACCGATAGGTGTAAGGACGCCAGAGTTGTTGACATTTTATATGGTAGTTACCAACTCCAGAAGGTGTCTTTTTCTTAGGTTTTGACCTATTTTTGCCGAACTTTGCAGACCGTTAGAAAAATTCTGTATTGCTTTTAATAGCCTATAAGATGCCCTTAAAAACGGTTGTATCGCTGCATCGATAGGCCTAACGACAACAAAGTTATTGACATTTTATATTGTAGTTAGCAACTCAAGAAGGCGTCTTTTTCTTAGGCTTTGACCTATTTTTGCCGAACTTTGCTGACCGTTAGAAAAATTCTGTATTGCATTTATTAGCTTATAAGATGCCCTTAAAGACGGTGGTATCGCTGCACCGATAGGTGTAAGGACGCCAGAGTTATTGACATTTTATATGGTAGTTACCAACTGCGGAAGGTGTCTTTTTCTTAGGTTTTGAGTTATTTTTGCCGAACTTTGCAGACCGTTAGAACAATTCTGTATTGCATTTGATAGCATATAAGATGCCCTTAAAGACGGTGGTATCGCTGCACCGATAGGTGTAAGGACGCCAGAGTTATTGACATTTTATATGGTAGTTACCAACTCCAAAAGGTGTCTTTTTCTTAGGTTTTGACCTATTTTTGCCGAACTTTGCAGACCGTTAGAAAAATTGTGTATCGCATTTGATAGCATATAATATGCCCTTAAAGACGGTGGTATCGCTGCACCGATAGGTGTAAGGACGCCAGAGTTATTCACATTTTATATAGTAGTTAGCAACTCAAGAAGGCGTCTTTATCTTACGTTTTGACCTATTTTTGCCGAACGTTGCAGACCGTTAGAAAAATTCTGTATTGCATTTAATAGCTTATAAGATGCCCTTAAAGAAGGTGGTATCGCTTCATCGATAGGTCTAAGGATACAGAGTTATTGACATTTTATATAGTAGCTAGCAACTCAAGAAGGCGTCTTTTTCTCAGGTTTTGACATATTTTTGCCGAACTTTGCAGACCTTTAGAAAAATTCTGTATTGCATTTGATAGCATATAAGATGCCCTTAAAGACGGTGGTATCGCTGCACCGATAGGTGTAAGGACGCCAGAGTTATTCACATTTTATATAGTAGTTAGCAACTCAAGAAGGCGTCTTTATCTTACGTTTTGACCTATTTTTGCCGAACGTTGCAGACCGTTAGAAAAATTCTGTATTGCATTTAATAGCTTATAAGATGCCCTTAAAGACGGTGGTATCGCTGCATCGATAAGTGTAAGGCCGCCAGTGTTGCTGACATTTTATATAGTAGTTAGTAACTCCAGAAGACGTCTTTTCTTAGGTTTTTGCCTGTTTTTGCCGAACTTTGCAGACCGTTAGAAAAATTCTGTATTGCATTTAATAGCTTATAAGATGCCCTTAAAGACGGTTGTATCGCTGCATCGATAGGTCTAACGACGACAAAGTTATTGACATTTTATGTAGTAGTTACCAACTGCGGAAGGTGTCTTTTTCTTAGGTTTTGACTTATTTTTGCCGAACTTTGCAGACCGTTAGAACAATTCTGTATTGCATTTGATAGCATATAAGATGCCCTTAAAGACGGTGGTATCGCTCACCGATAGGTGTAAGGACGCCAGAGTTATTGACATTTTATATAGTAGTTACCAACTCCAGAAGGTGACTATTTCTTAGGTTTTGACCTATTTTTGCCGAACTTTGCAGACCGTTAGAACAATTCTCTATTGCATTTGATAGCATATAAGATGCCCTTAAAGACGGTGGTATCACTGCACCGATAGGTGTAAGGACGCCAGAGTTATTGACATTTTATATGGTAGTTACCAACTCCAGAAGGTGTCTTTTTCTTAGGTTTTGACCTATTTTTGCCGAACTTTGCAGACCGTTAGAAAAATTCTGTATTGCATTTGATAGCATATAAGATGCCCTTAAAGACGGTGGTATCGCTGCACCGATAGGTGTAAGGACGCCAGAGCTATTGACATTTTATATGGTAGTTACCAACTCCAGAAGGTGTCTTTTTCTTAGGTTTTGACCTATTTTTGCCGAACTTTGCAGACCGTTAGAAAAATTGTGTATCGCATTTGATAGCATATAAGATGCCCTTAAAGACGGTGGTATCGCTGCACCGATAGGTGTAAGGACGCCAGAGTTATTGACATTTTATATGGTAGTTACCAACTCCAGAAGGTGTCTTTTTCTTAGGTTTTGACCTATTTTTGCCGAACTTTGCAGACCGTTAGAAAAATTGTGTATCGCATTTGATAGCATATAAGATGCCCTTAAAGACGGTGGTATCGCTGCACCGATAGGTGTAAGGACGCCAGAGCTATTGACATTTTATATGGTAGTTACCAACTCCAGAAGGTGTCTTTTTCTTAGGTTTTGACCTATTTTTGCCGAACTTTGCAGACCGTTAGAACAATTCTGTGTTGCATTTAAAAGCTTATAAGATGCCCTTAAAGACGGTGGTATCGCTGCATCGATAAGTGTAAGGCCGCCAGTGTTGCTGACATTTTATATAGTAGTTAGTAACTCCAGAAGACGTCTTTTCTTAGGTTTTTGCCTGTTTTTGCCGAACTTTGCAGACCGTTAGAAAAATTCTGTATTGCTTTTAATAGCATATAAGATGCCCTTAAAGACGGTGGTATCGCTGCACCGATAGGTGTAAGGACGCCAGAGTTATTGACATTTTATATGGTAGTTACCAACTCCAAAAGGTGTCTTTTTCTTAGGTTTTGACCTATTTTTGCCGAACTTTGCAGACCGTTAGAAAAATTGTGTATCGCATTTGATAGCATATAATATGCCCTTAAAGACGGTGGTATCGCTGCACCGATAGGTGTAAGGACGCCAGAGTTATTCACATTTTATATAGTAGTTAGCAACTCAAGAAGGCGTCTTTATCTTACGTTTTGACCTATTTTTGCCGAACGTTGCAGACCGTTAGAAAAATTCTGTATTGCATTTAATAGCTTATAAGATGCCCTTAAAGAAGGTGGTATCGCTTCATCGATAGGTCTAAGGATACAGAGTTATTGACATTTTATATAGTAGCTAGCAACTCAAGAAGGCGTCTTTTTCTCAGGTTTTGACATATTTTTGCCGAACTTTGCAGACCTTTAGAAAAATTCTGTATTGCATTTGATAGCATATAAGATGCCCTTAAAGACGGTGGTATCGCTGCACCGATAGGTGTAAGGACGCCAGAGTTATTCACATTTTATATAGTAGTTAGCAACTCAAGAAGGCGTCTTTATCTTACGTTTTGACCTATTTTTGCCGAACGTTGCAGACCGTTAGAAAAATTCTGTATTGCATTTAATAGCTTATAAGATGCCCTTAAAGACGGTTGTATCGCTGCATCGATAGGTCTAACGACGACAAAGTTATTGACATTTTATATAGTAGTTAGCAACTCCAGAAGACGTCTTTTTCTTAGGTTTTTGCCTGTTTTTGCCGAACTTTGCAGACCGTTAGAAAAATTCTGTATTGCATTTGATAGCATATAAGATGCCCTTAAAGACGGTGGTATCGCTGCACCGATAGGTGTAAGGACGCCAGAGCTATTGACATTTTATATGGTAGTTACCAACTCCAGAAGGTGTCTTTTTCTTAGGTTTTGACCTATTTTTGCCGAACTTTGCAGACCGTTAGAAAAATTCTGTACTGCATTTAATAGCTTATAAGATGCCCTTAAAGACGGTGGTATCGCTGCATCGATAAGTGTAAGGCCGCCAGTGTTGCTGACATTTTATATAGTAGTTAGCAACTCCAGAAGACGTCTTTTTCTTAGGTTTTTGCCTGTTTTTGCCGAACTTTGCAGACCGTTAGAAAAATTGTGTATCGCATTTGATAGCATATAAGATGCCCTTAAAGACGGTGGTATCGCTGCACCGTTAGGTGTAAGGATGCCAGAATTATTGACATTTTATATAGTAGTTACCAACTCCAGAAGATGTCTTTTTCTTAGGTTTTGACCTATTTTTGCCGAACTTTGCAGACCGTTAGAAAAATTGTGTATCGCATTTGATAGCATATAAGATGCCCTTAAAGACGGTGGTATCGCTGCAACGTTAGGTGTAAGGATGCCAGAATTATTGACATTTTATATAGTAGTTACCAACTCCAGAAGATGTCTTTTTCTTAGGTTTTGACCTATTTTTGCCGAACTTTGCAGACCGTTAGAAAAATTCTGTACTGCATTTAATAGCTTATAAGATGCCCTTAAAGACGGTGGTATCGCTGCATCGATAAGTGTAAGGCCGCCAGTGTTGCTGACATTTTATATAGTAGTTAGCAACTCCAGAAGACGTCTTTTTCTTAGGTTTTTGCCTGTTTTTGCCGAACTTTGCAGACCGTTAGAAAAATTATGTATCGCATTTGATAGCATATAAGATGCCCTTAAAGACGGTGGTATCGCTGCACCGTTAATTGTAAGGATGCCAGAATTATTGACATTTTATATAGTAGTTACCAACTCCAGAAGGTGTCTTTTTCTTAGGTTTTGACCTATTTTTGCCGAACTTTGCCGACCGTTAGAAAAATTCTGTATTGCATTTAATAGCTTATAAGATGCCCTTAAAGGCGGTGGTATCGCTTCATCGATAAGTGTAAGGCCGCCAGTGTTGCTGACATTTTATATAGTAGTTAGCAACTCAAGAAGGCGTCTTTATCTTACGTTTTGACCTATTTTTGCCGAACGTTGCAGACCGTTAGAAAAATTCTGTATTGCATTTAATAGCTTATAAGATGCCCTTAAAGACGGTTGTATCGCTGCATCGATAGGTCTAACGACGACAAAGTTATTGACATTTTATATAGTAGTTAGCAACTCCAGAAGACGTCTTTTTCTTAGGTTTTTGCCTGTTTTTGCCGAACTTTGCAGACCGTTAGAAAAATTGTGTATCGCATTTGATAGCATATAAGATGCCCTTAAAGACGGTGGTATCGCTGCACCGTTAGGTGTAAGGATGCCAGAATTATTGACATTTTATATAGTAGTTACCAACTCCAGAAGGTGTCTTTTTCTTAGGTTTTGACCTATTTTTGCCGAACTTTGCAGACCGTTAGAAAAATTGTGTATCGCCTTTGATAGCATATAAAATGCCCTTAAAGACGGTGGTATCGCTGCACCGTTAGGTGTAAGGATGCCAGAATTATTGACATTTTATATAGTAGTTACCAACTCCAGAAGGTGTCTTTTTCTTAGGTTTTGACCTATTTTTGCCGAACTTTGCAGACCGTTAGAAAAATTCTGTACTGCATTTAATAGCTTATAAGATGCCCTTAAAGACGGTGGTATCGCTGCATCGATAAGTGTAAGGCCGCCAGTGTTGCTGACATTTTATATAGTAGTTAGCAACTCCAGAAGACGTCTTTTTCTTAGGTTTTTGCCTGTTTTTGCCGAACTTTGCAGACCGTTAGAAAAATTGTGTATCGCATTTGATAGCATATAAGATGCCCTTAAAGACGGTGGTATCGCTGCACCGTTAGGTGTAAGGATGCCAGAATTATTGACATTTTATATAGTAGTTACCAACTCCAGAAGATGTCTTTTTCTTAGGTTTTGACCTATTTTTGCCGAACTTTGCAGACCGTTAGAAAAATTGTGTATCGCATTTGATAGCATATAAGATGCCCTTAAAGACGGTGGTATCGCTGCAACGTTAGGTGTAAGGATGCCAGAATTATTGACATTTTATATAGTAGTTACCAACTCCAGAAGATGTCTTTTTCTTAGGTTTTGACCTATTTTTGCCGAACTTTGCAGACCGTTAGAAAAATTCTGTATTGCATTTGATAGCATATAAGATGCCCTTAAAGACGGTGGTATCGCTGCACCGATAGGTGTAAGGACGCCAGAGCTATTGACATTTTATATGGTAGTTACCAACTCCAGAAGGTGTCTTTTTCTTAGGTTTTGACCTATTTTTGCCGGACTTTGCAGACCGTTAGAAAAATTCTGTACTGCATTTAATAGCTTATAAGATGCCCTTAAAGACGGTGGTATCGCTGCATCGATAAGTGTAAGGCCGCCAGTGTTGCTGACATTTTATATAGTAGTTAGCAACTCCAGAAGACGTCTTTTTCTTAGGTTTTTGCCTGTTTTTGCCGAACTTTTGCACACCGTTAGAAAAATTGTGTATCGCATTTGATAGCATATAAAATGCCCTTAAAGACGGTGGTATCGCTGCACCGTTAGGTGTAAGGATGCCAGAATTATTGACATTTTATATAGTAGTTACCAACTCCAGAAGGTGTTTTTTTCTTAGGTTTTGACCTATTTTTGCCGAACTTTGCAGACCGTTAGAAAAATTCTGTACTGCATTTAATAGCTTATAAGATGCCCTTAAAGACGGTGGTATCGCTGCATCGATAAGTGTAAGGCCGCCAGTGTTGCTGACATTTTATATAGTAGTTAGCAACTCCAGAAGACGTCTTTTTCTTAGGTTTTTGCCTGTTTTTGCCGAACTTTGCAGACCGTTAAAAAAATTGTGTATCGCATTTGATAGCATATAAGATGCCCTTAAAGACGGTGGTATCGCTGCACCGTTAGGTGTAAGGATGCCAGAATTATTGACATTTTATATAGTAGTTACCAACTCCAGAAGATGTCTTTTTCTTAGGTTTTGACCTATTTTTGCCGAACTTTGCCGACCGTAAGAAAAATTCTGTATTGCATTTGATAGCATATAAGATGCCCTTAAAGACGGTGGTATCGCTGCACCGATAGGTGTAAGGACGCCAGAGCTATTGACATTTTATATGGTAGTTACCAACTCCAGAAGGTGTCTTTTTCTTAGGTTTTGACCTATTTTTGCCGAACTTTGCAGACCGTTAGAAAAATTCTGTATTGCATTTAATAGCTTATAAGATGCCCTTAAAGACGGTTGTATCGCTGCATCGATAGGTCTAACGACGACAAAGTTATTGACATTTTATATAGTAGTTAGCAACTCAAGAAGGTGACTTTTTCTTAGGTTTTGACCTATTTTTGCCGAACTTTGCAGACCGTTAGAAAAATTCTGTACTGCATTTAATAGCTTATAAGATGCCCTTAAAGACGGTGGTATCGCTGCACCGTTAGGTGTAAGGATGCCAGAATTATTGACATTTTATATAGTAGTTACCAACTCCAGAAGGTGTCTTTTTCTTAGGTTTTGACCTATTTTTGCCGAACTTTGCCGACCGTTAGAAAAATTCTGTATTGCATTTAATAGCTTATAAGATGCCCTTAAAGGCGGTGGTATCGCTTCATCGATAAGTGTAAGGCCGCCAGTGTTGCTGACATTTTATATAGTAGTTAGCAACTCCAGAAGACGTCTTTTTCTTAGGTTTTTGCCTGTTTTTGCCGAACTTTGCAGACCGTTAGAAAAATTATGTATCGCATTTGATAGCATATAAGATGCCCTTAAAGACGGTGGTATCGCTGCACCGTTAATTGTAAGGATGCCAGAATTATTGACATTTTATATAGTAGTTACCAACTCCAGAAGGTGTCTTTTTCTTAGGTTTTGACCTATTTTTGCCGAACTTTGCCGACCGTTAGAAAAATTCTGTATTGCATTTAATAGCTTATAAGATGCCCTTAAAGGCGGTGGTATCGCTTCATCGATAAGTCTAAGGACGACAGAGTTATTGACATTTTATATAGTAGTTAGCAACTCAAGAAGGTGACTTTTTCTTAGGTTTTGACCTATTTTTGCCGAACTTTGCAGACCGTTAGAAAAATTCTGTACTGCATTTAATAGCTTATAAGATGCCCTTAAAGACGGTGGTATCGCTGCATCGATAAGTGTAAGGCCGCCAGTGTTGCTGACATTTTATATAGTAGTTAGCAACTCCAGAAGACGTCTTTTTCTTAGGTTTTTGCCTGTTTTTGCCGAACTTTGAAGACCGTTAGAAAAATTGTGTATCGCATTTGATAGCATATAAGATGCCCTTAAAGACGGTGGTATCGCTGCACCGTTAGGTGTAAGGATGCCAGAATTATTGACATTTTATATAGTAGTTACCAACTCCAGAAGATGTCTTTTTCTTAGGTTTTGACCTATTTTTGCCGAACTTTGCCGACCGTTAGAAAAATTCTGTATTGCATTTGATAGCATATAAGATGCCCTTAAAGACGGTGGTATCGCTGCACCGATAGGTGTAAGGACGCCAGAGCTATTGACATTTTATATGGTAGTTACCAACTCCAGAAGGTGTCTTTTTCTTAGGTTTTGACCTATTTTTGCCGAACTTTGCAGACCGTTAGAAAAAATCTGTATTGCATTTAATAGCTTATAAGATGCCCTTAAAGACGATTGTATCGCTGCATCGATAGGTCTAACGACGACAAAGTTATTGACATTTTATGTAGTAGTTACCAACTGCGGAAGGTTCTTTTTCTTAGGTTTTGACTTATTTTTGCCGAACTTTGCAGACCGTTAGAACAATTCTGTATTGCATTTGATAGCATATAAGATGCCCTTAAAGACGGTGGTATCACTCACCGATAGGTGTAAGGACGCCAGAGTTATTGACATTTTATATAGTAGTTTTGACCTATTTTTGCCGAACTTTGCAGACCGTTAGAACAATTCTCTATTGCATTTGATAGCATATAAGATGCCCTTAAAGACGGTGGTATCGCTCACCGATAGGTGTAAGGACGCCAGAGTTATTGACATTTTATATGGTAGTTACCAACTCCAGAAGGTGTCTTTTTCTTAGGTTTTAACCTATTTTTGCCAAACTTTGCAGACCGTTAGAAAAATTGTGTATCGCATTTGATAGCATATAAGATGCCCTTAAAGGCGGTGGTATCGCTTCATCGATAGGTCTAAGGACGACAGAGTTATTGACATTTTATATAGTAGTTAGCAACTCAAGAAGGTGACTTTTTCTTAGGTTTTGACCTATTTTTGCCGAACTTTGCAGACCGTTAGAATAATTCTGTGTTGCATTTAATAGCATATAAGATGCTCTTAAAGATGGCGGTATCGCTGCATCGATAGGTGTAATGACGCCAGAGTTATTGACATTTTATATAGTAGTTACCAACTCCAGAAGGTGTCTTTTTCTTAGGTTTTGACCTATTTTTGCCGAACTTTGCAGACCGTTAGAACAATTCTGTGTTGCATTTAAAAGCTTATAAGATGCCCTTAAAGACGGTGGTATCGCTGCATCGATAAGTGTAAGGCCGCCAGTGTTGCTGACATTTTATATAGTAGTTAGAAACTCCAGAAGACGTCTTTTTCTTAGGTTTTGACCTATTTTTGCCGAACTTTGCAGACCGTTAGAAAAATTCTGTATTGCATTTATTAGCTTATAAGATGCCCTTAAAGACGGTGCTATCGCTGCACCGATAGGTGTAAGGACGCCAGAGTTATTCACATTTTATATAGTAGTTAGCAACTCAAGAAGGCGTCTTTATCTTAGGTTTTGACCTATTTTTGCCGAACGTTGCAGACCGTTAGAAAAATTCTGTATTGCATTTAATAGCTTATAAGATGCCCTTAAAGGCGGTGGTATCGCTTCATCGATAGGTCTAAGGACGACAGAGTTATTGACATTTTATATAGTAGTTACCAACTCCAGAAGGTGTCTTTTTCTTAGGTTTTGACCTATTTTTGCCGAACTTTGCAGACCATTAGAACAATTCTGTGTTGCATTTAAAAGCTTATAAGATGCCCTTAAAGACGGTGGTATCGCTGCATCGATAAGTGTAAGGCCGCCAGTGTTGCTGACGTTTTATATAGTAGTTAGAAACTCCAGAAGACGTCTTTTTCTTAGGTTTTGACCAATTTTTGCCGAACGTTGCAGACCGTTAGAAAAATTCTGTATTGCATTTAATAGCTTATAAGATGCCCTTAAAGGCGGTGGTATCGCTTCATTGATAGGTCTAAGGACGACAGAGTTATTGACATTTTATATAGTAGTTAGCAACTCAAGAAGGTGACTTTTTCTTAGGTTTTGACCTATTTTTGCCGAACTTTGCAGACCGTTAGAACAATTCTGTGCTGCATTTGATAGCATATAAGATGCCCTTAAAGACGGTGGTATCGCTGCACCGATAGGTGTAAGGACGCCAGAGTTATTGACATTTTATATAGTAGTTACCAACTCCAGAAGGTGACTTTTTCTTAGGTTTTGACCTATTTTTGCCGAACTTTGCAGACCGTTAGAACAATTCTGTATTGCATTTGATAGCATATAAGATGCCCTTAAAGACGGTGGTATCGCTGCACCGATAGGTGTAAGGACGCCAGAGTTATTGACATTTTATATGGTAGTTACCAACTCCAGAAGGTGTCTTTTTCTTAGGTTTTGACCTATTTTTGCCGAAATTTGCAGACCGTTAGAAAAATTGTGTATCGCATTTGATAGCATATAAGATGCCCTTAAAGGCGGTGGTATCGCTTCATCGATAGGTCTAAGGACGACAGAGTTATTGACATTTTATATAGTAGTTAGCAACTCAAGAAAATGACTTTTTCTTAGGTTTTGACCTATTTTTGCCGAACTTTGCAGACCGTTAGAACAATTCTGTGTTGCATTTAATAGCATATAAGATGCTCTTAAAGATGGTGGTATCGCTACATCGATAGGTGTAATGACGCCAAAGTTATTGACATTTTATATAGTAGTTACCAACTCCAGAAGGTGTCTTTTTCTTAGGTTTTGACCTATTTTTGCCGAACTTTGCAGACCGTTAGAACAATTCTGTGTTGCATTTAAAAGCTTATAAGATGCCCTTAAAGACGGTGGTATCGCTGCATCGATAAGTGTAAGGCCGCCAGTGTTGCTGACATTTTATATAGTAGTTAGTAACTCCAGAAGACGTCTTTTCTTAGGTTTTTGCCTGTTTTTGCCGAACTTTGCAGACCGTTAGAAAAATTCTGTATTGCATTTGATAGCTTATAAGATGCTCTTAAAGACGGTTGTATCGCTGCATCGATAGGTCTAAGGACGACAGAGTTATTGACATTTTATATAGTAGTTACCAACTCCAGAAGGTGTCTTTTTCTCAGGTTTTGACCTATTTTTGCCGAACTTTGCAGACCATTAGAAAAATTCTGTATTGCATTTGATAGCTTATAAGATGCCCTTAAAGACGGTGGTATCGCTGCATCGATAAGTGTAAGGCCGCCAGTGTTGCTGACATTTTATATAGTAGTTAGCAACTCTAGAAGACGTCTTTTTCCTAGGTTTTTGCCTGTTTTTGCCGAACTTTGCAGACCGTCTGGAAAATTCTGTATTGCATTTATTAGCTTATAAGATGCCCTTAAAGACGGTGGTATCGCTGCACCGATAGGTGTAAGGACGCCAGAGTTATTGACATTTTATATAGTAGTTAGCAACTCAAGAAGGCGTCTTTTTCTCAGGTTTTGACTTATTTTTGCCGAACTTTTCAGACCGTTAGAACAATTCTGTATTGCATTTGATAGCATATAAGATGCCCTTAAAGACGGTGGTATCGCTGCATCGATAAGTGTAAGGCCGCCAGTGTTGCTGACATTTTATATAGTAGTTAGCAACTCCAGAAGACGTCTTTTTCTTAGGTTTTTGCCTGTTTTTGCCGAACTTTGCAGACCGTTAGAAAAATTCTGTATTGCATTTGATAGCTTATAAGATGCTCTTAAAGACGGTGGTACGCCTGCACCGATAGGTGTAAGGACGCCAGAGTTGTTGACATTTTATATGGTAGTTACCAACTCCAGAAGGTGTCTTTTTCTTAGGTTTTGACCTATTTTTGCCGAACTTTGCAGACCGTTAGAAAAATTCTGTATTGCTTTTAATAGCCTATAAGATGCCCTTAAAAACGGTTGTATCGCTGCATCGATAGGCCTAACGACAACAAAGTTATTGACATTTTATATTGTAGTTAGCAACTCAAGAAGGCGTCTTTTTCTTAGGCTTTGACCTATTTTTGCCGAACTTTGCTGACCGTTAGAAAAATTCTGTATTGCATTTATTAGCTTATAAGATGCCCTTAAAGACGGTGGTATCGCTGCACCGATAGGTGTAAGGACGCCAGAGTTATTGACATTTTATATGGTAGTTACCAACTGCGGAAGGTGTCTTTTTCTTAGGTTTTGAGTTATTTTTGCCGAACTTTGCAGACCGTTAGAACAATTCTGTATTGCATTTGATAGCATATAAGATGCCCTTAAAGACGGTGGTATCGCTGCACCGATAGGTGTAAGGACGCCAGAGTTATTGACATTTTATATGGTAGTTACCAACTCCAAAAGGTGTCTTTTTCTTAGGTTTTGACCTATTTTTGCCGAACTTTGCAGACCGTTAGAAAAATTGTGTATCGCATTTGATAGCATATAATATGCCCTTAAAGACGGTGGTATCGCTGCACCGATAGGTGTAAGGACGCCAGAGTTATTCACATTTTATATAGTAGTTAGCAACTCAAGAAGGCGTCTTTATCTTACGTTTTGACCTATTTTTGCCGAACGTTGCAGACCGTTAGAAAAATTCTGTATTGCATTTAATAGCTTATAAGATGCCCTTAAAGAAGGTGGTATCGCTTCATCGATAGGTCTAAGGATACAGAGTTATTGACATTTTATATAGTAGCTAGCAACTCAAGAAGGCGTCTTTTTCTCAGGTTTTGACATATTTTTGCCGAACTTTGCAGACCTTTAGAAAAATTCTGTATTGCATTTGATAGCATATAAGATGCCCTTAAAGACGGTGGTATCGCTGCACCGATAGGTGTAAGGACGCCAGAGTTATTCACATTTTATATAGTAGTTAGCAACTCAAGAAGGCGTCTTTATCTTACGTTTTGACCTATTTTTGCCGAACGTTGCAGACCGTTAGAAAAATTCTGTATTGCATTTAATAGCTTATAAGATGCCCTTAAAGACGGTTGTATCGCTGCATCGATAGGTCTAACGACGACAAAGTTATTGACATTTTATATAGTAGTTAGCAACTCCAGAAGACGTCTTTTTCTTAGGTTTTTGCCTGTTTTTGCCGAACTTTGCAGACCGTTAGAAAAATTGTGTATCGCATTTGATAGCATATAAGATGCCCTTAAAGACGGTGGTATCGCTGCAACGTTAGGTGTAAGGATGCCAGAATTATTGACATTTTATATAGTAGTTACCAACTCCAGAAGATGTCTTTTTCTTAGGTTTTGACCTATTTTTGCCGAACTTTGCAGACCGTTAGAAAAATTCTGTATTGCATTTGATAGCATATAAGATGCCCTTAAAGACGGTGGTATCGCTGCACCGATAGGTGTAAGGACGCCAGAGCTATTGACATTTTATATGGTAGTTACCAACTCCAGAAGGTGTCTTTTTCTTAGGTTTTGACCTATTTTTGCCGAACTTTGCAGACCGTTAGAAAAATTCTGTACTGCATTTAATAGCTTATAAGATGCCCTTAAAGACGGTGGTATCGCTGCATCGATAAGTGTAAGGCCGCCAGTGTTGCTGACATTTTATATAGTAGTTAGCAACTCCAGAAGACGTCTTTTTCTTAGGTTTTTGCCTGTTTTTGCCGAACTTTTGCACACCGTTAGAAAAATTGTGTATCGCATTTGATAGCATATAAAATGCCCTTAAAGACGGTGGTATCGCTGCACCGTTAGGTGTAAGGATGCCAGAATTATTGACATTTTATATAGTAGTTACCAACTCCAGAAGGTGTCTTTTTCTTAGGTTTTGACCTATTTTTGCCGAACTTTGCAGACCGTTAGAAAAATTCTGTACTGCATTTAATAGCTTATAAGATGCCCTTAAAGACGGTGGTATCGCTGCATCGATAAGTGTAAGGCCGCCAGTGTTGCTGACATTTTATATAGTAGTTAGCAACTCCAGAAGACGTCTTTTTCTTAGGTTTTTGCCTGTTTTTGCCGAACTTTGCAGACCGTTAAAAAAATTGTGTATCGCATTTGATAGCATATAAGATGCCCTTAAAGACGGTGGTATCGCTGCACCGTTAGGTGTAAGGATGCCAGAATTATTGACATTTTATATAGTAGTTACCAACTCCAGAAGATGTCTTTTTCTTAGGTTTTGACCTATTTTTGCCGAACTTTGCCGACCGTTAGAAAAATTCTGTATTGCATTTGATAGCATATAAGATGCCCTTAAAGACGGTGGTATCGCTGCACCGATAGGTGTAAGGACGCCAGAGCTATTGACATTTTATATGGTAGTTACCAACTCCAGAAGGTGTCTTTTTCTTAGGTTTTGACCTATTTTTGCCGAACTTTGCAGACCGTTAGAAAAATTCTGTATTGCATTTAATAGCTTATAAGATGCCCTTAAAGACGGTTGTATCGCTGCATCGATAGGTCTAACGACGACAAAGTTATTGACATTTTATGTAGTAGTTACCAACTGCGGAAGGTGTCTTTTTCTTAGGTTTTGACTTATTTTTGCCGAACTTTGCAGACCGTTAGAACAATTCTGTATTGCATTTGATAGCATATAAGATGCCCTTAAAGACGGTGGTATCGCTCACCGATAGGTGTAAGGACGCCAGAGTTATTGACATTTTATATAGTAGTTACCAACTCCAGAAGGTGACTATTTCTTAGGTTTTGACCTATTTTTGCCGAACTTTGCAGACCGTTAGAACAATTCTCTATTGCATTTGATAGCATATAAGATGCCCTTAAAGACGGTGGTATCACTGCACCGATAGGTGTAAGGACGCCAGAGTTATTGACATTTTATATGGTAGTTACCAACTCCAGAAGGTGTCTTTTTCTTAGGTTTTGACCTATTTTTGCCGAACTTTGCAGACCGTTAGAAAAATTCTGTATTGCATTTGATAGCATATAAGATGCCCTTAAAGACGGTGGTATCGCTGCACCGATAGGTGTAAGGACGCCAGAGCTATTGACATTTTATATGGTAGTTACCAACTCCAGAAGGTGTCTTTTTCTTAGGTTTTGACCTATTTTTGCCGAACTTTGCAGACCGTTAGAAAAATTGTGTATCGCATTTGATAGCATATAAGATGCCCTTAAAGACGGTGGTATCGCTGCACCGATAGGTGTAAGGACGCCAGAGTTATTGACATTTTATATGGTAGTTACCAACTCCAGAAGGTGTCTTTTTCTTAGGTTTTGACCTATTTTTGCCGAACTTTGCAGACCGTTAGAAAAATTGTGTATCGCATTTGATAGCATATAAGATGCCCTTAAAGACGGTGGTATCGCTGCACCGATAGGTGTAAGGACGCCAGAGCTATTGACATTTTATATGGTAGTTACCAACTCCAGAAGGTGTCTTTTTCTTAGGTTTTGACCTATTTTTGCCGAACTTTGCAGACCGTTAGAAAAATGCTGTATTGCATTTAATAGCTTATAAGATGCCCTTAAAGACGGTTGTATCGCTGCATCGATAGGTCTAACGACGACAAAGTTATTGACATTTTATGTAGTAGTTACCAACTGCGGAAGATGTCTTTTTCTTAGGTTTTGACCTATTTTTGCCGAACTTTGCAGACCGTTAGAAAAATTCTGTATTGCATTTGATAGCATATAAGATGCTATTAAAGACGGTGGTATCGCTGCACCGATAGGTGTAAGGACGCCAGAGTTGTTGACATTTTATATGGTTGTTACCAACTCCAGAAGGTGTCTTTTTCTTAGGTTTTGACCTATTTTTGCCGAACTTTGCAGACCGTTAGAAAAATTCTGTATTGCATTTATTAGCTTATAAGATGCCCTTAAAGGCGGTGGTATCGCTTCATCGATAGGTCTAAGGACGACAGAGTTATTGACATTTTATATAGTAGTTAGCAACTCAAGAAGGCGTCTTTTTCTCAGGTTTTGACATATTTTTGCCGAACTTTGCAGACCTTTAGAAAAATTCTGTATTGCATTTGATAGCATATAAGATGCCCTTAAAGACGGTGGTATCGCTTCATCGATAGGTGTAAGGACGCCAGAGTTATTCACATTTTATATAGTAGTTAGCAACTCAAGAAGGCGTCTTTATCTTACGTTTTGACCTATTTTTGCCGAACGTTGCAGACCGTTAGAAAAATTATGTATTGCATTTAATAGCTTATAAGATGCCCTTAAAGGCGGTGGTATCGCTGCATCGATAAGTGTAAGGCCGCCAGTGTTGCTGACATTTTATATAGTAGTTAGCAACTCCAGAAGACGTCTTTTTCTTAGGTTTTTGCCTGTTTTTGCCGAACTTTGCAGACCGTTAGAAAAATTGTGTATCGCATTTGATAGCATATAAGATGCCCTTAAAGACGGTGGTATCGCTGCACCGTTAGGTGTAAGGATGCCAGAATTATTGACATTTTATATAGTAGTTACCAACTCCAGAAGGTGTCTTTTTCTTAGGTTTTGACCTATTTTTGCCGAACTTTGCAGACCGTTAGAAAAATTGTGTATCGCCTTTGATAGCATATAAAATGCCCTTAAAGACGGTGGTATCGCTGCACCGTTAGGTGTAAGGATGCCAGAATTATTGACATTTTATATAGTAGTTACCAACTCCAGAAGGTGTCTTTTTCTTAGGTTTTGACCTATTTTTGCCGAACTTTGCAGACCGTTAGAAAAATTCTGTACTGCATTTAATAGCTTATAAGATGCCCTTAAAGACGGTGGTATCGCTGCATCGATAAGTGTAAGGCCGCCAGTGTTGCTGACATTTTATATAGTAGTTAGCAACTCCAGAAGACGTCTTTTTCTTAGGTTTTTGCCTGTTTTTGCCGAACTTTGCAGACCGTTAGAAAAATTGTGTATCGCATTTGATAGCATATAAGATGCCCTTAAAGACGGTGGTATCGCTGCACCGTTGGGTGTAAGGATGCCAGAATTATTGACATTTTATATAGTAGTTACCAACTCCAGAAGATGTCTTTTTCTTAGGTTTTGACCTATTTTTGCCGAACTTTGCAGACCGTTAGAAAAATTGTGTATCGCATTTGATAGCATATAAGATGCCCTTAAAGACGGTGGTATCGCTGCAACGTTAGGTGTAAGGATGCCAGAATTATTGACATTTTATATAGTAGTTACCAACTCCAGAAGATGTCTTTTTCTTAGGTTTTGACCTATTTTTGCCGAACTTTGCAGACCGTTAGAAAAATTCTGTATTGCATTTGATAGCATATAAGATGCCCTTAAAGACGGTGGTATCGCTGCACCGATAGGTGTAAGGACGCCAGAGCTATTGACATTTTATATGGTAGTTACC
The DNA here is from genome assembly GCA_958301585.1 of Merodon equestris. Taxonomy (NCBI): domain Eukaryota; kingdom Metazoa; phylum Arthropoda; class Insecta; order Diptera; family Syrphidae; genus Merodon; species Merodon equestris. The sequence continues at coordinate 75,414,759 of OY284416.1, read as the reverse complement.
AACTCCAGAAGGTGTCTTTTTCTTAGGTTTTGACCTATTTTTGCCGGACTTTGCAGACCGTTAGAAAAATTCTGTACTGCATTTAATAGCTTATAAGATGCCCTTAAAGACGGTGGTATCGCTGCATCGATAAGTGTAAGGCCGCCAGTGTTGCTGACATTTTATATAGTAGTTAGCAACTCCAGAAGACGTCTTTTTCTTAGGTTTTTGCCTGTTTTTGCCGAACTTTTGCACACCGTTAGAAAAATTGTGTATCGCATTTGATAGCATATAAAATGCCCTTAAAGACGGTGGTATCGCTGCACCGTTAGGTGTAAGGATGCCAGAATTATTGACATTTTATATAGTAGTTACCAACTCCAGAAGGTGTTTTTTTCTTAGGTTTTGACCTATTTTTGCCGAACTTTGCAGACCGTTAGAAAAATTCTGTACTGCATTTAATAGCTTATAAGATGCCCTTAAAGACGGTGGTATCGCTGCATCGATAAGTGTAAGGCCGCCAGTGTTGCTGACATTTTATATAGTAGTTAGCAACTCCAGAAGACGTCTTTTTCTTAGGTTTTTGCCTGTTTTTGCCGAACTTTGCAGACCGTTAAAAAAATTGTGTATCGCATTTGATAGCATATAAGATGCCCTTAAAGACGGTGGTATCGCTGCACCGTTAGGTGTAAGGATGCCAGAATTATTGACATTTTATATAGTAGTTACCAACTCCAGAAGATGTCTTTTTCTTAGGTTTTGACCTATTTTTGCCGAACTTTGCCGACCGTAAGAAAAATTCTGTATTGCATTTGATAGCATATAAGATGCCCTTAAAGACGGTGGTATCGCTGCACCGATAGGTGTAAGGACGCCAGAGCTATTGACATTTTATATGGTAGTTACCAACTCCAGAAGGTGTCTTTTTCTTAGGTTTTGACCTATTTTTGCCGAACTTTGCAGACCGTTAGAAAAATTCTGTATTGCATTTAATAGCTTATAAGATGCCCTTAAAGACGGTTGTATCGCTGCATCGATAGGTCTAACGACGACAAAGTTATTGACATTTTATGTAGTAGTTACCAACTGCGGAAGGTGTCTTTTTCTTAGGTTTTGACTTATTTTTGCCGAACTTTGCAGACCGTTAGAACAATTCTGTATTGCATTTGATAGCATATAAGATGCCCTTAAAGACGGTGGTATCGCTCACCGATAGGTGTAAGGACGCCAGAGTTATTGACATTTTATATAGTAGTTACCAACTCCAGAAGGTGACTATTTCTTAGGTTTTGACCTATTTTTGCCGAACTTTGCAGACCGTTAGAACAATTCTCTATTGCATTTGATAGCATATAAGATGCCCTTAAAGACGGTGGTATCACTGCACCGATAGGTGTAAGGACGCCAGAGTTATTGACATTTTATATGGTAGTTACCAACTCCAGAAGGTGTCTTTTTCTTAGGTTTTGACCTATTTTTGCCGAACTTTGCAGACCGTTAGAAAAATTCTGTATTGCATTTGATAGCATATAAGATGCCCTTAAAGACGGTGGTATCGCTGCACCGATAGGTGTAAGGACGCCAGAGCTATTGACATTTTATATGGTAGTTACCAACTCCAGAAGGTGTCTTTTTCTTAGGTTTTGACCTATTTTTGCCGAACTTTGCAGACCGTTAGAAAAATTGTGTATCGCATTTGATAGCATATAAGATGCCCTTAAAGACGGTGGTATCGCTGCACCGATAGGTGTAAGGACGCCAGAGTTATTGACATTTTATATGGTAGTTACCAACTCCAGAAGGTGTCTTTTTCTTAGGTTTTGACCTATTTTTGCCGAACTTTGCAGACCGTTAGAAAAATTGTGTATCGCATTTGATAGCATATAAGATGCCCTTAAAGACGGTGGTATCGCTGCACCGATAGGTGTAAGGACGCCAGAGCTATTGACATTTTATATGGTAGTTACCAACTCCAGAAGGTGTCTTTTTCTTAGGTTTTGACCTATTTTTGCCGAACTTTGCAGACCGTTAGAAAAATTCTGTATTGCATTTAATAGCTTATAAGATGCCCTTAAAGACGGTTGTATCGCTGCATCGATAGGTCTAACGACGACAAAGTTATTGACATTTTATGTAGTAGTTACCAACTGCGGAAGATGTCTTTTTCTTAGGTTTTGACCTATTTTTGCCGAACTTTGCAGACCGTTAGAAAAATTCTGTATTGCATTTGATAGCATATAAGATGCTATTAAAGACGGTGGTATCGCTGCACCGATAGGTGTAAGGAGTTGTTGACATTTTATATGGTTGTTACCAACTCCAGAAGGTGTCTTTTTCTTAGGTTTTGACCTATTTTTGCCGAACTTTGCAGACCGTTAGAAAAATTCTGTATTGCATTTATTAGCTTTTAAGATGCCCTTAAAGGCGGTGGTATCGCTTCATCGATAGGTCTAAGGACGACAGAGTTATTGACATTTTATATAGTAGTTAGCAACTCAAGAAGGCGTCTTTTTCTCAGGTTTTGACATATTTTTGCCGAACTTTGCAGACCTTTAGAAAAATTCTGTATTGCATTTGATAGCATATAAGATGCCCTTAAAGACGGTGGTATCGCTTCATCGATAGGTGTAAGGACGCCAGAGTTATTCACATTTTATATAGTAGTTAGCAACTCAAGAAGGCGTCTTTATCTTACGTTTTGACCTATTTTTGCCGAACGTTGCAGACCGTTAGAAAAATTATGTATTGCATTTAATAGCTTATAAGATGCCCTTAAAGGCGGTGGTATCGCTGCATCGATAAGTGTAAGGCCGCCAGTGTTGCTGACATTTTATATAGTAGTTAGCAACTCCAGAAGACGTCTTTTTCTTAGGTTTTTGCCTGTTTTTGCCGAACTTTGCAGACCGTTAGAAAAATTGTGTATCGCATTTGATAGCATATAAGATGCCCTTAAAGACGGTGGTATCGCTGCACCGTTAGGTGTAAGGATGCCAGAATTATTGACATTTTATATAGTAGTTACCAACTCCAGAAGATGTCTTTTTCTTAGGTTTTGACCTATTTTTGCCGAACTTTGCCGACCGTTAGAAAAATTCTGTATTGCATTTGATAGCATATAAGATGCCCTTAAAGACGGTGGTATCGCTGCACCGATAGGTGTAAGGACGCCAGAGCTATTGACATTTTATATGGTAGTTACCAACTCCAGAAGGTGTCTTTTTCTTAGGTTTTTGCCTGTTTTTGCCGAACTTTGCAGACCGTTAGAAAAATTGTGTATCGCCTTTGATAGCATATAAAATGCCCTTAGAGACGGTGGTATCGCTGCACCGTTAGGTGTAAGGATGCCAGAATTATTGACATTTTATATAGTAGTTACCAACTCCAGAAGGTGTCTTTTTCTTAGGTTTTGACCTATTTTTGCCGAACTTTGCAGACCGTTAGAAAAATTCTGTACTGCATTTAATAGCTTATAAGATGCCCTTAAAGACGGTGGTATCGCTGCATCGATAAGTGTAAGGCCGCCAGTGTTGCTGACATTTTATATAGTAGTTAGCAACTCCAGAAGACGTCTTTTTCTTAGGTTTTTGCCTGTTTTTGCCGAACTTTGCAGACCGTTAGAAAAATTGTGTATCGCATTTGATAGCATATAAGATGCCCTTAAAGACGGTGGTATCACTGCACCGTTAGGTGTAAGGATGCCAGAATTATTGACATTTTATATAGTAGTTACCAACTCCAGAAGATGTCTTTTTCTTAGGTTTTGACCTATTTTTGCCGAACTTTGCCGACCGTTAGAAAAATTCTGTATTGCATTTGATAGCATATAAGATGCCCTTAAAGACGGTGGTATCGCTGCACCGATAGGTGTAAGGACGCCAGAGCTATTGACATTTTATATGGTAGTTACCAACTCCAGAAGGTGTCTTTTTCTTAGGTTTTGACCTATTTTTGCCGAACTTTGCAGACCGTTAGAAAAATTCTGTATTGCATTTAATAGCTTATAAGATGCCCTTAAAGACGGTTGTATCGCTGCATCGATAGGTCTAACGACGACAAAGTTATTGACATTTTATGTAGTAGTTACCAACTGCGGAAGGTGTCTTTTTCTTAGGTTTTGACTTATTTTTGCCGAACTTTGCAGACCGTTAGAACAATTCTGTATTGCATTTGATAGCATATAAGATGCCCTTAAAGACGGTGGTATCGCTCACCGATAGGTGTAAGGACGCCAGAGTTATTGACATTTTATATAGTAGTTACCAACTCCAGAAGGTGACTATTTCTTAGGTTTTGACCTATTTTTGCCGAACTTTGCAGACCGTTAGAACAATTCTCTATTGCATTTGATAGCATATAAGATGCCCTTAAAGACGGTGGTATCACTGCACCGATAGGTGTAAGGACGCCAGAGTTATTGACATTTTATATGGTAGTTACCAACTCCAGAAGGTGTCTTTTTCTTAGGTTTTGACCTATTTTTGCCGAACTTTGCAGACCGTTAGAAAAATTCTGTATTGCATTTGATAGCATATAAGATGCCCTTAAAGACGGTGGTATCGCTGCACCGATAGGTGTAAGGACGCCAGAGCTATTGACATTTTATATGGTAGTTACCAACTCCAGAAGGTGTCTTGTTCTTAGGTTTTGACCTATTTTTGCCGAACTTTGCAGACCGTTAGAAAAATTGTGTATCGCATTTGATAGCATATAAGATGCCCTTAAAGACGGTGGTATCGCTGCACCGATAGGTGTAAGGACGCCAGAGTTATTGACATTTTATATGGTAGTTACCAACTCCAGAAGGTGTCTTTTTCTTAGGTTTTGACCTATTTTTGCCGAACTTTGCAGACCGTTAGAAAAATTGTGTATCGCATTTGATAGCATATAAGATGCCCTTAAAGACGGTGGTATCGCTGCACCGATAGGTGTAAGGACGCCAGAGCTATTGACATTTTATATGGTAGTTACCAACTCCAGAAGGTGTCTTTTTCTTAGGTTTTGACCTATTTTTGCCGAACTTTGCAGACCGTTAGAAAAATTCTGTATTGCATTTAATAGCGTATAAGATGCCCTTAAAGACGGTTGTATCGCTGCATCGATAGGTCTAACGACGACAAAGTTATTGACATTTTATGTAGTAGTTACCAACTGCGGAAGATGTCTTTTTCTTAGGTTTTGACCTATTTTTGCCGAACTTTGCAGACCGTTAGAAAAATTCTGTATTGCATTTGATAGCATATAAGATGCCCTTAAAGACGGTGGTATCGCTGCACCGATAGGTGTAAGGACGCCAGAGTTGTTGACATTTTATATGGTTGTTACCAACTCCAGAAGGTGTCTTTTTCTTAGGTTTTGACCTATTTTTGCCGAACTTTGCAGACCGTTAGAAAAATTCTGTATTGCATTTATTAGCTTATAAGATGCCCTTAAAGGCGGTGGTATCGCTTCATCGATAGGTCTAAGGACGACAGAGTTATTGACATTTTATATAGTAGTTAGCAACTCAAGAAGGTGACTTTTTCTTAGGTTTTGACCTATTTTTGCCGAACTTTGCAGACCGTTAGAACAATTCTGTGCTGCATTTGATAGCATATTAGATGCCCTTAAAGACGGTGGTATCGCTGCACCGATAGGTGTAAGGACGCCAGAGTTATTGACATTTTATATAGTAGTTACCAACTCCAGAAGGTGACTTTTTCTTAGGTTTTGACCTATTTTTGCCGAACTTTGCAGACCGTTAGAACAATTCTGTATTGCATTTGATAGCCTATAAGATGCCCTTAAAAACGGTTGTATCGCTGCATCGATAGGTCTAACGACGACAAAGTTATTGACATTTTATATTGTAGTTAGCAACTCAAGAAGGCGTCTTTTTCTTAGGCTTTGACCTATTTTTGCCGAACTTTGCTGACCGTTAGAAAAATTCTGTATTGCATTTATTAGCTTATAAGACGCCCTTAAAGGCGGTGGTATCGCTGCACCGATAGGTGTAAGGACGCCAGAGTTATTGACATTTTATATGGTAGTTACCAACTCCAGAAGGTGTCTTTTTCTTAGGTTTTTGACCTATTTTTGCCGAACTTTGCAGACCGTTAGAAAAATTGTGTATCGCATTTGATAGCATATAAGATGCCCTTAAAAACGGTTGTATCGCTGCATCGATAGGTCTAACGACGACAAAGTTATTGACATTTTATATTGTAGTTAGCAACTCAAGAAGGCGTCTTTTTCTTAGGCTTTGACCTATTTTTGCCGAACTTTGCTGACCGTTAGAAAAATTCTGTATTGCATTTATTAGCTTATAAGATGCCCTTAAAGGCGGTGGTATCGCTTCATCGATAGGTCTAAGGACGACAGAGTTATTGACATTTTATATAGTAGTTAGCAACTCAAGAAGGTGACTTTTTCTTAGGTTTTGACCTATTTTTGCCGAACTTTGCAGACCGTTAGAACAATTCTGTGCTGCATTTGATAGCATATAAGATGCCCTTAAAGACGGTGGTATCGCTGCACCGATAGGTGTAAGGACGCCAGAGTTATTGACATTTTATATAGTAGTTACCAACTCCAGAAGGTGACTTTTTCTTAGGTTTTGACCTATTTTTGCCGAACTTTGCAGACCGTTAGAACAATTCTGTATTGCATTTGATAGCATATAAGATGCCCTTAAAGACGGTGGTATCGCTGCACCGATAGGTGTAAGGACGCCAGAGTTATTGACATTTTATATGGTAGTTACCAACTCCAGAAGGTGTCTTTTTCTTAGGTTTCGACCTATTTTTGCCGAACTTTGCAGACCGTTAGAAAAACTGTGTATCGCATTTGATAGCATATAAGATGCCCTTAAGGACGGTGCTATCGCTGCACCGATAGGTGTAAGGACGCCAGATTTATTCACATTTTATATAGTAGTTAGCAACTCAAGAAGGCGTCTTTATCTTACGTTTTGACCTATTTTTGCCGAACGTTGCAGACCGTTAGAAAAATTCTGTATTGCATTTAATAGCTTATAAGATGCCCTTAAAGGCGGTGGTATCGCTTCATCGATAGGTCTAAGGACGACAGAGTTATTGACATTTTATATAGTAGTTAGCAACTCAAGAAGGTGACTTTTTCTTAGGTTTTGACCTATTTTTGCCGAACTTTGCAGACCGTTAGAACAATTCTGTGTTGCATTTAATAGCATATAAGATGCTCTTAAAGATGGTGGTATCGCTACATCGATAGGTGTAATGACGCCAGAGTTATTGACATTTTATATAGTAGTTACCAACTCCAGAAGGTGCCTTTTTCTTAGGTTTTGACCTATTTTTGCCGAACTTTGCAGACCGTTAGAACAATTCTGTGCTGCATTTGATAGCATATTAGATGCCCTTAAAGACGGTGGTATCGCTGCACCGATAGGTGTAAGGACGCCAGAGTTATTGACATTTTATATAGTAGTTACCAACTCCAGAAGGTGACTTTTTCTTAGGTTTTGACCTATTTTTGCCGAACTTTGCAGACCGTTAGAACAATTCTGTATTGCATTTGATAGCCTATAAGATGCCCTTAAAAACGGTTGTATCGCTGCATCGATAGGTCTAACGACGACAAAGTTATTGACATTTTATATTGTAGTTAGCAACTCAAGAAGGCGTCTTTTTCTTAGGCTTTGACCTATTTTTGCCGAACTTTGCTGACCGTTAGAAAAATTCTGTATTGCATTTAATAGCTTATAAGATGCCCTTAAAGGCGGTGGTATCGCTGCATCGATAAGTGTAAGGCCGCCAGTGTTGCTGACATTTTATATAGTAGTTAGCAACTCCAGAAGACGTCTTTTTCTTAGGTTTTTGCCTGTTTTTGCCGAACTTTGCAGACCGTTAGAAAAATTGTGTATCGCATTTGATAGCATATAAGATGCCCTTAAAGACGGTGATATCGCTGCACCGTTAGGTGTAAGGATGCCAGAATTATTGACATTTTATATAGTAGTTACCAACTCCAGAAGATGTCTTTTTCTTAGGTTTTGACCTATTTTTGCCGAACTTTGCCGACCGTTAGAAAAATTCTGTATTGCATTTGATAGCATATAAGATGCCCTTAAAGACGGTGGTATCGCTGCACCGATAGGTGTAAGGACGCCAGAGCTATTGACATTTTATATGGTAGTTACCAACTCCAGAAGGTGTCTTTTTCTTAGGTTTTTGCCTGTTTTTGCCGAACTTTGCAGACCGTTAGAAAAATTGTGTATCGCCTTTGATAGCATATAAAATGCCCTTAGAGACGGTGGTATCGCTGCACCGTTAGGTGTAAGGATGCCAGAATTATTGACATTTTATATAGTAGTTACCAACTCCAGAAGGTGTCTTTTTCTTAGGTTTTGACCTATTTTTGCCGAACTTTGCAGACCGTTAGAAAAATTCTGTACTGCATTTAATAGCTTATAAGATGCCCTTAAAGACGGTGGTATCGCTGCATCGATAAGTGTAAGGCCGCCAGTGTTGCTGACATTTTATATAGTAGTTAGCAACTCCAGAAGACGTCTTTTTCTTAGGTTTTTGCCTGTTTTTGCCGAACTTTGCAGACCGTTAGAAAAATTGTGTATCGCATTTGATAGCATATAAGATGCCCTTAAAGACGGTGGTATCACTGCACCGTTAGGTGTAAGGATGCCAGAATTATTGACATTTTATATAGTAGTTACCAACTCCAGAAGATGTCTTTTTCTTAGGTTTTGACCTATTTTTGCCGAACTTTGCCGACCGTTAGAAAAATTCTGTATTGCATTTGATAGCATATAAGATGCCCTTAAAGACGGTGGTATCGCTGCACCGATAGGTGTAAGGACGCCAGAGCTATTGACATTTTATATGGTAGTTACCAACTCCAGAAGGTGTCTTTTTCTTAGGTTTTGACCTATTTTTGCCGAACTTTGCAGACCGTTAGAAAAATTCTGTATTGCATTTAATAGCTTATAAGATGCCCTTAAAGACGGTTGTATCGCTGCATCGATAGGTCTAACGACGACAAAGTTATTGACATTTTATGTAGTAGTTACCAACTGCGGAAGGTGTCTTTTTCTTAGGTTTTGACTTATTTTTGCCGAACTTTGCAGACCGTTAGAACAATTCTGTATTGCATTTGATAGCATATAAGATGCCCTTAAAGACGGTGGTATCGCTCACCGATAGGTGTAAGGACGCCAGAGTTATTGACATTTTATATAGTAGTTACCAACTCCAGAAGGTGACTATTTCTTAGGTTTTGACCTATTTTTGCCGAACTTTGCAGACCGTTAGAACAATTCTCTATTGCATTTGATAGCATATAAGATGCCCTTAAAGACGGTGGTATCACTGCACCGATAGGTGTAAGGACGCCAGAGTTATTGACATTTTATATGGTAGTTACCAACTCCAGAAGGTGTCTTTTTCTTAGGTTTTGACCTATTTTTGCCGAACTTTGCAGACCGTTAGAAAAATTCTGTATTGCATTTGATAGCATATAAGATGCCCTTAAAGACGGTGGTATCGCTGCACCGATAGGTGTAAGGACGCCAGAGCTATTGACATTTTATATGGTAGTTACCAACTCCAGAAGGTGTCTTCTTCTTAGGTTTTGACCTATTTTTGCCGAACTTTGCAGACCGTTAGAAAAATTGTGTATCGCATTTGATAGCATATAAGATGCCCTTAAAGACGGTGGTATCGCTGCACCGATAGGTGTAAGGACGCCAGAGTTATTGACATTTTATATGGTAGTTACCAACTCCGGAAGGTGTCTTTTTCTTAGGTTTTGACCTATTTTTGCCGAACTTTGCAGACCGTTAGAAAAATTGTGTATCGCATTTGATAGCATATAAGATGCCCTTAAAGACGGTGGTATCGCTGCACCGATAGGTGTAAGGACGCCAGAGCTATTGACATTTTATATGGTAGTTACCAACTCCAGAAGGTGTCTTTTTCTTAGGTTTTGACCTATTTTTGCCGAACTTTGCAGACCGTTAGAAAAATTCTGTATTGCATTTAATAGCGTATAAGATGCCCTTAAAGACGGTTGTATCGCTGCATCGATAGGTCTAACGACGACAAAGTTATTGACATTTTATGTAGTAGTTACCAACTGCGGAAGATGTCTTTTTCTTAGGTTTTGACCTATTTTTGCCGAACTTTGCAGACCGTTAGAAAAATTCTGTATTGCATTTGATAGCATATAAGATGCCCTTAAAGACGGTGGTATCGCTGCACCGATAGGTGTAAGGACGCCAGAGTTGTTGACATTTTATATGGTTGTTACCAACTCCAGAAGGTGTCTTTTTCTTAGGTTTTGACCTATTTTTGCCGAACTTTGCAGACCGTTAGAAAAATTCTGTATTGCATTTATTAGCTTATAAGATGCCCTTAAAGGCGGTGGTATCGCTTCATCGATAGGTCTAAGGACGACAGAGTTATTGACATTTTATATAGTAGTTAGCAACTCAAGAAGGTGACTTTTTCTTAGGTTTTGACCTATTTTTGCCGAACTTTGCAGACCGTTAGAACAATTCTGTGCTGCATTTGATAGCATATTAGATGCCCTTAAAGACGGTGGTATCGCTGCACCGATAGGTGTAAGGACGCCAGAGTTATTGACATTTTATATAGTAGTTACCAACTCCAGAAGGTGACTTTTTCTTAGGTTTTGACCTATTTTTGCCGAACTTTGCAGACCGTTAGAACAATTCTGTATTGCATTTGATAGCCTATAAGATGCCCTTAAAAACGGTTGTATCGCTGCATCGATAGGTCTAACGACGACAAAGTTATTGACATTTTATATTGTAGTTAGCAACTCAAGAAGGCGTCTTTTTCTTAGGCTTTGACCTATTTTTGCCGAACTTTGCTGACCGTTAGAAAAATTCTGTATTGCATTTATTAGCTTATAAGACGCCCTTAAAGGCGGTGGTATCGCTGCACCGATAGGTGTAAGGACGCCAGAGTTATTGACATTTTATATGGTAGTTACCAACTCCAGAAGGTGTCTTTTTCTTAGGTTTTTGACCTATTTTTGCCGAACTTTGCAGACCGTTAGAAAAATTGTGTATCGCATTTGATAGCATATAAGATGCCCTTAAAAACGGTTGTATCGCTGCATCGATAGGTCTAACGACGACAAAGTTATTGACATTTTATATTGTAGTTAGCAACTCAAGAAGGCGTCTTTTTCTTAGGCTTTGACCTATTTTTGCCGAACTTTGCTGACCGTTAGAAAAATTCTGTATTGCATTTATTAGCTTATAAGATGCCCTTAAAGGCGGTGGTATCGCTTCATCGATAGGTCTAAGGACGACAGAGTTATTGACATTTTATATAGTAGTTAGCAACTCAAGAAGGTGACTTTTTCTTAGGTTTTGACCTATTTTTGCCGAACTTTGCAGACCGTTAGAACAATTCTGTGCTGCATTTGATAGCATATAAGATGCCCTTAAAGACGGTGGTATCGCTGCACCGATAGGTGTAAGGACGCCAGAGTTATTGACATTTTATATAGTAGTTACCAACTCCAGAAGGTGACTTTTTCTTAGGTTTTGACCTATTTTTGCCGAACTTTGCAGACCGTTAGAACAATTCTGTATTGCATTTGATAGCATATAAGATGCCCTTAAAGACGGTGGTATCGCTGCACCGATAGGTGTAAGGACGCCAGAGTTATTGACATTTTATATGGTAGTTACCAACTCCAGAAGGTGTCTTTTTCTTAGGTTTCGACCTATTTTTGCCGAACTTTGCAGACCGTTAGAAAAACTGTGTATCGCATTTGATAGCATATAAGATGCCCTTAAGGACGGTGCTATCGCTGCACCGATAGGTGTAAGGACGCCAGATTTATTCACATTTTATATAGTAGTTAGCAACTCAAGAAGGCGTCTTTATCTTACGTTTTGACCTATTTTTGCCGAACGTTGCAGACCGTTAGAAAAATTCTGTATTGCATTTAATAGCTTATAAGATGCCCTTAAAGGCGGTGGTATCGCTTCATCGATAGGTCTAAGGACGACAGAGTTATTGACATTTTATATAGTAGTTAGCAACTCAAGAAGGTGACTTTTTCTTAGGTTTTGACCTATTTTTGCCGAACTTTGCAGACCGTTAGAACAATTCTGTGTTGCATTTAATAGCATATAAGATGCTCTTAAAGATGGTGGTATCGCTACATCGATAGGTGTAATGACGCCAGAGTTATTGACATTTTATATAGTAGTTACCAACTCCAGAAGGTGCCTTTTTCTTAGGTTTTGACCTATTTTTGCCGAACTTTGCAGACCGTTAGAACAATTCTGTGTTGCATTTAAAAGCTTATAAGATGCCCTTAAAGACGGTGGTATCGCTGCATCGATAAGTGTAAGGCCGCCAGTGTTGCTGACATTTTATATAGTAGTTAGTAACTCCAGAAGACGTCTTTTTCTTAGGTTTTTGCCTGTTTTTGCCGAACTTTGCAGACCGTTAGAAAAATTCTGTATTGCATTTGATAGCTTATAAGATGCTCTTAAAGACGGTGGTATCGCTGCATCGATAGGTCTGAGGACGACAGAGTTATTGGCATTTTATATAGTAGTTACCAACTCCAGAAGGTGTCTTTTTCTCAGGTTTTGACCTATTTTTGCCGAACTTTGCAGACCATTAGAAAAATTCTGTATTGCATTTGATAGCTTATAAGATGCCCTTAAAGACGGTGCTATCGCTGCATCGATAAGTGTAAGGCCGCCAGTGTTGCTGACATTTTATATAGTAGTTAGCAACTCCAGAAGACGTCTTTTTCTTAGGTTTTTGCCTGTTTTTGCCGAACTTTGCAGACCGTTTGGAAAATTCTGTATTGCATTTATTAGCTTATAAGATGCCCTTAAAGACGGTGGTATCGCTGCACCGATAGGTGTAAGGACGCCAGAGTTATTGACATTTTATATAGTAGTTACCAACTCAAGAAGGCGTCTTTTTCTCAGGTTTTGACTTATTTTTGCCGAACTTTTCAGACCGTTAGAACAATTCTGTATTGCATTTGATAGCATATAAGATGCCCTTAAAGACGGTGGTATCGCTGCATCGATAAGTGTAAGGCCGCCAGTGTTGCTGACATTTTATATAGTAGTTAGCAACTCCAGAAGACGTCTTTTTCTTAGGTTTTTGCCTGTTTTTGCCGAACTTTGCAGACCGTTAGAAAAATTCTGTATTGCATTTGATAGCTTATAAGATGCTCTTAAAGACGGTGGTATCGCTGCACCGATAGGTGTAAGGACGCCAGAGTTGTTGACATTTTATATGGTAGTTACCAACTCCAGAAGGTGTCTTTTTCTTAGGTTTTGACCTATTTTTGCCGAACTTTGCAGACCGTTAGAAAAATTCTGTATTGCTTTTAATAGCCTATAAGATGCCCTTAAAAACGGTTGTATCGCTGCATCGATAGGCCTAACGACGACAAAGTTATTGACATTTTATATTGTAGTTAGCAACTCAAGAAGGCGTCTTTTTCTTAGGCTTTGACCTATTTTTGCCGAACTTTGCTGACCGTTAGAAAAATTCTGTATTGCATTTATTAGCTTATAAGATGCCCTTAAAGACGGTGGTATCGCTGCACCGATAGGTGTAAGGACGCCAGAGTTATTGACATTTTATATGGTAGTTACCAACTGCGGAAGGTGTCTTTTTCTTAGGTTTTGAGTTATTTTTGCCGAACTTTGCAGACCGTTAGAACAATTCTGTATTGCATTTGATAGCATATAATATGCCCTTAAACACGGTGGTATCGCTGCACCGATAGGTGTAAGGACGCCAGAGTTATTGACATTTTATATAGTAGTTACCAACTCCAGAAGGTGACTTTTTCTTAGTTTTGACCTATTTTTGCCGAACTTTGCAGACCGTTACAACAATTCTGTATTGCATTTGATAGCATATAAGATGCCCTTAAAGACGGTGGTATCGCTGCACCGATAGGTGTAAGGACGCCAGAGTTATTGACATTTTATATGGTAGTTACCAACTCCAAAAGGTGTCTTTTTCTTAGGTTTTGACCTATTTTTGCCGAACTTTGCAGACCGTTAGAAAAATTGTGTATCGCATTTGATAGCATATATAATGCCCTTAAAGACGGTGGTATCGCTGCACCGATAGGTGTAAGGACGACAGAGTTATTCACATTTTATATAGTAGTTAGCAACTCAAGAAGGCGTCTTTATCTTACGTTTTGACCTATTTTTGCCGAACGTTGCAGACCGTTAGAAAAATTCTGTATAGCATTTAATAGCTTATAAGATCCCCTTAAAGAAGGTGGTATCGCTGCACCGATAGGTGTAAGGACGCCAGAGCTATTGACATTTTATATGGTAGTTACCAACTCCAGAAGGTGTCTTTTTCTTAGGTTTTGACTTATTTTTGCCGAACTTTGCAGACCGTTAGAACAATTCTGTATTGCATTTGATAGCATATAAGATGCCCTTAAAGACGGTGGTATCGATGCACCGTTAGGTGTAAGGATGCCAGAATTATTGACATTTTATATAGTAGTTACCAACTCCAGAAGATGTCTTTTTCTTAGGTTTTGACCTATTTTTGCCGAACTTTGCAGACCGTTAGAAAAATTCTGTATTGCATTTGATAGCATATAAGATGCCCTTAAAGACGGTTGTATCGCTGCATCGATAGGTCTAACGACGACAAAGTTATTGACATTTTATGTAGTAGTTACCAACTGCGGAAGGTGTCTTTTTCTTAGGTTTTGACTTAGTTTTGCCGAACTTTGCAGACCGTTAGAACAATTCTGTATTGCATTTGATAGCATATAAGATGCCCTTAAAGACGGTGGTATCGATGCACCGTTAGGTGTAAGGATGCCAGAATTATTGACATTTTATATAGTAGTTACCAACTCCAGAAGATGTCTTTTTCTTAGGTTTTGACCTATTTTTGCCGAACTTTGCAGACCGTTAGAAAAATTCTGTATTGCATTTGATAGCATATAAGATGCCCTTAAAGACGGTGGTATCACTGCACCGATATGTGTAAGGACGCCAGAGTTGTTGACATTTTATATGGTAGTTACCAACTCCAGAAGGTGTCTTTTTCTTAGGTTTTGACCTATTTTTGCCGAACTTTGCAGACCGTTAGAAAAATTCTGTATTGCTTTTAATAGCCTATAAGATGCCCTTAAAAACGGTTGTATCGCTGCATCGATAGGTCTAACGACGACAAAGTTATTGACATTTTATATTGTAGTTACCAACTCCAGAAGATGTCTTTTTCTTAGGTTTTGACCTATTTTTGCCGAACTTTGCAGACCGTTAGAAAAATTCTGTATTGCATTTGATAGCATATAAGATGCCCTTAAAGACGGTGGTATCGCTGCACCGATAGGTGTAAGGACGCCAGAGCTATTGACATTTTATATGGTAGTTACCAACTCCAGAAGGTGTCTTTTTCTTAGGTTTTGACTTATTTTTGCCGAACTTTGCAGACCGTTAGAACAATTCTGTATTGCATTTGATAGCATATAAGATGCCCTTAAAGACGGTGGTATCGATGCACCCTTAGGTGTAAGGATGCCAGAATTATTGACATTTTATATAGTAGTTACCAACTCCAGAAGATGTCTTTTTCTTAGGTTTTGACCTATTTTTGCCGAACTTTGCAGACCGTTAGAAAAATTCTGTATTGCATTTGATAGCATATAAGATGCCCTTAAAGACGGTTGTATCGCTGCATCGATAGGTCTAACGACGACAAAGTTATTGACATTTTATGTAGTAGTTACCAACTGCGGAAGGTGTCTTTTTCTTAGGTTTTGACTTAGTTTTGCCGAACTTTGCAGACCGTTAGAACAATTCTGTATTGCATTTGATAGCATATAAGATGCCCTTAAAGACGGTGGTATCGATGCACCGTTAGGTGTAAGGATGCCAGAATTATTGACATTTTATATAGTAGTTACCAACTCCAGAAGATGTCTTTTTCTTAGGTTTTGACCTATTTTTGCCGAACTTTGCAGACCGTTAGAAAAATTCTGTATTGCATTTGATAGCATATAAGATGCCCTTAAAGACGGTGGTATCACTGCACCGATATGTGTAAGGACGCCAGAGTTGTTGACATTTTATATGGTAGTTACCAACTCCAGAAGGTGTCTTTTTCTTAGGTTTTGACCTATTTTTGCCGAACTTTGCAGACCGTTAGAAAAATTCTGTATTGCTTTTAATAGCCTATAAGATGCCCTTAAAAACGGTTGTATCGCTGCATCGATAGGTCTAACGACGACAAAGTTATTGACATTTTATATTGTAGTTACCAACTCCAGAAGATGTCTTTTTCTTAGGTTTTGACCTATTTTTGCCGAACTTTGCAGACCGTTAGAAAAATTCTGCATTGCATTTGATAGCATATAAGATGCCCTTAAAGACGGTGGTATCGATGCACCGTTAGGTGTAAGGATGCCAGAATTATTGACATTTTATATAGTAGTTACCAACTCCAGAAGATGTCTTTTTCTTAGGTTTTGACCTATTTTTGCCGAACTTTGCAGACCGTTAGAAAAATTCTGTATTGCATTTGATAGCATATAAGATGCCCTTAAAGACGGTGGTATCGCTGCACCGATATGTGTAAGGACGCCAGAGTTGTTGACATTTTATATGGTAGTTACCAACTCCAGAAGGTGTCTTTTTCTTAGGTTTTGACCTATTTTTGCCGAACTTTGCAGACCGTTAGAACAATTCTGTATTGCATTTGATAGCTTATAAGATGCCCTTAAAGGCGGTGGTATCGCTTCATCGATAGGTCTAAGGACGACAGAGTTATTGACATTTTATATAGTAGTTACCAACTCCAGAAGATGTCTTTTTCTTAGGTTTTGACCTATTTTTGCCGAACTTTGCAGACCGTTAGAAAAATTCTGTATTGCATTTGATAGCATATAAGATGCCCTTAAAGACGGTGGTATCGCTGCACCGATAGGTGTAAGGACGCCAGAGCTATTGACATTTTATATGGTAGTTACCAACTCCAGAAGGTGTCTTTTTCTTAGGTTTTGACTTATTTTTGCCGAACTTTGCAGACCGTTAGAACAATTCTGTATTGCATTTGATAGCATATAAGATGCCCTTAAAGACGGTGGTATCGATGCACCGTTAGGTGTAAGGATGCCAGAATTATTGACATTTTATATAGTAGTTACCAACTCCAGAAGATGTCTTTTTCTTAGGTTTTGACCTATTTTTGCCGAACTTTGCAGACCGTTAGAAAAATTCTGTATTGCATTTGATAGCATATAAGATGCCCTTAAAGACGGTGGTTTCGCTGCACCGATATGTGTAAGGACGCCAGAGTTGTTGACATTTTATATGGTAGTTACCAACTCCAGAAGGTGTCTTTTTCTTAGGTTTTGACCTATTTTTGCCGAACGTTGCAGACCGTTAGAAAAATTCTGTATAGCATTTAATAGTTTATAAGATCCCCTTAAAGAAGGTGGTATCGCTTCATCGATAGGTCTAAGGACGACAGAGTTATTGACATTTTATATAGTAGTTAGCAACTCAAGAAGGCGTCTTTTTCTCAGGTTTTGACATATTTTTGCCGAACTTTGCAGACCTTTAGAAAAATTCTGTATTGCATTTGATAGCATATAAGATGCCCTTAAAGACGGTGGTATCGCTGCATCGATAAGTGTAAGGCCGCCAGTGTTGCTGACATTTTATATAGTAGTTAGCAACTCCAGAAGACGTCTTTTTCTTAGGTTTTTGCCTGTTTTTGCCGAACTTTGCAGACCGTTAGAACAAGTCTGTATTGTATTTGATAGCATATAAGATGCCCTTAAAGACGGTGGTATCGCTGCACCGATAGATGTAAGGACGCCAGAGTTATTGACATTTTATGTAGTAGTTACCAACTCCAGAAGGTGTCTTTTTCTTAGGTTTTGACCTATTTTTGCCGAACTTTGCAGACCGTTAGAACAAGTCTGTATTGTATTTGATAGCATATAAGATGCCCTTAAAGACGGTGGTATCGCTGCACCGATAGATGTAAGGACGCCAGAGTTATTGACATTTTATGTGGTAGTTACCAACTCCAGAAGGTGTCTTTTTCTTAGGTTTTGACCTATTTTTGCCGAACTTTGCAGACCGTTAGAACAATTCTGTATTGTATTTGATAGCATATAAGATGCCCTTAAAGACGGTGGTATCGCTGCACCGATAGATGTAAGGACGCCAGAGTTATTGACATTTTATGTGGTAGTTACCAACTCCAGAAGGTGTCTTTTTCTTAGGTTTTGACCTATTTTTGCCGAACTTTGCAGACCGTTAGAACAATTCTGTGTTGCATTTAACAGCATATAAGATGCTCTTAAAGATGGTGGTATCGCTGCATCGATAGGTGTAATGACGCCAGAGTTATTGACATTTTATATAGTACTTAGCAACTCCAGAAGACGTCTTTATCTTAGGTTTTTGCCTGTTTTTGCCGAACTTTGCAGACCGTTAGAACAAGTCTGTATTGTATTTGATAGCATATAAGATGCCCTTAAAGACGGTGGTATCGCTGCACCGATAGATGTAAGGACGCCAGAGTTATTGACATTTTATGTGGTAGTTACCTACTCCAGAAGGTGTCTTTTTCTTAGGTTTTGACCTATTTTTGCCGAACTTTGCAGACCGTTAGAACAATTCTGTATTGCATTTGATAGCATATAAGATGCCCTTAAAGACGGTGGTATCGCTGCATCGATAAGTGTAAGGCCGCCAGTGTTGCTGACATTTTATATAGTAGTTAGCAACTCCAGAAGACGTCTTTTTCTTAGGTTTTTGCCTGTTTTTGCCGAACTTTGCCGACCGTTAGAAAAATACTGTATTGCATTTCATAGCTTATAAGATGCTCTTAAAGACGGTGGTATCGCTGCATCGATAGGTCTAAGGACGACAGAGTTATTGACATTTTATATAGTACCTACCAACTCCAGAAGGTGACTTTTTCTTAGGTTTTGACCTATTTTTGCCGAACTTTACAGACCATTAGAAAAAAACCGGTTTTGCATTTGATAGCATATAAGATGCCCTTAAAGACGGTGGTATCGCTGCACCGATAGGTGTAAGGACGCCAGAGTTATTGAAATTTTTTTTTTTAGTAGTTAGCAACTCAAGAAGGCGTCTTTTTCTTAGGTTTGACCTATTTTTGCCGAACTTTGCAGACCTTTAGAAAAATTCTGTGCTGCATTTAATAGCATACAAGATGCCCTTAAAGATGGTGGTATCGCTGCATCGATAGGTCTAGGGACGACAGAGTTATTGACATTTTATATAGTAGTTACCAACTCCAGAAGGTGCCTTTTTTTTAGGTTTTGACCTATTTTTGCCGAACTTTGCAGACCGTTAGAACAATTCTGTGCTGCATTTAATAGCACATAAGGTGGCCTTAAAAACGGTGGTATCGCTGCACCGATAGGTGTAAGGACGCCAGAGTTATTGACATTTTATATAGTAGTTACCAACTCCAGAAGGTGCCTTTTTTTTAGGTTTTGACCTATTTTTGCCGAACTTTGCAGACCGTTAGAACAATTCTGTGCTGCATTTAATAGCATACAAGATGCCCTTAAAGATGGTGGTATCGCTGCATCGATAGGTCTAGGGACGACAGAGTTATTGACATTTTATATAGTAGTTAGCAACCCAAGAAGGCGTCTTTTTCTTAGGTTTGACCAATTTTTGCCGAACTTTGCAGACCTTTAGAAAAATTCTGTGCTGCATTTAATAGCATATAAGGTGGCCTTAAAAACGGTGGTATCGCTGCACCGATAGGTGTAAGGACGCCAGAGTTATTCACATTTTATATAGTAGTTAGCAACTCAAGAAGGCGTCTTTATCTTAGGTTTTGACCTATTTTTGCCGAACTTTGCAGACCGTTAGAAAAGTTCTGTATTGCATTTAATAGCTTATAAGATGCCCTTAAAGGCGGTGGTATCGCTTCATCGATAGGTCTAAGTACGACAGAGTTATTGACATTTTATATAGTAGTTAGTATTGTATTTGATAGCATATAAGATGCCCTTAAAGACGGTGGCATCGCCGCACCGATAGATGTAAGGACGCCAGAGTTATTGACATTTTATGTGGTAGTTACCAACTCCAGAAGGTGTCTTTTTCTTAGGTTTTGACCTATTTTTGCCGAACTTTGCAGACCGTTAGAACAATTCTGTATTGCATTTGATAGCATATAAGATGCCCTTAAAGACGGTGGTATCGCTGCATCGATAAGTGTAAGGCCGCCAGTGTTGCTGACATTTTATATAGTAGTTAGCAACTCCAGAAGACGTCTTTTTCTTAGGTTTTTGCCTGTTTTTGCCGAACTTTGCCGACCGTTAGAAAAATTCTGTATTGCATTTCATAGCTTATAAGATGCTCTTAAAGATGGTGGTATCGCTGCATCGATAGGTCTAAGGACGACAGAGTTATTGACATTTTATATAGTAGCTACCAACTCCAGAAGGTGACTTTTTCTTAGGTTTTGACCTATTTTTGCCGAACTTTACAGACCGTTAGAAAAATTCTGTATTGCATTTGATAGCATATAAGATGCCCTTAAAGACGGTGGTATCGCTGCACCGATAGATGTAAGGACGCCAGAGTTATTGACATTTTATGTGGTAGTTACCAACTCCAGAAGGTGTCTTTTTCTTAGGTTTTGACCTATTTTTGCCGAACTTTGCAGACCGTTAGAACAATTCTGTATTGCATTTGATAGCATATAAGATGCCCTTAAAGACGGTGGTATCGCTGCATCGATAAGTGTAAGGCCGCCAGTGTTGCTGACATTTTATATAGTAGTTAGCAACTCCAGAAGACGTCTTTTTCTTAGGTTTTTGCCTGTTTTTGCCGAACTTTGCCGACCGTTAGAAAAATTCTGTATTGCATTTGATAGCATATAAGATGCCCTTAAAGACGGTGGTATCGCTGCATCGATAGGTCTAAGGACGACAGAGTTATTGACATTTTATATAGTAGCTACCAACTCCAGAAGGTGACTTTTTCTTAGGTTTTGACCTATTTTTGCCGAACTTTACAGACCGTTAGAAAAATTCTGTATTGCATTTGATAGCATATAAGATGCCCTTAAAGACGGTGGTATCGCTGCACCGATAGGTGTAAGGACGCCAGAGTTATTGACATTTTATATGGTAGTTACCAACTGCGGAAGGTGTCTTTTTCTTAGGTTTTGAGTTATTTTTGCCGAACTTTGCAGACCGTTAGAACAAGTCTGTATTGTATTTGATAGCATATAAGATGCCCTTAAAGGCGGTGGTATCGCTTCATCGATAGGTCTAAGGACGACAGAGTTATTGACATTTTATATAGTAGTTACCAACTCCAGAAGATGTCTTTTTCTTAGGTTTTGACCTATTTTTGCCGAACTTTGCAGACCGTTAGAAAAATTCTGTATTGCATTTGATAGCATATAAGATGCCCTTAAAGACGGTGGTATCGCTGCATCGATAAGTGTAAGGCCGCCAGTGTTGCTGACATTTTATATAGTAGTTAGTATTGTATTTGATAGCATATAAGATGCCCTTAAAGACGGTGGCATCGCCGCACCGATAGATGTAAGGACGCCAGAGTTATTGACATTTTATGTGGTAGTTACCAACTCCAGAAGGTGTCTTTTTCTTAGGTTTTGACCTATTTTTGCCGAACTTTGCAGACCGTTAGAACAATTCTGTATTGCATTTGATAGCATATAAGATGCCCTTAAAGACGGTGGTATCGCTGCATCGATAAGTGTAAGGCCGCCAGTGTTGCTGACATTTTATATAGTAGTTAGCAACTCCAGAAGACGTCTTTTTCTTAGGTTTTTGCCTGTTTTTGCCGAACTTTGCCGACCGTTAGAAAAATTCTGTATTGCATTTCATAGCTTATAAGATGCTCTTAAAGACGGTGGTATCGCTGCATCGATAGGTCTAAGGACGACAGAGTTATTGACATTTTATATAGTAGCTACCAACTCCAGAAGGTGACTTTTTCTTAGGTTTTGACCTATTTTTGCCGAACTTTACAGACCGTTAGAAAAATTCTGTATTGCATTTGATAGCATATAAGATGCCCTTAAAGACGGTGGTATCGCTGCACCGATAGGTGTAAGGACGCCAGAGTTATTCACATTTTATATAGTAGTTAGCAACTCAAGAAGGCGTCTTTATCTTACGTTTTGACCTATTTTTGCCGAACGTTGCAGACCGTTAGAAAAATTCTGTATTGCATTTAATAGCTTATAAGATGCCCTTAAAGGCGGTGGTATCGCTTCATCGATAGGTCTAAGGACGACAGAGTTATTGACATTTTATATAGTAGTTACCAACTCCAGAAGATGTCTTTTTCTTAGGTTTTGACCTATTTTTGCCGAACTTTGCAGACCGTTAGAAAAATTCTGTATTGCATTTGATAGCATATAAGATGCCCTTAAAGACGGTGGTATCGCTGCACCGATAGGTGTAAAAACGCCAGAGCTATTGACATTTTATATGGTAGTTACCAACTCCAGAAGGTGTCTTTTTCTTAGGTTTTGACTTATTTTTGCCGAACTTTGCAGACCGTTAGAACAATTCTGTATTGCATTTGATAGCATATAAGATGCCCTTAAAGACGGTGGTATCGATGCACCGTTAGGTGTAAGGATGCCAGAATTATTGACATTTTATATAGTAGTTACCAACTCCAGAAGATGTCTTTTTCTTAGGTTTTGACCTATTTTTGCCGAACTTTGCAGACCGTTAGAAAAATTCTGTATTGCATTTGATAGCATATAAGATGCCCTTAAAGACGGTTGTATCGCTGCATCGATAGGTCTAACTACGACAAAGTTATTGACATTTTATGTAGTAGTTACCAACTGCGGAAGGTGTCTTTTTCTTAGGTTTTGACTTAGTTTTGCCGAACTTTGCAGACCGTTAGAACAATTCTGTATTGCATTTGATAGCATATAAGATGCCCTTAAAGACGGTGGTATCGATGCACCGTTAGGTGTAAGGATGCCAGAATTATTGACATTTTATATAGTAGTTACCAACTCCAGAAGATGTCTTTTTCTTAGGTTTTGACCTATTTTTGCCGAACTTTGCAGACCGTTAGAAAAATTCTGTATTGCATTTGATAGCATATAAGATGCCCTTAAAGACGGTGGTATCACTGCACCGATATGTGTAAGGACGCCAGAGTTGTTGACATTTTATATGGTAGTTACCAACTCCAGAAGGTGTCTTTTTCTTAGGTTTTGACCTATTTTTGCCGAACTTTGCAGACCGTTAGAAAAAGTCTGTATTGCTTTTAATAGCCTATAAGATGCCCTTAAAAACGGTTGTATCGCTGCATCGATAGGTCTAACGACGACAAAGTTATTGACATTTTATATTGTAGTTACCAACTCCAGAAGATGTCTTTTTCTTAGGTTTTGACCTATTTTTGCCGAACTTTGCAGACCGTTAGAAAAATTCTGCATTGCATTTGATAGCATATAAGATGCCTTTAAAGACGGTGGTATCGATGCACCGTTAGGTGTAAGGATGCCAGAATTATTGACATTTTATATAGTAGTTACCAACTCCAGAAGATGTCTTTTTCTTAGGTTTTGACTTATTTTTGCCGAACTTTGCAGACCGTTAGAAAAATTCTGTATTGCATTTGATAGCATATAAGATGCCCTTAAAGACGGTGGTATCGCTGCACCGATATGTGTAAGGACGCCAGAGTTGTTGACATTTTATATGGTAGTTACCAACTCCAGAAGGTGTCTTTTTCTTAGGTTTTGACCTATTTTTGCCGAACTTTGCAGACCGTTAGAACAATTCTGTATTGCATTTGATAGCTTATAAGATGCCCTTAAAGGCGGTGGTATCGCTTCATCGATAGGTCTAAGGACGACAGAGTTATTGACATTTTATATAGTAGTTACCAACTCCAGAAGATGTCTTTTTCTTAGGTTTTGACCTATTTTTGCCGAACTTTGCAGACCGTTAGAAAAATTCTGTATTGCATTTGATAGCATATAAGATGCCCTTAAAGACGGTGGTATCGCTGCACCGATAGGTGTAAGGACGCCAGAGCTATTGACATTTTATATGGTAGTTACCAACTCCAGAAGGTGTCTTTTTCTTAGGTTTTGACTTATTTTTGCCGAACTTTGCAGACCGTTAGAACAATTCTGTATTGCATTTGATAGCATATAAGATGCCCTTAAAGACGGTGGTATCGATGCACCGTTAGGTGTAAGGATGCCAGAATTATTGACATTTTATATAGTAGTTACCAACTCCAGAAGATGTCTTTTTCTTAGGTTTTGACCTATTTTTGCCGAACTTTGCAGACCGTTAGAAAAATTCTGTATTGCATTTGATAGCATATAAGATGCCCTTAAAGACGGTGGTTTCGCTGCACCGATATGTGTAAGGACGCCAGAGTTGTTGACATTTTATATGGTAGTTACCAACTCCAGAAGGTGTCTTTTTCTTAGGTTTTGACCTATTTTTGCCGAACGTTGCAGACCGTTAGAAAAATTCTGTATAGCATTTAATAGCTTATAAGATCCCCTTAAAGAAGGTGGTATCGCTTCATCGATAGGTCTAAGGACGACAGAGTTATTGACATTTTATATAGTAGTTAGCAACTCAAGAAGGCGTCTTTTTCTCAGGTTTTGACATATTTTTGCCGAACTTTGCAGACCTTTAGAAAAATTCTGTATTGCATTTGATAGCATATAAGATGCCCTTAAAGACGGTGGTATCGCTGCATCGATAAGTGTAAGGCCGCCAGTGTTGCTGACATTTTATATAGTAGTTAGCAACTCCAGAAGACGTCTTTTTCTTAGGTTTTTGCCTGTTTTTGCCGAACTTTGCAGACCGTTAGAACAAGTCTGTATTGTATTTGATAGCATATAAGATGCCCTTAAAGACGGTGGTATCGCTGCACCGATAGATGTAAGGACGCCAGAGTTATTGACATTTTATGTGGTAGTTACCAACTCCAGAAGGTGTCTTTTTCTTAGGTTTTGACCTATTTTTGCCGAACTTTGCAGACCGTTAGAACAAGTCTGTATTGTATTTGATAGCATATAAGATGCCCTTAAAGACGGTGGTATCGCTGCACCGATAGATGTAAGGACGCCAGAGTTATTGACATTTTATGTGGTAGTTACCAACTCCAGAAGGTGTCTTTTTCTTAGGTTTTGACCTATTTTTGCCGAACTTTGCAGACCGTTAGAACAATTCTGTATTGTATTTGATAGCATATAAGATGCCCTTAAAGACGGTGGTATCGCTGCACCGATAGATGTAAGGACGCCAGAGTTATTGACATTTTATGTGGTAGTTACCAACTCCAGAAGGTGTCTTTTTCTTAGGTTTTGACCTATTTTTGCCGAACTTTGCAGACCGTTAGAACAATTCTGTGTTGCATTTAATAGCATATAAGATGCTCTTAAAGATGGTGGTATCGCTGCATCGATAGGTGTAATGACGCCAGAGTTATTGACATTTTATATAGTACTTAGCAACTCCAGAAGACGTCTTTTTCTTAGGTTTTTGCCTGTTTTTGCCGAACTTTGCAGACCGTTAGAACAAGTCTGTATTGTATTTGATAGCATATAAGATGCCCTTAAAGACGGTGGTATCGCTGCACCGATAGATGTAAGGACGCCAGAGTTATTGACATTTTATGTGGTAGTTACCTACTCCAGAAGGTGTCTTTTTCTTAGGTTTTGACCTATTTTTGCCGAACTTTGCAGACCGTTAGAACAATTCTGTATTGCATTTGATAGCATATAAGATGCCCTTAAAGACGGTGGTATCGCTGCATCGATAAGTGTAAGGCCGCCAGTGTTGCTGACATTTTATATAGTAGTTAGCAACTCCAGAAGACGTCTTTTTCTTAGGTTTTTGCCTGTTTTTGCCGAACTTTGCCGACCGTTAGAAAAATACTGTATTGCATTTCATAGCTTATAAGATGCTCTTAAAGACGGTGGTATCGCTGCATCGATAGGTCTAAGGACGACAGAGTTATTGACATTTTATATAGTACCTACCAACTCCAGAAGGTGACTTTTTCTTAGGTTTTGACCTATTTTTGCCGAACTTTACAGACCATTAGAAAAAAACCGGTTTTGCATTTGATAGCATATAAGATGCCCTTAAAGACGGTGGTATCGCTGCACCGATAGGTGTAAGGACGCCAGAGTTATTGAAATTTTTTTTTTTAGTAGTTAGCAACTCAAGAAGGCGTCTTTTTCTTAGGTTTGACCTATTTTTGCCGAACTTTGCAGACCTTTAGAAAAATTCTGTATTGCATTTGATAGCATATAAGGTGGCCTTAAAAACGGTGGTATCGCTGCACCGATAGGTGTAAGGACGCCAGAGTTATTGACATTTTATATAGTAGTTACCAACTCCAGAAGGTGCCTTTTTTTTAGGTTTTGACCTATTTTTGCCGAACTTTGCAGACCGTTAGAACAATTCTGTGCTGCATTTAATAGCATACAAGATGCCCTTAAAGATGGTGGTATCGCTGCATCGATAGGTCTAGGGACGACAGAGTTATTGACATTTTATATAGTAGTTAGCAACTCAAGAAGGCGTCTTTTTCTTAGGTTTGACCAATTTTTGCCGAACTTTGCAGACCGTTAGAACAATTCTGTATTGCATTTGATAGCATATAAGATGCCCTTAAAGACGGTGGTATCGATGCACCGTTAGGTGTAAGGATGCCAGAATTATTGACATTTTATATAGTAGTTACCAACTCCAGAAGATGTCTTTTTCTTAGGTTTTGACCTATTTTTGCCGAACTTTGCAGACCGTTAGAAAAATTCTGTATTGCATTTGATAGCATATAAGATGCCCTTAAAGACGGTGGTTTCGCTGCACCGATATGTGTAAGGACGCCAGAGTTGTTGACATTTTATATGGTAGTTACCAACTCCAGAAGGTGTCTTTTTCTTAGGTTTTGACCTATTTTTGCCGAACTTTGCAGACCGTTAGAACAATTCTGTATTGCATTTGATAGCATATAAGATGCCCTTAAAGACGGTGGTATCGCTGCATCGATAAGTGTAAGGCCGCCAGTGTTGCTGACATTTTATATAGTAGTTAGTATTGTATTTGATAGCATATAAGATGCCCTTAAAGACGGTGGCATCGCCGCACCGATAGATGTAAGGACGCCAGAGTTATTGACATTTTATGTGGTAGTTACCAACTCCAGAAGGTGTCTTTTTCTTAGGTTTTGACCTATTTTTGCCGAACTTTGCAGACCGTTAGAACAATTCTGTATTGCATTTGATAGCATATAAGATGCCCTTAAAGACGGTGGTATCGCTGCATCGATAAGTGTAAGGCCGCCAGTGTTGCTGACATTTTATATAGTAGTTAGCAACTCCAGAAGACGTCTTTTTCTTAGGTTTTTGCCTGTTTTTGCCGAACTTTGCCGACCGTTAGAAAAATTCTGTATTGCATTTCATAGCTTATAAGATGCTCTTAAAGACGGTGGTATCGCTGCATCGATAGGTCTAAGGACGACAGAGTTATTGACATTTTATATAGTAGCTACCAACTCCAGAAGGTGACTTTTTCTTAGGTTTTGACCTATTTTTGCCGAACTTTACAGACCGTTAGAAAAATTCTGTATTGCATTTGATAGCATATAAGATGCCCTTAAAGACGGTGGTATCGCTGCACCGATAGATGTAAGGACGCCAGAGTTATTGACATTTTATGTGGTAGTTACCAACTCCAGAAGGTGTCTTTTTCTTAGGTTTTGACCTATTTTTGCCGAACTTTGCAGACCGTTAGAACAATTCTGTATTGCATTTGATAGCATATAAGATGCCCTTAAAGACGGTGGTATCGCTGCATCGATAAGTGTAAGGCCGCCAGTGTTGCTGACATTTTATATAGTAGTTAGCAACTCCAGAAGTCGTCTTTTTCTTAGGTTTTTGCCTGTTTTTGCCGAACTTTGCAGACCGTTAGAACAAGTCTGTATTGTATTTGATAGCATATAAGATGCCCTTAAAGACGGTGGTATCGCTGCACCGATAGATGTAAGGACGCCAGAGTTATTGACATTTTATGTGGTAGTTACCAACTCCAGAAGGTGTCTTTTTCTTAGGTTTTGACCTATTTTTGCCGAACTTTGCAGACCGTTAGAACAATTCTGTATTGCATTTGATAGCATATAAGATGCCCTTAAAGACGGTGGTATCGCTGCATCGATAAGTGTAAGGCCGCCAGTGTTGCTGACATTTTATATAGTAGTTAGCAACTCCAGATGACGTCTTTTTCTTAGGTTTTTGCCTGTTTTTGCCGAACTTTGCCGACCGTTAGAAAAATTCTGTATTGCATTACATAGCTTATAAGATGCTCTTAAAGACGGTGGTATCGCTGCATCGATAGGTCTAAGGACGACAGAGTTATTGACATTTTATATAGTAGCTACCAACTCCAGAAGGTGACTTTTTCTTAGGTTTTGACCTATTTTTGCCGAACTTTACAGACCGTTAGAAAAATTCTGTATTGCATTTGATAGCATATAAGATGCCCTTAAAGACGGTGGTATCGCTGCATCGATAAGTGTAAGTCGCCAGTGTTGCTGACATTTTATATAGTAGTTAGCAACTCCAGAAGACGTCTTTTTCTTAGGTTTTTGCCTGTTTTTGCCGAACTTTGCAGACCGTTAGAACAAGTCTGTATTGTATTTGATAGCATATAAGATGCCCTTAAAGACGGTGGCATCGCTGCACCGATAGATGTAAGGACGCCAGAGTTATTGACATTTTATGTGGTAGTTACCAACTCCAGAAGGTGTCTTTTTCTTAGGTTTTGACCTATTTTTGCCGAACTTTGCAGACCGTTAGAACAATTCTGTATTGCATTTGATAGCATATAAGATGCCCTTAAAGACGGTGGTATCGCTGCATCGATAAGTGTAAGGCCGCCAGTGTTGCTGACATTTTATATAGTAGTTAGCAACTCCAGAAGACGTCTTTTTCTTAGGTTTTTGCCTGTTTTTGCCGAACTTTGCCGACCGTTAGAAAAATTCTGTATTGCATTTCATAGCTTATAAGATGCTCTTAAAGACGGTGGTATCGCTGCATCGATAGGTCTAAGGACGACAGAGTTATTGACATTTTATATAGTAGCTACCAACTCCAGAAGGTGATTTTTTCTTAGGTTTTGACCTATTTTTGCCGAACTTTACAGACCGTTAGAAAAATTCTGTATTGCATTTGATAGCATATAAGATGCCCTTAAAGACGGTGGTATCGCTGCACCGATAGATGTAAGGACGCCAGAGTTATTGACATTTTATGCGGTAGTTACCAACTCCAGAAGGTGTCTTTTTCTTAGGTTTTGACCTATTTTTGCCGAACTTTGCAGACCGTTAGAACAATTCTGTATTGCATTTGATAGCATATAAGATGCCCTTAAAGACGGTGGTATCGCTGCATCGATAAGTGTAAGGCCGCCAGTGTTGCTGACATTTTATATAGTAGTTAGCAACTCCAGAAGTCGTCTTTTTCTTAGGTTTTTGCCTGTTTTTGCCGAACTTTGCAGACCGTTAGAACAAGTCTGTATTGTATTTGATAGCATATAAGATGCCCTTAAAGACGGTGGTATCGCTGCATCGATAAGTGTAAGGCCGCCAGTGTTGCTGACATTTTATATAGTAGTTAGCAACTCCAGAAGACGTCTTTTTCTTAGGTTTTTGCCTGTTTTTGCCGAACTTTGCCGACCGTTAGAAAAATTCTGTATTGCATTACATAGCTTATAAGATGCTCTTAAAGACGGTGGTATCGCTGCATCGATAGGTCTAAGGACGACAGAGTTATTGACATTTTATATAGTAGCTACCAACTCCAGAAGGTGACTTTTTCTTAGGTTTTGACCTATTTTTGCCGAACTTTACAGACCGTTAGAAAAATTCTGTATTGCATTTGATAGCATATAAGATGCCCTTAAAGACGGTGGTATCGCTGCACCGATAGGTGTAAGGACGCCAGAGTTATTGACATTTTATATAGTAGTTAGCAACTCAAGAAGGCGTCTTTTTCTTAGGTTTGACCTATTTTTGCCGAACTTTGCAGACCTTTAGAAAAATTCTGTATTGCATTTGATAGCATATAAGGTGGCCTTAAAAACGGTGGTATCGCTGCACCGATAGGTGTAAGGACGCCAGAGTTATTGACATTTTATATAGTAGTTACCAACTCCAGAAGGTGTCTTTTTTTTAGGTTTTGACCTATTTTTGCCGAACTTTGCAGACCGTTAGAACAATTCTGTGCTGCATTTAATAGCATACAAGATGCCCTTAAAGATGGTGGTATCGCTGCATCGATAGGTCTAGGGACGACAGAGTTATTGACATTTTATATAGTAGTTAGCAACTCAAGAAGGCGTCTTTTTCTTAGGTTTGACCTATTTTTGCCGAACTTTGCAGACCGTTAGAAAAATTCTGTATTGCATTTGATAGCTGATAAGATGCCCTTAAAGACGGTGGTATCGCTGCACCGATATGTGTAAGGACGCCAGAGTTATTGCCATTTTATATTGTAGTTAGCAACTCAAGAAGGCGTCTTTTTCTTAGGTTTTGACCTATTTTTGCCGAACTTTGCAGACCGTTAGAAAAATTCTGTACTGCTTTTAATAGCTTATAAGATGACCTTAAAGACGGTTGTATCGCTGCATCGATAGGTCTAACGACGACAAAGTTATTGACATTTTATATTGTAGTTAGCAACTCTAGAAGACGTCTTTTTCTTAGGCTTTGACCTATTTTTGCCGAACTTTGCTGACCGTTAGAAAAATTCTGTATTGCATTTGATAGCATATAAGATGGCGTTAAAGACGGTGGTATCGCTGCACCGATAGGTGTAAGGACGCCAGAGTTATTGACATTTTTAATGGTAGTTACCAACTCCAGAAGGTGTCTTTTTCTTAGGTTTTGACCTATTTTTGCCGAACTTTGCAGACCGTTAGAAAAATTCTGTATTGCATTTAATAACTGATAAGATGCCCTTAAAAACGGTTGTACCGCTGCATCGATCGGTCTAAGGACGACAGAGTTATTGACATTTTATATAGTAGTTAGCAAATCAAGAACGCGTCTTTTTCTTAGGTTTTGACCTATTTTTGCCGAACTTTGCAGACCGTTAGAAAAATTCTGTATTGCATTTGATAGCTGATAGATGCCCTTAAAAACGGTTGTACCGCTGCATCGATAGGTCTAAGGACGACAGAGTTATTGACATTTTATATAGTAGTTAGCAAATCAATAAGGCGTCTTTTTCTTAGGTTTTGACCTATTTTTGCCGAACTTTGCAGACCGTTAGAAAAATTCTGTATTGCATTTGATAGCATATAAGATGCCCTTAAAGACGGTGGTATCGCTGCACCGATAGGTGTAAGGATGCCAGAGTTATTGGCATTTTATATAGTAGTTACCAACTCAAGAAGGCGTCTTTTTCTTAGGTTTTGACCTATTTTTGCCGAACTTTGCAGACCGTTAGAAAAATTCTGTATTGCATTTGATAGCATATAAGATGCCCTTAAAGACGGTGGTATCGCTGCACCGATAGGTGTAAGGATGCCAGAGTTATTGGCATTTTATATAGTAGTTACCAACTCAAGAAGGCGTCTTTTTCTTAGGTTTTGACCTATTTTTGCCGAACTTTGCAGACCGTTAGAACAATTCTGTGTTGCATTTAATAGCATATAAGATGCTCTTAAAGATGGTGGTATCGCTGCACCGATAGGTGTAAGGACGCCAGAGTTATTTACATTTTATATGGTAGTTACCTACTCCAGAAGGTGTCTTTTTCTTAGGTTTTGATCTATTTTTGCCGAACTTTGCAGACCGTTAGAACAATTCTGTATTGTATTTGATAGCATATAAGATGCCCTTAAAGACGGTGGTATCGCTGCACCGATAGATGTAAGGACGCCAGAGTTATTGACATTTTATGTGGTAGTTACCAACTCAAGAAGGCGTCTTTTTCTAGGTTTTGACCTATTTTTGCCGAACTTTGCAGACCGTTAGAAAAATTGTGTATCGCATTTGATAGCATATATGTAAGATGCCCTTAAAGATCGTGCTATCGCTGCACCGATAGGTGTAAGGACGCCAGAGTTATTGACATTTTATATGGTAGTTACCAACTCCAGAAGGTGTCTTTTTCTTAGGTTTTGACCTATTTTTCCGAACTTTGCAGACCGTTAGAACAATTCTGTATTGTATTTGATAGCATATAAGATGCCCTTAAAGACGGTGGTATCGCTGCATCGATAAGTGTAAGGCCGCCAGTGTTGCTGACATTTTATATAGTAGTTAGCAACTCCAGAAGACGTCTTTTTCTTAGGTTTTTGCCTGTTTTTGCCGAACTTTGCAGACCGTTAGAAAATTCTGTATTGCATTTCATAGCTTATAAGATGCTCTTAAAGACGGTGGTATCGCTGCATCGATAGGTCTAAGGACGACAGAGTTATTGACATTTTATATAGTAGTTAGCAACTCAAGAAGGCGTCTTTTTCTCAGGTTTTGACCTATTTTTGCCGAACTTTGCAGAACTTTAGAAAAATTCTGTATTGCATTTGATAGCACATAAGGTGGCCTTAAAAACGTTGGTATCGCTGCACCAATAGGTGTAAGGACGCCAGAGTTATTGACATTTTATATAGTAGCTACCAACTCCAGAAGGTGACTTTTTCTTAGGTTTTGACCTATTTTTGCCGAACTTTGCAGACCGTTAGAACAATTCTGTGTTGCATTTAATAGCATATAAGATGCTCTTAAAGATGGTGGTATCGCTGCATCGATAGGTGTAATGACGCCAGAGTTATTGACATTTTATATAGTAGTTACCAACTCCAGAAGGTGTCTTTTTCTTAGGTTTTGACCTATTTTTGCCGAACTTTGCAGACCGTTAGAACAATTCTGTGTTGCATTTAATAGCATATAAGATGCTCTTAAAGATGGTGGTATCGCTGCACCGATAGGTGTAAGGACGCCAGAGTTATTTACATTTTATATGGTAGTTACCTACTCCAGAAGGTGTCTTTTTCTTAGGTTTTGATCTATTTTTGCCGAACTTTGCAGACCGTTAGAACAATTCTGTATTGTATTTGATAGCATATAAGATGCCCTTAAAGACGGTGGTATCGCTGCACCGATAGATGTAAGGACGCCAGAGTTATTGACATTTTATGTGGTAGTTACCAACTCCAGAAGGTGTCTTTTTCTTAGGTTTTGACCTATTTTTGCCGAACTTTGCAGACCGTTAGAACAATTCTGTGTTGCATTTAATAGCATATAAGATGCTCTTAAAGATGGTGGTATCGCTGCATCGATAGGTGTAATGACGCCAGAGTTATTGACATTTTATATAGTACTTAGCAACTCCAGAAGACGTCTTTTTCTTAGGTTTTTGCCTGTTTTTGCCGAACTTTGCAGACCGTTAGAACAAGTCTGTATTGCATTTGATAGCATATAAGATGCCCTTAAAGACGGTGGTATCGCTGCACCGATAGATGTAAGGACGCCAGAGTTATTGACATTTTATGTGGTAGTTACCTACTCCAGAAGGTGTCTTTTTCTTAGGTTTTGACCTATTTTTGCCGAACTTTGCAGACCGTTAGAACAATTCTGTATTGCATTTGATAGCATATAAGATGCCCTTAAAGACGGTGGTATCGCTGCATCGATAAGTGTAAGGCCGCCAGTGTTGCTGACATTTTATATAGTAGTTAGCAACTCCAGAAGACGTCTTTTTCTTAGGTTTTTGCCTGTTTTTGCCGAACTTTGCCGACCGTTAGAAAAATACTGTATTGCATTTCATAGCTTATAAGATGCTCTTAAAGACGGTGGTATCGCTGCATCGATAGGTCTAAGGACGACAGAGTTATTGACATTTTATATAGTAGCTACCAACTCCAGAAGGTGACTTTTTCTTAGGTTTTGACCTATTTTTGCCGAACTTTACAGACCGTTAGAAAAATTCTGTATTGCATTTGATAGCATATAAGATGCCCTTAAAGACGGTGGTATCGCTGCATCGATAAGTGTAAGTCGCCAGTGTTGCTGACATTTTATATAGTAGTTAGCAACTCCAGAAGACGTCTTTTTCTTAGGTTTTTGCCTGTTTTTGCCGAACTTTGCAGACCGTTAGAACAAGTCTGTATTGTATTTGATAGCATATAAGATGCCCTTAAAGACGGTGGCATCGCTGCACCGATAGATGTAAGGACGCCAGAGTTATTGACATTTTATGTGGTAGTTACCAACTCCAGAAGGTGTCTTTTTCTTAGGTTTTGACCTATTTTTGCCGAACTTTGCAGACCGTTAGAACAATTCTGTATTGCATTTGATAGCATATAAGATGCCCTTAAAGACGGTGGTATCGCTGCATCGATAAGTGTAAGGCCGCCAGTGTTGCTGACATTTTATATAGTAGTTAGCAACTCCAGAAGACGTCTTTTTCTTAGGTTTTTGCCTGTTTTTGCCGAACTTTGCCGACCGTTAGAAAAATTCTGTATTGCATTACATAGCTTATAAGATGCTCTTAAAGACGGTGGTATCGCTGCATCGATAGGTCTAAGGACGACAGAGTTATTGACATTTTATATAGTAGCTACCAACTCCAGAAGGTGACTTTTTCTTAGGTTTTGACCTATTTTTGCCGAACTTTACAGACCGTTAGAAAAATTCTGTATTGCATTTGATAGCATATAAGATGCCCTTAAAGACGGTGGTATCGCTGCATCGATAAGTGTAAGTCGCCAGTGTTGCTGACATTTTATATAGTAGTTAGCAACTCCAGAAGACGTCTTTTTCTTAGGTTTTTGCCTGTTTTTGCCGAACTTTG
This sequence comes from Merodon equestris, assembly GCA_958301585.1. NCBI lineage: Eukaryota > Metazoa > Arthropoda > Insecta > Diptera > Syrphidae > Merodon > Merodon equestris. Next base: position 75,379,894 of record OY284416.1, on the reverse strand, counting down.
CAGACCGTTAGAACAAGTCTGTATTGTATTTGATAGCATATAAGATGCCCTTAAAGACGGTGGCATCGCTGCACCGATAGATGTAAGGACGCCAGAGTTATTGACATTTTATGTGGTAGTTACCAACTCCAGAAGGTGTCTTTTTCTTAGGTTTTGACCTATTTTTGCCGAACTTTGCAGACCGTTAGAACAATTCTGTATTGCATTTGATAGCATATAAGATGCCCTTAAAGACGGTGGTATCGCTGCATCGATAAGTGTAAGGCCGCCAGTGTTGCTGACATTTTATATAGTAGTTAGCAACTCCAGAAGACGTCTTTTTCTTAGGTTTTTGCCTGTTTTTGCCGAACTTTGCCGACCGTTAGAAAAATTCTGTATTGCATTTCATAGCTTATAAGATGCTCTTAAAGACGGTGGTATCGCTGCATCGATAGGTCTAAGGACGACAGAGTTATTGACATTTTATATAGTAGCTACCAACTCCAGAAGGTGACTTTTTCTTAGGTTTTGACCTATTTTTGCCGAACTTTACAGACCGTTAGAAAAATTCTGTATTGCATTTGATAGCATATAAGATGCCCTTAAAGACGGTGGTATCGCTGCACCGATAGATGTAAGGACGCCAGAGTTATTGACATTTTATGCGGTAGTTACCAACTCCAGAAGGTGTCTTTTTCTTAGGTTTTGACCTATTTTTGCCGAACTTTGCAGACCGTTAGAACAATTCTGTATTGCATTTGATAGCATATAAGATGCCCTTAAAGACGGTGGTATCGCTGCATCGATAAGTGTAAGGCCGCCAGTGTTGCTGACATTTTATATAGTAGTTAGCAACTCCAGAAGTCGTCTTTTTCTTAGGTTTTTGCCTGTTTTTGCCGAACTTTGCAGACCGTTAGAACAAGTCTGTATTGTATTTGATAGCATATAAGATGCCCTTAAAGACGGTGGTATCGCTGCACCGATAGATGTAAGGACGCCAGAGTTATTGACATTTTATGTGGTAGTTACCAACTATAGAAGGTGTCTTTTTCTTAGGTTTTGACCTATTTTTGCCGAACTTTGCAGACCGTTAGAACAATTCTGTATTGCATTTGATAGCATATAAGATGCCCTTAAAGACGGTGGTATCGCTGCATCGATAAGTGTAAGGCCGCCAGTGTTGCTGACATTTTATATAGTAGTTAGCAACTCCAGAAGACGTCTTTTTCTTAGGTTTTTGCCTGTTTTTGCCGAACTTTGCCGACCGTTAGAAAAATTCTGTATTGCATTACATAGCTTATAAGATGCTCTTAAAGACGGTGGTATCGCTGCATCGATAGGTCTAAGGACGACAGAGTTATTGACATTTTATATAGTAGCTACCAACTCCAGAAGGTGACTTTTTCTTAGGTTTTGACCTATTTTTGCCGAACTTTACAGACCGTTAGAAAAATTCTGTATTGCATTTGATAGCATATAAGATGCCCTTAAAGACGGTGGTATCGCTGCACCGATAGGTGTAAGGACGCCAGAGTTATTGACATTTTATATAGTAGTTAGCAACTCAAGAAGGCGTCTTTTTCTTAGGTTTGACCTATTTTTGCCGAACTTTGCAGACCTTTAGAAAAATTCTGTATTGCATTTGATAGCATATAAGGTGGCCTTAAAAACGGTGGTATCGCTGCACCGATAGGTGTAAGGACGCCAGAGTTATTGACATTTTATATAGTAGTTACCAACTCCAGAAGGTGTCTTTTTTTTAGGTTTTGACCTATTTTTGCCGAACTTTGCAGACCGTTAGAACAATTCTGTGCTGCATTTAATAGCATACAAGATGCCCTTAAAGATGGTGGTATCGCTGCATCGATAGGTCTAGGGACGACAGAGTTATTGACATTTTATATAGTAGTTAGCAACTCAAGAAGGCGTCTTTTTCTTAGGTTTGACCTATTTTTGCCGAACTTTGCAGACCGTTAGAAAAATTCTGTATTGCATTTGATAGCTGATAAGATGCCCTTAAAGACGGTGGTATCGCTGCACCGATATGTGTAAGGACGCCAGAGTTATTGCCATTTTATATTGTAGTTAGCAACTCAAGAAGGCGTCTTTTTCTTAGGTTTTGACCTATTTTTGCCGAACTTTGCAGACCGTTAGAAAAATTCTGTACTGCTTTTAATAGCTTATAAGATGACCTTAAAGACGGTTGTATCGCTGCATCGATAGGTCTAACGACGACAAAGTTATTGACATTTTATATTGTAGTTAGCAACTCTAGAAGACGTCTTTTTCTTAGGCTTTGACCTATTTTTGCCGAACTTTGCTGACCGTTAGAAAAATTCTGTATTGCATTTGATAGCATATAAGATGGCCTTAAAGACGGTGGTATCGCTGCACCGATAGGTGTAAGGACGCCAGAGTTATTGACATTTTTAATGGTAGTTACCAACTCCAGAAGGTGTCTTTTTCTTAGGTTTTGACCTATTTTTGCCGAACTTTGCAGACCGTTAGAAAAATTCTGTATTGCATTTAATAACTGATAAGATGCCCTTAAAAACGGTTGTACCGCTGCATCGATAGGTCTAAGGACGACAGAGTTATTGACATTTTATATAGTAGTTAGCAAATCAAGAACGCGTCTTTTTCTTAGGTTTTGACCTATTTTTGCCGAACTTTGCAGACCGTTAGAAAAATTCTGTATTGCATTTGATAGCTGATAGATGCCCTTAAAAACGGTTGTACCGCTGCATCGATAGGTCTAAGGACGACAGAGTTATTGACATTTTATATAGTAGTTAGCAAATCAATAAGGCGTCTTTTTCTTAGGTTTTGACCTATTTTTGCCGAACTTTGCAGACCGTTAGAAAAATTCTGTATTGCATTTGATAGCATATAAGATGCCCTTAAAGACGGTGGTATCGCTGCACCGATAGGTGTAAGGATGCCAGAGTTATTGGCATTTTATATAGTAGTTACCAACTCAAGAAGGCGTCTTTTTCTTAGGTTTTGACCTATTTTTGCCGAACTTTGCAGACCGTTAGAAAAATTCTGTATTGCATTTGATAGCATATAAGATGCCCTTAAAGACGGTGGTATCGCTGCACCGATAGGTGTAAGGATGCCAGAGTTATTGGCATTTTATATAGTAGTTACCAACTCAAGAAGGCGTCTTTTTCTTAGGTTTTGACCTATTTTTGCCGAACTTTGCAGACCGTTAGAACAATTCTGTGTTGCATTTAATAGCATATAAGATGCTCTTAAAGATGGTGGTATCGCTGCACCGATAGGTGTAAGGACGCCAGAGTTATTTACATTTTATATGGTAGTTACCTACTCCAGAAGGTGTCTTTTTCTTAGGTTTTGATCTATTTTTGCCGAACTTTGCAGACCGTTAGAACAATTCTGTATTGTATTTGATAGCATATAAGATGCCCTTAAAGACGGTGGTATCGCTGCACCGATAGATGTAAGGACGCCAGAGTTATTGACATTTTATGTGGTAGTTACCAACTCAAGAAGGCGTCTTTTTCTAGGTTTTGACCTATTTTTGCCGAACTTTGCAGACCGTTAGAAAAATTGTGTATCGCATTTGATAGCATATATGTAAGATGCCCTTAAAGATGGTGCTATCGCTGCACCGATAGGTGTAAGGACGCCAGAGTTATTGACATTTTATATGGTAGTTACCAACTCCAGAAGGTGTCTTTTTCTTAGGTTTTGACCTATTTTTCCGAACTTTGCAGACCGTTAGAACAATTCTGTATTGTATTTGATAGCATATAAGATGCCCTTAAAGACGGTGGTATCGCTGCATCGATAAGTGTAAGGCCGCCAGTGTTGCTGACATTTTATATAGTAGTTAGCAACTCCAGAAGACGTCTTTTTCTTAGGTTTTTGCCTGTTTTTGCCGAACTTTGCAGACCGTTAGAAAATTCTGTATTGCATTTCATAGCTTATAAGATGCTCTTAAAGACGGTGGTATCGCTGCATCGATAGGTCTAAGGACGACAGAGTTATTGACATTTTATATAGTAGTTAGCAACTCAAGAAGGCGTCTTTTTCTCAGGTTTTGACCTATTTTTGCCGAACTTTGCAGAACTTTAGAAAAATTCTGTATTGCATTTGATAGCACATAAGGTGGCCTTAAAAACGTTGGTATCGCTGCACCAATAGGTGTAAGGACGCCAGAGTTATTGACATTTTATATAGTAGCTACCAACTCCAGAAGGTGACTTTTTCTTAGGTTTTGACCTATTTTTGCCGAACTTTGCAGACCGTTAGAACAATTCTGTGTTGCATTTAATAGCATATAAGATGCTCTTAAAGATGGTGGTATCGCTGCATCGATAGGTGTAATGACGCCAGAGTTATTGACATTTTATATAGTAGTTACCAACTCCAGAAGGTGTCTTTTTCTTAGGTTTGGACCTATTTTTGCCGAACTTTGCAGACCGTTAGAACAATTCTGTGTTGCATTTAATAGCATATAAGATGCTCTTAAAGATGGTGGTATCGCTGCACCGATAGGTGTAAGGACGCCAGAGTTATTTACATTTTATATGGTAGTTACCTACTCCAGAAGGTGTCTTTTTCTTAGGTTTTGATCTATTTTTGCCGAACTTTGCAGACCTTTAGAACAATTCTGTATTGTATTTGATAGCATATAAGATGCCCTTAAAGACGGTGGTATCGCTGCACCGATAGATGTAAGGACGCCAGAGTTATTGACATTTTATGTGGTAGTTACCAACTCCAGAAGGTGTCTTTTTCTTAGGTTTTGACCTATTTTTGCCGAACTTTGCAGACCGTTAGAACAATTCTGTGTTGCATTTAATAGCATATAAGATGCTCTTAAAGATGGTGGTATCGCTGCATCGATAGGTGTAATGACGCCAGAGTTATTGACATTTTATATAGTACTTAGCAACTCCAGAAGACGTCTTTTTCTTAGGTTTTTGCCTGTTTTTGCCGAACTTTGCAGACCGTTAGAACAAGTCTGTATTGCATTTGATAGCATATAAGATGCCCTTAAAGACGGTGGTATCGCTGCACCGATAGATGTAAGGACGCCAGAGTTATTGACATTTTATGTGGTAGTTACCTACTCCAGAAGGTGTCTTTTTCTTAGGTTTTGACCTATTTTTGCCGAACTTTGCAGACCGTTAGAACAATTCTGTATTGCATTTGATAGCATATAAGATGCCCTTAAAGACGGTGGTATCGCTGCATCGATAAGTGTAAGGCCGCCAGTGTTGCTGACATTTTATATAGTAGTTAGCAACTCCAGAAGACGTCTTTTTCTTAGGTTTTTGCCTGTTTTTGCCGAACTTTGCCGACCGTTAGAAAAATACTGTATTGCATTTCATAGCTTATAAGATGCTCTTAAAGACGGTGGTATCGCTGCATCGATAGGTCTAAGGACGACAGAGTTATTGACATTTTATATAGTACCTACCAACTCCAGAAGGTGACTTTTTCTTAGGTTTTGACCTATTTTTGCCGAACTTTACAGACCATTAGAAAAAAACCGGTTTTGCATTTGATAGCATATAAGATGCCCTTAAAGACGGTGGTATCGCTGCACCGATAGGTGTAAGGACGCCAGAGTTATTGAAATTTTTTTTTTTAGTAGTTAGCAACTCAAGAAGGCGTCTTTTTCTTAGGTTTGACCTATTTTTGCCGAACTTTGCAGACCTTTAGAAAAATTCTGTATTGCATTTGATAGCATATAAGGTGGCCTTAAAAACGGTGGTATCGCTGCACCGATAGGTGTAAGGACGCCAGAGTTATTGACATTTTATATAGTAGTTACCAACTCCAGAAGGTGTCTTTTTTTTAGGTTTTGACCTATTTTTGCCGAACTTTGCAGACCGTTAGAACAATTCTGTGCTGCATTTAATAGCATACAAGATGCCCTTAAAGATGGTGGTATCGCTGCATCGATAGGTCTAGGGACGACAGAGTTATTGACATTTTATATAGTAGTTAGCAACTCAAGAAGGCGTCTTTTTCTTAGGTTTGACCAATTTTTGCCGAACTTTGCAGACCGTTAGAAAAATTCTGTATTGCATTTGATAGCTGATAAGATGCCCTTAAAGACGGTGGTATCGCTGCGCCGATATGTGTAAGGACGCCAGAGTTATTGCCATTTTATATTGTAGTTAGCAACTCAAGAAGGCGTCTTTTTCTTAGGTTTTGACCTATTTTTGCCGAACTTTGCAGACCGTTAGAACAATTCTGTATTGCATTTGATAGCATATAAGATGCCCTTAAAGACGGTGGTATCGCTGCATCGATAAGTGTAAGGCCGCCAGTGTTGCTGACATTTTATATAGTAGTTAGCAACTCCAGAAGACGTCTTTTTCTTAGGTTTTTGCCTGTTTTTGCCGAACTTTGCAGACCGTTAGAAAAATTCTGTATTGCATTTCATAGCTTATAAGATGCTCTTAAAGACGGTGGTATCGCTGCATCGATAGGTCTAAGGACGACAGAGTTATTGACATTTTACTTAGAGAACTTTAGAAAAATTCTGTATTGCATTTGATAGCACATAAGGTGGCCTTAAAAACGGTGGTATCGCTGTACCGATAGGTGTAAGGACGCCAGAGTTATTGACATTTTATATAGTAGCTACCAACTACAGAAGGTGACTTTTTCTTAGGTTTTGACCTATTTTTGCCGAACTTTGCAGACCGTTAGAACAATTCCGTGTTGCATTTAATAGCATATAAGATGCTCTTAAAGATGGTGGTATCGCTGCATCGATAGGTGTAATGACGCCAGAGTTATTGACATTTTATATAGTAGCTACCAACTCCAGAAGGTGTCTTTTCCTTAGGTTTGGACCTATTTTTGCCGAACTTTGCAGACCGTTAGAACAATTCTGTATTGTATTTGATAGCATATAAGATGCCCTTAAAGACGGTGGTATCGCTGCACCGATAGATGTAAGGACGCCAGAGCTATTGACATTTTATGTGGTAGTTACCAACTCCAGAAGGTGTCTTTTTCTTAGGTTTTGACCTATTTTTGCCGAACTTTGCAGACCGTTAGAACAATTCTGTATTGCATTTGATAGCATATAAGATGCCCTTAAAGACGGTGGTATCGCTGCATCGATAAGTGTAAGGCCGCCAGTGTTGCTGACATTTTATATAGTAGTTAGCAACTCCAGAAGACGTCTTTTTCTTAGGTTTTTGCCTGTTTTTGCCGAACTTTGCAGACCGTTAGAACAAGTCTGTATTGTATTTGATAGCATATAAGATGCCCTTAAAGACGGTGGTATCGCTGCATCGATAGGTCTAAGGACGACAGAGTTATTGACATTTTACTTAGAGAACTTTAGAAAAATTCTGTATTGCATTTGATAGCATATAAGATGCCCTTAAAGACGGTGGTATCGCTGCATCGATAAGTGTAAGTCGCCAGTGTTGCTGACATTTTATATAGTAGTTAGCAACTCCAGAAGACGTCTTTTTCTTAGGTTTTTGCCTGTTTTTGCCGAACTTTGCAGACCGTTAGAACAAGTCTGTATTGTATTTGATAGCATATAAGATGCCCTTAAAGACGGTGGCATCGCTGCACCGATAGATGTAAGGACGCCAGAGTTATTGACATTTTATGTGGTAGTTACCAACTCCAGAAGGTGTCTTTTTCTTAGGTTTTGACCTATTTTTGCCGAACTTTGCAGACCGTTAGAACAATTCTGTATTGCATTTGATAGCATATAAGATGCCCTTAAAGACGGTGGTATCGCTGCATCGATAAGTGTAAGGCCGCCAGTGTTGCTGACATTTTATATAGTAGTTAGCAACTCCAGAAGACGTCTTTTTCTTAGGTTTTTGCCTGTTTTTGCCGAACTTTGCAGACCGTTAGAACAAGTCTGTATTGTATTTGATAGCATATAAGATGCCCTTAAAGACGGTGGTATCGCTGCACCGATAGATGTAAGGACGCCAGAGTTATTGACATTTTATGTGGTAGTTACCAACTCCAGAAGGTGTCTTTTTCTTAGGTTTTGACCTATTTTTGCCGAACTTTGCAGACCGTTAGAACAATTCTGTATTGCATTTGATAGCATATAAGATGCCCTTAAAGACGGTGGTATCGCTGCATCGATAAGTGTAAGGCCGCCAGTGTTGCTGACATTTTATATAGTAGTTAGCAACTCTATAGGTTTTTGCCTGTTTTTGCCGAACTTTACAGACCGTTAGAAAAATTCTGTATTGCATTTGATAGCATATAAGATGCCCTTAAAGACGGTGGTATCGCTGCACCGATAGATGTAAGGACGCCAGAGTTATTGACATTTTATGTGGTAGTTACCAACTCCAGAAGGTGTCTTTTTCTTAGGTTTTGACCTATTTTTGCCGAACTTTGCAGACCGTTAGAACAATTCTGTATTGCATTTGATAGCATATAAGATGCCCTTAAAGACGGTGGTATCGCTGCATCGATAAGTGTAAGGCCGCCAGTGTTGCTGACATTTTATATAGTAGTTAGCAACTCCAGAAGTCGTCTTTTTCTTAGGTTTTTGCCTGTTTTTGCCGAACTTTGCAGACCGTTAGAACAAGTCTGTATTGTATTTGATAGCATATAAGATGCCCTTAAAGACGGTGGTATCGCTGCACCGATAGATGTAAGGACGCCAGAGTTATTGACATTTTATGTGGTAGTTACCAACTCCAGAAGGTGTCTTTTTCTTAGGTTTTGACCTATTTTTGCCGAACTTTGCAGACCGTTAGAACAATTCTGTATTGCATTTGATAGCATATAAGATGCCCTTAAAGACGGTGGTATCGCTGCATCGATAAGTGTAAGGCCGCCAGTGTTGCTGACATTTTATATAGTAGTTAGCAACTCCAGAAGACGTCTTTTTCTTAGGTTTTTGCCTGTTTTTGCCGAACTTTGCCGACCGTTAGAAAAATTCTGTATTGCATTACATAGCTTATAAGATGCTCTTAAAGACGGTGGTATCGCTGCATCGATAGGTCTAAGGACGACAGAGTTATTGACATTTTATATAGTAGCTACCAACTCCAGAAGGTGACTTTTTCTTAGGTTTTGACCTATTTTTGCCGAACTTTACAGACCGTTAGAAAAATTCTGTATTGCATTTGATAGCATATAAGATGCCCTTAAAGACGGTGGTATCGCTGCATCGATAAGTGTAAGTCGCCAGTGTTGCTGACATTTTATATAGTAGTTAGCAACTCCAGAAGACGTCTTTTTCTTAGGTTTTTGCCTGTTTTTGCCGAACTTTGCAGACCGTTAGAACAAGTCTGTATTGTATTTGATAGCATATAAGATGCCCTTAAAGACGGTGGCATCGCTGCACCGATAGATGTAAGGACGCCAGAGTTATTGACATTTTATGTGGTAGTTACCAACTCCAGAAGGTGTCTTTTTCTTAGGTTTTGACCTATTTTTGCCGAACTTTGCAGACCGTTAGAACAATTCTGTATTGCATTTGATAGCATATAAGATGCCCTTAAAGACGGTGGTATCGCTGCATCGATAAGTGTAAGGCCGCCAGTGTTGCTGACATTTTATATAGTAGTTAGCAACTCCAGAAGACGTCTTTTTCTTAGGTTTTTGCCTGTTTTTGCCGAACTTTACAGACCGTTAGAAAAATTCTGTATTGCATTTGATAGCATATAAGATGCCCTTAAAGACGGTGGTATCGCTGCACCGATAGATGTAAGGACGCCAGAGTTATTGACATTTTATGTGGTAGTTACCAACTCCAGAAGGTGTCTTTTTCTTAGGTTTTGACCTATTTTTGCCGAACTTTGCAGACCGTTAGAACAATTCTGTATTGCATTTGATAGCATATAAGATGCCCTTAAAGACGGTGGTATCGCTGCATCGATAAGTGTAAGGCCGCCAGTGTTGCTGACATTTTATATAGTAGTTAGCAACTCCAGAAGTCGTCTTTTTCTTAGGTTTTTGCCTGTTTTTGCCGAACTTTGCAGACCGTTAGAACAAGTCTGTATTGTATTTGATAGCATATAAGATGCCCTTAAAGACGGTGGTATCGCTGCACCGATAGATGTAAGGACACCAGAGTTATTGACATTTTATGTGGTAGTTACCAACTCCAGAAGGTGACTTTTTCTTAGGTTTTGACCTATTTTTGCCGAACTTTGCAGACCGTTAGAACAATTCTGTATTGCATTTGATAGCATATAAGATGCCCTTAAAGACGGTGGTATCGCTGCATCGATAAGTGTAAGTCGCCAGTGTTGCTGACATTTTATATAGTAGTTAGCAACTCCAGAAGACGTCTTTTTCTTAGGTTTTTGCCTGTTTTTGCCGAACTTTGCAGACCGTTAGAACAAGTCTGTATTGTATTTGATAGCATATAAGATGCCCTTAAAGACGGTGGTATCGCTGCACCGATAGATGTAAGGACGCCAGAGTTATTGACATTTTATGTGGTAGTTACCAACTCCAGAAGGTGTCTTTTTCTTAGGTTTTGACAATTAGAACAATTCTGTATTGCATTTGATAGCATATAAGATGCCCTTAAAGACGGTGGTATCGCTGCATCGATAAGTGTAAGGCCGCCAGTGTTGCTGACATTTTATATAGTAGTTAGCAACTCCAGAAGACGTCTTTTTCTTAGGTTTTTGCCTGTTTTTGCCGAACTTTGCCGACCGTTAGAAAAATTCTGTATTGCATTACATAGCTTATAAGATGCTCTTAAAGACGGTGGTATCGCTGCATCGATAGGTCTAAGGACGACAGAGTTATTGACATTTTATATAGTAGCTACCAACTCCAGAAGGTGACTTTTTCTTAGGTTTTGACCTATTTTTGCCGAACTTTACAGACCGTTAGAAAAATTCTGTATTGCATTTGATAGCATATAAGATGCCCTTAAAGACGGTGGTATCGCTGCATCGATAAGTGTAAGTCGCCAGTGTTGCTGACATTTTATATAGTAGTTAGCAACTCCAGAAGACGTCTTTTTCTTAGGTTTTTGCCTGTTTTTGCCGAACTTTGCAGACCGTTAGAACAAGTCTGTATTGTATTTGATAGCATATAAGATGCCCTTAAAGACGGTGGCATCGCTGCACCGATAGATGTAAGGACGCCAGAGTTATTGACATTTTATGTGGTAGTTACCAACTCCAGAAGGTGTCTTTTTCTTAGGTTTTGACCTATTTTTGCCGAACTTTGCAGACCGTTAGAACAATTCTGTATTGCATTTGATAGCATATAAGATGCCCTTAAAGACGGTGGTATCGCTGCATCGATAAGTGTAAGGCCGCCAGTGTTGCTGACATTTTATATAGTAGTTAGCAACTCCAGAAGACGTCTTTTTCTTAGGTTTTTGCCTGTTTTTGCCGAACTTTGCCGACCGTTAGAAAAATTCTGTATTGCATTTCATAGCTTATAAGATGCTCTTAAAGACGGTGGTATCGCTGCATCGATAGGTCTAAGGACGACAGAGTTATTGACATTTTATATAGTAGCTACCAACTCCAGAAGGTGACTTTTTCTTAGGTTTTGACCTAATTTTGCCGAACTTTACAGACCGTTAGAAAAATTCTGTATTGCATTTGATAGCATATAAGATGCCCTTAAAGACGGTGGTATCGCTGCACCGATAGATGTAAGGACGCCAGAGTTATTGACATTTTATGTGGTAGTTACCAACTCCAGAAGGTGTCTTTTTCTTAGGTTTTGACCTATTTTTGCCGAACTTTGCAGACCGTTAGAACAATTCTGTATTGCATTTGATAGCATATAAGATGCCCTTAAAGACGGTGGTATCGCTGCATCGATAAGTGTAAGGCCGCCAGTGTTGCTGACATTTTATATAGTAGTTAGCAACTCCAGAAGTCGTCTTTTTCTTAGGTTTTTGCCTGTTTTTGCCGAACTTTGCAGACCGTTAGAACAAGTCTGTATTGTATTTGATAGCATATAAGATGCCCTTAAAGACGGTGGTATCGCTGCACCGATAGATGTAAGGACGCCAGAGTTATTGACATTTTATGTGGTAGTTACCAACTCCAGAAGGTGTCTTTTTCTTAGGTTTTGACCTATTTTTGCCGAACTTTACAGACCGTTAGAAAAATTCTGTATTGCATTTGATAGCATATAAGATGCCCTTAAAGACGGTGGTATCGCTGCATCGATAAGTGTAAGGCCGCCAGTGTTGCTGACATTTTATATAGTAGTTAGCAACTCCAGAAGACGTCTTTTTCTTAGGTTTTTGCCTGTTTTTGCCGAACTTTGCCGACCGTTAGAAAATTCTGTATTGCATTACATAGCTTATAAGATGCTCTTAAAGACGGTGGTATCGCTGCACCGATAGATGTAAGGACGCCAGAGTTATTGACATTTTATGTGGTAGTTACCAACTCCAGAAGGTGTCTTTTTCTTAGGTTTTGACCTATTTTTGCCGAACTTTGCAGACCGTTAGAACAATTCTGTATTGCATTTGATAGCATATAAGATGCCCTTAAAGACGGTGGTATCGCTGCATCGATAAGTGTAAGGCCGCCAGTGTTGCTGACATTTTATATAGTAGTTAGCAACTCCAGAAAACCTCTTTTTCTTAGGTTTTTGCCTGTTTTTGCCGAACTTTGCCGACCGTTAGAAAAATTCTGTATTGCATTACATAGCTTATAAGATGCTCTTAAAGACGGTGGTATCGCTGCATCGATAGGTCTAAGGACGACAGAGTTATTGACATTTTATATAGTAGCTACCAACTCCAGAAGGTGACTTTTTCTTAGGTTTTTGACCTATTTTTGCCGAACTTTACAGACCGTTAGAAAAATTCTGTATTGCATTTGATAGCATATAAGATGCCCTTAAAGACGGTGGTATCGCTGCACCGATAGGTGTAAGGACGCCAGAGTTATTGACATTTTATATAGTAGTTACCAACTCCAGAAGGTGTCTTTTTTTAGGTTTTGACCTATTTTTGCCGAACTTTGCAGACCGTTAGAACAATTCTGTGCTGCATTTAATAGCGTACATGATGCCCTTAAAGATGGTGGTATCGCTGCATCGATAGGTCTAGGGACGACAGAGTTATTGACATTTTATATAGTAGTTAGCAACTCAAGAAGGCGTCTTTTTCTTAGGTTTGACCTATTTTTGCCGAACTTTGCAGACCGTTAGAAAAATTCTGTATTGCATTTGATAGCTGATAAGATGCCCTTAAAGACGGTGGTATCGCTGCACCGATATGTGTAAGGACGCCAGAGTTATTGCCATTTTATATTGTAGTTAGCAACTCAAGAAGGCGTCTTTTTCTTAGGTTTTGACCTATTTTTGCCGAACTTTGCAGACCGTTAGAAAAATTCTGTATTGCATTTAATAACTGATAAGATGCCCTTAAAAACGGTTGTACCGCTGCATCGATAGGTCTAAGGACGACAGAGTTATTGACATTTTATATAGTAGTTAGCAAATCAAGAACGCGTCTTTTTCTTAGGTTTTGACCTATTTTTGCCGAACTTTGCAGACCGTTAGAAAAATTCTGTATTGCATTTGGTAGCTGATAGATGCCCTTAAAAACGGTTGTACCGCTGCATCGATAGGTCTAAGGACGACAGAGTTATTGACATTTTATATAGTAGTTAGCAAATCAATAAGGCGTCTTTTTCTTAGGTTTTGACCTATTTTTGCCGAACTTTGCAGACCGTTAGAAAAATTCTGTATTGCATTTGATAGCATATAAGATGCCCTTAAAGACGGTGGTATCGCTGCACCGATAGGTGTACGGATGCCAGAGTTATTGGCATTTTATATAGTAGTTACCAACTCAAGAAGGCGTCTTTTTCTTAGGTTTTGACCTATTTTTGCCGAACTTTGCAGACCGTTAGAAAAATTCTGTATTGCATTTGATAGCATATAAGATGCCCTTAAAGACGGTGGTATCGCTGCACCGATAGGTGTAAGGATGCCAGAGTTATTGGCATTTTATATACATAGTAGTTACCAACTCAAGAAGGCGTCTTTTTCTTAGGTTTTGACCTATTTTTGCTGAACTTTGCAGACCGTTAGAAAAATTCTGTATTGCATTTGATAGCTGATAAGATGCTCTTAAAAACGGTTGTACCGCTGCATCGATAGGTCTAAGGACGACAGAGTTATTGACATTTTATATAGTAGTTAGCAAATCAATAAGGCGTCTTTTTCTTAGGTTTTGACCTATTTTTGCCGAACTTTGCAGACCGTTAGAAAAATTCTGTATTGCATTTGATAGCATATAAGATGCCCTTAAAGACGGTGGTATCGCTGCACCGATAGGTGTAAGGATGCCAGAGTTATTGGCATTTTATATAGTAGTTACCAACTCAAGAAGGCGTCTTTTTCTTAGGTTTTGACCTATTTTTGCCGAACTTTGCAGACCGTTGGAAAAATTCTGTATTGCATTTGATAGCATATAAGATGCCCTTAAAGACGGTGGTATCGCTGCACCGATAGGTGTAAGGATGCCAGAGTTATTGGCATTTTATATACATAGTAGTTACCAACTCCAGAAGGTGTCTTTTTCTTAGGTTTTGACCTATTTTTGCCGAACTTTGCAGACCGTTAGAAAAATTCTGTATTGCATTTAATAGCTTATAAGATGCCCTTAAAGACGGTTGTATCGCTGCATCGATAGGTCTAAGGACGACAGAGTTATTGACATTTTATATAGTAGTTAGCAAGTCAAGAAGGCGTCTTTTTCTAGGTTTTGACCTATTTTTGCCGAACTTTGCAGACCGTTAGAAAAATTGTGTATCGCATTTGATAGCATATATGTAAGATGCCCTTAAAGATGGTGCTATCGCTGCACCGATAGGTGTAAGGACGCCAGAGTTATTGACATTTAATATAGTAGTTAGCAACTCAAGAAGGCGTCTTTATATTAGGTCTTGACCTATTTTTGCCGAACTTTGCAGACCGTTAGAAAAATTCTGTATTGCATTTAATAGCTTATAAGATGCTCTTAAAGACGGTGGTATCGCTGCGTCGATAAGTGTAAGGCCGCCAGTGTTGCTGACATTTTATATAGTACTTAGCAACTCCAGAAGACGTCTTTTTCTTAGGTTTTTGCCTGTTTTTGCCGAACTTTGCAGACCATTAGAACAATTCTGTATTGTATTTGATAGCATATAAGATGTCCTTAAAGACGGTGGTATCGCTGCACCGATAGGTGTAAGGACGCCAGAGTTATTGACATTTTATATGGTAGTTACCAACTCCAGAAGGTGTCTTTTTCTTAGGTTTTGACCTATTTTTGCCGAACTTTGCAGACCGTTAGAACAATTCTGTATTGCATTTGATAGCATATAAGATGCCCTTAAAGACAGTGATATCGCTGCACCGATAGGTGTAAGGACGCCAGAGTTATTGACATTTTATATGGTAGTTACCAACTCCAGAAGGTGTCTTTTTCTTAGGTTTTGACCTATTTTTCCGAACTTTGCAGACCGTTAGAACAATTCTGTATTGTATTTGATAGCATATAAGATGCCCTTAAAGACGGTGGTATCGCTGCATCGATAAGTGTAAGGCCGCCAGTGTTGCTGACATTTTATATAGTAGTTAGCAACTCCAGAAGACGTCTTTTTCTTAGGTTTTTGCCTGTTTTTGCCGAACTTTGCAGACCGTTAGAAAATTCTGTATTGCATTTCATAGCTTATAAGATGCTCTTAAAGACGGTGGTATCGCTGCATCGACAGGTCTAAGGACGACAGAGTTATTGACATTTTATATAGTAGTTAGCAACTCAAGAAGGCGTCTTTTTCTCAGGTTTTGACCTATTTTTGCCGAACTTTGCAGAACTTTAGAAAAATTCTGTATTGCATTTGATAGCACATAAGGTGGCCTTAAAAACGTTGGTATCGCTGCACCAATAGGTGTTAGGACGCCAGAGTTATTGACATTTTATATAGTAGCTACCAACTCCAGAAGGTGACTTTTTCTTAGGTTTTGACCTATTTTTGCCGAACTTTGCAGACCGTTAGAACAATTCTGTGTTGCATTTAATAGCATCATATAAGATGCTCTTAAAGATGGTGGTAATCGCTGCACCGATAGGTGTAAGGACGCCAGAGTTATTTACATTTTATATGGTAGTTACCTACTCCAGAAGGTGTCTTTTTCTTAGGTTTTGACCTATTTTTGCCGAACTTTGCAGACCGTTAGAACAATTCTGTATTGTATTTGATAGCATATAAGATGCCCTTAAAGACGGTGGTATCGCTGCACCGATAGATGTAAGGACGCCAGAGTTATTGACATTTTATGTGGTAGTTACCAACTCTAGAAGGTGTCTTTTTCTTAGGTTTTGACCTATTTTTGCCGAACTTTGCAGACCGTTAGAACAATTCTGTATTGCATTTGATAGCATATAAGATGCTCTTAAAGACGGTGGTATCGCTGCATCGATAAGTGTAAGGCCGCCAGTGTTGCTGACATTTTATATAGTAGTTAGCAACTCCAGAAGGACGTCTTTTTCTTAGGTTTTTGCCTGTTTTTGCCGAACTTTGCCGACCGTTAGAAAAATTCTGTATTGCATTTCATAGCTTATAAGATGCTCTTAAAGACGGTGGTATCGCTGCATCGATAGGTCTAAGGACGACAGAGTTATTGACATTTTATATAGTAGTTAGCAACTCAAGAAGGCGTCTTTTTCTCAGGTTTTGACCTATTTTTGCCGAACTTGGCAGACCTTTAGAAAATTCTGTATTGCATTTGATAGCACATAAGGTGGCTTAAAAACGGTGGTAATCGCTGCACCGATAGGTGTAAGGACGCCAGAGTTATTGACATTTTATATAGTAGTTACCAACTTCAGAAGGTGACTTTTTCTTAGGTTTTGACCTATTTTTGCCGAACTTTGCAGACCGTTAGAACAATTCTGTGTTGCATTTAATAGCATATAAGATGCTCTTAAAGATGGTGGTATCGCTGCATCGATAGGTGTAATGACGCCAGAGTTATTGACATTTTATATAGTAGTTACCAACTCCAGAAGGTGTCTTTTTCTTAGGTTTGGACCTATTTTTGCCGAACTTTGCAGACCGTTAGAACAATTCTGTGTTGCATTTAATAGCATATAAGATGCTCTTAAAGATGGTGGTATCGCTGCATCGATAGGTCTAAGGACGACAGAGTTATTGACATTTTATATAGTAGTTGGCAACTCAAGAAGGCGTCTTTTTCTTAGGTTTTGACCTATTATTGCCGCACTCTGCAGACCGTTGGAAAAATTCTGTATTGCATTTAATAGCTTATAAGATGCCCTTAAAGACGGTGGTATCGCTTTGTCGATAGGTCTAAGGCGACAGAGTTATTGACATTTTATATAGTAGTTAGCAACTCAAGAAGGCGTCTTTTTCTTAGGTTTTGACCTATTTTTGCCGAACTTTGCAGACCTTTAGAAAAATTCTGTATTGCATTTGATAGCATATAAGATGCCCTTAAAGACGGTGGTATCGCTGCACCGTTAGGTGTAAGGATGCCATAGTTATTGACATTTTATATAGTAGTTACCAACTCCAGAAGATGTCTTTTTCTTAGGTTTTGACCTATTTTTGCCGAACTTTGCAGACCGTTAGAAAAATTCTGTATTGCATTTGATAGCATATAAGATGCACTTAAAGACGGTGGTATCGCTGCACCGATAGGTGTAAGGACGCCAGAGTTATTGACATTTTATATGGTAGTTACCAACTCCAGAAGGTGTCTTTTTCTTAGGTTTTGACCTATTTTTGCCGTACTTTGCAGACCGTTAGAAAAATTCTGTATTGCTTTTAATAGCTTATAAGATGCCCTTAAAGACGGTGGTATCGCTGCGTCGATAAGTGTAAGGCCGCCAGTGTTGCTGACATTTTATATAGTACTTAGCAACTCCAGAAGACGTCTTTTTCTTAGGTTTTTGCCTGTTTTTGCCGAACTTTGCAGACCATTAGAACAATTCTGTATTGTATTTGATAGCATATAAGATGTCCTTAAAGACGGTGGTATCGCTGCACCGATAGGTGTAAGGACGCCAGAGTTATTGACATTTTATATGGTAGTTACCAACTCCAGAAGGTGTCTTTTTCTTAGGTTTTGACCTATTTTTGCCGAACTTTGCAGACCGTTAGAACAATTCTGTATTGCATTTGATAGCATATAAGATGCCCTTAAAGACAGTGATATCGCTGCACCGATGGGTGTAAGGACGCCAGAGTTATTGACATTTTATATGGTAGTTACCAACTCCAGAAGGTGTCTTTTTCTTAGGTTTTGACCTATTTTTCCGAACTTTGCAGACCGTTAGAACAATCCTGTATTGTATTTGATAGCATATAAGATGCCCTTAAAGACGGTGGTATCGCTGCATCGATAAGTGTAAGGCCGCCAGTGTTGCTGACATTTTATATAGTAGTTAGCAACTCCAGAAGACGTCTTTTTCTTAGGTTTTTGCCTGTTTTTGCCGAACTTTGCAGACCGTTAGAAAATTCTGTATTGCATTTCATAGCTTATAAGATGCTCTTAAAGACGGTGGTATCGCTGCATCGATAGGTCTAAGGACGACAGAGTTATTGACATTTTATATAGTAGTTAGCAACTCAAGAAGGCGTCTTTTTCTCAGGTTTTGACCTATTTTTGCCGAACTTTGCAGAACTTTAGAAAAATTCTGTATTGCATTTGATAGCACATAAGGTGGCCTTAAAAACGTTGGTATCGCTGCACCAATAGGTGTAAGGACGCCAGAGTTATTGACATTTTATATAGTAGCTACCAACTCCAGAAGGTGACTTTTTCTTAGGTTTTGACCTATTTTTGCCGAACTTTGCAGACCGTTAGAACAATTCTGTGTTGCATTTAATAGCATATAAGATGCTCTTAAAGATGGTGGTATCGCTGCATCGATAGGTGTAATGACGCCAGAGTTATTGACATTTTATATAGTAGTTACCAACTCCAGAAGGTGTCTTTTTCTTAGGTTTGGACCTATTTTTGCCGAACTTTGCAGACCGTTAGAACAATTCTGTGTTGCATTTAATAGCATATAAGATGCTCTTAAAGATGGTGGTATCGCTGCACCGATAGGTGTAAGGACGCCAGAGTTATTTACATTTTATATGGTAGTTACGTACTCCAGAAGGTGTCTTTTTCTTAGGTTTTGACCTATTTTTGCCGAACTTTGCAGACCGTTAGAACAATTCTGTATTGTATTTGATAGCATATAAGATGCCCTTAAAGACGGTGGTATCGCTGCACCGATAGATGTAAGGACGCCAGAGTTATTGACATTTTATGTGGTAGTTACCAACTCTAGAAGGTGTCTTTTTCTTAGGCTTTGACCTATTTTTGCCGAACTTTGCAGACCGTTAGAACAATTCTGTATTGCATTTGATAGCATATAAGATGCCCTTAAAGACGGTGGTATCGCTGCATCGATAAGTGTAAGGCCGCCAGTGTTGCTGACATTTTATATAGTAGTTAGCAATTCCAGAAGACGTCTTTTTCTTAGGTTTTTGCCTGTTTTTGCCGAACTTTGCCGACCGTTAGAAAAATTCTGTATTGCATTTCATAGCTTATAAGATGCTCTTAAAGACGGTGGTATCGCTGCATCGATAGGTCTAAGGACGACAGAGTTATTGACATTTTATATAGTAGTTAGCAACTCAAGAAGGCGTCTTTTTCTCAGGTTTTGACCTATTTTTGCCGAACTTGGCAGACCCTTAGAAAAATTCTGTATTGCATTTGATAGCACATAAGGTGGCTTAAAAACGGTGGTATCGCTGCACCGATAGGTGTAAGGACGCCAGAGTTATTGACATTTTATATAGTAGTTACCAACTTCAGAAGGTGACTTTTTCTTAGGTTTTGACCTATTTTTGCCGAACTTTGCAGACCGTTAGAACAATTCTGTGTTGCATTTAATAGCATATAAGATGCTCTTAAAGATGGTGGTATCGCTGCATCGATAGGTGTAATGACGCCAGAGTTATTGACATTTTATATAGTAGTTACCAACTCCAGAAGGTGTCTTTTTCTTAGGTTTGGACCTATTTTTGCCGAACTTTGCAGACCGTTAGAACAATTCTGTGTTGCATTTAATAGCATATAAGATGCTCTTAAAGATGGTGGTATCGCTGCATCGATAGGTCTAAGGACGACAGAGTTATTGACATTTTATATAGTAGTTGGCAACTCAAGAAGGCGTCTTTTTCTTAGGTTTTGACCTATTATTGCCGCACTCTGCAGACCGTTGGAAAAATTCTGTATTGCATTTAATAGCTTATAAGATGCCCTTAAAGACGGTGGTATCGCTTCGTCGATAGGTCTAAGGCGACAGAGTTATTGACATTTTATATAGTAGTTAGCAACTCAAGAAGGCGTCTTTTTCTTAGGTTAGACCTATTTTTGCCGAACTTTGCAGACCTTTAGAAAAATTCTGTATTGCATTTGATAGCACATAAGATGCCCTTAAAGACGGTGGTATCGCTGCACCGTTAGGTGTAAGGATGCCATAGTTATTGACATTTTATATAGTAGTTACCAACTCCAGAAGATGTCTTTTTCTTAGGTTTTGACCTATTTTTGCCGAACTTTGCAGACCGTCAGAAAAATTCTGTATTGCATTTGATAGCATATAAGATGCACTTAAAGACGGTGGTATCGCTGCACCGATAGGTGTAAGGACGCCAGAGTTATTGACATTTTATATGGTAGTTACCAACTCCAGAAGGTGTCTTTTTCTTAGGTTTTGACCTATTTTTGCCGTACTTTGCAGACCGTTAGAAAAATTCTGTATTGCTTTTAATAGCTTATAAGATGCCCTTAAAGACGGTTGTATCGCTGCATCGATAGGTCTAACGACGACAAAGTTATTGACATTTTATATTGTAGTTAGCAACTCAAGAAGGCGTCTTTTTCTTAGGTTTTGACCTATTTTTGCCGAACTTTGCAGACCGTTAGAACAATTCTGTATTGCATTTGATAGCATATAAGATGCCCTTAAAGACGGTGGTATCGCTGCATCGATAAGTGTAAGGCCGCCAGTGTTGCTGACATTTTATATAGTAGTTAGCAACTCCAGAAGACGTCTTTTTCTTAGGTTTTTGCCTGTTTTTGCCGAACTTTGCCGACCGTTAGAAAAATTCTGTATTGCATTTCATAGCTTATAAGATGCTCTTAAAGACGGTGGTATCGCTGCATCGATAGGTCTAAGGACGACAGAGTTATTGACATTTTATATAGTAGTTAGCAACTCAAGAAGGCGTCTTTTTCTCAGGTTTTGACCTATTTTTGCCGAACTTGGCAGACCTTTAGAAAAATTCTGTATTGCATTTGATAGCACATAAGGTGGCTTAAAAACGGTGGTATCGCTGCACCGATAGGTGTAAGGACGCCAGAGTTATTGACATTTTATATAGTAGTTACCAACTTCAGAAGGTGACTTTTTCTTAGGTTTTGACCTATTTTTGCCGAACTTTGCAGACCGTTAGAACAATTCTGTGTTGCATTTAATAGCATATAAGTTGCTCTTAAAGATGGTGGTATCGCTGCATCGATAGGTGTAATGACGCCAGAGTTATTGACATTTTATATAGTAGTTACCAACTCCAGAAGGTGTCTTTTTCTTAGGTTTGGACCTATTTTTGCCGAACTTTGCAGACCGTTAGAACAATTCTGTGTTGCATTTAATAGCATATAAGATGCTCTTAAAGATGGTGGTATCGCTGCATCGATAGGTCTAAGGACGACAGAGTTATTGACATTTTATATAGTAGTTGGCAACTCAAGAAGGCGTCTTTTTCTTAGGTTTTGACCTATTATTGCCGCACTCTGCAGACCGTTGGAAAAATTCTGTATTGCATTTAATAGCTTATAAGATGCCCTTAAAGACGGTGGTATCGCTTCGTCGATAGGTCTAAGGCGACAGAGTTATTGACATTTTATATAGTAGTTAGCAACTCAAGAAGGCGTCTTTTTCTTAGGTTTTGACCTATTTTTGCTGAACTTTGCAGACCTTTAGAAAAATTCTGTATTGCATTTGATAGCACATAAGATGCCCTTAAAGACGGTGTATCGCTGCACCGTTAGGTGTAAGGATGCCATAGTTATTGACATTTTATATAGTAGTTACCAACTCCAGAAGATGTCTTTTTCTTAGGTTTTGACCTATTTTTGCCGAACTTTGCAGACCGTTAGAAAAATTCTGTATTGCATTTGATAGCATATAAGATGCACTTAAAGACGGTGGTATCGCTGCACCGATAGGTGTAAGGACGCCAGAGTTATTGACATTTTATATGGTAGTTACCAACTCCAGAAGGTGTCTTTTTCCTAGGTTTTGACCTATTTTTGCCGTACTTTGCAGACCGTTAGAAAAATTCTGTATTGCTTTTAATAGCTTATAAGATGCCCTTAAAGACGGTTGTATCGCTGCATCGATAGGTCTAACGACGACAAAGTTATTGACATTTTATATTGTAGTAAGCAACTCAAGAAGGCGTCTTTTTCTTAGGCTTTGACCTATTTTTGCCGAACTTTGCTGACCGTTAGAAAAATTCTGTATTGCATTTGATAGCATATAAGATGGCCTTAAAGACGGTGGTATCGTTGCACCGATAGGTGTAATGACGCCAGAGTTATTGACATTTTATATAGTAGTTACCAACTCCAGATGGTGCCTTTTTCTTAGGTTTTGACCTATTTTTGCTGAACTTTGGAGACCGTTAGAAAAATTCCGTATTGCATTTATTAGCTTATAAGATGCCCTTAAAGACGGTGGTATCGCTGCACCGATAGATGTAAGGACGCCAGAGTTATTGACATTTTATATGGTAGTTACCAACTGCGGAAGGTGTCTTTTTCTTAGATTTTGACTTATTTTTGCCGAACTTTGCATTCCGTTAGAACGATTCTGTATTGCATTTGATAGTATATAAGATGCCCTTAAAGACGTCGATTAAGATGCTCTTAAAGATGGTGGTATCGCTGCATCGATAGGTGTAATGACGCCAGAGTTATTGACATTTTATATAGTAGTTACCAACTCCAGAAGGTGTCTTTTTCTTAGGTTTGGACCTATTTTTGCCGAACTTTGCAGACCGTTAGAACAATTCTGTGTTGCATTTAATAGCATATAAGATGCTCTTAAAGATGGTGGTATCGCTGCACCGATAGATGTAAGGACGCCAGAGTTATTTACATTTTATATGGTAGTTACGTACTCCAGAAGGTGTTCTTAGGTTTTGACCTATTTTTGCCGAACTTTGCAGACCGTTAGAACAATTCTGTATTGTATTTGATAGCATATAAGATGCCCTTAAAGACGGTGGTATCGCTGCACCGATAGATGTAAGGACGCCAGAGTTATTGACATTTTATGTGGTAGTTACCAACTCTAGAAGGTGTCTTTTTCTTAGGTTTTGACCTATTTTTGCCGAACTTTGCAGACCGTTAGAACAATTCTGTATTGCATTTGATAGCATATAAGATGCCCTTAAAGACGGTGGTATCGCTGCATCGATAAGTGTAAGGCCGCCAGTGTTGCTGACATTTTATATAGTAGTTAGCAACTCCAGAAGACGTCTTTTTCTTAGGTTTTTGCCTGTTTTTGCCGAACTTTGCCGACCGTTAGAAAAATTCTGTATTGCATTTCATAGCTTATAAGATGCTCTTAAAGACGGTGGTATCGCTGCATCGATAGGTCTAAGGACGACAGAGTTATTGACATTTTATATAGTAGTTAGCAACTCAAGAAGGCGTCTTTTTCTCAGGTTTTGACCTATTTTTGCCGAACTTGGCAGACCTTTAGAAAAATACTGTATTGCATTTGATAGCACATAAGGTGGCTTAAAAACGGTGGTATCGCTGCACCGATAGGTGTAAGGACGCCAGAGTTATTGACATTTTATATAGTAGTTACCAACTTCAGAAGGTGACTTTTTCTTAGGTTTTGACCTATTTTTGCCGAACTTTGCAGACCGTTAGAACAATTCTGTGTTGCATTTAATAGCATATAAGATGCTCTTAAAGATGGTGGTATCTCTGCATCGATAGGTGTAATGACGCCAGAGTTATTGACATTTTATATAGTAGTTACCAACTCCAGAAGGTGTCTTTTTCTTAGGTTTGGACCTATTTTTGCCGAACTTTGCAGACCGTTAGAACAATTCTGTTTTGCATTTAATAGCATATAAGATGCTCTTAAAGATGGTGGTATCGCTGCATCGATAGGTCTAAGGACGACAGAGTTATTGACATTTTATATAGTAGTTGGCAACTCAAGAAGGCGTCTTTTTCTTAGGTTTTGACCTATTATTGCCGCACTCTGCAGACCGTTGGAAAAATTCTGTATTGCATTTAATAGCTTATAAGATGCCCTTAAAGACGGTGGTATCGCTTCGTCGATAGGTCTAAGGCGACAGAGTTATTGACATTTTATATAGTAGCTAGCAACTCAAGAAGGCGTCTTTTTCTTAGGTTTTGACCTATTTTTGCCGAACTTTGCAGACCTTTAGAAAAATTCTGTATTGCATTTGATAGCACATAAGATGCCCTTAAAGACGGTGTATCGCTGCACCGTTAGGTGTAAGGATGCCATAGTTATTGACATTTTATATAGTAGTTACCAACTCCAGAAGATGTCTTTTTCTTAGGTTTTGACCTATTTTTGCCGAACTTTGCAGACCGTTAGAAAAATTCTGTATTGCATTTGATAGCATATAAGATGCACTTAAAGACGGTGGTATCGCTGCACCGATAGGTGTAAGGACGCCAGAGTTATTGACATTTTATATGGTAGTTACCAACTCCAGAAGGTGTCTTTTTCCTAGGTTTTGACCTATTTTTGCCGTACTTTGCAGACCGTTAGAAAAATTCTGTATTGCTTTTAATAGCTTATAAGATGCCCTTAAAGACGGTTGTATCGCTGCATCGATAGGTCTAACGACGACAAAGTTATTGACATTTTATATTGTAGTAAGCAACTCAAGAAGGCGTCTTTTTCTTAGGCTTTGACCTATTTTTGCCGAACTTTGCTGACCGTTAGAAAAATTCTGTATTGCATTTGATAGCATATAAGATGGCCTTAAAGACGGTGGTATCGTTGCACCGATAGGTGTAATGACGCCAGAGTTATTGACATTTTATATAGTAGTTACCAACTCCAGATGGTGCCTTTTTCTTAGGTTTTGACCTATTTTTGCTGAACTTTGGAGACCGTTAGAAAAATTCCGTATTGCATTTATTAGCTTATAAGATGCCCTTAAAGACGGTGGTATCGCTGCACCGATAGATGTAAGGACGCCAGAGTTATTGACATTTTATATGGTAGTTACCAACTGCGGAAGGTGTCTTTTTCTTAGGTTTTGACTTATTTTTGCCGAACTTTGCATTCCGTTAGAACGATTCTGTATTGCATTTGATAGTATATAAGATGCCCTTAAAGACGGCGGTATCGCTGCACCAATAGGTGTAAGGACGCCAGAGTTATTGACATTTTATATAGTAGTTACCAACTCCAGAAGGTGACTTTTTCTTAGGTTTTGACCTATTTTTGCCGAACTTTGCAGACCGTTAGAACAATTCTGTATTGCATTTGATACCATATAAGATGCCCTTAAAGACGGTGGTATCGCTGCACCGATAGGTGTAAGGACGCCAGAGTTATTGACATTTTATATGGTAGTTACCAACTCCAGAAGGAGTCTTTTTCTTAGGTTTTGACCTATTTTTGCCGAACTTTGCAGACCGCTAGAAAAATTGTGTATCGCATTTGATAGCATATAAGATGCCCTTAAAGACGGTACTATCGCTGCACCGATAGGTGTAAGGACGCCAGAGTTATTCACATTTTATATAGTAGTTAGCAACTCAAGAAGGCGTCTTTTTCTCAGGCTTTGACCTATTTTTGCCGAACTTTGCAGACCATTAGAAAAATTCTGTATTGCATTTGATAGCCTATAAGATGCCCTTAAAGACGGTGGTATCGCTGCATCGATAGGTGTAATGACGCCAGAGTTATTGACATTTAATATAGTAGTTAGCAACTCAAGAAGGCGTCTTTTTCTCAGGTTTTGAAATATTTTTGCCGAACTTTGCAGACCATTAGAAAAATTCTGTATTGCATTTGATAGCTTATAAGATGCCCTTAAAGACGGTGGTATCGCTGCATCGATAAGTGTAAGGCCGCCAGTGTTGCTGACATTTTATATAGTAGTTAGCAACTCCAGAAGACGTCTTTTTCTTAGGTTTTTGCCTGTTTGCTCTTAAAGACGGTGGTATCGCTTCATCGATAGGTCTAAGGACGACAGAGTTATTGACCTTTTATATAGTAGTTAGCAACTCAAGAAGGCGTCTTTTTCTCAGGTTTTGACCTATTTTTGCCGAACTTTGCAGACCTTTAGAAAAATTCTGTATTGCATTTGATAGCATATAAGGTGGCCTTAAAAACGGTGGTATCGATAGGTGTAAGGACGCCAGAGTTATTGACATTTTATATAGTAGTTAGCAACTCGAGAAGGCGTCTTTTTCTCAGGTTTTGACCTATTTTTGCCGAACTTTGCAGACCTTTAGAAAAATTCTGTATTGCATTTGATAGCATATAAGGTGGTATCGATAGGTGTAAGGACGCCAGAGTTATTGACATTTTATATAGTAGTTACCAACTCCAGAAGGCGTCTTTTTTTTAGGTTTTGACCCATTTTTGCCTAACTTTGCAGACCGTTAGAAAAATTCTGTATTGTTTTTAACAGCTTATAAGATGACCTTAAAGACGGTTGTATCGCTGCATCGATAAGTGTAAGGCCGCCAGTGTTGCTGACATTTTATATAGTAGTTAGCAACTCCAGAAGACGTCGTTTTCTTAGGTTTTTGCCTGTTTTTGCCGAACTTTGCAGACCGTTAGAAAAATTCTGTATTGCATTTGATAGCTTATAAGATGCTCTTAAAGACCGTGGTATCGCTGCATCGATAGGTGTAATGACGCCAGAGTTATTGACATTTTATATAGTAGTTAGCAACTCAAGAAGGCGTCTTTTCTTAGGTTTTGACCTATTTTTGCCGAACTTTGCAGACCGTTAGAAAAATTCTGTATTGCATTTAATAGCTTATAGGATGCCCTTAAAGACGGTGGTATCGCTTCATCGATAAGTGTAAGGCCGCCAGTGTTGCTGACATTTTATATAGTAGTTAGCAACTCCAGAAGACGTCTTTTTCTTAGGTTTTTGCCTGTTTTTGCCGAACTTTGCAGACCGTTAGAAAAATTCTGTATTGCAATTGATAGCATATAAGGTGGCCTTAAAAACTGTGGTATCGCTGCACCGATAGGTGTAAGGACGCCAGAGTTATTGACATTTTATATAGTAGTTACCAACTCCAGAAGGTGATTTTTTTTTGAGTTTTTGCCGAACTTTGCAGACCGTTAGAAAAATTCTGTATTGCATTTGATAGCTTATAAAATGCTCTTAAAGACGGTGGTATCGCTTCATCGATAGGTCTAAGGACGACAGAGTTATTGACATTTTATATAGTAGTTACAAACTCAAGAAGGCGTCTTTTTCTCAGGTTTTGACCTATTTTTGCCGAACTTTGCAGACCTTTAGAAAAATTCTGTATTGCATTTGATAGCATATAAGGTGGCCTTAAAAACGGTGGTATCGCTGCACCGATAGGTGTAAGGACGCCAGAGCTATTGACATTTTATATAGTAGTTACCAACTCCAGAACTTGTCTTTTTTTTAGGTTTTGAATTATTTTTGCCGAACTTTGCAGACCGTTAGAACAATTCTGTGTTGCATTTAATAGCATACAAGATGCCCTTAAAGATGGTGGTATCGCTGCATCGATAGGTCTAAGGACGACAGAGTTATTGACATTTTATATAGTAGTTAGCAACTCAAGAAGGCGTCTTTTTCTTAGGTTTGACCTATTTTTGCCGAACTTTGCAGACCGTTAGAAAAATTCTGTATTGCATTTGATAGCTGATAAGATGCCCTTAAAGACGGTGGTATCGCTGCACCGATATGTGTAAGGACGCCAGAGTTATTGCCATTTTATTTTGTAGTTAGCAACTCAAGAAGGCGTCTTTTTCTTAGGTTTTGACCTATTTTTGCCGAACTTTGCAGACCGTTAGAAAAATTCTGTATTGCTTTTAATAGCTTATAAGATGACCTTAAAGACGGTTGTATCGCTGCATCGATAGGTCTAACGACGACAAAGTTATTGACATTTTATTTTGTAGTTAGCAACTCTAGAAGACGTCTTTTTCTTAGGCTTTGACCTATTTTTGCCGAACTTTGCTGACCGTTAGAAAAATTCTGTATTGCATTTGATAGCATATAAGATGGCCTTAAAGACGGTGGTAGCGTTGCACCGATAGGTGTAATGACGCCAGATTTATTGACATTTTATATAGCAGTTGCCAACTCCAGATGGTGCCTTTTTCTTAGGTTTTGACCTATTTTGGCTGAACTTTGGAGACCGTTAGAAAAATTCTGTATTGCAATTATTAGCTTATAAGATGCCCTTAAAGACGGTGGTATCGCTGCACCGATAGGTGTAAGGACGCCAGAGTTATTGACATTTTATATGGTAGTTACCAACTCCAGAAGGTGTCTTTTTCTTAGGTTTTGACCTATTTTTGCCGAACTTTGCAGACCGTTAGAAAAATTCTGTATTGCATTTAATAACTGATAAGATGCCCTTAAAAACGGTTGAACCGCTACATCGGTAGGTCCAAGGACGACAGAGTTATTGACATTTTATATAGTAGTTAGCAAATCAAGAAGGCGTCTTTTTCTTAGGTTTGACCTATTTTTGCCGAACTTTGCAGACCGTTAGAACAATTCTGTATTGTATTTGATAGCATATAAGATGCCCTTAAAGACGGTGGTATCGCTGCACCGATAGATGTAAGGACGCCAGAGTTATTGACATTTTATGTGGTAGTTACCAACTCCAGAAGGTGTCTTTTTCTTAGGTTTTGACCTATTTTTGCCGAACTTTGCAGACCGTTAGAACAATTCTGTATTGCATTTGATAGCATATAAGATGCCCTTAAAGACGGTGGTATCGCTGCATCGATAAGTGTAAGGCCGCCAGTGTTGCTGACATTTTATATAGTAGTTAGCAACTCCAGAAGACGTCTTTTTCTTAGGTTTTTGCCTGTTTTTGCCGAACTTTGGAGACCGTTAGAAAAATTCTGTATTGCATTTCATAGCTTATAAGATG
Source organism: Merodon equestris (assembly GCA_958301585.1). Lineage (NCBI taxonomy): Eukaryota > Metazoa > Arthropoda > Insecta > Diptera > Syrphidae > Merodon > Merodon equestris. The sequence goes on along the minus strand of OY284416.1, from coordinate 75,350,719 downwards.
CTCTTAAAGACGGTGGTATCGCTGCATCGATAGGTCTAAGGACGACAGAGTTATTGACATTTTATATAGTAGTTAGCAACTCAAGAAGGCGTCTTTTTCTCAGGTTTTGACCTATTTTTGCCGAACTTTGCAGAACTTTAGAAAAATTCTGTATTGCATTTGATAGCACATAAGGTGGCCTTAAAAACGGTGGTATCGCTGCACCAATAGGTGTAAGGACGCCAGAGTTATTGACATTTTATATAGTAGCTACCAACTCCAGAAGGTGACTTTTTCTTAGGTTTTGACCTATTTTTGCCGAACTTTGCAGACCGTTAGAACAATTATGTGTTGCATTTAATAGCATATAAGATGCTCTTAAAGATGGTGGTATCGCTGCACCGATGGGTGTAAGGACGCCAGAGTTATTTACATTTTATATGGTAGTTACCAACTCCAGAAGGTGTCTTTTTCTTAGGTTTTGACCTATTTTTGCCGAACTTTGCAGACCGTTAGAACAATTCTGTATTGTATTTGAAGCATATAAGATGCCCTTAAAGACGGTGGTATCGCTGCACCGATAGATTTAAGGACGCCAGAGTTATTGACATTTTATGTGGTAGTTACCAACTCCAGAAGGTGTCTTTTTCTTAGGTTTTGACCTATTTTTGCCGAACTTTGCAGACCGTTAGAACAATTCTGTATTGCATTTGATAGCATATAAGATGCCCTTAAAGACGGTGGTATCGCTGCATCGATAAGTGTAAGGCCGCCAGTGTTGCTGACATTTTATATAGTAGTTAGCAACTCCAGAAGACGTCTTTTTCTTAGGTTTTTGCCTGTTTTTGCCGAACTTTGCCGACCGTTAGAAAAATTCTGTATTGCATTTCATAGCTTATAAGATGCTCTTAAAGACGGTGGTATCGCTGCATCGATAGGTCTAAGGACGACAGAGTTATTTACATTTTATATAGTAGTTAGCAGCTCAAGAAGGCGTCTTTTTCTCAGGTTTTGACCTATTTTTGCCGAACTTTGCAGACCTTTAGAAAAATTCTGTATTGCATTTGATAGCACATAAGGTGGCTTAAAAACGGTGGTATCGCTGCACCGATAGGTGTAAGGACGCCAGAGTTATTGACATTTTATATAGTAGTTACCAACTTCAGAAGGTGACTTTTTCTTAGGTTTTGACCTATTTTTGCCGAACTTTGCAGACCGTTAGAACAATTCTGTGTTGCATTTAATAGCATATAAGATGCTCTTAAAGATGGTGGTATCGCTGCATCGATAGGTGTAATGACGCCAGAGTTATTGACATTTTATATAGTAGTTACCAACTCCAGAAGGTGTCTTTTTCTTAGGTTTGGACCTATTTTTGCCGAACTTTGCAGACCGTTAGAACAATTCTGTGTTGCATTTAACAGCATATAAGATGCTCTTAAAGATGGTGGTATCGCTGCATCGATAGGTCTAAGGACGACAGAGTTATTGACATTTTATATAGTAGTTAGCAACTCAAGAAGGCGTCTTTTTCTTAGGTTTTGACCTATTATTGCCGCACTCTGCAGACCGTTAGAAAATTTCTGTATTGCATTTAATAGCTTATAAGATGCCCTTAAAGACGGTGGTATCGCTTCGTCGATAGGTCTAAGGCGACAGAGTTATTGACATTTTATATAGTAGTTAGCAACTCAAGAAGGCGTCTTTTTCTTAGGTTTTGACCTATTTTTGCCGAACTTTGCAGACCCTTAGAAAAATTCTGTATTGCATTTGATAGCATATAAGATGCCCTTAAAGACGGTGGTATCGCTGCACCGTTAGGTGTAAGGATGCCATAGTTATTGACATTTTATATAGTAGTTACCAACTCCAGAAGATGTCTTTTTCTTAGGTTTTGACCTATTTTTGCCAAACTTTGCAGACCGTTAGAAAAATTCTGTATTGCATTTAATAGCTTATAGGATGCCCTTAAAGACTGTGGTATCGCTGCATCGATAAGTGTAAGGCCGCCAGTGTTGCTGACATTTTATATAGTAGTTAGCAACTCCAGAAGACGTCTTTTTCTTAGGTTTTTGCCTGTTTTTGCCGAACTTTGCAGACCGTTAGAAAAATTCTGTATTGCATTTGATAGCTTATAAGATGCTCTTAAAGACCGTGGTATCGCTGCATCGATAGGTGTAATGACGCCAGAGTTATTGACATTTTATATAGTAGTTAGCAACTCAAGAAGGCGTCTTTTCTTAGGTTTTGACCTATTTTTGCCAAACTTTGCAGACCGTTAGAAAAATTCTGTATTGCATTTAATAGCTTATAGGATGCCCTTAAAGACGGTGGTATCGCTTCATCGATAAGTGTAAGGCCGCCAGTGTTGCTGACATTTTATATAGTAGTTAGCAACTCCAGAAGACGTCTTTTTCTTAGGTTTTTGCCTGTTTTTGCCGAACTTTGCAGACCGTTAGAAAAATTCTGTATTGCATTTGATAGCTTATAAGATGCTCTTAAAGACCGCGGTATCGCTGCATCGATAGGTGTAATGACGCCAGAGTTATTGACATTTTATATTGTAGTTAGCAACTCAAGAAGGCGTCTTTTTCTTAGGTTTTGACCTATTTTTCCCGAACTTTGCAGACCGTTAGAAAAATTCTGTATTGCTTTTAATAGCTTATAAGATGACCTTAAAGACGGTTGTATCGCTGCATCGATAAGTGTAAGGCCGCCAGTGTTGCTGACATTTTATATAGTAGTTAGCAACTCCAGAAGACGTCTTTTTCTTAGGTTTTTGCCTGTTTTTGCCGAACTGTGCAGACCGTTAGAAAAATTCTGTATTGCATTTGATAGCTTATAAGATGCTCTTAAAGACCGTGGTATCGCTGCATCGATAGGTGTAATGACGCCAGAGTTATTGACATTTTATATAGTAGTTAGCAACTCAAGAAGGCGTCTTTTCTTAGGTTTTGACCTATTTTTGCCGAACTTTGCAGACCGTTAGAACAATTCTGTATTGCATTTTATAGCATATAAGATGGCCTTAAAGACGGTGGTATCGCTGCATCGATAGGTCTAAGGACGACAGAGTTATTGACATTTTATATTGTAGTTAGCAACTCAAGAAGGCGTCTTTTCTTAGGTTTTGACCTATTTTTGCCGAACTTTGCAGACCGTTAGAACAATTCTGTATTGCATTTAATAGCATACAAGATGCTCTTAAAGATGGTGGTATCGCTGCATCGATAGGTCTAAGGACGACAGAGTTATTGACATTTTATATTGTAGTTAGCAACTCAAGAAGGCGTTTTTTTCTTAGGTTTTGACCTATTTTTGCCGAACTTTGCAGACCGTTAGAAAAATTCTGTATTGCATTCAATAGCATGCAAGATGCTCTTAAAGATGGTGTTATCGCTGCATCGATAGGTCTAAAGACGACAGAGTTATTGACATTTTATATAGTAGTTAGCAACTCAAGAAGGCGTCTTTTTCTTAGGTTTTGACCTATTTTTGCCGAACTTTGCAGACCCTTAGAAAAATTCTGTATTGCATTTGATAGCATATAAGATGCCCTTAAAGACGGTGGTATCGCTGCATCGATAAGTGTAAGGCCGCCAGTGTTGCTGACATTTTATATAGTAGTTAGCAACTCCAGAAGACGTCTTTTTCTTAGGTTTTTGCCTGTTTTTGCCGAACTTTGCAGACCGTTAGAAAAATTCTGTATCGCATTTGATAGCTTATAAGATGCTCTTAAAGACGGTGGTATCGCTTCATCGATAGGTCTAAGGACGACAGAGTTATTGCCATTTTATATAGTAGTTAGCAACTCAAGAAGGCGTCTTTTTCTCAGGTTTTGACCTATTTTTGCCGAACTTTGCAGACCTTTAGAAAAATTCTGTATTGCATTTGATAGCATATAAGGTGGCCTTAAAAACTGTGGTATCGCTGCACCGATAGGTGTAAGGACGCCAGAGTTATTGACATTTTATATAGTAGTTACCAACTCCAGAAGGTGTCTTTTTTTTTAGGTTTTTGCCTGTTTTTGCCGAACTTTGCAGACCGTTAGAAAAATTCTGTATTGCATTTGATAGCTTATAAGATGCTCTTAAAGACGGTGGTATCGCTTCATCAATAGGTCTAAGGACGACAGAGTTATTGACATTTTATATAGTAGTTAGCAACTCAAGAAGGCGTCTTTTTCTCAGGTTTTGACCTATTTTTGCCGAACTTTGCAGACCTTTAGAAAAATTCTGTATTGCATTTGATAGCATATAAGGTGGCCTTAAAAACGGTGGTATCGATAGGTGTAAGGACGCCAGAGTTATTGACATTTTATATAGTAGTTACCAACTCCAGAAGGCGTCTTTTTTTAGGTTTTGACCTATTTTTGCCGAACTTTGCAGACCGTTAGAACAATTCTGTGTTGCATTTAATAGCATACAAGATGCTCTTAAAGATGGTGGTATCGCTGCATCGATAGGTCTAAGGTCGACAGAGTTATTGACATTTTATATAGTAGTTAGCAACTCAAGAAGGCGTCTTCTTCTTAGGTTTTGACCTATTTTTGCCGAACTTTGCAGACCGTTAGAAAAATTCTGTATTGCTTTTAATAGCTTATAAGATGACCTTAAAGACGGTTGTATCGCTGCATCGATAAGTGTAAGGCCGCCAGTGTTGCTGACATTTTATATAGTAGTTAGCAACTCCAGAAGACGTCTTTTTCTTAGGTTTTTGATTGTTTTTGCCGAACTTTGCAGACCGTTAGAAAAATTCTGTATTGCATTTGATAGCTTATAAGATGCTCTTAAAGACCGTGGTATCGCTGCATCGATAGGTGTAATGACGCCAGAGTTATTGACATTTTATATAGTAGTTAGCAACTCAAGAAGGCGTCTTTTCTTAGGTTTTGACCTATTTTTGCCGAACTTTGCAGACCGTTAGAAAAATTCTGTATTGCATTTAATAGCTTATAGGATGCCCTTAAAGACGGTGGTATCGCTTCATCGATAAGTGTAAGGCCGCCAGTGTTGCTGACATTTTATATAGTAGTTAGCAACTCCAGAAGACGTCTTTTTCTTAGGTTTTTGCCTGTTTTTGCCGAACTTTGCAGACCGTTAGAAAAATTCTGTATTGCAATTGATAGCATATAAGGTGGCCTTAAAAACTGTGGTATCGCTGCACCGATAGGTGTAAGGACGCCAGAGTTATTGACATTTTATATAGTAGTTACCAACTCCAGAAGGTGATTTTTTTTGAGTTTTTGCCGAACTTTGCAGACCGTTAGAAAAATTCTGTATTGCATTTGATAGCTTATAAAATGCTCTTAAAGACGGTGGTATCGCTTCATCGATAGGTCTAAGGACGACAGAGTTATTGACATTTTATATAGTAGTTACAAACTCAAGAAGGCGTCTTTTTCTCAGGTTTTGACCTATTTTTGCCGAACTTTGCAGACCTTTAGAAAAATTCTGTATTGCATTTGATAGCATATAAGGTGGCCTTAAAAACGGTGGTATCGCTGCACCGATAGGTGTAAGGACGCCAGAGCTATTGACATTTTATATAGTAGTTACCAACTCCAGAAGGTGTCTTTTTTTTAGGTTTTGACCTATTTTTGCCGAACTTTGCCGACCGTTAGAACAATTCTGTGTTGCATTTAATAGCATACAAGATGCCCTTAAAGATGGTGGTATCGCTGCATCGATAGGTCTAAGGACGACAGAGTTATTGACATTTTATATAGTAGTTAGCAACTCAAGAAGGCGTCTTTTTCTTAGGTTTGACCTATTTTTGCCGAACTTTGCAGACCGTTAGAAAAATTCTGTATTGCATTTGATAGCTGATAAGATGCCCTTAAAGACGGTGGTATCGCTGCACCGATATGTGTAAGGACGCCAGAGTTATTGCCATTTTATTTTGTAGTTAGCAACTCAAGAAGGCGTCTTTTTCTTAGGTTTTGACCTATTTTTGCCGAACTTTGCAGACCGTTAGAAAAATTCTGTATTGCTTTTAATAGCTTATAAGATGACCTTAAAGACGGTTGTATCGCTGCATCGATAGGTCTAACGACGACAAAGTTATTGACATTTTATTTTGTAGTTAGCAACTCTAGAAGACGTCTTTTTCTTAGGCTTTGACCTATTTTTGCCGAACTTTGCTGACCGTTAGAAAAATTCTGTATTGCATTTGATAGCATATAAGATGGCCTTAAAGACGGTGGTAGCGTTGCACCGATAGGTGTAATGACGCCAGATTTATTGACATTTTATATAGCAGTTGCCAACTCCAGATGGTGCCTTTTTCTTAGGTTTTGACCTATTTTGGCTGAACTTTGGAGACCGTTAGAAAAATTCTGTATTGCAATTATTAGCTTATAAGATGCCCTTAAAGACGGTGGTATCGCTGCACCGATAGGTGTAAGGACGCCAGAGTTATTGACATTTTATATGGTAGTTACCAACTCCAGAAGGTGTCTTTTTCTTAGGTTTTGACCTATTTTTGCCGAACTTTGCAGACCGTTAGAAAAATTCTGTATTGCATTTAATAACTGATAAGATGCCCTTAAAAACGGTTGAACCGCTGCATCGGTAGGTCCAAGGACGACAGAGTTATTGACATTTTATATAGTAGTTAGCAAATCAAGAAGGCGTCTTTTTCTTAGGTTTGACCTATTTTTGCCGAACTTTGCAGACCGTTAGAACAATTCTGTATTGTATTTGATAGCATATAAGATGCCCTTAAAGACGGTGGTATCGCTGCACCGATAGATGTAAGGACGCCAGAGTTATTGACATTTTATGTGGTAGTTACCAACTCCAGAAGGTGTCTTTTTCTTAGGTTTTGACCTATTTTTGCCGAACTTTGCAGACCGTTAGAACAATTCTGTATTGCATTTGATAGCATATAAGATGCCCTTAAAGACGGTGGTATCGCTGCATCGATAAGTGTAAGGCCGCCAGTGTTGCTGACATTTTATATAGTAGTTAGCAACTCCAGAAGACGTCTTTTTCTTAGGTTTTTGCCTGTTTTTGCCGAACTTTGCCGACCGTTAGAAAAATTCTGTATTGCATTTCATAGCTTATAAGATGCTCTTAAAGACGGTGGTATCGCTGCATCGATAGGTCTAAGGACGACAGAGTTATTGACATTTTATATAGTAGTTAGCAACTCAAGAAGGCGTCTTTTTCTCAGGTTTTGACCTATTTTTGCCGAACTTTGCAGAACTTTAGAAAAATTCTGTATTGCATTTGATAGCACATAAGGTGGCCTTAAAAACGGTGGTATCGCTGCACCAATAGGTGTAAGGACGCCAGAGTTATTGACATTTTATATAGTAGCTACCAACTCCAGAAGGTGACTTTTTCTTAGGTTTTGACCTATTTTTGCCGAACTTTGCAGACCGTTAGAACAATTATGTGTTGCATTTAATAGCATATAAGATGCTCTTAAAGATGGTGGTATCGCTGCACCGATGGGTGTAAGGACGCCAGAGTTATTTACATTTTATATGGTAGTTACCAACTCCAGAAGGTGTCTTTTTCTTAGGTTTTGACCTATTTTTGCCGAACTTTGCAGACCGTTAGAACAATTCTGTATTGTATTTGATAGCATATAAGATGCCCTTAAAGACGGTGGTATCGCTGCACCGATAGATTTAAGGACGCCAGAGTTATTGACATTTTATGTGGTAGTTACCAACTCCAGAAGGTGTCTTTTTCTTAGGTTTTGACCTATTTTTGCCGAACTTTGCAGACCGTTAGAAAAATTCTGTATTGCATTTGATAGCATATAAGATGCCCTTAAAGACGGTGGTATCGCTGCATCGATAAGTGTAAGGCCGCCAGTGTTGCTGACATTTTATATAGTAGTTAGCAACTCCAGAAGACGTCTTTTTCTTAGGTTTTTGCCTGTTTTTGCCGAACTTTGTAGACCGTTAGAAAAATTCTGTATTGCATTTCATAGCTTATAAGATGCTCTTAAAGACGGTGGTATCGCTGCATCGATAGGTCTAAGGACGACAGAGTTATTTACATTTTATATAGTAGTTAGCAGCTCAAGAAGGCGTCTTTTTCTCAGGTTTTGACCTATTTTTGCCGAACTTTGCAGACCTTTAGAAAAATTCTGTATTGCATTTGATAGCACATAAGGTGGCTTAAAAACGGTGGTATCGCTGCACCGATAGGTGTAAGGACGCCAGAGTTATTGACATTTTATATAGTAGTTACCAACTTCAGAAGGTGACTTTTTCTTAGGTTTTGACCTATTTTTGCCGAACTTTGCAGACCGTTAGAACAATTCTGTGTTGCATTTAATAGCATATAAGATGCTCTTAAAGATGGTGGTATCGCTGCATCGATAGGTGTAATGACGCCAGAGTTATTGACATTTTATATAGTAGTTACCAACTCCAGAAGGTGTCTTTTTCTTAGGTTTGGACCTATTTTTGCCGAACTTTGCAGACCGTTAGAACAATTCTGTGTTGCATTTAACAGCATATAAGATGCTCTTAAAGATGGTGGTATCGCTGCATCGATAGGTCTAAGGACGACAGAGTTATTGACATTTTATATAGTAGTTAGCAACTCAAGAAGGCGTCTTTTTCTTAGGTTTTGACCTATTATTGCCGCACTCTGCAGACCGTTAGAAAATTTCTGTATTGCATTTAATAGCTTATAAGATGCCCTTAAAGACGGTGGTATCGCTTCGTCGATAGGTCTAAGGCGACAGAGTTATTGACATTTTATATAGTAGTTAGCAACTCAAGAAGGCGTCTTTTTCTTAGGTTTTGACCTATTTTTGCCGAACTTTGCAGACCCTTAGAAAAATTCTGTATTGCATTTGATAGCATATAAGATGATCTTAAAGACGGTGGTATCGCTGCACCGTTAGGTGTAAGGATGCCATAGTTATTGACATTTTATATAGTAGTTACCAACTCCAGAAGATGTCTTTTTCTTAGGTTTTGACCTATTTTTGCCGAACTTTGCAGACCGTTAGAAAAATTCTGTATTGCATTTGATAGCATATAAGATGCACTTAAAGACGGTGGTATCGCTGCACCGATAGGTGTAAGGACGCCAGAGTTATTGACATTTTATATTGTAGTTAGCAACTCAAGAAGGCGTCTTTTTCTTAGGCTTTGACCTATTTTTGCCAAACTTTGCTGACCGTTAGAAAAATTCTGTATTGCATTTGATAGCATATAAGATGGCCTTAAAGACGGTGGTATCGTTGCACCGATAGGTGTAATGACGCCAGAGTTATTGACATTTTATATAGTAGTTACCAACTCCAGATGGTGCCTTTTTCTTAGGTTTTGACCTATTTTTGCTGAACTTTGGAGACCGTTAGAAAAATTCCGTATTGCATTTAATAGCTTATAAGATGCCCTTAAAGACGGTGGTATCGCTTCGTCGATAGGTCTAAGGCGACAGAGTTATTGACATTTTATATAGTAGTTAGCAACTCAAGAAGGCGTCTTTTTCTTAGGTTTTGACCTATTTTTGCCGAACTTTGCAGACCCTTAGAAAAATTCTGTATTGCATTTGATAGCATATAAGATGCCCTTAAAGACGGTGGTATCGCTTCGTCGATAGGTCTAAGGCGACAGAGTTATTGACATTTTATATAGTAGTTACCAACTCCAGAAGGCGTCTTTTTTTTAGGTTTTGACCTATTTTTGCCGAACTTTGCAGACCGTTAGAACAATTCGGTGTTGCATTTAATAGCATACAAGATGCTCTTAAAGATGGTGGTATCGCTGCATCGATAGGTCTAAGGTCGACAGATTTATTGACATTTTATATAGTAGTTAGCAACTCAAGAAGGCGTCTTTTTCTCAGGTTTTGACCTATTTTTGCCGAACTTTGCAGACCTTTAGAAAAATTCTGTATTGCATTTGATAGCATATAAGGTGGCCTTAAAAACGGTGGTATCGATAGGTGAAAGGACGCCAGAGTTATTGACATTTTATATAGTAGTTACCAACTCCAGAAGGCGTCTTTTTTTTAGGTTTTGACCTATTTTTGCCGAACTTTGCAGACCGTTAGAACAATTCGGTGTTGCATTTAATAGCATACAAGATGCTCTTAAAGATGGTGGTATCGCTGCATCGATAGGTCTAAGGTCGACAGAGTTATTGACATTTTATATAGTAGTTAGCAACTCAAGAAGGCGTCTTTTTCTTAGGTTTTGACCTATTTTTGCCGAACTTTGCAGACCGTTAGAAAAATTCTGTATTGCATTTAATAGCTTATAGGATGCCCTTAAAGACGGTGGTATCGCTTCATCGATAAGTGCAAGGCCGCCAGTGTTGCTGACATTTTATATAGTAGTTAGCAACTCCAGAAGACGTCTCTTTCTTAGGTTTTTGCCTGTTTTTGCCGAACTTTGCAGACCGTTAGAAAAATTCTGTATTGCAATTGATAGCATATAAGGTGGCCTTAAAAACTGTGGTATCGCTGCACCGATAGGTGTAAGGACGCCAGAGTTATTGACATTTTATATAGTAGTTACCAACTCCAGAAGGTGTCTTTTTTTTAGGTTTTTGCCTGTTTTTGCCGAACTTTGCAGACCGTTAGAAAAATTCTGTATTGCATTTGATAGCTTATAAGATGCTCTTAAAGACGGTGGTATCGCTTCATCGATAGGTCTAAGGACGACAGGGTTATTGACATTTTATATAGTAGTTAGCAACTCAAGAAGGCGTCTTTTTCTCAGGTTTTGACCTATTTTTGCCGAACTTTGCAGACCTTTAGAAAAATTCTGTATTGCATTTGATAGCATATAAGGTGGCCTTAAAAACGGTGGTATCGCTGCACCGATAGGTGTAAGGACGCCAGAGCTATTGACATTTTATATAGTAGTTACCAACTCCAGAAGGTGTCTTTTTTTTAGGTTTTGACTTATTTTTGCCGAACTTTGCAGACCGTTAGAACAATTCTATGATGCATTTAATAGCATACAAGATGCCCTTAAAGATGGTGGTATCGCTGTATCGATAGGTCTAAGGACGACAGAGTTATTGACATTTTATATAGTAGTTAGCAACTCAAGAAGGCGTATTTTTCTTAGGTTTGACCTATTTTTGCCGAACTTTGCAGACCGTTAGAAAAATTCTGTATTGCATTTGATAGCTGATAAGATGCCCTTAAAGACGGTGGTATCGCTGCACCGATATGTGTAAGGACGCCAGAGTTATTGCCATTTTATTTTGTAGTTAGCAACTCAAGAAGGCGTCTTTTTCTTAGGTTTTGACCTATTTTTGCCGAACTTCGCAGACCGTTAGAAAAATTCTGTATTGCTTTTAATAGCTTATAAGATGACCTTAAAGACGGTTGTATCGCTGCATCGATAGGTCTAACGACGACAAAGTTATTGACATTTTATATTGTAGTTAGCAACTCTAGAAGACGTCTTTTTCTTAGGCTTTGACCTATTTTTGCCGAACTTTGCTGACCGTTAGAAAAACTCTGTATTGCATTTAATAACTGATAAGATGCCCTTAAAAACGGTTGTACCGCTGCATCGATAGGTCCAAGGACGACAGAGTTATTGACATTTTATATAGTAGTTAGCAAATCAAGAAGGCGTCTTTTTCTTAGGGTTGACCTATTTTTGCCGAACTTTGCAGACCGTTAGAACAATTCTGTATTGTATTTGATAGCATATAAGATGCCCAAAAGACGGTGGTATCGCTGCACCGATAGATGTAAGGACGCCAGAGTTATTGACATTTTATGTGGTAGTTACCAACTCCAGAAGGTGTCTCAAACTCAAGAAAACGTCTTTTTCTCAGGTTTTGACCTATTTTTGCCGAACTTTGCAGACCATTAGAAAAATTCTGTATTGCATTTTATTGCTTATAAGATGCCCTTAAAGACGGTGGTATCGCTGCATCGATAAGTGTAAGGCCGCCAGTGTTGCTGACATTTTATATAGTAGTTAACAACTCCAGAAGACGTCTTTTTCTTAGGTTTTTGCCTGTTTTTGCCGAACTTTGCAGACCGTTAGAAAAATTCTGTATTGCATTTGATAGCTTATAAGATGCTCTTAAAGACGGTGGTATCGCTGCATCCATAAGTGTAAGGCCGCCAGTGTTGCTGACATTTTATATAGTAGTTACCAACTCCAGAAGGTGTCTTTTTCTTAGGTTTTGACCTATTTTTGCCGAACTTTGCAGACCGTTAGAAAAATTGTGTATCGCATTTGATAGCATATAAGATGCCCTTAAAGACGGTGGTATCGCTTCATCGATAGGTCTAAGGACGACAGAGTTATTGACATTTTATATAGTAGTTAGAAACTCAAGAAGGCGTCTTTTTCTCAGGTTTTGACCTATTTTTGCCGAACTTTGCAGACCATTAGAAAAATTCTGTATTGCATTTGATAGCATATAAGATGGCCTTAAAGACGGTGGTATCGTTGCACCGATAGGTGTAATGACGCCAGAGTTATTGACATTTTATATAGTAGTTACCAACTCCAGATGGTGCCTTTTTCTTAGGTTTTGACCTATTTTTGCTGAACTTTGGAGACCGTTAGAAAAATTCCGTATTGCATTTAATAGCTTATAAGATGCCCTTAAAGACGGTGGTATCGCTTCGTCGATAGGTCTAAGGCGACAGAGTTATTGACATTTTATATAGTAGTTAGCAACTCAAGAAGGCGTCTTTTTCTTAGGTTTTGACCTATTTTTGCCGAACTTTGCAGACCCTTAGAAAAATTCTGTATTGCATTTGATAGCATATAAGATGCCCTTAAAGACGGTGGTATCGCTTCGTCGATAGGTCTAAGGCGACAGAGTTATTGACATTTTATATAGTAGTTACCAACTCCAGAAGGCGTCTTTTTTTTAGGTTTTGACCTATTTTTGCCGAACTTTGCAGACCGTTAGAACAATTCGGTGTTGCATTTAATAGCATACAAGATGCTCTTAAAGATGGTGGTATCGCTGCATCGATAGGTCTAAGGTCGACAGAGTTATTGACATTTTATATAGTAGTTAGCAACTCAAGAAGGCGTCTTTTTCTCAGGTTTTGACCTATTTTTGCCGAACTTTGCAGACCTTTAGAAAAATTCTGTATTGCATTTGATAGCATATAAGGTGGCCTTAAAAACGGTGGTATCGATAGGTGAAAGGACGCCAGAGTTATTGACATTTTATATAGTAGTTACCAACTCCAGAAGGCGTCTTTTTTTTAGGTTTTGACCTATTTTTGCCGAACTTTGCAGACCGTTAGAACAATTCGGTGTTGCATTTAATAGCATACAAGATGCTCTTAAAGATGGTGGTATCGCTGCATCGATAGGTCTAAGGTCGACAGAGTTATTGACATTTTATATAGTAGTTAGCAACTCAAGAAGGCGTCTTTTTCTTAGGTTTTGACCTATTTTTGCCGAACTTTGCAGACCGTTAGAAAAATTCTGTATTGCATTTAATAGCTTATAGGATGCCCTTAAAGACGGTGGTATCGCTTCATCGATAAGTGCAAGGCCGCCAGTGTTGCTGACATTTTATATAGTAGTTAGCAACTCCAGAAGACGTCTCTTTCTTAGGTTTTTGCCTGTTTTTGCCGAACTTTGCAGACCGTTAGAAAAATTCTGTATTGCAATTGATAGCATATAAGGTGGCCTTAAAAACTGTGGTATCGCTGCACCGATAGGTGTAAGGACGCCAGAGTTATTGACATTTTATATAGTAGTTACCAACTCCAGAAGGTGTCTTTTTTTTAGGTTTTTGCCTGTTTTTGCCGAACTTTGCAGACCGTTAGAAAAATTCTGTATTGCATTTGATAGCTTATAAGATGCTCTTAAAGACGGTGGTATCGCTTCATCGATAGGTCTAAGGACGACAGGGTTATTGACATTTTATATAGTAGTTAGCAACTCAAGAAGGCGTCTTTTTCTCAGGTTTTGACCTATTTTTGCCGAACTTTGCAGACCTTTAGAAAAATTCTGTATTGCATTTTATTGCTTATAAGATGCCCTTAAAGACGGTGGTATCGCTGCACCGATAGGTGTAAGGACGCCAGAGTTATTGACATTTTATATAATAGTTAGCAACTCAAGAAGGCGTCTTTTTCTTAGGTTTTGACCTATTTTTGCCGAACTTTGCAGACCGTTAGAAAAATTCTGTATTGCATTTAATAGCTTATAGGATGCCCTTAAAGACGGTGGTATCGCTTCATCGATAAGTGCAAGGCCGCCAGTGTTGCTGACATTTTATATAGTAGTTAGCAACTCCAGAAGACGTCTCTTTCTTAGGTTTTTGCCTGTTTTTGCCGAACTTTGCAGACCGTTAGAAAAATTCTGTATTGCATTTGATAGCTTATAAGATGCTCTTAAAGACGGTGGTATCGCTGCACCGATAGGTGTAAGGACGCCAGAGTTATTGACATTTTATATAGTAGTTACCAACTCCAGAAGGTGTCTTTTTTTTAGGTTTTTGCCTGTTTTTGCCGAACTTTGCAGACCGTTAGAAAAATTCTGTATTGCATTTGATAGCTTATAAGATGCTCTTAAAGACGGTGGTATCGCTTCATCGATAGGTCTAAGGACGCCAGAGTTATTGACATTTTATGTGGTAGTTACCAACTCCAGAAGGTGTCTCAAACTCAAGAAGGCGTCTTTTTCTCAGGTTTTGACCTATTTTTGCCGAACTTTGCAGACCATTAGAAAAATTCTGTATTGCATTTTATTGCTTATAAGATGCCCTTAAAGACGGTGGTATCGCTGCATCGATAAGTGTAAGGCCGCCAGTGTTGCTGACATTTTATATAGTAGTTAACAACTCCAGAAGACGTCTTTTTCTTAGGTTTTTGCCTGTTTTTGCCGAACTTTGCAGACCGTTAGAAAAATTCTGTATTGCATTTGATAGCTTATAAGATGCTCTTAAAGACGGTGGTATCGCTGCATCCATAAGTGTAAGGCCGCCAGTGTTGCTGACATTTTATATAGTAGTTACCAACTCCAGAAGGTGTCTTTTTCTTAGGTTTTGACCTATTTTTGCCGAACTTTGCAGACCGTTAGAAAAATTGTGTATCGCATTTGATAGCATATAAGATGCCCTTAAAGACGGTGGTATCGCTTCATCGATAGGTCTAAGGACGACAGAGTTATTGACATTTTATATAGTAGTTAGAAACTCAAGAAGGCGTCTTTTTCTCAGGTTTTGACCTATTTTTGCCGAACTTTGCAGACCATTAGAAAAATTCTGTATTGCATTTTATTGCTTATAAGATGCCCTTAAAGACGGTGGTATCGCTGCACCGATAGGTGTAAGGACGCCAGAGTTATTGACATTTTATATAATAGTTACCAACTCCAGAAGGTGACTTTTTCTTAGGTTTTGACCAATTTTTGCCGAACTTTGCAGACCGCTAGAAAAATTGTGTATCGCATTTGATAGCATATAAGATGCCCTTAAAGACGGTGCTATCGCTGCACCGATAGGTGTAAGGACGACAGAGTTATTCACATTTTATATAGTAGTTAGCAACTCAAGAAAGCGTCTTTATCTTAGGTTTTGACCTATTTTTGCCGAACTTTGCAGACCGTTAGAAAAATTCTGTATTGCATTTAATAGCTTATAAGATGCCCTTAAAGGCGGTGGTATCGCTTCATCGATAGGTCTAAGGACAACAGAGTTATTGACATTTTATATAGTAGTTAGAAACTCAAGAAGGCGTCTTTTTCTCAGGTTTTGACCTATTTTTGCCGAACTTTGCAGACCATTAGAAAAATTCTGTATTGCATTTTATTGCTTATAAGATGCCCTTAAAGACGGTGGTATCGCTGCACCGGTAGGTGTAAGGACGCCAGAGTTATTGACATTTTATATGGTAGTTACCAACTGCGGAAGGTGTCTTTTTCTTAGGTTTTGACTTATTTTTGCCGAACTTTGCAGACCGTTAGAAAAATTCTGTATTGCATTTGATAGCATATAAGATGCCCTTAAAGACGGTGGTATCGCTACACCGATAGGTGTAAGGACGCCAGAGTTATTGACATTTTATATAATAGTTACCAACTCCAGAAGGTGACTTTTTCTTAGGTTTTGACCAATTTTTGCCGAACTTTGCAGACCGCTAGAAAAATTGTGTATCGCATTTGATAGCATATAAGATGCCCTTAAAGACGGTGCTATCGCTGCACCGATAGGTGTAAGGACGCCAGAGTTATTGACATTTTATATGGTAGTTACCAACTCCAGAAGGTGTCTTTTTCTTAGGTTTTGACCTATTTTTGCCGAACTTTGCAGACCGTTAGAACAATTCTGTATTGTGTTTGATAGCATATAAGTTGCCCTTAAAGACGGTGGTATCGCTGCACCGATAGATGTAAGGACGCCAGAGTTATTGACATTTTATGTGGTAGTTACCAACTGCGGAAGGTGTCTTTTTCTTAGGTTTTGACTTATTTTTGCCGAACTTTCCAGACCGTTGGAAAAATTCTGTATTGCATTTGATAGCATATAAGATGCCCTTAAAGACGGTGGTATCGCTTCATCGATAGGTCTAAGGACGACAGAGTTATTGACATTTTATATAGTAGTTAGCAACTCAAGAAGGCGTCTTTTTCTTAGGTTTTGACCTATTTTTGCCGAACTTTGCAGACCGTTAGAAAAATTCTGTATAGCATTTATTAGCTTATAAGATGCCCTTAAAGACGGTGGTATCGCTGCACCGGTAGGTGTAAGGACGCCAGAGTTATTGACATTTTATATGGTAGTTACCAACTGCGGAAGGTGTCTTTTTCTTAGGTTTTGACTTATTTTTGCCGAACTTTGCAGACCGTTAGAAAAATTCTGTATTGCATTTGATAGCATATAAGATGCCCTTAAAGACGGTGGTATCGCTACACCGATAGGTGTAAGGACGCCAGAGTTATTGACATTTTATATAATAGTTACCATCTCCAGAAGGTGACTTTTTCTTAGGTTTTGACCAATTTTTGCCGAACTTTGCAGACCGCTAGAAAAATTGTGTATCGCATTTGATAGCATATAAGATGCCCTTAAAGACGGTGCTATCGCTGCACCGATAGGTGTAAGGACGACAGAGTTATTCACATTTTATATAGTAGTTAGCAACTCAAGAAAGCGTCTTTATCTTAGGTTTTGACCTATTTTTGCCGAACTTTGCAGACCGTTAGAAAAATTCTGTATTGCATTTAATAGCTTATAAGATGCCCTTAAAGGCGGTGGTATCGCTTCATCGATAGGTCTAAGGACGACAGAGTTATTGACATTTTATATAGTAGTTAGAAACTCAAGCAGGCGTCTTTTTCTCAGGTTTTGACCTATTTTTGCCGAACTTTGCAGACCATTAGAAAAATTCTGTATTGCATTTTATTGCTTATAAGATGCCCTTAAAGACGGTGGTATCGCTGCATCGATAAGTGTAAGGCCGCCAGTGTTGCTGACATTTTATATAGTAGTTAACAACTCCAGAAGACGTCTTTTTCTTAGGTTTTTGCCTGTTTTTGCCGAACTTTGCAGACCGTTAGAAAAATTCTGTATTGCATTTGATAGCTTATAAGATGCTCTTAAAGACGGTGGTATCGCTGCATCCATAAGTGTAAGGCCGCCAGTGTTGCTGACATTTTATATAGTAGTTACCAACTCCAGAAGGTGTCTTTTTCTTAGGTTTTGACCTATTTTTGCCGAACTTTGCAGACCGTTAGAAAAATTGTGTATCGCATTTGATAGCATATAAGATGCCCTTAAAGACGGTGGTATCGCTGCACCGATAGGTGTAAGGACGCCAGAGTTATTGACATTTTATATGGTAGTTACCAACTCCAGAAGGTGTCTTTTTCTTAGGTTTTGACTTATTTTTGCCGAACTTTGCAGACCGTTGGAAAAATTCTGTATTGCATTTGATAGCATATAAGATGCCCTTAAAGACGGTGCTATCGCTGCACCGATAGGTGTAAGGACGACAGAGTTATTGACATTTTATATAGTAGTTAGCAACTCAAGAAGGCGTCTTTTTCTCAGGCTTTGACCAATTTTTGCCGAACTTTGCAGACCTTTAGAAAAATTCTGTATTGCATTTGATAGCATATAAGGTGGCCTTAAAAACGGTGCTATCGCTGCACCGATAGGTGTAAGGACGACAGAGTTATTGACATTTTATATAGTAGTTAGCAACTCAAGAAGGCGTCTTTTTCTCAGGTTTTGACCAATTTTTGCCGAACTTTGCAGACCTTTAGAAAAATTCTGTATTGCATTTGATAGCTTATAAGATGCTCTTAAAGACGGTGGTATCGCTGCATCCATAAGTGTAAGGCCGCCAGTGTTGCTGACATTTTATATAGTAGTTACCAACTCCAGAAGGTGTCTTTTTCTTAGGTTTTGACCTATTTTTGCCGAACTTTGCAGACCGTTAGAAAAATTGTGTATCGCATTTGATAGCATATAAGATGCCCTTAAAGACGGTGGTATCGCTGCACCGATTGGTGTAAGGACGCCAGAGTTATTGACATTTTATATAGTAGTTAGCAACTCCAGAAGGTGTCTTTTTCTTAGGTTTTGACCAATTTTTGCCGAACTTTGCAGACCGCTAGAAAAATTGTGTATCGAATTTGATAGCATATAAGATGCCCTTAAAGACGGTGCTATCGCTGCACCGATAGGTTTAAGGACGACAGAGTTATTGACATTTTATATAGTAGTTAGCAACTCAAGAAGGCGTCTTTTTCTCAGGCTTTGACCAATTTTTGCCGAACTTTGCAGACCTTTAGAAAAATTCTGTATTGCATTTGATAGCATATAAGGTGGCCTTAAAAACGGTGCTATCGCTGCACCGATAGGTGTGAGGACGCCAGAGTTATTGACATTTTATATAGTAGTTACCAACTCCAGAAGGTGTCTTTTTTTTAGGTTTTGACCTATTTTTGCCGAACTTTGCAGACCGTTAGAAAAATTCTGTGTTGCATTTAATAGCATACAAGATGCTCTTAAAGATGGTGGTATCGCTGCATCGATAGGTCTAAGGACGACAGAGTTATTGACATTTTATATTGTCGTTAGCAACTCAAGAAGGCGTCTTTTTCTTAGGTTTTGACCTATTTTTGCCGAACTTTGCAGACCTTTAGAAAAATTCTGTATTGCATTTGATAGCTTATAAGATGCTCTTAAAGACGGTGGTATCGCTTCATCGATAGGTCTAAGGACGACAGAGTTATTGACATTTGATATAGTAGTTAGCATCTCAAGAAGTCGTCTTTTTCTCAGGCTTTGACCAATTTTTGCCGAACTTTGCAGACCTTTAGAAAAATTCTGTATTGCATTTGATAGCATATAAGGTGGCCTTAAAAACGGTGCTATCGCTGCACCGATAGGTGTAAGGACGCCAGAGTTATTGACATTTTATATAGTAGTTACCAACTCCAGAAGGTGTCTTTTTTTTAGGTTTTGACCTATTTTTGCCGAACTTTGCAGACCGTTAGAACAATTCTGTGTTGCATTTAATAGCATACAAGATGCTCTTAAAGATGGTGGTATCGCTGCATCGATAGGTCTAAGGATGACAGAGTTATTGACATTTTATATAGTAGTTAGCAACTCAAAAAGGCGTCTTTTTCTTAGGTTTTGACCTATTTTTGCCGAACTTTGCAGACCGTTAGAAAAATTCTGTATTGCATTTGATAGCTGATAAGATGCCCTTAAAGACGGTGGTATCGCTGCACCGATATGTGTAAGGACGCCAGAGTTATTGACATTTTATATATGTAGTAGTTAGCAACTCAAGAAGGCGTCTTTTTCTCAGGCTTTGACCAATTTTTGCCGAACTTTGCAGACCTTTAGAAAAATTCTGTATTGCATTTGATAGCATATAAGGTGGCCTTAAAAACGGTGCTATCGCTGCACCGATAGGTGTAAGGACGCCAGAGTTATTGACATTTTATATAATAGTTACCAACTCCAGAAGGTGACTTTTTCTTAGGTTTTGACCAATTTTTGCCGAACTTTGCAGACCGCTAGAAAAATTGTGTATCGCATTTGATAGCATATAAGATGCCCTTAAAGACGGTGCTATCGCTGCACCGATAGGTGTAAGGACGACAGAGTTATTCACATTTTATATAGTAGTTAGCAACTCAAGAAAGCGTCTTTATCTTAGGTTTTGACCTATTTTTGCCGAACTTTGCAGACCGTTAGAAAAATTCTGTATTGCATTTAATAGCTTATAAGATGCCCTTAAAGACGGTGGTATCGCTTCATCGATAGGTCTAAGGACGACAGAGTTATTGACATTTTATATAGTAGTTAGCAACTCAAGAAGGCGTCTTTTTCTCAGGCTTTGACCAATTTTTGCCGAGCTTTGCAGACCTTTAGAAAAATTCTGTATTGCATTTGATAGCATATAAGGTGGCCTTAAAAACGGTGCTATCGCTGCACCGATAGGTGTAAGGACGCCAGAGTTATTGACATTTTATATAGTAGTTACCAACTCCAGAAGGTGTCTTTTTTTTAGGTTTTGACCTATTTTTGCCGAACTTTGCAGACCTTTAGAAAAATTCTGTATTGCATTTGATAGCATATAAGGTGGCCTTAAAAACGGTGCTATCGCTGCACCGATAGGTGTAAGGACGCCAGAGTTATTGACATTTTATATAGTAGTTACCAACTCCAGAAGGTGTCTTTTTTTTAGGTTTTGACCTATTTTTGCCGAACTTTGCAGACCGCTAGAAAAATTGTGTATCGCATTTGATAGCATATAAGATGCCCTTAAAGACGGTGCTATCGCTGCACCGATAGGTGTAAGGACGACAGAGTTATTCACATTTTATATAGTAGTTAGCAACTCAAGAAAGCGTCTTTATCTTAGGTTTTGACCTATTTTTGCCGAACTTTGCAGACCGTTAGAAAAATTCTGTATTGCATTTAATAGCTTATAAGATGCCCTTAAAGACGGTGGTATCGCTTCATCGATAGGTCTAAGGACGACAGAGTTATTGACATTTTATATAGTAGTTAGCAACTCAAGAAGGCGTCTTTTTCTCAGGCTTTGACCAATTTTTGCCGAACTTTGCAGACCTTTAGAAAAATTCTGTATCGCATTTGATAGCATATAAGATGCCCTTAAAGACGGTGCTATCGCTGCACCGATAGGTGTAAGGACGACAGAGTTATTGACATTTTATATAGTAGTTTGCAACTCAAGAAGGCGTCTTTTTCTCAGGCTTTGACCGATTTTTGCCGAACTTTGCAGACCTTTAGAAAAATTCTGTATTGCATTTGATAGCATATAAGGTGGCCTTAAAAACGGTGCTATCGCTGCACCGATAGGTGTAAGGACGCCAGAGTTATTGACATTTTATATAGTAGTTACCAACTCCAGAAGGTGTCTTTTTTTTAGGTTTTGACCTATTTTTGCCGAACTTTGCAGACCGTTAGAAAAATTCTGTGTTGCATTTAATAGCATACAAGATGCTCTTAAAGATGGTGGTATCGCTGCATCGATAGGTCTAAGGACGACAGAGTTATTGACATTTTATATTGTCGTTAGCAACTCAAGAAGGCGTCTTTTTCTTAGGTTTTGACCTATTTTTGCCGAACTTTGCAGACCTTTAGAAAAATTCTGTATTGCATTTGATAGCTTATAAGATGCTCTTAAAGACGGTGGTATCGCTTCATCGATAGGTCTAAGGACGACAGAGTTATTGACATTTTATATAGTAGTTAGCAACTCAAGAAGGCGTCTTTTTCTCAGGCTTTGACCAATTTTCGCCGAACTTTGCAGACCTTTAGAAAAATTCTGTATTGCATTTGATAGCATATAAGGTGGCCTTAAAAACGGTGCTATCGCTGCACCGATAGGTGTAAGGACGCCAGAGTTATTGACATTTTATATAGTAGTTACCAACTCCAGAAGGTGTCTTTTTTTTAGGTTTTGACCTATTTTTGCCGAACTTTGCAGACCGTTAGAACAATTCTGTGTTGCATTTAATAGCATACAAGATGCTCTTAAAGATGGTGATATCGCTGCATCGATAGGTCTAAGGATGACAGAGTTATTGACATTTTATATAGTAGTTAGCAACTCAAGAAGGCGTCTTTTTCTTAGGTTTTGACCTATTTTTGCCGAACTTTGCAGACCGTTAGAAAAATTCTGTATTGCATTTGATAGCTGATAAGATGCCCTTAAAGACGGTGGTATCGCTGCACCGATATGTGTAAGGACGCCAGAGTTATTGACATTTTATATATGTAGTAGTTAGCAACTCAAGAAGGCGTCTTTTTCTCAGGCTTTGACCAATTTTTGCCGAACTTTGCAGACCTTTAGAAAAATTCTGTATTGCATTTGATAGCATATAAGGTGGCCTTAAAAACGGTGCTATCGCTGCACCGATAGGTGTAAGGACGCCAGAGTTATTGACATTTTATATAATAGTTACCAACTCCAGAAGGTGACTTTTTCTTAGGTTTTGACCAATTTTTGCCGAACTTTGCAGACCGCTAGAAAAATTGTGTATCGCATTTGATAGCATATAAGATGCCCTTAAAGACGGTGCTATCGCTGCACCGATAGGTGTAAGGACGACAGAGTTATTCACATTTTATATAGTAGTTAGCAACTCAAGAAAGCGTCTTTATCTTAGGTTTTGACCCATTTTTGCCGAACTTTGCAGACCGTTAGAAAAATTCTGTATTGCATTTAATAGCTTATAAGATGCCCTTAAAGACGGTGGTATCGCTTCATCGATAGGTCTAAGGACGACAGAGTTATTGACATTTTATATAGTAGTTAGCAACTCAAGAAGGCGTCTTTTTCTCAGGCTTTGACCAATTTTTGCCGAACTTTGCAGACCTTTAGAAAAATTCTGTATTGCATTTGATAGCATATAAGGTGGCCTTAAAAACGGTGCTATCGCTGCACCGATAGGTGTAAGGACGCCAGAGTTATTGACATTTTATATAGCAGTTACCAACTCCAGAAGGTGTCTTTTTTTTAGGTTTTTACCTATTTTTGCCGAACTTTGCAGACCGTTAGAACAATTCTGTGTTGCATTTAATAGCATACAAGATGCTCTTAAAGATGGTGGTATCGCTGCATCGATAGGTCTAAGGACGACAGAGTTATTGACGTTTTATATAGTAGTTAGCAACTCAAGAAGGCGTCTTTTTCTTAGGTTTTGACCTATTTTTGCCGAACTTTGCAGACCGTTAGAAAAATTCTGTATAGCATTTATTAGCTTATAAGATGCCCTTAAAGACGGTGGTATCGCTGCACCGGTAGGTGTAAGGACGCCAGAGTTATTGACATTTTATATGGTAGTTACCAACTGCGGAATGTGTCTTTTTCTTAGGTTTTGACTTATTTTTGCCGAACTTTGCAGACCGTTAGAAAAATTCTGTATTGCATTTGATAGCATATAAGATGCCCTTAAAGACGGTGGTATCGCTACACCGATAGGTGTAAGGACGCCAGAGTTATGGACATTTTATATAATAGTTACCAACTCCAGAAGGTGACTTTTTCTTAGGTTTTGACCAATTTTTGCCGAACTTTGCAGACCGCTAGAAAAATTGTGTATCGCATTTGATAGCATATAAGATGCCCTTAAAGACGGTGCTATCGCTGCACCGATAGGTGTAAGGACGACAGAGTTATTCACATTTTATATAGTAGTTAGCAACTCAAGAAAGCGTCTTTATCTTAGGTTTTGACCTATTTTTGCCGAACTTTGCAGACCGTTAGAAAAATTCTGTATTGCATTTAATAGCTTATAAGATGCCCTTAAAGGCGGTGGTATCGCTTCATCGATAGGTCTAAGGACGACAGAGTTATTGACATTTTATATAGTAGTTAGCAACTCAAGAAGGCGTCTTTTTCTCAGGTTTTGACCTATTTTTGCCGAACTTTGCAGACCATTAGAAAAATTCTGTATTGCATTTTATTGCTTATAAGATGCCCTTAAAGACGGTGGTATCGCTGCATCGATAAGTGTAAGGCCGCCAGTGTTGCTGACATTTTATATAGTAGTTAGCAACTCCAGAAGACGTCTTTTTCTTAGGTTTTTGCCTGTTTTTGCCGAACTTTGCAGACCGTTAGAAAAATTCTGTATTGCATTTGATAGCTTATAAGATGCTCTTAAAGACGGTGGTATCGCTGCATCGATAAGTGTAAGGCCGCCAGTGTTGCTGACATTTTATATAGTAGTTACCAACTCCAGAAGGTGTCTTTTTCTTAGGTTTTGACCTATTTTTGCCGAACTTTGCAGACCGTTAGAAAAATTGTGTATCGCATTTGATAGCATATAAGATGCCCTTAAAGACGGTGGTATCGCTGCACCGATACGTGTAAGGACGCCAGAGTTATTGACATTTTATATGGTAGTTACCAACTCCAGAACGTGTCTTTTTCTTAGGTTTTGACCTATTTTTGCCGAACTTTGCAAACCGTTAGAACAATTCTGTATTGTATTTGATAGCATATAAGATGCCCTTAAAGACGGTGGTATCGCTGCACCGATAGATGTAAGGACGCCAGAGTTATTGACATTTTATGTGGTAGTTACCAACTGCGGAAGGTGTCTTTTTCTTAGGTTTTGACTTATTTTTGCCGAACTTTGCAGACCGTTGGAAAAATTCTGTATTGCATTTGATAGCATATAAGATGCCCTTAAAGACGGTGGTATCGCTGCACCGATTGGTGTAAGGACGCCAGAGTTATTGACATTTTATATGATAGTTACCAACTCCAGAAGGTGTCTTTTTCTTAGGTTTTGACCTATTTTTGCCGAACTTTGCAGACCGTTAGAACAATTCTGTATTGCATTTGATAGCTTATAAGATGCCCTTAAAGACGGTTGTATCGCTGCATCGATAGGTGTAAGGACGCCAGAGTTATTGACATTTTATGTGGTAGTTACCAACTCCAGAAGGTGTCTTTTTCTTAGGTTTTGACCTATTTTTGCCGAACTTTGCAGACCGTTAGAACAATTCTGTATTGTATTTGATAGCATATAAGATGCCCTTAAAGACGGTGGTATCGCTGCACCGATAGATGTAAGGACGCCAGAGTTATTGACATTTTATGTGGTAGTTACCAACTCCAGAAGGTGTCTTTTTCTTAGATTTTGACCTATTTTTGCCGAACTTTGCAGACCGTTAGAACAATTCTGTATTGTATTTGATAGCATATAAGATGCCCTTAAAGACGGTGGTATCGCTGCACCGATAGATGTAAGGACGCCAGAGTTATTGACATTTTATGTGGTAGTTACCAACTCCAGAAGGTGTCTTTTTCTTAGATTTTGACCTATTTTTGCCGAACTTTGCAGACCGTTAGAACAATTCTGTATTGCATTTGATAGCATATAAGATGCCCTTAAAGACGGTGGTATCGCTGCACCGATAGATGTAAGGACGCCAGAGTTATTGACATTTTATGTGGTAGTTACCAACTCCAGAAGGTGTCTTTTTCTTAGATTTTGACCTATTTTTGCCGAACTTTGCAGACCGTTAGAAAAATTCTGTATTGCATTTAATAGCTTATAAGATGCCCTTAAAGGCGGTGGTATCGCTTCATCGATAGGTCTAAGGACGACAGAGTTATTGACATTTTATATAGTAGTTAGAAACTCAAGAAGGCGTCTTTTTCTCAGGTTTTGACCTATTTTTGCCGAACTTTGCAGACCATTAGAAAAATTCTGTATTGCATTTTATTGCTTATAAGATGCCCTTAAAGACGGTGGTATCGCTGCACCGGTAGGTGTAAGGACGCCAGAGTTATTGACATTTTATATGGTAGTTACCAACTGCGGAAGGTGTCTTTTTCTTAGGTTTTGACTTATTTTTGCCGAACTTTGCAGACCGTTAGAAAAATTCTGTATTGCATTTGATAGCATATAAGATGCCCTTAAAGACGGTGGTATCGCTACACCGATAGGTGTAAGGACGCCAGAGTTATTGACATTTTATATAATAGTTACCAACTCCAGAAGGTGGCTTTTTCTTAGGTTTTGACCAATTTTTGCCGAACTTTGCAGACCGCTAGAAAAATTGTGTATCGCATTTGATAGCATATAAGATGCCCTTAAAGACGGTGCTATCGCTGCACCGATAGGTGTAAGGACGCCAGAGTTATTGACATTTTATATGGTAGTTACCAACTCCAGAAGGTGTCTTTTTCTTAGGTTTTGACCTATTTTTGCCGAACTTTGCAGACCGTTAGAACAATTCTGTATTGTGTTTGATAGCATATAAGTTGCCCTTAAAGACGGTGGTATCGCTGCACCGATAGATGTAAGGACGCCAGAGTTATTGACATTTTATGTGGTAGTTACCAACTGCGGAAGGTGTCTTTTTCTTAGGTTTTGACTTATTTTTGCCGAACTTTGCAGACCGTTGGAAAAATTCTGTATTGCATTTGATAGCATATAAGATGCCCTTAAAGACGGTGGTATCGCTTCATCGATAGGTCTAAGGACGACAGAGTTATTGACATTTTATATAGTAGTTAGCAACTCAAGAAGGCGTCTTTTTCTTAGGTTTTGACCTATTTTTGCCGAACTTTGCAGACCGTTAGAAAAATTCTGTATAGCATTTATTAGCTTATAAGATGCTCTTAAAGACGGTGGTATCGCTGCACCGGTAGGTGTAAGGACGCCAGAGTTATTGACATTTTATATGGTAGTTACCAACTGCGGAAGGTGTCTTTTTCTTAGGTTTTGACTTATTTTTGCCGAACTTTGCAGACCGTTAGAAAAATTCTGTATTGCATTTGATAGCATATAAGATGCCCTTAAAGACGGTGGTATCGCTACACCGATAGGTGTAAGGACGCCAGAGTTATTGACATTTTATATAATAGTTACCAACTCCAGAAGGTGACTTTTTCTTAGGTTTTGACCAATTTTTGCCGAACTTTGCAGACCGCTAGAAAAATTGTGTATCGCATTTGATAGCATATAAGATGCCCTTAAAGACGGTGCTATCGCTGCACCGATAGGTGTAAGGACGACAGAGTTATTCACATTTTATATAGTAGTTAGCAACTCAAGAAAGCGTCTTTATCTTAGGTTTTGACCTATTTTTGCCGAACTTTGCAGACCGTTAGAAAAATTCTGTATTGCATTTAATAGCTTATAAGATGCCCTTAAAGGCGGTGGTATCGCTTCATCGATAGGTCTAAGGACGACAGAGTTATTGACATTTTATATAGTAGTTAGAAACTCAAGAAGGCGTCTTTTTCTCAGGTTTTGACCTATTTTTGCCGAACTTTGCAGACCATTAGAAAAATTCTGTATTGCATTTTATTGCTTATAAGATGCCCTTAAAGACGGTTGTATCGCTGCATCGATAGGTGTAAGGACGCCAGAGTTATTGACATTTTATGTGGTAGTTACCAACTCCAGAAGGTGTCTTTTTCTTAGGTTTTGACCTATTTTTGCCGAACTTTGCAGACCGTTAGAACAATTCTGTATTGCATTTGATAGCATATAAGATGCCCTTAAAGACGGTGGTATCGCTGCACCGATAGATGTAAGGACGCCAGAGTTATTGACATTTTATGTGGTAGTTACCAACTGCGGAAGGTGTCTTTTTCTTAGGTTTTGACTTATTTTTGCCGAACTTTGCAGACCGTTAGAACAATTCTGTATTGCATTTGATAGCATATAAGATGCCCTTAAAGACGGTGGTATCGCTGCACCGATAGATGTAAGGACGCCAGAGTTATTGACATTTTATGTGGTAGTTACCAACTGCGGAAGGTGTCTTTTTCTTAGGTTTTGACTTATTTTTGCCGAACTTTGCAGACCGTTGGAAAAATTCTGTATTGCATTTGATAGCATATAAGATGCCCTTAAAGACGGTGGTATCGCTGCACCGATTGGTGTAAGGACGCCAGAGTTATTGACATTTTATATGATAGTTACCAACTCCAGAAGGTGTCTTTTTCTTAGGTTTTGACCTATTTTTGCCGAACTTTGCAGACCGTTAGAACAATTCTGTATTGCATTTGATAGCTTATAAGATGCCCTTAAAGACGGTTGTATCGCTGCATCGATAGGTGTAAGGACGCCAGAGTTATTGACATTTTATGTGGTAGTTACCAACTCCAGAAGGTGTCTTTTTCTTAGGTTTTGACCTATTTTTGCCGAACTTTGCAGACCGTTAGAACAATTCTGTATTGTATTTGATAGCATATAAGATGCCCTTAAAGACGGTGGTATCGCTGCACCGATAGATGTAAGGACGCCAGAGTTATTGACATTTTATGTGGTAGTTACCAACTCCAGAAGGTGTCTTTTTCTTAGATTTTGACCTATTTTTGCCGAACTTTGCAGACCGTTAGAACAATTCTGTATTGTATTTGATAGCATATAAGATGCCCTTAAAGACGGTGGTATCGCTGCACCGATAGATGTAAGGACGCCAGAGTTATTGACATTTTATGTGGTAGTTACCAACTCCAGAAGGTGTCTTTTTCTTAGATTTTGACCTATTTTTGCCGAACTTTGCAGACCGTTAGAACAATTCTGTATGGCATTTGATAGCATATAAGATGCCCTTAAAGACGGTGGTATCGCTGCACCGATAGATGTAAGGACGCCAGAGTTATTGACATTTTATGTGGTAGTTACCAACTCCAGAAGGTGTCTTTTTCTTAGATTTTGACCTATTTTTGCCGAACTTTGCAGACCGTTAGAAAAATTCTGTATTGCATTTAATAGCTTATAAGATGCCCTTAAAGGCGGTGGTATCGCTTCATCGATAGGTCTAAGGACGACAGAGTTATTGACATTTTATATAGTAGTTAGAAACTCAAGAAGGCGTCTTTTTCTCAGGTTTTGACCTATTTTTGCCGAACTTTGCAGACCATTAGAAAAATTCTGTATTGCATTTTATTGCTTATAAGATGCCCTTAAAGACGGTGGTATCGCTGCATCGATAAGTGTAAGGCCGCCAGTGTTGCTGACATTTTATATAGTAGTTAACAACTCCAGAAGACGTCTTTTTCTTAGGTTTTTGCCTGTTTTTGCCGAACTTTGCCGAACTTTGCAGACCGTTAGAAAAATTCTGTATTGCATTTGATAGCTTATAAGATGCTCTTAAAGACGGTGGTATCGCTGCATCCATAAGTGTAAGGCCGCCAGTGTTGCTGACATT
Organism: Merodon equestris; assembly: GCA_958301585.1. NCBI lineage: Eukaryota > Metazoa > Arthropoda > Insecta > Diptera > Syrphidae > Merodon > Merodon equestris. Next base: position 75,321,627 of record OY284416.1, on the reverse strand, counting down.
TTATATAGTAGTTACCAACTCCAGAAGGTGTCTTTTTCTTAGGTTTTGACCTATTTTTGCCGAACTTTGCAGACCGTTAGAAAAATTGTGTATCGCATTTGATAGCATATAAGATGCCCTTAAAGACGGTGGTATCGCTTCATCGATAGGTCTAAGGACGACAGAGTTATTGACATTTTATATAGTAGTTAGAAACTCAAGAAGGCGTCTTTTTCTCAGGTTTTGACCTATTTTTGCCGAACTTTGCAGACCATTAGAAAAATTCTGTATTGCATTTTATTGCTTATAAGATGCCCTTAAAGACGGTGGTATCGCTGCACCGATAGGTGTAAGGACGCCAGAGTTATTGACATTTTATATAATAGTTACCAACTCCAGAAGGTGACTTTTTCTTAGGTTTTGACCAATTTTTGCCGAACTTTGCAGACCGCTAGAAAAATTGTGTATCGCATTTGATAGCATATAAGATGCCCTTAAAGACGGTGCTATCGCTGCACCGATAGGTGTAAGGACGACAGAGTTATTCACATTTTATATAGTAGTTAGCAACTCAAGAAAGCGTCTTTATCTTAGGTTTTGACCTATTTTTGCCGAACTTTGCAGACCGTTAGAAAAATTCTGTATTGCATTTAATAGCTTATAAGATGCCCTTAAAGGCGGTGGTATCGCTTCATCGATAGGTCTAAGGACGACAGAGTTATTGACATTTTATATAGTAGTTAGAAACTCAAGAAGGCGTCTTTTTCTCAGGTTTTGACCTATTTTTGCCGAACTTTGCAGACCATTAGAAAAATTCTGTATTGCATTTTATTGCTTATAAGATGCCCTTAAAGACGGTGGTATCGCTGCACCGGTAGGTGTAAGGACGCCAGAGTTATTGACATTTTATATGGTAGTTACCAACTGCGGAAGGTGTCTTTTTCTTAGGTTTTGACTTCTTTTTGCCGAACTTTGCAGACCGTTTGAAAAATTCTGTATTGCATTTGATAGCATATAAGATGCCCTTAAAGACGGTGGTATCGCTACACCGATAGGTGTAAGGACGCCAGAGTTATTGACATTTTATATAATAGTTACCAACTCCAGAAGGTGACTTTTTCTTAGGTTTTGACCAATTTTTGCCGAACTTTGCAGACCGCTAGAAAAATTGTGTATCGCATTTGATAGCATATAAGATGCCCTTAAAGACGGTGCTATCGCTGCACCGATAGGTGTAAGGACGCCAGAGTTATTGACATTTTATATGGTAGTTACCAACTCCAGAAGGTGTCTTTTTCTTAGGTTTTGACCTATTTTTGCCGAACTTTGCAGACCGTTAGAACAATTCTGTACTGTGTTTGATAGCATATAAGTTGCCCTTAAAGACGGTGGTATCGCTGCACCGATAGATGTAAGGACGCCAGAGTTATTGACATTTTATGTGGTAGTTACCAACTGCGGAAGGTGTCTTTTTCTTAGGTTTTGACTTATTTTTGCCGAACTTTGCAGACCGTTGGAAAAATTCTGTATTGCATTTGATAGCATATAAGATGCCCTTAAAGACGGTGGTATCGCTTCATCGATAGGTCTAAGGACGACAGAGTTATTGACATTTTATATAGTAGTTAGCAACTCAAGAAGGCGTCTTTTTCTTAGGTTTTGACCTATTTTTGCCGAACTTTGCAGACCGTTAGAAAAATTCTGTATAGCATTTATTAGCTTATAAGATGCCCTTAAAGACGGTGGTATCGCTGCACCGGTAGGTGTAAGGACGCCAGAGTTATTGACATTTTATATGGTAGTTACCAACTGCGGAAGGTGTCTTTTTCTTAGGTTTTGACCTATTTTTGCCGAACTTTGCAGACCGTTAGAAAAATTCTGTATTGCATTTAATAGCTTATAAGATGCCCTTAAAGGCGGTGGTATCGCTTCATCGATAGGTCTAAGGACGACAGAGTTATTGACATTTTATATAGTAGTTAGAAACTCAAGAAGGCGTCTTTTTCTCAGGTTTTGACCTATTTTTGCCGAACTTTGCAGACCATTAGAAAAATTCTGTATTGCATTTTATTGCTTATAAGATGCCCTTAAAGACGGTGGTATCGCTGCACCGGTAGGTGTAAGGACGCCAGAGTTATTGACATTTTATATGGTAGTTACCAACTGCGGAAGGTGTCTTTTTCTTAGGTTTTGACTTATTTTTGCCGAACTTTGCAGACCGTTAGAAAAATTCTGTATTGCATTTGATAGCATATAAGATGCCCTTAAAGACGGTGGTATCGCTACACCGATAGGTGTAAGGACGCCAGAGTTATTGACATTTTATATAATAGTTACCAACTCCAGAAGGTGACTTTTTCTTAGGTTTTGACCAATTTTTGCCGAACTTTGCAGACCGCTAGAAAAATTGTGTATCGCATTTGATAGCATATAAGATGCCCTTAAAGACGGTGCTATCGCTGCACCGATAGGTGTAAGGACGCCAGAGTTATTGACATTTTATATGGTAGTTACCAACTCCAGAAGGTGTCTTTTTCTTAGGTTTTGACCTATTTTTGCCGAACTTTGCAGACCGTTAGAACAATTCTGTACTGTGTTTGATAGCATATAAGTTGCCCTTAAAGACGGTGGTATCGCTGCACCGATAGATGTAAGGACGCCAGAGTTATTGACATTTTATGTGGTAGTTACCAACTGCGGAAGGTGTCTTTTTCTTAGGTTTTGACTTATTTTTGCCGAACTTTGCAGACCGTTGGAAAAATTCTGTATTGCATTTGATAGCATATAAGATGCCCTTAAAGACGGTGGTATCGCTTCATCGATAGGTCTAAGGACGACAGAGTTATTGACATTTTATATAGTAGTTAGCAACTCAAGAAGGCGTCTTTTTCTTAGGTTTTGACCTATTTTTGCCGAACTTTGCAGACCGTTAGAAAAATTCTGTATAGCATTTATTAGCTTATAAGATGCCCTTAAAGACGGTGGTATCGCTGCACCGGTAGGTGTAAGGACGCCAGAGTTATTGACATTTTATATGGTAGTTACCAACTGCGGAAGGTGTCTTTTTCTTAGGTTTTGACTTATTTTTGCCGAACTTTGCAGACCGTTAGAAAAATTCTGTATTGCATTTGATAGCATATAAGATGCCCTTAAAGACGGTGGTATCGCTACACCGATAGGTGTAAGGACGCCAGAGTTATTGACATTTTATATAATAGTTACCAACTCCAGAAGGTGACTTTTTCTTAGGTTTTGACCAATTTTTGCCGAACTTTGCAGACCGCTAGAAAAATTGTGTATCGCATTTGATAGCATATAAGATGCCCTTAAAGACGGTGCTATCGCTGCACCGATAGGTGTAAGGACGACAGAGTTATTCACATTTTATATAGTAGTTAGCAACTCAAGAAAGCGTCTTTATCTTAGGTTTTGACCTATTTTTGCCGAACTTTGCAGACCGTTAGAAAAATTCTGTATTGCATTTAATAGCTTATAAGATGCCCTTAAAGGCGGTGGTATCGCTTCATCGATAGGTCTAAGGACGACAGAGTTATTGACATTTTATATAGTAGTTAGAAACTCAAGAAGGCGTCTTTTTCTCAGGTTTTGACCTATTTTTGCCGAACTTTGCAGACCATTAGAAAAATTCTGTATTGCATTGTATTGCTGATAAGATGCCCTTAAAGACGGTGGTATCGCTGCATCGATAAGTGTAAGGCCGCCAGTGTTGCTGACATTTTATATAGTAGTTAACAACTCCAGAAGACGTCTTTTTCTTAGGTTTTTGCCTGTTTTTGCCGAACTTTGCAGACCGTTAGAAAAATTCTGTATTGCATTTGATAGCTTATAAGATGCTCTTAAAGACGGTGGTATCGCTGCATCCATAAGTGTAAGGCCGCCAGTGTTGCTGACATTTTATATAGTAGTTACCAACTCCAGAAGGTGTCTTTTTCTTAGGTTTTGACCTATTTTTGCCGAACTTTGCAGACCGTTAGAAAAATTGTGTATCGCATTTGATAGCATATAAGATGCCCTTAAAGACGGTGGTATCGCTGCACCGATAGGTGTAAGGACGCCAGAGTTATTGACATTTTATATGGTAGTTACCAACTCCAGAAGGTGTCTTTTTCTTAGGTTTTGACCTATTTTTGCCGAACTTTGCAGACCGTTAGAACAATTCTGTATTGTGTTTGATAGCATATAAGTTGCCCTTAAAGACGGTGGTATCGCTGCACCGATAGATGTAAGGACGCCAGAGTTATTGACATTTTATGTGGTAGTTACCAACTGCGGAAGGTGTCTTTTTCTTAGGTTTTGACTTATTTTTGATGAACTTTGCAGACCGTTGGAAAAATTCTGTATTGCATTTGATAGCATATAAGATGCCCTTAAAGACGGTGCTATCGCTGCACCGATAGGTGTAAGGACGACAGAGTTATTGACATTTTATATAGTAGTTAGCAACTCAAGAAGGCGTCTTTTTCTCAGGCTTTGACCAATTTTTGCCGAACTTTGCAGACCTTTAGAAAAATTCTGTATTGCATTTGATAGCATATAAGGTGGCCTTAAAAACGGTGCTATCGCTGCACCGATAGGTGTAAGGACGACAGAGTTATTGACATTTTATATAGTAGTTAGCAACTCAAGAAGGCGTCTTTTTCTCAGGCTTTGACCAATTTTTGCCGAACTTTGCAGACCTTTAGAAAAATTCTGTATTGCATTTGATAGCTTATAAGATGCTCTTAAAGACGGTGGTATCGCTGCATCCATAAGTGTAAGGACGCCAGAGTTATTGACATTTTATATAGTAGTTAGCAACTCCAGAAGGTGTCTTTTTCTTAGGTTTTGACCAATTTTTGCCGAACTTTGCAGACCGCTAGAAAAATTGTGTATCGCATTTGATAGCATATAAGATGCCCTTAAAGACGGTGGTATCGCTGCACCGATTGGTGTAAGGACGCCAGAGTTATTGACATTTTATATAGTAGTTAGCAACTCCAGAAGGTGTCTTTTTCTTAGGTTTTGACCAATTTTTGCCGAACTTTGCAGACCGCTAGAAAAATTGTGTATCGCATTTGATAGCATATAAGATGCCCTTAAAGACGGTGCTATCGCTGCACCGATAGGTGTAAGGACGCCAGAGTTATTGACATTTTATATAGTAGTTACCAACTCCAGAAGGTGTCTTTTTTTTAGGTTTTGACCTATTTTTGCCGAACTTTGCAGACCGTTAGAAAAATTCTGTGTTGCATTTAATAGCATACAAGATGCTCTTAAAGATGGTGGTATCGCTGCATCGATAGGTCTAAGGACGACAGAGTTATTGACATTTTATATTGTCGTTAGCAACTCAAGAAGGCGTCTTTTTCTTAGGTTTTGACCTATTTTTGCCGAACTTTGCAGACCTTTAGAAAAATTCTGTATTGCATTTGATAGCTTATAAGATGCTCTTAAAGACGGTGGTATCGCTGCATCGATAGGTCTAAGGACGACAGAGTTATTGACATTTTATATTGTCGTTAGCAACTCAAGAAGGCGTCTTTTTCTTAGGTTTTGACCTATTTTTGCCGAACTTTGCAGACCTTTAGAAAAATTCTGTATTGCATTTGATAGCATATAAGGTGGCCTTAAAAACGGTGCTATCGCTGCACCGATAGGTCTAAGGACGACAGAGTTATTGACATTTTATATAGTAGTTAGCAACTCAAGAAGGCGTCTTTTTCTTAGGTTTTGACCAATTTTTGCCGAACTTTGCAGACCTTTAGAAAAATTCTGTATTGCATTTGATAGCTTATAAGATGCTCTTAAAGACGGTGGTATCGCTGCATCCATAAGTGTAAGGCCGCCAGTGTTGCTGACATTTTATATAGTAGTTACCAACTCCAGAAGGTGTCTTTTTCTTAGGTTTTGACCTATTTTTGCCGAACTTTGCAGACCGTTAGAAAAATTCTGTGTTGCATTTAATAGCATACAAGATGCTCTTAAAGATGGTGGTATCGCTGCATCGATAGGTCTAAGGACGACAGAGTTATTGACATTTTATATTGTCGTTAGCAACTCAAGAAGGCGTCTTTTTCTTAGGTTTTGACCTATTTTTGCCGAACTTTGCAGACCTTTAGAAAAATTGTGTATCGCATTTGATAGCATATAAGATGCCCTTAAAGACGGTGCTATTGCTGCACCGATAGGTGTAAGGACGACAGAGTTATTGACATTTTATATAGTAGTTAGCAACTCAAGAAGGCGTCTTTTTCTCAGGCTTTGACCAATTTTTGCCGAACTTTGCAGACCTTTAGAAAAATTCTGTATTGCATTTGATAGCATATAAGGTGGCCTTAAAAACGGTGGTATCGCTACACCGATAGGTGTAAGGACGCCAGAGTTATTGACATTTTATATAGTAGTTACCAACTCCAGAAGGTGTCTTTTTTTTAGGTTTTGACCTATTTTTGCCGAACTTTGCAGACCGTTAGAAAAATTCTGTGTTGCATTTGATAGCATATAAGGTGGCCTTAAAAACGGTGCTATCGCTGCACCGATAGGTGTAAGGACGACAGAGTTATTGACATTTTATATAGTAGTTAGCAACTCAAGAAGGCGTCTTTTTCTCAGGCTTTGACAAATTTTTGCCGAACTTTGCAGACCTTTAGAAAAATTCTGTATTGCATTTGATAGCTTATAAGATGCTCTTAAAGACGGTGGTATCGCTGCATCGATAGGTCTAAGGACGACAGAGTTATTGACATTTTATATTGTCGTTAGCAACTCAAGAAGGCGTCTTTTTCTTAGGTTTTGACCTATTTTTGCCGAACTTTGCAGACCTTTAGAAAAATTCTGTATTGCATTTGATAGCATATAAGGTGGCCTTAAAAACGGTGCTATCGCTGCACCGATAGGTGTAAGGACGACAGAGTTATTGACATTTTATATAGTAGTTAGCAACTCAAGAAGGCGTCTTTTTCTCAGGCTTTGACCAATTTTTGCCGAACTTTGCAGACCTTTAGAAAAATTCTGTATTGCATTTGATAGCTTATAAGATGCTCTTAAAGACGGTGGTATCGCTGCATCCATAAGTGTAAGGCCGCCAGTGTTGCTGACATTTTATATAGTAGTTACCAACTCCAGAAGGTGTCTTTTTCTTAGGTTTTGACCTATTTTTGCCGAACTTTGCAGACCGTTAGAAAAATTCTGTGTTGCATTTAATAGCATACAGGATGCTCTTAAAGATGGTGGTATCGCTGCATCGATAGGTCTAAGGACGACAGAGTTATTGACATTTTATATTGTCGTTAGCAACTCAAGAAGGCGTCTTTTTCTTAGGTTTTGACCTATTTTTGCCGAACTTTGCAGACCTTTAGAAAAATTGTGTATCGCATTTGATAGCATATAAGATGCCCTTAAAGACGGTGCTATCGCTGCACCGATAGGTGTAAGGACGACAGAGTTATTGACATTTTATATAGTAGTTAGCAACTCAAGAAGGCGTCTTTTTCTCAGGCTTTGACCAATTTTTGCCAAACTTTGCAGACCTTTAGAAAAATTCTGTATTGCATTTGATAGCATATAAGGTGGCCTTAAAAACGGTGCTATCGCTGCACCGATAGGTGTAAGGACGCCAGAGTTATTGACATTTTATATAGTAGTTACCAACTCCAGAAGGTGTCTTTTTTTTAGGTTTTGACCTATTTTTGCCGAACTTTGCAGACCGTTAGAAAAATTCTGTGTTGCATTTAATAGCATACAAGATGCTCTTAAAGATGGTGGTATCGCTGCATCGATAGGTCTAAGGACGACAGAGTTATTGACATTTTATATTGTCGTTAGCAACTCAAGAAGGCGTCTTTTTCTTAGGTTTTGACCTATTTTTGCCGAACTTTGCAGACCTTTAGAAAAATTGTGTATTGCATTTGATAGCTTATAAGATGCTCTTAAAGACGGTGGTATCGCTGCATCGATAGGTCTAAGGACGACAGAGTTATTGACATTTTATATTGTCGTTAACAACTCAAGAAGGCGTCTTTTTCTTAGGTTTTGACCTATTTTTGCCGAACTTTGCAGACCTTTAGAAAAATTGTGTATCGCATTTGATAGCATATAAGATGCCCTTAAAGACGGTGCTATCGCTGCACCGATAGGTGTAAGGACGACAGAGTTATTGATATTTTATATAGTAGTTAGCAACTCAAGAAGGCGTCTTTTTCTCAGGCTTTGACCAATTTTTGCCGAACTTTGCAGACCTTTAGAAAAATTCTGTATTGCATTTAATAGCATATAAGGTGGCCTTAAAAACGATGCTATCGCTGCACCGATAGGTGTAAGGACGCCAGAGTTATTGACATTTTATATAGTAGTTACCAACTCCAGAAGGTGTCTTTTTTTTAGGTTTTGACCTATTATTGCCGAACTTTGCAGACCGTTAGAAAAATTCTGTGTTGCATTTAATAGCATACAAGATGCTCTTAAAGATGGTGGTATCGCTGCATCGATAGGTCTAAGGACGACAGAGTTATTGACATTTTATATTGTCGTTAGCAACTCAAGAAGTCGTCTTTTTCTCAGGCTTTGACCTATTTTTGCCGAACTTTGCAGACCGTTAGAACAATTCTGTGTTGCATTTAATAGCATACAAGATGCTCTTAAAGATGGTGGTATCGCTGCATCGATAGGTCTAAGGATGACAGAGTTATTGACATTTTATATAGTAGTTAGCAACTCAAGAAGGCGTCTTTTTCTTAGGTTTTGACCTATTTTTGCCGAACTTTGCAGACCGTTAGAAAAATTCTGTATTGCATTTGATAGCTGATAAGATGCCCTTAAAGACGGTGGTATCGCTGCACCGATATGTGTAAGGACGCCAGAGTTATTGACATTTTATATATGTAGTAGTTAGCAACTCAAGAAGGCGTCTTTTTCTCAGGCTTTGACCAATTTTTGCCGAACTTTGCAGACCTTTAGAAAAATTCTGTATTGCATTTGATAGCATATAAGGTGGCCTTAAAAACGGTGCTATCGCTGCACCGATAGGTGTAAGGACGCCAGAGTTATTGACATTTTATATAATAGTTACCAACTCCAGAAGGTGACTTTTTTTTAGGTTTTGACCAATTTTTGCCGAACTTTGCAGACCGCTAGAAAAATTGTGTATCGCATTTGATAGCATATAAGATGCCCTTAAAGACGGTGCTATCGCTGCACCGATAGGTGTAAGGACGACAGAGTTATTCAGATTTTATATAGTAGTTAGCAACTCAAGAAAGCGTCTTTATCTTAGGTTTTGACCTATTTTTGCCGAACTTTGCAGACCGTTAGAAAAATTCTGTATTGCATTTAATAGCTTATAAGATGCCCTTAAAGACGGTGGTATCGCTTCATCGATAGGTCTAAGGACGACAGAGTTATTGACATTTTATATAGTAGTTAGCAACTCAAGAAGGCGTCTTTTTCTCAGGCTTTGACCAATTTTTGCCGAACTTTGCAGACCTTTAGAAAAATTCTGTATTGCATTTGATAGCATATAAGGTGGCCTTAAAAATGGTGCTATCGCTGCACCGATAGGTGTAAGGACGCCAGAGTTATTGACATTTTATATAGTAGTTACCAACTCCAGAAGGTGTCTTTTTTTTAGGTTTTGACCTATTTTTGCCGAACTTTGCAGACCGTTAGAACAATTCTGTGTTGCATTTAATAGCATACAAGATGCTCTTAAAGATGGTGGTATCGCTGCATCGATAGGTCTAAGGACGACAGAGTTATTGACATTTTATATAGTAGTTAGCAACTCAAGAAGGCGTCTTTTTCTTAGGTTTTGACCTATTTTTGCCGAACTTTGCAGACCGTTAGAAAAATTCTGTATAGCATTTATTAGCTTATAAGATGCCCTTAAAGACGGTGGTATCGCTGCACCGGTAGGTGTAAGGACGCCAGAGTTATTGACATTTTATATGGTAGTTACCAACTGCGGAAGGTGTCTTTTTCTTAGGTTTTGACTTATTTTTGCCGAACTTTGCAGACCGTTAGAAAAATTCTGTATTGCATTTGATAGCATATAAGATGCCCTTAAAGACGGTGGTATCGCTACACCGATAGGTGTAAGGACGCCAGAGTTATTGACATTTTATATAATAGTTACCAACTCCAGAAGGTGACTTTTTCTTAGGTTTTGACTTATTTTTGCCGAACTTTGCAGACCGTTGGAAAAATTCTGTATTGCATTTGATAGCATATAAGATGCCCTTAAAGACGGTGGTATCGCTGCACCGATTGGTGTAAGGACGCCAGAGTTATTGACATTTTATATAGTAGTTAGCAACTCCAGAAGGTGTCTTTTTCTTAGGTTTTGACCAATTTTTGCCGAACTTTGCAGACCGCTAGAAAAATTGTGTATCGCATTTGATAGCATATAAGATGCCCTTAAAGACGGTGCTATCGCTGCACCGATAGGTGTAAGGACGACAGAGTTATTGACATTTTATATAGTAGTTAGCAACTCAAGAAGGCGTCTTTTTCTCAGGCTTTGACCGATTTTTGCCGAACTTTGCAGACCTTTAGAAAAATTCTGTATTGCATTTGATAGCATATAAGGTGGCCTTAAAAACGGTGCTATCGCTGCACCGATAGGTGTAAGGACGCCAGAGTTATTGACATTTTATATAGTAGTTACCAACTCCAGAAGGTGTCTTTTTTTTAGGTTTTGACCTATTTTTGCCGAACTTTGCAGACCGTTAGAAAAATTCTGTGTTGCATTTAATAGCATACAAGATGCTCTTAAAGATGGTGGTATCGCTGCATCGATAGGTCTAAGGACGACAGAGTTATTGACATTTTATATTGTCGTTAGCAACTCAAGAAGGCGTCTTTTTCTTAGGTTTTGACCTATTTTTGCCGAACTTTGCAGACCTTTAGAAAAATTCTGTATTGCATTTGATAGCTTATAAGATGCTCTTAAAGACGGTGGAATCGCTTCATCGATAGGTCTAAGGATGACAGAGTTATTGACATTTTATATAGTAGTTAGCAACTCAAGAAGGCGTCTTTTTCTCAGGCTTTGACCAATTTTTGCCGAACTTTGCAGACCTTTAGAAAAATTCTGTATTGCATTTGATAGCATATAAGGTGGCCTTAAAAACGATGCTATCGCTGCACCGATAGGTGTAAGGACGCCAGAGTTATTGACATTTTATATAGTAGTTACCAACTCCAGAAGGTGTCTTTTTTTTAGGTTTTGACCTATTTTTGCCGAACTTTGCAGACCGTTAGAAAAATTATGTGTTGCATTTAATAGCATACAAGATGCTCTTAAAGATGGTGGTATCGCTGCATCGATAGGTCTAAGGACGACAGAGTTATTGACATTTTATATTGTCGTTAGCAACTCAAGAAGGCGTCTTTTTCTTAGGTTTTGACCTATTTTTGCCGAACTTTGCAGACCTTTAGAAAAATTCTGTATTGCATTTGATAGCTTATAAGATGCTCTTAAAGACGGTGGTATCGCTGCATCGATAGGTCTAAGGACGACAGAGTTATTGGCATTTTATATTGTCGTTAGCAACTCAAGAAGGCGTCTTTTTCTTAGGTTTTGACCTATTTTTGCCGAACTTTGCAGACCTTTAGAAAAATTCTGTATTGCATTTGATAGCTTATAAGATGCTCTTAAAGACGGTGGTATCGCTTCATCGATAGGTCTAAGGACGACAGAGTTATTGACATTTTATATAGTAGTTAGCAACTCAAAAAGTCGTCTTTTTCTCAGGCTTTGACCTATTTTTGCCGAACTTTGCAGACCGTTAGAACAATTCTGTGTTGCATTTAATAGCATACAAGATGCTCTTAAAGATGGTGGTATCGCTGCATCGATAGGTCTAAGGATGACAGAGTTATTGACATTTTATATAGTAGTTAGCAACTCAAGAAGGCGTCTTTTTCTTAGGTTTTGACCTATTTTTGCCGAACTTTGCAGACCGTTAGAAAAATTCTGTATTGCATTTGATAGCTGATAAGATGCCCTTAAAGACGGTGGTATCGCTGCACCGATATGTGTAAGGACGCCAGAGTTATTGACATTTTATATATGTAGTAGTTAGCAACTCAAGAAGGCGTCTTTTTCTCAGGCTTTGACCAATTTTTGCCGAACTTTGCAGACCTTTAGAAAAATTCTGTATTGCATTTGATAGCATATAAGGTGGCCTTAAAAACGGTGCTATCGCTGCACCGATAGGTGTAAGGACGCCAGAGTTATTGACATTTTATATAATAGTTACCAACTCCAGAAGGCGACTTTTTCTTAGGTTTTGACCAATTTTTGCCGAACTTTGCAGACCGCTAGAAAAATTGTGTATCGCATTTGATAGCATATAAGATGCCCTTAAAGACGGTGCTATCGCTGCACCGATAGGTGTAAGGACGACAGAGTTATTCACATTTTATATAGTAGTTAGCAACTCAAGAAAGCGTCTTTATCTTAGGTTTTGACCTATTTTTGCCGAACTTTGCAGACCGTTAGAAAAATTCTGTATTGCATTTAATAGCTTATAAGATGCCCTTAAAGACGGTGGTATCGCTTCATCGATAGGTCTAAGGACGACAGAGTTATTGACATTTTATATAGTAGTTAGCAACTCAAGAAGGCGTCTTTTTCTCAGGCTTTGACCAATTTTTGCCGAACTTTGCAGACCTTTAGAAAAATTCTGTATTGCATTTGATAGCATATAAGGTGGCCTTAAAAACGGTGCTATCGCTGCACCGATAGGTGTAAGGACGCCAGAGTTATTGACATTTTATATAGTAGTTACCAACTCCAGAAGGTGTCTTTTTTTTAGGTTTTGACCTATTTTTGCCGAACTTTGCAGACCGTTAGAACAATTCTGTGTTGCATTTAATAGCATACAAGATGCTCTTAAAGATGGTGGTATCGCTGCATCGATAGGTCTAAGGACGACAGAGTTATTGACATTTTATATAGTAGTTAGCAACTCAAGAAGGCGTCTTTTTCTTAGGTTTTGACCTATTTTTGCCGAACTTTGCAGACCGTTAGAAAAATTCTGTATAGCATTTATTAGCTTATAAGATGCCCTTAAAGACGGTGGTATCGCCGCACCGGTAGGTGTAAGGACGCCAGAGTTATTGACATTTTATATGGTAGTTACCAACTGCGGAAGGTGTCTTTTTCTTAGGTTTTGACTTATTTTTGCCGAACTTTGCAGACCGTTAGAAAAATTCTGTATTGCATTTGATAGCATATAAGATGCCCTTAAAGACGGTGGTATCGCTACACCGATAGGTGTAAGGACGCCAGAGTTATTGACATTTTATATAATAGTTACCAACTCCAGAAGGTGACTTTTTCTTAGGTTTTGACTTATTTTTGCCGAACTTTGCAGACCGTTGGAAAAATTCTGTATTGCATTTGATAGCATATAAGATGCCCTTAAAGACGGTGGTATCGCTGCACCGATTGGTGTAAGGACGCCAGAGTTATTGACATTTTATATAGTAGTTAGCAACTCCAGAAGGTGTCTTTTTCTTAGGTTTTGACCAATTTTTGCCGAACTTTGCAGACCGCTAGAAAAATTGTGTATCGCATTTGATAGCATATAAGATGCCCTTAAAGACGGTGCTATCGCTGCACCGATAGGTGTAAGGACGCCAGAGTTATTGACATTTTATATAGTAGTTACCAACTCCAGAAGGTGTCTTTTTTTTAGGTTTTGACCTATTTTTGCCGAACTTTGCAGACCGTTAGAAAAATTCTGTGTTGCATTTAATAGCATACAAGATGCTCTTAAAGATGGTGGTATCGCTGCATCGATAGGTCTAAGGATGACAGAGTTATTGACATTTTATAAAGTAGTTAGCAACTCAAGAAGGCGTCTTTTTCTTAGGTTTTGACCTATTTTTGCCGAACTTTGCAGACCGTTAGAAAAATTCTGTATTGCATTTGCTGGCTGATAAGATGCCCTTAAAGACGGTGGTATCGCTGCACCGATATGTGTAAGGACGCCAGAGTTATTGACATTTTATATATGTAGTAGTTAGCAACTCAAGAAGGCGTCTTTTTCTCAGGCTTTGACCAATTTTTGCCGAACTTTGCAGACCTTTAGAAAAATTCTGTATTGCATTTGATAGCATATAAGGTGGCCTTAAAAACGGTGCTATCGCTGCACCGATAGGTGTAAGGACGCCAGAGTTATTGACATTTTATATAATAGTTACCAACTCCAGAAGGTGACTTTTTCTTAGGTTTTGACCAATTTTTGCCGAACTTTGCAGACCGCTAGAAAAATTGTGTATCGCATTTGATAGCATATAAGATGCCCTTAAAGACGGTGCTATCGCTGCACCGATAGGTGTAAGGACGCCAGATTTATTCACATTTTATATAGTAGTTAGCAACTCAAGAAGGCGTCTTTATCTTACGTTTTGACCTATTTTTGCCGAACGTTGCAGACCGTTAGAAAAATTTTGTATTGCATTTAATAGCTTATAAGATGCCCTTAAAGGCGGTGGTATCGCTTCATCGATAGGTCTAAGGACGACAGAGTTATTGACATTTTATATAGTAGTTAGCAACTCAAGAAGGCGTCTTTTTCTCAGGCTTTGACCAATTTTTGCCGAACTTTGCAGACCTTTAGAAAAATTCTGTATTGCATTTGATAGCATATAAGGTGGCCTTAAAAACGGTGCTATCGCTGCACCGATAGGTGTAAGGACGCCAGAGTTATTGACATTTTATATAGTAGTTACCAACTCCAGAAGGTGTCTTTTTTTTAGGTTTTGACCTATTTTTGCCGAACTTTGCAGACCGTTAGAACAATTCTGTATTGCATTTAATAGCTTATAAGATGCCCTTAAAGGCGGTGGTATCGCTTCATCGATAGGTCTAAGGACGACAGAGTTATTGACGTTTTATATAGTAGTTAGCAACTCAAGAAGGCGTCTTTTTCTTAGGTTTTGACCTATTTTTGCCGAACTTTGCAGACCGTTAGAAAAATTCTGTATAGCATTTATTAGCTTATAAGATGCCCTTAAAGACGGTGGTATCGCTGCACCGGTAGGTGTAAGGACGCCAGAGTTATTGACATTTTATATGGTAGTTACCAACTGCGGAAGGTGTCTTTTTCTTAGGTTTTGACTTATTTTTGCCGAACTTTGCAGACCGTTAGAAAAATTCTGTATTGCATTTGATAGCATATAAGATGCCCTTAAAGACGGTGGTATCGCTACACCGATAGGTGTAAGGACGCCAGAGTTATTGACATTTTATATAATAGTTACCAACTCCAGAAGGTGACTTTTTCTTAGGTTTTGACCAATTTTTGCCGAACTTTGCAGACCGCTAGAAAAATTGTGTATCGCATTTGATAGCATATAAGATGCCCTTAAAGACGGTGCTATCGCTGCACCGATAGGTGTAAGGACGACAGAGTTATTCACATTTTATATAGTAGTTAGCAACTCAAGAAAGCGTCTTTATCTTAGGTTTTGACCTATTTTTGCCGAACTTTGCAGACCGTTAGAAAAATTCTGTATTGCATTTAATAGCTTATAAGATGCCCTTAAAGGCGGTGGTATCGCTTCATCGATAGGTCTAAGGACGACAGAGTTATTGACATTTTATATAGTAGTTAGCAACTCAAGAAGGCGTCTTTTTCTCAGGTTTTGACCTATTTTTGCCGAACTTTGCAGACCATTAGAAAAATTCTGTATTGCATTTTATTGCTTATAAGATGCCCTTAAAGACGGTGGTATCGCTGCATCGATAAGTGTAAGGCCGCCAGTGTTGCTGACATTTTATATAGTAGTTAGCAACTCCAGAAGACGTCTTTTTCTTAGGTTTTTGCCTGTTTTTGCCGAACTTTGCAGACCGTTAGAAAAATTCTGTATTGCATTTGATAGCTTATAAGATGCTCTTAAAGACGGTGGTATCGCTGCATCGATAAGTGTAAGGCCGCCAGTGTTGCTGACATTTTATATAGTAGTTACCAACTCCAGAAGGTGTCTTTTTCTTAGGTTTTGACCTATTTTTGCCGAACTTTGCAGACCGTTAGAAAAATTGTGTATCGCATTTGATAGCATATAAGATGCCCTTAAAGACGGTGGTATCGCTGCA
Source organism: Merodon equestris (assembly GCA_958301585.1). Taxonomy (NCBI): domain Eukaryota; kingdom Metazoa; phylum Arthropoda; class Insecta; order Diptera; family Syrphidae; genus Merodon; species Merodon equestris. The sequence continues at coordinate 75,305,543 of OY284416.1, read as the reverse complement.
CCGATACGTGTAAGGACGCCAGAGTTATTGACATTTTATGTGGTAGTTACCAACTCCAGAAGGTGTCTTTTTCTTAGATTTTGACCTATTTTTGCCGAACTTTGCAGACCGTTAGAACAATTCTGTATTGCATTTGATAGCATATAAGATGCCCTTAAAGACGGTGGTATCGCTGCACCGATAGATGTAAGGACGCCAGAGTTATTGACATTTTATGTGGTAGTTACCAACTCCAGAAGGCGTCTTTTTCTTAGGTTTTGACCTATTTTTGCCGAACTTTGCAGACCGTTAGAAAAATTGTGTATCGCATTTGATAGCATATAAGATGCCCTTAAAGACGGTGCTATCGCCGCACCGGTAGGTGTAAGGACGCCAGAGTTATTGACATTTTATATGGTAGTTACCAACTGCGGAAGGTGTCTTTTTCTTAGGTTTTGACTTATTTTTGCCGAACTTTGCAGACCGTTAGAAAAATTCTGTATTGCATTTGATAGCATATAAGATGCCCTTAAAGACGGTGGTATCGCTACACCGATAGGTGTAAGGACGCCAGAGTTATTGACATTTTATATAATAGTTACCAACTCCAGAAGGTGACTTTTTCTTAGGTTTTGACTTATTTTTGCCGAACTTTGCAGACCGTTGGAAAAATTCTGTATTGCATTTGATAGCATATAAGATGCCCTTAAAGACGGTGGTATCGCTGCACCGATTGGTGTAAGGACGCCAGAGTTATTGACATTTTATATAGTAGTTAGCAACTCCAGAAGGTGTCTTTTTCTTAGGTTTTGACCAATTTTTGCCGAACTTTGCAGACCGCTAGAAAAATTGTGTATCGCATTTGATAGCATATAAGATGCCCTTAAAGACGGTGCTATCGCTGCACCGATAGGTGTAAGGACGACAGAGTTATTGACATTTTATATAGTAGTTAGCAACTCAAGAAGGCGTCTTTTTCTCAGGCTTTGACCGATCTTTGCCGAACTTTGCAGACCTTTAGAAAAAGTCTGTATTGCATTTGATAGCATATAAGGTGGCCTTAAAAACGGTGCTATCGCTGCACCGATAGGTGTAAGGACGCCAGAGTTATTGACATTTTATATAGTAGTTACCAACTCCAGAAGGTGTCTTTTTTTTAGGTTTTGACCTATTTTTGCCGAACTTTGCAGACCGTTAGAAAAATTCTGTGTTGCATTTAATAGCATACAAGATGCTCTTAAAGATGGTGGTATCGCTGCATCGATAGGTCTAAGGACGACAGAGTTATTGACGTTTTATATAGTAGTTAGCAACTCAAGAAGGCGTCTTTTTCTTAGGTTTTGACCTATTTTTGCCGAACTTTGCAGACCGTTAGAAAAATTCTGTATAGCATTTATTAGCTTATAAGATGCCCTTAAAGACGGTGGTATCGCTGCACCGGTAGGTGTAAGGACGCCAGAGTTATTGACATTTTATATGGTAGTTACCAACTGCGGAAGGTGTCTTTTTCTTAGGTTTTGACTTATTTTTGCCGAACTTTGCAGACCGTTAGAAAAATTCTGTATTGCATTTGATAGCATATAAGATGCCCTTAAAGACGGTGGTATCGCTACACCGATAGGTGTAAGGACGCCAGAGTTATTGACATTTTATATAATAGTTACCAACTCCAGAAGGTGACTTTTTCTTAGGTTTTGACCAATTTTTGCCGAACTTTGCAGACCGCTAGAAAAATTGTGTATCGCATTTGATAGCATATAAGATGCCCTTAAAGACGGTGCTATCGCTGCACCGATAGGTGTAAGGACGACAGAGTTATTCACATTTTATATAGTAGTTAGCAACTCAAGAAAGCGTCTTTATCTTAGGTTTTGACCTATTTTTGCCGAACTTTGCAGACCGTTAGAAAAATTCTGTATTGCATTTAATAGCTTATAAGATGCCCTTAAAGGCGGTGGTATCGCTTCATCGATAGGTCTAAGGACGACAGAGTTATTGACATTTTATATAGTAGTTAGCAACTCAAGAAGGCGTCTTTTTCTCAGGTTTTGACCTATTTTTGCCGAACTTTGCAGACCATTAGAAAAATTCTGTATTGCATTTTATTGCTTATAAGATGCCCTTAAAGACGGTGGTATCGCTGCATCGATAAGTGTAAGGCCGCCAGTGTTGCTGACATTTTATATAGTAGTTAGCAACTCCAGAAGACGTCTTTTTCTTAGGTTTTTGCCTGTTTTTGCCGAACTTTGCAGACCGTTAGAAAAATTCTGTATTGCATTTGATAGCTTATAAGATGCTCTTAAAGACGGTGGTATCGCTGCATCGATAAGTGTAAGGCCGCCAGTGTTGCTGACATTTTATATAGTAGTTACCAACTCCAGAAGGTGTCTTTTTCTTAGGTTTTGACCTATTTTTGCCGAACTTTGCAGACCGTTAGAAAAATTGTGTATCGCATTTGATAGCATATAAGATGCCCTTAAAGACGGTGGTATCGCTGCACCGATACGTGTAAGGACGCCAGAGTTATTGACATTTTATGTGGTAGTTACCAACTCCAGAAGGTGTCTTTTTCTTAGATTTTGACCTATTTTTGCCGAACTTTGCAGACCGTTAGAACAATTCTGTATTGCATTTGATAGCATATAAGATGCCCTTAAAGACGGTGGTATCGCTGCACCGATAGATGTAAGGACGCCAGAGTTATTGACATTTTATGTGGTAGTTACCAACTCCAGAAGGCGTCTTTTTCTTAGGTTTTGACCTATTTTTGCCGAACTTTGCAGACCGTTAGAAAAATTGTGTATCGCATTTGATAGCATATAAGATGCCCTTAAAGACGGTGCTATCGCTGCACCGATAGGTGTAAGGACGCCAGAGTTATTGACATTTTATATAGTAGTTAGCAACTCAAGGAGGCGTCTTTATATTAGGTTTTGGCCTATTTTTGCCGAACTTTGCAGACCGTTAGAAAAATTCTGTATTGCATTTAATAGCTTATAAGATGCCCTTAAAGACGGTGGTATCGCTGCACCGATAGGTGTAAGGATACCAGAGTTATTGGCATTTTATATAGTAGTTACCAACCCAAGAAGGCGTCTTTTTCTTAGGTTTTGACCTATTTTTGCCGAACTTTGCAGACCGTTAGAACAATTCTGTATTGCATTTGATAGCATATAAGATGCCCTTAAAGACGGTGGTATCGCTGCACCGATAGATGTAAGGACGCCAGAGTTATTGACATTTTATGTGGTAGTTACCAACTCCAGAAGGCGTCTTTTTCTTAGGTTTTGACCTATTTTTGCCGAACTTTGCAGACCGTTAGAAAAATTGTGTATCGCATTTGATAGCATATAAGATGCCCTTAAAGACGGTGCTATCGCTGCACCGATAGGTGTAAGGACGCCAGAGTTATTGACATTTTATATAGTAGTTAGCAACTCAAGGAGGCGTCTTTATATTAGGTTTTGGCCTATTTTTGCCGAACTTTGCAGACCGTTAGAAAAATTCTGTATTGCATTTAATAGCTTATAAGATGCCCTTAAAGACGGTGGTATCGCTGCACCGATAGGTGTAAGGATACCAGAGTTATTGGCATTTTATATAGTAGTTACCAACCCAAGAAGGCGTCTTTTTCTTAGGTTTTGACCTATTTTTGCCGAACTTTGCAGACCGTTTGAAAAAATCTGTATTGCATTTGATAGCATATAAGATGCCCTTAAAGACGGTGGTATCGCTGCACCGATTGGGGTAAGGACGCCAGAGTTATTGACACTTTATATGGTAGTTACCAACTCCAGAAGGTGTCTTTTTCTTAGGTTTTGACCTATTTTTGGCGAACTTTGCAGACCGTTAGAAAAATTCTGTATTGCATTTAATAGCTTATAAGATGCCCTTAAAGACGGTTGTATCGCTGCATCGATAGGTCTAAGGACGACAGAGTTATTGACATTTTATATAGTAGTTAGCAAGTCAAGAAACCGTCTTTTTCTTAGGTTTTGACCTATTTTTGCCGAACTTTGCAGACCGTTAGAAAAATTGTGTATCGCATTTGATAGCATATAAGATGCCCTTAAAGAAGGTGCTATCGCTGCACCGATAGGTGTAAGGACGCCAGAGTTATTGACATTTTATATAGTAGTTAGCAACTCAAGAAGGCGTCTTTATATTAGGTTTTGCCTATTTTTGCCGAACTTTGCAGACCGTTAGAAAAATTCTGTATTGCATTTAATAGCTTATAAGATGCTCTTAAAGACGGTGGTATCGCTTCATCGATAGGTCTAAGGACGACAGAGTTATTGACATTTTATATAGTAGTTAGCAACTCAAGAAGGCGTCTTTTTCTCAGGCTTTGACCAATTTTTGCCGAACTTTGCAGACCTTTAGAAAAATTCTGTATTGCATTTGATAGCATATAAGGTGGCCTTAAAAACGGTGCTATCGCTGCACCGATAGGTGTAAGGACGCCAGAGTTATTGACATTTTATATAGTAGTTACCAACTCCAGAAGGTGTCTTTTTTTTAGGTTTTGACCTATTTTTGCCGAACTTTGCAGACCGTTAGAACAATTCTGTGTTGCATTTAATAGCATACAAGATGCTCTTAAAGATGGTGGTATCGCTGCATCGATAGGTCTAAGGACGACAGAGTTATTGACATTTTATATAGTAGTTAGCAACTCAAGAAGGCGTCTTTTTCTTAGGTTTTGACCTATTTTTGCCGAACTTTGCAGACCGTTAGAAAAATTCTGTATAGCATTTATTAGCTTATAAGATGCCCTTAAAGACGGTGGTATCGCTGCACCGGTAGGTGTAAGGACGCCAGAGTTATTGACATTTTATATGGTAGTTACCAACTGCGGAAGGTGTCTTTTTCTTAGGTTTTGACTTATTTTTGCCGAACTTTGCAGACCGTTAGAAAAATTCTGTATTGCATTTGATAGCATATAAGATGCCCTTAAAGACGGTGGTATCGCTACACCGATAGGTGTAAGGACGCCAGAGTTATTGACATTTTATATAATAGTTACCAACTCCAGAAGGTGACTTTTTCTTAGGTTTTGACTTATTTTTGCCGAACTTTGCAGACCGTTGGAAAAATTCTGTATTGCATTTGATAGCATATAAGGTGGCCTTAAAAACGGTGCTATCGCTGCACCGATAGGTGTAAGGACGCCAGAGTTATTGACATGTTATATAGTAGTTACCAACTCCAGAAGGTGTCTTTTTTTTAGGTTTTGACCTATTTTTGCCGAACTTTGCAGACCGTTAGAACAATTCTGTGTTGCATTTAATAGCATACAAGATGCTCTTAAAGATGGTGGTATCGCTGCATCGATAGGTCTAAGGATGACAGAGTTATTGACATTTTATATAGTAGTTAGCAACTCAAGAAGGCGTCTTTTTCTTAGGTTTTGACCTATTTTTGCCGAACTTTGCAGACCGTTAGAAAAATTCTGTATTGCATTTGATAGCATATAAGATGCCCTTAAAGACGGTGCTATCGCTGCACCGATAGGTGTAAGGACGACAGAGTTATTGACATTTTATATAGTAGTTAGCAACTCAAGAAGGCGTCTTTTTCTCAGGCTTTGACCAATTTTTGCCGAACTTTGCAGACCTTTAGAAAAATTCTGTATTGCATTTGATAGCATATAAGGTGGCCTTAAAAACGGTGCTATCGCTGCACCGATAGGTGTAAGGACGCCAGAGTTATTGACATTTTATATAGTAGTTACCAACTCCAGAAGGTGTCTTTTTTTTAGGTTTTGACCTATTTTTGCCGAACTTTGCAGACCGTTAGAACAATTCTGTGTTGCATTTAATAGCATACAAGATGCTCTTAAAGATAATGGTATCGCTGCATCGATAGGTCTAAGGATGACAGAGTTATTGACATTTTATATAGTAGTTAGCAACTCAAGAAGGCGTCTTTTTCTTAGGTTTTGACCTATTTTTGCCGAACTTTGCAGACCGTTAGAAAAATTCTGTATTGCATTTGATAGCTGATAAGATGCCCTTAAAGACGGTGGTATCGCTGCACCGGTAGGTGTAAGGACGCCAGAGTTATTGACATTTTATATGGTAGTTACCAACTGCGGAAGGTGTCTTTTTCTTAGGTTTTGACTTATTTTTGCCGAACTTTGCAGACCGTTAGAAAAATTCTGTATTGCATTTGATAGCATATTATATGCCCTTAAAGACGGTGGTACCGCTACACCGATAGGTGTAAGGACGCCAGAGTTATTGACATTTTATATAATAGTTACCAACTCCAGAAGGTGACTTTTTCTTAGGTTTTGACCAATTTTTGCCGAACTTTGCAGACCGCTAGAAAAATTGTGTATCGCATTTGATAGCATATAAGATGCCCTTAAAGACGGTGCTATCGCTGCACCGATAGGTGTAAGGACGACAGAGTTATTCACATTTTATATAGTAGTTAGCAACTCAAGAAAGCGTCTTTATCTTAGGTTTTGACCTATTTTTGCCGAACTTTGCAGACCGTTAGAAAAATTCTGTATTGCATTTAATAGCTTATAAGATGCCCTTAAAGGCGGTGGTATCGCTTCATCGATAGGTCTAAGGACGACAGAGTTATTGACATTTTATATAGTAGTTAGCAACTCAAGAAGGCGTCTTTTTCTCAGGTTTTGACCTATTTTTCCCGAACTTTGCAGACCATTAGAAAAATTCTGTATTGCATTTTATTGCTTATAAGATGCCCTTAAAGACGGTGGTATCGCTGCATCGATAAGTGTAAGGCCGCCAGTGTTGCTGACATTTTATATAGTAGTTAGCAACTCCAGAAGACGTCTTTTTCTTAGGCTTTTGCCTGTTTTTGCCGAACTTTGCAGACCGTTAGAAAAATTCTGTATTGCATTTGATAGCTTATAAGATGCTCTTAAAGACGGTGGTATCGCTGCATCGATAAGTGTAAGGCCGCCAGTGTTGCTGACATTTTATATAGTAGTTACCAACTCCAGAAGGTGTCTTTTTCTTAGGTTTTGACCTATTTTTGCCGAACTTTGCAGACCGTTAGAAAAATTGTGTATCGCATTTGATAGCATATAAGATGCCCTTAAAGACGGTGGTATCGCTGCACCGATAGGTGTAAGGACGCCAGAGTTATTGACATTTTATATGGTAGTTACCAACTCCAGAAGGTGTCTTTTTCTTAGGTTTTGACCTATTTTTGCCGAACTTTGCAGACCGTTAGAACAATTCTGTATTGTATTTGATAGCATATAAGATGCCCTTAAAGACGGTGGTATCGCTGCACCGATAGATGTAAGGACGCCAGAGTTATTGACATTTTATGTGGTAGTTACCAACTGCGGAAGGTGTCTTTTTCTTAGGTTTTGATTTATTTTTGCCGAACTTTGCAGACCGTTGGAAAAAATTCTGTATTGCATTTGATAGCATATAAGATGCCCTTAAAGACGGTGGTATCGCTGCACCGATTGGTGTAAGGACGCCAGAGTTATTGACATTTTATATGGTAGTTACCAACTCCAGAAGGTGTCTTTTTCTTAGGTTTTGACCTATTTTTGCCGAACTTTGCAGACCGTTAGAACAATTCTGTATTGCATTTGATAGCTTATAAGATGCCCTTAAAGACGGTTGTATCGCTGCATCGATAGGTGTAAGGACGCCAGAGTTATTGACATTTTATGTGGTAGTTACCAACTCCAGAAGGTGTCTTTTTCTTAGGTTTTGACCTATTTTTGCCGAACTTTGCAGACCGTTAGAACAGTTCTGTATTGTATTTGATAGCATATAAGATGCCCTTAAAGACGGTGGTATCGCTGCACCGATTGGTGTAAGGACGCCAGAGTTATTGACATTTTATGTGGTAGTTACCAACTCCAGAAGGTGTCTTTTTCTTAGATTTTGACCTATTTTTGCCGAACTTTGCAGACCGTTAGAACAATTCTGTATTGTATTTGATAGCATATAAGATGCCCTTAAAGACGGTGGTATCGCTGCACCGATAGATGTAAGGACGCCAGAGTTATTGACATTTTATGTGGTAGTTACCAACTCCAGAAGGTGTCTTTTTCTTAGATTTTGACCTATTTTTGCCGAACTTTGCAGACCGTTAGAAAAATTCTGTATTGCATTTGATAGCATATAAGATGCCCTTAAAGACGGTGGTATCGCTGCACCGATAGATGTAAGGACGCCAGAGTTATTGACATTTTATGTGGTAGTTACCAACTCCAGAAGGCGTCTTTTTCTTAGGTTTTGACCTATTTTTGCCGAACTTTGCAGACCGTTAGAAAAACTGTGTATCGCATTTGATAGCATATAAGATGCCCTTAAAGACGGTGCTATCGCTGCACCGATAGGTGTAAGGACGCCAGAGTTATTGACATTTTATATAGTAGTTAGCAACTCAAGGAGGCGTCTTTATATTAGGTTTTGGCCTATTTTTGCCGAACTTTGCAGACCGTTAGAAAAATTCTGTATTGCATTTAATAGCTTATAAGATGCCCTTAAAGACGGTGGTGTCGCTGCACCGATAGGTGTAAGGATACCAGAGTTATTGGCATTTTATATAGTAGTTACCAACCCAAGAAGGCGTCTTTTTCTTAGGTTTTGACCTATTTTTGCCGAACTTTGCAGACCGTTTGAAAAAATCTGTATTGCATTTGATAGCATATAAGATGCCCTTAAAGACGGTGGTATCGCTGCACCGATTGGTGTAAGGACGCCAGAGTTATTGACACTTTATATGGTAGTTACCAACTCCAGAAGGTGTCTTTTTCTTAGGTTTTGACCTATTTTTGGCGAACTTTGCAGACCGTTAGAAAAATTCTGTATTGCATTTAATAGCTTATAAGATGCCCTTAAAGACGGTTGTATCGCTGCATCGATAGGTCTAAGGACGACAGAGTTATTGACATTTTATATAGTAGTTAGCAAGTCAAGAAACCGTCTTTTTCTTAGGTTTTGACCTATTTTTGCCGAACTTTGCAGACCGTTAGAAAAATTGTGTATCGCATTTGATAGCATATAGGATGCCCTTAAAGACGGTGCTATCGCTGCACCGATAGGTGTAAGGACGCCAGAGTTATTGACATTTTATATAGTAGTTAGCAACTCAAGAAGGCGTCTTTATATTAGGTTTTGCCTATTTTTGCCGAACTTTGCAGACCGTTAGAAAAATTCTGTATTGCATTTAATAGCTTATAAGATGCTCTTAAAGACGGTGGTATCGCTTCATCGATAGGTCTAAGGACGACAGAGTTATTGACATTTTATATAGTAGTTAGCAACTCAAGAAGGCGTCTTTTTCTCAGGCTTTGACCAATTTTTGCCGAACTTTGCAGACCTTTAGAAAAATTCTGTATTGCATTTGATAGCATATAAGGTGGCCTTAAAAACGGTGCTATCGCTGCACCGATAGGTGTAAGGACGCCAGAGTTATTGACATTTTATATAGTAGTTACCAACTCCAGAAGGTGTCTTTTTTTTAGGTTTTGACCTATTTTTGCCGAACTTTGCAGACCGTTAGAACAATTCTGTGTTGCATTTAATAGCATACAAGATGCTCTTAAAGATGGTGGTATCGCTGCATCGATAGGTCTAAGGACGACAGAGTTATTGACATTTTATATAGTAGTTAGCAACTCAAGAAGGCGTCTTTTTCTTAGGTTTTGACCTATTTTTGCCGAACTTTGCAGACCGTTAGAAAAATTCTGTATAGCATTTATTAGCTTATAAGATGCCCTTAAAGACGGTGGTATCGCTGCACCGGTAGGTGTAAGGACGCCAGAGTTATTGACATTTTATATGGTAGTTACCAACTGCGAAAGGTGTCTTTTTCTTAGGTTTTGACTTATTTTTGCCGAACTTTGCAGATCGTTAGAAAAATTCTGTATTGCATTTGATAGCATATAAGATGCCCTTAAAGACGGTGGTATCGCTACACCGATAGGTGTAAGGACGCCAGAGTTATTGACATTTTATATAATAGTTACCAACTCCAGAAGGTGACTTTTTCTTAGGTTTTGACTTATTTTTGCCGAACTTTGCAGACCGTTGGAAAAATTCTGTATTGCATTTGATAGCATATAAGATGCCCTTAAAGACGGTGGTATCGCTGCACCGATTGGTGTAAGGACGCCAGAGTTATTGACATTTTATATAGTAGTTAGCAACTCCAGAAGGTGTCTTTTTCTTAGGTTTTGACCAATTTTTGCCGAACTTTGCAGACCGCTAGAAAAATTGTGTATCGCATTTGATAGCATATAAGATGCCCTTAAAGACGGTGCTATCGCTGCACCGATAGGTGTAAGGACGACAGAGTTATTGACATTTTATATAGTAGTTACCAACTCAAGAAGGCGTCTTTTTCTCAGGCTTTGACCAATTTTTGCCGAACTTTGCAGACCTTTAGAAAAATTCTGTATTGCATTTGATAGCATATAAGGTGGCCTTAAAAACGGTGCTATCGCTGCACCGATAGGTGTAAGGACGCCAGAGTTATTGACATTTTATATAGTAGTTACCAACCAGAAGGTGTCTTTTTTTTAGGTTTTGACCTATTTTTGCCGAACTTTGCAGACCGTTAGAACAATTCTGTGTTGCATTTAATAGCATATAAGATGCCCTTAAAGACGGTGGTATCGCTGCACCGATAGGTGTAAGGACGACAGAGTTATTCACATTTTATATAGTAGTTAGCAACTCAAGAAAGCGTCTTTATCTTAGGTTTTGACCTATTTTTGCCGAACTTTGCAGACCGTTAGAAAAATTCTGTATTGCATTTAATAGCATATAAGATGCCCTTAAAGACGGTGCTATCGCTGCACCGATAGGTGTAAGGACGACAGAGTTATTGACATTTTATATAGTAGTTAGCAACTCAAGAAGGCGTCTTTTTCTCAGGCTTTGACCAATTTTTGCCGAACTTTGCAGACCTTTAGAAAAATTCTGTATTGCATTTGATAGCTGATAAGATGCCCTTAAAGACGGTGGTATCGCTGCACCGGTAGGTGTAAGGACGCCAGAGTTATTGACATTTTATATGGTAGTTACCAACTGCGGAAGGTGTCTTTTTCTTAGGTTTTGACTTATTTTTGCCGAACTTTGCAGACCGTTAGAAAAATTCTGTATTGCATTTGATAGCATATAAGATGCCCTTAAAGACGGTGGTATCGCTACACCGATAGGTGTAAGGACGCCAGAGTTATTGACATTTTATATAATAGTTACCAACTCCAGAAGGTGACTTTTTCTTAGGTTTTGACCAATTTTTGCCGAACTTTGCAGACCGCTAGAAAAATTGTGTATCGCATTTGATAGCATATAAGATGCCCTTAAAGACGGTGCAATCGCTGCACCGATAGGTGTAAGGACAAGACGGTTGTATCGCTGCATCGATAGGTGTAAGGACGCCAGAGTTATTGACATTTTATGTGGTAGTTACCAACTCCAGAAGGTGTCTTTTTCTTAGGTTTTGACCTATTTTTGCCGAACTTTGCAGACCGTTAGAACAGTTCTGTATTGTATTTGATAGCATATAAGATGCCCTTAAAGACGGTGGTATCGCTGCACCGATTGGTGTAAGGACGCCAGAGTTATTGACATTTTATGTGGTAGTTACCAACTCCAGAAGGTGTCTTTTTCTTAGATTTTGACCTATTTTTGCCGAACTTTGCAGACCGTTAGAACAATTCTGTATTGTATTTGATAGCATATAAGATGCCCTTAAAGACGGTGGTATCGCTGCACCGATAGATGTAAGGACGCCAGAGTTATTGACATTTTATGTGGTAGTTACCAACTCCAGAAGGTGTCTTTTTCTTAGATTTTGACCTATTTTTGCCGAACTTTGCAGACCGTTAGAACAATTCTGTATTGCATTTGATAGCATATAAGATGCCCTTAAAGACGGTGGTATCGCTGCACCGATAGATGTAAGGACGCCAGAGTTATTGACATTTTATGTGGTAGTTACCAACTCCAGAAGGCGTCTTTTTCTTAGGTTTTGACCTATTTTTGCCGAACTTTGCAGACCGTTAGAAAAACTGTGTATCGCATTTGATAGCATTTAAGATGCCCTTAAAGACGGTGCTATCGCTGCACCGATAGGTGTAAGGACGCCAGAGTTATTGACATTTTATATAGTAGTTAGCAACTCAAGGAGGCGTCTTTATATTAGGTTTTGGCCTATTTTTGCCGAACTTTGCAGACCGTTAGAAAAATTCTGTATTGCATTTAATAGCTTATAAGATGCCCTTAAAGACGGTGGTGTCGCTGCACCGATAGGTGTAAGGATACCAGAGTTATTGGCATTTTATATAGTAGTTACCAACCCAAGAAGGCGTCTTTTTCTTAGGTTTTGACCTATTTTTGCCGAACTTTGCAGACCGTTTGAAAAAATCTGTATTGCATTTGATAGCATATAAGATGCCCTTAAAGACGGTGGTATCGCTGCACCGATTGGTGTAAGGACGCCAGAGTTATTGACACTTTATATGGTAGTTACCAACTCCAGAAGGTGTCTTTTTCTTAGGTTTTGACCTATTTTTGGCGAACTTTGCAGACCGTTAGAAAAATTCTGTATTGCATTTAATAGCTTATAAGATGCCCTTAAAGACGGTTGTATCGCTGCATCGATAGGTCTAAGGACGACAGAGTTATTGACATTTTATATAGTAGTTAGCAAGTCAAGAAACCGTCTTTTTCTTAGGTTTTGACCTATTTTTGCCGAACTTTGCAGACCGTTAGAAAAATTGTGTATCGCATTTGATAGCATATAGGATGCCCTTAAAGACGGTGCTATCGCTGCACCGATAGGTGTAAGGACGCCAGAGTTATTGACATTTTATATAGTAGTTAGCAACTCAAGAAGGCGTCTTTATATTAGGTTTTGCCTATTTTTGCCGAACTTTGCAGACCGTTAGAAAAATTCTGTATTGCATTTAATAGCTTATAAGATGCTCTTAAAGACGGTGGTATCGCTTCATCGATAGGTCTAAGGACGACAGAGTTATTGACATTTTATATAGTAGTTAGCAACTCAAGAAGGCGTCTTTTTCTCAGGCTTTGACCAATTTTTGCCGAACTTTGCAGACCTTTAGAAAAATTCTGTATTGCATTTGATAGCATATAAGGTGGCCTTAAAAACGGTGCTATCGCTGCACCGATAGGTGTAAGGACGCCAGAGTTATTGACATTTTATATAGTAGTTACCAACTCCAGAAGGTGTCTTTTTTTTAGGTTTTGACCTATTTTTGCCGAACTTTGCAGACCGTTAGAACAATTCTGTGTTGCATTTAATAGCATACAAGATGCTCTTAAAGATGGTGGTATCGCTGCATCGATAGGTCTAAGGACGACAGAGTTATTGACATTTTATATAGTAGTTAGCAACTCAAGAAGGCGTCTTTTTCTTAGGTTTTGACCTATTTTTGCCGAACTTTGCAGACCGTTAGAAAAATTCTGTATAGCATTTATTAGCTTATAAGATGCCCTTAAAGACGGTGGTATCGCTGCACCGGTAGGTGTAAGGACGCCAGAGTTATTGACATTTTATATGGTAGTTACCAACTGCGAAAGGTGTCTTTTTCTTAGGTTTTGACTTATTTTTGCCGAACTTTGCAGACCGTTAGAAAAATTCTGTATTGCATTTGATAGCATATAAGATGCCCTTAAAGACGGTGGTATCGCTACACCGATAGGTGTAAGGACGCCAGAGTTATTGACATTTTATATAATAGTTACCAACTCCAGAAGGTGACTTTTTCTTAGGTTTTGACTTATTTTTGCCGAACTTTGCAGACCGTTGGAAAAATTCTGTATTGCATTTGATAGCATATAAGATGCCCTTAAAGACGGTGGTATCGCTGCACCGATTGGTGTAAGGACGCCAGAGTTATTGACATTTTATATAGTAGTTAGCAACTCCAGAAGGTGTCTTTTTCTTAGGTTTTGACCAATTTTTGCCGAACTTTGCAGACCGCTAGAAAAATTGTGTATCGCATTTGATAGCATATAAGATGCCCTTAAAGACGGTGCTATCGCTGCACCGATAGGTGTAAGTACGACAGAGTTATTGACATTTTATATAGTAGTTACCAACTCAAGAAGGCGTCTTTTTCTCAGGCTTTGACCAATTTTTGCCGAACTTTGCAGACCTTTAGAAAAATTCTGTATTGCATTTGATAGCATATAAGGTGGCCTTAAAAACGGTGCTATCGCTGCACCGATAGGTGTAAGGACGCCAGAGTTATTGACATTTTATATAGTAGTTACCAACCAGAAGGTGTCTTTTTTTTAGGTTTTGACCTATTTTTGCCGAACTTTGCAGACCGTTAGAACAATTCTGTGTTGCATTTAATAGCATATAAGATGCCCTTAAAGACGGTGGTATCGCTGCACCGATAGGTGTAAGGACGACAGAGTTATTCACATTTTATATAGTAGTTAGCAACTCAAGAAAGCGTCTTTATCTTAGGTTTTGACCTATTTTTGCCGAACTTTGCAGACCGTTAGAAAAATTCTGTATTGCATTTAATAGCATATAAGATGCCCTTAAAGACGGTGCTATCGCTGCACCGATAGGTGTAAGGACGACAGAGTTATTGACATTTTATATAGTAGTTAGCAACTCAAGAAGGCGTCTTTTTCTCAGGCTTTGACCAATTTTTGCCGAACTTTGCAGACCTTTAGAAAAATTCTGTATTGCATTTGATAGCTGATAAGATGCCCTTAAAGACGGTGGTATCGCTGCACCGGTAGGTGTAAGGACGCCAGAGTTATTGACATTTTATATGGTAGTTACCAACTGCGGAAGGTGTCTTTTTCTTAGGTTTTGACTTATTTTTGCCGAACTTTGCAGACCGTTAGAAAAATTCTGTATTGCATTTGATAGCATATAAGATGCCCTTAAAGACGGTGGTATCGCTACACCGATAGGTGTAAGGACGCCAGAGTTATTGACATTTTATATAATAGTTACCAACTCCAGAAGGTGACTTTTTCTTAGGTTTTGACCAATTTTTGCCGAACTTTGCAGACCGCTAGAAAAATTGTGTATCGCATTTGATAGCATATAAGATGCCCTTAAAGACGGTGCTATCGCTGCACCGATAGGTGTAAGGACGACAGAGTTATTCACATTTTATATAGTAGTTAGCAACTCAAGAAAGCGTCTTTATCTTAGGTTTTGACCTATTTTTGCCGAACTTTGCAGACTGTTAGAAAAATTCTGTATTGCATTTAATAGCTTATAAGATGCCCTTAAAGGCGGTGGTATCGCTTCATCGATAGGTCTAAGGACGACAGAGTTATTGACATTTTATATAGTAGTTAGCAACTCAAGAAGGCGTCTTTTTCTCAGGTTTTGACCTATTTTTGCCGAACTTTGCAGACCATTAGAAAAATTCTGTATTGCATTTTATTGCTTATAAGATGCCCTTAAAGACGGTGGTATCGCTGATTCGATAAGTGTAAGGCCGCCAGTGTTGCTGACATTTTATATAGTAGTTAGCAACTCCAGAAGACGTCTTTTTCTTAGGTTTTTGCCTGTTTTTGCCGAACTTTGCAGACCGTTAGAAAAATTCTGTATTGCATTTGATAGCTTATAAGATGCTCTTAAAGACGGTGGTATCGCTGCATCGATAAGTGTAAGGCCGCCAGTGTTGCTGACATTTTATATAGTAGTTACCAACTCCAGAAGGTGTCTTTTTCTTAGGTTTTGACCTATTTTTGCCGAACTTTGCAGACCGTTAGAAAAATTGTGTATCGCATTTGATAGCATATAAGATGCCCTTAAAGACGGTGGTATCGCTGCACCGATAGGTGTAAGGACGCCAGAGTTATTGACATTTTATATGGTAGTTACCAACTCCAGAAGGTGTCTTTTTCTTAGGTTTTGACCTATTTTTGCCGAACTTTGCAGACCGTTAGAACAATTCTGTATTGTATTTGATAGCATATAAGATGCCCTTAAAGACGGTGGTATCGCTGCACCGATAGATGTAAGGACGCCAGAGTTATTGACATTTTATGTGGTAGTTACCAACTGCGGAAGGTGTCTTTTTCTTAGGTTTTGACTTATTTTTGCCGAACTTTGCAGACCGTTGGAAAAATTCTGTATTGCATTTGATAGCATATAAGATGCCCTTAAAGACGGTGGTATCGCTGCACCGATTGGTGTAAGGACGCCAGAGTTATTGACATTTTATATGGTAGTTACCAACTCCAGAAGGTGTCTTTTTCTTAGGTTTTGACCTATTTTTGCCGAACTTTGCAGACCGTTAGAACAATTCTGTATTGCATTTGATAGCTTATAAGATGCCCTTAAAGACGGTTGTATCGCTGCATCGATAGGTGTAAGGACGCCAGAGTTATTGACATTTTATGTGGTAGTTACCAACTCCAGAAGGTGTCTTTTTCTTAGGTTTTGACCTATTTTTGCCGAACTTTGCAGACCGTTAGAACAATTCTGTATTGTATTTGATAGCATATAAGATGCCCTTAAAGACGGTGGTATCGCTGCACCGATAGATGTAAGGACGCCAGAGTTATTGACATTTTATGTGGTAGTTACCAACTCCAGAAGGTGTCTTTTTCTTAGATTTTGACCTATTTTTGCCGAACTTTGCAGACCGTTAGAACAATTCTGTATTGTATTTGATAGCATATAAGATGCCCTTAAAGACGGTGGTATCGCTGCACCGATAGATGTAAGGACGCCAGAGTTATTGACATTTTATGTGGTAGTTACCAACTCCAGAAGGTGTCTTTTTCTTAGATTTTGACCTATTTTTGCCGAACTTTGCAGACCGTTAGAACAATTCTGTATTGCATTTGATAGCATATAAGATGCCCTTAAAGACGGTGGTATCGCTGCACCGATAGATGTAAGGACGCCAGAGTTATTGACATTTTATGTGGTAGTTACCAACTCCAGAAGGCGTCTTTTTCTTAGGTTTTGACCTATTTTTGCCGAACTTTGCAGACCGTTAGAAAAATTGTGTATCGCATTTGATAGCATATAAGATGCCCTTAAAGACGGTGCTATCGCTGCACCGATAGGTGTAAGGACGCCAGAGTTATTGACATTTTATATAGTAGTTAGCAACTCAAGGAGGCGTCTTTATATTAGGTTTTGGCCTATTTTTGCCGAACTTTGCAGACCGTTAGAAAAATTCTGTATTGCATTTAATAGCTTATAAGATGCCCTTAAAGACGGTGGTATCGCTGCACCGATAGGTGTAAGGACGACAGAGTTATTCACATTTTATATAGTAGTTAGCAACTCAAGAAAGCGTCTTTATCTTAGGTTTTGACCTATTTTTGCCGAACTTTGCAGACCGTTAGAAAAATTCTGTATTGCATTTAATAGCTTATAAGATGCCCTTAAAGGCGGTGGTATCGCTTCATCGATAGGTCTAAGGACGACAGAGTTATTGACATTTTATATAGTAGTTAGCAACTCAAGAAGGCGTCTTTTTCTCAGGTTTTGACCTATTTTTGCCGAACTTTGCAGACCATTAGAAAAATTCTGTATTGCATTTTATTGCTTATAAGATGCCCTTAAAGACGGTGGTATCGCTGCATCGATAAGTGTAAGGCCGCCAGTGTTGCTGACATTTTATATAGTAGTTAGCAACTCCAGAAGACGTCTTTTTCTTAGGTTTTTGCCTGTTTTTGCCGAACTTTGCAGACCGTTAGAAAAATTCTGTATTGCATTTGATAGCTTATAAGATGCTCTTAAAGACGGTGGTATCGCTGCATCGATAAGTGTAAGGCCGCCAGTGTTGCTGACATTTTATATAGTAGTTACCAACTCCAGAAGGTGTCTTTTTCTTAGGTTTTGACCTATTTTTGCCGAACTTTGCAGACCGTTAGAAAAATTGTGTATCGCATTTGATAGCATATAAGATGCCCTTAAAGACGGTGGTATCGCTGCACCGATAGGTGTAAGGACGCCAGAGTTATTGACATTTTATATGGTAGTTACCAACTCCAGAAGGTGTCTTTTTCTTAGGTTTTGACCTATTTTTGCCGAACTTTGCAGACCGTTAGAACAATTCTGTATTGTATTTGATAGCATATAAGATGTCCTTAAAGACGGTGGTATCGCTGCACCGATAGATGTAAGGACGCCAGAGTTATTGACATTTTATGTGGTAGTTACCAACTGCGGAAGGTGTCTTTTTCTTAGGTTTTGACTTATTTTTGCCGAACTTTGCAGACTGTTGGAAAAATTCTGTATTGCATTTGATAGCATATAAGATGCCCTTAAAGACGGTGATATCGCTGCACCGATTGGTGTAAGGACGCCAGAGTTATTGACATTTTATATGGTAGTTACCAACTCCAGAAGGTGTCTTTTTCTTAGGTTTTGACCTATTTTTGCCGAACTTTGCAGACCGTTAGAACAATTCTGTATTGCATTTGATAGCTTATAAGATGCCCTTAAAGACGGTTGTATCGCTGCATCGATAGGTGTAAGGACGCCAGAGTTATTGACATTTTATGTGGTAGTTACCAACTCCAGAAGGTGTCTTTTTCTTAGGTTTTGACCTATTTTTGCCGAACTTTGCAGACCGTTAGAACAATTCTGTATTGCATTTGATAGCATATAAGATGCCCTTAAAGACGGTGGTATCGCTGCACCGATAGATGTAAGGACGCCAGAGTTATTGACATTTTATGTGGTAGTTACCAACTCCAGAAGGCGTCTTTTTCTTAGGTTTTGACCTATTTTTGCCGAACTTTGCAGACCGTTAGAACAATTCTGTATTGCATTTGATAGCATATAAGATGCCCTTAAAGACGGTGGTATCGCTGCACCGATAGATGTAAGGACGCCAGAGTTATTGACATTTTATGTGGTAGTTACCAACTCCAGAAGGTGTCTTTTTCTTAGATTTTGACCTATTTTTGCCGAACTTTGCAGACCGTTAGAACAATTCTGTATTGCATTTGATAGCATATAAGATGCCCTTAAAGACGGTGGTATCGCTGCACCGATAGATGTAAGGACGCCAGAGTTATTGACATTTTATGTGGTAGTTACCAACTCCAGAAGGCGTCTTTTTCTTAGGTTTTGAGCTATTTTTGCCGAACTTTGCAGACCGTTAGAAAAATTGTGTATCGCATTTGATAGCATATAAGATGCCCTTAAAGACGGTGCTATCGCTGCACCGATAGGTGTAAGGACGCCAGAGTTATTGACATTTTATGTGGTAGTTACCAACTCCAGAAGGCGTCTTTTTCTTAGGTTTTGACCTATTTTTGCCGAACTTTGCAGACCGTTAGAAAAATTGTGTATCGCATTTGATAGCATATAAGATGCCCTTAAAGGCGGTGGTATCGCTGCACCGATAGATGTAAGGACGCCAGAGTTATTGACATTTTATGTGGTAGTTACCAACTCCAGAAGGCGTCTTTTTCTTAGGTTTTGACCTATTTTTGCCGAACTTTGCAGACCGTTAGAAAAATTGTGTATCGCATTTGATAGCATATAAGATGCCCTTAAAGACGGTGGTATCGCTGCACCGATAGGTGTAAGGACGACAGAGTTATTCACATTTTATATAGTAGTTAGCAACTCAAGAAAGCGTCTTTATCTTAGGTTTTGACCTATTTTTGCCGAACTTTGCAGACCGTTAGAAAAATTCTGTATTGCATTTAATAGCTTATAAGATGCCCTTAAAGGCGGTGGTATCGCTTCATCGATAGGTCTAAGGACGACAGAGTTATTGACATTTTATATAGTAGTTAGCAACTCAAGAAGGCGTCTTTTTCTCAGGTTTTGACCTATTTTTGCCGAACTTTGCAGACCATTAGAAAAATTCTGTATTGCATTTGATAGCTTATAAGATGCTCTTAAAGACGGTGGTATCGCTGCATCGATAAGTGTAAGGCCGCCAGTGTTGCTGACATTTTATATAGTAGTTAGCAACTCCAGAAGACGTCTTTTTCTTAGGTTTTTGCCTGTTTTTGCCGAACTTTGCAGACCGTTAGAAAAATTCTGTATTGCATTTGATAGCTTATAAGATGCTCTTAAAGACGGTGGTATCGCTGCATCGATAAGTGTAAGGCCGCCAGTGTTGCTGACATTTTATATAGTAGTTACCAACTCCAGAAGGTGTCTTTTTCTTAGGTTTTGACCTATTTTTGCCGAACTTTGCAGACCGTTAGAAAAATTGTGTATCGCATTTGATAGCATATAAGATGCCCTTAAAGACGGTGGTATCGCTGCACCGATAGGTGTAAGGACGCCAGAGTTATTGACATTTTATATGGTAGTTACCAACTCCAGAAAGTGTCTTTTTCTTAGGTTTTGACCTATTTTTGCCGAACTTTGCAGACCGTTAGAAAAATTCTGTATTGCATTTTATTGCTTATAAGATGCCCTTAAAGACGGTGGTATCGCTGCATCGATAAGTGTAAGGCCGCCAGTGTTGCTGACATTTTATATAGTAGTTAGCAACTCCAGAAGACGTCTTTTTCTTAGGTTTTTGCCTGTTTTTGCCGAACTTTGCAGACCGTTAGAAAAATTCTGTATTGCATTTGATAGCTTATAAGATGCTCTTAAAGACGGTGGTATCGCTGCATCGATAAGTGTAAGGCCGCCAGTGTTGCTGACATTTTATATAGTAGTTACCAACTCCAGAAGGTGTCTTTTTCTTAGGTTTTGACCTATTTTTGCCGAACTTTGCAGACCGTTAGAAAAATTGTGTATCGCATTTGATAGCATATAAGATGCCCTTAAAGACGGTGGTATCGCTGCACCGATAGGTGTAAGGACGCCAGAGTTATTGACATTTTATATGGTAGTTACCAACTCCAGAAGGTGTCCTTTTCTTAGGTTTTGACCTATTTTTGCCGAACTTTGCAGACCGTTAGAAAAATTCTGTATTGCATTTAATAGCTTATAAGATGCCCTTAAAGACGGTGGTATCGCTGCACCGATAGGTGTAAGGATACCAGAGTTATTGGCATTTTATATAGTAGTTACCAACCCAAGAAGGCGTCTTTTTCTTAGGTTTTGACCTATTTTTGCCGAACTTTGCAGACCGTTTGTAAAATTCTGTATTGCATTTGATAGCATATAAGATGCCCTTAAAGACGGTGGTATCGCTGCACCGATTGGTGTAAGGACGCCAGAGTTATTGACACTTTATATGGTAGTTACCAACTCCAGAAGGTGTCTTTTTCTTAGGTTTTGACCTATTTTTGGCGAACTTTGCAGACCGTTAGAAAAATTCTGTATTGCATTTAATAGCTTATAAGATGCCCTTAAAGACGGTGGTATCGCTGCATCGATAGGTCTAAGGACGACAGAGTTATTGACATTTTATATAGTAGTTAGCAAGTCAAGAAACCGTCTTTTTCTTAGGTTTTGACCTATTTTTGCCGAACTTTGCAGACCGTTAGAAAAATTGTGTATCGCATTTGATAGCATATAAGATGCCCTTAAAGACGGTGCTATCGCTGCACCGATAGGTGTAAGGACGCCAGAGTTATTGACATTTTATATAGTAGTTAGCAACTCAAGAAGGCGTCTTTATATTAGGTTTTGCCTATTTTTGCCGAACTTTGCAGACCGTTAGAAAAATTCTGTATTGCATTTAATAGCTTATAAGATGCTCTTAAAGACGGTGGTATCGCTGCATCGATAGGTCTAAGGACGCCAGAGTTATTGACATTTTATATGGTAGTTACCAACTCCAGAAGGTGTCTTTTTCTTAGGTTTTGACCTATTTTTGCCGAACTTTGCAGACCGTTAGAACAATTCTGTATCGCATTTGATAGCATATAAGATGCCCTTAAAGACGGTGGTATCGCTGCACCGATAGGTGTAAGGACGCCAGAGTTATTGACATTTTATATGGTAGTTACCAACTCCAGAAGGTGTCTTTTTCTTAGGTTTTGACCTATTTTTGCCGAACTTTGCAGACCGTTAGAAAAATTGTGTATCGCATTTGATAGCATATAAGATGCCCTTAAAGACTTTGCAGACCGTTAGAAAAATTGTGTATCGCATTTGATAGCATATAAGATGCCCTTAAAGACGGTGCTATCGCTGCACCGATAGGTGTAAGGACGCCAGAGTTATTGACATTTTATATAGTAGTTACCAACTCCAGAAGGTGTCTTTTTCTTGGGTTTTGACCTATTTTTGCCGAACTTTGCAGACCGTTAGAAAAATGCTGTATTGCATTTAATAGCATATAAGATGCCCTTAAAGACGGTGGTATCGCAGCACCGATAGATGTAAGGACGCCAGAGTTATTGACATTTTATATGGTAGTTACCAACTCCAGAAGGTGTCTTTTTCTTAGGTTTTGACCTATTTTTGCCCAACTTTGCAGACCGTTAGAACAATTCTGTATTGTATTTGATAGCATATAAGATGCCCTTAAAGACGGTGGTATCGCTGCACCGATAGATGTAAGGACGCCAGAGTTATTGACATTTTATATGGTAGTTACCAACTCCAGAAGGTGTCTTTTTCTTAGATTTTGACCTATTTTTGCCGAACTTTGCAGACCGTTAGAACAATTCTGTATTGCATTTGATAGCATATAAGATGCCCTTAAAGACGGTTGTATCGCTGCATCGATAGGTCTAAGGACGACAGAGTTATTGACATTTTATATAGTAGTTAGCAAGTCAAGAAACCGTCTTTTTCTTAGGTTTTTGCCTGTTTTTGCCGAACTTTGCAGACCATTAGAATAATTCTGTATTGTATTTGATAGCATATAAGATGCCCTTAAAGACGGTTGTATCGCTGCATCGATAGGTCTAAGGACGACAGAGTTATTGACATTTTATATAGTAGTTAGCAAGTCAAGAAACCGTCTTTTTCTTAGGTTTTGACCTATTTTTGCCGAACTTTGCAGACCGTTAGAAAAATTGTGTATCGCATTTGATAGCATATAAGATGCCCTTAAAGACGGTGCTATCGCTGCACCGATAGGTGTAAGGACGCCAGAGTTATTGACATTTTATATAGTAGTTACCAACTCCAGAAGGTGTCTTTTTCTTAGGTTTTGACCTATTTTTGGCGAACTTTGCAGACCGTTAGAAAATTTCTGTATTGCATTTAATAGCTTATAAGATGCCCTTAAAGACGGTTGTATCGCTGCATCGATAGGTCTAAGGACGCCAGAGTTATTGACATTTTATATGGTAGTTACCAACTCCAGAAGGTGTCTTTTTCTTAGGTTTTGACCTATTTTTGCCGAACTTTGCAGACCGTTAGAACAATTCTGTATTGTATTTGATAGCATATAAGATGCCCTTAAAGACGGTGGTATCGCTGCACCGATAGATGTAAGAACGCCAGAGTTATTGACATTTTATATAGTAGTTAGCAACTCAAGAAGGCGTCTTTATATTAGGTTTTGGCCTATTTTTGCCGAACTTTGCAGACCGTTAGAAAAATTCTGTATTGCATTTAATAGCTTATAAGATGCCCTTAAAGACGGTGGTATCGCTGCACCGATTGGTGTAAGGACGCCAGAGTTATTGACATTTTATATGGTAGTTACCAACTCCAGAAGGTGTCTTTTTCTTAGGTTTTGACCTATTTTTGCCGAACTTTGCAGACCGTTAGAAAAATTCTGTATTGCATTTAATATCTTATAAGATGCCCTTAAAGGCGGTGGTATCGCTTAATCGATAGGTGTAAGTACGACAGAGTTATTGACATTTTATATAGTAGTTAGCAAGTCAAGAAACCGTCTTTTTCTTAGGTTTTGACCTATTTTTGCCGAACTGTGCAGACCGTTAGAAAAATTGTGTATCGCATTTGATAGCATATAAGATGCCCTTAAAGACGGTGGTATCGCTGCACCGATTGGTGTAAGGACGCCAGAGTTATTGACATTTTATATGGTAGTTACCAACTCCAGAAGGTGTCTTTTTCTTAGGTTTTGACCTATTTTTGCCGAACTTTGCAGACCGTTAGAAAAATTCTGTATTGCATTTAATATCTTATAAGATGCACTTAAAGGCGGTGGTATCGCTTAATCGATAGGTGTAAGTACGACAGAGTTATTGACATTTTATATAGTAGTTAGCAAGTCAAGAAACCGTCTTTTTCTTAGGTTTTGACCTATTTTTGCCGAACTTTGCAGACCGTTAGAACAATTCTGTATTGTATTTGATAGCATATAAGATGCCCTTAAAGATGGTTGTATCGCTGCATCGATAGGTCTAAGGACGACAGAGTTATTGACATTTTATATAGTAGTTAGCAAGTCAAGAAACCGTCTTTTTCTTAGGTTTTTGCCTGTTTTTGCCGAACTTTGCAGACCATTAGAACAATTCTGTATTGTATTTGATAGCATATAAGATGCCCTTAAAGACGGTTGTATCGCTGCATCGATAGGTCTAAGGACGACAGAGTTATTGACATTTTATATAGTAGTTAGCAAGTCAAGAAACCGTCTTTTTCTTAGGTTTTTGCCTGTTTTTGCCGAACTTTGCAGACCATTAGAACAATTCTGTATTGTATTTGATAGCATATAAGATGCCCTTAAAGACGGTTGTATCGCTGCATCGATAGGTCTAAGGACGACAGAGTTATTGACATTTTATATAGTAGTTAGCAAGTCAAGAAACCGTCTTTTTCTTAGGTTTTGACCTATTTTTGCCGAACTTTGCAGACCGTTAGAAAAATTGTGTATCGCATTTGATAGCATATAAGATGCCCTTAAAGACGGTGCTATCGCTGCACCGATAGGTGTAAGGACGCCAGAGTTATTGACATTTTATATAGTAGTTACCAACTCCAGAAGGTGTCTTTTTCTTAGGTTTTGACCTATTTTTGGCGAACTTTGCAGACCGTTAGAAAATTTCTGTATTGCATTTAATAGCTTATAAGATGCCCTTAAAGACGGTTGTATCGCTGCATCGATAGGTCTAAGGACGCCAGAGTTATTGACATTTTATATGGTAGTTACCAACTCCAGAAGGTGTCTTTTTCTTAGGTTTTGACCTATTTTTGCCGAACTTTGCAGACCGTTAGAACAATTCTGTATTGTATTTGATAGCATATAAGATGCCCTTAAAGACGGTGGTATCGCTGCACCGATAGATGTAAGGACGCCAGAGTTATTGACATTTTATATAGTAGTTAGCAACTCAAGAAGGCGTCTTTATATTAGGTTTTGGCCTATTTTTGCCGAACTTTGCAGACCGTTAGAAAAATTCTGTATTGCATTTAATAGCTTATAAGATGCCCTTAAAGACGGTGGTATCGCTGCACCGATTGGTGTAAGGACGCCAGAGTTATTGACATTTTATATGGTAGTTACCAACTCCAGAAGGTGTCTTTTTCTTAGGTTTTGACGTATTTTTGCCGAACTTTGCAGACCGTTAGAACAATTCTGTATTGCATTTGATAGCATATAAGATGCCCTTAAAGACGGTGGTATCGCTGCACCGATAGGTGTAAGGACGCCAGAGTTATTGACATTTTATATAATAGTTACCAACTCCAGAAGGTGACTTTTTCTTAGGTTTTGACCTATTTTTGCCGAACTTTGCAGACCGTTAGAAAAATTCTGTATTGCATTTAATATCTTATAAGCTGCCCTTAAAGGCGGTGGTATCGCTTAATCGATAGGTCTAAGTACGACAGAGTTATTGACATTTTATATAGTAGTTAGCAAGTCAAGAAACCGTCTTTTTCTTAGGTTTTGACCTATTTTTGCCGAACTTTGCAGACCGTTAGAACAATTCTGTATTGTATTTGATAGCATATAAGATGCCCTTAAAGACGGTGGTATCGCTGCACCGATTGGTGTAAGGACGCCAGAGTTATTGACACTTTATATGGTAGTTACCAACTCCAGAAGGTGTCTTTTTCTTAGGTTTTGACCTATTTTTGCCGAACTTTGCAGACCGTTAGAAAAATTCTGTATTGTATTTAATATCTTATAAGATGCCCTTAATGGCGGTGGTATCGCTTAATCGATAGGTCTAAGTACGACAGAGTTATTGACATTTTATATAGTAGTTAGCAAGTCAAGAAACCGTCTTTTTCTTAGGTTTTGACCTATTTTTGCCGAACTTTGCAGACCGTTAGAAAAATTGTGTATCGCATTTGATAGCATATAAGATGCCCTTAAAGACGGTGCTATCGCTGCACCGATAGGTGTAAGGACGCCAGAGTTATTGACATTTTATATACATAGTAGTTAGCAACTCAAGGAGGCGTCTTTATATTAGGTTTTGGCCTATTTTTGCCGAACTTTGCAGACCGTTAGAAAAATTCTGTATTGCATTTAATAGCTTATAAGATGCCCTTAAAGACGGTGGTATCGCTGCACCGATAGGTGTAAGGATGCCAGAGTTATTGGCATTTTATATAGTAGTTACCAACCCAAGAAGGCGTCTTTTTCTTAGGTTTTGACCTATTTTTGCCGAACTTTGCAGACCGTTTGAAAAATTCTGTATTGCATTTGATAGCATATAAGATGACCTTAAAGACGGTGGTATCGCTGCACCGATTGGTGTAAGGACGCCAGAGTTATTGACACTTTATATGGTAGTTACCAACTCCAGAAGGTGTCTTTTTCTTAGGTTTTGACCTATTTTTGGCGAACTTTGCAGACCGTTAGAAAAATTCTGTATTGCATTTAATAGCTTATACGATGCCCTTAAAGACGGTTGTATCGCTGCATCGATAGGTCTAAGGACGACAGAGTTATTGACATTTTATATAGTAGTTAGCAAGTCAAGAAACCGTCTTTTTCTTAGGTTTTGACCTATTTTTGCCGAACTTTGCAGACCGTTAGAAAAATTGTGTATCGCATTTGATAGCATATAAGATGCCCTTAAAGACGGTGCTATCGCTGCACCGATAGGTGTAAGGACGCCAGAGTTATTGACATTTTATATAGTAGTTACCAACTCCAGAAGGTGTCTTTTTCTTGGGTTTTGACCTATTTTTGCCGAACTTTGCAGACCGTTAGAAAAATTCTGTATTGCATTTAATAGCATATAAGATGCCCTTAAAGACGGTGGTATCGCAGCACCGATATATGTAAGGACGCCAGAGTTATTGACATTTTATGTGGTAGTTACCAACTCCAGAAGGTGTCTTTTTCTTAGGTTTTGACCTATTTTTGCCGAACTTTGCAGACCGTTAGAACAATTCTGTATTGTATTTGATAGCATATAAGATGCTCTTAAAGACGGTGGTATCGCTGCACCGATAGATGTAAGGACGCCAGAGTTATTGACATTTTATGTGGTAGTTACCAACTCCAGAAGGTGTCTTTTTCTTAGATTTTGACCTATTTTTGCCGAACTTTGCAGACCGTTAGAAAAATTCTGTATTGCATTTGATAGCATATAAGATGCCCTTAAAGATGGTTGTATCGCTGCATCGATAGGTCTAAGGACGACAGAGTTATTGACATTTTATATAGTAGTTAGCAAGTCAAGAAACCGTCTTTTTCTTAGGTTTTGACCTATTTTTGCCGAACTTTGCAGACCGTTAGAACAATTCTGTATTGTATTTGATAGCATATAAGATGCCCTTAAAGATGGTTGTATCGCTGCATCGATAGGTCTAAGGACGACAGAGTTATTGACATTTTATATAGTAGTTAGCAAGTCAAGAAACCGTCTTTTTCTTAGGTTTTTGCCTGTTTTTGCCGAACTTTGCAGACCATTAGAACAATTCTGTATTGTATTTGATAGCATATAAGATGCCCTTAAAGACGGTTGTATCGCGCATCGATAGGTCTAAGGACGACAGAGTTATTGACATTTTATATAGTAGTTAGCAAGTCAAGAAACCGTCTTTTTCTTAGGTTTTTGCCTGTTTTTGCCGAACTTTGCAGACATTTAGAACAATTCTGTATTGTATTTGATAGCATATAAGATGCCCTTAAAGACGGTTGTATCGCTGCATCGATAGGTCTAAGGACGACAGAGTTATTGACATTTTATATAGTAGTTAGCAAGTCAAGAAACCGTCTTTTTCTTAGGTTTTGACCTATTTTTGCCGAACTTTGCAGACCGTTAGAAAAATTGTGTATCGCATTTGATAGCATATAAGATGCCCTTAAAGACGGTGCTATCGCTGCACCGATAGGTGTAAGGACGCCAGAGTTATTGACATTTTATATAGTAGTTACCAACTCCAGAAGGTGTCTTTTTCTTTAGGTTTTGACCTATTTTTGGCGAACTTTGCAGACCGTTAGAAAATTTCTGTATTGCATTTAATAGCTTATAAGATGCCCTTAAAGACGGTTGTATCGCTGCATCGATAGGTCTAAGGACGCCAGAGTTATTGACATTTTATATGGTAGTTACCAACTCCAGAAGGTGTCTTTTTCTTAGGTTTTTGACCTATTTTTGCCGAACTTTGCAGACCGTTAGAACAATTCTGTATTGTATTGATAGCATATAAGATGCCCTTAAAGACGGTGGTATCGCTGCACCGATAGATGTAAGGACGCCAGAGTTATTGACATTTTATATAGTAGTTAGCAACTCAAGAAGGCGTCTTTATATTAGGTTTTGGCCTATTTTTGCCGAACTTTGCAGACCGTTAGAAAAATTCTGTATTGCATTTAATAGCTTATAAGATGCCCTTAAAGACGGTGGTATCGCTGCACCGATTGGTGTAAGGACGCCAGAGTTATTGACATTTTATATGGTAGTTACCAACTCCAGAAGGTGTCTTTTTCTTAGGTTTTGACGTATTTTTGCCGAACTTTGCAGACCGTTAGAACAATTCTGTATTGCATTTGATAGCATATAAGATGCCCTTAAAGACGCTGCACCGATAGGTGTAAGGACGCCAGAGTTATTGACATTTTATATAATAGTTACCAACTCCAGAAGGTGACTTTTTCTTAGGTTTTGACCTATTTTTGCCGAACTTTGCAGACCGTTAGAAAAATTCTGTATTGCATTTAATATCTTATAAGATGCCCTTAAAGGCGGTGGTATCGCTTAATCGATAGGTCTAAGTACGACAGAGTTATTGACATTTTATATAGTAGTTAGCAAGTCAAGAAACCGTCTTTTTCTTAGGTTTTGACCTATTTTTGCCGAACTTTGCAGACCGTTAGAACAATTCTGTATTGTATTTGATAGCATATAAGATGCCCTTAAAGACGGTGGTATCGCTGCACCGATTGGTGTAAGGACGCCAGAGTTATTGACACTTTATATGGTAGTTACCAACTCCAGAAGGTGTCTTTTTCTTAGGTTTTGACCTATTTTTGCCGAACTTTGCAGACCGTTAGAAAAATTCTGTATTGTATTTAATATCTTATAAGATGCCCTTAATGGCGGTGGTATCGCTTAATCGATAGGTCTAAGTACGACAGAGTTATTGACATTTTATATAGTAGTTAGCAAGTCAAGAAACCGTCTTTTTCTTAGGTTTTGACCTATTTTTGCCGAACTTTGCAGACCGTTAGAAAAATTGTGTATCGCATTTGATAGCATATAAGATGCCCTTAAAGACGGTGCTATCGCTGCACCGATAGGTGTAAGGACGCCAGAGTTATTGACATTTTATATACATAGTAGTTAGCAACTCAAGGAGGCGTCTTTATATTAGGTTTTGGCCTATTTTTGCCGAACTTTGCAGACCGTTAGAAAAATTCTGTATTGCATTTAATAGCTTATAAGATGCCCTTAAAGACGGCGGTATCGCTGCACCGATAGGTGTAAGGATGCCAGAGTTATTGGCATT
Source organism: Merodon equestris (assembly GCA_958301585.1). Classification (NCBI taxonomy): domain Eukaryota; kingdom Metazoa; phylum Arthropoda; class Insecta; order Diptera; family Syrphidae; genus Merodon; species Merodon equestris. The sequence goes on along the minus strand of OY284416.1, from coordinate 75,275,858 downwards.
TTATATAGTAGTTACCAACCCAAGAAGGCGTCTTTTTCTTAGGTTTTGACCTATTTTTGCCGAACTTTGCAGACCGTTTGAAAAATTCTGTATTGCATTTGATAGCATATAAGATGCCCTTAAAGACGGTGGTATCGCTGCACCGATTGGTGTAAGGACGCCAGAGTTATTGACACTTTATATGGTAGTTACCAACTCCAGAAGGTGTCTTTTTCTTAGGTTTTGACCTATTTTTGGCGAACTTTGCAGACCGTTAGAAAAATTCTGTATTGCATTTAATAGCTTATACGATGCCCTTAAAGACGGTTGTATCGCTGCATCGATAGGTCTAAGGACGACAGAGTTATTGACATTTTATATAGTAGTTAGCAAGTCAAGAAACCGTCTTTTTCTTAGGTTTTGACCTATTTTTGCCGAACTTTGCAGACCGTTAGAAAAATTGTGTATCGCATTTGATAGCATATAAGATGCCCTTAAAGACGGTGCTATCGCTGCACCGATAGGTGTAAGGACGCCAGAGTTATTGACATTTTATATAGTAGTTACCAACTCCAGAAGGTGTCTTTTTCTTGGGTTTTGACCTATTTTTGCCGAACTTTGCAGACCGTTAGAAAAATTCTGTATTGCATTTAATAGCATATAAGATGCCCTTAAAGACGGTGGTATCGCAGCACCGATATATGTAAGGACGCCAGAGTTATTGACATTTTATGTGGTAGTTACCAACTCCAGAAGGTGTCTTTTTCTTAGGTTTTGACCTATTTTTGCCGAACTTTGCAGACCGTTAGAACAATTCTGTATTGTATTTGATAGCATATAAGATGCTCTTAAAGACGGTGGTATCGCTGCACCGATAGATGTAAGGACGCCAGAGTTATTGACATTTTATGTGGTAGTTACCAACTCCAGAAGGTGTCTTTTTCTTAGATTTTGACCTATTTTTGCCGAACTTTGCAGACCGTTAGAAAAATTCTGTATTGCATTTGATAGCATATAAGATGCCCTTAAAGACGGTGGTATCGCTGCACCGATAGGTGTAAGGACGCCAGAGTTATTGACATTTTATATAATAGTTACCAACTCCAGAAGGTGACTTTTTCTTAGGTTTTGACCTATTTTTGCCGAACTTTGCAGACCGTTAGAAAAATTCTGTATTGCATTTAATATCTTATAAGATGCCCTTAAAGGCGGTGGTATCGCCTAATCGATAGGTCTAAGTACGACAGAGTTATTGACATTTTATATAGTAGTTAGCAAGTCAAGAAACCGTCTTTTTCTTAGGTTTTGACCTATTTTTGCCGAACTTTGCAGACCGTTAGAACAATTCTGTATTGTATTTGATAGCATATAAGATGCCCTTAAAGACGGTTGTATCGCTGCATCGATAGGTCTAAGGACGACAGAGTTATTGACATTTTATATAGTAGTTAGCAAGTCAAGAAACCGTCTTTTTCTTAGGTTTTTGCCTGTTTTTGCCGAACTTTGCAGACCATTAGAACAATTCTGTATTGCATTTGATAGCATATAAGATGCCCTTAAAGACGGTTGTATCGCTGCATCGATAGCTCTAAGGACGACAGAGTTATTGACATTTTATATAGTAGTTAGCAAGTCAAGAAACCGTCTTTTTCTTAGGTTTTTGCCTGTTTTTGCCGAACTTTGCAGACCATTAGAACAATTCTGTATTGTATTTGATAGCATATAAGATGCCCTTAAAGACGGTTGTATCGCTGCATCGATAGGTCTAAGGACGACAGAGTTATTGACATTTTATATAGTAGTTAGCAAGTCAAGAAACCGTCTTTTTCTTAGGTTTTGACCTATTTTTGCCGAACTTTGCAGACCGTTAGAAAAATTGTGTATCGCATTTGATAGCATATAAGATGCCCTTAAAGACGGTGCTATCGCTGCACCGATAGGTGTAAGGACGCCAGAGTTATTGACATTTTATATAGTAGTTACCAACTCCAGAAGGTGTCTTTTTCTTAGGTTTTGACCTATTTTTGGCGAACTTTGCAGACCGTTAGAAAATTTCTGTATTGCATTTAATAGCTTATAAGATGCCCTTAAAGACGGTTGTATCGCTGCATCGATAGGTCTAAGGATGCCAGAGTTATTGACATTTTATATGGTAGTTACCAACTCCAGAAGGTGTCTTTTTCTTAGGTTTTGACCTATTTTTGCCGAACTTTGCAGACCGTTAGAACAATTCTGTATTGTATTTGATAGCATATAAGATGCCCTTAAAGACGGTGGTATCGCTGCACCGATAGATGTAAGGACGCCAGAGTTATTGACATTTTATATAGTAGTTAGCAACTCAAGAAGGCGTCTTTATATTAGGTTTTGGCCTATTTTTGCCGAACTTTGCAGACCGTTAGAAAAATTCTGTATTGCATTTAATAGCTTATAAGATGCCCTTAAAGACGGTGGTATCGCTGCACCGATTGGTGTAAGGACGCCAGAGTTATTGACATTTTATATGGTAGTTACCAACTCCAGAAGGTGTCTTTTTCTTAGGTTTTGACCTATTTTTGACGAACTTTGCAGACCGTTAGAAAAATTCTGTATTGTATTTGATAGCATATAAGATGCCCTTAAAGACGGTGGTATCGCTGCACCGATAGATGTAAGGACGCCAGAGTTATTGACATTTTATGTGGTAGTTACCAACTCCAGAAGGTGTCTTTTTCTTAGGTTTTGATCTTTTTTTGCCGAACTTTGCAGACCGTTAGAACAATTCTGTATTGCATTTGATAGCTTATAAGATGCCCTTAAAGACGGTTGTATCGCTGCATCGATAGGTCTAAGGACGACAGAGTTATTGACATTTTATATAGTAGTTAGCAAGTCAAGAAGGCGTCTTTTTCTTAGGTTTTGACCTATTTTTGCCGAACTTTGCAGACCGTTAGAAAAATTGTGTATCGCATTTGATAGCATATAAGATGCCCTTAAAGACGGTGCTATCGCTGCACCGATAGGTGTAAGGACGCCAGAGTTATTGACATTTTATATACATAGTAGTTAGCAACTCAAGAAGGCGTCTTTATATTAGGTTTTGGCCTATTTTTGCCGAACTTTGCAGACCGTTAGAAAAATTCTGTATTGCATTTAATAGCTTATAAGATGCCCTTAAAGACGGTGGTATCGCTGCACCGATAGGTGTAAGGATGCCAGAGTTATTGGCATTTTATATAGTAGTTACCAACCCAAGAAGGCGTCTTTTTCTTAGGTTTTGACCTATTTTTGCCGAACTTTGCAGACCGTTTGAAAAATTCTGTATTGCATTTGATAGCATATAAGATGCCCTTAAAGACGGTGGTATCGCTGCACCGATTGGTGTAAGGACGCCAGAGTTATTGACACTTTATATGGTAGTTACCAACTCCAGAAGGTGTCTTTTTCTTAGGTTTTGACCTATTTTTGGCGAACTTTGCAGACCGTTAGAAAAATTCTGTATTGCATTTAATAGCTTATAAGATGCCCTTAAAGACGGTTGTATCGCTGCATCGATAGGTCTAAGGACGACAGAGTTATTGACATTTTATATAGTAGTTAGCAACTCAAGAAACCGTCTTTTTCTTAGGTTTTGACCTATTTTTGCCGAACTTTGCAGCCCGTTAGAAAAATTGTGTATCGCATTTGATAGCATATAAGATGCCCTTAAAGACGGTGCTATCGCTGCACCGATAGGTGTAAGGACGCCAGAGTTATTGACATTTTATATAGTAGTTAGCAACTCAAGAAGGCGTCTTTATATTAGGTTTTGCCTATTTTTGCCGAACTTTGCAGACCGTTAGAAAAATTCTGTATTGCATTTAATAGCTTATAAGATGCCCTTAAAGACGGTGGTATCGCTGCACCGATTGGTGTAAGGACGCCAGAGTTATTGACATTTTATATGGTAGTTACCAACTCCAGAAGGTGTCTTTTTCTTAGGTTTTGACCTATTTTTGCCGAACTTTGCAGACCGTTAGAAAAATTCTGTATTGCATTTAATATCTTATAAGATGCCCTTAAAGGCGGTGGTATCGCTTAATCGATAGGTGTAAGTACGACAGAGTTATTGACATTTTATATAGTAGTTAGCAAGTCAAGAAACCGTCTTTTTCTTAGGTTTTGACCTATTTTTGCCGAACTTTGCAGACCGTTAGAACAATTCTGTATTGTATTTGATAGCATATAAGATGCCCTTAAAGACGGTTGTATCGCTGCATCGATAGGTCTAAGGACGACAGAGTTATTGACATTTTATATAGTAGTTAGCAAGTCAAGAAACCGTCTTTTTCTTAGGTTTTTGCCTGTTTTTGCCGAACTTTGCAGACCATTAGAACAATTCTGTATTGTATTTGATAGCATATAAGATGCCCTTAAAGACGGTTGTATCGCTGCATCGATAGGTCTAAGGACGACAGAGTTATTGACATTTTATATAGTAGTTAGCAAGTCAAGAAACCGTCTTTTTCTTAGGTTTTTGCCTGTTTTTGCCGAACTTTGCAGACCATTAGAACAATTCTGTATTGTATTTGATAGCATATAAGATGCCCTTAAAGACGGTTGTATCGCTGCATCGATAGGTCTAAGGACGACAGAGTTATTGACATTTTATATAGTAGTTAGCAAGTCAAGAAACCGTCTTTTTCTTAGGTTTTGACCTATTTTTGCCGAACTTTGCAGACCGTTAGAAAAATTGTGTATCGCATTTGATAGCATATAAGATGCCCTTAAAGACGGTGCTATCGCTGCACCGATAGGTGTAAGGACGCCAGAGTTATTGACATTTTATATAGTAGTTACCAACTCCAGAAGGTGTCTTTTTCTTAGGTTTTGACCTATTTTTGGCGAACTTTGCAGACCGTTAGAAAATTTCTGTATTGCATTTAATAGCTTATAAGATGCCCTTAAAGACGGTTGTATCGCTGCATCGATAGGTCTAAGGACGCCAGAGTTATTGACATTTTATATGGTAGTTACCAACTCCAGAAGGTGTCTTTTTCTTAGGTTTTGACCTATTTTTGCCGAACTTTGCAGACCGTTAGAACAATTCTGTATTGTATTTGATAGCATATAAGATGCCCTTAAAGACGGTGGTATCGCTGCACCGATAGATGTAAGGACGCCAGAGTTATTGACATTTTATATAGTAGTTAGCAACTCAAGAAGGCGTCTTTATATTAGGTTTTGGCCTATTTTTGCCGAACTTTGCAGACCGTTAGAAAAATTCTGTATTGCATTTAATAGCTTATAAGATGCCCTTAAAGACGGTGGTATCGCTGCACCGATTGGTGTAAGGACGCCAGAGTTATTGACATTTTATATGGTAGTTACCAACTCCAGAAGGTGTCTTTTTCTTAGGTTTTGACCTATTTTTGCCGAACTTTGCAGACCGTTAGAACAATTCTGTATTGCATTTGATAGCATATAAGATGCCCTTAAAGACGGTGGTATCGCTGCACCGATAGGTGTAAGGACGCCAGAGTTATTGACATTTTATATAATAGTTACCAACTCCAAAAGGTGACTTTTTCTTAGGTTTTGACCTATTTTTGCCGAACTTTGCAGACCGTTAGAAAAATTCTGTATTGCATTTAATATCTTATAAGATGCCCTTAAAGGCGGTGGTATCGCTTAATCGATAGGTCTAAGTACGACAGAGTTATTGACATTTTATATAGTAGTTAGCAAGTCAAGAAACCGTCTTTTTCTTAGGTTTTGACCTATTTTTGCCGAACTTTGCAGACCGTTAGAACAATTCTGTATTGTATTTGATAGCATATAAGATGCCCTTAAAGACGGTGGTATCGCTGCACCGATTGGTGTAAGGACGCCAGAGTTATTGACACTTTATATGGTAGTTACCAACTCCAGAAGGTGTCTTTTTCTTAGGTTTTGACCTATTTTTGCCGAACTTTGCAGACCGTTAGAAAAATTCTGTATTGTATTTAATATCTTATAAGATGCCCTTAATGGCGGTGGTATCGCTTAATCGATAGGTCTAAGTACGACAGAGTTCTGGACATTTTATATAGTAGTTAGCAAGTCAAGAAACCGTCTTTTTCTTAGGTTTTGACCTATTTTTGCCGAACTTTGCAGACCGTTAGAAAAATTGTGTATCGCATTTGATAGCATATAAGATGCCCTTAAAGACGGTGCTATCGCTGCACCGATAGGTGTAAGGACGCCAGAGTTATTGACATTTTATATACATAGTAGTTAGCAACTCAAGGAGGCGTCTTTATATTAGGTTTTGGCCTATTTTTGCCGAACTTTGCAGACCGTTAGAAAAATTCTGTATTGCATTTAATAGCTTATAAGATGCCCTTAAAGACGGTGATATCGCTGCACCGATAGGTGTAAGGATGCCAGAGTTATTGGCATTTTATATAGTAGTTACCAACCCAAGAAGGCGTCTTTTTCTTAGGTTTTGACCTATTTTTGCCGAACTTTGCAGACCGTTTGAAAAATTCTGTATTGCATTTGATAGCATATAAGATGCCCTTAAAGACGGTGGTATCGCTGCACCGATTGGTGTAAGGACGCCAGAGTTATTGACACTTTATATGGTAGTTACCAACTCCAGAAGGTGTCTTTTTCTTAGGTTTTGACCTATTTTTGGCGAACTTTGCAGACCGTTAGAAAAATTCTGTATTGCATTTAATAGCTTATACGATGCCCTTAAAGACGGTTGTATCGCTGCATCGATAGGTCTAAGGACGACAGAGTTATTGACATTTTATATAGTAGTTAGCAAGTCAAGAAACCGTCTTTTTCTTAGGTTTTGACATATTTTTGCCGAACTTTGCAGACCGTTAGAAAAATTGTGTATCTCATTTGATAGCATATAAGATGCCCTTAAAGACGGTGCTATCCCTGCACCGATAGGTGTAAGGACGCCAGAGTTATTGACATTTTATATAGTAGTTACCAACTCCAGAAGGTGTCTTTTTCTTGGGTTTTGACCTATTTTTGCCGAACTTTGCAGACCGTTAGAAAAATTCTGTATTGCATTTAATAGCATATAAGATGCCCTTAAAGACGGTGGTATCGCAGCACCGATATATGTAAGGACGCCAGAGTTATTGACATTTTATGTGGTAGTTACCAACTCCAGAAGGTGTCTTTTTCTTAGGTTTTGACCTATTTTTGCCGAACTTTGCAGACCGTTAGAACAATTCTGTATTGTATTTGATAGCATATAAGATGCTCTTAAAGACGGTGGTATCGCTGCGCCGATAGATGTAAGGACGCCAGAGTTATTGACATTTTATGTGGTAGTTACCAACTCCAGAAGGTGTCTTTTTCTTAGATTTTGACCTATTTTTGCCGAACTTTGCAGACCGTTAGAAAAATTCTGTATTGCATTTGATAGCATATAAGATGCCCTTAAAGACGGTGGTATCGCTGCACCGATAGGTGTAAGGACGCCAGAGTTATTGACATTTTATATAATAGTTACCAACTCCAGAAGGTGACTTTTTCTTAGGTTTTGACCTATTTTTGCCGAACTTTGCAGACCGTTAGAAAAATTCTGTATTGCATTTAATATCTTATAAGATGCCCTTAAAGGCGGTGGTATCGCCTAATCGATAGGTCTAAGTACGACAGAGTTATTGACATTTTATATAGTAGTTAGCAAGTCAAGAAACCGTCTTTTTCTTAGGTTTTGACCTATTTTTGCCGAACTTTGCAGACCGTTAGAACAATTCTGTATTTTATTTGATAGCATATAAGATGCCCTTAAAGACGGTTGTATCGCTGCATCGATAGGTCTAAGGACGACAGAGTTATTGACATTTTATATAGTAGTTAGCAAGTCAAGAAACCGTCTTTTTCTTAGGTTTTTGCCTGTTTTTGCCGAACTTTGCAGACCATTAGAACAATTCTGTATTGTATTTGATAGCATATAAGATGCCCTTAAAGACGGTTGTATCGCTGCATCGATAGCTCTAAGGACGACAGAGTTATTGACATTTTATATAGTAGTTAGCAAGTCAAGAAACCGTCTTTTTCTTAGGTTTTTGCCTGTTTTTGCCGAACTTTGCAGACCATTAGAACAATTCTGTATTGTATTTGATAGCATATAAGATGCCCTTAAAGACGGTTGTATCGCTGCATCGATAGGTCTAAGGACGACAGAGTTATTGACATTTTATTTAGTAGTTAGCAAGTCAAGAAACCGTCTTTTTCTTAGGTTTTGACCTATTTTTGCCGAACTTTGCAGACCGTTAGAAAAATTGTGTATCGCATTTGATAGCATATAAGATGCCCTTAAAGACGGTGCTATCGCTGCACCGATAGGTGTAAGGACGCCAGAGTTATTGACATTTTATATAGTAGTTACCAACTCCAGAAGGTGTCTTTTTCTTAGGTTTTGACCTATTTTTGGCGAACTTTGCAGACCGTTAGAAAATTTCTGTATTGCATTTAATAGCTTATAAGATGCCCTTAAAGACGGTTGTATCGCTGCATCGATAGGTCTAAGGATGCCAGAGTTATTGACATTTTATATGGTAGTTACCAACTCCAGAAGGTGTCTTTTTCTTAGGTTTTGACCTATTTTTGCCGAACTTTGCAGACCGTTAGAACAATTCTGTATTGTATTTGATAGCATATAAGATGCCCTTAAAGACGATGGTATCGCTGCACCGATAGATGTAAGGACGCCAGAGTTATTGACATTTTATATAGTAGTTAGCAACTCAAGAAGGCGTCTTTATATTAGGTTTTGGCCTATTTTTGCCGAACTTTGCAGACCGTTAGAAAAATTCTGTATTGCATTTAATAGCTTATAAGATGCCCTTAAAGACGGTGGTATCGCTGCACCGATTGGTGTAAGGACGCCAGAGTTATTGACATTTTATATGGTAGTTACCAACTCCAGAAGGTGTCTTTTTCTTAGGTTTTGACCTATTTTTGCCGAACTTTGCAGACCGTTAGAAAAATTCTGTATTGTATTTGATAGCATATAAGATGCCCTTAAAGACGGTGGTATCGCTGCACCGATAGATGTAAGGACGCCAGAGTTATTGACATTTTAAGTGGTAGTTACCAACTCCAGAAGGTGTCTTTTTCTTAGGTTTTGATCTTTTTTTGCCGAACTTTGCAGACCGTTAGAACAATTCTGTATTGCATTTGATAGCTTATAAGATGCCCTTAAAGACGGTTGTATCGCTGCATCGATAGGTCTAAGGACGACAGAGTTATTGACATTTTATATAGTAGTTAGCAAGTCAAGAAGGCGTCTTTTTCTTAGGTTTTGACCTATTTTTGCCGAACTTTGCAGACCGTTAGAAAAATTGTGTATCGCATTTGATAGCATATAAGATGCCCTTAAAGACGGTGCTATCGCTGCACCGATTTTTGTAAGGACGCCAGAGTTATTGACATTTTATATACATAGTAGTTAGCAACTCAAGAAGGCGTCTTTATATTAGGTTTTGGCCTATTTTTGCCGAACTTTGCAGACCGTTAGAAAAATTCTGTATTGCATTTAATAGCTTATAAGATGCCCTTAAAGACGGTGGTATCGCTGCACCGATAGGTGTAAGGATGCCAGAGTTATTGGCATTTTATATAGTAGTTACCAACCCAAGAAGGCGTCTTTTTCTTAGGTTTTGACCTATTTTTGCCGAACTTTGCAGACCGTTTGAAAAATTCTGTATTGCATTTGATAGCATATAAGATGCCCTTAAAGACGGTGGTATCGCTGCACCGATTGGTGTAAGGACGCCAGAGTTATTGACACTTTATATGGTAGTTACCAACTCCAGAAGGTGTCTTTTTCTTAGGTTTTGACCTATTTTTGGCGAACTTTGCAGACCGTTAGAAAAATTCTGTATTGCATTTAATAGCTTATAAGATGCCCTTAAAGACGGTTGTATCGCTGCATCGATAGGTCTAAGGACGACAGAGTTATTGACATTTTATATAGTAGTTAGCAACTCAAGAAACCGTCTTTTTCTTAGGTTTTGACCTATTTTTGCCGAACTTTGCAGCCCGTTAGAAAAATTGTGTATCGCATTTGATAGCATATAAGATGCCCTTAAAGACGGTGCTATCGCTGCACCGATAGGTGTAAGGACGCCAGAGTTATTGACATTTTATATAGTAGTTAGCAACTCAAGAAGGCGTCTTTATATTAGGTTTTGCCTATTTTTGCCGAACTTTGCAGACCGTTAGAAAAATTCTGTATTGCATTTAATAGCTTATAAGATGCTCTTAAAGACGGTGGTATCGCTGCATCGATAAGTGTAAGGCTGCCAGTGTTGCTGACATTTTATATAGTACTTAGCAACTCCAGAAGACGTCTTTTTCTTAGGTTTTTGCCTGTTTTTGCCGAACTTTGCAGACCATTAGAACAATTCTGTATTGTATTTGATAGCATATAAGATGCCCTTAAAGACGGTGGTATCGCTGCACCGATAGGTGTAAGGACGCCAGAGTTATTGACATTTTATATGGTAGCTACCAACTCCAGAAGGTGTCTTTTTCTTAGGTTTTGACCTATTTTTGCCGAACTTTGCAGACCGTTAGAACAATTCTGTATTGCATTTGATAGCATATAAGATGCCCTTAAGGACGGTGGTATCGCTGCACCGATAGGTGTAAGGACGCCAGAGTTATTGACATTTTATATGACAGTTACCAACTCCAGAAGGTGTCTTTTTCTTAGGTTTTGACCTATTTTTGCCGAACTTAGCAGACCGTTAGAACAATTCTGTATTGTATTTGATAGCATATAAGATGCCCTTAAAGACGGTGGTATCGCTGCACCGATAGATGTAAGGACGCCAGAGTTATTGACATTTTATGTGGTAGTTACCAACTATAGAAGGTGTCTTTTTCTTAGATTTTGACCTATTTTTGCCGAACTTTGCAGACCGTTAGAACAATTCTGTATTGTATTTGATAGCATATAAGATGCCCTTAAAGACGGTGGTATCGCTGCATCGATAAGTGTAAGGCCGCCAGTGTTGCTGACATTTTATATAGTAGTTAGCAACTCCAGAAGACGTCTTTTTCTTAGGTTTTTGCCTGTTTTTGCCGAACTTTGCAGACCGTTAGAAAAATTCTGTATTGCATTTGATAGCTTATAAGATGCTCTTAAAGACGGTGGTATCGCTGCATCGATAAGTGTAAGGCCGCCAGTGTTGCTGACATTTTATATAGTAGTTACCAACTCCAGAAGGTGTCTTTTTCTTAGGTTTTGACCTATTTTTGCCGAACTTTGCAGACCGTTAGAAAAATTGTGTATCGCATTTGATAGCATATAAGATGCCCTTAAAGACGGTGGTATCGCTGCACCGATAGGTGTAAGGACGCCAGAGTTATTGACATTTTGTATGGTAGTTACCAACTCCAGAAGGTGTCTTTTTCTTAGGTTTTGACCTATTTTTGCCGAACTTTGCAGACCGTTAGAACAATTCTGTATTGTATTTGATAGCATATAAGATGCCCTTAAAGACGGTGGTATCGCTGCACCGATAGATGTAAGGACGCCAGAGTTATTGACATTTTATGTGGTAGTTACCAACTGCGGAAGGTGTCTTTTTCTTAGGTTTTGACTTATTTTTGCCGAACTTTGCAGACCGTTGGAAAAATTCTGTATTGCATTTGATAGCATATAAGATGCCCTTAAAGACGGTGGTATCGCTGCACCGATTGGTGTAAGGACGCCAGAGTTATTGACATTTTATATGGTAGTTACCAACTCCAGAAGGTGTCTTTTTCTTAGGTTTTGACCTATTTTTGCCGAACTTTGCAGACCGTTAGAACAATTCTGTATTGCATTTGATAGCTTATAAGATGCCCTTAAAGACGGTTGTATCGCTGCATCGATAGGTGTAAGGACGCCAGAGTTATTGACATTTTATGTGGTAGTTACCAACTCCAGAAGGTGTCTTTTTCTTAGGTTTTGACCTATTTTTGCCGAACTTTGCAGACCGTTAGAACAATTCTGTATTGTATTTGATAGCATATAAGATGCCCTTAAAGACGGTGGTATCGCTGCACCGATAGATGTAAGGACGCCAGAGTTATTGACATTTTATGTGGTAGTTACCAACTCCAGAAGGTGTCTTTTTCTTAGATTTTGACCTATTTTTGCCGAACTTTGCAGACCGTTAGAACAATTCTGTATTGTATTTGATAGCATATAAGATGCCCTTAAAGACGGTGGTATCGCTGCACCGATAGGTGTAAGGACGCCAGAGTTATTGACATTTTATGTGGTAGTTACCAACTCCAGAAGGTGTCTTTTTCTTAGATTTTGTCCTATTTTTGCCCAACTTTGCAGACCGTTAGAACAATTCTGTATTGCATTTGATAGCATATAAGATGCCCTTAAAGACGGTGGTATCGCTGCACCGATAGATGTAAGGACGCCAGAGTTATTGACATTTTATGTGGTAGTTACCAACTCCAGAAGGCGTCTTTTTCTTAGGTTTTGACCTATTTTTGCCGAACTTTGCAGACCGTTAGAAAAATTGTGTATCGCATTTGATAGCATATAAGATGCCCTTAAAGACGGTGCTATCGCTGCACCGATAGGTGTAAGGACGCCAGAGTTATTGACATTTTATATAGTAGTTAGCAACTCAAGGAGGCGTCTTTATATTAGGTTTTGGCCTATTTTTGCCGAACTTTGCAGACCGTTAGAAAAATTCTGTATTGCATTTAATAGCTTATAAGATGCCCTTAAAGACGGTGGTATCGCTGCACCGATAGGTGTAAGGACGACAGAGTTATTCACATTTTATATAGTAGTTAGCAACTCAAGAAAGCGTCTTTATCTTAGGTTTTGACCTATTTTTGCCGAACTTTGCAGACCGTTAGAAAAATTCTGTATTGCATTTAATAGCTTATAAGATGCCCTTAAAGGCGGTGGTATCGCTTCATCGATAGGTCTAAGGACGACAGAGTTATTGACATTTTATATAGTAGTTAGCAACTCAAGAAGGCGTCTTTTTCTCAGGTTTTGACCTATTTTTGCCGAACTTTGCAGACCATTAGAAAAATTCTGTATTGCATTTTATTGCTTATAAGATGCCCTTAAAGACGGTGGTATCGCTGCATCGATAAGTGTAAGGCCGCCAGTGTTGCTGACATTTTATATAGTAGTTAGCAACTCCAGAAGACGTCTTTTTCTTAGGTTTTTGCCTGTTTTTGCCGAACTTTGCAGACCGTTAGAAAAATTCTGTATTGCATTTGATAGCTTATAAGATGCTCTTAAAGACGGTGGTATCGCTGCATCGATAAGTGTAAGGCCGCCAGTGTTGCTGACATTTTATATAGTAGTTACCAACTCCAGAAGGTGTCTTTTTCTTAGGTTTTGACCTATTTTTGCCGAACTTTGCAGACCGTTAGAAAAATTGTGTATCGCATTTGATAGCATATAAGATGCCCTTAAAGACGGTGGTATCGCTGCACCGATAGGTGTAAGGACGCCAGAGTTATTGACATTTTATATGGTAGTTACCAACTCCAGAAGGTGTCTTTTTCTTAGGTTTTGACCTATTTTTGCCGAACTTTGCAGACCGTTAGAACAATTCTGTATTGTATTTGATAGCATATAAGATGCCCTTAAAGACGGTGGTATCGCTGCACCGATAGATGTAAGGACGCCAGAGTTATTGACATTTTATGTGGTAGTTACCAACTGCGGAAGGTGTCTTTTTCTTAGGTTTTGACTTATTTTTGCCGAACTTTGCAGACCGTTGGAAAAATTCTGTATTGCATTTGATAGCATATAAGATGCCCTTAAAGACGGTGGTATCGCTGCACCGATTGGTGTAAGGACGCCAGAGTTATTGACATTTTATATGGTAGTTACCAACTCCAGAAGGTGTCTTTTTCTTAGGTTTTGACCTATTTTTGCCGAACTTTGCAGACCGTTAGAACAATTCTGTATTGCATTTGATAGCTTATAAGATGCCCTTAAAGACGGTTGTATCGCTGCATCGATAGGTGTAAGGACGCCAGAGTTATTGACATTTTATGTGGTAGTTACCAACTCCAGAAGGTGTCTTTTTCTTAGGTTTTGACCTATTTTTGCCGAACTTTGCAGACCGTTAGAACAATTCTGTATTGTATTTGATAGCATATAAGATGCCCTTAAAGACGGTGGTATCGCTGCACCGATAGATGTAAGGACGCCAGAGTTATTGACATTTTATGTGGTAGTTACCAACTCCAGAAGGTGTCTTTTTCTTAGATTTTGACCTATTTTTGCCGAACTTTGCAGACCGTTAGAACAATTCTGTATTGTATTTGATAGCATATAAGATGCCCTTAAAGACGGTGGTATCGCTGCACCGATAGATGTAAGGACGCCAGAGTTATTGACATTTTATGTGGTAGTTACCAACTCCAGAAGGTGTCTTTTTCTTAGATTTTGACCTATTTTTGCCGAACTTTGCAGACCGTTAGAACAATTCTGTATTGCATTTGATAGCATATAAGATGCCCTTAAAGACGGTGGTATCGCTGCACCGATAGATGTAAGGACGCCAGAGTTATTGACATTTTATGTGGTAGTTACCAACTCCAGAAGGCGTCTTTTTCTTAGGTTTTGACCTATTTTTGCCGAACTTTGCAGACCGTTAGAAAAATTGTGTATCGCATTTGATAGCATATAAGATGCCCTTAAAGACGGTGCTATCGCTGCACCGATAGGTGTAAGGACGCCAGAGTTATTGACATTTTATATAGTAGTTAGCAACTCAAGGAGGCGTCTTTATATTAGGTTTTGGCCTATTTTTGCCGAACTTTGCAGACCGTTAGAAAAATTCTGTATTGCATTTAATAGCTTATAAGATGCCCTTAAAGACGGTGGTATCGCTGCACCGATAGGTGTAAGGACGACAGAGTTATTCACATTTTATATAGTAGTTAGCAACTCAAGAAAGCGTCTTTATCTTAGGTTTTTGCCTGTTTTTGCCGAACTTTGCAGACCGTTAGAAAAATTCTGTATTGCATTTGATAGCTTATAAGATGCTCTTAAAGACGGTGGTATCGCTGCATCGATAAGTGTAAGGCCGCCAGTGTTGCTGACATTTTATATAGTAGTTACCAACTCCAGAAGGTGTCTTTTTCTTAGGTTTTGACCTATTTTTGCCGAACTTTGCAGACCGTTAGAAAAATTGTGTATCGCATTTGATAGCATATAAGATGCCCTTAAAGACGGTGGTATCGCTGCACCGATAGGTGTAAGGACGCCAGAGTTATTGACATTTTATATGGTAGTTACCAACTCCAGAAGGTGTCTTTTTCTTAGGTTTTGACCTATTTTTGCCGAACTTTGCAGACCGTTAGAAAAATTCTGTATTGCATTTAATAGCTTATAAGATGCCCTTAAAGACGGTGGTATCGCTGCACCGATAGGTGTAAGGATACCAGAGTTATTGGCATTTTATATAGTAGTTACCAACCCAAGAAGGCGTCTTTTTCTTAGGTTTTGACCTATTTTTGCCGAACTTTGCAGACCGTTTGTAAAATTCTGTATTGCATTTGATAGCATATAAGATGCCCTTAAAGACGGTGGTATCGCTGCACCGATTGGTGTAAGGACGCCAGAGTTATTGACACTTTATATGGTAGTTACCAACTCCAGAAGGTGTCTTTTTCTTAGGTTTTGACCTATTTTTGGCGAACTTTGCAGACCGTTAGAAAAATTCTGTATTGCATTTAATAGCTTATAAGATGCCCTTAAAGACGGTTGTATCGCTGCATCGATAGGTCTAAGGACGACAGAGTTATTGACATTTTATATAGTAGTTAGCAAGTCAAGAAACCGTCTTTTTCTTAGGTTTTGACCTATTTTTGCCGAACTTTGCAGACCGTTAGAAAAATTGTGTATCGCATTTGATAGCATATAAGATGCCCTTAAAGACGGTGCTATCGCTGCACCGATAGGTGTAAGGACGCCAGAGTTATTGACATTTTATATAGTAGTTAGCAACTCAAGAAGGCGTCTTTATATTAGGTTTTGCCTATTTTTGCCGAACTTTGCAGACCGTTAGAAAAATTCTGTATTGCATTTAATAGCTTATAAGATGCTCTTAAAGACGGTGGTATCGCTGCATCGATAGGTCTAAGGACGCCAGAGTTATTGACATTTTATATGGTAGTTACCAACTCCAGAAGGTGTCTTTTTCTTAGGTTTTCACCTATTTTTGCCGAACTTTGCAGACCGTTAGAACAATTCTGTATTGTATTTGATAGCATATAAGATGCCCTTAAAGACGGTTGTATCGCTGCATCGATAGGTCTAAGGACGACAGAGTTATTGACATTTTATATAGTAGTTAGCAAGTCAAGAAACCGTCTTTTTCTTAGGTTTTGAACTATTTTTGCCGAACTTTGCAGACCGTTAGAAAAATTGTGTATCGCATTTGATAGCATATAAGATGCCCTTAAAGACTTTGCAGACCGTTAGAAAAATTGTGTATCGCATTTGATAGCATATAAGATGCCCTTAAAGACGGTGCTATCGCTGCACCGATAGGTGTAAGGACGCCAGAGTTATTGACATTTTATATAGTAGTTACCAACTCCAGAAGGTGTCTTTTTCTTGGGTTTTGACCTATTTTTGCCGAACTTTGCAGACCGTTAGAAAAATTCTGTATTGCATTTAATAGCATATAAGATGCCCTTAAAGACGGTGGTATCGCAGCACCGATAGATGTAAGGACGCCAGAGTTATTGACATTTTATGTGGTAGTTACCAACTCCAGAAGGTGTCTTTTTCTTAGGTTTTGACCTATTTTTGCCGAACTTTGCAGACCGTTAGAACAATTCTGTATTGTATTTGATAGCATATAAGATGCCCTTAAAGACGGTGGTATCGCTGCACCGATAGATGTAAGGACGCCAGAGTTATTGACATTTTATGTGGTAGTTACCAACTCCAGAAGGTGTCTTTTTCTTAGATTTTGACCTATTTTTGCCGAACTTTGCAGACCGTTAGAACAATTCTGTATTGCATTTGATAGCATATAAGATGCCCTTAAAGACGGTGGTATCGCTGCACCGATAGGTGTAAGGACGATAGAGTTATTGACATTTTATATAATAGTTACCAACTCCAGAAGGTGACTTTTTCTTAGGTTTTACCTATTTTTGCCGAACTTTGCAGACCGTTAGAAAAATTCTGTATTGCATTTAATATCTTATAAGATGCCCTTAAAGGCGGTGGTATCGCTTAATCGATAGGTCTAAGTACGACAGAGTTATTGACATTTTATATAGTAGTTAGCAAGTCAAGAAACCGTCTTTTTCTTAGGTTTTGACCTATTTTTGCCGAACTTTGCAGACCGTTAGAACTATTCTGTATTGTATTTGATAGCATATAAGATGCCCTTAAAGACGGTTGTATCGCTGCATCGATAGGTCTAAGGACGACAGAGTTATTGACATTTTATATAGTAGTTAGCAAGTCAAGAAACCGTCTTTTTCTTAGGTTTTTGCCTGTTTTTGCCGAACTTTGCAGACCATTAGAACAATTCTGTATTGTATTTGATAGCATATAAGATGCCCTTAAAGACGGTTGTATCGCTGCATCGATAGGTCTAAGGACGACAGAGTTATTGACATTTTATATAGTAGTTAGCAAGTCAAGAAACCGTCTTTTTCTTAGGTTTTTGCCTGTTTTTGCCGAACTTTGCAGACCATTAGAACAATTCTGTATTGTATTTGATAGCATATAAGATGCCCTTAAAGACGGTTGTATCGCTGCATCGATAGGTCTAAGGACGACAGAGTTATTGACATTTTATATAGTAGTTAGCAAGTCAAGAAACCGTCTTTTTCTTAGGTTTTGACCTATTTTTGCCGAACTTTGCAGACCGTTAGAAAAATTGTGTATCGCATTTGATAGCATATAAGATGCCCTTAAAGACGGTGCTATCGCTGCACCGATAGGTGTAAGGACGCCAGAGTTATTGACATTTTATATAGTAGTTACCAACTCCAGAAGGTGTCTTTTTCTTAGGTTTTGACCTATTTTTGGCGAACTTTGCAGACCGTTAGAAAATTTCTGTATTGCATTTAATAGCTTATAAGATGCCCTTAAAGACGGTTGTATCGCTGCATCGATAGGTCTAAGGACGCCAGAGTTATTGACATTTTATATGGTAGTTACCAACTCCAGAAGGTGTCTTTTTCTTAGGTTTTGACCTATTTTTGCCGAACTTTGCAGACCGTTAGAACAATTCTGTATTGTATTTGATAGCATATAAGATGCCCTTAAAGACGGTGGTATCGCTGCACCGATAGATGTAAGGACGCCAGAGTTATTGACATTTTATATAGTAGTTAGCAACTCAAGAAGGCGTCTTTATATTAGGTTTTGGCCTATTTTTGCCGAACTTTGCAGACCGTTAGAAAAAGTCTGTATTGCATTTAATAGCTTATAAGATGCCCTTAAAGACGGTGGTATCGCTGCACCGATTGGTGTAAGGACGCCAGAGTTATTGACATTTTATATAATAGTTACCAACTCCAGAAGGTGTCTTTTTCTTAGGTTTTGACCTATTTTTGCCGAACTTTGCAGACCGTTAGAAAAATTCTGTATTGTATTTGATAGCATATAAGATGCCCTTAAAGACGGTGGTATCGCTGCACCGATAGATGTAAGGACGCCAGAGTTATTGACATTTTATGTGGTAGTTACCAACTGCAGAAGGTGTCTTTTTCTTAGGTTTTGATCTTTTTTTGCCGAACTTTGCAGACCGTTAGAACAATTCTGTATTGCATTTGATAGCTTATAAGATGCCCTTAAAGACGGTTGTATCGCTGCATCGATAGGTCTAAGGACGACAGAGTTATTGACATTTTATATAGTAGTTAGCAAGTCAAGAAGGCGTCTTTTTCTTAGGTTTTGACCTATTTTTGCCGAACTTTGCAGACCGTTAGAAAAATTGTGTATCGCATTTGATAGCATATAAGATGCCCTTAAAGACGGTGCTATCGCTGCACCGATAGGTGTAAGGACGCCAGAGTTATTGACATTTTATATACATAGTAGTTAGCAACTCAAGAAGGCGTCTTTATATTAGGTTTTGGCCTATTTTTGCCGAACTTTGCAGACCGTTAGAAAAATTCTGTATTGCATTTAATATCTTATAAGATGCCCTTAAAGGCGGTGGTATCTCTTAATCGATAGGTCTAAGTACGACAGAGTTATTGACATTTTATATAGTAGTTAGCAAGTCAAGAAACCGTCTTTTTCTTAGGTTTTGACCTATTTTTGCCGAACCTTGCAGACCGTTAGAACAATTCTGTATTGTATTTGATAGCATATAAGATGCCCTTAAAGACGGTGGTATCGCTGCACCGATTGGTGTAAGGACGCCAGAGTTATTGACACTTTATATGGTAGTTACCAACTCCAGAAGGTGTCTTTTTCTTAGGTTTTGACCTATTTTTGCCGAACTTTGCAGACCGTTAGAAAAATTCTGTATTGCATTTAATATCTTATAAGATGCCCTTAATGGCGGTGGTATCGCTTAATCGATAGGTCTAAGTACGACAGAGTTATTGACATTTTATATAGTAGTTAGCAAGTCAAGAAACCGTCTTTTTCTTAGGTTTTGACCTATTTTTGCCGAACTTTGCAGACCGTTAGAAAAATTCTGTATTGCATTTGATAGCATATAAGATGCCCTTAAAGACGGTGGTATCGCTGCACCGATAGGTGTAAGGACGCCAGAGTTATTGACATTTTATATGGTAGTTACCAACTCCAGAAGGTGTCTTTTTCTTAGATTTTGACCTATTTTTGCCGAACTTTGCGGACCGTTAGAAAAATTGTGTATCGCATTTGATAGCATATAAGATGCCCTTAAAGACGGTGGTATCGCTGCACCGATAGATGTAAGGACGCCAGAGTTATTGACATTTTATATAATAGTTACCAACTCCAGAAGGTGTCTTTTTCTTAGATTTTGACCTATTTTTGCCGAACTTTGCAGACCGTTAGAACAATTCTGTATTGCATTTAATATCTTATAAGATGCCCTTAAAGACGGTGGTATCGCTGCACCGATAGGTGTAAGGACGCCAGAGTTATTGACATTTTATATAATAGTTACCAACTCCAGAAGGTGACTTTTTCTTAGGTTTTGACCTATTTTTGCCGAACTTTGCAGACCGTTAGAAAAATTCTGTATTGCATTTAATATCTTATAAGATGCCCTTAAAGGCGGTGGTATCGCTTAATCGATAGGTCTAAGTACGACAGAGTTATTGACATTTTATATAGTAGTTAGCAAGTCAAGAAACCGTCTTTTTCTTAGGTTTTGACCTATTTTTGCCGAACTTTGCAGACCGTTAGAACAATTCTGTATTGTATTTGATAGCATATAAGATGCCCTTAAAGACGGTGGTATCGCTGCACCGATTGGTGTAAGGACGCCAGAGTTATTGACACTTTATATGGTAGTTACCAACTCCAGAAGGTGTCTTTTTCTTAGGTTTTGACCTATTTTTGCCGAACTTTGCAGACCGTTAGAAAAATTCTGTATTGCATTTAATATCTTATAAGATGCCCTTAATGGCGGTGGTATCGCTTAATCGATAGGTCTAAGTACGACAGAGTTATTGACATTTTATATAGTAGTTAGCAAGTCAAGAAACCGTCTTTTTCTTAGGTTTTGACCTATTTTTGCCGAACTTTGCAGACCGTTAGAAAAATTCTGTATTGCATTTGATAGCATATAAGATGCCCTTAAAGACGGTGGTATCGCTGCACCGATAGGTGTAAGGACGCCAGAGTTATTGACATTTTATATACATAGTAGTTAGCAACTCAAGGAGGCGTCTTTATATTAGGTTTTGGCCTATTTTTGCCGAACTTTGCAGACCGTTAGAACAATTCTGTCTTGTATTTGATAGCATATAAGATGCCCTTAAAGACGGTGGTATCGCAGCACCGATATATGTAAGGACGCCAGAGTTATTGACATTTTATGTGGTAGTTACCAACTCCAGAAGGTGTCTTTTTCTTAGGTTTTGACCTATTTTTGCCGAACTTTGCAGACCGTTTGAAAAATTCTGTATTGCATTTGATAGCATATAAGATGCCCTTAAAGACGGTGCTATCGCTGCACCGATAGGTGTAAGGACGCCAGAGTTATTGACATTTTATATACATAGTAGTTACCAACCCAAGAAGGCGTCTTTTTCTTAGGTTTTGACCTATTTTTGCCGAACTTTGCAGACCGTTTGAAAAATTCTGTATTGCATTTAATAGCTTATACGATGCCCTTAAAGACGGTTGTATCGCTGCATCGATAGGTCTAAGGACGACAGAGTTATTGACATTTTATATAGTAGTTAGCAAGTCAAGAAACCGTCTTTTTCTTAGGTTTTGACCTATTTTTGCCGAACTTTGCAGACCGTTAGAAAAATTGTGTATCGCATTTGATAGCATATAAGATGCCCTTAAAGACGGTGCTATCGCGGCACCGATAGGTGTAAGGACGCCAGAGTTATTGACATTTTATATAGTAGTTACCAACTCCAGAAGGTGTCTTTTTCTTGGGTTTTGACCTATTTTTGCCGAACTTTGCAGACCGTTAGAAAAATTCTGTATTGCATTTAATAGCATATAAGATGCCCTTAAAGACGGTGGTATCGCAGCACCGATATATGTAAGGACGCCAGAGTTATTGACATTTTATGTGGTAGTTACCAACTCCAGAAGGTGTCTTTTTCTTAGGTTTTGACCTATTTTTGCCGAACTTTGCAGACCGTTAGAACAATTCTGTATTGTATTTGATAGCATATAAGATGCTCTTAAAGACGGTGGTATCGCTGCACCGATAGATGTAAGGACGCCAGAGTTATTGACATTTTATGTGGTAGTTACCAACTCCAGAAGGTGTCTTTTTCTTAGATTTTGACCTATTTTTGCCGAACTTTGCAGACCGTTAGAAAAATTCTGTATTGCATTTGATAGCATATAAGATGCCCTTAAAGACGGTGGTATCGCTGCACCGATAGGTGTAAGGACGCCAGAGTTATTGACATTTTATATAATAGTTACCAACTCCAGAAGGTGACTTTTTCTTAGGTTTTGACCTTTTTTTGCCGAACTTTGCAGACCGTTAGAAAAATTCTGTATTGCATTTAATATCTTATAAGATGCCCTTAAAGGCGGTGGTATCGCCTAATCGATAGGTCTAAGTACGACAGAGTTATTGACATTTTATATAGTAGTTAGCAAGTCAAGAAACCGTCTTTTTCTTAGGTTTTGACCTATTTTTGCCGAACTTTGCAGACCGTTAGAACAATTCTGTCTTGTATTTGATAGCATATAAGATGCCCTTAAAGACGGTTGTATCGCTGCATCGATAGGTCTAAGGGCGACAGAGTTATTGACATTTTATATAGTAGTTAGCAAGTCAAGAAACCGTCTTTTTCTTAGGTTTTGACCTATTTTTGCCGAACTTTGCAGACCGTTAGAAAAATTGTGTATCGCATTTGATAGCATATAAGATGCCCTTAAAGACGGTGCTATCGCTGCACCGATAGGTGTAAGGACGCCAGAGTTATTGACATTTTATATAGTAGTTACCAACTGCGGAAGGTGTCTTTTTCTTAGGTTTTGACTTATTTTTGCCGAACTTTGCAGACCGTTGGAAAAATTCTGTATTGCATTTGATAGCATATAAGATGCCCTTAAAGACGGTGGTATCGCTGCACCGATTGGTGTAAGGACGCCAGAGTTATTGACATTTTATATGGTAGTTACCAACTCCAGAAGGTGTCTTTTTCTTAGGTTTTGACCTATTTTTGGCGAACTTTGCAGACCGTTAGAAAAATTCTGTATTGTATTTGATAGCATATAAGATGCCCTTAAAGACGGTTGTATCGCTGCATCGATAGGTCTAAGGGCGACAGAGTTATTGACATTTTATATAGTAGTTAGCAAGTCAAGAAACCGTCTTTTTCTTAGGTTTTGACCTATTTTTGCCGAACTTTGCAGACCGTTAGAAAAATTGTGTATTGCATTTAATAGCATATAAGATGCCCTTAAAGACGGTGGTATCGCAGTACCGATAGATGTAAGGACGCCAGAGTTATTGACATTTTATGTGGTAGTTACCAACTGCGGAAGGTGTCTTTTTCTTAGGTTTTGACTTATTTTTGCCGAACTTTGCAGACCGTTGGAAAAATTCTGTATTGCATTTGATAGCATATAAGATGCCCTTAAAGACGGTGGTATCGCTGCACCGATTGGTGTAAGGACGCCAGAGTTATTGACATTTTATATGGTAGTTACCAACTCCAGAAGGTGTCTTTTTCTTAGGTTTTGACCTATTTTTGGCGAACTTTGCAGACCGTTAGAAAAATTCTGTATTGTATTTGATAGCATATAAGATGCCCTTAAAGACGGTTGTATCGCTGCATCGATAGGTCTAAGGGCGACAGAGTTATTGACATTTTATATAGTAGTTAGCAAGTCAAGAAACCGTCTTTTTCTTAGGTTTTGACCTATTTTTGCCGAACTTTGCAGACCGTTAGAAAAATTGTGTATCGCATTTGATAGCATATAAGATGCCCTTAAAGACGGTGCTATCGCTGCACCGATAGGTGTAAGGACGCCAGAGTTATTGACATTTTATATAGTAGTTACCAACTCCAGAAGGTGTCTTTTTCTTAGGTTTTGACCTATTTTTGGCGAACTTTGCAGACCGTTAGAAAAATTCTGTATTGCATTTAATAGCTTATAAGATGCTCTTAAAGACGGTGGTATCGCTGCATCGATAAGTGTAAGGCTGCCAGTGTTGCTGACATTTTATATAGTACTTAGCAACTCCAGAAGACGTCTTTTTCTTAGGTTTTTGCCTGTTTTTGCCGAACTTTGCAGACCATTAGAACAATTCTGTATTGTATTTGATAGCATATAAGATGCCCTTAAAGACGGTGGTATCGCTGCACCGATAGGTGTAAGGACGCCAGAGTTATTGACATTTTATATGGTAGCTACCAACCCCAGAAGGTGTCTTTTTCTTAGGTTTTGACCTATTTTTGCCGAACTTTGCAGACCGTTAGAAAAATTCTGTATTGCATTTAATAGCTTATAAGATGCCCTTAAAGACGGTTGTATCGCTGCATCGATAGGTCTAAGGACGACAGAGTTATTGACATTTTATATAGTAGTTAGCAAGTCAAGAAGGCGTCTTTTTCTTAGGTTTTGACCTATTTTTGCCGAACTTTGCAGACCGTTAGAAAAATTCTGTATTGCATTTGATAGCATATAAGATGCCCTTAAAGACGGTGGTATCGCTGCACCGATAGGTGTAAGGACGCCAGAGTTATTGACATTTTATATAATAGTTACCAACTCCAGAAGGTGACTTTCTTAGGTTTTGACCTATTTTTGCCGAACTTTGCAGACCGTTAGAAAAATTCTGTATTGCATTTAATAGCTTATAAGATGCCCTTAAAGACGGTTGTATCGCTGCATCGATAGGTCTAAGGACGACAGAGTTATTGACATTTTATATAGTAGTTAGCAAGTCAAGAAGGCGTCTTTTTCTTAGGTTTTGACCTATTTTTGCCGAACTTTGCAGACCGTACAAAAATTCTGTATTGCATTTGATAGCATATAAGATGCCCTTAAAGACGGTGGTATCGCTGCACCGATAGGTGTAAGGATGCCAGAGTTATTGGCATTTTATATAGTAGTTACCAACTCCAGAAGGTGTCTTTTTCTTAGGTTTTGACCTATTTTTGCCGAACTTTGCAGACCGTTAGAAAAATTGTGTATCGCATTTGATAGCATATAAGATGCCCCTAAAGACGGTGCTATCGCTGCACCGATATGTGTAAGGACGCCAGAGTTATTGACATTTTATATAGTAGTTAGCAACTCAAGAAGGCGTCTTTATATTAGGTTTTGACCAATTTTTGCCGAACTGTGCAGACCGTTAGAAAAATTCTGTATTGCATTTAATAGCTTATAAGATGCTCTTAAAGACGGTGGTATCGCTGCATCGATAAGTGTAAGGCTGCCAGTGTTGCTGACATTTTATATAGTACTTAGCAACTCCAGAAGACGTCTTTTTCTTAGGTTTTTGCCTGTTTTTGCCGAACTTTGCAGACCATTAGAACAATTCTGTATTGTATTTGATAGCATATAAGATGCCCTTAAAGACGGTGGTATCGCTGCACCGATAGGTGTAAGGACGCCAGAGTTATTGATATTTTATATGGTAGCTACCAACTCCAGAAGGTGTCTTTTTCTTAGGTTTTGACCTATTTTTGCCGAACTTTGCAGACCGTTAGAAAAATTGTGAATCGCATTTGATAGCATATAAGATGCCCTTAAAGGCGGTGCTATCGCTGCACCGATAGGTGTAAGGACGCCAGATTTATTGACATTTTATATAGTAGTTAGCAACTCAAGAAGGCGTCTTTATATTAGGTTTTGCCTATTTTTGCCGAACTTTGCAGACCGTTAGAAAAATTCTGTATTGCATTTAATAGCTTATAAAATGCTCTTAAAGACGGTGTTATCGCTGCATCGATAAGTGTAAGGCTGCCAGTGTTGCTGACATTTTATATAGTACTTAGCAACTCCAGAAGACGTCTTTTTCTTAGGTTTTTGCCTGTTTTTGCCGAACTTTGCAGACCATTAGAACAATTCTGTATTGTATTTGATAGCATATAAGATGCCCTTAAAGACGGTGGTATCGCTGCACCGATAGGTGTAAGGACGCCAGAGTTATTGACATTTTATATGGTAGCTACCAACTCCAGAAGGTGTCTTTTTCTTAGGTTTTGACCTATTTTTGCCGAACTTTGCAGACCGTTAGAACAGTTCTGTATTGTATTTGATAGCATATAAGATGCCCTTAAAGACGGTGGTATCGCTGCACCGATAGATGTAAGGACGCCAGAGTTATTGACATTTTATGTGGTAGTTACCAACTGCGGAAGGTGTCTTTTTCTTAGGTTTTGACTTATTTTTGCCGAACTTTGCAGACCGTTGGAAAAATTCTGTATTGCATTTGATAGCATATAAGATGCCCTTAAAGACGGTGGTATCGCTGCACCGATAGGTGTAAGGACGCCAGAGTTATTGACATTTTATATAATAGTTACCAACTCCAGAAGGTGACTTTTTCTTAGGGTTTGACCTATTTTTGCCGAACTTTGCAGACCGTTAGAAAAATTCTGTATTGCATTTAATATCTTATAAGATGCCCTTAAAGGCGGTGGTATCGCTGCATCGATAGGTCTAAGGACGACAGAGTTATTGACATTTTATAGAGTAGTTAGCAAGTCAAGAAGGCGTCTTTTTCTTAGGTTTTGACCTATTTTTGCCGAACTTTGCAGACCGTTAGAAAAATTGTGTATCGCATTTGATAGCATATAAGATGCCCTTAAAGACGGTGCTATCGCTGCACCAATAGGTGTAAGGACGCCAGAGTTATTGACATTTTATATAGTAGTTAGCAACTCAAGAAGGCGTCTTTATATTAGGTTTTGGCCTATTTTTGCCGAACTTTGCAGACCGTTAGAAAAATTCTGTATTGCATTTAATAGCTTATAAGATGCCCTTAAAGACGGTGGTATCGCTGCACCGATTGGTGTAAGGCTGCCAGTGTTGCTGACATTTTATATAGTACTTAGCAACTCCAGAAGACGTCTTTTTCTTAGGTTTTTGCCTGTTTTTGCCGAACTTTGCAGACCATTAGAACAATTCTGTATTGTATTTGATAGCATATAAGATGCCCTTAAAGACGGTGGTATCGCTGCACCGATAGGTGTAAGGACGCCAGAGTTATTGACATTTTATATGACAGTTACCAACTCCAGAAGACGTCTTTTTCTTAGGTTTTTGCCTGTTTTTGCCGAACTTTGCAGACCATTAGAACAATTCTGTATTGTATTTGATAGCATATAAGATGCCCTTAAAGACGGTGGTATCGCTGCACCGATAGGTGTAAGGACGCCAGAGTTATTGACATTTTATATGGTAGCTACCAACTCCAGAAGGTGTCTTTTTCTTAGGTTTTGACCTATTTTTGCCGAACTTTGCAGACCGTTAGAACAATTCTGTATTGCATTTGATAGCATATAAGATGCCCTTAAAGACGGTGGTATCGCTGCACCGATAGGTGTAAGGACGCCAGAGTTATTGACATTTTATATGACAGTTACCAACTCCAGAAGGTGTCTTTTTCTTAGGTTTTGACCTATTTTTGCCGAACTTAGCAGACCGTTAGAACAATTCTGTATTGTATTTGATAGCATATAAGATGCCCTTAAAGACGGTGGTATCGCTGCACCGATAGATGTAAGGACGCCAGAGTTATTGACATTTTATATGGTAGCTACCAACTCCAGAAGGTGTCTTTTTCTTAGGTTTTGACCTATTTTTGCCGAACTTTGCAGACCGTTAGAACAATTCTGTATTGCATTTGAAAGCATATAAGATGCCCTTAAAGACGGTGGTATCGCTGCACCGATAGGTGTAAGGACGCCAGAGTTATTGACATTTTATATGACAGTTACCAACTCCAGAAGACGTCTTTTTCTTAGGTTTTTGCCTGTTTTTGCCGAACTTTGCAGACCATTAGAACAATTCTGTATTGTATTTGATAGCATATAAGATGCCCTTAAAGACGGTGGTATCGCTGCACCGATAGGTGTAAGGACGCCAGAGTTATTGACATTTTATATGGTAGCTACCAACTCCAGAAGGTGTCTTTTTCTTAGGTTTTGACCTATTTTTGCCGAACTTTGCAGACCGTTAGAACAGTTCTGTATTGCATTTGATAGCATATAAGATGCCCTTAAAGACGGTGGTATCGCTGCACCGATAGGTGTAAGGACGCCAGAGTTATTGACATTTTATATGACAGTTACCAACTCCAGAAGGTGTCTTTTTCTTAGGTTTTGACCTATTTTTGCCGAACTTAGCAGACCGTTAGAACAATTCTGTATTGTATTTGATAGCATATAAGATGCCCTTAAAGACGGTGGTATCGCTGCACCGATAGATGTAAGGACGCCAGAGTTATTGACATTTTATGTGGTAGTTACCAACTCCAGAAGGTGTCTTTTTCTTAGATTTTGACCTATTTTTGCCGAACTTTGCAGACCGTTAGAACAATTCTGTATTGCATTTGATAGCATATAAGATGCCCTTAAAGACGGTGGTATCGCTGCACCGATAGGTGTAAGGACGCCAGAGTTATTGACATTTTATATAATAGTTACCAACTCCAGAAGGTGACTTTTTCTTAGGTTTTGACCTATTTTTGCCGAACTTTGCAGACCGTTAGAAAAATTCTGTATTGCATTTAATATCTTATAAGATGCCCTTAAAGGCGGTGGTATCGCCTAATCGATAGGTCTAAGTACGACAGAGTTATTGACATTTTATATAGTAGTTAGCAAGTCAAGAAACCGTCTTTTTCTTAGGTTTTGACCTATTTTTGCCGAACTGTGCAGACCGTTAGAAAAATTGTGTATCGCATTTGATAGCATATAAGATGCCCTTAAAGAGGGTGCTATCGCTGCACCAATAGGTGTAAGGACGCCAGAGTTATTGACATTTTATATAGTACTTAGCAACTCCAGAAGACGTCTTTTTCTTAGGTTTTTGCCTGTTTTTGCCGAACTTTGCAGACCATTAGAACAATTCTGTATTGTATTTGATAGCATATAAGATGCCCTTAAAGACGGTGGTATCGCTGCACCGATAGGTGTAAGGACGCCAGAGTTATTGACATTTTATATGGTAGCTACCAACTCCAGAAGGTGTCTTTTTCTTAGGTTTTGACCTATTTTTGCCGAACTTTGCAGACCGTTAGAACAGTTCTGTATTGTATTTGATAGCATATAAGATGCCCTTAAAGACGGTGGTATCGCTGCACCGATAGATGTAAGGACGCCAGAGTTATTGACATTTTATGTGGTAGTTACCAACTGCGGAAGGTGTCTTTTTCTTAGGTTTTGACCTATTTTTGGCGAACTTTGCAGACCGTTAGAAAAATTCTGTATTGTATTTGATAGCATATAAGATGCCCTTAAAGACGGTTGTATCGCTGCATCGATAGGTCTAAGGGCGACAGAGTTATTGACATTTTATATAGTAGTTAGCAAGTCAAGAAACCGTCTTTTTCTTAGGTTTTGACCTATTTTTGCCGAACTTTGCAGACCGTTAGAAAAATTGTGTATCGCATTTGATAGCATATAAGATGCCCTTAAAGACGGTGCTATCGCTGCACCGATAGGTGTAAGGACGCCAGAGTTATTGACATTTTATATAGTAGTTACCAACTCCAGAAGGTGTCTTTTTCTTAGGTTTTGACCTATTTTTGGCGAACTTTGCAGACCGTTAGAAAAATTCTGTATTGCATTTAATAGCTTATAAGATGCTCTTAAAGACGGTGGTATCGCTGCATCGATAAGTGTAAGGCTGCCAGTGTTGCTGACATTTTATATAGTACTTAGCAACTCCAGAAGACGTCTTTTTCTTAGGTTTTTGCCTGTTTTTGCCGAACTTTGCAGACCATTAGAACAATTCTGTATTGTATTTGATAGCATATAAGATGCCCTTAAAGACGGTGGTATCGCTGCACCGATAGGTGTAAGGACGCCAGAGTTATTGACATTTTATATGGTAGCTACCAACCCCAGAAGGTGTCTTTTTCTTAGGTTTTGACCTATTTTTGCCGAACTTTGCAGACCGTTAGAAAAATTCTGTATTGCATTTAATAGCTTATAAGATGCCCTTAAAGACGGTTGTATCGCTGCATCGATAGGTCTAAGGACGACAGAGTTATTGACATTTTATATAGTAGTTAGCAAGTCAAGAAGGCGTCTTTTTCTTAGGTTTTGACCTATTTTTGCCGAACTTTGCAGACCGTTAGAAAAATTCTGTATTGCATTTGATAGCATATAAGATGCCCTTAAAGACGGTGGTATCGCTGCACCGATAGGTGTAAGGACGCCAGAGTTATTGACATTTTATATAATAGTTACCAACTCCAGAAGGTGACTTTCTTAGGTTTTGACCTATTTTTGCCGAACTTTGCAGACCGTTAGAAAAATTCTGTATTGCATTTAATAGCTTATAAGATGCCCTTAAAGACGGTTGTATCGCTGCATCGATAGGTCTAAGGACGACAGAGTTATTGACATTTTATATAGTAGTTAGCAAGTCAAGAAGGCGTCTTTTTCTTAGGTTTTGACCTATTTTTGCCGAACTTTGCAGACCGTACAAAAATTCTGTATTGCATTTGATAGCATATAAGATGCCCTTAAAGACGGTGGTATCGCTGCACCGATAGGTGTAAGGATGCCAGAGTTATTGGCATTTTATATAGTAGTTACCAACTCCAGAAGGTGTCTTTTTCTTAGGTTTTGACCTATTTTTGCCGAACTTTGCAGACCGTTAGAAAAATTGTGTATCGCATTTGATAGCATATAAGATGCCCCTAAAGACGGTGCTATCGCTGCACCGATATGTGTAAGGACGCCAGAGTTATTGACATTTTATATAGTAGTTAGCAACTCAAGAAGGCGTCTTTATATTAGGTTTTGACCAATTTTTGCCGAACTGTGCAGACCGTTAGAAAAATTCTGTATTGCATTTAATAGCTTATAAGATGCTCTTAAAGACGGTGGTATCGCTGCATCGATAAGTGTAAGGCTGCCAGTGTTGCTGACATTTTATATAGTACTTAGCAGCTCCAGAAGACGTCTTTTTCTTAGGTTTTTGCCTGTTTTTGCCGAACTTTGCAGACCATTAGAACAATTCTGTATTGTATTTGATAGCATATAAGATGCCCTTAAAGACGGTGGTATCGCTGCACCGATAGGTGTAAGGACGCCAGAGTTATTGACATTTTATATGGTAGCTACCAACTCCAGAAGGTGTCTTTTTCTTAGGTTTTGACCTATTTTTGCCGAACTTTGCAGACCGTTAGAAAAATTGTGAATCGCATTTGATAGCATATAAGATGCCCTTAAAGGCGGTGCTATCGCTGCACCGATAGGTGTAAGGACGCCAGATTTATTGACATTTTATATAGTAGTTAGCAACTCAAGAAGGCGTCTTTATATTAGGTTTTGCCTATTTTTGCCGAACTTTGCAGACCGTTAGAAAAATTCTGTATTGCATTTAATAGCTTATAAAATGCTCTTAAAGACGGTGTTATCGCTGCATCGATAAGTGTAAGGCTGCCAGTGTTGCTGACATTTTATATAGTACTTAGCAACTCCAGAAGACGTCTTTTTCTTAGGTTTTTGCCTGTTTTTGCCGAACTTTGCAGACCATTAGAACAATTCTGTATTGTATTTGATAGCATATAAGATGCCCTTAAAGACGGTGGTATCGCTGCACCGATAGGTGTCAGGACGCCAGAGTTATTGACATTTTATATGGCAGCTACCAACTCCAGAAGGTGTCTTTTTCTTAGGTTTTGACCTATTTTTGCCGAACTTTGCAGACCGTTAGAACAGTTCTGTATTGTATTTGATAGCATATAAGATGCCCTTAAAGACGGTGGTATCGCTGCACCGATAGATGTAAGGACGCCAGAGTTATTGACATTTTATGTGGTAGTTACCAACTGCGGAAGGTGTCTTTTTCTTAGGTTTTGACTTATTTTTGCCGAACTTTGCAGACCGTTGGAAAAATTCTGTATTGCATTTGATAGCATATAAGATGCCCTTAAAGACGGTGGTATCGCTGCACCGATAGGTGTAAGGACGCCAGAGTTATTGACATTTTATATAATAGTTACCAACTCCAGAAGGTGACTTTTTCTTAGGGTTTGACCTATTTTTGCCGAACTTTGCAGACCGTTAGAAAAATTCTGTATTGCATTTAATATCTTATAAGATGCCCTTAAAGGCGGTGGTATCGCTGCATCGATAGGTCTAAGGACGACAGAGTTATTGACATTTTATAGAGTAGTTAGCAAGTCAAGAAGGCGTCTTTTTCTTAGGTTTTGACCTATTTTTGCCGAACTTTGCAGACCGTTAGAAAAATTGTGTATCGCATTTGATAGCATATAAGATGCCCTTAAAGACGGTGCTATCGCTGCACCAATAGGTGTAAGGACGCCAGAGTTATTGACATTTTATATAGTAGTTAGCAACTCAAGAAGGCGTCTTTATATTAGGTTTTGGCCTATTTTTGCCGAACTTTGCAGACCGTTAGAAAAATTCTGTATTGCATTTAATAGCTTATAAGATGCCCTTAAAGACGGTGGTATCGCTGCACCGATTGGTGTAAGGCTGCCAGTGTTGCTGACATTTTATATAGTACTTAGCAACTCCAGAAGACGTCTTTTTCTTAGGTTTTTGCCTGTTTTTGCCGAACTTTGCAGACCATTAGAACAATTCTGTATTGTATTTGATAGCATATAAGATGCCCTTAAAGACGGTGGTATCGCTGCACCGATAGGTGTAAGGACGCCAGAGTTATTGACATTTTATATGGTAGCTACCAACTCCAGAAGGTGTCTTTTTCTTAGGTTTTGACCTATTTTTGCCGAACTTTGCAGACCGTTAGAACAATTCTGTATTGCATTTGAAAGCATATAAGATGCCCTTAAAGACGGTGGTATCGCTGCACCGATAGGTGTAAGGACGCCAGAGTTATTGACATTTTATATGACAGTTACCAACTCCAGAAGGTGTCTTTTTCTTAGGTTTTGACCTATTTTTGCCGAACTTTGCAGACCGTTAGAACAATTCTGTATTGTATTTGATAGCATATAAGATGCCCTTAAAGACGGTGGTATCGCTGCACCGATAGGTGTAAGGACGCCAGAGTTATTGACATTTTATATGGTAGCTACCAACTCCAGAAGGTGTCTTTTTCTTAGGTTTTGACCTATTTTTGCCGAACTTTGCAGACCGTTAGAACAATTCTGTATTGCATTTGATAGCATATAAGATGCCCTTAAAGACGGTGGTATCGCTGCACCGATAGGTGTAAGGACGCCAGAGTTATTGACATTTTATATAATAGTTACCAACTCCAGAAGGTGACTTTTTCTTAGGTTTTGACCTATTTTTGCCGAACTTTGCAGACCGTTAGAAAAATTCTGTATTGCATTTAATATCTTATAAGATGCCCTTAAAGGCGGTGGTATCGCCTAATCGATAGGTCTGAGTACGACAGAGTTATTGACATTTTATATAGTAGTTAGCAAGTCAATAAACCGTCTTTTTCTTAGGTTTTGACCTATTTTTGCCGAACTGTGCAGACCGTTAGAAAAATTGTGTATCGCATTTGATAGCATATAAGATGCCCTTAAAGAGGGTGCTATCGCTGCACGGATAGGTGTAAGGATGCCAGAGTTATTGACATTTTATATAGTAGTTAGCAACTCAAGAAGGCGTCTTTATATTAGGTTTTGCCTATTTTTGCCGAACTTTGCAGACCGTTAGAAAAATTCTGTATTACATTTAATAGCTTATAAGATGCTCTTAAAGACGGTGGTATCGCTGCATCGATAAGTGTAAGGCTGCCAGTGTTGCTGACATTTTATATAGTACTTAGCAACTCCAGAAGACGTCTTTTTCTTAGGTTTTTGCCTGTTTTTGCCGAACTTTGCAGACCATTAGAACAATTCTGTATTGTATTTGATAGCATATAAGATGCCCTTAAAGACGGTGGTATCGCTGCACCGATAGGTGTAAGGACGCCAGAGTTATTGACATTTTATATGGTAGCTACCAACTCCAGAAGGTGTCTTTTTCTTAGGTTTTGACCTATTTTTGCCGAACTTTGCAGACCGTTAGAACAGTTCTGTATTGTATTTGATAGCATATAAGATGCCCTTAAAGACGGTGGTATCGCTGCACCGATAGATGTAAGGACGCCAGAGTTATTGACATTTTATGTGGTAGTTACCAACTGCGGAAGGTGTCTTTTTCTTAGGTTTTGACTTATTTTTGCCGAACTTTGCAGACCGTTGGAAAAATTCTGTATTGCATTTGATAGCATATAAGATGCCCTAAAGACGGTGGTATCGCTGCACCGATTGGTGTAAGGACGCCAGAGTTATTGACATTTTATATGGTAGTTACCAACTCCAGAAGGTGTCTTTTTCTTAGGTTTTGACCTATTTTTGGCGAACTTTGCAGACCGTTAGAAAAATTCTGTATTGTATTTGATAGCATATAAGATGCCCTTAAAGACGGTTGTATCGCTGCATCGATAGGTCTAAGGGCGACAGAGTTATTGACATTTTATATAGTAGTTAGCAAGTCAAGAAACCGTCTTTTTCTTAGGTTTTGACCTATTTTTGCCGAACTTTGCAGACCGTTAGAAAAATTGTGTATCGCATTTGATAGCATATAAGATGCCCTTAAAGACGGTGCTATCGCTGCACCGATAGGTGTAAGGACGCCAGAGTTATTGACATTTTATATAGTAGTTACCAACTCCAGAAGGTGTCTTTTTCTTAGGTTTTGACCTATTTTTGGCGAACTTTGCAGACCGTTAGAAAAATTCTGTATTGCATTTAATAGCTTATAAGATGCTCTTAAAGACGGTGGTATCGCTGCATCGATAAGTGTAAGGCTGCCAGTGTTGCTGACATTTTATATAGTACTTAGCAACTCCAGAAGACGTCTTTTTCTTAGGTTTTTGCCTGTTTTTGCCGAACTTTGCAGACCATTAGAACAATTCTGTATTGTATTTGATAGCATATAAGATGCCCTTAAAGACGGTGGTATCGCTGCACCGATAGGTGTAAGGACGCCAGAGTTATTGACATTTTATATGGTAGCTACCAACCCCAGAAGGTGTCTTTTTCTTAGGTTTTGACCTATTTTTGCCGAACTTTGCAGACCGTTAGAAAAATTCTGTATTGCATTTAATAGCTTATAAGATGCCCTTAAAGACGGTTGTATCGCTGCATCGATAGGTCTAAGGACGACAGAGTTATTGACATTTTATATAGTAGTTAGCAAGTCAAGAAGGCGTCTTTTTCTTAGGTTTTGACCTATTTTTGCCGAACTTTGCAGACCGTTAGAAAAATTCTGTATTGCATTTGATAGCATATAAGATGCCCTTAAAGACGGTGGTATCGCTGCACCGATAGGTGTAAGGACGCCAGAGTTATTGACATTTTATATAATAGTTACCAACTCCAGAAGGTGACTTTCTTAGGTTTTGACCTATTTTTGCCGAACTTTGCAGACCGTTAGAAAAATTCTGTATTGCATTTAATAGCTTATAGGATGCCCTTAAAGACGGTTGTATCGCTGCATCGATAGGTCTAAGGACGACAGAGTTATTGACATTTTATATAGTAGTTAGCAAGTCAAGAAGGCGTCTTTTTCTTAGGTTTTGACCTATTTTTGCCGAACTTTGCAGACCGTACAAAAATTCTGTATTGCATTTGATAGCATATAAGATGCCCTTAAAGACGGTGGTATCGCTGCACCGATAGGTGTAAGGATGCCAGAGTTATTGGCATTTTATATAGTAGTTACCAACTCCAGAAGGTGTCTTTTTCTTAGGTTTTGACCTATTTTTGCCGAACTTTGCAGACCGTTAGAAAAATTGTGTATCGCATTTGATAGCATATAAGATGCCCCTAAAGACGGTGCTATCGCTGCACCCATAGGTGTAAGGACGCCAGAGTTATTGACATTTTACATAGTAGTTAGCAACTCAAGAAGGCGTCTTTATATTAGGTTTTGATCTATTTTTGCCGAACTTTGCAGACCGTTAGAAAAATTCTGTATTGCATTTAATAGCTTATAAGATGCCCTTAAAAGCGGTGGTATCGCTGCACCGTTAGGTGTAAGGACGCCAGAGTTATTGACATTTTATATAGTAGTTACCAACTCCAGAAGATGTCTTTTTCTTAGGTTTTGACCTATTTTTGCCGAACTTTGCAAACCGTTAGAAAAATTCTGTATTGCGTTTGATAGCATATAAGATGCCCTTAAAGACGGTGGTATCGCTACACCGATAGGTGTAAGGACGCCAGAGTTATTGACATTTTATATAATAGTTACCAACTCCAGAAGGTGACTTTTTCTTAGGTTTTGACCAATTTTTGCCGAACTTTGCAGACCGCTAGAAAAATTGTGTATCGCATTTGATAGCATATAAGATGCCCTTAAAGACGGTGCTATCGCTGCACCGATAGGTGTAAGGACGACAGAGTTATTCACATTTTATATATGTAGTAGTTAGCAACTCAAGAATGCGTCTTTATCTTAGGTTTTGACCTATTTTTGCCGAACTTTGCAGACCGTTAGAAAAATTCTGTATTGCATTTAATAGCTTATAAGATGCCCTTAAAGGCGGTGGTATCGCTTCATCGATAGGTCTAAGGACGACAGAGTTATTGACATTTTATATAGTAGTTAGCAACTCAAGAAGGCGTCTTTTTCTCAGGTTTTGACCTATTTTTGCCGAACTTTGCAGACCGTTAGAAAAATTCTGTATTGCATTTGATAGCTTATAAGATGCTCTTAAAGACGGTGGTATCGCTGCATCGATAAGTGTAAGGCCGCCAGTGTTGCTGACATTTTATATAGTAGTTACCAACTCCAGAAGGTGTCTTTTTCTTAGGTTTTGACCTATTTTTGCCGAACTTTGCAGACCGTTAGAAAAATTGTGTATCGCATTTGATAGCATATAAGATGCCCTTAAAGACGGTGGTATCGCTGCACCGATAGGTGTAAGGACGCCAGAGTTATTGACATTTTATATGGTAGTTACCAACTCCAGAAGGTGTCTTTTTCTTAGGTTTTGACCTATTTTTGCCGAACTTTGCAGACCGTTAGAACAATTCTGTATTGTATTTGATAGCATATAAGATGCCCTTAAAGACGGTGGTATCGCTGCACCGATAGATGTAAGGACGCCAGAGTTATTGACATTTTATGTGGTAGTTACCAACTGCGGAAGGTGTCTTTTTCTTAGGTTTTGACTTATTTTTGCCGAACTTTGCAGACCGTTGGAAAAATTCTGTATTGCATTTGATAGCATATAAGATGCCCTTAAAGACGGTGGTATCGCTGCACCGATTGGTGTAAGGACGCCAGAGTTATTGACATTTTATATGGTAGTTACCAACTCCAGAAGGTGTCTTTTTCTTAGGTTTTGACCTATTTTTGCCGGACTTTGCAGACCGTTAGAACAATTCTGTATTGCATTTGATAGCTTATAAGATGCCCTTAAAGACGGTTGTATCGCTGCATCGATAGGTGTAAGGACGCCAGAGTTGTTGACATTTTATGTGGTAGTTACCAACTCCAGAAGGTGTCTTTTTCTTAGGTTTTGACCTATTTTTGCCGAACTTTGCAGACCGTTAGAACAATTCTGTATTGTATTTGATAGCATATAAGATGCCCTTAAAGACGGTGGTATCGCTGCACCGATAGATGTAAGGACGCCAGAGTTATTGACATTTTATGTGGTAGTTACCAACTCCAGAAGGTGTCTTTTTCTTAGATTTTGACCTATTTTTGCCGAACTTTGCAGACCGTTAGAACAATTCTGTATTGTATTTGATAGCATATAAGATGCCCTTAAAGACGGTGGTATCGCTGCACCGATAGATGTAAGGACGCCAGAGTTATTGACATTTTATGTGGTAGTTACCAACTCCAGAAGGTGTCTTTTTCTTAGATTTTGACCTATTTTTGCCGAACTTTGCAGACCGTTAGAACAATTCTGTATTGCATTTGATAGCATATAAGATGCCCTTAAAGACGGTGGTATCGCTGCACCGATAGATGTAAGGACGCCAGAGTTATTGACATTTTATGTGGTAGTTACCAACTCCAGAAGGCGTCTTTTTCTTAGGTTTTGACCTATTTTTGCCGAACTTTGCAGACCGTTAGAAAAATTGTGTATCGCATTTGATAGCATATAAGATGCCCTTAAAGACGGTGCTATCGCTGCACCGATAGGTGTAAGGACGCCAGAGTTATTGACATTTTATATAGTAGTTAGCAACTCAAGGAGGCGTCTTTATATTAGGTTTTGGCCTATTTTTGCCGAACTTTGCAGACCGTTAGAAAAATTCTGTATTGCATTTAATAGCTTATAAGATGCCCTTAAAGGCGGTGGTATCGCTTCATCGATAGGTCTAAGGACGACAGAGTTATTGACATTTTATATAGTAGTTAGCAACTCAAGAAGGCGTCTTTTTCTCAGGTTTTGACCTATTTTTGCCGAACTTTGCAGACCATTAGAAAAATTCTGTATTGCATTTTATTGCTTATAAGATGCCCTTAAAGACGGTGGTATCGCTGCATCGATAAGTGTAAGGCCGCCAGTGTTGCTGACATTTTATATAGTAGTTAGCAACTCCAGAAGACGTCTTTTTCTTAGGTTTTTGCCTGTTTTTGCCGAACTTTGCAGACCGTTAGAAAAATTCTGTATTGCATTTGATAGCTTATAAGATGCTCTTAAAGACGGTGGTATCGCTGCATCGATAAGTGTAAGGCCGCCAGTGTTGCTGACATTTTATATAGTAGTTACCAACTCCAGAAGGTGTCTTTTTCTTAGGTTTTGACCTATTTTTGCCGAACTTTGCAGACCGTTAGAAAAATTGTGTATCGCATTTGATAGCATATAAGATGCCCTTAAAGACGGTGGTATCGCTGCACCGATAGGTGTAAGGACGCCAGAGTTATTGACATTTTATATGGTAGTTACCAACTCCAGAAGGTGTCTTTTTCTTAGGTTTTGACCTATTTTTGTCGAACTTTGCAGACCGTTAGAACAATTCTGTATTGTATTTGATAGCATATAAGATGCCCTTAAAGACGGTGGTATCGCTGCACCGATAGATGTAAGGACGCCAGAGTTATTGACATTTTATGTGGTAGTTACCAACTGCGGAAGGTGTCTTTTTCTTAGGTTTTGACTTATTTTTGCCGAACTTTGCAGACCGTTGGAAAAATTCTGTATTGCATTTGATAGCATATAAGATGCCCTTAAAGACGGTGGTATCGCTGCACCGATTGGTGTAAGGACGCCAGAGTTATTGACATTTTATATGGTAGTTACCAACTCCAGAAGGTGTCTTTTTCTTAGGTTTTGACCTATTTTTGCCGAACTTTGCAGACCGTTAGAACAATTCTGTATTGCATTTGATAGCTTATAAGATGCCCTTAAAGACGGTTGTATCGCTGCATCGATAGGTGTAAGGACGCCAGAGTTATTGACATTTTATGTGGTAGTTACCAACTCCAGAAGGTGTCTTTTTCTTAGGTTTTGACCTATTTTTGCCGAACTTTGCAGACCGTTAGAACAATTCTGTATTGTATTTGATAGCATATAAGATGCCCTTAAAGACGGTGGTATCGCTGCACCGATAGATGTAAGGACGCCAGAGTTATTGACATTTTATGTGGTAGTTACCAACTCCAGAAGGTGTCTTTTTCTTAGATTTTGACCTATTTTTGCCGAACTTTGCAGACCGTTAGAACAATTCTGTATTGTATTTGATAGCATATAAGATGCCCTTAAAGACGGTGGTATCGCTGCACCGATAGATGTAAGGACGCCAGAGTTATTGACATTTTATATGGTAGTTACCAACTCCAGAAGGTGTCTTTTTCTTAGATTTTGACCTATTTTTGCCGAACTTTGCAGACCGTTAGAACAATTCTGTATTGTATTTGATAGCATATAAGATGCCCTTAAAGACGGTGGTATCGCTGCACCGATAGATGTAAGGACGCCAGAGTTATTGACATTTTATGTGGTAGTTACCAACTCCAGAAGGCGTCTTTTTCTTAGGTTTTGACCTATTTTTGCCGAACTTTGCAGACCGTTAGAAAAATTGTGTATCGCATTTGATAGCATATAAGATGCCCTTAAAGACGGTGCTATCGCTGCACCGATAGGTGTAAGGACGCCAGAGTTATTGACATTTTATATAGTAGTTAGCAACTCAAGGAGGCGTCTTTATATTAGGTTTTGGCCTATTTTTGCCGAACTTTGCAGACCGTTAGAACAATTCTGTATTGCATTTGATAGCTTATAAGATGCCCTTAAAGACGGTTGTATCGCTGCATCGATAGGTGTAAGGACGCCAGAGTTGTTGACATTTTATGTGGTAGTTACCAACTCCAGAAGGTGTCTTTTTCTTAGGTTTTGACCTATTTTTGCCGAACTTTGCAGACCGTTAGAACAATTCTGTATTGTATTTGATAGCATATAAGATGCCCTTAAAGACGGTGGTATCGCTGCACCGATAGATGTAAGGACGCCAGAGTTATTGACATTTTATGTGGTAGTTACCAACTCCAGAAGGTGTCTTTTTCTTAGATTTTGACCTATTTTTGCCGAACTTTGCAGACCGTTAGAACAATTCTGTATTGTATTTGATAGCATATAAGATGCCCTTAAAGACGGTGGTATCGCTGCACCGATAGATGTAAGGACGCCAGAGTTATTGACATTTTATGTGGTAGTTACCAACTCCAGAAGGTGTCTTTTTCTTAGATTTTGACCTATTTTTGCCGAACTTTGCAGACCGTTAGAACAATTCTGTATTGCATTTGATAGCATATAAGATGCCCTTAAAGACGGTGGTATCGCTGCACCGATAGATGTAAGGACGCCAGAGTTATTGACATTTTATGTGGTAGTTACCAACTCCAGAAGGCGTCTTTTTCTTAGGTTTTGACCTATTTTTGCCGAACTTTGCAGACCGTTAGAAAAATTGTGTATCGCATTTGATAGCATATAAGATGCCCTTAAAGACGGTGCTATCGCTGCACCGATAGGTGTAAGGACGCCAGAGTTATTGACATTTTATATAGTAGTTAGCAACTCAAGGAGGCGTCTTTATATTAGGTTTTGGCCTATTTTTGCCGAACTTTGCAGACCGTTAGAAAAATTCTGTATTGCATTTAATAGCTTATAAGATGCCCTTAAAGACGGTGGTATCGCTGCACCGATAGGTGTAAGGACGACAGAGTTATTCACATTTTATATAGTAGTTAGCAACTCAAGAAAGCGTCTTTATCTTAGGTTTTGACCTATTTTTGCCGAACTTTGCAGACCGTTAGAAAAATTCTGTATTGCATTTAATAGCTTATAAGATGCCCTTAAAGGCGGTGGTATCGCTTCATCGATAGGTCTAAGGACGACAGAGTTATTGACATTTTATATAGTAGTTAGCAACTCAAGAAGGCGTCTTTTTCTCAGGTTTTGACCTATTTTTGCCGAACTTTGCAGACCATTAGAAAAATTCTGTATTGCATTTTATTGCTTATAAGATGCCCTTAAAGACGGTGGTATCGCTGCATCGATAAGTGTAAGGCCGCCAGTGTTGCTGACATTTTATATAGTAGTTAGCAACTCCAGAAGACGTCTTTTTCTTAGGTTTTTGCCTGTTTTTGCCGAACTTTGCAGACCGTTAGAAAAATTCTGTATTGCATTTGATAGCTTATAAGATGCTCTTAAAGACGGTGGTATCGCTGCATCGATAAGTGTAAGGCCGCCAGTGTTGCTGACATTTTATATAGTAGTTACCAACTCCAGAAGGTGTCTTTTTCTTAGGTTTTGACCTATTTTTGCCGAACTTTGCAGACCGTTAGAAAAATTGTGTATCGCATTTGATAGCATATAAGATGCCCTTAAAGACGGTGGTATCGCTGCACCGATAGATGTAAGGACGCCAGAGTTATTGACATTTTATGTGGTAGTTACCAACTGCGGAAGGTGTCTTTTTCTTAGGTTTTGACTTATTTTTGCCGAACTTTGCAGACCGTTGGAAAAATTCTGTATTGCATTTGATAGCATATAAGATGCCCTTAAAGACGGTGGTATCGCTGCACCGATTGGTGTAAGGACGCCAGAGTTATTGACATTTTATATGGTAGTTACCAACTCCAGAAGGTGTCTTTTTCTTAGGTTTTGACCTATTTTTGCCGAACTTTGCAGACCGTTAGAACAATTCTGTATTGCATTTGATAGCTTATAAGATGCCCTTAAAGACGGTTGTATCGCTGCATCGATAGGTGTAAGGACGCCAGAGTTATTGACATTTTATGTGGTAGTTACCAACTCCAGAAGGTGTCTTTTTCTTAGGTTTTGACCTATTTTTGCCGAACTTTGCAGACCGTTAGAACAATTCTGTATTGTATTTGATAGCATATAAGATGCCCTTAAAGACGGTGGTATCGCTGCACCGATAGATGTAAGGACGCCAGA
Source organism: Merodon equestris (assembly GCA_958301585.1). Classification (NCBI taxonomy): domain Eukaryota; kingdom Metazoa; phylum Arthropoda; class Insecta; order Diptera; family Syrphidae; genus Merodon; species Merodon equestris. The sequence continues at coordinate 75,233,671 of OY284416.1, read as the reverse complement.
GTTATTGACATTTTATGTGGTAGTTACCAACTCCAGAAGGTGTCTTTTTCTTAGATTTTGACCTATTTTTGCCGAACTTTGCAGACCGTTAGAACAATTCTGTATTGTATTTGATAGCATATAAGATGCCCTTAAAGACGGTGGTATCGCTGCACCGATAGATGTAAGGACGCCAGAGTTATTGACATTTTATATGGTAGTTACCAACTCCAGAAGGTGTCTTTTACTTAGATTTTGACCTATTTTTGCCGAACTTTGCAGACCGTTAGAACAATTCTGTATTGTATTTGATAGCATATAAGATGCCCTTAAAGACGGTGGTATCGCTGCACCGATAGATGTAAGGACGCCAGAGTTATTGACATTTTATGTGGTAGTTACCAACTCCAGAAGGCGTCTTTTTCTTAGGTTTTGACCTATTTTTGCCGAACTTTGCAGACCGTTAGAAAAATTGTGTATCGCATTTGATAGCATATAAGATGCCCTTAAAGACGGTGCTATCGCTGCACCGATAGGTGTAAGGACGCCAGAGTTATTGACATTTTATATAGTAGTTAGCAACTCAAGGAGGCGTCTTTATATTAGGTTTTGGCCTATTTTTGCCGAACTTTGCAGACCGTTAGAAAAATTCTGTATTGCATTTAATAGCTTACAAGATGCCCTTAAAGACGGTGGTATCGCTGCACCGATAGGTGTAAGGATACCAGAGTTATTGGCATTTTATATAGTAGTTACCAACCCAAGAAGGCGTCTTTTTCTTAGGTTTTGACCTATTTTTGCCGAACTTTGCAGACCGTTTGTAAAATTCTGTATTGCATTTGATAGCATATAAGATGCCCTTAAAGACGGTGGTATCGCTGCACCGATTGGTGTAAGGACTACAGAGTTATTGACACTTTATATGGTAGTTACCAACTCCAGAAAGTGTCTTTTTCTTAGGTTTTGACCTATTTTTGGCGAACTTTGCAGACCGTTAGAAAAATTCTGTATTGCATTTAATAGCTTATAAGATGCCCTTAAAGACGGTTGTATCGCTGCATCGATAGGTCTAAGGACGACAGAGTTATTGACATTTTATATAGTAGTTAGCAAGTCAAGAAACCGTCTTTTTCTTAGGTTTTGACCTATTTTTGCCGAACTTTGCAGACCGTTAGAAAAATTGTGTATCGCATTTGATAGCATATAAGATGCCCTTAAAGACGGTGCTATCGCTGCACCGATAGGTGTAAGGACGCCAGAGTTATTGACATTTTATATAGTAGTTAGCAACTCAAGAAGGCGTCTTTATATTAGGTTTTGCCTATTTTTGCCGAACTTTGCAGACCGTTAGAAAAATTCTGTATTGCATTTAATAGCTTATAAGATGCTCTTAAAGACGGTGGTATCGCTGCATCGATAGGTCTAAGGACGCCAGAGTTATTGACATTTTATATGGTAGTTACCAACTCCAGAAGGTGTCTTTTTCTTAGGTTTTGACCTATTTTTGCCGAACTTTGCAGACCGTTAGAACAATTCTGTACTGTATTTGATAGCATATAAGATGCCCTTAAAGACGGTTGTATCGCTGCATCGATAGGTCTAAGGACGACAGAGTTATTGACATTTTATATAGTAGTTAGCAAGTCAAGAAACCGTCTTTTTCTTAGGTTTTGACCTATTTTTGCCGAACTTTGCAGACCGTTAGAAAAATTGTGTATCGCATTTGATAGCATATAAGATGCCCTTAAAGACTTTGCAGACCGTTAGAAAAATTGTGTATCGCATTTGATAGCATATAAGATGCCCTTAAAGACGGTGCTATCGCTGCACCGATAGGTGTAAGGACGCCAGAGTTATTGACATTTTATATAGTAGTTACCAACTCCAGAAGGTGTCTTTTTCTTGGGTTTTGACCTATTTTTGCCGAACTTTGCAGACCGTTAGAAAAATTCTGTATTGCATTTAATAGCATATAAGATGCCCTTAAAGACGGTGGTATCGCAGCACCGATAGATGTAAGGACGCCAGTTACCATCTCCAGAAGGTGTCTTTTTCTTAGGTTTTGACCTATTTTTGCCGAACTTTGCAGACCGTTAGAACAATTCTGTATTGTATTTGATAGCATGTAAGATGCCCTTAAAGACGGTGGTATCGCTGCACCGATAGGTGTAAGGACGCCAGAGTTATTGACATTTTATATAACAGTTACCAACTCCAGAAGGTGACTTTTTCTTAGGTTTTGACCTATTTTTGCCGAACTTTGCAGACCGTTAGAAAAATTCTGTATTGCATTTAATATCTTATAAGATGCCCTTAAAGGCGGTGGTATCGCTTAATCGATAGGTCTAAGTACGACAGAGTTATTGACATTTTATATAGTAGTTAGCAAGTCCAGAAACCGTCTTTTTCTTAGGTTTTGACCTATTTTTGCCGAACTTTGCAGACCGTTAGAACAATTCTGTATTGTATTTGATAGCATATAAGATGCCCTTAAAGACGGTTGTATCGCTGCATCGATAGGTCTAAGGACGACAGAGTTATTGACATTTTATATAGTAGTTAGCAAGTCAAGAAACCGTCTTTTTCTTAGGTTTTTGCCTGTTTTTGCCGAACTTTGCAGACCATTAGAACAATTCTGTATTGTATTTGATAGCATATAAGATGCCCTTAAAGACGGTTGTATCGCTGCATCGATAGGTCTAAGGACGACAGAGTTATTGACATTTTATATAGTAGTTAGCAAGTCAAGAAACCGTCTTTTTCTTAGGTTTTTGCCTGTTTTTGCCGAACTTTGCAGACCATTAGAACAATTCTGTATTGTATTTGATAGCATATAAGATGCCCTTAAAGACGGTTGTATCGCTGCATCGATAGGTCTAAGGACGACAGAGTTATTGACATTTTATATAGTAAGGTTTTGACCTATTTTTGCCGAACTTTGCAGACCGTTAGAAAAATTGTGTATCGCATTTGATAGCATATAAGATGCCCTTAAAGACGGTGCTATCGCTGCACCGATAGGTGTAAGGACGCCAGAGTTATTGACATTTTATATAGTAGTTACCAACTCCAGAAGGTGTCTTTTTCTTAGGTTTTGACCTATTTTTGGCGAACTTTGCAGACCGTTAGAAAATTTCTGTATTGCATTTAATAGCTTATAATATGCCCTTAAAGACGGTTGTATCGCTGCATCGATAGGTCTAAGGACGCCAGAGTTATTGACATTTTATATGGTAGTTACCAACTCCAGAAGGTGTCTTTTTCTTAGGTTTTGACCTATTTTTGCCGAACTTTGCAGACCGTTAGAACAATTCTGTATTGTATTTGATAGCATATAAGATGCCCTTAAAGACGGTGGTATCGCTGCACCGATAGATGTAAGGACGCCAGAGTTATTGACATTTTATATAGTAGTTAGCAACTCAAGAAGGCGTCTTTATATTAGGTTTTGGCCTATTTTTGCCGAACTTTGCAGACCGTTAGAAAAATTCTGTATTGCATTTAATAGCTTATAAGATGCCCTTAAAGACGGTGGTATCGCTGCACCGATTGGTGTAAGGACGCCAGAGTTATTGACATTTTATATAATAGTTACCAACTCCAGAAATTGTCTTTTTCTTAGGTTTTGACCTATTTTTGCCGAACTTTGCAGACCGTTAGAAAAATTCTGTATTGTATTTGATAGCATATAAGATGCCCTTAAAGACGGTGGTATCGCTGCACCGATAGATGTAAGGACGCCAGAGTTATTGACATTTTATGTGGTAGTTACCAACTCCAGAAGGTGTCTTTTTCTTAGGTTTTGATCTTTTTTTGCCGAACTTTGCAGACCGTTAGAACAATTCTGTATTGCATTTGATAGCTTATAAGATGCCCTTAAAGACGGTTGTATCGCTGCATCGACAGGTCTAAGGACGACAGAGTTATTGACATTTTATATAGTAGTTAGCAAGTCAAGAAGGCGTCTTTTTCTTAGGTTTTGACCTATTTTTGCCGAACTTTGCAGACCGTTAGAAAAATTGTGTATCGCATTTGATAGCATATAAGATGCCCTTAAAACGGTGCTATCGCTGCACCGATAGGTGTAAGGACGCCAGAGTTATTGACATTTTATATACATAGTAGTTAGCAACTCAAGAAGGCGTCTTTATATTAGGTTTTGGCCTATTTTTGCCGAACTTTGCAGACCGTTAGAAAAATTCTGTATTGCATTTAATAGCTTATAAGATGCCCTTAAAGACGGTGGTATCGCTGCACCGATAGGTGTAAGGATGCCAGAGTTATTGGCATTTTATATAGTAGTTACCAACCCAAGAAGGCGTCTTTTTCTTAGGTTTTGACCTATTTTTGCCGAACTTTGCAGACCGTTTGAAAAATTCTGTACTGCATTTGATAGCATATAAGATGCCCTTAAAGACGGTGGTATCGCTGCACCGATTGGTGTAAGGACGCCAGAGTTATTGACACTTTATATGGTAGTTACCAACTCCAGAAGGTGTCTTTTTCTTAGGTTTTGACCTATTTTTGGCGAACTTTGCAGACCGTTAGAAAAATTCTGTATTGCATTTAATAGCTTATAAGATGCCCTTAAAGACGGTTGTATCGCTGCATCGATAGGTCTAAGGACGACAGAGTTATTGACATTTTATATAGTAGTTAGCAACTCAAGAAACCGTCTTTTTCTTAGGTTTTGACCTATTTTTGCCGAACTTTGCAGACCGTTAGAAAAATTGTGTATCGCATTTGATAGCATGTAAGATGCCCTTAAAGACGGTGCTATCGCTGCACCGATAGGTGTAAGGACGCCAGAGTTATTGAAATTTTATATAGTAGTTAGCAACTCAAGAAGGCGTCTTTATATTAGGTTTTGCCTATTTTTGCCGAACTTTGCAGACCGTTAGAAAAATTCTGTATTGCATTTAATAGCTTATAAGATGCTCTTAAAGACGGTGGTATCGCTGCATCGATAAGTGTAAGGCTGCCAGTGTTGCTGACATTTTATATAGTACTTAGCAACTCCAGAAGACGTCTTTTTCTTAGGTTTTTGCCTGTTTTTGCCGAACTTTGCAGACCATTAGAACAATTCTGTATTGTATTTGATAGCATATAAGATGCCCTTAAAGACGGTGGTATCGCTGCACCGATAGGTGTAAGGACGCCAGAGTTATTGACATTTTATATGGTAGCTACCAACTCCAGAAGGTGTCTTTTTCTTAGGTTTTGACCTATTTTTGCCGAACTTTGCAGACCGTTAGAACAATTCTAGCATATAAGATGCCCTTAAAGACGGTGGTATCGCTGCACCGATAGGTGTAAGGACGCCAGAGTTATTGACATTTTATATGGTAGCTACCAACTCCAGAAGGTGTCTTTTTCTTAGGTTTTGACCTATTTTTGCCGAACTTTGCAGACCGTTAGAACAATTCTGTATTGCATTTGATAGCATATAAGATGCCCTTAAAGACGGTGGTATCGCTGCACCGATAGATGTAAGGACGCCAGAGTTATTGACATTTTATGTGGTAGTTACCAACTCCAGAAGGTGTCTTTTTCTTAGATTTTGACCTATTTTTGCCGAACTTTGCAGACCGTTAGAACAATTGTGTATCGCATTTGATAGCATATAAGATGCCCTTAAAGACGGTTGTATCGCTGCATCGATAGGTCTAAGGACGACAGAGTTATTGACATTTTATATAGTAGTTAGCAACTCAAGAAACCGTCTTTTTCTTAGGTTTTGACCTATTTTTGCCGAACTTTGCAGACCGTTAGAAAAATTGTGTATCGCATTTGATAGCATATAAGATGCCCTTAAAGACGGTGGTATCGCTGCACCGATAGATGTAAGGACGCCAGAGTTATTGACATTTTATATGGTAGTTACCAACTCCAGAAGGTGTCTTTTTCTTAGATTTTGACCTATTTTTGCCGAACTTTGCAGACCGTTAGAACAATTCTGTATTGCATTTGATAGCATATAAGATGCCCTTAAAGACGGTGGTATCGCTGCACCGATAGGTGTAAGGACGCTAGAGTTATTGACATTTTATATAATAGTTACCAACTCCAGAAGGTGACTTTTTCTTAGGTTTTGACCTATTTTTGCCGAACTTTGCAGACCGTTAGAACAATTCTGTATTGCATTTGATAGCATATAAGATGCCCTTAAAGACGGTGGTATCGCTGCACCGATAGGTGTAAGGACGCCAGAGTTATTGACATTTTATATAATAGTTACCAACTCCAGAAGGTGTCTTTTTCTTAGGTTTTGACCTATTTTTGCCGAACTTTGCAGACCGTTAGAACAGTTCTGTATTGTATTTGATAGCATATAAGATGCCCTTAAAGACGGTGGTATCGCTGCACCGATAGATGTAAGGACGCCAGAGTTATTGACATTTTATGTGGTAGTTACCAACTGCGGAAGGTGTCTTTTTCTTAGGTTTTGACTTATTTTTGCCGAACTTTGCAGACCGTTGGAAAAATTCTGTATTGCATTTGATAGCATATAAGATGCCCTTAAAGACGGTGGTATCGCTGCACCGATTGGTGTAAGGACGCCAGAGTTATTGACATTTTATATGGTAGTTACCAACTCCAGAAGGTGTCTTTTTCTTAGGTTTTGACCTATTTTTGCCGAACTTTGCAGACCGTTAGAACAATTCTGTATTGCATTTGATAGCATATAAGATGCCCTTAAAGACGGTGGTATCGCTGCACCGATAGGTGTAAGGACGCCAGAGTTATTGACATTTTATATAATAGTTACCAACTCCAGAAGATGACTTTTTCTTAGGTTTTGACCTATTTTTGCCGAACTTTGCAGACCGTTAGAACAGTTCTGTATTGTATTTGATAGCATATAAGATGCCCTTAAAGACGGTGGTATCGCTGCACCGATAGATGTAAGGACGCCAGAGTTATTGACATTTTATGTGGTAGTTACCAACTGCGGAAGGTGTCTTTTTCTTAGGTTTTGACTTATTTTTGCCGAACTTTGCAGACCGTTGGAAAAATTCTGTATTGCATTTGATAGCATATAAGATGCCCTTAAAGACGGTGGTATCGCTGCACCGATTGGTGTAAGGACGCCAGAGTTATTGACATTTTATATGGTAGTTACCAACTCCAGAAGGTGTCTTTTTCTTAGGTTTTGACCTATTTTTGCCGAACTTTGCAGACCGTTAGAACAATTCTGTATTGCATTTGATAGCATATAAGATGCCCTTAAAGACGGTGGTATCGCTGCACCGATAGGTGTAAGGACGCCAGAGTTATTGACATTTTATATAATAGTTACCAACTCCAGAAGGTGTCTTTTTCTTAGGTTTTGACCTATTTTTGCCGAACTTTGCAGACCGTTAGAACAGTTCTGTATTGTATTTGATAGCATATAAGATGCCCTTAAAGACGGTGGTATCGCTGCACCGATAGATGTAAGGACGCCAGAGTTATTGACATTTTATGTGGTAGTTACCAACTGCGGAAGGTGTCTTTTTCTTAGGTTTTGACTTATTTTTGCCGAACTTTGCGGACCATTGGAAAAATTCTGTATTGCATTTGATAGCATATAAGATGCCCTTAAAGACGGTGGTATCGCTGCACCGATTGGTGTAAGGACGCCAGAGTTATTGACATTTTATATGGTAGTTACCAACTCCAGAAGGTGTCTTTTTCTTAGGTTTTGACCTATTTTTGCCGAACTTTGCAGACCGTTAGAACAATTCTGTATTGCATTTAATAGCTTATAAGATGCCCTTAGAGACGGTTGTATCGCTGCATCGATAGGTCTAAGGACGACAGAGTTATTGACATTTTATATAGTAGTTAGCAACTCAAGAAACCGTCTTTTTCTTAGGTTTTGACCTATTTTTGCCGAACTTTGCAGACCGTTAGAAAAATTGTGTATCGCATTTGATAGCATGTAAGATGCCCTTAAAGACGGTGCTATCGCTGCACCGATAGGTGTAAGGACGCCAGAGTTATTGACATTTTATATAGTAGTTAGCAACTCAAGAAGGCGTCTTTATATTAGGTTTTGCCTATTTTTGCCGAACTTTGCAGACCGTTAGAAAAATTCTGTATTGCATTTAATAGCTTATAAGATGCTCTTAAAGACGGTGGTATCGCTGCATCGATAAGTGTAAGGCTGCCAGTGTTGCTGACATTTTATATAGTACTTAGCAACTCCAGAAGACGTCTTTTTCTTAGGTTTTTGCCTGTTTTTGCCGAACTTTGCAGACCATTAGAACAATTCTGTATTGTATTTGATAGCATATAAGATGCCCTTAAAGACGGTGGTATCGCTGCACCGATAGGTGTAAGGACGCCAGAGTTATTGACATTTTATATGGTAGCTACCAACTCCAGAAGGTGTCTTTTTCTTAGGTTTTGACCTATTTTTGCCGAACTTTGCAGACCGTTAGAACAATTCTGTATTGCATTTAATAGCTTATAAGATGCCCTTAAAGACGGTTGTATCGCTGCATCGATAGGTCTAAGGACGACAGAGTTATTGACATTTTATATAGTAGTAAGCAACTCAAGAAACCGTCTTTTTCTTAGGTTTTGACCTATTTTTGCCGAACTTTGCAGACCGTTAGAAAAATTGTGTATCGCATTTGATAGCATGTAAGATGCCCTTAAAGACGGTGCTATCGCTGCACCGATAGGTGTAAGGACGCCAGAGTTATTGACATTTTATATAGTAGTTAGCAACTCAAGAAGGCGTCTTTATATTAGGTTTTGCCTATTTTTGCCGAACTTTGCAGACCGTTAGAAAAATTCTGTATTGCATTTAATAGCTTATAAGATGCTCTTAAAGACGGTGGTATCGCTGCATCGATAAGTGTAAGGCTGCCAGTGTTGCTGACATTTTATATAGTACTTAGCAACTCCAGAAGACGTCTTTTTCTTAGGTTTTTGCCTGTTTTTGCCGAACTTTGCAGACCATTAGAACAATTCTGTATTGTATTTGATAGCATATAAGATGCCCTTAAAGACGGTGGTATCGCTGCACCGATAGGTGTAAGGACGCCAGAGTTATTGACATTTTATATGGTAGCTACCAACTCCAGAAGGTGTCTTTTTCTTAGGTTTTGACCTATTTTTGGCGAACTTTGCAGACCGTTAGAAAAATTCTGTATCGCATTTGATAGCATATAAGATGCCCTTAAAGACGGTGCTATCGCTGCACCGATAGGTGTAAGGACGCCAGAGTTATTGACATTTTATATAGTAGTTACCAACTCCAGAAGGTGTCTTTTTCTTAGGTTTTGACCTATTTTTGGCGAACTTTGCAGACCGTTAGAAAATTTCTGTATTGCATTTAATAGCTTATAAGATGCCCTTAAAGACGGTTGTATCGCTGCATCGATAGGTCTAAGGACGCCAGAGTTATTGACATTTTATATGGTAGTTACCAACTCCAGAAGGTGTCTTTTTCTTAGGTTTTGACCTATTTTTGCCGAACTTTGCAGACCGTTAGAACAATTCTGTATTGTATTTGATAGCATATAAGATGCCCTTAAAGACGGTGGTATCGCTGCACCGATAGATGTAAGGACGCCAGAGTTATTGACATTTTATATAGTAGTTAGCAACTCAAGAAGGCGTCTTTATATTAGGTTTTGGCCTATTTTTGCCGAACTTTGCAGACCGTTAGAAAAATTCTGTATTGCATTTAATAGCTTATAAGATGCCCTTAAAGACGGTGGTATCGCTGCACCGATAGGTGTAAGGACGCCAGAGTTATTGACATTTTATATACATAGTAGTTAGCAACTCAAGAAGGCGTCTTTATATTAGGTTTTGGCCTATTTTTGCCGAACTTTGCAGACCGTTAGAAAAATTCTGTATTGCATTTAATAGCTTATAAGATGCCCTTAAAGACGGTGGTATCGCTGCACCGATAGGTGTAAGGATGACAGAGTTATTGGCATTTTATATAGTAGTTACCAACCCAAGAAGGCGTCTTTTTCTTAGGTTTTGACCTATTTTTGCCGAACTTTGCAGACCGTTTGAAAAATTCTGTATTGCATTTGATAGCATATAAGATGCCCTTAAAGACGGTGGTATCGCTGCACCGATTGGTGTAAGGACGCCAGAGTTATTGACATTTTATATGGTAGTTACCAACTCCAGAAGGTGTCTTTTTCTTAGGTTTTGACCTATTTTTGCCGAACTTTGCAGACCGTTAGAACAATTCTGTATTGCATTTGATAGCATATAAGATGCCCTTAAAGACGGTGGTATCGCTGCACCGATAGGTGTAAGGACGCCAGAGTTATTGACATTTTATATAATAGTTACCAACTCCAGAAGGTGACTTTTTCTTAGGTTTTGACCTATTTTTGCCGAACTTTGCAGACCGTTAGAAAAATTCTGTATTGCATTTAATAGCATATAAGATGCCCTTAAAGACGGTGGTATCGCAGCACCGATAGATGTAAGGACGCCAGAGTTATTGACATTTTATGTGGTAGTTACCATCTCCAGAAGGTGTCTTTTTCTTAGGTTTTGACCTATTTTTGTCGAACTTTGCAGACCGTTAGAACAATTCTGTATTGTATTTGATAGCATATAAGATGCCCTTAAAGACGGTGGTATCGCTGCACCGATAGATGTAAGGACGCCAGAGTTATTGACATTTTATGTGGTAGTTACCAACTCCAGAAGGTGTCTTTTTCTTAGATTTTGACCTATTTTTGCCGAACTTTGCAGACCGTTAGAACAATTCTGTATTGCATTTGATAGCATATAAGATGCCCTTAAAGACGGTGGTATCGCTGCACCGATAGGTGTAAGGACGCCAGAGTTATTGACATTTTATATAATAGTTACCAACTCCAGAAGGTGACTTTTTCTTAGGTTTTGACCTATTTTTGCCGAACTTTGCAGACCGTTAGAAAAATTCTGTATTGCATTTAATATCTTATAAGATGCCCTTAAAGGCGGTGGTATCGCTTAATCGATAGGTCTAAGTACGACAGAGTTATTGACATTTTATATAGTAGTTAGCAAGTCAAGAAACCGTCTTTTTCTTAGGTATTGACCTATTTTTGCCGAACTTTGCAGACCGTTAGAACAATTCTGTATTGTATTTGATAGCATATAAGATGCCCTTAAAGACGGTTGTATCGCTGCATCGATAGGTCTAAGGACGACAGAGTTATTGACATTTTATATAGTAGTTAGCAAGTCAAGAAACCGTCTTTTTCTTAGGTTTTTGCCTGTTTTTGCCGAACTTTGCAGACCATTAGAACAATTCTGTATTGTATTTGATAGCATATAAGATGCCCTTAAAGACGGTTGTATCGCTGCATCGATAGGTCTAAGGACGACAGAGTTATTGACATTTTATATAGTAGTTAGCAAGTCAAGAAACCGTATTTTTCTTAGGTTTTTGCCTGTTTTTGCCGAACTTTGCAGACCATTAGAACAATTCTGTATTGTATTTGATAGCATATAAGATGCCCTTAAAGACGGTTGTATCGCTGCATCGATAGGTCTAAGGACGACAGAGTTATTGACATTTTATATAGTAGTTAGCAAGTCAAGAAACCGTCTTTTTCTTAGGTTTTGACCTATTTTTGCCGAACTTTGCAGACCGTTAGAAAAATTGTGTATCGCATTTGATAGCATATAAGATGCCCTTAAAGACGGTGCTATCGCTGCACCGATAGGTGTAAGGACGCCAGAGTTATTGACATTTTATATAGTAGTTACCAACTCCAGAAGGTGTCTTTTTCTTAGGTTTTGACCTATTTTTGGCGAACTTTGCAGACCGTTAGAAAATTTCTGTATTGCATTTAATAGCTTATAAGATGCCCTTAAAGACGGTTGTATCGCTGCATCGATAGGTCTAAGGACGCCAGAGTTATTGACATTTTATATGGTAGTTACCAACTCCAGAAGGTGTCTTTTTCTTAGGTTTTGACCTATTTTTGCCGAACTTTGCAGACCGTTAGAACAATTCTGTATTGTATTTGATAGCATATAAGATGCCCTTAAAGACGGTGGTATCGCTGCACCGATACATGTAAGGACGCCAGAGTTATTGACATTTTATATAGTAGTTAGCAACTCAAGAAGGAGTCTTTATATTAGGTTTTGGCCTATTTTTGCCGAACTTTGCAGACCGTTAGAAAAATTCTGTATTGCATTTAATAGCTTATAAGATGCCCTTAAAGACGGTGGTATCGCTGCACCGATTGGTGTAAGGACGCCAGAGTTATTGACATTTTATATAATAGTTACCAACTCCAGAAGGTGTCTTTTTCTTAGGTTTTGACCTATTTTTGCCGAACTTTGCAGACCGTTAGAAAAATTCTGTATTGTATTTGATAGCATATAAGATGCCCTTAAAGACGGTGGTATCGCTGCACCGATAGATGTAAGAACGCCAGAGTTATTGACATTTTATGTGGTAGTTACCAACTCCAGAAGGTGTCTTTTTCTTAGGTTTTGATCTTTTTTTGCCGAACTTTGCAGACCGTTAGAACAATTCTGTATTGCATTTGATAGCTTATAAGATGCCCTTAAAGACGGTTGTATCGCTGCATCGATAGGTCTAAGGACGACAGAGTTATTGACATTTTATATAGTAGTTAGCAAGTCAAGAAGGCGTCTTTTTCTTAGGTTTTGACCTATTTTTGCCGAACTTTGCAGACCGTTAGAAAAATTCTGTATTGCATTTAATAGCTTATAAGATGCTCTTAAAGACGGTGGTATCGCTGCATCGATAAGTGTAAGGCTGCCAGTGTTGCTGACATTTTATATAGTACTTAGCAACTCCAGAAGACGTTTTTTTCTTAGGTTTTTGCCTGTTTTTGCCGAACTTTGCAGACCATTAGAACAATTCTGTATTGTATTTGATAGCATATAAGATGCCCTTAAAGACGGTGGTATCGCTGCACCGATAGGTGTAAGGACGCCAGAGTTATTGACATTTTATATGGTAGCTACCAACTCCAGAAGGTGTCTTTTTCTTAGGTTTTGACCTATTTTTGCCGAACTTTGCAGACCGTTAGAACAATTCTGTATTGCATTTGATAGCATATAAGATGCCCTTAAAGACGGTGGTATCGCTGCACCGATAGATGTAAGGACGCCAGAGTTATTGACATTTTATGTGGTAGTTACCAACTCCAGAAGGTGTCTTTTTCTTAGATTTTGACCTATTTTTGCCGAACTTTGCAGACCGTTAGAACAATTGTGTATCGCATTTGATAGCATATAAGATGCCCTTAAAGACGGTTGTATCGCTGCATCGATAGGTCTAAGGACGACAGAGTTATTGACATTTTATATAGTAGTTAGCAACTCAAGAAACCGTCTTTTTCTTAGGTTTTGACCTATTTTTGCCGAACTTTGCAGACCGTTAGAAAAATTGTGTATCGCATTTGATAGCATATAAGATGCCCTTAAAGACGGTGGTATCGCTGCACCGATAGATGTAAGGACGCCAGAGTTATTGACATTTTATATGGTAGTTACCAACTCCAGAAGGTGTCTTTTTCTTAGATTTTGACCTATTTTTGCCGAACTTTGCAGACCGTTAGAACAATTCTGTATTGCATTTGATAGCATATAAGATGCCCTTAAAGACGGTGGTATCGCTGCACCGATAGGTGTAAGGACGCCAGAGTTATTGACATTTTATATAATAGTTACCAACTCCAGAAGGTGACTTTTTCTTAGGTTTTGACCTATTTTTGCCGAACTTTGCAGACCGTTAGAACAATTCTGTATTGCATTTGATAGCATATAAGATGCCCTTAAAGACGGTGGTATCGCTGCACCGATAGGTGTAAGGACGCCAGAGTTATTGACATTTTATATAATAATTACCAACTCCAGAAGGTGTCTTTTTCTTAGGTTTTGACCTATTTTTGCCGAACTTTGCAGACCGTTAGAACAGTTCTGTATTGTATTTGATAGCATATAAGATGCCCTTAAAGACGGTGGTATCGCTGCACCGATTGGTGTAAGGACGCCAGAGTTATTGACACTTTATATGGTAGTTACCAACTCCAGAAGGTGTCTTTTTCTTAGGTTTTGACCTATTTTTGGCGAACTTTGCAGACCGTTAGAAAAATTCTGTATTGCATTTAATAGCTTATAAGATGCCCTTAAAGACGGTTGTATCGCTGCATCGATAGGTCTAAGGACGACAGAGTTATTGACATTTTATATAGTAGTTAGCAACTCAAGAAACCGTCTTTTTCTTAGGTTTTGACCTATTTTTGCCGAACTTTGCAGACCGTTAGAAAAATTGTGTATCGCATTTGATAGCATGTAAGATGCCCTTAAAGACGGTGCTATCGCTGCACCGATAGGTGTAAGGACGCCAGAGTTATTGACATTTTATATAGTAGTTAGCAACTCAAGAAGGCGTCTTTATATTAGGTTTTGCCTATTTTTGCCGAACTTTGCAGACCGTTAGAAAAATTCTGTATTGCATTTAATAGCTTATAAGATGCTCTTAAAGACGGTGGTATCGCTGCATCGATAAGTGTAAGGCTGCCAGTGTTGCTGACATTTTATATAGTACTTAGCAACTCCAGAAGACGTTTTTTTCTTAGGTTTTTGCCTGTTTTTGCCGAACTTTGCAGACCATTAGAACAATTCTGTATTGTATTTGATAGCATATAAGATGCCCTTAAAGACGGTGGTATCGCTGCACCGATAGGTGTAAGGACGCCAGAGTTATTGACATTTTATATGGTAGCTACCAACTCCAGAAGGTGTCTTTTTCTTAGGTTTTGACCTATTTTTGCCGAACTTTGCAGACCGTTAGAACAATTCTGTATTGTATTTGATAGCATATAAGATGCCCTTAAAGACGGTGGTATCGCTGCACCGATAGATGTAAGGACGCCAGAGTTATTGACATTTTATGTGGTAGTTACCAACTCCAGAAGGTGTCTTTTTCTTAGATTTTGACCTATTTTTGCCGAACTTTGCAGACCGTTAGAACAATTGTGTATCGCATTTGATAGCATATAAGATGCCCTTAAAGACGGTTGTATCGCTGCATCGATAGGTCTAAGGACGACAGAGTTATTGACATTTTATATAGTAGTTAGCAACTCAAGAAACCGTCTTTTTCTTAGGTTTTGACCTATTTTTGCCGAACTTTGCAGACCGTTAGAAAAATTGTGTATCGCATTTGATAGCATATAAGATGCCCTTAAAGACGGTGGTATCGCTGCACCGATAGATGTAAGGACGCCAGAGTTATTGACATTTTATATGGTAGTTACCAACTCCAGAAGGTGTCTTTTTCTTAGATTTTGACCTATTTTTGCCGAACTTTGCAGACCGTTAGAACAATTCTGTATTGCATTTGATAGCATATAAGATGCCCTTAAAGACGGTGGTATCGCTGCACCGATAGGTGTAAGGACGCCAGAGTTATTGACATTTTATATAATAGTTACCAACTCCAGAAGGTGACTTTTTCTTAGGTTTTGACCTATTTTTGCCGAACTTTGCAGACCGTTAGAACAATTCTGTATTGCATTTGATAGCATATAAGATGCCCTTAAAGACGGTGGTATCGCTGCACCGATAGGTGTAAGGACGCCAGAGTTATTGACATTTTATATAATAATTACCAACTCCAGAAGGTGTCTTTTTCTTAGGTTTTGACCTATTTTTGCCGAACTTTGCAGACCGTTAGAACAGTTCTGTATTGTATTTGATAGCATATAAGATGCCCTTAAAGACGGTGGTATCGCTGCACCGATAGATGTAAGGACGCCAGAGTTATTGACATTTTATGTGGTAGTTACCAACTGCGGAAGGTGTCTTTTTCTTAGGTTTTGACTTATTTTTGCCGAACTTTGCAGACCGTTGGAAAAATTCTGTATTGCATTTGATAGCATATAAGATGCCCTTAAAGACGGTGGTATCGCTGCACCGATTGGTGTAAGGACGCCAGAGTTATTGACATTTTATATGGTAGTTACCAACTCCAGAAGGTGTCTTTTTCTTAGGTTTTGACCTATTTTTGCCGAACTTTGCAGACCGTTAGAACAATTCTGTATTGCATTTGATAGCATATAAGATGCCCTTAAAGACGGTGGTATCGCTGCACCGATAGGTGTAAGGACGCCAGAGTTATTGACATTTTATATAATAGTTACCAACTCCAGAAGGTGACTTTTTCTTAGGTTTTGACCTATTTTTGCCGAACTTTGCAGACCGTTAGAAAATTCTGTATTGCATTTAATATCTTATAAGATGCCCTTAAAGGCGGTGGTATCGCTTAATCGATAGGTCTAAGTACGACAGAGTTATTGACATTTTATATAGTAGTTAGCAAGTCAAGAAACCGTCTTTTTCTTAGGTTTTGACCTATTTTTGCCGAACTTTGCAGACCGTTAGAACAATTCTGTATTGTATTTGATAGCATATAAGATGCCCTTAAAGACGGTGGTATCGCTGCACCGATAGATGTAAGGACGCCAGAGTTATTGACATTTTATGTGGTAGTTACCAACTGCGGAAGGTGTCTTTTTCTTAGGTTTTGACTTATTTTTGCCGAACTTTGCAGACCGTTGGAAAAATTCTGTATTGCATTTGATAGCATATAAGATGCCCTTAAAGACGGTGGTATCGCTGCATCGATAAGTGTAAGGCTGCCAGTGTTACTGACATTTTATATAGTAGTTAGCAAGTCAAGAAGGCGTCTTTTTCTTAGGTTTTGACCTATTTTTGCCGAACTTTGCAGACCGTTAGAAAAATTGTGTATCGCATTTGATAGCATATAAGATGCCCTTAAAGACGGTGCTATCGCTGCACCGATAGGTGTAAGGACGCCAGAGTTATTGACATTTTATATACATAGTAGTTAGCAACTCAAGGAGGCGTCTTTATATTAGGTTTTGGCCTATTTTTGCCGAACTTTGCAGACCGTTAGAAAAATTCTGTATTGCATTTAATAGCTTATAAGATGCCCTTAAAGACGGTGGTATCGCTGCACCGATAGGTATAAGGATGCCAGAGTTATTGGCATTTTATATAGTAGTTACCAACCCAAGAAGGCGTCTTTTTCTTAGGTTTTGACCTATTTTTGCCGAACTTTGCAGACCGTTTGAAAAATTCTGTATTGCATTTGATAGCATATAAGATGCCCTTAAAGACGGTGGTATCGCTGCACCGATTGGTGTAAGGACGCCAGAGTTATTGACACTTTATATGGTAGTTACCAACTCCAGAAGGTGTCTTTTTCTTAGGTTTTGACCTATTTTTGGCGAACTTTGCAGACCGTTAGAAAAATTCTGTATTGCATTTAATAGCTTATAAGATGCCCTTAAAGACGGTTGTATCGCTGCATCGATAGGTCTAAGGACGACAGAGTTATTGACATTTTATATAGTAGTTAGCAAGTCAAGAAACCGTCTTTTTCTTAGGTTTTGACCTATTTTTGCCGAACTTTGCAGACCGTTAGAAAAATTGTGTATCGCATTTGATAGCATATAAGATGCCCTTAAAGACGGTGCTATCGCTGCACCGATAGGTGTAAGGACGCCAGAGTTATTGACATTTTATATAGTAGTTACCAACTCCAGAAGGTGTCTTTTTCTTGGGTTTTGACCTATTTTTGCCGAACTTTGCAGACCGTTAGAAAAATTCTGTATTGCATTTAATAGCATATAAGATGCCCTTAAAGACGGTGGTATCGCTGCATCGATAGGTCTAAGGACGACAGAGTTATTGACATTTTATATAGTAGTTACCAACTCCAGAAGGTGTCTTTTTCTTGGGTTTTGACCTATTTTTGCCGAACTTTGCAGACCGTTAGAACAATTCTGTATTGTATTTGATAGCATATAAGATGCCCTTAAAGACGGTGGTATCGCTGCACCGATAGGTATAAGGATGCCAGAGTTATTGGCATTTTATATAGTAGTTACCAACCCAAGAAGGCGTCTTTTTCTTAGGTTTTGACCTATTTTTGCCGAACTTTGCAGACCGTTTGAAAAATTCTGTATTGCATTTGATAGCATATAAGATGCCCTTAAAGACGGTGGTATCGCTGCACCGATTGGTGTAAGGACGCCAGAGTTATTGACACTTTATATGGTAGTTACCAACTCCAGAAGGTGTCTTTTTCTTAGGTTTTGACCTATTTTTGGCGAACTTTGCAGACCGTTAGAAAAATTCTGTATTGCATTTAATAGCTTATAAGATGCCCTTAAAGACGGTTGTATCGCTGCATCGATAGGTCTAAGGACGACAGAGTTATTGACATTTTATATAGTAGTTAGCAAGTCAAGAAACCGTCTTTTTCTTAGGTTTTGACCTATTTTTGCCGAACTTTGCAGACCGTTAGAAAAATTGTGTATCGCATTTGATAGCATATAAGATGCCCTTAAAGACGGTGCTATCGCTGCACCGATAGGTGTAAGGACGCCAGAGTTATTGACATTTTATATAGTAGTTACCAACTCCAGAAGGTGTCTTTTTCTTGGGTTTTGACCTATTTTTGCCGAACTTTGCAGACCGTTAGAAAAATTCTGTATTGCATTTAATAGCATATAAGATGCCCTTAAAGACGGTGGTATCGCAGCACCGATATATGTAAGGACGCCAGAGTTATTGACATTTTATGTGGTAGTTACCAACTCCAGAAGGTGTCTTTTTCTTAGGTTTTGACCTATTTTTGCCGAACTTTGCAGACCGTTAGAACAATTCTGTATTGTATTTGATAGCATATAAGATGCCCTTAAAGACGGTGGTATCGCTGCACCGATAGATGTAAGGACGCCAGAGTTATTGACATTTTATGTGGTAGTTACCAACTCCAGAAGGTGTCTTTTTCTTAGATTTTGACCTATTTTTGCCGAACTTTGCAGACCGTTAGAAAAATTCTGTATTGCATTTGATAGCATATAAGATGCCCTTAAAGACGGTGGTATCGCTGCACCGATAGGTGTAAGGACGCCAGAGTTATTGACATTTTATATAATAGTTACCAACTCCAGAAGGTGACTTTTTCTTAGGTTTTGACCTATTTTTGCCGAACTTTGCAGACCGTTAGAAAAATTCTGTATTGCATTTAATATCTTATAAGATGCCCTTAAAGGCGGTGGTATCGCCTAATCGATAGGTCTAAGTACGACAGAGTTATTGACATTTTATATAGTAGTTAGCAAGTCAAGAAACCGTCTTTTTCTTAGGTTTTGACCTATTTTTGCCGAACTTTGCAGACCGTTAGAACAATTCTGTATTGTATTTGATAGCATATAAGATGCCCTTAAAGACGGTTGTATCGCTGCATCGATAGGTCTAAGGACGACAGAGTTATTGACATTTTATATAGTAGTTAGCAAGTCAAGAAACCGTCTTTTTCTTAGGTTTTTGCCTGTTTTTGCCGAACTTTGCAGACCATTAGAACAATTCTGTATTGTATTTGATAGCATATAAGATGCCCTTAAAGACGGTTGTATCGCTGCATCGATAGCTCTAAGGACGACAGAGTTATTGACATTTTATATAGTAGTTAGCAAGTCAAGAAACCGTCTTTTTCTTAGGTTTTTGCCTGTTTTTGCCGAACTTTGCAGACCATTAGAACAATTCTGTATTGTATTTGATAGCATATAAGATGCCCTTAAAGACGGTTGTATCGCTGCATCGATAGGTCTAAGGACGACAGAGTTATTGACATTTTATATAGTAGTTAGCAAGTCAAGAAACCGCCTTTTTCTTAGGTTTTGACCTATTTTTGCCGAACTTTGCAGACCGTTAGAACAATTCTGTATTGTATTTGATAGCATATAAGATGCCCTTAAAGACGGTTGTATCGCTGCATCGATAGGTCTAAGGACGACAGAGTTATTGACATTTTATATAGTAGTTAGCAAGTCAAGAAACCGTCTTTTTCTTAGGTTTTTGCCTGTTTTTGCCGAACTTTGCAGACCATTAGAACAATTCTGTATTGTATTTGATAGCATATAAGATGCCCTTAAAGACGGTTGTATCGCTGCACCGATAGATGTAAGGACGCCAGAGTTATTGACATTTTATGTGGTAGTTACCAACTCCAGAAGGTGTCTTTTTCTTAGGTTTTGACCTATTTTTGCCGAACTTTGCAGACCGTTAGAACAATTCTGTATTGTATTTGATAGCATATAAGATGCCCTTAAAGACGGTGGTATCGCTGCACCGATAGATGTAAGGACGCCAGAGTTATTGACATTTTATGTGGTAGTTACCAACTCCAGAAGGTGTCTTTTTCTTAGATTTTGACCTATTTTTGCCGAACTTTGCAGACCGTTAGAAAAATTCTGTATTGCATTTGATAGCATATAAGATGCCCTTAAAGACGGTGGTATCGCTGCACCGATAGGTGTAAGGACGCCAGAGTTATTGACATTTTATATAATAGTTACCAACTCCAGAAGGTGACTTTTTCTTAGGTTTTGACCTATTTTTGCCGAACTTTGCAGACCGTTAGAACAATTCTGTATTGCATTTGATAGCATATAAGATGCCCTTAAAGACGGTGGTATCGCTGCACCGATAGGTGTAAGGACGCCAGAGTTATTGACATTTTATATAATAGTTACCAACTCCAGAAGGTGTCTTTTTCTTAGGTTTTGACCTATTTTTGCCGAACTTTGCAGACCGTTAGAACAGTTCTGTATTGTATTTGATAGCATATAAGATGCCCTTAAAGACGGTGGTATCGCTGCACCGATAGATGTAAGGACGCCAGAGTTATTGACATTTTATGTGGTAGTTACCAACTGCGGAAGGTGTCTTTTTCTTAGGTTTTGACTTATTTTTGCCGAACTTTGCAGACCGTTGGAAAAATTCTGTATTGCATTTGATAGCATATAAGATGCCCTTAAAGACGGTGGTATCGCTGCACCGATTGGTGTAAGGACGCCAGAGTTATTGACATTTTATATGGTAGTTACCAACTCCAGAAGGTGTCTTTTTCTTAGGTTTTGACCTATTTTTGCCGAACTTTGCAGACCGTTAGAACAATTCTGTATTGCATTTGATAGCATATAAGATGCCCTTAAAGACGGTGGTATCGCTGCACCGATAGGTGTAAGGACGCCAGAGTTATTGACATTTTATATAATAGTTACCAACTCCAGAAGGTGACTTTTTCTTAGGTTTTGACCTATTTTTGCCGAACTTTGCAGACCGTTAGAAAATTCTGTATTGCATTTAATATCTTATAAGATGCCCTTAAAGGCGGTGGTATCGCTTAATCGATAGGTCTAAGTACGACAGAGTTATTGACATTTTATATAATAGTTAGCAAGTCAAGAAACCGTCTTTTTCTTAGGTTTTGACCTATTTTTGCCGAACTTTGCAGACCGTTAGAACAATTCTGTATTGTATTTGATAGCATATAAGATGCCCTTAAAGACGGTTGTATCGCTGCATCGATAGGTCTAAGGACGACAGAGTTATTGACATTTTATATAGTAGTTAGCAAGTCAAGAAACCGTCTTTTTCTTAGGTTTTTGCCTGTTTTTGCCGAACTTTGCAGACCATTAGAACAATTCTGTATTGTATTTGATAGCATATAAGATGCCCTTAAAGACGGTTGTATCGCTGCACCGATAGATGTAAGGACGCCAGAGTTATTGACATTTTATGTGGTAGTTACCAACTCCAGAAGGTGTCTTTTTCTTAGGTTTTGACCTATTTTTGCCGAACTTTGCAGACCGTTAGAACAATTCTGTATTGTATTTGATAGCATATAAGATGCCCTTAAAGACGGTGGTATCGCTGCACCGATAGATGTAAGGACGCCAGAGTTATTGACATTTTATGTGGTAGTTACCAACTCCAGAAGGTGTCTTTTTCTTAGATTTTGACCTATTTTTGCCGAACTTTGCAGACCGTTAGAACAATTCTGTATTGTATTTGATAGCATATAAGATGCCCTTAAAGACGGTGGTATCGCTGCACCGATAGATGTAAGGACGCCAGAGTTATTGACATTTTATGTGGTAGTTACCAACTCCAGAAGGTGTCTTTTTCTTAGATTTTGACCTATTTTTGCCGAACTTTGCAGACCGTTAGAACAATTCTGTATTGCATTTGATAGCATATAAGATGCCCTTAAAGACGGTGGTATCGCTGCACCGATAGATGTAAGGACGCCAGAGTTATTGACATTTTATGTGGTAGTTACCAACTCCAGAAGGCGTCTTTTTCTTAGGTTTTGACCTATTTTTGCCGAACTTTGCAGACCGTTAGAAAAATTGTGTATCGCATTTGATAGCATATAAGATGCCCTTAAAGACGGTGCTATCGCTGCACCGATAGGTGTAAGGACGCCAGAGTTATTGACATTTTATATAGTAGTTAGCAACTCAAGGAGGCGTCTTTATATTAGGTTTTGGCCTATTTTTGCCGAACTTTGCAGACCGTTAGAAAAATTCTGTATTGCATTTAATAGCTTATAAGATGCCCTTAAAGACGGTGGTATCGCTGCACCGATAGGTGTAAGGACGACAGAGTTATTCACATTTTATATAGTAGTTAGCAACTCAAGAAAGCGTCTTTATCTTAGGTTTTGACCTATTTTTGCCGAACTTTGCAGACCGTTAGAAAAATTCTGTATTGCATTTAATAGCTTATAAGATGCCCTTAAAGGCGGTGGTATCGCTTCATCGATAGGTCTAAGGACGACAGAGTTATTGACATTTTATATAGTAGTTAGCAACTCAAGAAGGCGTCTTTTTCTCAGGTTTTGACCTATTTTTGCCGAACTTTGCAGACCATTAGAAAAATTCTGTATTGCATTTTATTGCTTATAAGATGCCCTTAAAGACGGTGGTATCGCTGCATCGATAAGTGTAAGGCCGCCAGTGTTGCTGACATTTTATATAGTAGTTAGCAACTCCAGAAGACGTCTTTTTCTTAGGTTTTTGCCTGTTTTTGCCGAACTTTGCAGACCGTTAGAAAAATTCTGTATTGCATTTGATAGCTTATAAGATGCTCTTAAAGACGGTGGTATCGCTGCATCGATAAGTGTAAGGCCGCCAGTGTTGCTGACATTTTATATAGTAGTTACCAACTCCAGAAGGTGTCTTTTTCTTAGGTTTTGACCTATTTTTGCCGAACTTTGCAGACCGTTAGAAAAATTGTGTATCGCATTTGATAGCATATAAGATGCCCTTAAAGACGGTGGTATCGCTGCACCGATTGGTGTAAGGACGCCAGAGTTATTGACATTTTATATGGTAGTTACCAACTCCAGAAGGTGTCTTTTTCTTAGGTTTTGACCTATTTTTGCCGAACTTTGCAGACCGTTAGAACAATTCTGTATTGCATTTGATAGCATATAAGATGCCCTTAAAGACGGTGGTATCGCTGCACCGATAGATGTAAGGACGCCAGAGTTATTGACATTTTATGTGGTAGTTACCAACTCCAGAAGGCGTCTTTTTCTTAGGTTTTGACCTATTTTTGCCGAACTTTGCAGACCGTTAGAAAAATTGTGTATCGCATTTGATAGCATATAAGATGCCCTTAAAGACGGTGGTATCGCTGCACCGATAGATGTAAGGACGCCAGAGTTATTGACATTTTATGTGGTAGTTACCAACTGCGGAAGGTGTCTTTTTCTTAGGTTTTGACTTATTTTTGCCGAACTTTGCAGACCGTTGGAAAAATTCTGTATTGCATTTGATAGCATATAAGATGCCCTTAAAGACGGTGGTATCGCTGCACCGATTGGTGTAAGGACGCCAGAGTTATTGACATTTTATATGGTAGTTACCAACTCCAGAAGGTGTCTTTTTCTTAGGTTTTGACCTATTTTTGCCGAACTTTGCAGACCGTTAGAACAATTCTGTATTGCATTTGATAGCTTATAAGATGCCCTTAAAGACGGTTGTATCGCTGCATCGATAGGTGTAAGGACGCCAGAGTTATTGACATTTTATGTGGTAGTTACCAACTCCAGAAGGTGTCTTTTTCTTAGGTTTTGACCTATTTTTGCCGAACTTTGCAGACCGTTAGAACAATTCTGTATTGTATTTGATAGCATATAAGATGCCCTTAAAGACGGTGGTATCGCTGCACCGATAGATGTAAGGACGCCAGAGTTATTGACATTTTATGTGGTAGTTACCAACTCCAGAAGGTGTCTTTTTCTTAGATTTTGACCTATTTTTGCCGAACTTTGCAGACCGTTAGAACAATTCTGTATTGTATTTGATAGCATATAAGATGCCCTTAAAGACGGTGGTATCGCTGCACCGATAGATGTAAGGACGCCAGAGTTATTGACATTTTATATGGTAGTTACCAACTCCAGAAGGTGTCTTTTACTTAGATTTTGACCTATTTTTGCCGAACTTTGCAGACCGTTAGAACAATTCTGTATTGTATTTGATAGCATATAAGATGCCCTTAAAGACGGTGGTATCGCTGCACCGATAGATGTAAGGACGCCAGAGTTATTGACATTTTATGTGGTAGTTACCAACTCCAGAAGGCGTCTTTTTCTTAGGTTTTGACCTATTTTTGCCGAACTTTGCAGACCGTTAGAAAAATTGTGTATCGCATTTGATAGCATATAAGATGCCCTTAAAGACGGTGCTATCGCTGCACCGATAGGTGTAAGGACGCCAGAGTTATTGACATTTTATATAGTAGTTAGCAACTCAAGGAGGCGTCTTTATATTAGGTTTTGGCCTATTTTTGCCGAACTTTGCAGACCGTTAGAAAAATTCTGTATTGCATTTAATAGCTTACAAGATGCCCTTAAAGACGGTGGTATCGCTGCACCGATAGGTGTAAGGATACCAGAGTTATTGGCATTTTATATAGTAGTTACCAACCCAAGAAGGCGTCTTTTTCTTAGGTTTTGACCTATTTTTGCCGAACTTTGCAGACCGTTTGTAAAATTCTGTATTGCATTTGATAGCATATAAGATGCCCTTAAAGACGGTGGTATCGCTGCACCGATTGGTGTAAGGACTACAGAGTTATTGACACTTTATATGGTAGTTACCAACTCCAGAAAGTGTCTTTTTCTTAGGTTTTGACCTATTTTTGGCGAACTTTGCAGACCGTTAGAAAAATTCTGTATTGCATTTAATAGCTTATAAAATGCCCTTAAAGACGGTTGTATCGCTGCATCGATAGGTCTAAGGACGACAGAGTTATTGACATTTTATATAGTAGTTAGCAAGTCAAGAAACCGTCTTTTTCTTAGGTTTTGACCTATTTTTGCCGAACTTTGCAGACCGTTAGAAAAATTGTGTATCGCATTTGATAGCATATAAGATGCCCTTAAAGACGGTGCTATCGCTGCACCGATAGGTGTAAGGACGCCAGAGTTATTGACATTTTATATAGTAGTTAGCAACTCAAGAAGGCGTCTTTATATTAGGTTTTGCCTATTTTTGCCGAACTTTGCAGACCGTTAGAAAAATTCTGTATTGCATTTAATAGCTTATAAGATGCTCTTAAAGACGGTGGTATCGCTGCATCGATAGGTCTAAGGACGCCAGAGTTATTGACATTTTATATGGTAGTTACCAACTCCAGAAGGTGTCTTTTTCTTAGGTTTTGACCTATTTTTGCCGAACTTTGCAGACCGTTAGAACAATTCTGTACTGTATTTGATAGCATATAAGATGCCCTTAAAGACGGTTGTATCGCTGCATCGATAGGTCTAAGGACGACAGAGTTATTGACATTTTATATAGTAGTTAGCAAGTCAAGAAACCGTCTTTTTCTTAGGTTTTGACCTATTTTTGCCGAACTTTGCAGACCGTTAGAAAAATTGTGTATCGCATTTGATAGCATATAAGATGCCCTTAAAGACTTTGCAGACCGTTAGAAAAATTGTGTATCGCATTTGATAGCATATAAGATGCCCTTAAAGACGGTGGTATCGCTGCACCGATAGATGTAAGGACGCCAGAGTTATTGACATTTTATGTGGTAGTTACCAACTCCAGAAGGTGTCTTTTTCTTAGATTTTGACCTATTTTTGCCGAACTTTGCAGACCGTTAGAACAATTCTGTATTGTATTTGATAGCATATAAGATGCCCTTAAAGACGGTGGTATCGCTGCACCGATAGATGTAAGGACGCCAGAGTTATTGACATTTTATGTGGTAGTTACCAACTCCAGAAGGTGTCTTTTTCTTAGATTTTGACCTATTTTTGCCGAACTTTGCAGACCGTTAGAACAATTCTGTATTGCATTTGATAGCATATAAGATGCCCTTAAAGACGGTGGTATCGCTGCACCGATAGATGTAAGGACGCCAGAGTTATTGACATTTTATGTGGTAGTTACCAACTCCAGAAGGCGTCTTTTTCTTAGGTTTTGACCTATTTTTGCCGAACTTTGCAGACCGTTAGAAAAATTGTGTATCGCATTTGATAGCATATAAGATGCCCTTAAAGACGGTGCTATCGCTGCACCGATAGGTGTAAGGACGCCAGAGTTATTGACATTTTATATAGTAGTTAGCAACTCAAGGAGGCGTCTTTATATTAGGTTTTGGCCTATTTTTGCCGAACTTTGCAGACCGTTAGAAAAATTCTGTATTGCATTTAATAGCTTATAAGATGCCCTTAAAGACGGTGGTATCGCTGCACCGATAGGTGTAAGGACGACAGAGTTATTCACATTTTATATAGTAGTTAGCAACTCAAGAAAGCGTCTTTATCTTAGGTTTTGACCTATTTTTGCCGAACTTTGCAGACCGTTAGAAAAATTCTGTATTGCATTTAATAGCTTATAAGATGCCCTTAAAGGCGGTGGTATCGCTTCATCGATAGGTCTAAGGACGACAGAGTTATTGACATTTTATATAGTAGTTAGCAACTCAAGAAGGCGTCTTTTTCTCAGGTTTTGACCTATTTTTGCCGAACTTTGCAGACCATTAGAAAAATTCTGTATTGCATTTTATTGCTTATAAGATGCCCTTAAAGACGGTGGTATCGCTGCATCGATAAGTGTAAGGCCGCCAGTGTTGCTGACATTTTATATAGTAGTTAGCAACTCCAGAAGACGTCTTTTTCTTAGGTTTTTGCCTGTTTTTGCCGAACTTTGCAGACCGTTAGAAAAATTCTGTATTGCATTTGATAGCTTATAAGATGCTCTTAAAGACGGTGGTATCGCTGCATCGATAAGTGTAAGGCCGCCAGTGTTGCTGACATTTTATATAGTAGTTACCAACTCCAGAAGGTGTCTTTTTCTTAGGTTTTGACCTATTTTTGCCGAACTTTGCAGACCGTTAGAAAAATTGTGTATCGCATTTGATAGCATATAAGATGCCCTTAAAGACGGTGGTATCGCTGCACCGATTGGTGTAAGGACGCCAGAGTTATTGACATTTTATATGGTAGTTACCAACTCCAGAAGGTGTCTTTTTCTTAGGTTTTGACCTATTTTTGCCGAACTTTGCAGACCGTTAGAACAATTCTGTATTGCATTTGATAGCATATAAGATGCCCTTAAAGACGGTGGTATCGCTGCACCGATAGATGTAAGGACGCCAGAGTTATTGACATTTTATGTGGTAGTTACCAACTCCAGAAGGCGTCTTTTTCTTAGGTTTTGACCTATTTTTGCCGAACTTTGCAGACCGTTAGAAAAATTGTGTATCGCATTTGATAGCATATAAGATGCCCTTAAAGACGGTGGTATCGCTGCACCGATAGATGTAAGGACGCCAGAGTTATTGACATTTTATGTGGTAGTTACCAACTGCGGAAGGTGTCTTTTTCTTAGGTTTTGACTTATTTTTGCCGAACTTTGCAGACCGTTGGAAAAATTCTGTATTGCATTTGATAGCATATAAGATGCCCTTAAAGACGGTGGTATCGCTGCACCGATTGGTGTAAGGACGCCAGAGTTATTGACATTTTATATGGTAGTTACCAACTCCAGAAGGTGTCTTTTTCTTAGGTTTTGACCTATTTTTGCCGAACTTTGCAGACCGTTAGAACAATTCTGTATTGCATTTGATAGCTTATAAGATGCCCTTAAAGACGGTTGTATCGCTGCATCGATAGGTGTAAGGACGCCAGAGTTATTGACATTTTATGTGGTAGTTACCAACTCCAGAAGGTGTCTTTTTCTTAGGTTTTGACCTATTTTTGCCGAACTTTGCAGACCGTTAGAACAATTCTGTATTGTATTTGATAGCATATAAGATGCCCTTAAAGACGGTGGTATCGCTGCACCGATAGATGTAAGGACGCCAGAGTTATTGACATTTTATGTGGTAGTTACCAACTCCAGAAGGTGTCTTTTTCTTAGATTTTGACCTATTTTTGCCGAACTTTGCAGACCGTTAGAACAATTCTGTATTGTATTTGATAGCATATAAGATGCCCTTAAAGACGGTGGTATCGCTGCACCGATAGATGTAAGGACGCCAGAGTTATTGACATTTTATATGGTAGTTACCAACTCCAGAAGGTGTCTTTTACTTAGATTTTGACCTATTTTTGCCGAACTTTGCAGACCGTTAGAACAATTCTGTATTGTATTTGATAGCATATAAGATGCCCTTAAAGACGGTGGTATCGCTGCACCGATAGATGTAAGGACGCCAGAGTTATTGACATTTTATGTGGTAGTTACCAACTCCAGAAGGCGTCTTTTTCTTAGGTTTTGACCTATTTTTGCCGAACTTTGCAGACCGTTAGAAAAATTGTGTATCGCATTTGATAGCATATAAGATGCCCTTAAAGACGGTGCTATCGCTGCACCGATAGGTGTAAGGACGCCAGAGTTATTGACATTTTATATAGTAGTTAGCAACTCAAGGAGGCGTCTTTATATTAGGTTTTGGCCTATTTTTGCCGAACTTTGCAGACCGTTAGAAAAATTCTGTATTGCATTTAATAGCTTACAAGATGCCCTTAAAGACGGTGGTATCGCTGCACCGATAGGTGTAAGGATACCAGAGTTATTGGCATTTTATATAGTAGTTACCAACCCAAGAAGGCGTCTTTTTCTTAGGTTTTGACCTATTTTTGCCGAACTTTGCAGACCGTTTGTAAAATTCTGTATTGCATTTGATAGCATATAAGATGCCCTTAAAGACGGTGGTATCGCTGCACCGATTGGTGTAAGGACTACAGAGTTATTGACACTTTATATGGTAGTTACCAACTCCAGAAAGTGTCTTTTTCTTAGGTTTTGACCTATTTTTGGCGAACTTTGCAGACCGTTAGAAAAATTCTGTATTGCATTTAATAGCTTATAAAATGCCCTTAAAGACGGTTGTATCGCTGCATCGATAGGTCTAAGGACGACAGAG
Source organism: Merodon equestris (assembly GCA_958301585.1). Taxonomy (NCBI): domain Eukaryota; kingdom Metazoa; phylum Arthropoda; class Insecta; order Diptera; family Syrphidae; genus Merodon; species Merodon equestris. The sequence continues at coordinate 75,204,406 of OY284416.1, read as the reverse complement.
TTATTGACATTTTATATAGTAGTTAGCAAGTCAAGAAACCGTCTTTTTCTTAGGTTTTGACCTATTTTTGCCGAACTTTGCAGACCGTTAGAAAAATTGTGTATCGCATTTGATAGCATATAAGATGCCCTTAAAGACGGTGCTATCGCTGCACCGATAGGTGTAAGGACGCCAGAGTTATTGACATTTTATATAGTAGTTAGCAACTCAAGAAGGCGTCTTTATATTAGGTTTTGCCTATTTTTGCCGAACTTTGCAGACCGTTAGAAAAATTCTGTATTGCATTTAATAGCTTATAAGATGCTCTTAAAGACGGTGGTATCGCTGCATCGATAGGTCTAAGGACGCCAGAGTTATTGACATTTTATATGGTAGTTACCAACTCCAGAAGGTGTCTTTTTCTTAGGTTTTGACCTATTTTTGCCGAACTTTGCAGACCGTTAGAACAATTCTGTACTGTATTTGATAGCATATAAGATGCCCTTAAAGACGGTTGTATCGCTGCATCGATAGGTCTAAGGACGACAGAGTTATTGACATTTTATATAGTAGTTAGCAAGTCAAGAAACCGTCTTTTTCTTAGGTTTTGACCTATTTTTGCCGAACTTTGCAGACCGTTAGAAAAATTGTGTATCGCATTTGATAGCATATAAGATGCCCTTAAAGACTTTGCAGACCGTTAGAAAAATTGTGTATCGCATTTGATAGCATATAAGATGCCCTTAAAGACGGTGCTATCGCTGCACCGATAGGTGTAAGGACGCCAGAGTTATTGACATTTTATATAGTAGTTACCAACTCCAGAAGGTGTCTTTTTCTTGGGTTTTGACCTATTTTTGCCGAACTTTGCAGACCGTTAGAAAAATTCTGTATTGCATTTAATAGCATATAAGATGCCCTTAAAGACGGTGGTATCGCAGCACCGATAGATGTAAGGACGCCAGTTACCATCTCCAGAAGGTGTCTTTTTCTTAGGTTTTGACCTATTTTTGCCGAACTTTGCAGACCGTTAGAACAATTCTGTATTGTATTTGATAGCATGTAAGATGCCCTTAAAGACGGTGGTATCGCTGCACCGATAGGTGTAAGGACGCCAGAGTTATTGACATTTTATATAACAGTTACCAACTCCAGAAGGTGACTTTTTCTTAGGTTTTGACCTATTTTTGCCGAACTTTGCAGACCGTTAGAAAAATTCTGTATTGCATTTAATATCTTATAAGATGCCCTTAAAGGCGGTGGTATCGCTTAATCGATAGGTCTAAGTACGACAGAGTTATTGACATTTTATATAGTAGTTAGCAAGTCCAGAAACCGTCTTTTTCTTAGGTTTTGACCTATTTTTGCCGAACTTTGCAGACCGTTAGAACAATTCTGTATTGTATTTGATAGCATATAAGATGCCCTTAAAGACGGTTGTATCGCTGCATCGATAGGTCTAAGGACGACAGAGTTATTGACATTTTATATAGTAGTTAGCAAGTCAAGAAACCGTCTTTTTCTTAGGTTTTTGCCTGTTTTTGCCGAACTTTGCAGACCATTAGAACAATTCTGTATTGTATTTGATAGCATATAAGATGCCCTTAAAGACGGTTGTATCGCTGCATCGATAGGTCTAAGGACGACAGAGTTATTGACATTTTATATAGTAGTTAGCAAGTCAAGAAACCGTCTTTTTCTTAGGTTTTTGCCTGTTTTTGCCGAACTTTGCAGACCATTAGAACAATTCTGTATTGTATTTGATAGCATATAAGATGCCCTTAAAGACGGTTGTATCGCTGCATCGATAGGTCTAAGGACGACAGAGTTATTGACATTTTATATAGTAAGGTTTTGACCTATTTTTGCCGAACTTTGCAGACCGTTAGAAAAATTGTGTATCGCATTTGATAGCATATAAGATGCCCTTAAAGACGGTGCTATCGCTGCACCGATAGGTGTAAGGACGCCAGAGTTATTGACATTTTATATAGTAGTTACCAACTCCAGAAGGTGTCTTTTTCTTAGGTTTTGACCTATTTTTGGCGAACTTTGCAGACCGTTAGAAAATTTCTGTATTGCATTTAATAGCTTATAATATGCCCTTAAAGACGGTTGTATCGCTGCATCGATAGGTCTAAGGACGCCAGAGTTATTGACATTTTATATGGTAGTTACCAACTCCAGAAGGTGTCTTTTTCTTAGGTTTTGACCTATTTTTGCCGAACTTTGCAGACCGTTAGAACAATTCTGTATTGTATTTGATAGCATATAAGATGCCCTTAAAGACGGTGGTATCGCTGCACCGATAGATGTAAGGACGCCAGAGTTATTGACATTTTATGTGGTAGTTACCAACTCCAGAAGATGTCTTTTTCTTAGATTTTGACCTATTTTTGCCGAACTTTGCAGACCGTTAGAAAAATTCTGTATTGCATTTGATAGCATATAAGATGCCCTTAAAGACGGTGGTATCGCTGCACCGATAGGTGTAAGGACGCCAGAGTTATTGACATTTTATATAATATTTACCAACTCCAGAAGGTGACTTTTTCTTAGGTTTTGACCTATTTTTGCCGAACTTTGCAGACCGTTAGAACAATTCTGTATTGCATTTGATAGCATATAAGATGCCCTTAAAGACGGTGGTATCGCTGCACCGATAGGTGTAAGGACGCCAGAGTTATTGACATTTTATATAATAGTTACCAACTCCAGAAGGTGTCTTTTTCTTAGGTTTTGACCTATTTTTGCCGAACTTTGCAGACCGTTAGAACAGTTCTGTATTGTATTTGATAGCATATAAGATGCCCTTAAAGACGGTGGTATCGCTGCACCGATAGATGTAAGGACGCCAGAGTTATTGACATTTTATGTGGTAGTTACCAACTGCGGAAGGTGTCTTTTTCTTAGGTTTTGACTTATTTTTGCCGAACTTTGCAGACCGTTGGAAAAATTCTGTATTGCATTTGATAGCATATAAGATGCCCTTAAAGACGGTGGTATCGCTGCACCGATTGGTGTAAGGACGCCAGAGTTATTGACATTTTATATGGTAGTTACCAACTCCAGAAGGTGTCTTTTTCTTAGGTTTTGACCTATTTTTGCCGAACTTTGCAGACCGTTAGAACAATTCTGTATTGCATTTGATAGCATATAAGATGCCCTTAAAGACGGTGGTATCGCTGCACCGATAGGTATAAGGACGCCAGAGTTATTGACATTTTATATAATAGTTACCAACTCCAGAAGGTGACTTTTTCTTAGGTTTTGACCTATTTTTGCCGAACTTTGCAGACCGTTAGAAAATTCTGTATTGCATTTAATATCTTATAAGATGCCCTTAAAGGCGGTGGTATCGCTTAATCGATAGGTCTAAGTACGACAGAGTTATTGACATTTTATATAGTAGTTAGCAAGTCAAGAAACCGTCTTTTTCTTAGGTTTTGACCTATTTTTGCCGAACTTTGCAGACCGTTAGAACAATTCTGTATTGTATTTGATAGCATATAAGATGCCCTTAAAGACGGTGGTATCGCTGCACCGATAGATGTAAGGACGCCAGAGTTATTGACATTTTATGTGGTAGTTACCAACTGCGGAAGGTGTCTTTTTCTTAGGTTTTGACTTATTTTTGCCGAACTTTGCAGACCGTTGGAAAAATTCTGTATTGCATTTAATATCTTATAAGATGCCCTTAAAGGCGGTGGTATCGCTTAATCGATAGGTCTAAGTACGACAGAGTTATTGACATTTTATATAGTAGTTAGCAAGTCAAGAAACCGTCTTTTTCTTAGGTTTTGACCTATTTTTGCCGAACTTTGCAGACCGTTAGAAAATTCTGTATTGCATTTAATATCTTATAAGATGCCCTTAAAGGCGGTGGTATCGCTTAATCGATAGGTCTAAGTACGACAGAGTTATTGACATTTTATATAGTAGTTAGCAAGTCAAGAAACCGTCTTTTTCTTAGGTTTTGGCCTATTTTTGCCGAACTTTGCAGACCGTTAGAAAAATTCTGTATTGCATTTAATAGCTTATAAGATGCCCTTAAAGACGGTGGTATCGCTGCACCGATAGGTGTAAGGATGCCAGAGTTATTGGCATTTTATATAGTAGTTACCAACCCAAGAAGGCGTCTTTTTCTTAGGTTTTGACCTATTTTTGCCGAACTTTGCAGACCGTTTGAAAAATTCTGTATTGCATTTGATAGCATATAAGATGCCCTTAAAGACGGTGGTATCGCTGCACCGATTGGTGTAAGGACGCCAGAGTTATTGACACTTTATATGGTAGTTACCAACTCCAGAAGGTGTCTTTTTCTTAGGTTTTGACCTATTTTTGGCGAACTTTGCAGACCGTTAGAAAAATTCTGTATTGCATTTAATAGCTTATAAGATGCCCTTAAAGACGGTGGTATCGCTGCACCGATAGATGTAAGGACGCCAGAGTTATTGACATTTTATGTGGTAGTTACCAACTGCGGAAGGTGTCTTTTTCTTAGGTTTTGACTTATTTTTGCCGAACTTTGCAGACCGTTGGAAAAATTCTGTATTGCATTTGATAGCATATAAGATGCCCTTAAAGACGGTGGTATCGCTGCACCGATAGGTATAAGGACGCCAGAGTTATTGACATTTTATATAATAGTTACCAACTCCAGAAGGTGACTTTTTCTTAGGTTTTGACCTATTTTTGCCGAACTTTGCAGACCGTTAGAAAATTCTGTATTGCATTTAATATCTTATAAGATGCCCTTAAAGGCGGTGGTATCGCTTAATCGATAGGTCTAAGTACGACAGAGTTATTGACATTTTATATAGTAGTTAGCAAGTCAAGAAACCGTCTTTTTCTTAGGTTTTGACCTATTTTTGCCGAACTTTGCAGACCGTTAGAACAATTCTGTATTGTATTTGATAGCATATAAGATGCCCTTAAAGACGGTGGTATCGCTGCACCGATAGATGTAAGGACGCCAGAGTTATTGACATTTTATGTGGTAGTTACCAACTGCGGAAGGTGTCTTTTTCTTAGGTTTTGACTTATTTTTGCCGAACTTTGCAGACCGTTGGAAAAATTCTGTATTGCATTTGATAGCATATAAGATGCCCTTAAAGACGGTGGTATCGCTGCATCGATAAGTGTAAGGCTGCCAGTGTTGCTGACATTTTATATAGTAGTTAGCAAGTCAAGAAGGCGTCTTTTTCTTAGGTTTTGACCTATTTTTGCCGAACTTTGCAGACCGTTAGAAAAATTGTGTATCGCATTTGATAGCATATAAGATGCCCTTAAAGACGGTGCTATCGCTGCACCGATAGGTGTAAGGACGCCAGAGTTATTGACATTTTATATACATAGTAGTTAGCAACTCAAGGAGGCGTCTTTATATTAGGTTTTGGCCTATTTTTGCCGAACTTTGCAGACCGTTAGAAAAATTCTGTATTGCATTTAATAGCTTATAAGATGCCCTTAAAGACGGTGGTATCGCTGCACCGATAGGTGTAAGGATGCCAGAGTTATTGGCATTTTATATGGTAGTTACCAACTCCAGAAGGTGTCTTTTTCTTAGGTTTTGACCTATTTTTGGCGAACTTTGCAGACCGTTAGAAAAATTCTGTATTGCATTTAATAGCTTATAAGATGCCCTTAAAGACGGTTGTATCGCTGCATCGATAGGTCTAAGGACGACAGAGTTATTGACATTTTATATAGTAGTTAGCAAGTCAAGAAACCGTCTTTTTCTTAGGTTTTGACCTATTTTTGCCGAACTTTGCAGACCGTTAGAAAAATTGTGTATCGCATTTGATAGCATATAAGATGCCCTTAAAGACGGTGCTATCGGTGCACCGATAGGTGTAAGGACGCCAGAGTTATTGACATTTTATATAGTAGTTACCAACTCCAGAAGGTGTCTTTTTCTTGGGTTTTGACCTATTTTTGCCGAACTTTGCAGACCGTTAGAACAATTCTGTATTGTATTTGATAGCATATAAGATGCCCTTAAAGACGGTGGTATCGCTGCACCGATAGATGTAAGGACGCCAGAGTTATTGACATTTTATGTGGTAGTTACCGACTGCGGAAGGTGTCTTTTTCTTAGGTTTTGACTTATTTTTGCCGAACTTTGCAGACCGTTGGAAAAATTCTGTATTGCATTTGATAGCATATAAGATGCCCTTAAAAGACGGTGGTATCGCTGCATCGATAAGTGTAAGGCTGCCAGTGTTGCTGACATTTTATATAGTAGTTAGCAAGTCAAGAAGGCGTCTTTTTCTTAGGTTTTGACCTATTTTTGCCGAACTTTGCAGACCGTTAGAAAAATTGTGTATCGCATTTGATAGCATATAAGATGCCCTTAAAGACGGTGCTATCGCTGCACCGATAGGTGTAAGGACGCCAGAGTTATTGACATTTTATATACATAGTAGTTAGCAACTCAAGGAATCGTCTTTATATTAGGTTTTGGCCTATTTTTGCCGAACTTTGCAGACCGTTAGAAAAATTCTGTATTGCATTTAATAGCTTATAAGATGCCCTTAAAGACGGTGGTATCGCTGCACCGATAGGTGTAAGGACGCCAGAGTTATTGACATTTTATGTGGTAGTTACCAACTCCAGAAGGTGTCTTTTTCTTAGATTTTGACCTATTTTTGCCGAACTTTGCAGACCGTTAGAACAATTGTGTATCGCATTTGATAGCATACAAGATGCCCTTAAAGATGGTGGTATCGCTGCATCGATAGGTCTAGGGACGACAGAGTTATTGACATTTTATATAGTAGTTAGCAAGTCAAGAAACCGTCTTTTTCTTAGGTTTTTGCCTGTTTTTGCTGAACTTTGCAGACCATTAGAACAATTCTGTATTGTATTTGATAGCATATAAGATGCCCTTAAAGACGGTTGTATCGCTGCATCGATAGGTCTAAGGACGACAGAGTTATTGACATTTTATATAGTAGTTAGCAAGTCAAGAAACCGTCTTCTTCTTAGGTTTTGACCTATTTTTGCCGAACTTTGCAGACCGTTAGAAAAATTGTGTATCGCATTTGATAGCATATAAGATGCCCTTAAAGACGGTGCTATCGCTGCACCGATAGGTGTAAGGACGCCAGAGTTATTGACATTTTATATAGTAGTTACCAACTCCAGAAGGTGTCTTTTTCTTAGGTTTTGACCTATTTTTGGCGAACTTTGCAGACCGTTAGAAAATTTCTGTATTGCATTTAATAGCTTATAAGACGCCCTTAAGACGGTTGTATCGCTGCATCGATAGGTCTAAGGACGCCAGAGTTATTGACATTTTATATGGTAGTTACCAACTCCAGAAGGTGTCTTTTTCTTAGGTTTTGACCTATTTTTGCCGAACTTTGCAGACCGTTAGAACAATTCTGTATTGTATTTGATAGCATATAAGATGCCCTTAAAGACGGTGGTATCGCTGCACCGATAGATGTAAGGACGCCAGAGTTATTGACATTTTATATAGTAGTTAGCAACTCAAGAAGGCGTCTTTATATTAGGTTTTGGCCTATTTTTGCCGAACTTTGCAGACCGTTAGAAAAATTCTGTATTGCATTTAATAGCTTATAAGATGCCCTTAAAGACGGTGGTATCGCTGCACCGATAGGTGTAAGGATGCCAGAGTTATTGGCATTTTATATAGTAGTTACCAACCCAAGAAGGCGTCTTTTTCTTAGGTTTTGACCTATTTTTGCCGAACTTTGCAGACCGTTTGAAAAATTCTGTATTGCATTTGATAGCATATAAGATGCCCTTAAAGACGGTGGTATCGCTGCACCGATTGGTGTAAGGACGCCAGAGTTATTGACACTTTATATGGTAGTTACCAACTCCAGAAGGTGTCTTTTTCTTAGGTTTTGACCTATTTTTGGTGAACTTTGCAGACCGTTAGAAAAATTCTGTATTGCATTTAATAGCTTATAAGATGCCCTTAAAGACGGTTGTATCGCTGCATCGATAGGTCTAAGGACGACAGAGTTATTGACATTTTATATAGTAGTTAGCAACTCAAGAAACCGTCTTTTTCTTAGGTTTTGACCTATTTTTGCCGAACTTTGCAGACCGTTAGAAAAATTGTGTATCGCATTTGATAGCATATAAGATGCCCTTAAAGACGGTGCTATCGCTGCACCGATAGGTGTAAGGACGCCAGAGTTATTGACATTTTATATAGTAGTTAGCAACTCAAGAAGGCGTCTTTATATTAGGTTTTGCCTATTTTTGCCGAACTTTGCAGACCGTTAGAAAAATTCTGTATTGCATTTAATAGCTTATAAGATGCTCTTAAAGACGGTGGTATCGCTGCATCGATAAGTGTAAGGCTGCCAGTGTTGCTGACATTTTATATAGTACTTAGCAACTCCAGAAGACGTCTTTTTCTTAGGTTTTTGCCTGTTTTTGCCGAACTTTGCAGACCATTAGAACAATTCTGTATTGTATTTGATAGCATATAAGATGCCCTTAAAGACGGTGGTATCGCTGCACCGATAGGTGTAAGGACGCCAGAGTTATTGACATTTTATATGGTAGCTACCAACTCCAGAAGGTGTCTTTTTCTTAGGTTTTGACCTATTTTTGCCGAACTTTGCAGACCGTTAGAACAATTCTGTATTGCATTTGATAGCATATAAGATGCCCTTAAAGACGGTGGTATCGCTGCACCGATAGGTGTAAGGACGCCAGAGTTATTGACATTTTATATGACAGTTACCAACTCCAGAAGGTGTCTTTTTCTTAGGTTTTGACCTATTTTTGCCGAACTTAGCAGACCGTTAGAACAATTCTGTATTGTATTTGATAGCATATAAGATGCCCTTAAAGACGGTGGTATCGCTGCACCGATAGGTGTAAGGATGCCAGAGTTATTGGCATTTTATATAGTAGTTACCAACCCAAGAAGGCGTCTTTTTCTTAGGTTTTGACCTATTTTTGCCGAACTTTGCAGACCGTTTGAAAAATTCTGTATTGCATTTGATAGCATATAAGATGCCCTTAAAGACGGTGGTATCGCTGCACCGATTGGTGTAAGGACGCCAGAGTTATTGACACTTTATATGGTAGTTACCAACTCCAGAAGGTGTCTTTTTCTTAGGTTTTGACCTATTTTTGGCGAACTTTGCAGACCGTTAGAAAAATTCTGTATTGCATTTAATAGCTTATAAGATGCCCTTAAAGACGGTTGTATCGCTGCATCGATAGGTCTAAGGACGACAGAGTTATTGACATTTTATATAGTAGTTAGCAACTCAAGAAACCGTATTTTTCTTAGGTTTTGACCTATTTTTGCCGAACTTTGCAGACCGTTAGAAAAATTGTGTATCGCATTTGATAGCATATAAGATGCCCTTAAAGACGGTGCTATCGCTGCACCGATAGGTGTAAGGACGCCAGAGTTATTGACATTTTATATAGTAGTTAGCAACTCAAGAAGGCGTCTTTATATTAGGTTTTGCCTATTTTTGCCGAACTTTGCAGACCGTTAGAAAAATTCTGTATTGCATTTAATAGCTTATAAGATGCTCTTAAAGACGGTGGTATCGCTGCATCGATAAGTGTAAGGCTGCCAGTGTTGCTGACATTTTATATAGTACTTAGCAACTCCAGAAGACGTCTTTTTCTTAGGTTTTTGCCTGTTTTTGCCGAACTTTGCAGACCATTAGAACAATTCTGTATTGTATTTGATAGCATATAAGATGCCCTTAAAGACGGTGGTATCGCTGCACCGATAGGTGTAAGGACGCCAGAGTTATTGACATTTTATATGGTAGCTACCAACTCCAGAAGGTGTCTTTTTCTTAGGTTTTGACCTATTTTTGCCGAACTTTGCAGACCGTTAGAACAATTCTGTATTGCATTTGATAGCATATAAGATGCCCTTAAAGACGGTGGTATCGCTGCACCGATAGGTGTAAGGACGCCAGAGTTATTGACATTTTATATGACAGTTACCAACTCCAGAAGGTGTCTTTTTCTTAGGTTTTGACCTATTTTTGCCGAACTTAGCAGACCGTTAGAACAATTCTGTATTGTATTTGATAGCATATAAGATGCCCTTAAAGACGGTGGTATCGCTGCACCGATAGATGTAAGGACGCCAGAGTTATTGACATTTTATGTGGTAGTTACCAACTACAGAAGGTGTCTTTTTCTTAGATTTTGACCTATTTTTGCCGAACTTTGCAGACCGTTAGAACAATTCTGTATTGCATTTGATAGCATATAAGATGCCCTTAAAGACGGTGGTATCGCTGCACCGATAGGTGTAAGGACGCCAGAGTTATTGACATTTTATATAATAGTTACCAACTCCAGAAGGTGACTTTTTCTTAGGTTTTGACCTATTTTTGCCGAACTTTGCAGACCGTTAGAAAAATTCTGTATTGCATTTAATATCTTATAAGATGCCCTTAAAGGCGGTGGTATCGCCTAATCGATAGGTCTAAGTACGACAGAGTTATTGACATTTTATATAGTAGTTAGCAAGTCAAGAAACCGTCTTTTTCTTAGGTTTTGACCTATTTTTGCCGAACTTTGCAGACCGTTAGAACAATTCTGTATTGTATTTGATAGCATATAAGATGCCCTTAAAGACGGTTGTATCGCTGCATCGATAGGTCTAAGGACGACAGAGTTATTGACATTTTATATAGTAGTTAGCAAGTCAAGAAACCGTCTTTTTCTTAGGTTTTTGCCTGTTTTTGCCGAACTTTGCAGACCATTAGAACAATTCTGTATTGTATTTGATAGCATATAAGATGCCCTTAAAGACGGTTGTATCGCTGCATCGATAGCTCTAAGGACGACAGAGTTATTGACATTTTATATAGTAGTTAGCAAGTCAAGAAACCGTCTTTTTCTTAGGTTTTTGCCTGTTTTTGCCGAACTTTGCAGACCATTAGAACAATTCTGTATTGTATTTGATAGCATATAAGATGCCCTTAAAGACGGTTGTATCGCTGCATCGATAGGTCTAAGGACGACAGAGTTATTGACATTTTATATAGTAGTTAGCAAGTCAAGAAACCGTCTTTTTCTTAGGTTTTGACCTATTTTTGCCGAACTTTGCAGACCGTTAGAACAATTCTGTATTGTATTTGATAGCATATAAGATGCCCTTAAAGACGGTTGTATCGCTGCATCGATAGGTCTAAGGACGACAGAGTTATTGACATTTTATATAGTAGTTAGCAAGTCAAGAAACCGTCTTTTTCTTAGGTTTTGACCTATTTTTGCCGAACTTTGCAGACCGTTAGAACAATTCTGTATTGTATTTGATAGCATATAAGATGCCCTTAAAGACGGTGGTATCGCTGCACCGATAGATGTAAGGACGCCAGAGTTATTGACATTTTATGTGGTAGTTACCAACTGCGGAAGGTGTCTTTTTCTTAGGTTTTGACCTATTTTTGCCGAACTTTGCAGACCGTTAGAAAAATTGTGTATCGCATTTGATAGCATATAAGATGCCCTTAAAGACGGTGCTATCGCTGCACCGATAGGTGTAAGGACGCCAGAGTTATTGACATTTTATATACATAGTAGTTAGCAACTCAAGGAGGCGTCTTTATATTAGGTTTTGGCCTATTTTTGCCGAACTTTGCAGACCGTTAGAAAAATTCTGTATTGCATTTAATAGCTTATAAGATGCCCTTAAAGACGGTGGTATCGCTGCACCGATAGGTGTAAGGATGCCAGAGTTATTGGCATTTTATATAGTAGTTACCAACCCAAGAAGGCGTCTTTTTCTTAGGTTTTGACCTATTTTTGCCGAACTTTGCAGACCGTTTGAAAAATTCTGTATTGCATTTGATAGCATATAAGATGCCCTTAAAGACGGTGGTATCGCTGCACCGATTGGTGTAAGGACGCCAGAGTTATTGACACTTTATATGGTAGTTACCAACTCCAGAAGGTGTCTTTTTCTTAGGTTTTGACCTATTTTTGGCGAACTTTGCAGACCGTTAGAAAAATTCTGTATTGCATTTAATAGCTTATAAGATGCCCTTAAAGACGGTTGTATCGCTGCATCGATAGGTCTAAGGACGACAGAGTTATTGACATTTTATATAGTAGTTAGCAAGTCAAGAAACCGTCTTTTTCTTAGGTTTTGACCTATTTTTGCCGAACTTTGCAGACCGTTAGAAAAATTGTGTATCGCATTTGATAGCATATAAGATGCCCTTAAAGACGGTGCTATCGGTGCACCGATAGGTGTAAGGACGCCAGAGTTATTGACATTTTATATAGTAGTTACCAACTCCAGAAGGTGTCTTTTTCTTGGGTTTTGACCTATTTTTGCCGAACTTTGCAGACCGTTAGAACAATTCTGTATTGTATTTGATAGCATATAAGATGCCCTTAAAGACGGTGGTATCGCTGCACCGATAGATGTAAGGACGCCAGAGTTATTGACATTTTATGTGGTAGTTACCGACTGCGGAAGGTGTCTTTTTCTTAGGTTTTGACTTATTTTTGCCGAACTTTGCAGACCGTTGGAAAAATTCTGTATTGCATTTGATAGCATATAAGATGCCCTTAAAAGACGGTGGTATCGCTGCATCGATAAGTGTAAGGCTGCCAGTGTTGCTGACATTTTATATAGTAGTTAGCAAGTCAAGAAGGCGTCTTTTTCTTAGGTTTTGACCTATTTTTGCCGAACTTTGCAGACCGTTAGAAAAATTGTGTATCGCATTTGATAGCATATAAGATGCCCTTAAAGACGGTGCTATCGCTGCACCGATAGGTGTAAGGACGCCAGAGTTATTGACATTTTATATACATAGTAGTTAGCAACTCAAGGAATCGTCTTTATATTAGGTTTTGGCCTATTTTTGCCGAACTTTGCAGACCGTTAGAAAAATTCTGTATTGCATTTAATAGCTTATAAGATGCCCTTAAAGACGGTGGTATCGCTGCACCGATAGGTGTAAGGACGCCAGAGTTATTGACATTTTATGTGGTAGTTACCAACTCCAGAAGGTGTCTTTTTCTTAGATTTTGACCTATTTTTGCCGAACTTTGCAGACCGTTAGTACAATTGTGTATCGCATTTGATAGCATACAAGATGCCCTTAAAGATGGTGGTATCGCTGCATCGATAGGTCTAGGGACGACAGAGTTATTGACATTTTATATAGTAGTTAGCAAGTCAAGAAACCGTCTTTTTCTTAGGTTTTTGCCTGTTTTTGCTGAACTTTGCAGACCATTAGAACAATTCTGTATTGTATTTGATAGCATATAAGATGCCCTTAAAGACGGTTGTATCGCTGCATCGATAGGTCTAAGGACGACAGAGTTATTGACATTTTATATAGTAGTTAGCAAGTCAAGAAACCGTCTTCTTCTTAGGTTTTGACCTATTTTTGCCGAACTTTGCAGACCGTTAGAAAAATTGTGTATCGCATTTGATAGCATATAAGATGCCCTTAAAGACGGTGCTATCGCTGCACCGATAGGTGTAAGGACGCCAGAGTTATTGACATTTTATATAGTAGTTACCAACTCCAGAAGGTGTCTTTTTCTTAGGTTTTGACCTATTTTTGGCGAACTTTGCAGACCGTTAGAAAATTTCTGTATTGCATTTAATAGCTTATAAGACGCCCTTAAAGACGGTTGTATCGCTGCATCGATAGGTCTAAGGACGCCAGAGTTATTGACATTTTATATGGTAGTTACCAACTCCAGAAGGTGTCTTTTTCTTAGGTTTTGACCTATTTTTGCCGAACTTTGCAGACCGTTAGAACAATTCTGTATTGTATTTGATAGCATATAAGATGCCCTTAAAGACGGTGGTATCGCTGCACCGATAGATGTAAGGACGCCAGAGTTATTGACATTTTATATAGTAGTTAGCAACTCAAGAAGGTGTCTTTATATTAGGTTTTGGCCTATTTTTGCCGAACTTTGCAGACCGTTAGAAAAATTCTGTATTGCATTTAATAGCTTATAAGATGCCCTTAAAGACGGTGGTATCGCTGCACCGATAGGTGTAAGGATGCCAGAGTTATTGGCATTTTATATAGTAGTTACCAACCCAAGAAGGCGTCTTTTTCTTAGGTTTTGACCTATTTTTGCCGAACTTTGCAGACCGTTTGAAAAATTCTGTATTGCATTTGATAGCATATAAGATGCCCTTAAAGACGGTGGTATCGCTGCACCGATTGGTGTAAGGACGCCAGAGTTATTGACACTTTATATGGTAGTTACCAACTCCAGAAGGTGTCTTTTTCTTAGGTTTTGACCTATTTTTGGCGAACTTTGCAGACCGTTAGAAAAATTCTGTATTGCATTTAATAGCTTATAAGATGCCCTTAAAGACGGTTGTATCGCTGCATCGATAGGTCTAAGGACGACAGAGTTATTGACATTTTATATAGTAGTTAGCAGCTCAAGAAGGCGCCTTTATATTAGGTTTTGCCTATTTTTGCCGAACTTTGCAGACCGTTAGAAAAATTCTGTATTGCATTTAATAGCTTATAAGATGCTCTTAAAGACGGTGGTATCGCTGCATCGATAAGTGTAAGGCTGCCAGTGTTGCTGACATTTTATATAGTACTTAGCAACTCCAGAAGACGTCTTTTTCTTAGGTTTTTGCCTGTTTTTGCCGAACTTTGCAGACCATTAGAACAATTCTGTATTGTATTTGATAGCATATAAGATGCCCTTAAAGACGGTGGTATCGCTGCACCGATAGGTGTAAGGACGCCAGAGTTATTGACATTTTATATGGTAGCTACCAACTCCAGAAGGTGTCTTTTTCTTAGGTTTTGACCTATTTTTGCCGAACTTTGCAGACCGTTAGAACAATTCTGTATTGCATTTGATAGCATATAAGATGCCCTTAAAGACGGTGGTATCGCTGCACCGATAGGTGTAAGGACGCCAGAGTTATTGACATTTTATATGACAGTTACCAACTCCAGAAGGTGTCTTTTTCTTAGGTTTTGACCTATTTTTGCCGAACTTAGCAGACCGTTAGAACAATTCTGTATTGTATTTGATAGCATATAAGATGCCCTTAAAGACGGTGGTATCGCTGCACCGATAGGTGTAAGGATGCCAGAGTTATTGGCATTTTATATAGTAGTTACCAACCCAAGAAGGCGTCTTTTTCTTAGGTTTTGACCTATTTTTGCCGAACTTTGCAGACCGTTTGAAAAATTCTGTATTGCATTTGATAGCATATAAGATGCCCTTAAAGACGGTGGTATCGCTGCACCGATTGGTGTAAGGACGCCAGAGTTATTGACACTTTATATGGTAGTTACCAACTCCAGAAGGTGTCTTTTTCTTAGGTTTTGACCTATTTTTGGCGAACTTTGCAGACCGTTAGAAAAATTCTGTATTGCATTTAATAGCTTATAAGATGCCCTTAAAGACGGTTGTATCGCTGCATCGATAGGTCTAAGGACGACAGAGTTATTGACATTTTATATAGTAGTTAGCAACTCAAGAAACCGTCTTTTTCTTAGGTTTTGACCTATTTTTGCCGAACTTTGCAGACCGTTAGAAAAATTGTGTATCGCATTTGATAGCATATAAGATGCCCTTAAAGACGGTGCTATCGCTGCACCGATAGGTGTAAGGACGCCAGAGTTATTGACATTTTATATAGTAGTTAGCAACTCAAGAAGGCGTCTTTATATTAGGTTTTGCCTATTTTTGCCGAACTTTGCAGACCGTTAGAAAAATTCTGTATTGCATTTAATAGCTTATAAGATGCTCTTAAAGACGGTGGTATCGCTGCATCGATAAGTGTAAGGCTGCCAGTGTTGCTGACATTTTATATAGTACTTAGCAACTCCAGAAGACGTCTTTTTCTTAGGTTTTTGCCTGTTTTTGCCGAACTTTGCAGACCATTAGAACAATTCTGTATTGTATTTGATAGCATATAAGATGCCCTTAAAGACGGTGGTATCGCTGCACCGATAGGTGTAAGGACGCCAGAGTTATTGACATTTTATATGGTAGCTACCAACTCCAGAAGGTGTCTTTTTCTTAGGTTTTGACCTATTTTTGCCGAACTTTGCAGACCGTTAGAACAATTCTGTATTGCATTTGATAGCATATAAGATGCCCTTAAAGACGGTGGTATCGCTGCACCGATAGGTGTAAGGACGCCAGAGTTATTGACATTTTATATGACAGTTACCAACTCCAGAAGGTGTCTTTTTCTTAGGTTTTGACCTATTTTTGCCGAACTTAGCAGACCGTTAGAACAATTCTGTATTGTATTTGATAGCATATAAGATGCCCTTAAAGACGGTGGTATCGCTGCACCGATAGATGTAAGGACGCCAGAGTTATTGACATTTTATGTGGTAGTTACCAACTACAGAAGGTGTCTTTTTCTTAGATTTTGACCTATTTTTGCCGAACTTTGCAGACCGTTAGAACAATTCTGTATTGCATTTGATAGCATATAAGATGCCCTTAAAGACGGTGGTATCGCTGCACCGATAGGTGTAAGGACGCCAGAGTTATTGACATTTTATATAATAGTTACCAACTCCAGAAGGTGACTTTTTCTTAGGTTTTGACCTATTTTTGCCGAACTTTGCAGACCGTTAGAAAAATTCTGTATTGCATTTAATATCTTATAAGATGCCCTTAAAGGCGGTGGTATCGCCTAATCGATAGGTCTAAGTACGACAGAGTTATTGACATTTTATATAGTAGTTAGCAAGTCAAGAAACCGTCTTTTTCTTAGGTTTTGACCTATTTTTGCCGAACTTTGCAGACCGTTAGAACAATTCTGTATTGTATTTGATAGCATATAAGATGCCCTTAAAGACGGTTGTATCGCTGCATCGATAGGTCTAAGGACGACAGAGTTATTGACATTTTATATAGTAGTTAGCAAGTCAAGAAACCGTCTTTTTCTTAGGTTTTTGCCTGTTTTTGCCGAACTTTGCAGACCATTAGAACAATTCTGTATTGTATTTGATAGCATATAAGATGCCCTTAAAGACGGTTGTATCGCTGCATCGATAGCTCTAAGGACGACAGAGTTATTGACATTTTATATAGTAGTTAGCAAGTCAAGAAACCGTCTTTTTCTTAGGTTTTTGCCTGTTTTTGCCGAACTTTGCAGACCATTAGAACAATTCTGTATTGTATTTGATAGCATATAAGATGCCCTTAAAGACGGTTGTATCGCTGCATCGATAGGTCTAAGGACGACAGAGTTATTGACATTTTATATAGTAGTTAGCAAGTCAAGAAACCGTCTTTTTCTTAGGTTTTGACCTATTTTTGCCGAACTTTGCAGACCGTTAGAACAATTCTGTATTGTATTTGATAGCATATAAGATGCCCTTAAAGACGGTTGTATCGCTGCATCGATAGGTCTAAGGACGACAGAGTTATTGACATTTTATATAGTAGTTAGCAAGTCAAGAAACCGTCTTTTTCTTAGGTTTTTGCCTGTTTTTGCCGAACTTTGCAGACCATTAGAACAATTCTGTATTGTATTTGATAGCATATAAGATGCCCTTAAAGACGGTTGTATCGCTGCACCGATAGATGTAAGGACGCCAGAGTTATTGACATTTTATGTGGTAGTTACCAACTCCAGAAGGTGTCTTTTTCTTAGGTTTTGACCTATTTTTGCCGAACTTTGCAGACCGTCAGAACAATTCTGTATTGTATTTGATAGCATATAAGATGCCCTTAAAGACGGTGGTATCGCTGCACCGATAGGTGTAAGGACGCCAGAGTTATTGACATTTTATATAATAGTTACCAACTCCAGAAGGTGACTTTTTCTTAGGTTTTGACCTATTTTTGCCGAACTTTGCAGACCGTTAGAAAAATTCTGTATTGCATTTAATATCTTATAAGATGCCCTTAAAGGCGGTGGTATCGCCTAATCGATAGGTCTAAGTACGACAGAGTTATTGACATTTTATATAGTAGTTAGCAAGTCAAGAAACCGTCTTTTTCTTAAGTTTTGACCTATTTTTGCCGAACTTTGCAGACCGTTAGAACAATTCTGTATTGTATTTGATAGCATATAAGATGCCCTTAAAGACGGTTGTATCGCTGCATCGATAGGTCTAAGGACGACAGAGTTATTGACATTTTATATAGTAGTTAGCAAGTCAAGAAACCGTCTTTTTCTTAGGTTTTTGCCTGTTTTTGCCGAACTTTGCAGACCATTAGAACAATTCTGTATTGTATTTGATAGCATATAAGATGCCCTTAAAGACGGTTGTATCGCTGCATCGATAGCTCTAAGGACGACAGAGTTATTGACATTTTATATAGTAGTTAGCAAGTCAAGAAACCGTCTTTTTCTTAGGTTTTTGCCTGTTTTTGCCGAACTTTGCAGACCATTAGAACAATTC
Source organism: Merodon equestris (assembly GCA_958301585.1). NCBI lineage: Eukaryota > Metazoa > Arthropoda > Insecta > Diptera > Syrphidae > Merodon > Merodon equestris. The sequence goes on along the minus strand of OY284416.1, from coordinate 75,186,059 downwards.
TGTATTGTATTTGATAGCATATAAGATGCCCTTAAAGACGGTTGTATCGCTGCATCGATAGGTCTAAGGACGACAGAGTTATTGACATTTTATATAGTAGTTAGCAAGTCAAGAAACCGTCTTTTTCTTAGGTTTTGACCTATTTTTGCCGAACTTTGCAGACCGTTAGAACAATTCTGTATTGTATTTGATAGCATATAAGATGCCCTTAAAGACGGTTGTATCGCTGCATCGATAGGTCTAAGGACGACAGAGTTATTGACATTTTATATAGTAGTTAGCAAGTCAAGAAACCGTCTTTTTCTAAGGTTTTTGCCTGTTTTTGCCGAACTTTGCAGACCATTAGAACAATTCTGTATTGTATTTGATAGCATATAAGATGCCCTTAAAGACGGTTGTATCGCTGCACCGATAGATGTAAGGACGCCAGAGTTATTGACATTTTATGTGGTAGTTACCAACTCCAGAAGGTGTCTTTTTCTTAGGTTTTGACCTATTTTTGCCGAACTTTGCAGACCGTTAGAACAATTCTGTATTGTATTTGATAGCATATAAGATGCCCTTAAAGACGGTGGTATCGGTGCATCGATAGATGTAAGGACGCCAGAGTTATTGACATTTTATGTGGTAGTTACCAACTCCAGAAGGTGTCTTTTTCTTAGATTTTGACCTATTTTTGCCGAACTTTGCAGACCGTTAGAAAAATTCTGTATTGCATTTGATAGCATATAAGATGCCCTTAAAGACGGTGGTATCGCTGCACCGATAGGTGTAAGGACGCCAGAGTTATTGACATTTTATATAATAGTTACCAACTCCAGAAGGTGACTTTTTCTTAGGTTTTGACCTATTTTTGCCGAACTTTGCAGACCGTTAGAACAATTCTGTATTGCATTTGATAGCATATAAGATGCCCTTAAAGACGGTGGTATCGCTGCACCGATAGGTGTAAGGACGCCAGAGTTATTGACATTTTATATAATAGTTACCAACTCCAGAAGGTGTCTTTTTCTTAGGTTTTGACCTATTTTTGCCGAACTTTGCAGACCGTTAGAACAGTTCTGTATTGTATTTGATAGCATATAAGATGCCCTTAAAGACGGTGGTATCGCTGCACCGATAGATGTAAGGACGCCAGAGTTATTGACATTTTATGTGGTAGTTACCAACTGCGGAAGGTGTCTTTTTCTTAGGTTTTGACTTATTTTTGCCGAACTTTGCAGACCGTTGGAAAAATTCTGTATTGCATTTGATAGCATATAAGATGCCCTTAAAGACGGTGGTATCGCTGCACCGATTGGTGTAAGGACGCCAGAGTTATTGACATTTTATATGGTAGTTACCAACTCCAGAAGGTGTCTTTTTCTTAGGTTTTGACCTATTTTTGCCGAACTTTGCAGACCGTTAGAAAATTCTGTATTGCATTTAATATCTTATAAGATGCCCTTAAAGGCGGTGGTATCGCTTAATCGATAGGTCTAAGTACGACAGAGTTATTGACATTTTATATAATAGTTAGCAAGTCAAGAAACCGTCTTTTTCTTAGGTTTTGACCTATTTTTGCCGAACTTTGCAGACCGTTAGAACAATTCTGTATTGTATTTGATAGCATATAAGATGCCCTTAAAGACGGTTGTATCGCTGCATCGATAGGTCTAAGGACGACAGAGTTATTGACATTTTATATAGTAGTTAGCAAGTCAAGAAACCGTCTTTTTCTTAGGTTTTTGCCTGTTTTTGCCGAACTTTGCAGACCATTAGAACAATTCTGTATTGTATTTGATAGCATATAAGATGCCCTTAAAGACGGTTGTATCGCTGCACCGATAGATGTAAGGACGCCAGAGTTATTGACATTTTATGTGGTAGTTACCAACTCCAGAAGGTGTCTTTTTCTTAGGTTTTGACCTATTTTTGCCGAACTTTGCAGACCGTTAGAACAATTCTGTATTGTATTTGATAGCATATAAGATGCCCTTAAAGACGGTGGTATCGCTGCACCGATAGATGTAAGGACGCCAGAGTTATTGACATTTTATGTGGTAGTTACCAACTCCAGAAGGTGTCTTTTTCTTAGATTTTGACCTATTTTTGCCGAACTTTGCAGACCGTTAGAAAAATTCTGTATTGCATTTGATAGCATATAAGATGCCCTTAAAGACGGTGGTATCGCTGCACCGATAGGTGTAAGGACGCCAGAGTTATTGACATTTTATATAATAGTTACCAACTCCAGAAGGTGACTTTTTCTTAGGTTTTGACCTATTTTTGCCGAACTTTGCAGACCGTTAGAACAATTCTGTATTGCATTTGATAGCATATAAGATGCCCTTAAAGACGGTGGTATCGCTGCACCGATAGGTGTAAGGACGCCAGAGTTATTGACATTTTATATAATAGTTACCAACTCCAGAAGGTGTCTTTTTCTTAGGTTTTGACCTATTTTTGCCGAACTTTGCAGACCGTTAGAACAGTTCTGTATTGTATTTGATAGCATATAAGATGCCCTTAAAGACGGTGGTATCGCTGCACCGATAGATGTAAGGACGCCAGAGTTATTGACATTTTATGTGGTAGTTACCAACTGCGGAAGGTGTCTTTTTCTTAGGTTTTGACTTATTTTTGCCGAACTTTGCAGACCGTTGGAAAAATTCTGTATTGCATTTGATAGCATATAAGATGCCCTTAAAGACGGTGGTATCGCTGCACCGATTGGTGTAAGGACGCCAGAGTTATTGACATTTTATATGGTAGTTACCAACTCCAGAAGGTGTCTTTTTCTTAGGTTTTGACCTATTTTTGCCGAACTTTGCAGACCGTTAGAACAATTCTGTATTGCATTTGATAGCATATAAGATGCCCTTAAAGACGGTGGTATCGCTGCACCGATAGGTGTAAGGACGCCAGAGTTATTGACATTTTATATAATAGTTACCAACTCCAGAAGGTGACTTTTTCTTAGGTTTTGACCTATTTTTGCCGAACTTTGCAGACCGTTAGAAAATTCTGTATTGCATTTAATATCTTATAAGATGCCCTTAAAGGCGGTGGTATCGCTTAATCGATAGGTCTAAGTACGACAGAGTTATTGACATTTTATATAGTAGTTAGCAAGTCAAGAAACCGTCTTTTTCTTAGGTTTTGACCTATTTTTGCCGAACTTTGCAGACCGTTAGAAAAATTGTGTATCGCATTTGATAGCATATAAGATGCCCTTAAAGACGGTTGTATCGCTGCATCGATAGGTCTAAGGACGACAGAGTTATTGACATTTTATATAGTAGTTAGCAACTCAAGAAACCGTCTTTTTCTTAGGTTTTGACCTATTTTTGCCGAACTTTGCAGACCGTTAGAAAAATTGTGTATCGCATTTGATAGCATGTAAGATGCCCTTAAAGACGGTGCTATCGCTGCACCGATAGGTGTAAGGACGCCAGAGTTATTGACATTTTATATAGTAGTTAGCAACTCAAGAAGGCGTCTTTATATTAGGTTTTGCCTATTTTTGCCGAACTTTGCAGACCGTTAGAAAAATTCTGTATTGCATTTAATAGCTTATAAGATGCTCTTAAAGACGGTGGTATCGCTGCATCGATAAGTGTAAGGCTGCCAGTGTTGCTGACATTTTATATAGTACTTAGCAACTCCAGAAGACGTTTTTTTCTTAGGTTTTTGCCTGTTTTTGCCGAACTTTGCAGACCATTAGAACAATTCTGTATTGTATTTGATAGCATATAAGATGCCCTTAAAGACGGTGGTATCGCTGCACCGATAGGTGTAAGGACGCCAGAGTTATTGACATTTTATATGGTAGCTACCAACTCCAGAAGGTGTCTTTTTCTTAGGTTTTGACCTATTTTTGCCGAACTTTGCAGACCGTTAGAACAATTCTGTATTGCATTTGATAGCATATAAGATGCCCTTAAAGACGGTGGTATCGCTGCACCGATAGATGTAAGGACGCCAGAGTTATTGACATTTTATGTGGTAGTTACCAACTCCAGAAGGTGTCTTTTTCTTAGATTTTGACCTATTTTTGCCGAACTTTGCAGACCGTTAGAACAATTGTGTATCGCATTTGATAGCATATAAGATGCCCTTAAAGACGGTTGTATCGCTGCATCGATAGGTCTAAGGACGACAGAGTTATTGACATTTTATATAGTAGTTAGCAACTCAAGAAACCGTCTTTTTCTTAGGTTTTGACCTATTTTTGCCGAACTTTGCAGACCGTTAGAAAAATTGTGTATCGCATTTGATAGCATATAAGATGCCCTTAAAGACGGTGGTATCGCTGCACCGATAGATGTAAGGACGCCAGAGTTATTGACATTTTATATGGTAGTTACCAACTCCAGAAGGTGTCTTTTTCTTAGATTTTGACCTATTTTTGCCGAACTTTGCAGACCGTTAGAACAATTCTGTATTGCATTTGATAGCATATAAGATGCCCTTAAAGACGGTGGTATCGCTGCACCGATAGGTGTAAGGACGCCAGAGTTATTGACATTTTATATAATAGTTACCAACTCCAGAAGGTGACTTTTTCTTAGGTTTTGACCTATTTTTGCCGAACTTTGCAGACCGTTAGAACAATTCTGTATTGCATTTGATAGCATATAAGATGCCCTTAAAGACGGTGGTATCGCTGCACCGATAGGTGTAAGGACGCCAGAGTTATTGACATTTTATATAATAATTACCAACTCCAGAAGGTGTCTTTTTCTTAGGTTTTGACCTATTTTTGCCGAACTTTGCAGACCGTTAGAACAGTTCTGTATTGTATTTGATAGCATATAAGATGCCCTTAAAGACGGTGGTATCGCTGCACCGATTGGTGTAAGGACGCCAGAGTTATTGACACTTTATATGGTAGTTACCAACTCCAGAAGGTGTCTTTTTCTTAGGTTTTGACCTATTTTTGGCGAACTTTGCAGACCGTTAGAAAAAGTCTGTATTGCATTTAATAGCTTATAAGATGCCCTTAAAGACGGTTGTATCGCTGCATCGATAGGTCTAAGGACGACAGAGTTATTGACATTTTATATAGTAGTTAGCAACTCAAGAAACCGTCTTTTTCTTAGGTTTTGACCTATTTTTGCCGAACTTTGCAGACCGTTTGAAAAATTGTGTATCGCATTTGATAGCATGTAAGATGCCCTTAAAGACGGTGCTATCGCTGCACCGATAGGTGTAAGGACGCCAGAGTTATTGACATTTTATATAGTAGTTAGCAACTCAAGAAGGCGTCTTTATATTAGGTTTTGCCTATTTTTGCCGAACTTTGCAGACCGTTAGAAAAATTCTGTATTGCATTTAATAGCTTATAAGATGCTCTTAAAGACGGTGGTATCGCTGCATCGATAAGTGTAAGGCTGCCAGTGTTGCTGACATTTTATATAGTACTTAGCAACTCCAGAAGACGTTTTTTTCTTAGGTTTTTGCCTGTTTTTGCCGAACTTTGCAGACCATTAGAACAATTCTGTATTGTATTTGATAGCATATAAGACGCCCTTAAAGACGGTGGTATCGCTGCACCGATAGGTGTAAGGACGCCAGAGTTATTGACATTTTATATGGTAGCTACCAACTCCAGAAGGTGTCTTTTTCTTAGGTTTTGACCTATTTTTGCCGAACTTTGCAGACCGTTAGAACAATTCTGTATTGCATTTGATAGCATATAAGATGCCCTTAAAGACGGTGGTATCGCTGCACCGATAGATGTAAGGACGCCAGAGTTATTGACATTTTATGTGGTAGTTACCAACTCCAGAAGGTGTCTTTTTCTTAGATTTTGACCTATTTTTGCCGAACTTTGCAGACCGTTAGAACAATTGTGTATCGCATTTGATAGCATATAAGATGCCCTTAAAGACGGTTGTATCGCTGCATCGATAGGTCTAAGGACGACAGAGTTATTGACATTTTATATAGTAGTTAGCAACTCAAGAAACCGTCTTTTTCTTAGGTTTTGACCTATTTTTGCCGAACTTTGCAGACCGTTAGAAAAATTGTGTATCGCATTTGATAGCATATAAGATGCCCTTAAAGACGGTGGTATCGCTGCACCGATAGATGTAAGGACGCCAGAGTTATTGACATTTTATATGGTAGTTACCAACTCCAGAAGGTGTCTTTTTCTTAGATTTTGACCTATTTTTGCCGAACTTTGCAGACCGTTAGAACAATTCTGTATTGCATTTGATAGCATATAAGATGCCCTTAAAGACGGTGGTATCGCTGCACCGATAGGTGTAAGGACGCCAGAGTTATTGACATTTTATATAATAGTTACCAACTCCAGAAGGTGACTTTTTCTTAGGTTTTGACCTATTTTTGCCGAACTTTGCAGACCGTTAGAACAATTCTGTATTGCATTTGATAGCATATAAGATGCCCTTAAAGACGGTGGTATCGCTGCACCGATAGGTGTAAGGACGCCAGAGTTATTGACATTTTATATAATAATTACCAACTCCAGAAGGTGTCTTTTTCTTAGGTTTTGACCTATTTTTGCCGAACTTTGCAGACCGTTAGAACAGTTCTGTATTGTATTTGATAGCATATAAGATGCCCTTAAAGACGGTGGTATCGCTGCACCGATAGATGTAAGGACGCCAGAGTTATTGACATTTTATGTGGTAGTTACCAACTGCGGAAGGTGTCTTTTTCTTAGGTTTTGACTTATTTTTGCCGAACTTTGCAGACCGTTGGAAAAATTCTGTATTGCATTTGATAGCATATAAGATGCCCTTAAAAACGGTGGTATCGCTGCACCGATTGGTGTAAGGACGCCAGAGTTATTGACATTTTATATGGTAGTTACCAACTCCAGAAGGTGTCTTTTTCTCAGGTTTTGACCTATTTTTGCCGAACTTTGCAGACCGTTAGAACAATTCTGTATTGCATTTGATAGCATATAAGATGCCCTTAAAGACGGTGGTATCGCTGCACCGATAGGTGTAAGGACGCCAGAGTTATTGACATTTTATATAATAGTTACCAACTCCAGAAGGTGACTTTTTCTTAGGTTTTGACCTATTTTTGCCGAACTTTGCAGACCGTTAGAAAATTCTGTATTGCATTTAATATCTTATAAGATGCCCTTAAAGGCGGTGGTATCGCTTAATCGATAGGTCTAAGTACGACAGAGTTATTGACATTTTATATAGTAGTTAGCAAGTCAAGAAACCGTCTTTTTCTTAGGTTTTGACCTATTTTTGCCGAACTTTGCAGACCGTTAGAACAATTCTGTATTGTATTTGATAGCATATAAGATGCCCTTAAAGACGGTGGTATCGCTGCACCGATAGATGTAAGGACGCCAGAGTTATTGACATTTTATGTGGTAGTTACCAACTGCGGAAGGTGTCTTTTTCTTAGGTTTTGACTTATTTTTGCCGAACTTTGCAGACCGTTGGAAAAATTCTGTATTGCATTTGATAGCATATAAGATGCCCTTAAAGACGGTGGTATCGCTGCATCGATAAGTGTAAGGCTGCCAGTGTTGCTGACATTTTATATAGTAGTTAGCAAGTCAAGAAGGCGTCTTTTTCTTAGGTTTTGACCTATTTTTTCCGAACTTTGCAGACCGTTAGAAAAATTGTGTATCGCATTTGATAGCATATAAGATGCCCTTAAAGACGGTGCTATCGCTGCACCGATAGGTGTAAGGACGCCAGAGTTATTGACATTTTATATACATAGTAGTTAGCAACTCAAGGAGGCGTCTTTATATTAGGTTTTGGCCTATTTTTGCCGAACTTTGCAGACCGTTAGAAAAATTCTGTATTGCATTTAATAGCTTATAAGATGCCCTTAAAGACGGTGGTATCGCTGCACCGATAGGTGTAAGGATGCCAGAGTTATTGGCATTTTATATAGTAGTTACCAACCCAAGAAGGCGTCTTTTTCTTAGGTTTTGACCTATTTTTGCCGAACTTTGCAGACCGTTTGAAAAATTCTGTATTGCATTTGATAGCATATAAGATGCCCTTAAAGACCGTGGTATCGCTGCACCGATTGGTGTAAGGACGCCAGAGTTATTGACACTTTATATGGTAGTTACCAACTCCAGAAGGTGTCTTTTTCTTAGGTTTTGACCTATTTTTGGCGAACTTTGCAGACCGTTAGAAAAATTCTGTATTACATTTAATAGCTTATAAGATGCCCTTAAAGACGGTTGTATCGCTGCATCGATAGGTCTAAGGACGACAGAGTTATTGACATTTTATATAGTAGTTAGCAACTCAAGAAACCGTCTTTTTCTTAGGTTTTGACCTATTTTTGCCGAACTTTGCAGACCGTTAGAAAAATTGTGTATCGCATTTGATAGCATATAAGATGCCCTTAAAGACGGTGCTTAAAGACGATAGGTGTAAGGACGCCAGAGTTATTGACATTTTATATAGTAGTTAGCAACTCAAGAAGGCGTCTTTATATTAGGTTTTGCCTATTTTTGCCGAACTTTGCAGACCGTTAGAAAAATTCTGTATTGCATTTAATAGCTTATAAGATGCTCTTAAAGACGGTGGTATCGCTGCATCGATAAGTGTAAGGCTGCCAGTGTTATTGACATTTTATAATATTGTATTTGATAGCATATAAGATGCCCTTAAAGACGGTGGTATCGCTGCACCGATAGGTGTAAGGATGCCAGAGTTATTGGCATTTTATATAGTAGTTACCAACCCAAGAAGGCGTCTTTTTCTTAGGTTTTGACCTATTTTTGCCGAACTTTGCAGACCGTTTGAAAAATTCTGTATTGCATTTGATAGCATATAAGATGCCCTTAAAGACGGTGGTATCGCTGCACCGATTGGTGTAAGGACGCCAGAGTTATTGACACTTTATATGGTAGTTACCAACTCCAGAAGGTGTCTTTTTCTTAGGTTTTGACCTATTTTTGGCGAACTTTGCAGACCGTTAGAAAAATTCTGTATTGCATTTAATAGCTTATAAGATGCCCTTAAAGACGGTTGTATCGCTGCATCGATAGGTCTAAGGACGACAGAGTTATTGACATTTTATATAGTAGTTAGCAACTCAAGAAGGCGTCTTTATATTAGGTTTTGCCTATTTTTGCCGAACTTTGCAGACCGTTAGAAAAATTCTGTATTGCATTTAATAGCTTATAAGATGCTCTTAAAGACGGTGGTATCGCTGCATCGATAAGTGTAAGGCTGCCAGTGTTGCTGACATTTTATATAGTACTTAGCAACTCCAGAAGACGTCTTTTTCTTAGGTTTTTGCCTGTTTTTGCCGAACTTTGCAGACCATTAGAACAATTCTGTATTGTATTTGATAGCATATAAGATGCCCTTAAAGACGGTGGTATCGCTGCACCGATAGGTGTAAGGACGCCAGAGTTATTGACATTTTATATGGTAGCTACCAACTCCAGAAGGTGTCTTTTTCTTAGGTTTTGACCTATTTTTGCCGAACTTTGCAGACCGTTAGAACAATTCTGTATTGCATTTGATAGCATATAAGATGCCCTTAAAGACGGTGGTATCGCTGCACCGATAGGTGTAAGGACGCCAGAGTTATTGACATTTTATATGACAGTTACCAACTCCAGAAGGTGTCTTTTTCTTAGGTTTTGACCTATTTTTGCCGAACTTAGCAGACCGTTAGAACAATTCTGTATTGTATTTGATAGCATATAAGATGCCCTTAAAGACGGTGGTATCGCTGCACCGATAGGTGTAAGGATGCCAGAGTTATTGGCATTTTATATAGTAGTTACCAACCCAAGAAGGCGTCTTTTTCTTAGGTTTTGACCTATTTTTGCCGAACTTTGCAGACCGTTAGAAAAATTCTGTATCGCATTTAATAGCTTATAAGATGCCCTTAAAGACGGTTGTATCGCTGCATCGATAGGTCTAAGGACGACAGAGTTATTGACATTTTATATGACAGTTACCAACTCCAGAAGGTGTCTTTTTCTTAGGTTTTGACCTATTTTTGGCGAACTTTGCAGACCGTTAGAAAAATTCTGTATTGCATTTAATAGCTTATAAGATGCCCTTAAAGACGGTTGTATCGCTGCATCGATAGGTCTAAGGACGACAGAGTTATTGACATTTTATATAGTAGTTAGCAACTCAAGAAGGCGTCTTTATATTAGGTTTTGCCTATTTTTGCCGAACTTTGCAGACCGTTAGAAAAATTCTGTATTGCATTTAATAGCTTATAAGATGCTCTTAAAGACGGTGGTATCGCTGCATCGATAAGTGTAAGGCTGCCAGTGTTGCTGACATTTTATATAGTACTTAGCAACTCCAGAAGACGTCTTTTTCTTAGGTTTTTGCCTGTTTTTGCCGAACTTTGCAGACCATTAGAACAATTCTGTATTGTATTTGATAGCATATAAGATGCCCTTAAAGACGGTGGTATCGCTGCACCGATAGGTGTAAGGACGCCAGAGTTATTGACATTTTATATGGTAGCTACCAACTCCAGAAGGTGTCTTTTTCTTAGGTTTTGACCTATTTTTGCCGAACTTTGCAGACCGTTAGAACAATTCTGTATTGCATTTGATAGCATATAAGATGCCCTTAAAGACGGTGGTATCGCTGCACCGATAGGTGTAAGGACGCCAGAGTTATTGACATTTTATATGACAGTTACCAACTCCAGAAGGTGTCTTTTTCTTAGGTTTTGACCTATTTTTGCCGAACTTAGCAGACCGTTAGAACAATTCTGTATTGTATTTGATAGCATATAAGATGCCCTTAAAGACGGTGGTATCGCTGCACCGATAGGTGTAAGGATGCCAGAGTTATTGGCATTTTATATAGTAGTTACCAACCCAAGAAGGCGTCTTTTTCTTAGGTTTTGACCTATTTTTGCCGAACTTTGCAGACCGTTAGAAAAATTCTGTATCGCATTTAATAGCTTATAAGATGCCCTTAAAGACGGTTGTATCGCTGCATCGATAGGTCTAAGGACGACAGAGTTATTGACATTTTATATAGTAGTTAGCAACTCAAGAAACCGTCTTTTTCTTAGGTTTTGACCTATTTTTGCCGAACTTTGCAGACCGTTAGAAAAATTGTGTATCGCATTTGATAGCATATAAGATGCCCTTAAAGACGGTGCTATCGCTGCACCGATAGGTGTAAGGACGCCAGAGTTATTGACATTTTATATAGTAGTTAGCAACTCAAGAAGGTGTCTTTTTCTTAGGTTTTGACCTATTTTTGCCGAACTTTGCAGACCGTTAGAACAATTCTGTATTGCATTTGATAGCATATAAGATGCCCTTAAAGACGGTGGTATCGCTGCATCGATAAGTGTAAGGCTGCCAGTGTTGCTGACATTTTATATAGTACTTAGCAACTCCAGAAGACGTCTTTTTCTTAGGTTTTTGCCTGTTTTTGCCGAACTTTGCAGACCATTAGAACAATTCTGTATTGTATTTGATAGCATATAAGATGCCCTTAAAGACGGTGGTATCGCTGCACCGATAGGTGTAAGGACGCCAGAGTTATTGACATTTTATATGGTAGCTACCAACTCCAGAAGGTGTCTTTTTCTTAGGTTTTGACCTATTTTTGCCGAACTTTGCAGACCGTTAGAACAATTCTGTATTGCATTTGATAGCATATAAGATGCCCTTAAAGATGGTGGTATCGCTGCACCGATAGGTGTAAGGACGCCAGAGTTATTGACATTTTATATGACAGTTACCAACTCCAGAAGGTGTCTTTTTCTTAGGTTTTGACCTATTTTTGCCGAACTTAGCAGACCGTTAGAACAATTCTGTATTGTATTTGATAGCATATAAGATGCCCTTAAAGACGGTGGTATCGCTGCACCGATAGATGTAAGGACGCCAGAGTTATTGACATTTTATGTGGTAGTTACCAACTACAGAAGGTGTCTTTTTCTTAGATTTTGACCTATTTTTGCCGAACTTTGCAGACCGTTAGAACAATTCTGTATTGCATTTGATAGCATATAAGATGCCCTTAAAGACGGTGGTATCGCTGCACCGATAGGTGTAAGGACGCCAGAGTTATTGACATTTTATATAATAGTTACCAACTCCAGAAGGTGACTTTTTCTTAGGTTTTGACCTATTTTTGCCGAACTTTGCAGACCGTTAGAAAAATTCTGTATTGCATTTAATATCTTATAAGATGCCCTTAAAGGCGGTGGTATCGCCTAATCGATAGGTCTAAGTACGACAGAGTTATTGACATTTTATATAGTAGTTAGCAAGTCAAGAAACCGTCTTTTTCTTAGGTTTTGACCTATTTTTGCCGAACTTTGCAGACCGTTAGAACAATTCTGTATTGTATTTGATAGCATATAAGATGCCCTTAAAGACGGTTGTATCGCTGCATCGATAGGTCTAAGGACGACAGAGTTATTGACATTTTATATAGTAGTTAGCAAGTCAAGAAACCGTCTTTTTCTTAGGTTTTTGCCTGTTTTTGCCGAACTTTGCAGACCATTAGAACAATTCTGTATTGTATTTGATAGCATATAAGATGCCCTTAAAGACGGTTGTATCGCTGCATCGATAGCTCTAAGGACGACAGAGTTATTGACATTTTATATAGTAGTTAGCAAGTCAAGAAACCGTCTTTTTCTTAGGTTTTTGCCTGTTTTTGCCGAACTTTGCAGACCATTAGAACAATTCTGTATTGTATTTGATAGCATATAAGATGCCCTTAAAGACGGTTGTATCGCTGCATCGATAGGTCTAAGGACGACAGAGTTATTGACATTTTATATAGTAGTTAGCAAGTCAAGAAACCGTCTTTTTCTTAGGTTTTGACCTATTTTTGCCGAACTTTGCAGACCGTTAGAACAATTCTGTATTGTATTTGATAGCATATAAGATGCCCTTAAAGACGGTTGTATCGCTGCATCGATAGGTCTAAGGACGACAGAGTTATTGACATTTTATATAGTAGTTAGCAAGTCAAGAAACCGTCTTTTTCTTAGGTTTTTGCCTGTTTTTGCCGAACTTTGCAGACCATTAGAACAATTCTGTATTGTATTTGATAGCATATAAGATGCCCTTAAAGACGGTTGTATCGCTGCACCGATAGATGTAAGGACGCCAGAGTTATTGACATTTTATGTGGTAGTTACCAACTCCAGAAGGTGTCTTTTTCTTAGGTTTTGACCTATTTTTGCCGAACTTTGCAGACCGTCAGAACAATTCTGTATTGTATTTGATAGCATATAAGATGCCCTTAAAGACGGTTGTATCGCTGCACCGATAGATGTAAGGACGCCAGAGTTATTGACATTTTATATGGTAGCTACCAACTCCAGAAGGTGTCTTTTTCTTAGGTTTTGACCTATTTTTGCCGAACTTTGCAGACCGTTAGAACAATTCTGTATTGCATTTGATAGCATATAAGATGCCCTTAAAGACGGTGGTATCGCTGCACCGATAGGTGTAAGGACGCCAGAGTTATTGACATTTTATATAATAGTTACCAACTCCAGAAGGTGACTTTTTCTTAGGTTTTGACCTATTTTTGCCGAACTTTGCAGACCGTTAGAAAAATTCTGTATTGCATTTAATATCTTATAAGATGCCCTTAAAGGCGGTGGTATCGCCTAATCGATAGGTCTAAGTACGACAGAGTTATTGACATTTTATATAGTAGTTAGCAAGTCAAGAAACCGTCTTTTTCTTAAGTTTTGACCTATTTTTGCCGAACTTTGCAGACCGTTAGAACAATTCTGTATTGTATTTGATAGCATATAAGATGCCCTTAAAGACGGTTGTATCGCTGCATCGATAGGTCTAAGGACGACAGAGTTATTGACATTTTATATAGTAGTTAGCAAGTCAAGAAACCGTCTTTTTCTTAGGTTTTTGCCTGTTTTTGCCGAACTTTGCAGACCATTAGAACAATTCTGTATTGTATTTGATAGCATATAAGATGCCCTTAAAGACGGTTGTATCGCTGCATCGATAGCTCTAAGGACGACAGAGTTATTGACATTTTATATAGTAGTTAGCAAGTCAAGAAACCGTCTTTTTCTTAGGTTTTTGCCTGTTTTTGCCGAACTTTGCAGACCATTAGAACAATTCTGTATTGTATTTGATAGCATATAAGATGCCCTTAAAGACGGTTGTATCGCTGCATCGATAGGTCTAAGGACGACAGAGTTATTGACATTTTATATAGTAGTTAGCAAGTCAAGAAACCGTCTTTTTCTTAGGTTTTGACCTATTTTTGCCGAACTTTGCAGACCGTTAGAACAATTCTGTATTGTATTTGATAGCATATAAGATGCCCTTAAAGACGGTTGTATCGCTGCATCGATAGGTCTAAGGACGACAGAGTTATTGACATTTTATATAGTAGTTAGCAAGTCAAGAAACCGTCTTTTTCTAAGGTTTTTGCCTGTTTTTGCCGAACTTTGCAGACCATTAGAACAATTCTGTATTGTATTTGATAGCATATAAGATGCCCTTAAAGACGGTTGTATCGCTGCACCGATAGATGTAAGGACGCCAGAGTTATTGACATTTTATGTGGTAGTTACCAACTCCAGAAGGTGTCTTTTTCTTAGGTTTTGACCTATTTTTGCCGAACTTTGCAGACCGTTACAACAATTCTGTATTGTATTTGATAGCATATAAGATGCCCTTAAAGACGGTGGTATCGCTGCACCGATAGATGTAAGGACGCCAGAGTTATTGACATTTTATGTGGTAGTTACCAACTCCAGAAGGTGTCTTTTTCTTAGATTTTGACCTATTTTTGCCGAACTTTGCAGACCGTTAGAAAAATTCTGTATTGCATTTGATAGCATATAAGATGCCCTTAAAGACGGTGGTATCGCTGCACCGATAGGTGTAAGGACGCCAGAGTTATTGACATTTTATATAATAGTTACCAACTCCAGAAGGTGACTTTTTCTTAGGTTTTGACCTATTTTTGCCGAACTTTGCAGACCGTTAGAACAATTCTGTATTGCATTTGATAGCATATAAGATGCCCTTAAAGACGGTGGTATCGCTGCACCGATAGGTGTAAGGACGCCAGAGTTATTGACATTTTATATAATAGTTACCAACTCCAGAAGGTGTCTTTTTCTTAGGTTTTGACCTATTTTTGCCGAACTTTGCAGACCGTTAGAACAGTTCTGTATTGTATTTGATAGCATATAAGATGCCCTTAAAGACGGTGGTATCGCTGCACCGATAGATGTAAGGACGCCAGAGTTATTGACATTTTATGTGGTAGTTACCAACTGCGGAAGGTGTCTTTTTCTTAGGTTTTGACTTATTTTTGCCGAACTTTGCAGACCGTTGGAAAAATTCTGTATTGCATTTGATAGCATATAAGATGCCCTTAAAGACGGTGGTATCGCTGCACCGATTGGTGTAAGGACGCCAGAGTTATTGACATTTTATATGGTAGTTACCAACTCCAGAAGGTGTCTTTTTCTTAGGTTTTGACCTATTTTTGCCGAACTTTGCAGACCGTTAGAACAATTCTGTATTGCATTTGATAGCATATAAGATGCCCTTAAAGACGGTGGTATCGCTGCACCGATAGGTGTAAGGACGCCAGAGTTATTGACATTTTATATAATAGTTACCAACTCCAGAAGGTGACTTTTTCTTAGGTTTTGACCTATTTTTGCCGAACTTTGCAGACCGTTAGAAAATTCTGTATTGCATTTAATATCTTATAAGATGCCCTTAAAGGCGGTGGTATCGCTTAATCGATAGGTCTAAGTACGACAGAGTTATTGACATTTTATATAATAGTTAGCAAGTCAAGAAACCGTCTTTTTCTTAGGTTTTGACCTATTTTTGCCGAACTTTGCAGACCGTTAGAACAATTCTGTATTGTATTTGATAGCATATAAGATGCCCTTAAAGACGGTTGTATCGCTGCATCGATAGGTCTAAGGACGACAGAGTTATTGACATTTTATATAGTAGTTAGCAAGTCAAGAAACCGTCTTTTTCTTAGGTTTTTGCCTGTTTTTGCCGAACTTTGCAGACCATTAGAACAATTCTGTATTGTATTTGATAGCATATAAGATGCCCTTAAAGACGGTTGTATCGCTGCACCGATAGATGTAAGGACGCCAGAGTTATTGACATTTTATGTGGTAGTTACCAACTCCAGAAGGTGTCTTTTTCTTAGGTTTTGACCTATTTTTGCCGAACTTTGCAGACCGTTAGAACAATTCTGTATTGTATTTGATAGCATATAAGATGCCCTTAAAGACGGTGGTATCGCTGCACCGATAGATGTAAGGACGCCAGAGTTATTGACATTTTATGTGGTAGTTACCAACTCCAGAAGGTGTCTTTTTCTTAGATTTTGACCTATTTTTGCCGAACTTTGCAGACCGTTAGAAAAATTCTGTATTGCATTTGATAGCATATAAGATGCCCTTAAAGACGGTGGTATCGCTGCACCGATAGGTGTAAGGACGCCAGAGTTATTGACATTTTATATAATAGTTACCAACTCCAGAAGGTGACTTTTTCTTAGGTTTTGACCTATTTTTGCCGAACTTTGCAGACCGTTAGAACAATTCTGTATTGCATTTGATAGCATATAAGATGCCCTTAAAGACGGTGGTATCGCTGCACCGATAGGTGTAAGGACGCCAGAGTTATTGACATTTTATATAATAGTTACCAACTCCAGAAGGTGTCTTTTTCTTAGGTTTTGACCTATTTTTGCCGAACTTTGCAGACCGTTAGAACAGTTCTGTATTGTATTTGATAGCATATAAGATGCCCTTAAAGACGGTGGTATCGCTGCACCGATAGATGTAAGGACGCCAGAGTTATTGACATTTTATGTGGTAGTTACCAACTGCGGAAGGTGTCTTTTTCTTAGGTTTTGACTTATTTTTGCCGAACTTTGCAGACCGTTGGAAAAATTCTGTATTGCATTTGATAGCATATAAGATGCCCTTAAAGACGGTGGTATCGCTGCACCGATTGGTGTAAGGACGCCAGAGTTATTGACATTTTATATGGTAGTTACCAACTCCAGAAGGTGTCTTTTTCTTAGGTTTTGACCTATTTTTGCCGAACTTTGCAGACCGTTAGAACAATTCTGTATTGCATTTGATAGCATATAAGATGCCCTTAAAGACGGTGGTATCGCTGCACCGATAGGTGTAAGGACGCCAGAGTTATTGACATTTTATATAATAGTTACCAACTCCAGAAGGTGACTTTTTCTTAGGTTTTGACCTATTTTTGCCGAACTTTGCAGACCGTTAGAAAATTCTGTATTGCATTTAATATCTTATAAGATGCCCTTAAAGGCGGTGGTATCGCTTAATCGATAGGTCTAAGTACGACAGAGTTATTGACATTTTATATAGTAGTTAGCAAGTCAAGAAACCGTCTTTTTCTTAGGTTTTGACCTATTTTTGCCGAACTTTGCAGACCGTTAGAAAAATTGTGTATCGCATTTGATAGCATATAAGATGCCCTTAAAGACGGTTGTATCGCTGCATCGATAGGTCTAAGGACGACAGAGTTATTGACATTTTATATAGTAGTTAGCAACTCAAGAAACCGTCTTTTTCTTAGGTTTTGACCTATTTTTGCCGAACTTTGCAGACCGTTAGAAAAATTGTGTATCGCATTTGATAGCATGTAAGATGCCCTTAAAGACGGTGCTATCGCTGCACCGATAGGTGTAAGGACGCCAGAGTTATTGACATTTTATATAGTAGTTAGCAACTCAAGAAGGCGTCTTTATATTAGGTTTTGCCTATTTTTGCCGAACTTTGCAGACCGTTAGAAAAATTCTGTATTGCATTTAATAGCTTATAAGATGCTCTTAAAGACGGTGGTATCGCTGCATCGATAAGTGTAAGGCTGCCAGTGTTGCTGACATTTTATATAGTACTTAGCAACTCCAGAAGACGTTTTTTTCTTAGGTTTTTGCCTGTTTTTGCCGAACTTTGCAGACCATTAGAACAATTCTGTATTGTATTTGATAGCATATAAGATGCCCTTAAAGACGGTGGTATCGCTGCACCGATAGGTGTAAGGACGCCAGAGTTATTGACATTTTATATGGTAGCTACCAACTCCAGAAGGTGTCTTTTTCTTAGGTTTTGACCTATTTTTGCCGAACTTTGCAGACCGTTAGAACAATTCTGTATTGCATTTGATAGCATATAAGATGCCCTTAAAGACGGTGGTATCGCTGCACCGATAGATGTAAGGACGCCAGAGTTATTGACATTTTATGTGGTAGTTACCAACTCCAGAAGGTGTCTTTTTCTTAGATTTTGACCTATTTTTGCCGAACTTTGCAGACCGTTAGAACAATTGTGTATCGCATTTGATAGCATATAAGATGCCCTTAAAGACGGTTGTATCGCTGCATCGATAGGTCTAAGGACGACAGAGTTATTGACATTTTATATAGTAGTTAGCAACTCAAGAAACCGTCTTTTTCTTAGGTTTTGACCTATTTTTGCCGAACTTTGCAGACCGTTAGAAAAATTGTGTATCGCATTTGATAGCATATAAGATGCCCTTAAAGACGGTGGTATCGCTGCACCGATAGATGTAAGGACGCCAGAGTTATTGACATTTTATATGGTAGTTACCAACTCCAGAAGGTGTCTTTTTCTTAGATTTTGACCTATTTTTGCCGAACTTTGCAGACCGTTAGAACAATTCTGTATTGCATTTGATAGCATATAAGATGCCCTTAAAGACGGTGGTATCGCTGCACCGATAGGTGTAAGGACGCCAGAGTTATTGACATTTTATATAATAGTTACCAACTCCAGAAGGTGACTTTTTCTTAGGTTTTGACCTATTTTTGCCGAACTTTGCAGACCGTTAGAACAATTCTGTATTGCATTTGATAGCATATAAGATGCCCTTAAAGACGGTGGTATCGCTGCACCGATAGGTGTAAGGACGCCAGAGTTATTGACATTTTATATAATAATTACCAACTCCAGAAGATGTCTTTTTCTTAGGTTTTGACCTATTTTTGCCGAACTTTGCAGACCGTTAGAACAGTTCTGTATTGTATTTGATAGCATATAAGATGCCCTTAAAGACGGTGGTATCGCTGCACCGATTGGTGTAAGGACGCCAGAGTTATTGACACTTTATATGGTAGTTACCAACTCCAGAAGGTGTCTTTTTCTTAGGTTTTGACCTATTTTTGGCGAACTTTGCAGACCGTTAGAAAAATTCTGTATTGCATTTAATAGCTTATAAGATGCCCTTAAAGACGGTTGTATCGCTGCATCGATAGGTCTAAGGACGACAGAGTTATTGACATTTTATATAGTAGTTAGCAACTCAAGAAACCGTCTTTTTCTTAGGTTTTGACCTATTTTTGCCGAACTTTGCAGACCGTTAGAAAAATTGTGTATCGCATTTGATAGCATGTAAGATGCCCTTAAAGACGGTGCTATCGCTGCACCGATAGGTGTAAGGACGCCAGAGTTATTGACATTTTATATAGTAGTTAGCAACTCAAGAAGGCGTCTTTATATTAGGTTTTGCCTATTTTTGCCGAACTTTGCAGACCGTTAGAAAAATTCTGTATTGCATTTAATAGCTTATAAGATGCTCTTAAAGACGGTGGTATCGCTGCATCGATAAGTGTAAGGCTGCCAGTGTTGCTGACATTTTATATAGTACTTAGCAACTCCAGAAGACGTTTTTTTCTTAGGTTTTTGCCTGTTTTTGCCGAACTTTGCAGACCATTAGAACAATTCTGTATTGTATTTGATAGCATATAAGATGCCCTTAAAGACGGTGGTATCGCTGCACCGATAGGTGTAAGGACGCCAGAGTTATTGACATTTTATATGGTAGCTACCAACTCCAGAAGGTGTCTTTTTCTTAGGTTTTGACCTATTTTTGCCGAACTTTGCAGACCGTTAGAACAATTCTGTATTGCATTTGATAGCATATAAGATGCCCTTAAAGACGGTGGTATCGCTGCACCGATAGATGTAAGGACGCCAGAGTTATTGACATTCTATGTGGTAGTTACCAACTCCAGAAGGTGTCTTTTTCTTAGATTTTGACCTATTTTTGCCGAACTTTGCAGACCGTTAGAACAATTGTGTATCGCATTTGATAGCATATAAGATGCCCTTAAAGACGGTTGTATCGCTGCATCGATAGGTCTAAGGACGACAGAGTTATTGACATTTTATATAGTAGTTAGCAACTCAAGAAACCGTCTTTTTCTTAGGTTTTGACCTATTTTTGCCGAACTTTGCAGACCGTTAGAAAAATTGTGTATCGCATTTGATAGCATATAAGATGCCCTTAAAGACGGTGGTATCGCTGCACCGATAGATGTAAGGACGCCAGAGTTATTGACATTTTATATGGTAGTTACCAACTCCAGAAGGTGTCTTTTTCTTAGATTTTGACCTATTTTTGCCGAACTTTGCAGACCGTTAGAACAATTCTGTATTGCATTTGATAGCATATAAGATGCCCTTAAAGACGGTGGTATCGCTGCACCGATAGGTGTAAGGACGCCAGAGTTATTGACATTTTATATAATAGTTACCAACTCCAGAAGGTGACTTTTTCTTAGGTTTTGACCTATTTTTGCCGAACTTTGCAGACCGTTAGAACAATTCTGTATTGCATTTGATAGCATATAAGATGCCCTTAAAGACGGTGGTATCGCTGCACCGATAGGTGTAAGGGCGCCAGAGTTATTGACATTTTATATAATAATTACCAACTCCAGAAGGTGTCTTTTTCTTAGGTTTTGACCTATTTTTGCCGAACTTTGCAGACCGTTAGAACAGTTCTGTATTGTATTTGATAGCATATAAGATGCCCTTAAAGACGGTGGTATCGCTGCACCGATAGATGTAAGGACGCCAGAGTTATTGACATTTTATGTGGTAGTTACCAACTGCGGAAGGTGTCTTTTTCTTAGGTTTTGACTTATTTTTGCCGAACTTTGCAGACCGTTGGAAAAATTCTGTATTGCATTTGATAGCATATAAGATGCCCTTAAAGACGGTGGTATCGCTGCACCGATTGGTGTAAGGACGCCAGAGTTATTGACATTTTATATGGTAGTTACCAACTCCAGAAGGTGTCTTTTTCTTAGGTTTTGACCTATTTTTGCCGAACTTTGCAGACCGTTAGAACAATTCTGTATTGCATTTGATAGCATATAAGATGCCCTTAAAGACGGTGGTATCGCTGCACCGATAGGTGTAAGGACGCCAGAGTTATTGACATTTTATATAATAGTTACCAACTCCAGAAGGTGACTTTTTCTTAGGTTTTGACCTATTTTTGCCGAACTTTGCAGACCGTTAGAAAATTCTGTATTGCATTTAATATCTTATAAGATGCCCTTAAAGGCGGTGGTATCGCTTAATCGATAGGTCTAAGTACGACAGAGTTATTGACATTTTATATAGTAGTTAGCAAGTCAAGAAACCGTCTTTTTCTTAGGTTTTGACCTATTTTTGCCGAACTTTGCAGACCGTTAGAACAATTCTGTATTGTATTTGATAGCATATAAGATGCCCTTAAAGACGGTGGTATCGCTGCACCGATAGATGTAAGGACGCCAGAGTTATTGACATTTTATGTGGTAGTTACCAACTGCGGAAGGTGTCTTTTTCTTAGGTTTTGACTTATTTTTGCCGAACTTTGCAGACCGTTGGAAAAATTCTGTATTGCATTTGATAGCATATAAGATGCCCTTAAAGACGGTGGTATCGCTGCATCGATAAGTGTAAGGCTGCCAGTGTTGCTGACATTTTATATAGTAGTTAGCAAGTCAAGAAGGCGTCTTTTTCTTAGGTTTTGACCTATTTTTGCCGAACTTTGCAGACCGTTAGAAAAATTGTGTATCGCATTTGATAGCATATAAGATGCCCTTAAAGACGGTGCTATCGCTGCACCGATAGGTGTAAGGACGCCAGAGTTATTGACATTTTATATACATAGTAGTTAGCAACTCAAGGAGGCGTCTTTATATTAGGTTTTGGCCTATTTTTGCCGAACTTTGCAGACCGTTAGAAAAATTCTGTATTGCATTTAATAGCTTATAAGATGCCCTTAAAGACGGTGGTATCGCTGCACCGATAGGTGTAAGGATGCCAGAGTTATTGGCATTTTATATAGTAGTTACCAACCCAAGAAGGCGTCTTTTTCTTAGGTTTTGACCTATTTTTGCCGAACTTTGCAGACCGTTTGAAAAATTCTGTATTGCATTTGATAGCATATAAGATGCCCTTAAAGACGGTGGTATCGCTGCACCGATTGGTGTAAGGACGCCAGAGTTATTGACACTTTATATGGTAGTTACCAACTCCAGAAGGTGTCTTTTTCTTAGGTTTTGACCTATTTTTGGCGAACTTTGCAGACCGTTAGAAAAATTCTGTATTGCATTTAATAGCTTATAAGATGCCCTTAAAGACGGTTGTATCGCTGCATCGATAGGTCTACGGACGACAGAGTTATTGACATTTTATATAGTAGTTAGCAAGTCAAGAAACCGTCTTTTTCTTAGGTTTTGACCTATTTTTGCCGAACTTTGCAGACCGTTAGAAAAATTGTGTATCGCATTTGATAGCATATAAGATGCCCTTAAAGACGGTGCTATCGCTGCACCGATAGGTGTAAGGACGCCAGAGTTATTGACATTTTATATAGTAGTTACCAACTCCAGAAGGTGTCTTTTTCTTGGGTTTTGACCTATTTTTGCCGAACTTTGCAGACCGTTAGAAAAATTCTGTATTGCATTTAATAGCATATAAGATGCCCTTAAAGACGGTGGTATCGCAACACCGATATATGTAAGGACGCCAGAGTTATTGACATTTTATGTGGTAGTTACCAACTCCAGAAGGTGTCTTTTTCTTAGGTTTTGACCTATTTTTGCCGAACTTTGCAGACCGTTAGAACAATTCTGTATTGTATTTGATAGCATATAAGATGCCCTTAAAGACGGTGGTATCGCTGCACCGATAGATGTAAGGACGCCAGAGTTATTGACATTTTATGTGGTAGTTACCAACTCCAGAAGGTGTCTTTTTCTTAGATTTTGACCTATTTTTGCCGAACTTTGCAGACCGTTAGAAAAATTCTGTATTGCATTTGATAGCATATAAGATGCCCTTAAAGACGGTGGTATCGCTGCACCGATAGGTGTAAGGACGCCAGAGTTATTGACATTTTATATAATAGTTACCAACTCCAGAAGGTGACTTTTTCTTAGGTTTTGACCTATTTTTGCCGACCTTTGCAGACCGTTAGAAAAATTCTGTATTGCATTTAATATCTTATAAGATGCCCTTAAAGGCGGTGGTATCACCTAATCGATAGGTCTAAGTACGACAGAGTTATTGACATTTTATATAGTAGTTAGCAAGTCAAGAAACCGTCTTTTTCTTAGGTTTTGACCTATTTTTGCCGAACTTTGCAGACCGTTAGAACAATTCTGTATTGTATTTGATAGCATATAAGATGCCCTTAAAGACGGTTGTATCGCTGCATCGATAGGTCTAAGGACGACAGAGTTATTGACATTTTATATAGTAGTTAGCAAGTCAAGAAACCGTCTTTTTCTTAGGTTTTTGCCTGTTTTTGCCGAACTTTGCAGACCATTAGAACAATTCTGTATTGTATTTGATAGCATATAAGATGCCCTTAAAGACGGTTGTATCGCTGCATCGATAGCTCTAAGGACGACAGAGTTATTGACATTTTATATAGTAGTTAGCAAGTCAAGAAACCGTCTTTTTCTTAGGTTTTTGCCTGTTTTTGCCGAACTTTGCAGACCATTAGAACAATTCTGTATTGTATTTGATAGCATATAAGATGCCCTTAAAGACGGTTGTATCGCTGCATCGATAGGTCTAAGGACGACAGAGTTATTGACATTTTATATAGTAGTTAGCAAGTCAAGAAACCGTCTTTTTCTTAGGTTTTGACCTATTTTTGCCGAACTTTGCAGACCGTTAGAACAATTCTGTATTGTATTTGATAGCATATAAGATGCCCTTAAAGACGGTTGTATCGCTGCATCGATAGGTCTAAGGACGACAGAGTTATTGACATTTTATATAGTAGTTAGCAAGTCAAGAAACCGTCTTTTTCTTAGGTTTTTGCCTGTTTTTGCCGAACTTTGCAGACCATTAGAACAATTCTGTATTGTATTTGATAGCATATAAGATGCCCTTAAAGACGGTTGTATCGCTGCACCGATAGATGTAAGGACGCCAGAGTTATTGACATTTTATGTGGTAGTTACCAACTCCAGAAGGTGTCTTTTTCTTAGGTTTTGACCTATTTTTGCCGAACTTTGCAGACCGTTAGAACAATTCTGTATTGTATTTGATAGCATATAAGATGCCCTTAAAGACGGTGGTATCGCTGCACCGATAGATGTAAGGACGCCAGAGTTATTGACATTTTATGTGGTAGTTACCAACTCCAGAAGGTGTCTTTTTCTTAGATTTTGACCTATTTTTGCCGAACTTTGCAGACCGTTAGAAAAATTCTGTATTGCATTTGATAGCATATAAGATGCCCTTAAAGACGGTGGTATCGCTGCACCGATAGGTGTAAGGACGCCAGAGTTATTGACATTTTATATAATAGTTACCAACTCCAGAAGGTGACTTTTTCTTAGGTTTTGACCTATTTTTGCCGAACTTTGCAGACCGTTAGAACAATTCTGTATTGCATTTGATAGCATATAAGATGCCCTTAAAGACGGTGGTATCGCTGCACCGATAGGTGTAAGGACGCCAGAGTTATTGACATTTTATATAATAGTTACCAACTCCAGAAGGTGTCTTTTTCTTAGGTTTTGACCTATTTTTGCCGAACTTTGCAGACCGTTAGAACAGTTCTGTATTGTATTTGATAGCATATAAGATGCCCTTAAAGACGGTGGTATCGCTGCACCGATAGATGTAAGGACGCCAGAGTTATTGACATTTTATGTGGTAGTTACCAACTGCGGAAGGTGTCTTTTTCTTAGGTTTTGACTTAGTTTTGCCGAACTTTGCAGACCGTTGGAAAAATTCTGTATTGCATTTGATAGCATATAAGATGCCCTTAAAGACGGTGGTATCGCTGCACCGATTGGTGTAAGGACGCCAGAGTTATTGACATTTTATATGGTAGTTACCAACTCCAGAAGGTGTCTTTTTCTTAGGTTTTGACCTATTTTTGCCGAACTTTGCAGACCGTTAGAACAATTCTGTATTGCATTTGATAGCATATAAGATGCCCTTAAAGACGGTGGTATCGCTGCACCGATAGGTGTAAGGACGCCAGAGTTATTGACATTTTATATAATAGTTACCAACTCCAGAAGGTGACTTTTTCTTAGGTTTTGACCTATTTTTGCCGAACTTTGCAGACCGTTAGAAAATTCTGTATTGCATTTAATATCTTATAAGATGCCCTTAAAGGCGGTGGTATCGCTTAATCGATAGGTCTAAGTACGACAGAGTTATTGACATTTTATATAATAGTTAGCAAGTCAAGAAACCGTCTTTTTCTTAGGTTTTGACCTATTTTTGCCGAACTTTGCAGACCGTTAGAACAATTCTGTATTGTATTTGATAGCATATAAGATGCCCTTAAAGACGGTTGTATCGCTGCATCGATAGGTCTAAGGACGACAGAGTTATTGACATTTTATATAGTACAGTGCATTCTCGATTATCGCAACTAATTAAAACGAGGGTAGTTGCAATGACCGAGGTTGTTGCAATAATCGGGTAAATTTTTTTAGGCTCAATTCGAGATGTAAACTGAAAATCAGAAAACCAGCACATGCATATGTATGTATTTAACTGCATCAAATTTATATTCAATATATAATTCTAATAAGAAACAAAACAAAAGGAAGTTGGTTCATTTAGATATACATACATTTCATTCAAGTAAATAAATATGTATATATGTATAGTTCTCTATACCTACATGTGCTATTTTTTCTTTTGAAAAAATTAGACATTTTTATTTGGATTTTTTGGTTTGTTACATTTTTTGTATTGTATTGTATTTGTCGTTAAAATATAAATTTCATTTATATCTTAATCTACAGTGGATATAGCACTAGCTACCAGGGCTATCGGCTAGAATTAATAAAATTACTTTTTATTAAATTTGATTTACAAGCATAAGGGTTTGTAACAGTGTGTATACGTCTACAATGTTTTGGGTATTTGTGTGCATTAATAGGTCTATGAGTTTCTTATTAAAAAGTTCGTTACAATGCTGATTAACCGTCGGGCAATCGTGTATGAGATGTTTGGCTGATAAAGGAGCTTCTAGTTGGCAAAGGTGACAGGTTGGAGGGAGTTGGAAAGAGTCTTACCTAAAAGACACAAAAAACCTATGAAAAAAGACCTACTTGTGGCCGGTAAAATTTTGTTACCTCAGGCACAAATGTCGAGTGGAACCATTGTCCAAAGAATGCTAACGTCACCCAAGCATTTTTATTTGCCTTGTATACAACGGGCATGTGGTCAACATTTTTAGAAGATCGTGGGTTTATAGATTTGCCAATGACGAATAAGTTAACTTTGTGCAAACCCGAAGCATTAGTGCAGGCAAGAAACGTGATTCTTTCTTTGCTTTTCTTTCGGTCAGGAGCTGACGATTCCTTAAATCCTACAAGGGGATTGTTGGGCATAAGTCTGTAGAATAACCCGTGACTCATCGGCGTTATAAATTTGATGGGACGTCAAATCGAGCTCTCTGACTTTTTTCCATAAATTTAATCAAGAAAGGATCTACAAGCTGCGGTTTGTTTGAAAGTTTTTCTCCACAAATTTTTAACAGACGAATTCCTTTCCTTTCGAAATACACAAGAGACTGATCACTACACAAAATTCATTTAACTGACAACAAAATCTTGCTTTCAATAGATACATTCATACAACTTTACTCACATTCATATAGGCACTCAAAACTAGCGGTAAAATAACTGCCCATACAAAAGGAAACCTCATAACACAAACATAGCCAAGAACTAGACTAAGCAAAGATACGAGTATGTATATAAAAACCAAAGTTGCAGTTATCGAGTCAAAATTATTTGAAAAGTTGCGATTACTGCGTCAACAATGATGTAAATTCAGTTGTTGCGAAAATCGAGGAGTTGCGTGAATCGAGAGTTGCGTTAATTGAGAACGTACTGTAGTTAGCAAGTCAAGAAACCGTCTTTTTCTTAGGTTTTTGCCTGTTTTTGCCGAACTTTGCAGACCATTAGAACAATTCTGTATTGTATTTGATAGCATATAAGATGCCCTTAAAGACGGTTGTATCGCTGCACCGATAGATGTAAGGACGCCAGAGTTATTGACATTTTATGTGGTAGTTACCAACTCCAGAAGGTGTCTTTTCCTTAGGTTTTGACCTATTTTTGCCGAACTTTGCAGACCGTTAGAACAATTCTGTATTGTATTTGATAGCATATAAGATGCCCTTAAAGACGGTGGTATCGCTGCACCGATAGATGTAAGGACGCCAGAGTTATTGACATTTTATGTGGTACTTACCAACTCCAGAAGGTGTCTTTCTCTTAGATTTTGACCTATTTTTGCCGAACTTTGCAGACCGTTAGAAAAATTCTGTATTGCATTTGATAGCATATAAGATGCCCTTAAAGACGGTGGTATCGCTGCACCGATAGGTGTAAGGACGCCAGAGTTATTGACATTTTATATAATATTTACCAACTCCAGAAGGTGACTTTTTCTTAGGTTTTGACCTATTTTTGCCGAACTTTGCAGACCGTTAGAACAATTCTGTATTGCATTTGATAGCATATAAGATGCCCTTAAAGCCGGTGGTATCGCTGCTCCGATAGGTGTAAGGACGACAGAGTTATTGACATTTTATATAGTAGTTAGCAAGTCAAGAAACCGTCTTTTTCTTAGGTTTTTGCCTGTTTTTGCCGAACTTTGCAGACCATTAGAACAATTCTGTATTGTATTTGATAGCATATAAGATGCCCTTAAAGACGGTTGTATCGCTGCACCGATAGACGTAAGGACGCCAGAGTTATTGACATTTAATGTGGTAGTTACCAACTCCAGAAGGTGTCTTTTACTTAGGTTTTGACCTATTTTTGCCGAACTTTGCAGACCGTTAGAAAAATTCTGTATTGCATTTGATAGCATATAAGATGCCCTTAAAGACGGTGGTATCGCTGCACCGATAGGTGTAAGGACGCCAGAGTTATTGACAATTTATATAATAGTTACCAACTCCAGAAGGTGACTTTTTCTTAGGTTTTGACCTATTTTTGCCGAACTTTGCAGACCGTTAGAACAATTCTGTATTGCATTTGATAGCATATAAGATGCCCTTAAAGCCGGTGGTATCGCTGCATCGATAGGTCTAAGGACGACAGAGTTATTGACATTTTATATAGTAGTTAGCAAGTCAAGAAACCGTCTTTTTCTTAGGTTTTGACCTATTTTTGAAGAACTTTGCAGACCGTTAGAACAATTCTGTATTGTATTTGATAGCATATAAGATGCCCTTAAAGACGGTTGTATCGCTGCATCGATAGGTCTAAGGACGACAGAGTTATTGACATTTTATATAGTAGTTAGCAAGTCAAGAAACCGTCTTTTTCTTAGGTTTTTGCCTGTTTTTGCCGAACTTTGCAGACCATTAGAACAATTCTGTATTGTATTTGATAGCATATAAGATGCCCTTAAAGACGGTTGTATCGCTGCACCGATAGATGTAAGGACGCCAGAGTTATTGACATTTTATGTGGTAGTTACCAACTCCAGAAGGTGTCTTTTTCTTAGGTTTTGACCTATTTTTGCCGAACTTTGCAGACCGTTAGAACAATTCTGTATTGTATTTGATAGCATATAAGATGCCCTTAAAGACGGTGGTATCGCTGCACCGATAGATGTAAGGACGCCAGAGTTATTGACATTTTATGTGGTAGTTACCAACTCCAGAAGGTGTCTTTTTCTTAGATTTTGACCTATTTTTGCCGAACTTTGCAGACCGTTAGAAAAATTCTGTATTGCATTTGATAGCATATAAGATGCCCTTAAAGACGGTGGTATCGCTGCACCGATAGGTGTACGGACGCCAGAGTTATTGACATTTTATATAATAGTTACCAACTCCAGAAGGTGACTTTTTCTTAGGTTTTGACCTATTTTTGCCGAACTTTGCAGACCGTTAGAACAATTCTGTATTGCATTTGATAGCATATAAGATGCCCTTAAAGACGGTGGTATCGCTGCACCGATAGGTGTAAGGACGCCAGAGTTATTGACATTTTATATAATAGTTACCAACTCCAGAAGGTGTCTTTTTCTTAGGTTTTGACCTATTTTTGCCGAACTTTGCAGACCGTTAGAACAGTTCTGTATTGTATTTGATAGCATATAAGATGCCCTTAAAGACGGTGGTATCGCTGCACCGATAGATGTAAGGACGCCAGAGTTATTGACATTTTATGTGGTAGTTACCAACTGCGGAAGGTGTCTTTTTCTTAGGTTTTGACTTATTTTTGCCGAACTTTGCAGACCGTTGGAAAAATTCTGTATTGCATTTGATAGCATATAAGATGCCCTTAAAGACGGTGGTATCGCTGCACCGATTGGTGTAAGGACGCCAGAGTTATTGACATTTTATATGGTAGTTACCAACTCCAGAAGGTGTCTTTTTCTTAGGTTTTGACCTATTTTTGCCGAACTTTGCAGACCGTTAGAACAATTCTGTATTGCATTTGATAGCATATAAGATGCCCTTAAAGACGGTGGTATCGCTGCACCGATAGGTGTAAGGACGCCAGAGTTATTGACATTTTATATAATAGTTACCAACTCCAGAAGGTGACTTTTTCTTAGGTTTTGACCTATTTTTGCCGAACTTTGCAGACCGTTAGAAAATTCTGTATTGCATTTAATATCTTATAAGATGCCCTTAAAGGCGGTGGTATCGCTTAATCGATAGGTCTAAGTACGACAGAGTTATTGACATTTTATATAATAGTTAGCAAGTCAAGAAACCGTCTTTTTCTTAGGTTTTGACCTATTTTTGCCGAACTTTGCAGACCGTTAGAACAATTCTGTATTGTATTTGATAGCATATAAGATGCCCTTAAAGACGGTTGTATCGCTGCATCGATAGGTCTAAGGACGACAGAGTTATTGACATTTTATATAGTAGTTAGCAAGTCAAGAAACCGTCTTTTTCTTAGGTTTTTGCCTGTTTTTGCCGAACTTTGCAGACCATTAGAACAATTCTGTATTGTATTTGATAGCATATAAGATGCCCTTAAAGACGGTTGTATCGCTGCACCGATAGATGTAAGGACGCCAGAGTTATTGACATTTTATGTGGTAGTTACCAACTCCAGAAGGTGTCTTTTTCTTAGGTTTTGACCTATTTTTGCCGAACTTTGCAGACCGTTAGAACAATTCTGTATTGTATTTGATAGCATATAAGATGCCCTTAAAGACGGTGGTATCGCTGCACCGATAGATGTAAGGACGCCAGAGTTATTGACATTTTATGTGGTAGTTACCAACTCCAGAAGGTGTCTTTTTCTTAGATTTTGACCTATTTTTGCCGAACTTTGCAGACCGTTAGAAAAATTCTGTATTGCATTTGATAGCATATAAGATGCCCTTAAAGACGGTGGTATCGCTGCACCGATAGGTGTAAGGACGCCAGAGTTATTGACATTTTATATA
This sequence comes from Merodon equestris, assembly GCA_958301585.1. Taxonomy (NCBI): domain Eukaryota; kingdom Metazoa; phylum Arthropoda; class Insecta; order Diptera; family Syrphidae; genus Merodon; species Merodon equestris. The sequence continues at coordinate 75,155,351 of OY284416.1, read as the reverse complement.
ATATTTACCAACTCCAGAAGGTGACTTTTTCTTAGGTTTTGACCTATTTTTGCCGAACTTTGCAGACCGTTAGAACAATTCTGTATTGCATTTGATAGCATATAAGATGCCCTTAAAGCCGGTGGTATCGCTGCACCGATAGGTGTAAGGACGCCAGAGTTATTGACATTTTATATAATAGTTACCAACTCCAGAAGGTGTCTTTTTCTTAGGTTTTGACCTATTTTTGCCGAACTTTGCAGACCGTTAGAACAGTTCTGTATTGTATTTGATAGCATATAAGATGCCCTTAAAGACGGTGGTATCGCTGCACCGATAGATGTAAGGACGCCAGAGTTATTGACATTTTATGTGGTAGTTACCAACTGCGGAAGGTGTCTTTTTCTTAGGTTTTGACTTATTTTTGCCGAACTTTGCAGACCGTTGGAAAAATTCTGTATTGCATTTGATAGCATATAAGATGCCCTTAAAGACGGTGGTATCGCTGCACCGATTGGTGTAAGGACGCCAGAGTTATTGACATTTTATATGGTAGTTACCAACTCCAGAAGGTGTCTTTTTCTTAGGTTTTGACCTATTTTTGCCGAACTTTGCAGACCGTTAGAACAATTCTGTATTGCATTTGATAGCATATAAGATGCCCTTAAAGACGGTGGTATCGCTGCACCGATAGGTATAAGGACGCCAGAGTTATTGACATTTTATATAATAGTTACCAACTCCAGAAGGTGACTTTTTCTTAGGTTTTGACCTATTTTTGCCGAACTTTGCAGACCGTTAGAAAATTCTGTATTGCATTTAATATCTTAGAAGATGCCCTTAAAGGCGGTGGTATCGCTTAATCGATAGGTCTAAGTACGACAGAGTTATTGACATTTTATATAGTAGTTAGCAAGTCAAGAAACCGTCTTTTTCTTAGGTTTTGACCTATTTTTGCCGAACTTTGCAGACCGTTAGAACAATTCTGTATTGTATTTGATAGCATATAAGATGCCCTTAAAGACGGTGGTATCGCTGCACCGATAGATGTAAGGACGCCAGAGTTATTGACATTTTATGTGGTAGTTACCAACTGCGGAAGGTGTCTTTTTCTTAGGTTTTGACTTATTTTTGCCGAACTTTGCAGACCGTTGGAAAAATTCTGTATTGCATTTGATAGCATATAAGATGCCCTTAAAGACGGTGGTATCGCTGCATCGATAAGTGTAAGGCTGCCAGTGTTGCTGACATTTTATATAGTAGTTAGCAAGTCAAGAAGGCGTCTTTTTCTTAGGTTTTGACCTATTTTTGCCGAACTTTGCAGACCGTTAGAAAAATTGTGTATCGCATTTGATAGCATATAAGATGCCCTTAAAGACGGTGCTATCGCTGCACCGATAGGTGTAAGGACGCCAGAGTTATTGACATTTTATATACATAGTAGTTAGCAACTCAAGGAGGCGTCTTTATATTAGGTTTTGGCCTATTTTTGCCGAATTTTGCAGACCGTTAGAAAAATTCTATATTGCATTTAATAGCTTATAAGATGCCCTTAAAGACGGTGGTATCGCTGCACCGATAGGTGTAAGGATGCCAGAGTTATTGGCATTTTATATAGTAGTTACCAACCCAAGAAGGCGTCTTTTTCTTAGGTTTTGACCTATTTTTGCCGAACTTTGCAGACCGTTTGAAAAATTCTGTATTGCATTTGATAGCATATAAGATGCCCTTAAAGACGGTGGTATCGCTGCACCGATTGGTGTAAGGACGCCAGAGTTATTGACACTTTATATGGTAGTTACCAACTCCAGAAGGTGTCTTTTTCTTAGGTTTTGACCTATTTTTGGCGAACTTTGCAGACCGTTAGAAAAATTCTGTATTGCATTTAATAGCTTATAAGATGCCCTTAAAGACGGTTGTATCGCTGCATCGATAGGTCTAAGGACGACAGAGTTATTGACATTTTATATAGTAGTTAGCAAGTCAAGAAACCGTCTTTTTCTTAGGTTTTGACCTATTTTTGCCGAACTTTGCAGACCGTTAGAAAAATTGTGTATCGCATTTGATAGCATATAAGATGCCCTTAAAGACGGTGCTATCGCTGCACCGATAGGTGTAAGGACGCCAGAGTTATTGACATTTTATATAGTAGTTACCAACTCCAGAAGGTGTCTTTTTCTTGGGTTTTGACCTATTTTTGCCGAACTTTGCAGACCGTTAGAACAATTCTGTATTGTATTTGATAGCATATAAGATGCCCTTAAAGACGGTGGTATCGCTGCACCGATAGATGTAAGGACGCCAGAGTTATTGACATTTTATATAGTAGTTACCAACTCCAGAAGGTGTCTTTTTCTTAGGTTTTGACCTATTTTTGGCGAACTTTGCAGACCGTTAGAACAATTCTGTATTGTATTTGATAGCATATAAGATGCCCTTAAAGACGGTGGTATCGCTGCACCGATAGATGTAAGGACGCCAGAGTTATTGACATTTTATGTGGTAGTTACCAACTGCGGAAGGTGTCTTTTTCTTAGGTTTTGACTTATTTTTGCCGAACTTTGCAGACCGTTGGAAAAATTCTGTATTGCATTTGATAGCATATAAGATGCCCTTAAAGACGGTGGTATCGCTGCATCGATAAGTGTAAGGCTGCCAGTGTTGCTGACATTTTATATAGTAGGTAGCAAGTCAAGAAGGCGTCTTTTTCTTAGGTTTTGACCTATTTTTGCCGAACTTTGCAGACCGTTAGAAAAATTGTGTATCGCATTTGATAGCATATAAGATGCCCTTAAAGACGGTGCTATCGCTGCACCGATAGGTGTAAGGACGCCAGAGTTATTGACATTTTATATACATAGTAGTTAGCAACTCAAGGAATCGTCTTTATATTAGGTTTTGGCCTATTTTTGCCGAACTTTGCAGACCGTTAGAAAAATTCTGTATTGCATTTAATAGCTTATAAGATGCCCTTAAAGACGGTGGTATCGCTGCACCGATAGGTGTAAGGACGCCAGAGTTATTGACATTTTATGTGGTAGTTACCAACTCCAGAAGGTGTCTTTTTCTTAGATTTTGACCTATTTTTGCCGAACTTTGCAGACCGTTAGAACAATTGTGTATCGCATTTGATAGCATACAAGATGCCCTTAAAGATGGTGGTATCGCTGCATCGATAGGTCTAGGGACGACAGAGTTATTGACATTTTATATAGTAGTTAGCAAGTCAAGAAACCGTCTTTTTCTTAGGTTTTTGCCTGTTTTTGCTGAACTTTGCAGACCATTAGAACAATTCTGTATTGTATTTGATAGCATATAAGATGCCCTTAAAGACGGTTGTATCGCTGCATCGATAGGTCTAAGGACGACAGAGTTATTGACATTTTATATAGTAGTTAGCAAGTCAAGAAACCGTCTTCTTCTTAGGTTTTGACCTATTTTTGCCGAATTTTGCAGACCGTTAGAAAAATTGTGTATCGCATTTGATAGCATATAAGATGCCCTTAAAGACGGTGCTATCGCTGCACCGATAGGTGTAAGGACGCCAGAGTTATTGACATTTTATATAGTAGTTACCAACTCCAGAAGGTGTCTTTTTCTTAGGTTTTGACCTATTTTTGGCGAACTTTGCAGACCGTTAGAAAATTTCTGTATTGCATTTAATAGCTTATAAGACGCCCTTAAAGACGGTTGTATCGCTGCATCGATAGGTCTAAGGACGCCAGAGTTATTGACATTTTATATGGTAGTTACCAACTCCAGAAGGTGTCTTTTTCTTAGGTTTTGACCTATTTTTGCCGAACTTTGCAGACCGTTAGAACAATTCTGTATTGTATTTGATAGCATATAAGATGCCCTTAAAGACGGTGGTATCGCTGCACCGATAGATGTAAGGACGCCAGAGTTATTGACATTTTATATAGTAGTTAGCAACTCAAGAAGGCGTCTTTATATTAGGTTTTGGCCTATTTTTGCCGAACTTTGCAGACCGTTAGAAAAATTCTGTATTGCATTTAATAGCTTATAAGATGCCCTTAAAGACGGTGGTATCGCTGCACCGATAGGTGTAAGGATGCCAGAGTTATTGGCATTTTATATAGTAGTTACCAACCCAAGAAGGCGTCTTTTTCTTAGGTTTTGACCTATTTTTGCCGAACTTTGCAGACCGTTTGAAAAATTCTGTATTGCATTTGATAGCATATAAGATGCCCTTAAAGACGGTGGTATCGCTGCACCGATTGGTGTAAGGACGCCAGAGTTATTGACACTTTATATGGTAGTTACCAACTCCAGAAGGTGTCTTTTTCTTAGGTTTTGACCTATTTTTGGCGAACTTTGCAGACCGTTAGAAAAATTCTGTATTGCATTTAATAGCTTATAAGATGCCCTTAAAGACGGTTGTATCGCTGCATCGATAGGTCTAAGGACGACAGAGTTATTGACATTTTATATAGTAGTTAGCAACTCAAGAAACCGTCTTTTTCTTAGGTTTTGACCTATTTTTGCCGAACTTTGCAGACCGTTAGAAAAATTGTGTATCGCATTTGATAGCATATAAGATGCCCTTAAAGACGGTGCTATCGCTGCACCGATAGGTGTAAGGACGCCAGAGTTATTGACATTTTATATAGTAGTTAGCAACTCAAGAAGGCGTCTTTATATTAGGTTTTGCCTATTTTTGCCGAACTTTGCAGACCGTTAGAAAAATTCTGTATTGCATTTAATAGCTTATAAGATGCTCTTAAAGACGGTGGTATCGCTGCATCGATAAGTGTAAGGCTGCCAGTGTTGCTGACATTTTATATAGTACTTAGCAACTCCAGAAGACGTCTTTTTCTTAGGTTTTTGCCTGTTTTTGCCGAACTTTGCAGACCATTAGAACAATTCTGTATTGTATTTGATAGCATATAAGATGCCCTTAAAGACGGTGGTATCGCTGCACCGATAGGTGTAAGGACGCCAGAGTTATTGACATTTTATATGGTAGCTACCAACTCCAGAAGGTGTCTTTTTCTTAGGTTTTGACCTATTTTTGCCGAACTTTGCAGACCGTTAGAACAATTCTGTATTGCATTTGATAGCATATAAGATGCCCTTAAAGACGGTGGTATCGCTGCACCGATAGGTGTAAGGACGCCAGAGTTATTGACATTTTATATGACAGTTACCAACTCCAGAAGGTGTCTTTTTCTTAGGTTTTGACCTATTTTTGCCGAACTTAGCAGACCGTTAGAACAATTCTGTATTGTATTTGATAGCATATAAGATGCCCTTAAAGACGGTGGTATCGCTGCACCGATAGGTGTAAGGATGCCAGAGTTATTGGCATTTTATATAGTAGTTACCAACCCAAGAAGGCGTCTTTTTCTTAGGTTTTGACCTATTTTTGCCGAACTTTGCAGACCGTTTGAAAAATTCTGTATTGCATTTGATAGCATATAAGATGCCCTTAAAGACGGTGGTATCGCTGCACCGATTGGTGTAAGGACGCCAGAGTTATTGACACTTTATATGGTAGTTACCAACTCCAGAAGGTGTCTTTTTCTTAGGTTTTGACCTATTTTTGGCGAACTTTGCAGACCGTTAGAAAAATTCTGTATTGCATTTAATAGCTTATAAGATGCCCTTAAAGACGGTTGTATCGCTGCATCGATAGGTCTAAGGACGACAGAGTTATTGACATTTTATATAGTAGTTAGCAACTCAAGAAACCGTCTTTTTCTTAGGTTTTGACCTATTTTTGCCGAACTTTGCAGACCGTTAGAAAAATTGTGTATCGCATTTGATAGCATATAAGATGCCCTTAAAGACGGTGCTATCGCTGCACCGATAGGTGTAAGGACGCCAGAGTTATTGACATTTTATATAGTAGTTAGCAACTCAAGAAGGCGTCTTTATATTAGGTTTTGCCTATTTTTGCCGAACTTTGCAGACCGTTAGAAAAATTCTGTATTGCATTTAATAGCTTATAAGATGCTCTTAAAGACGGTGGTATCGCTGCATCGATAAGTGTAAGGCTGCCAGTGTTGCTGACATTTTATATAGTACTTAGCAACTCCAGAAGACGTCTTTTTCTTAGGTTTTTGCCTGTTTTTGCCGAACTTTGCAGACCATTAGAACAATTCTGTATTGTATTTGATAGCATATAAGATGCCCTTAAAGACGGTGGTATCGCTGCACCGATAGGTGTAAGGACGCCAGAGTTATTGACATTTTATATGGTAGCTACCAACTCCAGAAGGTGTCTTTTTCTTAGGTTTTGACCTATTTTTGCCGAACTTTGCAGACCGTTAGAACAATTCTGTATTGCATTTGATAGCATATAAGATGCCCTTAAAGACGGTGGTATCGCTGCACCGATAGGTGTAAGGACGCCAGAGTTATTGACATTTTATATGACAGTTACCAACTCCAGAAGGTGTCTTTTTCTTAGGTTTTGACCTATTTTTGCCGAACTTAGCAGACCGTTAGAACAATTCTGTATTGTATTTGATAGCATATAAGATGCCCTTAAAGACGGTGGTATCGCTGCACCGATAGATGTAAGGACGCCAGAGTTATTGACATTTTATGTGGTAGTTACCAACTACAGAAGGTGTCTTTTTCTTAGATTTTGACCTATTTTTGCCGAACTTTGCAGACCGTTAGAACAATTCTGTATTGCATTTGATAGCATATAAGATGCCCTTAAAGACGGTGGTATCGCTGCACCGATAGGTGTAAGGACGCCAGAGTTATTGACATTTTATATAATAGTTACCAACTCCAGAAGGTGACTTTTTCTTAGGTTTTGACCTATTTTTGCCGAACTTTGCAGACCGTTAGAAAAATTCTGTATTGCATTTAATATCTTATAAGATGCCCTTAAAGGCGGTGGTATCGCTTAATCGATAGGTCTAAGTACGACAGAGTTATTGACATTTTATATAGTAGTTAGCAAGTCAAGAAACCGTCTTTTTCTTAGGTTTTGACCTATTTTTGCCGAACTTTGCAGACCGTTAGAAAAATTGTGAATCGCATTTGATAGCATATAAGATGCCCTTAAAGGCGGTGCTATCGCTGCACCGATAGGTGTAAGGACGCCAGATTTATTGACATTTTATATAGTAGTTAGCAACTCAAGAAGGCGTCTTTATATTAGGTTTTGCCTATTTTTGCCGAACTTTGCAGACCGTTAGAAAAATTCTGTATTGCATTTAATAGCTTATAAAATGCTCTTAAAGACGGTGGTATCGCTGCATCGATAAGTGTAAAGCTGCCAGTGTTGCTGACATTTTATATAGTACTTAGCAACTCCAGAAGACGTCTTTTTCTTAGGTTTTTGCCTGTTTTTGCCGAACTTTGCAGACCATTAGAACAATTCTGTATTGTATTTGATAGCATATAAGATGCCCTTAAAGACGGTGGTATCGCTGCACCGATAGGTGTAAGGACGCCAGAGTTATTGACATTTTATATGGTAGCTAAAAACTCCAGAAGGTGTCTTTTTCTTAGGTTTTGACCTATTTTTGCCGAACTTTGCAGACCGTTAGAACAGTTCTGTATTGTATTTGATAGCATATAAGATGCCCTTAAAGACGGTGGTATCGCTGCACCGATAGATGTAAGGACGCCAGAGTTATTGACATTTTATGTGGTAGTTACCAACTGCGGAAGGTGTCTTTTTCTTAGGTTTTGACTTATTTTTGCCGAACTTTGCAGACCGTTGGAAAAATTCTGTATTGCATTTGATAGCATATAAGATGCCCTTAAAGACGGTGGTATCGCTGCACCGATAGGTGTAAGGACGCCAGAGTTATTGACATTTTATATAATAGTTACCAACTCCAGAAGGTGACTTTTTCTTAGGTTTTGACCTATTTTTGCCGAACTTTGCAGACCGTTAGAAAAATTCTGTATTGCATTTAATATCTTATAAGATGCCCTTAAAGGCGGTGGTATCGCTGCATCGATAGGTCTAAGGACGACAGAGTTATTGACATTTTATATAGTAGTTAGCAAGTCAAGAAGGCGTCTTTTTCTTAGGTTTTGACCTATTTTTGCCGAACTTTGCAGACCGTTAGAAAAATTGTGTATCGCATTTGATAGCATATAAGATGCCCTTAAAGACGGTGCTATCGCTGCACCAATAGGTGTAAGGACGCCAGAGTTATTGACATTTTATATAGTAGTTAGCAACTCAAGAAGGCGTCTTTATATTAGGTTTTGGCCTATTTTTGCCGAACTTTGCAGACCGTTAGAAAAATTCTGTATTGCATTTAATAGCTTATAAGATGCCCTTAAAGACTGTGGTATCGCTGCACCGATTGGTGTAAGGCTGCCAGTGTTGCTGACATTTTATATAGTACTTAGCAACTCCAGAAGACGTCTTTTTCTTAGGTTTTTGCCTGTTTTTGCCGAACTTTGCAGACCATTAGAACAATTCTGTATTGTATTTGATAGCATATAAGATGCCCTTAAAGACGGTGGTATCGCTGCACCGATAGGTGTAAGGACGCCAGAGTTATTGACATTTTATATGGTAGCTACCAACTCCAGAAGGTGTCTTTTTCTTAGGTTTTGACCTATTTTTGCCGAACTTTGCAGACCGTTAGAACAATTCTGTATTGCATTTGATAGCATATAAGATGCCCTTAAAGACGGTGGTATCGCTGCACCGATAGGTGTAAGGACGCCAGAGTTATTGACATTTTATATGACAGTTACCAACTCCAGAAGGTGTCTTTTTCTTAGGTTTTGACCTATTTTTGCCGAACTTTGCAGACCGTTAGAACAATTCTGTATTGTATTTGATAGCATATAAGATGCCCTTAAAGACGGTGGTATCGCTGGAACGATAGGTGTAAGGACGCCAGAGTTATTGACATTTTATATGGTAGCTACCAACTCCAGAAGGTGTCTTTTTCTTAGGTTTTGACCTATTTTTGCCGAACTTTGCAGACCGTTAGAACAATTCTGTATTGCATTTGATAGCATATAAGATGCCCTTAAAGACGGTGGTATCGCTGCACCGATAGGTGTAAGGACGCCAGAGTTATTGACATTTTATATAATAGTTACCAACTCCAGAAGGTGACTTTTTCTTAGGTTTTGACCTATTTTTGCCGAACTTTGCAGACCGTTAGAAAAATTCTGTATTGCATTTAATATCTTATAAGATGCCCTTAAAGGCGGTGGTATCGCCTAATCGATAGGTCTAAGTACGACAGAGTTATTGACATTTTATATAGTAGTTAGCAAGTCAAGAAACCGTCTTTTTCTTAGGTTTTGACCTATTTTTGCCGAACTTTGCAGACCGTTAGAAAAATTGTGTATCGCATTTGATAGCATATAAGATGCCCTTAAAGACGGTGCTATCGCTGCACCGATAGGTGTAAGGACGCCAGAGTTATTGACATTTTATATAGTAGTTAGCAACTCAAGAAGGCGTCTTTATATTAGGTTTTGCCTATTTTTGCCGAACTTTGCAGACCGTTAGAAAAATTCTGTATTACATTTAATAGCTTATAAGATGCTCTTAAAGACGGTGGTATCGCTGCATCGATAAGTGTAAGGCTGCCAGTGTTGCTGACATTTTATATAGTACTTAGCAACTCCAGAAGACGTCTTTTTCTTAGGTTTTTGCCTGTTTTTGCCGAACTTTGCAGACCATTAGAACAATTCTGTATTGTATTTGATAGCATATAAGATGCCCTTAAAGACGGTGGTATCGCTGCACCGATAGGTGTAAGGACGCCAGAGTTATTGACATTTTATATGGTAGCTACCAACTCCAGAAGGTGTCTTTTTCTTAGGTTTTGACCTATTTTTGCCGAACTTTGCAGACCGTTAGAACAGTTCTGTATTGTATTTGATAGCATATAAGATGCCCTTAAAGACGGTGGTATCGCTGCACCGATAGATGTAAGGACGCCAGAGTTATTGACATTTTATGTGGTAGTTACCAACTGCGGAAGGTGTCTTTTTCTTAGGTTTTGACCTATTTTTGCCGAACTTTGCAGACCGTTGGAAAAATTCTGTATTGCATTTGATAGCATATAAGATGCCCTTAAAGACGGTGGTATCGCTGCACCGATTGGTGTAAGGACGCCAGAGTTATTGACATTTTATATGGTAGTTACCAACTCCAGAAGGTGTCTTTTTCTTAGGTTTTGACCTATTTTTGGCGAACTTTGCAGACCGTTAGAAAAATTCTGTATTGTATTTGATAGCATATAAGATGCCCTTAAAGACGGTTGTATCGCTGCATCGATAGGTCTAAGGGCGACAGAGTTATTGACATTTTATATAGTAGTTAGCAAGTCAAGAAACCGTCTTTTTCTTAGGTTTTGACCTATTTTTGCCGAACTTTGCAGACCGTTAGAAAAATTGTGTATCGCATTTGATAGCATATAAGATGCCCTTAAAGACGGTGCTATCGCTGCACCGATAGGTGTAAGGACGCCAGAGTTATTGACATTTTATATAGTAGTTACCAACTCCAGAAGGTGTCTTTTTCTTAGGTTTTGACCTATTTTTGGCGAACTTTGCAGACCGTTAGAAAAATTCTGTATTGCATTTAATAGTTTATAAGATGCTCTTAAAGACGGTGGTATCGCTGCATCGATAAGTGTAAGGCTGCCAGTGTTGCTGACATTTTATATAGTACTTAGCAACTCCAGAAGACGTCTTTTTCTTAGGTTTTTGCCTGTTTTGCCGTTAGAACAATTCTGTATTGTATTTGATAGCATATAAGATGCCCTTAAAGACGGTGGTATCGCTGCACCGATAGGTGTGAGGACGCCAGAGTTATTGACATTTTATATGGTAGCTACCAACTCCAGAAGGTGTCTTTTTCTTAGGTTTTGACCTATTTTTGCCGAACTTTGCAGACCGTTAGAACAATTCTGTATTGCATTTGATAGCATATAAGATGCCCTTAAAGACGGTGGTATCGCTGCACCGATAGGTGTAAGGACGCCAGAGTTATTGACATTTTATATAGTAGTTAGCAAGTCAAGAAACCGTCTTTTTCTTAGGTTTTGACCTATTTTTGCCGAACTTTGCAGACCGTTAGAAAAATTGTGTATCGCATTTGATAGCATATAAGATGCCCTTAAAGACGGTGCTATCGCTGCACCGATAGGTGTAAGGACGCCAGAGTTATTGACATTTCATATAGTAGTTAGCAACTCAAGAAGGCGTCTTTATATTAGGTTTTGCCTATTTTTGCCGAACTTTGCAGACCGTTAGAAAAATTCTGTATTACATTTAATAGCTTATAAGATGCTCTTAAAGACGGTGGTATCGCTGCATCGATAAGTGTAAGGCTGCCAGTGTTGCTGACATTTTATATAGTACTTAGCAACTCCAGAAGACGTCTTTTTCTTAGGTTTTTGCCGAACTTTGCAGACCATTAGAACAATTCTGTATTGTATTTGATAGCATATAAGATGCCCTTAAAGACGGTGGTATCGCTGCACCGATAGGTGTAAGGACGCCAGAGTTATTGACATTTTATATGGTAGCTACCAACTCCAGAAGGTGTCTTTTTCTTAGGTTTTGACCTATTTTTGCCGAACTTTGCAGACCGTTAGAACAGTTCTGTATTGTATTTGATAGCATATAAGATGCCCTTAAAGACGGTGGTATCGCTGCACCGATAGATGTAAGGACGCCAGAGTTATTGACATTTTATGTGGTAGTTACCAACTGCGGAAGGTGTCTTTTTCTTAGGTTTTGACTTATTTTTGCCGAACTTTGCAGACCGTTGGAAAAATTCTGTATTGCATTTGATAGCATATAAGATGCCCTTAAAGACGGTGGTATCGCTGCACCGATTGGTGTAAGGACGCCAGAGTTATTGACATTTTATATGGTAGTTACCAACTCCAGAAGGTGTCTTTTTCTTAGGTTTTGACATATTTTTGGCGAACTTTGCAGACCGTTAGAAAAATTCTGTATTGTATTTGATAGCATATAAGATGCCCTTAAAGACGGTTGTATCGCTGCATCGATAGGTCTAAGGGCGACAGAGTTATTGACATTTTATATAGTAGTTAGCAAGTCAAGAAACCGTCTTTTTCTTAGGTTTTGACCTATTTTTGCCGAACTTTGCAGACCGTTAGAAAAATTGTGTATCGCATTTGATAGCATATAAGATGCCCTTAAAGGCGGTGCTATCGCTGCACCGATAGGTGTAAGGACGCCAGAGTTATTGACATTTTATATAGTAGTTACCAACTCCAGAAGGTGTCTTTTTCTTAGGTTTTGACCTATTTTTGGCGAACTTTGCAGACCGTTAGAAAAATTCTGTATTGCATTTAATAGCTTATAAGATGCTCTTAAAGACGGTGGTATCGCTGCATCGATAAGTGTAAGGCTGCCAGTGTTGCTGACATTTTATATAGTACTTGGCAACTCCAGAAGACGTCTTTTTCTTAGGTTTTTGCCTGTTTTTGCCGAACTTTGCAGACCATTAGAACAATTCTGTATTGTATTTGATAGCATATAAGATGCCCTTAAAGACGGTGGTATCGCTGCACCGATAGGTGTAAGGACGCCAGAGTTATTGACATTTTATATGGTAGCTACCAACTCCAGAAGGTGTCTTTTTCTTAGGTTTTGACCTATTTTTGCCGAACTTTGCAGACCGTTAGAACAGTTCTGTATTGTATTTGATAGCATATAACATGCCCTTAAAGACGGTGGTATCGCTGCACCGATAGATGTAAGGACGCCAGAGTTATTGACATTTTATGTGGTAGTTACCAACTCCAGAAGGTGTCTTTTCTTAGATTTTGACCTATTTTTGCCGAACTTTGCAGACCGTTAGAACAATTCTGTATTGCATTTGATAGCATATAAGATGCCCTTAAAGACGGTGGTATCGCTGCACCGATAGGTGTAAGGACGCCAGAGTTATTGACATTTTATATAATAGTTACCAACTCCAGAAGGTGACTTTTTCTTAGGTTTTGACCTATTTTTGCCGAACTTTGCAGACCGTTAGAAAAATTCTGTATTGCATTTAATAGCTTATAAGATGCCCTTAAAGACGGTTGTATCGCTGCATCGATACGTCTAAGGACGACAGAGTTATTGACATTTTATATAGTAGTTAGCAAGTCAAGAAGGCGTCTTTTTCTTAGGTTTTGACCTATTTTTGCCGAACTTTGCAGACCGTTAGAAAAATTCTGTATTGCATTTGATAGCACATAAGATGCCCTTAAAGACGGTGGTATCGCTGCACCGATAGGTGTAAGGATGCCAGAGTTATTGGCATTTTATATAGTAGTTACCAACTCCAGAAGGTGTCTTTTTCTTAGGTTTTGACCTATTTTTGCCGAACTTTGCAGACCGTTAGAAAAATTGTGTATCGCATTTGATAGCATATAAGATGCCCCTAAAGACGGTGCTATCGCTGCACCCATAGGTGTAAGGACGCCAGAGTTATTGACATTTTATATAGTAGTTAGCAACTCAAGAAGGCGTCTTTATATTAGGTTTTGATCTATTTTTGCCGAACTTTGCAGACCGTTAGAAAAATTCTGTATTGCATTTAATAGCTTATAAGATGCCCTTAAAGGCGGTGGTATCGCTGCACCGTTAGGTGTAAGGATGCCAGAGTTATTGACATTTTATATAGTAGTTACCAACTCCAGAAGATGTCTTTTTCTTAGGTTTTGACCTATTTTTGCCGAACTTTGCAAACCGTTAGAAAAATTCTGTATTGCGTTTGATAGCACATAAGATGGCCTTAAAGACGGTGGTATCGTTGCACCGATAGGTTTAATGACGCCAGAGTTATTGACATTTTATATAGTAGTTACCAACTCCAGAAAGTGTCTTTTTCTTAGGTTTTGACGTATTTTTGCCGAACTTTGCAGACCGTTAGAACAATTCTGTATTGCATTTGATAGCATATAAGATGCCCTTAAAGACGGTGGTATTGCTGCACCGATAGGTGTAAGGATGCCAGAGTTATTGGCATTTTATATAGTAGTTACCAACTCCAGAAGGTGTCTTTTTCTTAGGTTTTGACCTATTTTTGCCGAACTTTGCAGACCGTTAGAAAAATTGTGTATCGCATTTGATAGCATATAAGATGCCCCTAAAGATGGTGCTATCGCTGCACCCATAGGTGTAAGGACGCCAGAGTTATTGACATTTTATATAGTAGTTAGCAACTCAAGAAGGCGTCTTTATATTAGGTTTTGATCTATTTTTGCCGAACTTTGCAGACCGTTAGAAAAATTCTGTATTGCATTTAATAGCTTATAAGATGCCCTTAAAGGCGGTGGTATCGCTGCACCGTTAGGTGTAAGGATGCCAGAGTTATTGACATTTTATATAGTAGTTACCAACTCCAGAAGATGTCTTTTTCTTAGGTTTTGACCTATTTTTGCCGAACTTTGCAGACCGTTAGAACAATTCTGTATTGCATTTGATAGCATATAAGATGCCCTTAAAGACGGTGGTATCGCTGCACCGATAGGTGTAAGGACGCCAGAGTTATTGACATTTTATATAATAGTTACCAACTCCAGAAGGTGACTTTTTCTTAGGTTTTGACCTATTTTTGCCGAACTTTGCAGACCGTTAGAAAAATTCTGTATTGCATTTAATAGCTTATAAGATGCCCTTAAAGACGGTTGTATCGCTGCATCGATAGGTCTAAGGACGACAGAGTTATTGACATTTTATATAGTAGTTAGCAAGTCAAGAAGGCGTCTTTTTCTTAGGTTTTGACCTATTTTTGCCGAACTTTGCAGACCGTTAGAAAAATTGTGAATCGCATTTGATAGCATATAAGATGCCCTTAAAGGCGGTGCTATCGCTGCACCGATAGGTGTAAGGACTCCAGATTTATTGACATTTTATATAGTAGTTAGCAACTCAAGAAGGCGTCTTTATATTAGGTTTTGCCTATTTTTGCCGAACTTTGCAGACCGTTAGAAAAATTGTGTATCGCATTTGATAGCATATAAGATGCCCTTAAAGACGGTGGTATCGCTGCACCGATAGATGTAAGGACGCCAGAGTTATTGACATTTTATATGGTAGTTACCAACTCCAGAAGGTGTCTTTTTCTTAGATTTTGACCTATTTTTGCCGAACTTTGCAGACCGTTAGAACAATTCTGTATTGCATTTGATAGCATATAAGATGCCCTTAAAGACGGTGGTATCGCTGCACCGATAGGTGTAAGGACGCCAGAGTTATTGACATTTTATATAATAGTTACCAACTCCAGAAGGTGACTTTTTCTTAGGTTTTGACCTATTTTTGCCGAACTTTGCAGACCGTTAGAACAATTCTGTATTGCATTTGATAGCATATAAGATGCCCTTAAAGACGGTGGTATCGCTGCACCGATAGGTGTAAGGACGCCAGAGTTATTGACATTTTATATAATAATTACCAACTCCAGAAGGTGTCTTTTTCTTAGGTTTTGACCTATTTTTGCCGAACTTTGCAGACCGTTAGAACAGTTCTGTATTGTATTTGATAGCATATAAGATGCCCTTAAAGACGGTGGTATCGCTGCACCGATAGATGTAAGGACGCCAGAGTTATTGACATTTTATGTGGTAGTTACCAACTGCGGAAGGTGTCTTTTTCTTAGGTTTTGACTTATTTTTCCCGAACTTTGCAGACCGTTGGAAAAATTCTGTATTGCATTTGATAGCATATAAGATGCCCTTAAAGACGGTGGTATCGCTGCACCGATTGGTGTAAGGACGCCAGAGTTATTGACATTTTATATGGTAGTTACCAACTCCAGAAGGTGTCTTTTTCTTAGGTTTTGACCTATTTTTGCCGAACTTTGCAGACCGTTAGAACAATTCTGTATTGCATTTGATAGCATATAAGATGCCCTTAAAGACGGTGGTATCGCTGCACCGATAGGTGTAAGGACGCCAGAGTTATTGACATTTTATATAATAGTTACCAACTCCAGAAGGTGACTTTTTCTTAGGTTTTGACCTATTTTTGCCGAACTTTGCAGACCGTTAGAAAAATTGTGTATCGCATTTGATAGCACATAAGATGCCCTTAAAGACGGTGGTATCGCTGCACCGATAGGTGTAAGGATGCCAGAGTTATTGGCATTTTATATAGTAGTTACCAACTCCAGAAGGTGTCTTTTTCTTAGGTTTTGACCTATTTTTGCCGAACTTTGCAGACCGTTAGAAAAATTGTGTATCGCATTTGATAGCATATAAGATGCCCCTAAAGACGGTGCTATCGCTGCACCCATAGGTGTAAGGACGCCAGAGTTATTGACATTTTATATAGTAGTTAGCAACTCAAGAAGGCGTCTTTATATTAGGTTTTGATCTATTTTTGCCGAACTTTGCAGACCGTTAGAAAAATTCTGTATTGCATTTAATAGCTTATAAGATGCCCTTAAAGGCGGTGGTATCGCTGCACCGTTAGGTGTAAGGATGCCAGAGTTATTGACATTTTATATAGTAGTTACCAACTCCAGAAGATGTCTTTTTCTTAGGTTTTGACCTATTTTTGCCGAACTTTGCAAACCGTTAGAAAAATTCTGTATTGCGTTTGATAGCACATAAGATGGCCTTAAAGACGGTGGTATCGTTGCACCGATAGGTTTAATGACGCCAGAGTTATTGACATTTTATATAGTAGTTACCAACTCCAGAAAGTGTCTTTTTCTTAGGTTTTGACCTATTTTTGCCGAACTTTGCAGACCGTTAGAACAATTCTGTATTGGATTTGATAGCATATAAGATGCCCTTAAAGACGGTGGTATTGCTGCACCGATAGGTGTAAGGATGCCAGAGTTATTGGCATTTTATATAGTAGTTACCAACTCCAGAAGGTGTCTTTTTCTTAGGTTTTGACCTATTTTTGCCGAACTTTGCAGACCGTTAGAAAAATTGTGTATCGCATTTGATAGCATATAAGATGCCCCTAAAGATGGTGCTATCGCTGCACCCATAGGTGTAAGGACGCCAGAGTTATTGACATTTTATATAGTAGTTAGCAACTCAAGAAGGCGTCTTTATATTAGGTTTTGATCTATTTTTGCCGAACTTTGCAGACCGTTAGAAAAATTCTGTATTGCATTTAATAGCTTATAAGATGCCCTTAAAGGCGGTGGTATCGCTGCACCGTTAGGTGTAAGGATGCCAGAGTTATTGACATTTTATATAGTAGTTACCAACTCCAGAAGATGTCTTTTTCTTAGGTTTTGACCTATTTTTGCCGAACTTTGCAGACCGTTAGAACAATTCTGTATTGCATTTGATAGCATATAAGATGCCCTTAAAGACGGTGGTATCGCTGGTGTAAGGACGCCAGAGTTATTGACATTTTATATAATAGTTACCAACTCCAGAAGGTGACTTTTTCTTAGGTTTTGACCTATTTTTGCCGAACTTTGCAGACCGTTAGAAAAATTCTGTATTGCGTTTGATAGCACATAAGATGGCCTTAAAGACGGTGGTATCGTTGCACCGATAGGTTTAATGACGCCAGAGTTATTGACATTTTATATAGTAGTTACCAACTCCAGAAAGTGTCTTTTTCTTAGGTTTTGACCTATTTTTGCCGAACTTTGCAGACCGTTAGAACAATTCTGTATTGGATTTGATAGCATATAAGATGCCCTTAAAGACGGTTGTATCGCTGCATCGATAGGTCTAAGGACGACAGAGTTATTGACATTTTATATAGTAGTTAGCAAGTCAAGAAGGCGTCTTTTTCTTAGGTTTTGACCTATTTTTGCCGAACTTTGCAGACCGTTAGAAAAATTGTGAATCGCATTTGATAGCATATAAGATGCCCTTAAAGGCGGTGCTATCGCTGCACCGATAGGTGTAAGGACGCCAGATTTATTGACATTTTATATAGTAGTTAGCAACTCAAGAAGGCGTCTTTATATTAGGTTTTGCCTATTTTTGCCGAACTTTGCAGACCGTTAGAAAAATTGTGTATCGCATTTGATAGCATATAAGATGCCCTTAAAGACGGTGGTATCGCTGCACCGATAGATGTAAGGACGCCAGAGTTATTGACATTTTATATGGTAGTTACCAACTCCAGAAGGTGTCTTTTTCTTAGATTTTGACCTATTTTTGCCGAACTTTGCAGACCGTTAGAACAATTCTGTATTGCATTTGATAGCATATAAGATGCCCTTAAAGACGGTGGTATCGCTGCACCGATAGGTGTAAGGACGCCAGAGTTATTGACATTTTATATAATAGTTACCAACTCCAGAAGGTGACTTTTTCTTAGGTTTTGACCTATTTTTGCCGAACTTTGCAGACCGTTAGAACAATTCTGTATTGCATTTGATAGCATATAAGATGCCCTTAAAGACGGTGGTATCGCTGCACCGATAGGTGTAAGGACGCCAGAGTTATTGACATTTTATATAATAATTACCAACTCCAGAAGGTGTCTTTTTCTTAGGTTTTGACCTATTTTTGGCGAACTTTGCAGACCGTTAGAAAAATTCTGTATTGCATTTAATAGCTTATAAGATGCTCTTAAAGACGGTGGTATCGCTGCATCGGTAAGTGTAAGGCTGCCAGTGTTGCTGACATTTTATATAGTACTTGGCAACTCCAGAAGACGTCTTTTTCTTAGGTTTTTGCCTGTTTTTGCCGAACTTTGCAGACCATTAGAACAATTCTGTATTGTATTTGATAGCATATAAGATGCCCTTAAAGACGGTGGTATCGCTGCACCGATAGGTGTAAGGACGCCAGAGTTATTGACATTTTATATGGTAGCTACCAACTCCAGAAGGTGTCTTTTTCTTAGGTTTTGACCTATTTTTGCCGAACTTTGCAGACCGTTAGAACAGTTCTGTATTGTATTTGATAGCATATAACATGCCCTTAAAGACGGTGGTATCGCTGCACCGATAGATGTAAGGACGCCAGAGTTATTGACATTTTATGTGGTAGTTACCAACTCCAGAAGGTGTCTTTTCTTAGATTTTGACCTATTTTTGCCGAACTTTGCAGACCGTTAGAACAATTCTGTATTGCATTTGATAGCATATAAGATGCCCTTAAAGACGGTGGTATCGCTGCACCGATAGGTGTAAGGACGCCAGAGTTATTGACATTTTATATAATAGTTACCAACTCCAGAAGGTGACTTTTTCTTAGGTTTTGACCTATTTTTGCCGAACTTTGCAGACCGTTAGAAAAATTCTGTATTGCATTTAATAGCTTATAAGATGCCCTTAAAGACGGTTGTATCGCTGCATCGATAGGTCTAAGGACGACAGAGTTATTGACATTTTATATAGTAGTTAGCAAGTCAAGAAGGCGTCTTTTTCTTAGGTTTTGACCTATTTTTGCCGAACTTTGCAGACCGTTAGAAAAAATCTGTATTGCATTTGATAGCACATAAGATGCCCTTAAAGACGGTGGTATCGCTGCACCGATAGGTGTAAGGATGCCAGAGTTATTGGCATTTTATATAGTAGTTACCAACTCCAGAAGGTGTCTTTTTCTTAGGTTTTGACCTATTTTTGCCGAACTTTGCAGACCGTTAGAAAAATTGTGTATCGCATTTGATAGCATATAAGATGCCCCTAAAGACGGTGCTATCGCTGCACCCATAGGTGTAAGGACGCCAGAGTTATTGACATTTTATATAGTAGTTAGCAACTCAAGAAGGCGTCTTTATATTAGGTTTTGATCTATTTTTGCCGAACTTTGCAGACCGTTAGAAAAATTCTGTATTGCATTTAATAGCTTATAAGATGCCCTTAAAGGCGGTGGTATCGCTGCACCGTTAGGTGTAAGGATGCCAGAGTTATTGACATTTTATATAGTAGTTACCAACTCCAGAAGATGTCTTTTTCTTAGGTTTTGACCTATTTTTGCCGAACTTTGCAAACCGTTAGAAAAATTCTGTATTGCGTTTGATAGCACATAAGATGGCCTTAAAGACGGTGGTATCGTTGCACCGATAGGTTTAATGACGCCAGAGTTATTGACATTTTATATAGTAGTTACCAACTCCAGAAAGTGTCTTTTTCTTAGGTTTTGACGTATTTTTGCCGAACTTTGCAGACCGTTAGAACAATTCTGTATTGCATTTGATAGCATATAAGATGCCCTTAAAGACGGTGGTATTGCTGCACCGATAGGTGTAAGGATGCCAGAGTTATTGGCATTTTATATAGTAGTTACCAACTCCAGAAGGTGTCTTTTTCTTAGGTTTTGACCTATTTTTGCCGAACTTTGCAGACCGTTAGAAAAATTGTGTATCGCATTTGATAGCATATAAGATGCCCCTAAAGATGGTGCTATCGCTGCACCCATAGGTGTAAGGACGCCAGAGTTATTGACATTTTATATAGTAGTTAGCAACTCAAGAAGGCGTCTTTATATTAGGTTTTGATCTATTTTTGCCGAACTTTGCAGACCGTTAGAAAAATTCTGTATTGCATTTAATAGCTTATAAGATGCCCTTAAAGGCGGTGGTATCGCTGCACCGTTAGGTGTAAGGATGCCAGAGTTATTGACATTTTATATAGTAGTTACCAACTCCAGAAGATGTCTTTTTCTTAGGTTTTGACCTATTTTTGCCGAACTTTGCAGACCGTTAGAACAATTCTGTATTGCATTTGATAGCATATAAGATGCCCTTAAAGACGGTGGTATCGCTGCACCGATAGGTGTAAGGACGCCAGAGTTATTGACATTTTATATAATAGTTACCAACTCCAGAAGGTGACTTTTTCTTAGGTTTTGACCTATTTTTGCCGAACTTTGCAGACCGTTAGAAAAATTCTGTATTGCATTTAATAGCTTATAAGATGCCCTTAAAGACGGTTGTATCGCTGCATCGATAGGTCTAAGGACGACAGAGTTATTGACATTTTATATAGTAGTTAGCAAGTCAAGAAGGCGTCTTTTTCTTAGGTTTTGACCTATTTTTGCCGAACTTTGCAGACCGTTAGAAAAATTGTGAATCGCATTTGATAGCATATAAGATGCCCTTAAAGGCGGTGCTATCGCTGCACCGATAGGTGTAAGGACTCCAGATTTATTGACATTTTATATAGTAGTTAGCAACTCAAGAAGGCGTCTTTATATTAGGTTTTGCCTATTTTTGCCGAACTTTGCAGACCGTTAGAAAAATTGTGTATCGCATTTGATAGCATATAAGATGCCCTTAAAGACGGTGGTATCGCTGCACCGATAGATGTAAGGACGCCAGAGTTATTGACATTTTATATGGTAGTTACCAACTCCAGAAGGTGTCTTTTTCTTAGATTTTGACCTATTTTTGCCGAACTTTGCAGACCGTTAGAACAATTCTGTATTGCATTTGATAGCATATAAGATGCCCTTAAAGACGGTGGTATCGCTGCACCGATAGGTGTAAGGACGCCAGAGTTATTGACATTTTATATAATAGTTACCAACTCCAGAAGGTGACTTTTTCTTAGGTTTTGACCTATTTTTGCCGAACTTTGCAGACCGTTAGAACAATTCTGTATTGCATTTGATAGCATATAAGATGCCCTTAAAGACGGTGGTATCGCTGCACCGATAGGTGTAAGGACGCCAGAGTTATTGACATTTTATATAATAATTACCAACTCCAGAAGGTGTCTTTTTCTTAGGTTTTGACCTATTTTTGCCGAACTTTGCAGACCGTTAGAACAGTTCTGTATTGTATTTGATAGCATATAAGATGCCCTTAAAGACGGTGGTATCGCTGCACCGATAGATGTAAGGACGCCAGAGTTATTGACATTTTATGTGGTAGTTACCAACTGCGGAAGGTGTCTTTTTCTTAGGTTTTGACTTATTTTTCCCGAACTTTGCAGACCGTTGGAAAAATTCTGTATTGCATTTGATAGCATATAAGATGCCCTTAAAGACGGTGGTATCGCTGCACCGATTGGTGTAAGGACGCCAGAGTTATTGACATTTTATATGGTAGTTACCAACTCCAGAAGGTGTCTTTTTCTTAGGTTTTGACCTATTTTTGCCGAACTTTGCAGACCGTTAGAACAATTCTGTATTGCATTTGATAGCATATAAGATGCCCTTAAAGACGGTGGTATCGCTGCACCGATAGGTGTAAGGACGCCAGAGTTATTGACATTTTATATAATAGTTACCAACTCCAGAAGGTGACTTTTTCTTAGGTTTTGACCTATTTTTGCCGAACTTTGCAGACCGTTAGAAAATTCTGTATTGCATTTAATATCTTATAAGATGCCCTTAAAGGCGGTGGTATCGCTTAATCGATAGGTCTAAGTACGACAGAGTTATTGACATTTTATATAGTAGTTAGCAAGTCAAGAAACCGTCTTTTTCTTAGGTTTTGACCTATTTTTGCCGAACTTTGCAGACCGTTAGAACAATTCTGTATTGTATTTGATAGCATATAAGATGCCCTTAAAGACGGTGGTATCGCTGCACCGATAGATGTAAGGACGCCAGAGTTATTGACATTTTATGTGGTAGTTACCAACTGCGGAAGGTGTCTTTTTCTTAGGTTTTGACTTATTTTTGCCGAACTTTGCAGACCGTTGGAAAAATTCTGTATTGCATTTGATAGCATATAAGATGCCCTTAAAGACGGTGGTATCGCTGCATCGATAAGTGTAAGGCTGCCAGTGTTGCTGACATTTTATATAGTAGTTAGCAAGTCAAGAAGGCGTCTTTTTCTTAGGTTTTGACCTATTTTTGCCGAACTTTGCAGACCGTTAGAAAAATTGTGTATCGCATTTGATAGCATATAAGATGCCCTTAAAGACGGTGCTATCGCTGCACCGATAGGTGTAAGGACGCCAGAGTTATTGACATTTTATATACATAGTAGTTAGCAACTCAAGGAGGCGTCTTTATATTAGGTTTTGGCCTATTTTTGCCGAACTTTGCAGACCGTTAGAAAAATTCTGTATTGCATTTAATAGCTTATAAGATGCCCTTAAAGACGGTGGTATCGCTGCACCGATAGGTGTAAGGATGCCAGAGTTATTGGCATTTTATATAGTAGTTACCAACCCAAGAAGGCGTCTTTTTCTTAGGTTTTGACCTATTTTTGCCGAACTTTGCAGACCGTTTGAAAAATTCTGTATTGCATTTGATAGCATATAAGATGCCCTTAAAGACGGTGGTATCGCTGCACCGATTGGTGTAAGGACGCCAGAGTTATTGACACTTTATATGGTAGTTACCAACTCCAGAAGGTGTCTTTTTCTTAGGTTTTGACCTATTTTTGGCGAACTTTGCAGACCGTTAGAAAAATTCTGTATTGCATTTAATAGCTTATAAGATGCCCTTAAAGACGGTTGTATCGCTGCATCGATAGGTCTAAGGACGACAGAGTTATTGACATTTTATATAGTAGTTAGCAAGTCAAGAAACCGTCTTTTTCTTAGGTTTTGACCTATTTTTGCCGAACTTTGCAGACCGTTAGAAAAATTGTGTATCGCATTTGATAGCATATAAGATGCCCTTAAAGACGGTGCTATCGCTGCACCGATAGGTGTAAGGACGCCAGAGTTATTGACATTTTATATAGTAGTTACCAACTCCAGAAGGTGTCTTTTTCTTGGGTTTTGACCTATTTTTGCCGAACTTTGCAGACCGTTAGAAAAATTCTGTATTGCATTTAATACCATATAAGATGCCCTTAAAGACGGTGGTATCGCAGCACCGATATATGTAAGGACGCCAGAGTTATTGACATTTTATGTGGTAGTTACCAACTCCAGAAGGTGTCTTTTTCTTAGGTTTTGACCTATTTTTGCCGAACTTTGCAGACCGTTAGAACAATTCTGTATTGTATTTGATAGCATATAAGATGCCCTTAAAGACGGTGGTATCGCTGCACCGATAGATGTAAGGACGCCAGAGTTATTGACATTTTATGTGGTAGTTACCAACTCCAGAAGGTGTCTTTTTCTTAGATTTTGACCTATTTTTGCCGAACTTTGCAGACCGTTAGAAAAATTCTGTATTGCATTTGATAGCATATAAGATGCCCTTAAAGACGGTGGTATCGCTGCACCGATAGGTGTAAGGACGCCAGAGTTATTGACATTTTATATAATAGTTACCAACTCCAGAAGGTGACTTTTTCTTAGGTTTTGACCTATTTTTGCCGAACTTTGCAGACCGTTAGAAAAATTGTGTATCGCATTTGATAGCATATAAGATGCCCCTAAAGACGGTGCTATCGCTGCACCCATAGGTGTAAGGACGCCAGAGTTATTGACATTTTATATAGTAGTTAGCAACTCAAGAAGGCGTCTTTATATTAGGTTTTGATCTATTTTTGCCGAACTTTGCAGACCGTTAGAAAAATTCTGTATTGCATTTAATAGCTTATAAGATGCCCTTAAAGGCGGTGGTATCGCTGCACCGTTAGGTGTAAGGATGCCAGAGTTATTGACATTTTATATAGTAGTTACCAACTCCAGAAGATGTCTTTTTCTTAGGTTTTGACCTATTTTTGCCGAACTTTGCAAACCGTTAGAAAAATTCTGTATTGCGTTTGATAGCACATAAGATGGCCTTAAAGACGGTGGTATCGTTGCACCGATAGGTTTAATGACGCCAGAGTTATTGACATTTTATATAGTAGTTACCAACTCCAGAAAGTGTCTTTTTCTTAGGTTTTGACGTATTTTTGCCGAACTTTGCAGACCGTTAGAACAATTCTGTATTGCATTTGATAGCATATAAGATGCCCTTAAAGACGGTGGTATTGCTGCACCGATAGGTGTAAGGATGCCAGAGTTATTGGCATTTTATATAGTAGTTACCATCTCCAGAAGGTGTCTTTTTCTTAGGTTTTGACCTATTTTTGCCGAACTTTGCAGACCGTTAGAAAAATTGTGTATCGCATTTGATAGCATATAAGATGCCCCTAAAGATGGTGCTATCGCTGCACCCATAGGTGTAAGGACGCCAGAGTTATTGACATTTTATATAGTAGTTAGCAACTCAAGAAGGCGTCTTTATATTAGGTTTTGATCTATTTTTGCCGAACTTTGCAGACCGTTAGAAAAATTCTGTATTGCATTTAATAGCTTATAAGATGCCCTTAAAGGCGGTGGTATCGCTGCACCGTTAGGTGTAAGGATGCCAGAGTTATTGACATTTTATATAGTAGTTACCAACTCCAGAAGATGTCTTTTTCTTAGGTTTTGACCTATTTTTGCCGAACTTTGCAGACCGTTAGAACAATTCTGTATTGCATTTGATAGCATATAAGATGCCCTTAAAGACGGTGGTATCGCTGCACCGATAGGTGTAAGGACGCCAGAGTTATTGACATTTTATATAATAGTTACCAACTCCAGAAGGTGACTTTTTCTTAGGTTTTGACCTATTTTTGCCGAACTTTGCAGACCGTTAGAAAAATTCTGTATTGCATTTAATAGCTTATAAGATGCCCTTAAAGACGGTTGTATCGCTGCATCGATAGGTCTAAGGACGACAGAGTTATTGACATTTTATATAGTAGTTAGCAAGTCAAGAAGGCGTCTTTTTCTTAGGTTTTGACCTATTTTTGCCGAACTTTGCAGACCGTTAGAAAAATTGTGAATCGCATTTGATAGCATATAAGATGCCCTTAAAGGCGGTGCTATCGCTGCACCGATAGGTGTAAGGACTCCAGATTTATTGACATTTTATATAGTAGTTAGCAACTCAAGAAGGCGTCTTTATATTAGGTTTTGCCTATTTTTGCCGAACTTTGCAGACCGTTAGAAAAATTGTGTATCGCATTTGATAGCATATAAGATGCCCTTAAAGACGGTGGTATCGCTGCACCGATAGATGTAAGGACGCCAGAGTTATTGACATTTTATGTGGTAGTTACCAACTGCGGAAGGTGTCTTTTTCTTAGGTTTTGACTTATTTTTCCCGAACTTTGCAGACCGTTGGAAAAATTCTGTATTGCATTTGATAGCATATAAGATGCCCTTAAAGACGGTGGTATCGCTGCACCGATTGGTGTAAGGACGCCAGAGTTATTGACATTTTATATGGTAGTTACCAACTCCAGAAGGTGTCTTTTTCTTAGGTTTTGACCTATTTTTGCCGAACTTTGCAGACCGTTAGAACAATTCTGTATTGCATTTGATAGCATATAAGATGCCCTTAAAGACGGTGGTATCGCTGCACCGATAGGTGTAAGGACGCCAGAGTTATTGACATTTTATATAATAGTTACCAACTCCAGAAGGTGACTTTTTCTTAGGTTTTGACCTATTTTTGCCGAACTTTGCAGACCGTTAGAAAATTCTGTATTGCATTTAATATCTTATAAGATGCCCTTAAAGGCGGTGGTATCGCTTAATCGATAGGTCTAAGTACGACAGAGTTATTGACATTTTATATAGTAGTTAGCAAGTCAAGAAACCGTCTTTTTCTTAGGTTTTGACCTATTTTTGCCGAACTTTGCAGACCGTTAGAACAATTCTGTATTGTATTTGATAGCATATAAGATGCCCTTAAAGACGGTGGTATCGCTGCACCGATAGATGTAAGGACGCCAGAGTTATTGACATTTTATGTGGTAGTTACCAACTGCGGAAGGTGTCTTTTTCTTAGGTTTTGACTTATTTTTGCCGAACTTTGCAGACCGTTGGAAAAATTCTGTATTGCATTTGATAGCATATAAGATGCCCTTAAAGACGGTGGTATCGCTGCATCGATAAGTGTAAGGCTGCCAGTGTTGCTGACATTTTATATAGTAGTTAGCAAGTCAAGAAGGCGTCTTTTTCTTAGGTTTTGACCTATTTTTGCCGAACTTTGCAGACCGTTAGAAAAATTGTGTATCGCATTTGATAGCATATAAGATGCCCTTAAAGACGGTGCTATCGCTGCACCGATAGGTGTAAGGACGCCAGAGTTATTGACATTTTATATACATAGTAGTTAGCAACTCAAGGAGGCGTCTTTATATTAGGTTTTGGCCTATTTTTGCCGAACTTTGCAGACCGTTAGAAAAATTCTGTATTGCATTTAATAGCTTATAAGATGCCCTTAAAGACGGTGGTATCGCTGCACCGATAGGTGTAAGGATGCCAGAGTTATTGGCATTTTATATAGTAGTTACCAACCCAAGAAGGCGTCTTTTTCTTAGGTTTTGACCTATTTTTGCCGAACTTTGCAGACCGTTTGAAAAATTCTGTATTGCATTTGATAGCATATAAGATGCCCTTAAAGACGGTGGTATCGCTGCACCGATTGGTGTAAGGACGCCAGAGTTATTGACACTTTATATGGTAGTTACCAACTCCAGAAGGTGTCTTTTTCTTAGGTTTTGACCTATTTTTGGCGAACTTTGCAGACCGTTAGAAAAATTCTGTATTGCATTTAATAGCTTATAAGATGCCCTTAAAGACGGTTGTATCGCTGCATCGATAGGTCTAAGGACGACAGAGTTATTGACATTTTATATAGTAGTTAGCAAGTCAAGAAACCGTCTTTTTCTTAGGTTTTGACCTATTTTTGCCGAACTTTGCAGACCGTTAGAAAAATTGTGTATCGCATTTGATAGCATATAAGATGCCCTTAAAGACGGTGCTATCGCTGCACCGATAGGTGTAAGGACGCCAGAGTTATTGACATTTTATATAGTAGTTACCAACTCCAGAAGGTGTCTTTTTCTTGGGTTTTGACCTATTTTTGCCGAACTTTGCAGACCGTTAGAAAAATTCTGTATTGCATTTAATACCATATAAGATGCCCTTAAAGACGGTGGTATCGCAGCACCGATATATGTAAGGACGCCAGAGTTATTGACATTTTATGTGGTAGTTACCAACTCCAGAAGGTGTCTTTTTCTTAGGTTTTGACCTATTTTTGCCGAACTTTGCAGACCGTTAGAACAATTCTGTATTGTATTTGATAGCATATAAGATGCCCTTAAAGACGGTGGTATCGCTGCACCGATAGATGTAAGGACGCCAGAGTTATTGACATTTTATGTGGTAGTTACCAACTCCAGAAGGTGTCTTTTTCTTAGATTTTGACCTATTTTTGCCGAACTTTGCAGACCGTTAGAAAAATTCTGTATTGCATTTGATAGCATATAAGATGCCCTTAAAGACGGTGGTATCGCTGCACCGATAGGTGTAAGGACGCCAGAGTTATTGACATTTTATATAATAGTTACCAACTCCAGAAGGTGACTTTTTCTTAGGTTTTGACCTATTTTTGCCGAACTTTGCAGACCGTTAGAAAAATTCTGTATTGCATTTAATATCTTATAAGATGCCCTTAAAGGCGGTGGTATCGCCTAATCGATAGGTCTAAGTACGACAGAGTTATTGACATTTTATATAGTAGTTAGCAAGTCAAGAAACCGTCTTTTTCTTAGGTTTTGACCTATTTTTGCCGAACTTTGCAGACCGTTAGAACAATTCTGTATTGTATTTGATAGCATATAAGATGCCCTTAAAGACGGTTGTATCGCTGCATCGATAGGTCTAAGGACGACAGAGTTATTGACATTTTATATAGTAGTTAGCAAGTCAAGAAACCGTCTTTTTCTTAGGTTTTTGCCTGTTTTTGCCGAACTTTGCAGACCATTAGAACAATTCTGTATTGTATTTGATAGCATATAAGATGCCCTTAAAGACGGTTGTATCGCTGCATCGATAGCTCTAAGGACGACAGAGTTATTGACATTTTATATAGTAGTTAGCAAGTCAAGAAACCGTCTTTTTCTTAGGTTTTTGCCTGTTTTTGCCGAACTTTGCAGACCATTAGAACAATTCTGTATTGTATTTGATAGCATATAAGATGCCCTTAAAGACGGTTGTATCGCTGCATCGATAGGTCTAAGGACGACAGAGTTATTGACATTTTATATAGTAGTTAGCAAGTCAAGAAACCGTCTTTTTCTTAGGTTTTGACCTATTTTTGCCGAACTTTGCAGACCGTTAGAACAATTCTGTATTGTATTTGATAGCATATAAGATGCCCTTAAAGACGGTTGTATCGCTGCATCGATAGGTCTAAGGACGACAGAGTTATTGACATTTTATATAGTAGTTAGCAAGTCAAGAAACCGTCTTTTTCTTAGGTTTTTGCCTGTTTTTGCCGAACTTTGCAGACCATTAGAACAATTCTGTATTGTATTTGATAGCATATAAGATGCCCTTAAAGACGGTTGTATCGCTGCACCGATAGATGTAAGGACGCCAGAGTTATTGACATTTTATGTGGTAGTTACCAACTCCAGAAGGTGTCTTTTTCTTAGGTTTTGACCTATTTTTGCCGAACTTTGCAGACCGTTAGAACAATTCTGTATTGTATTTGATAGCATATAAGATGCCCTTAAAGACGGTGGTATCGCTGCACCGATAGGTGTAAGGACGCCAGAGTTATTGACATTTTATATAATAGTTACCAACTCCAGAAGGTGACTTTTTCTTAGGTTTTGACCTATTTTTGCCGAACTTTGCAGACCGTTAGAAAAATTCTGTATTGCATTTAATATCTTATAAGATGCCCTTAAAGGCGGTGGTACCGCCTAATCGATAGGTCTAAGTACGACAGAGTTATTGACATTTTATATAGTAGTTAGCAAGTCAAGAAACCGTCTTTTTCTTAGGTTTTGACCTATTTTTGCCGAACTTTGCAGACCGTTAGAACAATTCTGTATTGTATTTGATAGCATATAAGATGCCCTTAAAGACGGTTGTATCGCTGCATCGATAGGTCTAAGGACGACAGAGTTATTGACATTTTATATAGTAGTTAGCAAGTCAAGAAACCGTCTTTTTCTTAGGTTTTTGCCTGTTTTTGCCGAACTTTGCAGACCATTAGAACAATTCTGTATTGTATTTGATAGCATATAAGATGCCCTTAAAGACGGTTGTATCGCTGCATCGATAGCTCTAAGGACGACAGAGTTATTGACATTTTATATAGTAGTTAGCAAGTCAAGAAACCGTCTTTTTCTTAGGTTTTTGCCTGTTTTTGCCGAACTTTGCAGACCATTAGAACAATTCTGTATTGTATTTGATAGCATATAAGATGCCCTTAAAGACGGTTGTATCGCTGCACCGATAGATGTAAGGACGCCAGAGTTATTGACATTTTATGTGGTAGTTACCAACTCCAGAAGGTGTCTTTTTCTTAGGTTTTGACCTATTTTTGCCGAACTTTGCAGACCGTTAGAACAATTCTGTATTGTATTTGATAGCATATAAGATGCCCTTAAAGACGGTGGTATCGCTGCACCGATAGATGTAAGGACGCCAGAGTTATTGACATTTTATGTGGTAGTTACCAACTCCAGAAGGTGTCTTTTTCTTAGATTTTGACCTATTTTTGCCGAACTTTGCAGACCGTTAGAAAAATTCTGTATTGCATTTGATAGCATATAAGATGCCCTTAAAGACGGTGGTATCGCTGCACCGATAGGTGTAAGGACGCCAGAGTTATTGACATTTTATATAATAGTTACCAACTCCAGAAGGTGACTTTTTCTTAGGTTTTGACCTATTTTTGCCGAACTTTGCAGACCGTTAGAAAAATTCTGTATTGCATTTAATATCTTATAAGATGCCCTTAAAGGCGGTGGTATCGCCTAATCGATAGGTCTAAGTACGACAGAGTTATTGACATTTTATATAGTAGTTAGCAAGTCAAGAAACCGTCTTTTTCTTAGGTTTTGACCTATTTTTGCCGAACTTTGCAGACCGTTAGAACAATTCTGTATTGTATTTGATAGCATATAAGATGCCCTTAAAGACGGTTGTATCGCTGCACCGATAGGTGTAAGGACGCCAGAGTTATTGACATTTTATATAATAGTTACCAACTCCAGAAGGTGACTTTTTCTTAGGTTTTGACCTATTTTTGCCGAACTTTGCAGACCGTTAGAACAATTCTGTATTGCATTTGATAGCATATAAGATGCCCTTAAAGACGGTGGTATCGCTGCACCGATAGGTGTAAGGACGCCAGAGTTATTGACATTTTATATAATAATTACCAACTCCAGAAGGTGTCTTTTTCTTAGGTTTTGACCTATTTTTGCCGAACTTTGCAGACCGTTAGAACAGTTCTGTATTGTATTTGATAGCATATAAGATGCCCTTAAAGACGGTGGTATCGCTGCACCGATAGATGTAAGGACGCCAGAGTTATTGACATTTTATGTGGTAGTTACCAACTGCGGAAGGTGTCTTTTTCTTAGGTTTTGACTTATTTTTCCCGAACTTTGCAGACCGTTGGAAAAATTCTGTATTGCATTTGATAGCATATAAGATGCCCTTAAAGACGGTGGTATCGCTGCACCGATTGGTGTAAGGACGCCAGAGTTATTGACATTTTATATGGTAGTTACCAACTCCAGAAGGTGTCTTTTTCTTAGGTTTTGACCTATTTTTGCCGAACTTTGCAGACCGTTAGAACAATTCTGTATTGCATTTGATAGCATATAAGATGCCCTTAAAGACGGTGGTATCGCTGCACCGATAGGTGTAAGGACGCCAGAGTTATTGACATTTTATATAATAGTTACCAACTCCAGAAGGTGACTTTTTCTTAGGTTTTGACCTATTTTTGCCGAACTTTGCAGACCGTTAGAAAATTCTGTATTGCATTTAATATCTTATAAGATGCCCTTAAAGGCGGTGGTATCGCTTAATCGATAGGTCTAAGTACGACAGAGTTATTGACATTTTATATAGTAGTTAGCAAGTCAAGAAACCGTCTTTTTCTTAGGTTTTGACCTATTTTTGCCGAACTTTGCAGACCGTTAGAACAATTCTGTATTGTATTTGATAGCATATAAGATGCCCTTAAAGACGGTGGTATCGCTGCACCGATAGATGTAAGGACGCCAGAGTTATTGACATTTTATGTGGTAGTTACCAACTGCGGAAGGTGTCTTTTTCTTAGGTTTTGACTTATTTTTGCCGAACTTTGCAGACCGTTGGAAAAATTCTGTATTGCATTTGATAGCATATAAGATGCCCTTAAAGACGGTGGTATCGCTGCATCGATAAGTGTAAGGCTGCCAGTGTTGCTGACATTTTATATAGTAGTTAGCAAGTCAAGAAGGCGTCTTTTTCTTAGGTTTTGACCTATTTTTGCCGAACTTTGCAGACCGTTAGAAAAATTGTGTATCGCATTTGATAGCATATAAGATGCCCTTAAAGACGGTGCTATCGCTGCACCGATAGGTGTAAGGACGCCAGAGTTATTGACATTTTATATACATAGTAGTTAGCAACTCAAGGAGGCGTCTTTATATTAGGTTTTGGCCTATTTTTGCCGAACTTTGCAGACCGTTAGAAAAATTCTGTATTGCATTTAATAGCTTATAAGATGCCCTTAAAGACGGTGGTATCGCTGCACCGATAGGTGTAAGGATGCCAGAGTTATTGGCATTTTATATAGTAGTTACCAACCCAAGAAGGCGTCTTTTTCTTAGGTTTTGACCTATTTTTGCCGAACTTTGCAGACCGTTTGAAAAATTCTGTATTGCATTTGATAGCATATAAGATGCCCTTAAAGACGGTGGTATCGCTGCACCGATTGGTGTAAGGACGCCAGAGTTATTGACACTTTATATGGTAGTTACCAACTCCAGAAGGTGTCTTTTTCTTAGGTTTTGACCTATTTTTGGCGAACTTTGCAGACCGTTAGAAAAATTCTGTATTGCATTTAATAGCTTATAAGATGCCCTTAAAGACGGTTGTATCGCTGCATCGATAGGTCTAAGGACGACAGAGTTATTGACATTTTATATAGTAGTTAGCAAGTCAAGAAACCGTCTTTTTCTTAGGTTTTGACCTATTTTTGCCGAACTTTGCAGACCGTTAGAAAAATTGTGTATCGCATTTGATAGCATATAAGATGCCCTTAAAGACGGTGCTATCGCTGCACCGATAGGTGTAAGGACGCCAGAGTTATTGACATTTTATATAGTAGTTACCAACTCCAGAAGGTGTCTTTTTCTTGGGTTTTGACCTATTTTTGCCGAACTTTGCAGACCGTTAGAAAAATTCTGTATTGCATTTAATACCATATAAGATGCCCTTAAAGACGGTGGTATCGCAGCACCGATATATGTAAGGACGCCAGAGTTATTGACATTTTATGTGGTAGTTACCAACTCCAGAAGGTGTCTTTTTCTTAGGTTTTGACCTATTTTTGCCGAACTTTGCAGACCGTTAGAACAATTCTGTATTGTATTTGATAGCATATAAGATGCCCTTAAAGACGGTGGTATCGCTGCACCGATAGATGTAAGGACGCCAGAGTTATTGACATTTTATGTGGTAGTTACCAACTCCAGAAGGTGTCTTTTTCTTAGATTTTGACCTATTTTTGCCGAACTTTGCAGACCGTTAGAAAAATTCTGTATTGCATTTGATAGCATATAAGATGCCCTTAAAGACGGTGGTATCGCTGCACCGATAGGTGTAAGGACGCCAGAGTTATTGACATTTTATATAATAGTTACCAACTCCAGAAGGTGACTTTTTCTTAGGTTTTGACCTATTTTTGCCGAACTTTGCAGACCGTTAGAAAAATTCTGTATTGCATTTAATATCTTATAAGATGCCCTTAAAGGCGGTGGTATCGCCTAATCGATAGGTCTAAGTACGACAGAGTTATTGACATTTTATATAGTAGTTAGCAAGTCAAGAAACCGTCTTTTTCTTAGGTTTTGACCTATTTTTGCCGAACTTTGCAGACCGTTAGAACAATTCTGTATTGTATTTGATAGCATATAAGATGCCCTTAAAGACGGTTGTATCGCTGCATCGATAGGTCTAAGGACGACAGAGTTATTGACATTTTATATAGTAGTTAGCAAGTCAAGAAACCGTCTTTTTCTTAGGTTTTTGCCTGTTTTTGCCGAACTTTGCAGACCATTAGAACAATTCTGTATTGTATTTGATAGCATATAAGATGCCCTTAAAGACGGTTGTATCGCTGCATCGATAGCTCTAAGGACGACAGAGTTATTGACATTTTATATAGTAGTTAGCAAGTCAAGAAACCGTCTTTTTCTTAGGTTTTTGCCTGTTTTTGCCGAACTTTGCAGACCATTAGAACAATTCTGTATTGTATTTGATAGCATATAAGATGCCCTTAAAGACGGTTGTATCGCTGCATCGATAGGTCTAAGGACGACAGAGTTATTGACATTTTATATAGTAGTTAGCAAGTCAAGAAACCGTCTTTTTCTTAGGTTTTGACCTATTTTTGCCGAACTTTGCAGACCGTTAGAACAATTCTGTATTGTATTTGATAGCATATAAGATGCCCTTAAAGACGGTTGTATCGCTGCATCGATAGGTCTAAGGACGACAGAGTTATTGACATTTTATATAGTAGTTAGCAAGTCAAGAAACCGTCTTTTTCTTAGGTTTTTGCCTGTTTTTGCCGAACTTTGCAGACCATTAGAACAATTCTGTATTGTATTTGATAGCATATAAGATGCCCTTAAAGACGGTTGTATCGCTGCACCGATAGATGTAAGGACGCCAGAGTTATTGACATTTTATGTGGTAGTTACCAACTCCAGAAGGTGTCTTTTTCTTAGGTTTTGACCTATTTTTGCCGAACTTTGCAGACCGTTAGAACAATTCTGTATTGTATTTGATAGCATATAAGATGCCCTTAAAGACGGTGGTATCGCTGCACCGATAGGTGTAAGGACGCCAGAGTTATTGACATTTTATATAATAGTTACCAACTCCAGAAGGTGACTTTTTCTTAGGTTTTGACCTATTTTTGCCGAACTTTGCAGACCGTTAGAAAAATTCTGTATTGCATTTAATATCTTATAAGATGCCCTTAAAGGCGGTGGTACCGCCTAATCGATAGGTCTAAGTACGACAGAGTTATTGACATTTTATATAGTAGTTAGCAAGTCAAGAAACCGTCTTTTTCTTAGGTTTTGACCTATTTTTGCCGAACTTTGCAGACCGTTAGAACAATTCTGTATTGTATTTGATAGCATATAAGATGCCCTTAAAGACGGTTGTATCGCTGCATCGATAGGTCTAAGGACGACAGAGTTATTGACATTTTATATAGTAGTTAGCAAGTCAAGAAACCGTCTTTTTCTTAGGTTTTTGCCTGTTTTTGCCGAACTTTGCAGACCATTAGAACAATTCTGTATTGTATTTGATAGCATATAAGATGCCCTTAAAGACGGTTGTATCGCTGCATCGATAGCTCTAAGGACGACAGAGTTATTGACATTTTATATAGTAGTTAGCAAGTCAAGAAACCGTCTTTTTCTTAGGTTTTTGCCTGTTTTTGCCGAACTTTGCAGACCATTAGAACAATTCTGTATTGTATTTGATAGCATATAAGATGCCCTTAAAGACGGTTGTATCGCTGCATCGATAGGTCTAAGGACGACAGAGTTATTGACATTTTATATAGTAGTTAGCAAGTCAAGAAACCGTCTTTTTCTTAGGTTTTGACCTATTTTTGCCGAACTTTGCAGACCGTTAGAACAATTCTGTATTGTATTTGATAGCATATAAGATGCCCTTAAAGACGGTTGTATCGCTGCATCGATAGGTCTAAGGACGACAGAGTTATTGACATTTTATATAGTAGTTAGCAAGTCAAGAAACCGTCTTTTTCTAAGGTTTTTGCCTGTTTTTGCCGAACTTTGCAGACCATTAGAACAATTCTGTATTGTATTTGATAGCATATAAGATGCCCTTAAAGACGGTTGTATCGCTGCACCGATAGATGTAAGGACGCCAGAGTTATTGACATTTTATGTGGTAGTTACCAACTCCAGAAGGTGTCTTTTTCTTAGGTTTTGACCTATTTTTGCCGAACTTTGCAGACCGTTAGAACAATTCTGTATTGTATTTGATAGCATATAAGATGCCCTTAAAGACGGTGGTATCGCTGCACCGATAGATGTAAGGACGCCAGAGTTATTGACATTTTATGTGGTAGTTACCAACTCCAGAAGGTGTCTTTTTCTTAGATTTTGACCTATTTTTGCCGAACTTTGCAGACCGTTAGAAAAATTCTGTATTGCATTTGATAGCATATAAGATGCCCTTAAAGACGGTGGTATCGCTGCACCGATAGGTGTAAGGACGCCAGAGTTATTGACATTTTATATAATAGTTACCAACTCCAGAAGGTGACTTTTTCTTAGGTTTTGACCTATTTTTGCCGAACTTTGCAGACCGTTAGAACAATTCTGTATTGCATTTGATAGCATATAAGATGCCCTTAAAGACGGTGGTATCGCTGCACCGATAGGTGTAAGGACGCCAGAGTTATTGACATTTTATATAATAGTTACCAACTCCAGAAGGTGTCTTTTTCTTAGGTTTTGACCTATTTTTGCCGAACTTTGCAGACCGTTAGAACAGTTCTGTATTGTATTTGATAGCATATAAGATGCCCTTAAAGACGGTGGTATCGCTGCACCGATAGATGTAAGGACGCCAGAGTTATTGACATTTTATGTGGTAGTTACCAACTGCGGAAGGTGTCTTTTTCTTAGGTTTTGACTTATTTTTGCCGAACTTTGCAGACCGTTGGAAAAATTCTGTATTGCATTTGATAGCATATAAGATGCCCTTAAAGACGGTGGTATCGCTGCACCGATTGGTGTAAGGACGCCAGAGTTATTGACATTTTATATGGTAGTTACCAACTCCAGAAGGTGTCTTTTTCTTAGGTTTTGACCTATTTTTGCCGAACTTTGCAGACCGTTAGAACAATTCTGTATTGCATTTGATAGCATATAAGATGCCCTTAAAGACGGTGGTATCGCTGCACCGATAGGTGTAAGGACGCCAGAGTTATTGACATTTTATATAATAGTTACCAACTCCAGAAGGTGACTTTTTCTTAGGTTTTGACCTATTTTTGCCGAACTTTGCAGACCGTTAGAAAATTCTGTATTGCATTTAATATCTTATAAGATGCCCTTAAAGGCGGTGGTATCGCTTAATCGATAGGTCTAAGTACGACAGAGTTATTGACATTTTATATAATAGTTAGCAAGTCAAGAAACCGTCTTTTTCTTAGGTTTTGACCTATTTTTGCCGAACTTTGCAGACCGTTAGAACAATTCTGTATTGTATTTGATAGCATATAAGATGCCCTTAAAGACGGTTGTATCGCTGCATCGATAGGTCTAAGGACGACAGAGTTATTGACATTTTATATAGTAGTTAGCAAGTCAAGAAACCGTCTTTTTCTTAGGTTTTTGCCTGTTTTTGCCGAACTTTGCAGACCATTAGAACAATTCTGTATTGTATTTGATAGCATATAAGATGCCCTTAAAGACGGTTGTATCGCTGCACCGATAGATGTAAGGACGCCAGAGTTATTGACATTTTATGTGGTAGTTACCAACTCCAGAAGGTGTCTTTTTCTTAGGTTTTGACCTATTTTTGCCGAACTTTGCAGACCGTTAGAACAATTCTGTATTGTATTTGATAGCATATAAGATGCCCTTAAAGACGGTGGTATCGCTGCACCGATAGATGTAAGGACGCCAGAGTTATTGACATTTTATGTGGTAGTTACCAACTCCAGAAGGTGTCTTTTTCTTAGATTTTGACCTATTTTTGCCGAACTTTGCAGACCGTTAGAAAAATTCTGTATTGCATTTGATAGCATATAAGATGCCCTTAAAGACGGTGGTATCGCTGCACCGATAGGTGTAAGGACGCCAGAGTTATTGACATTTTATATAATAGTTACCAACTCCAGAAGGTGACCTTTTCTTAGGTTTTGACCTATTTTTGCCGAACTTTGCAGACCGTTAGAACAATTCTGTATTGCATTTGATAGCATATAAGATGCCCTTAAAGACGGTGGTATCGCTGCACCGATAGGTGTAAGGACGCCAGAGTTATTGACATTTTATATAATAGTTACCAACTCCAGAAGGTGTCTTTTTCTTAGGTTTTGACCTATTTTTGCCGAACTTTGCAGACCGTTAGAACAGTTCTGTATTGTATTTGATAGCATATAAGATGCCCTTAAAGACGGTGGTATCGCTGCACCGATAGATGTAAGGACGCCAGAGTTATTGACATTTTATGTGGTAGTTACCAACTGCGGAAGGTGTCTTTTTCTTAGGTTTTGACTTATTTTTGCCGAACTTTGCAGACCGTTGGAAAAATTCTGTATTGCATTTGATAGCATATAAGATGCCCTTAAAGACGGTGGTATCGCTGCACCGATTGGTGTAAGGACGCCAGAGTTATTGACATTTTATATGGTAGTTACCAACTCCAGAAGGTGTCTTTTTCTTAGGTTTTGACCTATTTTTGCCGAACTTTGCAGACCGTTAGAACAATTCTGTATTGCATTTGATAGCATATAAGATGCCCTTAAAGACGGTGGTATCGCTGCACCGATAGGTGTAAGGACGCCAGAGTTATTGACATTTTATATAATAGTTACCAACTCCAGAAGGTGACTTTTTCTTAGGTTTTGACCTATTTTTGCCGAACTTTGCAGACCGTTAGAAAATTCTGTATTGCATTTAATATCTTATAAGATGCCCTTAAAGGCGGTGGTATCGCTTAATCGATAGGTCTAAGTACGACAGAGTTATTGACATTTTATATAGTAGTTAGCAAGTCAAGAAACCGTCTTTTTCTTAGGTTTTGACCTATTTTTGCCGAACTTTGCAGACCGTTAGAACAATTCTGTATTGTATTTGATAGCATATAAGATGCCCTTAAAGACGGTGGTATCGCTGCACCGATAGATGTAAGGACGCCAGAGTTATTGACATTTTATGTGGTAGTTACCAACTGCGGAAGGTGTCTTTTTCTTAGGTTTTGACTTATTTTTGCCGAACTTTGCAGACCGTTGGAAAAATTCTGTATTGCATTTGATAGCATATAAGATGCCCTTAAAGACGGTGGTATCGCTGCATCGATAAGTGTAAGGCTGCCAGTGTTGCTGACATTTTATATAGTAGTTAGCAAGTCAAGAAGGCGTCTTTTTCTTAGGTTTTGACCTATTTTTGCCGAACTTTGCAGACCGTTAGAAAAATTGTGTATCGCATTTGATAGCATATAAGATGCCCTTAAAGACGGTGCTATCGCTGCACCGATAGGTGTAAGGACGCCAGAGTTATTGACATTTTATATACATAGTAGTTAGCAACTCAAGGAGGCGTCTTTATATTAGGTTTTGGCCTATTTTTGCCGAACTTTGCAGACCGTTAGAAAAATTCTGTATTGCATTTAATAGCTTATAAGATGCCCTTAAAGACGGTGGTATCGCTGCACCGATAGGTGTAAGGATGCCAGAGTTATTGGCATTTTATATAGTAGTTACCAACCCAAGAAGGCGTCTTTTTCTTAGGTTTTGACCTATTTTTGCCGAACTTTGCAGACCGTTTGAAAAATTCTGTATTGCATTTGATAGCATATAAGATGCCCTTAAAGACGGTGGTATCGCTGCACCGATTGGTGTAAGGACGCCAGAGTTATTGACACTTTATATGGTAGTTACCAACTCCAGAAGGTGTCTTTTTCTTAGGTTTTGACCTATTTTTGGCGAACTTTGCAGACCGTTAGAAAAATTCTGTATTGCATTTAATAGCTTATAAGATGCCCTTAAAGACGGTTGTATCGCTGCATCGATAGGTCTAAGGACGACAGAGTTATTGACATTTTATATAGTAGTTAGCAAGTCAAGAAACCGTCTTTTTCTTAGGTTTTGACCTATTTTTGCCGAACTTTGCAGACCGTTAGAAAAATTGTGTATCGCATTTGATAGCATATAAGATGCCCTTAAAGACGGTGCTATCGCTGCACCGATAGGTGTAAGGACGCCAGAGTTATTGACATTTTATATAGTAGTTACCAACTCCAGAAGGTGTCTTTTTCTTGGGTTTTGACCTATTTTTGCCGAACTTTGCAGACCGTTAGAACAATTCTGTATTGTATTTGATAGCATATAAGATGCCCTTAAAGACGGTGGTATCGCTGCACCGATAGATGTAAGGACGCCAGAGTTATTGACATTTTATGTGGTAGTTACCGACTGCGGAAGGTGTCTTTTTCTTAGGTTTTGACTTATTTTTGCCGAACTTTGCAGACCGTTGGAAAAATTCTGTATTGCATTTGATAGCATATAAGATGCCCTTAAAGACGGTGGTATCGCTGCATCGATAAGTGTAAGGCTGCCAGTGTTGCTGACATTTTATATAGTAGTTAGCAAGTCAAGAAGGCGTCTTTTTCTTAGGTTTTGACCTATTTTTGCCGAACTTTGCAGACCGTTAGAAAAATTGTGTATCGCATTTGATAGCATATAAGATGCCCTTAAAGACGGTGCTATCGCTGCACCGATAGGTGTAAGGACGCCAGAGTTATTGACATTTTATATACATAGTAGTTAGCAACTCAAGGAATCGTCTTTATATTAGGTTTTGGCCTATTTTTGCCGAACTTTGCAGACCGTTAGAAAAATTCTGTATTGCATTTAATAGCTTATAAAATGCCCTTAAAGACGGTGGTATCGCTGCACCGATAGGTGTAAGGACGCCAGAGTTATTGACATTTTATGTGGTAGTTACCAACTCCAGAAGGTGTCTTTTTCTTAGATTTTGACCTATTTTTGCCGAACTTTGCAGACCGTTAGAACAATTGTGTATCGCATTTGATAGCATACAAGATGCCCTTAAAGATGGTGGTATCGCTGCATCGATAGGTCTAGGGACGACAGAGTTATTGACATTTTATATAGTAGTTAGCAAGTCAAGAAACCGTCTTTTTCTTAGGTTTTTGCCTGTTTTTGCTGAACTTTGCAGACCATTAGAACAATTCTGTATTGTATTTGATAGCATATAAGATGCCCTTAAAGACGGTTGTATCGCTGCATCGATAGGTCTAAGGACGACAGAGTTATTGACATTTTATATAGTAGTTAGCAAGTCAAGAAACCGTCTTCTTCTTAGGTTTTGACCTATTTTTGCCGAACTTTGCAGACCGTTAGAAAAATTGTGTATCGCATTTGATAGCATATAAGATGCCCTTAAAGACGGTGCTATCGCTGCACCGATAGGTGTAAGGACGCCAGAGTTATTGACATTTTATATAGTAGTTACCAACTCCAGAAGGTGTCTTTTTCTTAGGTTTTGACCTATTTTTGGCGAACTTTGCAGACCGTTAGAAAATTTCTGTATTGCATTTAATAGCTTATAAGACGCCCTTAAAGACGGTTGTATCGCTGCATCGATAGGTCTAAGGACGCCAGAGTTATTGACATTTTATATGGTAGTTACCAACTCCAGAAGGTGTCTTTTTCTTAGGTTTTGACCTATTTTTGCCGAACTTTGCAGACCGTTAGAACAATTCTGTATTGTATTTG
Source organism: Merodon equestris (assembly GCA_958301585.1). Lineage (NCBI taxonomy): Eukaryota > Metazoa > Arthropoda > Insecta > Diptera > Syrphidae > Merodon > Merodon equestris. The sequence continues at coordinate 75,114,039 of OY284416.1, read as the reverse complement.
ATAGCATATAAGATGCCCTTAAAGACGGTGGTATCGCTGCACCGATAGATGTAAGGACGCCAGAGTTATTGACATTTTATATAGTAGTTAGCAACTCAAGAAGGCGTCTTTATATTAGGTTTTGGCCTATTTTTGCCGAACTTTGCAGACCGTTAGAAAAATTCTGTATTGCATTTAATAGCTTATAAGATGCCCTTAAAGACGGTGGTATCGCTGCACCGATAGGTGTAAGGATGCCAGAGTTATTGGCATTTTATATAGTAGTTACCAACCCAAGAAGGCGTCTTTTTCTTAGGTTTTGACCTATTTTTGCCGAACTTTGCAGACCGTTTGAAAAATTCTGTATTGCATTTGATAGCATATAAGATGCCCTTAAAGACGGTGGTATCGCTGCACCGATTGGTGTAAGGACGCCAGAGTTATTGACACTTTATATGGTAGTTACCAACTCCAGAAGGTGTCTTTTTCTTAGGTTTTGACCTATTTTTGGCGAACTTTGCAGACCGTTAGAAAAATTCTGTATTGCATTTAATAGCTTATAAGATGCCCTTAAAGACGGTTGTATCGCTGCATCGATAGGTCTAAGGACGACAGAGTTATTGACATTTTATATAGTAGTTAGCAACTCAAGAAACCGTCTTTTTCTTAGGTTTTGACCTATTTTTGCCGAACTTTGCAGACCGTTAGAAAAATTGTGTACCGCATTTGATAGCATATAAGATGCCCTTAAAGACGGTGCTTTCGCTGCACCGATAGGTGTAAGGACGCCAGAGTTATTGACATTTTATATAGTAGTTAGCAACTCAAGAAGGCGTCTTTATATTAGGTTTTGCCTATTTTTGCCGAACTTTGCAGACGGTTAGAAAAATTCTGTATTGCATTTAATAGCTTATAAGATGCTCTTAAAGACGGTGGTATCGCTGCATCGATAAGTGTAAGGCTGCCAGTGTTGCTGACATTTTATATAGTACTTAGCAACTCCAGAAGACGTCTTTTTCTTAGGTTTTTGCCTGTTTTTGCCGAACTTTGCAGACCATTAGAACAATTCTGTATTGTATTTGATAGCATATAAGATGCCCTTAAAGACGGTGGTATCGCTGCACCGATAGGTGTAAGGACGCCAGAGTTATTGACATTTTATATGGTAGCTACCAACTCCAGAAGGTGTCTTTTTCTTAGGTTTTGACCTATTTTTGCCGAACTTTGCAGACCGTTAGAACAATTCTGTATTGCATTTGATAGCATATAAGATGCCCTTAAAGACGGTGGTATCGCTGCACCGATAGGTGTAAGGACGCCAGAGTTATTGACATTTTATATGACAGTTACCAACTCCAGAAGGTGTCTTTTTCTTAGGTTTTGACCTATTTTTGCCGAACTTAGCAGACCGTTAGAACAATTCTGTATTGTATTTGATAGCATATAAGATGCCCTTAAAGACGGTGGTATCGCTGCACCGATAGGTGTAAGGATGCCAGAGTTATTGGCATTTTATATAGTAGTTACCAACCCAAGAAGGCGTCTTTTTCTTAGGTTTTGACCTATTTTTGCCGAACTTTGCAGACCGTTTGAAAAATTCTGTATTGCATTTGATAGCATATAAGATGCCCTTAAAGACGGTGGTATCGCTGCACCGATTGGTGTAAGGACGCCAGAGTTATTGACACTTTATATGGTAGTTACCAACTCCAGAAGGTGTCTTTTTCTTAGGTTTTGACCTATTTTTGGCGAACTTTGCAGACCGTTAGAAAAATTCTGTATTGCATTTAATAGCTTATAAGATGCCCTTAAAGACGGTTGTATCGCTGCATCGATAGGTCTAAGGACGACAGAGTTATTGACATTTTATATAGTAGTTAGCAACTCAAGAAACCGTCTTTTTCTTAGGTTTTGACCTATTTTTGCCGAACTTTGCAGACCGTTAGAAAAATTGTGTATCGCATTTGATAGCATATAAGATGCCCTTAAAGACGGTGCTATCGCTGCACCGATAGGTGTAAGGACGCCAGAGTTATTGACATTTTATATAGTAGTTAGCAACTCAAGAAGGCGTCTTTATATTAGGTTTTGCCTATTTTTGCCGAACTTTGCAGACCGTTAGAAAAATTCTGTATTGCATTTAATAGCTTATAAGATGCTCTTAAAGACGGTGGTATCGCTGCATCGATAAGTGTAAGGCTGCCAGTGTTGCTGACATTTTATATAGTACTTAGCAACTCCAGAAGACGTCTTTTTCTTAGGTTTTTGCCTGTTTTTGCCGAACTTTGCAGACCATTAGAACAATTCTGTATTGTATTTGATAGCATATAAGATGCCCTTAAAGACGGTGGTATCGCTGCACCGATAGGTGTAAGGACGCCAGAGTTATTGACATTTTATATGGTAGCTACCAACTCCAGAAGGTGTCTTTTTCTTAGGTTTTGACCTATTTTTGCCGAACTTTGCAGACCGTTAGAACAATTCTGTATTGCATTTGATAGCATATAAGATGCCCTTAAAGACGGTGGTATCGCTGCACCGATAGGTGTAAGGACGCCAGAGTTATTGACATTTTATATGACAGTTACCAACGCCAGAAGGTGTCTTTTTCTTAGGTTTTGACCTATTTTTGCCGAACTTAGCAGACCGTTAGAACAATTCTGTATTGTATTTGATAGCATATAAGATGCCCTTAAAGACGGTCGTATCGCTGCACCGATAGATGTAAGGACGCCAGAGTTATTGACATTTTATGTGGTAGTTACCAACTACAGAAGGTGTCTTTTTCTTAGATTTTGACCTATTTTTGCCGAACTTTGCAGACCGTTAGAACAATTCTGTATTGCATTTGATAGCATATAAGATGCCCTTAAAGACGGTGGTATCGCTGCACCGATAGGTGTAAGGACGCCAGAGTTATTGACATTTTATATAATAGTTACCAACTCCAGAAGGTGACTTTTTCTTAGGTTTTGACCTATTTTTGCCGAACTTTGCAGACCGTTAGAAAAATTCTGTATTGCATTTAATATCTTATAAGATGCCCTTAAAGGCGGTGGTATCGCTTAATCGATAGGTCTAAGTACGACAGAGTTATTGACATTTTATATAGTAGTTAGCAAGTCAAGAAACCGTCTTTTTCTTAGGTTTTGACCTATTTTTGCCGAACTTTGCAGACCGTTAGAAAAATTGTGAATCGCATTTGATAGCATATAAGATGCCCTTAAAGGCGGTGCTATCGCTGCACCGATAGGTGTAAGGACGCCAGATTTATTGACATTTTATATAGTAGTTAGCAACTCAAGAAGGCGTCTTTATATTAGGTTTTGCCTATTTTTGCCGAACTTTGCAGACCGTTAGAAAAATTCTGTATTGCATTTAATAGCTTATAAAATGCTCTTAAAGACGGTGGTATCGCTGCATCGATAAGTGTAAGGCTGCCAGTGTTGCTGACATTTTATATAGTACTTAGCAACTCCAGAAGACGTCTTTTTCTTAGGTTTTTGCCTGTTTTTGCCGAACTTTGCAGACCATTAGAACAATTCTGTATTGTATTTGATAGCATATAAGATGCCCTTAAAGACGGTGGTATCGCTGCACCGATAGGTGTAAGGACGCCAGAGTTATTGACATTTTATATGGTAGCTAAAAACTCCAGAAGGTGTCTTTTTCTTAGGTTTTGACCTATTTTTGCCGAACTTTGCAGACCGTTAGAACAGTTCTGTATTGTATTTGATAGCATATAAGATGCCCTTAAAGACGGTGGTATCGCTGCACCGATAGATGTAAGGACGCCAGAGTTATTGACATTTTATGTGGTAGTTACCAACTGCGGAAGGTGTCTTTTTCTTAGGTTTTGACTTATTTTTGCCGAACTTTGCAGACCGTTGGAAAAATTCTGTATTGCATTTGATAGCATATAAGATGCCCTTAAAGACGGTGGTATCGCTGCACCGATAGGTGTAAGGACGCCAGAGTTATTGACATTTTATATAATAGTTACCAACTCCAGAAGGTGACTTTTTCTTAGGTTTTGACCTATTTTTGCCGAACTTTGCAGACCGTTAGAAAAATTCTGTATTGCATTTAATATCTTATAAGATGCCCTTAAAGGCGGTGGTATCGCTGCATCGATAGGTCTAAGGACGACAGAGTTATTGACATTTTATATAGTAGTTAGCAAGTCAAGAAGGCGTCTTTTTCTTAGGTTTTGACCTATTTTTGCCGAACTTTGCAGACCGTTAGAAAAATTGTGTATCGCATTTGATAGCATATAAGATGCCCTTAAAGACGGTGCTATCGCTGCACCAATAGGTGTAAGGACGCCAGAGTTATTGACATTTTATATAGTAGTTAGCAACTCAAGAAGGCGTCTTTATATTAGGTTTTGGCCTATTTTTGCCGAACTTTGCAGACCGTTAGAAAAATTCTGTATTGCATTTAATAGCTTATAAGATGCCCTTAAAGACGGTGGTATCGCTGCACCGATTGGTGTAAGGCTGCCAGTGTTGCTGACATTTTATATAGTACTTAGCAACTCCAGAAGACGTCTTTTTCTTAGGTTTTTGCCTGTTTTTGCCGAACTTTGCAGACCGTTAGAAAAATTGTGTATCGCATTTGATAGCATATAAGATGCCCTTAAAGACGGTGCTATCGCTGCACCGATAGGTGTAAGGACGCCAGAGTTATTGACATTTTATATAGTAGTTACCAACTCCAGAAGGTGTCTTTTTCTTAGGTTTTGACCTATTTTTGCCGAACTTTGCAGACCGTTAGAACAATTCTGTATTGCATTTGATAGCATATAAGATGCCCTTAAAGACGGTTGTATCGCTGCACCGATAGATGTAAGGACGCCAGAGTTATTGACATTTTATGTGGTAGTTACCAACTCCAGAAGGTGTCTTTTTCTTAGGTTTTGACCTATTTTTGCCGAACTTTGCAGACCGTTAGAACAATTCTGTATTGTATTTGATAGCATATAAGATGCCCTTAAAGACGGTGGTATCGCTGCACCGATAGATGTAAGGACGCCAGAGTTATTGACATTTTATGTGGTAGTTACCAACTGCGGAAGGTGTCTTTTTCTTAGGTTTTGACTTATTTTTGCCGAACTTTGCAGACCGTTGGAAAAATTCTGTATTGCATTTGATAGCATATAAGATGCCCTTAAAGACGGTGGTATCGCTGCACCGATTGGTGTAAGGACGCCAGAGTTATTGACATTTTATATGGTAGTTACCAACTCCAGAAGGTGTCTTTTTCTTAGGTTTTGACCTATTTTTGGCGAACTTTGCAGACCGTTAGAAAAATTCTGTATTGTATTTGATAGCATATAAGATGCCCTTAAAGACGGTTGTATCGCTGCATCGATAGGTCTAAGGGCGACAGAGTTATTGACATTTTATATAGTAGTTAGCAAGTCAAGAAACCGTCTTTTTCTTAGGTTTTGACCTATTTTTGCCGAACTTTGCAGACCGTTAGAAAAATTGTGTATCGCATTTGATAGCATATAAGATGCCCTTAAAGACGGTGCTATCGCTGCACCGATAGGTGTAAGGACGCCAGAGTTATTGACATTTTATATAGTAGTTACCAACTCCAGAAGGTGTCTTTTTCTTAGGTTTTGACCTATTTTTGGCGAACTTTGCAGACCGTTAGAAAAATTCTGTATTGCATTTAATAGTTTATAAGATGCTCTTAAAGACGGTGGTATCGCTGCATCGATAAGTGTAAGGCTGCCAGTGTTGCTGACATTTTATATAGTACTTAGCAACTCCAGAAGACGTCTTTTTCTTAGGTTTTTGCCTGTTTTGCCGTTAGAACAATTCTGTATTGTATTTGATAGCATATAAGATGCCCTTAAAGACGGTGGTATCGCTGCACCGATAGGTGTAAGGACGCCAGAGTTATTGACATTTTATATAGTAGTTAGCAAGTCAAGAAACCGTCTTTTTCTTAGGTTTTGACCTATTTTTGCCGAACTTTGCAGACCGTTAGAAAAATTGTGTATCGCATTTGATAGCATATAAGATGCCCTTAAAGACGGTGCTATCGCTGCACCGATAGGTGTAAGGACGCCAGAGTTATTGACATTTCATATAGTAGTTAGCAACTCAAGAAGGCGTCTTTATATTAGGTTTTGCCTATTTTTGCCGAACTTTGCAGACCGTTAGAAAAATTCTGTATTACATTTAATAGCTTATAAGATGCTCTTAAAGACGGTGGTATCGCTGCATCGATAAGTGTAAGGCTGCCAGTGTTGCTGACATTTTATATAGTACTTAGCAACTCCAGAAGACGTCTTTTTCTTAGGTTTTTGCCGAACTTTGCAGACCATTAGAACAATTCTGTATTGTATTTGATAGCATATAAGATGCCCTTAAAGACGGTGGTATCGCTGCACCGATAGGTGTAAGGACGCCAGAGTTATTGACATTTTATATGGTAGCTACCAACTCCAGAAGGTGTCTTTTTCTTAGGTTTTGACCTATTTTTGCCGAACTTTGCAGACCGTTAGAACAGTTCTGTATTGTATTTGATAGCATATAAGATGCCCTTAAAGACGGTGGTATCGCTGCACCGATAGATGTAAGGACGCCAGAGTTATTGACATTTTATGTGGTAGTTACCAACTGCGGAAGGTGTCTTTTTCTTAGGTTTTGACTTATTTTTGCCGAACTTTGCAGACCGTTGGAAAAATTCTGTATTGCATTTGATAGCATATAAGATACCCTTAAAGACGGTGGTATCGCTGCACCGATTGGTGTAAGGACGCCAGAGTTATTGACATTTTATATGGTAGTTACCAACTCCAGAAGGTGTCTTTTTCTTAGGTTTTGACCTATTTTTGGCGAACTTTGCAGACCGTTAGAAAAATTCTGTATTGTATTTGATAGCATATAAGATGCCCTTAAAGACGGTTGTATCGCTGCATCGATAGGTCTAAGGGCGACAGAGTTATTGACATTTTATATAGTAGTTAGCAAGTCAAGAAACCGTCTTTTTCTTAGGTTTTGACCTATTTTTGCCGAACTTTGCAGACCGTTAGAAAAATTGTGTATCGCATTTGATAGCATATAAGATGCCCTTAAAGACGGTGCTATCGCTGCACCGATAGGTGTAAGGACGCCAGAGTTATTGACATTTTATATAGTAGTTACCAACTCCAGAAGGTGTCTTTTTCTTAGGTTTTGACCTATTTTTGGCGAACTTTGCAGACCGTTAGAAAAATTCTGTATTGCATTTAATAGCTTATAAGATGCTCTTAAAGACGGTGGTATCGCTGCATCGATAAGTGTAAGGCTGCCAGTGTTGCTGACATTTTATATAGTACTTAGCAACTCCAGAAGACGTCTTTTTCTTAGGTTTTTGCCTGTTTTTGCCGAACTTTGCAGACCATTAGAACAATTCTGTATTGTATTTGATAGCATATAAGATGCCCTTAAAGACGGTGGTATCGCTGCACCGATAGGTGTAAGGACGCCAGAGTTATTGACATTTTATATGGTAGCTACCAACTCCAGAAGGTGTCTTTTTCTTAGGTTTTGACCTATTTTTGCCGAACTTTGCAGACCGTTAGAACAGTTCTGTATTGTATTTGATAGCATATAACATGCCCTTAAAGACGGTGGTATCGCTGCACCGATAGATGTAAGGACGCCAGAGTTATTGACATTTTATGTGGTAGTTACCAACTCCAGAAGGTGTCTTTTCTTAGATTTTGACCTATTTTTGCCGAACTTTGCAGACCGTTAGAACAATTCTGTATTGCATTTGATAGCATATAAGATGCCCTTAAAGACGGTGGTATCGCTGCACCGATAGGTGTAAGGACGCCAGAGTTATTGACATTTTATATAATAGTTACCAACTCCAGAAGGTGACTTTTTCTTAGGTTTTGACCTATTTTTGCCGAACTTTGCAGACCGTTAGAAAAATTCTGTATTGCATTTAATAGCTTATAAGATGCCCTTAAAGACGGTTGTATCGCTGCATCGATAGGTCTAAGGACGACAGAGTTATTGACATTTTATATAGTAGTTAGCAAGTCAAGAAGGCGTCTTTTTCTTAGGTTTTGACCTATTTTTGCCGAACTTTGCAGACCGTTAGAAAAATTCTGTATTGCATTTGATAGCACATAAGATGCCCTTAAAGACGGTGGTATCGCTGCACCGATAGGTGTAAGGATGCCAGAGTTATTGGCATTTTATATAGTAGTTACCAACTCCAGAAGGTGTCTTTTTCTTAGGTTTTGACCTATTTTTGCCGAACTTTGCAGACCGTTAGAAAAATTGTGTATCGCATTTGATAGCATATAAGATGCCCCTAAAGACGGTGCTATCGCTGCACCCATAGGTGTAAGGACGCCAGAGTTATTGACATTTTATATAGTAGTTAGCAACTCAAGAAGGCGTCTTTATATTAGGTTTTGATCTATTTTTGCCGAACTTTGCAGACCGTTAGAAAAATTCTGTATTGCATTTAATAGCTTATAAGATGCCCTTAAAGGCGGTGGTATCGCTGCACCGTTAGGTGTAAGGATGCCAGAGTTATTGACATTTTATATAGTAGTTACCAACTCCAGAAGATGTCTTTTTCTTAGGTTTTGACCTATTTTTGCCGAACTTTGCAAACCGTTAGAAAAATTCTGCATTGCGTTTGATAGCACATAACATGGCCTTAAAGACGGTGGTATCGTTGCACCGATAGGTTTAATGACGCCAGAGTTATTGACATTTTATATAGTAGTTACCAACTCCAGAAAGTGTCTTTTTCTTAGGTTTTGACCTATTTTTGCCGAACTTTGCAGACCGTTAGAACAATTCTGTATTGCATTTGATAGCATATAAGATGCCCTTAAAGACGGTGGTATTGCTGCACCCATAGGTGTAAGGACGCCAGAGTTATTGACATTTTATATAGTAGTTAGCAACTCAAGAAGGCGTCTTTATATTAGGTTTTGATCTATTTTTGCCGAACTTTGCAGACCGTTAGAAAAATTCTGTATTGCATTTAATAGCTTATAAGATGCCCTTAAAGGCGGTGGTATCGCTGCACCGTTAGGTGTAAGGATGCCAGAGTTATTGACATTTTATATAGTAGTTACCAACTCCAGAAGATGTCTTTTTCTTAGGTTTTGACCTATTTTTGCCGAACTTTGCAGACCGTTAGAACAATTCTGTATTGCATTTGATAGCATATAAGATGCCCTTAAAGACGGTGGTATCGCTGCACCGATAGGTGTAAGGACGCCAGAGTTATTGACATTTTATATAATAGTTACCAACTCCAGAAGGTGACTTTTTCTTAGGTTTTGACCTATTTTTTCCGAACTTTGCAGACCGTTAGAAAAATTCTGTATTGCATTTAATAGCTTATAAGATGCCCTTAAAGACGGTTGTATCGCTGCATCGATAGGTCTAAGGACGACAGAGTTATTGACATTTTATATAGTAGTTAGCAAGTCAAGAAGGCGTCTTTTTCTTAGGTTTTGACCTATTTTTGCCGAACTTTGCAGACCGTTAGAAAAATTCTGTATTGCATTTGATAGCATATAAGATGCCCTTAAAGACGGTGGTATCGCTGCACCGATAGGTGTAAGGATGCCAGAGTTATTGGCATTTTATATAGTAGTTACCAACTCCAGAAGGTGTCTTTTTCTTAGGTTTTGACCTATTTTTGCCGAACTTTGCAGACCGTTAGAAAAATTGTGTATCGCATTTGATAGCATATAAGATGCCCCTAAAGACGGTGCTATCGCTGCACCCATAGGTGTAAGGACGCCAGAGTTATTGACATTTTATATAGTAGTTAGCAACTCAAGAAGGCGTCTTTATATTAGGTTTTGATCTATTTTTGCCGAACTTTGCAGACCGTTAGAAAAATTCTGTATTGCATTTAACAGCTTATAAGATGCCCTTAAAGGCGGTGGTATCGCTGCACCGTTAGGTGTAAGGATGCCAGAGTTATAGACATTTTATATAGTAGTTACCAACTCCAGAAGATGTCTTTTTCTTAGGTTTTGACCTATTTTTGCCGAACTTTGCAAACCGTTAGAAAAATTCTGTATTGCGTTTGATAGCACATAAGATGGCCTTAAAGACGGTGGTATCGTTGCACCGATAGGTTTAATGACGCCAGAGTTATTGACATTTTATATAGTAGTTACCAACTCCAGAAAGTGTCTTTTTCTTAGGTTTTGACCTATTTTTGCCGAACTTTGCAGACCGTTAGAAAAATTCTGTATTGCATTTAATAGCTTATAAGATGCCCTTAAAGACGGTTGTATCGCTGCATCGATAGGTCTAAGGACGACAGAATTATTGACATTTTATATAGTAGTTAGCAAGTCAAGAAGGCGTCTTTTTCTTAGGTTTTGACCTATTTTTGCCGAACTTTGCAGACCGTTAGAAACATTCTGTATTGCATTTGATAGCATATAAGATGCCCTTAAAGACGGTGGTATCCCTGCACCGATAGGTGTAAGGATGCCAGAGTTATTGGTATTTTATATAGTAGTTACCAACTCCAGAAGGTGTCTTTTTCTTAGGTTTTGACCTATTTTTGCCGAACTTTGCAGAACGTTAGAAAAATTGTGTATCGCATTTGATAGCATATAAGATGCCCTTAAAGACGGTGCTATCGCTGCACCGATAGGTGTAAGGACGCCAGAGTTATTGACATTTTATATAGTAGTTAGCAACTCAAGAAGGCGTCTTTATATTAGGTTTTGACCTATTTTTGCCGAACTTTGCAGACCGTTAGAAAAATTCTGTATTGCATTTAATAGCTTATAAGATGCCCCTAAAGGCGGTGGTATCACTTCATCGATAGGTCTAAGGACGACAGAGTTATTGACATTTTATATAGTAGTTAGCAACTCAAGAAGGCGTCTTTTTCTTAGGTTTTGACCTATTTTTGCCGAACTTTGCAGACCGTTAGAAAAATTGTGTATCGCACTTGATAGCATATAAGATGCCCTTAAAGACGGTGCTATCGCTGCACCGATAGGTGTAAGGACGCCAGAGTTATTGACATTTTATATAGTAGTTACCAACTCCTGAAGGTGTCTTTTTCTTAGGTTTTGACCTATTTTTGCCGAACTTTGCAGACCGTTAGAAAAATCCTGTATTGCATTTGATAGCATATAAGATGCCCTTAAAGACGTTGGTATCGATGCACCGATAGGTGTAAGGACGCCAGAGTTATTGACATTTTATATGGTAGTTACCAACTCCAGAAGGTGTCTTTTTCTTAGGTTTTGACCTATTTTTGCCGAACTTTGCAGACCGTTAGAAAAATTGTGTATCGCATTTGATAGCATATAAGATGCCCCTAAAGACGGTGCTATCGCTGCACCCATAGGTGTAAGGACGCCAGAGTTATTGACATTTTATATAGTAGTTAGCAACTCAAGAAGGCGTCTTTATATTAGGTTTTGATCTATTTTTGCCGAACTTTGCAGACCGTTAGAAAAATTCTGTATTGCATTTAATAGCTTATAAGATGCCCTTAAAGGCGGTGGTATCGCTGCACCGTTAGGTGTAAGGATGCCAGAGTTATTGACATTTTATATAGTAGTTACCAACTCCAGAAGATGTCTTTTTCTTAGGTTTTGACCTATTTTTGCCGAACTTTGCAAACCGTTAGAAAAATTCTGTATTGCGTTTGATAGCACATAAGATGGCCTTAAAGACGGTGGTATCGTTGCACCGATAGGTTTAATGACGCCAGAGTTATTGACATTTTATATAGTAGTTACCAACTCCAGAAAGTGTCTTTTTCTTAGGTTTTGACCTATTTTTGCCGAACTTTGCAGACCGTTAGAACAATTCTGTATTGCATTTGATAGCATATAAGATGCCCTTAAAGACGGTGGTATTGCTGCACCCATAGGTGTAAGGACGCCAGAGTTATTGACATTTTATATAGTAGTTAGCAACTCAAGAAGGCGTCTTTATATTAGGTTTTGAACTATTTTTGCCGAACTTTGCAGACCGTTAGAAAAATTCTGTATTGCATTTAATAGCTTATAAGATGCCCTTAAAGGCGGTGGTATCGCTGCACCGTTAGGTGTAAGGATGCCAGAGTTATTGACATTTTATATAGTAGTTACCAACTCCAGAAGATGTCTTTTTCTTAGGTTTTGACCTATTTTTGCCGAACTTTGCAGACCGTTAGAACAATTCTGTATTGCATTTGATAGCATATAAGATGCCCTTAAAGACGGTGGTATCGCTGCACCGATAGGTGTAAGGACGCCAGAGTTATTGACATTTTATATAATAGTTACCAACTCCAGAAGGTGACTTTTTCTTAGGTTTTGACCTATTTTTGCCGAACTTTGCAGACCGTTAGAAAAATTCTGTATTGCATTTAATAGCTTATAAGATGCCCTTAAAGACGGTTGTATCGCTGCATCGATAGGTCTAAGGACGACAGAGTTATTGACATTTTATATAGTAGTTAGCAAGTCAAGAAGGCGTCTTTTTCTTAGGTTTTGACCTATTTTTGCCGAACTTTGCAGACCGTTAGTAAAATTCTGTATTGCATTTGATAGCATATAAGATGCCCTTAAAGACGGTGGTATCGCTGCACCGATAGGTGTAAGGATGCCAGAGTTATTGGCATTTTATATAGTAGTTACCAACTCCAGAAGGTGTCTTTTTCTTAGGTTTTGACCTATTTTTGCCGAACTTTGCAGACCGTTAGAAAAATTGTGTATCGCATTTGATAGCATATAAGATGCCCCTAAAGACGGTGCTATCGCTGCACCCATAGGTGTAAGGACGCCAGAGTTATTGACATTTTATATAGTAGTTAGCAACTCAAGAAGGCGTCTTTATATTAGGTTTTGATCTATTTTTGCCGAACTTTGCAGACCGTTAGAAAAATTCTGTATTGCATTTAACAGCTTATAAGATGCCCTTAAAGGCGGTGGTATCGCTGCACCGTTAGGTGTAAGGATGCCAGAGTTATAGACATTTTATATAGTAGTTACCAACTCCAGAAGATGTCTTTTTCTTAGGTTTTGACCTATTTTTGCCGAACTTTGCAAACCGTTAGAAAAATTCTGTATTGCGTTTGATAGCACATAAGATGGCCTTAAAGACGGTGGTATCGTTGCACCGATAGGTTTAATGACGCCAGAGTTATTGACATTTTATATAGTAGTTACCAACTCCAGAAAGTGTCTTTTTCTTAGGTTTTGACCTATTTTTGCCGAACTTTGCAGACCGTTAGAAAAATTCTGTATTGCATTTAATAGCTTATAAGATGCCCTTAAAGACGGTTGTATCGCTGCATCGATAGGTCTAAGGACGACAGAATTATTGACATTTTATATAGTAGTTAGCAAGTCAAGAAGGCGTCTTTTTCTTAGGTTTTGACCTATTTTTGCCGAACTTTGCAGACCGTTAGAAACATTCTGTATTGCATTTGATAGCATATAAGATGCCCTTAAAGACGGTGGTATCCCTGCACCGATAGGTGTAAGGATGCCAGAGTTATTGGTATTTTATATAGTAGTTACCAACTCCAGAAGGTGTCTTTTTCTTAGGTTTTGACCTATTTTTGCCGAACTTTGCAGACCGTTAGAAAAATTGTGTATCGCATTTGATAGCATATAAGATGCCCTTAAAGACGGTGCTATCGCTGCACCGATAGGTGTAAGGACGCCAGAGTTATTGACATTTTATATAGTAGTTAGCAACTCAAGAAGGCGTCTTTATATTAGGTTTTGACCTATTTTTGCCGAACTTTGCAGACCGTTAGAAAAATTCTGTATTGCATTTAATAGCTTATAAGATGCCCTTAAAGGCGGTGGTATCACTTCATCGATAGGTCTAAGGACGACAGAGTTATTGACATTTTATATAGTAGTTAGCAACTCAAGAAGGCGTCTTTTTCTTAGGTTTTGACCTATTTTTGCCGAACTTTGCAGACCGTTAGAAAAATTGTGTATCGCACTTGATAGCATATAAGATGCCCTTAAAGACGGGGCTATCGCTGCACCGATAGGTGTAAGGACGCCAGAGTTATTGACATTTTATATAGTAGTTACCAACTCCTGAAGGTGTCTTTTTCTTAGGTTTTGACCTATTTTTGCCGAACTTTGCAGACCGTTAGAAAAATTCTGTATTGCATTTGATAGCATATAAGATGCCCTTAAAGACGTTGGTATCGATGCACCGATAGGTGTAAGGACGCCAGAGTTATTGACATTTTATATGGTAGTTACCAACTCCAGAAGGTGTCTTTTTCTTAGGTTTTGACCTATTTTTGCCGAACTTTGCAGACCGTTAGAAAAATTCTGTATTGCATTTAATAGCTTATAAGATGCCCTTAAAGATGGTTGTATCGCTGCATCGATAGGTCTGAGGACGACAGAGTTATTGCCATTTTATATAGTAGTTAGCAAGTCAAGAAGGCGTCTTTTTCTTAGGTTTTGACCTATTTTTGCCGAACTTTGCAGACCGTTAGAAAAATTCTGTATTGCATTTGATAGCATATAAGATGCCCTTAAAGACGGTGGTATCGCTGCACCGATAGGTGTAAGGATGCCAGAGTTATTGGCATTTTATATAGTAGTTACCAACTCCCGAAGGTGTCTTTTTCTTAGGTTTTGACCTATTTTTGCCGAACTTTGCAGACCGTTAGAAAAATTGTGTATCGCACTTGATAGCATATAAGATGCCCTTAAAGACGGTGCTATCGCTGCACCGATAGGTGTAAGGACGCCAGAGTTATTGACATTTTATATAGTAGTTACCAACTCCAGAAGGTGTCTTTTTCTTAGGTTTTGACCTATTTTTGCCGAACTTTGCAGACCGTTAGAAAAATTCTGTATTGCATTTGATAGCTTATAAGATGCCCTTAAAGACGGTGGTATCGCTGCATCGATAAGTGTAAGGCCGCCAGTGTTATTGACATTTTATATAGTAGTAAGCAACTCAAGAAGGCGTCTTTTTCTCAGGTTTTGACCTATTTTTGCGGACTTTGCAGACCGTTAGAAAAATTCTGTATTGCATTTGATAGCATATAAGATGCCCTTAAAGACGGTGGTATCGCTGCACCGTTAGGTGTAAGGATGCCAGAGTTATTGACATTTTATATAGTAGTTACCAACTCCAGAAGATGCCTTTTTCTTAGGTTTTGACCTATTTTTGCCGAACTTTGCAGACCGTTAGAAAAATTCTGTATTGCCTTTGATAGCATATAAGATGCCCTTAAGGACGGTGGTATCGCTGCACCGATAGGTGTAAGGACGACAGAGTTATTGACATTTTATATAGTAGTTAGCAACTCAAGAAGACGTCTTTTTCTTAGGTTTTGACCTATTTTTGCCGAACTTTGCAGACCGTTAGAAAAATTCTGTATTGCATTTGATAGCATAGTAGTTACCAACTCCAGAAGGTGTCTTTTTCTTAGGTTTTGACCTATTTTTGCCGAACTTTGCAGACCGTTAGAAAAATTCTGTATTGCATTTGATAGCATATAAGATGCCCTAAAAGATGGTGGTATCGCTGCATCGATAGGTCTAAGGGCGACAGAGTTATTGACATTTTATATAGTAGTTAGCAACTCAAGAAGACGTCTTTTTCTTAGGGTTTAAACTATTTTTGCCGAACTTTGCAGACCGTTAGAAAAATTCGGTATTGCATTTAATAGCTTATTAGATGCCCTTAAAGGCGGTGGTATCGCTGCATCGATAGGTGTAAGGACGCCAAAGTTATTGACATTTTATATGGTAGTTCGCAAATCCAGAAGGTGACTTTTTCGTAGGTTTTGACCTATTTTTGCCGAATTTTGCAGACAGTTAGAAAAATTCTGTAATGCATTCAATAGCTTATAAGATGCCCTAAAAGACGGTGGTATCGCTGCATCGATAGGTCTAAGCACGTCAGAATCATTGACATTTTATATAGTAGCTAGCAGCTCCAGAAGATGTCCGTTGGTTAGGTTTTGACCTATTTTTGCCGAATTTTGCAGACAGTTATAAAAATTCTGTAATGCATTCAATAGCTTATAAGATGCCCTAAAAGACGGTGGTATCGCTGCATCGA
This sequence comes from Merodon equestris, assembly GCA_958301585.1. Lineage (NCBI taxonomy): Eukaryota > Metazoa > Arthropoda > Insecta > Diptera > Syrphidae > Merodon > Merodon equestris. The sequence continues at coordinate 75,097,993 of OY284416.1, read as the reverse complement.
TAGGTCTAAGGACGCCAGTGTTACTGACATTTTATTTTGTAGTTAACAACTTCAGAAGACGTCTTTTTCTTAGGTTTTGACCTATTTTTGCAGAACTTTACAGACCGTTAGAAAAACTCTGTATTGCATTCAATAGCCTCTAAGATGCCCTAAAAGACGTTGGCATCGTTGCATCGATAGGTCTAAGGACGACAGAATCATTGACATTTTATATAGTAGTTAGCAACTCAAGAAGATGTCTGTTTCTTAGGATTTGACCTATTTTTGCAGAATTTCGCAATCCTTTAAAGATATTCTGTATTGCATTTAATAGCTTATAAGATATCCTTAAAGACGGTGGTATCGCTGCATCGATAGGTCTAAGGACGCCAGTGTTACTGACATTTTATTTTGTAGTTAACAATTCCAGAAGACGTCTTTTTCTTAGGTTTTGACCTATTTTTGCCGAACTTTGCAGACCGTTAGAAAAATTCGGTATTGCATTCAATAGCCTCTAAGATGCCCTAAAAGACGGTGGCATCGTTGCGTCGATAGGTCTAAGGACGACAGAGTTATTGACATTTTTTATAGTAGTTAGCAACTTCAGAAGATGTCTGTTTCTTAGGTTTTGACCTATTTTTGCCGAACTTTGCAGACCGTTAGAAAAATTCTGTATTGCGTTCAGTAGCTTATAAGATGCCCTAAAAGACGGTGGTATCGCTGCATCGATAGGTCTAAGCACGTCAGAATCATTGACATTTTATATAGTAGTTAGCAACTCCAGAAGGTGTCTTTTTCTTAGGTTTTGACCTATTTTTGCCGAACTTTGCAGACCGTTAGAAAAATTCTGTATTGCATTGCCCTAAAAGACGGTGGTATCGCTGCATCGATAGGTCTAAGGACGCCAGTGTTACTGACATTTTATTTTGTAGTTAACAACTTCAGAAGACGTCTTTTTCTTAGGTTTTGACCTATTTTTGCCGAACTTTGCAGACCGTTAGAAAAATTCTGTATTGCATTTAATAGCTTATAAGATGCCCTTAAAGATGGTTGTATCGCTGCATCGATAGGTCTGAGGACGACAGAGTTATTGACATTTTATATAGTAGTTAGCAAGTCAAGAAGGCGTCTTTTTCTTAGGTTTTGACCTATTTTTGCCGAACTTTGCAGACCGTTAGAAAAATTCTGTATTGCATTCAATAGCCTCTAAGATGCCCTAAAAGACGTTGGCATCGTTGCATCGATAGGTCTAAGGACGACAGAATCATTGACATTTTATATAGTAGTTAGCAACTCAAGAAGATGTCTGTTTCTTAGGATTTGACCTATTTTTGCAGAATTTCGCAATCGTTTAAAGATATTCTGTATTGCATTTAATAGCATATAAGATGCCCTTAAAGACGTTGGTATCGCTGCATCGATAGGTCTAAGCACGTCAGAATCATTGACATTTTATATAGTAGTTAGCAACTCCAGAAGATGTCTTTTTCTTAGGTTTTGACCTATTTTTGCCGAACTTTGCAGACCGTTAGAAAAATTCTGTATTGCATTCAATAGCCTCTAAGATGCCCTTAAAGACGGTGCTATCGCTGCACCGATAGGTGTAAGGACGCCAGAGTTATTGACATTTTATATAGTAGTTAGCAACTCAAGAAGGCGTCTTTATATTAGGTTTTGACCTATTTTTGCCGAACTTTGCAGACCGTTAGAAAAATTCTGTATTGCATTTAATAGCTTATAAGATGCCCTTAAAGGCGGTGGTATCACTTCATCGATAGGTCTAAGGACGACAGAGTTATTGACATTTTATATAGTAGTTAGCAACTCAAGAAGGCGTCTTTTTCTTAGGTTTTGACCTATTTTTGCCGAACTTTGCAGACCGTTAGAAAAATTGTGTATCGCACTTGATAGCATATAAGATGCCCTTAAAGACGGTGCTATCGCTGCACCGATAGGTGTAAGGACGCCAGAGTTATTGACATTTTATATAGTAGTTACCAACTCCTGAAGGTGTCTTTTTCTTAGGTTTTGACCTATTTTTGCCGAACTTTGCAGACCGTTAGAAAAATTCTGTATTGCATTTGATAGCATATAAGATGCCCTTAAAGACGTTGGTATCGATGCACCGATAGGTGTAAGGACGCCAGAGTTATTGACATTTTATATGGTAGTTACCAACTCCAGAAGGTGTCTTTTTCTTAGGTTTTGACCTATTTTTGCCGAACTTTGCAGACCGTTAGAAAAATTCTGTATTGCATTTAATAGCTTATAAGATGCCCTTAAAGATGGTTGTATCGCTGCATCGATAGGTCTGAGGACGACAGAGCTATTGACATTTTATATAGTAGTTAGCAAGTCAAGAAGGCGTCTTTTTCTTAGGTTTTGACCTATTTTTGCCGAACTTTGCAGACCGTTAGAAAAATTCTGTATTGCATTTGATAGCATATAAGATGCCCTTAAAGACGGTGGTATCGCTGCACCGATAGGTGTAAGGATGCCAGAGTTATTGGCATTTTATATAGTAGTTACCAACTCCCGAAGGTGTCTTTTTCTTAGGTTTTGACCTATTTTTGCCGAACTTTGCAGACCGTTAGAAAAATTGTGTATCGCACTTGATAGCATATAAGATGCCATTAAAGACGGTGCTATCGCTGCACCGATAGGTGTAAGGACGCCAGAGTTATTGACATTTTATATAGTAGTTACCAACTCCAGAAGGTGTCTTTTTCTTAGGTTTTGACCTATTTTTGCCGAACTTTGCAGACCGTTAGAAAAATTCTGTATTGCATTTGATAGCATATAAGATGCCCTTAAAGACGGTTGTATCGCTGCATCGATAGGTCTAAGGACGACAGAGTTATTGACATTTTATATAGTAGTTAGCAAGTCAAGAAGGCGTCTTTTTCTTAGGTTTTGACCTATTTTTGCCGAACTTTGCAGACCGTTAGAAAAATTCTGTATTGCATTTGATAGCTTATAAGATGCCCTTAAAGACGGTGGTATCGCTGCATCGATAAGTGTAAGGCCGCCAGTGTTATTGACATTTTATATAGTAGTAAGGAACTCAAGAAGGCGTCTTTTTCTCAGGTTTTGACCTATTTTTGCGGACTTTGCAGACCGTTAGAAAAATTCTGTATTGCATTTGATAGCATATAAGATGCCCTTAAAGACGGTGGTATCGCTGCACCGTTAGGCGTAAGGATGCCAGAGTTATTGACATTTTATATAGTAGTTACCAACTCCAGAAGATGCCTTTTTCTTAGGTTTTGACCTATTTTTGCCGAACTTTGCAGACCGTTAGAAAAATTCTGTATTGCCTTTGATAGCATATAAGATGCCCTTAAGGACGGTGGTATCGCTGCACCGATAGGTGTAAGGACGCCAGAGTTATTGACATTTTATATGGTAGTTACCAACTCCAGAAGGTGTCTTTTTCTTAGGTTTTGACCTATTTTTGCCGAACTTTGCAGACCGTTAGAAAAATTCTGTATTGCATTTGATAGCATATAAGATGCCCTAAAAGATGGTGGTATCGCTGCATCGATAGGTCTAAGGGCGACAGAGTTATTGACATTTTATATAGTAGTTAGCAACTCAAGAAGACGTCTTTTTCTTAGGGTTTAAACTATTTTTGCCGAACTTTGCAGACCGTTAGAAAAATTCGGTATTGCATTTAATAGCTTATAAGATGCCCTTAAAGGCGGTGGTATCGCTGCATCGATAGGTGTAAGGACGCCAAAGTTATTGACATTTTATATAGTAGTTCGCAAATCCAGAAGAAGTGTTTTTCGTAGGTTTTGACCTATTTTTGCCGAATTTTGCAGACAGTTAGAAAAATTCTGTAATGCATTCAATAGCTTATAAGATGCCCTTAAAGATGGTTGTATCGCTGCATCGATAGGTCTGAGGACGACAGAGTTATTGACATTTTATATAGTAGTTAGCAAGTCAAGAAGGCGTCTTTTTCTTAGGTTTTGACCTATTTTTGCCGAACTTTGCAGACCGTTAGAAAAATTCTGTATTGCATTTGATAGCATATAAGATGCCCTTAAAGACGGTGGTATCGCTGCACCGATAGGTGTAAGGATGCCAGAGTTATTGGCATTTTATATAGTAGTTACCAACTCCCGAAGGTGTCTTTTTCTTAGGTTTTGACCTATTTTTGCCGAACTTTGCAGACCGTTAGAAAAATTGTGTATCGCACTTGATAGCATATAAGATGCCCTTAAAGACGGTGCTATCGCTGCACCGATAGGTGTAAGGGCGCCAGAGTTATTGACATTTTATATAGTAGTTACCAACTCCAGAAGGTGTCTTTTTCTTAGGTTTTGACCTATTTTTGCCAAACTTTGCAGACCGTTAGAAAAATTCTGTATTGCATTTGATAGCATATAAGATGCCCTTAAAGACGGTTGTATCGCTGCATCGATAGGTCTAAGGACGACAGAGTTATTGACATTTTATATAGTAGTTAGCAAGTCAAGAAGGCGTCTTTTTCTTAGGTTTTGACCTATTTTTGCCGAACTTTGCAGACCGTTAGAAAAATTCTGTATTGCATTTGATAGCTTATAAGATGCCCTTAAAGACGGTGGTATCGCTGCATCGATAAGTGTAAGGCCGCCAGTGTTATTGACATTTTATATAGTAGTAAGCAACTCAAGAAGGCGTCTTTTTCTCAGGTTTTGACCTATTTTTGCGGACTTTGCAGACCGTTAGAAAAATTCTGTATTGCATTTGATAGCATATAAGATGCCCTTAAAGACGGTGGTATCGCTGCACCGTTAGGTGTAAGGATGCCAGAGTTATTGACATTTTATATAGTAGTTACCAACTCCAGAAGATGCCTTTTTCTTAGGTTTTGACCTATTTTTGCCGAACTTTGCAGACCGTTAGAAAAATTCTGTATTGCCTTTGATAGCATATAAGATGCCCTTAAGGACGGTGGTATCGCTGCACCGATAGGTGTAAGGACGCCAGAGTTATTGACATTTTATATGGTAGTTACCAACTCCAGAAGGTGTCTTTTTCTTAGGTTTTGACCTATTTTTGCCGAACTTTGCAGACCGTTAGAAAAATTCTGTATTGCATTTGATAGCATATAAGATGCCCTAAAAGATGGTGGTATCGCTGCATCGATAGGTCTAAGGGCGACAGAGTTATTGACATTTTATATAGTAGTTAGCAACTCAAGAAGACGTCTTTTTCTTAGGGTTTAAACTATTTTTGCCGAAATTTGCAGACCGTTAGAAAAATTCGGTATTGCATTTAATAGCTTATAAGATGCCCTTAAAGGCGGTGGTATCGCTGCATCGATAGGTGTAAGGACGCCAAAGTTATTGACATTTTATATAGTAGTTCGCAAATCCAGAAGAAGTGTTTTTCGTAGGTTTTGACCTATTTTTGCCGAATTTTGCAGACAGTTAGAAAAATTCTGTAATGCATTCAATAGCTTATAAGATGCCCTAAAAGACGGTGGTATCGCTGCATCGATAGGTCTAAGCACGTCAGAATCATTGACATTTTATATAGTAGCTAGCAGCTCCAGAAGATGTCCGTTGGTTAGGTTTTGACCTATTTTTGCCGAATTTTGCAGACAGTTATAAAAATTCTGTAATGCATTCAATAGCTTATAAGATGCCCTAAAAGACGGTGGTATCGATGCATCGATAGGTCTAAGGACGCCAGTGTTACTGACATTTTATTTTGTAGTTAACAACTTCAGAAGACGTCTTTTTCTTAGGTTTTGACCTATTTTTGCAGAACTTTACAGACCGTTAGAAAAATTCTGTATTACATTCAATAGCCTCTAAGATACCCTAAAAGACGGTGGCATCGTTGCATCGATAGGTCTAAGGACGACAGAGTTATTGAAATTTTATATAGTAGTTAGCAACTCAAGAAGGCGTCTTTTTCTTAGGTTTTGACCAATTTTTGCAGAATTTTGCAATCGTTTAAAGATATTCTGTATTGCATTTAATAGCTTATAAGATGTCCTTAAAGACGGTGGTATCGCTGCATCGATAGGTCTAAGGACGCCAGTGTTACTGACATTTTATTTTGTAGTTAACAATTCCAGAAGACGTCTTTTTCTTAGGTTTTGACCTATTTTTGCCGAACTTTGCAGACCGTTAGAAAAATTCGGTATTGCATTCAATAGCCTCTAAGATGCCCTAAAAGACGGTGGCATCGTTGCGTCGATAGGTCTAAGGACGACAGAGTTATTGACATTTTTTATAGTAGTTAGCAACTTCAGAAGATGTCTGTTTCTTAGGTTTTGACCTATTTTTGCCGAACTTTGCAGACCGTTAGAAAAATTCTGTATTGCGTTCAGTAGCTTATAAGATGCCCTAAAAGACGGTGGTATCGCTGCATCGATAGGTCTAAGCACGTCAGAATCATTGACATTTTATATAGTAGTTAGCAACTCCAGAAGATGTCTTTTTCTTAGGTTTTGACCTATTTTTGCCGAACTTTGCAGACCGTTAGAAAAATTCTGTATTGCATTCAATAGCCTCTAAGATGCCCTAAAAGACGGTGGTATCGCTGCATCGATAGGTCTAAGGACGCCAGAGCTATTGACATTTTATATAGTAGTTACCAACTCCAGAAGGTGTCTTTTTCTTAGGTTTTGACCTGTTTTTGCAGAATTTCGTAGACAGTTAAAAAAATCTGTATTGCATTCAATAGATTAACAGACGGTAGTATCGCTTTATCGATAGGTGTAAGGACGCCAGAATTATTGACGTTTTATGTAGTAGTTAGCAACTCCAGAAGATGTCTTTTTCTTAGGGTTTGACCTATTTTTGCCGAACTTTGCAGACCGTTAGAAAAATTCTGTATTGCATTCAGTAGCCTCTAAGATGCCCTAAAAGACGGTGGTATCGCTGCATCGATAGGTCTAAGGACGCCAGAGCTATTGACTTTTTATATAGTAGTTACCAACTCCAGAAGGTGTCTTTTTCTTAGGTTTTGATCTGTTTTTGCAGAATTTCGCAATCGTTTAAAGATATTCTGTATTGCATTTAATAGTTTATAAGATGGCCTTAAAGACGGTGGTATCGCTGCATCGATAGGTCTAAGGACGCCAGAGCTATTGACATTTTATATAGTAGTTACCAACTCCAGAAGGTGCATTTTTCTTAGGTTTTGACCTATTTTTGCCGAACTTTTCAGACCGTTAGAAAAATTCTGTATTTTATTTAATAGCGTATAAGATGCCCTAAAAGGCGGCGGTATCGCTGCACCGATAGGTGTAAGGACGCCAGAGTCATTGACATTTTATATGGTAGTTACCAACTCCAGAAGGTGTCTTTTTCTTAGGTTTTGACCTATTTTTCCCCGAACTTTGCAGACCGTTAGAACAATTCTGTATTGCATTTAATAGCTTATAAGATGCCCTTAAAGACGGTGGTATCGCGGCATCGATAGGTCTAAGGACGCCAGTGTTACTGACATTTGTAGTTAACAACTCCAGAAGACGTCTTTTTTTTAGGTTTTGACCTATTTTTGCCGAACTTTGCATACGGTTAAAGAAATTCTCTATTGCATTTAAATATATTGTTCCTTTGCGTAATAAAGTCAATAAAGTCAAACCAAACCACAATGTTGCTCCGATGAGCACTCAGTGCTAAAATTGACTTCAGATATCTTAATAAATTCACGAAAATAAAACATAGATTTATTTGTAGCTCGTTTCACCAAGAAGGATTTATTCTTATTCCAACAATCGTAGATTTTTCAACAAAATGTTAGGGTAATATTAAAGTGTTAATATTTATACATATAGGCAGGCTCATATATATATACACATATGTATGTATATACATGTATTATATATGGATACATATTTAGGAAACATATGATTTTCATAACGTATAATATAAATATATATTATATAGGTTTTAGTGTTGTAATATAATGATTATGGAATCAATGTTATGATATAACGATAAGGTTATTTTAATTACTGAATTTATTCCACCATTTCATATTTAAAAATGTCATAATATGTATTAATCAATAGTATTATCTTACAGGATATATCTATCCAGGAATGAGTAAGTTCTCGTAGTTTATAACAATGTCGTTGGCTTAACATATATTGTCGCTAGATTTTCTTTTATTTTCTTACCTATATATAGTATATTCATATTTATATTATTCTCTTAAATGCACTTATACACAATTCGACCATTATGCTCATTTAGGTGATTGTATAACTTGATTTCAGTAAAATTAAAAAAAAAAAAATTGACATGACCACAAGAATATCATAGTCATTCACATAAATTAAAATAAATAATAAATAATGATAAATTTGACCCCATACCAGCTACATGCATATGTCATTTGTGTAATCAACATATCCGCCGCTTTTAATGTGTTTTGTATTTGATATCATATTACTTAGCTTTTTATTGTCTTTGTTATATAGTCCGATTAAAGCATTTGTATGGAACTAATCAGAAAGTAAATAACTTTTATTAACAGAACAATAAAGTCGCCGTTTATAGCTGACTGTTTTACAATAACATTCGATTAGGTACCCTGTTTATGCTTCTGAAATATAATCTTACTTAATTGTGCTAATTAATACATTAGTGTGGCATTCATATTTTCATCAAGGATATATTTAAAACACAAAATCAAATATACAGGAAACATTTCTATAGCAAATAAAGTAGTATCCTAAACTAAGCTTTCGTATTTATTTCTTGATTGAGCTTGCAATTCTCAGAGGACAAGTTTCAAATACAGTACGATATGAAAGGGATAAGTTAAAGCAACAGAGATTAGCATGTTGATTACGTATATTTGTATATATGCATAATTCGGGATACAATTATTTAATTTATAACATTATTTTATATTTAATGTTTATATTTAGAATATAAAACATTATTCTCTGCGATACTTTCATTTCGAATAAAAGCAACCTGACATGATCCAAGTCCATACGACATCCCTTTTATTTTGTAAACAATACTTATTGCCATTATACATTATCTATATAATTACACTTACAACAGTACAACAATTTACAATATAATCAACCTATTTAAGTTGACCTATATTTATTTTTGTATATTCATAAGTTTATCAAAGCGTTAAATATTTATACATTTATCAATTAATACATAGTCGTATCAAACTGAGATTTCCATTTTTGAAATTTGTTATTAACAGAACACGAAAAATTTGCAGCCATTCAAATTTTCCGAATTTGTGTTGGAAATAAAAAGAATATGCTCTGTATGGTAATGAATGTAATAGATTGCAATATGTTTTTTATTTCGTTTGATATGAAAATGTATTTGTATAGCGTTAATTCCCATTAAGTGTCAGATTTTTATGTGATTTGCATAGATATGCGTAGACTATACAATTGTGTTCTCTTCTGTTTTCTATTCAACTGTATATGTTATAGTTTTCATTTTCTTAATTACTCTTATAATTAATAATACTTTCCTCTTTATTTCCTTTATATGAATTAATAAGCTAATATACATCTCTATAAGACGTGGTTTATATAATTATTATTTATTAAATTGATTCAGTAAGAGGGTTTTGGTCATCCAGATATTTCTGCGACCAGTAAGCAAACATTTACTATGCTAAATACGAAAAACAAAAATGTATATTATTAAAAGGCAATACCATGCTATATATTTTTTCCCACATAATGCTCTATGATGTTACAAATGTCCCTTTACTTGAGACGTAGAAAATAGGGCCTACTTTATAATGCAACAATAAATATATATATATTTAAAAAAAAATTAATTTAAGAAGTCGTATTGGTTTTCTTATATGCGAGGTATATAGTGGTTTCTCTACTCGTATGACGTGTTAAGAAGAAGTATTCCGAAATAGAAAGTGACCCAACAAAATTCAAGGAGTGGTAAGGCATTTTTTTAAGTAATAAAAAGAAAATATTTATAAATTTCCTAACCTCGAGGATAACGATATTATTCAACTAATTTCCAAACTAAGTTGAAGGAAAATTCGGTTACCATTATTTGCACTAGCATTGAATGAAATATAAAGCACTTAAGAAATTATAAAACAATCTTGTACTCTGTTTGAACTGTCAATAAACTTTCAGATATAAAAAAAAAATTTAAAAAAAAAAACAAAATCTTCCGATTTATTTTTTTTTTTGAAAGAAATTGTGAATGTTATTCAGGAGGTGCTTTTAAAGTCCATTCTAGTATCCGGAAGAAATTACATAAATTTCTGCATTAATAGCAGAATGAATTTTCCAAAATCAATTCAAAGAAAACATTTTGGTAGGATTTACATATGTCGGTTTATGGTATTATTCAATTTTATTTCTGTATATTTCTTCAGTTGAACTAGATCGTCTCTCATCACAAACAAATTGTTGCCAGAGGAATCGTAACAGCAAGGATCCTTTCGAAGGAGATCCGTTTAAAGTTCAGTCATTGAATTTTCGCTACGCAGATAAACCATCTTTTTATCCAGTCAGCAATAGAGGCAAAAGCTTCATTGAATCAGATAAGTCCCAAGTAAAACATATATTCTACAATCATGATCACACTATTCCTAAGTGCGACAAAGAAAATCTACCACATGGGTATTCAAAAGAGTCTCATCAATCCATTAATGTACGAAAATCACCCTCCGCACAATCTCTCTCCGTTGCAACGAAAGCTTGTAGCGCTGAAAAATCAATATCATCTATAACCCCTACTACACAGCAGTTAAAAGCAACGTCACAAGACCTGGGATTGCTTGGGAAAAAAAACAACACATTTTCGAAAGGGCTTGACTCAAGTAAATCATTTATTGGCCAAGTTACTTCGTCATTGTCAAATACTTATTCAAATTTAATGTTAAAAAAGCGTCCTATAAAATTGAAAACTTCCTTACAAGGACCTGATCTCTCAGAATCAAACACGGATGTTAATGCGAATAACGGGGGCTGCCTTATAACCATTAAAATAAATGGTGTTCCCCGGAATCAAGTGCGTATAAAAAACAACGACAATATTGAAATTAACTTACCCAAATTAAAAAAAATGAAGAGATCGAAGACCTTAATAATGTCCCCGCATACGCTAAAAACATCAAGATCGTATATTATTCAAAAAAATGATACAGCTTCAAATGTTGGTCAAATAAATGTCAGTGCTCCGCAAAATGAGTGTGTGAGAAAAACCTTGGAAGACATTTCAACGCATTCTATGATACCGCATAGAGACGAAAGAAGTACCTTAAAGGACTCGAATACAATTCCATCGGCAGCGGATACCGTAAGAGCTTATTCTACACTAAGGCTAAATAAGAACTTAGAACGACATGCACCTACACTGGAGAAGATTCTCTCGAATAACCCGATTTGTGTGCAACCTAAAGAGAGATTACTTTTTTCAAGATCCAAAACAGTTCTTGGCAAGAGAAGCTCGTCTTCGGCAACACTAACTACTAACACGTTTGAAAAAACTTATTGAGAGCAACAAGTTGTAGTTATCTTTTGAAGGCTTGAATCGGATTTTAAAGTTCATTTCTTATAAGTTCTGATTGATACTCCACAAGATAACTTTCAACTTGAATAAAATTTTCAACGGGGTACTAATTACAGTACATATTGAAATAATTGCCCTTACTATAGAACATATTGAAATTTCTGAATTGAGTCCATTAATAATTTTAATGGATTTTTAGGGGATTCAATTTTGTTACTATTTCAATAAATAAACCTTTGTATGTCGATATGCTGTATACGAAATTAACTCATATGGTGTATTTATTTTTCAAATGTATCGGGTTTTGTAAACAACCGAAGGTAGAAGAATTGTGAGGTTCAGTAATGAAAGGATAAATGATTTAAGAGTTAGTTTTGCGCTAACGTGAATATTGAAGATTATTTGAAGGTGATCGCCCTTATAATATACATTTTAAAATTTCCATTTAACTAGCAAAATATTGCACCCCTCCTATGCAGGGAGTAAGTATTTAACAATAACAAGAATAGTAGTTCAATGTGTTTGATTTTATATATTAATCTACATCAGAGTTAAATGATTTTAATGTTTTAAATTAGAGATGAGAAATATCTCTGTGGATTTGTATCTCTTTAATATAATCCTGCATTTGTTTTTCGAAAGAAAATACCTTATTGTGTGCAATATTGAATTAGGTTAATATGATATTCCTGATATTTCTGGTTGCATTCAAATATAGTGCGAGTCTCCCTCATTCTTATTCGTCTTCATCGACGTTCTGGTACGTTACGTATCGTATAGAGGACCTTTCTCCAACGATTAGTGACTGGAAAGGAAAAAAAGGCGGTTTTGAATATTATAAAATAATATTATAAAATAAACAAGTACTTATATTTATAGATTTATTTAATAAGTTGAGTGCTCTCTAATCAATGGGCTCTACCCGTTTATATCCGATTCCTATTAACAAAAGATCGAACAAACGCAGCTTTTGATCCAACACAATTTAACTATTTTCCACATAGATGACTGAGGGAAAATGTTGCTTTTGTCTCTAGTTAGCGAAACATTACTATTGATTATAATATACATATAATACAATATATACACGAGTTATGTCAATTTACGAGTAATTCTACAAGTACAAATAGTCCTCACTTAACGCGGGGGTTACGTTCTTAGAAAATGTAGTGTTAAACGAAATTGTATTAAACTATACAAGAAACCTGTACAAAGAGAAGATGTTATGCTCCATAATCTCAAAAAACAGCCAATTTATTTTATTTGAATTTTATTTATATAAAAAATAAAGACACCAAACATATCAGCATTTTCCTGCTGTAAGTAAACTTTAAAAAAATATAAAAAAAACAAAACCTAAAAGTCTTTTAAATTTACGATAGGGCCCTGTCTAATTGGGTTGAGGACAATAAAATCATCCCGGATAACCAATTCGGTCTCAGAGCGGGGCATGCCACTATTCATCCCGCGTAGAAACTCGTGTCGGATATCCAATGGAATAAAGGCAAGAACCAATGCACGGGTGCCTGTCTGATCGACTTGGAAAAAGCTTTCGACGCCGTATGGTTAGAAGCACTTTACTACAAGCTCAGTCGGTTGGGCATAAGTAAACCACTGCTATATATGATTTTTGACATGTTAACCGGTAGAAAGTTCGTAGTGAAAATTGCCAACGTGACTTCTACCCAAACATTTGATATTAATAACGGACTGCAACAGGGTACAGTGAACTCATCGATCCTTTTCAGCATTTTCTTCAGGGATTTGATAGCTTCTCTTCACCATTCAATAGCATATGCGGACGATTTAATCGTGTACGGTCCAACGATCGACGTCATTGTCACTCTCTTGCAGCGTGACTTCGAAAAAATTCAGCAGTATTTTTTTATATGATTGGAAGTTGAAAATCAACTGCCAGAAATCAGAAACTATTTTGTTCAGAACGCCTTTGTCTAGGGCCTCTCGAGACACTAGGAAAAATTGGCGCAGGTTCTCAATTCTTGGACAGGACGGGCGTCCACTGGCGAAACAAAGTGTAGTCAGATACCTTGGGATCTGGCTAGACCAGTATCTATATTTTGACAAACATGTAGATGCTGCTCTGGCAAGGGCCCGAGGCGCTTTCGCTCTGACAAGATGGCTGTTTCATTACAGTCAACTTGATGCCAGGGTGAAGGTAATCTGCTACATGGCCTTAATCAGGCCCATGGTTGCCTATGGATGTCCCGTCTGGTTCAATGTGAGAGCCAACTTAATGGAAAGGATTCGGGTGTTTGAGAGATAATGTCTCAGGACTTGTCTCGGGTTACATAGGACACCCGAATCTGATTACACGAAATTTTACCCGAACGAGGTCCTATACAATAGGGCCTATACAATAGATTGTACGGGTGGATAACTTCCTGATCAAACTGATTCGAAGCTATGTTGCGATTGCAATGGCTTCGGTCAATAGCCTAGTCTCCGGGGCTTATTACCTCAATGATTTATATCACGGGAGAGTGCGCCTTAACGGCTTTGTCCCGCCAGAAGCATTCCTCTATTTAGATAGATGTGGGCTGATCTAGGATAGATTGGCGGTGCCGCTAATCTTCCACTTGGGTCGCAATTTCGTGGAACGGCGATTCCTCTACGGACACAATGTCGCGCTCAGTGAGCCCGAGCGCCTCAGGTTCTGTAGATCGGTCTCACGCCGGGTTAGATTAGACGTAGTCCGCTGACATCAACGCTTTTGGTGGCTGGGGGGAGCTGCGTCAGTGGACACTTCAATAGCTTTAGCCTCTTCAAGGCAGGGCTTGCCTATGGATGGTGAATTTTGTTGCCCTTACGCAGCCTTTTATTTATTTCGATCTTGATACGAGTATATTCGGTTCTCTCTTCATTTGCTTTCAAGCCTTCTTTCTTTCTTGGCAGTATTAGACTAACTCAATTTCCTAACTCAATTTCCTAATTTCCCCACAATGTTCTAGCAGGTCCAGACAATCAGTTTAACAGACGTCATTCCACTAAGGCTTATTCACCTCTCATTTTTCTGAGAGGATTTTATTACGCACTAACACATTAAAATTAGGGAATACTTGGGAACAGGCTGAATGGCAACTGATTTATTTCACAGCTTATCTTAGTTTAACACTCATGTACAGGGTGGGCCATACATTTTTGCAAATAGCAACACTTGATTTCTTAAAAACCGTTTGAGGGATGGGTGCGCCATTAGCGGGGAATTGTGCGTCGCTTCATGCAATTTTAGTCACGGTGGAGCGCTTCACGGAAAAACAGTGTACTTTTTGTGTACAACAATTTTACAAAAACAACGACGCCTACATTACTATACGACGCCGATTTAGAATTAAATACGGATTACGTCGTGTAAGTGAGTGACCAAGTGTTAATTTAATCAAAGCTTGAGTCAAAAAGTTCGAGAAAACGGGATCGGCAACTTATATTAAACAAACAAGGCGATCAAGAAAAAGCTATGAGAACATTCGGGAGGTTGAAATTTCCGTAAGGGACGATCCAAAATCATCTATGCGTAGGCGTTCGGCAGCTCCAAGAGCAACCAAGAACTAGTCTGCGGCATCTTGAGCGCAAATTACACCCAAATGAGTTACAATTGGGAGGAGATGTGAGTTGTGCAGGAGATGAAACCAAATAATTACTTAATAATTACCAAATAATTCAACCTAGGTAGGTAGGCTGACACTTTTCTGGAGCGATTCTCTAGCCTTGAAAATGTATTGCTTTTTCTCGCAGAGGTAATATCCCATGGCCATCGAGAAGCCCGGACCTTACACCTTGCAATTTTTTTTTCCTGTGGGGATACCTGAAAAGTCGAGCGTACTCTAATAAACCGACGATCATATCCCAATCAAAAGAAAACATTCAGAAGGAGATAGCAGATTTGTCAGCGAGTTTCCCAAAGTTTGCGCAGTCGATCGCAGGAGTGCTAACGACGAGACGGGCATATCTCGAAGTGTCATTTTCCAAAAATTAATTTCAATAAATGTTTATTACGTTGAATAAATTATCAACAAAATACCGTTTTTGGTTTTATTTTTCTTCATATTTCAAATGTGCAAAAACGTATGACCCACTCTGTATAATACTAACACCTCTTCCCTTCTTAAGGACTAACCATAATAGACATAAGCGAGCATAAGCTTATGTCAGAACCAAACGAAATTCTCCTCTCTGTTTCAACGAATAGTCAAGATACCCACAATGAACAGATGCAAGCAGAAGCAAGCAGAAGGAAAGGAACTGTCAAATTGTTTTCCCACAACTTGGCTTTTTCCTTTTTGTTGAAATAAAAGCCATCTGCTTTATCATAGAGGCACTTATTGTCCTGCACAATTGAAATCAACTTGTTAACAAACCCGTATTCCATATTTATTTTTATCTTTTTACTATTTCCTAACCTCAAATGTCACTTGGTCAAAAATTCCGTCCGGAATGTCTTCTTTCAAGAAGATCTTCCGTCTGCTCGCATCAGTTAATGAACATTTAACGAAACGTCGTATCTTCCCATTGTGGGCATATCATATGCTTTGCATGTAAGAAGACATTCCCCTCTGCTTGCATATGCTTGCTCCTGCCTGTTATGGTTAGGCCTTTAGCCATTATGAACTGAAGCGAACATAAGGAACCGTCAAATTGTTTTCATTCGGTTTGCTTATGTATTTTCGGTGTCACTTGTCAAAATTCCGCCCGAAATGTGTTCTTTCATTGGGCCTTCCGTCTGCTTGCATAAGTTAACGAACATTTAACGAAACCGCGCATATTCCCATTATGACCACGTCATAGGCTTTCCATGTAATAAGAAATTTCCGTAAGCTGGTATATGCTCGTTTGTGTCTATTATGGTTGGCCCTTTACAATTAAGTTACATATAGATATATTATAGTTTGAAACCCCACTCCACTCGGAACACTAAAATCAGTAATCAAGATAACCTAAATCAAGCTCAAGGTATTAATAGAAAATTCCAGAAAAGCTGCAAGTTTTCAGTGGGGCAATAAATAGTCCGAGCATGTTCAGGCAGATAATTAAAATATACAGGAGAAAAAATCATAACGATATACCTTATGTCCCAGTCCCCCGGACGACAGACAATAAAGGAACGTTAACGAACGTCGGCAGAGTGTCTCCACTGCACTTTGTGGTCGAGGATCGACAGGAAAAAGTTAATTACCGCGCGGTTTCCGAGTGTGCGCAGTGAACAACACTAACCACCGCAATTGCGACCTTGAAAATACGGCCTTTTTGTCCATTTTCAACGCTCTGAATGATATTCAGTGTCCAACGCAACAGCAACAGAAAACAGTAGTGGTCTACCCTATCCTAAAACGGCTTGGAGATAGACAAAACCATTCTAATCTCCGATCAATTAATTTGCTTCCAAATTTTAGGAAAAAAGAATAGTAAATAAAACTCTGTTCAAATGGTTTGAGAAAAGCAAAATAGTATCGGACAGCCGAGGCATGACGTTATTCACGCTGTGTCAAGGTCTATTCTACAAGCTCACCATTTTAAGCATGTCAAATCATCTCCTATACATAATTTACGTAATGACAATGGGAAAGAAGTTTATTGGGACAAAATGGGATAACGTTACTTCGAACCAAATCTTTGAAATTAAAAACAATTTACAACAGGGAGCGGTTAATTTTCCGATACGGTTTAATATTTACACAAGTAATCTTATAGGTTTTCTTAATCACTCAATAGCATACGCAAATGATTTAATAGCATACAGATTAGGTTCAGAATTTCAAAACATCAATGTAATAAGCGATACCTCTCGCTTGTCGCCTTTTAGACTAAAACAAAGGTAAACAAAAATCACATCTAGGCAATTTAGAAAACACCAAGGTGAGCCTAGGGACACATATACCACCATTAAACTGTCCCACAAGTGTACAAGTTAACACGATCTGCTGACGCGACACAGTCCGCTGGCGCGTCTGCCTCGTCGTCGCCGTTAGTTAACACGATCTGCTGACGCGACACAATCCGCTGGCGCGTCTGCCTCATCGTCGTCGTCAACAACTACAGCCCACGCTGACACAGCTGCTTCTATCAACGAAGTGGAGATAGAGTGTCAGCCATCGTCGACGGGAAATGCGATATCTTGCACGAGTTGCAAGATACAACGCATTGCAGCCCGTACGTTAGTTCTAAGTTAGATTTAAGTTTAGTTTTTAAGGAACTCTCGCATAATAAAGAACAACTCTTCTGAGCTCAGTAGAATTTATTTCATTTACATGCACATCAGTGGGTTGACACGACTGGAGGTCACCGGTGTTGTAAGAGTAAGATCAAACAAAAAAATCTGGAGCATGCCCGTGTCACAAAAAAAAAAAAAAAAAACAGGCAGGTCGAAAAACAATTGGTGCAAACAAATGCAAAAACAGCAGCATTTGATTGGCCTCAGCGATGAAGTAATCCCAAACCGGGAAGCCTGTGAGGTCAAACCGGCGGACCCCACAAGCGGACCAGTAGGAATGCAGTTAAGTGGGAAGGTTATGGTCCTACACTTCTGACCATAATAACGCAGGAAAAGAAGAAGAAGAAGAATGTAATATTGCAATTGCGATGATTGGAAGTAAAAAATTAACTTCCAAAAGTCGGAAGTTTAGGACTCCGTTATACAGGGCTACATGGGATACCAGAAAGACCTGGAGGACATTCGCTATTATTGTCAATATGGTCATTCATTCGTCGGGAGAAACGCGAAAGTGGTATCTGACTTGTACCGTATCTATATTTTAATAGACATATACATATACGTTTAACTTACTGGAGCTAAAAAAGCGTTCGATATGACAAGCAGTCAATCCGACCCTAGAATAATAATCTTCAATCTCTAAGAAGACCCATCATAGCGTATGGTTGGCCTGTGTGATTTAATGCAGCACCATCTTATACAGAAAGGATTGCATTAAGATAAAAGATAGCATTCTGAGGCGGTGCCTCAGGGTCTGTCTCAAAATGTACACAACGCCAGAGTCCCTGTTACCCTATAGGGTCCTGTACGTCGGAGTGGGTCTAAACAATAGACAATTTTCTTGTTAAACTGATTCAAAGACCCATTGAAAGTGCTATGACTAGCGATGATAACCTGGTCTTACTACCCCAATTATATATAACATGAGAGCACGAGGCTTTATTACTTCAGAAGCATTACTCTACATTTATTCCCAACGGTTAGCAAAATCGAAATGGTATTCTGGTAATTTATCACCGCCACCGGGGCGATAGGGCAGCAGTTCGTAGCCCAATTCGACCAATTTGGCCGTGGCAAGGGCAGAGGTGTGAGCCGGTGTGTTATCATGGTCGAAGAGCACTTTTTTCTTCGCCAAGTGGGGTCGTTTTTTCTTCAATTCGGCGTCGAATCGGCCCAATAATTTGGCATAGTACAGCCCTGTGACTGTTTTGCCCTTCTCCAGGTAGTCGATGTGGATCACACCTTGTGAATTCCACAAAACGGTGGCCATCACCTTTCCGGCCGATGTAACAGTTGTCGCCTTCTTCGGGCCACGTTCGCCGGGTGAAGTCCACTGTTTCGACTGTTGGTCTCTGGTGTGTACCAGTGGATCCATGTTTCGTCGACTGTCACGAAACGATGCAGAAACTTCTTCGGATTGCGCTTAAACAGCGTCAAACACTGCTCTGAAATGGTCTCACGGTTGCGCTTGTTGTTGAGCAAACGCGGCACCCATCGCGCCGACAGTTTTCTCATGCCCAAAATTTCATGCAGGATATGACCCACGCGATCTTTTGAAATGCCTACTGTCTCAGCTATTTCACGCACCTTCAATCGGCGGTCTGCCAAAACGAGATCGTGGATTTTAGTCACGTTATCCTCCGTGGTAGCCGTTTTCGGGGCACCTGGACGTGGCTCATCAAAAACCGACGTGTGACCACGTTGAAATTCGTTAAACGAATTTTTGATGATCGCCATCGAAGGAGAAGAGTCACCGTACACAGCATCTAAACGCTCTTTGATTTCGCTGCGCGATTTCCCTTCCAAAAACAGGAATCGAATCACCGACCGATATTGCTCTTTTTCCATTTTTCTAAAATCCGCGGACACTCCCGTAGCCGTCTACTAGAATGTACTACACGATAGTAAGTTACTCTTGCGATACTAGCGCCATCTGACGGCAAGGCTAAGTACTTATCGGACCACCCTCGTATAACAATAAAATAGATAAATTTGGGTCAAAATGCAATAATTAGTAGTTAACGAATATAACTCAAAGTGCCGCACTAGCCTAGTAAGACAAATTTAATATTTAGAAATTTTTGTTTAGACGGCTGTAAGCCCAACATTTCAGATATCTAAATATTATTGTAGGCTTCATATTTCTAGGCTTTCTTACCGCGTAATTATACTGCAAATGAATAGCTTAATGACGGTAATGCGTTACGATGTTCCTTAACACTAAACCTACCGACATATTATATATACCTATTTCTACCGACGCGGTCAAATGACCGCTTTTGAAATAAACATTATAGTCTTTTCCAGTTGATTGTAATTAATACAGAATTTAGCATAAACAATAAACGCAAAATAATTATCATATAATAATTAAAAAACATTTATTTTTCGGGCTTTAGGAGTACATTTTTAGAAAGAAGGCTCGAAACAGAAAAATGATATGTTATTTCAGTAATTTACATGCATATCCTTATTCAAACTAAAATAAAATTTATTCGTTGTCGCACTTTTTACAGGTGACGGGTCTCTCCCGTAAACATTTTCCACAAACATATTTTTTACATGTACCTATAGAACAAACATTTGTGGTTTTATTCTTTTTCCAATATCAAATTTGACACGTTGTTCGTCTCTCAGAAATTGTAGTGGAATCTGCTGAAGTTTTCGCCATACTTTCCATTTTTTTCTTGTTCATGTATATCCCGGTATTCGGTTGCAAGTTTCTCTGTCAACTGAAATAAAAATTCTTGTCGCGATATCCTTTCTCCAGTTGTTTGTTTATATAAAATCCAAGCATTTATAGCAGCTAAATCCAGAATGTTGAAAAATACCTGGAATAGGAATAGATGGCCTATTAGATTTAGATTTTGTGCTGTACTTTCTAGCCATTTGATCCGTCATATCCACGCCAAATTTGGTGTTATTATAAAAAGCAATAGTTTCAGGTATACATTTACCTGTTTCTTCAATTTACATACATATTTATGCTTCGAACTTAGTAAGAGAACTTTTTTGTTCGGTTTGCTTTTGTAAATTGTTAGAGTACAATTATTTGATTTGTAAAGCTGCGTTGAAAAACGTGCCATTTTGTCTTTCTTTTCTTTTGCAAGAGGGAATTACCTCTTATTCGCCCGAATAGTTCCTACTAAGGTAGTTCTTTTTGATAAAAGTTGTGTTGCTAAAGATGTGCTCGTAAAAAAATTATCGGTGGTTATATTTGGTCCGCACCCGAACAACAAATTCACTAAGTGGTATTGCTGATGGCCTGGTCTCATCTTTTCCCAAATACGGAAATCCATTCACAATATATTTACTTTCAACGTCCGATGCCAACCAGAACTTGATTCCGAACTTATCGGGTTTATTGGGCATATATTGTGTAAATCGGCATCTTGATTTTGTCGCAAATAGCTGTTCATCAACAGTAATATTTCCACCTGGTTTGTAGCAGTTTTGACTATTTTCTATAAATGCATTCCATACCTTGGAGATGAGAGCAAATTTGTCAGTCTGCAGACGCTGGCTCCGCTCGCTTCTTCTATCAAAACGAATAAATCGCATAATTTCTGTGAAACGATTTCTGTTCATTGTTCGTGAAAAAAATGCAGGACCCCATTTCTTATTCCATAAATATGAAACGTTCAAGTTTCTTGTTTCATATGCACCATGTGCATATAAAATAACTTCAGAAAATTTCATATATATTCTAGCGGTCAAAAGACCGCTCAGGGTAGACAACGGTAGAGTACATATTATTATCAGGAAAAACGAAAGAAGAAGAGAAATATATATTGAAAAATTAAACAGCTATATATTATAGAAAAAGTCGTGCAGTAAGTTCAAGAAAAATAAAAACCTGGAATTTAACAATTTTGATTAAAGTCTCAAAAGCGGTCATTTGACCGCTCTGGTAGGTTTAGTGTTAAATACACATACTACTGAGTCCAAAAAATAAGGTGACATTTGAATTTAAACTGCGCTCGTCGAAGGATTTGGAGAATTAATTTTAAATTTAGGTTGGTAGTACTGTCAGTGACATCTATGTCAAATTTACATGACAAAATATTCATTAGTGTTTGAGATATGTACGTGTCGTTTTGTGAGCTGCTAAAAGTGAGTTTTTCGTTTTTTGCGATGTCGAAATTTGTTGAGCAAAGAATTTGCATTAAATTTTGTTTGCGGAATCAATTTTCTGCTGCGGATACGTTGAGGATAGTGCAGAAAGCCTTTGGTGATGAGGCTATGTCTAAAAAAATGTTTACAAGTGGTATAGTGAGTTCCAAGCCGGTCGTGAAAGTGTCGAAGACGAAGAGCGTCCTGGGCGACAATCAACCTCAACCGACGAAGCTCACGTCCAACAAATCAAAGATTTGGTGTTGAAAAACCGTCGATTAACGATTAGAGACCTTGCTGATGAGGTTGGCATATCGAAAAGCTCGGTCAATACCATTTTAAAGGATGTTTTTGGCCTCAAGCGCGTCAAATCTCGGCTGCTACCGAAAACATTGAATTTTTCGGAAAAAAGGCGTCGCGTTGAAGTGTGTGAAACGATGCTTTCTGACTTTCAGGACAAGATGGAACGCATAATCACTGGAGACGAGACTTGGATCTATGCCGTGCGACTTCTGGCTGTTCAGCAAGCTCAAAAGACCGCTCCGGGGACACCGTTTTGATACGATAGAGGAGATTCAAGCCGCAGCGAAGACGGAACTGAAGGCCATCCCGAAAAGTGACTACAATCAGTGTTTCAAAGATTGGAAAATCCGTTGGCATAAGTGCATTGCATCGGAAGGGAATTACTTTGAAGGGGATGAAATTGGTTTGGAATAATAAATAAAGAATTTTCAAAATAAATATAATGGCACCTTATTTTTTGGACTCAGTAGTAAATTGGTTGCAAAGAAATAGAATCTACAAATATTTGTTCTGGAGGAAGCCAAAGGTACATTATTCGAATTAATACTTCGATTAATATATGATAATATTAAAGATAAAAGAACAAAGAAAAAGGTCGCTTCTTATATTTGATACACTTAACTAACTAGCTAATAAAACCTATTAAGAAAGCCTACAAGGACCTCAAGGTTCCTTATTCCTTATTAACGAATTCAC
Organism: Merodon equestris; assembly: GCA_958301585.1. Lineage (NCBI taxonomy): Eukaryota > Metazoa > Arthropoda > Insecta > Diptera > Syrphidae > Merodon > Merodon equestris. The sequence continues at coordinate 75,075,187 of OY284416.1, read as the reverse complement.
TCTTCAAAAATTATTGAACACCGAAGCTACTGCTTCACGTCGGGAAAAATTGTCACGGATTAGAAGTGATTTGCATATGCGACTGCTGGTTATTCTACAAAGGAATAGATCGCGAATCGCTTGCCGGCTACTTTGTTGCATTGACAAGTCATCTTCATCCAGTAGCAGGCAGTAGCAGACCACTGTCACCGCTATCTCTTCCGCGCACAACCCGTGTCTTGATCCACACTGCTCGCTGGATGCTATTTATGGAGATAATTTTTTATTTATCACAATCATTTTGAAACTTCCAAAATGGGCTTCGAAGTTCACAAAATGTCATACCAAAATAATAACCCCCTAAAGGCAACAGGTAAGTGTGATGGCCTTACATGTAAATAAAGCTTATGGTATCTAAAGAATTTAGATATTCTAATAAAATTATCTGCAAATATGTAATTTAATTTGTCGTAGAAACAATATATTGGGGTTTAAAAGAATAGTCTATAACCATTACAATGGATGAGGAGATGAAGACATTTAAGTAGCTTTTGTTCAAGCAAAAACAAAACATACCCGGCTACGTATAAGCCAAATAAAACAAAAAGAAAACAAATAAAAAAGTTATCAATAAAAAAACATTTATTTATATGATTTGTTGTGATATGGGTTATTGCTTATTCGAATGTATTTCTATACCCACCTTTTTCTCCTCCTTAGTAGGAGGATGTTTCAAGAATGTTAATAGCGGAGCATACAGGAAACATAGAATCGCAATGCCAAACAGCATCCATTCAAAACCAATAGTATTTACAAGGGTTCCACTCAGAGCAGGACCTACAGCGAATCCTACGCAAAAAGCAACATCACCAAGCGCATAAACACTGCCGTACACAGCCGAGTGTCGAATGTCAACCAAATATCCAAGCTCGGGCATCATACAAGAATCCACCATTCCAATGGCGAATCCAAGTCCAGCATTGGGGATGATAAGGTGATTAATCGAAGTTGCCAATGGAATCTAAAATATGTTATGTGATTTATTTAGCATTTTGTATAGCACCATGATTACCAAAATAAGACAAACACCAATGATAATCAAGCCAAGAAGAGCAGCTAACCATCTACCAATCCTATGTCCCAATGGTCCAAAGAGATTCGTACCAATTAAGTAACTTATTGACGCTGGTAGAAATGAGACGCCTTGCTCCCACCGGCTTGCGCCCATATTGTCCATCATCCAAATTGGTAAAGAGGGTTCAAGCATAGCAATACCCATATTCGCGAAAGTTATTGCACCTAAAAAAAATACAAAAAAAATCTATACTATCTTTTAATATATGTAATACGTATCTGTTTCATAGTTTATCAATCGTTGTTTTTGTTACAATCATATCAGAAATATAATACTTTAAGTCCCTTTACCTTCAAGCTGATGTTAAAAGAAATGCCTTAATGTTATTGAGATAACTAATCTCACTGAACATGTGTCAAAACATGTCTGACATGTTTAATAGATAGAACGGTATAAACTGCTCACCTAAACGAATATTGAAGTTATGGATTTCTCAAGGGGGAATCATAAAATAAAATAAAACGACACGGAGAGTCCACGGTCTCCCCAATTGTTCGACTTATATTACAAGGGAATAACTCAACATGATTGCAAAATACTTTATTTACTAAATCCAAAGCAAGTCGCCTAGTTGCCCAAATCATGCAACCTACACTTTAGCCAAGAGTGTGTATTCGATGGGGCGACTTTGAATCATCAACGATTGATTTTATTTCATGTTTCTATCGTGAATACTACATGATATCGTCAAGTAGACAACTGAAGAAAAACAAGAGAAACAACAGACGACACATCAGCAGTCGTTAATTTAGCGTAAAGATCTGGGGGCACGGCAGTGCCCCCGCCAAGTCGAGCAAAAAAGCGGCACGGCCGTACCATCCTTTTCTCGAAGCAGTTCGGGCCATTTTCGACCCCCTATAACTTCGTTGTGGATTAAACTAGAAGCCTGAATTTTCAGTAACCAAGCAGGCATCGCATAGACACCGTATATTTCAAATTTCATTAAATTTGAACCAGTAGTTTAAGAATTATAACTAGTCAAAATTTCTTAATTCTGTCACTCACTCACTCACTGACCGATCATCAAAACTCTAGGGCACTTCTAGCAGACATAGGAACTTGAAATTTAGAATACAATTAGTGTTTAGTGTATAAATCAAGGAAAAACTAAAATATTTTGCAATTTCGGTCCAGTTTTCTAGATACACCAAATATTATTATTAATAGGATAGTGTATATATATGTGTATACATATATACATATATCCTTTTTCAATTTATCTAGATAGCGAATTTAAAAATGAACTCCTAAAAATATGCAACAAACAATTGGCGGTTGGGGAATTGGGTTTAGTGGTCAATATGGTTCATGGCGAATTTAAAAAATTAACTCCTAAAAATAAGCAACCAGCAACTGGCGGTTGGAGAATTGGTTTGGTTGTCATTATGGTTCATGTATTTGACGGAATATAAAATAAATATCTTTATTAGGTACATATATTTAATAACCATTTGACTTATAATTAAATCAATTTTAAAATTAAAATTTTTTTATGTTCGGTGTCCGGCCACGGGTTTTCTAGTACATAGGATTACAAAGTTACATTTGCAGTGAATGAATCAGTGTACCTGTATATGTATAATATAAAAGAATAATAGGTGTATAATAGATAGGTACCTAAATATAATTACATATGTTCAAAGTTAATTTGTAAAATGGTCATGTCTTATGAAGTTCTACCAAAATACGGCAAAGTATTAAGTAGACTAAATTGCCCGAAATTGCCATGAAAGAAAGAACACTTATAATCATAACCGCGGCCGGCGGAGGTGGCTTGACCGCGCCGCGGCTTTCATGCTTCCCGTCCGTCATAGAAAGGCGACCACTTTCTTCCAGGCAATCTTTGGGTCTTACTGCGATATCGCAGGTATACACACAAATGTTTTACTTAACTTACGCAAATTGTATCAGTCAGTATGGGTATAAAAATTTAAATAATCTTTATATAAATCTAATTCTGTAGAAAAATAATGGGATGTCAATAAGGTTTACCAAGCCTTACAATATTTAAAAGTTGTAAATGCTCTTTACTCTCAGATACAACTTCCACATTCACTTCAACAATTGATTGGTTATGTTAACGAAGAGGACAATGTCCATCATATAGTAGACCAATTATAATCTCAAGTAGATAACGTTGTAGAAGGAAATGAACTCTAAAGTCGAGTGCTACGAGAAAAATGACGGTAAAAAGTTCCTGAAAAGAAGAGGTAACCCATATTTGATCAATCACTATTTCTACGACGTAGAACAAGTACCAGAGAAATACTTCTTCTCTTTACTTTATTTATTCAAGCCATGGCGTTCCTTAGATGAATTCAAAATGGGGTGTGATACTTACACGGAGGCCTTTAATTTGGCGAAAGAAGATTTAAAAGAAGGAGTCGATTATGGTAATTCAATGATAGAGTCAATATATAAGATACAAAAAGCATTTGAAATGATAGAATCTAAAGTTACTGAGATAAACGAAGAAAGGGAAATTGTTGATGATGACGATGGTCCTGAAAACCCTTTAGACTTTGAAGCTGTAGAAGCTGCAAATGCAAATCTGGTAGAAGAAGAGCAGATTGATCTTCAAAGTATGATCGCGAAACTTAATGCCGATCAAAAAAGAGTCTTCGATATGATCGCAAATAAAATGGACACAACTGATAATAACGCTGACGTTTTACGCTGTTTTGTGAGTGGAACTGATGGCACTGGAAAGAGCTTTTTAATAAAAACTCTAAAAGTTTGGGTTAAGACGTATTTAAACAACAAAGTGGCAGTTAGTGCTCCAACAGGCATAGCTGCATTCAATGTGAATGGATTGACTATACACAGACTATTGCAGCTGCCTGTGAAACATAAGCAAACACCGAAGTACAAGCCACTTTCTGATGAAGTGCTCCAAGTTCTGAGATCAGATTTGAAAGAAGTACTGTTGTTTATCATAGACGAAGTGTCGATGATATCCAATGTTACTTTAACATATATTCATTTACGCTTGTCTGAGATATTTGACACAAGCGACGATCAGAATGGGTGGTTTGGAAAAAAAAATATCTTGTAGTTTTCGGAGATCTCTTACAGTTTCCGCCGGTAAGAGAAAAGTCACCTTTTGAAAAACTCTCAGCTGCTGAAACTAACAAGTTGTTAGGCTCCCTCAGTATGCCGAATCTGTGTATTGAACTATTCATATACGATTAACTTACTATTAACATGCGACAGCTCAATGATTCTGACTTTGTTGAAATGCTAAATTAGGTGTAACTACACAAAAACACCGCGACTTACTCTCGACTAGATTAATAACTCTAAAATCCGATTCAAAACAGATTAATTGATTTCAATTGAACACTTCTCGGAACTTCCTGATGATACCGTTTGCTTATTACTTACAAAAAACATGTGTCAACAATTAAATACTGCAATGCTTAGATCTCTCCCACATCCCGAAATAAAACTTACAGCTGTAGATAGCATAGATTGCCTAGATACCTAACAAAAAGAGCTCGTGAATGCATAAAAAATTATGAAGACGATGCTTCTATGACTGTGGGCCTGGAAGAGAACATAATTATAAAAATAGGAGCAAAAGTCATGTTAAGGCGAAATATTGACGTGAGTCTTGGTTTATTTAATGGTTCTATTGGTATAGTGCAAAGAGTAAAGGTTGATAAATACAAAAATAATTAAGAAAATATACATTACATTTAATAAAGAACATGTTTACGAGCTTGGTTTGGTCAAAACTAAATTTGAAATTATTAATAGAGCTTATGTTCATCGCGAACAGTTTCCTATATGTACCATATAGCCTATGCTATAACTGCTCCTGCGTATGCTTACCAAAGTGCACTCGACGTCTCTATATGGCCCCTGGGAGCGCAAATCAAAAGTTTTGTACAACTTCCAAAGCCAAAAAACGACAGTCCAGCTGTCGAAGGAATGGCTGGTTAGAATGTGCTAATTCACATCCTCCAGATTCTCCACGGACCTCTCACACAAGCTCTTCATCGAAAACAGCTCCACTTAAGATCAACTACCACAATGCTAGTGGGATTCGAACCAAAATCTCCAGTCTCTTCGTAAACACCAGTAATGAATTCTATGACGTCATCATCATAGTCGAATCATGGCTTTATCCCGGAATTTCTTCTTCTGAAATCTTCAATCAACAACTCTACACTACCTTTAGAATTGACAGGTGTAACACATCAGAAGAACGTGGAGGTGGTATAATAGTTGCTATACGCTCACGTTTAAAAGGCAAAGAAGTTGTTCTACCGTTTCCCGGCATTGATCAAATTTGTTTATCTCTGACACTCAATCATACAAACAATGAACATTTGTTTTTACTTATAAGCTATATCCCGCCTAGAAGTATGCTTGAATTGTATGAAAAACATACCCTTAATATGGAATTTGTTAATAACCTTTGTAGTGAATCCGACAATGTAATAATTCTAGGAGATTTCAATCTTAGTAATATTAATTGGAGTAAGACGGTTAACATGAATTTTCTATTACCTCATAATATTTCCCATGCCCATGAATCCCTTTTAATCGACTTTATGAACTCCATAAATCTAAGACAGATCAATCCAGTAGTTAATTCACTTTCTAAAATTTTAGATTTGATATTTGTATGTTGTGATGAATTCAACTCGAATGTAAGTCAAGCCCCTATACGTTTGTTAAATGAATCTATTAATCACAAAGAAATTTTTATTGAATTATCCTTGTTCTACTACCTGATACCTAAATTTAATCATAATGTGAAATATTTAAATTTTTCCAAGGCAAATTACATTGAACTGAATAATTTTTTCAATAATATTAAGTGGATCGACGAAATGTCCAATTTAAACTTAAAGTCTATGTATACACGCTTTATTGATATATTAACAGATGGGTTCTCGAGATTTGTACCACTTTCCTCCTATCGTAATTCGAATAAGCCCTGTTGGCACAATAGACATCTAGCTACTCTAAAAAATCTAAAAAGTAAAGCTTTTAAGGCATTTAAAAAATCCAATTCTAGCACAGATTATGCAGCTTTTAGCAAACTACGTAAAGATTTTAATGTTCTCAACAAATTCCTCTACAAAAGTTATATCATGCGTATCGAAAGTAATATCAAATATGATAGTAGGACATTCTGGCACTTTATCAATTCAAAAAGAAAGGCAACGGGGATTCCAAATTCAATGCATTTTAGAAATTTAGAATCTAACAATATGGAATCCACCCTCGAACTCTTTGCAAATTTTTTTCAATCAGTGTATACTAACCATAACCAAACTAATACACTTCCTGTCTACTCCTCCAATTGTGTCGACATCGGATCTTTAACTTTAACTCATAATGATGTTCTAATCGCGCTTCAATCTTTAAAGCCTAATTTAAGCAGTGGATCAGATGGTATTCCTCCCCTCTTACTGAATAAATGCTGTGAACCCCTCTCCTTTCCCCTGCTTCATATTTTCAACCGTTCCCTCTCGGGTGGCCTATTTCTCGATACTTGGAAGACATCATTCTTGGTTCCCATCCACAAATCTGGATCTAAAAGTAATATTGAAAATTATAGAGGAATTTGTAAGCTCTCCGCAATTCCCAAACTATTTGAAAGCATCATAAAAACTAAAATTGAATTTCTTATTAAAGAACATTTGCCGGATGAGCAACACGGTTTTGTGTCGGGTCGTTCCACTACCTCAAATTTGGCATTGTTTTCATCTTATGTTTTAAGACGTTTGGAGACAAGGAACCAAATAGACACCGTATATACTGATTTCAGCAAAGCGTTTGATTCTGTTAATCACGCTCAACTAATCCATAAACTTGAATCCTTCGGTTTCCATTCCCAATTCCTTCGCTGGGTGTCCTCCTTTCTCCTTGGCCGAATTCAACAGGTCAAAATCGGTAACTCTATTTCTAGAGAAATAACTTGCAGTTCTGGGGTTCCACAAGGGAGCCATTTGGGCCCACTGCTTTTCGTCATCTTTATTCGTGACATTGTCCAAGTGGTGAAACATGGACATTGTTTATTGTTTGCCGACGACCTAAAACTATTTAAAGCCGTTAGGAACATTACTGACTGCCAACTTCTACAATCAGACATAAATAGAATCTCGGAATGGTGCAATGCTAATGCTTTAAAGCTGAATATAAGCAAATGCAACTTCATATCCTTTTCCAAGTCCCTCTCCATAATCAACTTTGATTACTTCATTGGTTCTCAACCTATATCCCGTATTACCGAAGTTAAAGATTTGGGTGTTGTGTTGGACACCACTTTCTCATTTAAAACACACATAAACCATACTCTAGCTAAGGCTAACTCGACTATGGGGTTTATTAAGAGGAATTGTAGAGGGTTCTCTGATCCTTTTTCTCTCCTGTCTTTGTACACCTCCCTCGTTAGGCCTCATCTTGAGTACGCAGCTATAATATGGAATACCAATCTGTGTACTGACTCCGATCGAATCGAACGTGTCCAGAGGCGTTTCACAAGATTCATTTTTCACAAAATGCATTGGAATTTTTGCCCCAAATATGAAGCCAGATGTTTACTTCTTGGCATAAAATCATTGAAAACTAGGCGTACTTTACATGATATAATGTTTGTTAGAGATTTACTCTGTTATCATATAAGATGCCCTACTCTCTTGTCAAAAATACGACTTTATGTTCCTGCAAGGCCTTTGAGAATAAGACATCTTCTTTTTGTCGACTATCATAGGACTAATTATGGTACAAATGAGCCTCTTACACGCACTGTTAAAGTTTTTAACGAAGTCAGTAATCTTGCGGACATTCATTTAGATCGAGGCCAATTTAAAATCTTAGCTTTAAGCCTTTTTCGTATTTAACAGGCTGATGAATTATAATATTTATATATATGTATCATATTTCTGTATCTGTTAGCAAGTTAAAGGATCCCCGGAAGGGGAATCCAAAAAAAATCGCGAACGCCAGCCCGAAGGCTGGCCCAACAGTTCGACTTACTAAATTAAACCGCGTTTCTAAAATAGATTACGTTATAATTTTATATACTCTTTATTCTCCGACGACCAACTTAGAACTAACTTATCAACTAAAACCCCTTCCATAGGAAGCCTCGTCGCTTCGCCCAAATCTGCAACGTAGTCTTTTCTCCGGTGTACACGCATCCGTTTCCCAGGCTGGTTGCAATGCGCATCCGATTGCACCAGACTGAATATGATCCGAGTGCACTTGAATCAAAACGATCGCGTATGAACAGGTACGAACATGCGGAGCAATGTGAACCACACAAAATGATGACGCAGCAAGTCCCGTTCGTAGTGCCGTTTCGACCTTTGCCCTTGGCCTCGGTCGACGGTGTTAACTCCTCCCCCTTCAAAAATCTACGTCCCGTAGATCCGGTAAGTGACTATGGGTCAATGACAGCAGGTCCTTGTTGGGTCGTCCCTACTGCCGGGAGATCCAATTTGTTGTTAATTTTGCACCACGTACGATAAACAGTAAAGATTAAGGCTGAGAAGATTGAGGCGTATACCAGCGTTGAGATGTTCGTTCTTCCTGTCAAATTGGTAAGATACTTGATGTTCTGTAGTCCAAGATTATGTACCGTTTGAAGATCAATAAGATGGACCTGTTTTGTAATATTGGTTACGACAGCTGGCATGGCTTGTAGGGTCGTCAAGGACGAGCTGGTGAACGTTTGATCCCTAATCTGAATCGTCTCGTTACTGAACCGGACAATGAATGTTCCCCGTAGCTTCTCCGTCGAATTTCCTCCGGTGAGCTCCCCGTCGAAATTAGTTAGGAAGATCGTGTCATCTCCAATGAGTTCAATAACTTCTTCGGTATTCTGGTGGTATTCGCAGGTAGTGGGGCCTCCCTTCAGTAATCTAGGGATGCAGCTGTCTTCCGGTAGTTTTTCGAGAGATTCGGACTTGCAGATCGTGGAATTGCTGATTGAGAGACAATCTTTGACGAGGCCATAAGTTTCTTTCTGATTGGTTAGTACCCGGTCGAACTTTTTGCTGATCCGCTTCCCATTGTGAATTGATGACTTTATCCGGAGCAAATTGAAGTCTTCACTACGCACCTTTGGCATTGATAGGATGTATAGCAACGCCGTATTGTTGGTGTAGATCATGGGCGTACCAAATTCGATCGCCTCGATCTCATTAGCGTAGGGCAAGGTCTCTAGTTCATTGACCAGCATTCTGATTTCTTCATGGTCTAGGAGGTTGGTGTTGACTATCCCTCCTTTAGCCATCTGACATGCTCTCACCAGTTCATTCACCTCTTCCTTGATTATGAGGACCTGGTTGATTAAGTCTTGTTCGAATCTTCGGGTGTCTGCCGTTTTTATTTCGTTGGCGGCTCGACTTATGATGTGAAAAAGTTTCCCGAACTTCGAGAACTTATCTATGCAGCTGATGAATCTTTCGTTTTGTACCTCAATTATATCTAGATGCAATATTTCGCAGGGGTAGGTCGGAATGGGTGTTGCTTGGAACTCCGGACGAATCGGATGCCTGTCATATTTACTCGTATTGCACACCTCGCACGCCCTAACGTACTTCATGATAAGGCTATTCATGCGCGGAAAATAGTACTTCTCAAGTAGTTGTTCTTTATTTTCGCGCGCATTTCTGTGCGCCCTTCGGTGTTCTTTCAATATCAGCTCGCACTTCCGGTCTTCGTTCCTCACATCTTCGACCACCCTTTGGGCAATTCTAATCTTGTACTTGGTGAAGTATTGGAGATAGACCCTTTGGAGCATTCCCAGGTATTCCTCGGGCATCTTGATGCCGTTTATCACTCCTGGATTGAGCTTAGTTTTGAGCGCCTCCGCAATGCTCCTCTCACTAGGGTTCATAATTGCGATGTAGTGGCGAAAGAATCCTGGATGCGGTTCTTCAACGATTTCAAGTCCCTTTCCTATTTTAATACAAATTTGGTTTCGGAAAACATTAAGGGGTGCCTCCACGTGGGGAATAAGATCAGAGGAATCGTGAAGAGCGGTATGCGCGGTGTCTGTAGTGGAGCTGTCCCCGGAATCCGCAGTTTCCGTGGAAGAAGGATGTTCAGAAGGTGCAGTTTTGGTCGTGGAGGTCACTGTACTAGCTTGATTGCCATCATTGTTCGTAGAAGGCTCGTGTCTGTCAGCGCGGCCACTTGACGCCGATTCCGTTGAGCTGGAATCGTGCAAGTGGTGGACGTGAGTTTTTAGTCTCGAGAGAGCGTCTGCCACTAAGTTCGATTTACCAGGCTTGTAAACCAACTCGTAGTTGTACTCCTCGATTCGAGCCTTCCATCTTTTCAATTTAGCATTGTAGTTCCTGTTTCCCATCGCAAAGGTCAACGGTTGATGGTCCGTCAGTATCCGGATTTTCTTGGCCCCGTACAGATAAGAACGAAGATTATCTAATGCCCAAACGATGGCCAACATCTCCTTCTCGTTTGTGGCATAGTTCTCTTCGGTCTTGTTCAGAGATCTTGAAATATATGCAATTGGGCGATCCCTCCCCTCAATGTCCTGAGATAGGACTGCACCTATCGCATAGTTCGAGGCATCGGTGGTAAGATTGAATGGCCTCTGGAAGTCGGGGAAGGCTAAAATCTCTGATGATGTCAGAAGAGTCTTCAAGCCCTCGAATGCCTTAAGCGCTTCCTCGCCTAAGCTTATCTCGACACGACGGGATTGGTTGGCCTTCACTTGTGCGTTTTCGCCTCTCGTTAAGTTCGTTAGGGGTTTGGCGACCTTCGCGTAGTCGCGAATAAATTTCCTGTAGTAGGAGGTTAGACCTAAGAATGATTTAAGCTCTTTTAGGTTCCGTGGTGGTTGAAGCTTTTGGATGGCAAGAACCTTCTTTGCGTCAGGTCGAATTCCGTCAGGTGAAACGACGTAGCCCAGAAATTCTACTTCCCTCTGCATGAAATTCGTTTTCTCTAGGTTGACCCTTAGTCTTGCTTCGTCAAGTCGCCTCAGGACCGTATCTAGATTTCTCAGGTGATCCTCCTGGTCTTTACCAAAGACGATTATATCGTCTATGTAAACATAGCAGATTTTAGCAATAAAAGGCTTCAAGACGTCGTCTATCATCCGCTGGAAAATAGCCGGCGCGTTTTTAAGACCAAAGGGTAACCGTAGGAATTCAAATTTCCCATTCATGGTGGAGAATGCGGTCTTGGGTATATCGGATGGTTTCATACGTATTTGATGAAACCCGGACGTTAAGTCAATTGTTGTGAAGTATCGAGCTTCTCCTAGGCTGGCAAGGGTAGAATTTATGTCGGGAATGGGATACGTATCCCCTATGGTGACGTTATTCAGTCTTTTATAATCTATCACCATTCTATATTGTTTTTCACCATTTGGTTTTGGTTTTTTCGGAACGACCCAAATTGGTGAATTATATGGGCTTTTCGACCGGCGAATTATTCCTTCTTCTAAGAGCCTTGACACCTCCTCTTCTACAACCTCCCGCAAACACGCAGGGTATGGGTAGCTCTTCGTATAAATGGGTTCATTGGTACTGGTTCTTATTTCGGCGAGCACTGACGTCTCGACGGTTTCTCCGGCGTCGATGGGACCAAAAAGAGAATGGTATTTTTCAATCAACCCATTCAATTCGATCTTAGTGGTTTCAGAAAGTGATGGGTCGATCGTGAAGTTAACCTCCCTGGAGATCATTTCTTTAAGTGGGACATTTACATTGTTCTTCAATCTCAACACATTGGCCTTCCGGTCGATTATTGCTTCAAGTTGTTTTAGTGTGTCATCACCAATGATACCATCGAAGGATTTTAACCCCGGTAGGACATAAAATTTCGTTAGACTCTCGTCACCAAACGCTTCAAAAAATTTTCCCTCTACGCATTCCGATACATTAATCTCCCCTGCTGCTGAACGAACATTGAATGGTGTTTTCACACGTACGGTGGGCTGTTTCAGAGTTGGGCTTATAAAATTCTTGTTGGCCCCCGTGTCGACAAGAAACTTCAATACGGCCCCATCCCTCGTAACATATTCTATATATGGTACGCTGGATGGCCGCCCGTCATAAAATTTACCTCTTCTAGAGTTTCTTCTGCCCTTTCGTTATACTCCTCTGGGTTATCGTCGCTAACTTCCACGTGGTATAGCCTTTGCTGCTTCCTAGGGATGTTAGTGGACATTGCCCGACGTTTGAAGGGATTAGGCCGATTCATGTAATTAACCTGCCTCGAATTGACAGAATTATCGATTTCCATTCTTTCGGAAGGTTTAGGCCCCAACTTGGGGGGAGTGGCGTTCTCCCGAGGGACGCCAGTATCCTTATTCCAACCACTAATATGTGGTTTCGGTCTTTCCGGAATCCTTTGTATTGGATTCCGTGGAGGCAAATGCGGTCGAAATTCGTTTCTGAACGCTTGATTGATGGGAGCAGTTACCGTATTTGGCCCTGTCGACGAGTGAAGCGACTGAGCTCGAAAATTTACGTTCTGCATCTCAAGACAGAAAGAGTATGCGTCAGGCAGGTTTTTAGGGGCTCGTATTATGAGCATCTTCGAAAGATCGCCGTTAAGGCCGCGGATAAAAACGTCTAGGGCCCGGTTACGGTAGGACTCTACTAGTGCCTTGACGGTTTCCTCACTATAGGATTCTGTCTTGATTTTGTTGACCATTAGCGATAGCTGATGGTTAACCGCGGCGTAAAATTCATCGAGCTTGCTGCTCTTTTGGGCGAGTTGGTTGAGCTGATGCTCTAAGGTGCGCATATCGCGTTTATCCGCATAGTGTAGAGACAAGCATCGCTTTATCTCCGCCCAACTACTGTCAAAAATATTATAGGATACTAGAGCCGCGTCTGCCGGGCCTCTAACCTTCCCGCGAATATGCTGCAGGATAGAACGGTAGATGGGTTTAGATTTTACAATCTCGAAGTCCTTTAGAACCCCCTCTACGGAATGTACCCAGGACACATACTGTGTAGGGTTACCGTCAAATACCTGCAATTCTTTAACGCAGTCCGGCAATCTACTTATGTCTCGAAGCTCAACTTCAGTTCGCGGGCGAACAAGAACTTCGGTTCGTTCAGGCACGTCAGGTGCAGCAGCTGATAACAGAGATCTCCCCTCCATCGACAAGAGACGAGTCTCGTAGCTTTTTAATTGAGTTAGGATGCTGTTAACAGCCCCAGTTAACTCGGTCACTGTCTTTTGCAGTTGTTCCATTTTATTCTATTTAAATTATCTGGACCAGATACCTTAATCTTAGTACTCACTCAGGACAATGCGGTTACCCTTATTATACAATACCCTTTTCTGTTGGCACTCAACTTCTTATTACTTGGCACTTGCTTATCGTCACTTATACTTTTATTTTAGCACTAAACCCTTTATTTAGGTTTAACTTTATTTTTCACCCCTTTTTTATCTACTTATTTATTCTTTCTTTTTTTTTTTATTTTATTTAAAAAAGAATTTTTTTTTTTTTTTTTTATATATTTTTCCTTCTTTCCACTTTTTTACTTGTTACACATTTATAAATTTTTTCACCGTTGCACCACTACACTTACAACAACACATTCATATCTCTATCAAAAATTTTTTTCCTTTTTCTTTGTTTTTCCTTTGCTCAGATACGTAGTTCCTTGGGAACTGAAAAGGAAAAAAGAATGCACTGAAATTTCATAAAACCGATCGCGAGAAATTTCGATTATGGGAGCCGCTCTTTTGGAAGGTCCGTGTTCTCCTTTTTAGTCGCCAACTTTTATGCTCGAAGGCGACCTACTAAGGCACGGGTTGCTTCACACGCATCCTTTTAACCTTTTGCGATTATCCCTGTGTTCTCATGGGTACAGGGAAATTTGTCTGCCGCATCGGAGTAATGACTGTGTTCTCATGGGTACAGCCATTTTCGTTCGATAGAACGTACCTTTGCGGTGTCCTTTTTTAGGGACTATAGACGCAGACGAATCGCCAGGAGAAAAGGATCGCGTTTACGGAGCGGTCCCTGCTCGGGCGCCAGTTAAAGGATCCCCGGAAGGGGAATCCAAAAAAAATCGCGAACGCCAGCCCGAAGGCTGGCCCAACAGTTCGACTTACTAAATTAAACCGCGTTTCTAAAATAGATTACGTTATAATTTTATATACTCTTTATTCTCCGACGACCAACTTAGAACTAACTTATCAACTAAAACCCCTTCCATAGGAAGCCTCGTCGCTTCGCCCAAATCTGCAACGTAGTCTTTTCTCCGGTGTACACGCATCCGTTTCCCAGGCTGGTTGCAATGCGCATCCGATTGCACCAGACTGAATATGATCCGAGTGCACTTGAATCAAAACGATCGCGTATGAACAGGTACGAACATGCGGAGCAATGTGAACCACACAAAATGATGACGCAGCAAGTCCCGTTCGTAGTGCCGTTTCGACCTTTGCCCTTGGCCTCGGTCGACGGTGTTAACTAGCACTTAAGTGATTGTAGATAAATAAATAAATAAATAAATAAATAAATAAATAACTATACACAAAAGTCAGGGCCTAAGTCTAAATAATGCGCTGATGGATATCGGTTTTGCAGTATTCACATCCGGTCAAGCTTACGTGGCACTTTCGAGATTTACAAGTCTGGGCGGCTTACATACATATAATTAATGTCGACTTTGGAAATATTAAAGCGCAGGAATCCTCAATTTGTGAATACAATAGATTAAGAAACATTTACCGTCCAGACTTGACAAAAATTGTAACATGAAAGCCTCCGAGAAAAACCCATAGAGACAGGGAGTGGGCTTTGAGAAAAACTGTAGTTAAAGCTCAAGGAGTAGTACCGGAAAAGAAAAAGAGGAAAACTATCTACAATAAGAAAAGCTCATAAGACACAGAGTGGGCTTTAAGAAAATCCGTTGTTGGTATTCAAGAAATAGAAGGTACCGGAAAGGAAAAAAAGTAGAACTATCTACAAAAAGAAATGAGATGCCATCAAAAACATAACTTGTAAAAAAAACCAAGTCTCGCAACTCAGTTCTTCTACCGTAAAAAGTTGTGAGATCTATGTAATACCAAGTCGGTTAATTTATTCAGTCGCTATTTAAGGGACCTTCTGTCGTAAGTTATTACGTAATTAGCTAACCTAACAACATCTTATAGTGACCATATTAATATTAAAAATCTTTTATGTTTTGAATAAATAAATTGACTTGGCAATCGCACTAAACAATCTAATTTAATATTATATGTATAACTTGTGAGATACATTGTATTTTAATGCGATGGACAAGTCAATCTATTTATTCAAAACATAAAAGATTTTTAATATTAATATGGTCACTATAAGATGTTGTTAGGTTAGCTAATTACGTAATAACTTACGACAGAAGGTCCCTTAAATAGCGACTGAATAAATTAACCGACTTGGTATTACATAGATCTCACAACTTTTTACGGTAGAAGAACTGAGTTGCGAGACTTGGTTTTTTTTACAAGTTATGTTTTTGATGGCATTTGATTTATTTGAATACGATCGATTTTGTAAATTGAACAAATAGAAAGTAAAACAATGATTATTATAATCATTAGGTTTACCACATGAAATGTCCGTTTTTTTTTTGTAAAAAATTAAAAGCCAATATTTATTTTTTATAAAATGTTATTAAGTCAAAATATGAATTATTGACATCTATAACCTTCTTCCACCATGATTCAAGGTCTATTATTCCTTTTTATAGAAGGCCTCACAATGTTTGATTGCATTTATCGTTTTCCCTGGTTGAAGAAATGAAAAGTGGATTGGTCGTTTTGATGTCCACTAGATTGTTACCATAACCCTTTCCTTGGTGAAGACCAAGTTTGCGGGTGTGCTTTGGGTTTTCGTCTGCATCCAGGTGATCCTGCATCCGCCCAGATCTTTCACGGTTATCATAGAAAATCCACTTTTCATCACATGGGATTATACGGTAGGAACGGTGCATTTCGATGCCTTTGACTCAGCGATGCACAGGTTTCTATACGGCGTAGTTTTTGGGCCTCGTTCAATTCATGGGGTACTCACTTGTCGTGTTTTCTCACTTTTCCTATTTGCGATAGGTGTCGACTTATTGTCATGTTGTATGCAACGCCTCGCACTGTTTTTGTTCGGTCTGCATCCACCGTTTCTCATAAAATGGCGTTGTCAATTATCGTTTCCAGTTTCCCATGCGGTTCGTTTTCGATGCTTAGATCTCCCGAACGGAACTTACCAAACCAACGCCGAATGGTACGTTTATTCGCCGCTATATTCTCAAATGTGTCATTTATGTTTTTGTCTGCCAGAGATGCATTATGTCCCAATTTGAACTCGTACAGGAAAAGAGTACGAATTTGAAACGTCGACAGCATGATATAAAAAAAATAACTGTACTTGAAACGGAGCCTAAAAGTTGTACACATCAAACAGACACTTTATCTTAAAAAAAAAAACACTGTATTGTACAGATGTTCACTCGACAGCTCCTAATTGAGGAATAAGTGAAAAATCGGACATTTCATGTGGTACAACCTAATATTATGATTAACTCCGGTACACCGGTGTCAAGCCCTGGATTAAATTCAATAAGGAGGAAGAAGAACCTTTATGAAGGAAATCACATTTCAAACACAAAATTAAAAAAAGAGGAGGATTTTCAGTTACTTTGATGAGAACACGGGCTCCGGGACTTTGATATCTTACGACCGCAACATTGATCAATCCCGCGTTTCATTGACCTGATCCGGAGGAGCGCTCGAGCGGTCTTCACCGACCGCTACGCTACCGCAAAACCACAAGATACAGGACACTAGACTAGTGGAGAACGTCGCTTCAAATCTACAGCTCCTCCCGGTGGCGTCCCCCCAGAGAGAATCCACCAGTCCACGTAGAGTTCAAGTAGGGACATATGAAAACCATAGCGAAAGCGATACTGAAAGTGAAGAGATGTAAGAAAATTATGCGGATGATGAAAATTGCAACAGAAAGGCAAAAAAAAAACTCCAACATGGATATCAAAAAGGCCTCTCCCAGTTAGAGGAATCAATAAATATCATAGCGTCCTTCATTGAAAACCAACTAAAACCATTAAGGGATCAGCTAATCCATGCTAGCAAACTGAACTACACGGCAAGGGGATGTCGCAAACGACCACTTTTAAGCCCCTGTGGGGGAAACCCCACAGTCAAGCTCAACAAGATTTAGCCTTGAAAGAATGGGCATACAGTCACGGAACAACCCATACAAGCCAAAGCGATCCACACCACAAAGCGCAACCCCATTGCAAACTTCATTAATCAAATGGGACTTCCGGGCTTCAACAAAAGCGAAAGAGCCTTCTCGGCTGCTTAGGTTAAGAAATGAAAGAAAATTAACAGGAAGAAGCAGCCAACTGGCGATAATGTCCAACAGCAAGAAGGGTTCGAGTCTTCTCTGAAGTGTATCTTCGGAGAGAAGGATAACGTCAGGAGCTTGTGACTCAAAACAACAGTTGAGATCCGGGACACGACTGAATTTACCACCACAGATGAAATTGAGGTCACAAGAGAGTGCACTAATCCATCTGAGCGGATGTGCGACTAAAGACTTGTTAAGAAACTGCAGAATCCATTACAAGATGCAACAACAAAGTGCTTTACAGGAAGGAAGTGGGACCGAGTTCCCACTGCGAAGGGAAAGAGCACAACAACGCAAATCCAAAGTGCTACCTCTGGGGCAAGACCAGGTAACTCACGTGCGATCAGGTTCCTACCGAGTATTTAGGACGGCACTAAGAGGAATCAATGATCCGAATGCTAGAAGCAAACTTGCAAAGAAGCCGAACAGCTGACCGCAGCTCACGCAGTTCAGAACAGAATTGAAAGCGGATGTAGTTCTCATAAGCGAACAACATTGAAATAAAGAAGAAGGTCTTAGCTTAAGTATTCATTTATTTCAATTATTATAATTATTATAATTTATATATTATTAACTATCTCAACAAATATAAATATCTTACTAACTCCAACTGTGTTTTTTTTCCAGAAGTAAGATATTTAATATATCAAATCTCTGTAATACAATACTGTGCGATATCTATTTAACGATGCAGTGGCTGTCGCAGTATTTATCATACCCAAGCCATGGATCCAGATCTTTTGGTAATTGCGAAGTTATGGCGGTGATGTTACCTCATCCAATAATCTACAAGTTTCGTCAATAGTGCAGCGATGGCGTTGGTTTCATCCAGTGGGGTACAACAGAGGTGGGAAGCTCGCGAAACAATAAGATTTTGATACTATTGGATCAATGTGAGAGATGGAAGTGTGTGTCGAAAATTATCCGAAGTTTTTTTACATTAGGCCACGATTACAAACGATTTTACGTATTCTGTCGTTACGAAGGAGTTCTAGAAGGCAAAGGTGCTCCAAATTCTTCGAACTAATTGGTGAGAATATCATATTCTGACATCGGCAAACAAAACTTGAATATAGGGAGTATACTTGATATGATCAAATAAGTTCGTAATAGCGAAATAAGTAAGACCACTCTTAGTCAAACTGAGCGATTCTGGAGGCCTTACTATTCATTCGTAATTGTCACAATCTGACGCGGAATCCTGCGACTCAATATCTGACTACCTGGGCAAAAAGAACATCGAATGTACGCTCTTCAAAGGCGATATTTACGACGGCGTGCCTTAATTGGACCGTTTTGGAGAGTGAACAACTAAGAGCGTAGCCAGCAAGAAAAGGAGGCAGCTGATACTGATATTGGTCAAGTAGATGGGCGTTACGGCTAAAGGCGCAAGGGTAATCGCTGAACTCTGGAGACAATTCAAGAAAAATTGGTCGGCCGAGAGAGTTTTCTCTAGCGTTAAGTTTGCGGTCGCAGTTGAGTGTGAAGTTCCGACAGTAAAAATAGAAAAAAGCGATCCATGTGAACCAGATTTTTTCATTTCTGTTAGGTCTGGGCTATTTTTAGGTGTAATGAAGACACTTGCAAAGCATGCCTTAAAGATTTCAGTGATGTACATATATGAAACTATTGCAAAAGAAAAGCCATCATCCGCTTCTGACTTAAGAAACTATAGCTGCTGTGGCCCAATAAAACCAACTCAAATTGTTCCATTGAAAATATTTTAATAACAAGCTCCGATTTCACTTAATCTATCTCAAAATTTGAATTTCGATGTTTTGTTAGCGCGTGGCTTATACGTTCTTTCATGATCAAGAGTCTTCACAGTCTCCACAACTTTATCCCAAAAATTAGAGGGTGAATTATTTAGCTTGGCTTTCACGCGGAGACCAAATTATGCGTGAATGAAATACGTTTATGTTACAATATAGTGTCGTTCAGATGTTCAGCATACGTTAGAGTCAATTGGTGTCGCGAGCAGATTGGAAAATATACATATGTACCTATATACACTTCATCTTAATGAATCAAGAAAATGTCACCAGTTTTCTTTCTTACAACCCATGGCGATAACCGAAGGTCCGAATACCACAACCGCTAAGTCATCGAAAATGTGTTTCTCCTCAGGGGGTACTAATAGACACCTCTATGGTATAGTCACAAGTGGGTGAGAATAGTTTCTCGAAAATCATCGTTCAGAGAAGATCCCTCTTACTTCTGGGAAAAAAGACCCACATAAAACATATAGTTCATAGAAAATTGAGAGAGGTTTGGTCCAATGTATCACATATACGAGGGTGGTCCGATAAGTACTTACCCTACAAAAGAAAAACAAAAAAATTTGGAGAAATGGCGATTTATTTTAAAATATAATCTCCTTTTAGCTCGATACACTTGACCCAGCGATGCTCCAACTTCTGTAACCCGTCTGAAAAATACGTTTTCTCGAGGTCTGCAAAGTAGGCCTGAAATTTCTGCCCGGCGAGTGACTTGTTCAAGTTTGGAAACAAAAAGAAGTCGCACTGGGCCAAATCTGGAGAATACGGTGGATGGGGCAGCAGTTCGTAGCCCAATTCGACCAATTTGGCCGTGGCGAGGGCAGAGGTGTGAGCAGGTGTGTTATCATGGTTTAAGAGCACTTTTTTCTTCGCCAAGTGGGGTCGTTTTTTCTTCAATTCGGCGTCGAATCGGCCCAATCGGCTTAAACAGCGTCAAAGCTCTGAAGTGGTCTCACGGTTGCGCTTGTTGTCCGGAGTGAGCAAACGCGGCACCCATCGCGCCGACAGCCCAAAATTTCATGCAGGATATGACCCACGCGATCTTTTGAAATGCCTACTGTCTCAACTATCTCGCGCACCTTCAATCGGCGGTCTGCCAATACGAGATCGTGGATTTTTGTCACGTTATCCTCCGTGGTAGCCGTTTTCGGGGCACCTGGACGTGGCTTATCAAAAACCGACGTGCGGCCACGTTGAAACTCGTTAAACCAATTTTTGATGGTCGCCATCGAAGGAGAAGAGTCACCGTACACAGCATCCAAACGCTCTTTGATTTCGCTGCGCGATTTCCTTTCCAAAAACACCGACCGATATTGCTCTTTTTCCATTTTTCTAAAATCCGCGGACACTCCCGCTTCCACACGCGGTCAAACCAAAACTACGGGTCCGATCCGCCTGAAATTTCGACAGTAGCCGTCTACTAGAATGTACTACACGATAGTAGATTCTTGCGATACTGGCGCCATCTGACGGTGAGTCTAAGTACTTATCGGACCACCCTTGTATATTGTCATATTTACATGTAGAACGAATGGACAGTGGTCGAGCAGTCCAACACATAATGAACGAAAAACTCGTAGGACAATATAAAGATGGACCTTGTCAAAGAAGGAAGACAGATAGACATGAGGGAGATGACACAGAATAACAGGCTTAGGGAGGGGTAGTCGACAAGGTTCTAAACTTCCGAGTTCGAAATGGCTGGTAATTACAATAACAACACATAATACATACACATTGTTAGTTATTTTAAAATGTTTACGAGCGTTCAATCTTGGTTACAATACAAAATACATTATATATTTTCTTCGAAATAGAAAAAGCTTTTGACACAGTTTGACATAATAGCCTAGTCTATAAATTAATCAATATAAATTTCCAAACTTATCTGAACAATATAGATTTAAGTATATGATATATTGTTTGAAGTTTATGTCAAAAGTGCCTCAAAGCTATATCTTGGGGCCGATACTTTTCTATATCTTAGATTTTCCATAACTAACAGAATGTGAAGCAGCTATTTTTGCTGATGATACCGTTATTTTCGCATCTAACGATTTTGCTCTCAATATTGAGGCAAATTTTAAAAATACGACAGAAATATTGGATTTCTTGTGATAAATGGAAAATTAAACTAAATGATGATAAATTGTAGGAAATATTTTCTACCCAAAAAAAGAAAAGGTTATTTTCTTCGCTCTACTAATTTATTTGGGTTGAGTTTCAGAATTCAGTGAAGAATTTACGTGTTTATCTTGACGAAAAAATTACATTTCAGGAAGATATAAGACTATTAGTAAAGTAAATATTGTAATAAAGATCCTTTACTCATTCATCAATAGTAAATCATTACTGTGTATACCAAATAAAATAATTATAATGAAAGTAATATTTCAAGAAATACTTTTTACGCCTGTCACAAAACAAAGTCATAAAAATGGCTAAATCTACTACTTGATAATCCTACCTTTTATCTCCACATAAAAGTTTTGAACTGTAATTTACTAAAACTTTAAAACTAACAAACACGTTTACACATTCTTGTGCTCTTGCTGATAATCCGTAATTAATGACCTTTTCAGTACAAGTCAACATCTAAGCGAACTAATTTCGCAGTTGGTTAATTTACTATTGTTTAGTATATATTTATATTTATAAATATATTGCTGTTTTATTTATTTATTATTAATTCATTATATAGTTATTTTTTTGTCATATTGATTATTTTTACTACTAGTCCTTCGAAAGTAAATGAAAATGAAGTATGATACTTAAAAAAAAAGTATATTATATCAATATAAAGCCTCACCTGCAGCAATAAGAATATAAGGATCGCTTATTAATGCTTTTAAAGACGGTGGATCAGACTCGGCCTGCTGAATAGAGGGTTGTAGCATGAACAATTGAAGTAATCCATCGCCGAGTGCCAATGCTGAAAGAATAAGAAAAGGCGCTGATTTTCCCACAAATTCATACATAATCCCTCCAAAAGGTGGTCCAATTAAAACTCCAAGCGCCAAGCCTCCTAAAGCTATTCCCATAGCATTTCCACGCTCTTTATCGTCCGTGAACCTGTCAGCAAGCATGCCCATGCCGGACACAGATGAACATGATGAGCCGATACCTTGCAAAGCTCGTGCCAAAAATAAAACACTGTAGGATCGCCCAAAGGCAAATACTAAAGAAGAAGATAATTAAAGCCATATACTTATCATTAGTTTACATACATACTCAATGTTGACAAGAACATTATAACGAATCCAGCAAACATGGGAATGCTATATCCAATTCTACACAGTATAAGGTTTAATAAAAAGAATTGAAAATTTAATATACATATATTACTTATGCGTGAGCGGTCCGACGATTGGATTTACTAATAGTTGTACAAATGCCTTCGAAGCAAACATTAGCCCAACTTCAACAGTTTCACCAACAAGTTCCTTGTGCCTCTCTTCGATTTCCTTATACATTGAGGCGTTTTCTACGTAAAAAATAAGAATTAGTAATAACAGAAATTTAAAGGATAATTATACCGTAGGTATGAATCTGTTTCATACCATTTGTACTGGCTGTTGAGTAATCTTCGCTAGGGGAGGTGGGCAGAGCATTGACTTCATCTTTGGAACAAGGTGGTGGTGTCGGCGATGGTGTAATTTCCAAAGACATTGGCGTTCTAGGAAAACTGTCAAGTGGAGCATCAGGATGGCGAATGTCGTACAGGAACTCGGGAATTATGGGAACTGAAAATGAAGAAAAGCAATTGGATTAGACAAAATCGGATGGAAATATCACCTGGAAATCCATTAACAATTAATTGCGTGGCTAAAACTGTGTATGGTATAGGCAACTCACTAAAGTAAATCGAGTTAAAATTGAATTACCTTCCTACTGAGTATAATATTTTGTTAATTGATTATTAGTACAAGCTATTTAAAACGCCTTAAGGTTTGGATTTAATGGGTAAAATATGATTTTCGAGTTAAATCATTAGTAATGGAATTATGTTGCAAAGCTAAATTTTTCAAACAAATATTCATATGTACATATATGGTATCATCAATATAAAGGGCAATGATTTGATTTGATTTTGAAACTACTAATTACTAAAAGCCACGTTAGGTAGTACTTGTGTGTTAATACTCGTATATATGTACATATACGTAGGTATAACATAAAAAAAGAGAATTTTGCTGAAAATTGGATGAGCAATAAATTAGTTTACTTTAGCTATTTGTGAAGTCTGTCTTTTTTGAAAGTCCGTACGACTTTTTCTATATCTAAATATGAATAAAGCAAGTAGATCTGTAGATTATAATCAACTTAACTGGTGAATAACAAATTCTACAATATGTCTGCACAGATTTGAATATCGGAGTGGACAGTCCTTCTTTAATCATTTTGTTGTCGAATATATGTATAAGTGCGGGTACAATGTTCTTTATGGTCGCAGTACTAGTGTCTTCATGTGACACACCCCGAGTTCTTCAATATGTATGTATATTGTATAATGTATCAATTATATCCGTGCCACAGTAGTCGTGTTAAAATGCGAGCATAGACCCCGTTGCAACTTAAGATCAATTGCTGATCCAGGCAAATTGGGCCAAGATCTGTGTGTTTGCTATTAGGCAATAGGAATGTATTTTTTCTCTTGGAAATTTCAAGTGTAAATCGAGTGTAATTTTGTTTAGAAATTTCACGGTTTAGCGTTATTTTAACATTGAGTGCAAAAACGAACATTTTTGGTTAAAATATGCGAAGTTTATGGTCATGATTGGCCTCACAACGAACTTGTCAGAATTGGTTTTAAAAAAATTCCGTAGTGGCATTTTGGATCCGTAAAAAAGCTCCGATAAGTAATTAGCCTACAAAAGAAAAGCAAACATTTTGGAGAAATGGCGATTTATTTTTCAATATCCTCTTCTCCTTTTAGCTCGATACACTTGACTCGGCGATGCTCCAACTTCTTTAACCCATCTGAAAAATACGTTTTCTCGAGGTCTGCAAAGTAGGCCTCCGTAGCGGCGATGACCTCCTCATTCGACTGAAATTTCTGCCCGGTGAATGACTTTTTCAAGTTTGGAAACAAAAAGAAGTCGCACTGGGCCAAATCTGGAGAATACGGTGGATGGGGCAGCAGTTCGTAGCCCAATTCGACCAATTTGGCCGTGGCGAGGGGTCACTTTTTTTTTCGCCAAGTGGGGTCGTTTTTTCTTCATTTCGGCGTCGAATCGGCCCTTTCGAGGTAATCGATGTGGATCACACCTTGTGAATCCCAGAAAACGGTGGCCATCACCTTTCCGGCTGATGGGATAGTCTTCGCCTTCTTCGGAGCACGTTCGCCGGGTGAAGTCCACTGTTTCGACTGTTCCTTGGTCTCTGGTGTGTACAGTGGATCCATGTTTCGTCTACTGTCACGAAACGACGCAGAAACTTCTTCGGATTGTGCTTAAACAGCGTTAAACACTGCTCTGAAGTGGTCCCACGGTTGCGCTTGTTGTCCGGAGTGAGCAAACGCGGCATCCATCGCGCACAGCTTTCTCATGCCCAAAATTTCATGCAGGATATGACCCAAGCGATCCGGCTGAAATTTCGAGAGTAGCCGTCTACTACTAATGTACTACACGATAGTAAGTTACTCTTGCGATACTGGCGCCATCGGTGAGGCTAAGTACTTATCGGACCACCCGCGTAATTCAAACACCATATTATTTCATGCTCCATACTAAGTGTCGGATGTGGGATATATAGATATTTTGCGTGAAATGAGTCAATTTAGTTTTTTTTTTTTTTAAATCAAATTCTATTCCAAAAAAACTTTATTCCGAACAACTTTTGCAAATAAATATGTATGTACGTATACTTTGTTTTTAAAATACATTTTATGCAGATTTTTTTATTACACTTAGCACAAGTGCCAGTACTTTTGTTAGAACCTGACAATTCAACCGTTGAGTCAAAATGACTTGCTCCGGCTGTCTAGTGTTAAGAGTGCAAGTTAAATTTGACGTAATGGCTGAATTTTTTTTTCCTCGGAATTGCATAGTCTTCTGTTCTTATGATGCTTGCTAATTAAAGTCGAATTTCCATCGAGTTTGTCAGTGCACATTTTGTTAAGAATTCAACGGTTTTTTTCTATCATATTTAGCTACCCATTTTGCTTGTTGTTGTCGCTCTGTTGTTTATCCACTAGCAATAAAATTATATTTTTTTGTCTAATCTAGCAAGGTATGATGACTTTATATTTTGCTGTCGTTTAGATAAAGTAAATTTAATTTCTGTCCCATTTCTACATATGTATGTATATTTCAATAAAGGTTCTTCGCGATGTATCATAGAGAGGTAGTAGTATTTTGGTTGGTATACTTTATATTGATTAAACTAATTTGCATGCCTTGGGGACACAATATACAAGCTGGTTTTGATACACCTGCCTCAACATTTTCCAACCAAATGTGGCAATTTTAAATGGATATTCAAAGTAATGTAATATCGATGTCGTTGAAATCGATGCAGTTGAATTTGAAATTTACAATTTGACCAACGTGCAGGGACGGGTTAAGAATATCCCATGACAATGGGAAAGAAGTTTATTGGGACAAAATGGGACAACGTTACTTCGAACCAAATCTTTGAAATTAAAAACAATTTACAACAGGGAGCGGTTAATTTTCCGATACGGTTTAATATTTAAACAAGTAATCTTATAGGTTTTCTTAATCACTCAATAGCGTACGCAAATGATTTAATAGCATACAGATTAGGTTCAGAATTTCAAATCATCAATGTAATAAGCGATACCTCTCGCTTGTCGTAAAAGGCGACTAAAACAAAGGTAAACAAAAATCACATCTAGGCAATTTAGAAAACACCAAAGTGAGCCTAGGGACACATATACCACCATTAAACTGCCCCACAAGTGTACATGCAAATCAGTGGGTTGACACGACTGGAGATCACCGGTGTTGTAAGAGTAAGATCAAACAAAAATATCTGGAGCATGCCCGTGTCACAAAAAAAAAAAAAAAAAAGGCAGGCCGAAAAACAATTGGTGCAAAGAAATGCAAAAACACCAGCATTTGATTGGCCTCAGCGATGAAGTAATCCCAAACCGGGAAGCCTGCCGCTACTTTCTGAGGTCAAACCGGCGGACCCCACAAGCGGACCAGTAGGAATGCAGTTAAGTGGGAAGGTTATGGTCCTACACTTCTGACCATAATAACGCCGGAAAAAAAGGAAAAGAAGAAGAAGAAGAAGAATTTGACCATTTGGAAATAAATTATGACGGGACTCATTTATAATCAACGTTTATGACTTTTTTGGAATCGGCTCGATTTCATTACGTTTCAATAAAATCAACGTCTGGTGCTCAAAAAAAAAAACAGCACCTCACAACAGTACTGATTTGTTTATCTTGCTATATGCAGGGTTTGTATCAAAACTAAAAGAGAAATGTAGGCAAAAAAAAATTATTTCAGATAATGCTACAAGCCTTAAAATTCTTTAAGGTACGTTAGTTGAGCGTCGACGGTTTTCCACGACTCGAAGCATGCAAACTTCTTTGGGACTGTAACGAGAAGAAGAATTGTAGCAATGATGTTTTCTGACTATCATCTTGGAGAAAGCTTGCCTGGGTGCATTGTCATGATGCAATTTCGAATTTTCTGCAATGTCTGGTTGAGCCTTGTGTATGAATTCGTTGAAAAGTTAAGCCTTCTCAATAATTACCAGTATGGTTTTCGTAAAGGCTCAAATGTGAATAGACTGCTTGGGAATTTTGCAAATAAAGTTTACAAAAACCTGGACAAAAACCACAGCACAATTGTTGTCTTGATCGACTTCAAGAAAGCCTTCGACACTTTGAGCCATCAACAAATCTTAAGACAGCTGAATAAAATTGGAATACGAGGTCGCATATTAGCATGGTTTGAAAACTACTTAAGCAACAGATCCTTTAGAGTAAAAATTGGTGATCTCGAAGAAGAAAAAGTAGAATTCGGTGTCCCGCAGGGATGAAAACTAGGTTCATCCTTGTTTATTATTTATGTCAGTGTTAAAGTATAGTACGGGCTATGCGTATGCGGACGAAACAGCGATAGTAGTTAGCCACATGAGCGTTAACGAAGCTGCAAAGCTTATGCAAATAGACATCAGCAGAGTCGGAGCTTGGCGTCACGACTATGGATTAATTATCAACCCACTTAAGACTAAGGTAACGCACATTCGCCCGCCGTATATTCCCAGAACAAAAAATTAACATTAAAATATACGATGTAGATTGCTTACATAGAAATGAAGTAACAACAGGAAATGATGACTGCACCAAATTTATCGATTACGTGTCAATGTACAAAAACCTTGGGCTGATAGTTAATTACAATTTTAAGTGGAACAACCATATTATTTTCAAGGTTCAAGAGTGTACACTCTTATGGTGTTTGTCACACAACCTGGACGGGGTGCAAATGGTTTGACTCGAAGATGTTCGTTCACTACTCTCCGGGGGTGGTTGTCCTAGATAGGATTTTTTCAGAGATTCGACTGAATTTGCGCTGAACTACAACACAGTAACTCTTTTGTTTCCATGTCATTAAGGTGTTATACTGGAAATGCACACACAGAGTATAAATTTTGAAGTGAACCTATGCTGTGAGTGTTATGCATTCGTCAGCATTTTTTGATCATCTCTCATTCACAACTTGTTGCACAATTTTTCCGTATAGGAATTGGCTATAGACAGACTTGAACTACATATCTTCCGCTCAACAGTCGATGATGATTACCACTGCACCTCGACCACCCTCTTGAAAACTCTTTGAACAAAAGACTGTATATGTAAGCAACATATGCACACCTGAAGTACTTAAACAGTGTTACTTTGGTTTGGTGGAGCCGCACCTGAGATACAGTATCTTAGCATGGGGAAGAGCATCCCAAATGAAACCGCTTCAAGAAATATAATTCAGAGTACAGAAACTTGTACAAAAAGTAGAAAGTAGGAGGGAAGGGTAGCAACATAGAAACGAAACAGCAGGACAGCTCAAAATACAACAACTACACAATCTGGAAATCTTGTCGAATTACGGAGACGACAACACCTACAAAATAGAATCCAAACCCAGCAAATTATGTTCAAATGCACCAGAAGACGTCAGATGCAACTATATAAAATTCCAAGGTTCTGGAATCAATATGGCCGAAGGACATTAGAAGTAACAGGCCCGAGAATACGTCTCACTTAAGTATCGCAACCTCCATAACCATGAGATGATAGAAAAGGTAAAAGAATTGTATGTAAATTGTTTGAACTAAATTTGTACAACCGCTTTCTCTGTTCCTTTTTGTAATTCTAAATTCTCAAAATGTAATAACTTTTAGTTTTTGATTTTTGAATAATTTTTTTGCGATATATTTGTAACTAGTCTTCTGCAGATAAGCCTTTCCGGCTCTGCAGATAAACAATTATAGTAGCTATTGGAGGAAATAATAATAATAAATTGAAAAAAAGCACTTCTATGTAAAAAGCAAATTTGTAGTGGACCATGCCCATGGAGTCCAGTGCGAGACTCATAACCCATACTCTTTCGCCCATCTTTGAAATTCTTGTGCAATCTAAGTACCGCAGTTTAAAACATACTTCCATCCTAAACTCCTAAACCTAAGTTAAAGGAGCACCGCTGCTCAGTCGTTCGCTCCGTTTTGAGCTAGAATCGACGCACTCGACAAGAGTTCACTGAAAATTTGTTTTAGCTGGTGTCTTACCTCGGTGCGGGCGAACTACGATGTACACTCACGCCAGGAAAAATGGATTCTTAGGATTTTTATGCATAATAGTTTTACTACTCTTATTAGAGTGCGGACTGGTTTCACAAGAGCTGGCTTTGTATATCGGCCTCTTTTTAAAAATGTATGTTTCTTCCTTTTCTTTTCACAGAGCTCACGAGCAGCTCTCGTCCATCAACGTAGTCTAGCCTTGTATCTTTCTTGCACTACATAGGCTTGTCTGTATACCCGTCATCAAAATTAAGGTTCTTAGATGGTGGCTTCGAACTGAGCACATCAGGGGTGATATTGTCATCATAAACTACTGTGTTAACTTTGCGAAAGTGGCGTCCGTACCTTGCTACAACAGGGCATTGATTGAAGTCACTGTTGGTTCTTAATCTGTTTAATTGTCAATTAAGCATGAGTAAGTAGACAAGCCTTAAGTACCCGCATTTGTGTCTCCTGTATGCTTCGCGTAGCCTCTTCTTTAGCATTCCACTGACTGGCATTGTTTCACCAATATATTGCTCGGTAAGAAGTAGATTTCTTATATCGTTGGTTCTATGGAAGAATTCATCTTGACATTGCTAATATGTCTGGGAATTAGCCTGCGCCAATTTTGTCCTACATATTTGAGCCATTTCTTGTCGAAAATTTCATTTAGATGCACACAATTCAGATTCGGTACGGTAAAGAATGCAATAATGAGTCTTGATATTATCCCCAGGACTTCAACGCGATCGTAGGGGTGGACGAACCAGCAGTTGTTTATATCATAAAAATTTCCTTCGTGAAAATTGCTTACTTTGCCGCGGGGCGGAGGCTTATGATAATGACTCTCGAGATCTGTCTCTAGAGGAACTCGAAGACAAGAAGCAATTACTGAACTTTTCTTACCTTTCCTATTCCCCCGTACTTATCATTCCCACACTCCCCTAACACCCTGGAACAGCATACGCTGATGAACGCATGGCTAAGAGGGTTTTTAGCTTTCAGTATGCGAATTTCAAATTCCAGCTGACCTCCGAGTTCACTCCAGCCTTCTTGCAGCTTCTCGGTTTGCACTGTAGGTGACCATTCTTTCCCGTATATTCGTGGGAACAAATAGACAGTGATGCCTCTCAAATGCAGATACCAGTACGGTGGTTTCACCTACTGCATCAACCAGTGGCGGCCCAAAAACTACCACAATACCACAGGTGGCACCCACCGTCCAACTAAAATAACAAAACGTCCCCCCACCAAACTCGGAGAATCTTCGATAGGAAGCAGATCGGTGGATCGCTTCCTTGATGCTTGACCTTACAATCTCTAGTCCTTTCGTCTTAAATATAATTTGTGACTGGCATGTCTCCAATGAGTGCTCACTGTCTGATCATAGCAGATTTAACATCACTGCTGAAGCTGGAGAAGCTGGCCATAGATAACAACCCAAAAGTACCAACTGGGTTCTCTTCCAGGTTTAACTTGCCGCCAAGGAAGACACGCTTCTTAAATCCATCCAATCCACGGACGACATTAAAAAAGTGGCTTAACAATTAAACGAAGCACTCATCTCATCCTTCAAAATCAGCTGTGCACTCAAGATAGATACACACAAGCGGTGCGTACCTTGGTACCTTGCCCAGATTGAAACTTTGGGGAAACAGGTGAGATCTCTGTTCAACAGAGTTAAAATACTTTGGACGGATTATAGATCTACTCTAACCAAATACAACCTCAAATTGGGTATTGCAGAGAAAATTTATCGACAAACCCAATTGAGATTTTGGTCCCAAACCGCAAAGCTTCTCAAAACAGTGATCCCTTGCCAAATATCAAAGGCCTGATGTGATACACAGAAGGCTCCAAGATGGATTCCGGCGTTGGCGCTGGCATCTATGGACCAAATCGGAAGATATCGAAGGCCCTGCGAACTAGTCCTAGTATTTTTCAAGCCTAAACCTAAACTTAGAGACTGGAATAAAAGGTATAACCATCAATATACTCTCCGACAGTCAGGCAGCGTTCAAAACGTTGAGCTCGTATAGTACGAACTGAAAATCCGTCAAGGAATGCCACAGTACCCTGCAAGACATAGGCAAAAGAAATATGGTCAAACTCTGGTGGGTTCCGGTCACAAGGGCATTAAAGGCAACGAAATCGCCAACCAACTCGCTAGAAAAGGTTTCAGCGAAAGGTGCATAGGTGCCAGGAAAATAGCAACACATGTACTTCTGCAACAGCGTTCAAAGGCTCTGACAATCAAAGGGATTCATACGACCCCTGAACAGAAACTCTATCGATATTCTCAAATATAATAGAGTCGATATCAGAAGACTAGTCAACTATATTTCGGGACACTGTAGTCTGAGATATCATCTTAACAAAACTAACCTCTCGTCTGAAACCGAGTGTTAGCCATCTTAGGAAGAGTATTCTCCTCAGAAAAATTATGACTCCTGGTGATCAGCTCAACTCCTACGACGGGCATCCTCAGCTTTATTAAAAAAGTAGAAGAACTCCTCGTCTAAATGGCTGGCAGGAACAATAGACCTACTCTGATCACAGTGCTCCTGCTATCTGTTAGCATTAGCTCCCAAAACAAACAAAAAATAAAAATTTGCCAATTTTCAGTATAAAAAAACAAGATACAATACATTACATCTTTTCATAACAAAGTGAACACAAGATCTGTATCATAAATTGTAGATAGTTCAAAAATCATATTTACTAAAATATTATGTACACCATCTTATACGGTTTGCTGTATTATAATATTGGGACAATAAGAAAATCCACACCGTCCTCATGTGTTACATTACATGTAATCTAAATTACAGACATTTACTATATCACCAGTTAAGTATCTGTTTCCTACATCGCTCCAATGAGCTCGCACACACATTGTTAGCTTTTAGCATGAAAACTAATTAAAAGTTTGATCAATTAACCTTAATAGCCCAGATTTTAACTGCACTTTACTCAACGTATAAGAGTATAATAGACAATCAACTTGGGGATATCTACTTTGGTAGACTTTTACGCACAAATGTTACCATCCATCGGTAATTGAAACTCGGTATAGCGTGCAACTGTACTTGCCTTAAATATGTATCTACCATAACTGTCTTAAAGGGGATTTTGACAAAACCCGCTGTAGTTTACTAGGCTAACTCCCGTTCGTGGTCATTTAACCTATGAATTAAATTATGATACACAGGAGGTAAGAAAAATTCTTTTTTTTTTCTTTACGACGAATGGGAAATAATTTAACGTCGAGTTGTAACGAAATTGAACTTTTGGGAGGATTATTTTAATGAATTCATTTAAAAATAATTTGAAGCCTTCTTTTAAAAGACTAACAAAATCTTAATTTGCAATCCTTTTGAACTCAGCGATTAATATTTTTCGCAATCATTGAATTAAACCTTCGTACTTATGTACGAGTATTTACGAGGGAATCAACATGACGACAACACGGCGTTCGAATCCCGAAACATCGCAATTCATCGAAATTGTTTTTCACGGCTTTTCCCTTGCATACTTGTCTCTGAGTAGGTAGTAGTATAAATGTCACGGAATGTAATATGTGGATTGAAAGAAGTTCGGGTTTTTTTTTTTTTTTCATTTTTAAATTCATTTTTATTCAGTTTTATCTTATATCTATCTTACCCTAGTCAAAAATGTTTAAAACTAGCTTAAGTATCTTAACAAATCTAACTATCTTACTGGCCCTAAACGGACACTCTAAAACAAGCAGAACAATTGAAACATGTCTTTCGACGACTACATACATGCTATTAACTTAGCAAGAAGCTCGGGCTCTGGTGGTACATGTGCCATTCTTCGATTCATTTGATGTAAGTTAGTTAAAGATAGTTTTGATATTCCCAAAAACTCGATCTTTGACAATCCCAGCTGTAATTTAAAGAAAGTCAAAATGGTTTTGAACTCGGAACATCCATTTGTCCTCACTGAGCCGTAGTCCAAAAATAGAAAATAGAATTTCTACAATATCATAATAAGACAGCTAATGTGTTTTCGCTGGTTCTTGAGTTTTTCATTTCTAGGTCCACTCAGAAGCCATGCGTACAATAGTGTGTGGAACATAAGATTAAAGACCTATCTTTTAAGTCGATGGAACCATCCCTTTATGAATTTGAAGAGATCCATTAACTTCTTATTATATTTTTAGTTTCCATTACGAATCTTCGTTCTTGTATTTTTATACAGCAATTCTGGAGAGTTGTCTATGTTTCCTCTGTGCTAAGTAAAGAGTAAAAACCCGAAGAGTAAAACACGGAAGACGGAATATTTAAAACAATATTGTTTCATCCCATCGAGAATTAGTCTCTCTTTCCGCATTTCAAGGCGATACTTATTCTACTCTGTCGTACACTTTAAAATACTGAAAACTAGCTTAATAAACTTAACCTTACTCTGTAGGCATTCTAAAGCATACAGAACAAATTTAAAACTATGTCTTGCGACCTTAAGATTAACTTATTGATCGCTGGACTCGAGGGATGTTAAAGTTTCGGAGAACTTTATCCGTCGACTTGTCCAAAAAGATCTTATGCGCAGAAGACAGTTGATGTCGGCACAAATTCGGGAACAGAAAACTATCCGTGCAAAGCCTATTTTAAAGAAGCTTAAGCATCCTGAAAATTCTAAAATGTTGTGTTTTTTATCTGACAAAAAAGATGTTGGTCAAGACCAAAAACCCAAATGCAAAAGTGATAGATGGCAATGTTCTAATCCTACAGAAGTTCAGGTTATTGCCGCTAACTGAGATTTTACTGAATAATTTCATAATCAATTAGTCAATCAATTTTGTGTAGAAATTTAATGGAAATATAATACATTTCGTGAAAAATATTGGCAAATTAGTTTGAATTTTAATCTGTCCGCAAATACCATACGCACCCCGTGTATATGTATCGTTTTCATTTCTCTGCGACCAACACTATTCAACGCTTTCGAGTATTATTTTACACGTACAATTTTTTCCCGTAAATGGATATATGACACTCGAGCTAGAGCTTCGTATGAGAAGAATGTGTTCTTTTAATCCGCACAATTCCTATTTTTTTGAGAACATATTAGGCCTTTAGTCCCTTTTTCAACCCTTCCTTCAAGTTTTTTACCAAGTTAGTTTGGAATTGATAATGGTACAATAATGCATGGGATTGGTCGTCAGTTTGAAGGTACATTCTTCGAAGTTGGGCGGTATGAAAAGAGAGATCCCTTTTTTTACTTGCAAACCGAACTTGTTCAGTCTTTTGAGGGTCGATTCTCATATCGTTTGGTGTTGTCTATACTTGGCTGATAGAACGTTGAGGTACACGAGGGGCATCTTGTTGGTCATTTTCCCTAGACTCAGTCTAAATATGTGTTAAAGATTTTGCTATGTAGCACGTCACTCACTTTTTATAACCTATATAGCTGCAGTAACTCACTTCAATTTTATATTGCTTAACATTCCTACAAAGTCAAAATAAGATCACCATCGTAAATTTATTTAGAAGTAGTGAGGCTTGCTTTCCGTATGGTCAATTATTGACCATGTAGGCCCAATATCCTGATCTTATCAGTCGAGCCAAGATAATTGTTCCTGATGACTACTAGGCAAATGTTATATGTATTCATACTTCCACCTGCCCAAATAGTTAGGGCACCTGAAAATTTTTATATAAGAGTAATAGATATTAACATTCCCCTCCTATCCTCACTTAACATTAGGATATGACTAAAAT
The DNA here is from genome assembly GCA_958301585.1 of Merodon equestris. NCBI lineage: Eukaryota > Metazoa > Arthropoda > Insecta > Diptera > Syrphidae > Merodon > Merodon equestris. The sequence goes on along the minus strand of OY284416.1, from coordinate 75,040,414 downwards.
TATCTAAAATTGTGAAATTTTATTGCACTTTGACCTAGTTTGCATGAATTTCACTCGAAATAAAGGCTGTAAGACCCTAAGTTTGAGATATTTTTTCACAATTACCTTTTTAATCCTGTATACTCATGCATCGAAAGCATTATTAAACCACATTATTTATGTAATTTTAAAAGCTGGGATGAAAAGTCTTTATTCCTTTCATTTTATTGCGTTCACATGCTAGGTTTGGTGACCTCTACAAATTTTAAAAACTTTTAAATATATTAAATTAGAAAACCAAAATTTTGCATTCTTCAGAAAGAACTGGCCCTTTATATCAATACTGGAAAATGCCAATGGTGTTCAATATAAAATCTAGAGCAAATGATATTTCCCGTTATAAAAGAAAGCTCCCGCTCATGTCGCGTTTCAATGTCTTTCACACCCCACGGATAGCGTTTCTTCAACTCAATCGAATTCAAGTCTAATTCCTCACGGTTTTGTTATGCATGTGTATTACAAATATTATAAAGTAACTACAAAGCAACTCTGCTTTACAGATGGCCAAAATTTGCCAGCAGAGTTTCTAGAATTTGATAATCCGGTATAGTTATTTTTCAAAATATTTCCTAACGAAGTTTTTGGAGACATTGCCGGCCAAACTAATCGTTATATTGTGCAGAAAGATCCTAACATGCCATTTTGGGTGACAGAGGACGATATCCAGCAATTTAATAGTCTAGTTCTCACCATGTCATTGGTATATCTTCTAAGAGTGACGAAACTTTGGAGTGTTGGCTTAGGTACACCTCTAGTAAAAAACACAGTGCTGGTAAACAAATTTTAAAAAATCAATCGTTATATTCACTTCAAAGACAACTCGCTTCTGGTTCCTCGAGTTCACGCAAACCATGACTGCCTCTTTAAAACCAGGCCAATTGTAGAAAAAACTAAATGAAACGTACCTTAACGGCCCATTCGAGAAGTATATCTGCGTGGATGAACAAGTTTGAGGCAGAAACCAGAGGCGAAAACATAGTTGCGTCTAATGAATCGAACCTGGGTACTGAATCAAATGATGGCGTCAGATTAACTCGTGAAATCAAAACTAGCGCCTATATTTCGCCCCTTCTACTACTGGGGTATTTCGCTATCCCTCTGATTGTTAACTATCCATAGAAAAAGGTGCCTGCGTTGAAGGAACAGATATACTTTAAGTGGCGTGGAAGGACAACAAAGTAGTCACAAATGCCTTCAGTTCTGTGGAAAATCACAAGTATCGAGATAGCACAAGCACAAAAAAGGTATGTGACCATGAATAGACTTAACGTGGTAGAAGAATAAGCCACCATATGAGCGGTGTCGACTTTATTGATAGCATTATGGCAAGATATAAAAAAACTACTAAGCAAGTTATGATAGATTCGATTATCTTACGCAAACCAAGTAAGACAATCGAATCTGCCATTTTTTTCAACCTGTTTGTAAGGACCACTAATATCGTTTGCAGACTTTCGTGAAGAAATTGGTGCTCTGTAAAATCCGGATAAAAGTTCAAGTAGAACGCTGAAATATTAAACCAGACGTCCAGGGTAATAAACGCAAGAGTCTAGCTTAAATCGTATCCCTGGTAGGTGTGGGCCAGAACCAAGTTAGTCCCTGGCCAGTACGGATCAAAAAATCATCCGTAAAAAGCTTCCTAAATGCTCTGGAAAATCACCGACCATTTATGAAAAGTGTGGAGTTGCATTAAGCAATAACAAACAAAATAATCGTTTTAAAGCATTTCTTACCTCGTGTGGAACACATACGTGTTTTTTTTATTTTCCAAAAAGCAACTTTTAATTAAATAATACAATATTTTATTGAGTTATAAAAGGTTTAGGGCGTAAGGATATGGTCTTATATTTTGCTATATTGCATTATTTCAAATAATATTTTCCAATTTTACTAGAATTTAGATACCCCGCTCTTGCCACACAAATAACATTTAACTTTGCTGTCTACGATACTCGTAACAGTATTTTAAGCCGTGACTTATATGTATGTGTGTACATACATATATAAAGATGTTGTTTTTCGTAAAACAAAAAAAAATAGTTTTTTATTAGCTTCCAGTAACAAAACATACTTCGTCTTTACCCTTGCTGGTCGTAAGGTACGACGTCGCGTGCAAAACATACTTAAAATTCTCACGTGCGACTGGAACTGTATAGGACGGTATCAACTGCAAATAAAAGCGGTATGCTTTGTGCAGGAGCAGAGTACGGCCGACGTTGAAGAAACTAAAAGACCACACTACTACCAATTGCCAATCCACTCCCACCTTTAAATGCCATTAGAAACCACAGCAGAAAACTTCTGTCGCATTTCGTTTAGTCAATGACATGCGGTGAAACCGATGAGAGTTGAAAGTTATTTGAATGAGTATCAACAAAGTAGTTCCAGAAGTAAATTATTCCCCAATATGGGAAACGTCGTGCAGGCCTTTATTTATTAAATCCATTTGGCTAGACTCAGGACACCGACATTTTCTTTTGGATTATAAATCTAAACACAAATCTCAAATATTTAAATTTGATCAAAACAAACGTGGTAAGTAACAAATTTTAAATGTTTATTGCTATTAACTACTTGATGGATTTTAGAACCAGCTCAAAAACATGATTTATACAACTCACCAATTCTTGATAAGGATTTTCTTCTAATTGGTTTATCCAAAACTCACTGTCAACAAAACTCTAAATCTACTATGTTACTAAAGCACAGCTGCCCAAGATTTCCTTCGCGAAATGGAATTATCAATCAGTTTCGATGGAACTATGATATTTTCGGAGACGAAATGTCTGCTTTTGGTAGTAATATTAACTCAGACGAAAAGATGGCAGATCGTGTATTTAACTGGTTGGACTTAGCTGGAAGAGTAATGTCAATCAAACCGCTTCAAGAATGTCTAAAACAAAATGACAAAAAAAAAAGTAGGATGGTTCGAAAAAGTTCAAAATCTCCAGGGTTGAAAAGAAGTGATTTGGTTAACCAAGTTACTATAATGTTTAATAAAGAATGTGTCCCTGTTCATCTAGAAAGACCAGCAAGAAATGTTGACATTTGTGCAATCAGTAGTAGTGCAGGTGCAATAAAACAATTGGCATCTAAAATGACTTCATCTAGATTATATGAAGATTCCATTGACAATCAAAGAAATGATATAGATGCTTTGGAGTGTATTAAGACACGACCAAGAACAAAAACTGTTCGAGATACCAACGCTGGAGCGGCCATAGAAAAATCTCCAATACAAAAAGAGAATTCGTTTAAGCGAAATGTAAAAAAGCAATTGCATGTTTTTATGCCTAGTTTGCCAAAAAAATAAATAGACAAGATGTAAAAAAAAAATATATACTACAAATAGTTATGTGTAGGATAAAATTAAAATTTCTTTTTTGTTTACTATACAATTATTGACGGTAAAGTTAAATAATGCATTTATGGACGTATTATTGTAACTAAAAAAAAAAAGAAAAGGATGTATGTGCAACAAAACCTCCGGGCTTACGCTGCGTTCTTCTAAGTATAAAAAATGAAAGGGAAACAAATTTAAAGAGAGTTATTGTTGTAATTAACGTTACAGCTGGTGCGAAACCAGATATCAAGTTATTCTAATTCTCGAATGTTGTATGTGATCCTTTACAGGGACCACTTACCGTATATTTACGACCCCGAACATTTATTTATATTTACTCGTATATGTACGTTTGTTACATAGTTTATGTTATTAGATTCTGTTGTAAACAGTAAACAATTGTGAGTTGACACGAGTAGGCAGGAGGAACATAAATCTTCAATGTGCTTAGAGAAAGGAACAACCAATGCAGATAAAAATATCTCGAATAAGCTCAATAAAAAATATCTGCGACGTAGACGTAAAAGTCCTGTGCATCAATACTCTACTTCGGTTTTAGAAATATAAATCCCTACTGCATTGTTGTATTATTATTGTATTGACAAATCCAAGCAATAGATTTCTTTTTATCGCGATATAATCTACATAAGGTCAAATTAAATTTAGAGCCTAAGGTAATGCCCAATTCATGAGTTCAGATCATAAGAAAATTCTACACTATAATTTGTTCTTAAACAAAAATACATGATACATTTAGAAAAGTTGAGTTGTAAGTAATTTGGCTCATTGGCTTAGAGAACGCACCGTAAAGATTTAAAGAATAAGAGAAAATTATTAATAAATAAGAAGAATTATTAGTTTTAAATTAATTTTCATTTCATATTGCTCATTTTACGCTAGAAAAAAATGCTAAAACTAACTTAAATAACTTAAATAAATGAAATTCCATTACTGGCCCTATACTACTGGACACCTTAAAACGAGCAAAAATTCAAATGTATGCCTTTCGACCTTAAGAATTTTTAAATAATTATTAAGAATATATGAACGATTTTTGCAAACAATTTTTTTTTTCTAAAGAAAAAACGGTTTTTTAACTTTGTCATATCTTTGCTCGTATTCCAAACGTTTTCCTCGTGATGCACGGCGCAAACGAATCAGTTGTGGCCTATACTTTTACCCCTACTAGATTCGCCCGGTTGTTGTAGTTCATAACAAACAACACCCTTCTAGTCGCACCAGATACATAGTATGACCTTCAAGCTCAACATTGTAGTATTATTTCATCTTGGGACCATCGAAGAATATCCATTTCACAATCCGATATAAGAAATCCTTTCTTTTCGCCTTTGAATCAGCGATTTCTATTCATGACGATCCCAATTGCCTTGCTCCTGAACTATTCTCATGGATTTTAATCGTACAGAAACTGCTTGCTAAGTGACTTCCAATGAATCTGCAAACTCCATTTGCGTTTGACTCGGATCGTCATTGAGTAATGCCTCCAATTCTTCGTCTTCGATCTTTCTTGTTTCAATGATTAAATCCTTAACGTTAGATAGCATTATAGCTCTTGAAAAGCCAGAGCCAAGCTTCTCTTAATTTTTCACACAAATGAACCATTAAATCATAATTCTTAAAAAGTCCAAAATCAGGAATTATCAGTTGGAGCACAAGCTTCAGTTGACATATCAACACAATAAAAAGTTTTTATGAAACTCAAGGTGATATAAATTGAATGTTATTGACAAGTACATATATAATATATTTGGAAGTTCTTAATTTAAGGCTTTGAGCAAGATTTAAAAATAGATGATTGACGTGAGACTTTCGAAATTTATCGTAGCATTAATATTAAAAGTTTTTTTGTTTTTGTAATTCATTTTTATTTATAGTTTCTTAGATCTATCTTATCCTAGACAGAAATGCTTAAAACTAGTTTAACTATCCTTACAAATTTAGGAATCTTACTGGCCCTAGGCGGACCCTCTAATATTAAAAGTTCTGATAACGATTGTGCACATTTTTCTCAATAAATGTCATCGATTTGACTTCTGTTGCACCAATTTTAAAAGAACCAAATAAAAAATTCAGGACATTTGGTCTAAAGAGTGAATTTCAAACATTTGGCTACTTATTGATATATCCTTTGATGTGACAATTATATATATCTTTCCGTGCAGGGACGGGTTAAGAATATCCCTGCAGCGATACCTCTCGCTTGTCGTAAAAGGCGACTAAAACAAAGGTAAACAAAAAACACATCTAGGCAATTTAGAAAACACCAAGGTGAGCCTAGGGACACATATACCACCATTAAACTGTCCCACAAGTGTGCATGCAAATCAGTGGGCTGACACGACTGGAGATCACCGGTGTTGTAAGAGTAAGATCAAACAAAAAAATCTGGAGCATGCCCGTGTCACAAAAAAAAAAAAAAGCAGGCCGAAAAACAAATGCAAAAACACCAGCATTTGATTGGCCTCAGCGATGAAGTAATCCCAAACCGGGAAGCCTGCCGCTACTTTCTGAGGTCAAACCGGCGGACCCCACAAGCGGACCAGTAGGAATGCAGTTAAGTGGGAAGGTTATGGTCCTACACTTCTGACCATAACAACGCCGGAAAAAGGAAAAGAAGAAGTGACAATTATATATATCAGAGAAGTTATACGCCACAAATTAATATATCTTCAGAACTACTCACTGCCCTGTTTTATATTAGTTTATGTTGTTTGTCAGTATCACCTCGATATTTTCTGAAAGCATTATGAGAGAATACGTTGTATGCTTGTATGTTTGTATGCTACGCCCAATCCTGTCTAAGTTCCTCCTCAATTGTTCGAAATTAGCACTTTTATATAAGCTGGGACCTAATCGACATGTGGTCGATCGCTGCCGTGCTGCTTTGTTTAAATTCCAGGTAAAACGCACTAGTTACCTTTTATGTTAATTATCGTAACATAACGTGACGGGAAACTCTTACCGTATGGTCTATTTTACAAGCTCACAAGGCATGCCAAATAACTTTCTATATATGATTTGCGTAATACCTTACTAGGGCTAGGATTTTCATGCACTTAAAATCCGGATGTATACACTTAGAAAATGGGAAATATGCATCTAACATTATAGAGAAGTCACCTATAACGACGGGGCTTAAAAAGACCATGTCGCTTTTAACAACCAATTTTCCCTCACGTGGTTGGTTTCTGCATTTTTGAAAAGTCGGATAATACGACCGTTGGCTACAGCGACCAGTTTAAACTGTACGAAAATATGAAAGACAAAAGAATAGTTTTTAAAAAAATTCAGTCTTTTTATTTTAAGAACTAAAAAACAATAATGCTAATTAAATAAAATAAAAAGTTTAACGAAATATAAAGATTTTCATTTGAAAAATTAAATAACAGAAGTATCATTATTTTAACATTTAATTTAGGTTTTCATAATGGAAAACGATATAAGAAGTTTAATGGTGCCTGTGCATTTTTTTTAAATTTTAAGTTAATTTGTTGGCGGAAATATGCACAAAATATGCATTTATTATTAAAAATGTGCAAGAATATGCAAAATAAGCATTTATAGTAAAATATGCAAAAATATGCACTAAACGATTGGATGCCAATTTAAAGGAAAATTCATGAATCGGAAAGGTAACTTGTTTGTCGCTTAATGTTACTCGACGACGTTACTCCGAGAAGGATCTCCCTGGAGCTGAGAAAGCCTTCGGTATGACAAGATATCTGTTTCATAGTAACCAACTTGACCACAGGGTAAAATTATATGCTATGTGGGCTTAATAAAACCCATCGTCGCCAATGGTTGTTCACTGTGAGGAACGTGTACTAGGTGTCAGGTTGAAGGTAGTAAATAGGCTCAAGATGCGACAAAAGGAGAGGAAAGCCACCCTCTCGGTACCACCCAACCTTAACCGCAAAAAGAATAACAACAACAACAAAAGCAGTCGTAACAGAAGCAACCGAAACAAAAACACCCACAGCAGAAGATGCCTTAACAGCAGCCTCAACAACCGCAGCAGCGACAGCAAAAGTCGCAGCAACAAAAAGCAGCAACTATATCAGGCACAGCACTAAAAGTAACAACAGCAACAACAAGCACCACTACACATGATTACTGTGCAATACTTATCATCTTACTACCTTAGACCTATGCGCTGAACTTTTCCCTGGTATTTCGAAATTCAAATCGACTGACTTTTAGACAGAAAAATTTACATCACACTTTTTTTACGGTCTGAACAGATTTTATCTTAATAAAATGAAACCCTGCTCAGACACAGAATGCTCTCATTCATTCATTCTTAAGAGATAACACGTACTGCGTATGTAAATGTGTTACCCTCTGCCCCTTTAGAAAGGGCAGAGCTTTATTAAGAAGGTTGCGGACATACTCTCTTTATTGGCTTATTTTAAACATTTGGAATTTTTGGAACCACAGAAATAAACTTAAAGAATAGAAATAGATTTCACAAGATTTGCATGATTAAAAAAAGCAAAAAAAAAATATAAAAAAAAATTCATCAAATTTTTGCTAATCACAAACCTGTAGGACTTTAATTTTTTTTTTATTTAACATCTGTCTAACATCTGTCTGTTGACAATAAGTTAATGTTTTTATGGTACATACATACATGTTTGTACATATACTCGTTTATGGGTTCAGTTACTGTGTTGGACCAGTGTCTTTTACATCGTATTCTTAAATTATGATACATTGTTGGAAATTCGGCATTAGTGGGGCTTGATCCACCCGAGATGTTGGAGGTTTGGTTCACACCAAGCGCCTCTTGTCATTCGTTGTTGTTTAATATATTTAGGCGGTGTCTCTATCTTTACCTATACCTTTAACTTAAACTTAGTCTGTTGGTCTGTAGCTTATGTCTTCATCTTTGTGTTTGTTCATTGTTTTTGAACTCACGTACTCATATTACGCCGCTTGCATGTTGTAGAATAATTTGTCTGAATTTGTCGCAAGACATTTTAATTTCCTCTGTGACAGCTGTTATGTGGAGGTCTTTATGAATTTCCTTGTTTGGTACATACCATTCTGCGTTGATAATAATTGGGTTCCTGTTTTACGTCCGCTGGATTATAGAATGTCTAGATAGGTTTCATCATGGCTTTGGAAATGTATTTTATCTAAAGTATTTAGCGAGCTTCCAATAGTACTTTCGTAATTTGTCTTTTATTTTGTTTCTCTTTTTCTAGAATGTGTTTAATCCATGTTAATTTGGATTTAAAATGGCCTGATCACTAGTTTGCATGTCGATTTTGCTTGTGCTTTAAATTACCTGGATAGTTTTCTCTTCATTAATTTGGATCCCCCATTTAATGAACCACTGTGTGGTGTTGTTTTAATGACGTTGAAGTTTATTTTTTGCGTTCGTTTTTTTTGTTAGCTTGCAAAATGATAATGCAAATGATTGTCGGGTTGGCAAAATATTTTGTTACAAATATAGCATTATACGTAAATATATTTCTAATGTTAAAAATAGTGATTGGGATAACAATATACCCAACATTAGGCGAAGTTACTATGGCAAATAATTCCGTCGCCAGTGAGGGTGAGGAATATCCTATTAATTTCGACGTAGAATCTCCAGACGATCTTCGAGTCATTGAAGGGGAAAAAATCCGCGGAAATTTACATTGCTGTGCTTAGATACCTCCCACCACTGGCTGCAGATATGTATTCAACAGCGCACTGAATAATGCATATTACCCAGTGCGTTGGAGGACAGCCGTGGTGGAGGAAGAGGAAGAGGGGTAAAGACACCTCTTTCCCGGAAAATCTCTCCTTCCAAGTATCAGCGAAGTCTTCGAAACGGTGGTCTATAGAGCCCTATCTAAATTAGTTAAAAATCATGGCAGATAAACAATTCGGTTTCAGAGCCGGTCATGACACTATTCATGCCAAATGCATGGGTGCCTGTCCAATTGACTAGGAAAAAGCTTCCGACAACGTATATAGTTAGAAGGTCTTTATTACAAGCTCCGATTGACATGACATGACAATTGAAAGTCGGAAACCAGCTTACAGAGATCAGAGTTTATTTTATTCAGAACGCCTTTGTCTAGAGCCTCTCGGGACGCTGGAAAAAATTGGCGCATTACTCAATCCTGGGATCGAACGGATGTTTATTGGCGAAAAAAAGTGCAGTCAGGTGCTTTTGGATCTTGCTTGACTAGTATCTGTATTTTAATGAACATATGGATGCTACTCTGGCAACGGCCTGGGCCGCTTTTGCTCTGACAAGATGGCTATTTCATAGCAACCATGAGTGAAGGTTATCTATTACATGGTCTTAATCAAGACTCGTGCTTTGAGAAAGAATGTCTCAACTAGAGTCTAACGAGAAGAACACGACATCTCCTTAACTGCGCTCTTGGTCTCCGACGTAAAAAACAATTATTTGCTGTTTACGCACAACTTGAATGTCAAGAAGTTGACGAAAGAAATAGGCTTTCTTATCGAAATCTGAAGATCTTCTTGCAGCTACGACCCATCAATGAATGCTTTAATCTTGTTATACGAGTACTAAGTAAGCTTTTACTACAATGTAAATTTTACCAATAGGTAATCCTTATTTGAACTTTCTGACTTTATTTTTATTTTGTTTGTTTGTTTTTATTCTCCTTATACTAGCCGGATTGAACTTCTTTTTTGTTTCTTTTTGATGAATAACATAGGCTTAGAACAGCAGTACAATATGACTGAAAAATCTTAGCCAAGAGATATGAGAGGCTTAAGGTCTGTTATTTAAATGCGCCTAGTTGAAGTTTTTGTTCTCAAAGTCCTGTGTTGATGTAAATTGTATAAGCGAAACCTGGTTCAAACAGAATATGCACGATTTACATTATAAAATACCGAACTGCCAAATTTTTAAGAATGATTGACCCACTGATACTACGAGTGGCGGAGTAGCTTTGCTGAAATATCCAAATCGAATGACAATGGAATTGAATACCTGATAGTTCAAATATGAGACAGTTATACCAAATGTTTCATAGCATGCTCATATAACAATAATATAAGATGCTCTCCCTCACCGTTCTTCTCGGTCATCTCAGATTATAGCGCACTATATCTATGAATTTATGAGACAATTAAAATAATTCTGTATTGTATTTAATAGCTTAAGTAACAGCATATAATAATCTGTGCAGATTTCTATACAAATCTTTTGAAAAATGATTCACTTGCCTTTCAAATGAAGAATTTGGTATCTTCAGTTGGTATGAAAATAGTAAACACCACTTATCATAGCGGTTTTTCTCATAATTGTCCCAGTCTTTTGGACTTAGTAGTCGCCTGTTTCGTTGTTTGAGCAATTATCGTTTAATGTTTCCGACCATGATCTTCTATTCTGCACTTATAACGTTAACTTATCTAGATATGCCACCCCCAACACAGTCGCATTTTAAAATTTCAGTGCTATTGACCTAAATGCTCTTCAGATCGTCACATTCTCAGCCGCGTAACGGCCGACCCTAACATAAAAGTGAAAGCCATCAAAAACATAACTTGTAAAAAAAACCAAGTCTCGCAACTCAGTTCTTCTACCGTAAAAAGTTGTGAGATCTATGTAATACCAAGTCGGTTAATTTATTCAGCCCCTACTTAAGGGACCTTCTGTCTTAAGTTATTACGTAATTAGCTAACCTAACAACATCTTATAGTGACCATATTAATATTAAAAATCTTTTATGTTTTAAATAAATAGATTGACTTGGCAATCGCACTAAAGAATCTAATTTAATATAATATGTATTACTTGTGAGATGCATGCGATGGACAAGTATGGCATAGGCTATACATATAGGAAACTGTTCGCGATGAACATAAGCTCTATTAATAATTTCAAATTTAGTTTTGACCGGACCAAGCTCGTAAACCTGTTCTTTATCTAATGTAATGTATATTTTCTTAATTATTTTTGTATTTGCCGGATCAACCTTTACTCTGTGCACTATACCGATAGAACCATTAACTAAACCAAGACTCACGTCAATATTTCGCCTTAACATGACTCTTGCTCCTATTTTTATAATTATGTTCTCTTCTAGGCCCGCAGTCATAGAAGCATCGTCTTCATAATTTTTTATGCATTCACGAGCTCTTTTTGTTAGGTATCTGGGGCAATCTATGCTATCTACAGCTGTAAGTTTTATTTCGGGATGTGGGAGAGATCTAAGCATTGCAGTATTTAATTGTTGACACATGTTTTTTGTAGGTAATAAGCAAACGGTATCATCAGGAAGTTTCAAGAGGTGTTCAATTATTTCAATCAATCTGTTTTCATTTGAATTGGTTTTTAGAGTTATTAATCTGGTCGAGAGTAAGTCGCGGTCTTTTTGTGTAGTCACACCTAATCTTATTCTATTTAGCATTTCAACAAAGTTAGAATCATTGAGCTGTCGCATGTTAATTGTAAGTTCATCGTATACGAACAGTTCAATCCACAGATTCGGCATACTGGGGGAACCTAACAACTTGTTAGTTTCAGCAGTTGAGAGTTTTTCAAAAGGTGACTTTTCTCTTACCGGCGGAAGCTGTAAAAGATCCCCGAAAAGTACAAGATGTTTTTTTCCAAACCACCCATTCTGATCATCGCTTGTGTCAAATATTTCAGACAAGCGTTAAAGTAACATAGGATATCATCGACACTTCGTCTATGATAAACAACACTACTTCTTTCAAATCTGATCTCAGAACTTGGAGCACTTCATCGGAAAGTGGCTTGTACCTCGGTGTTTGCTTTTGTTCCACAGGCAGCTGCAATAGTCTGTGTATAGTCAATCCATTCACATTGAATGCAGCTATGCCTGTTGGATCACTAACTGCCACTTTTTTTGTTTAAATACATCTTAACCCAAACTTTCAGAGTTTTTATTAAAAAGCTCTTTCCAGTGCCACCAGTTCCACTCACAAAACAGCGTAAAACGTCAGCGTTATTATCAGTTGTGTCCATTTTATGTGTGATCATATAGAAGACTCTTTTTTGATCGGCATTAAGTTTTGCGATCATATTTTGAAGATCAGTCTGCTCTTCTTCTACCAGATTGATTCTGTGAAAGTCATCCATTGCGTTTGCAGCTTCCACAGCTTCAAAGTCTAAAGGGTTTTCAGGACCATCGTCATCATCAACAATTTCCCTTTCTTCGTTTATCTCAGCAACTTTAGATTCTATCATTTCATATGCTTTTTGTATCTTATATCTTGACTCTATCATTGAATTACCATAATCGACTCCTTCTTTTAAATCTTCTTTCGCCAAATTAAAGGCCTCCGTGTAAGTATCACACCCCATTTTGAGTTCATCTAAGGAACGCCATGGCTTGAATAAATAAAGTAAAGAGAAGAAGTATTTCTCTGGTACTTGTTCTACGTCGTAGAAATAGTGATTGATCAAATATGGGTTATCTCTTCTTTTCAGGAACTTTTTACCGTCATTTATCTCATAGCACTCGACTTTAGAGGAGACTGGGCGTGTTTTAACAATGTCGTAATTTTGAGCGAAACTGTTAGTAGTCTCCAACTCTGACACCGAACATACAATTTGTTTTAAAATTGATTTAATTATAAGTTCATCAAATGGTTATTAAATATATGTACATAATAAAGATATTTATTTTATATTCCGTCAAATACATGAACCACATTGACCACTAAACCCAATTCCCCAACCGCCAATTAATTGTTGCATTGCATATTTTTAGGAGTTAATCGCCATCTAAATAAATTGAAAAAGGATACACACAGACACTATCCTATTAGTAATAATAGGTGTATCTAGAAAACTGGACCGAAATTGCAAAATATTTTAGTTTTTCCTTGATTTATACACTAAACACTAATTGTATTCTAAATTTCAAGCTTCTATGTCTGCTAGAAGTGCCCTAGAGTTTTGATGATCGGTCAGTGAGTGAGTGACAGAATTAAGAAACTTTGACTAGTTATAATTTTTAAACTACTGGTTCAAATTTAATGAAATTTGAAATATACGGTGTCTATGCGATGCCTGCTTGGTTACTGAAAATTCAGGCTTCTAGTTTAATCCACAACGAAGTTGTACCCGAACTGCTTCGAGAAAAGTATGGTACGGCCGTGCCGCTTTTTTGCTCGACTTGGCAGATTTTTTCTTTATATGGTTCGTGCAGGTGTGTACGCTCTTATGACGTTTGCCACATAACCTGGACGGGGAGCAGATGGTTTGAGTCGAAGATGTTCGTTCACTACTCTCCGGGGGTGATTGTCCTAGAAAGGATTTTTTGAGAGAATTTGTCGCGTTGGTTGTAGTGCACAGTAACTTTTTTCTTTCCATGTCATTTGGTGTTGTATTGCACATACCGAGTATGAATTTTAAAGTGATCTTATGCTGCGATTGTTATGTCTTCATCAGCATTTTTTGATCATCTCTCATTCACAACTGATGTTGTTGCATAATAAATCGAGTAGGCTTTGCGAATAGAAGCAGGCAATAAAAATTTAAATTTTCAAAAATTGAAAAATCAAAATATCAAAATTCAAAAAAAAAAATTAAATAAAAAGAAACAAAAGTTGAAAAACAAAATGAAATAATAATAGCCAGTTCAGCTGACCACGGTGTCATGTGTGCCGCGAGTATTCGTTTGTGTCGTGAATAGTTAACGGGTTAAAAACAATAAATACAAAACTTTTTAGCGCGCATTTGTGATAAGTGCTCGGTCCGGGGACCAAATATCCCGCGTCCAACCCCCCAGTGGGAGAAACTTTTGAAAAAAAATGTCTAAGGATGTCGGGAGAAATCCCGTTCGTCTAACGGAGTCAGAGTCGAATGATCTCTCCGACTTCGCAGCTCCGTCCTCCGTATCGATGACCGATGTCAATAAAAAAAGGAGGAAACTTACTCCGCGGAGCAATATACTTAAGCGCCCCTCCCTCTGTACTTCGACAGAAAAACTGCGGGTCGAAGCGAGGGAAGGGGCCAAATTAACATCTATAGAAGTACAGCAACAACTTCAGCAACCTCTCCCCGTGGAAAGTGACGTTGCGTGGAGAGGACAATTCCTTCGCCGTCCTTTCAAGTTCGGTCGCGGAGAAGGAACGTAACGAGCTCGAAGTTGAAGAGCGTACTCTACGCGCAAAATTGAAGGTGGTATTAGACAGGCTCTCAGAAATACGGCAGAAAGAGAGGGAGCATGTTGCAGCCACCCAACTACAGTCGCAACAATCGACACAACCACAGCAGCTGAAGCAGTCGCAACAAAAAAAAACATCAACAACAACAACAGCCGCAGCAACAACCACAGCAACAACAACAGCCGCAGCAACTACAACAGCCGCGACAACAACGTCCTACTAAGGACAAGGTACCACCCATCTTTACTCACACAAAGGTCCTACGCGAGACAATAGATCTGTGTAAGTATGTCATTGGTGCTGATAACTTTGTATTTAAAGCTATAGGTGAAAACCGCTATGCAGTATAAGCAAGTTTAGGATCTTTTAATGGGGACCACGACAGAGTTCTTCTCCTTTACCCCAAGGCTGAAAGGCTGCGGTCGAGGCGTGCACTCGATCACTGACCCCGAGGAAATGCTCTCAGAGCTCACTGCTCTTTTTCCTGGTCCAGCTCACACCCAACAGCAAGCTGGAGAGTCTAAGGTCTATTACTTCCTTGGCTTCCCAGTGTGTAACATGGGAAACATTAAAAAGGGAAAGGATTGGAGTGTTTGAGTGACAATGTCTCAGAATTACATAGAACACCCGAATTTGAGTACACGAAATTTTACCCGAACGAGGTCCTATACAATAGGGCCAGAATTGTACGGATAGGTACTTTTCTGATTAAGCTGATCCGAGCTCACGTTGCGGGAGCAATGACTTGGGTCGATAACCTGATCTCCGGGGCTTACTACCCCAACTATATGTACCACGAGAATGTGCACCTTAGCGAGTTTGTCCCCCCAGAGGCATTTATCTATTTGGGTCAATGTGGGCTGATCTAGGACGAATTGGCGGTTCCGTTAATCTTCCACGTGGCCCGTACATCCGTGGAGCGATGGCTCCTCTACGAACGTGACGTTGCGCTCCGCGAGCCCGAGCGCCTCGGGTTTAGTAGATCGGTGTCGCATCAAGATTGGGGAGACGTCGCCCGACAGCACCAACGCTTTTGGTGGCTGGACAGGACTGCGTCAGGGGTTTATTTTAATAGGCCAGCCTCTTTAAGGCAAAGTCTGCCTCATGCCAATGGCAGGCCTGCATAGACTAGGGTAAGTAAGGATAGGTAAGGTTAGGGTAGGTTAGGTCAGGCTGAGGTATTCAAGGGTGGCGCGTAGGTTAAATGTATTTTTGTATATATATTTTAGTTAAGGTAGATTTAAGTTAGATTTAGTTAGCTATACGATTTTTTATATATAAAAAATGTTCTGATTCTAAGTTTTTTAAAATATTATTTTTCTTAGCCTTAGTTGTTCATGTTTATTTACCTCTAATTATTATAAGTTACTCATAAGGCCGAAAGGCATAGACTTAAGTTTTTCTGTTTGGTTTAGAGTGTCCGTATTGGCTGTTATTGAAGCTAGTTTTAAGCATTTGTTTGTCCTAAAAAAAATATAAACAAAAAATTAATTAAAAAAAAAAAAAATATTACCGAATGGAGTAACTGATGTTGTTTCACAATTTTTCCGTATAGGAATTGTTCTTGGCTATGGACAGACTTGAACTACAGACCTTCCGCTCAACAATCGATGATGACTACCATTGCACCACAATCACCCCCACAATGTAATTATTGTAACTAAGTGCTAAAGAAGAGTTATAGCTTAATGTACAAGCCTTATAAAAAATTAAATGAAATGAAATGAAAATTTGCGTCGGATTACATGGAAAACTCGAATCCAAGTACATGAAATTTTACCATAACGAGGTGGATCATTTTTTGATAAAGCTGATGCGTTGCAGATGAAATGACTTCGGCTTAATACCCCACCTACTTGTAACAAGAGAGAGTGCGCCATAATGGCTTTGTCCTAATATAAGCATTCCTCACCAGGGACTTCTCTACGAAAATAATGTAGTGTTCCGTGAGTCCAAGCATCTCAGGTTATGTAGATTGTTGGTTGATTGTTTTGGTAGCTAAAGCGGACAGCATCAGTGGTACCTTTGATTCCCATAGCCTCTTTAAGGAAAAGCCTGCCGAACGCCAATGGCAGGCTTACATAAGTAAGTTAGGGTGGGTTAGGGTAAGTTAGAGTAGGTTAGGATAGGTTAGAATAGAATAAGATAGGCTAAGGTGGCGGTAAGCTACGTTTATTTTAAGCTTTAATGAAAAACTAATTAAAAAAAAAGGGCTAGTAATATGTTTTTTGTTTTTGTTTTTTTCTCTTACATACATATATCATACGAAATAAATTGTATAAGCTTTAAGCACATATTTATTTTCACTAAGTTAATCATTTCACTAAAGTAATAAGTTAAAGCTATAGTTATAAATTTGTCTGGTATGCTTTAGAGCGCAGAGTACCAATAAAGTATTTAAAGTTAGATAGTAAAGTTGGTTTAAAGAATTTTTGTCTAGAGTAAGATAAATTTAAGAAATCAATAACAAATATGTATTTAAAAATTAAAGTCTAAAAAACAAAGACTAACAATTTGATCTTTTGTTTTAATTGATTGTGATTACTACATGCTCTTATACAAGGATAGTTTTTTTTGGAAACTTTTGGATATTTATAAAAAATAGAAAATTTTCTCTAATTTCACTTTTTGTTTTACTGGAATAAAAAGTAAAAACCCAAAAAAGAAAAAACTTGTAATTAATAAAATCAAGAAAATAAGATACGCGATTTAGTTTTTTTGTGGGTATATTAAATTAATTTAAATTTCAGGACAACACATCCCCTATGTAGAAAATATTTTAAAATAAATGATTCTCTTAATAAAGCATCTTCTTTTACTTAAAAAAAACTAGAAATGAATATATATAAGTACAATATATATTCTCAACAGCCTAGAATGATAAGATATGTATATTTGTCGTAAAAATCGTGGTTAAACATTTTTTCAGAAGATTGCGGAATCAATACTTACAGTATATACCAACTCAACTCCTTTGTAATTTCAACAAGTTAAACACATACAAATAGAGAATCTCAATTCAGTCAGACGAAGATTTTCCTAAGCAGTCACAAGGGAATTGCCCCCATATAAAAGGACTTGTTGAATCAAATGACAGTTTAACGCACAATAAAGAAAGGGAAATCTTGAAGGATATTTAAGAAGAGACAATTTAGCAAATAGAGGATACTTTCACGTCAGAAGATAAAAATAATGGTACTCGATTTATAGAGGTGTATAAATCACCATTGCAAATGGTTTCTAATGCATGCCGAACAGAAAACCTCATGAATAAAACATCACTATCCGAAGGTGTGGAAGGAATAGTGCTGATTCATTTTCAGGTTAAAATGTGAGTTAACTGCTAATAAATTTTGTATTTATGGAATTTCTCATTGGAAATCGGAAACCAGATTCATGCGGTTAAGTTGCTTCTGTAATCAACTTAATAGATAACAAACAACCCATCTTAAAGCTTATTTTTATTCCTGCCGTTATATTAAGCACACAACAGAAGGGTATTAATTTGGGTAAGTGGTTTTGGGATTTGTTTAGTAACTGTTCTGACATCTGAATACAATATAATAGGCAAAATATATTTTTATTACTTTAAAGTAAATATTATTGGAAAGGGAATAACTTACCTACTGTTGTCAGCAACATATTATCCAGCAACAAAGCGATAGCTACAATAACCAAAACCAATTGCCTGGAGCCTCGCCATCGAATCATCCATGCTTTAGTTGCTGCCCAACTCCCAGCCGCCCGGTAATCCTCTTGACGATAATTATCCGATGGAGGAATTGGCGGCGAAGATATTGAAGATGTCATTTGTGACTCATGAGAATGGTTTGTGATATTGCGATCAGCAAAACCTTGTGATGGCAGGTGTGGCGATGCTGAATGATGGGTTGATTGAGTAAAATCGTGCGAAGCACAAGGTGCAATATTTGTGCCATTCTTTTCAGACGTCTGCGGTTGATTCTGCTGTGCCAAATGTGTTTTAAAAGGATTTTTACTTAGTGCAGGCGTAGCTTCTGAAGCATTAGAATTGTCTATACTTCGACCGCCAGGACCAGACGATTGCATTTCGCCACTCACTTGTTACTTTTAAAGAAAAAAATGTTAATGTTAGCGTATTCCAATACATTTTCATGAACATATCATATCTAAATTAAGGTATTATGCGTTACTTATGTAAATACATGTAAAAATATCAAGAAATACTTTAGCCCTATCTAACAAGAAATAAAATTAATCAGAAGCAAAATATAATTCGAAAACATCCAAGGGGATATAAAGGCATTATATAAGTAAGCGTATCTGAGTACCAAATTTCACTTATTTACTAACGCGGGGGTATGTTAGTCAAATATTTTATTTTTTTGATTATTGGGGTGACTTACGACTGGTATGACTGCATGATATACCTGAACCCAAAGTTATATAGAAAAAAAAATATAATCCGCACACATACATATGTACACACATAAAATTGGAGTGAAAAAGTAAATTAAATTTCAATTGATATTATTATAATGATTGACTTATTTATTAGGTCGTTACATCTACTGATCCTTCCTAAAGTGATAGTTGCGAGATGAGGTTTATTGCGAGAAATTAAAACCTTTCTTTAATCTTCCTGACAGCAAAAATATATTGTATTATAAACAATTATTTTATTAAGTTAACTTTTTCTTCCAATAGGGTATTCTATTTCTATGGGCAATTTTTCACTTTCAATCAACAAAAAAAAAACAATGACCCAACCGACTTT
This sequence comes from Merodon equestris, assembly GCA_958301585.1. Taxonomy (NCBI): domain Eukaryota; kingdom Metazoa; phylum Arthropoda; class Insecta; order Diptera; family Syrphidae; genus Merodon; species Merodon equestris. The sequence continues at coordinate 75,021,134 of OY284416.1, read as the reverse complement.
TTGGTTTGGGTACAGGTAGCAAGACTATCATTGAAACGGGATTTGGGTTAAAGAGATTTTTCAAAATAAGCCAAGGGGTAGACCAGAGGTATTGGTAATGAAGAATTTGCAGCAGCTGCTTAATGAAATCTAGCTATAACTGTTCTTAGCCTTGCTCTAAGGTTCAAAGGCCCAACTGCAACCACGAATCGTCACCTTTCGGCTATCGAAAGGATTGAAGATTTAAAGAGATGAGCGCCTTGACGCAGTGGTACACTTGCCTTAAAAAAGGTTCTCGGCTCCTCATATGCTAAGATTAAAAAAAAAAAAAAAAAAAACTTTTTCTTAGCTTAAGTTAGTTATAACTAGGGCTAGGATTTCAATGCATTTGCATATTTTTTTTGAGACACATTAGAAGCACTAGGATAAGTTATCTTTATCATGAATTTTCCTTTAAATTGACATCCAATCGTTAGTGCATATTTTTGCATATTTTACTATAAATGCATATTTTGCATATTCTTGCATATTTTTAATAATAAATGCATATTTTGTGCATATTTCCGAAAACTTAACTCAAATTTAAAAAAAACAAAACCGTAAAAATGCACACGCACCATTAAATTTCTTATATTCTTTTTTCATTTTGCAAAAATCTTAAAGTAATGCTATTTTTATTATTTAATCGGACGGCGCAAAATAGGACTTCCAATTTGAGCATTTCTAAGTAGGTGTTAATGGGTTTGGCAACGTGAGGCCGAGAGTTGTCATGCTGTCGAATCACTTTTTCGTGCCTCTGCTCGTATTGTGGCCGCTGTTATCGCAGTGCCCGGCTCAATCGCATCAATTGAGAAGAAAAGCAGAACTTCCCGCAAATGACGATTATTTGGCACAAAATCAGACATGTTCACACAACCAAAAATGTATGACGCAAAAACAAAATCACTAATGTGTCAAAGCGGTTTGTTTACCATATGTCTAAGCTTGATTCATGGCGTTCTGGATACGTCACAATCGACCAACACTTACTATTGGAGCCATTTCGTGGTAAACAGCGAGAACTTAGTCGCAAACCTAATAGTTCTTAAAATAAAAAGACTGAATTTTCTTAAAAACTAGATAACATGTTTTTTTGCTTTTCATTATAAAAATGACAAACTAAATTACAGTCGTACAGTTTAACTGTTCGCTATAGCCCACGGTCGTTTTATCCCACTTTTCAAAAATAGAAAGATTACTTATACAAAAACCAACCACGTTTGGGAAAATCGGTCGTTAAAAGCAACTGGTCGTTATAAACCACGTCGTTATAGGTGACTTCGCCATGGTTTTAAGTGCATATTTTCCATTTTTAAGAGCATATTTTAAGCATATATTTTACGTTTTTTAAGTGTATGAAAATCCTAGCCCTAGTTATAACGTTGTTACGTTAATTTTAGAGTGTCCGTCTAGGGCCAGTAAGATATCAAGATTGCTAAGATAGTTAAGCCAGTTTTTAAGCATTTTTGTCTAGGGTAAGATAGATCTAAGAAAAAACTAAGGTTCTCGGTTCTCGCCGTTCGGAATCGACATTTGACTGTAGGCCCCGTTCCCTTACGTATGTGAAATACAAATTGCACACAACGTAAGTGAATGAGAGTGTTCCGTGAGCTGTAAGGCCATCTATGGAAAGGTGCCCCAGCGAATGTGCTATATCCCATCACGACGTCACTAGAAGTAGATCCTAAAGCCTCTCAGGGAACTTGCCTTGAACTTGCCTAGACAGAATTTCCCCCCAAAAAGGTAATGGTTACAATGTGGTAGATCAGTGAGTGAGTTGTTCATTATTCTCTCCTTAGACAGGACGAAACCCTCACGGTAAAATAGTACTGAAGAGAAATCGACAAAAACATGGTTCCATACATAAATGCGGTTTATTCTTTTGAGTACAATTTGTGAAATTTTGAAGTAGTATTTGATTACCTTTATACATAAGAGTTGGCAATTTTACTTGTAACGACCTTATATTAGGCTGGATGTCCATAGAGGCAAGAAAAGGGGCTTATTTTTGTACTATATTCACGAACCATTGCATTAGTTTTTCTACTTACCATGGTATTTGAGATAAACCATGTCATTTGTATTAATTTCTGAAGACTTTTTTGTTTTTCTTTCTTATTGGATCATCGAAGGAGGACTATGTATAAGACATGCGTTATCCCCGCTATATGTGCGAAATACATTGATTTAAAGAAACCCACCAGTTACGATATACAATTTGTTGCAAAGCGTAGAAACATGAGCAAGGTTCAGACACTATCAGAACTACGCAATTATTCAATAAGTTCAATCTAATATTGACGAAAACCCTTTGAAACTCAAGTTGAAATACGAATTCAATGCAAGTTCATTATTAATTTATCGATTTACTTATCTATATGCAAATCGATATAATAATGTCCTGTATTTATTTACTTACTTTTTTATTTTTTGTTAATTTATTTATTTATTTATTAATTTATTTATTTGTCTATTTATTTATTTATTTATTTATTTATTTACCTAATTACATATTATTTATTCAGTTTTTTTATTTAATTGATTATTTATTTATTTTTTTTTTTTTTTCTCGTCACATGACGGTTTTTCCTGTTTGTTTCCCCTCGAAAAATGTTCAAAAATTTAAAAGATCATATCCATGTAAAGTGCTTTTTCAGTTGAAAGATATATGTACTTGATTTTATGATGATTTTATGGAAATATAACAAATTTTGTGAAAAACAAGCAAACTATTTTTAATTTCAAGTAGCTAATGGTCTTCAAAGGCCATTATCTCCATTCATACTTCGGCAAAAAAAAAATTTTTGAATCGAAGGAAACTACATAAAAAATTGTTTCTTCTTCTTCTTCTTCTTCTTCTTCTTTTCCTTTTTCCGGCGTTGTTATGGTCAGAAGTGTAGGACCGTAACCTTCCCACTTAACTGCATTCCTACTGGTCCGCTTGTGGGGTCCGCCGGTTTGACCTCAGAAAGTAGCGGCAGGCTTCCCGGTTTGGGATTACTTCATCGCTGAGGCCAATCAAATGCTGGTGTTTTTGCATCAATTGTTTTTCGGCCTGCCGTTTTTGTTTTTTTTTTTGTGACACGGGCATGCTCCAGATTTTTTTGTTTGATCTTACTCTTACAACACCGGTGATCTCCAGTCGTGTCAGCCCACTGATTTGCATGTATACTTGTGGGGCAGTTTAATGGTGGTATATGTGTCCCTAGGCTCACCTTGGTGTTTTCAAAATTGCCTAGATGTGATTTTTGTTTACCTTTGTTTTAGTCGCCTTTTACGACAAGCGAGAGGTATCGCTGCAGGGGTATTCTTAACCCGTCCCTGCACGGAACACATAAAAAATTGTTTCAAGGTAAGCATATAAAAATTTAAGAAACAGGAGGACATTTTGTACGGAAAATTAACGAATATGTTACAAGTACATAATACACTTTCATTGAATTCATTAGATGCGGAAAACATTTTTATCTATACGAAGATTGGATTGAGATCAAATTATTATTTTATTGAAAAGGAAATATGATTCTAGGTGCACTGAATTCACTAAAAGTATAGTTCTTATGGCCAGGGAAAAAAATATATTGGTTCGCAGACATGAACAAGAAACCTGACCTAGTAGACTAGTGTATACACAAACGTATACCGAGCACAAGTTTCACCGCAAAATGTGCCTTGAACTCTCACCTGATCACAAGCATACTCACAATACAAGGAAGCAAACGAAGCCACAAAAGAACTGTCTGGCAAAGTTTTAAAGACATCCTCACCAAAGACCTGGCACTTAATATTCCCTGTTTGAATCAATAGGCTCAAAAGGCTTCATAGGCTTCAAGGCAATAAAAACATATATGTATGTATGTATATACATTCTAAAACTTCATGGAATATTACACCCCTGAAGGGGGGTGCAGACAGAACGAAATTCAAAATTACACGAGAAGGCAAAGAAATTCATGACAAATAGGGTTCATAGAGAACTAAGCATCTACATATTCAGTTAAGTTTTAACATAACGATCCTATTTTACTTTGATTTCTGTTGAAAATCCCGAGTCTAAAGATACAAACCAAGTAATGGAAATGTCTTCCGGCACTCATTATAAAATTGCCCATAATGTACAACAAAAAAAATTCTCCAATCAAAATAAACACCTATGATGTCGATGAACTTTAGAGCCGAATCGACAAGAGGTTTGCGACACTTTCAAAAGAGTTTAACAGGGAGCCTCGCAACCGACCGCTACGCAAGCATTATTTATTGTCCAGGTCAATGCAAGTGAAGTGAATATGTTGGGCAAAATTGATGACAAAGAGCTGGAATTCTGCATTGATTCTCTGGAGTGAAAAACAACAAGTGGCGACGCTGTTTTGGTGGGCATGCCAGAGGTTGAAAATGAAGACTTACGGAAGTTCTACGTAATATTTGTTTTCTTTCAACATCTTCTTCTTTCAACCGAGGAGTACGATCTGCTGTTTCTGAGGGAAAATTTATTTCATTTGTTCCGAAGTTTACTTATCCCTATCACAAAATGGTACTCAAAGGAATTGCCTAAAATAGTACAAGTAAACTAAGAGAGGTCTAACTCTCAGTGATATGGCCATAAACACCAATCAGAGAATCTGTATTATTAATTATTTATTATGTGTCGATTTATACTACTGTTTTCTTAAACTCTTTGCTTATCTTTTCTGCGTTTCCTCTCACCTTCCTCCGTTTTTCTGTGATATGTGGTGAATGTTGTACAAACTGAATAAACATATTGCTTTTACTAAACATAATAAATAATAATAATGAGGATTCGCATTAATCACAGCATTGTCAATAAAATTGTTTAGTTACACCTTTTTATTGGAGATAAATTAATTTTTCTATTCGTGGAACGTACGAAGTTTGGACAGAGCGGGTGCTTTCCAAACGTTATTCAGGAAAATTAGTAAATATAAATAGGATATCACAGCAATACAAGAAGTTCAACATTCAAACGGAACAACCATTGAGGGCGGCTATACTTTCATTTATGGCGTATCGGATACCCACAAACTTAGGACATGATTCTTCTTCAGCAACACAATTGTGCGGAACGTAGTGGACGTAGTATTTTACAACGACCGAATATCGATGGCCAAAATCCGGAGTCTCCGCTACAACAATGTTCTTCTGAACGTATATTGTTCTATGGAAGATAAAGATGACGAGCTAAGGATCCTGGATCGGTGGACGAATTATTTAACAATTTCTCATTCTTCGCCAAGATAGAATAAGCGATATACAGGACAACAATTGGAGAAGGAAGTTTCCATGTCTAATCAAATGATAATGGGCATAGGATAATAAGTTTCGCCAGCTCAAAAAAATATTTTGTGAAAATTACAACATCTGAACACAAGAGATAGACAAAGCTAAAAGGATATCACCAGATGGAGTGACGCGCAACTAAATTGATCATTTTCTGGGAGATAGAAGACACCATATCAACGTACTAGATGTTAAGGCCTACAGAGGAGTGGATTGCGATGCAGACCACATCCTAGTCATCGCCCAAATGAAAAGCCGAGTCCAAATTTACAGAAGCGGAACACAGGAATGTATGAAAAAAATTTAACGTTGAAAACTTACAGAACCTTCGTATTCACCGCCAACACCAGAATGAAAATAATAACCCGCTTGCCATGCAAAATAGCATAGAATCTAATGACATTGCAAAACAAATAGAAGTAGTACCCGTACAGTCCACAAAAAGTGTTGTAAACGGGAGACAAATTGGGCATTTGCAAAACCCGCAAAGAAGAAGACTAAGAAAAGTAAAACCCTGTAACGTTCTAATAGTGAAAGATCATATGTAAAAGATATCAAAACCTACGAAAGAAGTCAGCCATCTCCTGCGGGATAAAAAACGAATATGGCAAAAAAATGTTGCTAACATTCAGGAAGAATGAGAAGACTAAACGTTGAACGAAAAGGATTCCAGACTAGATCAGGATTTAACGGTAAGCAACCATAAATGGCAGCTTGTTTCGGGCAACGAAATAGAACTGTATGGAACAATGAAACTATCCTTGAAAAATGTAAAAAATTAATCATCATTCTCATATGGAGGGCTCACAGCTGTACCGGACCAAGTCATATTTTTTTTTTTTTCCAAAAATGATGCTAAATTCTGCGCAAACTTTAACTCTTTTCAGGTCTGTAATGAACTAAGTCAGAAAATGTTTCGTTCCTAAATTAATCGTAAAAAAATCAAGTCAGTGACTGACATTTTCAATTTTTTTCGAAGCAAAAACGAACCAAGTCAATTATATGCAGTATTTCCTGAAATTTTTATTCATGAACAGACGTGTTTCAGCTTAGCCTAATTTTTCGGGATCGTGTCAGTGATTTATGCAGTGTCTTTAAGTTTTATTCATGAACAGACGTGTTTCAGCTTGGATCAATTTTTTCGGGAACGTGTTTATTGTTTTAAGTTTTAAAAGATACTATTAAGGAACCCTTTTGACTATGGAAAGTGATAATAGCAGTGGAAGTGATTTTTCCCCTGATGAAGGTGATGAATATGTTCCTACATCGGAATCAAGAAAAAGTTATAACGACAATTTAACAGGTAATAAAACATTATAAATTTAAGTTTATTTTCGTAATTATTTTTACTAACTGTTGTAGAAAATATGAATGAAGTGTCTGCACCTGTTGAACTTTTGACTAGTCCATCATCTACAAAACCGGAGGAGGAACCACCATCTAAGAACCAACATCTGGGAAGAAAAAGACCAGTAAATTCGAAAAATTGGAAAAAACATGTGCGTAAGCTGAATTGCAATAGTGGGAAAGAATATATCAATCAAAAAGGCCGAAAGATCTCTGCAAAAGCATTTGTTCCAAATTTTGATTGCGGATGTAAAAAAAAATGCAGTAGCCAGGTAAATGAGACTGAGAGGGAATTATTTTTTAACTCATTTTGGAATCTCGCCGATTATGGTAAGCAAAATGCTTTTTTAAGAGGTCTTGTTAAATCATCCAAACCGAAAGTTAAGCGTGTTCGTGATGGAAGTCGTGGCTCAAGGAATAAGACCTTAAATTACACTTTGTTGATGCAAGGACAAAACGTGCAAGTTTGTAAATTATATTTTTTAAAAACACTGCAAATTGGTTGGGGAAGATTGTATCGATGCCTATCACGAGAGGAAGTGTCTGCAGTGATTGATTGCCGTGGTAGAAATGTCAAAGAGAAAAAAGACGACAGTGGTGTTATCGCGCACATTTCATCGTTTCCAGCTTATCAAAGCCACTACAGCAGGAAAGACAACCCAGACCGAAAATATCTTGATTCGAATTTGAATATTCGCAAAATGTACGATATGTATGTGGAAAAGTGTAATGCCGAAAATGTGTCTACAGTCAACCAGAAATTTTATTATAAAATATTTAGTACAAAATTTAATTTACACTTCAAAACTCCGCATAAGGACACGTGCAAGGTTTGTGATGAGTTGGATATGAAAATAAAATTTGGTGAAAGCAGAGAGTCCAATTTAATATCACAAAAAGAACTTCATTTGAAAAAAGCGCAGCAAGCACGGGATTCACTCAAAACTGAAGTGCTATCTAAAGACAACTATGTCTTGACATTTGACCTGCAAAAAGCACTTCCTTTTCCTAAACTTTCAACATCAGTGGCTTATTATAAACGAAATATGTATGTGTATAATTTTGGAGTTCATTCAATTAACACAAAAAAGGCCTATATGCACATGTGGAATGAAACTGAAGGAGGGAGAGGATCACAAGAAATTGCTGCATGTTTAAAAAAGCATTTACTCACTCATGCGTCGGAGTATAAGTACATAACCATGTACAGTGATGCATGCGGAGGACAAAATAGAAACATAAAATTAAGCCTCTCATTACTTAAATTAGTAGGATCAACTGATTTAAGTGCCGAAGTCATCGACCTAAAATTTATGGAATCTGGTCACTCGTTTTTGCCCAACGATGCTGATTTTGGCGTGATTGAAAATAAAAGCAAAAAACAGCAATTTATTTACTCCCACGATGACTGGGTTCAAATAGTTAAAAGTGCTAAAATCAAACTCCCACTATTCGAAGTCATTGAAATGGAAAGAACTGAATTTTTATCAACGAAAATACTAGAAAATAACATAGCCAACAGAAAAAAAACAGTTGATGGTCATCATTTTTCATGGCTCAAAATCAAGTGGCTTCGATTCGAGCGCAATTTACCGTTTTCCTTTAAATATAAAGTAACACTAAATAAAGAAATAGAATTTGACACAGTTTATTTGGGAAAAACAAAAATAGGGAGATCCCTACAATCCCTTCAAAATTTGAAACAAAATAACCTCTACCCAAGCCGTCGTGCAGTTACGTCAGAGAAAAAAAGGGATATGATGGATTTAATTAAATTTATTCCACCTGTTTACCACAATTTTTATAAAAATCTACAAGTCAAACACGAGTTGACAACAAGACAGCAGCAGGACCAGCCCCAAAGTGATGAAGACGATGAAAATGACGAATTTTTTTATGTTTAATAAATGTTTTTTTTACAAAAAACTGTCTATAATTTTAAAATATACTTCTGTTTAGTTTATAAAATAAATGAATTTATTGCTTTTGTTACTTTTTTTTTAATTATTCCTAATCTTGAATGACAGTTTTTAAAAAAATTTCGAAGCAAAAATGAACCAAGTCACAGTTTTTTTTTTCTCTCAAATTTATGTCAATATTTTTCAACTCTAGTTTTTCATTTTTAAATAAGTAAAACATTTTAGAGAATAAACTTTATAATTCTCCTTGTTACGAGTAAAACATTCATTTTAGTAATTAATGGCGGTTTATTTACTAAACCTCTTATTATCTTCCAATTCCCTTTTTCTGACTTGGTTCGGTTCAGCAGTGAGCCATCCATATTTAAAAAGGGTGATCGAATACACAATGCACCAATTATCGAGGCGTATAGCTGCTATCAAAATGCTACAAGGTGCTGCCAAATATTCTCAAAAAGACCGACACAATATGTCAGAGAAATAATAATCAGAAACTAACAGTGTGGCTTCAAGAGGAACCGTTTGACGAGTGATCAGATTTATTATACGACACTTTTTAGAAAATAAACAGGTCTATGAAACGTTGCATCAACTATTCGTACATATTAAATTGGTATATGAAGGCTGGGAATCTCAGAAAAGGTGGTGACCAGGTATGCTTAAAGGAATACAAAATTTAAGTAGGAAATATCCTATCGGAAAGATTCGAGTTACGTGAAGGTTTAAAACAAGGAGGCGCTTTGTCACCAAACCTCTTTAATTTGGTGCTGGAATACGTAATGACATCCCTTTGGGGAAATCAGAGGGGAATAACCCTTAATAAAATCACATGCGCTCTAGCCTACGCTGACGATCTGAACCTTTCGGGAGATAATCAGGAAACAGTTAAAAGAAACGCAAAAAGAAAGTAGTAATGCCAGGATAGGAAGTAGGTTTAGAAGTAAATAAAGTGAAAATCAAATGTATGAATATGGTCCCTGATTGACTTGGATGGATCCAAACCTCGGATTCGACAAGCGCTTTGAGAAAGGGCACGAGGTAAAATATGTAGGAATCGCTTTGACTACCAACATAGACGACACAAAGAATGAAATAAATAAAAAACTGCATATGGGTAATGCATTCTTCGCAATGAACAAAACTATTACAAACAACTCTTTTGTCCAACGAAGTCAAAGTCCGTATTTATAATAATTATATTTCTATAAACTATAATAATGTCAGTGAGCAGGCCTTTCAGGCCTTTGAAAATAAGATCTTAAGAAGAATCTATGATGGACAACAGGACGAAGAAACAGGAGAATAGAAAAAACTACAAAATTAAGAACTAGAGGAACTCTATTCAGCCCCAAGCATTGTTCAAATATTAAAATCGTAAAGACTAAGAATGGCAGGACACATGAAATGATAGTGGACAAACAGTCAAATAAATAATGAGTGCAAACGTTAGGCCAAGAAAGCCATGCCGTAGATGGAATGGGAGAGGGATCTAAAAGGCATGGGACAAAATAGGGAAGGAACACACTGATGATAGGGAGGCTTGGCGAAGGATTGTCAACGAGGCTCTGAACTGCCGAGTTCCATTCCATTATATTCATTTTTTCAAACTGAATGGGTTTAACTCTTTTCTTCCACAAGGAAAAAATGCAAGAAAATGCTTGATTTTTAATATTTCTTCCATCGCAAATGAACATAGCTGCCGATTTTGATCAAATCCTATGCCCCCGGTTTTCATATAGTAATCGAAAGACATATGACATGTACATATGTTGAACTGTTTATTGTTAAAGTGTCCGCCTAGGTATCCGCCAGTAAAATATTTAAATTTGTAAGAATAGTTAAGCTGGTTTTAAACATTTTTGTCTAGGATAAGATAGATCTAAGAAACTATAAATAAAAATGGACTTAAAACTAAAAAAAGTGAATTCTTCGGAAAGGTGATTTTCAACCAAGTTAACTAATTTTCCAATACAACCAAACCAGTAACCAATCAGGTTTCAACTGAAAGCATAACTGCATTAAAGCATTATCTCTGATTACGTACGAGGTGGCGTTGATGAAAATATGATCTCGTTAGTCATATTTTTAGACTTTTCTAAATCTTTTGATTCAGTACGACACTCTGTCCCTGTATACAAACTAAAAAAAGCAATTCGCCTATAATCGTTATAAGTGTTAACTTCGTAGCTCATATGAAACTGTCCATTATAAAAGCAACTTCTATTCTTCCCTACTACTCTACTCTCCATAAATGACATTCATAAAAAAATACCATATTTATATTGACGATGTACCTTAAGTCTGCCTTGCCACCAGATGTCATTAATTTCGATCTAAAATATATCCCCCTATTATCACAAACAAATGCCTTAAGTATTACTCCATCTACAACCAAAACACTTAGAATATATAAAACCAATGTGGAATATATAATATGTAAAACTCTCATGAAAGTCTCACTCAATAATCAGAAACATTCCAGTCTAACGAGACAAAAAATCTGGGAAACCAATTTAACCATAAACTTGACTGGAGTGCACTACAAACTTTGTTGTTTCAAAAATATATGGCATTTCCTTGGTTGAAATCCTATTCGCACCAAATAATACCTCCTCGACATCGATTTTTGATTAGCAGACGTCAATTTTTTTTATACATGTAGTTAGCCTTTGCAACAAACTGCCCATAAAACTTACGGAGCCTGAGAGCTGGCTTTAAAGTATCATGTCTCTCTGTATGTTCTTCTTTTTTCTTCTTCTATATTTCTTTTTCGTTATTTAATTTGTTCACATACAGATTAACTTGTGAAATTTTCTAAGAATTTTATTAAAAAAAGGGTGTTTTTTTATATTTCTTGAAAAGCCTTAATTCTTTTGGGAAATCTCCGTCCTTCCGTCTTTTTAGTCTTGTGAGTCGCAGAGGCCAAGTCCGGTTTTCACGGTGGCTAAGGTATGATTAGGGTAATACAACAACCATGTATTTTTTTTGGCCACAAATCTGGACGTTTTCTTCGTATTGCTTCAAGCAACCGCACATACAATAACTTCAAGTTAGCACCCCTTTCCGACAACTTACGACGTTCTGGCAAGAACTCATGCAAGTCATTGTAGTCGAACAAAACAGGAAACAAAAGTTTCATATTTGACCGAACTTGGGGTTCTTTTTTCAGTTTCTTCTTTTGGAATGATGAGACCCTGCTTTTGACGTTTTAGCCAGACACTTATGTTTCATCACGAGCAATCACGCTTTTTATGGATCGCCATTCATGCCATTTAAGAGCTCCTGAGAGAAACTCATGCTTCTGTTCTGTCGAAACAAACTTCGCTGGCATACGTTTGATGGGGAAAATATCTGAAAAAATGTTCACGTCATGAGCCGACCGATATACCAATATCCTCAGCAACATTTCTGATAGTTATTCGACGATTCTCCAAAACAATTTTTTTTCACTGCTTAACTACATTTTCATATGTTGTTGACATGTTGGCGCGTTCATGGTAGGTATCGTTATTAACATCTACTCTACCTTCTGCGAAGAGCTTGTACCACTTATAAGAATTATTTTTGCTCCTTTCAAATACGTTGGAACACTTAATTTTATTTTTCACACAAGATTTAATTTTTTCAATAGCAAAAAATCGCTAAGTATACTAAAACACGTCCTACTTTTATATCTGTGAAAACAAACTAAGGATCTAAAATGTAAAGTTATCGTAAGTACGTCAAAAAATTGAATGTATCTACTTGGCTCTCGAAGTTCAAAATGTCACTTTATTTTTTGAATAAACGTAATATACTGTATGTGTTCAGTTGAACACATAAATCAGTATATATATCATGTACAAAACAACATGATACAACAATGTATGCATATAAATATTTATTAATATTTGAATATAAAAAATTCGAATTAGCGAAGGCTCTAGATAAGGTTTTCCTCAACTAACAAGGAAGGTCTCCCGACGTGTCGCTGTCGATTTATTTATGGTTGATATATGCATGTCAATCTACATCAAATTTTAAGGGATACGTATATTTATTTTGTTTGTACCAATACGCACTTTATTGATGCACAATGGACCTCTAAAGATAAACCTCTTAAGCTATAGTTTTAAGGTTTCTTCTAGTCTTCTAGTCAAAATTTATGAGCATGATTGAAGCCTAACCTTCGGAGGAACCCACGTCAGAATCTAGAAAATAAAAATCTCACGTACCTAGAGGTAGCAATAGAGTATAATAGACTTTTAGGTTACGGTCTGCATTAGTCATAAAAAAAAAAATATGTTAATATTTATTTATTATGCTGATAATTATTATTAATGATAAATATAATAATAAAAGTAAAGTCTGAGAAAATCTTACAGACGATGGTCAGGAGATTTATTAGCGTATTTAATAGTACAAGTTTCACCAATAAAAGCTATGCGAATTTTTTACTTAGACTAGTATAAGCTTGTGCTTAATATCACCAATATTGTGATAAAAATAATAATATTACTAATGTGTTATATAGATTGCAGCTCTGAAAACCAATTTCCAACAAATTATAAAAGAGACGATTTAATGGGTGTGTCAGATGCCACGTGTATTTGTATATTTTAAAGTTCAATTTTTGATTGCTCTATCGAAAGTCAGTGGCATTGTCCACAACTTATGTTTCTGTCATCATCATCAGCACATCAATTATCGCCTAAGAGTACGGTTTATTTCTCCAGGGGGTTGTTTTTATAGAACATTTGCAACCCTCGTAAATGCTCTTTGAAAAATACCTCTTCGCACTGCCAACAAGCTCTTGGAACAATTACCCTTATGTACTCTTGCCAAGGAGATGGATGTATAGATAATTTTAGAATTCAATTTTCCTAATTCATTTACAGGCAATTTTCAATTCAAAGAAAAGTTTTTCAGTTCGCTTGAAATATCTGTTAATTCTAGGTTCACGTAATAGAATGCATATTATTGCTGTCAAAATAAGATTTTTGAATTTTTCTTTAAAATAATATTGCAGGGATTAATGAAATGTAAGAAAAATACGGTTTTTATGATTAGATAAATGTATACAATATTTGAATAATTTAAAAATATAAGAATTGATGTTATGATTACCATGATGCAGGACATAGAATTATGATCCCCTTTTTACTGTTCACCAAATAATAGCTCACGCCAGACTCCTATTTTCTTTTATTTTAATAAGAAAATCAAATTAAATTGAAATTTAATATAATATATCACATCAAAATTATTTGAATTATTCTCATCTACTGGCTCCTGCAATTGGGATTAAATTCATTGAATTTCATAAATTGTACCGTTTCAATGATTAGACAATCGTTTCACAGCTGTCATAAAATACAAGTTATATTTTATTTTTGTAGGGTTTCAATTACGTATGTACAATTGCGCTCGTTCGTGAAAATATGACTGATAAATCTATGTTACTTTTATAAATCTTCTTCTAATAAGTACAACATTCCTACAACTTTCCAAATGGATTTTTAATTACTATTCAATTTTCTTTCTTACTTTGGGAGAAGTTCAGCCATTTTTAAATAATTAGGAAAACAACAGCTTGGGACTTATCTATCAAAAACATTTATGAGTACATATGTGATACCTTTCGTTGTAAAGCATGCACATCTAACGCTTAAACTTAAAAACTAAGCTCTTTTTATGTTCTAAAAAATAAATAAAAATAAGTCCACTTAAATGAACTTCAAATCCTTTTGATATTTGGTAGATTACCATTACAAGGTACGACTTCGGGTGGAATGGATCGGAATTTTCGTATCAGTTAATAGTTCCTAACTCGTTTAATTAACCTAAGCCATGCCTTTCAAATGTATGTATTGTATTCAATCACGCCATCTTAGACAACAATATTAGGAAAAACAAAGACTACAAATGAACATGGTTAAAATGTTAACAGACACTAACTTTAGTGCTGTACAAGAGCGTATATTAAAATAATTTATTGTAGAAGCCTATATTTGTTTATTGGCTTATCATTGTTACGCTAAAATAAATAATTGTTTTTATGTTTGTTAATATTCATATATATTTACATATTAGGTGTACAATTGAGTTTTGGGGTATTTACAAAAGATAGCGTCGGTAGTATTAAATCGCATTGGACCACCTTTTAACTATATTCACATAAAAGCGTCATGATTTTTCTCTAATAATCGGTGTGTGTTTCGCTGAAATATAAACAACTGGCATTTTGGGTTCTAAACATGTCAACTTATGTGCCAACAAAACAACATTTGCAGAAAGCGCTGCTTTTTTGCTTCAATTTGAAGAAAAATGCAGTTGAAGGGCATCGTTTACTATGTGAAGCATATGGGGAACATACTCCATCAATAAAAACATGATAGTACTAGTTCCGGCGTTTCAAAAATAGAGATTTTGACACCAGTGATAAAGAACGTGAAGGGAGGCCAATAGAGTTTGAAGATGCTGATTTGGAGACATCCAGCTGGGATCAGTTCGGAGTGATCTTCTATGAGTTACTCCATCTAAACGAAACCATCCCCGCGGGTCGTTACCGACAACAATTGATGCAATTAAGCCGAGCTTTGAAGCTTAAACGCCCCCAATATGATAAAAGACATGGCAAAGTCATTTTTCTGCACGACAACGCTCGGCCACATGTTGCTAAAGTCGTCCGAGAAACTTTTTAAGCACTTAACTGGGATGTCCTACCCCACCCGCCGTATTCTCCAGACATTCCTCCTTCAGACTACCACTTGTTCCGGTGGATGGCTCATGACCTACCCGAGCAGCATTTCACTTCTTACGAAGAAGCCAAAAATTGGGTCGATTTTTGGATCGCCTTAAAAAATGAGGAATTTTTTAAACGCGGAGTCTGTATGCTGCCTCAAAGATGGTTAAAGGTAGTAGAAAACGAAGGGCAATATTTTGAATAACGTATTGTACATTGTACCAATGATTGTGAATAAATCTTCAAAATTACAAAAAACACCCTCAGAACTTATGTGTATACCTAATATTTCTTTATATATTATATATTCTTGATTTTCAAAAGTTAAAATAAAACAATAAAATATAAAAAACTTTAGTCCGTTGGCATTTCTAAAGTATTTCATTGCTTTTTGTGAGCAAATTTCGACTTTTGCTGATATTTTGTTTTAAATACCATTTATGTATGTCTAGAAATAATTTATCCAGGTTTAAGGTTCATCAACAAAATGTAAATTAAAGGAATCTAAAACCACTTTTCTTTTTATTATTTTCAATTTAAACTTTATTTTAAACACAAATCATAAATAAAAACGATTTCCCTTCATGGGGAAGTTTTGTCCAAACGGGAGAACTCCAAATCAGCTGCACTGCCCTTGGGTGAAAAAACATCAGCTCACACACTTGTGTACCCTTCACTCTAAGACGAGTACTATTATATACTAAGCGTCGCTGTTGGATGTTGATATTACAGTTAGTTACTGATCAAGGAACTCTGTGTGCAAAGGTGGAAATGTGGCGTGTTATTTGTTTGCACATTAGGTATAGTCATCAGCCAGGCAACTAACCAAAATAATTTTCAATTGGCTTGTTGTTTGTAATGATACGTAACATGTATGCCAAGTTACATACTCCTTAGAATTGGAAATAAATGCAGGCATAAATACAAAAGACAATTTTTTAGTTGTAACGAATTTTCTAAGGCCGGGGTATATCCGGGTTATATTCGCCAGATTCAAGTTTTCTATATAAATCTATTGACTTGTTATGACACGTGATACACACACTTGACGAATTCGTTCGACACTACTGGGCGTAACCCTTTCGAAATGTCTGGTCATAGGAAAACCTCGGTTGGTCTTCTGGATTAGGAGAATATCCACTTCCGTTGACAATCCGATGAAACACCGAGCCAGACTCCTTCGGCTTAAAATGCACTCAAAGTAGCGAATGCCCCGCTATGAACCCCAGATAACCCACTGACACAGATGAGTTCCAATTGTGATTCGCGTAGGTGAATAAATATTACACGGAAATATTCAATCAGTTGTTTCTCGAAATTCTCACATCTTGCGAGGAGCATTGTCGTCATTCTACCTAGCGGAAGGATATCAATGTGGCCCACACTATCCCAATCAAGGAAAACGTCTGAGTAGCGCAATTCGGACGATTATTCTTTCGTTTCGATGTCATTCAGGTGATTCATAACATTTGGACCAAAGAAAGATTTTTTTTAAAGACAGCTTTACGTGCATATGTACAGTTGCGATCATAAAAAAACGCACTATATAATGTGTTCTCAGAAAATGGGGTATTACATCAAAATACAAGGTTTTTTTCAACAATTGTGTGCGGTATTCGTATTCAGTTCAAGAAAATTTCAGTTTGAATTTAGTTGTGATTGCGCTAAGTGCATAAACGTGAAATGTCCAGACAATAGCAGAAATCTCGGGAGGTAGATTTACCATATGGAAAACAACCAGCTAAAAGTCTTTCTTAACCATGAAAATGAAAACAGCACGTTTGTCATGGGCGAATAAGTATGAAAACTGGAAGAAGAATGAATAGTGATATGGTGAAATTTCGTTTGTTTTTTTGCTTACAATTTGTCTTACATTCGACAGTCAATAGTTGAAAGGTTTAAGGACGGGTTCATACTCAAGAAAGTGAAGCTTCCCTGAATGGTTTGAAGATAATGTTTTAACCCTTTTGTAAGTGGAACTCTCAAATATATAGAGAGGAAATAGGAATAAGGAAATGGGCAAACTGTTATAAACTTACTTCTAAATGCCTTCTTTATAAATAATAAAAAACAGAGTAACCACTTCTGATCCCGAAAACACCAACGCCATTGAATGTTCATTACGTGGCTTCTTTTCTCGACGGGGTACTGGCAAAACCCCCCGCAGTGCACTTGCCTTGAAAAAGCTTTTTCGCCCTCGTCGTTTGGAATTGGCATTAAACTGTATGTCCCGTTCACTTGTGTGAAAAACAAATCGCACACAACATAAGTGAATGAGAGAAGCTTGGCTCTGGCTTTTCGTAAGCTGCAACGCCATCTAAGAAGAAGAACAACAGTCCTTGAATAATTTTTTAGCTCAATAAAACATTTAATTCGGAATATCAAGACTAGACGGGCCAGAGAATTTCAATCGAAAACTTGTGGCATGTAATGAAACGTAAGGTGGCTGAACACAAACCAGAGAGTAAAATAAAGCTATATGTACTACTAACCCATGTATGGTTTACTGAAATATAACGGGATGTTCTTGTTAAATCTATTTCTTCTAGAATAAAAGTGGTTATTACCGCTAAAGGAAAAGCAACTCCTTACATAATTGTGTGCTCAAACTAGAATATATCTCTTATATAATATACCTATACACATATGTATATGTATACGACGGTGTTCCGATAAGTTTTTTCTTTTTCTTGGAGGCTTCTACTATCTGTTGGAGCACTCAGACACAAATACTGGTCCATTGTACTACCAGACAGACACCTTGTCTTTATTGTATTTTTCCCGTTGTAGAGCTAAGAGATTCGGCACCCACCATGTCGGCCCCAAGGGTGCGCCACCGTGCGCGAGCGAAGGCGGGACAGTCGCAGAGAAAGTGTTCAGCTGTGTCATCCTCCTCGCAACATGCAGCACAGGTAGGCGTCTCACTGACGCCAAGCACGTAGAGATGCTTGGCAAAAGTGTAATGGCCCGTAATGACGCCCGTTAGCCTTCTGCAATCATTTCTCCTTAAGGATAAGAAAAATGTTGCGGAACTTTTTGCAGACATCAGGGCGTACGCGCTTAGTAATCCTGCATCCTGGATATTCCCTCCATCTGCGACTGTGTACGTTAAAGACCCAGTCATTGATGTCAGATTTGACCGTGGAAGCAGGTAGACCTAAGGCGGGTTCAGGTCCTGAGAAACTGTCCTCTGAGCCTCTTCTAGCGAGTTCATCGGAGATCTCGTTTCCTGGGATTCCAGAGTGACCAAGGACCCATACAAGCCTAAGTGAATTTAGTCTTCCGACTTTGTTCAAAAAGGTCTTGAGTTCATGCACTAATTTGGAGTTGGATAGAGGGTTGGACACAGCTTTGAGTGCAGCTTGGCTGTCACTGCAGACACATATGCTTTTTCTCCTCCACCTGTGTTTCACAACATAGTGCATGGCCATTAGGACTGCGTAAATCTCCGCTTGGAAGACAGACGCATATTTTCCTAACAGTCGAATGTTTTCGCGCTCAAAGAAAACTCCAGCGCCAGATCCCTGCCCAGTCCTGGAGTCATCTGTGAAAAGGCGAAGACATTCCATTCCAGGCTCAGTGTCTGGCCAAAGCCAGTCCTGACGCCATGGAAATGTGACTGTGAAGTTACAGCGCAGTAGGATGGCAGGTGTCATTGCGTCAGAAGGCATATCCATAAGACAGGGGCCGTAGGATATTTCTCCCGCAAGTAGACTTTCACTCCAATGCGAGTTGTACCAAAGACCATTCCTCTTTAGGCGAGAAATAGTTTTCAGTGCACACCCTCTGATATATACATATGTCAAGGGGTGGAAGATTCATCATAGCATCTAGAGCAGCTCCCGGTGTGCTGGGGATAGCACCCGTGCAGCTGAGACAGACCGCTCTTTGGAGTTTGGTGAGTGAAGCCACAGCGTGTTTGCGTGTTAGCCTGCTCCACCAAACAACCGACGCATATGAGATTATCGGTCTTACCATTGCCGTGTAGATCCAAAGGACATTTTTCGGCAATAAGCCCCACGTTTTGCCAAAGACACCTTTGCATTGCCAAAAAGCTGACAGCGCTTTGGTGGTTTTGGACTCAACATGTTTCGACCAAAGAAGTTTGCTATCTAAGATGACTCCCAGATACTTAGCTTCCTTGGATATCGGGATGGGAATGCCTTTTAGCACCACCTGAATAATGCCAGTATTTTTCCTCCTTCTCGTGAAGAGAACGACATCAGTCTTTAGAGGATTAACCGACAGCCCATTTCTCGTGCACCAGTCTTCGATCACGTCTAGCGCCGCCTGCGCTTTGAGACAGACATTCGCTAAACATGAGCCGACAGAGACAACAGCAATATCATCCCCATAGGCCTGGGCATAGATTCCAGAGGCATTGAGAGCATCTAGCAGAGAGTCGACCACCATGCACCATAACAGCGGAGACAAGACGCCACCTTGCGGGCAGCCCCTGTTTACTCCAGACTTGACACATTGTTCGAGGCCTGTATCAGCGATCAATGTCCTGTGCACAAGCATTGCTTTGATCCACAAAACCAGTGCTTCATCTACGCCATGCCGTCTAGCAGCGTTACACATGCTGTCGAAAATAGCGTTATCAAAAGCTCCCTCAATGTCGACGAAAATGCCTAGTATGTACTCTTTCCTTTCAAGAGCGCATTCAATTCTCCCAACTAGGTTTTGAAGCGCAGTCTCGCAGGATTTTCCGCGCTGATAAGCATGTTGCATGTCCGAGAGAGGATGCATTCGAAGGGCAACTTTGCGCACGTGCAACTCTACTAATTTTTCCATGCTTTTCAGCAAAAAGGATGTTATGATGATTGGTCTAAAACTCTTGGCCGATAAGTACTTAGCCTACAAAAGAAAAACAACATTTTTGGAGAAATGGAAATAATTTCCAATATAGCCTCCTTTTAGCTCGATACACTTGACCCAGCGATGCTCCAACTTCTTTAACCCGTCTGAAAAATACGTTTTCTCGACGTCTGCAAAGTAGACCACCGTGGCGGCGATGACCTCCTCATTCGCCGGAATTTTCTGCCCGGCGAGTGACTTTTTCAAGTTTGGAAACAAAAATAAGTCGCACGGGGCCAAATCTGGAGAATACGGTGGATGGGGCAGCAGTTCGTAGCCCAATTCGACCAATTTGGCCATGGCGAGGGCGGAGGTGTGAGCCGGTGCGTTATCATGGTGAAAGAGCACTTTTTTCTTCGCCAAGTGGGGCCGTTTTTTCTTCAATTTTGCGTCGAATCGGCCTAATAATTTGGCATAGTACAGCGCTGTTACCGTTTTGCCCTTATCCAGGTAGTCGATGTGGATCACACCTTGTGAATCCCAGAAAACGGTGGCCATCACCTTTCCGGCCGATGGGACAGTCTTTGGCTTCTTTGGAGCACGTTCGCCGGGTGAAGTCCACTGTTTCGACTGTTCCTTGGTCTCTGGTGTGTACCAGTGGATCCATGTTTCGTCGACTGTTACGAAACGACGCAGAAACTCCTTCGGATTGCGCTTAAACAGCGTCAAACACTGCTCTGAATTGGTCTCACGGTTGCCCTTGTTGTCCGGAGTGAGCAAACGCGGCACCCATCGCGCCAGCGGCTTTCTCATGCCCAAAATTTCATGCAGGATATGACCCACGCGATCTTTTGAAATGCCTACTGTCTCAGCTATGTCGCGCACCTTCAATCGGCGGTCTGCCAATACGAGATCGTGGATTTTTGTCACGTTATCCTCCGTGGTAGCCGTTTTTGGGGCACCTGGACGTGCCTCATGAAAAACCGACGTGCGACCACGTTGAAACTCGTTAAACCAATTTTTGATGGTCGCCATCGAAGGAGAAGAGTCACCGTACACAGCATCCAAACGCTCTTTGATTTCGCTGCGCGATTTCCTTTCCAAAAACAAGAATCGAATAACCGACCGATATTGCTCTTTTCCATTTTTCTAAAATCCGCGGACACTCCCGCTTCCACACGCGGTCAAAATAAAACTACGAGACCGATCCGGCTGAAATGTTGACAGTAGCCGTCTACTAGAATGTGCAACACTATAAAAAGTTGCTCTTGCGATACTGGTGCCATCTGGCGATGAGGCTAAGTACTTATCGGACCACCACAACAACATATCATTAGATTTCTTAAAATGTCAAAATAATAAGAAAATTCATTGTTTTCGCTTATTCTGTTCATATCTTTTTCAAACATTAAACGATCAAATGGAAATTAGGTAGAAATACTAAGAAACTACTGAGGGGTACTCAGCATAACCCTTTTTTAATTCCAAAAAGAATAAACTATGAACGCAGTTATAAGGAATTTTTCAATCATTTTGATATGGTGCCGTTTTTATGACCGAGGGCTTATACATTATAGACTGTTATATTTATGTTCTAAATTAAAATCTACGATAAATGATAATCGTTCAATAAAAACGATGTTGTTTGTTTTGTTCTTTTTCTTAAAGTGGTATTACTTTTCCGTGAACTCGTACGAAGTGTTATGTGGATCTGTTAACTTGTTCCCATGTTTTAAGCCCCTTAAAGTTGGGGTGACACAGTAAATCGAATTTGACGCAATGAAAAAATTCCTTATTTTTGCAGTATGTAGGTAGCATGAAAAGAGATTCATCGATGATTTTCAAAAGTGTATAAGGAATCTTCACCTTCGATTCGAATAGTAAAAAGAAAGGTTGCTGCTGATTGCTGCCTTGTAGACAATGCGCGTAAAGGACATCCAAAAAGTGCATCAACATCAGAAAACATACCAAAAATACAGGATATGATTATGAAAGATCATCGATTAACCAAGAGAAATTTAGTAGAACTCCTACGCATCTCACTAGGCAGTGTGAGCAATAGTGTGGTTGAAATTTTAAGTTACAGAAAGATGTGCTCAAAATGGGTGCCGCATTCGCTCTAGACTTGTGTAGCCCACGAATGAACTCATTCAAAAAATAGCTCTTACATGTGAGCGAAGAGGCTAGCTCACAATAGGTGTTTTTTTATTATGTCATCCAGATTTTATGCGGATCATGATTCACATGCATTACAATAACAACACGTGATCCAGCTCTTGATCTGGATCAATTTCAAGAACCGAGTTTGAGTGGAATGAGTTTACACTATTCCCCACTGGTTTCGCATTCAAATTAAGAAAATCATTTAAAGATGTGGCCAGGATTTGGTTGAACATCAAATTCGATCGTATCAAATTTGTATAAATCATTCATATCATTGCTGCTGCTGTTTGGTTAATTCGTTTTTGTTCCTTTTTTAACCCCCGAAGCAAAAAGAGTGGTGTTATAAGTTTGACGTGTCTGTGTGTCTGTCTGTGGCATCGTAGATCCTGAACGAATGGACCGATTTTGATGATTTTTTTTTGTTTGAAAGCTAACGTGATCGAGATGGTTCTTAGCTACATCTTATGAAGATCTCTTCAGGCGTTTTAAGGCCATCAGCTCTTTTAGGTGGCGCAATATTAATCGGAAGATGTTATAATTTAATGTCGTCGTACTTCAATTTTTCCGTGCAGGGACGGGTTAAGAATATCCCTGCAGCGATATCTCTCGCTTGTCGTAAAAGGCGACTAAAACAAACGTAAACAAAAATCACATCTAGGCAATTGAAAACACCAAGGTGAGCCTAGGGACACATATACCACCATTAAACTGCCCCACATGTATACATGCAAATCAGTGGGTTGACACGACTGGAGGTCAAAGTCACCGGTGTTGTAAGAGTAAGATCAAACAAAAAAATCTGGAGCATGCCGGTGTCACAAAAAAAAAAAAAAAAGGCAGGCCGAAAAACAATTGGTGCATACAAATGCAAAAACACCAGCATTTGATTGGCCTCAGCGATGAAGTAATCCCAAACCGGGAAGCCTGCCACTACTTTCTGTGGTCAAACCGGCGGATCCCACAAGCGGACCAGTAGGAATGCAGTTAAGTGGGACGGTTATGGTCCTACATTTCTGACCATAACAACGCCGGAAAAAGGAAAAGAAGAAGAAGAGAGAGAAGTCGTCGTACCTCAATCATATTTGACATTAGTGAACTAGACAGCTGCAGTATATAAACAGATAAGATATGGAGCGCTATGCTTCGCAAGAGCGTGAAATAATTGTGTCGATTTTTTTAACCAATAATCGGTCGGTGGAATTTTGTGAATTTCGACGTCGATTTCCTATTCTTGTGACGCCAAATGCGCAAACATTCCGCTTAGCTGCGCGACTTGAACAGACTGGAACCATAGGAGACCAAGCAGGACTTGGCCGCCACCGGACTGGTCATTCGGCCGAGAATATCGCGGCTGTGGCTACCGATGTCGCTGAGAACGAATAAACATCTACCAAACGACAGGCCAAGCAATTGGGTATGATCAGACCCTACAGCGAATTATAGTGAAAGACTTACACATGTTCCTGTACAAAGTAAAAACAGTGCATCAATTAATGCTTGCTGACCGTCAGTCGCGTGTGAATTACTGTCAAGCCATCGTTAATCAACAACGAAGAGGATGATTTTGTGTCGAAAATCATCATGAGCGACGAAATGCGTTTACACTTAAGCGGTTACGTCAATAAGAAAAATCTTCATTTCTGGGGCATTGAAAATCCGTGTATGATGCCATTAAATCCTCTCAAAGCCACTGTGTGGTACGGCGTTCACGCGGGAGAAATTATTGAGCCGCATTTTTTTGAGGACGCCATCGGCAATACGGTCACTGTTACTGGCGACCGCTACAGGTCGCCGCTATTACTTCTGACTGCCGGAATTGGATAAGTGAGGCTTGGTGAGCATTTGTTTTCAATAAGACAGTGCAACCACACACGCAGCACGAGCCGCAATGGATATTATGAAATAAGCGTTTCCTGGTGGCGTAATCTCCTGTTGGCGATTTGGCATGGCCAGCGAGATCGCCAGATTTAACCATCCCAGACGTCTTTCTTTGAGGCTACTTGAAGTCGCGAACAAGCCTTGGACGTTCGCGTTCGCAGCCCTTAAGGAGAATATTCTACAGAAATACGAACATTTATCACCGGAAATCTTGCGGAAAGTCATGGAAAATGCGATAAAACGGGTACAAATGTGTATCAACACTGGCGGTAGCCACTGGACGGATATCATCTTTTCCAAATAACAGAAAAAATTGTAAAGGTCCAAATAAAGATTTCCATCACTCAAAGTCTTTTTTTTTATTTAGTAAAAAAGTTATTCAAAAACAAAATTGGATGATAAATCTTCCGCCACCTTGTACATACAAGAAGCCCTATGGGTTGTTGCATAATATTTAAGAAAACTGTAGTTCCTAGTTACCTATCGCAATTAGGGTGCGCGAGTAATTTAAAAAGAATAAAATAAAAATAAAATTAAAAATTTGAGGTAACCCCCGACACAAACTAAAATTTTTCTCTCGGCCTTTTGACTTCATTAAAAGAACCTATTAATATTTCATATTTTATTTTTAATATTTTATATATGTACAAATACCTGCTCTATGTAAACAACGTAAGTAAGTACCTTAACAACCTTATCCAATATTTTAACGCAACGCACACGGCTCCCAAGCGAATGCCTCATATAGAAGTGGTACAATATCGAAAAACTGCAGGAAATTAGTAGACCTCGTAAGATAAATTGATGTACACAATTAAGTTCATACGTACAATTTGAAATTAGTAGATATTTTTTTTATACATTACACCTACATATGTAGACATAACTTATTACCCTTCGTCACTTAGCGGTCCCCCGACGTGGCAACGCGTATCTTAAAAATATTAATAGGTTCCTTTAATGAAGTCAAAAGGCCGAGAGAAAAATTTTATTTTTTTACTTTTTAAAGTTTTTTTGTGTCGGGGGTTACTTACAATTTTTAATTTTATTTTTATTGTTAAGTGAGTTTTTCCTTATTACCGTTGAATTTGATTTTCGTTTCCGTGGTTTTATTTAATTTTGTTTTGCGTCGTAAAAAAATGCCAACGAAAAGAAAACCTAATAACATATGGGCGCATTTTATTGAAGAAAATGGTAGAAAGGCTAAATGTACATATATGTATTGTTCTCAACAGATTCGTATAAGTGGGGGATCACACGGAAACCTTAGTCGTCATATGAGAAGAAAGCATCCATTTCCCCAGCTGGCCGTTGAACGACAACAACATGACCATAAAGATCCTGGTTTAATATCGCCATCAATTGCTCAAGCTAATAAAGTGTGTGCTCCTTCCACTTAAAATTTACATCTTCATCTCAACCAGTACCAACAATTATGCGATATGTTCATAGGCCACCACCAATCCGAAAAGTTGAACAAATTGATAGACAACTTAAAAAAATGATTTCAAAAGGGTATCATGCCTTACGAATTATGGAAGAACCCGAATTCAAGAAAATTATAGAAATGGTATCACATTGTCCGGGCTACCAACCGCCGACCAAGAAAACCAAAATTTGTTACCAGAAATCTATAATAACCTGCTGTCTGTAATTAAGCAACAAGTATATGCTGCTCCATTCGTATGCCTCACGACAGATGCATGGGCATCACGAAATAATGTAAGTTATATTGCAGTAACAGTACACTTTCTTGATTCGACCACTAGGCTTTTCTCAGCCTTGATTATCTGCAAAGAGTACAACGAAAGATATACTAGTGACAATTTGTGCAATTTCTTTATGGAAACAATAACATAGTAGCTAATCTCAAACAAAATTGCTGCTATAATAAGAGGAAGCTAAAAGAAACACAAAAACAAATAAGTCTTCCTGAATTAAAACTGAAGCAAGTCATTCCAACTCGTTGGAATTCAAGTTATGATATGCTGGAACGTATTATGGCTATAAAGGATGCTGTGATTACCTCGATTGCAATCCTACGTAGTGATCTATCAATGGATTTCAACGACTGGAATATCATAGAGGATAATACCATTTTACGAGATGATAATGGTAATCAGTGCAGAGAAAAATGTGACCCTGTTAACGATAATTGTCGTTTGTAATCACTCCAAGGATTCCTTGCACAATGTTTTCCAAAAAATAAGGTCTTACAGTTTTAAAAAATGAAATGAATACGCGGTTTAAAGACATAGAGGAAAACAGTTTGTACGCTGAATGAACAATATTAGACCCACGATTCAAGGAAAAGGTTTTCAAAAAGCCAAAGACATATAAAAATGCAATTAAAAGTATTCAAAACTAAATAAGTCAGATGAAATTAGATACTGATGAAGTATTAGATACTCCAGTTCCTAGTAACGTAATTGAGTCCCAAAAAACAACGACAAGCATCTGGGATGCATATGACCAAGAGAAACAAAAAAATAAAAGACTGGAGGATACAACTACAGCTGTGATAAGATAACTGGAGAAATATATAAATGAGCAATATTTAAACCGAAAGATGGATCCATTACAATGATAGGAGGAAAGAAAAAAGTATATCCTCATCTATATGCCTTAATTTTAAAAAGGTTTTGCTTATCGCTTCTTCGGACCCATGGAAGCGTTTATTGTCTTATACTGGATAGTTAATTAATGAAAGACGGACTTTATTAAATTCTGAGAAAGTTCCAAAATTAATATTTTTACATAGTAATATGTAGTTTTCCCTAATTCAAATTAATTAAACTTACTTAACCAATTCAAACAGGGCTGTATGAAATCAAGTACAAGTACCAGTACCAGTATTTTAACAGGTACTTGTACTTGTACTTCAGTACCTGGTACTGGTACTTGATTTTAGGCTTGAGAGAGACTTCTAAGTACTTGAGAGTACTTCTAAGTACTTGAGAGTACTTGAGAGAACTTATAAGCACTTGAGCAGTACTGCAGTACTTCCAAGTACTTGAGCAGTACTGCAGTACTTCCAAGTACTTGAGCAGTACTGCAGTACTTCCAAGTACTTGAGCAGTACTTCAGTACTTCCAAGTACTTGAGCAGTACTTCAGTACTTCCAAGTACTTGAGCAGTACTGCAGTACTTCCAAGTACTTCGAAAAAAAAAACTTATCAGACGGATGCAATGTCTGCTAGACTTCCGTAGTTACAAAAACAACAACATCAATAGCAGAGAGCAAATTATGACCTGATGTGTTAACTTAGATCCTGGACTGTACCATTCCAAATACTTTGTCTCAGAAACCAGTACGTGGTACTTGTACTTATCAAGTACTTAAGTCCTAAAATACTGAAGTACCTTAGAGCCCTAAATTCAAATGAATAAATATTTAATTTGTTTTGTATTATGTGTATAGTTTTATTTCATATTGTTCCTTCCCTTAGTTTGGAAGTGACAGCGCTATTATTTATAACGATAATATGACGACA
Organism: Merodon equestris; assembly: GCA_958301585.1. NCBI lineage: Eukaryota > Metazoa > Arthropoda > Insecta > Diptera > Syrphidae > Merodon > Merodon equestris. The sequence goes on along the minus strand of OY284416.1, from coordinate 74,993,496 downwards.
AGACTAAATAAGCAGCAGTAAACTACATTGAACTAAATGACCTAGAAGAACGAACTAGTTCAGTAAACTGATTTGAGCTAAACTGAACGCTTTCCGGACTAAAAAATGCACGAGCCTAATTCGCTCACAATAGAAAGAAATGGGACTCGTACGCAAATCTGTAAACAACATGCAGAGTGTTTTAGAAAATATTTAAAGTAATTAAAAAAAGAGGTTAAAGAACGGTGTGAACCTGGTACTTCGGCTGCAAGGCGAGTTAGGGTCTAGAAATTGGCAAAAAAGTTTTAGCATCTGTCTTTTGGGGTGCAAAACGAACCAGTAAAAACCAGTGAATTAAATTATAAACTATTGCAACATCCCCCGTATTTGCCAGACTTGACGCCCTGAGACTTCTGGCTGTTCTCACATATAAAAATGATCTTCATCAAACGAGAACTTAATCTTCCGAAGTCTAACTTCAGGGATGGAATCCATACATTTGATGATCATTAGAACAAGTGTGTTCAGGGAGATTATATTGATAAATAAAATGTATTTCAAACCACAAATTCGTGTTTTTCTTATTGAACAACTAGTTGTTCTTATTGAACAACTTGCTATTTAATTATAAAAAGTACTCGTACTAGATTCATGCAACCGGCAGTTTCCTTTCAACACAGTGAGAAGTGGATAATCGATCATAGATAAGCTAACAGTACTGTATAGCCGGCTCGCGTTTAATTTTAAAATATATAGTATTTACACAACCATCGTTTTATATCAATTAAGCACTTAAATTGAGAACGTCACTGTTAACAATTTTCAGAGGATTATGGCGCAATCCATGGGATTCACTTTCAGAAGAAAAAAACAAAAACACTAAAAAATTCATATTATAGAATTTCCATTTTCCGGTTGTCTGTATATATTCTGACAATTTAAATGCCAATAGTAGGAGTAAAGTCATAGGTCATGTAAAGTTTAGTTTATCCGTTTTTTTTTCATTATACATAGTTTTGTTTACTAAACAAACAACTTTTTTTTTATTGTGAAATGTAATCTGTTATTGTCATTTTGACTTAAAAATACGGAAGCTCAAAAATTACCTCAATGTTAAAATTTGTTTATAATCTTACAATATATACGAGTACATACTATACTATACATATACATGTAGAATTTCGTAAGTAATGATAGTTTATACACAATTTTAACACGGATTAAACACGCTGGCTGTAGAACAAATTTCAAAAACAATAAAACTTTGTGGAAGCATTGGATCCGGGAGTAAAACGTTTCATGAATGCTAAATTAAATTGCGGCGCTAAATACGAGTACACTACTTGCTAAAGTACAACTAAAAAAGTCTTCATCTTTTCGCAGAATAACAAATAAATCGGTGTCAATTAGCTTTTAGAGAGCGAACAAAATGAAATGAAAAGAGACGTCTTACGTATAGAATGACTTTTGAGCGGCAGCTTTAAGTGACGACTTAGAAAGGGGTAAAGTAGTAATAGGTTGTGCTAATTTGCTTAATATAGACATTTTGAGGTTCAGTTTCATAAGCGCAGCAATTAAGACGACTTAATTGGATTCAGTGTAATTGTTGTACCAATGCAGCAGTCATTTCATGTGCCTTTTTAGAGCTTTACATTTTCATTGGCAAGACCTTCAAATTTAAAACTACGTTTAACATTTTTAATGGATTTAGTCACGAAAAATTAAATAATAATTAAAAGATTAGTGCCTTTAGTTGATTAAATTATTTATGATTTATAATGCGAAACTTTGATCATTTTTTCGCTGGTGAAGTTTTCATTAGTTATTCAATTCTCTGCAGTATTCTGAAAAATATTTGGATCCTATTTTTCTCTTCGGAATTCTTACACCGATTATATGCAAAAACGATTTCTATCTAGTTTTCTCGAACTCGGAATATTGCAGACAGAGTTAATTTAGTTTTATTTGTCATGTTTGGTAAATTTCCTTGTATACACGAGATCAAGTCTCCCTCTCATGAGTGTATTTTTTCCATGTTTTGCTGTTCTGTTCCATCTCTTCTAGGTGCATTCTTTGTTATTTTATTGTCGTCCCATCTACAGCGCGACCTTTCTGGCGCTCTTTTTCCTACGGGTTTTCCACTCATTATTCTTTGACTTATCAGGCATTTGATTAATTGGGCAATGACTGGGACTAAATAGAGTTGCTCGAGTGTTTGATTGCGTAGTTTTCTCCATTCGCCTGTTTTTTCGGCATATGGAATTTCTATTATTTTCTAAAGCTGTCGTATAACGAAAATCTGGTCACTTGTCGAATAGTGAAGCCACACTGATAGTCTCCGACTTTTTCTTTGCGGGATTGCTGCCTTGATGGTTGGTGGTTGGCAGTTCTACCTGAATTTCTGCCATGCGGATAGCACCGTTTTCTGTTGCGGTTTGCAACATCTACATTAAGCAGTTTATCAAAATTCATTTTTTTTTTAAATAATAAAAACAAAAACAAAAAGGATGACAAAGTATTGTATTGAATATAATATTGTTTTTGCGATGTTTATTCATTTATGTATGTTTGAAATGTTATGTTTTTTCCGCGGTTTGTATATTGGTTAACATCCTATCGGTGAGTAAATATTTTTCCCATTCATTTTAAAATTTCAATATAATACACACTTTTTAATGGATTCTCTGAACTAGTTTTCTTATCGTCTGCAAAAACTTTCCTTTAATATGCTCTTTTAGTAACAATTTTTTACCAATAACAACGAATAATTTTAAATGAAATATTACTTGTTACTAACTACGCACGACTGAAATTTTATTATATGTGGTCTATTTCTTATATAGATGTATTTTCAAATCCAAAAAATGAATTTCAGTAAGCTTTTCCAAGACACTTGTACTACGGGATTTTGGTCACTATTATACTGGGAACAAATTTTTATTTTTTCTTACTACCATCTTTTTCAACAGATGAGTCAGTATAGCATCCAAACCAAACGTTTTCATATTGTAAAAACTAAATTCCGGTTAATATGCTAAATCTATATACACAAATATGTCAAAACTAGATGGCAGTGGTCTCTTCTGGATGGTAAAATAGTTCTCTATTGTAATATATTCGGCAATGTTGCAACATTTCCATTTCAAACAGATAAATAATATGCTTCTACCTTATTTTTTTCAATATAACGTTCCTTGATAAGTTTTGTAATACAATAGTTTAACAATGTTGAATGTTGGCTACAAGCCCGTTCTTTTAAAAGAAAATTCTACAAGAATCTAATAGAGTTACTTGACAAAAAGAAATTGCACCTTTGTGGCTTTGAATATACGCTTTAAATTTCAAGCATCAAACTGAGCCATAAGAACGCCTCAATATTTTTTTACGACTAGAGTGATACTAACCGAAAGTAAGAACAATCGAATCTATAATGGCATGCCTTTGTTGTTAATTTGGTTGAAATTGCTACTAAGAAATTTTTACTAAGTTCTATTCAATTAAAGCGATAAGCTAGAATATAAAAAACAATAACTTTTTGCGGATTTTTGCTTTCAAAAAGTACGCAGTATAGACATATATACGATTCATTCTCAATGAAGTGATTAAATTTATGATATCATGTACTTTTATGTTAATTTTAAAGCAAGTTATGAAGGTGCCCTCAGAAAATGGCAAATCATTCATATCAATTCCTTCATATAAGCTTTACTTACAAAAAATAGGAAGAGTTTTGATTCATTAAAAAGTTCTTGAATTATCTTGCACACCAGTCTTGAAATAATCGCTTTGCGTAAAACGGTTTTAAAGTTTTTAAATAGGAATAACAAAACCCTTACATTATTTAATTTTATTTTTTGTATAAATGAAAAAGCTTTCCTGTAGAAAAAGGGTTTAATTAGCTTAATTAGTCTGAGAAGAATTAATCGTCGGCACGGCGCGACGTCACTCTCAATGTGAGCTACAAGCATATTATTTTCATTAAAGTCCCTGAAGCAGCAGTGCCTTCAAGCTTCTTTATTCACCTATAGGTCATGTGATTTACTTTCCACGAAAGTAAAAAGCAACATGAATACCACACTGCAGAGTGGAAACACAAAGATCTATAATTTTGATTACTTGGCTGTTGCCGGGATTCGGGCTGCATATAATTCGCTAACAAGCTAACAAATCTGCCCACAGTGTCAGGGTGCCGAACCTTCTCTATAATAATGTACTCATTTAAAAACTATGAACTAGGTATCTAAAATATATTTGATGTTCGCGAAATTATATTGTATATACTCGTATTCCATGACAGATCTGAAAAAAAATTGTTCTTCTAATACAAATTCCTAATCCTTAAATTACTGTGCAATAATATTATTAAATTTTACGAGTAAATGGGTTAGCCGGAAAGTTTTTGCCGTTGTTTATTTTTTTTAATACCACGCATTACTTTGAAAAACAGAAAAAAGAATTTGACGGGAAAATGTCGATACATCCGCATTTAGTCGAATTTATTAATACTCAGACATTGACATCTGCAGAAGATTGCGAAAATATCTTGTCCGAGCTTTTAGCTCAAAATCGACAGGTGTTTTTGCATTGCAACAGGTTTTGCTCAAAAAGATGATAAAAGAACACGAGTATAAATGAAACAATCCTTGGTTTAGTACAATATAATACGATTCATAACCAAATTTCTTTCCTAAAGAGCACACTTTCATAAGTATTGCATAAAATAGATTCATTCACTTTTAACAGCAAATGATGTTTCAAAATTTCGATATTTGGCTAGTGTTTGCTCAGTAAAAAAAAAAACACTTAGTTTTTTATCAAAAATCAGTTAATACTTTCAAACATTTGTATTATAACCATAGTACACACAGAAAATATACAGAACATTTCGATATTAATATCTTCAATTCAATGAAAATATGTATAACAATTTTGCATTACTGCAAGTTTCAAAAGACACTTAGGAAGTGGTTAGAAAACAATCGAAACCTCTCTGTCAAGATCTAACTGTGAGACGTTATTAAAAATGGGGCAGGTAAAGCTGCCTATGAGTTTAAATATTAATCTCTTGGCTTCATATAATGTTGTTGCTGTTTTTCCTTCTTGTTTTAAATGAAATAATTTTTGTTTTTTTTTTTCAATAATTGTGTGTTTCCAAGATGTAATTCTGCCTTTTAAGGCGAACTCATTTTCTTTTAATGCAGTAAAATGGTTTCAATGAAAGTAAAATGGTTGTCAATGTAATTTCTGAAATACAGTATATTTTCATAATTTAATCATAAAATATGATTTTTAGCTGATTTACTTTTTATTGAACAGAAGAATCCACACAACTACGATATGTTAAATTTTCTTTCCCCAATTACTCTTGTCGAGATCATATGCAGGATACATTGTAAAATTATATTTATCGCAACAGTGTGTTAATGAGTACATCAGTAATTGATGAATAATAAAGATCGAGATGCATATTTGACTTTTTTTAAAGTTATCGTTATTTTGTATTTATTAAGGAAAAACAAAATACTGGCTTACGTTTTGCAGTTTCTTCTGCGTTGATATTCAAGTTAAAATCCCACTAGCGATACCTGTAGCATATAAAAAAAAATATTTTATTCACATTTAGTAATCTAGTCTTCTATCAATTTCCAATCATTTTTTATTACATATATTAACTGATTTATATTAAAGTAACTAAGATTGCCATGAAAAACTAAGATTACCATCAAAATGCAATGCGTATCGAGATTTTATGAACATTTTCTATTTCAGCCCTTAACGATAAAATTAAAAAAAAAAAAAAAACATTGTAAAGGGATATAGATATTTTGTGGAGTATGGGAAAACACGTCTATACATATGTGCTTGTAAATTGACTTATGAATGTGATCGCCCGCACTTCCGCTAAAATAACTGGTCAAGTAGTCGTCGCAAAGCGTAAGTGCAAATATCTGTTTTTGACTTTGAGTGCCTCAGGTTTTGAAAGCATTGTATATGCTGGTATACTAATTCGTAAATTTTTTTCCATTAAATTATTCAAGCTTTTGTACACTTTTATATATGAATCGTACAAATAATATTTAATATCCACTTACATTCAACTTATTTGTTCCAATACTTTTGTATTATTATAGAACCAAATGTTCCACTATATTTTCAAACAACTCTATAAAAAAAATTCACTTCCACCAGCTACGAGATCTTACCTCGTACTGAAACAAGCAATGATAAATGGCCTGTAAGAATGCTTTCCGACTTCAGAATGTGGTACCACTTGGCATATTCGACGCTGGTCAATATATAAGCAATCTCTAAGCTTTGATATACCAACATTCATACATAAATGGAAGTAGTCTTCAAATTCAGAAGAAGCGTGACAGCAGCCGCAGAACAATAAATGGATGGCTAAATAGGCGGATGAAGACGCGGTACCGCACACACCCTCTAAGTGACATAGTTGAATCGTTACGTAACTCATGTGTAAATCATAAGAAAATAAGAATTCGTCCAATGTGCGCAACTAGTGTCTCGCGAAACGGATAAAACAGGATAAGGGGAAAAGCAATGTGCATATTTTGTGGGGATACACTTCGTTCGATTACGTACGTTCGAAACTCAATAGAAATTCTTATGGTAATGCGTTTCATCCTTTAAGAAAAAAAAATCCGCTCATACAACTTTCAAAACTTGTTGCTTTATTCTTGGACTTTTTATAAGTGCAAAAAAAAACTAAATTATAAAACTCAAATGCATGAGAAAATATTTAAAAAATCCAAACTTAAAATATTCAGTTGATAATTTTCATTTCATAATTTTATGAGTGAATGCTAAGTAAGTTTTTGTTTTATTAAAGAAATTAACTTTAAAAATCACACTTAAGAAAACTAGGTTAATTTCTGGAAACGATTATTTATTTAAATATATTTACTAGTTCATTCGCCTACATGAGACTATGAAGATTCTTGATTTTATTTATTACCTCTATTTAATAAAAAAACACGTCCGATTTTATGGGTTGTTAGGAGATAAAAAAGTTCACGCGCATGTACATTATACTTGTATATGAAGAATATATCGTATATCGCTCGAAGTAATCGTTTTGGCTTATTCAAAATTCTCTTTTAGTAATACATTTAGTATCCATATTTAAAGGTTTGTGGATTTTAATTTACAAACATTGCTATCTAGTTTATTAGGTTGTACTTCTTTCACAACAGTAAGTCGGCTTTTGAGTGTGTTATAACTCGGCGGAAGCCAGTAACAAGAGTTCGAATTTTAATAACAACAAGGTCTCTAAATTTGCAGTTTTATAACACATACGAGGCATCTCCAAAAAATCAGGTGACTTTTCATTTTCCTATATCTATTTATTCAGCAATATGTATGTAATTTGTCCCCTTGAATATTATCCTTCACAAATACAATTTACCTGCGCCATCGCTTTTTCCAATCTTCGAAACCTTTCCGATATGCACTTTTTTGTATAGTCTTAAGCACTTCCTGCGTGCGGCCCTCCCTTCATGGGTTTTTTATACATTTTGGGAATAGAAAAACGTCGCAGGGTGTCAAGTCCGATGAATAAGGTGGCTGAGGCATGATTTCGGTCTTAGTCTTTTGGTCGCTTCCGTTGGGCCGATTAGGGTTTGGTTACGACGGCGACGTCATTATCATATATCCATGTTTCGCTACCAGTAATTATCCTTTTCAGCAAATCTTGATCATTATTCACGTCATTCAACAGATTCTGAGCGATGCTTATCCTACAGTTTTTTTCGGTTAAAATATAACAATTTCGGACCACGCGTTTCATGCCCAAAACATCGGGAGAAAATGTCTGGACACGAGCCAACCCATATACCAATATCCTCAGCAAGTTCTCTGGTACGTATAGTGATTCGGCGATCCTGCAAATTTTATTCGATGTTTGTCATTGAAAAAAAAAGATCTGTATGTAGATATTTAAAGATCAAAATAAATATCCGAAACGGCTGACATTGTCCAAACAACATCAAAAATTGTTGACCCACCGCGTTGTTAAATATGGCAGGTCTTTCTCGGGTAAAATATTCCGAAAGTAAATTAGTTCCCCATTCGAAAAGAAATGCACGAAAATTAAGGATAGATTCGTGGAACGTACGCAGCTGGTACGAACCGGGGACTTTTTAAACAGCACTCGATGAAATTACTATGTGAGTATAAATTGGAGAGTAGAAGAAGTTCAAGTTTCAACGGGAACAGTCGTTAAGGACAGGTATACTTTCGTTTGTGATGGTACGGTTCCTCACAATCTTGGAACAGGATCAGCTACAAAATTGTCCAGACGTAATGCAAGTAGTATTTTACAACGACCGAATGTCGACGGTTAAAATCAGGGCTCCCAACTATAACTATGTACTTCTGAATGTACACTGTCTAGCCGAAAGATAGTGAAAATCGTACTACGGATTTCAACGCGAAAATAGGAAAAGTAGCGATATATGTTATGTACAGGCCAACAATAGGAGAAGAAAGTCTTCATGTTTCATCAAACGATAACACAATAAGTTTCGCCAGCTCAAAAATGTGATCGTGAAAACAACAACATTCAAATACAAGTGAATATACAAGGCCACATGGATATCACGGATGGAGTAACGCGCAACGCAAATAGAAGACACTATACATACTAACGTACTTAAGGCTTACAAAGGAGCAGATTGCGATTCAGACAAAGACGAAAGTTTGCAAAAATTTAGGAATGTGCAGGGCTAAACGCTGTACAAAGAGGATACCAAGCCAGATCAGATTTTATTCGCAGCGATAGTGTAGAGGTCATTTCGGACAGCGAAAGAGCCCAATGGAGTACATATTTCAATGAACTACTGAACGTATTGTATATGGAGAACCAGCAGCAATGGAAAACGATACTATCCACACGGCAGAGTTAAGAAGAATTCGACCTAATAGTCGAAATTAATAAAGTATGCAAGAGAAAAGTTAACAGAAAAGTCACAGGGGCTCATCGCAAATATATGATATTGTTATATTTATCATTATGTGCAGTTTGGCAGCACAGCCCATCAGGCGGTGCAACATGTGGAAGTTGTGTTCACTTTAGCTGGCCACATACAGGCGGAAATGTGGAAAGCCATTTCGGAAAGCGCTCGGCATTCATTCGCTGTCCTTTTTTTTTTTTTTATTCAATCGAAATAATAAATATAAACATACATATATGTAGAATTTCCTACCAATACGCGCTGCTTTTCTTTACGAATTTACTTTATTGTTTACAACACAACTGCAATATTTAAATTTTATATTTATCGACATTGATGACATCCGCTCTTCTCAACGATCACTTCAAGAATGCCTGCTTGCATGCAATGCAGAGTATGACTAGGCAAATAGAATGCCTGCGTTGATGAAGGGTTCAACCTCTTAATTTTTTCCGCTACCGTGTTGGATGTATTCGGTTCCTCCATATTACCCACTTTCCTACTTCGTACCTTCCGTGATTGAGCTTTTTGAGGATCATGTATCGTCCCAAGAACTTAGGTCTCAGCTTCATCGCAGTACCGTATTGTGTTCGCTTGCACGGCTTCTAACTCGTTCAGGTCTTATTTCTGCTCGGGAGTTCTTGCCTTGTTGAAAGTTCTCCTATTCTCTTGTTGGTTCTTAAGGATATTTTCACGGACTTCTTCTCGCATTTCCTCTATCTCTCACCGTCCAGTTCTTCCGCAATGGCTTCTTTTAACAGCTCCCGAAGGTTCGAGGATTATTAACATGCATCTTTAAACCTGTGCGGATCCTAAAGGGTGTGTGTCGAATAGTTCTGGGACGGGTATTATTCAGAACATTTCCACATGCTTGCACCAATATTGAGCGTTACCCAAACATTTGTTAAATTGGAAATCACGATCCGGTTCACTCTTTCCACTTGCCTATTCCCGTGTGGGACTCCTGTTGCAATTACTAGATGTTGTATGACTTCTTCTTCGCAGCACTTCCTGAAGGCGGTCGAAGTAGAAGCTAGATCTCCGTCCGTAATAATCCTTTTGGGATTCCCGAAGATGCTACTCTGCTTCCTTAGTCTCTCTACAACTTCACCGGTCCCCGTATTCTTCGTTTTATAGAGCGAGACAAGTTTTGAGAATGTATCTACGAACACCAGCAGATAATTGTATTTCTTGTGCGTCTGCTCCATCGGGCCTACATGGTCGACGTTATAGGTTCCCAAAGGTTTGTCTTCCTTATCGATCGGCGCAAGTAACCCCTCCTTCTTTCCTGCCTTAGATTCTGTAATGATGCATTGGCCATGCCCGGAATATAGAATGTCTTCCCGACCACATCTTGAGTTCTCTTGGCTGAGAAGTGTCCCTGCCGATGTGATATGTTGATTACTTCCAGTTCCACTGACGTAAGTCCGACTATCAACTCCTTCATAGGGTCTTTGTACAACATGTTACCTCCTTCTCTAGGACCTTCCTTACTGCTCGAATTCAATCGCCTCTGAGCTGTGCTTACTTTATTCTATGATTTATAGAATCTTCCATCAGGGGACAATATTTCCTGCTAACCGCGTCCACATGCCGCATCTTCGAGCCGGAACGATGTTCGATTTCGTATGGGAACTCTTGAAGGAAATGGCCCATCTAGATACTCTTAATGGAACATCCCTCTTCTTCATGGTCATGGCAAAAGCATTGCATTATATTACGATCTTGAACTTAATCCCCGACAGATACACTCTCCACTTCCTCAGAGCTTCGATTACGGTGAGTACCTCCAGCTCGTACGAGTGATACTTCTCCTCTGATGCGGTTGTTTTTCGGCTCATGTATTGGATGGGATGGAGTATTGGTCCTCACAGCCTTTTTGTAACAATATAGCACCGTAGCCAGACTTGCTTGCATCTGTATGAATCTCGGTAACTGCCTTAGAATCGTACAAATTGAGGACAGGCGCTGTGGCGCTTTCAGTTGAAAGTTATCTGCTCCACTCTCCACACAAAACTTGTTTCTTTGCAGAGTAGGCCCGTCAAAGGTTTGGCGACGATGGCGAACCTATCCACGAATCTCTTAAAATATGAAGTCAAGCCGAGAAAACATTGTAACGACTGGCGGCGAGTACTCCCTCACAGTTCTCGTCTTCTCCTCCGATGACTGGATTATGTTGTTCTCGATGATGTATCCGAGAAATTCGATTCTTCTTCTTAGAAACCTACACTTAAGACAATTCGATTCAAGCGCAACCCATATTCAGTAGCAACTTCTAGTACATTCTGCAGTTTCCGAAGCCCTCGTCCTTCGATGGCATGATTAAGTCGTCCATGTGCGCTTCCGCACCCCTGCATGGCATTGATGAACCTTGCAAGTGCCACAACCAGCAGTGTACCCACGGCTAACCCGACGCCGTTCACGCTCTCCTCTACACCGCAAATGATATCTCTCCCAACCTCCTTGTTCGGTGCAACATCTCCATCCTCTGCCGGAATCTGCTCATCATGCTTGTCCTTGAACTCCATGCCTTTGTCGGTGATCACCATGTTCACTCTCTCAAGAAAATCGTTCCCAATGATAGCTGCATACTGCAAATCTTGCTCCCTTACAACATGGAATCTGATTTCTATCTTCATACCATCCAGCTCGGCCTCTGCTTCGAACTTTCCTAGTGTTGTCACCCTATTCTACTCCATTCCAAACAGATTTCGCTTTACTGGTGCAAGCTCCACGTAATCCATCGTCACCAACATATAGTGTCTAGGGAGACAAATATCGCTACCCGTGTCCATCAGTGTTATCAGCGTATGAAGAATCTATTGAAACCGACTGCCAATATTGTTCTAGCCTCCCGTATCGGATTTGCCTCGTCACCTGTGAATGCAGTATGTACCTTGCCTTCTTCTGCTCTTCCTCTCTGCTAGAACTCCTACCCTGCATCAAATGATCAGTGTCTCTGTAGACTACATTTGAAGCACTTCCACGTTCTCATCTGACCCGCATTTAAAACATCTCCTATCTTTCCTCTCCTCTTTTACTCCAATATATGAGCTCGATGGTTTACCGTTCAATGATGTTGATTGCTGTCCACCGGATGACGTTCGTTGACTCTCTATCAGGGATGATGACCAAAGACATCGGCCGCGTACCTTCTCGTACAATCGTATTTGTTCCTTCAGCTCGTCCAACGATCTAGCCTAGTATAGCGTTGATTATTCAGACTCTCTTGATTAGTTTCGCGATTTCCATTAGCGAGTGCAAGTACTCCGGCTACGACTCAGTAGGCTTCTTGTGGCGTGCCTTTACGAATAAATTTCAGCCGATGACATCCGACTTGAGAATTCCTTCTGAAACGCGCATGTCATTGTTTTCCAATCTTTTACCTGGACAAATTACTAACATAAAGCTTGGCAGCTCCCTTGATCAGTTGTTTCCCGTAGATAAATGTTTGCAATTCATTCCACCCACGACGACTGCGTTCTCCTCAAAGTCTTGGATCCACTGATTGATGTCGGGGTAGCCAGAACCATCAAAAGATGTGAGCGAGTCTTCTATGTCGCGAAGAGTAAACGACGTCCTTGCTAACAGCTGTGGAAAATGGTTCTCAACGAACTTATCTTCCCCCGATTAACCGGAGTCTCTCTCTTCACCCACCCGTGGTCGCGCCAGCCGATAATGTTGAAGAAGTCGGTCTTCTTCTTCTTTCTTTTTTTTTCTTCTTCTTCTATCCCTTTTCTGCCTGGACGGCGCACCTGGAATTCGTTGGAGCACACAACGACGATAGGGTTGAATTTCGCTGATTCCTCTTAAGCACATGTCTTCTTAAAGACACTTATTAAATATTATTTTTCAGCCGAAATGCACCACTGTCGCCTTCCCGTTGCTGCCCTTTTCTCCTTTTCACACTGCGCTGTAACGGGATTGGTTTCGCCGTTGTTGATTTTATATTTTTTTTTTTCATACACACACAAAGAGGCAGCTTTGTCCCTGCAATCCCGGTTGAGCATGAGCAACCAGTTTGTAGGATTTCCTACCAAACGCACTACTAATTTACTGTTTACAACACAACTGCAAAATTTATAAGTTATATTTATTCCTTGGCGTTTGATGCGCCCACTCGCGATCAATTTTTTGGGTTTTCCCGTAAATCGTTCGGTAGTCGATTGTTCAATGTCGTATGTCTTTTGTTTTTATTGTTTGTCCGCTTGTTACTGTCATCGTTCGTCATTGCATGTAATGCGGAGAATATTACTGCTCCCAAGTTGTTACAAGAAGCTGTCAAATGTTGTCTTAAAGAGGCTGTCATCATACGCAGAGGAAATGAAATAATGGGGGACGACAAGATTTTCACTATGCGGCAGCTTTTAGAAAAGAAATAAGAATTCTACGAAACGCTATACTAAATATTCGTATAGTATTTTAAAAAGCCAAATGACTTTATAAATCGAAAATATATCTCGTACTTGTAAGACTGGGAATTCCGAAAAAGCTAGTGAAACTGATAGTAGTATGCCTAAAACGAAACAAAGGACAAAAATTAAGTAGGAAACGTCTTATCCGAAAAATTCGAGATACGTAACAGATTAAAAGACGGAGATGCCTTTCCACCACTTCTTTTTATATTTGGTGCTTCGTAATGAGATCCCTTCAAGAAAATGAGAGGAGAATAACCCTTAATGGAATCACATCTGCTCTAGCTTGCGGTGACGATCAGGGAGATAGCGAGGAAACCGTTAGAAGAAATGTAGCAAAACTAATAAACTAAAAAAGAAGGTCGGCTTACACCACGAAATGTTACCCGAACGAGGTCCTATACAATAGGGTGGGTACGGGCGGATAACTTTCTGAATAAACTGATTCGAACCCATGTTGCAAAGGCAATAACTTCGGTCAATAACACAGTCTGCCAAACGCCAATGATAGGCTTACATAGGCTCGGTTAGGTTGGGGTAGGTTAGGGTAGGTTAGGAGGTTGTGGGTAGCTTAAACGTAGTTTAGCTTAGTTCAATTATTTTATTAAGAATAAAAAAGAAAATAAAATAAAATAAAATAAAAAAATAAAAACACGAAATAGAGAAAAAAAAAAACGATACATATAATGTATACATATTGCTACATACAGTGTTGTGCAAAACAAACGCAACAAATTTAGTCTGCACATGTAAATGTAAATATTTTCTTTTTCAATGCACTTTCTAAAAAATTATAAATGCACATTTACGCATCAATGAAATAAGAACATAATAGTATATTTTTAAAAGCAATTGACACCCACATAATAAAAAGTCATAGCAAAAAACACAATATGTAATTAATGGCACTGTGCAAAACTAACGCAACAAATCTAATACTTGGTGTAGTTGCCCCTATTTTTAACAACTTCAGCATATCTGCGTGGCATTGAAGATATTAAATTTGAGATTGTGGATTGAGATATTTGTTTCCGTTCAGCCCTTAGTGTTTGGAACAACTCTCGCTTATTTTTGAAGTGTTGACCTGCAACTCGTCGCTTTAGAATCCCAAAGAGGTTCTCAATGGGATTCAAGTCTAGTGATTGCGTCGGCCAATCGAGAACTTGCACTAGATTGTCTTTTAGCCAATCCTTCACCAACTTTGATGCGTGTTTCGGATCGTTATCGTGCTCAAACACCCATCGCAGTGGCATATTCCGCTCAGCATGCGGCAACATCTGCATTCCTAAAATATTTTTGTACGCAAAACGGTCCATTATCCCCACAATCTACTGAAAGGGTCCAACATCACTAGCTGAGAAACATGTCCAAACCATTACGGCACCACCTCATGCTTTATTGTAAGTTTGTAGTTCCGAGGATTTAGTCTATCTCCCTTCCAACATCTTACTGTGGACATACCATCTGAATTGACCAAATTGAACTTAGATTCGTCACTGAAAAGGACAGTTCTCCATTTTTCTACGGACCAATTCAAATGCGTTTTTGCAAAATTGAATCTAATAATTGTTAATAATAATATTTGTTAATTGTTAATTCTTAGGTTTTGTGCTATTAAAAATAACATTTTCTACATGTGTATTTTTTTGAGCATCGGCTTTTCGCGGGTCTGTAACTTTTCAAATCATTTTCCAAAGCTCTTCTTCTTACCGGACCGGACACTTAAATTTAATGATGCCACAATATTTTCAGAAGACATAAATGGATTTTTTTTTAATAAAACGACAAATTCTTCTATCGATCTTCTCCGATTTTTACCGAGGTCGACCACCCAAATGTGCTATACTTACACTTCCCGTTGTTTTGTACTTTTTAGCTAATCGCGATATAGTGGAGCGGTTTATATCGTATTTTTTAGCAATGGAAATTTGACTCTCCATTTCGAAATTTAGAAATAATTTGATTTTTGATGTGATCAGTTAATTTACTTCGGGCCATTGTTGTAGTTCCACACTCAACAAAAATATCCCTTTGATTGATCAGTGATTCATTTCCTTATGAGTACTAGAGAATATAAAAGAACTTGGAAAAGTACCGCTAGCATTTTTCCGTTGCTTTTGGAAATACAACACATTGTTGCGTTAGTTTTGCACAGTGCCACGAATTACATATGGTGGTTTTTGCTATGACTTTTTATTATGTATACTATATATGTATGACTTTTTATAATATACTATTATGTTCTTATTTCATTTTTGCGTAAATGTGCATTTATAATTTTTTAGAAAGTGCATTGAAAAAGAAAATATTTACATTTACATGTGCAGACAAAATTTGTTGCGTTTGTTTTGCACAACACGTATATGTATGTATTTTGCAGATTAAGTCAGTTTCATTAGTCGTAAGTTTTCTTTCTTCTTTCTTAGATGGCGTTACAGCTCATGAAGAGCCAGAGCCTAGCTTCTCTCATTCACTTATGTTGTGTGCGCTTTGTTTTTCACACAAGTGAACGGGACCTACAGTTTTAATGCCGATTCCGAACGTCGAGAGTCGAGAAGCTTTTTCGAGGCAAGTGTACTACGGGGGTTTTGCCAGTTCCCCGCCGAGGAGAGAAGCCGCGTAATGAACATTCGATGGCGTTGGTGTTATCGGGATCCGAACTCGCTCATCGTGCGTCAGAGGCCGACACACACTGCGCCACGGCTCTCTCGGTCGTAAGTTTTATATAAATGAAAAAAAAAACAAAAACACAATCTCTTGTGTTTTTATAAAAAGAAAATTTTTTTAGCTTAAATTGTTTCTTTAATCAATATACGTTAATCACAAGACCGAAAGGCATAGTCTAAGTCGTCCTGTAAGATATTTTAAGTTAGTTAAGCTATAGTTATTTAAGCTAGTTTTGGGTATTTTTGCCCAGCGTAAGATAGTTCTAAGAAAAATAAATAAAAATGAACTAAAAATTCTCTTTTGTCTCGCAATGTTAAAATGGGCATTTATAAAACCAACATAATTAAGAAGGAGAAAAATAGAATTCATGTCTTTGAAAATGGGATCTTAAGGAAAATCTATGGTGGAAAACAAGATGAAGTACAGGTGAATGGAAAAAAGTTACACAATCAAGAACTCTAATCAGAGATGGAACAAAACAGTGAAACATAAAAATAACACACTCATGACAAGGAGACTTGGCGACGGATGGTCAATGAGGCTCTGAACTTCTGAGTTCCAAATGGCCCATAATAATAATAAATATTTACATATTGCTATTACATATTACATTACAATAAAATTGTATTTGTTGTATTTTGTTACACATTCAAAAAATAACAGTGGAATTCAAAACCAAGTGAAATGCCATGGAATTGTTTGGTATTAATAAGTTTAGGTCTCTTCGGCAAGTTTCAAATCTACTTTTGACAGCGTCATTTTGTATTGTAGAACATGTTGTTGGGAGATGTTAAAGCCAGATTCAAAATATCTAAGGTATTTTAGTTTTAGTAATTTTGTTCAGCGTAAGATAGTGAAGGTTTAAATAAACATTGTATTAAAAATAATTATTTAGAGACTTCATTTATAAAAAAAATAGCAAAATTAATGAGAGTCTTCATTTTTGGCAGTTCTCCTGTGATTTGTTCATATATAAGCCTTATATACTAAAATGAATACACTTATATTTATTAGCTGTTAATTTTACAAAAGAAGATAATTAAACTTATCTTTATTACTAGCAGGATTACATTATAAAAAGGAATTTTTTTTATGCATTTTGTGCACAACTGAATTGTATGCTCACCGCATATGCTTTTTTTGGCAAATCTTACAATATTTATGACTTAGTCATTCTATGTTTTTTTGTAATCAATATAGTTACCGTTTTTTTTTTGTTTTTTTTTGTTTTTTTTTTTTTTGGAGTAGACTTTGTATTAATTACGGTTTCATCATTTTCATTCTTCTTCTTTTCCTTTTTCCGGCGTTGTTATGGTCCGAAGTGTACGACCATAACCTTCCCACTTAACTGCATTCCTACTGGTCTGCTTGTGGGGTCCGCCGGTTTGACCTCAGAAAGTAGCGGCAGGGTTCCCGGTTTGGGATTACTTTATCGCTGAGGCCAATCAAATGCTGGTGTTTTTGCATTTGTTTTTGCAACAATTGTTTTTCGGCCTGCCTGTTTTTTTTTTTTTTTTTTTTGTGACACGGGCATGCTCCAGATTTTTTTGTTTGATCTTACTCTTACAACACCGGTGATCTCCAGTCGTATCAACCCACTGATTTGCATGTACACTTGTGGGGCAGTTTAATGGTGGTATATGTGTCCCTAGGCTCACCTTGGTGTTTTCTAAATTGCCTAGATGTGATTTTTGTTTACCTTTGTTTTAGTCGCCTTTTACGACAAGCGAGTGGTATCGCTGCAGGAATATTCTTAACCCGTCCCTGCACAGAAAGGCGCTGAGTATACGTTTATTATTTAATCGTTCTCCTTTGTGTGTCGACTCTATGCGGTGGTCCAGAAAAGAAGTTTCATCATTTTCATTATTTGATAGAATACATATTAACTCTATTTTTTTCGAAGTTTTGCTTAGATATTATAGTTGTTCTAGCCTTGATGTCACCAATGGCTTAACCAACTCTTCATGTAATGGTTTCATAAAGTTCTTCAGCTGACCGGTTTTTGTTGTAATTTAAACATATAATGTGTATAAATGACATACGTTTTTACTAAACATATATAATATTTGAAATATCTATTAGTTTTTCGGGAGCTTGATATATTAGAGCACATTCAGTATAATGTGTCAACTCTTTCTTTAGTTTCATTATAAAATTCTATCATTGTTTGCTTTCCTGTGATAGTGTTGCCTTCAGTTTTCTCATTACAAAAAGAAAGCAAACGTACTATCTTGTTGGATTTCGGTTTATAGGAAAGTGAAGTGAGTTCATTATCGTAGAAAAAGAGTAAAGTGTTCTCTTCCCTTATGATTTCGAAGTTCGACTGGTATTTGGTTTTTTTTGCACGCAAAGTTCCAACTAAAGCCAATTTATATAGCAATTTTAACAGTTCTTTTGCCAGATTCACCGATGTGAACCAATAAAAAGGATAGTTGTTACGGCAATTCACGATAAATTTATTTTAGATATTTCTTATATACATATGTGAATTGGTTTTAAATTTGATAATAATGTTTTGAATCTGTTTTGACTCATTACAGAAGAACATCTTGAACCTCAAAAGAAGAGTCAAAAGTTTCATCTGTTGAAATATGGTTAGTTTTAATGGCAGCAGTAAATTCCAACAAACCAATTAAACTATAGATTTCAGTGGAACTAGTTTCCTGAGTAAGCGGTGCACTAGATATTTTCAACTCAGCATTTGTCCACTTAACTAGTTCTTGAATAATGATATCTTCTGTAAGAAACATTTTGAAACATTTATCGGGCTCTATAACATTTCTGTATTGGGATGTTGGTGCTCTTGCCATATGAACCAAACTTGATCCATAGTTGATCCATGGTTTTTTGATTTTCGACTGGACCACTTATCACGATTTTTCCCATAAAACAAAAGTTTGGATTCATTAATAATATGCTGCTTGCGTAAAAAACTTAGTGGTATGTCATCATCACCTTCACCCGTTTCCGAATAAGAAGAATTTGAAATTTCTTCTTCGTGAATTGCGATGTTGATATCCTCACCTGAGATATTTTCACCACCCTCTAAATTGCTCTCATAACCAAAACTCCTCAATTTCATTCTCATCCATTCTAAGGAAACAAAATTATGTTAACATTTTTGCCACAATGACAAGAACAGAAAAATCACACAAAAAATAATGTTAGCCGAAATGACTAATATTAATATGGAAATCACTTACTTGTCGTCTTCGCAGCAGATCACTCGCCCGTTTACCGATAAAGTTCGCATCCAGCTACGAACACGCAATAAAAATGATTGGTGTTAGTAGAAAAGACTAACAATACTCGTATAGGGTTAACAAGACTGACATCATACGCTAAGCAGATAATCGGACACTATCAGTTCGGCTTCAGGTGGAACCGCTCGACGAGTAGCCAGATTATCACTTTACGACAGCTTTTAGGAAATATGGTGAAACTGATGCATGTATGCCTAAAGGAAAACATAGTACAAGTTAAAGAAGGAAACTCTTATGTGAAACATTCCATGTATATGAGGAATTAAAACAAAGAGACACCTTGTCACCACTTTTCTTTAATTTAGTGCTGGAATTCGTAATTGAATCACTTCAGAAAAAGACCCTTAATGGAATCACATTCACTGTAGCTTACGCTGACGATCAGGACCTATTGAAAGTTAGTGCGGAAATAGTTAAGAGAAATGCATGGAAGGCAAGGAAGTCGACATAGAGCTTAATGAAGAAAAAACAAAATATTTAGTCATTGACCAACTTGGATCGATCCAAACCTTTGAACTGACTGTACTCGGTAAACACTGAGAAAATGGACAAGTACAAATATCCGGGTACTATATTGACTGCCAAAAATTGCCTCAAGATTGAAATAAATAAAAAGCTGCATGTGGGAAACCCATGCGTCTTCACGATAAAGGATCTATTAAAACAAGTCTTATGTTCCGTAATGTTAAAAACAGTAAAGCTTAATAATGTCAATGACACTTTGCAGATGTGAAAATTGGCCTCTGATTAAAAAGAAGATTTCAGGTCTATGATGGAAAACAGGATGAAGATACGAGCGATTGGAGAAAACAATACAATCAAAAACTCGAGGAATTCTTTTCAGCCCCAAGCATTGTCGAGTACATGTAGAACTAATGGACAATGGACGAACGAACAGCCAGACGAATAATAATAAGTGGAGAACCCAAAAAACGACACCAGAGAGGTCCCGCCGTAGATGTTAGGAAAATATAAGGATAGAGCTATAAAAGATGGAACAGAACAGCTAAACATGGAAGGAACATACTCATGACAGAGAGGGGTTGTTAAGGAGGCTCTGAACTTCCAAGTTCCAACTAACCGGTAATAATAATAAATATGTACGAGTATGTTACACGCACACATGTATTCTTTTTATTAGTAGCAACATTTTAAAATGGAGAAAAGTTTAATTAAATTTTGCAATACTTTATGGAAAGTATTAATAATGGGTTTACTGAGAAGAGGCGTTTTCAAAATCCACCGGAAATAGTTTACTTACTATAATCCTATGACGAGATAATCTACCAGTGATTACAGAAAGCTAGATCCAAAGGAAGCTCAATATATTGGTGCCTAATAAATTGAACGGGAAAAACATAAAAACAAGAATTATGAGCCGTCACAAGTTTTTGCAAAGCCAAGATTTTCAGTTCAATGTTTGTCAAAAGGCGTGGGGCGCTTAAATCTATAATAAGTATTCTCCAAGTTAAAATATCAACACTCTACAAATATGTATTGATATTTGTTATTTTTTTTTATTAATTTGTCTTTACTTTTTACTTAAAGCTACCTTACGCTGGACAGAAATGCTTTAAACTAGCTTAAATAACTTAACTAACTTTAAAATACCTTACTGACCATATATGGGCTCTCTTATGTACTAAGCACAACATAAAATAAGCCTTTCGGCTTTATGATTAACTTAAAATAATTTAGACAAAATGAACTAATTCGCTAAGAAAATGCAATTTTTAGAAAAAAATAACTTAGCATTAGGTATGTTTCGATACACAATATAATGGTTGGAATATGTGTGTCTGTACGTATGTTATGTCAATCATCGGAATGCTGTCTTCCACGCAATCAGAAAGAGAGATTTTCTATATCGACGATGAAGAAGACTTAGCTGTATTGAAATGTATAAAAATTATAAAGCTTGCAAAACACGTCCCAGTGATAAGGACAGCCAAGTAAATTTGTTAAAATGTTGGTAAAGCAATGTTCTCAATTCAATATAAATCTGTTGGCCTTGACAATAATCACCCAGATTTTGTCAAATTATTCCTTCCAATTTTACTCCCACATATCAGTCACATTTTCAACACTATTATTACGACTTAGACATATCCGTTGCTCTGAGAGAAAGCTGCAATTACTCACGTTCCTAAGAAAATCAATGCGCCGGACTAGATTGGAGTGAGTCTCGGGCTACACAAGTTATCAAAAACTAAATTGAGAGACGCCATCTACAAGCCCCAATGAAAATCGGTTTCCACAAAAAACAGTCACCCCTATTTCCAAATCCGACGGATCGGAGATTCACATCACTCGTTCGATTCACGTTCACCTAATCGCACTATTCTTAAATCCGTCAGATGAACTACATTCTCTACTTCACTTTCGAATTTTCGAAGTTAGCATTTGACGTTTGATTTAATAAATTTCCGTAAACATATTGGAATTTTTGTTTATTCAAAAGTCCGTTTTGGTGTCAAGAAAATCTTCCGATTCATTCTTCTTTTCAAATGTAAATTGTTTTTTTTTCTGTTGATGTGGCAGAGGGTATTTCTTCATTTGACAGTTCAAATGATGACAAATTGTGCATACCCTCGACCGACTCTGTCAATAAGACAAGTTGTTCTACCTCCTCTTCTTCTGGCGTTAAACAAATCTATTTATTTGGTCCCCCGCCTGTTGCACCTATTTCCCTTTTAATAGAGCTGAGTTTCTTCCTTAGCTGGGATTTGTGATCGTTCCAAACCCTTGTATAAAGAAGAGGGGGAGAGTACGATAACTTGGCCGCCAAGATTTGATAACGGCATCTTGTAGAGGGGTCAAAAACAAGCACTTTTTACTATGGGAGGGGGGGTCCATCTCCCCCCGTTTAGGAGGTAGAAGGACTTTTAGAAAAAATGGTTTAAATTGAAAAAAAAAAATTAAAAACGACGGCAACACTTACAATAAAGTGCTATACTGCATTGGAAGCCAGAAGTTTGTTCTATAATCCTGCATTTAAATTAAATTACTCAATGGTTTTTGAGAAATTCGCATTTAAAGTCGAAATTTTGATAAAGAACCTGAAAAATAAAAGTTTAGACTGATTGCTCTCAAAATTGTGAAATGAAATTGTAAATTAGCTTACATAGGGTCCGCCAAATAATTTTTTTTTTTGAAAATGCTATAAAAAAAACTACTGAATATTTTCTCAAATTTCTTTTTTTTTTTTGAAAGTACAATCCTTCCGGTTAATAATGGAAAATAACTTCATTCAAATGGCTGCCTCGGCTGGCCATGCAGTAGCCTACACGATCGGTCCAATTTTTAAGCACATTATCGATTGTGTGCAGCTGTATTTCACCAATGGCTTCACGAATATTGTCCTTTAAAGCGTCAATTGTCTCTGGCTTGTCGGCGTAACACTTATCTTTGACGGCACCCCACAAATAATAGTCCAACGGTGTCAAATCGCAGCTCCGAGGTGGCCAAGCGAATTCAGCTCTGCGGCTGATAATGCGATCTTCAAAAACAGGGCGCAAAACATCGAGTGTAGCTTCGGCTGTGTAGCACGTAGCGCCGTCCTGTTGAAACCAAATGTTGCCAATATCCTCCTCTTCAATTTTTGTGAACAAAAATTCGTTCAACATGGCCCGATAACGATCGCCATTGACTGTAACGGCCACTCCTTGCTCATTTTCGAAGAAAAATGGCCCAATTATGCCTCTGGACCAAAATCCGCACCAAACAGTGGCTCGTTTTGGGTGCACCGGCTTTTCAATGTATGCGTGCGGGTTTTCTGTGCCCCAAATGCGACAATTTTGCTTGTTTACATACCCGCCAAGATCAAAATGAGCTTCATCTGAAAAGATGATTTTTTTGGCAAAATCGGCATCTTCTGTAAGTCGATCGCAGGCCCACTTAGCGAAGCGTTGTTCAAGCGTATACACAACCATATTCGTTCAGCGGAAGGATAAAACTAATTATCTGTCAAATCAGACATGAGCTAAGTATTACCATTCACGAAATAAGCACTACTTGAAAAAAAAAACGTTAGATGGCGGACCCTTTATGTGTTCCATGTAACTATCAATTCTTAATCGAACACAAAAAACCGCATGGTTCTATGTCTTCTAGTTTTTGAGAAAATCGAAAATTACCAAAACTACTTTTTTTGATTTTGGTGACGGTGATTCCATTTTAAGGAGTAATGTTAATAGACATAATGTATCTTTGTTAGTTCAGTACAGCAATTCATTTAGCGTTACCCAGAATGCACCACGAGGAGGTAGAATTGGAAGGCATTCCGCGTCTGGGTCAGTCATTTTGTCAGTTAGTCAGGAGTTAGTCAGTCATAGTTAGTTAAAAAAGGTCAAAATATATTAAACAGGTGTGTTAGTCTCGTCAATAAAGTCATCGTCCGTACTATTACTGTCGAGTTCGTTGAGTTCCTCGTTTATGGTGAGAAGCCGAGGATGTTTTGGCGGTAAAACACTTTCTAAATTTTCGCTCTGAAGGGTGGGAGGATCGATGTCTTTTAATTGTAAACCCTCACTTATATCACCATCGGTATAACAAGGGTAAACTTTTTTTATATCTAATAAAAACTCCATTATTTGCGAACCCAAGTCATCCTTATATTTCCTTTCTAGGCAGTATTTTCGATAGAAAAATAGTGCCATGTATTGGTGAATATGGTCTGTTGTTTTGCGACATATAATGTTTTTTTTAAGAAGCTTGTTTTGGTTTTCAAGATCGTTTATTGTGTTGGTCGCATTGGTTTTATCAACATATTCCCCTATGCTGTGGTTCGTCACTGCATGGATTGTTGAAGCAGTAAACATTCTTTCAACTCCTATGTACTGGCGTGCACTGTCGGTACAAATGCGACTGGTGTTGTGGTTTACGTACTTGTGGATGAAAGGCCACAAATCTCGCTTGCATTTCGAGTTTACTTTAAAAAAGCGCCCGACCTTGTCTTCCTTGCAGAATAGTCCCAACACTACGTAGGTCATCTGTTCTGTAACTCGACCCCTATGGTATTTCCTTTTTGTGAGAAAGGTTTCATCAATTTGTACCGTCTTGCCTTCGCCGCCAATGTCTACCTCAACGTGAGAAGTTATCACTTCGGCTATCTCGCGACAATAGTTGAAATAGTCTATTATGGTAGATTTACTTAAAGTATATTTTTGGTCCTGATGGCGCCAAGTGATTAAATGCTAATTTTAAAATAAAAAAAAACACAATAATAACAATTAAAAAATCCCTAATTTTCAGATTTTATTTATTTACCTGAAAAACCGTATTCACAGGTATTTTCATTACAAAAGAAATAATAGCTAGCACTTCGCGAATTTCAAGTCGACAATGAGGCCCATGGAAAAATGTGCCGATGGATGGGTTTATTGTATTATAACAGTTTTTGTCACCTTTTTTTTTAGAAGTTTTTTGTGCACAACGCCACCTCCAATTAAACTTACAACTAAAGGGTCCGCCATCTAACGTTTTTTTTTTCCAGTAGTGTTTATGTCGTGAATGGTAACATTTAGCTCATGTCTGATTTGACAGATAATTAGTTTTATCCTTCCGCTGAACGAATATGGTTGTGTATACGCTTGAACAACGCTGGGAAATATTGCGACATTACTTTGAAAATCATCGACTTACAGAAGATGCCGATTTTGCCAAAAAAATCATCTTTTCAGATGAAGTTTTTTGATCTTGGCGGGTATGTAAACAAGCAAAATTGTCGCATTTGGGGCACAGAAAACCCGCACGCATACATTGAAAAGCCGGTGCACCCAAAACGAGCCACTGTTTGGTGCGGATTTTGGTCCAGAGGCATAATTGGGCCATTTTTCTTCGAAAATGAGCAAGGAGTGGCCGTTACAGTCAATGGCGATCGTTATCGGGCCATGTTGAACGAATTTTTGTTCACAAAAATTGAAGAGGAGGATATTGGCAACATTTGGTTTCAACAGGACGGCGCTACGTGCTACACAGCCGAAGCTACACTCGATGTTTTGCGCCCTGTTTTTGAAGATCGCATTATCAGCCGCAGAGCTGAATTCGCTTGGCCACCTCGGAGCTGCGATTTGACACCGTTGGACTATTATTTGTGGGGTGCCGTCAAAGATAAGTGTTACGCCGACAAGCCAGAGACAATTGACGCTTTAAAGGACAATATTCGTGAAGCCATTGGTGAAATACAGCTGCACACAATCGATAATGTGCTTAAAAATTGGACCGATCGTGTAGGCTACTGCATGGCCAGCCGAGGCAGCCATTTGAATGAAATTATTTTCCATTATTAACCGGAAGGATTGTACTTTCAAATAAAAAAAGAAATTTGAGAAAATATTCAGTAGTTTTTTCTATAGCATTTTCAAAAAAAAAAAAAGTTATTTGGCGGACCCTATATTATTTTTTTCCACTTTCATAAGAATGTTGCAACACAATGGGGGAGTTGAATTTTTATTTGGTATTAAACCAATTTCTTCAAAAAAAGAAATGCTTTTTTCGTTGGTCGACACTAAATCACCGAAAGAAGAAAATATTGAAAAATTATTCAATTTGGTATGGAGTAGTGGATGTTTAAACGCCATTTTTTATTTAGAGAAAAAAAAACACTTCGCTCCTACAAAAGTTGAACAACGAATGACCTTAATAAACAATAACTAGTACCACCTTTTCATTAACGAACAAAAACCAACGGTACAAATTGATATTAAGAAATTATATATATTTGCTGCAGTCGAGCAGTAGTGCCAAGTTTATGTGAATTTTTCATAATGCATTACATTTTAATATTTGAAAATTGTAAGTTTGGAACTTTGGGCTACTTATATACATATATGTATATGTATTTAGTGGACATTGGATAAATAGAATAAATTTGAATTTTTTTAAATACAGATTCTGTGAATGCAAAAGAAACTTTGCATGTACTCAACCTCGCACCAACCCCAATTCCTATAGCGGACAAGCAGGGGGGTTGCAGGGGGCAGCATGCCCCCCCTTACATACTTTACTGTTTATACATATATTGTAATGTTGGAAGCTAGCACTGATTTATTTATGTAAGTAAGCAAAAAATAAAAATTTCATAGAAAAGTAGTTTTAGTTATTTTCGATTTTCTCAAAAACTAGAAGACATAGAACCATGCGGTTTTTTGTGTTCGATTAAGAACTGATAGTTACATGGAACATATGTAAGCTAATTTACAATTTCATTTCAAAATTTTGAGAACAATCGGTTTAAACTTTTATTTTTCAGGTTTTTAATCAAAATTTGGACTTTAAATGTGAATTTCTCAAAAACCATTAACACGAACAATTTAATTTAAATGCAGGATTATAGAACAAACTTCTGGCTTTCAAATGCTGAAAAGCACTTTACTGTACGTGTTGCCGTTGTTTTTTAATATATTTTCTTCCCAATTTAAACCATTTTCCCCTACCTCCTAAACGGGGGGAGATAGACCCCCCCTCCCATAGTAAAAAGTGCTTGTTTTTGACCTCCCTACAAAATCCCGTTATCAAATCAGTAATTGAAGCTGGTATTACACATGGTACGTATGGATGCCAAAATGTTTTTAGAGATCGCGTTGGGCCAACTCCACACGCTAAGCGCAACGTGGATGAAACTTGCAAAAGTGCTTGACTATTAATGGTTTAAGAAAAAATTATGCAGCATATCTTAGAGTGTACTATGGATGCGGCGCGACGCGAATTGACAGATAAAGACTGGTAGATGTCGATGCAAGAATTGGAGGCATTTATTGCTGTACTTAACATACGTGGTGCAATTGGTGCACATAACTTAGACCTGGATTCATTATGATCGATAAAATGGGGTAATCCTGTAATAAAGGCAACAATGTCTCGAAATCATTTTCGTGAGATAATGAAGTACCTGCGATTCGATCATAAATCCAGTAGATGCCATGATTTCGGAAATTTGGTATGAATTTATCGCAAATGCATAAGCTTGTTACATACCTGGGCCGTATATAACGATTGAAGAACAGCTTTTTCCATCTAAATGCCGTTGCCGATTTACCCAGATTACCCGATTTTATCATGAGCTCAAAGCCAGATAAGTATGGCCAAAAGTTTTGGATGGCTGTTGACAAAGATGCAAATTATACTCGTTTAATAAATGCATTCCCTTACCTTGGAAAAGATAATCACAAACCTAATGACGAGCGTTTAGGTGACTGGATGGTAAAGAAATTGATGGAACCTTACATGAACAAAGGTAGGAATGTTACATGTGACAACTTTTTTACTTCACTTTTACTAGCGGGATATTTGAAGTCTAAAAACACTAGTATCGTAGGCACTGTAAATAGAGTTTTTATTTCCATAAAAACCGCTAAAGATGAATTATACAAGACGTCTCTCCTAAAAACTGGTGACACAACTTTGACTGTTTATCATCTTAAGCCAAATAAAAATGTTCGAATGCTCAGCACTATGCATCAAAATATAACAATAAGTTGCAGTTCAGTTTCACTGTTATGGTCCTACACTTCTGACCATAACGACGCCGGAAAAAAGGAAAAGAAGAAGGAGAAGAAGCACGAAGTATGGAGTAGATGTTGTAGATTCGATGAGCAGGAAATATACAGTAAAGGTGGCTTCTAGACGATTTGGCGGCTATAAACGCACGGGTATTGTATAAAATTATCAACAACAGCAAAATTAAACGTAGAGACTTTTTATTGCAACTGGGAGAAGAATGAATAATAGAAAAACAGCCATTCCTATAGAAACTCCAGAAAACCTACCAGAAAGACAAGAAAAACATACAAGATGGCAGATCAAGTCGAAATGCACATGTAATAAGTCTTCTGTGAAGTGCCACATGTGTAAAAAAAACTGTCTGTAATAAATGCACTGGTAAGGAATATTATTTATGTAATATTTGCAATTCTGATAACAAATAGTTTGGAGATTATTTGAATTTATTACATTTGGAATTACTATTTTAGTTGTGATGATTATAATAAGAAATGATGAAAAAAATTCATAATTTGTTTGAAAAGGATTAATAATTTGATTTAAATAAATAAATAAGCTCGGTTTCAAGTAACTTACATATTGTTTTAATTTTTTTTTTGTCATACTTTATGCTAATGAACGTTGTGAAAGATATACTGGGACAAAATTGTCACGGCGGCGGTTCGAGAGGGGTCATAAGTTTCGGCACTTCTAGCGTTAAGCTCTCCTCCTTTTGCAATAATGGTGTTCCCAAAGGTTCTATTCTTGGGCCGTTATTGTTCTCAATGTTAATCAATGATCTCAAAACTATTTTGTGCTATTGTAAGTTCCTTACCTATGCAAATGGTGGTCAGCGTTGCTTACATTTTCTCCTTGGCATGGTTGTAGACTCAGTTGCTAAATTAAACGAAGATCTGTGATGTATTACTAAGCTTGCTGTTAAAATGCTCTCATGCTCAATGCTGATAAGGCCAAAATCGTTCCATTCTCTGAGCACTAGCCGAAAAACTTAACTCTATTGCTGCTGAATACGTAACTTGCTTAAAAAATCTTGAAATAATGTGTAATAGTTTCTTAAACATATGCGTCTCTTAAAGGTATGCCCATCCTTATGTATAGTTATGCATTTTTCGCTAACATTGAAACCATCTCTTTTCAAAAAACTGTTCAAAGCAATCAATGCGACTGGACGGTAGGTTTTAACCTTTGCATTTTCGATTTTGTCTCGGAGCAACGCCGCAAGGATTGATTTTATGGATGGGAAATAAATATTCTACGGTAACCTTAAGAAGAAAGAAAAACTACTCTAAAAGTGTAGAATCGTTACCATCGACCGCAACATCAATGTCAAAGCAAAATTTGATTTCAAAGATCATTCTGTGTGAGTATACAATCCCTTTTGTTGTGGGAGCAAAATGGTGCTGTGTACTATGAACTGCTACAAATTGGCAGATACATATATTAGCGGCGATCGGTATAGGTTACACCTTCGTTTGTTCGTGAATTACAGAAAAAGGCCGTAATACTATTATTAAAAAAAGAATTACTTTTTTAGACAACGCCCGACATAAAAATAGAATTAGATAATTGTCTGAAAGGTGAGAATAAGTAGTGATCAACGATGGACAATACTTGGATTCATCCGTTCATTCATGAATGAAATGCAAACACGAAATGACATGCGCCCTTGTCATTGAAATAAGGGTTCATGGGTAAAAGGAAGAGTTCAACATACTAATTAACCACATTAAGATTTCAAATCATTTAAATATTATTTTCGAATACGAAATAATCGTTTGGTTCGGAATCAAAAAATTATGCTGAGAACAAGTATTTAAGTAGTATGCCAAATATTGTAATTTCAGATTAAATAAAATAACTTATCATTATTGCCATACAATTCGTGGTTTTAAAACTATCACACCAAAGCTACAGCATTTAATTTTTAAATTCAGCAATTTACAAAGGAGAAAACTGAGTTGGTTTCTTTTCTATCATTGCCTCAAACGAAATGTCATCCGCCACTAAGCAAAAAAATATAATATGATGAGTCGTGGTTCTTATTTATCAAAGCTACTCCATCAAGAAACGAAGTACAAAACCAAAAAACCCATGCCTGTCTTGAACACTATATGCATAGTCTTATATCCGCTATCTTGTTTTATATATATGTGTAAATTAATATAGCACATATCACGCACTATAATGAACGCCCTCATATTCATTGTGAGGCAGGGAACTATGTAAAACAAAGCCAAAAGGGCATGGATAGGAGATATACTATACACTTTTGTTCTCTTAGTATTACCAGTAAGGATACACATTCATATCACCAAATGTATAATACAATGACTTCATTAAAAAATTCTTGGCATTTGTGAACCCCATGCCTTTAGCGTGGTATAGTGCACGCATTCCAATGTTAGCTCGTGTAAAAATGTTTGCCGATTATGGTTCGATAGAAACACAAATGTAAGCTTATAGTTGTATATACATATTACATACTTGTAATACCAGTATTAATATAATAACTAGTATATCTTATAGGCTTAAATATCCTAGATTGACTTATCCCAAGTATGCATAGACATATTCCTACAATATGTATATACATATGAATATGGAGGCACTTTAATATTGAATATAATAATGTTAAAGGTTATTATGTTAGTTCCATTTTAGATTTTTATATATTGTACATAAATAAAATGAAAAAGCAGGGCAAAACGAAAGGCCTATCTGCCCTAAGTGATATTGAACTTGAATTGTGTTTAAGTGGTAAAATTCGAATTTACTCTTTGCTATTGATTCGAACTCAGAATGAAGAAATCGAACCCCATTTTAACACAATCGCCTGATTTTCTTTATGGAATCAATTGTGGGATATATATTTTTTTATTTGTCCGTTTTATATCATCTCCTTCTATAAGTATTAGGCATCTTTCTACTCCATTAATTCCTTTTAGAGTACAGATTTTTTTTCCTTTCAATAAATTTCTGGGATGCGGTCGCATTGTATTTTTACGTACCGATTAAAAATATGTTAAGATAAATCCCAAGATATCACAGTGTAAATTTCTAACATTTCTAAATTTCGGGTGATAACTTGTCATTGCAGAGAGTTGCAGAAAAAGCTAAAAGCAACATGTTATTACATTGCCGAGTTTTCTTTAAAATAATATAATTCTGACAAAAAAAGGGATTTGTGTAGTTGTTTTTTTTATTAAGTAAATGTTCTACTAAAGTTCATGTGCCTCAAACAGAATATTTATTCCTAAAAGGGTTCATTTTGTGAATTAAAAACCTACGAGAGGAATTAGATGCTCTTGTCTGACACGAATAATTACTCTCTGCTTGAACGTCTTGTAACCATGATCCTTAAAACACTAAATTGGAAATCGAAGAAAAAAATATCAAAGAACTTCCAAGCGTATATAGTCTATAGAGGTTATGACAAAACTTGCGCAGTTTGTAAAAGGGGCGTAGCCAGAAACAAAAATTGTGAGCGATATCAGGAAAATTGTCCACTTTTATCCGAAGGGGAAGTATGTATGTGCTTTCTCTGGAACATAGTACAACGGCAAATTCACGTGTTATAATACTTGTTGCATTAATTTGCACGTAGTGTGAAGAGGGTACATCATTTTTTTAGTAGTCTTAGTAGAAATGAATTTCTCCTAAATCTTTTGATTTATTGCTATCAATCCTACTGTCCATAGATATGGGTTAATCCTGTCGTTTTATTAAGTGCTTTTCAATGTTAAATGTATAATGAGCTACGTAAATGTGGCCCATTGCAAGAAAGCTATTTTTCTAATACAAGTTCGGTCAAAGTATAAAGGATATTGGGTGTTAGCACACATAAAATCGTAATGCAAAATTAGATTTATAGGTGGATTTGGTTTACCCAAACATTCTCGTACAAATCCTTTTTTCATTCAAGACATTTGCGATAATAAACATCTGTATAACAACTTTGCAGGAGTTTTCTGTCATAAAAAACAAACCGCCAACTCTATTTTTTGCATAACTTGCAGGTGCATACGAAAAAAGCTATCGAACACACGAATGGATGAACGTACGAGCATACTTAACATAAACACATACAGACATCTCTTCGGAGATGATTTATTGTGGTTCTAAAAGCTTTTATTCGGAAAATGGGATGGGAAGTTGAAAGCAATATATGTATGTACATATGTACGTGCAATATAATTAACACTTCCACATGTAAGTACTGTGAAAGGATTAATTGCTTGTAACCCATTATTCACCTGTAGCAGTTTGGTGTACCTGTTTAGCTTAGTTTTTTTAGTTTTAAATTTATTTTTATTCATGTATTATTATAGAACTGTCTTATGCCAGACAAACCTACTTAAACAAGATTAAATAAGTTAATTTACTTAAAATACCTTACTGTCGCTGCTTGGACACTCTAAAAAGAACAGAACAGAATAAAAACTTAAAATTATACCATAAATATAATATTAACCTAAATTTACGAAAAAAAAACTTGGCATCAGATTTTTTTGATTTTACCTAAAATTAAAAAAAACTACATCTGACTTAACCAACCGTAATTAAAATAAATATTTAACACATACGCGTGTGTATACATATAGGAAGAGAATAGTGTTTTAAATGTAGTTTGATGCAATTTTACTAAAAAAAATAAATAACTAGGAGCAAATCAACAGTAATTAATCAATAATTAAAATAAATCAAACGTATTTGAAGTCAACCAAACGTTATTCAAGTACGAGATTATTCAAAAATAAGGTCACTATTTATTTTCCTCAAAAAGTATTAATTTATTCATCAGTATGTATTTTGTTCCCTTCAAAGTAGTCCCCCTCTTGCGCCAGCGTTTTTTCCAATCCTCGAAGCATTTCTTATACGAATATGCATTTCTTGATATAGGCTTGTGCATTTTCAGCGAACCGGCCATTGTCTCCTCATTCGTGGCAAATCTCCGTCCTTTCATACGTTTTTTCATTTCAGTTCGGTCAACACGATGGCTGAGACTTTATTATGGTATTGTTTTTGGCCAAAAAATTATGTACACGCAACAGAGCGTGAGCAGATTCATTATATACAAGCTATGACTTTTTTTCCCACAAGCCCGGATGTTTTTTTCATATTGCTTCAAACGAACGGGGCTTCAAGGTAATATTCCTTATTGACCGTACGATCTTCCGGCGAAATCCCTTTCTCCTCAATCATAGAAAACAGTG
This sequence comes from Merodon equestris, assembly GCA_958301585.1. Classification (NCBI taxonomy): domain Eukaryota; kingdom Metazoa; phylum Arthropoda; class Insecta; order Diptera; family Syrphidae; genus Merodon; species Merodon equestris. The sequence goes on along the minus strand of OY284416.1, from coordinate 74,960,485 downwards.
AGCAAAACTTTCAGATTTGAACGAACTAGGCGTGATTTTTTTTTTCTGTTTTGGCTTTTTCAATTGCTTCCATTGGGATGAGATTTTCATAATTCGTGCAGGTTCAAGAGTGTACGCTCTTTTGGTGTTTGTCAGACAACATGGACGTGGTGCAGATGGTTTTGTGTCGAGGACGTTCGTTCACTACTCTCCGGGGGTGGTGGTCCTAGTTAAGACTTTAGAGATTCCACTGAATTTGCGTTGGTTGTAGTTCAAAGTAACTATTTTGTTTCCATGTCATTAAGGTCTTGTATTGGAAATGCACACACAGAGTATGAATTTTGAAGTGATTTTATGCTGCAAGTGTTATGCCTTCATCAGCACTTTTTGATCATCTCTCATTCACAACCGATCTTGTTGCACAGTTTTTCCGTATAGGAATTGTTCTTGAGTATGGACGGAATTGAACTACAGACCTTCGGCTCAACAGTCGGTGATAATTACCATTGCACTACGACCACCCCTATTGGGATGATAACCATATGATGATGATAACTCTTTTCAGCAAATGTTGATCGTCATTCACGATCTTTTTTTTGTCATTATTTAGCAATTTCGGAACAAACTTCGCTGACACTCGTCCGTAATATCAGAAAAAAATTCATAGGATGAACCAACCGATGTGCCAATCTCCTAATTTTCTTCACAGCTTCATCGTTTTCATCCGTTGTTGACATGCTGGGGCGCCTATCGGCGGTCATCGTATTAGCATTTTCTCGGCCTTCTGTGAGGACCTCGTGCCACTTATAAACTGATTTTTTATCAGAATAGACTAGCCAAATGCAACAGTTAACATTTTAAATACGTTGGAACAATGTACTTATCTCGTGAAATTCAAAAGGTCACTTCTGAACAAGCCTTGTGGCCTTCTAAAATCTTGCGAAAATACGAAAATACAGAAACATTTTAAGAGAATTTCTGTCTGTCGGAATCGGATAATTCTTTATCAGCTACTTACATACCTCTTTTATAGTAACGGTCGGATCTGCCCGCCTTCGATGATATAACTTAATTGTTTGTCTCAAAAATTGGCATTTCCGGCAGTTAAGTCTACGAACGTTCTTGTATGCCCTCCTCCAGTCTTGTCAATGCTTTTTCCTGAATACTCACCTACAATATAATTTCGTCTATATACACGTCATATACACTGGCATTAATGAATAGAAGACCATTACTATAAATGTTGTGAATACAGGGAGAAATTTACAAATTCATTAGGCACCTCAAGGGACTCATATTGAGCGTTGAACATGAAACAGCCCATTGACTAGATCCAGGTTTTCTGCAATCGTTTGATCACGTCGTCTAAAATTGATATAGGGAAGTGATCCTTTAAAATCCTTGCGTTCAACCTCCGATAATCACATCCTTCATAGAAACCAGCAGAATTTGTGATGCAAATTCAGAGTTGTTTTCGCGAATCACACTTTCGTCTAACCACAAAGCAACCTGTTTTTCCATTTCTATAGTGGCCTCTCATTCATTACAATCTTTATCAAGATCACCGATGGTTCTTTCTGGTTCGGCTTATAATCTTTAATAATCTTCTGCATTTGTCCTTGGTGGTTTTTCATCAAATGGTGTACCTGCATTTTGATTATAAATACGTTTTTATCTATTGTATGTTCAAAGCACACATGGCACGAACCTTGTTTTGGAGCCCCTGAATGGTATTCACGACTCATCTTTCTGATGACCTTCCCCTTGTTCGTTGTAAGGATGTCTTTCCGAAGTCTACTCATAAGTTCCGGCTCCCCCTCTGTAATGGCTTGAATTATGTTTACTTCTTCATCGATCCTTCGCTTCTCAGGTCAAACCCTCTCTGACACACTTCTCTACTATTTGAAGTTGACTCTCTTTCAACCTCGGTCGTCCCCTCACCATGCAGTTGGAGCTCTACTTCATTGCCTTGTATCAGAGCAGATGCTTGATTTATGACGTCTATTGACGTTACATATGTAAATACATTCACTATAAATGGAAGCCGGAAAAAGATATGACTAGGAGGTACGCTTATCGTACCGCTTCGCTGCAGCATGTGTTTGAGCGAAGCGAGGTAAAACAAAAAGGTAGAGTTGATCTCAATTTACCGAAAACAAATAAAATTAAATGAACACATTATTTGAATAAAATTTTGATACTACGTGTTGATTTGTCATAAGTCATATTGATGTTTTTCTTATCAACGGCCCTTAGGTGTTGAAATTTGAGACTGATGATTTAAATCATATGTTCATATGTTAAGAAAAACTCTCCTTGTGGACTTTCATGCTGCATATTTCATCTATGCTGCTTATAGTATAAGACAATCTGATAACATAAGTCAAGTGTAAAAACTAATATGTATCATCTCTGCCTGACTCCGGGTGAAGTGTGCGGCTTCGAATGTTTGCATTATATGCTGCTGTCTGACGTCCAATTCTTGCAACTGCCCCTTGTGACAGTCCAGGCTGTCTCGCCGGTCGGCCGCGCCGTCTAGGTACTTGCACCTGAGGTTCTTCGATATGCTCAGGCATAATGTTGATAGCTTATGAATAAAATGAACGAACTGAAGCTAAATAAAGAGTTGAAAGAGTTCAATTAGTTTCAAATAGAGGAATTCAGATAGAAATTCATTTTACTGTTTCTTTGTTATTATATTTATTCAAGAATAACTGCTAAAATTTATTCTAGTGCAATGAATTTTGCAATCGATAATATGGTTTTGCTGGTAAAGAAGGCCGGACAACAGTATACAAAGCTTCAATATTTTGAACTCGTGATTTCTTTATTAAAACACGGATTGTGTTTGCTTTTTTTGGCTAAAAACTTTCGAAAAGAAAGAATCTTCGAAAAGGACAAAAAACATTGCGTGCGAAGATTTTGCACTTTGAATTTCAATTTTTTAAATAAGAACCAAAATCAAAATTCTGTTTCGATAATAATAATAAAATATTTTAAAATACATTCTGAGGGTCCAAAAATCATAAGGATCGGTTAAGAAATTGCTGAGAAACAATTTATCTTAGATCGGAAACGGATTGCGAAAAAACCACAAGTCATCAAGTTGGTAGCATTCGGCTTATTTTCCAAACCTTCGGCATTCTGAACACAAGACCTTGAATTCTAGATTCGCTCCTGGTGAGCAGATCCATCTTGTTTTTTTTTTTGTGAAAATGAATACTTTACTCGTATTACTAATTTCTTTCAGCTTACACGTCTATTCTATTTTCATATAAATACATTTTGAGATTTGGTTTTCTAGGAAAATGTTACTAGACAACCTAGATTAATTTTTTTCTTATTCAAAAGCATAACCTACCCTAAGCTGCTTAATTTTAGCCTTTAATTTGATAAAATTGGCTACCATTCTTGTGTTTTCTTCCCAGTAGTGGTAAGCCTCCTGATTGCATCTTTGAGTGACTGGGCTTTTCGCCATCTCGCTCATTCTACATGCCCGAGGCTTGTGATAGTTCCAGTCGAATGAACCAGTCTCAGATTCATCTAAGCATAATGATGCGCCCAGCTCCAACAGGTCCCCTAGCTAACCCTAACCTGACTTACATACTAAAGAATGAAGAGAATTTTACCGGAGTAAAATACCTAGAGTTTTCACCGAGCAACAACCAAAACCGGACGTTCTGTTTGGCAACATCGCCGAGATCTCAGTCGGCCATTGCAGTCCTATAATGTAGAAACTCATGAGCACTGTGCACATACATACCTGTCGCGGATAAGCCGTTTGTCCCTGGTCCTCGTGGCTTTGGGAAATTACCGGGATACCATCCCCAACCGTTTGGAATCAGTATAAAAAATGATTCTGGGTTGAGACAGTAAGCCTTGGAGATCAGCTTATTGCCATTGGTCATAGCACTTGCAATGTGCTTTCTAGTCATTTCAATAAGAAAGTGTTCGATTTCGAGCAGGCCTGCTGCAACGTACATGACTGGGACTATATGTTATAAGACAGACCCTAAGGCACTTTCTCTCGCAAACATTAATCTTTTCCACGGCGCTTACAGTTACCATAATGATAACTTAAGCTAAGAAAAAATAGCTTTATTTAAAAGTTTATATAAAGGTCACATATCGCCACGACCTTCAATCTTCTCAATATGAAAACAGGTGCAATCACCTGCATCATTTAGCATATTCCATCATATTCTCCTTCTTCTTTCCAAGCATTGCTTCACATACCGGACATCCAAGCTCAAGTTGCAGCTTAGCGCGCAACCCAAAAAGCTGTCAATATCGCGGTCACACGGATTTTCAAGCGGGATACATGAACCATAAAGAAGCATTAGAATAAGAAAGTGGGAAAAAATCCACGCAGTAGTAACTAAGCTCTCGATTGTGACGGTTCTTGTTAATAAAGAACATTTATTTGTGTTATAAAACATAATTCTAGCTAACCTAACTATTTCTAACTTATTTAAAATATATATGTACATAATTATGTTTTATATTTTATATTTTGTATATTATAAATTATCTTTTTTTTTTCTTTTTTTCTTAATATAAATATTTTTCTTTTGTTAATGTGCTTATTCTTCTTTTTTTCACAAAATCAGGGTTATCAATATCTAATAAAATTATTTTATACAACCAGGTTAGGTTCTATAACCAGTGTGGAATCATGACACTCAACTTTGGAAATATGCCAGCCAAACCAACATTGTAGTCATCCAACGCTTTCAGAACAAAGTACTTCGATCTATTGTGAATGCTCCATGGTACATAAGAAACAGCGATCTCCATCGGGACCTAAGGATTCCCACAGTTTCTGAAGAAATCCACTCCAAGGCCAATGCACACGAAAAGAAACTCCAGGAGCACGTAAACGAGGAAGTTACAAGACTCCACGTATATGGCTCGAGACGACTACAACGTACAATACCGTCAGATCTTGTCAGACAATCCGAAGCTGAGAGTTAAACTGCAACTTTAACCTGATAGTAACTGAGCAACAACAGCGAGCGAAAAGGGGCGCTCGGAGTCAGCATAACCTATAACGCTTTGGATGGATTAAATACCATCTATGTTCTAGTCACTATCACTATAAATAAGAATAAATATATAAATAATAACTTTAGCATGTCTGAAAAGTAGTAAAATGTTAATTATTTACTTATTTTTAGTACCTGCACTGAAAAGCAAACTGTTCTTGTTATTTTTACTAGTTGCAGTGTTATCAAACTTATGTAAACTCTTTTTCTTATGTTTGAAATAAAAAAAAAATAAAACATTAAAAAACATTGTGCGTAGCTCTTGGATCGATACCCTCAACATCCCTGTAACCTGTTGAAATCAAGCATAATGGGATTTTTTTAACCTTCCGAAGGCAAGCGGAGACTACTTGAGAAAAGGATTAATATTATTTGCTTATGTTGTTGTCTCTCTATTTATCGGCCTATTCTCCAAGTATATTGTAGGTCGTTGTTATTTTAATTATATTAAATTATTATTTTTGATGTGGGGCAACTAGTCACCCCTTTGCTAATTTGTTGGTGGTTTATAACATGAATGTTTAGATTTTAGAGAAGAATGGCTTGCTAGGTTTAAGTTTTTTATATATGTAATTAAAAAAAAAGGCCGTATGCTAAGTTTTTGAATTAAAACAATTTTCTTTGCTTCAGTTGTAATAATCGTAATCGTAAGTTTATATACAATTATCCAACGACATAGATTTATATTGTTAGCTTATTGAGCGAAGCTCGCGTGCGGAGCGGAGCTCTCATACGGGTGACTCCAATTGCACTCTTTGTACAATTGTTTCTCGGTCCGATTTTGATGATTTTTGTGTTATTTTGAATAGTTGGTCCAGACGCAGGTTAATACGGAGCCGAAATTTTAATTTTCCATTTACAAAAATAAATTGTATTAAAAAAACTAAAAACAATGTTAACTCTATGGGAAAAAAATTCGCGCGCGCTTTTCATCTTTTTTGAAAGAGAAAATTCTGCGGTTGATTTTTATAGACATTTCAATTAAAATAAATTAAATCTCATATAATTCAAGTGGTGTGAACTTGAGTCGCAAACAGTTTCCGTTACAGCTAGCATATTCAATCAGCATTCACCGGTCTCAAGGCCTTACACTCAACAGCGCTGTCGTTGACATTGGAAGGTCAAAGTTTTCTCTAGGAATGAGTTATGTTGCATTCTCACGAGTCAAGACAATTGAAGGACTTTTCATCGTTCCTTTTCCGTACGAACGGCTCAAACGCATTCGAGAGAGCAAACTTCTGGAAACAAAACTGAATGAACTTAATCGATTGATCAACTTTGCTTCAAACAACAATTAGATTTTCGTCAAATTATTTTTTTAATAAAAATACCGAAATAAACATTCTACTTCAATTGTCATTGAATACTACAGAAATTGTCATTCATTTGCTTCCATTGAACTGAGTAATTCTGAATTTTTGGGCAAGATAATCACACGGTTCACCCGAGTTTTTATTGCGATGAGAAATTCTGCTAATTAAAATGTATTATCTTCACTTTGCTTAATTTAAGTTTCGGCTCATAGTAACGGTTTTGTTCACATACAGCCAATATGCTTGTACGTAAATGTGAATATCTTCTAAAAGTGTGTTAGGATTTCAATCAAACTTCCTACATCACATGTCAGTTTATTTTGTGCAATTAACATGCAATAAAAACAGCATGTTTACGAACAGATTTCATATAACACATGTTTCAATTGAGATCATTTCCTCGATAAAAAAATTATTATTTTGGCGCCAAAACCGATATGTGAACGTATACCAAGGCTTAAATTTATGCATTGAAACAATTAGCAGATCAGTCGTCTTTATTGATTTTTTTTCCGATAAAAACGACTGCTAATTAGAAATTTGTTACATTAAAGCTTCGCTCAATTTACGCTGCTGCACACAGTCACGGGCGCGAAGCAGCACCTAGTTTTAGAGTGTCCGCCCAGGGCCAGTAAGATATTTGAATTTGTTAAGACAGTTAAGCTAGTTTTAAACAATTTTGTCTAACATAAGATAAATCTAAGAAATTATGAACAAAAAGGGATTTAAAACTAAAAAGAAATATTATTTCCAATAACGAAAGCAGCGATGATGATGTGCTATGAAGTAGAAATAAGCAACTTTGGTTCCACCAGTCTCGAGTCGAGCATTTTAAAGACTAGAAAGAGGTGATGCCCCGAATATCGAAACCAAATAGGATACATTCTCAAATTTATTCAACAAACCAACCATTAATGCAATTGTGTTATATACCAGTCAAGGAATTGATCATCACAATATTCCTAATATTTGATCGCTGCATCAGACACAGAACGTGAAGCATTGTTGTCTGCTCTGTTCAGCTATAAGCTGTTTTTTCAGCTTGTAAAGATTATCATAAGAGCGTCAAGGATATGTAGACGCCATTTAGTGCCTTCATCTACAAAGCTATTATCAATGGCAATCATTTTCGATTTTTTCTTATGTGCTAACTCTTCGAAGATAAGGCAAACCGAGATTGTATGGAAGTTGTAGAAATTCGTACCAACCTCGATTTTATGTGAGAATTTACAACTATACAGTTTTCGTAAAACGTTCCATTTTCGTACCACCACAAGAAGCCGCTTATGGTGCTAAAACATTCCTTATGCTTGATGTTGCTCCATATATTAGCAAAAGAACAGAAGTAAAAAAACCCACGGGTTATGTGAAAACAAATCGAGGATACCTAGCGCAATGTTACATATGGTAATTGCTTTTGTTCTGTTCTTACAAGCTTCAGTACAATATGTAAAAACAAGCGGAAAATGCATCCACCTTTCTTACCACATAAAAGCAAAAAGCCACTCACTTCTCAGTTATAAGATACTGATACAAACAGAAAATTAAATCGGTTTTAGGAGTATCCACCATGCATTTTGTAATTTTACCCATTCGATAAAATGATACATTTATGTACGAGTAGTTCGGCTAGAGACATAGGGCGGCAACTTCCATACTTTTACAGCATAATTGGTCAAGCTGGTATAAATTCAATGCTGTTTTATGTAGACACTAGACGCTCAAACACTCTGATCAACAAGTTCCAAAGCAATTATTTAAATAAATTGATATTACAACTGGCACCTTGAGGTACTAATTTACTGCGAGAATAAGGAAACACTTTGTGGGATATTCTATGTCAGCTAATAACCTTTCGGCGATGACCCCTGGTAAAAATACAAAAGCAGGCAAGATGTGAACTATATCCAAAAAAAACACGACAAATAAGTTCAAACTTCGTGCGTAAAACGCCTGAGCATCGTGAAGATTTTTGCCTTAACCGCATATATATTCTACAAAAAATTCTTCTTCTTCTTTTCCTTTTTCCGGCGTTGTTATGGTCAGAAGTGTAGGACCGTAACCTTCCCACTTAACTGCATTCCTACTGGTCCGCTCGTGGGGTCCGCCGGTTTGACCTCAGAAAGTAGCGGCAGGCTTCCCGGTTTGGGATTACTTCATCGCTGAGGCCAATCAAATGCTGGTGTTTTTGCATTTGTTTGCACCAATTGTTTTTCGGCCTGCCTTTTTTTTTGTGACACGGGCATGCTCCAGATTTTTTTGTTTGATCTTACTCTTACAACACCGGTGATCTCCAGTCGTGTCAACCCACTGATTTTTCTAAATTGCCTAGATGTGATTTTTGTTTACCTTTGTTTTAGTCGCCTTTTACGACAAGCGAGAGGTATCGCTGCAGGGATATTCTTAACCCGTCCCTGTACGGTCAATATTCTACAAAAAATTATAGGTTAAAATTGAAACAAATGTAAAAATAAACACTTTCTTAAGGTAAACATTAGGCAAACATGTTACTTTATAAATAAAAATTATTTTTCAGTTTAATGATTAATTATTCATTACATTAATCGTTAAAATGTTCGGAAGTTCAGAGCCTCGTTGACCACCCTTCGCAAAGCCTCTCTATCATGGGCGTGTTCCTTCTATTCACGTAAAAAAAAAACAAAAACCTTACCTTCGGAAGATTAATTCAATTCCCAGAAATCTGATTAGGATTTTTTATGTAGTATTTTTAATTGGAATCACACGTTATTGAGAAAAAATGTAAATATGTACATACTCCCAAAATGTAGGTTTTGTTGAGAACCCAAGTTACATTTTTCATTCTCTCACTGACGCGAGATATGGTTATCAAATGATTTCTCAGCGGAGACCATTTGACGGGCTTATCTCTTAGTTTATATCGTTGTACCATGTCTCGAGATCAGAAAATTTTCGAGTATCAGAAGGCAGCAAAAAGAGTTTAGACCGCAGAATCAAACAAGACTTCTTTTTATCGTAAACAACAACTTTTTATCGTTAACAAAGTCGTCACAAGCTACTTGAAAATGACTGAGAGGTAGAATTAAAGTTGTTTCGTCTACTTTAGAATGTCCGTATAGGGCCAGGAAGATATTTATAACCTTTTTATGTGAATAACCTTGAGTATTCTAGCAAATCTGACATTGCCAACGCATTCAATACATATTTTACATCTATTGCCGTTGGTACATCACAATATGTAGCAAAAAATTGCGATCACTGTACTAATGCGTTCATTCTTGCTGATCAGCGGCAGAATAATAGTTTTGCCTTCGAATCTATCACTGCACTAGAAATTTTAAAGGTGATTACGTTATTAAAAAAACTCGCATGCGTGTAGTTTCGTTATAAATAAATTAAATTGAATTTAATTATAAATAAAATAAATTAAATTAAATGTGGTGATGTTGTGACTTTATTTAACAAAGTTCTGCGGATGATAGGAAAAACTATAGGCTTTTTCACTACTCCCTACTTCGAGCAAATCTTTGAATCATCAAACTGAGGGCAATGACTTTTTTGCACGAAGTGAAGTTTTTCAGTCCCATGCAATTTGGTTTTCAGAAAAGCAACTCAACTGAGGATGCCCTTCTCAGATTTTTTTCAACTATTTTTTCCTCCCTTGATAATATAAAATTCGCTGCTGGTCTATTTGTTGATATAACTAAGGCTTTCGATATAGTAAACCATTATATTTTATTAGAAAAAGTCGAAAGTGCCGGGTTTCGAGGTTTCATGTAGGACTGGACCTATCTATCTCAAAGACTAAAATCTGATGGTACTAGAAGTGAATCAAAACTTTTAATATAGGAGTTCCTCAAGGATCTGTGTTAAGGCCGATTTTGTTTCGAGTTTACATAAACTCACTGGTTGAACATAATTTTCGTGGAAAAGTGACAGCTTTTGCGGATGATGTAGGGTGCTCATACGCCTCCAACACTGTTTTAGATTTAATCTGCGACATTTATTTTGATCTCAGTCTCCTAAGACGCTGGTTTTCTGAACTCAGATTAGACATCAGCTCGAAAACTAAATTAATGCCTTTTAGTTTGTCTACTTCAACGTATACATTTCCTGAAGTTTATTTTCACACTCCCGATTGTAATTCAATTGTGTCGTTTGCAATGCACTTTTTAAACCTTTCACCTGCTGATCGTCAAACGTATGGCAATTTGTTGGTACATAACAAATTAAATTTATTTTTGTCGGAATATATTTTACATTTCTAATCACCCTGCATCCAATTTTCATCCTTTTTCGCAGATGTCGAACGCACTGTTTTCATTTCTGTTTTTAAAGATAAATAACCCATATTTTGAGGTCATGAAAATCCGCAAGTGTATATTTACAATATTATTGTATATATAAATGGAAATAACGGTAGCAATATTTTTTTATGCCTGCACGGAAGAGAGATTATCTATAAAGATACTTTTATTTTTAATTTCATTAGTTTTATTTAGCCATGTACAAAAATTATTACAAAACAAATGAAAAAATAAAATATAAGTGAACATTTTTACAATCAATCAGTATAAAATAAGACATATAACATAACTAGGAGCGCTTTATATACTCGTATATATCTATTTGTCCTTTTTTATATACATTATATGTACATATCTACATAAGGATTTACGTATTAAAACCCGCACATGCACTTGCCTTCTTTTTATTAATATGTAAAACATTTGCATATTAAATTTATTAAGGTAAGCCATAATGCGTTTAACTTTATAACCTTTTAGTTTTTGTATCTAAATAATTCTCACAAATTTTATACATATCTCATTTTAAACCTCAAATATCTGAACAAACACTACTAAATAACAACAGCTTTAAGAGCACAAAAGTCTAGCTATCTAGCAAGTGGTCATTTCCACGATCTAATTCATCTAAGGTATCCTCAGATCCAGACGCTGTTAAGTCGGATAATTCATCCAGACACTTTTGTTTCTTTCGGACGTTCCAATGCAAGCATTCAGCTAACGAATCAAACCAGTCAGATATCTGATCCTGGGCGCATATACTTGGAACCGGATAAATTGATGTAGTTACACGTAAACTGTCGCCATGAAAAAGTTCCTGACGATTCCTCCCATCAAATGAGACCCACGAAGTATTACGGCTGTCAGGGGATACAGAAATCTGGAATATAAGGAAAATCAAGTCTTATTATTATACTCACGACTTAGTTAAATACAGTATTTATACGGATATTGACCTATTATTCATAAGGACCTTAAATAAGTTCTCTTATATATTTTTTTTTTTTTTGGGAAAATTAATGCTTTATTTGTAGTAAGTCGTACAAAACATTTCACTCAAAGTATTGTCAATCGCAAGTCAAAAAATGGCACATCTTTTGAGGCGATGCACGAACCGACTGACAAGCTTCCCATTGTTGCGCATAAATCCTGATCTAGCCTGGTATCCTTTTTGTACCGCGTTTAGTGTATACATTCCTATCGTGTTTTTAACCACATTTTTCCTGAATTTTAGTAAACTTTTTTCCTTTGCCATTTTCGTTTTTTTTTTTATCCCGGAGGAGATGGCTGATCCCCTTTCGTAGGGTTTAACATATTGTACGAGTGATCTCCTGAAATCATTACGGGCTTTTACTTTTTCCTCGCATTCTTCGTTGAATCAAGGCTTTCCTTTGGGGGACTTTATAATAGCCTGCTATGCTTTCCGCAGCCTCCTCGCCTTTCGCCAGTCACGATACGAAGCATAAAACATATATTTTTCTGCCATTGAAACAGCGGTTCAAATGTGAAAAAACGCGTTCAACGTCGGCCTTCAACTACGGTGCCCAATGGCCCTGCTTCCGAATCACTGCTAATGCTTTCAAATGTTTCAAAGCTATTACATAGTATAATATATACTAGTCAATGGCACTAGTAATGAATTTGCAAGTTCAGGTAGATTTTTAAATTAATCTTCACGAAGTAGTGCCTTAAATTCTCCGTTTTCAAAATTAAAATCATTATTTTCGAAGTGTCGAAATCAATCTCTGCATGTCAGTCAGCTTCAGATTTTTTTGGAATGAAATAGTACAATAAAATTCCACGCAAATATTATTTTCTTGGCACGACATTTAAAACTATTAAAAAGAAAACAAATGTTTACACTTTGGCTAACTAACATACATACCTGTATACTGAATATCAAGTAAGCCTACAGTCCCTCCTTGTCGATGTGAAGAAACAATTTATAGAAATTGAAGAAAATATTTTTTTGTGGCAAAGAAGTACATTTGAGTTTATAAGCAATTTACGAGGGTGGTCCGATAATTACTTAGCCTCACCGCCAGATGGCGCCAGTATCGCAAGAGCAACTTACTATTACGTGTAGTACATTCTAGTAGACGGCTACTGTCGAAATTTCAGCCGGATCGGACTCGTAGTGAGCGGGAGTGTCCGCGGATTTTAGAAAAATGGAAAAAGAGCAATATCGGTCGGTGATTCGATTCTTGTTTTTGGAAGGGAAATCGCGCAGCGAAATCAAAGAGCGTTTGGATGCTGTGTACGGTGACTCTTCTCCTTCGATGGCGACCATCAAAAATTGGTTTAACGAGTTTCAACGTGGTCGCACGTCGGTTTTTGATGAGCCACGTCCAGGTGCCCCGAAAACGGCTACCACGGAGGATAACGTGACAAAAATCCACGATCTCGTAGATCTCGTATTGGCAGACCGCCGATTGAAGGTGCGCGAGATAGTTGAGACAGTAGGCATTTCAAAAGATCGCGCGGGTCATATCCTGCATGAAATTTTGGGCATGAGAAAGCTGTCGGTCGATGGGTGCTTTGCTCATTCCGGACAACAAGCGCAACCGTGAGACCACTACAGATCAGTGTTTCACGCTGTTTAAGCGCAATCCGAAGGAGTTTCTGCGTCGTTTCGTGACAGTCTACGAAATATGGATCCACTGGTACACACCAGAGACCAAGGAACAGTCGAAACAGTGGACTTCACCCGGCGAACGTGCTCCGAAGAAGGCGAAGACTGTCCCATCGGCCAGAAAGGTGATGGCCACCGCTTTCTGGGATTCACAAGGTGTGATCCACATCGACTACCTGGGCCGATTCGACGCCGAATTGAAGAAAAAACGGCCCCACTTGGCGAAGAAAAAAAAAAAAGTGCTCTTCCAGCATGATAACGCACCGGCTCACACCTCCGCCCTCGCCACGGCCAAATTGGTCGAATTGGGCTACGAACTGTTGCCCCATCCACCGTATTCTCCAGATTTGGCCGTGCGACTTCTTTTTGTTTCCAAACTTGAAAAAGTCATTCGCCGGGCAGAAATTTCAATCGAATGAGGAGGTCATCATGTCAAGTTAGTCGAAGCCAGTTCGAAATGCAACGAATATTGATATAGCGGAGGCCATCCAGTTTGTGTATTGGGGAATTAGGTACGGAGAAGTTGGGCATTTTTCGCCAAATGTTCAAGAATGGAAGCAAATCACAAATGCAGTTTTCAAGGGGTTCAAGCTCTTCAAAAATATCCAAGAGAGTGTGGAGGAGGAGGCCCTGTCAAACAGAAAGTTGATGATCCACTAAGAATTTTTATCTGAGGGGGAGACAATGAATTAAATTTTTCATCTATTAATGCTTAGAAGACTGAAGAGAAGTTGAAAGGATCCAAAATGACGTCGTTACGCTGCCCCACATTTTCCTATTTCCAAAAGCAAAACTCCCTCAAAGGACACAACCATAGGATCCCAAGTTCCGTCAGAGAGGGTTACCTACGTACCCTTGAGGACCTTCCAGAATCCGCATACCAAGAAGTTTTTAGGTTGCGAAAAACTGATGGCAAAAGTGAAACCAAATAGATAATTGAATTTAACCGTCTCGCAATTTTTTCTTATGTAAAACTGTTTGATATCGCCACTTTATAGATTATATTAACTTGCCCTGCTAGAAAATGACTAGGCTATTTCAACAAGTCCTTGGAAAAAAACCTTAATAAAGACGGTGCTTGTAGCGAGTCCAAGTGTCAGGATTGGTTTGCAAGGTTTAGAAATGGCAATTTTGACTTAATGGATGAGACTCTTTTGGGTAGAGCTAGACGACGAGCTTCTGAAGTCGGCCGTCGAAAGAAATCGCACTATCACGCAAGTGAACTGGTGAGTTGAAATTTGTTCTATCAGAATAACGCTCCAACCTGCGCAGTTACAGGATTCGGTTTGGAGAAAATGGTGCATACGCCTTATTCTCCGAATTTAGCATCTTCAGATTTTAACTTGTTCCGTAGCCTGCAAAACTTCCTTGTTGGCAAAAAATTTCAATTTCGGGATGATGTGCAAAAGGCTCTTGGAATGCTTTTTTCGTCAAAGCCAAACATTTTTTTTTTAGTGACGGCATTTAAAAGTTGCCTGAAGGGTGGGCAGAAGTGTACCCAATGAAAAAAATTATATTGATGGCCTAATTTTTGCATTTCCGAACTATAATCGAATCTGTATACGTTTCCTGATAGAAGAGGACATATTTTTCACATGAGGACATTTCTCCTTGACTTCTTTACTTTACCAGTGCAATAATAACGCATTCTACAGTCACTATTTGTCCTTTTCCAATTATTTGGCGAAGATGCATGTCTAAAATCCATGGTCATAACCTTGTTGGCGGATTTCATCGTCTTGGTTTTCTTCGTCTTTAAATTGTTTTTTTATCTCTAGAGTAAAGTAGTATCTCCATTTTTAAACCACCGTTATTTATGTATCGAAGCAGAAACTCGCCAGGAGACCACCGCGATCGCCACCAGGGACCACCACAATACTGCGTTTACTCTCCACCCACCCACTTTGCCGTAATTTTTTTACACCCGATTTTTCATATAAAACTATACCCTGCGATATTGCTGTGGCCTTCGCGTGCTTTTATTTGTTGATCATTCAAAATCATTGGTTTTTTATTTATCATTTCAGGAACCTCTCCAACGAATTATATATTTTGTGGATATGAACGGCCACGTTTAAACTCATATACCCAAGAGTAAAAAACTTCCAATAGAGAAGAAGATATATCATAAATTTCGTCTTACTCAGCTCCTCTTTTTCGCTGTTAAAACTTTTAAATACATACATATATGTGAGTTCTTAAACACCATTCGATTTCTATTTATTATGAACAAGCGAAAAAAAATTATTAGGGCACAAGCGAAAAGTCAAGGCACAGCACGGGCCGAAGGTTTAGAGGGCGAGAGGGAAAGGAGGAGGAAGGACTTTAGTTTTAAATGCTTGTGGATTGTAATGAGTGGGAAAAGTGGAGCTAGGAAAAACATTCTATATTCGTGTGGTTCGGCTAAAAAAAACGAGTCTCTAAATTTAACTGTGCGTCCGAAAACAGGGTTGGGCATTCTGGGCCAGACGTGTATTGCGGTTAAATTCTTGAAGGGGAGGAATGCAATTGGCTGGCTCACTTGAGCATTGTTTGTTAAAATATCGATAAAACAGAGAGAGAGAGAGAGGAGACATTACGTCGATGTTCGAGTGAGTTGATCGATTTCGGGATATTATTGTCTCCTATGAGTTTTAACGGTCTGTTTTGTGTTCTATCTGGCAGGTGCCAGAGGTCTTACGAGCACCAGATCAGATATGAGCGTTGTACTCAAGCTTGGGGCGGATATATGCCTTCTCATTGAAGTCAGATCAGACGGGGCGAAATATTTCTTGCATCGTTTCAGGAAGCCTAGAGCGTTCTTGGCGACCTCGAATATGTGGTCACTCTTACTAAGAGTTTTATTAACACACATACAAAGGATGGAAAGTCTTTCAGTTTCGTCGGCACAAATGCCATTCAAGGATAATGGTTGATTATTGATGGTTAGTTTGAGTGGCAGTAGACAGCATTGTATTTTGGAAGCATTAGATTCGATTCGATACTCACTTTTCCATTAGTCTACGATAAATAAACATAAGTTTGTGGTTTCAGCCTTCGATCTTAACTGCTGCCTATTAAAAAATTTTGTTTACTAAGAACCAACCATTTTTGGTACTTCAAGCGTCATATCTTGGACTGGAAATTATTGAAAGAGCTATAATGTTGAGTCCCTTTATAAATTGCCTATCGCCGAACAATTGAAAAAAGTCTCAAGCTATTCGGATCCGTCATTGCTCCTAGAAGTGATATGGGGTGGGACAATTTCGAGGCGGTTGAAAAACTGAGACATCTATTACAGAAACTGCTAAAGAGAGAACAAACTTTACTTATGTATATAAAAAATCTTCAGATTACGTCGTGTCAATCCAATTGGATCAGGAAAATACAGCCTAAAAAAACACCACGTAAGAAAACGGATATAGGCTAATAGATTTTGTGACGAGACGTAGCCAGACAAGATCTGTAGCCAGACAAGATTCCCACAACTGAACATCCATAAGCGAACCTGGCGGTTCCCGGATCAAATGTTATTTTAGGCCAGGAAAGCCTACGATAGACCAAATTTTAAAACCACGCTTAGACTTTATCAAAAGTGGATAGACACCCTTGGACGATTTGAAAGAAAAGTTCAGCTTACAATCGTGGTGTTACGGAGTGTGAAGGAAAAAATGCAATCAAGAATTGTACGGTCTATAAAACGACACCGACTTATTTAGTCATATATGGATCCATCGTCTAATATGGCTAGGCAATGTAGAGTAAATTAATACCACTGCTCCGGCCCGAAGATTTTTCGATTCCAACCTCAAAGGACGGCGCAGCAAAACATAAGGCTTTAGATCGTGCCAGTTGGAGAGTTATAGATACATTTCCACGAGTTATAAATATTTAATAGTTATTGCATACATCTACCGAATGACTAGTCCAACTAACCTTTAACTCTACACCAGCTGGTACCACAATCGGTCGAAAGCTAAGGGAATGTGGACAAATTGGTGTTACCATGATAGCAGGTACAGACGGATGAATCATGGATGCACCAGCTGCAACAGCGTAAGCAGTACTCCCTGTGGGTGTTGATACAATCAATCCATCTCCCTGAACTGATGTTATGTATTTTCCATCGAGAAATAAATCAATGTTGCTTAGGTATGGTGATGGACCTCGATCTATAACAACCTCGTTCAAAACCTAAAAGTATTTGGTTAGTAATTCACAAGTCGAAAGCTCTTAAATATATGTATATAAGGTACACTGCCATTACCAATATATTCGTTGAAGCCTTATTAAGATACGTTTTTGTGAGGTGTGAGTTAGTATCGTTGGATTTGGTTGAGGCGTTCGCATTTGTAAATACATTGTTACTTTGGTCGCTCTCGCTATCTCTATGATGTCGATCAGATTTTCTTAAAATTACACATCGGAGCCGACTTCGCAATGTGAGTGCCGCATGGCCCTCTAACACATTAGTTACTTGTTCTTGGAAGTTATCAAACTGGAATGGAGTGAGAAAACCTAACGAGCCTAGGTGGAACGCCATCACAGGTGGCACTGATTGCTGAAATAGTAGAGAAGCATATAAAAGTGTACCATCTCCACCTAAACAAACGATAAAATCAATCCGATCAGTCAAATCATCACGGCCGTCTCTGAAAGGAAATTTCGAATAAAGTAATTAAAAAAACAAATTATTTTATATGTATGTACTTGAACGTGACCAGTTTCTCCTTAATATCTTGAAAATGTCTATCTTCCTGTAACAAAGGATCATCTAGAACAGCAGATTCAACCCAAACCACCATATTCTTTTCCTGTAAATAAATCTTACAATTATTATACAATTCTATTATTATATAATAGTTAAATGTACACACTTGGACAAGCCACTGAACTAGTTGCACAAATGGTTGCATTACTGTAGAATCACGAACTTTTTTTATAACGAGAACCGTTAACGGAGGCTTGTACCATGTTAGCCTCTGACTAGCAGGATCTTGAATTTGCCTACAATTTGTAACAAGTAAAACACAAGTCTTAAAGTGTATTGTTAAATAGAAACTAAGCATTTTCACAAACGTTTTGCTCACGCAAAATTGCCTAGTTCGTTAATTTACTTACATCACCATAGCTGAGTTTTTCATAATCCTTCCACATGGTCCAAATTGCTGAAACGGCGAGGGTGCATTCAGACTTCTCGTTCGCCTATTCAAAAATAAAGAAAAATATAAATTTTCTTTTTCACTTTTATTTATCTCTTATATACAGTTACAATAAATTCATATATGCACATACAGATGTGGTTAAAATAATAGCATGCCCCGAGTTTGAAGCGTGTGTGTGTTGTTTTTTGATCTTGTGCGTATTCAAAATAAAACAGTTTCAAGTCTTAAGGTCAACCTTGAATCCCCGTGGTATTTGAACAAATATACTAACATTCACTTACCGTATAGGCCGCGGTAAACACTGTACTCCGGGGCAACGGCGACTCATTTGTCGATGTTCAAGAAACTCTGGGAATTTTAGCAAAAATGATAATAAATGCTAAAAACTATGAGGTGAAACCGAAACCCGGGGCAGAAAAACTTTTTTTTTTTTTATAAGAAATGGCTAAGCAAAATTGTTAAGTGCTCGAAGCTTCACCCAATATACCCGCCACCGAGATAAAAAAGCAATTGCAGCAAAATGTAGGCTCAAGTGCAAGCCATACGAAGAGTATCGCAGGAAAACAATCTCAATGCCAGAAGCCCAAGAAAAGTTATACTCTTAACAAAAAAATATATTTGCAAAAGAATTCAGTTTGCCAAGGCCTATGTCAATAGTTTCGTAATGGAAGGATGAAAGAAAAATTTTGACGGCTTATTTGACGGCTCTAGATCGCCCACCAAGTGCTGAATAGGTGCCTAAGTACCAACGTAAAACCGTGAAACATAGTGACTCCAAAATGATGGAATGCGGTTTTTCTTAAATTCCACATACCCCATATATAATATAAATGATAGATCAACATGTTTCCGTTAATAAACTTCAGGAAACCATGCTGCCTTACACGGAGGAGTAAGTCCTTGTCCTACATCCAGCAACTTTCTTGATCAGATTTTAATAACTTGCCTCCATATCAAGCTCAATTGAAGCTTGTTAGACTTGATTTACTCGATACGAGGAGAAAGTTTTCAAGAATACTTAGAATCCTTATTGGTGAGATTGACTATCCAGAAATATTGAGAAATTCTTGAACCTTAACATTCCATCCGTCAACTTACGTATTAATCGATTTTTTTTTATAATCCACAATCAAACTATTAAATGGTTTGCTGTTATTATACAGGGTGGGCCAAAAATTTCATTTCTATGTCAAAAAATAATAACTCTTTTATTTATAGACATTTTTGAACAATTTTTTTTTTGTTGCAGACATAAGACTTGGGAGATTTTACATGGAGCACTACACGTTCGCACAGCGAACACAAATGATCGCATAATTTTTGGAAAACAATCAGTCAATAATTTATATTCAACGTGCCAGGCGGCAATTTTATGGAGTTCGAAATGCTCCAACAGCTCCCACTACACGTGCAATAATGGCCAAATTTATGCAATATGGGAACGTTGACGATGTGAGGCGTACCGGTAGGCCTCGTTATGGACGATCGACCGAAAACATTCAGGTCGTCAGTGAAAGTTTTGCAGCCTATCCTGAAACATCGACAGCACGACATTCAACACCGTTAGGCATATCGTGTGGCACGATTCGTCGGATTTTGAGAAAAGATCTACACCTATACCCTATCAAGATCCAGTTGATCCAACAACTCAATTCTGGTGACCCAGAAAAACGTTTGGAGTACTGCAGATCTGTCCTTAACATCGCCGAAAATGTCCAAGAATTTTTAGGAAATTTTATGATGAGCGACGAGGCACATTTTCATCTGTGTGGATTTGTAAACAAGCAAAATTGCAGATTTTGGGGCACAAAGAATCCCTAAAATCTCCATCAACGTCCTTACACTCACTTCGTGTTACTGTTTGGTGTGAAATAACCTCGCGTAAAATTGATGGGCCATATTTTTTTGAAAATGATGCGGGTGCAAGCGTTACAGTTAATGGGCATCGCTACAGAACAAAGCTTCAGAACTTCTTTTTTCAACAATGTTGAGCTCATGTGGTTTCAGATAGACGGAAAAATTCTCAAATCGCATTATTTCAAAAAAAGGGTGATGTTGAATGGCCACCGCGGTCGCCTGATCTATCAGCTCTAGAGTTTTTTTTTATAGGGTTACCCGAAGGTAAAGGTTTACATTAGCAAAACACAAACTATAGAGAAGCTGAAACTCAACATTCGAGAAGAAATCCCGCACATTACACCGGCATCACTTCAAAAAGTCATATATCAAATATCTAAGAAAATCCATGTACTTTATTGACTAAATAAATAAATAAATTTAGTATCCTTAGCCTTTAAATATTCTTCTTTTTCCAGAATTTATTCAATAAATATGAAATGTGCTTTTTTTTGGCCGATGTTTCTTACTGCTACTATTTTGACTGCAGGTGTATATATATATATTTATATGTGTGCATATGTACATATATATTTACAGTAAGTATGGATTTAACAGTATATTCAACGATCAATTTAAGGATATAATGGTGATGATATCCGTCAAGACAATGGTTATAAAAAATTAGTTTCTCAAAGATTTTACCCCTTTAAGAAACTAATTCGAGAAACTTGACCACTGAATATACAGCTATGGACAAAAAAATAAATACAGCCCACTCTACCACACAATTCTGTTATTTTCTCCTTTTTTCTCTTTACTGAGGACAACGCTATCTCGTGATAAGTAGGTAGACATCGAGAATAAAATACACCCGAAGAATGAAAGCAGGATCATTTACCGTTATCAAAAATTTCTCTGAAATGTCAGTTTGTGTCCTCTTTTGTCTGGACAAAAAAATAAATACACACATTGGTAGCGAAGTGTATCTGGTAAAAACAAAGTGTTACGAAATTATTTTACTAGAAAGCGGAAGAGGTTTATAATATTGAATACCAGTGAAGTAACGAATAATATTTAATTGTTTTATTAGCGAAATATGGGACGTAACGTGCATTGTTCCGATGACAAAAGGGAGATCATAAAAAAGTTGAAAAGAAATTCGTACCGTTCAATCGCAAAAACGATAGATTGTTCTTTAGGGATGGTACAAAATGCACTTAGAGATAAACCAGCGCGAGAAAATAGAGGACGGCCACGAAAAACAACGCAAAAGCAGGATCGTTTAATTGTGCTGGAATCAAAAAAAGACCTTTTTTTTATCGTCGCGGAAAATTTTGCAGGAGAATAGTTTGCCAATTAGTTCAAGGACTGTCCGAAGACGATTAGTGGAGTATAATCTTCCCTCACGATCACCAAGAAAAGTGCCACTAATCAGTAAAAAAAATAAAAGGCGAAGGATGTTATTTGCTGATCAGCACAAATCATGGTCCGGCGAAGAGGGCACTAAAAAGTGGCGAAATATCCTTTGGAGTGATGAATCCAAGTTTAATTTGTCCGGATCGGATAGTAGACACAATGTGAGACGTCCACCCAATTCTGAACTGCATCCAAAATACACCAAGAAGACGGTCAAACATGGTGGTGGTAGGATTATGGTAT
Organism: Merodon equestris; assembly: GCA_958301585.1. Classification (NCBI taxonomy): domain Eukaryota; kingdom Metazoa; phylum Arthropoda; class Insecta; order Diptera; family Syrphidae; genus Merodon; species Merodon equestris. The sequence continues at coordinate 74,938,588 of OY284416.1, read as the reverse complement.
GGGCATGTTTCTCGTGGTATGGTGTTGGTCCCATACACCTCATTAATACAATTATGACAAAGGAAACATATACTCAAATACTTGAAACTGTAATGCTACCATAATCCGAGCAAGAAATGCCTTTGGTGTGGACGTTTCAACAAGATAACGATCCGAAACACACGGCTAAGCTAACAAAGGAATGGTTTGCTGCGAAAAGGGTTGCTCTTTTGGAGTGGCCTGCTCAATCGCCGGATCTAAATCCAATAGAAAATCTGTGTAAGCAGGTCAAGGATGCAGTTTCTATAAAAAATCCAAAAAACAAAAGCGAACTTTGGCAGGCAGTGCAGTCGGCATGGAATTCTATACCTGTTGAGGAATGTCGGAAGTTGGTTGATTCTATGCCGAGGAGGGTAGAACAAATAACTAAAAATAAAGGTCAAGCGACAAAATACTAACAAATACTAACAAATCCTACCATGACTTGTTTGCTCGTATGAATAAATTTCGTGAAATAATAAATTTGATGAAGTGTATTTATTTTTTTGTCCATATCACGACTTTTTTTACATTTTCAGCCTTTATTCCCATTATAACATGGCAAGATGCTTTAAAAATACATAAATACATTCCTGATTATTGTAGGAATACTTCACAAAAAGAAACTTGCCGCAAACTTTCAAACTTTTGTTAAAATATATCTATCTATCCAATGGCTTCAGTTGTATTTATTTTTTTGTCCATAGCTGTACATACTACCTTAATAAAATGTTCTAAAATAGGAAGCAATAGAGAGATTTTCAATAATTTTATTTTTTTTTTCATTATTTCTCGGTATTCAGTTCCCAGATATTGAATTCCAAAAAGCAACCAAGAATCATTTATGTACACGATCATTTGCCTCATGTATCAATCCTGGCGGACACCACATACATATAATAGGGTTTGATGATATATTCAAGAGAATAAATCTTGAACAGAAATGCTAAGATTGTTAAATATGATAGCAGAGTTTGGGGGTTGTTTCTTATTTTATAGTGATTCATTTGTCAAGCTAGATTTAAAAGTGGTACACTTATCATGATATTTAAGATCGAAAATGCAAGTCAACTATGTACATATATGAGCGTAAGGTGAGAAGTTCTCGTCCTGACACAGAGATGGCATTCCCATCGGCAAAAATGGATGTTTCCTGCGTGTGCACGTGTCATTAGTTCGTATGACAAGTTTCGACTTGTTCTCTCATGAAGTTTATAAGAATTTTCGAAGTGGACATCATGCATGTTTTTCGTTAAAATGAATAAACTTTATATCGTGCGGTCATAAAATGTTTTGCTTTGGATTAATCAACCCTTATGGGAATTCATCCGAGGTTGGAAAAAATGTTACGGGGGGTTTGCTCTTTCGATGTCAACCGTTGAGAAGTGGCAGCTTTTGGCACTCTGAGACTTTCATCTGTCCTCATTGTTGAGATGGCGGTAGATGAATATTTTCACAGCCTTCCAGTCTCTCACTTCCGGGAACGACTACTGATGTTGGAGAAATGCTGGACCAAGTAAGCTGAAGTAAAATGATTTTGTATAGAAAAATAAAATTATTTTTAAACTGAGAATCGCTGTTTTTCATTGATGAACCGAGAACTTCTAGCCTTGTATTTCTTAGAATAAGAATATTTAAAAGGTACGAAGGTAGATATGCCCTCTACTGTAAAGAGAAAGACTGCCAAAATTTGAAAGAAGTTCGATTGGACTCTGTTATCATCCTATATATTTTTCATAAAAAGCTCGATTTTTTCCATCGAAGAACAAACCTATGTAGGTCACTTTCTGATTGACACACATTTACTTCTTTTTCAGTCGCCAATTAAAATCAACACTAAATAGTATTTCTTTTTTCGTACATATATGAGATATAACTTATAAACATGTCAGGGCATTCACTTAAAAATGGCCGACAAAATTCATTGTATAACAGATAAAAATATAAGTACTCGTATTCGATTTATATGAATAGAATTAACCCTTATTATTTTTTTATTCCTTTTGGTTAGTGAAGTATTAACGAGCCATACCCTTTCTTTCGTTCAATCCCTCAAGTTATTCATAAAAGCATTAAGCTATGTTGCAAAGGAAACAATTCATCGTACGATGCTGATCACGTGACTTTTTCATGTTTGCAAATACTCGTACAATTTCAGCAAAACGATATCATTCTGTATTCAGTGCTTAATGAATTTCAGTGTTTTGCAAAATAAGTGATCATATGAGCTCAACCACATAGAAAGGAAACGACCAAAGGTTTCCGCCAAGTTACATCATAGGAACGTAAGAAAAAAAACTGTGCGATGACGTGGTCGTCCACGTAAATCATATAAAAAAGAAAGTATCATTCTGGACACTATAGTAAAAAACTAATTGCCCTACCATCAAACAAATAATCTCGGATACATGAAGCACATACGTCAGTACTGGATATTTTTCAACATCAAGAAGGAACCTGTGCAAAAGTAATGCGAAAAAGAAAAAAGGCAAGGACTTTCTCTTTGTACATAAACGCTGATCTGCCTTTTTTAAAAAAATTGACCTTCATTTTCGGTCACGACGGTCCTTCAAGAGTTTAACGAAAGAACGAAACAAGTTCAAAAGTTCAATGTGAAGTACGAAGGACAGTGAAGCACAGTGGAGGTTGTGCTATAACATAGCTTGGTCCGGAATGGGAAACCTGGTGTATATTGATGGCAGATGTACATATCTCGACATATTATGGGGAAAATCAACGTCCAACATTTTGGAACCTGGCTGGATTTTTCAGCAAGATAACGATCCTAAGCACTTAGCCCGAAAAGTGAAGGAATGGTTGATATACTCTCCAAGACAGTTGATTTCTTTCACACAGAGCCCCTCGTACAACTGATAAATACGGAATTTCATCAGACGCAATAGATTGGCATCATGTGTCAACGATTTTACCGAAAAGCTGGTCATTTAAGCCATGTCGATGGCAAGTTGTAATACTGCCTTTATTAAAATATTATATTCATATTTCATTTGAATGAGTCATTCCTTTTATTCAAGTTATAAGTACAAAAAAAAAAAAAAAAATAATACCTAAATAATCTTTTTGTTCTGATTCTTATAATTTAGCTCTACTACGCCGAACTATTGCATTTATGTGCCTCGTACGATGAATTACTCGTATATAGGCCAATATGTCCAAACTTGAAGCTTGTTATTATTTCTCCTTTAAAACCCTTAAGTTCCAATCCATGATTTCAAACACATCAATAAATTGTTGTTGCTAGTCAGAAACTGAAACATTGCATTGCGATGATTGTCCTTATTCTTTGACCACCAATGTACTGTATAAAGGGTCCGCCATCTAACGTTTTTTTTTTTCAAGTAGTGCTTATTTCGTGAATGGTAACACTTAGCTCATGTCTGATTTGACAGATAATTAGTTTTATCCTTCCGCTGAACGAATATGGTTGTGTATACGCTTAAACAACGCTGGGAAATATTGCGACATTACTTTGAAAATCATGGTAATGTTGCAGAATGTGTGCGAAAATTGCGTACGGATTTTGGAAGAAGAGAAGCATCATTGAGACGAATTTTGCATAAAGACCTTGGTATGACGCCATACAAAGTCCAATTGGTTCAGGAGTTGAAGCCAACTGACCATCCAATGCGTTTTCGCTTCGCTAAGTGGGCCTGCGATCGACTTACAGAAGATGCCGATTTTGCCAAAAAAATCATCTTTTCAGATGAAGCTCATTTTGATCTTGGCGGGTATGTAAACAAGCAAAATTGTCGCATTTGGGGCACAGAAAACCCGCACGCATACATTGAAAAGCCGGTGCACCCAAAACGAGCCACTGTTTGGTGCGGATTTTGGTCCAGAGGCATAATTGGGCCATTTTTCTTCGAAAATGAGCAAGGAGTGGACGTTACAGTCAATGGCGATCGTTATCGGGCCATGTTGAACGAATTTTTGTTCACAAAAATTGAAGAGGAGGATATTGGCAACATTTGGTTTCAACAGGACGGCGCTACGTGCCACACAGCCGAAGCTACACTCGATGTTTTGCGCCCTGTTTTTGAAGATCGCATTATCAGCCGCAGAGCTGATGTCGTTTGGCCACCTCGGAGCTGCGATTTGACACCGTTGGACTATTATTTGTGGGGTGCCGTCAAAGATAAGTGTTACGCCGACAAGCCAGAGACAATTGACGCTTTAAAGGACAATATTCGTGAAGCCATTGGTGAAATACAGCTGCACACAATCGATAATGTGCTTAAAAATTGGACCGATCGTGTAGGCTACTGTATGGCCAGCCGAGGCAGCCATTTGAATGAAATTATTTTCCATTATTAACCGGAAGGATTGTACTTTCAAATAAAAAAAGAAATTTGAGAAAATATTCAGTAGTTTTTTTTATAGCATTTTCAAAAAAAAAAAATTATTTGGCGGACCCTTTACAATGTTCCACGAATGTCATGCATGTCGCAAATAATATTTATATTATAAAATATTCCAATAAGGACATATTACTGTGGTTTTACGTACGTCCGAAAAGTCTACGAGTATACTTTCATACTACTACGGTCTAGGCTGAAAATATTTTTGACAATTTTCCAAAGGTATATAAGCAAGGAACAGGACAAAACAAAGTATATGGTATCATAAAAAAACATTGATGTCTGATATAATAAGACATTATAACTTCCTATTTCCGTAGGATTAAAAGACAATAGAGTAATAAGTCCATTAATTCAATTTGCGCAGCTACAACGCTCTAATTACTCTAATCTAATTACTTAATTACTCTAATTACTCTGATGGATTCCGCTAAAAAACAAAAGTTGGTGCTACTGGGCAGAAGCCCAGATCCACTTCGAACTATAGCTCTATCTGATACACTAAATACATTCAAGTAAATGTATTCCACTGAAATTAAATTTTGCTTTCAAATTATTGTATATTTTGGCAAGTTTCAGAATAATTTCCTCTGGGAAATTATAACTTAAAAAAAAATACTGCAATATTTGTTTATTAAGGGTGTATATTATCTCATAAAAACCACGGATTCACATATTGAAATCAGTTGAATATTTTAGTTGTTTTCACATTTTCATTACTCAACATATTTGACACCAATGAAATTGTTCAATTTATATATTGTACAATATAAATAAAACTTTTTTTTTTAATCAAATGCAAATATATCACAATTTTGTGCTCAAACGCTATATAAGTTGATACGGGCATTACTTTCACTTAAAAAGTAAGGGTCTTTGCTGTATAAGAATTTCACTACCTTACTTTGCAAGTAACTGCATTGAACTACTCGTACGAGTATTATCGAAGAGTATAATTTAAGACAAAATGACTTACCACGTATACTATTCACTCCATTTACATTTCAAGTGCTTGAAAAACTCATATCATTAATATAAAATTAACATTCCTCATTATCAAAACCTAACACACACAATAAAAAAAAACAAAAACTATTAACAATTCATTTGATTCCCATATTCATTGTTTGCTCGCACTTCTTTGAACTTTAACATAGCTACCTACATTGGTTCGTCATAATTTTGATTTCAAGATGCGGTTGGTTTTATTAATTTAATTAATTGAAAAATAAACATTTTCGAAACTGTTATACAAAGATTGCTAATCACTTAACTGCAACAAATCAGCAAGTAGTTCCTATATCTCGAAATGCTATGGCTCACAGTCAAAGATCAAATTACTTTTGTCATACAAATTAAGGTAAATTCGAAAAAACAATAGTTTTGTTTATGAAAGTTTGATGTATTTTTGGTTAAATAAAAAAGCAAAAAATAGTAATTCAAGACAAAATAAAAGGAGAAGAATTTGATCTCACAGTGAAAATGTTTTTTTTTTTTGTAATTTTAAATTCATTTTTATTTACTTATTCCTTAAATTATCTTACTCTAGAAAAAACGACATGAACTAGCTTAAATATCCTAATTATCTTATATATCTTACTGGCCCTATGCGGACACTTTTAAATAAAAAGAACGCCACGAGCATGCGACCCGAGTGGATAGAATCTACTCGCTTCTGCCGGGCCTAGCGCACCTACAATCGTAATGGGTATGCGGGTAGAGAGTCACTTACAGATCCTGTCTGTGAATGTGAATTCACTGATTAGGATCCAGCTAAGAACCGTCCTTTTTTACCTGTTGGAGGACCAAAGCCCCGATGTACTTTTGCTTAGCGAAACAAAGCTAAACCCGAAGAAAAACATTCGGCACAGTTCTCACAAAATAATCCGAAGAGACCGACCCAACGCCACGCAAGGCGGGGGAGTTGCGATCTTCATAAAAAAAAAACAATTTAAAGCATAAAGTCATATATAGCGGTGAAGTGCGGAGGTTCCAGGTGCTAGAGGCCTGTATTGTGTGCATTTCTCTCCGAAATGGAAAGCGAATGTACATTGTATCAGCCTATGTACCTGAAGCAGCTCAACCCAATGTTTTCATTGCAGAGCTCAAGTTCTCTGCGCTTAAACTCGGTAGAAAACGTCTACATCTGGCCGGCGATTTAAACGCCAAACATAGTGATTGGGGAAATAACAGTCTCAACACTAGGGGAAATCTACTAAACCATTGGTGACTTCTGCAGAGCATGGAGTACAGACTCAAGATACTCGTAACAGATAGTCCGTCGTATCCTAGGAGCGGCTCCTATCTGGATCTCATCTGCTTGACGCTCGACTGAGACTGGCTGACACGAACGAATGGTCCACTAACTGTCTACGGACCTTCGTATATGACAGTGACGTGAAATGGCAGAATACGTCCAAACGTACCCCTATGATTACAGTAGAGCGCGTTGACCACACTTTGCCAGTTCCCTGACGAGAACACTCACTTCGAGTGGCGTCTTCCCACCGTCCAATAGGAACCTGTGAAACTACGAGATTGACAGGTACTTCAAACAAATGGACGATATCATTAAACAGACAATGAACAGTACGATACCACGAACATGAACCGAATGGCGACAATCGACGTACTGCACAGACAGAAAAGTAGACTCCCGACAAGACTCAAACTCTTGTACAAGCGGTTTACCGACAGACAAAACTCGTAGGTCAGGACACTGAAGTCATTGATTAAAAATCTCCAACAGTTGATAAAGGAAAATTACAGAATATCTATAAGTTTGTATTGGAACAATCGAATTCGGGCTGTAAAATCGACCAGCGCGAGTATGTTCCCACAAATAAATAAAATATTTCGAAGAAACAATCAGAATGACATTAGGATCTGACCCCAGGAGAAGGTGGCGACAGTGGGAGCTGTATTCCAGGAAGTGTATACGTTAAATGAGACCATTCGCCCAAACTGCGAACTGGAAAACAAAGTCCTACTTCATCACTTCTACCTCCAAAATGATATAGATCATTGGCGATCAGAGAACCTTGGTTTTACCAGGTTCAATTATGCTTTTATGGCAAACAATGCCGTCGCCAATGAATGGACTAACACCCTGTTCATTTCGACGGAGAATATCAAGATGATCTTCGAGTCATTGAAAAGAAAAAAATCCGCGGGAACCGACGGTATATCCAGTGTTGTGCTTAGGCACCTTCCGCCATTGGCTGTAGAGAGGTACACTATCCTGTTCAACAATGCACTGAATAATGCATATTATCCAGTGCACTGGAAAACAGCGGTGTTGCAACCAATCCCCAAGAGGGGTAAACACACCTCTAACCCGGCAAATCTTCGGTCAATAAGTCCCCTTCCGAGTATCAGCAAGGTCTTCGAGAAGGTGGTCCATAGAGCCCTGTCTAAATGTGTTGAGGACAATGAAATCATTCCGGATAACCAATTCGGTTTCAGAGTTGAAAATCAACTTCCAGAAATCAGGATCTATATTGTTCAGAACGCCTTTGTCTAGGGCCTCTCGGGACACTAGAAAAAATTGGCGCAGGTTCTCAGTTTTTGGCCCGGACGGGCTTCTACTGGCAAAACATAGTGTAGTCAGATATCATGGGATCCGGCTAGACCAATATCTGTATTTTGACAAACATATAGATGCTGCTCTGGCGAGGGCCCGGGGAGCTTTAGCTCTCACAAGATGGCTGTTCCATAGCACTTGAAACGAGAGTGAAGGTAATCTGTTACATGGCCTTAGTCAGGCCCATGGTTGCCTAAGGATGTCCCGTCTGGTTCAACGTGAGAGCCAGCTTAATGGAAAGGATTCGGGTGTTTGAGAGACAATGTTTTAGGACTTGTCTCGGGTTACATAGGACGTCCAAATCTGAGTACACGAAATTTTACCCGAACGGTACCGCTAATCCTCCACGTAACCCGCAATTGCGTGGAGCGCCGATTCCCCTACGAACATGATGTCGCGCTCCGTGACCCCGAGTGCCTCAGCTTTAGTAGATCGGTGTAACGCCGAGATCGGGGAGACGTCGTCCGTCAGCATCAACGCTTTTGATGGCTGGAGTTGACTTCGTCAGTGGTACCCTTAATTCATATAGCCTCTTCTAGGCAAAGCCTGCCAAACGCGAGTGGCAGGCTTATATAAACTAGGGTAGGCTATGGTAGGTTAGGTAAGGTTAGGTAGGTTAAGGTTAAGGCTAGGGGGATGGGTAGTTTGAGGTTAGCTAGGCAAAAAAAAAAAAACAAAAAAAAAAATAAATAAAACAAAAAAAAAAAAAAAAAAACTCGTAAACAGAAATAAAGATATACATATATATATTGTATATACATATATGTATGTATGTAATATATATTTTGTATATACATTTCTATATATATATATTTTAATTAAGGTAGGTTAAGCTAGTTTTAGTTAGTATTACGTTTTTATAAAAAATCAAAAATATAAATCGGATGCTAATTTTTTCTAAAAAAAACATTTACTTAGCTGAATTATTTTCTTTTTTAAATTATTTTTAGTCAAGCATTAGGTCGAAAGACATAGTTAAAGCTGTACTGTGTACTGAGTGTCCGTATATGGCCAGTAAGGTATTTTAAGTTTGTTAAGTTATTTAAGCTATTGTAGTTTTAAGCATTTTTGTCATAGCTCTAAGTAAATATTGAATAAGAAAACTAAAAAAAAAAAATAAATGAATAAAAAAAAAAAATTAAACCTATGTCTTTCGTCTTAGAATTTAACAACAATGAAAATGTCCCTCCCAACCAATGTTTCCAAAAAAAGTTGTATTTTTATTTTATACTTTAGTTTTTTTTTTTTAAATTCAACTACATTATTCGACGGTAGGCGGTTGTTTAACATTTGCAATATGGGGCGTCATACTTTAGTTGAGAATCGGAAATTAATAATTGAGCATTACAAACCCAGGAAAAGTCTGAGGCAAATTTCCAAAATTTGCTGTAACTGTGTAAATTATTCAGAGTTCCAAAAAGAAAAAAAGTGTAGTTAATAATCGCAAGAAAGAAGCCATTCGCTAGCTAGAAGAATAGAAGGATTGATTGGAATTCGCTCAAAATTATATTGTACGTAAAAGATTTCTCGTTCTGGAGAGAAGTTCATTTCTCCGATGAGAGCAAATATAATGTTTCTGGATCGGATGAAAAAGTCAACGCTTGGGGAAAACCCAGCGAAGTCTGTGTTGCATATCAGTAAATTTGTTGAAGGAAATATGAACATATTCTAATATTTAAATAAGCAGAAAAACTAATTGCAACAAAGTGCTCAAAATTTGGGATTAAAGCATCATTCCACTTTCATCAAGATAATGATCCTAAACACACGATTAAAGTTATTCGCGACTGACTACTGAACCGCTGTACAAGGCTATAAAACTACCACCACAATTATCTTATCAGACTTAAATATTATAAAGAATTTATGGCAAAAAAACTTGAAGTTGAAATTCGAAGGTATCAAATTTCCAGTCTTGGAGTAATGGAAAACAAATTATCGCCGACTATACCAAACTCGACGAGCCAGTTCCAAATTGCTTACCAAGCAGTCATCAAACAGAAAGGATACCCAACAAAATATTAGAGTAACTGTAACCTGTAACTTAGTAAAGTTTAAGTAATCATGGGCTATTTTGACTGTGAGTCGAAAGTTTGTTTTATTATTGTTATTTCGTTAATCTTTTTTTACTGGAATTAGTCTTGTTTTTGTTATTTTTAATTAAGAGAATTTTTATAAATATGCACTTCTATTTAAGTATTTCATTGGATGGTTTTGAGAAAAAGGATTTGGTTAACGGACGGCCGTTTTATCTTTGAGCCAGTAGAAACGACGCAAAAATGTAAGATAACGATTTAGCATAGATACAATGGCCAATGAAAATTCTCTCGCACTTTTCGTTTTTTGCAAAAATTCTTCTCCAGGCACGTCTATTTTGTGTGGAATTAAGAATTTGACCAAACCACAATAGCGCCTTAACGATGACATTGAGTGAAGTTTAAAACACAACATCCCAACCATCACAACGTAATGTGATTAGAACTCGAAGCAAATGTTGCAAGGAGCTGAACTTTCGCTTGTTTTTATATTTGTCACAGCTGGTTTTGTTTTGGCTGGGAAAATTCAGTGAAGAACGAGACGAGGCTAACCCCAGCAAAAGCTATGCCTTCAACTGAAAAGGTTCCAACACTTTACAACAACAATATTTTTAGCACCTAATGGAGCACAACGCATCCAAACGAAGTACACAACTACCTGCAGCCATAATGCATGATAAGAGCTTTGACATCCGCCATAATTACACTATGTACTAAGATTCTTACTAAGAATCAACTAGCTCTTCATACATTTTCGCGTGATCCTCTGTCTTTCTGTGGAGATCCGGAAGTATCAACTAAGACTACGAAAGCGCGAATGAAACATTTGACGAGGGGTCCATCTTGCGATCACAAACAGCTTTGAAAGGAAAGGAGCCTTTTGACGAGAGGACCATCTTGCGATCATAAAGAACCTTGAAAGGAAACAGCGACAGAAGGGACTAAGGAACTATCATGTGCGCAGTTAACTGAGTACCAAGGAACCAACTGAATGTCGAGTATACTCGCACAGTAATCCCTCAATTTCGAAATCATATGCGATGTCAATATTTGAGATCGGCCTTGTGGAGTTCCAAAAAATTATTTATTTGGCTAAAAGTTCTTTCTTGTATAGAAGCCTTTTAGGAAGTAAGATGTTAGGTAGGGATTACAATCTTTGCAGATCAGGGGGAGGTTTAACTGCATATATTTCTTTTCTTTGCTATCAAATTGTTACAAGGTGCTGTCAAATATTCTCTTAAAGAGACTGACATCATACGCTGAGAAAAAATCAGAGGAATCACTCGACGAGTGACCGATTTTCACTAAAAGACAGCCTTTAGAAAAGGAATGAGATTTCCACGCAACGGTCGACAAATTATATATAGATTTTAAAAAGGCATGTATGACTCTATAAACCGATCAAAAACGTATCACAACCTTATAAGGCTGGGAATCCCACAAAAAATCGGTGAAACTTGTCGCTGAAAGTTGTCATCACTTCTTTTTAATTTGGTGCTAGAATTCGTAATAAGAATTTTTCAGGTAAATGAGCCGGTAGTACCTCTCAATGGAATTAAATCCGTTTTAACTAACGCTGACGATCTGGACCTGCTGGGAGATAGTGAGAAAGAGTTAAGAAAAATGTAGAAAGTCTAATAATAGCAGGAAAAATAGAAAATAGTGATAGTGAATGCAGAGAAAACTAAATATATGGTCACTGACCGACTTGGATCGATCCAAACCTAGCACCTGACTGTACTCGATAAACCAGTATTGACTGCCAAAAACGGCATAAAGATCGAAATAAATAAAATGTCGCATCTTTTTTTTTATAATTGGCCCGTGCACAAGGGGTTATTACTAACCTTAACAGTCAAGACACAGCACGAGCCGAGGTACAGAGGAAGTGAGGGAAATGTGGTACCGGTGCACTTTGGTTTTAAATGTTAGTGGATTGTACGAAACGGGTCTCTAAATTTGACTGTGCGTCCGAAAACAGGCTTGATGGTGAACTGATGAGACGTGTATTGCGGTTAAATTCTTGAAGGGGTGCAATTGGCTGGCTCACTTGAGCATTGTTTGTTAAAATATCGATAAAACAGAGAGAGAGAGAGAGGAGACATTACGTCGATGTTCGAGTGAGTTGATCGATTTCGGGATATTATTGTCGCCTATGAGTTTTATCGCTCGTTTTTGTGTTCTATCTAGCAGGTGCAGAGAGGTCTTCGGAGCACAACACCAGATAAGAGCGTTGTACTCAAGCTCGGGGCGAATGTAGGCCTTGTAAATTGAAACCAGACCAGAGGGGGTGAAATATTTCTTGCATCTTTTGAGAAAACTTAGACATTTCGCAGCGTTCTTGGCTCGAATATGTGATCATTCCAACTAAGACACACATACCAAGGATGGAAAGTCTCATTCAAAGATAATGGCTGATTATTTATGGTTAGCTTGAGTGACATTAGACAGCATTGTGTTTTGGAAGTATTAAATTCTACAGCCTAAGTGCAGGGACATGAGTCCTCGAACAAATATGAAAAGCTAGAAGTACTGTCAACAATGTCAGCGACGGAGTGTATTGGATTAGAAGTAGCAGTTAAGAGATCATTTATAAAAATGAGGAAGAGTGTCGGTGGCAGAACAGAGCCCTGGGAAAAAACCAGCGTTTATTTGGTGAATATCAGACTTGAAACCGTCCAAAACAACTTGAAGTGAACGGCCCGAAAGGTAATTTCGAATCCATAGAAGAAGAGACTCATCGAAGCACGCATTTTCGACAAAAGAGCTTGATGCCAAAATCTGTCAAATGTTTTTGAAATATCGAGCGCAACAACCTGTTGCTGTGGAAACCCTTCTGACAGTCATCAAGAAGTTTTCGCGATTCAAGATATTTCATAAGCTGACGATTTATCAGCGATTCCATGACCTTAGAAAGAAGGGACGTTAGTGCCGGTGTCGCTCTTTTAGGGAAAAATGCTGTTTTTCATCTACACGAACAGACACTAGAATAGTAGGAAAGATGAAAAAGCTTACATAGTGGTTTTGCCGGCGTGAAAGAACATCTCTTCAGAAGTATTGGGGGAATACTATCAGGGCCAACGAAATTGTTTACTATGAGATCCTTAAGTACTCTTGCAACTGTACGAGTGCCAAAGTGCATTGGTCCCATGGAAAATTCTACGCTTTCGAGTACAGGCGGTGGCAAATATGGAACAGAACACCGAAATATGGAAAGTGACAGGAAGACTTGGTGCAGAATGGTCAAGGATGCTCTGAGCTTTCGACCACTTTCCAAATGGTGGATAATAATAACAATAATAATATGAAATAAAAATAAATATCTGTATATCTATATCTATCTAAATCGTCCGCTTAAGCTATTGAATGGTGAGGAAAAGCCATCAGATCACTGCTTCTATTCTTATTCTCAATTGTTTATTCCCATTTCTTGTGAATAATTTTCCTAATTTTATTATGTTCCGATATCCTGGTAGTATCATCAAAATATATTTAAATTTCTATTCTAAGCTGAAATGACGAAACTTATGACAACAGAACTCAGCTCATTAATGAAGTTGCCGGCATAATTCAGAGTCATTACAAATAATACATGCATAGCTTTAAAACATGCCAATAAACAACAAATGACCAAGCGTAATATCTTACATGTATGCACACTTTGAGGTAAATTTTATAAATAGACTTAACATCTTTTTTTACGAATACAATTTTGGTAGATAAAGTAAATTTACGAGTGAACCGGTCTAATTGACAAATAAGATAACAAATATGAAATATACTTTCATTCGATTATAAACTAGTTAAATAGTATGCACAGTGCGAGGGCCAAATCTGCTGCGCACACTATAAGAAATTTATTGTTGTTCGTCGAGTATATTTCACGATCACCAACACCACACTAATTAACTTCATACACAAACGTCGAAATTCAATCCCAAGGTTAAGTAGCATAAACTGCTATTCAAAAGGTAAGTATTATGTATATATCGCTAAAACGCTACTTCAATTTCCCTATTTAGTTTCATTTCTCTTTACATAATGTTTTCTTGAACCACTTGATTTTGATTTGTTTGTACATATGTATGCTAGGAAAATTGGTTCCCTATGTACAATACCTTTTGTAAGCATTTGAATGAATGGTTTGGGTGCATGAATGGTTTTCGAAATCCATATTTAAAATCTGATCTATCGCCTTAAAGCAAATAGATAAAGTATACCCCACAGTGCAAAGCTGTTCATAATTTTTCAATAATTATTTTTATGTTATCTTTAAACAGTGTAGGATAGTAGTAAGACCAAAATAATTTATTTTAAATATAAAACAAAACACCAAATAATATTCGGGAATTAAGACGTCGAAGCAGAATATAAACACAAAAATAAGCTCCAAGTGCATGTAGCACATGCATATTATGTATATAAAAGTATAAATAAAAGCTCATGGTAAGCAAGTTTCACTATAATGTGGAGCAGTCTCAAAAGCAAGTTAAAGTAATGACCCATTAACGTATTGCAACGAATGAACAAATGCATATATGCGGCGCATTACAATTTACAGAACTCCTAGTTGCGATACTAGGTTAGAGAAAGTTGTAGATCTGCACTAGTTTGATGCGCTCACTTTTCAATTAGAGGAGTATACCTTGTAAGGTGTATCACATAGCGTATCACTTAAATTAAGTTTCAGCGAAGTATATTAAAACATTTCAGAACTAATGGTGAGACCGTAAAGAGTGACATTGTTCAACCGAGGCGAATAAATAAGTATACGAGATATGCATCGATTTTAATGGGCACGTTCGACTACTATTAATAACGAAATGAAACTGAAAAGTGTTGTAAAACTTTCAGTTTGAACCTGTTGTTTTTGAGAAGGCTGATGTATATATACATAAGTACACGACGAACAATCTTAAAATGGTTTGAATATGTTATTTAAATTAGCCAAACAACCTTTTGTTTGCAATTTTTTCTCGATATCGGATTGTCATTTCAACACTTTAATTACCGGGTTATATACGGAATGAATAACACACGGCAGCTTAAATACATTATGTCGGCTCATAAATTTAAGTCATTTTAACCTTTTAACTAATGTTATTTATATATGCAATGAATACCACACGGGTTCAAAGCAATTTAGATTCTCTTATGTACATATGTACATATGTATATACATATGACTTTTCACATTTTTAAATACATATTTGCTTATGTAAACGTGCTCACATGAGATGAGAGACTAAAAGCCACCTTTCAAATTAATTTATTATCATGGGAACTAATACGAAATGGAGAGAATAAAACGGTCACGGTATGTAGCACTCGCATGAAAAATAACTTTTGTAACTTTCATTTACAAATGTGCTTCCAATAAATTACAATGAGTTTTTTTTTTTATATAAATAATAATTTATAATCATTGCGAAATGTAACTACTTTTGTTGATAGCTTTAAATAATACGAAATATCTGATAATATACATCAAATGTTCGAGCATTTGTTCATTTCTATTTAAATTATATTTGTAAAAAAGTAAAGTTGTGAAAGTAAAGTAACTTCTGCGTGAACTGCAACCGTCATTTACACGTACATATCTGTGATATACATATGTATTGGGACGTTTAAAAAGTTCTCACAAATTACCAGAATTACGGGTATGTAATTTAGGACATTAACGCATCTATAAGGAAGTACTGGCAAGCTTGAAGTTCAGCGTATGTGATTTCGCCTAAATCTATTGTAAATCACTTTTTTTAACATGTCGAATTTAATGAAAAGATAAGACAACCTGCGGGGAATTTTATTGCAGTATCTTATTATAAAAAAAAAAACAGATGAAGCCGAAAGATTCTTTACGGTAAGCCAAAATTGGTTTCGACGCTTTAAAAATAATCATTTTGATTGTGAAAAAAAAGAACGCTCTAACGCACCCGAAAAAAATTTAAGACGAAGAATTGGAGGCGTTACCTTCACTTAGACTCATGTCAGACACAAACTGAAAGTGAATTATCATTACAAGTAGATAGCATAACAATTTTGGAACATTTGAAAGCATTGGAAATGATTCAGAATCAATGACATTGGGTGTCGTATGAGAACATGCGTACGTTTCTTCCCGTGTGACTGTTCCACAGAAAAAAAAAGAAAGGTTTTTTGCATCATATCTTGGCTGGTGATGAAAAGTGGACACTGTACAATAACTCTATTGTGGGTTCGAAAATTTTGCTCTGCATTTGGTGGGATCAGCATAGTTTATTATGAGCTGCTCAAATCGAACCAGACCATCACGGAGTTCGCCTTCGACCGAAAAAGATGCGTTTGAGTCGAGCACTGAAGGAAAGACGGCCACTGTACGGACAAAGACACGACTATAATCTACTTAGAAACATTGGAATGCGAAGTACTACCCCGTCCGTCGTATTCCCCAGACACCAATAGACATTACACCTTCCGATTATTACTTCTTCTGTTCGATGGCGCTTATTCTGAAATATCGGAAAGCTTTCCCTAGACTTTCCCGTTGAGGAGAAACACATCAAAACAATATTTCAACAATTTGACTTTTGCACGAAACGAACCCCATGTCGTCGGCATTGGAAACTAACACACTGGCTACTGAGCAAGGCGTTCGTCCCACGAGACTAAGTATGTAAATACTAAAAAAAATCATTTGCTACATGTCTCTTGTAATCGAAAATTAAACTATGTACATACAAAATTGTTAGACACCAGGCTGATAAAAGAGAAAGGAGAACCGAGAAAACGTGTGTTTAGTCCGCTATTGCGTTACTAAAACATATGAGCTCTGTCAACTATCCCGTCGCAGATGAGCCGTTTGTTCCTGGCGCCTCGGTGTGGGTGGTAAATTAACGGGATACTATCTCTTGCACTAACCTTAGGGAATCAATATGGATTAATGATTCTGGGTAAATTAAGCCTGATAAGAGCGTGCACCCATAGTAGTACCCCGGAGATCAGGTTATTGTCGCTAGTCATAGTCCTTACAATGTGCTTTTGAGTCATTTTAACAAGAAAATTGTGAAACAGCTTCCTTGTCATAGGAGAGACTTTACTAGCTCCAACAAGACAAGCATTTACATATCTATTGAAATATAGATACTGAACAAGCCAGATACCAAGACCGCGTTTTTTGCCACTGATGGTTGTCCGTGTTGCCCAATGATCACGAATTTCCTTCAGTTTTTTCTGGTATCCCTATACAACGGAGTCCTAAACAATATCATTGCCGACTTTGGAAGTTAATTTTTAACTTCAATACATCGTAATTTTTCTTATAATGATTGAAGTCACATTGCAGCATTGAGCATGATGAGCTCAATTTAGGGCATGATCTGTATGCTTCTAAATTATCTGTATACATTATTGAGTGGCTTAAAAATCTGAGAGTTAACCGCTCCCTCTTGTAAACCGTTTTTAATATCAAAGACCCTACTCGTAACATTGTCACATTTAACAATAAACTTCTTGCAGTGATTAAACATAGATTATTAATAACGAAAGATGTTTAACTAAATTATATATTTATATAATGAAGAAAACCTGCACTAATATAGAAACAACATCGGAAAATTTCATAAATCATAAATTTGATTGCAACAGAAGATAACAAAGTTCACTGTTCACTCCTAATCAAAATAGGTGCTAAATCGTTTAACAAATTTGAACAACGCCGTTGTCTTGATAATGAAAGTAAATATAAATAAAACTTTTGGTTTTGTTAGTTTTTATTTTGATATCACTTAGTGTTAGTTTGTACCATACTCCAATAGCTCTTATTTGTTATTTACCTATATTACTCGTAAAATCGGTAGGATTTACTTATTGTAATTTGTGAACTAACTTCTTTCTTTAGTAAAAATAAATAATTTTTATTGACCCTGTTTTCGTTTATTCAATGTTAATACTCATACACTTAGAAAACTTAATTTTGAATTTTTGTATTAATAGAATTTATTTTCTTTCTTAATAAATTTGATAATAATAAATAAATTGCATTCTACGTTAAATCTTTTTTAATTTTTGGTACAAAAAAAAAACATATTGTCACCTGGGATACGAATATGAGACTGGCAGACTGATGATATTGGACTGATATACTGTTTATCTTATTATCTTTTATGATGATACTTAATAATGAGAAGTGCCGCTTTGTTTTTCCTTTTTTTTTGTATTATAATGGTCCTGTTAGTACTAGCATCTATAGACAGAATATGGGCAGCAGCAAAGTCTTACAAAAATAACTATTATGGCCATAAGTTGTGTACCTTATTTTACGTAGACTTTGTCGCATTGTACGAGGGATGAACCAAAAGTTATGATAAGCAAAATAAAACAGGGTGATTATAGTTAAAAGATGATTTGTTTTTCTACATAGCCTTCTACCAAGTCAATACATTTATTCCATCTTTTTTCGAAACCCTTAGAAAAAACATCTTGACCTTCCCAAAACGGCTCAACAGTGGTCATCGCTGTCGTTTTCAAATTTCTTGTCTCGGATGTGATCCCCGAGCCGAGAAAAGAGGTAAAAGTCACACGGAACTTAGTCTGGCGAATAGGGTGGGTGTTCGAGCAGTTCGAATCCTGTTTCTTAAATGACAGCCATCCAAACTGCGTTTTTCTTTTGAGACGGTGTGTTTTCTTGGTGAAACAGCACTCCAGCTCGCAGTTCCCCACGTCTTTTCTCTTTAATGCCTTCCCGCAATCCTTCCTTCAGCGTTCCAAAAAACAGACACCAGAACATTATCCGCCAAACTTTACACTTTCAATTTCTTTAGCATCGGTGAGGAGGCTCGCCTCCCAGCAATCGATTGGTTGTTTTCAGGCTAAAAATGAATGATCCAGATTTCACCCATAGTCAGGAAACGTAACAAAGACATTCCCTGACCTGTTTGGAATTTTTCGAGATTCACCATGGAAATGTCGATCCGGTTTTTCTTTTGCCTTTCATATGCCATTCGTTCGCAAGAATTCTTTACACGCTGCCATACGATATCCCTGTGGCCTTAACTTTATGTCTGATCGTTACTCTTCGATAGGCCAACATAACATTATATTAATCTTCAGGGGATGTTCTGCCCAGCTTAAACTCATTGGCCTAGCGTGCTAATATAGAATATGGAGGAGTAAAGTCTTCCAATGTTTTCCCCAAGCCGCTATATATGTCTTTGGTAGACAGTTTTTGAAACAGAATCGTGGTCTATTAATATGATTTTTTACGCTAAACTAATGGTTATATACCCAGAAAAATTTATTTTTTGACGTTTATGCGGACTGAAATGAACCGATTCAATGCTTTTGGATCACCTCTCATATTGACGGGGGAGGTTTGGCATAACGTTATATTTGTATGATGTATTATATTTGTTTAAAGAAATGAGATGTTTCATAAAATATAATTTCGAGTAATTTGATAAACATAATACATTGGGATTATATTTAGAATGAGATATGCACACAGAACCCATTTTTTTATCAATTTATAAAAAAATGTTTTATATTTAAAAATATACAAATAAAAAATAATAGAATTAAAAAAAAATAAGAACAACAGTTACAAGCCCATATCTGGTCGTCAAAGAAAATATGACCAACTTCTGGAGAAGCGCGTCGTCAGAAATATTACGGCAGGCCCGAAAACACGTTCACCTGTTATTTTCGGCAATTTAAAAACAACTAAAGGAATAGATGTGTGTGCTCAGACAATTAGAAACATGACTAATAGAAACGGATAGTAATCGAGTAAGCTGAAAGAAACTATTGATTCGAAAAGCAAACAAGTGGTCAGATTTGAATAAGCTACTGAGCATATGGAGGAGGATAATTAAATCGCGACAGTAAATTTAATACCTTTGGTGTCGCATAATGTGAGAAAACTAAAGTGTGAAATGAACTAAAAAAGTCCAACACCATAATGATATGGGAATGTGTAGCTTGTTCAGGCGTTGGTTATCTAGTTTTAATAAATTGCAGTGAAACTCTGCATTCCAAAAAGGGACAATTTTGTTTTCCTACAAGGAAGGCCATGATCCAAAGCTTAAGTCATTATTAGTAAGAGAATGTTTACGGTATAAAGTTTTTATTGTATTTATTTTTTTTTTTTACATTTAAGGTTTTAATGTATTTTCCTTCAAAGAATAACATCTTCATTGTGCATTCTTACTCATTTTAATATAATATAATTATGCAGTAGAAAGATATAGTTAGCTTAAATATCAAATTTCTGTAAATTGCGCGATAACTCACCAATTGCAAAATTTTGACGTAAAATAAATATCTATCTATCTATCTATAAAGTTCAGATGTTCGGACATCCCCCACAATTATTAGACCTGAATCCAATGTGGGATCATGTGGAAAAAAAATCGCAGTCCGCGATATCTAAGAAAAGTGACCTGAAGACCATCTTGCTCGAGTTAAAGTTGTTAAAGTTCTTTGAGTGTTTTTTTAAATTGTTGTATAACAATAACTATGAACTGTATGGAGTCACGTTTTTTTTTTTTTTGGTTTAGGGAACTGAAGTTTTTTTTTTTTAATCCTTGCTGTCTGTGCCTATGTTCACTACGAGTACTGTTCACATATTTTATTTTTTGCTGATTATCGAATACCATTTTTTCTTATTTTTTCTGGTAACGGAAACTTTTTGGGCACCGACACCTTAATGAATGAAGGCTAAACACTCCACACAATAATTTCTTACTGATGGAGACAGATCTACCTACAGTGTTTGAAGCTAGAGTATCCGATGCTCTAGATTCTATATGTATTCGTAGATATGTTTTATGTATTTGTGCTAACGTACTAGTTGTAATTGATTCAGATTATTGGCTTTTATATATAATACTTGGAAAAGTATAAATGTGATTTTAAAATTTATTTATTCACAATAAAAAATAACATGCTTTTACCATGAAACAATGAATAGC
The DNA here is from genome assembly GCA_958301585.1 of Merodon equestris. Classification (NCBI taxonomy): domain Eukaryota; kingdom Metazoa; phylum Arthropoda; class Insecta; order Diptera; family Syrphidae; genus Merodon; species Merodon equestris. Next base: position 74,917,623 of record OY284416.1, on the reverse strand, counting down.
CAGACTTTGATGAACACACTGTTCGTACGAGATTTGTTAAAAAATAAGGTGACTTTTTGAATTTCGCAAATTCGCGGCCCGACAATGTAATACTGTTTGAAATATTATTATTCGTTAAAAAATTATTTATTTTTCTAAAGTATTTCCCTTGACTTCAGCACACGTATTCCAACGTTTCTCCAAAATCAATATTCATTCCCAGAAGTAAGAATCTGGAAAGCTGTGAAAATATTCATCTACGGCCCTCTCCGCCGTTTGTTTTTAACAAACATCTATACTAAATTTCACGTGAAAAATATAATCAGGTGCTTCAACGTACTCAAAATGTTAACTGTGGCATTTGGCAGGTCTGCTCTGAGCAGGAAAGTGGTGGTACAAGTTATTCAGAGAAGGCCAAGAAAATGTTAATAACGATGGCCGTCCTGGACCCCCCAGCAAGTCAACAATGGATGAAAATTGAAGCACTATATATTATGAAATTGCTAAATTTTGACTAAATTTTAAATTCGCATGAACATCACTCAGGAACTGTTAAGTGACGATCCAGTTGGGCTGAAAAGGGTCATCACGGATGATGAAACATAAGTACGAGGCTGGTCCGATGAGTACTCAGTCTCACCACCAGATGGCGCCAGTATCGCAAGAGCAACTTACTATCGTGTAGGTAGTACATTCTAGTAGACGGCTACTGTCGAAATTTCAGCCGGATCGGATTCGTAGTTTTGTTTTGACCGCGTGTAGAAGCGGGAGTGTCCGCGGATTTTAGAAAAATGGAAAAAGAGTCGGTGATTCGATTCTTGTTTTTGGAAGGGAAATCGCGCAGCGAAATCGAAGACCGTTTGGATGCTGTGTACGGTGACTCTTCTCCTACGATGGCGACCATAAAAAATTGGTTTAACGAGTTTCATAGTGGAAACACAATCTGGCTTTGGCGCGTGCCGACTTTTGACAGGCTTTGCACTGCTTTGCACCGACTTACGATCTCTTACGATAAAATGTGTCAAAACGCCGGCAACCCGCAATTTGCATTCACAATGTGGCTTTGACACAGGAGCGCGTAGAGAACTTAGGAATATGACAACACTAAGTTCGGTTTCCTCAAAATCTTTACGTATGATTTCAGTGCAAAAGAAGTGTAGACTGGTGTTATTATTATTTATATGATTTAATTGAAACATAAAAAATCAGCTCAAATAAAGGTCGACGAATATGAAAAAAGAAAAGAATTTATTACTCTAACCTCCATCATGATTAGTTTGTATCGAAAAGTCCAATAATAAGCTATGGAAATATATGCATATTGAAACGAACAGCTCGGATCACAATACGTTACTCGCTTTTGCTAAAATCAAACAAGTCAAAGACAATTCATCTGTCAAACGCAGGTCTGAGTAGAGAGTAGCTCTACTCTGGCGCTTTGCTTAACTTTACGATATTTACGATATGAGGTCGAGCAAAAGCCTGAGGTAACATTGTAGGAAGCTCCATAAGATTTCGTTGTTTCTACTCATGCTGTCAAAGTCGGCACGCGGCAAAGCCAGATTGTGTTTCCACTATCAACGTGGTCGCACGTCGGTTTTTAATGAGCCACGTCCAGGTGCCCCGAAAACGGCTACCACGGAGGATAACGTGACAAAAATCTACGATCTCGTATTGGCAGACCGCCGATTGAAGGTGCGCGAGATAGCTGAGGCAGTAGGCATTTCAAAAGATCGCGTGGGTCATATCCTGTATGAAATTGTGGGCATGAGAAAGCTGTCGGCGCGATGGGTGCCGCGTTTGCTCACTCCGGACAACAAGCGCAACCGTGAGACCACTTCAGAGCAGTGTTTGACGCTGTTTAAGCGCAATCCGAAGGAGTTTCTGCGTCGTTTCGTGACCGTCGACGAAACATGGATCCACTGGTACACACCAGAGACCAAGGAACAGTCGAAACAGTCGACTTCACCCGGCGAATTGGGCCGATTCGACGCCGAATTGAAGAAAAAACGGGCCCACTTGGCTAAGAAAAAAGTGCTCTTCCACCATGGTAACGCACCGGCTCACACCTCCGCCCGCGCCACGACCAAATTGATTGAATTGGGCTACGAACTGCTGCCCCATCCACCGTATTCTCCAGATTTGGCCCCGTGCGACTTCTTTTTGTTTCCAAACTTGAAAAACTCACTCGCCGGGCAGAAATTTCAGTCGAATGAGGAGGTCATCGCCGCCACGGAGGCCTACTTTGCAGACCTCGAGAAAACGTATTTTTCAGACGGGTTTAAGAAGTTAGAGCATCGCTGGATCAAGTGTATCGAGCTAAAAGAAGACTATATTGAAAAATAAATCGCCATTTCTCCAAAATTTTTGTTTTTCTTTTGTAGGCTAAGTACTTATCGGACCACCCAATCATCCTAATGGAAGCGTCCAGAAGAGCTAAGATTGAAAAAGCAGGCCAAGATCGGGCAATTGTGCTGCTGTTTTCTTCAATTGCAATGGCATGGTTCATCATAAGTTCTTGCCGAATGTTCAAGTTATGCGCCGTTTGCGTATAGCTATACGACTTCTTCTCTTCGCAAAACTGAAAAGATCCATTAGAGATCACAGATTTGCCACGATTGAGGAGATAAAGACCGCATCGCATCATATCTGATTACTTTGAAGGGGACAAAAAATTAATGAATAGATAAATATTTTTCGAGAAAAATAAAGTCAACTTATTTTTCAAACAAATCTCTTATGTATCCAGTGTTGAATAAAGTATAAGGGTTTAATTTAGCTTGAATTACGAGCTTGGAATCGGTATGTTAATTTAAGTTTAGATAATTCAGTTTTAAGAATTTTTTTTATTTAAAAACTAGAAATATAAAAAAAAAGTAAACAGTCATCAAACTAAGCATAATTTACACATTTTTCTTCAATAACGCAGCTTTACAAACGGCAAATGTTAGCCGGACATTATTCCTTTTTATTGGGGTTATCTATTTGGGTTTGAATTTTCTTTTTCTCGTAAATTGCTTAGGAGTAAATAAAAACATTTAATTAGAGAGATAAACAAACATACTCGTATATCATACTTTTATTTCTTGATATCTTTTCAATTGTTTACCTTTGCTTGTTTACAAATTAATTAAATATATTCTACAACAGACTTTAAGCTACAATTATTTGTGCTTTTATTTATCATGAAGGCGATGCAATCAACAATTAGTATAGACTTCCTTATATGTATGTGTGTATGTGGCATGTTTGATTATCATAACTATCTGTTTTTACTCGTTTTGTGAAAGTCATGCACTCTACAATGACCAGGTATACTTAAATCACAGATCGAAAATAAGTGAGATTACGGATTCTAAATATAACAATTTTAGCAAACAGATAACGTTCTTACCACCATTCTCTCATAGCTTCTACGTCAGCGGAGTCCGCACTTTTGGCTACATTAGATGTTGAAGGTAGTGCAATACCATTCAGTATTTGTTGCGACATTTTCTATTAAATATACATATGTCCGCGTATGGTCATTTGAGTTTAACTTCTATTGTTGCCTTTGTCTTTCCTATGAATCTCGTCTAACACAAATTAAATTGTATTACGATATCTTTCCACTAGCCAAAAACCACTTTCGAGCACTAAACAATAGATATATTATATATATACTGATAAATCACTATCACTAAGAAACTATAGCAATTAATCACAAATCGATATTTTCCCTTTCAAGAACAAGTGCAACAATTAGAAATAATGTGTTTGAGTGCTCTCAAACGGGAATAAGAAAGCTTTATACTTCATAGTCTTGAATAAATGAACAACTAATGTTCGTACACCTCGACTCAAAAAAACTTCGCACTCGATCGTACGACCTGCAAACAATTAGTCAGTGATTTGACATTTAGCGGATGACATTTGAAATGCAAGAATGAATGTGGACCCTATATAAGAAGTTTACACTAATATCCAGCAGAGTCGTATATTTATACCAAATACATTCAACTTAATAATAAGTATTGTCCAGGTGTCACCACACATCGTTTAATTCGGATAAACTTCAAATGCACGCATTTTACTAGCAGATGGCAGCACACTTTATTAAGAGAAAAGTGAAAATACTTTTATTAAGTTACACTTCATTAGGAACACATTACACAAGGGTGCTATTAGATAGAGACCAACGAGACATATTACTTTAGACGCTGATTCACTTCAAAAACCATTCCGTTGTAGTTTGAAACGCAATGCCTTTCAAACCACATTTGCTCACCAGTGGCGCTGTAAGCGTTAACTTCGTGTTTACAGTTACTGTATAAAGTCCGCGTACAAAATAAAATCTATCTTATATCTATAAATTTCTGGTGTCTGTCTGTTCGCGCTAATCTCCGAAACGGCTGCACCGGTTGCAATGAAATTTTGCAGACACAATGAGGGGGATGTCGGGCAAGCTATAGGCTACTTCTGCTGACGTTAATTGTTTAAAACAATTGAAATTGATCATAACGATTGAACAATGAAACAATGAGAAACAGCGTGCAGCAATAAATTCGAGTTTTGCCAACACGAATTTACTTTATCGACCACGTTAACGTTCCCCTTCGCTCTTGCCCGGGCGCCTTGTCGGGGCGGAAGAGCTTAAGAGGTCAATGACCTCAAACTAAGACCCTGAGAACTGAGTTTTACATGGATGAATGGACAACCAAATGGATGGTAATATTCCAGGTGGCGCCCGCAATAGCGGAAATCCACCCGCGATCTCCCTGATCGCGACCGGGGCAAGAATTCTGGCGCACCACTCATTCTCGACTCTCCGGCAGCACTGAACGACACCGACTCCTGCGGCTCATTGTCCGACCACCTGATTGGACTGAGCATGAGTGGTGCAACGAACAGAGGCGACACCGATGATGGCGCGGCACGGGGAACCGCTAAGATTGGACGAGCCCCAGAATTGGGACGTACTGTAAATTGCACTGCTAAGTGCCAAAAAAGAAGGGGAAAGAGGCGTGCCCGAAAATCGTGCAAAGAGGCTAGCACAGCCGAAGGCACGAAGGTTGAAGGCGAACCTCTAGGAAAAGCACTCAAGAGGATTAGATTGCCGGAAGTATCCCCTACCGAAATCCATCCGACCTTCTCATCCGCAGCTCCCGCAAATCTTGGCGGCGCGCAGCGCAAAAATAGTCTTTGGTACAACTCGCATTGGAGTGAAAGTTTACTTGCGCGAGAATTATCCTACGAACCCTGCCTCATGGATATGCCTTCTGACGCAATGACACCTGCCATCCTACTACGCTGTCATTTCACAGTCACATTTCCATGGCGTCAGGACTGGCTTTGGCCAGACACTGAACCTGGAATGGAATGTCTTCGCATTTTTACTGATGGCTCCAGGACTGGACAGGGATCCGGGGCTGGAGTTTTCTTTGGGTGCGATAACATTCGACTGCACTTCTCGTTAGGGAAATATGCGTCTGCCTTTCAATCGGAAATTTACGCCATCCTAATGGCCATGCAGTATGTTGTGAAACACACGTGGAAGAAAAAAAGCATATGCGTTTTCAGTGACAGACAAGTTGCACTCAAAACTGTGTCCCACTCTCTATCCAACTCCAAATTAGTGCATGAACTCAAGACCTTTTTGAACAAAGTGGGAAGACTTGTAACGAGATCTCCGATGAATTCACTAGAAGGGGTTCAGAGGGGTGTTTCTCAGGACCTGAACCCGCCTGCATCCACGGCCAAATCTGACATCAATGACTGGGTCTTTAACGTACACAGTCGTAGATGGAGGGAATATCCAGGATGCAGGATGACTAAGCGCGTACGCCCTGATGTCTGCAAGAAGTCCGCAACATTTTTCTTATCCTTAAGGAGAAATGATTGCAGAAGGGTAACGGGCGTCATTACGGGCCATTACACTTTCTCCTAGCATCTCTACGTGATTGGCATTAGTGAGACGCCTACCTGTGCTGCATGTTGCGAGGAGGATGATACAGTAGAACACTTTCTTTGCGACTGTCCCGCCTTCGCTCGCGCACGGTGGCGCACCCTTGGGGCCGACGTGGTGGGTGCCGAATCTCTTAGCTCTACATCACTGAAGCCCCTCCTAACTTTTCGCCGGACAACGGGGAAAATACAATAAAGACAAGGTGTCTGTCTGGTAGTACAATGAACCAGTATTTGTGTCTGAGTGCTCCAACAGATAGTAGAAGCCTCCAAAAAAAAAAAAAAAAAAAAAAAAAAAAATCCCTCCATAGTAAGATCGATTAGTTTTAGAAACATAGACATCATCTATACGCTGTTTGGCGAGACAGGGGCCACAAAAAGCATGATATATACGCTGGATGAGCGTAACTTTAAGATCCTTGTTAAATTGATTGGTCCACTCCTCTCCAAAGTAGGACATCGAAGCATGTATGTGTGGCTTCTCAACCTATTCAATTTATTACAGATCTTGAGACACTTTTTCCACACCTTCAATTGCCTTAGGAAGAAAGTTATTATTTCTTGGGCGGAGACCTTAAAATCAAACATGTTACATAGGGACATGCCACTGGCAACCAACTGTTCAACTAGTGGTGTCAAAATACGATCGAATAGAGACTTGAACTGTACACGATGGATATCCCATCCTTTTCAAGAACCACCTCTTTCTCTTCGATATAGCAAGACACAGTACTTGAACTGACTAGTACAAACCGCTGCCAGTACGACAGTGGCCATTACCGGTTCGCCACAATAATTCGAATGCCCAACGAACTTTCGCAACTGGAATAGTACGAACCAGTAAATACTTTCGACAATACGTCTCTTAAATACCAACGGACAACCAATTTGGTTTTAAAGCGAGGCATGATACTATTCACGCTGCGTCAAAACTACAAAACTAGTTTCCGACATTCAGTGGAATAAGACAAAAGAAGATCATGTACGGATGCTTGTACGGTCGACTTTGAAAAGGAATGTGACACAGTGCGGTTTGGAGGTTTGTTCTACAAGCTCACCAGGTTAAGAATGCCAAATAACTTTCCATACATGATTTACGAAAGGAATATGCAAAAGAAGTTTGTTGTTTAGCGTGATAACGTTGCTTCGAACATGATATTTAATATTAAAAACGTTTTAAAACAGTGACCGATTAACTCTCCAATACTGTTCAATATCTACACAAGTTATAAGTTTTATCAGATGTCAATACAGATATTTATTAACGTACAGATCAGGTCCAAAAATGTAGGTCATCAATACAATGCTACATATAGTGTGACTTCGATCATATTAAGAGATATTGCGATGACTGGAAGTTAAAAAGTAACTTCCAAAAGTTGGAAACGATACTGTTTAGGATTCCGTTGTCTCAAGGGACACCAGAAAAAAACTGGATGGCAACTTGGAGAGCTCTGAGAAACGCGGTTAGATATCTTGTTATATGGATTGACCTGATTCTATATTTAAATAAACATATACGACCTTGTCTAATTGGAGAAGTATGACAAGGCATCAGTTTCACAGCAGTCAACTTGACCGCGAGGTAAAAATCCTATGCTACGTAGTCCTAAAAAAAACATAATCGCCTGTGCTTTTCCAGTGAAAAAGATTCGTGTGCTCGAGAGACAATGCCTTAGGATATCTGTCTTAGGATGAACAGAACGCCAGAGTCCCATTTTATTAAGAATCCAGAAATTCCTAGGTATGATCAGCGGCAATAACCTGATCCCCCTGGTCTTACGACCACAATTAGAGATACCGCGAGAGCACTTAAATCGGGTTTTATTCCCCCAGAAACATTTCTTCCGAAAAGTTAATGTAAAATAGAGAATAAACGATTCATCCGTGACGGGGACATTGACAGTGCTCATGAGCTCATTGGTTTTAGTACCGCAATGGCGGACTGGGATCTCGCCGATGTTACTAAACAAGTAGCCGAATGTTTGTGGTTGTCAGGTGAAAATGCTCACTAGAACGGTGCGATACTCCGGTAAGATCCTCCTTGCTCCTTATTTCGCATCTGCTTCTAATCTAATACACTTCTTCGCTACTGTCATTTAAGCTAACCATCAATAATCGTCCATTATCCTTGAATGGTGCTTGTGTCGATGAAACCGAAAGACTTTCCATTCATAGTGGATGTGTTAATAAAACTCTTGATTGGAATGACCACATATTCGAGGTCGCCGAAATGTCTAGGTTTCCTCAAACGATGCAGGAAATATTTCACTCCCTGTGATCTGGCTTCAATTTACAAGGTCTACATTTGCCGTAAGCTTGAGTATAACGCTCATATCTAATCTGGTGCTCCCAGGACCTATCTGCACCTGTTAGATAGAATACAAAAGCGAGCGATAAAATTCATAAGAGACTGCAATATCGCGAAGTTGATCGACTCACTCGAACATCGACGCAATGTCTCCTATCTGTCTCAGTTTTATCGATATTTTAACAAATAAATTTAACAAATAATGCTCAAGTGAGCTAGCCATTTCCATTCCTCCCCTTTAGGAATTTAACCGCAATACACGTCTCGCGCGGAATGCTCATCAGTTTAACCTCAATCCTGTCTTCTGACGCACACACGAATATGGAATGCTCTTCCCAGCACCACTTTCCCCATTCATTATAATCCACAAGCACTTAAAACCTTCCTCTACACCTTCGGCCCGTGCTGTATCTTAAATTCTTGGGTAGTCATAAGGGGTGCACGCGTTCATTATAAAAATAAAAAATAAGTTAGATTAGGATTAGCTAGGGTGAGGCTGGTTGCGACATCAGGCTTGATCCTAAGAAGCCTGTTAGTTTTGTAAGGGGGTGACCACTCTGAACGAAACACACGGGTGCTAGCCACCAGAATCAAGCAGTTTAGGGTAGGTTAAGCAATGAATCTAAGTTTTTTTTTATTAAAGATTTCCTAAAACGCCATTTTGAACATGTAGTTATGTATATGAAAATGCATTAGTGACTAAGAAATATAGTTAGACTTAAAGTACCCGTACGGGGCCAGTAAGCCATATTAATTAAAAAAAAAAAAAACAACTCAAAAAAGGAAAAAGATGGGCATGTAGTGTGCCATGCTTGAGCTTCCTTGATTGATGATGAAATGAGGACAAACATAATTTCAACTCTTAAATATTTCACTCTATAATATATAGAGTATGTACAATAATATATATGATCGTATACGAGTATAAGTATGTATTTATGTATACAGAATGTGTTTTTTTAGAAATTTGGTTTTTAAACTAGCAACAGTATTTCTGCAGCTTCTCAATTTGACAGTTAAAAGTTGATTTCTAAGTAGTACGTTTTTCCATTTTAAGATGAATAGCTAAACGCCAGAACATCGCATGCAAATTGTGCAAACTTATTTTGAAAACCATGGTATCGGTTCACCAAATTTATCGTGCGCTACGTCCACGGTCGACATAATCATCCATCTGAGCAAGCGGAACACGATGAGTCGTTTTACACCACGTACAATCTAGTGGATAATACGCATCCCCAAAGACGACAAGAGTTGAATCCGCGTGACCATTATACGCGTCCTAGGTTTATTCTCCGATGAGGCCTATTTTTGGTTAAAACAAGCAAAATAACCGAATTTGGAGTGGAGAAAGCCCAGAAGCCTTAAAATTCACTGCTTTATAGGCTGGTGGAATCATCAGCTCATCCTTTTTTAAGGACTAAGCCGGCCAGAATGTTATCGTCAATGAAGAGCGCTATAAAAACATAGTGTCTGACTTCTTCGTTCCTCGGTCGAATAGCATTGACGTGACAAAAAGATGGCGCAACATGCCTCACGGCGTCCGCCACCATAATTTTATTGCGGGAAATATTTGCTGAGTGCATGAACTGGTCTCCATGATCCTATGATCTCTCACCTTTAGATTACTTTTTTTGGGAGTATGTAAAGTCACTAGTCTATGTCGATAAACCAAAGACATTGGATGATTTGGAAGTCAACATTCGCCGTTATACGGTGCCAGTTGCTCCATGAAGTTGCCAAAAATTGTACTTCACGATTGCGCTTCATTCACGCTACCCATGGGCGCATATGCCCGATATTTAAACAATATGAAAACAAAAACGGCATAATATTATCGTATAAATAAGGCTAATATCATATCGTTATATTCAAGTGTTTTATTTAATAAGGAATTTGTTGCATTTACCGAGTAATATTGCTGCTATCAAGTTGTGTCAAGATGCTGTCGAATATTCTCATAAAGAAACTGACATAATACGTTAAGAAAATAATCGGAGGCTACCAGTGGCTTTAGGAGGAACCACTGATTCAAGAGTGATCAGATTTTCACCACACAGCAACTTAAAAAAAGAAAAGGAAGTTCCACGAAACGTTGCACCAACTATTCGTAAATTTTAAAATGGCGTATGACATTACCTATATAAACCGATCGAAAATGTATTATGTTATATAAGATTGGTAGTCCCGAAAAAGTTGGTGGTTAGTTAGAGTAGGAAACGAGTTATCCGAAGCATGCGATATACGAACATATAGGATTAAAACAAGGAGACGCCCTGTTAACATTTGTTTTTAGTTTGATGTTCGAATATGTAACGAGATCCTTTCAGGAAAATGAGGCGATGACCCTTAATAGTATCACACCGCTTTTGCCTAAGCTGACGATCTGGACTTGCTAGAAGATAGTGAGAAAACAGTTAAGAGAAATGTAGTAAGTCTAATAATGGCAGGAAAGGAAATAGGCTTAGAAGTAAATGAAGGGAAAATTAAATATATGAAACCTAGCACATGGATATACTCGATAAATACTTTGAGAAAGGGGACGAGTTCAAAAATCTGTGTACCATAAGGGCTGCCAAAGGCCGAAATAAATAAAAGCATAAGAGTGGCCCATACTTATTCGCGATGAAGGAAATCGTATCGCAAAATGTATCGCAATGTCAAAATCCATATTATTAAAACCATAATAGTGCCAGTGCCACTTTGCGGATGTGAATCACTAAAAAGGTCGCTTTATGGTCGCTAACTCAAAAGCATAAAATTAGATTTCAGAAAAGGAAGTCTATGGTGGACGAGACAATGAAACAGGCGAAAGGATAAAACTACACAATAAAGAACTCGAGGAACTCTATTCTATTTAATAATATAATAAATAATAATATAATACACATAATACAATAAATAATAATATTCTATAGAATTCTATATAGACTATGATGGACAGGATATGTAGTGTGAATTGGCACTGGACGAACAGTCAAAACGAACAATGAGTGAACAACCCGTAGGAGAAAGACCACCACGAAGGCTATGCCGTAGATAGGAGGCAATATAAGTTTGGACTTAGAAGAGAAGATAGAAACATGTAAGGAACACATTCATGACAGGGAGGCATGCCGAAAGGTTCTGAACTTTCAAGTTTCAAAATGCCGGTTATAATAATAAAAATAGAACTCATCCGTTAAATATTTTTTTTTTTTTCTTTTTTTTGTTTTTTTTTGCATTTTTCCAGGTTATCGTGTTGTATATTTGCATCAACTCCTTCGGAATAAGCTTGCATTGCGATAATGCGGTCCAACTAGGCTGTCTTCTCATTTGTGGTGTTGGTTCCCACGATTCTCAGTACTCGGCAAGTTATTTGTTGTTGATAAGTCTCTTATCGTTCAAGAACTTAAGCCATCATTTAGTGTTTTATCAACCGTTCTCTACTGTCCTGGTTCCTCCTTAATACGATCAAAAGCGAGACAAAAAACTTTATTTTCCATTCCTTCGGAATGATGACTATCTGCCCATATCCCTTCCATATCCTCCCAAAAATGTAAACCGTAATATGTATAAAGAAAGGGTTTTTGTAGATATGTTATCAGAATTTTTTTTGAAATAATGGAAACAATGTTTTTATTGGTACACTAGCCAAAGGAAGTGCTTTGGGGGAGTTTAATTTAATGTTCATTATTTTAAATTTTTCGCAAAATTAGTCACCAAGATCTTCGAACTTTTAGGTATTTAAACATTGTGAATTAAACACGGATTTTCATTTGTACGTTTGACAAATAAATCAAAACAACAATTCGTATAATACTAACTAATATGGTGTTATCATAAGTAAAAAAAAAAAAACATCGGCAAAAAGCTATTATTTTGAAGCATCTGTTTTAATTTAGTGTGTTCTGACCTTCTTACTCTAAAACGTAAATAATGCTCTCAGAATAGAGTCGCAAGATGAACAAACTGTATTCATTCATTTATATACATATATGGGGTACACATATGGATACACATGGGTGTACCCATAGTGCAAACATTCGTCCACTGGCAAAAAATGTAACTCAAACTTACAAGCTTGTATGTATAGGCATATTATATATATGGTAATTAAACCTGGCTGACTCAATATTATCTTAATCTGATTTAATCAATTATTTTAATGCATTATTTTTGCGCGCACGTGCGTATACAATTTTATATCAGAAAATAAATTAAAAGAATTTAACCATATGGGGTATCCTCCTAAGCCGTAATCAACATTTTTAACTACGTTCGATTTTTGCCGTATATATGCAACATTGCTAGAGGCTATTTAGGCACTAAAAATATACCTTGGGTAATGACCTATATAGTTTTCTACAACAGATTTTTCATTAATACTCGTAAAACGTTCATTCAGACAGTGTTTATGTAAATATGTATTACGAGTATATTACAATAATGGCCTTTGTTATGACGCAGTGTACGAAGGCTACGCAAATAAATAAAAGTTCCCATAGTCTAAGCTGCATCTTAAGGTTCTGCAAGAATCAATACGCAATCAAGACGTAAATAGAAATATTTATAATATTTTGCTATTGAGACTCATGATGTAAATTTAGGAACAATAATAAAAATGCATATTATATATGTACATATTTTGTCTGGAGCATTACACAATGTTTTGAGAAACAAAGATTTTCCCAATTACCGTTGTTTATTACTCTTTTTCCCATTGATGAAGAAGACCTATTACTTATTGTCGAAATTTAAATATGTATATCGTCGGTGTCAGACTTAATACTTTGTCATTTATTTCCTATATTTTAACTAATTTTATTGTAAAAAAGTACGTATCACAAGTTGTATTATTGTACTTTGTTTTGCGCCAATATTTTTTTATCTCATGTACTTTTATCACCATATGTTTCATCATGTAACTTTCATTACTTTACTTTATATTTGTGGGCATTTTAAAGCAGAATATAATAATTAACAATATACAGTTAATTAATTATTTTATTATATTACGACTATTTATATTGTTTACGAGTGTATGTACGAGTACACAGTTCAATAGCCTGAAGCCATATTCAAAAAAAAAACGTTGTTTGTATATCCAACATATGGTAACGATCGCGTTTATATTTTCTTTTGTTTTAGAAAGAAATTGATAATTTTGTTTATTTAAAATACGGAATACTGAATAACAAATATTCTTATGCGAACTTACCGAAACTGTTTGATCTTATTTATCGGATTCGATGTTTTCATCTTTCGTATTGATGTCGGAGATTCTCCTGATAAATCTCTTGCATCTGAAACCATCGCTCGTGCTAACATTAGATCTTCTTCTTTCATATTTTATTTCCAATGAAGTTTCCTGCACTTTAAGAATATAATATATGTTTTCAATCTATTCATGGAGTCGACTATAGACTGAATTAATATTCAACCTGTGTTAAACATTTAGAACCGCACACGATCAGTGATCAGAAAACACTGAATAGATGAAATAAGTTCTACAGATCTACCTTATATCAGTGCAAATGAGAATCAGTTTAGGGTGTGTTGCATAGAATGTCTGTATCCAGTCACCAACTCTTAGCTCAGCTTGACATAAGCTGTACAGTCGTGGAATTGAATATACTGTACTTCATCCATTGTAGTGAGTTATTGTACGTATAATAAGTATTTACATATACGAAGGCAAACACGTATTTGTTTCTACATATTTGCTTTGGAAAGGCATTCGAAGTGTCAATGAAAATTTGCATTGCATCGAGGCCCCCTTCCAACAAAAAAGTTTTTTTTTCAACGGAGATAAATCTTATTTTATTTTTCATCTCATTTTATTTAAATATTTATTTTTATTATGACTTTGCTAAATTTTTAATATTTACTAATATAAATTGCAAAAATACTAAATGAGCTAAAATTAGTTAAATTTTAATTTCATAGTAAGAAATATGTTTGTACATTCTTACCCGTCCCAAAATATACTTTTTCTACACATTAGGCTTTTATGGGTGGTTTTACAGGAGCATTTTGCTTATCATTAGCAAGTCCACATAAATATTAGTTTTCAGTTATATGAGATATTTTTAATTCTCTATTCTCAATTATTTCATTTAAATTTTACATTAGTTCTCTTACATTATAATTTGGTTAGGAATAGTTAGTGACATTCGTATTTAGGGAAAAATTACAAAAGTAGAGAAAAATGTCACTCCAAATATTTTAATGTTATAAAGTTATAAAGTGATGTGAACAAACATTAATTATGGTCAAATTTAACAGTTGTTCAGGACAACAAGAAATAAATTAAGAAGCTTTATTAAATTTTGAAAAGCAACAAGAGTTCAAATTTCGAAAGGGTTCTGATGTATTATTAAATAACTTAGGAGAATTAATTGAATAAATGTTTCTCTAATTCATAGTGCGAAATTGAGAAATTCGGAAATGGGACTCTGCATATATCCAGATTTTTCAAAAATATCTTCAGAACCTTAAAATAAAATATGTGCCTTACAGGTAGAAATTTAAGTCTTCTAAAACCTAGCCCGTCAGTTTCATCAGAGTTCAGACCAAATTCTCGAAAATATAATACAAAATCAATTTAGACGCCAACCTAACCAAATGGCGATCGGAATTTTGTTATAAACTTAGCTATGAATCTGCAGTTATCAAAATAACAACAGACTTGCGTACAGCACTGGATTCAAACAAAATCGGAATTATCGTTCTTCTTGACTATTCCAAAGACCTTGCTTGTATTGACCATTCAATATTGCTGTCTAAATTATAAAATAATTCTAGTTGGACTATAGCAAAACTCAGACTTCTTGCACAATATTTACGTAATCATGACCATGCAGTGACCGGGGTATATGAAGTCCTATTTCTGTTAACTCCGTACCGCAAGGACCTGTATTGGGCCTCTTATTATTTTCTATGTTCATAAATGATGTTCCGGACTCAATTATAAATTGCAAAGTCCACATGTCTCCACCTATGTATCTGTTTCAAGCCAATATAACATAAAATTGTGTATAAACGAGGATCTCGCAAATGTCCAGCGTTGGTCATATTCTAAAAAAACTGAGGCTCAATCTTTTAAAGACACAGGACTGACTGCTCAGATTATTCCGTCCTTATTCTAAGCGGTCACATTAATCAATATGTCGACATTGTTAGGTATCTGCGATATCAAATGAATAGCATCTTAACCTGCTGTGATGACGTGTCGGATAGCTTAAGAAGGATTTATTTTGATTTGCACGGGCAGAGATCGTCGTCGTATTTACTACTCATAAGAACCAAATGCATAAAACTTGTTACTCCCTTTTTTCACATATAATTGTTCCGTGTATCCTTGTCTCGGATCGTAATCATACAATGAAGAATCGAAGATTTTTTTTTATTTTTCACTTTTATCATTCTCCAATCTCCCCCTACGGGACTCCGCGGCTCGGATTGCTAGTCGTAAGAGGGGCTTAAATTCCTAATGGATCTCTGCCCCATGAAATGAACAGAGGTAGGCGCAGAGCTGATAACTATGCACTACCGTAGCTCACATTACTAAAACACTAAACCATAACAACAAAATCAAATGTCGAATGTCGATGGTCAAAATCCGGAATCCCCACTATAACTATGTACTTCTGAACGTACATTGTCCTACGGAAAATAAAGATGAAGAGGTAAAGGACGCGTTTTAAGAAATAATGGATGAAATATTAGACAATTTTTCGTCTTTCGATGCGAAACTCGTACTCGATCCAACCCGAAAATAGGAAAAAAAGCGATATACAGGAGGAGAAGAAAGTTTCCGTGTCTCATCGAATGATAGTGGTCTTAGGACAATAAGATCGAACATACTAGTCGTAAAGCATATAGAGTAGCGGATTGTGATTCAGACCACAAAACAGATAGAAGCAGTATGGTCAACAATAAGACGTGTTGTAACGGAAACAGCGGAAAATAAACTATGCTATCGAAAGCCCCTAAGGTTCGAAGAAGAATGCGGAGAAAATAGAAGCCCGTTATTTCTAGCCCTTCAATAGCGAAGAGATTGTGCACACAAGATATCAAACCCTACGAAAGAAAGTCAGCAATCCCCTTCTGGATGGAACAGGAAAAATATATTGCTAAAATTCAGAAAGAATGTGCGGCTAAAAACACTGGACCAATGTTTGCAGGGATAAACGCTGCATAAAGAGGATACCGGCTCAAATCAGGATTTATACGCAACGATAATGAAGTATCGGACAACAAAAAAATGTATGCCCAATAAGAGAGATATGTATTTCGATAAACTGCCTAATGCACATGGAGAGCCAATAGGAAGGTAAAACGGTGTTATCCATACAGCAGAGATTCAGGTAGAACTACTAATCATTCAGAAAATAAAAGAAGCAATAAATAGGTTAAAGAATAAGGAGGCGATTGCGCAGAAATAATACCATCAGAATTAAATACGAGTATGCAGGGGAAAAAACTAAGAGGAATTAACATGGGGTAACTATAACTACGAGTATAATGGAACAATGAAACCCTTCCCGGTCATCATACCCG
The DNA here is from genome assembly GCA_958301585.1 of Merodon equestris. NCBI lineage: Eukaryota > Metazoa > Arthropoda > Insecta > Diptera > Syrphidae > Merodon > Merodon equestris. The sequence goes on along the minus strand of OY284416.1, from coordinate 74,900,846 downwards.
TATTTAACCCTTAGATGCATGATTTTCCCAAATTTGGATTAAAAATTATCCTGACTAAGTATTGGCTATAGAAATACTTCCTCATCAATGATTTTTAGTTTTGTCAAATTATATGTTAATAATTTGCTAAAATATAGTTTGTGCCAAATATGGCACATAATGCATTTAGCCTTCAAAAAATTAAAACTAGAACCCAGTTGATTTGCTAAAGTTTTAGTATTGTTAATAATTCAAATTTTATTTTTTCGTAATATTATAATATGTACATACAACACATGTTAATGTACATTAATAGAAACATCTACTTTTCATGAAATGTTGAACATTTGCGGCATGTTAAAAAAAGATTTATATTTGCATGACGGAAACTTATACCTCGGACTTGGGAGAACTGACCCCAACATTTGGGGGTGGTCGTGGTGCAATGGTAATCATCACCGACTGTTAAGCGGAAGGTTTGTATTTCAAGTCTGTCCATAACCAAGAACAATTTCTATACGCAATAATTGTTCAACAACATAAGTTGTGAGTGAAAAATGATCAAAAGAATGCTGACGAAGGCATAACACTCGCAGTACGAGTATAAGATCACTTCAAAATTCATACCCTGTGTGTGCATTTCCAATGCAATACCTTAATGACATGGAAATAAAGAAAAAAATACTATGAACTACAAACAACGCAACAAATTTAGTCGAACCTCCCGAATCCTATCTAGGACAACCACCCCCGGAGAGTGGTGAAAGAACATCTTCGACTCAAACCATCTACACCCCGTCCAGGTTGTGTGACAAACACCATAAGAGCGTAACTCTTGATGCTGCGCGAACTCTAAAAAAACCGGCGTATGGTTGACGCCATCACACTTGTTGAAGGTATGGGTGCAGGTGGTCCTTTTTTTAAGACTGTGAGCTGGTACAAATATTGCCCAAGGTCTTTGCTGATTCGTTTCGAAAGCGAACTAAATTTATGTCATTGTGAGCCGAACTTTGTTTATAGAGGAGCCATGAATTTATAATAGCCAAATCGACCAAGTGATAGAAAATGCACATATACAACTCTTTGGATTTCATAGAAATAGTAGACCTTCCGATAAAGCTGGCAATCAAATCTACCCCTCCCATATATCGATTATTTTATTTTATTACAGCCGGTCATTTTATTGTTATGTAGTATTTAGTTTTTCTACCGGACCTTTCTATAATTTCCTTCAGTTCAGTTCAAACAAAGGTTAATACTATGTTGACGCATTCATTATCTTTCCATGTCAAATTGGAAATAGATGTTCCTTCAAAATCAGCACGAATTCGACTGAGGCCTCTCTAACTGCGTTCTTTATTTCATCATCGCTTGGTAGCTTGCAACTTGGTATCCTGTTCCGCCTCATTGTTTCCAAGGAAAGTATTCCAACCTTGCCAAATAATACTGAAGCTGAAGGATGGTGTAAAAATTATCAAATCAATCTTGCATGCCCGGGTTACTTCTCGACAACTACACAATATTGCTACTTGATCCTAAATCTGGCTCTTTGTGTTATACACGTTCAGCAGCATTATTTTCTAGACATGTGTAAACTTCAAAATTGTATGCAGAACCAGACACACTATATAAAACAAAAATATATTGAAGTATTGCTTCAGATGATGTTTGGTTTTTGATGCACAAACTGGTTCATCGGCGGAAAGGTGAATTGATAGACATTTCCTTTTGAATCATTCAATAACTACGAATTTTATAAAATTTGTCAAAATCTGATGAAGTTTGTTTAGTTATCGTTTTGGAATTATTATTGAAGTGTAAAGAATGAATTTTTTCAAAGCAATTTAGTGTAATAAAATTCTTTACCATATCAAGGCCGATATCTCTATCTCAATAAATTCTTAAATTTGGGTACATTGCAGCTGAAGATAGAATTAAAACGCCGAGATAAAAGCCACATTTTACAACAGAAATTTTTCCAAATGAATGCATAATGTGCCATATATGGCACAAACAAACAGTCGCCCAAAAAACTGATAAAAAACTTACTGTGAATTATTATATGTTTATTCCCCGATTCAGTAAGCTATAAACTTACTAAAAATATTTTTTGTAATAGTTAACTATACAAAATTATAATGTTAGACGATGTTCGCTCAACTGATTTGCACTAACAAAAAGATACACTGTACAACAATTACGCTATGTCAATTTTGTAAATATGTATGTATGTATTTATAAGAGAAAATCAACAACTGCACATATGTATAATGCGTCCATGGATATACATAGATGACATGATATGGAGTGTTATTTGTACCAACATAAGTCTCCAAGCTCAAATATTGGACGGAAACTTGTTTTTGCCACATATGGAACATTATGCATCTAAGGGTTAAAAAGTGTGACCGAACAGTGTGCAACCATTGCCGAAGAATATCGCTGCTATCAAGTTGTTGTCAAACATTCTCTTAAAGAGTCTGATATCATACGCTGGGGAAATAATCTGAGACTACCAGTGTTGCTCAGGGAGGAATCGCTCGACTATACGACAGCTTTTAAAAAAGAAGTGGGAATTCCACGAAACGGTGCAGTTCGTAGATTTTAAAAAGGTTTATGACTCTATAAACCGATCAAAAATGTATTAGATCGTTGTAAGGCCGGGAGTCGCGGAAAAGTTTGTAAAACTGATACAAGTTTGCCTAAAGGGGAACAAAGTACAAGTCAAAGTAGGAAAAATCTCACCTGAAACATTCGAGATCCGTGAAGGATTAAAACAAGGAGATGCCTTGTCACCACTTCTTTATATCTTGGTGCTGGAATTCGTAATGAAATCCCTTCAAGAAAATGAGAGGGGAATACGAGTACCTCTTAATGGAATCACATCCGTTCTAGCTTACACTGATAACTTGTTATTCATGAGTTATTCAAAACAGCTCTTTGGTCTCGAAATGTTAAAATCCGTATTTGTACAACCATATTAATGCCAGTGGCACTTTACGTAGGTATGTGAAACTTGGCCTTTAGCTAAGAAGGAGAAAAATTGTTTTCGCGTCTTTGAAAACAATACCTTAAGGAGAATCTATTAATTATATAATTATAATAACTTAATTAAAAGATAAGACATCTTGAAGTATCAGATATACATAATATAAAAATAAATAAATAAATAAATAATTCCACTGAGTGAGCCAGGTAAGCGGATATGCATTTAAACGCTCAACTGTTTTATTTTATTTTGGTAAGCACCTTCCCAGAAGCTTATTCCATAATGTAATCTAGACTGGAAAATCCCAAAGTAAATTGTCTTTAATGTATCTGTGGAGTAGTATACCATAAGTATGGTAAACGATACGTAAACCAAATACAAATACGAACCAAATACGATACGAACTAAAAAATTTTAAGCTAGTCTTATTGCATACAGTTAGTTTGTGTTTTTAAGGCAAAGCTATAAGTACAAGCCAACTTATCCGCAATTAAAAGATGTATAGACATTTATTGCTATTTTACATAGTATGTATCACAAATTACTAATCATATCGAATTCACAATATGGTATTTTAATTTTAAAGTGTATATGTAAAATATATAAAAAGATTCGGGCATTCTTTATATTATTTACAAAAGTACATAAAATAGTTTTGAATGCCACTTCAATGAGTTATTCAATTTAAAATAAAGTTTAAAATGGAGTGGCTATATAAAATGGTAGTTTATAAAAAAGAAATTCACCCAAGATGGGATGAAAATCGAAAGGATAAGTTGATAAATACCAAAGAAAGCAAAAAAATCATCAAGGAGAGTTCAAAAGTAATTGATTCCTAACCAAAGTAATTGAAATTGAAAAACGAATTGTTGACCCTTTTTAAAAACAATCCGGGTGATAAAGTTTCCCTGATCATTTTTTTATTGATTAATCGAAATGACGAAACAGAATAAAAATTACAGTATGCAGCATTTCGAGCATCATCGATACCATCTACGATTACCGGATTCCATAAAGAATGATTAGGAAGGATCTTCAGGTCATAGAACAAAGGAAAACTAGGATATCTGACAAGTTTATAACATACTTTTCTTAATATATACTTCTGTAAAACTAGTAATTGTTGTATTTTGCCCATCCACCGCGAATTTGTTCGATTCGGCGAAATGTTCGACGTTAGTGGAGCTGTGTGCGAACAGATTTCAGTGTTCGACGTTTTGTTAGCGAAGAATAGAAAATGTTTCTATCTTGGCTGTTTGTCGAACATATTCGTCAATGGATGGCAATCATTTCACAAACATTATTTCCAAGAAAAAAATTGTAGAGTGAGCACGCGCGAAAATGGGCAGGAAATTCTTAGAAGAATTTATCGAATGCCTTCAAAATGAGCCAGCATTGTGGCAAAATAAAAGTGATGCGTACAAAAATAAAAATTCGCGCAACAAATCCTGGGAAACACTAGTTAAAAAGTACAAGGAAATATGTAGAAGAGAACGCTACCACAGACATGGTGAAAAAAAAGTTAATTCACTGCGTGCGTCGTACAGACGTGAACTTACAAAAATAAAAAGAAACGAGAGGTCAGGAGCTGGAGCTGATGATAATATATATGTACATACATATGTATGTATAAACCAAACATATGGTATTTTGAAAATTTGGATTTTTTACGGGACCAAGAATCCTTCGTTACTGGAATTAATACGTTCGACGACGGAGAAAGAAATAGAAATAGTAAGTATAGTGTATAATTTATTTGACAGCAAAAAACATATATATGTACATATCAAGAAGTAAATACTTATATATTAAAAGTGTTCATTTTGCCAAGACTCTGCTCCAATTGTATTAAAATATTCGCAAAACCTATTACGAATATCTTTGGCACATTCGGTAGAATTACCTCTCAATGGTTCCAAATCATCCAGCTGTTGATCGCCAGCTATATTATTTGAATCTGCAACGCCTCGTAAATATATTGCAGATTTTTTTTGGGACAAGTAATTGTGCAAATAGCAATAACATAGAACTATCATAGAAGCCTTTTCTAGCTGCAAAGATAAAGTAGTCAAAATAACCCTAAATCTGTTGGCTAAGATACCAAAAGCGTTTTTTACTAAGCGCCGAGCTCTTGAAAGGCGGTAAGTAAATATAAGTTCTTGTTTCGTAAGCTTATGACGGCTGTAGGGCTGTAGGAAGTTCATAAGAAGTCGCTTCAATTTTCCGAGGTTTTGGTACATGTAAGGATTGTCTTGTAAGGACGCCTTTTGTATTCTGATTGCGCAAATACTCCAGAATCAGATGCCCTTCCGTTAGCTCCGACTTCAACACTTAGAAATTCATAATTAGCGTTCACTACCGCCAACATAACTATACTAAAAGTCTTCTTATAATTATAATAAAATGATCCAGATGTATTTGGCTTCGTGATGTGCACGTGTTTTCCGTCAATAGCTCCTATACAGATGACAAAATCCCATTGATTGTGAAACTTGCATGCAATGTCTTTCCACTCCTCCTCATGTGTGGGCATCTAAAATAATAAATATCTCATTAACATTTTTTTTTCCATTCATAGACTAAAAAGCGTAAACATAATGAGAGTGATGAGTTCCTACAAAAAGCAGTGGAGCATTTGGAGAATGCGAATAAAAAAAGGGCAAAAGACGATGCAGATATTTTCGCTGAGGGATGGACTATAATCTTTAGACAATTATCGAGGGAGCAACAAATTTTTGCCAAAAACGGAATAGACAAGCTGGGTATGCAAGGCCAACTTGGGATACTGTGTCAAATATTGCAAGTTCGGGCAACCAGCTTAATTATTCTGTGCCAGTATACAAGATTCCCGTTCAACAAATCTGCAGCACCAGCACACCACTTATAAGCGACTCAAACAATGAAAACTACTTCCTCGTTTGTGTCCTACCAGTCTGGAGTTGGAAATGCACCGCTAATTGTAACGGAAAATTTGGATGTTGCACCAACTTCGTTCACAGATTTATTAAGTTATTCACAATATACATAACTTATTGCAAAGATCATATCTCATTATGCTGACGCTTTAAAATGAGTTTCAAAATAAGAAAATTAAAATAAAACTTTCTCTTACCTTAATAAACGGCTTTATCACATGAATTATGGTTTGACATGTTTCGATGATTATACGGCCAAGACTCTGGGGAGAAATACCAGTTAAAAATTTTAAGTCTTCATAGCTTTGTACAGCCGCCAAAAAGCGCAAAGTAGCTGCAAGCCGTTATTGCAATTCTCAATACTGTGTCCTTTAGCTGAATTTTGGGAGCTACTAAACCTAATAACTCTTTATATATTCGGCTGTCCATTTGAAGAAAATTCTTCAAATCCGCGGGGGAAGTTTCTTTTAGCTCCTTCAATAGCTTAGTGTGGGTAAATTTCTCACGCTTGGCGTAATTTTATTTTATTTTTTAATTTTGTAATTTACATATTTATTTGAATTAGTGTTAACACGTAGATACAAAACTCCTTGAGTTGTTATACATACAGTTATAATCAATTTATAATTTATATTAAAATGAAATTTTACATAAAATAAAGAAAAGAGAAAAAAAGATATTGTATTATATAATAAAACATTTATAACAATTTTAACAATGTCAAACTATCGCGATTTGAAAAACAAAACAAAAATAAATTAAAGAAAAACTATGTGCAAAAGTGTTGTTTCAATTTCCGTTGGAAGTCTCCGAAGCGTGACGCCCGTCTTATGTGAACTGGAAGCGAGTTCCACAGTCTTACGGCGTATACAAAGAATTGCTTTTTCGTTGTGGTATAATTGTATGTTGGCGCAATAAGAATTTTACTTCTAGCTGAGGAAGAGAATTGCAATCTTTGGAACAGATAATCTGGTGCTTGGTTTTCTTTTAAATTAAATAGAAAAGTCGATATTCTGTGATTCATATTATTCTGTAGGTCCATTCCGAGAAATTCTCTCACATAACTGGAAATGTGCTCTCTTCGGTTCAAGTTGTATGCGAATCGTATTGTACTATTAACAGCGACTTTAAATTTGCGATAACTGTGGCTATCAAGATCACAGAAAACTGGCATAAAAAACAGCATAAAAGAGGATCGGTAGCAACATTGTTTTAACTAACATTGCTTTGATATTGAAGGGTAGACAGTTTCCTATTTGATACAGGGCTCTTAGCGAACTGTAGATCTTAGCAACTACATTCATATTAGGTTTGTTCCCGTACCTGACATAAACAGTCCAAATTAACGAAAAACTACGATAAACTACGAAAGTCTGTTCCCGTACTCGAAAAATTCACACTTTTGGACCAAAGAGAGCGCTCTCAAGAGAGTAAAAAATGTCCCCATGCTGCGAATTTTAGCCCAAGAAATTTATGTGCGTAATTTGCCACAGCTTTGTGAAATCAGCTGATTTCTATCATTCTGTCATACGACAAGAGCTCAGTTAAAATTCTTTTGTGCATTTGTAAGATGTCCATTGTCTCTATAAGGCGTTACTAAATGATTAGTGCATGGATATGCTGAATCACCTTATTAGTTATGTATATTGAACCTACAAACGAATCCACAAATGTATCAAATTCAAACATATGTTTTTGACATTTAAAATGTGTGCAACTTTTGTGGTTCAACGCGTTCCCGTACTTTTTGGTGTTTCCACTTCTCTTTGAGAGAATTTCATCCCCACTCTTGGAAAAATGAGAATCTGTGAATTTCTGCCCAAAAAGTACGGGAACAGACCTAATGTGGCCTTCCCAGGTAAGATACATACTGTTTGAAAATAACTCCCAGGTTTTTAGCACTGGAGAGTCTCCCCTAAGGTATTGGTATCAATGCGTGATCGGGTAATAGCTACGGCCTGACATTTGCTAGAATTAAGCATTCATTTGTTTCTACGGGACCACAAAACAATTGAATTTAGATCTTCATTAAAACGCAAGGTTGCATCTTTCACAAGTCCCACAGGATAGCTTAAATGCAATTGTACGTCATCCGCATACATCTGGATTTTGCAGTTTTTTAGGACTGATGGAATGTCGTTGTTAAACATAGTAAACAACAGCGGAGCCATTATTGAACTTTATGGGACACCAGCTTTAGTTTCAAGGAATGTTGACAGTTTCTCGTTTGCATACACAGCCCGGATGCGGTTTTTTAAGTAACTTTCCATTAGCTTAAGTGCCGTCGAGTCAAAATTGAAATAGTATCTGAGTTTGTCAATGAGTATTTCATGGGGTACCGTATCAAAAGCTTTCGAAAAATCCAATAGCACGAGCGATGTTGCATTATTCTTATCCATTTCAACACGAAGGTCTTCAACCAAGTTTACAAGTGCCGTAGTACAACTGTAATGCGGTCTAAAACCGGACTGATGTGGTGAAAGAAGAGAGAATTCGCGAAGGTATTCATGAACTTGTCGACTCATAAGTTTTTTCGAATACCTTTGTAATGAATGGAAGAATGGAGATTGGACGGTAAGTTCGGCTTCTAATCGCTGAGTTCTTGGGGATAGGAATAATCTTAGATGCTTTCCAGGACTTCGGGTAGGCAGAATAGGTAAGAACGCTGTTAAAATTATATGTAAGTTCAGACAGAACTTCGTGAATTATGATTTTCAGGAATTTTGGATGCATGCCGTCCAGACCAATAGCATTAGACTTAATAGCGTTAACGGCATTGAACACATCACATTCATACACTCTTTGAAAACAGAAATTTCTTGATGTAGAGGAGTTATGTGACACTATTGGAGTTCGTACTCCGGTGTCATTGCAACATGTATATGAGTCATTTGAGGCTGCGACAAATTCAAAATTTAAATTTTCAGGACTTACTTCAGTAATATGAGCATTTGTTGCCTTCTGTCTGCCGAAACCTAACTCTCTTATATACCTCCACGTTTTCCTCCTGTCAAGATGGCGTGCCATTCTTTCATCCATATACTGTGTTTTCTACGTTTCACTTTTTTGGCTTTTTCTGTTTTTTTTCTAAGTAAGCAACAGTATCACTGTCCGTTGTCATTTTTTAATGTTTACTTCACTGAAATTTTGTCACAAATGATGTAATGTTCGCGTAGTTAGTGGACAAATGTATCTTTGATTGACGAACAAATTCGCGGTGGATGGGCTGCTTTACTGGAAATTATATTTTCCCCCTAATTCTCGTCCATCTCCTCTCTTTTTAATAATTTAGCAAGTCAAGCTATACGTGGTTTCATGTTATACCGGAATAATACTACTGATTATGAGAGGCAGCGTAAAGCATGATCTATTGTATTGTATTTACCCAAAAAAGACTCAGGCTACCAATTCTGTGTTAATATCTGCTCTGGATTTCATAAACTCAATATTTTTTTTTTTTTTGTTAATTCATTTTTATTTATAGTTTCTTAGATCTATCTTATCCTAGACTAAAATGCTTAAAATAAGTTTAACTATCGTTACAAATTTAGGAATCTTACTGGCCCTAGGCGGACACTCTAAAACAAACTGTATAATTTTAACCTATGCCTTTCGACTGCCTACTATATAAATAACTTACAATACAATTAACATTATTATGATTAACTTAAGCTAAGAAAAATTTGTTTTTCAAAAACTTAGCATATGATCATTTTTTATATATGTATATTTATATAAGACTTAAACCTACCTAAACCTAACTAAACATATCTTATTCTAACTTAACTAATATGTATATATACATATATATATAAATATATACTTTATATATATTATATATACATATATATATGTATATTCTTTTTTTTTTAATTTTTATATGTTTATGCTTTTTTTGGTTTTTATTCTTTTTTTGTTTTATGCTACCCTAACCTACCCTACCCTACCCTATGTAAGCCTGCCATTGGTGTTAGGCAAGCCCTGCCTTGAAGAGGCTGAAGCCATTGAAGTGTCCACTGACCAGATCCCAAGGTATCTGACTATACTTTGTTTCGCCAGTGGGCGCCCGTCCTGTCCAAGAATTGAGAACCCGCGCCAATTTTTCCTAGTGTCTCGAGAGGCCCTAGACAAAGGCGTTCTGAACAAAATAGTCTCTGATTTCCGGCAATTGATTTTCAACTTCCAGTCATTATAATACTGTTGAATTTTTTCGAAGTCACGCTGCAAGAGAGTGACAATGACGCCGATCGTTGGACCTGATCTGTACGCGATTAAATCGTCCGCATACGCTATTGAATGGTGAAGAGAAGCTATAAAATCACTGAAATAAATGCTGAAAAGGATGGGCGAGTTCATAAACTCAATATCTGTAGTATCCTATGAACATTTTTCGTGGCGCCTGCAAACAGTATTCTATGTACAGTGGCTCACAGCTTATTTGACACACCCCATATTTACAAATTCAAACGAGTATGGCTCCTTAACGAAAAAAGGTATCAACAAAATAAAAAGGCAGAAAGGTTAATCAAGTTTTGGACTTAAATAAAAGATCTTCATTTATTAATTTTAGCTTAAAATTACACAACAAATTAACAAAAAACAAAATAAACTCAATAATTCAATGTCACAGCTTATTTGACCCATGTATAAAAACAAGTAAAAAACTCAAGTATTGTACAACATATTTTTATCGAAATTAATATTTGGTATGCTCCCCTTTTTGGTCTATAACCATTCTGAGCCGGTTAGGATAGGACTCCACTAATTTTTTGGTCGTTTCACGAGGAATTTTTGCCCATTCTTCAATTAAGGCAGTCTTCAGATCATTTTTATTCGAAATGTTGCGTTTTCGAATATTTGCGTCCAAAATGGACCACAGATTTTCTATAACATTAAGATCTGGAGACTGCGATGGCGTTTTCATAACGTGAGGACAGTTATAGATGAGCCAAGTTTGAACAATTCCCGAAGTATGTTTCGGGTCATTGTCATGGTAGAACCGAAATGTGTCTCTAATTCCCAATTGCTCTGCACTTTGGAGCAAGTTATCTTTTAGCACATTGTGATAGACCATTTTGTCCATAGTGCTCTCAATGAATTGAAGTTTTCCGACCCCTGCTGCTGACATACAGGCCCATACCATGACATGACCACCTCCATGCTTGACTGTTGGCTTCAAATGTTTGTCCTGTAGCTTTGTATTTGGTTTACGCCATACATAAGATCGCCCATCGGATCCAAAGATATTAAATTTGGACTCATCAGAAAATAGAACTTGTTCCCAGAAGCTTGAATCTTTCGTTATATACTCCTTTGCGAATTTAAAGCGGCAATCTTGATTTTTTTTATTGATGAAAGGCTTTTTGTGTGCGACTCTTCCATGTAAATCGTTATTTGTTAGGATTCGTCGGATCATCTTTCGAATCATATTTCCCATCTCACTAGCCAGTTTTGGTACCGATAACTTGGGGTTTTGTTTTATTTTTTGAACAATATACCGCTCATCTGAGGCACTAACTATTTTATTTGGTGCGTTTCTTCCCTTGTTTTCAATTCGATTCTCCAACACAAAGCGATGAATTATTGCCTTGACCGTGCCATCTGGTATATTCACTTTTTCGGCTATTTTCCTACGAGATAGCCCATTCCTGTAATGATGCAGGACTATTTCACGCTGCTCAATTGTTGTGCGCTTTCCCATCGTCGCAACACGTGCTACCTTGTTAAAAACCAAAAAAAAAAACTGATAATTCTACTTGCGAGTGTAACAGCTAAGAGACAAACGCAACAAGAACCGTTATCCTCAATTTCGTGCGATCGTAGCTGTTCATTAAACACAGTGGATCAAATAAGTTGTGACATTGAAAATTGAATGTATTTTATTTTTCTTAAGTGTGAAATTACATTTTATGTTAGAATCAATTTATTTAACTGTTTTAAGCTAAGATTAAATCTCAGTCAACCTTTCTGCGTTTTTATTTTTTTGATAGCTTTTTTCGTTCAGGAGCCATACTCATTTGAATTTGTAAATATGGGGTGGGTCAAATAAGCTGTGAGCCACTGTAGGTACATAAGTATGCATGAAAAATAACATTCCATGTATTGCTCGGCTCATAGCTTGCTATGGATGGTATTTTGTAGGCTGTCATTTCTAGTTCATTTTTACCTTTCACAAATGACGAAGGAAATCATCAAATTAATTAAAAGCTTTCGTCATTTTGAATGTCTATTCTTATCTATTCTATGTCAATAGTTCGGAATAAATAGAACAATGGATTTCAAAAAACGGATTCACCTAATATCTTGTTTTCTTTCTGCAAGTATTTTAATTCTTTATTTCCAAGTTTGAAATAACGATCATCCATCTATCTATTGTTCTCTGATTTTAAACCATGAAATGCCCACTCTAAATTCTATAGCATTGCATCTATCCTTTTTGAAAAATTAAATATGTATTGTGTATTGCTAATGCAGACTACCAATAATTACATACATATCATTAGTGCGCTCTCAGCGCCCCATGTGGTAAATTTTTTTCTGCCAACTAATATTTCAAAGTGATACATTTTTCCTTTAAATTTAATCTATATAAAAAAGATGTATGCAAACGACGTCAAAGGAGATAGGGGTAAGAGTGAAATGTCAATGCGTGCAATAAAATAATTATTTCAAATAGGATTTGTTTTTATTTTTCCGCTTATGTATATAAGCGCTAGTATCGATAAGAAGTTAGGAATTGATTCAGAAAACATGCTTTATAGTGTCAAGCCGCTAACAACTGTCAACAGTTCAACCAGCTCAAGGTTCATCCCAGGCTCATTTTGAGTGCGTGTTTCTCCTTGCTCTTTTTTAACAGATTTGTCGTAATTCTATACAAACTAAATTAAGACAGGCAAATTTATAGTTATTAGTATGAGAAATAAAGCACTGAATCTTTTCTCACGTGTGGCTTTTGTGAGTTTGCATTCAAATGAAACTATCCTGTAAGTGATGTGACGTAACATTACCTTATGTTCTTAATTTCTTAATGGTGAAATTCCTATATTTGTTTTCTTTTTCAATTAAAGGGCTGTTCAAAGAAGATCTGCGCATAAAAAGTTCTTTCGTCAGTTTACAAATGAAAAGACCGAAATCGCTCAACCCAATGTCGAGCCTAGTGAAAATGAGAAAAAACTGATGGCAGAAATTGATGTGTTAACGAAAGAGGTGGAATCTTTAAAGGCAAAGACCGATGAACTTACAGACAAATATAAGAGGTCACTGGCCGACAGCGAGAATTTGAGAATTCGTCTAACTAAACAAATCAGCGATGCCAAAATCTTTGGAATACAAGGATTTTGCAAGGATTTATTAGAGGTCGCTGATATTTTAGGGCACGCTACTGAGGCTGTACCAAAAGAAGAGGTATGTTTGAATATTTGGTAAAAACAAATTGAGGTGGAAGGTTCCACGTTGGAGAAAATATTCTTATTATGCGTAAGGAAAACGCTAAGATTTATCTCGAATTCTGCCATAAGATCCACTATTCACCCACATGAGATTGAGCATGTTCATGAACAAAGTTATTGGTGTTATGATTGGCATCAGGAGTTCTCGCAGTTATTGTCGCAGTTTTTTTTACTGGCTTGCTCTATCATGATAGGCCGAATCTTCGTCATGCTCACGAAACATTGATCCATATGTAATATAAATAAAAATAAGTTGAAAGTTACGTTACGTTCAATGCCCATTAGTTTCCCATGACTGGTTAATGTATATCGAAATATGCCTGACAGTTCGAGATTCCCGCAGTATTGTATTGTGTGCATTACTTCTCTGGCTAGGTGTAAGTGTGAAACACCAGGCTTCGCGAAGTGGATTGGCCAATAAGATGGGTGCGATGGGCTGATAAAATGGTAACTTTAAATTATGGTTCGCAAAAAGACCAAAGTTCAGTATCGACTATTTGTAAAAAATCGTATTTTCTATGCCGAGTTTGGAATGTATTACCCAAGCAATATAATCGAAATTTAAGTTCTTCATGTTGTTCTTCACTTATGGCTCTACTCTATTATTCTGCTAACTGACTAAATCAGATTAATTACTTAGTTTTTATATAGACAAAATTCTCGTGAACAGATTTAATTCCATTCTGTGATTATAGTTAAAGAAATGATTTATTTTTCTACATAGTCTGATACCAAGTCATCTATTTTCTAAACCCAGAATTCCGTTAGAAAAAAAATTCTTTGTCTTGACCCTCCCAAAGTCGCCTAGTCACTGGAAGCTAGATCTTAATATCGAAGAAAGGGTGCCAAACATCACGCACAAGCAAGAAAGCTTTGCATTTGCTAAATGCCGATCAAAAGCAAATCGGTAAACGATTTTCGCAGCAATATTTGGACCGATTCACTCTCACTTTCAGGTAGGCATACAAATTTTGAAAAAACGCTGGACCAAGTGTGTTGATATCAAGGGAGATTATGTAGAAAAATAAAGTCCTTTTTAACTCAAAATCGCAGTCTTTCATTGTCAGGCCGAGAACTTTTCACCTTACCCTTGTAATCAAATAAAATAACTTAGTTCAACAAATTGCCTATAAAATGTTCCATATTATCAGAATTGCTGGTTTAACCCTTATCCTGTACTTCAAAAAAAAAACGTACGTTGTATTTGTGGGTCAAATTTGCCCAATACATTGTTATTTAGAAATCACACTTTTTACACATAATTTTTTTGTTCGGAATGCATTTTATAGGGAAATTTTGAACATTTTGTACTGTTGGATTGATTCGGGAACAAATAGCAACCGGATATCTTCAATGATCCAAAAAAATTCTCCGTCCGAAATGTTTATTCTTCGTTCCAGTTCGGAAAAGTCGATATGTAATAACAAAAGCATTATGGACTGATACATCTGTATATCTTATGTATTATAAAATAACGTCTGTCTCCATCTGTTTGTTCTACGCTTACAGGTGTAAACGCGTATAAGTTGATCAAGAGTATCTCCTGATTTTGTTGAACTATAATATTTTATTATTTCTGGCTTTATGCATCATCAGCTACCTCTTTGTCATGGTGCAAAGTGCTCATTAAATTGAATAGAGGGTTTTTTTAGGCACGTTTTTTTTTAAATCCAAAATTTGTGGTGGCAAGATGTTTTATTTGTTCGTTCTTTTCCAACTAAGGTAAGTTTTCTTCTTAGTAATTC
Source organism: Merodon equestris (assembly GCA_958301585.1). Lineage (NCBI taxonomy): Eukaryota > Metazoa > Arthropoda > Insecta > Diptera > Syrphidae > Merodon > Merodon equestris. The sequence continues at coordinate 74,885,770 of OY284416.1, read as the reverse complement.
TATCCCTAATTCGTGAGATGTAAATAAATTGTCGCATGTAATGTTTCTACCTTTCAAGTCTTTTATGAGGTCTAGAACTACACGACAGCCTTGGTTTCGTTGACAATTTCTGCCTTTACCGGTGTAAACTTGCAAAGACCAGGCAAAGCTGGTTTTACTGTCGCACAGAGCCAACACTTTTATTTCATACTTTCCTAGCTTGAATGGATACTTCCCAAGATATGTCACTAATTGTTCATCCACAGTAACGCTCTCGCCTGGGTTGAATGTTTTTCGTATGTTAGATTCCCATCTGTCCCAGAAATCTCTAATTGAAGCAAGTTTATCCCGAGCACGTCGTTCGTTTCTGTCGCATTTCTTATCGAAACGTATGACTCGAGATATATTTTGAAACCTTCTCAAACTCATTGTAGCTTTGAAAATTGGTCGGCCTTTGCTGTCATTCCACAAACGTTGCAAAGCCTCTCCATGGGACCGACAAAATCCGGCCAGCAAAAGTAGGCTTATATGTATAGGCTTCGATGGATATTGCATCAACCCTTACCCATGTATCTCTAAATAGACTCTTTCCTAAAAACAAATATAGGTACCTATATTGATATAAAAACATCATAGACAAAAAAAAAACACTTCTAACCTTCAATGTTTGTCCTCTTTACAATAATATCAATGACATCAGGTGGTAAAGACAAATGAAAAGTAGATTTTAAACCGGATATTCTGGAGGCGGTACCTATATGCAGTCGGTCCTGGGGAAGTGTTCAAAACATTTTCCGTTCTATGACGCCCGACGGATAAATTTCTTATTGGCCACCTGCAACATTTATACTTCTCATCTTTTGAAATAAATTGCGTTGGAAAGAAATCCTCATTTATCATGGGTAAACTTTCCCCACCCAATAAATCAGTTTCGTATAAGGAACTATTATACGATAAATATTCCTGTTCTACCTCGCTTGCCGTATCTATCGCAATACTACCACTTTCACCACGATCAAGCATTTGCTCAATTTCTTCGCGACTCAATCCGGCCATATGAATTCTATGAAAGATAACTAGAAATCCTTTGGTTATACTTGGTTCAAACGTTTCTTTTTAGTACATATTTGTATATCCAAAGATCCACACTTCTTTGCTGTGATGTGAAACACGTTCAGCTTTATTTGCTGTGGAAATATTACCGTTACGTTCTTAGAAACAAAATTGTGTCGAATGGGTCGACGGGAGTAAGCATATACACATACATATATACCTACATATGTAGATAATATTACATGTCGAAGAAAATAGGGTGTCCCAGTCAACGTTTGTTGGAAAAAATATATTGGGCAATTTTGACCCACAAATACAACGTACGTTATTTGAAAAAAAAAATTCATAAAAACTTATAAATTAACAAATGTTATAATTTTTTTTTATAGTTCTGTTCATTTGCTTAAAAAAAAAAAAGTCAAGAAATTTCAGATAAATATATTCACAAATAAGCGAAATAACTCATATGAAAGGTGTGTTTGGGCAATTTTGACCCATGAATACAGGATAAGGGTTAAAAAAATACATCCAAAATTTCAAACTGATTACAAAAAACTACGTCTCCGTAACTCCAATTCAAACGCCTTTTAGGCAGATGTTCCCCTTTTCTTTTGTAATTTCTACTTCATAATAATAAAAAAATGCTTATTTAATTTATTAATCTTTCTCATCTAAATATAGTATGTTTCAAATCTCCCTTAATTACAGATCAATGAAAACAACAAACATTTAAAAAATCTTTTTGAAGGCCTGACAATGACAAAGGCTTCCTTGAGCCAAGTATTTAAACGCCATGGGTTAGAACCCATCAATCCATTAAACGAAAAGTTTGACCCGAATATACATGAAGCCCTTTTTGAAATAGTAAGATCAATTAATTTCTTTTGATACGTAATTATTATTTTATTTTTTAGGACGATAATAAGGTGGCACCTAGTACTGTAATAGTGGTGAATAAAATAGGATATAAATTGCATGATAGGTGTATACGACCTGCTCTTGTTGGAGTTTCCAAGACGTCATGAGCCAAGAATACGCAGATATTATCTTTGTTATTTTTCCTTACTTTTGTTTGAAAGTTACAATAACGCAGTTTTATTGCTGTTACGTTAAAAATTATGAGAAAATATGAATATGACTTCGGTTAAATATATTTTGTTTTCTATTTCAGCTAGTCCATTCCTTAGTTTTTAAGTTTATTCGTATAAATTATGTTTTCCTAGCAAATCAAAAAACAAAAACGTATATACATATATATACGTAACGTCTTTTTTAAATAAAGATTTTGTTATACGCCGGAGCATGCAGACACAAATACTGGTTCATTCTACTGCCAGACAAACAACAGAAACGTATACTCCTATAAAGGGAAATACAATTTTAACAGCTTGGAGATATTGCGGAAGCATTTCCTAAAGTTCGTACTGTTTTTGATCGTCATCGATAAGTTTGAACTTTGGGAAAATTAGTTATTTTAAGGTCCCCCAGTCAGTTGAAAATATAATCGACGCAGGTAAAAGTGTGACCAAACCAAGTGAATTTGGTGACGCGCATAGAAATTGGTACTATTTGTCCCACAGAAGTAGACCACGCACATATCCGTACTTACACTTTCTGGATATTAAAAATGAAAACAAAATCATGATTTTTACACAAAATTATTCTGAGTAATGAAGCCCATTTTTAATTGATTCGTATGAGCATGAAAGTCCAAGAGCAATAGTGAAGAAGCTCATCCACCTGCATCAAGTCAAGTGACGATTAACTGAAATTTTTGGGAAGGCGGTTTCACTGGGCCATATTTTTCGACAATGATACTAATGCGACCGTTTTAATGAATGGATTACATAATCGGTCGAATTTTTCCTTTTGTGAGTATGTTAAACATCAAGTATTTGCTGATCTTCAAAAAAAATGTATACCTTGGAAAAAAACAGGTGAAATAGAGCCCCAATTGTCCCCTGAGAGCTCTCCGCCTCTGTTGAATTCTACTTAAATATTCTGAGGATAAATCGAAAGCTATTTACCCGAATATACGCTACTAGATGTTAAAGCACCGCACCTATCGTTGGTCGAGTATAAATACGAAGACATCAACTGCATGAAATCAGTTAATTGAGATACTAAATGTGAATTTGAAGGGGAAATATTAATTGTAGTAAAATAAGAGGTTTTATTTATTGAACAAGAAAACACGCTATATGTTATTTCAAATCACAAATTGTAAAAATTTAGTTTAATTAATTTCATTAAAAACTAGCTGACCTGGCGCACTTCGTACCGCCTCAAAAGGTGCTAAAATTCCGCGTTCTCTTAACCAAACATGATTTTTATAGTTTTGAACAATGTTTGGAAAAACGCGATAAACTAGTTCTTCTTTTGATGTTAAAAAAACTCTCGTGCTGATGGATCATTTTGAAGACGCACAAGCGTCTACTAAGCGATAACTTCCAAAGAAACGAACTTTTCAAACATGCATTAATCGCATCAACCGGGGTTGATCTGGGAATGTCGGGCAACGTTTGCCGAAAATAACTAGATAGCAATATTACTGCACCGCCGAACAACTGTTGGTTTCCACGTAGATCCTACAATGTTCGATTCAATGCTTCCAAAGATTTTTTTATGGGCCATCGGATATTCATCCCATAGAATAATAATTGCTGCCTCTTGCAAAACATTGGCCATTCCAGAATTTCTTGAATAATTCGACCAATTCATTGTGGTGATGGAAAAATCTTTGCAGCTCACTCACGATTTCTCTTCTTGTAAGTATTTGAAGCAATTGCACAACGCTGATTCAATTGACTGTTTTCATTACCAATGAACTATATTTGCAAAAACTGATGATCAGCATCTGGGAATGGCAACAATGACCCAGCTCTATGGTATGTCTGACCTTGAATCTGTAATATTTTTGAAATACATTTGGATGACGAATCTGAATTTTTGAAGATATCAAATACAGGGACGGAACATAAATCAAATTTTATCATTTACTCCATTCGATGTAATTACCTTAAACGTATGCATAAATTCATCTCTTATAATAATTGTGGCTCCAAAAGATGTCATTTGAAAGCATGAATTGTACTTTTGAATATTTGTTAAGAAATGCTTTGACGTTGGTAAATCGCCATAAATTAATGAATGCAAAGTATCTGGTGGAGGTTCTAACACAGGCAATATAACTTTCCCACCAGCACAGCACATGCCAGGCGTTTCGTTCATAAATTTGAATGCATTACAATGCACACATTTTTTTATTCATTTGGCCAATATAAGAATGCATACTGTAATCAATTGTGCTATCATAATTAAATGCTTGATTTGAGGAACGCGTCACTCACAGCTATCAATGTGCCCCTGCGTATTTGTTTTTTTTTTTTATTATATGGGCAAAATCAGATGTTGATATAAAAAAAAACTTAGGAATGCGTCCAATTTCGTTCACACTTTACATAAACCATCTACACGACAAACAAACCCTGAAAATTTGATCAAATTCGGTTTGTCCGTTCGTGAGATATAAGCTGTGTTCAATGACGAAAAGATCAGGACAGGACAGCACAGATTCTTGAAAACTGTCAGATCAAGTTAGAACAGAAAAGTACAGCCGCATGTTATTTGTCAAAAAGCGGAAAACATCTTATATGTCAGATTGTAATAAACATGTTTTAGAATTAAATAATAAACAAAAGTAAATTAACGTAAAAATGCTTTGGAAGAGTTGTGGTGGGTACTGATAGTGTTATTAGTGACTCGTCAACGACATTTTTCAGTGATGATATGTATGATTTGGCGAGGACTTTAGTGATTTTTCAATACAGCTGCTTTTGACACTTTTCACGAATCTGTTTTGACTCCAGAGTAGGTGCAGAAAATCGTGTTCTGAAGTGTCCGAAACACCATCACTGAACACAAAGCAGAACACTTTCGGACAGACATTTTTGTCACAGAACAGCAAAAGGTGTACTTTTCTGTCCGGAACAGACCAGAACAGCGTCACTGAACAGACTAATAAAGTCACACCAAAACTTGCAACAATTTTTTATATACTCATACATATGTATGTATATATATAACATTTCTTCCTTGTCTATTAGGGTTATTTTCGTTTCAGAAAATAATCACATTTTCAGCGCTACATCACTACCTACGGGTGGTACTGCCGAGCAACCGCCTTCGCGAGTGTCACATTTGATCCCAAATTATTGAAAAGTTGGGTCACCCCACCCCTGCTTTAAAATAAAGTACAGTGATCCAATGAAGGGCGGAGACATTTTACTTTAAATACTTACTCGCCTGCTTTCAGAGTATGGATAACTTGGTGCAACGCCAATAGTTTTGCCAACAGGACCGACTGTAGCGAAGTACTAGGTTGTTGAACAAAGGATGGCGGTATTTTTTTTAAAGTGGTACTACTTTTTCATGAACACATGCGAATTTTAATTTATGTATGTAGATCTTTCAGCTTATTGGTTCAGCCATTCGAAGTTGACGTGTCACAAGTAGTTGTGTAAAGTGGAAAAACTTGAATATCGTGCAGTAATAAAATTCTTGTTTGTGGAAAGTTCGGAAACCAGATTCAACAACGATGGTTAAAAGAGTATAAGGACTCTTCACCTTCGATTCGGACAGGAGAAAAGGGGATTGCTGTATTTAAAGCGGTCATACAAGTCCTGAAGATGATGCACGTCATAGACGTCCAAAAAGTGCATCAACAACATAAAACAGCAAAAATGTAGGATATGTTTATAAAAGATCGTCGGTCAACCGAAAGAGATTTAATAGAACCCAATTGCCCAAAAGAACCAATTGGGTTCTCTTCCAGGCTAAACTCATCACATCGACAGATATGATATTGAGGAAGCGGCTTACGAACTTAGCGAAGCACTCATCTGATCTTTCAAAAACAGCTGCGCACCCAAGATAAATATACAGGGTGTCCCACGAGCAGTGTGCCAAAAAGCTAGAGCGTGTAGGTCTGGTCAAGACAAGAAAAAAATCGTATGGGAGGGGAGGGTCTATTCCCCCCCGTTTAGCCGGGAGGGGCAATTTTCTAAAAAATTGACTTAATTTGGAAAATAAATTATTAAAAATCAACAGTTACAGCCACAATGCCGTGATATACTTTTTTGAAAAGCCAGAAACCTCTTCTTTCGTCCTGTTTTTAAATGAAGCTGTTTTAGGGAATAGTTTTTGAGAAATTAATTTTCAAACTCAAAATTTTGGAAAAAAAATTAAAAAAAAAATGTTCGAACTATTTTTTTTTCAAAATTTTATGTAATTAAGTGGTAATCTTTTTTCAAACATTCAATTCTCTTATTAGTTTTTAGTTAAAAACAGAAAACCGGATGCAAAAATGTCTTGTAGTTTTTGAGAAATTAAAAAAAAACCCGAACCACTTTTTTCTAAGAAAAAATTTTTTTTTTGGTTTTAACGCGTCTGGACTTGTAGGCAAATTGATGTATGAAACATTGACCTCTTTTTTATTATTTTTAAAAAATTCGGAGTTTTATGAGGATACAATAAAGTGACATAGTATTGGAATAACCCTGGATTAATCCTTTTTTTTCATTGATAACCCCTGAAAACTGACCTGACAATTTCGTCTGGGTCCACCCGCCGCCAATGGGTTCTACCCGCTAGGACCTTAAGACAATAAAACCGCAATTTTTCTTTATTGAAAAACAAAATATTTGCAACCCAAATGTAAATAAAAGGCATCGCATTTTTAATAAAAAACCATTTCCAAATTGGACGTTAACTCATCAACACATTACGATGTCAAACTCATACTCTCGAGAAGAATTAACGGACATGCACTTCTGCTACGGTTTAGCTAATGGTCGAGATCGTGAAGCCGAAAGACTCTACGCTGAAAGATATCCCAATCGGAGGTGTCCCAGTCGTAGCATGTTTTCAAGAATCCACCGACGTCTGCGAGAGCACGGAGTGCTAGAGCATCGAAGAAGCGAAAGATCAGTTACAGATGGATCAGGAAGCTTAGATGAAAGAATTTTGGATTTGGTCCGACGTAATCCCTCCCTTAGTACAAGGAGGATAGCTATTATGCTTGGAGTGCCCAAATCTAGAGTATGGAGAGTGCGTCACACCGAAAACTTACACCCGTACCATTTCAGGCCAGTTCAAGAACTCACCTCAAACGACAAATTTTTGAGAGCAGAATTTTGTCGATCATTACTGCTTCGAGATGAAACTGAACGAAACTATTTTGCAAGGATATTCTGGACGGATGAAGCACAGTTTACCAGAGATGGGGTTACTAACTTCCACAATTTGCATCATTGGAGTAGCACCAATCCACACAACAAAAAACAAAATAAATCACAACACCGATTTAGCTGTAATGTTTGGCTTGGTATTGTTGGACAAACTGTAATCGGGCCCCGGTTTTTGAATGCCGTTATTAATGGAGAATCGTACCTGCAGTTCCTACGAGACCTTTTGCCCGATTTGATGGACAACGTTCCTTTGGCCATAGCAGATAATTTAATCTACCAGCAAGATGGAGCACCAGCACACTACAGCTTACGGGTTAGAAACTGGCTGGATGATCATTTTAGTGAACGTTGGATCGGGAGAAGGGGCCCCACGCAATGGCCACCTAGATCACCAGATTTAACTTCTCTAGATTTTTATGTGTGGGGATTCATGAAGAATTATGTTTACGAAGTGGAAATAGTATCTTTGGAACAACTGAAAGAATGGATTGAAGTCGCTGGAGTAAAATTGCAGGAAAATTTGTCAAGCATAGTCTTATGTGCAGCCATTAGAAGGAGATATAATCTTTGCCTTCTAAAAAATGGGGATCATATTGAAAATTTATTATAATAAAACTCCGAATTTTTTAAAAATAATAAAAAGGAGGTCAATGTTGCATACATCAATTTGCCTACAAGTCCAGCCGCGTTAAAACCAAAAAAAAGGGTTTTCTTGGAAAAAAGTGGTTCGGGTTTTTTTTTAATTTCTCAAAAACTACAAGACATTTTTGCATCCGGTTTTCTGTTTTTAACTAAAAACTAATAAGAGAATTGAATGTTTGAAAAAAGATTACCACTTAATTACATAAAATTTTGAAAAAAAATAGTTCGAACATTTTTTTTTTCATTTTTTTTTCCAAAATTTTGAGTTTGAAAATTAATTTCTCAAAAACTATTCTTTAAAACAGCTTCATTTAAAAACAGGACGAAAGAAGAGGTTTCTGGCTTTTCAAAAAAGTATATCACGGCATTGTGGCTTTAACTGTTGATTTTTAATAATTTTTTTTTCCAAATTAAGTCAGTTTTTTAGAAAATTGCCCCTCCCGGCTAAACGGGGGGGAATAGACCCTCCCCTCCCATACGATTTTTTTCTTGTCTTGACCAGACCTACACGCGCTAGCTTTTTGGCACACTGCTCGTGGGACACCCTGTATACAAGTGGGGCATACCTTGATGGAATGCACATCTTGAATCTTTGAGGAAATAGGTGCATTCTCTGTTTAACAGAGCTAAACGAACGAACATTTGGACTGATTATAGATCTGCTCTACCAAATACAATTTCGAATTCAGGAAATCCAAGAGAAGATCTTGGAGGAAACATGCCGTACTTAGCACATTCCGCAATACCACAAGCCGCAATATCATATACTGAGAACGCGCTTCATGCCTGCATCACTTAGTAGTGGATCACTCATGTGGAAAATAGCTTCACACGCAAGGAGATCACAATTTGCGCTTTCGTCGATATTGAGGCCGCTTTTTATAATACTGGCTACAACCCAATCACCACTACTGTTCCGCAGAGTTGTAGACCACCCCACTAACCACTTGGCTAGAGCGATGTTTGACAGCCGCAGTATCCACAAGGTGGCGTCCTTTCACCACCTGTCTGCTCGGAGTAATAGGCGACCTACTCTACAAGTATTTCTGAAATTCGCCCAAAACTATCCCATCATGTTCAATCGAGAACATCAAACGACAAGTAAGAGAAATGCCATTCAGTTTTCTGCATATCCGTAAATCTCTTAATACATGACGAAAGGTTCCTTATTTCAGCTTCAATAACTTTCATGATGGAGAACATTCTTCCGATCAAAATTTTCAAAACCCCTCATAAAAAAGTGAAGTCAAGAGTCAAATTGAACGATTTCACTCCACCGAATGGAAATGGCTGAAAATATCCTTTTGGCCTTTTTAATAACCTCTTGAATAAGTTAATGAATATGATTTCACTATCCATTCAACCACAGATAAAAAGCCAATGGACTTATTTTTTGGACGAATGACCGGACCAGACTCAGAGCAGTTAAAAAAGTTTTGAATAAATGCGTTAAATAAAGACATCAAATCCCATAAGAAGAAGATGGAACGTTGTTATGGTCTATCCACTTTTTTTTTCAAAAAACCAAATGAAACTTTCCACAAGTATAATACACAAACAACAATTCCCCCAAATGTCAGAGCTATTTTTGTGAAGCTACCCGTTCCAGAAATTCTTGTTGCATTCCATCACCGCACAATCAAAGCTCTATCAGCGTCCCGTATTTCTAGCAATTGGGGACAATTGCATTTAAGATGCAACCAACTCAGCAATTGCAATGAATTGGCAAATGAGGTCAAATTTAACACCCAACAACAATAACGAAATCAACAAATAACAATAAGGCTTCTGCTGAACTTGATCAGCAAATCGAACCTGCACGTGCGATGTCGTCCGGCGAAAGCGACAACACGCCAGACGCACAACAAAAGTACCGTCCTTCCCAGAGTTTGGTGGCCAAATTCGAGTTAATCGTCACCAAATCATTGCTGTCGTGCATGAAAGCATACACGGCTTTCTGCGACTTCATCTTGGCGAATTTTGGGCCGAGACTTGGGATTGTGTCCATATAAAATCTAATTGATCCAGGAATTTAAGGCAAACGGCCGTAGACAACGCGTTGTACTTGCTAATTAAGCTCTGGATGAGATGGATCTTGACCGAAGTTTCGCTAAAAAATAACATGTTTAGCTACAAAGCCCATCATGGTGAAGAAACAAAATTATTAGATTTGGCTTTCTCAAATTGCAAATATATGCGAATATGACGCAGACATTTTATGCTCATTATGGAGAGTCTTGATGCAATGAACCACTACCTTCTATACAATATCTTGATTGGCCACCATGCACCTGCGAAATGGCAACACCGATCCCGATTTTACTAGCGTCTACATCCACATTAAACATTTTTTCGGGCTTCGGTCTGCATGTATTTACCTGGCCATTTGTTTTCCTTCTTCTCAGCCAGTGTATGTCCTTAGGAACTAGCAAGTTTTTAATAACTTCAGATATCCGGCAGCGTTCTAAACACCTTTGATGAAATGATACGCCCCAGGTACTTAACTTCTCGTGTAAGGAGCTTATATTTCTTTGGGATGAGCTTGATATTAGCATTGCCTAGACACTTGAAAATGTTTTTTCCCACCAATATGATATAACGCAAACCAATGCGCTCAAGACGGACTTTTCATTGTGTAATCGATCCTGGGGCAAAATATAGCTAGCCCTTTTGGTGGCATCATTCAACCTTCAGAAGTCTGCGCAGAATTGAGTACTGACGTCTTTCTTTTTGACCAACATAACAGATGATGCACACGGATCCTGTGATTCTTAATATGTTCTTCTGTGTCCACCGACAATACCATCTTCAAAATGTCTGTCTGCCTTGGTAATGAAAGTCATCTAGCAGGGTATTTGACAAGGTGTATCCGACAGTGGTCTAGGTCAAGTGGCGCAAATATATCAGCAAACTCGCCAAGTAAATTCGTTACCGTAATTTATATCCCCTGATTTAGTTTTCCTGCATGAGATAAGCTTTTATTAGATCCGGAATATCCTGCACAGCCTGTACATTATTGTGTTAGTGAAAATGTCTGAGGAATGTCGACATAATTCAGAAGACGTTTTCAAATTTATACGCCATGTAACCTCAAGTTCAACCTGAAGAAATGTGAGGTCTTTAGACGAGAAATGAAGACTTGAGGTACATCACTTCGTCAGGGGAAACTATAACGGACTCGATCAAATTCGAACAACAAAATTGAAAACTGACGAATTCCTAAGGAAAAACACTAATTGAGAAGCTTCCTGGATCTCGCCACCTACTACAAACGATTCGTTAATGATTTTATTGTAATCGTGAAGAGCCTGCACCAATTCACAGAAAAAAAAAAGACAATTCAAATGAATAGGCAAATGCGAGCAGAATTTCGGCCAACTTAAACAACGACTGCACGAGGCTCCAATGCTAGCCAACCCTTCCCTAGGAAAAGTGTTTACCGTAAGAAGCTAATATAAGGCACGGTGAGAGTATCTATTCGCAGGTACTTGGCAGTCAAAAAAGCTATTTTAGCTTTAAGCTTATTTTAGCATAACCAGACGAGAACTTCTCGCTATCCAATGCAATACACAGGAGCAGCATGAGCCGATCAAGGACGTATTGAAGAAGACCAAGAGGGAGATCTTCTTCTTTCAACCAGTTCACACCTGTTATCAATCTGGAGAAGCTAAAAACCATAACTTCCTTAGCATCCCACACTGTAAAATGGGAAACATTAAGAAGTCAAGGAAACATTTTACAACGTGTGCGCTGCCACCGGTTCGAGCATGCCGCGTCGAAATGTGACATGTAGTCTCGATGTGCTAAGTGTGCAAAATGCTACAAAAATTAAGAATATGACCTAGGACAAAACAAGGTCGCCAATAGACAGAAGCTCAAGTGGGTGCTCTCTAAGAACTAAGGACATCCTGCAAGCTATCGAAGTAGTTCTAGGCTCCAGGACATGAAAAAGTTAAATCAAAAGCAAGCAGAAGGCTGGGGAGAAACGCCCTACAAATCGCTTACAAGCATCAGATGAACCTCGCTCGAATGGTTGCATGACTTCAGGTTTGGAACAGATAGTGCAAAAATCGATGATTGTTCCCAAAACCCGAGTGTCTGTTACCTAGGCACCGGAGGTCGAGGTGATCCTGCGTTCGTTCCTGCTCGCAACCTGAAAGAAGATCTACCAGCTCCAATAGCAGATCCAGGAGCAGGTTCGAGTGTACAGGTATAGAGTCCCTTAAGTTTCGTGTCCAGGAGTGTGAATTCATTGATTAGGATTGAGCAAATATCTGTTCTGTGGCAGGACAAAAGCCTCGATGTACTTTTGGTTAGCGAAAGTCGACTACGCCAGAAGCACAAAATTCGGCGCAGCTCTATCAACAAAAAATTGAAAAGACCGACCCAACGCCTCACGAGTCGGAAGAGTTGCGATCTTTATTAGAAATAATTTAATACATAAAATTATGTGTAGCGATGAAGTGCAGTTCCAGGTGCTGTAGCCTGCATTGTGTACACTCTTCTCCAAAATGGACAGATAATGTACGCACATTGTGACAGCCTATGTGCCTATGAGCTGCTTTAGCTCAACCCAATATTTTTATCGCAGAGTTCTACCTAGTTTTTCAATATCTGCGCTTAAGTGGTGTAAGAAAACTTTTGCATGTTCCCTGGCGATACAAACGTAATGATTAGGGAAATAACATATCCAACACCAAGGGGGATATACTAAACGATTGGTCGAGTCTACAGAACATTAGACATGTTACTAGCAACGAATGGGTCGTCGTATCCTAGGAGCGACTCCTATCTGGATCTCATGCTGCTTAATTCTCAACTGAGACTGGCTGAATCTTTTACGAACGAGACCATTCTGGGCTTAGTGCTGGAATCACAATATCAACGAATTCGCGGATATGGCAGAATATGTCTAAACGTAACTCTTCGAATACGCTTTTTTTTTTAATTTAGTTTAATTTATTTACTTTTTTATAAGAAATGCAAATACAAAAAATTAATTATTACAATTAAAAATACACAATATATTAATATACAAATTTGTTAAAAAAGTATCTGCAATCGGTAGTTTTTAAGGAACTAGAATCGAAAGCAGTTTAATAGACACTATATGTTAACAACCAATATACAAGATGAATGGATGAAGGGGGTCATTACAATATGAAAAAAATTGGAAATATATAACGAAATACTTGCAGCTAGATCAATACAGAAAGCAAATTGAGAATATCAACATAATTACAATTTAAAAGCCACGATTTCACTTTTTTTTGAAAACATAGTTTATTTTGAATACACCTTATGTTATAAGGTAATCTATTAAAGAGTCTTGGTGCAGCAACAGAAAAAAAAATGGAAAAATATTTGCAAATTGTGGCGAGGTACTTGGACAAGATTTTGCACATTGATGCGTAACTGATAACTGGAAGAGCTTCTATTTAATGAATAGCCAGATCTTTCAAAAAATATTTTTAAGACTTTATAACAATATAAATGTTTTAAAGGGAGAATATTTAGGGTTCTAAAAAGTGGTAAGCTGTCAGACTGTCGGTTTTTATTACAGATAATGCGAATAACGTGCTTCTGGGACACAAGTCCCAGTCACAATTTGTTGTAGTGAGTGGAACTCCAGGCAACTAAGCCATACTCAAGCTTTGAATGTACTAGACCGTAATAAATACATTTAAGAAGCTCCCGTGAGCAGTAAGATTTCAAGAAGTAAATTTGCCTAGTAGCAGCCATGAGATACTTTTTAAGAGCAGTTGTATGATCAGTGCAGTTCATCTTCCAGTCGAGCAGGACCCCGAGATACTTAAAGTTTTTAACGTTCTCACTATAAAAGCATTTGTCAGAACATTTGCGTTGCTTAAAGTAAGTTTGTAAACTAGATTCTGAATTACAAGTAACCCTGCTATGTTTGAATCTTTTACATTTAGCACAATGAAATAGGAACGGTTCACAGTCTATTATCCTGCCACTAGGACTAAAACGCGTGATTTTAGTTTTGTCACTAATAACTAGTTTGTGTGTTTTAAACCAGTGGCTCAAAACTTCAAGGTCATGATTGATGCTAATGGAAAGATTTAGAGCAGAATTAGCAGTGTCGAATGCCTTAGTTATATCGACAAAGAGCCCTGCTGTGAGTTCCTTATTATCGAAACCTTTGTAAACATATGAACAGAAATTAAGGAGGGCACTCTCAGTAGAACGACCTGAACGGAAACCAAATTGACATTCACTGAAAAAATTATTTTTCTCTAAAAACCATTCTGGACCATTCTTACTTTTAATGCTTTTTCAAAAATTTTGGAGAATACAGACAGTAAAGAAATAGGCCTATAATTATTTATTAAAGTTTTATCTCCCTTTTTGCATAGAGGTATCACTTCAGCCTGTTTTAGATACTGGGGAAAAATACCACAGTTACCGCTTCTATTAAAAATAACACATAAAATATCACAGATTTTCAAAGCTATTTTCTTAACAAAATTATTTGAAAATCCGTCTGATGTTGTAGAATTAGAGTTTTTGAGAGAAATAATAATTTTAAACAATTCATGGGACGTTATGGGATCATAGAAGAAACTATGGGCACACGAGACTTCACCAGCTAGACATATACAATCACAGTAAGAGTCACCAGTATCGGAGACTGTTTTAGTACCTATAGTTGAAAAGAAAGAGTTGAATTTGTCTGCTGTGACCTTAGAATCTGATAATAAAACATCATTCTCCTTGAGTCTAGGTATTTGAACTTTCTTAGTTGATTTATTGAGTAACGCTCTAACTTGATCCCATTCTTTTTTAGGGTCACCTCTGACCTCGTTGAATTTGTTAATATAATAATTATTTTTTTGCAAAACGAAACTTCTTTCGAAACCTCTTTACATATTTTTTTGTAGGCAATTGAGATATTATTGTTGTTGGGATTTTTTGTCTTTTTTTTGAACAGTTTATTTTTGATGCTAATTTTCTTTGAAAAAACAAGAGATATCGAAGGCTTAAGCTTTTTTAGTTTATTCTTCCTCTTTATGACTTCTTTTGAACTTTTTAGAACGTAATCCTTTAGAATTTTAATAAATATAGAAAATGCAGCAGAAGGATCATTTTCATTAAGCACAGTATCCCAACATTCAAAGCGAAGGTAATTGTTAAGACAAGCAAAATCAGTGTTGACACAGGAACTAGTCGGACAATCTTTATTTGTAGAAACATGATAACAATTTACACTAAGACACGTCATACAGTGATCGGAAACATGTAAATCCACAACAGAGCTATACATTTCTGTTATTCATTTTATGAAAACGTACAAAGATATGGTCGATGCATGTACTAGTGGAAGTTGTAATGCGAGTTGGTTTATTAATGCATGACTCGAAGCCAGAGAATGATAACATGAACATATAATTATCTACAAAAGTAGAGTTCTGTAAAATATCAATATTAATATCACCCACTATGATAACGTCATTTGATTCACTTGACAAAAGATTTCCTAACTCTTCACAAAAAATTTTATCGGAACGAAATGGCTCATTGAATCTATAGACACAGAAAAACGTTAACTTCAAATCACAAATTTTAACCTTCAATACATCACAACTGTTCAAATTGAAACCATAATATTCAATCGAAAAGGAATCTTTAATGAATACAGCCACACCACCAGATGCATAATTATTGTTGCAACAAGATATAAATTCATACCCCTCAATATCGAAGAGTGATTTTTCATTATCATAAATCCATGTTTCGGATAGAAATAAGAAATCAGGCTTATTCTCGAATGAGTTTATATGGACTAGAAAGTTATCAAAATTCTTTCGCATGCTTCTAATGTTTTGATGTGTAATAAGTATGCTTGGTGAATATTTTGGGTCGGAAAAGAGATCAAGAGCATCAGTGTCAATGCAGTTGATAGAGGGGATATATAAACAATTTTGTATTGGATTTTGCATATTATTTAATGGCTAGAAGGTCTTCACTTGAATTAATATAAATTAAGTTGTCATTATCTCCCTTACGCATGCACACTTTCCCGTTTTTTACCCAAACATACTTATACATTTTTTCTTTTTTAGCTTTTTTGGCAGCATTTAACAAGTATTTCGTTTTCGCACTTAAACATTCATTTATATAAATGTTACTATTTTTAGCACAGCCAAATATTTTTTTTAATTGCTTTTATAAATAATCTTGTTCCTCATTATTAAATCTTTCTTCATCTTGGACGCAAATTTTACAACTAAAATAGACTTAGTGTTTTTTTCATTAACATTATTTGAACTTTTAGCCTTTTTTACAAAACGCTTATCAATTTCAAGTTCAGACACATTTGTTGACACACCCTGTGAGAAAACTTGCAGTGCACAGCTAAGAGCATTGCTGTTGTTTACATCAGGAATGCCCACAATTTCAACACAGTTTTCTCTTCTGCTCTGGTGTAAGATCTCAACTTTGCAGTACGCGAACTGTTTGAACAAGGTTGTTCTTTTCCTCTTGCAATGAGTGCAGTAGAGAAAAAGCATAAACATTTTCTTTGCGGAGAGCAACGATTTCATTATAAATTGATTCAAGCGTAATAGTTTGAATGCTGGTCGAAGGACTATGCTGAAATTCCTGTTGCTGCTCAGTCGAAGGTGATGCTGACTGATGTTGTTGTTGCAGCTGAGTCAACGAAGATGCTGATGCTGGTATATGTTGTTGTTTCTGTTGCTGTATTTGCTTTTGGAGAACGATTTCGTTTTGTTGTTTTTGGTCTGTTGTTTCACTCCGTTTTTCACTTGTCCCTGAAAAGAGAGGTGAAACTATCACAAGAAAGTCATGCACTAGTTTAGGTGACCGATCATTTTTATCTTTCATGTCAGGGGGGGAGCTGAGGGAGCCCCTTCGTGCAGCGGAGCAACTCTTGCACCGAAAACTATTGTTCGTTTTATTTAAAAAGTCAATATCCGCCGATTGAATATTTACACAAGAACAATGAAAATAATTTTTGCAACCTACACATAATAGGCCTGTTCCCGTACCTGACATAAACAGTCCAAATTAACGAAAAACTACGAAAGTCTGTTCCGTACTCGAAAAATTCACACTTTTGGACAAAAGAGAGCGCTCTCGAGAGAGTAAAAAATATCTCCATGCTGCGAATTTTAGCCCAAGAAATTTATGTGGGTAATTTGTCACAGCTTTGTGAAATCAGCTGATTTCTGTCATTCTGTCATACGACAAGAGCTCAGTTTTATATTAAAATTATTTTGTGCATTTGTAAGATGTCCATTGTCTCTATAAGGCGTTACTAAATGATTAGTACATGGATATGCTGAATCACCTAATAAATAGTAATCTGAAAATAATATGTATGTTTTTGCAAATTAGTATATTGCACCTACAAACGAATCCACGAATGTATCAAATTCAAACATATGTTTTTGAGATTTGTCAAAATGTGTCAAATGTGTGCAACTTTTGGGGTTCAACGCGTTCCCCACTCTTTGAAAAATGAGAATCTGTGAATTTCTGCCCAAAAAGTACGGGAACATACCTTATATTTTGGGCTATTTGCGCTCCACTTTACATTTACACACACACGGCATTTTATTTAAAATTATACAAACTGGACTACGAGAATACGAAATGTTTGTACTAGTAGAAACAAGGTACGTGTTGACCCCACGACACCACGACAATTTACCAGATTTCTGACGAGAGCGCATATACTCGTAGATATATACATACAACATATAGATTGTGCTCTGGCAATGACTCGTGGCGCTTTCGCCCTGGCAAAATGACTATTCGATAGCTACGAAATGATTCCAGGGTAAAGGTAATCTGCTACATGGCCCTCATCAGGCCCATTCTTTTTTAAGGATATCCCGTGTGGTTCAATGTGAGAGCAAGTTTAATGGAAAGGTTTCGAGTGTTTGAGAAACAATGCCTTAGAGTTTGTCTTGGATTAAATAGAATACCCAAATATATTTTACTTTAACGCGGTCCTATACAATAAGAATAGGATTTTGCATTTGGACAATTTTCTGGTTAAAGTGATCGAATCCACGTTTCACGGGCAATGACTTGAGGGAGATGCGCCTTAACGGCGTTGTCCCATCAGAGGTATTCTCCCCTTTAGATCAAAGTGGGTTGATCCAGGATAGACTAGCGGCACCGTTAATCTTCCAAGTAGCCCGCAATTCCGTGTAGTTGTGATTTCTCTTTGAGCGCCCCAGGTTCAGCAGATCGATTTCACGTCGAGGTCGAAGAGGCATCATCCGACAGCATCAACGCTTTTGATGGCTGTAGCAGACTTTTTCAGTGATCATAGTTCAGCCTCTTTAAGGCAATACATAGGTTAGGGTAGGTAGAGGTAGGCTAGGGCAGGGGGGTAGTTTTAGTGTAATTTTAGTTTTAACAAAAAAAAAATACAAAGAAAAACTATAAACAAATATATATAAAATAAATATAATGCATTTTATCAAACGCTAAGCTTTTCCTTAAACAATTTTCTTAGCTTCAGTCATACATTTTTGATTTTCATTAAGTTAATCTTCAGATTACACAGTTTTATATGTAACTGATTTCAGTCCTACTTTGAAAATATAACTCAAAAGTAGGTGTGCCTCAGCTTTCAGTCCTTGGTCTCATAGTATTCCTATTTACATCAATTGCAAGCGATTATAGGAAAAGTTACAGCATTCGTAGAGACGGCATCGGGTATCACGCTGATAGTCCTCTTAACTTAAGCGCGCATATACGTTCACCTTCTGAGATTATCGTCTAGCCCCTTCCATGATTTTGTTCAGATCATTGAAAATTCTGCCATTAAAACACTTACATTATTTATTCGCACTTAATTCATTAGAATATTTTGTCATCACGTATTACTAACAAGAGATTCGATACGAACATAATCGTATATGGTATTTTACATCTTTAATATTTTATAAGCATTTAGGGTATTGATTTTATTTATTTATTAATTAAATATAGAAGGAAAATACGAAAAAAACCTTCCAACATTTTGAATTTAAAATTTTATCTTAATGAGAGTTGGCTGTTTACAAAGCTCAATTTCTCACATTGGCACCTTGCGAAGCAATTCAATTAAAGTCGTCGATATTCCTTCTTTCCGCACCACTCAACTTACGTTGCTTGGTGATCAAACGTAATTTAAAATGTTATCTCTTTTGCTTTCTCATTAATTAATAATTTATTTATAACTAGCTGACCCGACAGACGTCATTCTGTCTAAGCCAAATATGTTCGATTGGATGAGGTAGGAAGAAGTAGAAAAAAATAACTAAAATTTAAAAATTAAGTGAAAATGTAAATTTAAACAAACTTATCTATCTGGAATATAAAAAATGAACCAATATATTGTTGGTCAATAATTTAACTCCTTGTTGGCCAAGCAATCAAAAAAGCATTATAAGATTTTTTTTTTTGATAATTTTTAATTTAAGACTGTTATTATAAGGAAAATTCATATTTGGTTTCTCAAGGAATTCAAAAACTCAGTTGGATAGTTGGTTGCTTCGTCTTCGTTTGTTACACAGTCGATAGATTTGAATCCAGGGAACCAACGATTTGATTTTCAATTGTGCAATTTAAGTGGTCCACATTCTTTGCCGCTAAAATTGCTCTTTCACTCAACCAATCGTAGTTTTTGTGGTTAGCAATGATGTTCGGAAACACTTTGTTGATGAGCTCCTCTTTCGTTGAGATGAAATTGCAAAATGTATGTCATGTTGAACTATGATATTGATACTCACCATTCAATGGATTTATCATTTTGATATTAAAATAATATCCATCTTCTCCTTGCCAAAACATCAGCTGGTATTGCAACGTGTCATATAAACGATGTGTTTCAGATATTTGTTGCAGTTGCCCAGTATCGCGACGTGTAAGCACAATATCGCGTGTTTCCAAGTTTTCACCAACAATCAGGATGGCAACTTCGATTCACGGGCTGCTTCGCTTTGCTCTTTTGATTGAGAAGCACGAAGTCGAGCCATACTAACGCGGCGCTCTTCACGGGCAATTTCTTGTTCTTCTTCAGTCCTTTCATTCGCAATGTTTCGTATCCTTCTTGCATTACGGCTTTGCCGGGAAAGATTCGATCGTCTTGGTCGCGACATTGTTAATGATGATTCAAAGAGAATACAAATTACTGATGATTATTGATTTCTGACAAAATTTATAATTATCAAATTTTCAACCATAGACAAAATTACGTTTAGCTGTCATTTGCGTTTTGTTATTCCATGTCAGATACTTTTTTATTATACCAAGTTTTATAGTGACTTGTATTCTCTTTGACGTTTTATGTCACGTCACACGGGAACGCGGTCGAACGGGATAAAAAGTATCCTATATCCGTCTCCTGGTTCTAAGCTACCTCGCCACCAATTTTCAGCCAAATCGGTTCAGCCGTTCTTGAGTTATAAATAGTGTAACTAACACGACTTTCTTTTATATATATAGATTTATAATATATAATATTATTTAAAATCAATTAAATATTGTTCACTCCACTTTTCAAAGACATATTTGTATGAAGAGACATTTTCACTATTTAAATACAAATGTTACTACCTTTTCTTAATCTTAATATTGTTATGGTAGATTAAACAAATAAAAAAAATTGTTAAAAATGTTATTAAATAAAAATAATAAATACATGAATTAACATATT
The DNA here is from genome assembly GCA_958301585.1 of Merodon equestris. Lineage (NCBI taxonomy): Eukaryota > Metazoa > Arthropoda > Insecta > Diptera > Syrphidae > Merodon > Merodon equestris. The sequence continues at coordinate 74,865,151 of OY284416.1, read as the reverse complement.
TAAGTTTTTTTGTATGCTTTAGGTATTTTAAGCTAATTGAGATAATTCAGCTAGTTTTAAGCATTTTTATTTAGTGTAAGATAGTTAAAAATAAAATAAATAAAAAGCTAATTAAAACTACGATAAGAAAAAAAACTAAACGATTACGATTTGATTATTTTCCGAAAACCTTAGGGCAGCTTTGTGTGCCTCCAACGATTTTTTTTTTTTTTTTTCTGTTGGAGCACTCAGACATAAATACTGGTCCATTGTACTACCAGACAGACACCTTGTCTTTATTCTATTTTCCCCCTTGTCCGGAGAAGAGTGAGGAGGGGCTTCAGTGATGTAGAGCTAAGATTTTCAGCACCAACCACGTCGGCCCTAAGGGTGCGCCACCGTGTGCAAGCGAGGGCGGGACAGTCGCAGAGACTGCTGTGTCATCCTCCTCGCAACATGCAGCACAGGTAAGCGTCTCACTGATGCCTATCACGTAGAGATGGTTGGAAAAGTGTAATGGCCCGTAATGACGCCCGTAAGCATTCTGCAATCATTTCTCCTTAAGGATAAGAAAAATGTTGCGGACTTCTTGCAGACATCAGGGCATACGCGCTTAGTCATCCTACATCCTGGATATTCCCTCCATCTACGACTGTGTGCATTAAAGATCCAGTCGTTGATGTCAGATTCGACCATGGAAGCATTCAAACCTGGTCCTGAGAAACTCTTCTCTGACCCCGTTCTAGCGAGTTCATCGGAGATCTAGTTTCCTGGGATTCCAGAGTGACCTGGGACCCATACAAGCCTAAGTGAATTTAGTCTTCCGACTTTGTTCAAAAAGGTCTTGAGTTCATGCACTAATTTGGAGTTGGATAGAGGGTTGGACACAGCTTTGAGTGCAGCTTGGCTGTCACTGCAGGCACATATGCTTTTTCCCCTTCACCTGTGTTTCACAACATAGTGCATGGCCACTCCGCTTGGAAGACAGACGCATATTTTCCTAACGAGAAGTGTAGTCGAATGTTTTCGCGCTCAAAGAAAATTTCAGTGCCGGATTCCTGTCCAGTCCTGGAGCCATCTGTGAAAATGCGAAGACATTTCATTCCAGGTTCAGTTTCTGGCCAAAGCCAATCCTGACGCCATGGAAATGTGACTGTGAAATTACAGCGCAGTAGGATGGCAGGTGTCATTGCGTCAGAAGGCATATCCATGAGACAGGGGTCGTAGGATATTTCTCGCGCAAGTACACTTTCACTCCAATGCGAATTGTACGAAAGACCATTGCTCTTTAGGCGAAATATGTCTTTCAGTGCGCACCCTCTGATATATATGTGTAAAATTCATCATAGCATCTAGAGCAGCTCCCGGTGTGCTGGGGAAAGCCCCCGTGCTGTTGAGACAGACCGCTCTTTGGAGTTTGGTGAGTGAAGCCACAGCGTGTTTGCGTGTTAGCCTGTTCCACCAAACAACCGATGCATATGAGATTATCGGTCTTATCATTGCCGTGTAGATCCAATCTATTTCGGCGATAAGCTCCATGTTTTGCCAAAGGCACCTTTGCATTGCCAAAGAGCTGACAGAACTTTGGTGGTTTTGGACTCAACATGCTTTGACCAAAGAAGCTTGCTATCTAGGATGACTCCCAGCTACTTAGCTTCTTTGGATATCGGAATGGGAAAGCCTTATAGCACCAGCTGTGAAGAAAATGACATCAGTCTTAAGAGGATTAACCGACAGCCCATTACTCGTGCACCAGTCTTCGATCACATCTAGCGCCGCCTGCGCTTTGAGACAGACAGTCGCTAAACATGAGCCGACAGAGAGAACAGCAACGATTTTTCTTAACTGTGAAGTCAAAATTATCTACATATTCTTACATAATTTTATAATATATAAAATAAAAAAGACGAAAAAAAAACAAATGCACTTGTTTTTTATTGAAAAAAAATCAATATATTTTCTACATTATTTTGTCAAACTTTCACAACTACCAATTACAAATTAATCACCGAAAGCATCAACACTCATTTTCAAATAGTACATACATATTACCTACGTACATAATTATTTCCTGTCTCTATTATATAATATAGCAATATAAATAGTGTTTCTAGTTTCTGTTTCTATGTAATTTGAGAATGTATATTCAAACTCCACTACAATTTACATTGAGACCTTTTTTACACTTTCCCAGTATACTTCACATACCCTAATACATATATACATCTAACCATAAACACATTTATTACAATGCACCCAGTTCCGGTTTTTTGAAAATTTAGCAGCTATTTAAGCGCTAATACTTACAATAACTGCTCAATTATTCAGTGATGGTTTCTCGTGTAAGTGATATTGATCTTAGTTTTTTTTTTTTGTTATGAAAAATATACTTTTATTTCTAGATATGCGTACTTTTTATGCTCATTAATAGTTATTATACGGCGCCACTGAATGAACAAATTGGTCCAAATATTACTCGTATACACGAAGTTTTTCATATATTACCTCCTGAGGGAAAAGGAAGTCAAACTAATAAAAATGACTATTTATCCATCAATTTAAAAAACATGGACTTAGGTGTTGAATCATTAGCTAATTTCTCTAACAGAAATAAGTTGAAAAACATACGAGTATTAGGAACTACTCGTATATCTCGAAATAAAACAAAATCTCTAATACATGGGGATTTAAATACGAAAAACGGGATGTTTTCGCATGAAAAAGGTATCCACAAACGGAGCGAAATTAATTGGTTGCCAAATAGTTTATTAAGTGAAAATGTCAACATTAATTTAGAAATTATTAAAAAAGTTATAACGACACCAAGGCCGGATTTGGGTTTTATCCAACACATCTCCTCGCTTCTTGGATTTTTTGACTTATTTCCACGTAATGAGGAGATATTGTTCTCACCAATCAATGACGAACTTCAAAAATTGTAAAAAAATGTATAAAAATATGAAGAAATAGAGTGTAAAAAGTATAAAAAGTAATTTGTTGCTTTTAAAACTCATATAAAATTTGTTAAAAAAAAAATAAGGTGTTCTTCTCGAAAAATATTTATTTATTCATCAATATCTATTTTCTTCCCTTTAAAGTAGTCCCCTCAGATATAATACATTTGCGCCAGTGCTTTTCAAATCCTCAAAGCGCTTTTGGTATGCGCTTTTTAAGACAATCTTGAGCTCTTCCAACGATACGGTTTTTATCTCCTCAATCTTGTGTTTGTGTTTTTGCAATTTTTGCGAGAGAAAAGGGTCACAGGTAGCGTAGCCTGGTAGGTATGATTACGGTATTGTTTATGGTCAAAAATTGCGTGCAAGGAAGTATGAGTGAAGAAGTGCATTAACGTGATGTAACAGTCATGCCATTTTTCTTACAAATCCAAACATTTTCTTCATTTAACTTCACGCAAGCGGCGCATAGCTTCAAGGTAATATTCTTGAACTTAACCACGCCATTTAACTTGGCTCTTCTGATCGCTTCCATTAGGATGATTGCAATTTCGTTTCGAAGTCATAACTCATGTTTCATCATCGGTGACGACCCTTTCAGCAAATCATGCGAGGGTTACTTTGGTCGAAATCGGAGCAAACGTCGCTGACTCATGTCTCATGTCCAAAATACCCGAAAAAAAGAATGATATGAGCTAACCGATATGCCAATAACAATTTTCTTCACAAATTCGAAAGTTGAATGTACTTGTACTCGTATGTGTTTAGTGTAGGCTTTGCCATTTTACAATATGGCACGCTTAATAATCGCTGAACAAATTAAAATTGTGAAAACTTACAACAAATATAGTGATTCCGAGGTAGGTACGGTCCCTGTATTACGGCCCGAATCTGGTCGACATAATTGTCCATCTGAGCGTACTGTAGGAGAAACTGTAAAGAAATTGGAAGAATCTTTCCCTGTTGCATAAGCCTTCAACCCATCATGGAAATGCACGCTCTACAGAAAATATTGCTGTCCTTTGTAAGATTGTTGAAAAAGATCCATATCGAACTATTTCACGTTATAGTCAAATATTAATGGTTTTTTTTTTTTTGGCTTCAACTGGAAAAGTACCACATTTCTAAGGTGACCAGATTTTTAGATGGGCAAAGCGGGACAATTCTGAAGGAGGGGGGGTATCAACAAAAATTTTCATACAGAATAAAAATAATATCGTAATATTTTTTTATTTTTAACATAAGTACAATTTATATATATAAAAAAATGTATAATATTTTATTCCTCGACATATTTTTTATTTGAGTGAATTTGTTTCAGTAGATTGTTGTCATTTCTTAAAATACATATTGTAAAAATCTTCACAAGAATTTGTCAAATTATATTTGACACATAAAATGGCTTTCAAAGTTTCAACTCTTAATTTTGATTTTTCTGATGTCCACACTTGATTTACTGTAGAAAAAACGCGTTCAGTCGCAGCGTTAGTTCCAGGTAAAGATAATGCATATTCCACAATTTTTAATACATTATTGTATGGAACATAGTTTGTTTCCAAATGATGAAATATTTCTAACCATTTTTTTTCTACTGTGATTTTTTCTGATGCCCAATATTTAAGCTTCTCCTTATCAATATATTTTTTTTACTAATGACACTTCATTAAAAAGACCATTTTCGGAAATATTACTATTTGGGAATTTTTGAGAAATATAATCAAATGATTTTTGCACATCGTTCCAATTAAGTTCTGGTTTTAATGTAACCCAACGAAAATGATCAATATCATTTTATTGTACCGTCCAGTCTTCCAAATAATCTTTGCAGTTACTATAAAACTTTTTGACATGGTTCATGATATCTTGACGATTTATTGCACTTTGCTCTTCGAGCTGGTTTATACTATTGCGGATAGTTAACGGTAGAAAATTATTTTCTAACCTCTCTTGACATTGAAATTTTAAATTATTAACTTCATTTGCTACTTCGATTGCCGATATTTTGTCACCTTCAATAAGTTTTATAACGTTTTGAAAAAGAGCAGCTTGATTTTGTAGAAACTCTAGCCAAATTTTTGAAGATTCTCTTTCAAAAAAATTTTCTAAAATTCTAGGACATTTATCCTGTGATAGAAAGTAGGATTTTAAAGGATCATACATTTTCAAAATTCTTTCGATAGCTGGCAGAAGAGCTAACCAACGCGTTTTATTGTATCCAAGTATTTTCTGATATTCAACTTCCGCAGTTTCATGAAAATTCTTTAAGCATTTCAACGCGTACGGTGTATATATGTATAGAAATAAGAATATATTTTAACAACAATATTTTCCACATCTACGGGTAACAAGTCAGCAGCTGTTTGAATAGCGTTATGTATTATATGCGCTGCACACCCAACACCAATAATAGTTTGATTCAGATCTTTCGTTAATTTATAAAAAATATTATTGGTACCTCTCCTCGCTTTTCCTCCGAAATTTGTAATCGTGTTGTCTGCACAATATGCAATAATTTTTTGTTTTAAATTATTTTTTTCCAAAATATCAATAATGGAACTGAAAATTATTTCAGAAGTTTCACCGGGCAAAGAAATAAAATCTAAAATTCTAATTTTTATTCCAGTTTCTGAAACAAAATATCTTATAATGGTTGGAAATAATTTTATTTCTTTATGATTAGATGCGTCAGAATATATGGATACAAAACTATTTTTTTGTAAATTTTTTTTTATTCTAAAAATGCATATGGGGAAAGCACATTACATACAATTGCCTCGGCCTTTGTTCTAGCACAGGTAAATTTTTTATTAAATAGCTTTCTGACAACTTGTGATGTACAATCCATAGATCTGGAGGAATGATTGTGATTAACAGCATGAAAAGACATAAGTCCTTCTGCTAATGCTAAATTCTTTTCTTCATCTCCATAAGTTGTTTTTCGAAAAAAATCCAGCATTTTGGAAGATGATGCAGCAGTATTTAAACATCTTTTATGTTTCTGTGTCTCCAAATGCTTTGAAATATCATTCTTCCCGCCGTGCAAAATAATAAATTAGCCATTACATGGCCCACATTTTACTATGTAATCGTTTTTAGATTTTCACTTCTTAAATCATCGTTGAATTTACATCCTCTTTTCTTACTCATTTTGTTAAAAATTTAAAAAATTAAATCAAATTTTAAATTTTATATACACAAAAACACGCAAGTAACAATTCGATTTTTTAAATCGTCAAGCGTATAATTGTATGTTTTGATTCTTAAGGATAAATTCAAATTTTAAATTAATTTGTGATTATCTAACTGTTCCTTAGTAAACTACAATATTATATGTCTATGAGAATTAAAAAAATTACTAAAAACACATACAGTACAAATATTCGTTTCACATCGGCAAAATTTCGCCGAATTAATTTGCACTAAACATAATTTACATGAACATATTTTATTGTTGTTTATAACGAAATTAGTTTGTTTGACTTAAAATATTTGCAAAATTTTATTCGTATATTTCTTTCTAAAATTTCTTTTAAGGTTAAGGTCGGTGATATACTTTTTGTCATTAATATAAAATATGAAGACAACGAGTATTTTAAGCTAAGTTTAAGAAAATGTATGTATTTATGAAATATATAAATAAATTACTTGCCTTAATTTTCTATGGTAATTAGCAGATTTGTAATATTTATTTGTTTAATTAGCTTGCTAGCACGTAGTACGAACACGAAGTGTATCACCTGAGAGACAAATACAATGTAACTGGGTAGCAAAAGCAATATGTTAGTCGTCGTAGCCCGTAGGATTCTTAGAACGCAAAACAATGATTTTCATAAATATAAAATTTAACTTAATTCCGTGCAGGGACGGGTTAAGAATATCACTGCAGCGATACCTCTCGCTTGTCGTAAAAGGCGACTAAAGCAAAGGTAAACAAAAATCACATCTAGGCAATTTAGAAAACGCCAAGGTGAGCCTAGGGACACATATACCACCATTAAACTGCCCCACAAGTGTACATGCAAATCAGTGGGTTGACACGACTGGAGATCACCGTTGTTGTAAGAGTAAGATCAAACAAAAAAATCTGGAGCATGCCCGTGTCACAAAAAAAAAAAAGGCAGGCCGAAAAACAATTGGTGCAAACAAATGCAAAAACACCAGCATTTGATTGGCCTCAGCGATGAAGTAATCCCAACCCGGTAAGCCTGCCGCTACTTTCTGAGGTCAAACCGGCGGGCCCCACAAGCGGACCAATAGGAATGCAGTTAAGTGGGAAAGTTATGGTCCTACACTTCTGACCATAACAACGCCGGAAAAAGGAAAAGAAGAAGATAAAATTTAACTTAATTCTAAAAGTCGGGACTTTTGAAAAACGTCGCGGGACGCGGTACAAATTGTGAAAAATCGGGACTGTCCCGCCAAAAGCGGGACGTCTGGTCACCTTACACATCTCACATATGTAATATTTTCCGTTTCGGCTTTATTGCAAGAACATTTTTCTGAATGAGTTAGTAGTTGGATGATGGTATTCATGATTTACATATACCTTTTTATATTCTTTTATGTTTTATTATTTTTTGTTTGCTTTTGATTTTTTTTTAAATTTTGTTGTGTTTTTGTTGACGTGTTTTTGGAAACTTCAACTAAAGTTACCTGAAAATTAAACTAAAACCTACAATTACCCACCATAAAAACTAAACTAATCTAAACCTAGCCTACCCTATGTTAGCCGGCCATTGGTGTTTGGCCGACTTTGCCTTGAGGCTGAATGATCGGGAGCCGCCGGGACTTTCTCCAGCCACCGAAAGCGTTGATGTTGTCAGACAACGACTTTCTTATCTTACTTTATCAGAAAATTGACGTTTATCAGAAATCACGTTGGCTTCTTTACCCGTCTGGAGGATTGGTTTTACCAGAGCTGTCTACAATGCATCAGTTAATTTGCATTATTAGGTGCATTGTTAAACAATATGGCGTACCTCTCTACGGCTATTAGTAGGAGATGCCTAAGCACAACATTGGATATGCCGTCGGTTCCCAAGGTTCTTTTTTCCTTTTCAGTGATTTGAAGATTATCTGGAAATCTTCCGTCGAAATGAACTGTGTGAAACCAAGGTTGAACCTTACATTTCCTGGAAGATAACTCTCCCTTCGCTACCTCCAGAGAATCTTCAATCACGTCGTCATCAATCAAATGTCGTCATATAGGGCGGCGCTCTTTAGATCGAGCTGACTATTCGTAGCGAACGTTCGCTTGAAAGCGAATAAATACAGTGCGCCCCGGATAACTGCCTTAAGCGTTTTTTATTTGGGCACTTAAGAGTGAAAGTTACTTATCCGTACCCGCTTACATGCTGCATTAACCCTCCGTCCTCACACCTGTATTTTTCTTGCACATTCCTCACACTGGGGTGTGACATACCCAAATCATAAATAATACAAAACAAATGCGTTTTTATTAATTTAAAGTTTTATTAATAAATCAGTTTAGTAAATTTAGTTCATTCAAATAGTATCTAATAGTTCACTCACATAAAACAAAAATACTATTAAACATTATTTAAAACTTTTTTTTAATTAAAAAATCACAAAAAGGACATACTAATTTAAACCATTATTTTTAAAAATTCATAAACTAAATGAAAAAAAAGTATCAAATTGGTGTGAAAAACTGGTTGCGGTGTCAACTTGCGATTCTTCTTTCAGAACACCTTTAATAGCTTACCTGAAACCCCGTCCATCATTTGGATCTTTTTTTTTAGCTGGGGCTCAACAAGTTCGTACAAAAACTCTTTCCTTGAAATTTTTCTGTTCTTGTGTATGAATGACACAATTTATTGAACGTATTAGTTCCCCGTTTGGTGCAGTTATAATCCTAAATCATTTGAGACTTACCTGATTCTAGATCCACATCATCAGTGGCCCGATAAATACTTAGCCTCACCGCCAGATGGCGCCAGTATCGCAAGAACAACTTACTATCGTGTTGTACATTCTAGTAGACGGCTACTGTCGAAATCGGACCAGATCGGACCGCGTGTGGAAGTGGGAGTGTCCGCGGATTTTAGAAAAATGGAAAAAGAGCAATATCGGTCGGTGATTCGATTCTTGTTTTTGGAAGGGAAATCGCGCAGCGAAATCAAAGAGCGTTTGGATGCTGTGTAAGGTGACTCTTCTCCTTCGATGGTGACCATAAAAAATTGGTTTAACGAGTTTTAACGTGGTCGCACGTTGGTTTTTGATGACCCACGTCCAGGCGCCCCGAAAACGGCTACCACGGAGGATAACGTGACAAAAATCCACGATCTCGTATTGGCAGGACCGCCGATTGAAGGTGCGCGAGATAGCTGAGATAGTAGGCAGTTCAAAAGATCGCGTGGGTCATATCCTGCATGAAATTGTGGGCTTGAGAAAGCTGTCGGCGCGATGGGTGCCGCGTTTGCTCACTCCGGACAGCTAGCGCAACCGTGAGACGCTGTTTAAGCGCAATCCGAAGGAGTTTCTGCGTCGTTTCATGGCAGTCGACGAAATATGGATCCACTGGTTCGTCTCCACCAGAGACCAACGAACAGTCAAAACAGTGGACTTCACCCGGCGAACGTGCTCCGAAGAAGACTGTCCCATCGGCCGGAAAGGTGATGGCCACCGTTTTCTGGGATTCACAAGGTGTGATTGACATCGACTACCTGGAGAAGGGCAAAACTGTGACAGGGCTGTTCTATGCCAAATTATTGAGCCGATTCGACTCCGAATTGAAGAAAAAACGGCCCCACTTGGCGAGGAAAGAAGTGCTCTTCCAGCATGATAACGCATCGGCTCACACCTCCGCCCTCGCCACGGCCAAATTGGTCGAATTGGGCTACGAACTGCTGCCCTATCCACCGTATTCTCCAGATTTGGCCCCGTGCGACTTCTTTTTGTTTCCAAACTTGAAAAAGTCACTCGCTTTGCAGAAATTTCAGTCGAGTGAGGAGGTCATCGCCGCCACGGAGGCCTACTTTGCAGACCTCGAGAAAACGAATTTTTCAGACGGGTTAAAGAAGTTGGAACATCACTGGGTCAAGTGTATTGAGCTAAAAGGAGACTACATATGTATATTGAAAAATAAATCGCCATTTCTCCAAAATTTTTGTTTTTCTTGTAGGCTAAGTACTTATCGGACCACCCTCGTATTTTCATCGTGTGCGAACTTGGAAGAGTTTTCTTCGTTTGGAGCTAAAAACTGTAGTGGAATCTCTCGTTTGTTTTTGCGAAAAGTGCCTAGCATTGCCAAATTGTACTGTGTCAGCATTGTCTGAAACAGCGATGTAGATGCGAACCAGTTATCCACGGTAATATATCTTCCAGTTCCATGAATACTTTAGGACAATTTTCTAACAGAAAAGGAAAATACTGATTCAGCCGCTTCAACCTTCACTTTGCCAAAGTAAGGAATTGCATCTATCATGTACATTGTGCGTGCATCATTTATCATTACAAATTTTGATCCATATACAATATGTCTGCTTTCGAGGCCATATACGGCAGTTACCTCTGTAGTCCATCAACTGCTCATCAGTTGTGCAGTACTTGAATTGAGTATAAAGCGACTTGCAGTTGGTAATGAAAAGTTCCCATATTTCTCGAATCGGTGCAAATTTATCGTTCACTTTGAGTTGAACTCTCGTCGCTTTGTCATCGAAACGCAATCATGTTGCCAGAAATTCAAAACGATGCTAAGATAATGTTATTGTTGCTCTGAATAGGGAAACCCCTAACCTTACCGACGACAATTCAGTGAGATGTACATAGCTTGGCAGCATTTTTTACACCACTCAGGTATAACAAGCCAATAAATGCTTTTAACTCAATGGAGTCTGTTGGTCCTTGGTATATTTACGGTGTTTCATTACATGATGAATAGCGCTCTATTTACGCGTTTGTGTGTGCCATCATTTTACCCCAAATTTCCTCAGTCAGAAGTAAACTCCACGCCTCAAGAGGGGTTGATGAGCTTTGAACAGCTCCATTTGGACCCGGTGAATGGGTGACCAAATTCCGCATCTAACGCCTCCCGCGTCTTTCGGGTGAAACGGAGCTCCATTTGTAGCCCGAATTTCCTTTCAGTACCGCCAACCTATGTTGTTTCGACACGAGTTTCAAATTTTTCTAGGGTATCTCATACCCTAGTGTGAGGACGGAAGGTTAAGGTTGCTAAGCTAACCCTAGAACAGCTAAATGAATTCAAACTGATTTTTTTTCCACATCTAATTCATTCATTTTATTCCCTTCAAATTCAAAATAAAACGTTCAACATAAAAAAAGAGCTGTTCAGTTAAAAATAAATTCGTATGCATCATAGTTACTGATATGTACTGAAAAATATACCTATCCGTAGCCACGGTTAAAGTAATATTAAATATTAACTATTGCACCATAACAAAATAATTGCGACGGAATTTAATTTTACAAAAATAAATCAGTTATTTTGTTTGATGTACTTTTTTTTTTTTATTGAAACTTGAAATTTTTTTTCCTCCAAGAGTTCAAGCTCTTTTTGGCAAACATCTTTCCTTGAAGAGAACTTTCGAAGAATACCCAATTCATTGATTACATCACCAAAAGTTGGGGTTTTGGTTTCTGCAATTTCTTCTTCTTCATTCCCTTCTCATTGTCATAGCTTTCAACATATTCCATTAAAATGTCTGCATCAGATAACTACCCGTAACATTCCAAATCAACGTAACACTGCACAAATTCATTAAACACTTGCGACTCCATATGTATTAGCTCCAAGTTAAGTTCTTCTTCCAATACCTCTGTATGATAATAAGTATTTTCAGTCAATATTTCAGCCTACGAAAGAAATATGTGGTAACAATCCTTTGATTTTACCACCCTACCAAGACCACCTTAAGCTAATCAACGTGAACATGTTGGAAGAAAGAAGAATTGTATTTGACATTCTTTTCATCCATCGGCTCCTTTCAGGTACCATTGACTGCGCGACCCTCTATAACTCTGTCTCTATCAGCACTAACCCCCGCAATGTCCGAAATCACCGTCTCTACTATCTACCCACCCCCCTTACTGCCTATGGCTCCAATGAACCTATTTCTCGTATGCTGGGAAGTGTTAATTCGAATCCTTACTTCGATTTCAACCTCCGCCTTCAAAATCCGCCTTCTTAACCACCCTCCCCTCTCTCCCGTTCTCCATAGCTAATAAGTCAGATTAGATTAAGATTAGATTAAGATAGCTTGAACTAAGTTCAATAAATGGGGGTGGTTGCCCCCACTAAAATTAAAAAATTAAAAATTAAAATTAGATAACCGTGTCTTGATATTTCTAAAACATAAATTCTTTTTTGACAAAAATGACATTAGCAGTACACAGATTAAGTATTTAAAATTTGCTGTTAGAAATAGTTTCGTCTAAGGTAGCTATCAGAAACAATAGATTTCTTCTTGCCATAAGGGGCACTAAAGCGGGTTGGGTAGATAAGTGTCAGGTCCTAACCGTGAGTAGTTAGAATAATAATTTTTGAAGCCCCACGTTTTGGCTAGCAATGCCGGTTACGCAGCTAAGCGAGGAGGTACCTACGCGGGTATTACTGTATTCGGTCAAGTTATGACCGAGTTATTGCCGATATGTCTGGAAAATCATCGAAAATTATTTACTTTGTCAGAATCGAGTCCTGCAAGAACTCCCGTGAAAGACATTTGAATGATACATATTATATTCCGTTCCTAATGGCAATATACTGAAATAAAAATTTAATCGAAATTTAAATCATAAACGTATTTTATTTAAATTTACTTTCGGTAGCACATTCTGGATAATCTACAATTGTGACGTCCTGCCAGCCAAAAACACCTATTCTCGTTGTTGGAACCGGAACGGTGACGAGATGAATTTAATAGGTGTGCAAATAGGAAGATACTTGTTACAAGTGGTCTTTTCCTCTATCGCATTACTTAATTTAGTCAACCGGGTCAGGTAACGTTCAGCTGTAACAGTTCGACTAAAAGCTCGTATCAATTTTCTTAGCACGAAGATTTGATTTCGCAATTGATTTTGATGGCTAGGCTAGATCAACCTTCAAGAACCTGGTTTCCACTGGCACACCTATGTATAAGATACAGAGTAGCCTCCGTTTAGAATATTATCCCGATGTTGATAAGACCAATCTGCTAATATATTTTTAATTTTCGCGTAGAGAGCAACATAAGTTGTTTATTTATCAGCACGACAGTGTTCCCATTCGATACTATAATACTTCTTCTCATTTTCCATCAGCCAAGAGTTAGCACAAAATATACTGCAAAAAAAGCAGGTGAATATGACTTTCGATGTACTGTTTCTTCTGTAAGGAATAATGTTTTTTTTTTTAAAACAAATATAATTCTGCGTAATATCGTATTCTAGAGTTACCTTCTCACAGGCATAAAGCCATATGAAGTATACAAAACCTTGAAACAATTTTTATATGTACAACGAGCTATTGGACCATTTTTTATGTGATGCTTCATGTACGGTGTAGGCAGTGAATTCAGTTCAGAACTCTTATATATTGGAATATACAAATTGATGTAATTTAAGGTATGAAGGCAGTCATTGTACAACGTAATATTGTTTTTCTTCAAAGGTACAGGAAAAAGTGTTACTGTCCCCAGTGGCAGTATTAATTTGGAATTTGTTTCTTTTTCGCGAACTACGAAAAAATTTGTTTTTCTTTCCAATCTAAAAAAAATTAAAAACAATACAATAATATTAATCAGAAGTTTCACATATTTCAACAGAATATGAATCAGTCATGAAATGTAAAATGTTTATGACTAAGCGATAGTGCAACCATCATCAAATGTTTATCACTTATAACTATAGATGCCATATTTTGATATAGGCTAACAATAGGAGAAGAAAGCCCCCATGTCTCATTAAACGATAATGGTCCAGCTCAAAAAATATGATCGTGAAAACTACAACATTCAAACACAACAACGCGTCTATAAGGCTACCTGGATATCACCGGATGGAGTAACGCCATTAAATTAGTCATTTTCTGATAGATATTTTAGAAGACAGCATACCAATGTACTATCATAAATATAATAGAATAGAGAGGAGCGGATTGCGATTCGGACCAATCCTAATCATCGCCAAAATGAAAAGCTAAAGCGGATCAAAGCTAGGTATAAAAACTTCAATGTTGAAAAGTTTAAGGATTCCCGTATGCAGCTTCAATACCAGGACGAAATTAATAACCGGTTCGCCCTACTAGATAGCATAGAAACTTACGACGAAACAAGGCAGGTAAAAGCAGTATAGTGAACAATAAAAAGAGTTGTAAGGGAGGCAGTGGAAGGCAAACTAGGCTATTACAAAGCCCCCAAACAATGGCCGATGAAGAATGGGAAAAAAAGGTAAACGCCCGTAATATTCTAAGACTTCAATCCCTGAAAAATATCGAAAAGATCACGTGCAGAAGATATCAAAACCGACGGAAGGAAGTTAGTCATATCTTTCAGGATAAAGAACCACAATGGCAAAGGAAAAAGTTTGCTAAAATTCAGGAAAAAATTCGGCTAAAAACATGAAAGTAATATATGCAGGGCTAAACACAGTACGAAAAGGATACTGGGCTAGATCAAGGTTTATCCGCAAAGATAATGGAGAGCTCGTTTCGAACAACGAAAGAGTCGCTGCCCAATGGTGGAGATATTTCGATAAACTGCTGAATGTATACGAAGAGCGCACAGCAATGGAAAACGGTGTTATCCATACAGCAGACTCCCAAACAATGAAGATGTAACTGAAGCAATCCATTGGCTTAAGAATAACAAGGTCGCAGGAATCGAACTAATACCATCGGAATTCATAAAATATTCTTCTTTATTTTAGAGAAGAGGCAATTTTTTTTCATACAGTTATCTTGTATGCGATTTGTTTTTCACACTAGTGAATGGGACCTACAGTTTAATTTCGATTCCGAACGGTGAAAGCCAAAAAGCTTTTTCAAGGTAAGTGTACTAGGGGGGATTCGCCAGTACCCCGCCGAGAAGAGGAAAATAATAAACAGACGAGCTACATAGTCAACTGTATCGAACAGAGAAATTTATCCCGAGGAATGGAAAAAGTCGGTCATCATTCCCGTACTTAAAAAGGGTAACCGAACACAGTGCAACAATTAGCGGGGAATATTTCTGCTACCAAGTTGTTACAATGTGTTGTAAAAATATTTTCTTAAAGACACGGGCATCATACGCTAAACAAAGAATCGAAAAGTACCAGTGTGGGTTAAGCGGTTACTCCGGTTACTCGACGAATGATCAGATTTTCACTATATGACAGCTTCTACGAGTAGAAATAAATTGGAAGTCCACGAAACGGGACACCAACTATTCGTAGATTTCAGAAAGGCATATGACTCTATAATCCGATCGAAAATGTATTACGTTTTTGTAAGGCAATCTCGAGGTGGTCGTGGTGCAATAGTAATCATAATCGACTATTGAGCCGAAGGTCTGTAGTTCAAGTCCGTCCATAGTCAAAAACAATTCCGATACGGAAAAACTGTGCAACAACATCAGTTGTGAGTGAAAGATGATCAAAAAGTGCTGATGAAGGCATAACACTCGTAGATTCAAAATTCATACTCTGTTAAAAGAAATGAAGAAAGTAAAAAGAAATCCAAGTAAAATAGTCACTGCTTGACTTGGATCGATTCAAACCACGCGCCCAACTGTACTCGATAAATTCTATGAGAAAATTAGCGAATTCAGATGTCTGGTATTGACTGCCAAAAACGGCATAAAAATCGTAATAAATAAAAGGGGCTGCATATGGGTAACTTGTGCTTCTTCGCGATGAAGGAATTATTTAAAACCACTCTTTTGTCTTGCACTGTTAAAATCCGCATTTATAAAACCCTAATATTGGCAGTGTTAGTTTACGGATGTGAATCCTGGTCCCTGAATAAGAAGGAGGAAAATAAATTTCGGATCTTTGAAACAAGATCTTAAGGATAATTTATTGTGGAAAACAAGACGAATGCAGCCAACAACACAATCAAGAACTCGAAGAACTCTATTCAGCTCCTAAACTAAGACAGGAAGGGTAAGTAAAACACGTGGACTGTGGTCAAACAGTCAAGCGAATAATGAGAGGAAAACCCGAAGGAAAAAGACCCCTGGAAGGCCGCCCCGGAGATGGGAGGATAATAAAAGGATGGATCTAGAGGAGATGGGACAGAACAGCGAAACATGTTAAGAACACACTCATGACAGAGAGACTTGGCAAAGGATGGTCAACGAGGCTTTGAACTTCCGAATTCCAAATGGCCTCTAATATAAATATAATAACAATGATATTTTAAGGACTAAGCTTATACATTTTTGTTATAAAAAAAAGAAATAAGATTAGGACGTATGGTATACCGCAGGAAAGCTGTTAAGAAAAATCAAAAACAAAATAAAATAATAAGATATTTATCCAGGTAGTAAATTTCGATAGAAAGCCGCCGTATGTACGTACATTTTTAAATGACATGAACAACAAGTTGGCTGTAGTATTTCATTTAATTCGCATGGAGATCAGAATTAAATGTCTTATGATGTCATAAGTGCTCGTGAGCTCATTTGTTTAAATACCGCAATGGCCAACTGGGATCTCTCCGATGTTACTAAATAACATGCCGAATTTTGTGATTTTCGGGCGAAAATATTCCCCAAAACGGTGCGTTACTCCGGTAAGGTTCACTCCATAGTTTGTAAGTTAGGTTGGGATACGCTATGGCATCTTTTGATGGTTGGGTGCGTCATCATGTTTAGATGAACATGAGAACTGAGCGAGGTCTGGTGAGGTCTTGGGCATGCAGAGTGAGCAAGACAGCGAAGCCCAGTCACTGAGAGCTCCAATCGGGAGAGTTCTAGCCAACTTGGTTATATGTATATGTATTTAAGGTTAGAATTAGGCATCTTAGGGTAGGTAAAGTCATTACAATTAGTGAAATTTAAAGAATGAATTTAGGTTTTTTACTAAAATTTTCCTGGAAAATCGAATTATAAAATGTATATACAAAAATGGAATAGACAAGTTCAAGTCAAAAAGCACTAGTAATTAAGTAATATAGTTATACTTAGAGTGCCCGCAAGGGGCCAGTAATGCACATTAAATATTAATTTAATGTCTGTTAAATATTAATTTAATGCGCCTTACATTTAGTTAAACTTAAATACTTTCTATGAAAGAACAATAAACAATGAATTAAAAAAAAGGAACTACCACTCCCACAATAGAAATGTAACATGAAATGAATTAATTAGTATATAAACTAAAATAATTTAGAAATCCTAACACTTACTGAATTTACATTTAATCTGTGTTTGCAGTTTCCTTCATATATGTATGTATTATTAATATATAAATGAACGATTGATCGGGATATGCCATGATATGATCGGGAGAATTCCAAAAGATGGCCAGCGATTTTAAAAGACTATTTCAATAATGTAGGCCCATCGAGCACAAAAATGAAATTAAATTAAATGATGTATTAGAGAACCTTATAAGAAAGATTAGTAACAGCATATATTATGAATGAAATTCCATAATTCCAAATGACTTAAGTATTGATTATTAATTGATGTGCAATGAAAATATATTAAAATGTTTAGAAGTAAAACAAAGATGTATATTAATTCGAATCAAAACGTTGGGAAACAAAATGCACTAGCATGGCATTATATAGGCAAACATCAATGCGATTTTATAATTACCTTGATGTTGCTGTTTGGATAGTGTCATAAAAATTTATGAAAAACTTTTCATAAATCAATGGAATATGGGTAATAGCAGAATTCTGAAATATTTGTACTATACTGAGAAATTTCGCTAATGTAGCCGGCAAATAGAGTAAGCCACAACCTAGTTTAATACTCATAATTAAGTAATTAATCTTATAACACATATAAAAAAAGATTTTTGATTACGTTCGGCTGCTAAGGTTTGCAACGATATCATATTGGCAATTCGCTCTGGTATATATGATAATTCATTATTGTCACTTATAAAAAGTTCGTTTAAGCCACTGCATTCTGACATTTCGATTGGAAGAGATTGTAACTGATTAGAGCTTATATCCAAATGTTTTAGTTGCTTAAGCTGTCCAATTTCTAAATAAATACATGAAAGTTGCATTTTATTTGGATGTACTGAGCTCAAGAAAGGTACATACTTTTTGGAATTTCTTTCAGCAAATTTCCACTTACATTCAACCTCTGCAATGTTTTGATATTGCCAATCGTTTCTGGAAGATATACAATTTTGTTGTTGGATATATCCAAAAACTCAAGATTTTCCAAATTGTAGATGTCTTCTGGTATTTCAACGAGAGCATTGCCCGAAATATGAATAAATCTTAAATTTGTCAAATTAAGTAACCATTTGGGGATTTGTGTTATGAAATTTTCTTTTAGGTAAATCTCCTGCAGTTCTTCATAGAGGAAAAGTTCAATGGGAATCTGGCGATAGTCGCGATAACTCCAGTGCAAAATAGTTTTATCCATTTTGAAAGAAGAAACTATACTTCTTTTGGCCTTTTCGTTGTTCTAGTTTGTCTACATATTTAACACACTATTAGAGAACTAAAATTAATTTAATTTAAACTTATTTGAAGGTACTCGTAGATGTTATTTAATTATAGATTTATTTGTGAAAGTTTTATTCTTCTTCATTGATCACTGTTGCTATTTTCAATATATTTTCTTAAATTATTTTTATGGCACTCTTTTCGATTTAGAAGCAATAAAATAAATAAATAATCCTTTTAGTTGCAGTGGTATATAAAATGTTTGATAACATTCATTGCTTGAATACTTAAAGTTTCTTAAACCAAAAAAGCTTCAACCTGCTGCTTGAAATCATCATATTATTACGTTTATGCTATAAATACAACGAAACGTTCTCTTTTATTTTAATTATAAAATCGCTTCGTTGAAATATAAATAGGTGGATGTTCAACATTTTATAATTTTTCTTTGTTCTCTAAGCACTAACTCTGCAAGTACGAGATACAGATGTATAAGGCCCATAAAATACAATGTAGGAGTACTGTACTTGACATTGAAATGCCACATGGTTGCAACGATTAATGATTTTCAGCTCCACTTTTGTGTTCACACAAACAGTTGTAATTGCACACCATATGATGAAGAGACAATTTTTCTTTTAAATGCCAAAAATATCACTAGACGGAGCTTTCGAAAATATACTCATTCATGAAGAAAAGCAATGTCAGGGAATATTTTGCTTCTCTGTGGGCACACATCTAGGAATATGTGCAAACGACGCATGTGCCTTATTTTTCATTGATTTTAGAAAAAGATCTGTTCCTTTTAAACGAACATATCAAAACGGATAAAGTAGATTCATGCAATATGTAACTCTTTTAATATATCTTTATCTTTATATATTGTATTTACATATAAATATATAAATACAACTATTTTATTAACTTTCCCCTAATTTTTTAGCAATAATGCAGAATAATTTTCAACAGTTTTAGTACTAATTCTTACTGACTAAGGTGATTACCACCAGGGATCAAATAGTGATGTACATACCGCTCTTGAAGGTACTTCCCCAAGTCGCCTACCAGCCACAAATGTTCGAATTCGTCTTGAGAATGCCATACAATTTCATGTCATCCAAGAGTTATTCTCCGTTTAATCTCAGTACTGATATTGTTCGCATTAGTTATTGCGGATCCGAGGTAGACGAAGTCCTTCACTACGTTGGAGTTCTTGCTGTCCATTGTGATGCTCTCCGAGACGACGATGCTGTGCGTCCTTCCTTGATGACAGCATATACCTCGTTTCGCCTTTGCTTCAATGCCAGCCAACACCTCATTGACGGCTCACTGTGTTCGACCAATCACGTCAAAAGCATCCACGTTAGCTGGCAGTTGAAAGGATTTTTTGAATATCGTGCCCCTACCGCTGACTTGTGAGTTTCGCACGATCTTCTCAAGAATGATGTTAAAAAAGTCACATGACAGCGGGTCGCCTTGCCATCTTTTCTGACATTGAGGGCCTCGGTTAGTTCGTTACCAACCTTGATGGTGTAGCGAGAATTTTTCATTGGTATCCTACACAAACTGACGAGTTTGGTAAGAAATTCAAAACATGACATGGCTCTGTATTGCTCGTCTTTATGCACGCTATCATATCCGGCCTTGAAATCGATTATCTGCATTTCTTTGGTCTTTTCCAGTATTTGCTAATGTAACTATTTGGTCTATTATAGATTTCTCAGGCCTGAAACCACACTGATACAATCTCTCAGGTTGTTGACGAACGGTTTCAAACGTTTGCACAAAACGACAAAGAGGATTTTATATGCTATGTTAAGGAGACTGATCCCTGCGTAATTGCTGCAGTCAAAGGAGTTTCCTTTCTTGTGGATTGGGTAAACGAACTGATATTCCACTAGTGTGGAATGATTTTCTCCAACTATATCTTCCAGATGAGCTGCTGCATGCGCTTAACCAGATCATCCCCAGCTGCTTTCAAGAGTTCCGACTCTGTTACTCTACTACCAATGTCTATTATCGTCCCGACAGGCTTCGGTTCGAAATTTATATCCACTAGATAGCTGTTTTACTTTCTGGTAAAACTTTTGGACTTCATTTCTCCTGTAACGCCTCTCCATCTTCTCTACCACGCCCTTCTCATGCTCCTTCTTTTCTTTCTGAGAAGCCGGTTCTTTTCCCTCTCCTTCTGTTTGGAGAGTTCAATAACAGCTTTCGTTGTTCGATGCAGCATTGCCTTGTAGGCGTCTTGCTTGGCTGCGTGGGCCTATCTGCACTCCTCGTCAAACCACGGGTTTTTTTCATGGGTGGTGCCGTTAAACCGGGCACATCATCTTTGATGGCTTTTTGACAACGCCTCCATTCTCCTATTGTACAGGCGGCGTCGAACTTTAAGAGAGTTCTTAGCAGGCTCGGTCGGCAAAGTTGCTAGCGGACCGATGTCTAACCGTGGTGTTCTTTCTCGACAACGTTGTTTTTTCGGTATGCGTGCTCTTTCAAGTCGATGTTGGCTCCTCGGAAGGTTCGATTATAGAGCATACTGGAGGAGTATCTGACGTCGACCGCAATGTGATCAATCTAGTTAACCAGATCCCTCACTACATAGAGGTTCCGCCCCGAGCCGAAGTCGACGAGCCTGAGTCCGTATCCGGATGTGTGTTTTCCGATGACTCTAGCATAGATTTCTTCTTTTCCCAGCTGTGCGCTAAAATCTCCTAGAACGATCTTCGTGTCGTAGCTGGGGCCTTGATTGTATGTTATTTCTAGGAGATCATAGAACTTTTAAGATCTATACAATTTCATTTCACAACTTTAATACGAATTGGTTACAGAGGATGTTCCCGCGTCGAAGTTTGACAATTGAATGAACTGAACGATCAGGGACTACCCCGAAGTTGGCTGCTATACCCGACCAATTCGGCGTACAACGTTGACTGAGTGAGTCACAGAGGGTGCTCACCAGAGTGTATTCAGTCAAACCAATTACTAATAGCTTACAAACTCATCGTTGCCATCCTTCTCCTCTGTCAAGGCATTGTAAATTAGGATAATGTTGCCGATGCGGATTGCTATGAGACGCTAGCTAATAAATTTAAAGCTTAAGACTTTTTGCCTAAATCTGTCTCGAACAACAAAACCACATCCAAATAAGGGCCCAACTGGAAGGCCAGCCCTATTTCTTAACCCTCGGTAGGGCTCATCCGCTGCCGTCTCTTTCCAGGGTCTCGACCCGACCTTGGAAGTCTTCTTTAAGAATAAGATATGTGGATAAATATGTATATATATTTATGGGCTAACTTCATTTAAATTTTTAAAGACTAAGAAAATATACATATGTACATAAAAAACAAAAACTTGGCATAAAAACCTACCCGCCACCTTAGCCTACCTTAAACTACCCTAAAATACATTAAAATACCTTAACCTATCCTGGACTATGTAAGCCTGCCACTGGAATTTGGGTTTTACCCTAAAGGAACACTGTGCATTAACACTGACGATGTCCGCTCCAACCACCAAGAGCGATGATGTTGTTGGAAGACACCTCCTCGATCTCGGCGTGAAACTGACCTGCTGAACCTGAGGCGCTCGGGCCCGCGGAGCCAAATAAAACCAAATAAATATGGCTTTCTTTGCCAACTTCTTAAAAAACGAAAAATACAACAATTCTCATCGGCTACATTTACTAACCACATAACACATAAATACACATTCTTCTTCTTTCTTCTTTTCCTTTTTCCGGCGTTGTTATGGTCAGAAGTGTAGGACCGTAACCTTCCCACTTAACTGCATTCCTACTGGTCCGCTTGTGGGGTCCGCCGGTTTGACCTCAGAAAGTAGCGGCAGGCTTCCCGGTTTGGGATTACTTCATCGCTGAGGCCAATCAAATGCTGGTGTTTTTGCATTTGTTTGCACCAATTGTTTTTCGGCCTGCCTTTTTTTTTTTTTTTTTTTGTGACACGGGCATGCTCCAGATTTTTTTGGTTTGATCTTACTCTTACAACACCGGTGATCTCCAGTCGTGTCAACCCACTGATTTGCAAACACATAAATACACATAATGATAAATACAAAGGAAAACATACCAATTACACCGACGACTTAAGAAGAAATTATCCTTCACATAAGGAATAGTATTAAACCTAATAGAAACCCTGGTTACGACCTGGTAGACGGAAAATCCTAAAAGAATAATCTAACCATGAAATTATTTATATTAAAATTATACTAAACGCCATATTTCGAACAAAATACTTCCCAAAAATACGGAAGATATCAGAAGTGCACCCCACACTAGGAAAATATATAAAAAAAGCATGTAACTACCACCCAACTTGTCTATTGCCGATTTTTTTTAAACGCTAAGAAAATAACTTACAACAGCATATAATACTCGACTTAATTTAAATTTGTCATCCCATCGAATTAGGCATGGCTCTTCTGCAATCCTTTCGATAATGTCCTCACCATCGGTAACTTTAAAATATCTAAATGATTATCACCTGATCCGGAAGTCCCAAACAAGAATAATAACTTGGCTAAGACTAGGCCTAGGTCTATCACAACCAATATCCCGCCCTCCTTTTACAGCAAGCAAACTAAAAATGTTCAACCTAATTTTAATAAGCATCCCAAAGTTCCCCCCAAATCCCACCATAACTGGAATTTTAGAACTGATCTATTTCCAACTTTTGCACACCCATTCATTTCTCACCTACATACATATATCCGTCTCCCACAGCTCCGCCAAAATCACAAGATCAACGAGTTTCGTTTAATCCAACTCCAACAACTATCACCACGCCACCAAGCCAAAAAACTTGTCCCGAATTAATTTCCTAACTTTGACCTCACTTCCGGAACCAAGTATTCAATTTTCCGTACCTCCCATATCCTTAACCCCTCGCAATCCTATCCCTGTAATATCTTCATCCCAAATCGCAACCTTTCATCCAACTCTTCATTTGCCCCAACACCAACAACTTCTGTTTACCCACTCCTCTGTCTTCTTTCGTTGACCCTCTTCTGCCCCCTACAGTTACACTTACTCAGCTAACTGCTGACCCTACCCAAAGTCGCTACGCTCTCTCTTGACTAAGAGATAAAAAGTCATATGACAGTCTTTTTGGCTCACCTCCAATATAAATCATTGTCATGATCTCCATTCAACAGGTAGGTCTCCCTACGTATTTCGCGAGCCTCAAGATCCTCTTCATCAAATTCGATGAATTCTTCAATATTTCGCCCCAAAAAGTGTCAAAGGATCTTGATACCTTCCGCCAGTCATTCAAAACGAACATCACACCTTTAACGTAGTAGAGCTGACCACGACAAGTTTTTGCGTCCCTAATTGTCTCCCTCTTCCTGCAACCCCCTTGCCAAAATGTCCCACTTATCTTCTATTAACAGAATGTAAGAGACCTTCGCTTAAAAACCCAACCTCTTTTCCAACAGTCACATACTCTACCTTTTGAAATCTTTGCTCTGACCGAAACAAATCTGATCTCCAGCGTAAATAACTTTGAACTGTTGCCATCAAATTTTAATGTTTATCCCGATGGCAAACTCAGCCGACCCACGGATGGTTGCCCTTGTCGAGACGCACTATTAGCCTTAATACAATTGGCTTTTCTCTTATTGCAATATCATCCACCCAACATTTCGACTTTGTTTCAATTAAGATTGTGCTACGCCAGAAGACATTATACATCATTTGTTTCTACATCTTGCGCTTAAAAAGATGTCAGAAAAAGTCGAGAACCTATTGAATCCTATCAACTCGCCATTAACACAACTGACCAAATAATTGGTTTAGGAGATCCTCGGGATGCAATCCTTCTTTTCGGTAACTTCAACCTTCCTAATCTTGAATGGCTTCAATCAGAAAATCAATCGTTATACAGGGTGTCCCACGAGCAGTGTGCCAAAAAGCTAGAGCGTGTAGGTCTGGTCCCCCCCGTTTAGCCGGGAGGGGAAATTTTCTAAAAAAAAAAAAAAAAAAATTCGAACTATTTTTTTACAAAATTTTATGTAATTAAGTACTAATTTTTTTCAAAAATTCAATTCTCTTATTAGCTTTTAGTTAAAAACAGAAAACCGGATGCAAAAATGTCTTGTAGTTTTTGAGAAATTAAAAAAAAAAACCCGAACCACTTTTTTCTAAGAAAAACCTTTTTTTTTGGTTTTAACGCGGCTGGACTTGTAGGCAAAAAATGTATGAAACATTGACCTCTTTTTTATTATTTAAAAAAAAAATCGGAGTTTTATTATAATAAATTTTTAATATGATCCCTATTTTTTAGAAGGCAAAGATTATATCTCCTTCTAATGGCTGCACATAAGTCTATGCTTGACAAATTTTCCTGCAATTTGACTCTAGCGACTTCAATCCGTTCTTTCAGTTGTTCCAAAGATATTGTACTATTTTCACTTCGTAAACATAATTCTTCATGAATCCCCACACATAAAAATCTAGAGGAGTTAAATCTGGTGATCTAGGTTTCCATTCCGTGGGGCCCCTTCTTCCGATCCAACGGTCACTAAAATGATCATCCAGCCAGTTTCTAACCCGTAAGCTGTAGTGTGCTGGTGCTCCATCTTGCTGTTAGATTAAATTATCTGCTATGGCCAAAGGAACGTTGTCCATCAAATCGGGCAAAAGGTCTCGTAGGAACTGCAGGTATAATTCTCCATTAATAACGGCATTCAAAAACTGGGGCCCGATTACAGTTTGTCCAACAATACCAAGCCAAACATTACAGCTAAAGCGGTGTTGTGATTTATTTTGTTTTTTGTTGTGTGGATTGGTGCTACTCCAATGATGCAGATTGTGGAAGTTAGTAACCCCATCTCAGGTAAACTGTGCTTCATCCGTCCAGAATATCCTTGCAAAATAGTTTCGTTCAGTTTCATCTCGAAGCAGTAATGATCGACAAAATTCTGCTCTCAAAAACTTGTCGTTTGAGGTGAGTTCCTGAACTGGCCTAAAATGGTACGGGTGTGAGTTTTCGGTATGAAGCACTCTCCATACTCTAGATTTGGGCACTCCAAGCATAATAGCTATCCTCCTTGTACTAAGGGAGGGATTCCCATGTAGAAAAATACCAGTGGTAAAAAAATTTACCACTAGTAAACCACTGGTGGTTACTACCAGTGGTTACTACCAGTGGTAATCACATACCACTGGTATTGCACGATACCAGTGGTAGTACCACGGGTTCTCACCACTGGTTCAAAATATACCACTGGTGTACCACTGGTTGTTACTTGTGGTAAATATTTACCACTTGTATATCATTATACCAGTGATGAATTTTACCACTGGTACAACCAAACTGCTGGTGAACCACTGGTTTTTACTACTTATTGAATGTATACCACTGGGATGGGAGGAGTGATGATTTTTACAATATAAAATATTGACTTTTTTGTAAATTTTTTCAAAACTAATAAATAGGCTGCATTATTGTCATCTTTTTTTCTTCAATTAGAGAAAATTCTCTCTTATATTGTAATTACACGAAATTACGAAATGTATTTGTTTTTTGGACATTTTGACGGGAATCATATGATTGACAGATTTCTTTGCACATTGAATATTAACAGCTGATATCTTTGCGATGGCGACTATGATCCTGGAATTAGCGATACATTCATTTCATTCAGAGAAATGTTCAATTTGAACACAGCGGGGTTGTTTGAGTGCCTTCATACGTTTTGTTTGGAATCTTCTTCGAGTGTATTGTGTACAGTGAAATTGGACAGTGTTTCGCCATGTTTGTTGTGTTTCCAGAAGGAACCAGTCATTTGTCTTTGTAATTGCATATTTGTACATTTACATTTTATAATCGTAGTTGAATAACAAAAGTAAGTTGGATATGAATTTATATAAAAGCAGAAAGCTATATTTATGTTTTTATATTGATCGTAGCACGTGTTTTTGCAGCTTATTTATTTCATTCCACTCGTAAATGAAGTGCATGCGTAGTCTTTTTGGAAAATTCTGAAAATTCACTGAATGAATTTGAGATACGCGTATAGAGAACGTAAGTAGAAATGTACTTCGAAGTTGAATTTTACCATATTTAGCATATAAATTTTCTCTGCCAGGATCATATCTATAATTAGTATAATTTTTCACGAAATGTAACTCGTCTCTGTTTTAATTATTTTGAAACACATCCGGATTTGTGTCCTGTATTCATTCCATTATTAACTGCCAGAAGTTTGCCATATGGATAGTTCTGACGACGAATGTGTTAATCGTGAATTTGTTATCTACAAGAATAGAAGTAAGTACTCGTATCAACTTGTAAGATTACTTAATGGTTTTATATTTTTCTCACAAATGCTTGTTATTTTGGAAAAATGAGTGCGGGGATGTGTGTCTACGTTCTCAACTGATTAATATACTGTTTGTGATTTCGTATAGGATATCCGGTACCTCGGTGTTCCGATTGCATCAAACGGTAGATTATACCATAAAAAATACCACTGGTACTTACCACTGGTATTTTCGAACAAAAACCATTGGTTACATACCACTGGTTGATCAGTGACCAGTGGTGCTAACCAGTGGTTACATACCACTGGTTGACCAGTGACCAGTGGTGCTAACCAGTGGTGAGTTACCAATGGTTTTTGTTCGAAAATACCAGTGGTAAGTACCAGTGGTATTTTTATGGTAAATTACCACTGGTATTTTTCTACATGGGTTACGTCGGACCAAATCCAAAATTCTTTCATCTAAGATTCCTGATCCATCTGTAACTGATCTTTCGCTTCTTCGATGCTCTAGCACTCCGTGCTCTCGCAGAAGTCGGTGGATTCTTGAAAACATGCTACGACTGTGACACCTCCGATAGGGATATCTTTCAGCGTACAGTCTTTCGGCTTCACGATCTCGACCATTAGCTAAACCGTAGCAGAAGTGCATGTCCGTTAATTCTTCTCGAGAGTATGAGTTTGACATCGTAATGTGTTGATGAGTTAACATCCAATTTGGAAATGGTTTTTTATTAAAAATGCGATGCCTTTTATTTATATTTGGGTTGCAAATATTTTGTTTTTCAATAAAGAAAAATTGCGGTTTTATTGTCTTAAGGTCCTAGCGGGTAGAACCCATCGGCTGCGGGCGGACCCAGGCGAAATTGGCATATCAGTTTTCAGGCGTTATCAATGAAAAAAAAGGATTAATCCAGGGTTATTCCAATACTGTGTCACTTTATTGTATCCTCATAAAACTCCGAATTTTTTAAGAATAATAAAAAAGAGGTCGATGTTTCATACATTAATTTGCCTACGAGTCGAGCCGCGTTAAAACCAAAAAAAAAAGGTTTTTCGTAGAAAAAAGTGGTTCGGGTTTTTTTTTAATTTCTCAAAAACTACAAGACATTTTTGCATCCGGTTTTCTGTTTTTAACTAAAAACTAATAAGAAAATTTAATTTTTGAAAAAAAATTAGTACTTAATTACATACAATTTTGAATAAAAATAGCTCAACATTTTTTTTTCAAAATTTTGAGTTTGAAAATTAATTTCTCAAAAACTATTTCTTAAAACAGCTTCGTTTAAAAACAAGATGAAAGAAGAGGGTTCTGGCTTTACAAAAAAGTATATCACGGCATTGTGGATGTAATTGTTGATTTTTAATAATTTTTTTTTTCCAAATTAAGTCAATTTTTTTAAAAAAAATTGCCCCTCCCGGCTAAACGGGGGTGAATAGACCCCCCCTCCCATACGATTTTTTTCTTGTCTTGACCAGACTTACACGCTCTAGCTTTTTGGCACACTGCTGTATACCCAAACTCTTTGACAGTATTTTTCTTAGTTTTCGTTGCAAATTTTTAATCTCCCCTAGACAACACGGTTTACTCAACTGCAGATCTACAATCACAAACCTTGTCGAATTTGTGTTCTTCACCCTCTCAGCATTAGAGGGGAAGCCTTCGACAAAATCTCCCACAAACTAATGCACTTCGAACTGTCTTCCCTTGGCGTTGAACCAACTACGTTGAAGTGGATATGTTCTTATTTTAAACACCTTTACTACAGTGTGCGTCTTAGATCTGCCATTTCTAGCCATTTTTTTAGCTTCTTCTGGTGTTCCCCAAGGCAGCCACCTAGGTCCACTTCTTTTCATTCTTACCACTAACGACATTGAGTTTGTCATTAAACATTCCCACCTCTCACTGTACGCCGCATACCATTTCCTCGCAACAATATTCTCCCTTATTCAATCGGATCTCAATAGCTTTTCCATCTGGTGCTCCAAAAATTGCTTGGAGCTTAACATTTCCAAATGCCAATCAATCACATTTTCACGTAAACGAATCCAACCTCCTCCTCGTCTTTACTTCCTCAATTATCAGCCCATCTCCACCGTTCAGGTTATCCGCGATCTTGGCATACCATGTGACCAAGAGCTCAATTTTCGCGCACATATCGATGATATAATTTTTAAAACCAACTCTGCCCTCGGTTTCGTAAAGCATTGGTGTAAAAAAATTCTCCAATCCCTACGTGACTCGATCCCTCTATATTACCTTTGTTCGCACCCTTCTCGAATACACATCTCAAGTGTGGTCCCCTTATCAACAAACCCACATATCTAGAATCGAAAGCATCCAACGTCGGTTCCTACGTTTCGCTCTTCGAGGTCTGCCATGGAACAATCCTTTGTTCGTACCGGCCTCTCAAGACCGTCTTAAATTAATCAATTTGAGTACGTTGGAGGAGTATCTGACATCCTCTTCATTCATAGCTTCATATCTGTTAACACTAACCCTCGTAATATACGCAATCCCCGTCTCTTCTATCTATCCACCCCCCGCAACTCATGCGGCTCAAATGAACTCATTTCCCATAACGCTGGCAATTGTTAATTCGAATATTAACTTCAATTTCTTCCACAGCACTCTATGCCTTAAACTCCGTCTTCTTAATAGCCTTCCCTTTTTCCAATCCTAGTTTCTAAGGATCGTGCCACCCCCACCCGTTCTCCTTAGTTATTAAGCTAGATCAAGTTTAGCTTGAATTAAGCTCAATAAATGGGGGTGTTTGCCCCACGAAAATTAGAAAATTAGGGTAAATGAGGCTCTAACGTTCTGTACATTCTGAGGCAAACCCTAAGGCACTGTCTCTCGAACGAATCTTTTCCATATAAATGGACGCGACGACGGGTTTTGTAAAACTTCGCCTTTTACCAAGCGCCTATACATATGTAAGTATGTCTGGTAAATACTGTCCAAGTCAAATACCAAGATATCTAACCGCATTTCTCACCGTTTATGGTTGTCCATGTCACCCAAGGATCGCGAATTTTTCCTAGTTTTTTCTTCTCTTCTCTTCCGAGACCCTATACAGCAGAGTTCTAAACCTTAACGTTCCTGAATTTTGGAAGTTAATTTTTTAACTTCGAAGGCAAAAAGGCCTTTTAAAAGTCGACCAAACAAACAGCCGTACATGGGTTTTTTGCCTTATTCCATTGAATGTCGGAAAACAATTTTGACGCAGCGTGAATAGTATCAGGCATCGCCTTAAAACCAAACTGGTTGTCCAGTTATTCTTTTTTTTCCTCACATCATTAGATCAGAGCTCGGCTAATTACTTTTTTAGGAATCTTGCTTACATTCGAAGCAAACTTATTGGAACTTAACGCAAATCGTTTTCTCATTTTTTGCCGCTTTTCTCGCTTTCTTTCAGGAAATGTAAATTGAAATCGTATTGTGCGAGTGTTACCTTTGCTACTCTTCTTTTTTAAATATAGAGTTGATTGTGTAGGATAATATTTTTAAGTTAATTGAAATTTTACTCAAGTTGTATTCATAGAACTGGATAAATAGGGACGGAGTAGCTATTACTCTCCTGCAAGTTACCTAAATATTTTTGCGTTCAACCGGAATATCTTAATAGGGTTAAACGGACTATGCCTGAATGCTATCCACCAGCGGTTGGTTAGTACGAATGCCCATTTAACCCAGGAGGATATCATAAAAAAATAATAATAATAATAGTTAATAATAATGTTCGAGGGAACTTCGGTTGGTAAATGGTCAGTTGGCATGTTTCAGCCTGTATTGTCTATGTCCAGGTACATTTTTTTGTCTTTTCAAATGCTTCCCATATACTGGTATCATCTCAGATTCTTAAAAGTGCACGCACCGTCAAATTCAACACTGCCAAAAATATTTCTCACTCGAAACTTGTTTTATAACTAAGACAGTGGGCAAAAGTTGCTAGCATCTGTTGAATAAGTTATCTAACTTGTTTGGAAACCTAAAATAGACAGGTAGGGTTGGGGTCCACGATTCATAGCAAGAAGTCACTCGCAGAAGTGTAAAAATTGCTCATTTAAAATCCCGTACCGTAGACGAATATATCCTGTCCTTTTCCTGCGTCGTTTTTTTTTTTTTTTTTTTTGTTAACATCGGAGGCAATTACTAGCCGATTACTAGGCTTAAATTCGTCTTAAATGTTCCTCCGACCCACCAAATGCCGTCTGCACCATCACAGAAGTTAAGTGTTGCTTACCATTTCTACCAGTTCTCCATCAGAAAACATTGTTTTTTATACCTCAATAATATAATCCGCATATGCGCGACTTTCAGTTGCTCCAGTAGTAGGTACCTTATGCGTTGCTGCTTGGCTCGTTCTTGGCATATGTCTATGTGGATAAACGCCAAAGAAAGTGAAGTCGATCGCATCAGCCGGAAAGGTTAAGATTATGGCTTTTTGGGATGCAAAGGCATCCAAATACGAGGTTGTTCAATAAGTTTTGCCATTGGGTAAGAAAACCGCGATTTTATGGTTTGAAATACATTTTATTATTCAATTTTTCCCCGAACTTCAATACATTTGTTCCCGTGATCTTCTACTTTATGGATTTTAAGTGAGACTCGAGAAAAATGTAGGAAAACGTTTCCACGGTGACTTTTACCTTTCGTTTGATGAAAATCGTTCTCCACGCATGTATTTTTTGAGATGTGAGAACAGCCATAAGTCTGATTTCCGCGAGAACTTTTTGAGCTGTGTGAGAGGGTTTGTCATTTTGTTTGTTTTTAATTTTGATTTTAACATCCAGCTGGTCCAAAAAATTACAATAAGCTGTTGTACTCGTTTGGAAGTAATCCACAAATAAAATTTCTTTAGCATTCCAGAAGACTGATGCTATAACCCTCTGGACCCTAACTTGCTTTGAAGCGAAAGTACCGCGTTCACACCATACCTCTTATTTTGGATCAGTATCTTGGTGATAAACCCAAGTGATAAAACGACGCACAAAACTCTTCTTCTTTTCTAAAACGCTCCAAATTTTGAGAAAATCGCATACGAACGTGTTTTCGTTCCATTGGCAGCCAATGCGTCAACCATTTTTTACATCTTTCCGTGATCCAAAATTAAGCCAAAATATTGCTCATCGAATCTCTCTTGGTCATAATAATATCCTATAATATGCTGTTTTTCAGACATTTTCACGTGAATCATCTTCATAAAAAACTTTACCACTTTTAGAAAAATAGCGCTATTGAACGACAAAACTTAGTATACTAGAAAAACCTAGTATAATATTATATTCTGTTTTTATGCCACATATGCGCCGGTTAATCTTAAAAACCACGTATCGAATAAAAAAAACTCATATTCAAATAAAAGTTTAGCCAAATAGTTTGAAATTGATCTTATTTTGTACTTTATGTCTGTAACAGAATTCAGTTTTTCTCCCAGTTTGCATTCACTCCACCGGATCTTGTATTTTTTCTTGTGTTTTGGCAGCATAGCTTTTAATCACGTGTAACGTATATTTGTTGAAATTACAGCTAGGAACGAATAGACACCAATAAATATATACATATATACCAACAAATTAATATTCTATTATTTACTTACATTTTATTTAACGAGACATATTTTTTTGAGAGAACATCATGAACACCCAGGAGGTTATTTTGCTTTAATACATTATCCTTATTTCCATGCTTAGATAGCAATAAACACAACCACTTTAAGTAGAATTCGATGTGAGGAGACTTCCTTAACAATTGAGTAACAACAGAAAGGGCACGCTGGACGTAATCATTTGTAAGTGATGAACAAATAAGCTCAACTGTAATAAAAAAATAATTAATCAAATAAAATCTTTTAAAAAATAAAACTGTAATGTTAATTTTTTATTTTAAAAAATTCTTAAAAATATAAAACTGTAATATTAATTTTTTATTCAAAACATTAAACAAATTGTTTGCTATAGAGCATACATTTTTTTTACTTTTATTCCTTTCCCCTTTCACTTCATATTGTTGTTCACAAAATTTTTCCCGAGCGTCGAAGCTTAAGCTCTGCCTACCAATTCCTATTCTCATCCTCACGCGGTGGCCTCTGGATGTCTAGTTCGTCAACTGGAGATCAGCAGGCCTGTTTGTAAGATCGTTAGAGGCAGGAAAGGAGGGGTGGGAGTCCGAGCTGTCACCAAGGCTCGGCTCCTTCTTCGGAATGACAACTGGACAATTCTCAAGATAAGGTCAACGGCGACAACCACGGTTTGACTGAGGCGTACATGGTGAACACATTATTGTGGCTACTACAACATATATGGAACGCATCACGGTAAGTAGCGACACAGACTGATCCTTTTCTTTTGGGACAAATAGAAACTTTGCAACAGGTTGATAACTACCCTTAGGGGTAATTTCACTATCCTTTACCTAAAATGAACCGAGTAAACCGGGTGAACGGGGTAAAAAAAACGGACATTGCGGAAACAAAATCCTAGATAGAACATACGCTTAATGCCCCTTAATATGATACCAAAATCATTCTGCATTTCAATATATGTATATATAAATATTTCCGCCAGAATTTCACAGACAATTTAGCTATATTGACTATTGCAAGTGCACCAACATTCAAGAAGTCAAGTCAGCCAAAAACTCAACAATTATCGAGATCAAGTGTGGCTTGAATCTGCAAGTCTCGAATTAACCGACCACGAAACGGAAACCATTCTCATTACGAGTAGAAAAATTGTGGAAACCTCGGGAAACATAATGAAGATGGGCAATCCAGCAAGAAAAAATACGGCTTCGTTACACCCTAAAGGTAAGGAATCTACAACCATCACGCAGTTCTGCAGAAAAATAAAATTGAATATAAGAAAACTTCTCTGGTGACAGCGCCGGGGGTTCGGTTATCATTTTTCGACAATGATAGAACTGGTTCTTTAACGTGGTTTGGTACCTCTGGTTCTCCTTGCTCATCGCGTTGTATACTGGAAATATTTGAACGTTGGTGAAACGTGTTGGCAGCAATCGATTTTAAATATGGAGAGCAGTGTAACTTAGTCTTCTAACGGTGGTAAAGCAGTTACTGCAAAAGCAAGGTTCTAAAGATTCTAAGCTTCTAAAATAGGTCTGTTAAAGGAAGAGAAAATCCGAGAATCGAAATCGTATAATACATATATGCGAAACTGACAAACATGACATTATTTCTGAGTAATATACGTTTCGCTATACACTTACTGTTATCTGCGGGAATTCTCTCAATGGCCATCATAATTAGGTGCGATTCGTTAAGCTTAAGTGCCAGGACGAATGCCCTGCAATATTCGTTGTTGTTTAAACTGTCCAATATGGCTTTGGGAGTAACTTCGATTGATAAATCAATCGGATCAAATACAATGCCTGAAAATAAAAAGAATTATGTTATGAAAGCCCTAAACATAAAACAATTAAGAATAAAAAGTATTTTACCTGCATTTAAAGAAAAAATAAGCAAACCCTCACTACAAGCTGCAGCCCAATATTGTCCAGTTGGGGAAAATTTGACGGAAAAAACGTTTATGCCTCGATTATTATCAACAGATAGTTTCATTTTTCCTTTTCCATCCACAGATTTTCTTTTTTCTAGCAAAGCAATGTTTCCGAATTCTCTCAAATTTCTATGATCGACAAAGTCCTAGATGGCTTTAATTATTACATTGTAGCTTAATAACATAGAATGACAAACTCACTTTCAGTTCATCAACACATTTGCTTGCAGTTATTTCGAACTTTTTTAGAAGCACTCCTTCCAAAATTTGATATATACATATAAAACTCGATAGTCCGCCCGCAATAATACAACTTCCATCGGAAGTGTATTCTATAGAATTGAAGAATCTATAAATCTTTTTATGTTAGTAAATGTTTTATGAATGCAATAATATTTTACCTTTCTCGTCTTCTTTTTTGTTCCACAAAATTCTTACCATCCCATCGACCTCCACATAAATCACGCTGACCTTCGATGGATGATATCTGTTGTACTGTTGTCACATCAAATATTGTTATATTGCCGTTAAGAGTTCCAACTGCAATCTAATATGTACATATAAAGAATATGTTTTTATTATTTTATTAAAGTAGGCGACACAGCCCGTAGAAGCCTCGAACTCAAGTTTATTGTGATCACCCAGTATGTTGTGCGCGATTGGATTTTCCACAGGTCAAAGGGATTTACTGTTTATTTGTTTATTGCCGACTCCGAAGGGCGAAAAAATAACGGCTAAATTATAATGCGCTCATTCAACTCTCGTACGATTGAAAGTAATCAAAGAAATCAAGAGAAATATTTCAATAAATTCATTTGAAACAAAAATATAAATGTTTTTCTAATTAAGCAAACAAATAGAAGAAATGTCGAGCGAAGCAGATGGGCTAACGCTAGTACATAATAAATAAAGAAGTAATCACAGTCTTTCAATAATTTTCAGCTCAATAAAACATTTCGCCCGATTCGAATCGAACACTTGTAGCATTGAATTTAACTTCTACCAAAAAACTGGCATCGATGAAGCTAAGAGCGATTTTAAAAGGAATGTCTTGCCCTAATGGAAGAAAATCAGCAAAACAAATTAATTCGAAGTTTTATGAAGAAACAGGTAAATTAGCAACCGTACGGTCAGCAGGACAGGATAATAGACTATTTGACCTCAAAAATGAAAGCTACAAGATTGCAATGTGCTAAAGTTCATCGAAACTGGACTGAACATAACTGGAAAGCTGTTAAATTTACTGATGAGGTTAGCATGTAACGTCCGAACGTCGGGTGCGACGGGTGAATTAAAATAGCGGGAGTTCTAATAAAAAATACATTTCCTCTAAGTTTTATGATATGGGATCGCATTTCGTACTTCAGTCAAAGCGAATTAGTATTTTGCAGAGGTTCATTGAATGGTAAAACAAGAAAAAAAAGTCTTAAAATGACATGGGAAATTTAATCAAGGCCCGCCTTGGTCATACAAAATATTAATCACTTAGTCATCCTTCAGTTACGTATTTTTGATTTCAAATCTTAAACAAATGTAAATTACTTTGTCGAATTCTAATTAAATTTATTTAAAATGTTAATTTGTTAAGTTCACTTTTTGTGTGAATATAAAAGATGAAAGGGGTGCCTACAAAATCCGTTGATAAAGAAAGGCTTATCGAAATTCGCCTTTGGGATTCGGCAATAAGCAGTAAACATGGGAAAAAATGAACCATGCATAGCATAGGCTACCGAGGAGCTTCGTCTCTGTCTACGGGCTTTACCTTCAACTGTTGTTGTTTATAAAAGAAAATAATCGTAACAAGGTAAGCAAGCCTTCTATATTTTAATATGTTTTGCAAAAAATAATGTTTCCCAGTTTATTAATATTATTTTATTAATATTATTTGTACTTCAATCTTTTACACTAAGAATATAAAAAAAGTTCCTAATAGTACGTCAGTTCTACGTTTAGTATAAAAAGTGATGGGTAGTAATTTGTGACAAAATTATTATTTTATTACTTAAGCCATTAATCCAAATGTTATTTAATTACTCATCAATAATTTAGTAATTGAAATTAAAATTATAACAGTATAATCGCAATTACTAATTTAATTACTTGTAATGGTAATTACAGTTTTTTTTAATTACAATTACCTCCTAATTGTAAAGAAATTAAATTATATAAAATTATATTTTAAAATTTTTCAAAACCTTCTACCGAGTATAAATCCTAAAATATAAATACATTTTCAATAGTCGTGGTTCCACTTACCGTAACTTACTCTATACATGCATTAATACGAGAATAATAGTTTAATTAATCAAAGTGTAAAATTTGTTTTTACCTCTTTCCCGTCCGGTTTGAAGGCTATACAAGTAACATCAGACAATACATCAATTGTTTCATTAGCACTGCTGTTTTCTAAACAATTCCATATTTTAACTGTTTTATCCCAAGACCCTGTCACAAGAAGCGATGATGCAGGAACGGGTGAAAATGCAATTGCAGTAACTGGACCTTCATGACCACTAAGTACTTCCAACAGCACACCCAATTTAATTGACCAAAGATATACCTCGAATACATCTTTTCCACCAGCAACAACAAGTTCACTTGAATAATCTAATGCTACACACGAAAATTGAACTGGATGAGGCGATGTAAAAGTGCGGAAATTGCGGTATCTGGAAATGTTTTGAAACGAATACAATATAAATAAAATTACAATTATTTTTATTGATAGAAACTATAAATGATATTGTAAAATTCATATAAGTGGGAATCTGCCGCTTTCCAATAGACAGCGCTAGCTGTTCTAAGGTTGATCAGAAATGTCAGGTTAGGAACATCACATGGCGCCATATATTGTATTTCTTTGTCTGTAAAATTAGTGACTTTGAAGCCAAATAAGCGTAATTTTTACGGAAGTTACTTTTAAATCTAATTCAAAAATATACGGCCAAGGTGCCTCAAGTTATTGTAGATACTGACGGTTTGGTCTATTAAGGAAAGAATGTACGAAGCTCCATGCAGGGACGGGTTAAGAATATCCCTGCAGCGATACCTCTCGCTTGTCGTAAAAGGCGACTAAAACAAAGGTAAACAAAAATCACATCTAGGCAATTTAGAAAACACCAAGGTGGTGTCCCAAGGCCTAGGGACACATATACCACCATTAAACTGCCCCACAAGTGTACATGCAAATCAGTGGGTTGACACGACTGGAGATCACCGGTGTTGTAAGAGTAAGATCAAACAAAAAAAAATCTGGAGCATGCCTGTCACAAAAAAAAAAAAAAAAGTAGGCCGAAAAACAATTGGTGCAAACAAATGCAAAAACACCAGCATTTGATTAGCCTCAGCGATTAAGTAATCCCAAACCGGGAAGCCTGCCGCTACTTTCTGAGGTCAAACCGGCGGACCCCACAAGCGGACCAGTAGGAATGCAGTTAAGTGGGAAGGTTATGGTCCTACACTTCTGACCATAACAACGCCGGAAAAAAGGAAAAGAAGAAGAAGAAGAAGGAAAGAACGTATCGCGAATAATGTTGCCGACCGATGAAAAAATTTTAAAATGCAGAATTGGAGACATTACTGGATCAAAGTCCATATGCAAGGCAACAAGAGCTTGCAGATTCGTTGGTCCTAACTCAACAAGGTATCACTTATTTTTTGAAAGTTTTAGAAATAGTCTAAAAGCAAGGAAACTGACTGCCACACCAGTTGTAGATTAGAGACGCCATCTGATGTTTCCTCACGAGCGAACAATTACTTTAGAGGCAAGAAAGGACTAGTTTTATTCCATTGTGACTGTGATGACAGATGGATCCATTTTGCTAATCGAAGTTTAAAAATACGTTAGGAGACCCGAGCCATCCGTCGAAGTTCACCCTGTGTATTTGGTGAAACCAGCTCAACTTAGTATATTACGAGTAATTGTAGGTAGGTAAGCCCACCATAGGACCTCGCTATTAAACACAACTAATGCGTCTGAGAATTGAAGGAAATACGGAAGATGGGGAAAAGTAATAACTAGCTAAACAATACCTTTAAGAAGTAATCACGTAACCAATATATTTTTTTTCGAAATTAAACTCATAAAAAAAAACATAATACTGAGATTGGTGTATTAGCTTTTGGTATCGATAACACGTGATTCGAATACCGCAACAATCTAGTCATCGAAATTTAGTCATTTGAAAGTGTGTTAAGTTTGGGTATAAACGATTGTTTTAAGGATTCAGAAGGTTGAATGAGGGACTTCTGTTAAAGTGAGTCGGTGAGTAAGACGATACGGGCCCCGGCGATGAAGAATATGCGACTGCGCTTTGTGGGATCTATGTGAGAGTGTTCGGGGTTAGATAATTAGATCCGAGGCACGTGCACCCAGGCAAGAAATATACATTTTGCTGATTGGAACGCCACATCTGTGTCACGCAGACAACTTTTCATATTACACGCCCGTATATTGGGTATTTAAACATTTCCACAAATGAAAGTTACTTGTAAGTTTTATATATATATAAACTAATAAATACCAACACTAAATGCAATTGCATGAATAAGAAAAACAAGTGTAGGAATGCAAATAAATATTTTACCTTATAATATCATATGCGCGGACAGTGCCGTCCAATGAACTGCTAACAAAAAAGTGTTTGTTTTTACTAAATTCAACAGCAGACACGGCACTTCTGTGTTCAGCAAACGTCACAAAACAGAAGCCACTTTCAGTATTCCAAACTTTTATCGTGGAATCAAAACTTCCAGTTACTATATGTTGCCCATCGGGAGAATAGGATAAACAACTTATATCACTGTTATGACCTTGTTGTTTAAGTATATACTGTTCACCTTAACAGAAAGAATACATTAATGAAGGAATCAAAGAAGACAACTATTTATATTACTTTGCCATTCCCATACCAGTAACTGTCCTTTTTCAGCCGACGCCAAAGCAATCCAATCGCCCGTTGAATTAAAACCTACAGAACTTATACCGTAATGAGATATACTCAAGGAGTGGATCAGGTTAACTTCAGGAAGCTCGTAGAGGTAAAACGAACCGGAAGAAAATGCTACGACTATAGTTTTTCTTAACTGACTGTAAGCGGCTGCTGTAATATGCGCATCTCGATTAATTTTTCTTTCTTCATCAGCTAAATAATGCCTCACTACTTTCTCATAAGAGAAAAATGATTTTTGTTTCTCCAAGTTACTGTTTTCGACATTGCAAATATCTTCCTTCTTGTTATCGTCATTTAAATCAAACTCAATGTCTTCTTTTGGCAACTTTTTAGCTGGTTGATCCTGGTTTTTATGAACTGTTTGAGGCATCAAATCTGAATACCCCACACTACATTTCCACATACAAAGTTGTCCATTCCTACTAACAGTGGTTAAATTCAGATTGTCATTCTCAAAAAAACACCCAACAATTGGTTCGGAGTGACCTCCTAAAACATATGTACGAATATTCAATAGCTTTTCT
Source organism: Merodon equestris (assembly GCA_958301585.1). NCBI lineage: Eukaryota > Metazoa > Arthropoda > Insecta > Diptera > Syrphidae > Merodon > Merodon equestris. The sequence goes on along the minus strand of OY284416.1, from coordinate 74,825,367 downwards.
ATTGGAAATATTTTCGTTGTATTGTCTCTACAGCCGATAGCAAGAAATCTTGAATCAGATGACCAGTCTATCCAAGTGATATCGTCATATGCAGCTATATAGTGTTTTTCTAATACAAAGGGATTGTATTCGCCGGTTGTCTCCCCTGGAGATTTAAACACAAAAACAGAATTCTCTTGCGCAATTGCGAAATGATGACCATCGGGACTGAACTTCACATGATTAACAGATCCATGAAATTTATGTTTATGAATAGTAGTGAAGGAAAGCATACTAATAAGCTGAGCTTCACCTCGACTGTTTGTCGCTATCATAAGAGCACCATTCGGCGACAATGTCACGGCATTAAAACTGTATTTACTGTCCAGTGTCAGCGCCTTCGTCCTATTACTGAAATTCAACTATATATTAGTATGTATAGATTTCTAGTATAAATATCAAACATACTTTTTGAGATCGAACATTATTAGCCGATTTCCCGCTGGACTAATAAGTGACCTGCCATCCGGTGTAAAACAAATATTTCCATTGCGATAAATAGCTCCTAAAATATTCGAAAACTAAAGAAAGCAGTTAATCCAAGGAAACAGAAAAAGATATAGTTCACATACACCGTAAGAAAACTTCATTATGTTGACATTTATTTTAAAGATTTGATTAGTAAAACACACTTTTATAAGTTAAGAATCAAAGACCAGAGAACAACAAGGCACCCGACTGACGTTTGCCGGGAAGCTGTAACGAGCACGTGGGAACCCAAGATATGTTAAAATATTCATTTGTCAAAACATGGAACTTGTTCAAATATCCAGATATGTTATATATAACACAAGACTTGTTCGTAGAGTATTTTTGAATTTTAATTTAACGACGGTTGTAATTATTAATAGATCAAATAAATGCACTTAACATGTTGGAACTTTCTGATGGTTGAAATCGCTACGACCTTTTACTCGTTTAAAAAATATAATATAATATGAAAAAAATCGAACATCACTCAGTTCTTTCAGCGATGCGGTCCATTTCCCCTTAATTATGGCAAATCTCCGTCTTTTCAGTGTTTTAAAGAGACTCGAGGTGAGCCAAATCCGGTGAATACAGTGGTTGAGGCATGATTACGGTATTCTTTTTGGCCATAAATTGGCAAATTATTGACCGTACGACATTTTGGCAAGACCTCATGATGAAGCACGTCATTGTGTGAAGGAAACAATGAGAAAACTTTCACATTTGAGCCAACTAGGCATGCTTTTCCCAGTCTTGGCTATTCTGGTCGCTTTTATTTACAAAGTGTATTGGGGTATCGATTAAATGCAACATTCGACAAACCTTTCAGTCGTAGGCATTTGTGCTCGGTTTTGAGGTATCCCTAAATTTCCAAGATTATTAAGTGGAAACCTGACCAAGCTACTTTCGTCACCAGTGACTATCATTTTCAGAACTATAAAGTAGTGAGGGACTTTGGTAATCTTGTCTCTGAGGTCAACAACGAATCTATTATTTTTTTGGTTTTTTCGGTAATTTAAATTAGGGATTTCTAAATAATACAAGCTGTGGTAAGTGTTCTGAGCTTTTGGATGATAAGCATCCTAGATTTCATCATACAAAGCAAGTATAACAACCCAGAAATTCCTAATGTTGCGAAGCATGTCTTCACTCGTATTATAATAATAGTTTAATAATAAGAAATATACCTGCGGCTCGGAATGCCAATCGTAAGGGAGACTAACCTCCAAATGGCCGGGAATAATAACAACCTCAAATTAAAGTTAAAACTTCGATTGTTAATAATAGTTAAAAGAATAATATTTATTTTTGCCTAGAGACTTATTGTTTTTCAAGTAGGGATTCACATCCAACAAAAACCCATCGTAACACCTTGTCGTCTTGACACCATTCACCACGGAACTGCATTCGCATTACTTCAGAGTGTTGTCGTTTTTTTTCCCTAGTAGGGAACGGTTTTTTCATTCCGCCTTCTTTTACTTACGGGCTTTCAAGCAGTATCAACTGGAGGATGCATTTGTTTCCTCCTATCTTTTCATTATTCAATAAATGCGCTGACTTTATCCATGTGGCGGCATCCGGGACCATCTCCTGTACCACGTTTTCTGAGATGGGGTCTACCTCCAGCAAGCCCACTTTTTTATAGTGGTTTCCTAATTGGGCACATTGTACCGCCTTGAGTACTTCTTCAATTGTCCCGATTTTTGAGTGTCCCCTTGCACACTGGATTACCACAGTAAGTCGGACCTTTTCAGGAGTTTCCCCGTTGTTGTGTTATACACAGCGGTCAGTAGGTTGAGGGGGATTCCAAGTCTCTTTTCCCTTATTGATTAAAATTAACCGCTCTTTCTCACAGTTATTGTGAAAGGTTCCGTCCATAAAACAAATATTAAACATGTTTAGGAGAAGCTGGGGGACTTACAGCATTTCCCCCGGTGCACCGTCGCGTTGGCTGATGTCAATACCTCGTGACTTATCCCGGTTATATGGGCGTGACGTCAGGCTATCTGGCCGAGTAGATCAAGAACAGTGTTCACTATCTCCTTCACTTTTTTGAGGACTCATAAGCAGGCTTAGTTTACGCCTCAACTAAGGCAACTATTAGAGGCAACTTAGAGATTTACGGTCTCCTCCAGTATATCATCGGGTCCAGAGGCTGACGTCAGAACCTCATGATTTATTCCGATTGCATAGGGGTGATGTCAGGGGGTCAGGCGGAGTGGGTCGAGAACAATGTGTCCACTATCTCCTTCATTTTTGAGGGACTCATAACCGGTGCTAGTTTACTCATCACCATCTTGTAGCCAAATTCGCAGGGGTCGTTGTTCATGTCTTGACAAAGTTCTTCGCACTTTCGTCTCTGGCTCGAATTGATGGCCCTTTTTTTTTTTTTTGATAGGGTTCGATTAAGTTCAAGAGTTACGCTGTTATGGTATTTGTTACACGACCTGGACGGGGTGCAAATGGTTTGAGTCGAAGATGTGGATTCAAAAGATTCAACTGAATTTGTCGCGTTGATTGTAATTCACAGTAACTTTTTTTATTTTTTTTTTTTTTTTTTATTTTTTTAATGTAACACTATGCAATAAGCTCAGAGCTTTCTACTTACATAGGTAAATATACAATAAGATTATAAATTCAAGATTCTTAATTACTTCAAATTTTTTTTTTTTTTTTTTTTTTTATATTGAAAAAGAAGAGGAGGCGCTAGGAGAGGGAGAGGGAAGGAAGTAAAGGGTCTAACTCTAGTTGTTATTTGTGTAAAAATCAAAAAGATGCTTTTTAAATTCTTGTACTGTGTTCATTGACCTAATAGAACGGGGAAGACGATTCCACAGGAGAGTAGCATGTACGAAGAATTGTCGGCTGCTTACTAAGTACTTATATTTTGGCGGAATGATTTGTAAAGACCTCTGCGAGCGCACGAATTGAATTTTAGAATATAAGTAGTATGGTAATTGGTTTTTTATAATCGTAAATAAAGTGAGGAGTGTTCTGTAATTTAAAAAGGATTGTAAGGAACAACCAAGTATTTCTTTAATATATGCAGAAATGTGGTCGAATCTGTTTAAATTGAAGATATACCTCGCACAACAATTTAGCGCTACAGTAAGTTTTCTCATTGAGTCTGAGTCCAATTTTGAAAAGATTTCGCAACCATATATTACTAAAGGTACGACGTACGACTTAATGAGCTTCATCTTGGCTTCAAGTGGCAAGTATCGTCTAGTTGGGCTTAAACCACGAAGAATACCATAGATTTTTGTAGTAATATAGTTGACGTGGCCGTTCCAGCTAAGTCGCTCATCAAAGTAAATCCCCAAGTTCTTAAATTTTTTTACATATCCAACTGAGATGTTATTTATATATATTTGTGTTTGTGAAGTGTTATCTACTGGTTGTCTATTAAATTTCATTGCTTTGGTTTTTGTGGGATTTAGTTTTAATTGATTTTGTTGCGACCACTGATAAACTGCATTAATATCATTATTTAAAGCAGATATTCCAGCTAATTCTTCTGCCGGCGGAAATGTATTATAAATCTGAACATCATCTGCGTATATATGATATTTACAATTACAATGTCATTTATAAAAAGTGAAAAAAGAAGAGGACCTAGAACAGAACCTTGAGGAACACCCAAAGGTACTGCTAGGCTTCTGGAAGATCTAGTTCCGTTGTAAACGGCTTGCGAGCGGTTGGTTAAGTATGATGACAAAAGCTTGCACACAGATTCATCGAAAGCAAACTGACTCTTCAGCTTGTGTAATAAAATGGAGTGGTTTACTGAATCAAATGCTTTCGAGAAATCTAGAAATGCGGCAACCGTCATATGATTTTTGTCGAAACCACAACGTATATCATCACTCACCTTTAAAATTGCCGTAATGCAACTATGTTTGTATCTAAATCCCGATTGGTATTCTGTAAATAGATCACTTCTCTCCAAGAATACTTTTAGTTGTTTGGCGACTAACTTTTCAAATGCTTTGCTTATAAAAGGTAAGATGGCGATTGGTCTGAAGTCTGCGTTATTAACCGAGTTTGACGTAGGCAAAGGTAAAATTTTCGCGGATTTCCAAACGTCAGGATATTGCCGGTTGTCAATATCGTGTTAAATATATGAGTGATGTGTTTACATATAAGTGGCAACAATATCTTTATTAGGTCAGGATGAATCGCATCCAAACCCTCCGCTTTTGACCTAATGGAGAGAATCGCCTCACCTACGGATACCATATCGACACATTGGAGCAATAACCTTCCTTGCGTATTCAAAAGATCATTTCCATGTCATTAAGGTGTTATATTGAAAATGAACACACATATAGGTAGTATGAATATTGAAGTGATCTTATACTGCGAGTGATATGCCTTCATCGGCATTTTTTTAATCATCTCTCATTCACAACTGAGTTTGTTGCATAGTTTCACATTTTTTTGATTACCCTTGCAGCACGACCACCCCCATAGAGATGGACTTCGCGGTTCTGAACTCAGATAGAGCAATTAAGCCGGCTTCTGTGTATCGTCTTCTTGCCCTGGTGACCATGCGTCTCAAGTGCAGGCGTTTCCTTCTGAGCGTGGCGATATCCTCGCTTCACCAATAAAACGGTTTTCTGCGATCTCTCATTGATGCGTCGGATGCGCATAGCGGCTTCCGCCTTTTTAAGTGTTCGACTTACAATCAATGTGTGGGCTTACCCCCAGTGTGTGGTGGACCGTATCTATATCTGTACAATGTAATTCAAGCTTGTTTCTCTGCAATTTTCTGATTTTATGCGTGTTACGAAAATTATGGAACGTATCACGATACACTTTACGTGTAAGTCGTGAACTATATATTTAAATATCGATGAAATAAATTTAGTAAGATGCAAGGCTGTGGCGTTTTTCGCAACGCGGAGTGTTTTTCTCACCTTTGTGTTTTTCCCTGAAAAATAAAGTAAAATAAAAAGGAAACCCACAGCTAACCAACACAGAAATTGTTTGCTTTAATGCCAGTTTCAATTTGAAATACAGGATTGATGGCGCGACCGTATAACGGGATGATGCTGTGAACATATAACATTTTACTTGATATATTTGAGTCTCAACTAGCCGATTGCATTTTCAATTATTATCGCTCTGCTTAGATTTCTGGAACACGCCAGCCGCAGCAAACTGATAATTTCATCAATATGCTCAATCCTATAGTCTTTAAGCAGAAAACCGCTTTCCTAAAATGATATTTCTATTACACCCGATTGTATAGTCATACTTACTCACATTTGATGGAACTTTAATGTTCTTCCGTTCTCTTTCAATTAATGGAATCAAATGAGACTCTAAATTGCTAAGAATGGCGCAAGTTTCTTTTGCTAATATTTTTGGATCTTTTGACTCAAGCAATGGAATCGTATCAACGAGAATCGATGGCCAGAAACTGAATTCGATATTTCAATCAATTATAGTTATATACACACGTAAATATTTGGATATGACTTACTACTCCGGAGTAAGCTTCGAGTCCAGTAAATTCACTAGTAATTCGGCAGCTGGTAAAAACTCTCTTCTTCTATACAGATGATAAAAATCGAAATATTTGACAAGAAATACCAACCGCGGTGATACAAACATTTTGGTTCCTATGTTAAGAATAATATCCGAACATATCAAATTGCCCGTTTTTGAGTAATGCTAAAAAGATATGTTAGCTATGCTTGCGTAATGACTTAATTTGAAAAAATATAATTACTTTTAGAAAGAAATCGGCAACTGAGGTAACACACACAGCATCTTTTGATCGTATTGCCCATTCTAAGGCATTACCATACCGACCATCTTGGAACGACTTTTTCGATTGTACTTTACAGATTTCCTTTTCTAAAAGTAAGCATGTGAGAAAAAAAGTATTGCCAAAAGCAGTGATTACGCATTTACCCACGGATTTAAATCCCTTTTTCCGGCATATTCCAAGTATTTTCAGAGCTTGTCTGTCATTCCGTATTGGAATTTTGGTAAAGAACAATTCAAGTGCATCCCGACCTTAAAGATTAATTTAAAATACTGTCTATCAAATATTTCATTTTCGGAAAAAAATCTACAACTAACAGGTATGAAGTTGCAAAAAGAGTAATTTGAAATAATCGAAGAATTCATTATCTTTTACCTTTTGTTGAACATTGTTCTAAATAATCCATTCCTAACTGCCAAAACGAATCCTTAGCCATTAAGCACGACCCAAACTCAAATAAGAGAGCCTCCCTCACTTTCTTGTTTTCACTATACCAGTATTATAATTAAGATATTTATAGCTAAGCTTGAACGCTTATAAGAACTTACCTAATTTGCTGAGCAGAAGATTGTAACTGACTGCATTTGTATAGTAAATCCGAAATGTGAGAAGCGAACCACTGGTTGTCAGATAAAACCTGGATTGAGTGTATTACTTTAAGCAGATTATTTTCCATTAAACTAAGAATAACTTTATCCAGATATTTGAAGTTGTTCATATCGGAATAACCTTTCGCCATGTTCCATTTGTTTATCCATACATTTGTCAAGGTAACTAGCTCAAAACGTTTACAAATTGGATTCGTGTAAAATAGATACCCAGGATAGTATTCGTACCAATACCCTGATTGCTTAATTTGCTCGTTCCAAATTGTATCATCACCGCTTATTATCTATGGAATATAAAGTTGTATGAGTAACGCTTTGAAAAAGACTTAATAAAGCATACTTTTATGATGTGTTCCAAATGTGAATCCGAAGCGAAGACATTGGCGACTAACTTTCCTTTCGTATCATCAACCCAATAATGCCAATTGTTATAAAATTTTTGTATCGAACAACCTCCGTTATTCTAAAAAACAAACGAAAAAAGAAAAAAATTAATAACTCGAAGTGAGCTCAATGCCTCACAAAATGCCAAAACTCATTAAATTAAATCAAAAATAATGATGATGAAAATAAAACACGGGGATTATAATTAAAAAAATTATTAATTTTTCTACATAGGGAGACATGGAGCCTGAAGCATTTTCTGTATGCACATAAATCGTCCAAACATAATTTTGAATAGTGAAGTGAAACAATTGGACTGTGGGGGTAAATGTTCACAAAGATATGCGAGTTGATCCCACGCTTTTTAATTTTGAGAACATTCTAGGAAAATTTGCCATTTCGAAGAAAAAATAGATTGGTTTTCCTTATATGGTTGTAAGGTCTTAGGTATTTAGTTATTAGTGCGGAACTCGAGGTTTTTAGTTGATAGTATCGTTTCTTTTTCCATATGGTCCTACGACTGAGTAGTATTTTCGTAGTCGGTCGTTAAGTTTTGTGCAATATAAATGTCTCAATGTTATATCCTATGCCCTATATGAGTACATCTTATGCCTTATGTGAGAATATATATAATACAATATAATAAGTGATCTTATATAGTTTCATCTCTTTCCAAACAAGTCGATAAAGATTAATATGAGATAAGATTATAAATATAACCGAAAAGAAAAGAACAAAAACAACTTACGTTTATTGAAGGCATCGTTTTGAGCACATTTTCAGCAACTTTAAATGTACTACTATCTGCCATGGGGTGCAATTGTAAAAGAGCTCTTACAGCATCTATTTGTCCTTGAAGAACTAAGCCTTTGATGGTTGGCCAGAAATGTTCATTATTAGCAGCCTGTTTCCCCATTAGCAGTAAGTCTGTAGCCATACGTTCCTGAGCAGGGAAATGAAAACGTACCCATTCGAGCAAATGAGGAACAATAAGATCAGTAGTTGAAGGATCGATGAAAAATATTTCTAGTAGGTGCCACAAGCACTCAATGGAATAAAATATAGTTATATAATATTCCTTTCTGAAAAGAAATTATTGTAATATGCAATTATAATTTTTCATTACCATTATAATGTTTTTTACTAAATAATAAAAAATCACAAGGATGTGACTACTTTTATTTCAGTAATTGATCTTTCTCATCATCAGAAATTCTCAACTAAAATGATACCCAAAAATGTCTGAAAATGCATAACTGCCCCAATTAAAATCGTATCCTTAGCCAACATCACAGACATAACTTATCACGAGGATATCATGCGTAATAACCAGATCCTGATCCACACTGATGGTTCCAAAATGGACGAGACGTAGGATCAGATGTCTTCTGGACCCAATTGAATATTTCCAATTGGTATGGCTTCCATTTTCATTCAAGCAACGACAGATATCAGAATTTGATTTCGTCAATTGAAAATTAAATCATTTCCAATGTAATTAATGAAATTCTACTACAGGCGTACTCACAATATTTAAATACGTAAAATTACATTAAGTACTTCTGAGTTTACACATACTCGTATATAAGTATTCTTACGTATCTAGAGAAACAATGTCAGAAAAACAAGCGGAGCTATATTTTAGTTTTAGAATGCTATTGAATGCTCCACTTTTTTTAGCTACTGTTCGCACGTAAACCCAGTGAAACTGATGACAGATTGATTGTACAATTTTCAAAAAAAAAAAAAAAGTCTGAAAGTGACCCGCAAGGTCCACACGACTAACTTCCCAGTGGAAAGAGTAAAAATAGTTCTTCAATAAAAAACATTTAAATTTTTTATTGAAAGTTTTCGGATTAAATTCGTTCTGAGCCGGCAAAAAAACCTTTTCTTACTTATTATTAACCATGTTCCCTGTTATTAACAATATTAAATTATATTAATAAATAGAAGTTTATTCTGTTAATTACTCCTGATGTTGTTTATATTTTTTTCATTCTATACAAAAATGCCGAAAACTTATTGAGGTTTAAATTATGCATCGAATGAAACTGATCCCACGTCGATATAATTTTTTTGTTCTCGAGATAATCGGGGCTCAGTGCGAACATACGAACATACGCAAGTGTACGTACACACAGAGATCAACTTAAAATTCATAGGTTGTCAACCATAGAGACCTTGAAACAAAATAAATTTAAAAAAATAAATAATAAAAATAACAAATCTTCCCCCTGAGAAGTTGAAAAAATCAACCAAGAACATACAAGATCCAAGATGCGAAGCATTGGAAAAAGACTTTCAGAGAATACTCTTTAGTTGAATGAAAGAAAAATTGTCCGATTTGGTGGAAATTGTTACCGGAAATGTATTGGTGATACATACGATATTTGCCTCAATATGTACAAACATATGTGGGGCCCCACAACGGACCAGAGGGACCGAATATTCTAAGAGAAGAAGTCGATAAGGCAATTTTAGAAGCTAAATGTAGGAAAGCGGTAGGCCCTAACGAAATTTTCAAATTAATTAAGGAAGAAAATATAATGAAATTAGTTAATTTATTTAATCATATTTACAAATATGGTAAACTCCCAGACGATTCGTTGAAATCCATTTTTATAACACTTCCAAAGAAATCCAAACCAAAGCAATGCTCCGACTACAGAACGATAAGCTTAATGATCGACGCACTAAAGATATTTCTAGAAATCATTCACAAGTGTATATATAAAAAGTTAGAAGAAGACATTAGCCCTACACAATTTGGTTTGAGGCATGGTCTCGGTACCCGCTAAGCACTTTATATGACTTTTGTCTTTAATATGTTAATCCATAGAAGCTTAGAAATGAATAAAAGAGTCTTTGTGTGCTTTGTGGACTATGAAAAAGCGTCCGACAAAGTACATACATCGAAATCCTAAGAAATAAAAACATAGACAAAAACGACCGAAGAATAATCGAGAATTTATACTGGAATCAAAAGGCTAAAATTACTATTGAAGGAAAGTAATGCGATGAAATAGCGATTCATAGAGGGATAAGGCAAGTTGCATTCTGTCTCCTTTACTTTTGAATATGTACGCTGAGCAAATTTTTTAAAGACGTGCGACAGCGGGATCAAAGTTAACGGAATACAAATAAACAACATTAGATACGCTGATGATTCTGTTCCAATTTAATTGTAATTCATAAAAAAAAATTATATTACGAATTTTCTCTTGGATTGTGTAGATGGAAGCAATAACGGTAAAATTGTATTGAGAAAGGGTCCAATAAAATGAATCAAAATGTAAAATCTAATTATACTGACGGAAGGAAAAAAAACATTTCCAATATTCTGGACACAGGGACTGAATTAAACCTGATGACGAACAAGCTTAACTCTATAATCAACGACTTTAGATTAAAAACCAACACCAATAAAACAAAGTTCATTGTTTTCGACAGAAAACCTCCAAGTCACAATTTTTTACTGAAAATCAATGACTTTGGAAAATGTTAATAGCATACGACATTTGGGTACTATGATAAACAATATGGTGACCCAAATAAATAAATTCAGTGTAGAAGGCAAGGACGGTCTTCTGTAAAATGAAAAAGACTTTTACTAATAGTGATATTAACCTGACGTTAAAAACAAGGCTAGTAAAATATTTTATCTGGTCGGTGCTCTTGTATAGAGCAGAAGCATGGACACAGAAGAGAAATTAAAAGGCTCGAAGCCTACGAAATGTGGATTTACAGAAGAATTCTCCGTATCTCTTGGACCGACAGAGTCACAAAAGCAGAAGTGCTAAGACGTATAAATCAAGAGAAAAATCTTGTGTTTACGCGTAATATGAAATGCCCCTTAATGACAAAAAACACGCCAAGAGAGCAAAAAACTTTCCACCATATGACCTAACATAATCCCAAATAAAATATATATGTAATATTATTGGGACCTCGGATGAGTTCTCTGTGTTCCTCAACAGATAACCTTTCCAGAACTAGATGCATGTAATTTAAGATGTTAACGCATCCTCAAGGAAGTACTATAGGTTCTCCTAGTTTCAAACATATTGTGTTTCGTGCCGAGAACTAGTAACTACAGTCGAGCGATAAGTCGACATAAAGTCATAGAGAAAACGGAACAGAAAGCATTAATTCAGGATAACTGAACTTAAGGCAGAGGAAAGATTTTGCAAAACAATATCAGGCGATACTGTCCGGTGAGTTTAACAAAAGCTAGGTATAATAGCGTATCGGACATTAATAAAATGATGCGAGCAAGTTTCTGGTTTTTAGTATGAAAGAAAAACTTACTTCGAGAAAAAAAAAGGTACAGGCAAACTTCCAAGGCATGGTTGGAGATAAAACATTTTCGTTTATAGTTTTAGTTCCCTTTGCTCTGTACATATGTATAATGTGTTCTTGCCAATTACAAACTTTTCTTTTTGTACCATTAAAGATATTTGTTAGCGACATTCAATGAAATAAAATTACTGCTCATATCTGGTCGGTTAGTAGCGGAACACCAAATAAGAACGCCAGAAAACTTATATTTACAGCATGCGAACGAGAACGATTCAAAACATCGATAATTTGATTATGTCTCACCTGGAATTTTGTTTCGTTTCAGCACACATGACAGAATCATCCTGGAGTTTCTCTAAACACGCACGTATTATACTCCGATACGTCCTTGAATAATTCAAAACACTATATTGGCGCCCACTTTTTTCTACTTCTTGTAAATTCACAAATGTGTTATTTGCTTCTGATAACAGGCTTCTCAGATCTTCGGTTTCAAATATAAATTCAGGTTCCAAGTGAAATATGTTAATATCATGTTTATCGGCATATTCTGTGGGGGCGTCTTCAGTGTTGCTTCACAAGTAAATTAATGAAATGTACTCATTACTCAATATAGAAAACTAAAACTGTTTATAACTACCTGGTTATGTGCTTATATGCAGAGAGTGATATTGTACCCCGCTTAAAAAATCTACCCGCCAAAGCTGCACCACATTCCGCGGATAATTTATCCACGATACCCTGATGGAAAAATAGTATAAATAAATATATATATAAACAAATGCAATCTTAAAAGATTATTTACAAACTCAGCTGCGGGAGGCTGTGCCATTTAAATGTGTTTTTCCAAGGGATCAATAAGACCCTGATTTGACTTCAGAAACCAATTAGACCACCGGCTTGAAATAGCCGCTAATGTTTGCCTGTAAATTGCAAGGAGCACGTTTGAACCCGGGTTATGTCAAAATAGTTTTACGTCAAAAATGGGAACTTTCAAAATGTCCAGATGTGTTATAAATAAAGAACTGTTCGTAGAGTAATTTTAAATTTGAATTTGACTGCGGTTATAACCTAGAAATAATAATAATAATAATATAATCAATAAGGAACATTTCATACGTTTGATTATTTGTAACCATATTCTCTACAACAAAATCAGATATTAGTTGCAAATATAATGAGAAGAGTAAATTAAAGGAAAAAGTAAGGAAATCCAACTGTCAGAGGGTACGCATTCCGGAGCAGAAACCAGAATGACATAATTTTGAAAAAAAACCCAGGGAGCCCACGTGCTGGTACGTCTCATTGGTGGTTTCTGATTAATCCATGCCAGCCACGCAGGATCAAGATGAGTGACATGAGATTATGTGCCATTCTCAAGCCAAATTCGAACATTTTTCGAACATTCATACATTGATAGCAAATAGCATAAAGTACTTCAAGAGCTGAACAACTCTATTTGATCCCTGGTCTCTGGTGAGCAAACGCTCTATATTTGACAATTTTGAAGGGAAGGAGGTGCCAAAGTGACATGTCTTATTGGTCTCTAGTCTGTGATGTAGCTCCTGATGTTTGTGCTGCTTGGTTGCAGCTGATTTAACTTTGTTTATAAAAGAAGTGGATTGTATAAATGTGGAACATTTGTTAAAGTGAATATTTCTAAAATCAAAAAGATTGAAATGGGGCTTTGTTTCCGTCAAATTCGCGTTTACAAAATATGTCTACCTGTGTCCTTTTTACTTTTATTGTTACCTCTTTTTGCCCATCGAAATTTGAGAAATGTATGTGGAATGTTATGGTTTTTTTATGCTCTATAATGCATCATAAATAATTTTAGCCTGACGGCAATGTCCCCACAATCGATATACATAGGTCCCGCTCCCAACTCGATGCGTACGAAGATTTCGGCAGTATGCGGGCCAATGACTTAAAATTGAGGATTGAAGAGATGCTTAGAATAAAGGTATATGGGTGTTTTTCATAAATAAATAAAAACTCTATGAATAATATTTGGATCTTTAGGCTGTGTTATCTGTATAAATGTATACGATGGCTGTTATCTCAGGAGGTCAAGCTATCATTAACTGACTATCAGTCAGTTAAGTCGTAAGCGTGTATTTGCTTATGACATATCGATATTGCTTAGTTTCTTTCGTGTTCGTACCGTATTGTGATTAAATCGTGTTCTTGAATCTATGTTTTCATACATGTTGAAAATGCATGTATGTTGAGTGCACCAAATCAAAGAAAACAAAAACAGGGAAGCAGCAAAGAACATTATTTGCATGCAATTCAAGTAATATTTTTTAATTGGTATATCCATCGATACAAAATATCAATAAGGATTAAAATTGCTAAGCAATGCAAAAGAAAGATTTTCGGGGTCTAGTTGTATACGCGATTAGTTAAATTAATATATGCCTGCAATTCTACTTATTGTGCAGCTGCTCGTCATGAACAGAGTATTCAACTATATGTCTCTCCAGCTGACACGGTGTTCCGCTAATTTATATTGGGCATAAATTAAAAATCGGCGTGTAAACAAAAATAAATACTCGTCGAAAATAGCCTGCAAAAGCCGTTACTCTCCGAGAAAAATGTTCATAAAAAGCTGACTTTTGCACTGCATAACATTGCACAGCCGTCAAGGTTCTGGAATGACGTAATTGTTTGCGATAGGATAAAAATTATCATTACAATGAAGGACCTCAAACTGTATGGCGGAAACCAAATACAGCTTCGAAAAACAAAATTATTATCCCCACAATAAAGTTTGGCAAATTGTCCGTCATGTTGTGGGGATGCATTTCATCCAAGGGCGTCGGAGAAGTGAGGATTTTCTCCATTACAATGATCAAGGAATATTATTTGGACATACTCCAAAATGAGCTGTCCAAAATTACTACAAGTTTCGGATTTGTTTATCCTAAAAATCCTCAAAAGCTGCAATACAAGTTATACGAGGATAATGATCCGAAGCACAAGTCACTCTTGTGCAAGGCATGATTGCTTTACAACTGCAGCAAAGTGTTCCTTCCAAAGGTGTGAACCTCCGCAAAGTCCCGATATAAGCCCCATTGAACATTTTTGGCTATTTAAAAAAAAAAAAGGTGGCAAAACGGGCTTCCACTAGAGTAATCCAGGAAGAGTGGAAAAAGATACCGGACTACTACGATATGGAGCACCTAATTGGATCAATGCCAACACGGCTACAAGCCGTTGTTGATGCCAATGATAAGCACTAAATATTAGGACAATTTTTATTTGTGTTTCCTTTTTTCGTTCCCTTTCAACAAAATATAAAGATGTTTTTATTTTTGTTATTTTTCTACATTCTTGTTTGAATTTAGTTAATTTTTTTTTGTTGCAGTTATTAAGAATAACCTTACTAATAAAATTATAAAAAGAAAAAAATACAAAAGCAATGCGTTTCCATACATTTTAACATTCCAGCTGAAATTGCAAAAAAAACTTCTCCTTTTGCAAACAATTATGTGACAGACTATATAAGATATTTCTAGTTCAAGCACAAAATCATTTATATCGAGTAGCTCCGTCTTTGGCTGTAATACGCACCTTATTTTGGAACCTTTCGAGTTTACTAGTAGTTCAATAATATCCCGTGGTATTTCAGTACATTCAGTACATGGTCCAGGATTTCATTTAGCCAAATCATGGTTTCATTACATGCCGCAAGTTTTAGATTTGTTTCAAATCATTCGGATTCGATGGCCATTCTAGTCGGTTGATTCCGGGTTCATAAAATGTTTTATTGAGGTGAAAATTATTGATGTTAGGAATTTCGATCAAGACTAAAAAACTTGTTCAGATCGTAGAGGTTGCTCATGTTATGCACATACAATTTACATCTGCTATAATGATTTTAGGAGTAATGTGCAACGAAGGACATGTTATACCACCACATTTCCTTTCTCAAGAACTACGGGTTAATATCGCCGCCTACATCGTGGTTTTGGAAAACATTGTGAGAGCCTGGATTGATTGCGTACGCGGGGACAGACTATACATATTCCAGAAAGAATTTGCTATTTCACACAAAGTGATGGCAACACAGGATTGGATGGCCGAAAATGTCTATGACCACATCACCCCGATTTTATTGAATAATTTTATAATCAAGTAGTCTTTCAATGTTGTGTAAAACTTTCATGATAAATGTTGTGAAAAGTATAAGCAAATAATTTAATTTGTCCTCAAAGCCATAAGGAACGATGGAAGCAAAAAATTCATTTATTCTGAAACAATTCCAATTTTTAAAATCTTCCATTTTTTCGCCTCCTTTGTGATGATACCAAGATTTAAAACGCAATTTTCAAGTTTTCGCAGCCATTGTTGCGCTCGACTCCATTATTAGTTCATTCCAAAGGATGATTCGTTGATCACCACATTCCATAATTGGAAACCCGGAATATCTGATAATATTACTCATTTGCCCAAAATGTATAAAAAAGTGAATAATTTTTCTGGGCATTAGGTGCCGATTGTACAGACAGTATTCTTTTTAGCCCTTTTTTATCCATAACATTTAGTAAATTATATAAAAGTTCTAATATTCTAATTTTCTTCTTCTTCTTTTCCTTTTTGGCGTTGTTATGATCAGAAGTGTAGGACCATAACTTTCCCACTTAACTGCATTCCTACTGGTCCGCTTGTGGGGTTGCCGTTTTTTTTTTTTTTTTTTTTTTTTTTGTTTTGTGACACGGGCATGCTCCAGATTTTTTTTGTTTGATCTTACTCTTACAACACCGGTGATCTCCAGTCGTGTCAACCCACTGATTTGCCTGTACACTTGTGGGGCAGTTTAATGGTGGTATATGTGTCCCTAGGCTCACCTTGGTGTTTTCTAAATTGCCTAGATGTGATTTGTTTACCTTTGTTTTAGTCGGCTTTTACGACAAGCGAGAGGTATCGCTGCAGAGATATTCTTAACCCGTCCCTGCACGGGTCAAGATATTCTAATTTTATTGTTGTTAAATTGAATTTTTAATAATATCGTAATAGTACATATTATATATGTATATCTGGGATCTATGATTAATAAAGAAGCAACTTGTGATGACGACATCAACCATCGCGTAAGCGTAGGGTGGATGAAGTGGCGGGAAAACTCCGCCATCTTCTGTGATCGAAAAATGCCCCCTAATCTGAAAGGAAGGCTCTACACTTCAGTTGTACGTCCGGCGCTCACATACGGTTCACAATGCTGGACAATACACAAAAAGTATGAGAGCAAAATAAGGGCAGCTGAGATGAAGATGCTTCGCATGACAGCGGGAGTAACAAAGCGTGCAGAATTAGAAGTTCAAAGATCCGAGGAAGCCTCCACGTAAAAGAAACCATCACAAGAAAGATAGAGCGCGACCGACTCAATTGGTATTGCCATGTTCAAAGGAAAGATCCTTTGAACCCCGTCCAAAAGGCGTTATCAATCAACGTTCCAATTTCAACACGCAAAAAAGGCAGGCCGAAAAACAATTGGTGCAAACAAATGCAAAAACACCAGCATTTGATTTGCCTCAGCGATGAAGTAATCCCAAACCGGGAAGCCTGCCGCTACTTCCTGAGGTCAAACCGGCGGACCCCACAAGCGGACCAGTAGGAATGCAGTTAAGTGGGAAGGTTATGGTCCTACACTTCCGACCATAACGACGCCGGAAAAAAAGGAAAAGAAGAAGATCGTAATAGTACATATTCCCTTACATTTCCAATGTCGGCATTAAATATTAAATTCTGTGGTTCGCAGCTACTAAAAAAATGCATAAAATTTCAAAAAAAAATCTGTTCATTGTATGAGTTATTTATTAATTTAATACAATTACGAATGAGCACAGTATTAATATCGTTATATTAGAATTAAGCCATTTAGTGGTGCATACAATATGGCTTACCGGTGATGTTGATCGCTCTCGAAGAAGCCGGATGATCTTATCCGCCTTTCGTCGATTTTGATTTGCGGCGCCCCCTTAAGATCGACTGCTGCTGCTTATGGTGATGAGTATCTCCTTCGGATCGACAGGAGATGAAGTCAGAAAAGTTGATCGATAAAAGTTGTTTCCTTCCACCATCTCCCATGGGGAGCCCCGAGATCTTGGAGAAGTTATAAATAGGGCGCCGTAAGCTGTATGGCGGGCTATACATAATAAGCCTCCTGTAAAGCTTTTGTGTGATTGTCCAAAATCCAATCGAACTGTTCCAGTGCTCCGCAAATACGAAGTGGATAGTTCTTCTGTGAAGAGACGTCTGAAGAAATCCTTAAATAAATAAATTGTTATATTAACTTTTTTCGAGGGGTAATCCAAAAGTAATGGCAATCGGTTATTTCCAGTCCGCATAAAAATAAAAATAAATGTTTTTGCATGCTTATACACCCAATTAATAAGCGTAACAAAATAAGAGCTGTAATAAACTACTTCTGCTGGAAAAAAACAAAAGATATACACAGCGACTTGGTAAATTAATTGGGGGACTCTGCTCCTCCATATTCCGCAGTAGCACGCTGGGCCAAGGAGTCTAAGCTGGGCAGAACAACCACTGAAAATGAGTATCGCGAAGGACGTCTATCTATGTCCCTCACTAAAGATAACGTAAAAATGTTGTGTTGACAGATCGAACTGTGAACATCAGGCATACAGGTCACGAGCCGATCAGGAAACCTTGCTCTACCATTTTGATTTTGAAACTAAACAACAATGGATGACTTGGAAGCGAATCTCCTCACCGTCGTCAAAGAAATTCAAAGTGTCAAGTTCGGAGGGAAGGTTATGTCATCTTTTGCGTTTTTTGGGACGCTGAAGGAATGATTATGGTGGAATATTTGAAAAAGGGTTTCACTATTTCGGGATATTACTATGCAAACCAATTAAGAAGATTGCGGTATATCATTAGAGAAAAAAAGATGCGGTAAACTGCGAGTTGAATCGCACTAAATCAATACACCGGCTCACAAAGCCGCAGTTGCGACGGCCATTCAAGTAACGGGATCCGAACTGCTCGAACATTCACCCTATTCGCCAGATCTAGTTCCCAGTGACTTTCACCTCTTTCCTCGGCTCAAGGAACACATCCGAGACAAGAAATTTGAAGACGGTAGTGAAGTTATGGCCGCTGTTAAGGCGTTTTGGCGAAGAATTTTTTGCTAAGGGGATCCTGGGCTTATAAAACAGATTTACTATTGTAAATGGATTTACTATGTAGAACAGTAAATCATCCTTTTATATTATTGTACAATCACCGTGTTTTATTTTCATTATCATTGCTTTTAGATCATCTGTCGTATAATTAAAGATAACAAAAAAACTTACTATTACCTTCAGCAAACAATTCTTTGCATCTAGGTGTTGAATGCTTTCGCATATAGACATAATTCTTTATTGCATCTCACACATAGTCGTCTTGATGTCGAATCGCCGTTGTTTCACCGCCACATTCATTAACGCCCTCATCATAGCTACTGTCGTCAACAAAAACTCGTCCGTCCACATTACAAAAATTTTCTCGAGAATGCTAATTTTGCTGTCTTTGGAGTCCTGGTCTTTGATTATCTCTTCTACGGTCCGTTCTTTCTTCGCATTTGGTAAAGAAGAACTCTTCATCGACTTCTTCCTCTTCACCGGAAACCGTTTCTTCATTGGTCCTTAATTGGTTGTTGTCGTCTTCATTTAATAATATTACCAGTTTCTCCCCATGCTGAAAATCTTTCGCCTTGCAAAACGTCACAGAAGCTTTCGGCGTCTATTTCTAGTTTAATTTTTACTTATGTTTCTTGAGCTTCTTTTCCAACTTGATCTCGGTAACGATCGGGCTAAAGTCCCACGATCATGTTTACCATGATGCCGCATGGAATTAATTTCAGTAGAAACATTTTTACAAATAAGATTAAAATATCTGAGAAAGCCACACCAGTACAACTATTACATGAATTGAAACATGCTTTGATTTAATCATGAATTTGTTGTGAATATATTTTAATAAATCTCTCACATTTAATTTAAGTATATTACATATATACATATATTATTGTACTTATTTCAGAATACAGTGTCAGTTGAATTGCGGGAACTCGAATCTCGCCGGCAGAAGTTACAGTCCGACATCGGCAAATATAACCAAAAAATAGAGGACCTTAAACAAGAATTGCTTCGTGAACAAACTGAATTAGAACGACTAAAGATATCAGTGGAACAAGCACAAGTGGCGCAAAAAGAAGCCGTACAGCGCAACACACCCGATTTAGCATTACCAAAGGCACTCCACCCCCATTCATTACCTACTCCTGACCAGCCAATCTCCAAGAAATCTTCCTCTTATTGTGAAATGTACAATTGTTTTGATCACTCACGATGCAGTCTAACTTCCGGATTTCCCGTATATCTCTACAATCCGGATAAATATAATGTACTTAACGATGGATTTGAGATAGATGGCTTTCTAAAGACAACTATTAAACAAACTCTTGGTTACAATACGCACATTGTGGATGACCCTAAGATTGCTTGCATCTATTTGGTGTTAGTCGGAGAATCTATCTCCGAAAGCAGTTTATCAAACAGCAGCCATAGTATTCAACATTTAAATAATGAACGAAAACCATTAGATATTTCAAAGCTGTATAATCTACCATTCTGGGGAGGTGATGGTAAAAATCATGTTCTCCTTAATTTTGCAAGAAGAAATTTGAATTCTATGGGAGCAAACATTTTCTATAAAGAAAATACAATGAAAGCAATAGTTGTGCAGTCTTCTTTTCAGAGATTACAATTTCGAAAGGGCTATGATTTAATAGTCCCTCCTGTGCTTGGGCCACCCGGTGGCGACGTTTGGCAAGAATGTTCAACGATGGTGCCTGCCCGTCGACTCTATTTACTTACATTTCAAGGGGAATTGCGACCTCTAGGTAGTACTTTACAAATTAATTCTTTAGATCCGTTTATATTAGAACATTTAAACGATATGTCACACGGTTCTACACAAGATAAATTTTTGTTACAATTTAAATGTGTGCCCGCAACGGAACAGTATTTTGCTAATATCGAGATGGACTGGGACTTATGCGGAACCGATTCATCTAGAAAAAGTATTTTAAAAGATTCAACATTTGCGTTGTTATTAGCACCGCCTACAGACAAGCGGGTTAGTTCGACTTTAATGCTAGCTAGATTGTATGAGGCCTTACGGTCTGGTTCCATACCAGTTATATTGGGTGCGGATGAGATTAATATGCCTTACGAAGACACAATTGATTGGAGGCGAATCTCGATAATGCTACCTAAGGCAAGAATCACAGAACTTCATTTTCTTCTAAGAGCTGTGCAGGACGCTGATTTATTAATGATGCGCCGCCAAGGTCGTTTGATTTGGGAACGTTACTTTAGTTCTGTCCAGGCTACAATAGATACAGTCATTGCCAGTCTTAGGGACCGTTTAGGTATACCTCCCAGACCAATTCCATCAATAATAGCTCAATCAGTTTTTAATAATACTTTTATTCCCTTGAAATCGGAACCTCCGATACCCGATGCGGAGCCTGAAGAATCTTTAGGTCCCATTGAACCGCCATATTCAAGCCCACAGTTCAGACGTAATTACACCGTGTTACGAATGCAATCTAGAGAGTCTTGGAATGACTGGGTTGATCCCTTTTATTTGTATCCCCATTTACCATTTGATCCAGTCTTGCCATCAGATGCAAAATTTCAAGGTTCTCATGTAGGATTTCGACCTATAGGAAAAGGAAGTGGAGGAGCAGGAAAGGAATTTAGTGAAGCATTGGGAGGAAACTATCCGCGAGAGCAATTTACTATTGTTATATTAACTTACGAACGCGAACAAGTCCTTATGGACTCACTAGGACGCTTATTCGGATTACCATATCTTCACAAAGTTGTTGTGGTTTGGAATTCTCCGAAACCACCATTAGATGATCTTCGTTGGCCTGATATCGGAGTACCAGTCTCTGTGGTACGCGCTCCACGAAATTCACTTAACAACCGCTTTCTTCCTTTTGATGTTATTGAAACAGAAGCAGTTCTTTCCGTAGATGATGATGCGCATTTACGCCACGATGAAATTCTTTTCGGTTTTCGGGTATGGCGTGAGAATCGCGATAGAGTTGTTGGTTTTCCCGGTCGCTTTCATGCTTGGGATCTTGCTAGTAACCGTAATTGGAATTATAACTCTAATTATAGTTGTGAACTTAGTATGGTTCTCACTGGAGCGGCATTCGTTCATAAATATTATTTGTACCTATACACTTATTATTTGCCACAAGCAATTCGTGATAAAGTAGATGAATACATGAATTGTGAGGATATAGCCATGAATTTTCTGGTTTCACACATAACGCGAAAGCCACCAGTAAAAGTTACGTCGAGATGGACTTTCCGTTGCTCAGGCTGTCCAGTTTCGCTGAGTGAAGATGACACTCATTTTCAGGAGAGGCACAAATGCATCAATTTTTTCGTACAGGTTGGTTTATTTTTCTTTTTTACATACATATACTCGCCAAACGAATATAATATTTATTCCTTCTAGGTATTCGGGTATACTCCTCTCTTAAATACTCAATACCGAGCAGATTCAATTCTCTTCAAAACCAGAATACCCCACGATAAGCAAAAATGTTTTAAGTACATTTAAATTAGTGCAATCAACTATCTTATGTAAATTATGTTTATATGTAAGGTATTCATTAAGGACAAATTAAAAGCGTTTATTTTATTTTTAATTAAAATGTAATTCTTTGCTAATTAATAGGTGAAAAATATCCTATCACTGCATTAGAAGTTTGTCAAAGACTGATGTCTCATACGAAATAGATTTTTTTAATATTCACTTATTATATTATACTTGTACATAAATTGGTATTGCTTGTATCAAGGTGGTCAGCGGATCCCGGCGATGAACACTAAAATATTTTAATAAATTTAACGAAAAACTTTAGAAAAATATAATAACATAAAATATTACACGGTAAAAACTGATTTATTTCTGCTTCATACTATCCACATTAAAGTATTTTTTCTGCCTATTCCTTTGATTCAAACGGCATTTTTAAAATCGTATAATGCCAACTGTCACATCTTTGTTTAGTAACACAGCGGTACAGAAATTCGATTTTCAAACGGAACAATTATTAAAGACGGGTACATTTCTGTTGTGACGGTACGGATACCCATAATTTAGGAACAGGATTCATCAGAAAGAAAATTGTGCAGAACGTAATGGACCTTGTATTTTACAACGATCGAATGTCAATAGCCGAAATCCGAGGTCCGGGCTATAACTATGCTCTTGTGAAGGTACACTATCCTACGGAAGGTAAAGACGAGGAATAAAGGACGCGTTTTACGAATCAATGGATAAAATATTTGACAATTTCTCATCCATTGATGTGAAAGTGCCCGTACCCGTTCACTTAAACGTGAAAATAACAAAAGAGGCGTTATAAAAGCTAACAATAAGAGAAGATATTGTTCATGTCTCATCAAACTATAATGGTCTTGGACAATAAATTTCGCCAGCGCAAAAAAATATGATTGTGGAAACTACAAAATACAAATAAAAAAGAATACACTAGGCTCAAATTGATCATTTTCTGATAGAAGGAAAACAACAAACCAACGTATTATATGTTAAGGCATACAGAGGAGAGGATCATCGTCAACATTAACAGTCAAAAAGTTGAAAAGTTAAAGGACTCTCGTATGCAGGTATGTCAATACCAGGACGAAATGAATTACCGGTTTCAGTCATCGACTAACCTTCAAGCCGGCAACATCGTGTTCGTACGCATATCCCGAATTCCACATTGCCCGCTCCTTCGTTGGTGTATCTTCCCGCTATTTTCTCATAGCACTCCTCACGGTATTTCTGTTTCTTTCTTCCCAGTGACGAATAAGAACAGAGCTTAGAGTGTTAAAAAAAAACCTATAAATGATGGCCAATGAGCCACCTGATTCCGATTTAGCGGACTCGATGTGGAATCGCTAATCGGACCCAAACACAAAAAAAGAAAAAACCCTCCTCCCCTATACCTAGCACTAGACCTCAACCATACATTCAACCCCAAATTCATAGTTATCTCACCAGTTAACAAAGAGACCCCTCTTTCGTCGTTCACTTTACTTGCTTAAAAGTAATCGATGGAATAAGCATTGCATATGAAAACAGAACTCAACAATAACATGTACAACATACCACCCCAATCAATAATTTTCTGCTACGGTCTTAATAACTGGTAATATTAATGTCTGGAAACCATTTAGAGGGTTACCTACAACCAACTTCAGAGGAAGAGTATTTGAAGACTTTCTATCTACCAACAATCTAACTATCATCACGACGGCAGCCCGACCCACTTCTCGACCCATAAAACTTGGACACATGTTCACCGTAATATCACCTCAGTAACTGCCCAAAACGTCATGACATTTACTCGATAACCTCCACGGTAGTGACCACATAAAATCTTTCCTTTCAAACAGAAAGTTCCGAGTGAAAGTAAATAACATATACTTGAAAATATATAATCTATCCAATGGAATACCGAAAGGTCGCCTCTCTCCGTAAACTTATTCATCAGTGCCTATAACTACATAAGCGATTAAGCGATCTTAATCTTAACACCTTAAACATCTTAGGAATTACGAGGAAAAATTCGTAATGATCTAAGACTTCAAGTCCTGGAAAATAGTGAAGAAATACGCGTACCAGAGTCTACTAAAGAAATTCAACCGTCTCGGGGTAAAAAACGACAATGTAAAGGAATGAGTCTGCTTACATTAAATAAAAATGTGGGGCGAAAAACACGAGAGCAATATATGCCGGGCTAAAAGTAGATTTTTACGCAACGATAATGGGGAGCTCGTTTCGGACAACGAGAGTTGCAGCCCAATGGAGGAGATATTTCGATAAACTGCTTTATGTACGAGTACATGGAAGGCAAGTAGCAATGGAACGGTGTTATCGACACAAGACAAATTCAGGTACAACTGTCAACCATCAAGGAAATAAAGAAAGCAATCCATCGACTTAAGAATAACAAGGCAGCAAGAATCGACCTAAAACCATCGGGATTAATAAAATATGCACGGTAGAAGCTACATGGGCTCATCACAACTATGTATATGAAATAATGAAACCATCCTCGAGGAATAGAAAAGCTGGGTCATCATTCCCGTATTTAAGGAGGGTGACCGAACACACTGCAACAATTATCGACGACTATCGGTCCTATCAAGTTGTCAAATATTCTCTTAAAGAGACTGACATCATACAAAAAGAAAATAATCAGAAACTACTAGTGTGGCTTCACGAGGAACCGGTCGACGAGCGAACAGATTTTCACTATGTGACAGATTTTACTATTCGTCAATTTTAAAATGGGGTATGACTATGTACGCCGATCGAAATTGTATCATGTCCTGGTATGTCTGGGAATCCAAAAAAATGTGAATCTGATACAAGTATGCGTAAGGGGGGACAAAGGACAATTTAAAGTAGGAAATGATTTATTGAAACTTGTCACCAATTCTTTTTAATTTGGTGCTGGAATTTGTAATGAGATCCCTTCAAGAAAAGGAGAGGAGAATAACCCTCTTAATGGAATTACATCCTGATGGGAGGTAGTGGAAAAGTGGTTAAAACGAAATAAAAATGAAAGGAAGAAGATTTAGATATAAATGAAAAGAAAACAAAATATATGGTCACTGACTGACTTGGATCGATCCAAACCACGTACCTGACTGTACTCAATAAACGCTTTGAGAAAGTGGACGAATTCAAATATTTGGGTACCATATTGACTAAGGAACAGTTTTTTGGCAAATAAGGTGACAAGTTTAAAGAACGCAAAATGTTTATAACTTGAATATTAAAGGAGAAGCAGCTAGTGACCAAGAAGAAACATCAACTCGTTTTCTGGGGATTCTTAAGTACAAATCGAGGCCAGAGGATATTCTTTAGAGCAAGCATTTAATGCTGATGAGACAGGTCTCTATTGGAAATCCCGGATAGAACATTTACGGCGAGAGAGAGATCGTTTGCTTGACCCAGAATCCAGTCCGAACGCGGATTTCCAATGCACGCAACCCTTCTCATGTCCATTTACTAAAAGTACTTCCTCTCTTTCGAACAGTTTACAAGAGTGATCATGAACGTGTGTGTTGTGCTTACGCTTCCAATTTTGCCCACAAATGAGGAAAACATGTCAAAAATGGAATTCTTCTTCTTCTTCTTTTCCTTTTTATCCCGGCGTCGTTATGGTCAGAAGTGTAGGACCATAACCTTCCCACTTAACTGCATTCCTACTGGTCCGCTTGTGGGGTCCGCCGGTTTGACCTCAGAAAGTAGCGGCAGGCTTCCCGGTTTGGGATTACTTCATCGCTGAGGCCAATCAAATGCTGGTGTTTTTGCATTTGTTTGCACCAATTGTTTTTCGGCCTGCCTTTTTTGCGTGTTGAAATTGGAATGTTGATTGATAACGCCTTTTGGACGGGGTTCAAAGGATCTCTCCTTTGAACATGGCAATACCAACTGAGTCGGTCGCGCTCTATATTTCTTGTGATGGTTTCTTTTACGTGGAGGCTTCCTCGGATCTTTGAACTTCTAATTCTGTCACGCTTTGTTACTCCCGCTGTCATGCGAAGCATCTTCATCTCAGTTGCCGTTAATTTGCTCTCATACTTTTTGTGCATTGTCCAGCATTGTGAACCGTATGTGAGCGCCGGACGTACAACTGAAGTGTAGAGCCTTCCTTTCAGCTTAGGGGGCATTTTTCGATCACAGAAGATGGCGGAGTTTTCCCGCCACTTCATCCACCCTACGCTTACGCGATGTTTGATGTCGTCATCACAAGTTGCTTCTCTATTAATCATAGATCCCAGATATTTAAACTTTTCACACTTGGGAAGCACTCTTCCATTCAAGTAAATGTCTGGAATAGGCTGATGAGGGTCAGAGAACGGGCAGCACAGATACTCTGTCTTCTTTGAACTAATACGATACCCGTGTCCCTCAAAAATGTCCACCCACACATCAAGTGCTCGTTGTAGGGACGCCTGATCATCACTTATAATGGCCCCATCGTCAGCAAAGAATAGCTGGTGCACATTGGGGTCCGTCACTTTTCCTTCCAGCAAGCAATCAAGGACTGCTATAAAAAGCAGTGGGCTGAGGACGCTCCCTTGGTGTACACCGACTTTGATTGCGAACTCTTCGGTGACTCCTGCGGTGCATCTTACTCTTGTCGTTGCTCTCTCGTACATGTCCATAATTACTCGCACGTAGGTTTCTGGAACTCCTTTTTGTCTTAGCGCTACCCATAAAAGATCTCTTGGTTGCCGGTCAAAGGCCTTCTCGAAATCAACCAACACCATATGCAAGTCCTTTGAAGAATCACGATGCTTTTCCATCATGATCCTTATACTTTGGATTGCATCTGTTGTTGATTTACCCGAGACAAACCCGCACCGGTCATCAGATAGTCGTATTATTTTCCGCAGTCGGCTATCTAATACCCGTTCAACGATCTTCATGGTGTGCGACATCAGCTTGACAGAACGGTAGTTATCACAATTTCGCGTATCACCCTTTCCTTTGTGCAATGGAAGAAGATAGCTTTCCCTCCATTGATTAGGCATAGTGTCGCCTCTCATAAGTTTAGAGATAAGAACCATGAGCCATCTAGACCCGATGTCTCCCATCTTTTTCCAGAACTCAGAGGGTATCCCGTCCGGCCCAACAGCTTTTCTTTTCTTGGAGTTTTTAACCGCGTACCGAACTTCTTCGACTGTGATGTCGGATATTTCGGCATGATTCGGGGCGGCTCTTGGAAAGTACACTCGGGGAAACTGTTCGTTCAGAAGTTCCTCGCAATACTGTCGCCATCTGTGGAGAATTTTTTCGTCTTCCACAAGGAGTTGGCCTTCAGCATTGTTAATAAACTTTGGGAAACGAATCTCCTGAGCATTTCTTCTTCTCTGGGCGGCTATCTTAAAGATATTTGCTCCTTTGTTCAAATTGTTTTGTCGAAGCTCCTGGGTAGCCTGGTTCCTGTCAGACGCGGAAGACGATATTTCTTCCAACTCCTGATAGAGGCCTTCCATGCTTTTCGCTTTGAATTCGGCGCATTTTTTCTTCGCGATACCTTTGCAACATCTATATACCTTTTCACGGCGAGCTTTTTCCTCTCTATTAGTAGAAGAGCACTTTGACCAAGCTTGGAAAGCCATTTTCTTTTCGTGTATCACTGCTTTGGCTTCGTCTGTCCACCACCAGGTTTCTTTTGCGTGTTGGCAGAGGCCTTTAGATGTTCCGAGCAGTGATTTGGCTTTCTCCAGGCCAGATTGTTGTAGGGAATCCCACATGTCTTGTGCTCTGCACTCCTCATTACCGACCTCATCGATAATGGAAGAGAGGTAGTTTTCCATGATGGTAATAAAAGCTTCGCCTTTTCCTTTATCCAGCTTATACCACTTGATTCTCTCAGACACCTTCGTTTGCTGCTTTGACTTCTTTCTCGCATCCATAAAAAATTCAGTCAGGAGGAGACGGTGTTGAGGGGCGATCGCGTCTCCCAGGATCACTTTGCAATCTTTAGCTCGTGGCTTCATGAAACTGGATACCAAATGATAGTCTATTTGAGTTTCATTTCCGCCGCTGCTATAAGTGATCAGGTGCCGGCTTTGTTTGACGAACATGGTATTTAGCACTATAAGACCGTACGACTTGCACATGTTTAGGATATCTTCACCTGAAGAGTTCCTGGTGCCGTATCCCAGCCCTCCGTGGTAGCCTTCATAGTCTTCGCTTGTCTTCCCGACATGTCCGTTTAAATCTCCCCCAACAAACAAAAGCTCTTCCTTTGGGATGATTTTGACAAGGTTGTGGAAATCTAGCCAGAATGCATCTTTTTCTTTTTGTTCGCATCCTACTTGAGGGGCATATGCGCTTACGATGTTCCACACCTCACCATGCATCACCAATTTGAGAGCCATCAAACGGTCACTGGACTTTGAAATGGTTAAGACGTTGCCAAGTAACTCTGCCGCAAGGATGATGGCGATTCCGTTTTTTCCTTGTTCCAATCCATAGTAAAACATCTTGTAGGCTTTTGTTTTAACGTCCAAGAAACGTGCCCGATTACCGGTGTTTCGCCATTTCGTCTCTTGTACGCACAGGATGTCTACTCGCCTTCTAACCATCATTTCTTCAAGCTCATAGCTGCGCCCACTCATGCTTCCAACGTTCCAACTCGCGACTCTTAAATGTGGCTTACGCCGTTGCATTACTTTGCTATCCCCCGGAAATCCTATAGCTCTGACCCGAGCATTGCTGCTCGTCCCAGGATCACGACCATTAGTAGTGCCTGGCGGGGTAGTGCTTTTCCTTTTAGCGTTCTTTTCCATAATGCTACGGTTTGACCGTTTTCATTCTTCCCTTCCTTTTTGACACGGGCATGCTCCAGATTTTTTATTTTTTGATTGATCTTACTCTTACAACACCGGTGATCTCCAGTCGTGTCAACCCACTGATTTGCATGCACACTTGTGGGGCAGTTTAATGGTGGTATATGTGTCCCTAGGCTCACCTTGGTGTTTTCTAAATTGCCTAGATGTGAGTTTTGTCAAAATGTCAAAAATGGAATGAAATGGAAAAAATGGTTTATTCCACCCGAGATAGGATTTCTGGGGCAACTCGCTCCCTCTCTTTCAAACTGAATGAGAAAAGACAAAAAAGTTTACAATTTGCTATATTAATAGTGGACTCCTATATACAAATATTGTAACAAAGCAATGACTCTTACACACAGATCCGGCTGAGTTTGAGCGATGGCCTTTGGTGTGTTCACCTTGACGGCATCGGTCGACTTTATTATTCGCATACACCTGCGGCTTCAGGAAACTCGACCAGAAAAAGTCTAACGGGGTCAAATTACATGACCTTGGTGGCCAATTCACATCATCTCTTCTAGATATAATCTCCAAAGGGTAAGAGGAAGAAGATATATATCAAAACGTTTATGCAGAACGTCAATCGTGGTGTACGTGGTATGGGACGTAGCGCCGTCCTGCTGAAACCCAATGTCGTCTAGGCCCTTATGTTTCAATTTGAAACATAAATAATTCAATGTTCGGAAGTGCTCGCCATTAACGGTGACGCCTCACCAACGTCGTGACACTGTCGGCCCAAGATCCACACCAAACGGTAACTTTTTGAGGATGCATTGTCACCTGGTGAACATCGTGTGGGCTGGACGGACCGCGGCGATGTTCTCGGCCGAAATTGTCGACGTACGAATGTTGGCTGATTGATTACCAAACCGGTGATCTCAAATTTGGCTAAAGAGTCGACTGTGAAGGTCCACGACGTACACCGTTAAATGGGCGCAGCGTTTGACCTAACGAGCACTAATTTTGGTAATAAAGTGTTATCACTTAGACGCGCTGTTTAATCGTGTAATTTGTCATGGTGATTTGGCATTAGTAAGTGAATAATAAGCAACAGATTTGACACAGGCCGCCGGTTTTGTTTACGAAAAGAAAATACTACATTTTTAATTTAAAGATATTTTAATAGAACAGTCAACGGCACACTCATTTCTAATAAAATTTTGATTATTTTTTTACCATTGAGGAAGAATGTAACAATAACAGAAAAATTATATAAAAAAAATTGAAAACGTTTGACATATCACTTATAATGAATTTTGTATGATATATTTGTATGCAACATTTTCAAAAGGTTTTCCTAGCCTATATTCAGCAACGTAAACTAAATATGTTTAAAAAAATTAAATTATAAACAAAGACTTTAGGGACCAACTTATATTAGAACCTTATCGAATATTCAATCATAGCTCGGAACATCTTATATGATTTGAATCAGTTTCAAACTACATATCCCAATTTGCTAACTTATGTTCCTTACAACGTAAGGATTAATCCCTCGATGTTTGATTTGTATTTAACAAATGTTCCACAACTATTTAACCATCCAACGGCTGTGAATGATCTTTCTTCCAACCATCTCTCAGGTATTTGTAGTATCCTTGATCTCAAAAATGCTTACTGGGAAAGATACAAATACAAGGGGTGCTCCAAAAGTAATGATAAGGAAAATAAAACCCGGTTATTATAGTTAGAAAATTACTTATCTTCTATATATATAAAAAATTGTTGCAAGTTTTGGTGTGACTTTATAACTCACGAACGGTCTAACCGAATTTGATCAAACTTTCAGGGTTTGTTTGTATGGTCGTGTAGATGGTTTGTGTTATAGTTTGAACGAAATTGGTTGAGGCGTTCGTGAGTTATGGTCTTTTATATCAATATCTGACTCTGCTCATATAAAAAAAAAAAAAAAAAAAATATGTAGGCGCACATTGACACTTGTGATTATTATACCATTTTTTTGTATCGGGCTCCGATTTGAAACGAAATATTTTGAATTTATTTGCTTAAGCCCGAACGTGTTTGTGACAGCGCTTGCCGGTAAGTATTGTTATTTCATTGTTTATGGTATAGTTTTCCAACTTTCATTATCAACCGTGCAGACTTTTCGTTTGCGTTTGGATGCATTTTTAATGGGGTTTAGTTGGTGAATGTGGAGGTGTTTGGATTACTTAATGGCAGTTGTTACGTAGCCATTCACGAACGATATGAGTTTTATGTATCGAGTCGTTGTCCTGATAAAATTTAAAGTTTTGCAAAATTCCCATTCTTTCGGCACCTACTCTTAAATTTTTCTTTAGTATGTATAAATAAATCTTCTTATTCATAATATCTTTTGTAATTACCAAATTTCCAGCAACTTTAACCCATATACACCCCCTCCATGTTTAACAACTGGTCTTATAAACGTCTTCAATTTCCTGTACGTTTATCATTTGCTATGACCATAAACAAAGCTCAAGGACAAACGCTTCAAGTGTGTGGAGTGAATTTAGAGGAACCGTGCTTTTCTCACGGACAACTATATGTTGCATGTTCCCGAGTAGGAGCACCCAAAAATTTATTTCTTTATGCACCAAACAATCAAACCAAAAATGTTGTATATAAAATTGTATTGCAATAATTAACTATTTATTTTTCCAAATAAGAAAACTAAAAGAAACCACTGAATTTGAGTCAATGTTAATATGCGCGCCCAGCGAGGCACGCCGGAAACAGCTAGGATATATAATTTTGATTTTCAACTATTACTGAACTTATTTCTTTTCAGTACTCTTAGTAAAAAACTGAATTAATTTTGAGGCGGTACGAAGTTCGCCAGGTCAGCTAGTTTTTCTATAAAGTCAATCTTTTTTCTAAGCCCAGAATTCCCTTAGAAAAAATTCCTTGCCTTGACCCTTCAAAAACGCCTCAACGCCTCTCATGTCTTCGCCACCATCTTTAAAATGCTTGCCTCTGATGTGTTCCCCTAGTCGAGGAAAGAGGTAGAAAACACTAGCGGCTCGATCTGGTGAATGGAGTGGGTGTTCGAGCAGTTCAAATCCCGTTTCTTGAATGGCAGCCATCGCAACTGCGGCTTGATGGGCCAGTGCGTTGTCTTGGTGAAACAGCACTCCATCTCACAGCATGAAACGTCTTTTTTCTATAATGATCTTCGGCAATCTTCTTATTTGGTCTGCGTAGTAAGATCCCGAAATAGTGACTCCCTTTTCCAAATATTCCTTCAGGGTTTTTTTTTTTAATTTGTTTTAATTCATTTTTATTTATAGTTTCATAGATCTATCTTATCCTAGACAAACATTTTTAGAACTAACTTAACTATCCTTACATCTAAAACAAACAGTATAAACGCGTCATCGGTAAGATACAGCCACATCTCTGTGCAAAAGTCATCGAAAATTTCATGAAAAGAGTAATGGCCTGTCATCGGAGCCGTGGAGGTCATTTGCCGGATATTTTATTCCATACTTAATCGGAACATGTCTTCTTTACAATACAATAAAAATATCACAACTCTGTCATAAAATACTTGTTTTTATTTTAAAATGAAAAAGTGCACTCTTACTGAGACACCCTTTATATATACGAGTATATATATATATATATTTTTTTTTTAATTTTACTATATTTATACTTTTTTTTGGTTTTTATTCTTTTTTTGTTCTATCCTACCCTAGCCTATGTAAGGCGGTCATTGAAGAGGCTGAAGCTATTGAAGTGTCCACTGACGTAGCTCCTTCCAGCCACCAAAAGCTATATGAACATGCTCAACAAAGTACAAAGGTCAGCCGCTGTTTGTACAACGCCATGAGAAGCACGCCGCAAGCAGGGTTGGACATGATTCTTCATCTCCTCCCCCTGGATCTATTCATAAAAGGCTACGCTGCAACGAGCGCTCTCAGACTAAGAGAGTCCTCTCTGTGGAAGCAAGATGGACTATGGACATGCGGCCATACTTAAGATAATAGACGACTTGGGAAGGAAATATGGTTTTAGTAGCCTCGCAGCTACGACCGACTATATTCCCCCCCAAAATGGCTTCTTTCTAGTATACCTATCCTTTTTCCCGACAGAGAAGAGTGGCTATCAAACGCCGTAATCAACGACCATGAGATCACCCTCCTCATCGACGGATCGAAAATGGACACAGGCACTGGGGCCGGGTTCTACTCTGATACCCTCCACAAACAGGAATCATTCTGACTCCCTGATCTGTGCAGCGTGTTTCAAGCAGAAATCCTGGCAATAGAGAAAGCAGCCAAACACCTACAGGTAGCCGATATCCCACCATCTGATATCACAATCTTCGTAGACAGCCAGGCTGCACTGAAGTCAATAGAATCCTGTATAACGAGATCAAAGGCTGTCAAGAAATGTCGCGACTCACTGAAGTCCATCAGACACAGTCCATGGGCCACAGCTCAATCGCAGGTAACGAAAGAGCAGACGAACTGGCCAGGCTAGGTTCTAAAATGGACATCAGCGAAGCGGACACGTCATTGCAACCACCGATCAGCGCATTATACCGGATCATAAACGACATAATCATCAAAGAGGCCAACTCGTCTTGGCTTACAAGAAACGACTGCTACACGACAAGATCATCGTGGCCAGAGCTCAATGTCAGAAAAACAAAGAAGCTCCTGGCGCTGGACCGTAACTCGATCCGTATGCTCGTCGGAGTGATCACAGGACACTGTCCCATTGGGGCAATGCTCCGGAAATGGGACTCGGGATCCAGCGATCTCTGCCGGAGCTGCGGCGATGAGGAAGAAACTGAGACGATCCAACATCTGCTCTGCCACTGTCTAGCTCTCCAGAATCGACGCCTAGTGTCGCTAGGCCAAAGATTCTTTACAGAGATTGCGGACGTGGCTAATGCAGACATATCGGATCTTCTAAGATTCATTAAGAGCACGGGGTAGTTTCAGCCACCACGTGATAGGACAGGTTAATTTTATGTGTACCCACACAAACGAAGGGAATCACAATGGGCCTCTTGGCCTCCGAGTGGAAGTGATGTCTAACCATCACACTCCCCTTCTCAAACCTAACCTAACCTTTCCTGGTGAACAAGACCAGCTCGGTTTTCTGGGGGTTAATTTCAGATCGTTCTGCCTTGCCCACGAGGAGAGTTTCTTCAACGCAGATTCCATTAGTTTACTGATAGTTGGTAGAATTTTACCTATTTTCAAGATAACTAGGTCATCCGCGTATGCTATTGTCTTTGTTTTCTCCATGAATATTTTAAGGATTTCGTTAACTGTAAGAAGCCACAGTAGGAGGGAGAGAACTCACTCACTTTACTGCGAATAACAACTTTTACAGATAGACAAAGGTACATATGCTACTAACCAGACGACCGGCCTCATGTAACTCAACAGTGATTTCTGCCACATAGCCACTACTGAAAACATTGTTCATAACTATACCAATCCGAAGTGGCTTTTTCAGAGGGCAAGTTTAGCAACTAAAAATAATATTGTCGACGATGTCAACTTTAATATTTTAAAGAAAATTCCCGGTTTAGAGAGAATATACAAATCGATCAACGCCTAGAGAATTTTAAATTCTTTGCAAATACCACTAATGCCATTACACTGTATTCGAATGAAATTTTGATCTCCGATCATACTGCTCTACATCATCGAAGCCCAACTTATGACTGGAAAGGACAAAGGACACACAGTATTTATCCTCAGAATAGCATTGATCTCTACTGAATTGCCATTCCAATTTAAAAGACTGCAATTACCAATCAAATAAGCCTATAGCTTTACAATTAATAAAGCGCAAGGACAAACTTTGAAATATTGCTGCATCAACCTCAAAGACTCCTGCTTTTCTCACGATCAACTATATGTCTGTGCGAATAAGTTAAAACAGCTTATGTCAATTTTTATAATTTTTCAGTATGATCAAATAAAATTTTGCGAACTAGTTTTTTAAAACTTTTTTGGTGATTTTTAAAAAATTTTGAAGCTACGCTGACGAAAAGTTTTTTCAGGACACATGTTTGTGATATCCTTAAAATTAATATTTCTTTTTCGTTGGAAAACAATCATATACATAGGTAATAAAATCGAGTTTTTTAAACTTAAGTTTTTTCAAAAAAATGCTTCAATATTTATACTACAGCTTATGTGACATAAGATGTTTTAAAAAAATATTATTTGATATTTTTGGGTCTTACGTCTACCTAAGCTTTTTCAAAAAAAATTAAAAAAATTTGAGTTGCTACATAAGCTAAGTGTTAAGCATTTACCTGAATAATCACACAAGAAACCAGAAGAGTTTTCAAACCATTTTTTTATTTTTATTGATAAAAACAACATATTTCTTAAATATCTTTTCATCTTAAGAAACAAAACATAAATTGCTATTACTACATATTAGAATAATTAGAGTAATTCTTTTTTCAGTCTTCACAATTTTTTTTTTTTTTTTTAAGCAAAAGGAAAAGAGAGATACTGGCTCTAAACTTTTGTTTTAAAATACAATACAACATTAATACAAATAATATTATTCAGAGATTTAATTTTCATCTTCACTTCCATCATCAGTTAAATCAGGATGTATATCTTTAATTTCGTCAGATTTAAGATTCAAATAGAAGTCGTGGTATGATTTTTCAATCAATAACAGGTAGTAGTTCTAACAAGTCTTTTTTCTTTTCCTTGCTGATGATGTTAGGCCCGGAGTAACAAATTGGAATTTCATCAACGCTTACGGCATTTTTTCCTCGTTTTTTTAAGTTAAGATATTGAAACTCTTCGTTTTCATCAAGGCTTGTTTTGTATTGTATAATTCCAAACTCATTGGTAAAACGCAACCATTTAACATCTTGCCAAACAATTTTTTTCTTGCCTTCGGATGTCTTACGCCAAATAAATTTTTCTTTTGACACCTTTGCAAAGTCAAGAAAGCCTGTACGGGTCATTTCATGGACTATGAATGGTTTTTTTTCCAACTGATCTAACTAACTGATACCAATCCCTTGGATGATGGATTTTTACTGAAGATACCTTTTTCTTCCTCTCTATGGCAGCGCGGTCAACGTCAAATTCCATATGAGTATGACCAGACACCAAAAATTTGTGGTCAATTACATCAGTGCTTGAGTTCGTTCGAAAAATTTCGAACATTGTAGCTACGTATCCATTTTTGTTCTGACCCGTGCAACATTCACTATAGAAGATCAGCTGTTTAATGTTGTTTGGGATTGTTTTAAGATATTGGAAAACACATGAAGCTATCTCGTTACCTCCACGGTTTGCAACGGATTCAATCCACATATAACAATATGGTTTGTTACACAATCATGGAGTGTTAGGTTGTACGTCCATAGTTGTCTTTTGTAGAACGAAACATTTGTTCTCAGGAATGGAGTAAGAAGGCACTGTTGTAAATCAAATGCGTATACTTTGATTGAATCGTCATTCCTACCAATATCTTTGTCCTTGCCCTTGCTTTCGTACGCAAGGTCAGCAAGATTATGGTGCTCCTCCTGCTCTTTTTGTAATTGACTCGTGGCTTCTTCTTCCTCTGCTCCAATTTCTATTTTCATTTTTAGAATTTCACATCTGTGACAGGTATCAAGCTTCGGTTTTTTAAATTTTATATTCATAGATTTGAATATTTTTGAAAATGTAGACATTGAAGCTACTGATTGAAAAATATTTGCATTCACTGTCTTTCCGGGTATAGTGAGATTCATAAGCTGGAAAAGAGTTGATATGTTCCCGGATCTCGTTTTCTATTTGGGGGTTAATTTTGTTGGAAACTCTACATCCTCGCTGGTCCGGTTAAGTAGTTGATCCTGCTGAATTAGATTTCTTTTTAACAACTTGTTTAATAAATTATTCCCTTTCAGACAAAGTTCTTTTTCCATAGACTTCTAGAAAGTATTGGTTTGAAAATTTTCGATTTCTTGGGTTTGTAGGATGTTTTGCGTTCCTTTTTGTCTTCGTTTCAGAAACAACAATCAGACCACATGCATAAGCGTGTCGCAGATACTGGCTTTAATAAAATTTCCAGAATTAGTCGTGTAGGCTCTTCCGGTATTCCGTTTTGCTTTCTTTGTAGCTCTGTTTTCTTTGGCATATTCACCGTGATCTTCGGGTGTATAAATCTCTTCACAAACACTGTTACTCACCAGAATTTCCTGATCATCACACAGGTTTCTTTCCAAAAGAACTGCAGCTTGCCTAGTGCCTTCGCTGACAACATTACTATTGTCACTGTTGCTGCTTTGAGAGCTTGGAGAAAAGTTAGGATCTTTCACGCTGTCATCATCATCCTCATAATCAAAAAATGAAAAGTATCGGGATATATTTTCAACATCGAATTCTATTCCATGGTTATAAGATGAAGCTGTTTCATTTACAACTGGACTCTCAAAACATTCAGCATCTTCCAAATAATTCCCTGTCAAAGGAATGTCAGCTATGTATGAGAAATATCGCCATTTATATTTGATAATGATTCGCAAGTCGCAACAGATAATTATGTCACCATGAGAAACTTTTTTTTGATCTATGATTCTAATTTCATTCTTGTTAATTGATTTTTGGCCATCTTTGCTTAATGCCATGAAGTTTTTTTTTTTTATCTGTTCATCTTTTAATGTGTTTACTCTCTGTCATCATAATTTAAATAAACATAAATGTGGTACGAAGTTTGCAGAAATCAAAGAAGGAATTTAAAATATTGTTTGGGCTAAATTTTCTAAAGGAGCAGCTTACCCTTCAACGAACTTCGTATAAGTGATTCTATTTTCAAATACACTT
Source organism: Merodon equestris (assembly GCA_958301585.1). Classification (NCBI taxonomy): domain Eukaryota; kingdom Metazoa; phylum Arthropoda; class Insecta; order Diptera; family Syrphidae; genus Merodon; species Merodon equestris. Next base: position 74,787,533 of record OY284416.1, on the reverse strand, counting down.
AATTCCCGTTATTACATTCATTCGTAAAATTAGCTTAGGTCGTCTTACGACAACAGTTTTGTAGCGATTCAAAGTAGTAAAATGGCTTATGTGGACTTAAGCTGTTTTATAAAATTGAGTTTGGTTCGAAATTAATTTTTTTTAAATGGCTTATGTTGACATAAGCAGTAAAATGATTCAGTATTGCGTAAGTTTAAAACAACTTATGTCAACTTAAGCGCCAATTTGTTTTGATTCACACAAGTATTAATCGCTTATCTCATGACTTAAGCCATTTCAAAAAAATATATTCTTTTTTCGTTTGATTGATTTGGGCTCAAAATAGACATAAGCTATTTTGCAAATGCATTTTATGTCCATTTAAACATAAGCTCCTGACTTAAGCCATTTCAAAAAAATATATTCTTTTTTCGTTTGATTGATTTTGGCTCAAAATAGACATAAGCTATTTTGCAAATGCATTTTATGTCCATTTAAACATAAGCTCCTTTGATTTTTTAGAATTTAACGGCTATTTTTTGTCGTAGAGCAATGGAACCTAGACCTAATAAAAGGTAAACAAAATGGAAAAGAAGTGATATTAAAAAAACGATTTTCGCTTATGTATGTCGACTTAAGCTCTTTTAACTTATTGGCACAGATGTATGTAGCTTGCTCTCGAGTGGGAAATTCGAAAAATGTATACATAGATGTATGTATGTATACCCCGGATAACAAAATGAAAAATGTTGTTTATAAACAAGTATTGTTAATAGAAGTATTGTAGTTAGAATATATTTTCAATATTTCCTTTTATTCCAACCACCGCACAATCTCATATTAATCCCTGAGCGAAGCCGGGTACCCCAACTAGTTAATTTAAAAAAAAATATTCCATTACCATTGCTATATTTCAAGAAAGAAAGTTAAATATTCCGATTTATACGGAGATATTGGCATCACTTGGTTTAGTAATTACTTTTTTGAAGGAGTATATTCAGCAATACAGCGATTTGAGACATCTTGTTCATTGTTTGTGATGTTGTGCTTTTCTCTGTTTTCCCTTTCACTCGGAACCATATTTGTGGGTGTAGAGAGGGGGACAAGTAAATGGTGAGAGTTATATGAATGCATACTGCTTTTTTCTTTCTGTGCCAAAGCATGTGTGCGTGTTTGTGAAAGCAATTGTTCTGAATTTAGTTATTCCAGATATCTATATTGTGAGAAGCTAGTTGTTCAATTATTGTTCAAATAAAGGCTACGAGTATATGTGCGCGCTGTTATTGCAAATAAATAAAAAATGTTTTTGATTTCCATCTAATATAACGCTTGAGGTAAGTTTACCATGACCTGTGTACATATGTTCGAAAATATGTGTGGAAAATGTATTACTGAAACATATGTACATACATATGTATCAGTAGGTAATTTTCAAAGTTGATTGATTGTAATATGGAAATGTGGAATTTTATTAAAGTATGAAATGTCGGAATCAAATGTATTTTGGCTTCTGATCACCATAGAAAAATCACGTTCATTGCGTACAGACCACCAATTAAACTAATTCCATTTACCAGAATCACAAGTCGGGTGTTTTTTTTTTTTTTTGTTTTATAAATATATTGGATGTTCGAATGATTATTTCGTCTTTTTTCAAGAAATGGATTTTCTGGCATAATTATTACTAATCCCTCTAGAATTAATCAGAATTTCCTTAAATTAAAACCTACGATTTTGCACAGTAAACAATGTTCAACTTTACTTCTTGGTTTGAACTTATTGGTGTGTGTGTGTCTTCAATATGCCATTCCAATGAAAGCGTACTTTCCTATTCAACCATTTAATTTTTAATAACGTTAATATGTTGTGATGAAAGTGTGTTTGCACTTTACTTTGCTATTGCAACAGTTTTTTTTTTTTTAAACAAAACGTTTATCGTCCATCGAAAGAATAAAGATCTTTCAATTTTCGTGACAACACGCGCTTTCGGCGGTACAACTATAAAAGATTTGAGGTCTTCCTCGCCGTTGAGACTTCATTTCTCATGGTTTTCAAATTTGTGGTGTCTCAATACCTTACAAAGTGTAGCAATTGAAAAGATCGTGAAGAGAGAATGCATGATTATGTATACCATCTCGAAAGGAGTACTAAGAAAGAGAGGAATATACATACGGAATTTACATGTTAGGTAGATGGAATATGTTGTAAAAAAGCATTTCTCCGTACATTCTACTTTCCTTTTTTATACGATTTTTATTACAATTATGCAGATAAAAAGTAACAAAGATGAACTGCAATAATTCTGGTTATTAACCATTTACACTTTACTATATTTCAGGAATTTTAACATTTGGGAATCCGAAAGCAATTTTGTCACTTTCTTTTTTGGCCTTATTTTCACAATTTTGAGAGAAGCTGACCTATATATGCACATCGCTTCTAATTTTTCGTAGCTGATCTTATTTTTCACATTCTTCATGCAGTTTGTTTCATGCCATACGTGTACACGTCGAAGTTGATGAAATAACTCCTAATTTCAGCAAGTCACGACTGTTCTAAACACATATTACCAGGATAAAGTTTCTTGGAAGATTAACGTAGTACTTATTACACTGACTATATTATTAATGATGGCAGATCAGCAGTTCTTTTTAAAATGGAATGACTTTCAAACAAATATGGTCACATCCTTCAGACATTTGCGAGATGAGAAGAGTTTTACCGACGTAAGTATTCAGATATCGATTATATAGAATTTAGATTACAAGTGTCAAACCGCTGTCTATTGTTTACGTCTTGTTTCAGTTACTGTATTTGTATAGAAATAAAAAGTTATTAATTTTTTCTTTATGTAAAGAAGCTTTCGGTTGTCATTTGAATGAGAGTTGTATGTGAAGTTATCAGTAAAAAAAAATAGAACTCCTTTCCAATCTACAGTCAGTCGTGAAAGTGGCCCTGAAAAGTTCTATAACAGCGTTTATAGACGAAATTTAAGAATTTTTTTTATTAGATAACATATTACGGGTCAAAAACATAATTGAAAACAAAAACAAGTCATTCACTCACAATTAATGAAAATAAGAAAAACAACAAAACTTCAACTCACAAAAGTCTGCATACACATCAGTTAAGAAGTAAATTAATTAATTAAAAATTAAATAAAATGAATTTAATATTTTGTTAGACCACCAAGGTCTAGATTTTCGGTGGCGTCGGGGGTACTTGAAGCTTAGTCATTCGAAAGAGCCGTTTTCAAACAACTTCGGCCGTAATTTTACGTCTGCGAACCCTGCGTTCCAGTTCTTCACAGATGTTTTCTATGGCATTTAAGTCTAGAGATTACTAAGGTGGGTTAAGTTATTTTACCAGTCACTCCATTATAGTTTTTGCCGCATGCTTAAGCAGGCCATCCACCGCGAATTTGTTCGTCGGACTTGTTCGTGAAATCCTTGCCATCCATTGACGAATATGTTCGAAGAAACACAGCCAAGATAGAAGCATTTCTATTCTTCGCAAACAAAAGCTCGAACACAGAGATCTGTTCGCGACCACCTCCACAACGTCAAACATTTTGTGGAATTGAACAAATTCGCGGTGGATGGCCAGCTTTAGGAACCAGATTCTTTACCTCCATCTCTTGGTTAGCTTTGCGCCAAACCTTTCTCTTGCCATCTGATCCAAACACTTCAAACTTACTCGTATTCGTACTCGTCCGTGAGAAGTACCATTTTTCAAAAATCGTATCACCCGATATGTAGCGTTTTTGGCGGTTAATTTCACTTATCTACGGGTTTTTTCGAATATTTTCCTTAAACTCTTCCGATCTCAAAACTGCGCACAGCTAATAGATGAAAGTCTCTTTCCGATGTATTCGCAATATCTTTCGCCAATTTTGGAGCAAAATTAGAGGATTTGCATTAACTTAACAATTATTACTTGAATATCGTGGTCATTTAGCTTTTTCGGGCGATCCGAACGGGGTTTACTCGATACGTTGTCTCTGTCGTTATATATTTTTTTTTAGCCTTAATAGTCTTACGGTTAGGTTCCTTACGTTCATGAGTATTTCTCTTCTACTCTCCTTTTTAACAAAATTGTATGCAAAAGATAGTCACCACTTACAATGACATGCAGCCGAGTATTACGTAATGAAAAAAGGATTCATTTGATATTCGCCTTGATCATAATTGTATGTACACTTTCGTGACTCTTAGATTTTTTCTTATCTTAGAATTATTTCGACCAAAATCAAACAATAATATATTATCTAATAAGAAAGTTAAACTTATCTGCTGGCATTGATGTAGAACTTTTCTGGGTTAACTGTAGACTTTCGTGACTGACTGTACATGCATATACCTATATGAGATCAAAAAAAGACTACAACTCTTTGTATCATGTTTAAATTATTTTTAATTAACACTTTGGTTTATTACTTAAGTCTTAATCGAACGTCATAAATCAATTATTATTATTATAATGTCCTCGTTGACTTTGCCAAGCCTCCCTTTAATGTGTACGTTCCTTTCAGGTTTTGCTCCTCTGTTACATCCCTTCTAGATCCATCCTTATATTGTCCTCCCATCTACGACGTGGCCTTCCTGGCGGTTTGTTCCTACGAGTTTCACTCATTCGTTTCACTTTTCGCCCACTTTCCATTCGTTCAACATGTCGTGTCCATCTGAGTCTTCGCAATTTTATTACTCGGACAATGCTTAAGGCTGCTCAGTAAAAAGCGGTGGAAATTACTTAGACCAAGATCGGTCCATTGTAGAGTTGGGTAGTTCCGGACATGTATAGTTCCAGGAACTATGTCCTCAGTCGGAAACATTTCCGATCGTTCCTCAAACTGAACGATAACATGTCCATAGTTCCATTCAACCTAAAAATTCATCAATAGCGGCGTTCATATTATACAACCCAGCCGAACGTCCGAACGACGCGGTCGTACGACTATGTTGTAGAACAACGTAATCACTAATCACAGACAAAACAAAAAGAAAGAAAGATAAATGCAATCGAACATGTCTTATACAAAATGTGAATGAATATCGTGTATGTACATTGAAGTAGCGATAAGCTCGAACAGTTTGTGCACACTCACACACTGGAACTGGAATGGCAGAAGAGTGATCAAACAATAATGTCCGCAAGCATACTCGTTTCGTGTTTCGTGAACGAATTATGTATGAAGGATCGGATATGGATCTCTTTTATCATACTAATAGCTCCGATAGTTCCATATTCTGTTGCTAGTTCCCTATCTGCATGAGCGGATCCGGATTTCGTAGTTCCATTCTAGGATTGTCTTGTCAACTTTTTATGTCATGTTTTATAGGTACTGTTACTTTTGGTCCGAAGTGATATTAGAAGTATTTTGAACAAAAAAAATAGCAACACTTTTTATTTTGTCTACTATTGTGTCATTGCATCAAGTAATAGAAACACATATTTATTGTAGTTCCGAAGAGATAGTTCCAGGAACTAGTTCCGACTGGGAAAGGAAACGTTCCATGTTCGTTCCGGGCTTGGAACTATTTTGCGCAACTCTAGTCCATTGTGCTACCACTCGAGTCGGCTTGGTCACCGCTTTTCTTGGAACAATTTTGAGTATTCGATATTTTATAGATCCCCCTTTCGGATTGATCCGTTAGTTCATTAAAGTGGTATTCTCCTAGAAATCGTCTGCTACTAGGGCAAGACTTTAGAAAGGATTTGTTCATTGCTCCTGTAACGTCATCGTAAGCTAGAACAAATATGATTCCATTAAGGGTTATTTCCTCATTGTTCTGAGGCGGTTCCTCCTGAAACTACACTGGTATCCTCCAAACATTTCCTTAGTATATATTGTCATTAAGAAAACATTCAGCAACATTTTATCACAACTTGATAGCAGTGAAGTTCCTCGGTAATAATGAAGTTCCTGGGTCGATTCCTGCGGCCTTGTTATTCTGAAATCGAAGAATTTCTTCCTATACTTCCTCGATTCGCAGTTCTACCTAAATTCCTGCTGTGTGATTAACACCGTTTTCCATTGCTTTCCATTAAGCAGTTTATACACTAGATTGGCCTGCAACCCTTTCGTTGCCCGAAACGTGCTCCACACTTTCGTTGCATACAGATCCTTGTCGCCCTGCATATATTGCTGTCGTGTTTTTAGCCGCACATTCTTCTTGAATGTTAGCAAACTTTGTCCTTTGTCATTACCGTTTTTTATCCCGAAATGGCAGATATCTTTTCGTAGGGTCTGATACACGTGATGTATTCACTATTTTCCAAGGCTTGAATTCTTAGAACATTACGGGCTTTTACTTTTTCCTTGCATTGTTTATCGAACCTATCCTTTCCTTTAGGGGCTTTTTGCTTTCCGCTGTTGCCTATAAAACACTTTTTTTTTGTTAACCATATTGCATCTACCCGTCTTGCTTCGTCATTACTTTCCATGCCATATAGTAGGGCAAACCGGTAATTATTTATTAATTCGGTCCTGGTATTAACTTTGAATGCGAGAGTCCTTAAAGTCTTCAAGGTTGAATTCCGTTCCGCAATCCGTTCTATGTGCTTCTGTGGCTTCTATCTATCAGAAAATAATCAATGTTACTCCATTCGGTGATATCCCGGTAACCTTATGTATTCTCTTGTGTCTGAATATTTTTTCACGATCATATTTTTTGAGCTGTCGAAACGTATCGACCTGAACCATTGTCGTTTAAAGAGACAATCTTCTTTAAATGTTGACCTATATATGGCTTATTTTCCTATTTACTCGTTGAAATTCCTGAATACGATTTTCACATCGAAGGATGAAAAATTGTCCAATATTTTATCCATTGATTCGATAAACACATCTTTGTATGGGAGCCGTTCGGCAGATAACCTTCATCCCTGCATCGAGCTGACTGTTGCACAGCAGCTTCTTTGCGGCAAAAGTCGTAATAGCTTGTGCAGAGCAGCATCCACAATTTTATTAATATATAGAAACTTATCGAAGTAGATGCCCAAGTATCTAACTACATTTTTACAAGCTCGTGATTTTCCGTGTATCCAACAGCTGGGAATGCTAGCCAGTTTTTGTTTTTTAGTGCCCCTAGGGGTCCTATGCATCGGCAGTCTAAGCAAAATAGTGTCCTTTTAATTTCCATTCATCACCGCTTGAATCGTGTCGGAAGTCACGCTGCAATTTACTTGCAATGGTTACGATTTTTAGACCTGATCTTGTGAATACGAGGGTAGTCCGATAAGTACTTAGCCTCACCGCCAGATGGCGCCATTATCGCAATAGCAACTTACTATCGTGTAGTACATTCTAGTAGTCGGCTACTGTCGAAATTTCAGCTGGATCGGACTCGTAGTTTTGTTTTGACCGCATGTGGAAGCGGGAGTATCCGTGGATTTTAGAAAAATGGAAAAAGAGCAATATCGGTCGGTGATTCGATTCTTGTTTTTGGAAGGGAAATCGCGCAGCGAAATCAAAGAGCGTTTGGATGCTGTGTACGGTGACTCTTCTCCTTCGATGGCGACCATCAAAAATTGGTTTAACGAGTTTCAACGTGGTCGCACGTCGGTTTTTGATGAGCCACGTCCAGGTGCCCCGAAAACGGCTACCACCGAGGATAACGTGACAAAAATCCACGACCTCGTATTGGCAGACCGCCGATTGAAGGTGCGCGAGATAGCTGAGACAGTAGGCATTACAAAAGATCGCCTGCATGAAATTTTGGGCATGAGCAAGCTGTCGGCGCAATGGGTGCCGCATTTGCTCGATCCGGACAACAAGCGCAACCGTTAGACCACTTCAGAGCAGTGTTTGACGCTGTTTAAGCACAATCCGAAGAAGTTTGTGCGTCGTTTCGTGACAGTCGACGAAACATGGATCCACTGGTACACAATAGAGACCAAGGAACAGTCGAAACAGTCGACTTCACCCGGCGAACGTGCTCCGAAGAAGGCGAAGACTGTCCCAACGGCTGGAAAGGTGATGGGTGATCCACATCGACTACCTGTAGAAGGGCAAAACGGTCACAGGGCTGTATTATGCCAAATTATTGGGCCGAATTGAAGAAAAAACGGCCCCACTTGGCGAAGAAGAAAAAAGTGCTCTTCTACCATGATAACGCACCGGCTCACACCTCCGCCCACGCTACGGCCAAATTGGTCGAATTGGGCTACGAACTGCTGCCCCATCCACCGTATTCTTCAGATTTGGCCCCGTGCGACTTCTTTTTGTTTCCAAACTTGAAAAAGTCACTCGCCGGGCAGACATTTCAGTCGAATGAGGAGGTCATCGCCGCCACGGAGGCCTACTTTGCAGACCTCGAGAAAACGTATTTTTCAGACGGGTTAAAGAAGTTGGAGCATCGCTGGGTCAAGTGTATCGAGCTAAAAGGAGACTATGTATATTGAAAAATATATAGCCATTTCTCCAAATTTTTTGTTTTTCTTTTGTAGGCTAAGTACTTAACGAAAACGCACGATGATAATTGTAAATAAAACAAAAAGTTTTCAGAGAATTATCTTAATATTTTTTATTATGATAGAAGGATCTATGAGAACTATGTGTGAAACAAAATATCGGCCAAATGCTCGCCACGGATTCGGTGGCATACCTCTATCCCATGGTCCATATTTTCAATGACTGAGACATAATTGAGGTTCAATGTCGTTAATTTGCCGAATTATCTCATCCTTTAGCTCTTGAATTGTTCTTGGCTTATTGACGTACACTTTTTCTTTTAAATATCCCCAAAGAAAGAAGTCCAACGGTGTCAAATCACATGATCGTGGCCGATTAACATCGCCACGACGTTAGATAACACGGCCATTGAATTTCTCGCGCAAAAGACACATTCGTTGGCTGTGTGGCAAGTGGCACCATTCTGTTGGAAGCACATATCATCCAGGTCCATATCCACACAAGAAGTCCGTTATCATCTCGCGATAGCGAACACCATTTACGGTAACTGCTTGGCCGACCTCGTTTTCGAAGAAGTACGGCCCGATGACGCCGCCAGCCCATAAACCGTACCAGTCACTCTTTGTGGTTGCATCGACTTTTCAACCATAACTCGTGGATTCTCATTTGCCCATATGCGGCAATTCTGCTTGTTAAGTTGGGCACAAAAATTTGACGTTAAGGTGTGACTCACAATTAACATCGTGTATTATGGTGGGACCACCCTTTATATTAAATAAGAGCGCTGAATTTACTGCTCCCTGTTCCAACCAATTTTAACATCAAATACCAGGCAAAAAGTTTCACTGCAATTTTTGAAAATAAAGTTTAATCTAAGGCCCCTACTGTGAGTGTCGATCAGCGATCGACTCGACAATTGTCGATTGATTTCGGATTTGGTATTGTGTAACTCAATCGATGGAGTAGACTATTGTGAATAATTACGTGAATATTGTGAATAAAAACATGAATATTGTGAATATTTCGTGTTTTGATAGTTGTTTGACTATCGTTTATTTATTTCATCAAAGAAATTCAATACTCTAAATCATTCCAATAGGACTTTTGTTTTTCTTAATTTCACCCATTTTTCCCATGAACACATAGGAGGTCCATAACTATTTAGTTTAGTACTTAATCTTTCTCATCTGTGTTTTGCTTATGTTTTCAAACAAACTTCCTTAGCAATATAGGGATTTGCTTCCATGAACGAAACGAGAAGCTCTAATTGTTTTCTTGTTCATAACCTGCTTTGACCTGTATTAGAATTTCATAAATACCCCATAAATTCATTATTTTTATTAAAATTACTACATTTCGTACGTAAAACAAAATATATACATATTTCTTTAACCGAACGCAACGATCTCAGTATTTTGCGATCGACAACCAGCGCGTGTCAAATCGACAACTGTCGATCACAATCGACTGCACAATACCAATATCTGCAATCGACGATCGATGATCGATAAATGGCGATCATCGATCGCTTATCGACACTCGTAATAGGGGCATATACCTGCTGTTACCAATAGTTGGATCTCATTGTGGTTATTTCGGCGAAAGATATTTTTTTATCTACGGAAACATGCTCGGGTTGTTGGATTTAACATCCCCGAATCTTGTTTTCTCAAAAAAGTTTAAACGCCCTATAAAAATCTAATTGATAATTGATCTAATTGAACATTTGATAACCCGTCGAAACAAATTCCCTGGCTGATTAACAAAAGCGAAAATGTGTGGTTATCAGATATTAATATTAATGTGTACAAATTGAATGACCCTGATATATGTGGGTAGGGGCAGTATTAACTGAAGTCATGTCTTTCATTGCTAACAATTCACAAAAACCATGTTAATAGCTGGAAATTTCGTATACATAACATAATGAATCACCACGATCTGAACAGGTTTTTATTCTTGATTATATTTTTTCGTTTATATAAACATACACACAATATTTTAGGATCTTCCGGGTACTTGCTCAAAGGACGTTTTGCACGGAAAGTTCTGTGTTCTCGAGTTTGTGCCAGCTTAAACTGTGCTCTGCGCAAGATTTATAGCGAAAGTCTTCGTGGACAAGTCGACAGATTCAGCTCTCCGAAACTCTAAGGTCCTCCGCAATGACTCTAATTGGCTTTATAGTGGGCGCAATTCAGAAAATTGGATATTTCTAAATCAATGTGTTTTGTCTATGTAGTGAAGATAACAAAATGTCTTTTCATATCTTGCGTTAGGTTATAGTCCTGCATTAATGATCTAATAAGAAACAAAACCAAAACAAAAAATACATTGAGAAATTAATATTACTGATATGGAGGTCCACAAATACCATACCCACCCTATACTGTTCTACAATATAACAGTTTCTTTTAATGTTAATCAGTAAAATATCGGATTATCCGCTCGGGTAAATTTTTCCGTCCTCTTAGGGTAGATAAACTACTGTAAGCGGGCGCCTATACCAATTTTGATTATGATTAGGAGGTGGAGAAGTATAATACAAATATCTTTAGGTTGTGTAAGAACTCACAACGCCAAAACCATTTGTGAAATAAATATAATTTGCCTGTTTTAACAAGTATTAACTAATTAACTAATACGCCACATCATTTGGTGTGTCACATACACAGTATTACATATCTGTATACTGTTTCTTTCGTTTATTGTTTTTAATATTCTTTACCTTAATGATATATATATAATCACAACTAATATTTAGGTAACACTTGCCTGTGAAGGGCAAACTTGTAAAGCACACAAAATGGTACTTTCCGCTTGCAGTCCCTATTTTAAGGCATTGTTGGAGGTAATTTTTATTATTTTTATTTTTGCCTTCTTTTCTTAATAATATGTATTCTCTTTTAAGGAAAATCCTTCAAAACACCCCATCATCATTCTTAAAGATGTTTCATACATACATTTGCAAGCTATATTGGAGTTCATGTACGCCGGCGAAGTTAATGTATCTCAAGAACAATTACCAGCATTTTTAAAAACAGCTGACCGATTGAAAGTAAAAGGACTTGCTGAGACACCTTCATCTATAAAACGGGAAGGTTGATAATCATAACCATAGTGCTCCGTCCCTTAATTTACATATATACGCATTCTTATTTTATTTTTAATATACAATATAAATATTTTTTTTCAGTGGATATACATACTTCATTATTTTATATTTGAAGATTAATTCTCTCTTTCATATCAATATTTTACTTTCATTTATTTATAGGTTTCTTTTCATTTAAATCAGAATTACATAAAACGAAAAATGCATAATATTTATCCTTAGAGACATGTTTTATTTGTAAATGTATTAAAAAATGTATTATAAAAGAATGTGAGAAACGAGGTGGATGTTTTATATAATTAGAAAGGGCCAATAAATATTTCATAGCTATTGAAATCCTTTATCATATGTCAAACATCGATTAAGTAAAATATATGTACATATAAGATAAACAGATTTCGCATATTATTGACCGTTTGAAGTCAAATTTCAGATAATTCGAAAACAACATTTTCTATTTAGGTTCTTGTATTCGAATTTAGTTTTCCGTGTTTTTATTATTTTTTTTTATTTTTAAGATAGTTAGATCACATACCGATAGTTATTTCATTGAATTTAAGTTTGATATCCATGCCCAAATTTAATGGTCCTGATGAATGTTTAAATACCTCTCACCCAATTTCTAAAAATATGTCTAATAATTCTCTTTAAAGTAACACATCAAAAGACTATTTTGAATAACTCAATGTTGCCTGTAAAATAATAGATGCAAATGTAAAATTGTACAAAAATTTTGCAAAAATTGACATTAGCAAATATTAGTTCATTTTTTGTATTTTTGTAGCTTATGTTCTCAGAATAAAAATAAACTTAAAAAAAAAAAACAGTTTATCAGAAAGAAGTTCTGTATTTTGAAATATGATTTCGCTCTAGCCACTCTAGCTTAGGCTGACGAACTGGACCTTGTGAGAGATAGTAAGAAAACGCAAAAGTTGTATAATGGCAGAAAGGTATTAGGGTATGAAGAACATGTAAAGAAAGCAATATAGACGGTAACTGGCCGACTTGATGCGATCTAAACTTCGCCCCTGACTGTACTCGATAAACTCCAAATTTATAAAGCCACAATAATGCCAATGACGCTGTACGGATGTAAAACTTCGTGCGTAACCGGGTCCAAGCTCGTCATATAAATTTGTAACTGTGACACCCGCGGAGTCATTAGTTGTGTCGGCGCAGCGATTACACAACTCACAAAGCAATACTGCTTTGTTGATGTCGCAAAGCCCCACTCTGACGGCACAACAATTAGATCTTTTATCCTTGTTTTTATGGTCGCTGTCGTATTTCCCTTTTTCTTAACGCATTGTCCCTCCGTATGTTCAGCTGACTCACCGAAGATTCACTGAAGGTTATCTTATCTGTCTGATTCTCTCAGCCAAATGCCTCGTCCTCGTCCGGCTGAACTGAATGACGATACGAACGGCAATCAAATGAATTGCCATTTGCCAAGTGGCAGTTCAAAGTCCCTTCTTCCTTTCTCAGTGCAAATGTAAATATTTCGATAACAGTCACTGACAGCTTAGTAATGAGATTAGCTGTTACCTCAATGTGCTGTACTTTTTTTTTTCGATTTTGTGGTGGAAACGTACTACAGTCACCGACTAAGGCTGCGTCCACGCAGTGAGCGATCGAGCGATGGGTGGCCATTTACTGAGCGTCATCGATGAGTGAGTGGTTGCAAAAATGCCATTGTCTAATGCTGATCGTCGTAGCTTTTTACATGAAAGTCGTGTTCATATTTATAGATTTATTCGATCGAGAAGACGAAGTTTTGGTATACACCTTATAAATCAAGAAAGGTCAGCTTATGGTGAATTCACTTATATACAAATCTTCGCAAGTATTAGGACCGATTTGGGCAATACCTTTGTAAGTCCGTATCTTCCTTTAATTTGCTATTAGAAAAAGTTCATGGACAGCTGAACTCAAAATTTCAAAAAATTAAAATATTTGATTGCCGAGCGACGACGGTCTGTCGCTCCGCAAAATCGCTAGTCGCTTAGGGCTTACGTGGTCACCGCCATGACTTGATATGTTTTAATTTTTTTTTGTCGCTCAATCGCTAACTACGTGGATGGAGCCTAACTCTCATGCTGTCATTGTGTTCGAACATTTATTTCGAATTTTGGTGCATTTATCTGCTATTAGTGCATAGCTTTGCCTCGGTCTTTTCTGTTTGTAACTTCTTTCTGTTTGTAATGGAAATATGTAGTCACACACATGGAAACAGATCCCCAATGTGGGCCTTTAATGCGCGTCTGATGTGATCTGCTCCTCGCTGATAGAATAACCGGATGTTTTATTTCATAGTATGATCCCGAAATAGTGGCTCCATTTTGCAAATATTCTACCATTATTATTCCTTCAGCATCCCGAAAAACGGGTGCCATAACCTTTTCCGCCGAACTTGACACTTTGAATTTCTTTGGCGTCGGTACGGTCTTTCGCATCAAGTCATCGATTGTTGTTTGGTTCCAGGATCAAAATGGTAGATTCATGTCTCGTACGTGGTCATGAAAAGTAATAAAAACATTTCCAGCTCTACTTGATACTTCCTGAGATTCACCTTCGCAATGTCGACTCGTTTTATCTCTTACTCGTCCGTTAACATCCTCGGTACGTAACGTGCAGAGATCTTTTCAGTTATATGCCTGATTATTCTTCATTCTGCCAACACAACATTTTCGACTTTTTTCACGTTACCTTGAGTGAGGAACATGACTGGGCCTTCTCCGCAATGTTCATCCTCGATTGATATTCTGCCCAGCATGCTACTATTAAATATCGAGGAGCAGTATTCCCCAATTTTTCCACAAAAAAAAAATTTAGATCATAGTTCGTATAAACACCGCCATTCTCAATATGCTCTGAATGGTCGATTTCCTTTCTAACAGACTTCTACTCCGGTTCTGAAAGGCCAAGCGCAATCAGCGATAGGGCAAGAGACATTGAAGTGAGTATTGGCGAGTTTTAAGCCTTCAAGGTGTGCCCGAGGTTGAGATGGTAAGCGAGACGTAAGTCTTCCTTCCGTAAGAGTAGGGAATTTGATCTTATAAAGGTCAGGAGTGCAATAGATGGAGACACAGGTTTGGATTTTCTATTGCTGATTCTTCACTATGGACCAAAAAAATGGTGATGGGCCTTGCACACGTGACAACAAATGGATGGGCGACAGTTGCTCGATGAATGTCCATACCGAAGGCAGTTGTAGCAAAGTGAATATGTCTTAACGAAATTGTAGATTTCGAGCCAAATATCGACTCGTGGACAAGTAAACCTCTACTTCCCAATTTTTTCTTAATCGAGACAACTTTATTTTTAAAACATAATCAAGTTAAATGTCTTTATTTAATTCCGTTTTTTCTTCACGTAAGAACTAAAAAAGCAGAAAACAAAACCATAAAAATTGGATACTATACTAATTTTCACAAAATAAAGTACATACTATGGTAGTACGGTCGAGCATAGATTCATAATTATATATGCATGTATACTGTGATTTTATACCTAGCATTTCAAAAAAGAAAATGTTATTTTAAAACTAAACTTTTCAGACAATGACTAATTCATCCAGCAATGTTTCGGGTTATTTTTTTAACAATAACAATAATTGGTGTCATAAAACAGGAATAATAAATAAACATATACCAATAAAGTCTTTCAATTGCTTATGGGATAAGACTAACTACTTCTACAAAATGTCCTTGGGGCGTTTAGATCGAATGGATCCGATTTCATCTTATGTTGATTAGATTCGACGATTTTGTCGATATATTGCACTCGGTTTTTCTTTTCGTGTGATATGTCAATGAGCGGACTCCAGATCTTAATATCATGATCAATCCCACTAGTAGCCATTAGGCATATTTCGGGATGTGGTTGTACACAATTAACAATTGCCATATCTGCTTTGTAGACACTTTGAATTTTACATGTTTTCCTGTCCCATATGAAGAAATTTCCGTCATCAGATCCAGCGACAATATAGTTTCCCTCTCTTCCAAAGTAGTTAGCCTCTTTGATGTCTGTTGTCGTGTTACAATGCCCAACAAACCGCTTGAGGTAGTCCTTTGCCTTCACTCGAAATTGCCATTCACTTTCTGTCAGTTCATGGCAATTGTATGAATCTATATTTTGAGCTTGCTTATATTCTGCTATGTCCTTGCGCAGCATCATTACTCCATGATTATTAATATAGCTCGGAAATCGGTTGACTAATTCCCGGAGACATTCATCAGATTCTTTCGGACGTCCTAAATCCAAGAGGGCCCGAGCCAAGCGAAAATGAGCTTTTACGTAAGATGGATCTAGTTTGAGAGCTTGGTGACAATCACGTAACGCAGCATAAACATCACCGTACCATAGTCGACGCATATACGCAATAGCACGATTGAAATAAAGGATAGGACAGTCGGGTGATAAACAAATCGCCTCCGAATACTGATCGATTGCACGTAAATACTGCTCATTCTCCAGGAAGTCATTTCCCATTTTTTTGTAAGCTTCAATATGTTCTGGCAACTTCTTCTTATTCAAATCAGTAAAATTGGTGGATTGAGCACGTTCCGTATTCTCATTTCTGGTGGTATATTCTGGCAAGTTTAGGTAAACAGGTTGTTCCGCTGCTACTAAATCATATATATATATATGATCGCCACCCATGTTAACAAGGAGTTCTGTCCCACAATCATTGAAAGTTAAATAGGTAATAGCTCTGCTATCGTGATCAATATACTTTGAATTATTTTTCTTTATATGTCCCGGACAGTAGTATGTAACACAATTTTTCGGCATGTCAAAGTAAGTGTCAATATTTGCGTCACTCGGTTGAATACTTGATGGCTTTGGTAGCATACGACGATCATAAACACGAGCATATGGGTCGTTCGCTCCAATCGCAATTAATTCTGTTCTTCTAGGGTTCACGGCCACACACTTTGCTTCAATATGAATATTTAAATTTGCGGATAAATTTATAACTCGTATGTTTTCGTCCGATCGACAACGGTGATTTTCCCGTATATCAAACTGTAGAACACAACCGTCCTCGGCAACCGACCAAAATATATACGGATGGTCCGGGGCCGTAGCTAATCTCTTCACCCTCGAAATGTGGCAGTTACAGCTCAATATTTTCTCATTAAAGCGATTAATATCAAAAACATAAATACATTTATCTGCAGCGCCTGTTGCAATGAGCGAATCTCCACTTTTAGGTAGAAATTTTACGGAGAACATGTTCCCAGTGTGAGGTGTTTTTATGGTGTAGATTTTCTTTCTTCGAAAAACGTCCCATAGGATTACTTGAAAATCATCTGATCCGGAAGCTAATATTTTCCCGTCACTACTCCATTCCAAGCAATTAACACACCCGTCATGTCCTTCAAGAACAGATTCCAATTCCAGACGCTCTATCAAGTGTGAGGCACTTTGAAGATTCTTACGAATATAATTATCAATTTTGGTATGTTGTCTGTCAATAATCAATTGGGTCAGATTAGTTTTCGCGTACATTTTCTTGTTTATCATTTCAATTAATGGATTTTTCACTTTTTCTAGAAATTTTATTTCGTTTGTTTTTAAACTCCTTTTAATGTCGCACGTAATTTGCACGCCTATTGCAACTTATATATTTTTACACTTAATTTATCATTTTTGAAAGCAAAACTAGCAGTTTATAGTCTTATCAACTAGAATCTTATTTCGCAGTAAAACTTCTTTGTTTACCGTTTGCCGTAGATTAAAGAAGATATCGTATTAAGACTATTTACAACAATTTAGGAATGAAATGGGGTTATATAAAGACATAACCATAGGTTACTGACTGATATTTTTCTCTATAAAAAAATGTTTTGACATGGAGCACATACGTCAAAAGACACTGATTTGGTTAAACTATTTCTTATGTGTGAAACACATTAATATTTATTTGAAATTTTAAAGAGTTAGGACTAAATATGAAGTGCGATTCAAAAGAAATGATAATTATTACTGGTTATTTCCAGTCCGCATAAAAATCCATACCCACTAGGTTAACATAAAAAAAGAAACATTTAAATAGATCTCGATTCCTAGGAGATACGAACTGTCAAATGGGTAACATCAATATGAAAAAAAAAAACCAAATTAGGGCTGCCATCAAGTACTTGTGCTTTATATTCCATAGTAGCACGCTGGGGCAAGGAGTTTAAGCTGGGTAGAACATCTACTGAAGATGAACATCGCGAAGGAAAAGTGACCGTCAGGCATACAGCACAGGAATCTCAAATGGCAGCGTTACAAAAATCCTTGCGAACGAATTGCATATGAAAACGGTTTCTGCGCGTTGGGTACCGGAAATGTTAACCGACAAGCAAAAACAAATGGAAATTTCGGGTGGGGGTGGATTTCGAGAAATTCCTAGCAGATCAGGAAATGTTTTTGTTATGTACGTTTCGTGACCATGGACGAGACCCGGATTTACCATTTTGATCAAACAACAATCGATGATTTGGAAGCGACCTTCTCACCAACGCAATTCAAAGTTCATTGTTTTTTGGTGCGCTGAAATAATTATTATGGTGGAGTATTTGGAAAAGGGAGTTACTATTTTTACGTACACCAAATAAGACAGTATAGTCGGTCGACGGTAAACTACGAACTGGAGTGCAGTTTCAACAAGACAACGCACCGGCTCACAAAGCCGCAGTTGCAATGCCTTTTCAAAAAACAAAGATTTGAACTACTTGAACATCCACCCTATTAGCTAGCTAGATCGAGCTCCCAGTGACTTTTACCTCTTTTCTCGGTCCGAGGAACACAGACGAGGCAAGATATTTGAAGGCTATAGCAAAATTATGGGAAGGTCAAAGTGTATTGACTATTGGCTAGATATGATTACCACAGTTTCGGGCGCATTACCACACACGTTCACTTTTGACAAAAGATTTGAGATGCTGATCCCAAACCGCAAGGCTTGGGAAAGCGGCGATCCCTTCCTAAATGTCAAAGGCCTCAGGTGGTACTCAGATGGGTCCAAAATGGTATACAGTGTGGCGCTGGCATCTTTGGACCAAATCGAAAAACTTAGAGACTGGCATGAGGTATAACAATCAATATACAATATCTGAAATTACTGCAGAAAGGACGTCACAGCCGGGCAGCACAGGATTCAATACTGGGACTGGGCCTTTGGAATGTTTCTTATGACGAAATCATCTGGACAGAAATGCTATGAAATGACACTTTTCTCATAGGGTACACAGATGACATCAGTAGGCAGTTATCACCAGCAGAGGCCCAGCGGAAGTTCAACCAGATCATAATATGAATGCTGGGATGGATGGCAGACTATGATCTAAGATTTGCAATTGAGAAGACCGAGATAGTTTTATTCACTAAAAGACGGATACCGTGCCACATTGAGTTTCAAGTCAGTACAGAGCAAATCACCAGCAAGAGTGCTGTCTGAGGGTATCACCCTGGATTGTAACCCGGGTTAGAACCATATAAGATTGGAACAAGAGCAAAAGTTACGACGTCTCTCAGTAGAATTAAGGCGAACATCGGAAGCCCAATGATGATTAAGCGGAGACTTCATATATCAATCTCTCATTTCATCGTATTGTATATCAAACTGATACTTTAATGGCTACCTTTGTAGAATGGGGAAGAGACAGAATCCAGCTTGCCAGTACGGTGACTCAGAAGTCGACGACATCTTTCATACCTTCTTTGTCTGCTGCCGGTGGACAGAGCAGAGGACCAGGCTGCAACTGGAGATGGACTCCATTTCCCCAGAAAACGTGATCTAAAAAAATGGGCCCTAAGGAAAAAGAGGAGAGGGGAGGAAATAATCGCACCCTGCGTTTGATACAGCCTGAAACCTGAAAGACAAGGTAAATAAGCCCGTACGTGGAAGCAGCCGAAGTGAAAAAACCAGTCTCTCACCGGGGAAAGAAAACGACACCACTCTGAAGTAATGCGAAAGCGGTTCCTGGGTAAATAGTGTCAAGATTATAAGGGGTTGCGGTGGAATTTTTTTGGTGTAAGTCCCATACTACTTGAAACAAACGGGCCTATTTCTCGTGCCCATTAGCGCTTTCCACAATCCTCTAGGAAAAAAAAAGATTATTATTATCATTATTATTATTATTTATATTCGTATTATTAATATAAATGCAATCGAACTATTATGGTGTTACTTGGAATCTCTTTGCGAACCTTGCTTAAAAAAACATGCTAGGTATTTAATGTAATGTAGGGTATTTAAGCCTCCCCGTTATTTTAGCTATACCGGTTATATTTAGTGTTTTTTTTTTAAATCATAGGTTATTTTGAAACTGACGAAATCTTGACAGAAAGTCAGTATCATACCGAACGAAATGAGTCACTTTACGCTTGAACAACGTTGGGAAATATTGAAAACTTATTTCCAAGTAAGTGCTGTGTAGCCCAAACAGTGCGTTTTTTAGTTTTAGAGTTTTGGCCGAAATGAAGCACCCACCGCGACTGCTGTACGCAAGTTTTTGCAAAAAATTCGTGAGACTAGTATGCTAGTGGACAACACTCATGGTCCCCGCTCGGAAAACCCGCACGTTATTGTCGAGAAGCCAATGCATCCACAGAGATTGACAGTTTGGTGCGGATTTTCTTCGAAAATGAGGCTGGGAAGAACGTTTCGGTCAACGGTGGACCTATTATCCAGTGCACTGGAAGACAGCGGTGGTGCAACCAATCCCCAAGAGGGGTAAAGAAACCTCTAATCTGGTACATCTCCGGTCGACAAGTCCGAGTATCAGCAAGGTCTTCGAGAAGGTGATCCATAGAGCCCTGTCTAAATGTTTTGAGGACAATAAAATCACTCCGGATAACCTATTCAGTTTCAGAGCGGGGCTTGACACTATTCATGCCGCGTCGAAACTAGTATCAGGTATCCGATGCAAGAATGCTACAAATGCCTGTCTGATTGACTTGGAAAAACCTTTCGACACCGTATGATTGGAAGGACCTTACTACAAGCTCAGTCGGCTGGGCATAAGTAAACCAATGCTAGATATCATTTTTGACATGTTAACCGGTAGAAAGTTCGTTGTGAAAATTGCCAACGTGACTTCTGCTCAAACATTTGATATTAACAATGGTCTGCAACAGGGTAGCATTTACTTCAGTGTTCTGAATTCTCAATTTCTCAGATTTTCAATTTTTGGATCGGACGCGCGTCCCCTGACGAGACAAAGTGTAATCAGGATTTTCCTAGATCAGTATATGTATGTATATATTTTGACAAACAAGTAGATGCTGCTCTGGCAAGGGCCCGAGGCGCATTCATTCGGGAAAAACACAGAAAGATAATGGTGACAGTACAGAGATTAGGAGCCTTCCGGGTCACTAACTCTTGCCGCACCGTATCGAGCCAGCAGTACTCGTGGAGTTGGAGTGGCTGAGGCTGTGACAAAAGAGGGGATCAATGAGAAGTTGCAGAGCCAGCAGAACGCGAAAATCAGGTGAAAATGGACAGCGTGACCGATACCAGGCATTGCAGCATGAACGGAGCGGAAACATGGTGAATTTAACTAACACAATTGATGTGTTGCTTGATGGCTAACTTTGTAGAATGGGGAAGAGACAGAGTCCAGCATGCCAGTACGGTGACTCAAAAGTCGACGACGTCTATCATACCTACTTCGTCTGCTGCCGGTGAACAGAGCAGAGGAACAGACTGGAAGTGGAGATGGAAATCCAGAAAAAATTGGTCCTAAGGAAGAAGAGAGAGGAGGAAACAATCGCACCCTGCGCTTGATACAGCCTGAAACCTGAAAGACAAGGTAAATACGTACGTGAAAGAAGACGAAGTGAAAAAGCCAGTCTCTCACCGGGGAAAGTAAACGACACGACTCTGAAACAATGCGAAAGCGGTTTCAGGGTGGACGGTGTCTAGACTATAAGGGGTTACGGTGGAATTGTTGGATGTAAGTCCGATACTACATGAAACAGAATGTTCTCTTTCTCGTGGGCATTTGCGTTTTCCACAATCCTCTAGGAAAAAAAAAAAGATTATAATTATAATTGTTATTATTATTATTATTATTTATAATCTATTATGGTGTTACTTTGAATCTATCTGAGAACCTTGTTTTAGGAAAACGTGCCTAGGTATTTAATGTAATGTAGAGTATTTAAGCATTCCTGTTATTTTGGCCATGATATTTATATTTCTTGGGGGAGTGATGTATTTCAATCGAAATAAGCTCGAACAGTTGTTGTAGAAACAATTTAGGGATTACATCAAATAACGTGGCAGTATTAAAGTAGACTTCCTCTTCGTTACCCTATCATTTCTGACCCATGAGGATTTTGTGCAGAATGAATCTGAGTGTTTTAATGTGCTCTTCTTTATGACTACTGAAGTCCAATTCTGTTCCCCTGTCATTAAGTGGCATACCATATTTTTGATTAGTGGAGAATAGTTGGCCACTTTCTACTTTCTATTCCATTTATAATACCCCCCCCCCCCCCCCCCCCCCCCATACATAAAAAAATGTACCTTTTGTTTGTTTAACTCATCGAGTTCCATTCAAAAACACGTTCTAAAGCCAATATCACGGATATCATACTCTCCCCCAAATGAAAAACAACAAAAACGAACATAAATTATGTAACAAAATGGAAATATTGACAAAACGGGATATTTAGGCCGAATAGCGACCTGCATCAAATGATTATGTACGTGTTGTGGAAATGTAAACAGCGAATGTAGGCTTAGAAAATCACACAAACTCGCACCCTTACAGTCGATTCACGAACAATGAAAAGGAGATCAGATAAAGAGCAGTTACCAAGAAAGAGAACAAGGCCACCTTGATGAGAGCGATAGTGTTATCGACCCTGTGCATATTTCCAAGGACGAGGGGCACCTGGAGCAATTAACATCATTCGACACTCCTCCGGGA
Organism: Merodon equestris; assembly: GCA_958301585.1. NCBI lineage: Eukaryota > Metazoa > Arthropoda > Insecta > Diptera > Syrphidae > Merodon > Merodon equestris. Next base: position 74,765,095 of record OY284416.1, on the reverse strand, counting down.
AAATCATCCTCTTTCCTATTTCGAAAATTTCAAATTAGTAAGCAGAGTAACCAGTTAATGGACCATTATAGCTTACCATGATATGGAGCTAGACTCATAGAAACTACAACTAAATACAGCAAGCGCTTCGTTAGAACACTTATGCAAGCATATAAATACCCCGAACCTATGCAACAGAATAGTTGCCAAAACGCAACATCTGAAGGAGATTTTTTATCGCTCTTACCCCATACACATTACAGGAAATGAGATCCTTAAACTCAGAATTTGCCGACCAGTTATCAAAAACAAGAAGGAAAAATTATTCGATTTTGAATACCAGCAATCCGGTTATGAAATAACACCTACAGTTATCACTGTATTGTTCCTGTATTGTAAGTTGATGATCACAGAAAGTTAAATTCTTCCAAGGCATGCAGTATTTGAAATAAGGATAAACAAACATTTTCGAGAAATGTTAAATTATTTCTGTTGACGGCCATAACGATCATCATCGTACAACCCTCCCCACAATTCTTAACAATAAACCTACATCGAGATCAGTACTATGCACTAATCGAAAAGAGTACGAAGAGCTGTCTATCAATCAATCACGAAGGATAATTCTGCAAGCACAAAGGACCAATCTTTTATCTTACTAATGCGCCACATACAGAGGAATGCAAAACAAAACTGGGGAGTGGTCCTCATTGAATCCAATTTCGCAACCCAAACGTGTGGACTTCTGCCCCCCAACAGAACGACTGTTTACACCGGGTGTCGCTTAAATACCACACAGCAAGCGTTCCAACGAAGAAATTTTAAGGCTGCAAAGGATTGGTATAATTAAGTAGGAGTTCCTCACCACCCAACAACACAATAGATATCCTTCAGTTCCTCATATGATTTATCCCGACGGTTTGTATAGAAATTAAAACAGGACAAGTAGTACTTTTCAATAATAAGTATGTATATATATTACAATGCTATTATTTTATTTGGCATGGAAAACTGTTTCGCATAATAATTAAATAAAAGAAAATCAGAAACTATAAGAATACTACGATGTTTATTAGTTCTCCTGAAGACTGAGTTTCAGCACTTCTTCAATCATTTCTTGTTCCTTTTGCAACTCAAGTACATACTGGTGCTGATCACGTTGACTTAGACGCAAAGCCAGTTGTAGGTCGGGATCTTCCTTGTTACTTCTATCGTCGTCTTCTTCATCAAAAGTGCAAGATCCTTGGTACATTGATTCCTGAAGGATCCTAATTCATTTATGACCAACCATAAAAAGACCAAGAAAAGAGAAATATTGAATGAGAGAATTTAGCAAGGTATATTATTATAATTAGAAAAAAAATAGTATCTTTTCACTAACATTTTTCTTCCATTATACATATAATTATTCTAAATTATTTTTAGCATATAGCCTCTTAAACCAGAGCAGGGATTCAAATCCCATTAAGAAAAACGAGGTAAACTCATAATTCCTATAAATGCATGCACAAGTGCGCCAAATTTGCTTCCGCTCTTGAGCCATTTAAAACATTTATTCCCTTTGTTTACCACTCTTCTTTTTCTTAGATGACGTTACAGCTCACGGAGAGCCAAGCTTCTCCCATTCACTTGTCTTTTACACAAGTGAACGGGACCTATAGTTTAATGCCGATTCCGAACGTCAAGCGCCGAGAAGCTATTTCAAGGCAAGTGTACTACGGGAGGTTTTGCCAGTACCCCGCCGAGGAAAGAAGTCACGTAATGAACATACGATGGTGTTCGTATTATCGGGATCCGAGCTCGCTCATCGTTCGTCACTATAATGTGTCAATTAAATTGGATCCCTCCCTATCTTGTCACACAAAAACTTAATAAAACCAGCATAAAAATGAAACTTTTGTTCACAGAAATCTACTATTGTTACTTAATAATAAAATAATAATTTATTATTTCAAGATATATTTATCATATATCGCAGGACATTTTTGGGTTTTTTTGGGTCTATGCTTTGAGACAGACAGTCGCTAAACTTGAGCCAACAGGGAGAACGGCAACATCGTCCGCATAGGCCTGGGTATAGATTTCAGAAGCATGAAAAGCATCGAGCAGAGAGTTGACCACCATGCACCATAACCGCGGAGACAGGACACCTTGCGGGCAGCCCTTGTTTACGCCAGATATGACACATTGTTCGAGGCCGGCATCAGCGATCAATTTCCTGTGCACAAGCATTGCTTTGATCTACAAAACCAGTGCTTCGTCTACACCATACCTCCTAGCAGGGTTACACAAGCTGTCGAAAGTAGCGTTCTCAAAAGTTCCTCAATGTCGACGAAAATGTCTCCATGCGTTTCAGCAAGAAGGATGTTACACTGACTGGTCTAAAACTCGTGGCGATTGAGTAATCTTCTTCCCCTATTTTGGGAACAAAGACTACTTTCCTGCGCGCCAATGAATAGGTGTAAGCTGGCAGTGAATATTATTTTCAAAGTAGGGAGCAACTGTCTTTTACCTTTTTTTGCAGCATAACAGGGTATATCCCATCAGTACCTGGCGAAATTGCCCTCAGTATCGACGTTTCACGGAATGGCGTGCACAAAAATGTGCAAGCTGAACTACGGACAGTTGAGACTGCAAGGAGAGCAGGAGAAGCACTTGAGTAGTATAAATTTCTTGTTAGGCCCGAGACATAATACTTAACGGGGGTCTCGCAGAAAGAGTAGCTAAACAGTGCAGGGAAAGGTTTAGTACAAAGGTGCCTATCTGAAAAAAGGGCCAGTGACGGAGGTCACCGGTATTTATGAAAATTCCATATCCCTTTGGCGTATCAAAATAGTTGCTTGTTGATCAATGGATCCACAAGTACTTGTTGCGTTTAACGTGGATCTTGATCTGGTAATGCCTGGCAAACTTCTGTAATAATTTCAGGGCGTTTCAGCTCAATTTTTTCTAATTGAAGGCGAATAGCAAAACTTTCCGCAAATGATGAATCGTTAGCTCTAAAGTCGACCCTTTCACTAAAATTCACAAACATAGAGTGTTGTTTACAGTGACTTTTCTAATTTAAAATTTCTAAGCCGCATGTACAATACCACTATCCCGTCTTACATCTGATACTTTTTGGGCTTAATAAACGATGTTCGTAGTACTTAAAGGAGAACTCAAAAAACCGTTATGATTTGGAACCAAGATACCTGTGTATTAAACAAAGGACGAATGATATAAATGGAGTGAAATACGAGTATGTTAGATTTTTAAGTATTATTTTTTCTTTTCTTTAGCATGTTTTAAAGAAATGTATCGTTTGACATTTTCCCCACCCTTATTACCTTTAAGAACTGTGTAAGAAAAATGTAAAAAAAGAGAAAATGTATGTTTAACTACCTCTGTAATTGATGTTCTTCGTTCTGAATTAGCGAAGAAGGGGAAGGACCATTTTCCCGTAGAGCTTCCCAAATATCCATCTTGTTAGATTCCCTTTCCGTGTTTTCGGCCAGGCTTTGCTCAATAGCGTATTGCAAAAGATCTTCATCATCTAGGGTTTGTTGACGTCTAAAATCTACATTAATAAAATGGCACAAGTATAATGATTGAAGAAGCAGTCAAATTTTATTGTTAATACCCTTGTTAATGTAATCCATTGGTATGTCAAAACAGCGATCATCCACAACGCATGTTATTCGATCATCTTCATTTATTGTCTGCACATGTTCCACAGGGGATGTTAATCCAAAAACGTTTCCAAACGTTATGCATGCGTTTAAAACGTGGAACAGAGGTATTTCTATTTTGATAGGAAACCCAGATGGTAATTGCATCGTAATAAAGTCTTTTAATTTGGTCACATGTGGGCTTGCCATCGTTGACATTAAATCTAAAATTGGTAAGACCTGTTCTTGTAGTTTTATTGGATAATCTTCGCTTAACCACAGATTTGCTTTGAATCTTTGAATCTGAAATCGATAATAGACATTTATTAATAATCTTATTTTATCAAACTTCTAATACTGCACTTCTATTGTATGATATACATATGTATGTGCATAAGCTTTTATATTTTTATTGATTGGAATGTCCGTGCGGATTTCCGAATATGTAGCAGTCAAAGACAAAACTCTCCGAGTCTTATCAATATATCAACGCGTTGTATCAGATGCGTTCATATCTGATAAGCGACATTTCGCCGCATATTTAATGATTTTAGTTAACCCAATAAAATAAGGTCATTTGTCTGACATCATATTGAAGAAAAAAGAAAATAATGTATTTTTTTTCAGTGCATTATGCTTTCTTATTTTCGTAAAGGCAATAATGCGGCACAAACTTAAAGAAAATATGTGAATATGTGCCACATATGAAGAGGGAGTTGCAAGCGAACGCATGTGTCAAAATAGTTTGCTAAATTTTATTCAGTTAAAATAAATATTGACGATGCTCCTTGTTCTGGTCGGCCAGTTAAAATGGATGCCGAACAAATAGCAGCTTCAATAGATTACGGATGTCAAATCATAGTTCGGCAGCTCGCTTTTTTTTTTTTTTTGTTTTGTAAATTCATTTTTATTTATAGTTTCTTAGATCTATCTTATCCTAGACAAAAATGCTTAAAACTAGCTAAACTATCCTTACAAATTTAGGAATCTTACTGGCCCTAGGCGGACACTCTAAAAAAACTGTATAATTTTAACCTATGCCTTTCGACTAATATATAAATAACTTACAATTAACATTATTATGATTAACTTAAGCTAAGAAAAATTTGTTTTTCAAAAACTTTGCATATGATCATTTTGTATATATTTATATAAGACTTAAACCTACCTAAACCTAACTAAACATATCTTATTCTAACTTAACTAATATGTATATATTTTATATACATATATGTATATAATATATATATATTTTTTTTAATTTTTATATGTTTATACTTTTTTTTTTGGTTTTTATTCTTTTTTTGTTTTATCCTACCCAAACCTACCCTACCCTAGCCTATGTAAGCCTGCCATTGGTGTTAGGCAAGCCCTGCCTTGAAGAGGCTGAAGCCATTGAAGTGTCCACTAACGCAGCTCCCCCCAGCCACCAAAAGCGTTGATGTTGGCGGACTACGTCTCCTCGATCCCGGCGTGAGACCGATCTACAGAACCTGAGGCGCTCGGGCTCACTGAGCGCGACATCGGGTCCGTAGAGGAATCGTTCGGCAGCTCGCTTCGAGATTAAACATTGTCACGAGCATTTTAGAAAACTTCATGTACCGCAATGTGATTTAATTTAAAAAAAAAGGCACCAGCCTTCGTTTGATTCCGAATATTAATGTTTCATCTACTCAGGATTGCAGCTGTTAAAGGTTACATTATCAAAAGCCTCCTTGATATCGATAAAAATCTCCACCGCATTATCATTTCTGTCAAGTGCACATTCAATTCTCCTAAGTTTTGCAACATTGTCTCGCAGAGTTTTTTTCCTTACAAGTATGTTGCATCTCAAAAAACAAATGCATACGAAGAGCAACGAGTTTATGCGTTCATGCTTTTCAGACTAATAGTTCTTAAGTTCCTGACAAGAGGGTCTTTTTTACCTATCTTCGGAATGAAGTTTATTTGCACCTAAAGCTAAAAACAGGTACATATGTACAGTTACGGTCAACATAATAGTAATGAAAGCTAAAACAAATTTATAAGGTTTTTTTGTTTTGTTTAGGCTGCTTTTTATGGTGCGTATTGTAAAAAAACAGTGCTATATGTTGTGGAAATTTATCAAACGTGTAGCTATTATAAATAAAATTTGTAAATTTCGTCCGGCAAAATAATAGTAGTGCGGGTGGTGCGGCCGATAAAAAAAAATTAAATTTTCTTATTTTTTAGCTTCGAAAAGTTCTGAAAAGGTAAGTATAACCACAGAATAAATAGTATACAGAAGTTGCATCTCATACAAAGCAAATTTTGTTCTAGGGTTCCAATATTGGCACCCTATTGAACAGAGAGTACAAGCATGAGAACATGCAAGAGAGTATACAAAAAATTGAGAAGCTGGTGCGAGCGAAAGAGAGTAGCATGTGCGTTTTCGGTGGTTTTGTTTTTACGAGAGCAAAGCAGCTTACGATGTGTATGCAAGTGTGTGTGCGTGTGTATGCATTGATAGCTTCTTCTATCGTAAGCTTGCATGGTGTTGTATTGCTTCTCTTGTTTTCGATTGTGTGGATTGGATTCGAAATCACTTGGGAATTGTACTTTCATGCGAATGGTTGTGTTTTCCTGCGCTTATATATCGACTCCATTTTTACTTTGTATTTTGATATTTAACTCTATTTTTGATTTTGAATTGTTGCTTTTATAATTGTTGACAACTTTGCATACGATTTGGATTATTCGATTTTGAATAGGAAAAATGGATTCTGTACCGGCTGTTGGTAAAATTTTCCAAAAGTCCGGCATTCGATGCTGCATAAAAACATGCGGTAAATCTAGGCGATATGGTGAAAAGATAAGAATGTTTAAGTTTCCTCCCTATGACTCAGCTATGGGTCAAATTTGGCGAGAAAAATGTAATATTCCAACAAAAGATTACACAAAAAAATTGTTGATTTGCGCCAATCACTTCTCAAGTTCTGACATTGGTAAAAAAAAGTTGAAATTCGGAGCTGTTCCGGTATTTAACTTAGAAGTTATTGAGGAAGATTACAAGTCGTTGGAGCTTGATTGTCCAGCTAAAAAGAGCCGAACAAGTGACTCCGTAGATGGATGTTGTAATGACTGTGAAAAATATCTGAAATCAGCTAATTTTTACAGAAAAAAATATTACGACATGGTAGCAAAATATAAAAATCTCCAAAGTCGCAAACAAATAGCAACAAAATCAAGCGTATTTCAAACCATCGACTCTTTTCAAATAAGCAAGGAGTCAAAAACATTTTGCAAACTTCTTCTTAGTCCGAGACCTAAAGAATATAAGCAAGATGTAAAAGATTTGGTTCAAAACATTTATTATGTCTCACAGTCAACGTACCAATTTTTGAAGAATAAATTGCATCTAAATTTGCCACATATCTCTACTGTTTATCGATGGGCCCCTGTAAATTCCCTACAACCAGGTTTTAAAAATAACGGTTTAGAGTTAATAAAAAAGAAGTGCTTAGATTTGAACCAGTACGAAAAGAATAATATGATTCTGCTGATGGATGAAATGGCGATTAGAAGGGAATTGCGATACAATTCCAAATTAGATTTAGTGGATGGATTTGAGGAAAATGGGGTTGAAAGAACGAACCAGATTGGTAAACAATTGTGCGTTTTTATGATTAAATCAATGTTTTCCAACTGGGCGCTTACATTTAATTACTTTGTTTCAAAAAATTGACTTTCTGCCGATTTACTAAAAAAGATAATATTACGAACTTTAGCAATTTTGAACAGTTTTGGCATCATAGTTAAAGTTGTAATTTGTGACCAAGGGTCCTCTAACAGGAAGTGTTTCTTGGAATTGGGAGCTACTTTAGAAAAACCCTATTTTATGTATAATGGTAGTAAAACTTTCTGTGTATATGATTTTCCACATCTAATCAAATCATTAAGAAATGGTTGGCTTCAATGTGACCTTACAACACCAAATGGAGTTGCTAGTTTTAAAGTAGTTAAGGAACTATGGGAAATGGAGTGCAAATCTAATACAAAAATGTGTCTTAAACTTACAAGCCAGCACATATTTCCGAACTCTTTCGAAAAAATGAAAGTAAAACTAGCCACCCAAATTTTTAGTAGGACTGTATATTAGCAATTAAAACTGTTATTGAGACAGTAGGCTTTAAAAGTTGCTCAAAAGAAGTTTGTTTATCTACGGCATGCTGCAGTTCAACTTAACAGTCCATCACACGAATATATAAAATTCTTCCTTGAATACCTCAATGAAATCTCATTTGTTGACAAAAAGAAAAAAGTATTTTTTTTAGATGGAATGAAATTTACCTTAAACGCTGTATTACAATTAGTAGACGAGCTATTTCAAAAAAAAATCCCAAATATTTTTTTTAATGACAAGAGCATTAAACCAAGATAAGCTCGAAAATATGTTCTCGGTTCTAAGACAAAGGGGTGGAAATAATATTAACCCCTCAGTTGCTGATATAAACACTTTATTAGCACGCTTAATGTCTGCAAATATAGTGCAGTTGAGTTCTTATAGTAACTGTGAAGAGCTGAGTGATACCACATTTGAAACGCTTTCAAATATTTTGTCAAATATGGACTTAGCTGATACAAATAATGAAGAACTCAGTCGAAACGAAAACTCTGAAATAGATATTAACATAGAAATCATTGATGATTTCGTATTAAATGATGACTTTCAGAATTGTTCGGAATTTAGTATCGATTTGGCGTCTTTAAGATACTTCATAGGTTATATCGTCTACAAAATGATACCGAAAATTAACTGCGATATTTGTGTTTCTATATTGAGAAAAGAAGACGAAGTATTAACAGTTCCTAGTGAACTTTTCATATTTCATAAAAATTACAATTCTCTTAAAGATTTTGGTAACCTCGTTGCTGCTTCACAAATTTTCTTGGAAATTAGCAAGAAACATATTACAGTGTTTAGCAATATTTTTGACACACAACCACAAACTGTTGGTATAAAAAACTTGATAAAATCCAAATGCAAAAATGGCACACCGCAATGGTTTTCCACATGTTCTGATCATAAGGAAATAATATTGGACTTCATGATCTTAGTACTCTTGAGGAAGCATTGCTCGTGGGCTTCAGAGAAAAAATTTTTTACTAAAGCCCACAAACTTAAAATCCTGTCGCACTAAAGTTTTTGGGTTATTCTTCCCTACATATATCAGATTGAAATTTGCACAAAAATCCCAAATAATGGAATAACGTTAATTGGTGTTACCCGGCCCTTTTAGTTTACATCGAAAAAGTACGCGTACGAATACCAAGCGCAACTTTCAACTGAAGAAAACTAAATATAGAAATCTAAAACTTGAAACAAAATTTTGTCAACACCACGTGCATTCACGACGTTGGATAGCAACACAATACACACACACATAAACATTTTAAGATTGCTCTCTCGTTGATTCTCTCTGATCGTGGCTGCTCTCTGGTTGTTACTCTCTGATCATGCTTGCTCTCTCGTTGCTTGATCTTCCCTTCAGTTGTTCCGCCCGCACCATAAAGTGAAAAATCATCGCAGGCCGAGATGCGACTTCTGTATACTATTTATTCTGTGGTATAACGTTCTTTTATGAATTTTTCAAAACATGTTTGAAAAATTTCTTTAGATTTTCGTCAGCAATGGGTAGAGGTAAGCAAGCATTGCACACTTGAAAAGCGCGACCTTATTAAAATGTTAATTTCAGAGGGTAAAACTTACTCTAAAATTTAAAATCTAATTAGCTGCTCACCAACAACAATTAGGAATGCTATCCTGTACTCACCCAAGCCCGAAGCACGTGGACGTAAACCGGTAATATCTCCGAAATTAATAGAAAGACATTCACAGATCAATCCCACAGTCCGCGACAAAAAAAAAAGTCTGACCAAAAGAATTCAATTCACGAAGGAACACTTAAACTGGCCAGCAGAGAAATGGAGAAATATTTTGTGGTCAGACGAATCTAAAATCGTCTAAAATCTAAAATATTGATTTACGACCCCCTCAACCTTTTCATTGGATGCGAAGCGTTTTCCAGAAATAAATTTCTTGAATTTTGGAAATAGATGGAAGTCTGGAGGTGCCAAATAAAGAAAACAAATAGGATAACCGAGTAAATCGTACCCCAAATCCTGCAGTTTTCCCATCGCACACGCACCCTTATGTATAGCGGCGTTATACCGGTGAAAGATGATTTTTTTCTTCTCGAGCCAAGCGAATTTTCGCATTCAGCTGGTCAAAAACGTTGGATTATTATTCGCTTGTAATTGTTCTGCCTTTTGCAAGGTAATCAATCAATAGAATACTTAAGATGTCTACTGCAAAAAATTTGTGTAAACAAACTACTTTTGAAAACAAGTTGAAACTTGTCACACGAACTAATGAGTACATGCAGATGGGAAAAATAATTGGCTGATTATAACGCTATCTCTGTTTCAGGCTGACGCTATTCATCTTACCTACGCACGTAAAATTCCGACTGCATAATTTTAGCAGTTGTTGTTAAGTCTTTGTTGTTCAGTACAATTGCAGTATCATCTGCATAGGCGAAACCCACACTCTTCTGTAGAACTGCAAGCATATCGTTAGAATATGGTAGAAAGTTTGAACCTGGAGGGACGCTGTATGTTATTCGTTCTTTTTCGCTTTAGGTATTTGCAATTTTAACTGCAATTCTAATGTTTCTCCTTGAATTCCAATGATTTCTAATTATTTATCTAATAATTATTTTATGTGAGAGAGTATCAAACGCTGCCTTGAAATTACCAAAATATGACTATTTTTATTCAGATTTATGTTAAATAGATTGGAATTGATGTTTTTTTAACAACTTTGACCCGATGGATATATTCTTTTAGCTTTACACCAATAATTTCTACAACTATGCATTTTCTTTTAGGCGCATGTTATCTATTCCCGGTGACTTATTTGTTGCGAGATTAGTCAATGACTTTAGTATTGCCTCACTTGTTATATTTCCAAAAAATATTGATTGTATAGCATGTATGAATGGTATTTCTTGATTTCCGTAATAAAATTTGTTGACTAGTGTTTAAACATTATTTTAATTGCCGAAATGTTTACTGACTATATCGTCTAAGCCGGATGTATTTTTACCCGGTATTGTGTTTGTCGATTTCCATGTGCATTTTGAATTTTTTCTAAATGTTTAGAGCTTGTTTAGGATTGTGCTCTCTGAATTTGCTTTTTAAAGATATTTCGGTAATATTTGTACTCAGCCTTATGTCTCATACAAGATGTAATGTTCTTCCACCGTTTATTAAATTGAGTGTGGATTTCATAATTGGCCATAAGCTTATACTATTTCTCTTCTTGGCTTTTGGGTGTAAGGTTGATTTTTCTTGTAATACGAGGGTGGTCCGATAAGTACTTAGCCTACAAAAGAAAAACAAACATTTTGGAGAAATGGCGATTTATTTTTCGATATAGTCTCCTTTTAGCTCAATACACTTGACCCAGCGATGCTCCAACTTTTTTAACCCGTCTGAAAAATTCGTTTTCTCGAGGTCTGCAAAGTAGGCATCCGTGGCGGCGATGACCTCCTCATTCGACTGAAATTTTTGCCCGGCGAGTGACTTTTTCAAGTTTGGAAACAAAAAGAAGTCGCACGCGGCCAAATCTGGAGAATACGGTGGATTCGACCAATTTGGCCGTGGCGAGGGCGGAGGTGTGAGCCGGTGCGTTATCATGGTGGAAGAGCCCTTTTTTCTTCGCCAAGTGGGGCCGTTTTTTCTTCAATTCGGCGTCGAATCGGCCCTGTGACCGTTTTGCCCTTCTCCAGGTAGTCGATGTGGATCACACCTTGTGAATCCCAGAAAACGGTGGCCATCACCTTTCCGGCCGATGGGACAGTCTTTGCCTTCTTTGGAGCACGTTCGCCGGGTGAAGTCTACTGTTTCGACTGTTCCTTGGTCTCTGGTGTGTACCAGTGGATCCATGTTTCGTCGACTGTCACGAAACGACGCAGAAACTCCTTCGGATTGCGCTTAAACAGCGTCAAACACTGCTCTGAAGTGGTCTCATGGTTGCGCTTGTTGTCCGGAGTGAGCAAACGCGGCACTCATCGCGTCGACAGTTTTCCCATGCCCAAAATTTCATGCAGGATATGACCCATGCAATCTTTTGAAATGCCTACTGTCTCAGCTATCTCGCGCACCTTCAATCGGCGGTCTGCCAATATGAGATCGTGGATTTTTGTCACGTTATCCTCCGTGGTAACCGTTTTCGGGGCACCTGGACGTGGCTCATCAAAAACCAACATGCGACCACGTTGAAACTCGTTAAACCAATTTTTGATGGTCACCATCGAAGGAGAAGTCACCGTACACAGCATCCAAACGCTCTTTGATTTCGCTACGCGATTTCCCTTCCAAAAACAAGAATCGAATCACCGACCGATATTGCTCTTTTTCCATTTTTCTAAAATCCTCGCGTTTCCACACGCGGTCAAAACAAAACTACGAGTCGATTCGGCTGGCGCCATCTGGCGGTGAGGCTAAGTACTTATCGGACCACCCTCGTAAAAAAGTTGATGCAAATGCAAGGTGTATTTCTTAATAAAATTTATAAATAGTCCACGACTGACTAGAGGCCTTTTGGGTGATCCAAACGAAGTCAAACTAACTAAGAGTAGTGTTTTAGCCGGCGAACTTTCTTAAAGACAAAGGATTTTTTTAGGAATTATCTTTTTGATTTGCCGATCAGTTCATACTATAGTTTTTCATCGACATCTTTTGGATGGATTTTATAATTTCAGTTGCCGTCAATGATAACATCTTGTATTTTTCTACATTTTCGCAGCCCTGCCTTAAATATTTTACGAGTATTTCTGCATTTTATAATCTTATTTTTCAGGATTCATTCGACAATATGAAAAATTCTGAATGTTTTCGCGCAACACTTAATCATTTTATATATTATAAAATACATATGTATATAAAACATACATATGTAATGTATAGAGGTAAATTCTCAAACGTAAAAAATTTAATTTTATACAAACATAGATATACGATATATACATATGTATATAGATATAATATTATATTGCGTAACCTTACTTACCTTAGAATTGATTTTCTTTGGTCGGCCAATATCTCTCCCACCAAGGTCAATATCTGAGAAATATTCTTCAGGGCTTATATTTGTATACGTCATTGGAACACACGAGCTAGTGCTGGCTGTTTCTTCATGCGTATTTGCCTTCAAAAATTAAAGTATTAATTTGAGTTATAATTGTGCTAGACAATTAGAAAATAATTTTACCGTATTGCTAACCCCAGAAAAATCATCGCCAAAAATAGATTCATCTTCGGCAAAGCCTAGAAAATTATGAAGCGGGGTTCGTGAAGTTTTACTCTACAAATAATAAATAAATATTTTATAAATTTTTTTACACACAGCTATATGTTCATAAATTACTTTATAGTACATACATATGTATACTCGTAAGTGTTATATTATATGTATAGTAACTGATAAAATAATAGGAGAATTTTTAAGCGGACATGACACCTTCAAATTTTCAAAAAATTTAATTTTTTTTATGATTATTTCTTGTTTAAAATATATTGAAAAATACGTTTTTAATAATATAAACCTTAAATTTTGCTTCAAAATTTTCTAGCGAGCGTTTTAGGCACAACGCCTTATGCCAAAGCTTTATTTTTTCTGATTTTCGTACTTTTTATTTGACGCGTCTTTCATATACAAACACATGCTCCATATAATTCTATATGTCGGAGTAGCCTTTTCTTGGTCGGCTTAACCCTTAACAACCCACAAGTGTCACGCGGACATTATTTTACACGTAATCCTCCTGCTTTAGATACTGAAGTGCAAGATATTTTGAAGCCAATGTACGAAGAGTTGGCTTCCGACGAGTTACTTAAGCGTTGTTTAGGTAATAACACGCAAACAATAATCAAAGCTACAATGCTTGCGCCTGGAACATGGCCCCGAAACACACATTTGCCGGAAAAAATATGGTTCGACTCACTGCTGGCTACGTGTGTTTTCAACGAAGGTTTTATGTCCTTTTTGAAAATGATGCAAGATTGTGGCATCACCATCGGCCAACATTCACTGCAGCACGCGAAAGTTTGTGACGCTTCACGAATTAAGCAGGCGAATCGACGGAGCACTGAGGCTTCAAAAGAAGCTAGAACTGCATGGAAAGAAGAAAAATCACGGGCAGAGGAAGAGTATGAGCAGGAGGAAGGAATTCTGTATGGTGCAGGCATTGCCGACTGATTAAGGTAACATTTTATTGAAAAATAAGAAAATACTTTCGTTTTTCTCGAAACCACGTTTTGCAAGTTTGCGGGCGTGATAAAGTAAAAACTACTACTACTAAACTAATATGTTGTTTTAAACTTGTTAATGCTGGGAATGAACTAGGGACAGAAAGATTGGTAATTTTGGCATCAAAAATTAGCCATTTTCGAAAAAAAAACGCCACCATTTTATTTTTTGACCATTTTTTTTTTCTAGTTCATTCCCTGGTGGTTTCGATGCTGATTAAAACTAGGTTTTTTTTTGTAGATGTTCCAGTGAGCCGCAATCACGCCCGCAATAATTTTTTTGTATAACTTTTTTCCCTCAAAATATATTTGTAATTTTTCAAAATGATTTTTTTTTTGTGTTATTCAATTTATACGCATTTGAATACTTAAAAGCTTTTTTTTTGCAGGTGTCATGTCCACTTAAAAGGTTTCATTTTACTCGTATTACTCTCTAAATAACGTTTTCCAATTAAATTTGCGAAAGTGTTAAAAAAACGGGCATAGAATGGGAGAACAATAAAACCGGTAATTAAAAATTGTAGTAAATTATAGAAAATAAAAGAAATATAACATATTTAATATTTTCCATCCATTATCGATTATTTTTAATGGTTTCACGAAGCCTTCTCGGAAAATACCAAACCAACGTACAACAGGTACACCGAATACCTGGCGTACCAAGCTGCTTCTATTTCTTCCACAGTGCCTCTCCATTTTTTAATTTTTCAACCCCAACGGACTTTCTTAAGATGCCCCATATATTTTCCAAAGGATTAAGATCGGGCTATTCCATCTTTTGCCATTCGATCCCACCAAAAATATCTTTGTTCCATCGGACCAAAGAATGTTTCATCATTTATTTTCATTTTCTGCACCTATACAATTTAGATGTTCTTTTGCGAATTCTAAACGGTTCAACCGGTGCTTTTTAGTAAGAAGAGGAACTATTCTGCGACTTCTTCCAAGATGTTGTTCTTTAAGTCTTCTTCGTACCGTCCGGTAGCAGACTAGCAATTCCAATTCAATTTTGATGTCGGCAGTTGACTTAAAAAGATCTTTCTTCAATAGGCGTTTTATTTAGGCAACTTTTCACCTTTCAGATATGTTTTTCGTAGTCGACATATTGTAATGTCGGACTTCCTATGGGCCTGGCCAAATTTCGATGCGATTTTCCTTCCTGTGTAAGTTTTGGGATCAAATCCTTTTTGATTGTGATTTGCGGCTTAATACACAAATATCAATTCTTTTTGTAATTTCAGTCGCACACTTAAAAAATAAAACAAAAAACACGACACAATCAAAAACAAAAATAAACGGTTTTATTGTTTTATTAACAATTTTGTAGATATGGTATGTTCTTCATATGTTCAAAAACGAAAAATATGTGGACAGACGCCACAGTGGGTCGATTTCAATAAGAAAATTTAAATTGTTTGTGCTTTTAGTTGCTGGTCTTATAGTTTTGTCCGCCACTGTATAGGTATGTTGCAGCTCCTTTCAAGTCAAAGCTTATACGACAACAATTTTCTCGCTTACAAACGTTTCAAGTATTTTATTAAATTAATTTGTTAAGATACATTCAAATTTAGTTGTCTCCAAATGAAAAAATTCTATTTAAATATATACATCTGTAAGCTAGACTTTACTATTTACTCGATTTGGCCTGTAATCGAGCTTGCTTACAGTTCGATTCTGTTTATGTTTCGAGTCTGCTTAATACCGGTATATGTAAACATGTATGTTTTTTCACGGAATATGGCGGAAGATTTATTGTCCAAAGATAGAAAAAAAGAAGGATACATATGTAGATCGGTATTTCCATTTTGCATAAAATTAGTTTTCTAATTGAGAACGAAAAAATTTTAGTGTAAAATAATTTTTCCGATCTTTAAAAACATGGCTTAAAAGCGCGATTCTCCGTCACTTCTTTTGTTTATCGCTTCTCTTTACTTAACATAAGAGAGCATTCGTTTTTGTTCAAAGCAAGTATAACACAGCATTATAAAAGAATAGATTATAATTAAAGGTATCTAAACTTAATTCGTAAAAGCCTACAATTTGGCCGTCCTGATATGGTCATCAGCCCAAGGCATTACGGAGTCTGCGGCGGAAAAAGTTCTGGCCCTTCATGGTTACTAATGTTGACTAGGTCATATCGATCTTTACCAATGATTCCTACGACTTCATAGGGGTCCAAATATTTAAGTCACAGAGCAAATTATATTCGCCCTTTGGCAACTCAATCATTTGAATGATATGCTTTGACGCTATTCCTTGTGATTTGATATTTGGCATAGTTTCTTGTGTTCGTTTTCAACTGATTGAATCTGCTTTCCCTCCGATAACTAGGTTAAAATGCGATCAATTTCAGCAGCTCATGTCGGCATTCCAACTAGCAGTTTGAAGAGACTTCTCCTTGCATTTCGGGTCCTTTGCAGTTGTGGTACGTGTTTGAACCAGTTTCGATGAAGATCTTGAACTTGATCGTTGCTTCCAGTTGGTTATGGTAACAAGCATCATTGCAAAAAAGGAATGAGATGTAAACTGATTATATACGCTGGAGGTAACTAAAGACCACGGTATTTAAGTTGCATCCAATTATTTCAATAATAACTTCTTGTGTGCCTGTCGTTTTCAGCGGGTAAATTCAAACAAATTTTGTAAAGACATCCACTGCAACAAATATAAATAGATGTAACTTTTCAATATTGATTATACAGATTCTAAAGGGTCCACACGATATGTGTGAAGCCAATTATCGGGTTTTAAAATTGAATTAAGAAAGCCTTATTTGCCTAACTTCTTTTCAGCTAAAATTAACCCTTCTCCAACCGGTTTGAAATATAATAAACGTTTCGTGTTATCTAAATATTATTTGGTATAATCCTCTTCTGCATTGCTCCTGAAAGTACTCAATATTCGTGGCTTTCTTTATATGTGCACAAAACAAAAAATAAGCAGGGCAACATCTTTGTAATTATTTTCCTACGCCAGAATATCCGTTAAAACGCTACATTCTCTGTCTTCCCATTGTCGTCACGATAGTCAGAATTTAATGACGAGTAGGGCATTGGAATTCATAGATGATCATAGCCCATCGGACGATCTCATTGTTAAATGCTTGACATTCTATAAAGGTGGCAAATTGATCACCAAAGGGAGTGCTGTAAATACGTAACTACTTGAACCACCGCTAAAAACTTCAACTCATAAATGCAGTATCATTATTTAACCACATCCGTCCTTAAACTGTATTAGAAAACTTGATGTCATTTTCGATGGTTTGGCCAATATTGCAATAAAATGCTCTCCTGTTGTATTTATATTATCCGAGTGCAGTTCTGTCTCGTATCTACGGCTGAAATCCGAAGTACAAGTGATGGTTCGTTACACTTTATATCCATGAGAGTTTCAAAAGTCTCCTTTGTCCCGGAACATGTTCGAATTTTACTCCTTGTTATATTATTTTATTAAGTGACATTGCTTGGATTTGTTTGGGATTATGCTAAGATAGAACATTTTGGACTATGGTGTATCCCCTGAAGATCTCCTTTTACGTCTGGAGTAAAGAACTTTTTTGTTATTAGATGGCAATACAGCTCACGAAGAGCCAGAGCCAAGTTTCTCTCATTCATTTATGTTTGTACGATTTGTTTTTCACACCAGTGAACATTTTAATGCCGATTCCGGATGGCGAGAGCAGAGAAGCTTTTTCAAGGCAAGTGTACTACGGGGGGTTTTGCCAGTACCCCGCGGAAGAGAAAAGCAGCGAAATAAACATTCGATGGTGTTGGTGTTACCGGCATCCGAACTCGCTCATCGCATATCAGAGGCCGACACACTACCCACTGCGCCACGGCACTCGCCAATGTTGCTTAGTTAACACAAAATTTGACATATTCAACACAGTGAAAAACAATTTTTTTTTTCATGAAACTTAATGCTGTTGACAGATGCCTCACTCTCTGATACCACCGAGATCAGCTGTCGCTATGGAATATTTATAACCGCAGAAGCTATCTTTTGACAACCGACCCAGTATACTAAAAGTTATCAAAACTTAATAAGAAAAAAAACCTTCATACCTTCATAGAGTAAGCTAAATAGTTCTCGGCCTGACAATAAAGGATTACGATTTTAAGTCTAAAAAAAAAATTATTTTTCTACATAATCTCCCTTCACTTCAACACTGTTAGTTCATCATTTCTCCAAAATCAATATTCATTCCCGGAAGTGAAAGTCTTGGCCACGAAAATATTCGTATGATATTCATCTCGGCATCATTGGACGCGGAGCGTTTCACAGCAAAAAAATTCTTCAAGTTTGGGATCAGCAGTAGAATAGGGGGAAAGGCCTAGCAAATCACACCCCTAATGTCGCAGTTTTACTGTCACACTTGCGTATAGGCGCGTTGTAATGGTGAAATATGATTTTTTTTTAAGCCAGGCTTCTTCTTGCGAATTTTGATATCCAGCAGGTCAATAAATTGGAGTTATATTCGCATGTAATTGTTCTGCCTTTTGTGAGGTAATTAATTAACAGGATCACCTTTGTATCTCTTCGAGCTTTCCGGCGGCTGCCATCGACTTCGGTTTTTTGGCGGTAAACCATGGGATATCACCAACTGCTTGGACTTCTAATTGGTTTCTGGCGGTAGTGTCTGGCCCACGTATCATCCATGGCCCAAAGATTGCGAAACTCGAAAATCAGCAAATGCGACACTCAATTTGCGTAGAGCGCTAGCATCCCTAATTCTTTGTGCTAGATGTTTCGCACCCTTTCTTCCGATATTCCCATGGCCCCAGGTATCTCACTCACTTTCATAGGCCTATCGTCCAACAAGATATCATGCATTTTTTCAATGGTTTCCAGTATGGTTGCATCTTTTTGCCATCCTTTACGTGTCTCATCAGGTGCGACCAGGTTTAAATTTCCACTTTTAACGGTTTATATCGAAGGAGCAGTCTCGCAACAAACTTTTGTCCGCTTCGGATAAATTTTCTTAGGGGTTAATCCATCCAAAACGAAGAACTTTATGAACGTGCGATATTCAAATTTATCCATTTTAACAAAAAACACGCATGACCCAGGCACCCAGGCAAGTAATATAATTTTCTAGTGATTGAAACCCTTTCTGTGTCAAGCCGAGAACTTTTCACCTTACCTACCTGTTTATTTACATTGATTTGATCTTATTCATCATATTCAAGTTGATACTATTTAAATCATAAAGTATATATAGATGAATATATAAAACTCTACCTTGATTTGCTCGTCATTTAAATGATCCATACGAGTTTGCGTTACAAACTCTACGTTACTTGCAGCATATACTTTACATAAATATCCATTGACATTTTCAGCTTTTTCGCTGCGCCAACCCCATATGCCCGACTTGTTTCTCTCAAAACTGATCTTTTCCATATCGATATTGTTGGTCATTACTGGTGTATTAAGGCGGGATTGAATTGTACTAAGAGCAGGCGGAATGCCAACTATATTTCCAATTTCGCTATTGAGTTGCTCTACTAAAACTTCATGTGTATCGTGGTCGATTTCTATCATTGTTGCAGTCTCTTCTGAAACATGTGAAAATATTTCGATTTTGTTTTAAGAATTTCGGAATGAATCTACTTACTTTGACCTTTAAATATATAGGAACGATTTCCCCTTTGCCATGTGGTATTATCGAATCCAAGAAGAGTAGTGTCGATACGAACATTTGCACCTCTTTTGTATACTTTGTAGGTATCACTTGGACAGAGTTTCGACATTAGTGGAACTACAAATATTAGTATATAAAAAATCTGCTTCAGATATTTTAGCATTACAAAAGGCTGATAAAGTTTTTAATACCAACGTGTAAACTATTTTGTTACGTAGATAAACCACGAATTAATTCGAATAATATAATCAAATAGTACTTACTCTTTTGGATTATCACAAACAAGTTTTTAAATTTAAAAATTGTAATAAAATTATATAAACGCCATTTCAACAATGTGTAAAAAATATTCTGGTTGAACAATCATGATTGATTCCAGGAGCTTATTTAGAGCTAAGAACTTTTCTCAAGTCGTAATCATTTCCACAGTTCTCCACTGTTGTAGGAGACAATCTAACAAATTTAGTAGAATTCTTAAAACTATTGTTGGAACCAAAATTAATTTCGGTTTTTTTTTGGTGTGAAAAAAAAAGTTTTTTTCAAGTTGGTTTTCAACTTCCAGTCATCAAAATACTGCTTAATTTTTTCGAAGTCACGCTGCTAGAGAATGACAATGACGTCGATCGTTGGATCTGATCTGTACGTGATTAAATCGTCCGCATACGCTATTGAATGATGAAGAGAAGATATCAAAACAACGAAGTAAGTGTTGAAAAGGATCGGCGAGTTCACCGACCTCTGTTGCAGTCCGTTGTTAATATAAAATATTTGGCTAGAAGTGACATTGGCAATTTTCACAATGAACTTTCTACCGGTTAACATATAAAAAATAATATATAGGAGTGGTTTACTTATACCCAGCCGATTGAGCTTGTAATAAAGATCTTCTAACCATAAAAGTGTCGAAAGCCTTTTCCAAGTCAATCAGACAAGCACCCGTGTATTGGTTCTTGCATTTATTTCATTGGAAATCCCATACGAGTTTCGACGCGGCATGAATAGTGTCATGCCCCCCTCTGAAATCGAATTGGTTATCCGGGATGATTTTATTGTACTCAACCCATTTAGACAGGGTTCTATGGACCACCTTCTTGAAAACCTTGCTAATACTTGGAAGAAGACTTGTCGACCGAAGATTTGATGGGTTAGAGGTGTCTCTACCCCTTATGGTTATTGGTTGCACCACCGCTGTCTTCCAAACCACTGGATAATATGCACTATTCAGTCCATTGTTATTCCGTCGACTCCCGCGGATTTTTTCCTCTTCAATGACTCGAAGATCATCTGAAGAACGAAATAAGCAGGGTGTTTGGCCCTTTAATGATGACGGCTTTATTTGCCATGAAATCATCATTGAAAGCCGAGGTTCTCGATCGAAATCATTTCTAAGGTAGGAGTGATGAAGCAGGGCTCTATTCTCCAGGTCGTGGTTCGGGCGAATACTATCATTCACTTTGTATACTTCCTGGAAGACAGCTCCTACTACTGCCACCTTCTCCTGAGGATCCTCGATCACGATCGATCCTAACTGTTCGTAGCAAGCGTTTATTGTCTGACGTACTCAGAAGCTTCAGATCCTGAATACCATTCTGTTTGCTTCTCCGAAATATTTTATTTATTTGCGGGAACATACTCGAGCTGCTGGAATTTACAGCACGAATTCTGTTGTTCCAATGCAAACTTACAGATATTTTGTAATTTTTCTTGAGTAACTGTTGGATATTTTTAATCAGTGACTTTAGTGTCCTGACGTCCGAGTTCTGTCTGTCGGTAAACCGCCTGTATAAGAGTTTGAGTTTTGTCAGGAGTCTATTTTTTTGTTGTGCAGCGCGTCGATTGTCGCCTTTTGGTATATGTTCTAGGTATCGTGGTATGCTTGACGTGGTATCGTACTGTCCGTTGTCTGCTTAATTTTATCATCTATTTGCTTGAGGTACCTGTCAATCTCGCTGTTTGACAGATTCTCCGAGTCGAGAATTCGAGGTAGTCGCTCTCGAACTCTTTGAGCTCTAAGAGCATTTCCTCGGGGTCAGTGATCCAGTGCATGCTTTTGAGGAGTATCGATCGCGGCCTTTCGGCCTTGGGGATAAAGGAGAAGAACTCCTTCGTGGTTTCCTTTAAAAGATACTTGACTCGTTTATACGGCTCCCGTGTGGTGCACTGGATACGTAGCGGTTGTCGCATATACCTTTAAGTGTAAAGTTACCAACACCAATGACATACTTACACAGGCTATGGGCTCGCGTAGGGCCTTGGTATGGTATGGTACCTTGTCCTTAGTAGGACGTTGTTGTCGCGGCTGTTGTTGTTGCTGCGGCTGGTGTTGTTGTTACTGGTGTTGTTGTTACTGGTGTTGTTGTTACTGGTGTTGTTGTTACTGGTGTTGTTGTTACTGGTGTTGTTGTTACTGTGTTTGTTGTTACTGGTGTTTCTGTTGCGACTGCTTCTGTTGCAACTGCTTCTGCTGCGGCTGCTGTTGTTGTGTTGATTATTGCGGCTGTAGTTGGGTGGCTGTAACATGCTCCCTCTTTTTCTTCCGCATTTCGGATAGCCTATGTACTACGGCTTTCAATTTTGCGCTTAGAGCACGCTCTTAAACTTTAAGTTCGTTCCGTTCCTCCTCCGCAACCGAACTTGAAAGGGCGCCAAAGAATTTATTCTATCCCGTGTAGCGAACTCCAGAGAGATGTGCTACGTCACTTTCCACAGGGAGAGATCGCTGGACCCTTTGATTTCGCCCCATCCCTCGCTTCGACTCGCAGTTTTTCTGTCGAAGTGGAGAGGGAGGGGCGTTTCAGTGGATTACTCCACTGAGTTATCTCTGTTTTTAAATGACATCGGTCATTGAAACGGTGGACAGAATTGCGAAGTCGGACAGATCAGCCGGCTCCGACACGGTTAGACGACGGGGCATCTTTGTTCACCGCACCGAGCGCTTATCAAAAAGCCGCACTTAAGTGCTTTCTTTTTACTATTATATGACGACTATTCGCCGACACACGATTATTTGTCCTCGCACGGTTGTTCGCACTAACACGATTATTCACGCACACACGACACCGCGGTTTATGATCAGCTACAGTGTTTTTTCTTAATTTTTTTTTTGTAAACTGAAAGTCCCAGAAATCAAATGTCAAGAGAAAAAAATCTTAACGGTAGTACAGAATACAAAGTCCACCATGCGTGAAAGCAAAATTTACCAAAATGAAATGAAAAACGTGCAGGTGGACTATTTGCTACAGTAGTTTTGTTTTATAAATCAGTTTCGACATTACTACTGAACGACGTATGTCGGATGGACTAATTTAATCCTGCTTCCGAGTTTGTTCAAACAGTTTGTTAAGGTGACTTGCAGGTATAATGCACTTGGGCCAGCGCTTCTTCCAAACGCACTTCTGATTGCGCTTTTTGGTATAGCCTTAAGCTCTTCCGGCAATGCGGTCTTTATCTCCTCAGTCGCGATAAATCTCCGTTCTTTCGTGGGTCTTTTCACTGTTGCGAAAAGAAAAACGGTGGCTGAAGCATGAATTTTTAGCATAAAAATTACACCCAATCAAAGATAACAATTAAAAAATCCGGAATTATTCTCCATATTGCTTTACGCTCACGGTGCATACATTTAAGATAATATTCTTTACTGGCCGTATGACCACCCGGCAAGAATTAATGATAAACTTTGCCATTGTAATCAAAGAAACCGTGACCAACACTTTCACTCTTGACGGAACTTGATGTGCCTTTTTTCAGCCTTGGCTCTTCTGGTCGCTTCCACTGGGATAGTTGGGCTTTGGTCTCGACGACTACCATATATCCATGATTCGTCACCAGTGATGACTTTTTTTTACCAAATCTGGATCATCAGTTAGGTCATGCATGCTCATGCGAGGCTTCTTTTGGTCAAAATTCGACTGATACACGTTTCATGCTCACAATTTCTGAAAACAAAGAATTCATGGCAGGAGCCGACCGATATCTCAAATGCAAACGGAAAGTTTAGATATCTAGAATGCGAAAAACCTCTATCACAATTTTATTAACAAGGTAGAATGATTTTAAGATATAGCAGTTGGATGCTATAAACAAGGTTCATGGGTCAACATTTGTTTTCAAGCATGTGTTTTCCAGGCAAAGTTTACCCAACAACCTCTGAATGCGGTTTTTCTTTTCAAACTCGTGACGAAGTCTCCCACAACAATTTAAACATTATAGCTTGGAAAATAAGGTATTGTTCTGTCGAAGTAGGCCGTAGAAATAATATTTACTGCATAATTTTTTGAAGGCTATAGGACTTACATATATCTCCCAAAGTAGATTTAATTTCAGAGTTTTTTTACTCTATATCACCCGGCCCATTTCATCACATATCTTGTAGTGCGAATTATTGAATTGGTTTTGAAATTAAAGTTTTAAAAAAGACAACCGCTCATCTTCAACTTTATTTCACCAACTGCATTTACCACATTTTACCTAAGTATATCTAAAATTCTTATCTATTGTATGAGTTTTTTTTTATTTCGCAAGCTAAGAACATTAATGTTTTTTCTGTTATATTGGTACACAGGTCCGCTAACATACGATGGTAAAGTGAAAAGTTCTCTGCCTGACATAGAGAAGGCGTTTTAATCAGCAAATAGACATCTTGTGTTTTTCGTTAAAATGGGTAAACTTGAATATTGTGCAGTCATAAAATTCTTCTTTTTGGATGAATTAACCCCTAAGGAAATTCATTCGAAGATGACAAAAGTTTTCGGGGACTCTGTTCTTCGATGTCAATCATTAAATCCGGGCAGTTGAATTTAAACGTAATCGTACATCCTTCGAAGATGACTCACGGTAAGGATGGCCAAAAACCGCACCCATCCGGGAACCATCGGACGAAAGGCGAGTGATGGTGAGTGAAATAGCCAAGGCTGTCAAGATATCAGAAGAAAGGGCACGAAACATCTTGCCAAAAAATTAGGAATTTGAGAGCTCTGCGCAAGATGTGTGCCATATTTGCTGAATGCCGATCAAAAGCACACGTGCAAACGATTTTCGCAGCAATGTTTGGACCGATTTAATAGGGATCCAACCAATTTCGTACGGCGATAAGACCTTGGATAAGACATGGGTCCACGACTACACGCCAGAAACGAAACACCATTAAAAGTAGTGGGTAGTTCAGCGTCAAAGAAAGTGAAATCGATCGCATCCGCTGGAAATGCCATAGCCAGCGTGTTCTGCAATGTGAAAGTATCCTGCTAATTACCTTTTAAAAGGCAGAACAAGTATAGGCGAATTTTACTCCAATCTTCTGAGAAAAGTGCAGGTTTTTGAGATATAATTTGTTCGGCCATCCGCCTATTCTCCTAATTTGGCACCTTCTGACTTCTATCTGTCTACAAAATTGAAGAAATTTGTTTCTGGGAAGCTCTTCATATCCAATGTATAAGCTGAGTGACCAAGTGTGTTGAAGTCAAAGGAGATTAGCAAAATAGAATTCATTTATTAACTGAATATTGCAAGCTGAGACTTTGTCCTCGTATTGGGATTGGACGTCATGAAAGCCATAACTGACGAATCTAAGAGTTCAGCTAACACCCCCTTTGCTGTAGTACTGAAAAGTTTGATCGTACAATTAAGTAGGCTACGAGAATTTGTAACCCTATTCACCAAAGAAACTTTCGCATTTAGAACAGCTTCCAAAAGGAGTAGTCAACACATAACATAAACAGACAGGCTCGTAGAAGAGTTATTGCATTTAAGGTGGTGTACAGTTAAAAAGATGCCTCAAGTATCTTGTTTTTTTTGGAAATTAGAGTATTTTCTTACATAAATATTTACATAGCCACAGCCAAACACGAAAGCCCTAAAATGTGCTAAATCAGTGACAAAATTTAATTTTTTTTTATCAGATTTGCCTTAATACGGATCAAGAACATACGAGGGTGGTCCGATAAGTACTTAGCCTATAAAAGAAAAACAAAAATTTTGGAGAAATGGCGATTTATTTTTCAATATAGTCTCCTTTTTGCTCGATACAATTGACCCAGCGATGCTCCAACTTTTTTAACCCATCTGGTAAATACGTTTTTCGAGGTCTGCAAAGTAGGCCTCCGAGGCGGCGATGATCTCCTCATTCGACTGAAATTTCTGCCCGGCGAGTGACTTTTTCAAGTTTGGAAACAAAAAGAAGTCGCACGGGGCCAAATCTGGCATCAGTACGTAGCCCAATTCGTCCAATTTGGCCGTGGCGAGAGCGGAGGTGTGAGCCGGTGCGTTATCACGGTGGAAGAGCACTTTTTTCTTCGCCTAGTGGGGCCGTTTTTTCTTCAATTCGGCGTCGAATCGGCCCAATAATTTGGCATAGTACAGCCCTGTGACCGTTTTGCCCTTCTCCAGGTAGTCGATGTGGATCACACCTTGTGAATCCCAGAAAACGGTGACCATCACCTTTCCGGCCGATGGGACAGTCTTCGCCTTCTTCGGAGCACGTTCGCCGGGTGAAGTCCACTGTTTTGACTGTTCCTTGGTCTCTGGTGTGTACCAGTGGATCCATGTCACGGCGGTCTGCCAATACGAGATCGTGGATTTTTGTCGCGTTATCCTCCGTGGTAGCCGTTTTCGGGGCACCTGGACGTGGCTCATCAAAAACCGCGTGCGACCACGTTGAAACTCGTTAAACCAATTTTTGATGGTCGCCATCGAAGAAGAATAGTCACCGTACACAGCATTCAAACGCTCTTTGATTTCGCTGCGCGATTTCCCTTCCAAAAACAAGAATCGAATCACCGACCGATATTGCTCTTTTTTCATTTTTCTAAAATCCGCGGACATCCCGCTTCCACGCGCGGTCAAAATAAAACTACCAGTCCGATCCGACTAGAATTTCGACAGTAGCCGTCTACTAGAATGTACTACACGTAATAGTAAGTTGCTCTTGCGATACTGGCGCCATCTGACGGTGAGGCTTATCGGACCACCCTCGTAGTTTGGAACCAAAACAAGTCAAAACCAATTTTACGAGAATAAGATAAAACAACAAAATTTTAACTCATAAAAGTCGTCATACATATAAGTTAGGAAGTTAGTTAAAGATTAAATAAAATTAATTTAATATTTTCTTGGACCGACTTTCGACGGCTCTTGGCATGGAAAGGAGTAGATTTTCGGTGACACTAGAGTAATTGAAACCCAGGCATTTGAAAGAGTCGCATTCATGGAATTTCAATCCGTAATTTCACAATTGCAGGAGCAGTAGTACACTTGCCATGAAAAGCTTCTCGGCTCTCGCCGTTCGAAACCGGCATTAAACTGTAGGTCCTGTTCACTTGTGCGAAAATCAAATCTCAAACAAGTGAATAAGAGAAGCTTGGCTCTTGTTCTTCATGATTTGTAACGCCATCTACTAATATATTGATTTCAATCTATATTACCTTCAATGAAATGTAGCCTTCCGACGCCAGACGCCAAGACCATCACATGCTTACCACCGTGTTTCATTGTAGGTGCCAGATTCTTCACCTTTATTTCCCTTGCCATCCGAATTCGTTAAATTTACTCTGGTAGTGAAAAGAGCTGTTTTCCAAAAATCATGATCCTCCGACATGTAGCGATCTGCGAACTCTTAGCGTTTTTGGCGGTTAAACTTTAAAATCTTCCCTAAGACCCCGTCGATCTCAAAACTAATTCGATGATTTGCGTTGACTTTATGGATACTTCGCGGTCATTTCGAATATCGCTGTCATTTAGTTTTTTTTCGGGTGACCAGAGCGGGGTTTATTCGATACGTTTCCTTTGTCATTATAATTTATTATTATAATCTGAGTTGTTGTAGGATTTTAACCGACGTCTCAAGATTAGGTATGTTTCTTAATTTCTACTCTACTCTGTATGCAAGAGGTATCCACCGCTTACAGCAAATGACACGTAATCGAGTATTAATGAAGAACAATTCACATTTACTGCAAAATTAGCCATACTTTGTTCCGTTGAATATGATATTCGTCTGGATCACAGCTCATTGTACACTTTTGTGACTTGAATTCTTGGAAAACTTCTTATTTTATTTAAAATCCGACGAAACCGATTGTTTTTTGTTCTGAATTGTTTCCAAACAATAATAGGTTAGTAGTAAGGAAATTAAATGTAAATCTTATTTATATGCATTGATGTAGTAGATATTCACGACTGACTGTACGTGTTTAGTTACACTGAATTTGTACTTTTATCGAAACCTGCTTTGCTTCGATGGTCTCTTTAATGGGCACAAGTTCTTACACCAAAAGCATTAAATGAGAGGACTCCACTCTATGAAAATGAAGACTAAGATACACTATAATACAATTTACCAGCTTCAGGAAACAATATAAAACAGATTTACAGGTGCAAATCATTTGATGAAATATATCTAGATTATGCTTAAAAGGAGTAAAATGCTAAAGAAGTGTTACAATCTATTACTACTACTACTAATTTACCCCATGATGTGAATTCCCATTTCATTTCAATGTAAAAATCGGGCGCATCCAATAAATGTTGCAACAATTCTGGCACATGGGTCACCCTTTCTATATGTCTTTGCAAATCACGTACTTCAATAACTGATGTAAGTATATCTTTATTGCCGCTACAAATTGCTTCTTGAACCACTGAAATAAGGATGCATATGTACAACAGGGACTAAATCCGTCAATAACATTTTACCTGACCACCCGTGGCATTCAAAGTTAGCATTACATTTGGCTGCCAACAAACGCTTAACGCACTCCAAAAACGAGAGCTTGACAGCCAACATCAATGGTGTACGACCCCTCGGATCAAGTTTTTCCTTATCAAACTGTTGAGATTTGAAACAATATTAAAAATGGTTTCTGAGGATATCAATTGACATACATGATTCAACGTGAGCGCGATTTGCAGTTCCTCAAAATTGTTGTTCCAGACAAGCCAATGTAAGGGGTATTCCTTTTTTATGTGTTCCAAGCTATTCATTTTGTAATCAATGATTAAAATTCCCAAAATATAAAAACCGCTCAAGAACTACGAGATAAATCGCATTCATATAGGATATTTATTTTTCTGTGACTAAATCACAAATTAACAAGTTGGCAAATTAACAAATTAAAAAACGGGAGATGGCCATCTGTCAAAACAAAGTTGTCGTAAACCACAGACCAACGAGACGTTTCACTCCATCCCCTCTTTCCGCCCGACAACCACTTGTTTACGCTTATTTTGAAATATGTTGATTTAAATGTTAAGCGCTGTGACGGTTAGGTTTGGGCTATTCAATTTTCGTTTCCGAAGGTTTTTTTTGTAGCAATTTTGGCTATCACTTGCGGCCTTACGACTTACGACGAACAGTGGCTCACAGTCGAAATTTCACATCCCTGACCAAATTCTTTTTGTCAAATAAATTCAAGAAAATTCGAAAATAAAATTAAATGAATAATGTACATTTATAAAAGTTTATTGTATTTTTTTTTAAAGCAGATAATTTACTTAATAAGCAAACAACATAACAATCAAATAAAATGGCAGAAATTTTGTTTTTTTTAGCATTTAGCTTTATTATCTTAACTCATTAAAAATACCTTATTGGCCAGTGCGGGCACACTAAAGCAGACGGCACATTCTTAAATCTATATATTTTGACTTAATTATTAACTTAATTAACCTTCCTACGGTCCTCGGGTCATTTTTGACCCATTTTGGGAAAGAAATATTTTTTTCTCTACGGCTACGTTTTTTAAGGACTTCATGTTTCTTGACTTTTCCTAAAGTATTGAACTGAATATAATTAACATAACATTTTATAAAAATATTTTGAACTTTGCGATGGAAAAACTTCTTTACGTCTACGGCCCTCGGGTCAAATTTGACCCAACGTATTGTAAAACTATTGCAAACGAACTACGTACGAATGAATCGTTTCTTATCTTGCCTTTCTCTTCCACCGGTAGTTCCTTTACATATTGTTCCTATTCTCAGAACAATGTTTGGATTCAAAGTAAGCCTACTATGAATCGAACGTTATTTACAGTTTTGGCTGTACGGTTGCAGTGTTGGACTTACTGCGCTTTTATAGTATTACGATAACCATTTAGTGATTAGCAGGTGCCTTTGTTTGAATTGGACTACATATTTATTTTGTAGTTATGAGTGATAGTGAAATTGAATTCTCTTTGACCGTATTTTCGGATGAAGAAGAATCGTGTTCTGAATCGGATGATCATGTTGAGGCAGCTGAATCATCGGACAGTGATTTTAGTGACATTGAAAATATCTTTGTGTCTGTTGAAACGATGGTGTCAAAAAATGGTAAAATAACTTATTCAAAAAAATGTGTTGGCAACGGTATTGGAAGAACTTTAAGGGAAAATATTATAAACTTGGTGCCAGGATTGACGCGTTATTCTTGCTCTAGAATCACAGAAGTTGAAATTTCCAGCTTTGAACTATTTTTTCCATCTCCTTTGATACGTACTATATTGACCTACACCAATATTGAAGGCAGAAGTGTATATGGTGAAGAATGGACTGATATTGACAATACCGAACTATTTGCATTCATTGGACTACTTTTATTGGCCGGCGATTTCGATCAAACAACGAAAGCTCTGAAAGCTTATGGAACTCTGAAAAAGGAAGACCACCAAAGCTTTACAATCCATCTGAAAATGTCATAGTAGATGAGCAGTTAGTAGCTTTCAGAGGAAGATGTCCTTTCCATCAGTACATGCCATCAAAGCCTGTGAAGTACGGAATCAAGTTTTGGGTACTCTGTGATTCTGCAACGAGCTATGCTTGGAAAATTCAACCTTATACTGGCAAGGTAATCGGAAGTACTCCAGAAAAAAATCAAGGTATGTGTGTAGTTCTTGATTTGATTGCAGGGCTAAAAGGACACAATCTCACAACCGATAACTTTTTCACGTCTCATCAATTGGCACAAAAATTATTGGAGAAACGGATTACACTAGTAGGAACAATATGAATTACCACAAGAATTAGTAAATATAAAAGGAAGACCAATATTTTCGTCTAATTTTGCATTTACCGAGGATATTGCTCTCGTGTCCTACATACCGAAGAAAAATTAATCTGTAAATCTACTAAGTACCCTACATCATGACTCAATAATAAGCGATAACCCGAATAAAAAAACAGTGATAATCATGGATGAACAAATGTAAAGGAGGTGTAGACACATTGGACAAAGCAGTAAGCGGCTACACTTGCAAAAGAATGATAAAACGTTGGCCTCAAGAGGTGTTCACTAACATGGTCGATATTTCAGCTTATAACGCATTCGTTTTATTCAAATCCGCTCACCATACCTGGAAAGAAGGCTGCCTTGCAAAGCGCCGCTACTTTATGGAAAATCTTGTTATACAGCGTGTTACATAAAAAAGCGACAAACATTACCTCGAGCACATTTTTCACTTGAAATTACCAAAAAAATGCGAAGTGATTCTGAAACTGATGCACAGCCATCTTCATCGGCTCAATCGCAAAAGAATTTAGGAAAGAAAACAACAAAAAGAAATCGATGTCAATTATGCCAAAAAACAGATAATAAAACTGGATTAGTTTGCGACATTTGTAATAAGTATATACGAGTATGTAAACAGCATTCTAAAATTATAAATTTGTGTACAAATTGTAATACTTAATTGTTTTTTTCGTTTTGTTATTGAATAAAAAGTTTTATTAAAGTTTGAATAGTAAAAAAATATTTATCCGAAATATGAACTTGCAATAAATTTACTTTAATTTCGATTTAAATAACTTTGTTTTTCATTTTAAATATTTAAATTATTAAACTACAAAACCTCGCAGCAAAAAAATATCAAATATCTAAAATAAATTATGAAAATAGAATACTGGGTCAAATTTGACCCGAAGCCCATCCGCGTCAGTAAATTTGTGGACCGTAGGAAGGTTAAAATAAATGAATAATTAACGCTTAGAACGTTTTACAAAGAAAAACAAACAACATCGAATTGTGATTTATTAATTTTATAAAAATCTTTAATTTTATATAATGTTTAATTCCTAATACTGTAATTAATTAACTAGAAGGCCGCAGTCGCTTGTCGTACCGGTAAAACTTAAAAGTAGAGTTGATCTCAATTTACCGAAAACAAATAAAATGAAATGAACACAGTTTGGCGCTAAAATATTTTAATAAACTTTTGATACTACGTGTTGATTTGTCATGAGTCATATTGATGTTTTTCAAAATCTGTCCGATTTCAAATGTTTTTTACCAATCGGGCCTCAGGTGTCGAAATTTGAGACTAATGATTTAAATCTGTTCACACGTTTAGAAAAACACTCCTTGTAGACTTGTCAAGTGTAAGAACTAATATTAATTAACATAATTCGATTCGAGCAATGCTATATGCAGACTCATGAGTTTAATGTGATAGAAAATGGATTTTTTTATTAATTTAAGAGATTACTCATTATGTTCATTAGTTCGTAATTCCTGCCATCCGTTTCAGCCTGTTCAGTTCTTTGAGTTTAGATGGCAAGCCTTTCTTCTCACCGATTTTTCGAAGTCGTTCGAATGGAAAAGGGACGATCCAGAAACGATTGAAGAATCGGAACCTAGAAAACACTATATAAACCAAGTCTAATGAATGTTCAGCTTTAATAAGATCCATCACGCCAGAGTTGAAAGTTAAACTTGAGAACGATGAATGCTGATTGCGTAAGCTAATTGAAGAGGAAACTGTTTTTGTGTGTAACTTTTTCCATGATCTTTAAAGTACATATACGGTACTGGGAGGTATAGGCAGTATATTGTCTGGATATATTTGAGGACCGGAATAGTTGCGAAATTTCACCATGTCGATTTCTCTTTATTCGAGAGTAACTGCTAAATTTATTCTAGTGTAATGAATTTTGCAGTCGATAATATGGTTTTACTGTTAAAAAGGGCCGGAATAAACAATAATATATGTACAAAGCTTCAATATATTAAACTCGTGATTTCTTTGTGAAAACACGGATTATGTTTGCTTTTTTTTGGCTAAAAACATTCGAAAAGAAAGAATCTTCAAAAAAAGACAAAAAATAGCGCGTGCGAAAATTTTGGGCTTTCAATTTAAATTTTTTTCATCAATTAATTTTTTTAAATTAGGGCCGAGATCTAGATATTTTAAAATACTTTCCGAGGGTCCATAAATCATAAGGATCGGTTAAGAAATGGCTGAGAAACAATTTATCTTAGATCGCATTTGAAGTCATGGGGCTCCGCTTCGCTTCGCTCAATTAATTTACAGTAATCTTCACATTTTTAATATTGTGATACAAGTTTTATAATTTTTTGTTTTGAAATATATATTACTATTGAGTATCTAAGTAAGTTTAAGAAAAGAAATATTGTAGAAAAGTAAATAACATCACAAAATAGTTTAGGTCACCTCATGCGGTAGACACGATTCAATTGTTCGAAGTTGTTCCCTACATTGGAAAGTTATTTTTTGTCGTTTTTACAGCATTTAGAAATGGCAATGTAGTTCAATATGGTTTGAGTTTTTGGTCGATTAAGGCGTGTTTGTCATATTCAAAGTAAAGTGAAAAAAAAAATGGAAGAAACATCAGAGCAGAATTTGCTAGGTGTGTAAATTTTAAAACGATCCTGATTCAAGTGGACTGTCTGATAGTGAAGACGAATACGGGGTTCCGCAGTCCATTCCAAAACTTCCAGTTTCGGATAACAACTCAAAAATCAGAAAATTGTGAATTTATATGTAGAAGAAAAATTCACGAGCACGTAGAAGAACAGCAAGAAGTTGAGTCCCACATTAATGAGAAAGACGATGAAGTAGTAACTGCAGAGCTAGAAGGTAGTAAAAATTTGTTTGCTTATAATGATAGATTTTTCTACTCAAATATTGCTCTAAGGTCATTAACCGGTATTTTTATTGCGAAGGATAAAAGTGTATGGGACAAAACTCCAATACATGAACATCAGATAAGAGTTCACAATGTTTTACGTCAGCCGAATTGACATAGCATAGAAAAGTTGTCAGTAAGCGAAACGATTTAAAAATTCTTCACAGAAAACATGGTAGATATTATGGTTGGATATACAAATAAGAAAGCTTCGTCAACCTAAGCAAATTACAAAGCAGATCTTCCAAATTCGCAGCGACAACGAAAACCTTTCACGATACCGGAAATTTATTCATTTCTTGCTGTTTTAATTCTAATACTGACCATAATTTTGACATGAGGCATTCCAGCTTGCATTGTGCGACAATGGAACTTAAAAATGCACGACATTATGCGTTTTTTAGAAATTGACGACGATAAAAGTGGAAGAAATATGCAGATATAATTTGTTATCTTCAACTACATTTGTTATCGTGGAATTGTTGGGATAAACCATCTATCCACGAGCGTAATATTCAGCATATATATTGTAATTTATTATAAATATTAAAAATATTGAAATAATTAAAAAGAAAACGACGAAACAATTTCTTTCTAAGTTAAGAACTGGACAAGGCAATTATTGAAGAACGCTTGAGTGATACGCAGTAATATTGTACAACAAAAATTGCCATTGAAAGTATCATAGTCCGTGAAGTAGGAGCTATAACATAAAAAATCCTGGTCCATTAGTTGAACGAGACCGAACAGGAAGGAAAAAAATCACGAACTAACACTAATACTAACTAATTGACTGCGAAAAACACGCAAGAGTCGAAGCTGCCAATTTGTGATAAACATTCAACAAATATTTTAAAATGTATAAAACATAACAATAGCATTGTTTATAAAGAAATAACTGTTATCTATTTCTACAACAAAAAATAATTTCAATAATTATCCGGATACCCGGATATGTGAATGCGAATGCAGTGGTGGCATAAATTTAAACCAATTAAAAATAAAAAATAAAAAAAAAAAAAAAACATGATTCCGGAAGGTCAATTTCAATTATCACTAAATAAATAAATATATTTTTTTGAATTCATGGTTTTTTGGTTTTTTTATATTAACTAATTAAAACTTAGCCCAAAAACTGCACCACTACCCCTACCTAAATCTAAACCTTGCCTAATTTATGTAAGTGTTGAGACGATTTTGCCTTGTAGAGGCTGAACGATCAAACAATTAACGACGGAGCTTCCTCCAGCCACCAAAAGCGGACAATATGTGTCGGACAATATCTCTTCTATCGCGGCATGATACCGATTTTCTGAACCTAAAGCGCTCCGGCTCAGAGAACGCGACATCGTGTTCATAAAGAAGTCGTCGTTCTATGGTGGCTATGGTCGTTAGTGGCAACGCAATTCTCAAACATCTTATATACTTTCTGAGAGACAGTCGCCACCTTCTCCTGTGGATTCTCGAACAGGAAGAAGTCGTCATCAAAGACGGCGCTCTCCAATTCAATACTGTCTGTTAGTAAAAGGCGTTCATTGTCTGACGTTCCCGGTAGCTTCAGATTTTGATTGTTTCTCCAAAATATTTTATTTATTTGCGGGAACATTCTCGTTAGGACTTACAATACGAATTCTGTTGTTCTAATATAAACACACAATTCTGTAATTTTCTGTTATAAGATGTAGCTTCAACGTCCTGACCTCCGAGTTTGGCAGTTTACTGACAGAACTACCTGGGTAAAAGTCTTTTTTTTTATAGGGTTCGTGCAGGTTCAAAAGTGTACGCTCTTATGGTGTTTGTTACACAACCTGGACGGGTTGCAGACTGAATTTGTCGCGTTGGTTGTAGTTCACAGTAACTCTTTCATTTCCATATCATTAAGATCTTAAATTGGAAGTGTATATACAGAGTATGAATTTTGAAGTGATCTTTTGCTGCGAGCGTTATGTCTTCGTCAGCATATTTTGATCATCTCTCGTTCACAACTGATGTTGTTGCACAATTTTCCGTATATGAATTGTTCTTGGCTATGGACAGACTTGAACTACAGTTTGAGTCTTGAAAGAAGTCAACTTTTCTGTCTGTTCATTCGCGTATTATCGTTCTATCCACTGTCTTTTTGATTACTTCGTCCATGCCCTTAAGGTCAATCTTGTTATTTGACAGGTTCTTATTTGACGGTGGGAAGGTGGGGGTCAAAGCGAACGCTGTCGTCAGGGATTTGGTAAAACGTGGCTAACGCACCCTGCAATAATCGTAGGGTTGCAATAAGACATGCTCTCCCACCTTAGCGAATTCGTCTGGCACTGTGATTAAGACACTAACTCCGCAATGGCTACCATCGTATGTGAAAGTCTGGAGACATTTCTGTCCATTCACAATGCCGCGAGAGGGCGAGGTGAGAACGACGCGAGAAACGCTATCATGTGGTCTCACTATAATATCGTTCAATAAATTCACAATGCAGCGGAGCGCGTTGGCGATTTTATTGACAGCGAATGTCAATTTCGTTTTAAAGACTTGTGAGTTGTGTTGTAATTAATCAAAAATTACGAAAAACAATTTGAAGAGAATTGCATTATTAACAGTTGTGGGTGTTTTAGTTTATAAATAATTAAGAGAAACAAAGAAAGTTAGCAGAAGAAAGTGGTGGGTTAGACCAAGTTACCAATTGAGAATTCGGTTTGGTCAGTATGAAACAACATTCCAACGAATTAAAAACATGGACTGCGAAATTTTTATTAAGGTGGTCAGAATGAGTCCTCAAACATTTGTATGCTTTTATCGTTGATTCGTTTGCGATTACAGAAGACTTCAGTACGGAAATCAATATCCCCGGAAAGTCGCCTGTTTATAGTATGACTATAATTTGTATTTTTCAGGTACCTCGCACATAGTCTGTTCAATGACGCTGTTCTGGACTGTTCCGGATAGAAAAGTACACCTTTTGCAGTGACAAAAATGTCTGTCGGAAAGTGTTCTGCTTGGTGTTCAGTGACGGTGTTTCGGACACTTCAGAACACGATTTTCTGCACCTATTCTGGAGTCAGAACAGATTCGTGAAAAGTGTCAAAAGCAGCTGTCATTGAAAAACACTGAAGCTCTCGCTCAAACACACATATCATCACTGAAAAATGTGGTTGACGAGTCACTAATCACACTAATTTCACTATTAGTGCCCACCACAACTCTTCCAAAGCATTTTTATGTGAATTCACTTTTGTTTATTATTTAATTCTAACACATGTTTATTACAATATGACATATAAGATGTTTTCCGCTTTTTGACAACTAACATACGGCTGTTTTTTTTCTGTTCTAACTTGATCTGACAGTTTTCACGAATCTGTGCTGTCCTGTTCTGATCTGATCTTTTCGTCATTGAACACAGCTACATTGTGGTTCCTGACAAGTTCATGCTTTAAGTTTCAAAGTGGGTTTGAGCACTTTCGGGAATACAGTATATGAAACTTGTAAAATTCTGTGGGATGAACCTAACGCAGTATATGTACTCTTGCAGTCTTTTCTGAAAAAAAAATATTTTAAAAAAGATATCGACAAAAATCCTAAATATGAACATATGTGTACTTACCATCAGCTCCCACACTTTCAAATCTTTTCTTTCATTAAATAATATTTGTAATATAACATAAAAGGTTTCTCCTTAATCAATTCTAACAGTTGCTCAATTTGGATATCACTTAATTTATTCATTTTACACATTCCGCAAAATAGCGATTGCACTATATAAAATTCAAATTTTTGATTTTTTTGAAATCACAGCGTTGCAAGGCGACGAGTCATGCGCTATTGTGTTTTGTTTCATACATTAGCTTTGTTTGGAAATTATTTGACAACTCGCGCGAGACTCGCCCACGCTCTCGCAGCGCTGTCTCGCGTCATTGTGAATCGGGCATCAGTCAAGAGTTAATCAGCATAAGATCCAGACAGGAGCCGCTCCTAGGATACGACTGGCTATCTGTTGCAAATAACTTAACTCCGCACTTTATGTTGTGCATAGCCCACCAATGGCTTAGTAGGCCCCCCCTAGTGTACGTTATTTCTCGAATCACTATGTTTTTCACCCAAATCTTCAGCCAGAATATAAAAGCCCACCCAGTGTTTTTTTTCGAGTGTTCGATTCTAAACAAATTGAAAAATAATATAAGACAGACTACCCCGCAGCTTCACTGAGACAGTTCGAAGTGTTATACGCAAGACTACATTAAATGTGAGAAGCACTTCACTGTATTCTCAGTTGGTAGAGTTGTCAAATGCAATGCGTTTCCTTTTTTAGCTCAGAAGCAGCAGGGCTACGAGTTGGTTTTTTTTTTTGGTTGAAGCAGGCTCAAAACGCATTTTACGAGTACAGAATAAACTGGCCGAGATTTTAAAGTAAGTGCTGATCGCTGATGCACTGATCGCTGATGTCACCTTACATTTACATTTAATTATTTTAATCAGTAAAGCGCCGAACACAATGCGGTCGCTGTCGCATGTCAAAAATTGAATGTACGTAAATCCCATAACGTAAACACAATGATGTCGCGGTCGTAAGGTGTGTCGCGAGAGTTGGCTAACTTTTAACTCGGTCGGACGACATTGTAATAGCTGTAGGGAAAAAAAACAATTCAAAGGAAATTTTCAAATCGGACGGTTGACGATCAATTGTAAGTATCTGGACAAATGTGTTATTTTGTGAAATTTGCAATATTTTAGGGATATTTATTTTTAATTAAAACAGGCAAAAAGGAAGAACAAATAATTGAAGCGGTGAAATAGAGGGAAATTTTGTGGAACCTTTGCCATAATTTTTTTGTTTTTAACAATTTAATGCCAAGTAGAACATTTGCACAAAACTTGTAATAAAAAGAACTTTCTTTCATTTACGAGTATCCAGATTACTTTTATTATTATTTGCAATTTTCAAACAAATACACAAATTCAATTCAATCAGCTGTTTAAAATTACAATTTGAATTAAAACAGCTGTTTAAAATCTGACATAACAAAGCGACCTCATTGTGGACGAAATTTTTGGCAGATTGCCGACTGCGACAGCGACCGCGACAGAAGGTGCGACAGCGACATCAGTGTGTTCCAGCAGTAATGCGCTATGTCGCTACTATGGAACTTAACTTTGTCTCATCAACAAGCAAAATGGAAAATAAACGGAGAATTGCCAAAGCGCTCGCCTTACGAATGAAGAAATTGAGAAAAAAGGGCTAGGTCTCAAATAAGGCTGCATGTGAAGCCAGATGAAAATTGAAAGAGGAAATTGAAAGTTAGTCGTGGATCGTGAGGCTGCATGTGATAGCTGACAAATATACCTCATCCATGAAGACGTGTGAGCTTATTTGATTTCGACGCAGTGAGTTTATATGTCATGTGCTCGGGGAATTATAGCAATGTGCGTAATTGTTGTAATACCAAGTCTGGAAACGTGCTTGCTACGGCTTTAAGGGATACGTCAGCGGCCATTTTAAGTTGGATGTCTCATTTTGGTCCGGAGCAGGTTTAAAGCAACCTCGATATGTTCAAGCAGTGTTCAATGCCCTGCTTTGACTTAAAAACGCCTATTAAAATAATTTCAGTAATTGAAAAATGATAATGTGAATCTGTCTTTAAAATGTAATTTTCCATAGTATAATAATTGCAGTCTCCATGAGTCTCGCCATATCACTACACCAGATTCAAATTGCTGATGGAGACACTCCGGGTAAGTTTTTTTTAATGTATTTGTCTATAAGTACGTTTTTTATATATGCATGTATGAATATCTGTTCGTAATTCAATACGGGAGGCGAGCGCTATCACACAGAGCCTCTTGAGGCCTGGCTCATGTGTTCGTTTGTGTGTAATTGCGGACTTAGTTGCGCTAATGCTTACTAGATGGAGCACTTAAAGAAGCGCTGAATGATACAATATTAATAGCTATTAGCTAACATATATTTTAGTACGAAAAAAATTAGAAACGTGAGTGTCTGGTTTTATGTGGAAAAAAGGCTTTTGGCCGAGAGAATTTTAGGAAGTGATACAAGTTAACATTAAAAGGGGTACCGATTCTGGAATAATTTTAATTATACATATTTATATAGTAGAGAGGTACGAATCCGAATCCACGGGTGATGCACAAATTATTTTTATGCTGCTTCCAATATCGAAACCATTCTCTATTCGATTCTTGTAAACCAAACGGACATTTTGCTTTTATTGTCCACTGTTGAACTATTTGTCAATTAAAGGAAAAATACATTTGTGGACGATTATATACGTAATCAGTTTGGAACTATATCCGAGGATTGTTTCCATACATGTTATGATTTGTTCATTGTTATGCAGTTTATGGTGTTGGTGGCGTTTAGTAGATAAATAATGTGTTTCCAGATTACTTAAATGCAAATATGTTTCCAGGCAATGTAAAGCTGGTACTACATGTAAATAGTATATCCGATAATTATTTTGCAAAAAAGGAAAACAATTTGCACAACGAAATGGATGCTGAACTGAAGGAGCAAAAGGAACAAAAAGTTGCTGAGGAGTATCTATCTAGTTTAGCTGATTTAAATGTTAATAGTAAGCCGCTGATTAACATGCTCACAATATTGGCAGAGGAAAACATCGAACATGCATCTGTGATTGTAAAAGTTGTGGAGCAACACATCTCTAAGGTTAGTGTTTTCTAAACATTACTCACACTGTAAACAATATAATTGATTGAATATTAGAACTTAATTAGCGTAATAGAATAGTTTAAGATCATTGTACACATATGTATATTGCGAAAATATTAAAGAGTGTCCAATTATTGAAAAAACCCGCAATACTGGTTAATGGCTTTTCTTTGACACCGATTACCTTAACATTTTTTGTTGCAGTAATAGTTAATACTTAATTAAACCGAATTTTTTTATCCCACGGTTTTTTTGGATTGTTTTGTTTTGAAATAAAATCACAAAGCTCCTATAAAGTATAGCTGTGTACTTAATAATAAAAGCAATTTCTCAATAAGTGAAAAAAAAAATTGCATGTGACTATCGATTTTTTTATGGAATTGAAACTTAATATTAAGCACAAACAGCAGCCATGTAAACCAAACATTCAGTTATAGAAATATACCCAACTTATTTCATTAAATATAACAATTAAAAAAAATAAAGAAAACATCTAGTTATTTTTAAGTCCAAAGTCCTAACGAGTGAAAGCTATTTTCCGCTAATTTTTCTCTTGGCACAAGTTTTCCTTTTGTTTCAGGGTAGGGGACCCATGAACTGAATAGCTTCAATACATACAGCTAAATGCACATGATTAACAACATCAGGGTTTAACATGCGTTTTCAGCTAAAGTAATGTGATTTTTGTGATGTCTATATTTGCATTGTTCTGATGAAATAGCATTCCGCCCTTTCAACATTCCCCCCGCAACACACGTCTCCCTACGAATGCTCATCGATATACTTTGAAGCCCACTTTCGGACGTACTGTCAAATACAGAGAATCCTTCTTTAACCGAAGCACACGAATCTGGAATTCCCTGCCAAATGCGCTCTTCCCCTTCTCAGTATAATATGCGAACATTTAAGACAAATGTCCATCGGCATCTCCTCTATCCCTCTTCTGTTTTACCTTTTGCCTGCACTGTCACCGATATAATAAGGTTATTAAACCTTGAGATTATTATTAAAAAAAGGTGTACTAATTCATACATACATACATATGTACATATATACAAATTGCAGACATACATATATCCGACTAAGGATGTGTCGCACCAACATCACACACAACCAACTAATTACCAAAGAAGCCACCCTGTGCAACGTGTGCCACGACAACAAAACACTTCCCATCAACCATTTGTTCTCATGCAACCAAATCAACCTTTTAATCAACAGAAACTCTAACAAAACGTTCGGACAACTCTTAACCAATATTCCCAAAAA
Source organism: Merodon equestris (assembly GCA_958301585.1). Classification (NCBI taxonomy): domain Eukaryota; kingdom Metazoa; phylum Arthropoda; class Insecta; order Diptera; family Syrphidae; genus Merodon; species Merodon equestris. Next base: position 74,723,655 of record OY284416.1, on the reverse strand, counting down.
AAAAAAAAACATAGACGATGTCTACAGACTAACACTAGCCGATAAATTAGATACGAGGGTGGTCCGATAAGTACTTAGTCTACAAAAAAAAAAAAAAAATTTTTGGAGAAATGGCGATTTATTTTTCAATATAGTCTTCTTTTAGCTCGATACACTTGATCCAGTGATGCTCTAACTTCTTAAACCCGTTTGAAAAATACGTTTTCTCGAGGTCTGCAAAGTAGGCCTCCGTGGCGGCGATGATCTCCTCATTCGACTGAAATTTCTGCCCGGCGAGTGACTTTCTCAAGTTTGGAAGAAGTCGCACGGGGCCAGATCTGGAGAATACGGTGGATGGGCCAGCAGTTCGTAGCCCAATTCGACCAATTTGGCCGAGGCGAGGGCGGAGGTGTGAGCCGGTGCGTTATCATGGTGGAAGAGCACTTTTTCTTCGCCAAGTGCTCTTCTCAAGGTAGTCGAGGTGGATTACATCTTGTGAATCCCAGAAAATGGTGGCCATCAGCTTTCCGGCCGATGGGACAGTCTTCGCCTTCTTCGGAGCACGTTCGCCGGGTGAAGTCCACTGTTTCGACTGTTCCTTGGTCTCTGGTGTGTACCAGTGGATCCATGTTTCGTCGACTGTCACGGAGCGACGCAGAAACTCCTTCGGTTTCCGCTTAAACAGCCTCAAAGCCTGCTCTCAAGTGGTCTCACGGTTGCGCTTGTTGTCCGGAGTGAGCAAACGCGGCACCCATCGCGCCGACAGCTATCTCTTGCCCAAAATTTCATACAGGATATGACCGATCTTTTGAAATGCCTACTGTCTCAGCTATCTCGCGCACCTTCAATCGGCGGCCTGCCAATACGAGATCGTGGATTTTTGTCACGTTATCCTCCGTGATAGCCGTGTTCGGGACACCTGGACATGGCTCATCAAAAACCGACGTGCGACCACGTTGAAACTCGTTAAACCAATTTTTGATGGTCGTCATCGAAGGAGAGGAGTCACCGTACACAGCATCCAAACGCTCTTTTATTTCGCTACGCGATTTCCCTTCCAAAAACAAGAGTCGAATCACCGACCGATATTGCTCTTTTTCCATTTTTCTAAAATCTACCGCTTCCACACGCGGTCAAAACAAAATACTGGCGCCATCTGGCGGTGAGGCTAAGTACTTGTCGGACCACCCTCATATCTAATATAATTTTACGACCAGTCGAAAACCCTAGCAGCTAGCGCTATTTGTAATCCAATATTGATTTTAAAATTTATTTATGTTAACAAATTTGTAATATAGGGTCCGCCAAATAACTTTTTTTTTTTTTGGAAATGCTATAAAAAAAAACTACTGAATATTTTCTCAAATTTCTTTTTTTATTTGAAAGTACAATCCTTCCGGTTAATAATGGAAAATAATTTCATTCAAATGGCTGCTTCGGCTGGCCATGCAGTAGCCTACACGATCGGTCCAATTTTTAAGCACATTATCGATTGTGTGCAGCTGTATTTCACCAATGGTTTCATGAATATTGTCCTTTAAAGCGTCAATTGTCTCTGGCTTGTCGGCGTAACACTTATCTTTGATGGCACCCCACAAATAAAAGTCCAACGGTGTCAAATCGCAGCTCCGAGGTGGCCAAACGACATCAGCTCTGCGGCTGATAATGCGATCTTCAAAAACAGGGCGCAAAACATCGAGTGTAGCTTCGGCTGTGTGGCACGTAGCGCCTTCCTGTTGAAACCAAATGTTGCCAATATCCTCCTCTTCAATTTTTGTGAACAAAAATTCGTTCAACATGGCCCGATAACGATCGCCATTGACTGTAACGGCCACTCCTTGCTCATTTTCGAAGAAAAATGGCCCAATTATGCCTCTCGACCAAAATCCGCACCAAACAGTGGCTCGTTTTGGGTGCACCGGCTTTTCAATGTATGCGTGCGGGTTTTCTGTGCCCCAAATGCGACAATTTTGCTTGTTTACATACCCGCCAAGATCAAAATGAGCTTCATCTGAAAAGATGATTTTTTTCGCAAAATCGGCATCTTCTGTAAGTCGATCGCAGGCCCACTTAGCGAAGCGTTGTTCAAGCGTATACACAACCATATTCATTCAGCGGAAGGATAAAACTAATTATCTGTCAAATCAGACATGAGCTAAGTGTTACCATTCACGAAATAAGCACTACTTGAAAAAAAAACGTTAGATGGCGGACCCTTTAATAATAATTTAGAAAAGTCATGAATTGGCATGAAGTCACTTAAGCCAAATGAATGAAAGTGGCAAAAATTGGTAGGGCACAGTCAGAGTTCAAGTCATTAGCTTAGACGAGGAAAGTTAGTAAGAGGTCGCACATATAATTACAATAGAAACTTAGCTTTTCTGTTGTGTTTTTTAAAAGGATTTTAGTTTCAAATTTTGCTGCCAGTTTTCGGCAACTTGTGGAACTTCCTTTTTGTATTCCTTTACTAGATAAAGTTATAAAAGTGTATACACAGAAATTCAATGTGTATATCCATTTACGAGAGGTGATCCAAAAAATCATTTTTTAATTGCTATAAGTTACTTTAACCACTAGGTTATCGTAAAAAACTGTCAAAAATATACACGGCGACTTGATAACAACATAGGGGGACTCTGCCCCTTCATATTCCATAGTAGCACGCTGTGCAGAACATCCATTGAAGAAAACATCGCGAAGGACGCCATTCCGCGTCCCTCACTGAATATATCGTGCAAAAATGTTGTGTTTGCAGATCGAAGAGCGACCATCAGGGATATAGCTGAGGTCACAGGGATCTCATATGACAGCCTACAAATAATCCTTGCAAACGAATTACATATGAAAAAGGTCTCCACTGGGTACCGAGAATGTTAACCGACGAGCAAAAGAAGAAAACGAGTATAGGATGAATTACAGAAGTTCCAAGCAGATCAGGAAATGGTTTTGCTGTTTCGTGACCATCGACGAGACCTGGATCAATTATTTTGATCCTGGAACCAAACAGTAGTCGATTAGAAGTCGCCGAAGAAATCCAAAGTGCCAAGTTCGGCGAGAACGGTTGTGGCATCCGTTTTTTGGGACGCTGAAGTAATAATTGGGAATGTTAAATATGGTGGAATATTTGGAAAGGGATCCATATTCCGGAATCTTACGAGTTGTTTCACCCACCTTATTCGTCAGATCAGTTCCCAGCTGCTTCTACCACTTTCCTTGGCTCAAGGAATACATCCGAGGCAAGAAATTTGAAGACGATAGCTTACTTAGAGAAATAATTTTTTCCCGATGAAATCCGGGGTTTAAAATAAAAGATAAATTAAATATATAGACTATATAAAAAAATAAATCATTTTTTTTAAACTATAATCACTGCGTTTTATTTTCATTATCATTACTTTTGGATCACCCCTCATATGTGTCAAGCTTGGGAATCAACACTGCAGATCACAGCACTGCTAATTAAAACAGTGGTAGGGGAATACAACACTCGACGCCTCCTATTCTACCGAAAAGATTCAGTTTACACCGAATCGACAACCACTTTGTCCCGAATTAACCAAAGGCAAGGAGAGAAATATCTATTCCGCTAAAACATCCGAAGTACAACGAAACGAATACAACAGGAGCCAATCAGTTGGAACAATACGAGGAAATGATCGAAATGAACTTTAGGAAATACACCGAAATACAAATCTACAAAGGTGTAACAGAATTAGGCGACTTATGTATGTACATTTTTTAGACTAATCAGCCTTCCCTATCCTATTTTCAATGTATAATAAAACGAAGAGAGGGGAAATCCCAAAAACGTTTATAGACTATAAAAAATAACATTCTTTTTGATGACCCGTTTAGCGATAACGTCATTGGAGGAGGAATGTATTAATACTTTTATTAATGTCGTTGGTTAGACACGATGTCAAAATTATATAACTTCTTATGCCAGAGCTAAACTCATATGTCATGCTTGGAAGTGAAAATTTAAAGGATCTTTACACAATAGCATTCCATACTCGTAACAATTGTAGGTCATCAAAACGATAAAAAAAGGATCAAACAAGCAAGCAAAGTCAGCAAAAATTTCAAGTTAATCGATAATCCTGATACATGTACCTACAAAACTGTAGTTAGGGGCATCATTATCATCAATTTTGTATTGAACAAAATTTATCGAAAAATAAATTCGATTTGCATCCACGCAGTAAAGAAACAACACTGCGAAAAAATTCCAAAGACGTGTGAGCATAAAAAAATACGTCAAACGCAAAAAAAAAAAAACGATTCCCATGTTTTGTTTTGTTTCTTTTCATTGTAATTGAACAGCATTCGTTATATACAGTAGTAAATTTTTCATTACATATTCGTTATTTAGAGATATTAATGGGCTTCAAATGGTGATTCGTTTTACTGTACGTTCAGTGCATTTTATAATAAAATAAAGTAATTTATAGATATCACCAATCGTTGACCTATTTCCTTAGCAACAAGAACATTAAAATGAACATACAACTGCGACTTAAAACATAAACGGAGAAAACCAACGGCGAAAGAGATGCATTTTCTAGAACTAGACAAACATTTCAAATTGTTTTTCTAACGTATCATCGACACAGTCTACCAAGAAAAAACACCTGGCATACTTTTCTTTCTAAAAAACCGAGGACCAAAGAAAGGGAGGTACCAAAATAGGGACAAAAGAAAAGGCCAAAGATACGACAATCGCAATACCATGCATATCAGGCATCGACCATGTTTTTGATCTACATACCAGTATTTCTGTGACCCATGAACCAAACTAATGCGCCAAACGTATTAGCTTACACATGACCGTGCAAATAAAAGGACAACTGTAGATACCTCGTTTTGTCATAAAATGTAATGGTGTTTTTTACGTTTTATTACAATATGTATATGTAAAATGTATGATTTTTAGTGCCAAGTTTTTTCAAACGATTGCGTATAATTTATGTGACCGACAAACTCTATTCCAATAACATCTCCACGACGATAAATTAGATTTGAGTGATGGATTTGGAGAGGAAATTGTCGATGATGATTCATTGTTTGGTTCCGAACACTAAACCAGTGTTTTTGAGATACATGTCGCCATGGCAGGTCTTCGAGACACATGAGAAAAGTGGTACACTTAAAAGCCGACAAGAATGCCAGGCAAAATTGTTTTGATTATTACTACTCGAATATAAAAAGTCATAACAAACAAAAATTTATTGTTTAGATAACATCATCGCATCTGGTTCAATTGGTGCCGTTGCAAAATTGGCGATTCTCAGGATCTTCTTTTAAACCAGGAACTTATAGAGGCAATATAAAATATAATAATATGTAAATAGAAGACATTAGAATTGAGATAACGCTTAACGAAAGACTAGAATAAATATATCACGGGCTTATTGATTGGACTGATCGCTGTATTATATTTTTCTGATCTTCGGAAACAGGCTACGGGATTCATTTTAAATGTCTCGATGACACAGAATCCAGAAATCCTAATCGATTTTATTTTAAATTCTACTAAATATTACAGACCACATCAGTTCCGGACAATAAATAAACAAGTGCTGGAATTTCTTAGGCGATGGAAAAAATTACCCGAGATCCATATAAACTACAATCACTGGAATAGACAGGAAAAACAAGAAAGAAGAAAAAGAGAAATCTACAATTCACATGTGCAGCCTCTGAAGATATTTTTTACTATGTAGGACCAAGCGGCAGCAAGCAGTCGAATTTTCCTAGAATGTGAAAAAATTATGTCTAAAGACACGACAAAAGATTATTTGAGATCACTTATCTCATATCTAGCAAAACCAGCGCTGACGGAATGATAATAAGCACCACCACTTAGGATGGAATTTTTAAGTTACCATCAAAAATATTTTGGAAAGAATGGTTTTCGTCCAGAGTCAAAAGTATAATAAAAGTATTTTTTTTTTAATTGGGGCTAGTGCTAAAAAAGTAGGTCTATTGTGCCTGCTACCCGATTAGACGAGCAGTTCCTCTACTTTCTTCATAAAACTGAGGATGCCCCTCGTAAGGTACGCTTCCTAAGATGGTTGCACACTCGCATAGTGCTCTGCAGTTACTTCGTCCACCAGACAGAGTTGACACTCGGTTTCAGACGAAAGATTAGTTTTGTTAAGATGATATCTCAGACTACAGTGTCCCGAATAGTAGCTGATCGGGTTTCTGATATCGACTCTATATTTGAGAATAATGATAGTGTTTGTTCGTTCAGGGGCGTATGAATCTCTTTGATTGTTGGAGTCCTTGAACGTTTTTTCAAAAGCGCAGGTGTTTAACTTACTTACTTAGATGGCGCAACAGTTCGGGGTGAACCAAAGCCTCAACCAACAAGCCTCTCCAGCCGGCACGATCTGTGGCCAGCTGCTTCCAGTGCCGTACGAATGACTTGGTTGGCGATTTCGTTGCCTTTAATGCCCTTGTGACCTGGCAACCACAAATGGGTGGGGCATCGTGGCATTCCTATACGGTGATGGCTTAAAGTTTGGATATAAAATAAAAAAACAGATGTAAAAAAAATTAAAGAATAAAAAAAACTAGATTTCAAAGTTTAACGCGCTTAATTTGCGATGTACATCGCGCTATTGGTATGCGAAATGAAACATATATTGATGTTTTGATGAATTATTTTGTTGTAATAAAGCTTGACATATCAAATAAAAAAGAGAGACGGGACTCTGGATTATAACATGGAGTAAACCGGTCGTGTTTTTTTAATTAACCACTTTAATGAGCCGTTTTAGTGGGAAAATTAATACATATACCGTCATGTCTTCTTCTTTTCCTTTTTCCGGCGTAGTTACGGTCAGAAGTGTACAACCATAACCTTCCCACTTAACTGCATTCCTACTGGTCTGCTTGTGGGGTCCGCCGGTTTGACCTCAGAAAGTAGCGTCAGGCTTCCCGGTTTGGGATTACTTCATCGCTGAGGCCAATCAAATGCTGGTGTTTTTGCATTTGTTTGCACCAATTGTTTTTCGGCCTGCCTTTTTTTCTTTTTTTTTTTGTGACACGGGCAAGCGAGAGGTATCGCTGCAGGGATATTCTTAACCCGTCCCTGCACGGAACAATACATATACCGTCATGTAATGACATTAAATAAATCTAAATATTTATTAACATAAAAACACAATCTTTTTCAAGTTGTTACCTATATATATAATACGCCAGTGAAGACGCTTCTCCTCCTAAACTAAAAGTCGCACAATCAAGTGCGATACACCGTTGGAAAGGTATTTGTCTGAAGTGGTGCACTATGTAATAAAATTTAGCAAAAACTTAATGCTGGAGTGATTTAAACCGGATTTAAGATTAAGCGCGTGATTTATTAATATATCATAATATTGAACTTGGCTCCCATTTCACATTAATGTTTTTGATTGAATTTCTGGTTTCTCCACCCCTCAACAACACAACATTTTTGTTGTTTCAACTTTGAGAATTCATTGATATGTGTGACATTATCGCATACTTCCATCTGTTTCGAGGGATTATACCATAGAAACTAAACTGTCATAAATTTCCCATTGACAAAGTGGCTTACTAGTATTTCATTAAAGCAAAACTTAAGTAATTCATAACAATAAAAAAAATAATTTAATCTTTGTAAATACATATTTAAAAAATAAATAAATTCATGGAACGGGGCCAGAAAAATAGAGACGGGTTGATCCATAATGTTTACATTTTTTTTACATATGTACATTTAAAATAAAAATACTTAATATTTAGTTGCCTGCCTCTTTTTTGTAATTACTGCCAACGCTGGTCTTCCTACCGTTTGCCTGTCATAATTTCCAAATAAATTATTTTTTGTTACTTCGGTCCATAGTACGTTTCGCCATTTCTTCAGGCCCATACCAACTCAGATGGACCTAAGCGAAATCTAGTCTGCATTTTCCAATCTTCATGAGCTGTAGTTTTCCTAGGCATGCCCAGTTTTTTTTTTTCTTAATTTAGGTGGTTTAAGGGCATTTTCGACAATTTTTTTTTGACCGATTTATCATCTGCTATTTCTCATAAGGATTTGCCTTCATTGTGTAATGCTAGGATAACCGCTTTTTCTTCCAATGTGTAGTGTCTTCCACGATCCATCTTTCTTCGCGTTTGCCATTTTTATTTAAATTGTTTACCCTATAGAAGCAAATTAAATATTAAATTACTAAACTATATTAAAAAAAATAATTTGTTATCAAAACTTACAAAAAATAAATTTTTAGAATTCCTGCTTAATTTTTCGTAAGAAAAACACTGCTGTCTCTATTTTATTGTCCAACTTATTTAACGACTTCTCCGTAATTTACGTGTCTTTACGGACAAAGTTAAACTAGAAATAACTACATTTAAATGCATTTTCTTTTTATATATTTGATTACATTTAACTAAAATTTGGTCTATTTTAATGTCCATGACAATAGATTAAGACTTTTACTATCCATTTTGGGATTCGAGGGTAGTTGATCCCAAAACAGGCATTAACTTTAAAAAAAAAGAACCGATGACTTTCACCCGCACCCTTCATTTCAATTTCAGAAAAAAATATACTTTTTTAATTGCGGTCTTAAATTCCTTTACGTAAAAGTATAACATTTCAGCAACATAATCCGCGGTCTTTAGCCCAAGATATTAAAAAGCCTTATTTTTATACAAATTTCTATTAAAACTGAAATTAATTTTTCATCTAAAATACGTATTGACTGTAGTTGTATTCTCAAGTAGTTGCCAATATTTATCAAAGTCCTAATATTTAAGAACAGAAGAGATATACATTTTTAAAATTGTCGGGCTGTATTAGACCCACAGTGATTTTCATAAACAATTCGTCCCAAAAGTAAGTATACACCTCCCAAAGTTAACTAATAATGTCCAAAACATTCAAGTACATCCAAGTAGATAACGGGTATCATTGAAAGGTATATGAAACAAGGAATCACACATCATTTCATTCCAATTATAAGCACAGTATAACCTCCCTAAATCGGCCACATGAACATTTTTGTGACCGGACGCTATTCAAGTTTATCTATTAAACGCTGCAAAATTCCTACTTGAGGGAACAAGTTGAAACTTGTAATACGAACTAATGACACGTGCACATATGCAGGAATATATATTTTTGCTGATTGCTTCTTAAAATCCTGATAGCAAGAATAGTACACAATTTCAAGGTGAAATAAATAATTATTAGCGTTGATCCTGGATATCGAACTGAAATTTTAAGACTATTACTGCTTAGTCTTTATCTATGGCATATAAATTCGTGGGTAAGATCGAATTTGATTTGACAATGTTGTTTTAATCTAATAACCTAATAACAGACATTCAATTTTTCTAATTTAAGCGATTTTATTTTAGTCGTATTTGGTTAATCAATCGCATATACTTTAGCCATTTCCGAAGCTTATCTGATTTTGAATTGTAAACAAAAAAAAATACATAACTACATTCGCAAGTTAACTAATATTTTTTTAAAATTTTCATGTTTACTTAGGTTCATCCCGATATAAAATTGCCAATACTTTACCTAATTGATTCTATTGTGAAAAACGTAAAAAGTACTTACATATCTCTCTTCAGTCAGTGTATTGTAAATATATTCTGCGGGGTTTTTGAACAGGTATGTCGAATGTTGCATTATGAATTAAAAATCTTTGTTTGACTCGTGACTCTTTTAAAGGTTAATGAAAAGGTTCGAGAACGCATGTACACCTTGCGTCAGACATGGAATGAAGTATTTGCAGCACAAAAGCTTTATACATTAGATGTGAAAGTAAATTGTATGGACAGGAATTGGCCAATCACAGCAAAGGTTACCAAGTCACCATCTATTCATGTCAATCCGAATTTTTTCAAAAAAGTAAGATCAATTAACATTAAGAATGTCATATATGAATGGTATGTATATATTTACAGAATGAGATGGAAGCAACACTCCGAGTCAAAACCCGCGAGCTTTTAGAATTAGAAAAACGCAAACTGGAATTAGAGTTGGAAGCTACTAAAAAGTTATTACAAGAGCAGGAAAAGCAGCTGACTAAACAAACGGAGAGTGTAAAAAATACTTCTGAAGCCCCACCGATCCGTCATACTCCTGTTATTACTTTACAAGGCACGGCGCAGACAGCTCGTGGTGGACCTATTTATCAGAATTACCCGAGTTCGACCTTACTAAGGCAATCACAAACAAACTCAGTAAATACAAACAATATTCAGGTAAGAATATTTTGGACTAATATTAAATCTAACCAGGTGAACAAGTATGAAATGCAGACTTTTTTTTCTAAAAGATAAAAACATGTTAAATTGGGAAGAACGATAACAAGTGCTTTATTCAACGTATGTTCCTTGTTGCTTGTTATACATTTTTCCCTTCGCGTGTGTGAATACCACGCCATTAAAAATCTTCCTCTTTTGTTGTGAACCATTCATCGAGCTATTTTCCCATCTTTGTACCAACGAAAGCTCAACAAAGTGGTCATCGTGAGGAGCCAAATCTGGTAAGCTGATTGTGGTAGAACTTCCCAGCCGATTACTTCCAGCGTGTCGCGAGCCGGTTTTGCCGTATGTGAGGGAGAATTGTCATTTTTGAATTGAATTTTTTTAAGCAGCGAACAGTTCAAATCGGTTTTCCAGGTTTTAACAGCCCGTAATAGACCACGCCTCACTGGTCTCACCCAACACAGAGCATCGTCTTTCCATCAAAGCGATTCCGTCTTGCGGTCATTTTGGATGATGCGCAAAATATCTATCTATGATCTACCTATGACTGCTCAAAATAAATCTACTTTTCATTCCCTGTAACTATATGATGTAAAAACAATTTCCTTTGGAACCAAGCGAGAAAAATTTTAATGTGTTACGCATCTACCACTCTTCAATATTTCCCATCTTTCGTAGCCTATTGAAAACAGCGTTTAACCAACGCCCAACAACTGTAATTGCTTGGCGAGTTCTTTTTTTGCGAATCATCTTGGCTCCTTCTCTCCTTGTCTGTAACGTCGAAGTCACCACATTTAAGTCGGCGAAACCATCGTTCACACGTATCTATTGTAGCTATGGAGCATGTTCACCTCACAGCAATTTTCTTCAAATGAAAATAAAAAATAAATGCTATTCGTGAATCTATTTGTTCGGTATAAGTTCCGACATATTAAACATAACACTATGCACACACTTCTCCTATTTATCACTCATGTGAGCTCGACACTTGTTGATGGCACAACAAATTGATGCAGTGTCAAATCTTCATAGCGCAATTTCTGCATTTCATACTTGTACAGCTGGTATAAATTGTATGTGAAAGGCAAACAAATTATGGGATTCTGAGTATAATTATTAAAATTAAGTTTTTGTCTAATACTGATACATATTAATACAAATTATTTTGGTAAATTTTTTCGTTGTTAAAAATTGAACAGAATTGAATGAACGAACAGATTAAGCAAAGTATAGTCCTGATTCTTATTCCTTCTCGAAAAAATGTTTCGTCTTTTGAGGCGATCCAACCTTCGAACCAATTTGCTACATCTGTCGGAACAACCAGTAAGAAAATCGGAAAGGTACGAAAAATACGGCGTGTGCGTTAGAACATCCCACTAGAGCGTTTCCAAATGCTCTTTAATAATAATAGCTTTTCCAAGTCTGTTCGTATTCCCGCTGTTTTTCTCGCAATGCATGGCTTAAACGAATCAGTTGTAGCCTATATCAATAACGTGCAATGGTTACATCAAGTTGAAGCAGATCATAGATACACAGCACGATTTTCGAACTTCGTGTTCATATTAGGTGTTTTTTTTTATTATGCCCACATGTTCTTACTGGATCTGGGATAATATAAAACAATACGGATAAACAAGTAGACATCTTGACATTTCGTCTTGTTCAGTCCTGTCAAAGATTTGACATTTGAAAACAAAATGAAGATGGAAGCAGCTGCTATTGAGGTAAATTGCGTTTATTTGTTGAATTTAAACAGTTAATGTTTGCATTATAGTGGTTATTTGAAAGTGGTGCTGCATGAGGAAGACATAGATTTCTCGGTCGATTTGCCTCTATTGCCACTTCACAATAAAAGCAGTTTTTGACATTTAAGTGTGAACATTTTTCTTTTCATACAAATTTAATACGATCGATTAAAATGATGATGACAATAATTTATATCGATATACACCAATTGGGGGTAATATGTATTTCCCGAATTTTAGAAATTTAAATTAATACAAATATTTTATAGTATTATAAGTACAATTACTTTATACGGAAGGTAAAACTGTTTAACCAAATTCGGGTCACAATTTTATATGTTCTTCAGGCAATAATGTTCGTAATTTGAATGCGAAACCAGTGGAGAAAAGTGTAAACTCATTTTCGGATCTTGAAAATTGATCCAGTTCAAGAGCTGGATCACGTATTGTAATTGTAATGCATGTAAATCATGATCCAGATCAGATCAGTGGGCGTAATAAAAAAAACACCTATTGAGGTGGTAGAATATCCATTTCCCATCTCGTCACCCTCCGATGTAAAAAAAGCCTTTCTTTGTTGCCTTTGAATCAGCTGTTCTTTTTGTCTTTGATCTTCATCGAGTACTTGTAATGCTTCCAATTCTTCCTCTTGAAGTTTTTTGGTTGTCCAGAGCGAGGCTTGTCTTCAACGCTGAAATCTCCATTTTTAAAACGTCGAAACCGTTCCCTAAATGATTTATCAGTTAGAGTATTGTCACCATAAACTTCCACAAATGCGATTTTATTCAAAGTAAAGCAAAGAATTAAAAGCTACCGCAATTATAGTGATAGATATGAAATTAAACTTAATGTTATTAACAGATATATAACGTCTCAGAAACCACCGAAATCAGCTGTCACCGAACCTGGACCGAACTCCCAATACTTAGCTCGCAAAATTCAAAAAGTCGCCTTATTCTTTGAACAAACCTCATAGATGCACTCATACTGCACAACTAAAATTTTCAAGAACTAAGGTCAAGATTCGCGATTCAATATGAATACTTCGCTCATCCACTTTACCTGACCTCCTGCCAAATATCTACCACTTTTTAAAACCTTTTTTTATCAAAATTCTTTTGACGTTGTTGGCTTATTGATATAAGCCTACGACTTAACGTAACTTCATAACAAGAAATCCAACGACGTGGTGGCCACTCAATCGGAAAATTCCCCTTTGCATTACAAGCTAAGTGCCATGTAGCACCATCATATCACTAACGTCAAGTCCCTCCAATTCTGACCAAAAATACTTTTCCAATCATGAAACGATAGCAAATTCCATTGACCGTAAAACGGCGATGATTTTTCGATGAAATGCCGGATTTTCTTGAAACTTTTGTAGGGCGCAATCGGCTTTAGTTCTTGAGTTAATTTGATCTTGTTAGTGTTGTAGTCCACCTCTGTGCAAAATTCACCACAATGTGGATTGAGAGATTAACAGCGTCGAACCAAGTGATTTGGCTCATTTTGAACTGCACTCAAGGTGCTTTGTCCCACTGTCATATGAACATTTAATGGTGAATCAGCGGCCTGTACCACGAAACAACAAGTATTGTACCAGAAATAATTTTTAGGTTATAACTAGACTTTCTGTACCTGAAAACAACAAAGTTGAACATGCAAGATAATAATTGTTAAAACTGTCTTTAACAATGGGAAAATTTGTGAATTTTCTACTTTTTTGTAACTCAGAACAACAATTGTTGTCATGTTTTAGAAAATAATTATTATGCTGTGTTATCTCAGAGAGGATCTTCATAAATTATTGGATAAATTTCTAGGAACAGACCTCCAATATTTGCACAAGAACTGTTTGAAATTAAGCAAGGCTAGCATATTAAAAGTTATTGTTACACTTGTCAATCGTAGTCACGGTCATAATTAATTGCTCCGCGTGCATATTTTAACAAAGACTGATACAGTAAAACCTGTCAAATTGGACCACCCTTGGGACCAAAGAAATTTGGTCCGATTAGGAGGTGGTTCGATTATGGAGGTCCCTTTTTAATTGGGCCGGTCCACTCATAAAGGTTTTTTTTTATGCATAACTTTCAGTTTGGAGTGTTTTTTAAGCTATGAAAGGGATTACCAACCAGTGCAGCGTATTGACCTAAATTTCCAGAAAATCTATTTGAATTTTATTTCCATTAAGTAATAAAAGACGGACCATTTTTTAAATTCATTTATTTTTTTTTTGCTTTTTATATTTTGTGTATATTTTTTTCTTAATTCGTTTTAGAAAAAAAATCAGTTATTTTTTTCTGAACCACAGATGTGTCCTTAAAAGTAGTTAACAGTTTTTGTGAACAGCTGTTCAAACATGCCCACACTTCATCCAAACCATTTTCACATGAAAAGTCCTTCAAAATGTTTAAATGTGAAAAAGCCTCTTTGTATGTAAGAGGTCTTGTAGGACAAGGAACGTCAGGTTCTCCCTCTGAAGAAGAATCGTCGGAGATATGTTCCTCTTCAGCATCATTCGTTTTTGGCCGAATGGAGGAAAAAAAATCATTTTCCCAATTCTCGGACCAGTGATTGGATGTCGCAACATTGTTGTCCATAGTGACAAAATCTTCTGGAATCGCAGGTTCGGGTGCTATCTCTTCAACAATCATATTAGTTTCCTCTTCTGCGAAGAAACCACATTTCTTAAAACAATTTGAAATTACCGTTGGAGTTATGTCTTCCCATCCTTTTTTTATCCAGCCGCAAGCATCTAACACATTAATTTTCGCAGTTAACTCGGATATGTTTTCGGCTTCGTCTATGCATAAAACCAAGTGCTGCATGAGGTATTTTCGATAATGGGACTTGAAACTTTTAATGATGCCTTGGTCAAGTGGTTGTAGATGCGATGTTGTGTTTGCCGGAAAAAACTTCAATTCGATGTTTTTTAATCCACTTATAATATGAGATGGCGCGTTGTCTGCAAAAACAAGAACCTTTCGATTTTGCTTTTGCATTTTCTTGTCAAAAGAGGTTAGCCACTCTTGAAACAAAGTTGAGTTCATCCAGGCCTTCTTATTGCTTCTCCATTGTACTCCCAACGCTCTTTCGATATTAATCTTTTTAAAAGCTCTCGGCCTAGCTGCTCTGCCTGTTTGTTTACGAACGTGTTCGCTAAGTAAGATTACGAAAATTGATCACAAAAAATTAACTTACCAATGACCAGTACTGGTTCTTTTTCGCCGACCGCGCTACACAATAGCGCTACTGTCAATCTTTCCTTCGAAAGTTTGCCACCACTGCATTTTTAATTTTTGAGCTGGAGTGACTTTGTAGGAGTTGCTTTAAAAAACAGCGCAGTTTCATCCAGGTTGAAAATGTTCTTCGGGTCATAACCCCTACAGATGGTTTTTAAAGTTTTTTTGAAATCACCGCATGTATCAATATCGACATCCGCGCCTTCTCCACTCAGAATTTTAAAAACAATATTGTGTCGCACTTTGAAAGCCTCAAGCCATCCATTTGAAGCAGTAAAATTTCCAATCTGAAGATTTGTTGCTACAGTAAGTGCTTTTGCTTGGAGAATTGTCCCTGATATTGGCACATTCTTTTCTCTAGCTAAGCAAAACCACTTGAATGTCAAAACATCTATTTCGGCAAAAGATAAAAATGGTTTAATGCGTTTTCTTTTCAATCCAATAAATTTTTCAAACGACAATTTAATGTCCTCCTTGGTGCTCAAAATTCTTTGGATTTGACTTTTGATCTTTGCAAGATCTCTCTGAGATAAACGTTCTTCTTCAAAACACTTTATAACTTCAACCTTTTTTTCGAGATCAAGCTCACTGTAATTCCGTTTACTCATTTTACTTTTTTTCACTTAATTAAATCTCAAAAACTTAATCAACTATTTTGACTCAATCCTCTTAAAAGTTCAACTTGAGTCTACCACCAACTAACGAAAACTAAAATGAATACACACACCGGGAAATCCCCAGATAAAGCACAAACAAAGCGACATTTCAAATTTGACGCCAATAATTCGGAGAATCCTTAAAGAAACAAATATTACACAACTATTTCTGAGAAAATTAACAGAGGAAAACGAAATATACATATTGCGCATTTTCTTTCCTCTGCATGGTCCAATTAGAAAGGTAAGTACATTAAGCAACGCATGGCATAGTAGTGGTCCATGGTCCGATTAGCAGGTGTCCCGATTATAAAGGGACATTTACATAGAAAATAGTAGGGAATGCATGACGTGCGGTCCGATTAGGAAGTGGTCCGATTACAGAGTGTCCCGATTAGCAGGTTTTACTGTATTTGCCTGTGGCACTTATTTTCCATCGTATTATGCAGGTGCAGCTGTGACACAATCACTTGTTAAACTTCTATTTTAACAAATACAATTATTTTTTTGTGGTACAGTAATAAACTTTACTTGTCAAATCTACTTTCTTAACAATTGTCAGGTTTTAAGTTAAATTGCTATTTCGTGGTATATGCCCCAAGTGACTCGAATTCGCCCACTATAGCATGCATAGCTTGTCTGGTGGGCCTATTATCACGTCCGAAAATTGGAGTAAGTACTTTCAAAGTTGCAAAATTTAGTAGTAGTTTTAATAATTCTACGACGTTCATTAACTTCAGAAAGATAAAAACATAAGCCTTGACTAATATTTTGAAAATCAATCCAATTTGTGATTTCGAATTTAAATTTTAATTTAACACATTTATGATTTAGATTTAAGTTTTATTCCAATATATTGCCTGGATCTTGTAATTATAAATGAAATATACTACTCAAATGCCCTTCCCAGGAGTTCTTGCACGACTCGATTGTGACAAAGTTAATAAATCTTTAGTCCTACATATTTAGTTTTTGTTTTTTTTTAAACAACGTCAATCCTATCTAAATGTTTTTCAAAATTTAGTGAGGGGCTTGGCTGATAATGCATTCGAAATGAACTGGTCTATGTGGAGTAGAGCGTCAAAACAACCTTGATTGGCTTTAAATACTACTTGGTTCCAACTAATTAGTTTTTTAAGGTCAGTTAACCAGGAAAACCATTTGGCAATAATTTTTTTTAAAGATTTTGGAACAAGCTTCAAGTTCTTGTCAAAGAATGCTAAGCCGTCAGTTTGGGAGACGATGGGGAATAGATTCATTTGCAGCAATGCGCAAAGATTTTAAGAAAATTGCGGCTGATGCATTGATGTTATTGACTGCAACGAAGGTACTAACAACCATCATAGTATGCTCCTTGAACTATATAAATTCTGGTTCTATTATGTTTGTCTTGTTTACAGTGCCAAGAATGACAGCACTTCCATTGGAGTGATGATCGCTATTGTAGAGCCAAATTATTGGAGAGCATAAAATGAAGTCAACATGTTCAAATGTTTTGTGTGTGGTAGAACCATTGTTAGAGGTTGGAAATGATTATAACATTTTTGAATAAGTACCGCTTGTATTCGTGCGAGGGGAGCCCCAAAGGAAACTCAGCGCAATTACATCGCCGCCAAAAATTATGGAGGTATTGACTTGGAATCTTCGTTTGAAGGAGCCAAAAAAGGGAAAATGTCGAGGGAATTGCACGAGTTTTCGCATCGCCAACGCACCCTTGTGTACATATGCATTGTCCTGATGAATGATGATATGATATGATATTTTTCTTCTTTAAGCCAGACCTCTTCTCACGAATTTCGAGATCAAGAAGGTTGGAATAATATTCGTTTTGCCTTTTGCAAGGTAATCCCTTCCGCCTCCCAATATCCGCTGACTACGCTGACTATGTCCTTTCAGGCAGATGTGATCACCTTTCTCGATCACTTTCTTTGGCACTGAAACTATTCTACGCGCTAGACAAAAATGATTAAACTAACTTATATAACTTATAAATACCTTACGGACACTTTAAAATTATACCTTTCGGCCTTAAAAAAAAATTATAATAATTTAAATAATTGAAACCTTATGCGAAGAAATTTGTTTTATAAAAACTTTCTGGCATGTAGTGGTGGACCCATGGCGCATCCCTGGTGAAAAATCCCTTTTTCTTTACTTCTTTTTGCAATAACTTCCTTAACAATGAAAAATGAACAAAAAGAATGAGAAATGTAGCCTGAAAACAGTAAGCATTGTTGCTTTAGTTTTGTCAATGAAAGGAATTCATTAGTTTTTTGATTATTTTGGATATGTAAAAAATGTTAAAGTAAATAGAAGTTTATATTTTTAAATAAATAATATTTAAAATGTTTTATATGAAAAGTTGTATATAGATATAACTGATCATCGTATTTCAATTAATAAACAAAGATAGTGCTGCCGAATATTAAAAGTTTCTTTAGTTTTTTTACGCATAGTATGATGACATCGACATGGTATATCGAACATTTTTTTTTAGGTATTAAATGTATGCTTCTATTTGTTAAAATCTTATTTCGGTCTCATTCAGCAAGATTACTGGAGCTCTTTCGTCCAGTCGAATTATTTGTTACAATTTTTTCACTGCGATGCATAAATTGACGAATCCGAGTAAATATCTAAATGTATTTTACCGCTCAGGTTTTAACCAATTACTTATATTGAATAACCACTAGAATTATTATTTTCCTTCCGCAAACAAATTTTATTAGTCTTGCCTCAGTTATAACGGCTTAAAAAAAAAAAAAAAAAACTACTCACACTGCAAGTGAAATTCATAAATACATATTTGCTTCTGTGGATTATTGCTCTTTCTTTGTGATAAAACAACAATAAAGAATTTACCGGTTAATAACGACAATTCTCATATTATATCCTTGCATTAAAAAGAAAATGATGTATTGTATATAAGTAATGAGACTTTTTCAATCGAATAAAACTACAATTCAACACTGTCTCCATCAAACTTCCTTGGGAAGCCACACAGCGCTGGAGACGGTTTTCCCATATTTTGTAGGGTATTCAATCTTGGGAAAGGCTAATGTCATAAGGGCTCAAGATCGGCGGATAAAGAGGCTATGGAACAAGGGGGATGTTTTTACTAGCCAAAAATTTGTTTATTGAAAGCGCTTCTGACAAAATTCATTGTAGTGATGCAACACTCAGTTGTTCTTGATGTTTGGTTTCACACGCATTACGCTTTTGCCAAGTCTTTCAAGAACCTCTCGACAAAGGGTCGATTAACTGTTTGGGTTTGAGGCCTAAATTTGTTGTGGATGATTCCTTGGCAATCAAAGAAGAATATGAGCTTGATTTTGATCTTTGGCTTGCTCTTCTTGCATTTTTGGTTTTCAGATCGTACTCAAAAACCTAACTCTCACCGGTACCAAACGTTCCAAAAAATTGTGATTATTTTCAATCGATTCCAAAAAGTCAATGTATCTTTCTCTCCTGAAGTCCTTTAGTTCCTGCGAAGGTTCCTCGATGAAATGTGACGAACGCTGCTGTGACTCAAATTCAATTGCTCCTCGATCATTCTAACCGTTAACTAACGATCTGAACAAACTAGTACCCGGAGTTTGACGACATTTTCATCGATTCTTAAAGTTGGAGGCGTGATTTATCTGTGGGTCTACTGAAGTTTTGAAAAAGTTTCTATTACACTGTGCCCAAGTGTGGACCGAAATCTGATAGCTTAACATTGCTTGGAATTGAAGTCATTCAATATTAAAATGACTAGCAAAATCGAACTTGTAATAAAAGTTAATATAATTTCCCTTTAAGTCTTATTTTTTCAGTGTTGCTGCTACTTGGTATATTAGAAGTAATCTATTGCTTTGTATAAAGTGATTTGGAAACTTTTATTGTGATTAACATTAGTGTAAGTGAGTTCATGCCAAAAGCAGCGCCAATGATAAAAAAAAAGCATGCAATTCGATTTGTTGAGATATAATTCCTGCCTTTTACGCCGCGTCACGACAATGTCTACTAAATGAATTTAAGAACGCTTCAGTTTCGCCAGCACATTTGAGATTAAGGGCTTATTTTATCATACAACGCCACTACTAACCGTCATAGACGAACCAATAAAATCTCAAACCAGTTAAAATGATTTATTCATTAATTTATTATAGTTTATTACCATGCAGAACTTTATATAAATTGAATCCTATGCTACCGGACTTTTTTGCACCTAGGGGTAGTTTATCTGATCGAAAACACTTCTGTGTGCAATGCAAGCACAATGGCTAGTGATTAAAAACTCTTTCAAGTTGCAATAGATACTAAGATCAATGAGCTTTATCGCCAGATATAATAAAACCCAATAATTTAATGCCGGCATAAAAATGGCATTTATTAGTCTCAAATTCTTAATTTGACAATGTTCTCGTCCAAACGTTTCTGTTATTACTAAAAATCGGTGTTATTTGTTATAATTTATAAATTTTAAATTAAGTTTTTGTCTTAAAAAAAGTATAATATCTAATACTGCAAATATTTTCTTCACAGACTTACCCAACCGTAACATCAGCTCAACATACACAACAACAAAAGTGTAAGGTACATCCCGTTAATTCGTCCCTATTAAGTGCAGTACGACATCGTGATCCTCGCCTTATGCGTCAACAACAAAAAAATTCTCAAGATAAATCAGCTTTATCAAATCCTGATATAAACAAATTGAAAACTAATACAACGTCTGTAACGGATTCAAATGCTCAGGTTCTTGTTCAAACACCATCTCTCAATCAAAACAGTGTTTTTCAAGGTCTTAATTCATATAAAAAGGCTAAATTATTTGACAATCGGTCATCAAAGAACCGAGAAAACGATGTTTCTACGCGTGATAGAGTCTTAAGAGAAGACCGTCCGCTGAAGCAACGCCATGAAGAAGACGATAGTGGCCCTCGGATGAAGTCTTTGGCAACTGCTTCTCGAACTAAAAGGTGTGCCAATAGGTCGCGCAGTGAAAGTAAATCCCCAATTCGTAATAAATCTTCAACCAGATCAAACCGAAGTGGAAGTAGTATCAGAGAAAAAAATAAGCGTTTGCACAGCAATAAAATGCAAGGTGATAAGAAAAATGTCAATAAAAGTATTGATCAAAAATATATCACCACTTTCCCGAAAATAATTGAAGTAAATATAAATAAAGAAGTAGAGAAGAAAAAATCTAGTTCGCCTTTATTGTCGCCAATCAAACATAAAGAATCTAAAACAAAAATGATGCTTACAAAATCTTTGAAGAATTACGCAACCAGAAAACATAAATCACGATCTCCTTCACCCGATATTGTGAGAGACACTGATTTGCGCGTTATGCGCCCAGAGAAGCGTACCAAATCCAGCAATATCCTATCAAAAAAGGGTATTTTTTCGGAGAAAGAAATATTAATAACACCGCCACCGCCCTTATTGGATTCGAAGAAATGTGAATTTGAAGAAAGTGTTTCTACAGGAATTATTTCGCCGTTTAATTTAACTAATGCCGACATAAAGCCGTTAACCGGTGATATGACTTCTAAAAAAATAGATCAAAGTAAGAAAGATTCTATCAAATTTAAAATTAGTATTCCTACAATAACGTTTTCAAATGAAATTTTTCATAAATTAGTCCCCGCAGTAGTGCACATTTTGCTCAAGATGTTGGTAGGAGAACACCCTCCATCGACAATATTTGACACGACCTTGTACGTATATTTGTCTTCGATTATCTTAGGCTATCAGATAGGCATAACTTAAATTGTTACCGATCTAACGACTACAATCTACTTGGAACTATGCTCAAATATGTCAGGGGTTTTTTATCTCCATAATAGCGGGAAGTTCATTATTTTCTTCACATACAAACAAAAAGTAATAATTGATGAGATGAAAAAATAAAATATAAAAAACGGATTTGTTGTTTTTATTCTTACATGTGGCATATTTTGGTTGGGCGTTTTGACTTAATCTGGTTTTCTATCTACTATACAAAAAAAATCGACATAATGTGCTCTACTTTGTGGGAAATAAAAAACATAAACTATTTGCTCTTGTGAACAATAAAAAAATAAGCCTGAGAAATTATAGTTAAACAAAACATAAAGAAAAAAAAGCTTATTTAGCTACCTTCTTACTTAGCTACTAAGGAGTATCACAGCATTAAATTAAAGATATAAAAGAAATAAATATATATTTATTATACCAAATGCAAGTTATATTTTTCCACCGTCAACAGTTTGTGTAAGATGTGTTGGAATGTAAAATAGTTCTGTCAGCTTTCTTTTGCTATTCCATTATTTTCCTTAATCTTGTTTGAACATAACGATAGCTCTAGGTGATTCAAAAAACAAACAAAAAACACAAAAAAAACTTCCTAATACATTTTTCTACTTATAACAAATATGATAAATAATTGTTTGTAGATTTAGATTCGATTCAGTCTGTAAGGGACGTTGACTTAAGAACTTTTCAAACAAGTGCAAGTAATGCTCACCAAACTGCTATTACTTCAACAGTCGCACAGTCAATTAATGTATTAGAAAAATCTGCAGAACCGACTATGTGCAGCAATGTAAGCAGTAAAACAGATATCAAAATATCAAGTGACAATGGGGACATAATGCAAGCAGGGATAGATTGTCAAAAGGAATCTTTACCCGCCAAACAGGCTGGAGAAAAAAAGCGATTGTCCAGCGATATTTCAATAGAGCCTATGGCAAAACGAAGCAAATCTGGAAAAATAGATGGGTGAGTGAATAAGAAATATTTTTTTTATATTTTCAATATAAGTTTTACTAAACAGAGTATTAAAACAAATTAGAGAAACATTTCACAGTGAAATTTCATCTTTTATTTAAAACATATACAATTCATAATAGTGGGTACTGTGTTGACGAATTCTGCAACATTCTGCATTATGGACATTCTATGGAAACATATATAATATACAATCTATGTATGAAAAAAATTTAATTTACAATAGTTTTTTTTTCGCGATTTAAAAATTGTTGAACGCCATGCATGTTTGTACTTTATTAGGCTATTTTGCTTAAGCGTTTCTTTTATATTGAATAAAAATCATGGTGCGTGACAGAAACCTTTATGAGCACATTCATTACCATTATGTTTCAGAAATGATATTTTCTCCTCTAGTTTGTCAATTGTTGGTTTGTTTACATAAACTAACGACTTACCATAGCTCTAGAGAAAAAAGTCTGAGGGCCGACTTAAGCAGCCATTCCTCGTCTTCTCTCTGAGAAGTAACGTGATCTGGAAACTTTTCTTGCAACAATTTCAATGTTACAAGGACTCTTTCATCAGCAGCCGAACCGCTTTCCCCAAATCAATATTACTTTGCTTGCTCAATTTGACAGTCGATTTTTTATGACATCAAAGATAAAATGGTGACTAAGACAAAATACTAACGTCAAAGAATTACAGCGTTGCGACTTAAAACGTTAGTGTAATAAACTAATAAAACTCAGATATATGTATTGAATCAAACTGTGTTAAAATAAAACGCACCAATTCCTCTTTTCCAAAATGTATTGTATTTTACTGAAATGCTAATATATCTATGACTTTTTATTTATTTTTTAGTAGACTTCTTAATCCTTTTTTCTTTTAATTCATTTTTACTAAAAATTTCTGGGAATTATCTTACGGACTAGCCGAAAATGTATTAAACTTGTTTAAATATCTGATCCAAAAGTAATGATAATGAAGATAAAACATGGTGATTATTAAAAAAATGATTTATTTTTCTAGATAGTCTCCTAACAAGTCTATACATTTAATCTAAGTTTTCCTAAGCCCAGGAATCCATTAGAACACATTTCTTTGTTTGACCCGCCCTAAACCCTTCAACAGCGGCCATAGCTCAGTTCTCATCTTCAATTCTTGCCTCGGTTGTGTTCCTTGGGTATCTGAGAGTTAGATCTTTTAAAGAGATCGGTTCGACTTCCGTTTTGTCTTTATCTATAACAACCTCCCACAATCTTCTTAAATGATCTGGATAGTGAGATCCCGAAACAGTAGCTCCATTTTCTAAATATTCCATTATAATAAATCCTTCAATGTCCCAAAAAGCGGATACGTTTCCCGCCGAACTTGACACTTTGAATTTCTTTAGCATCGGTGAGAAGGCTCGCTTCTAAGTCATCGCTTGTTATTTGGGTTAAGGTTCAAAATGGTGGATCAGGTCTCATTCATGGTCATGGAACGTAACAAAAACATTTCCATTTTTTTTTTTTTTTTTTTTTTTGGAGACTATTAGTACATTTTAATGAATACTTTATGTTACAGTATACTATTTTATAAATTTAAATTTAATCATATAAAACTTGAGTACATTGAAAATGAATTTTGACAAAATTTAACATTAAAAATAAGTAGTTAGATTGTTTACTTTTTTAAAATCAATATAACATTTAATATGATCTTTCATTTTTATATAAATTTAGTCTTCATTTACGTTACTGTTTTTCTTTTAATATGTTCTATACATCTCTTTTTAAAATTTCTATAGTTCAGTTTAGTTTTTATTTCATTAGGAAGGTTGTTGTACAGTTGAAAGCCTTTATACAAAATAGTTTTTTGAGCTGCCACTGAAGTCTGCCGTTGTAATCTCAGATCATGTATATTTCTTAGTTGGTAGGGTTGTACTTCTAGAACCAGCCTTGCCTCATTTGCCAGGTACCTTGGTGCATTTCCGTGTTTAATTTTGAAAACCGCTATTAGTGTATTTAACTCTAGCCTTTGTTTACGTTTAACCATTTTAACGCGTTCAGCATTGACCGAATCGAGGTAAAACGGTTACATCTTAAAATACTTCTCATCGCTTTATTTTGAAGTTTTTTGTAACCTTTCTATCTGTCCCTGGTTACAGCATGAGTATAGAATTGTGGCACAGTATTCAAAATGTGGTTTTACTGTACAATTGTATACTATAATAGCCGTCAGGTCATCCATCTTTTTTCTAATGTGCTTGAAAAAACTTATTTTTTTGCCAATCTTTTTACATATACAGTGGCGAGCAAAACTGAATACCAAAAACGAAAAACAAATGATGTTATCTAAATAATAGTCAATAGTGGAGTATTTTATTTTATTTAATTTTATTTACTTAGTACGCTTAAGTAACCATGTTTAAAAGTAAAAAAATAATTTGATTTTTATAAACATAACATAAAAAAAAAAACAAAATAGTTCACAATCAAAAGTATTCACTTTTGCACGTTTTAATAATTGTAGGGTAACAATAACTGCTAGTACTTTGTCCATAGCCCTTTGTTTTTCAATACACTTTTTATCCGTCGTGGCATGGATTCTACCAATTTCTGGATAGTTTCATGAGGAATCTTCTCCCATTCAGTTTGAATCCTAATCCAGAGCTCGTTCAGGTTGGTGGGGACTCTTTCGTAGCCCAGAAGCTGACGTTTAACAATGGCCCACAAATTCTCTATCGGATTCAAATCCGGACTTTGTGCGGGCCATTGCAATTGTGAAAACGTTTGATCATCAAGCCAGTTTTTGACAATTTTGGCGGTATGTTTGGGATCCCCGTCCTGCTGAAAGGTAATATCCTCAATGGGATACGCACATTTCTCAACAAAATCCGGTAAATTAGTCTGGAGTATTTGAAGATAATTCTCCTTTTTCATTATACCATCGATTTTCACCAAAGGTCCAACATGCCGCCAAGTAAAACACCCCCAAACCATAACGCTACCTCCTCCGTGCTTCACAGTTTCTTTAACTTGGTGCTTAAGAATTCTTTCATTAGGCCTGTGCCAGAAATATTCCTTCCCATCGGACTGGTAACGATTGACTTTGGTCTCATCAGACCATATAACTCTCTTCCAGTCCTCTACCGTCCAGTTTTTGTGGTCTTTGCAGAACTTTAACCGTGCTTTTACGTTTTTATCGGATAATGTAGGCTTTTTTTGCTTGATTGCCGATATAAGACCGATTCGTTTAAGAGCCCGCCTGGCGGTCCACTCACTAACGTTTTTATTTATAGCCTTAGAGGCAGTCTTTGGTGTTTTTACCTTATTAGTTCTAAGCATCCTTTCCATGACACGAGCATCGCCATCCGTTAATAACCGAGGTCTTCCACCTACATTTTTAGGAGGGCTACAATTTTTCCTTTTCTGGACCATGAGGACTGTTCTCTGGGATAATTTGCATAGGTTGGCAATTTTTCTTGAGCTTCAGCCATGGTTAGACAGCGAAACAATCTTATTTTCAAGGTCTATTGTTACCTTTCCCATTGTTCTATGAAAGTTTGTATTAAACAATGTATTTATCGTGTTTTTTTATTTTAAACAATACCTACCAAATACACCTAGAGTTCTGAGTAACTGAAAATTAATATTGTAAAATCAACAACTGCGAAAAATGTGTCCGAATAATACTAACCACTGAACAAGACTAAAACGTGCAAAACTGAGTACATCAGAACTACCAATAAATTCGCATGAAACGTAACTATAAGAATAGTTAACTGGATTTTTTTTTATTTTTTTCCATAGAATGCGTCCTTCTTCAAATGATATTAAGAAGAAAAAAAACAAGATCGCATTTATTTTCTGAAGAACTGTAAAATACGTGAATTTTCATTCATTTGTATTCAGTTTTGCTCGCCACTGTATGTACATATGTATGTGCTTCAAAATTCATTTGGTTGTCGATAATTACTCCTAAGTATTTAATATTGTGTACTTTCTCAATATGTATGCCGTTGATTACTATATTGGTGTCACCTTCGAAGTTAATAACCATTATTTTTGTTTTTTGTTCATTTTAAACCATGTTGTAATGTTTTGGATGTCGTCCGAGAGCTTTCTTCTGCTTGGAACTTCTCGAATTTAGCCTCGAAAAGTCGTTTCATTTCTTATTTTGCTCGTCGACAAATATTGCCGGTACCCAGCGCACAGAGACGTTTTTCATATGCAATTCGTTCGCAAGGATGCTTCAGAACGCTGCCATATGATTTCCCCCCTGACCTCAGCTTTACGCATGATGGTCACTCTTCGATTTGCTAACGCAACACTTTCGACCTTTCGGGAGTCGTTATGTATTGATATGGTTTTTTACGCTAATCTGGTGGGTTTATAAGTACGCACATTTTTTTGATTTTTAAAATATACTCAGGCGGACTGGAGATAACCGATTATCATTACTTTTGAATCTCCTTCATATATGTATGTGTTTACATATGTATATATATTTTGTTTTTTAAATTAAACTAAACCCACCCACCCTCGCTCCTAACACTATATATAATTATAATTGTATTTTATTAAAATAAAATTTATAGCGGGTATGCATAAGTGTGCCATCTTATACAGGGGTGGAAACAAACACTTCACCCCTTTCCAAAATTCCAGCAGATTCCTTTTTCGACATACTGTATTGCCTCACTTATTTAATAAATACATGACTAACTAAAAATTGTTGGGTTGCCAGATTGAAATTTAAATTGAATACTTGAAGTTGAAGTACTGATCAGGTAGCTTTTAAATTCTTCAATGATCTACATGTGCGCATAAGCCATTTCAGTACCAAAGCCTTTTTTCAAACCGTGGATCCAAAAAGGTTGACTTAGCTGCTTTTCCATTACATTCCACCATACGTAGTACATTTTGTTCCAAACGTTTAGCTGACTTGAATACTTAGGTTTTTATTGTCCAGTTTTTTTTTTTTTTTTGCAAATTATCACTAGTTGAATGATACACGATAATGGGGGTATATCTTCCCAGGAAAAATAACGGTTTTGTCGAATCAAGCATGTACAATTGCTGTTCCATCTAGTCCTAACATCTTGTTTTAATTTTAAATTGTCTATTTTCATTTTCATCTTCATGCCGAGCAATGCAATGGAGGATTTGGCACTATGTTTAAAATATGTAAAATGTCTTTTAAACATTTGTTTGTTCCTCTTAATGTAGTCTTTAATGATTAATTTCAGTATTCAGTATTCGCTGCACAAAAATTATTGCGCTTGTTTATAATTTCGATGTCTGTTTTTTTCTATTCATGCGGCATTGTCTGTGACGATGCTCACAACTTTTGCATCTATTTGTCATTTTTTTAATAATTTTTGTATTGTGTGTGCTATATTTTCAACAGTATGATTCACTTCTAACTCGTAAGTAGATTTGATACTTGTTATCCAGATAAAACACTTATAGCTGTCCGACGTCTGACATTTCTTCCTTGAGAATCTTGACTCAATATTATATCTCCCTTCTAGGATTTCTTCAAAGTTTTTTCTTGAAGGAATATTGTAGTCAGTTGAACGTCAAGCACTATCAAGTCAAGTAAAACATTATTTCCAATTTTTTTGTCAAATTTTTGATGGTACTGATAATCGCGTTTTTGTGAAGAGGTTCATCAAAACTAGAGTTCTGTCAAGAATATTAAAGATTGACCATTCGTACTTTGGACAATGCTGTCAGTATTAATTACCCCATCAACAATGTCTTAGAATGCATATGAATGCTTTTAATATTGCATCATTTATGTATGTACTCGTATTTCCCGAGTACTTTTTTTTTTTTTTTATAATTCATTCTAGTTCAAGAGTGTACGCTGTTATGGTGTTTGCTACACAACCTGGACGGGGTGCAGATGGTTTGTGTCGAAAATGTGTCGAAGAGTGGTTGTCCTAGATAGTATTTTTTTTTTGAGAGATTCTAGTTTGTCGCGTTGGTTGTAGTTCCCAGTAACTTTTTTGTTTCTTTGTCATTAAGATATTATATTGGAAATACAAACACAACGTATGAATTTTAAAGTGATCATATACTGCGTGTTGTGCCTTCGTCAGCACTTTTTGATCATTTCTCATTTACAACTGATTTTGTTGCACAGTTTTTCCATATAGGAATTGTTCTTGACTATGGACGGACTTGAACTACAGACCACAACCATGACCTCAAGGACCAAGGAGAAAGTATCTTAACTTCCTTAACTTTTTCTTCCCATACTAAAGACGCTTTTCTTGAGACCTGTATTTTGCTTCGCATATTAAACTTCTCATAAAAAACTAAAGATTGCAAAAAAAAAATTGGAACATTAGTTATAAAGCGCTAACACTTGAGACGCTCAATGGAAACCGAATACGAGTCTTTTTGCAATTCAGTTTGACCCGTTTTTACCTTTTTTATGCATAAAAACAAACATTACTACACGAATGTACGTATATGGATGCATTCAAACCGAGCTAAATCGGTCAATCGGCGTATTCTATCTGTTATATACTCAGTTGAGTAGATTTGAAACATCACAGAACAAAACAACGCAATAAAAGGCTAACTCATATGTATGTATGTGTAAAAAATGGGAATCGAGTAGTACAACTTGATTATGATACTAAAAATTAGCCCATACTTCGGTTATGATCGTTCTTCAAATGCGGATGGTGCCCCGTTGCCTACTTTCTGACCCATAATTGCACACAAGTCCTCTATTATATTAGGGTGGGGGCTATTTCCGAGCCAATTAGAGATACGAGACACAATTGCGTTTTGTTATCTGTTGAAAAAAAACAATACGTATTTAGAAATGGCTTTAAGTTTTGAGTTTTTAAGCTTAACCTTAACAACACCATTAGCAACGATTTCTTTATATTTCGTTGCATTTACGGAACAGTCCAAGAGCAAAACATGGGTGTAGCCCCAATTTGTTATATATCCCCGGACCATAACATATGGTGAACGTTGGAAAGCAAAAAATATATGGCCTGAATATAGCTCTCCTTCACACTGTCTACTTTCCGTCAGGTCCATTCAAATTACATTTATGTTGTTTGGTCCACATCAATCTTTTTTTCAAAGTGGTTAAATACTCATTTAGCATCGCTCGCGTGCTGATGTTAATAAAATACCTCTCGGTTAGTTCTTCTCTTCGTTCCTTAAGACATCCTCCAACATTTGTGACTCTTGAAATATATAAGACGTGTGAGCAAAGTGATATCCTGAAATGGTGGATGCCCATGCATCGTTTTTTAAGTGGATTTGATAGTAAATGCTGAAAGTTACCGTTATATTGAAAGTCTTATTCAATTTTCAATAATCGTTTGTACATTTCTATCTACTTCTACTCAGCACAAAATGCTAATATTTCAACAAATAAATCAAATAAATCGGTTTATTGGCTTCTGAACCCTTTAGACCAGTTATCATATTACTGAATGTCTGTTATAAAAAAAATCTGACGAGACTCATTAAATCCAGCAAATTTCTGCAATTCTCTATTTCATACAACGCCGTTGTTATTTCTGATCATAAGACTTTTAATTATGACATATTCTTTTTTTAGGTCTTTCAAATGGCCAGATGTTTGAACTAATTGGTCCCTTTTCGAAACCGAATGACTAAACGTTATTTTTACTATATTGCCACACAATATTGTGCTGTTCCAAAGAACGGATGATAAAGAACTGGCAAATGCTTTCTGTTTTTTATATTCTTGTTTGCGAAAAAAATCACATATAACAATCACTAATGATTATCACATACCAGTCCACGACAGTTCAGTTGCGTTTTTAATGCAGTGCAGGCAAAATGGGTAAACAATTTTCTAATAATCAAAATGTGGTAAAGAAAAGCATGTTTGACATGCTAAAAAAGTTAATTGTATGCAAATCTTATACCTATGAAACTGGCACAGGTTATTGAAGATTTTTCAGAAATATGCTACTGTACGGTCAGCAAAAAGCTAGATACATTCGCATTGATCGCCAGGATACCAAGAAACAAGCCCTTTGACACCATAAACGAAAGCTGCAAGTTTCTAATATAATAACTATCAATACTGTGCCGAACATGACTGGAAAGTTGTCACCTTCGTTGATAACAACAAATATGTATAACCTCCATTCATCTGATCGTGCGTACAGCAAATATGTGGAGAAGATTAAATAAAAAGTTGTTCGCTTTAACTAGATATAAAGTTCATGCAATTTTTTTGATACGGTGTTGCTTTTCGTATTTCGTTCAAAGCTAGTTAATATTTTGCACTGTATCAATGAACAGAGACAGCTACGTTAATGTCATAAGGGACCATTCAAAGATACCCTGTTTGCACTCACTTTGATTTTGATAATATCTTTCAGGATGCTTATGCATCATGTAATCGAACAAAAAAATAAATGCCTCCATTATAAAACTCGATTGAGAGTTAGATCAAAAATGGTGTAGCTTATCCATAATTTGAAACGCGTATTTAAAACACTCCGATTTGATTCCTATCGAGAAGTGCTGTGAAGAAGGCTAATATATGATCCCTAAAACCAAACAAGAATAAAGCACCAATTCTGGCTAAGAAAATTAGTTTAAAATTTTAATCATGACAAAAAGGTATTGTTTTTTACCTTAAGTTAATACTCAGTTGCATGACCTTTATTGGAGATAACTACAGCACAACGGCGTTGCATGGAGTTGACCAGGTTTTGACATCTTTCGAACGATATCGACATCCGGAATTGCTGCACAGCTATATTATTACAAATGTGCGACACAACAGAAAATGTTTCAAAATGTTCAATGAGAGGCGTTGAACGGTGCTTTTTCCAAAAAAAAAAATTACAAAAAATTGTTCAATTATTGGATAACTCCAAAAGTGGTATTTTTTTCCGACGTGGAACTCATATGCCGCCGAAAAAAATGGGAAAAGGTAGTGGTTAGCGATTGGCAATACTTTGAATTGCATGCCTTGTTGGCGATAACTTATTAATTAAAATTACTTCTCTTTGTATTTGGCAACATGTACTGCATCAAAACGTTCCAAATAAAAATATTCTATAATATAAAATTAATTCACACCAATTACTGAAACATTCATTCTTTAAAAAAAAAATTAAATCACAATTGCAATGATAGGTTCCTGAAAAACCGGAGGTGGTACTTGTCCATTACCGTATACAAATGGATAAAAAGACAGTGCTAGTGAATTTCACATTTATACACATTAATACCAGTTGCATTTTAACTATTGTCAAGCGGATGTACTCGTATATAATGAACCCATTTATTTCAGGGATAATCTGTTCAGTAAACAAATTTGTTACTTTAAATAATATTCTTTATACGCTTTCATTTAAAAGGTTATTTGGCACGGAGGATGTTGACTTGAGAACTTCTATGCCCACAGTTATTCTTAAGAAAGGTGCAGACATGACACCACCTCCACCGCCCATGATATCGAACGAGAATGAAAGCTGGGCAAGAGTAAAGGTATGTTCTTTACCTTCATATTTACTAACAAAGTGATATAACATAATACAAAGTTACAGGGCGTTGCAACAAAAATATCACCCACCAAGCCTAATCTGGATGATGTTCGAGCCAAGTTAGCGAAAGCAGCTAAGTTTAATAAGCTGGGCAAGTACCTGATCTGGTCAGCTTTTCTCTTTTAATTAATGATTTTTTTTTTGTTTTTTCAGAATTTATGCAGAAATCTAAGATTTTCGAATTGCAAGATGAATCTGCTTCACAAGAATGCAATGATAGCAAAATACGGACAATAATAAGTCAGGCTCAGGAATTACTTGAAAATAAAAGTATTAATGAAGAACAATATAATAACTTAGTTAAGACAGTAATACAAATTAACGAAACAAATAAACTCAATGCCGCTAAACGCCTAGAGTCTTTGAATTCGATTGAAAATATGCCTGATATTGAATCTATAGACACTGAACAAAAGGCTCGTGAAGCTATCCACAAAAAGCGTATTCCTAAAATATCAAAGGAGCAGCAAAATTCGGAAAATTTTATCGATAATAAGGAATTAGAAAGATTAGCGATAAATCGTATTATTAACAAAGTTGAAGATAATTCTAAACCTGCTGCAGAAAAAGAGAAAAGAAATAAAGTGTCAAAATGGTCCTCCTCTACATCAACTCTAAATATCATTCATTCAAGTGCTGTGCAACAACAATCACAGAAAAACCGTTTTGGGAATGGTTTGACCCATATTGGTAGACCATTTAGTCATAGGTCTCCTATGCCATCCCCATGGCAAAACCCCCATAACTTGTGTAACACTCAATCACAAAGTCAGAGTCCTACATCTGCCTTATCTGGTTCCACCCAGCTGCCAACGATCACCGTACCTAAACCATGTAATTCGGTTGACAATCCTCAAGCAGATGTCGTGCGTACAATAACAATAGACGGTCGTACAAAGGAAATTCGATTTTATGGAGATGTTGCCATTGTTTTTATGGATTGGGATCAGCCTCGAGAAATTGGTTTTCAACCAGGAACGAGAAAGATTACTCTCGATAACAAGGAATCTATAGTGTTGAATTTCAATGAAGATTACAAAGAAGTCACTATTGACGGGGAATCACATCGAATGCGCTTTGCTTTTCCTTCCCGAGAATTGTATATTGATGAACATTGGTACGAAGTATACTTCGGAGGTCCAGCTATGCCAATTCCTATTCAGAATAAAATTCATATGTTGCAAGCGGAAGGACCTCCCCCACAAGTTCACATAGGCATTTTAAGAAGAGATCTTGTCGCGGGAAAAATCAACATGATTGTTGATGCCAGAAACATTATACCAGTTTTCTTAGATGCAGATCCGCAGACATTTATGTTGGATGGCAAGCAACACGTAATTGAATTTACAGATAATTTAAGGACTGTCGTCATTAACGACGAACCTTTACAAGTCGTGTATGGTGGTTTACCTAAAAGCATCATTTTAAGCGGAAGAAAATACTTTATACGGTTTGGTGCTTTACCCGCTGGAATTACTCCAGGACAGCATATAATTAAAGGAATGAGGTATATAAAAATGCAACCATCAACAACCGAAAAATTGTTATCGGATTCTAATGCATTATTGCCTCTTGTGGCAGATGCACATTCGAATTTGAATGTCAGCCCAGAAAACCCCGAAGAAACGGCTTCTGTACCTCCCGTTACAACAGCACCTAATATAATGTCAAATAGTGTCCAAGTATTACCTAATGTCAACATTGACGAACTTTTCCAAAAACTTATATCCACGGGTATAATAAACACGCTTTCAAATAGCACTAATAAAGATAATAATCAATCAACTTCGAATAATTTATTGGAAAGTACGATCGTAAAGGAACCTGAGCCTATAAAGCCTATCAATCTAAATATTACTGATTCTATTAAAACACGCCAAACGTTAATTATTAATACACTGTTTTGTGGAATGCAATGTAGTAGCTGCGGTGTTCGGTTTCCACCTGAACAAACAATTAAATATAGTCAACATCTAGATTGGCATTTTCGTCAAAATAGAAGGGAACGTGATTCCTCTAGAAAAGCACATTCTAGAAAATGGTATTATGAAGTGTCAGACTGGCTACAATATGAAGAGATTGAAGACTTTGACGATCGTGAAAAAATCTTCTTTGAATCACAACAAATCGATATAGAAAGAACGGATGAAAATTCGAATCAACGTGCAACAAACTCTCCAGCTTTAAGTTGCCCAGCTGAGCCAGGCGATGTCGATCGGGCGTGTGACATGTGCCAGGAGAAATTTGAACAATATTACAATGAAGAACTTGAAGAATGGCATTTACGCGCTGCAATTAGGCTAGGTGAAAAAATATATCATCCATTATGCTTTGAAGATTACAAGGTAAATTTATATATGTTAATACGTAGGAGGAAGTACGCATTTCTGACTACAAATTTCACGTTCTTCGTAAACATGTAGTAGATTTTTTTGTCAAGTATTTAATTTAAAAAAAAAATCCATTAACAGGGACTACTGAGAGATATTAGAGGAAATTTGAAAAAAAAAATTCAGTTTGTCTGTTATTTCAAATGTACACATGAAAGCAAACCATTTCTTCAAATTCATAAAAATTTTATTCTAAAAGCTCTATATTAAGAAATAGTTTTCGAAATCATAAACATTTAGTAACATAATTTTAATTGTATCGTGAATTTACATCGTGTTTTACATTGTTCATTGTTTGCGAGCTAACGTATTTTGTTGTTTGTGTTTTATGTTGTCGAATAGTTTGCCTGTATTTGTCGCAAGGTATTTTAATTTCCTCTTTGGTATTTTCTTGTTTGGTGCTTACCATTCTGCTTCTTCTTCTTCTTCTTTTCCTTTTTATCCCGGCGTCGTTATGGTCAGAAGTGTAGGACCATAACCTTCCCACTTAACTGCATTCCTACTGGTCCGCTTGTGGGGTCCGCCGGTTTGACCTCAGAAAGTAGCGGCAGGCTTCCCGGTTTGGGATTACTTCATCGCTGAGGCCAATCAAATGCTGGTGTTTTTGCATTTGTTTGCACCAATTGTTTTTCGGCCTGCCTTTTTTGCGTGTTGAAATTGGAATGTTGATTGATAACGCCTTTTGGACGGGGTTCAAAGGATCTCTCCTTTGAACATGGCAATACCAACTGAGTCGGTCGCGCTCTATATTTCTTGTGATGGTTTCTTTTACGTGGAGGCTTCCTCGGATCTTTGAACTTCTAATTCTGTCACGCTTTGTTACTCCCGCTGTCATGCGAAGCATCTTCATCTCAGTTGCCGTTAATTTGCTCTCATACTTTTTGTGCATTGTCCAGCATTGTGAACCGTATGTGAGCGCCGGACGTACAACTGAAGTGTAGAGCCTTCCTTTCAGCTTAGGAGGCATTTTTCGATCACAGAAGATGGCGGAGTTTTCCCGCCACTTCATCCACCCTACGCTTACGCGATGTTTGATGTCGTCATCACAAGTTGCTTCTCTATTAATCATAGATCCCAGATATTTAAACTTTTCACACTTGGGAAGCACTCTTCCATTCAAGTAAATGTCTGGAATAGGCTGATGAGGGTCAGAGAACGGGCAGCACAGATACTCTGTCTTCTTTGAACTAATACGATACCCGTGTCCCTACCACACATCAAGTGCTCGTTGTAGGGACGCCTGATCATCACTTATAATGGCCCCATCGTCAGCAAAGAATAGCTGGTGCACATTGGGGTCCGTCACTTTTCCTTCAAGCAAGCAATCAAGGACTGCTATAAAAAGCAGTGGGCTGAGGACGCTCCCTTGGTGTACACCGACTTTGATTGCGAACTCTTCGGTGACTCCTGCGGTGCATCTTACTCTTGTCGTTGCTCTCTCGTACATGTCCATGATCACTCGCACGTAGGTTTCTGGAACTCCTTTTTGTCTTAGCGCTACCTATAAAAGATCTCTTGGTTGCCGGTCAAAGGCCTTCTCGAAATCAACCAACACCATATGCAAGTCCTTTGAAGAATCACGATGCTTTTCCATCATGATCCTTATACTTTGGATTGCATCTGTTGTTGATTTACCCGAGACAAACCAGCACTGGTCATCAGATAGTCGTATTATTTTCCGCAGTCGGCTATCTAATACCCGTTCAACGATCTTCATGGTGTGCGACATCAGCTTGACAGAACGGTAGTTATCACAATTTCGCGTATCACCCTTTCCTTTGTGCAATGGAAGAAGATAGCTTTCCCTCCATTGATTAGGCATAGTGTCGCCTCTCATAAGTTTAGAGATAAGAACCATGAGCCATCTAGACCCGATGTCTCCCATATTTTTCCAGAACTCAGAGGGTATCCCGTCCGGCCCAACAGCTTTTCTTTTCTTGGAGTTTTTAACCGCGTACCGAACTTCTTTGACTGTGATGTCGGGTATTTCGGCATGATTCGGGGCGGCTCTTGGAAAGTACACTCGGGGAAACTGTTCGTTCAGAAGTTCCTCGCAATACTGTCGCCATCTGTGGAGAATTTTTTCGTCTTCCACAAGGAGTTGGCCTTCAGCATTGTTAATAAACTTTGGGAAACGAATCTCCTGAGCATTTCTTCTTCTCTGGGCGGCTATCTTAAAGATATTTGCTCCTTTGTTCAAATTGTTTTGTCGAAGCTCCTGGGTAGCCTGGTTCCTGTCAGACGCGGAAGACGATATTTCTTCCAACTCCTGATAGAGGCCTTCCATGCTTTTCGCTTTGAATTCGGCGCATTTTTTCTTCGCGATACCTTTGCAACATCTATATACCTTTTCACGGCGAGCTTTTTCCTCTCTATTAGTAGAAGAGCACTTTGACCAAGCTTGGAAAGCCATTTTCTTTTCGTGTATCACTGCTTTGGCTTCGTCTGTCCACCACCAGGTTTCTTTTGCGTGTTGGCAGGGGCCTTTAGATGTTCCGAGCAGTGATTTGGCTTTCTCCAGGCCAGATTGTTGTAGGGAATCCCACATGTCTTGTGCTCTGCACTCCTCATTACCGACCTCATCGATAATGGAAGAGAGGTAGTTTTCCATGATGGTAATAAAAGCTTCGCCTTTTCCTTTATCCAGCTTATACCACTTGATTCTCTCAGACACCTTCGTTTGCTGCTCTGATTTCTTTCTCGCATCCATAAAAAATTCAGTCAGGAGGAGACGGTGTTGAGGGGCGATCGCGTCTCCCAGGATCACTTTGCAATCTTTAGCTCGTGGCTTCATGAAACTGGATACCAAATGATAGTCTATTTGAGTTTCATTTCCGCCGCTGCTATAAGTGATCAGGTGCCGGCTTTGTTTGACGAACATGGTATTTAGCACTATAAGACCGTACGACTTGCACATGTTTAGGATATCTTCACCTGAAGAGTTCCTGGTGCCGTATCCCAGCCCTCCGTGGTAGCCTTCATAGTCTTCGCTTGTCTTCCCGACATGCCCGTTTAAATCTCCCCCAACAAACAAAAGCTCTTCCTTTGGGATGATTTTGACAAGGTTGTGGAAATCTAGCCAGAATGCATCTTTTTCTTTTTGTTCGCATCCTACTTGAGGGGCATATGCGCTTACGATGTTCCACACCTCACCATGCATCACCAATTTGAGAGCCATCAAACGGTCACTGGACTTTGAAATGGTTAAGACGTTGCCAAGTAACTCTGCCGCAAGGATGATGGCGATTCCGTTTTTTCCTTGTTCCAATCCATAGTAAAACATCTTGTAGGCTTTTGTTTTAACGTCCAAGAAACGTGCCCGATTACCGGTGTTTCGCCATTTCGTCTCTTGTACGCACAGGATGTCTACTCGCCTTCTAACCATCATTTCTTCAAGCTCATAGCTGCGCCCACTCATGCTTCCAACGTTCCAACTCGCGACTCTTAAATGTGGCTTACGCCGTTGCATTACTTTGCTATCCCCCGGAAATCCTATAGCTCTGACCCGAGCATTGATGCTCGTCCCAGGATCACGACCATTAGTAGTGCCTGGCGGGGTAGTGCTTTTCCTTTTAGCGTTCTTTTCCATAATGCTACGGTTTGACCGTTTTCATTCTTCCCTTCCTTTTTGACACGGGCATGCTCCAGATTTTTTATTTTTTGATTGATCTTACTCTTACAACACCGGTGATCTCCAGTCGTGTCAACCCACTGATTTGCATGCACACTTGTGGGGCAGTTTAATGGTGGTATATGTGTCCCTAGGCTCACCTTGGTGTTTTCTAAATTGCCTAGATGTGAGTTTTGTTTACCTTTGTTTAGTCGCCTTTTACGACAAGCGATAGGTATCGCTGCAGGGATATTCTTAACCCGTCCCTGCACGAGTAGGTGCTTACCATTCTGCATTGGTAATAATTTTTAGGATCCTGTTTTACGTACGCTTAGTTACTTGAATATTTTAGGTTTTTTGAAGTTCCCCACATTTGTAGCCCGTATGTCCAGATAGGTTTTATCATGGTTTTGTAAATGATTAGTTTGTTATCTGTTGATAGCATTTTTGGTTTTTTAGTTGGTTTCTCTTTTTTTAGGATGTGTTGCCCATGATCACTAGTTTTTATGTGTCTGTTGTAAATTTTTGCTAAGATTAGCTAATTTGTGAAATGATTGTGTCGTCTGCAAACGTGGCTGGCTGCAGTGTTGCGCTGTCGGGGTAGGTATATCGGCTGGGTAATTCAAATAAAATAGTGACACTTTATCGAAAACTTTAGATACGTCGAGAAATACTGTCGTGCAGTATGTTTGATTTTCTAAGCCACTTGAAATGTTATTTATTACTCTGTGCATTTGTAGCGTTGTCTTTCTTTAATCCGAATTAGCGATTCGGTATAATTTTGTTATGGTCGAGGATTTGTTGTAGCCTTTCTGCGTTGGTCTTAAACCATGTTTTGTTTTCGTTTAGTATTGATGTTTTTTATAAAATGGTTTAAGGTTTTTTTGTGGCCGACCTTCCAAAGAAAATAATTTGTTTGGAAAGTCGGGGTCAAGTTTTCAAAGTAGTTGTCAAGGCGCTTGTTTTTGTAATTTTGCGGCGGTTCCTTAAGTTCTATTACGATCTTATTTAATTTGATTTTCAGTTCAGTTCGAGCGATTGCCATGGTGTTCGAATATTTCTTTTGTACCTAATTTCCCTTAGTACGTATAGGGGAATATAGAATTTACGTTGTCTGAGGGTAAGTTGTGGCGTGGATCTATCCAATACATGTATTTTCGTGTCATTGAGGTTAATTATTCTTGTGTTGTGAGTAAGCTTGGTAGCTTTGGTCACGCAGTTAATAATAGTTTAAGGCAAGTTTTTGCGTCAAGTTTATCCTCGGTATACCTTTGTGTATACAGAAATCTATGAGATCAAGCTTCATGTCGGCGGACCAATATGTTGGTTGTCCTGTGCTGAGGAAATTTACGTTTAGTGAATTAAGTGCACCCAGAAGGATGTTTCCTTTTCTGTTTGTTATTCTAGAGCCCCAGTAGTTCTTTACATTAAACTTACCTCCTGCAAAGGAGGTTGTTTGTAATACATTTTTATTTATAGTTTCTTAGATCTATCTTGTCCTAGACAAAAATGCTTAAAACTAGCTTAACTATCCTTACAAATTTAGGTTTCTTACTGGCCCTAGGCGGACACTCTAAAATAACTTGTATAATTATTTATATTGTTTTTTTGGTTTTTAATATTTTTTTTTGTTCTATCCTACCCTACCCTACCCTATGTAAGCCTGTCATTGGTGTTAGGCAAGCCCTGCCTTGAAGAGGCTGAAGCCATTGAAATGTCGACTGACGCAGCTCCCTCCAAAGAATCTTTGTCCTAGCATGTAAGTGTAGTTTTTGAATTGTTCTGTAGATATGTACATTGAATTTGGACGGATAGTAAAGTGTCCAAATTGTGAGTGATCTGTATGCGTTTTCAATTTGCATAGTCTTCGCTTGGATGTGTTCGGATTTGTAGGCTACGAGTTGTATTGATTTAATGTTCTGTCTTATTGTAATTGCTGTACCATCATGTGCTTTTTGTCAGGACTATTTGTTTGATACATATTATAGTCCGGTATTTTCAAGTAGTTTCTGTCGTTTTTTTTTTATTTTTACGTTGTATTATATTGCGCATATCCATGTCCAGCTCTTGATCTGGAGGCTCTATCGATTAGGCAGTTTTAAGTACAGCAGATCTTCGGTGATATCCATTTTAAGAGAAAAAAAAATTGATAAGATGTTGATTAAGACGTTTAGTAGATGATTTCATTTCGGGCTTTCAACACAAAACATATTTAGAGTAAATCAAAATGAATAAATCGCCGATTTCACGAGTTATAGGTTGATATCGCAAAACAAAGAAGTAATTATTATCGCTGTGGTCGTCTACTTTAAACCAGCCCTCAAACGGACGCTATGTAACAGTTTCTCTGATTTGTACACTCATGAGCCTGCTAAAAATTGGGAAGGAACACCTATTTTGGGACATACAGAAGTTATGTTAGATGACCACATGGCAAATGACTTTGATCATGTTATTGATTTAAAACTGTGAAGAATGGAGGAGGGGATGCGATGGTCTGGAGTTGTTTTTGTCTGGTTGGTTTGGGACCATTGCTAATAATGGGTCAATATGTTTTTATAAGTAGCCCCGGGCGTGCTTGTTGCCATACCATGTGTGAGAAATACCGTTGCGTTGGGTCTTCCAGCAGGACAACGACCCAAAGCACGCACGTGGCTCAGTGATCACAATCTCACGGTTATGGATTGGTCACAGTCACCTGATTTGAACTCTATTGGAAATCTTTGGGAAAATGAGGGAAATACGAAAGATTTTTTCAGAAGAACAGAGATAGTTGAGAATGTCATTCCAATAAAAAATATAAAAAATTTAATCGATTCAATGTTACGTTTTTTTAATTTTTTGTATTTGAATTAAACTGTACTTATTTTGTTGCGTGTGGATTTAAAGCTGCTTGATACAATTTAACGTAGATTGCTATATATTTATTATGACTTCGAAATTTATTTCATTTTGTTTACTTTAAATATAGAGCTTTCGGAATGTTTGAATAATGCTGTTTTTGAATACATTTTTTTATGAATTTGAAGACATTTTTTGCCTTCACTTCTAGTTGCAAATGTTTTGTCCGATACGGTACATGTGAGAAGAGCCTGGCGTCTACAAGAGGCTATTATAAAGCGATTTTTCGCTTTATAACGTACCAGTAAAATTTTAATGGTTCAATTGCTAGGTTGTGTATGGTTTAAACAAGCCTTTGACTAGTTTTCCAAACAATAGACCTTTATTTCTGCGGACTTTCTTTATAGAGAGCCCCGTTAGCCATAATGTCATATGATCTATAGATAAGGTGGTTGGGGATTTTCCATCGCACTATGTTTATTTCGAGCTATGTGGCACCTGTTAACTTATAATTATTAAAAAATGTACGTATATATATGCTATTTTTTCTAGTCTTCTTTACATTCATCAAAGGAAAACACTAAAGCAGTTTCCGAAGATAAACAAAATGAAGTGGTTTCTGCAGATGATGATAATGCTGTAGATACCACGATTGTGAAAGTAGAAAATGTTAAAGGTAAATTAAATAAAAATGTTAGCCACTTTAATATATTCACACCCATTTTAGACGATAAACCTGACATTTCTGTAATACATGATGACGATGATGATGATGTCATTGTCGTACCTTTGGAGGAACCCACTATTACTGAAATAGAAGATGATGAAGAATATGTACCAATTAACTTAGATCAATCCAAATCAAGCGATAGCAACAATATCAACGAAGCGAGTTTTTGTGAAGCTATGGAATCAGATGTAGAAATTCAAGAGCCGAATATACCATTTACTGATTTAGACACCTATGTTGAAAATAATTTCAAACTAGATGACAAATCTGAAAAACCATCTGCTGAAATAAAAATTAAGGAAGAGCCGAAAGAGGATGACGAATATGATGATTTTGAAGATGTGGGAACCGTACTTATTGCAGAAGATAATGTTTCAGTTCTAAGTAGTGGTTAGTTCTCTTTTAAATCAAATATCCAAAATTGATTCTACTTATTAAAATATATTTTAGAAGATAATGTCGGAAGTCAATCTGTGTCAACGCTACAATCTTCCATTCCTGCATCACCTATTAAATTGGATATGCTGGAAGATACATCCCAACCCAGCTACTTTCAGTCAGAAGGATCCACTGCACCGGTAATATATGAAACACCCGAAACCATAAACTCAATGGATGGTAATCTGGAATCATTTGATAATCCTCTGTCTGCGACTACATCCCTTGTCGGTGTAAATAAAATTAAGATTAACATGACAAAGAATATTGTATCCTCAAATAATAGTACCCCAACAACAAAGTTAAATAGTCTTAATCCAATTGAGCACAAACAAAATACAAGTGGTAATGTAAGTAATATATCCACAATCCCGGTTCTTTGCAGTGGTGCCACAACGGCAAGCGTTAGTTCTGCATCACCCCAAATTACTTTAGGCGACAACAGCTCTACATTTTCTGGTCGCTCGACGTTTTCTACTACATCTTTGCCGTGTACTCCAATATTATCTCCTTCGAACGGTAGTTCATCCGTTGGAATTTCAA
Source organism: Merodon equestris (assembly GCA_958301585.1). NCBI lineage: Eukaryota > Metazoa > Arthropoda > Insecta > Diptera > Syrphidae > Merodon > Merodon equestris. Next base: position 74,680,921 of record OY284416.1, on the reverse strand, counting down.
ACAAATCCAATGTAATTCAGGTAATCACCTCCCAGTCAGTTATTGGAGCGAGCAATAAGGACAATACTTCAAATAATATACCTGTTATCGGTGGTAGTGGAAGTAATTCTAGTTCTATAAATAGCAAAGGTGAGACTTTAGCTACCATTTCGCCCATAGAGTCAAGGAAAAAATCAATTGAGGAGCGGGATGAACCAAGTTTTACATTTAAGGTAGCATTACAAAATGTTCAATTAAAAAAAATGTTGAAAGTCGAGCGTGGGATTGAGGCTTCTGGACTGTGTTCGATTATGTAATCGATTATGACCGTAATTCAATAGTTGATTTTTCTTTTGTAAATACATTTTTATCAATATTCACATTGTTTCTTTTTTCAAGTCTCGTTTTTTTTTCACTTTTGTGTTTTTAATTTTTATTAATACAAATATTTTTAAATAACTGAATTCTTATTTGAACTATCTCTGATAAATAGAAGATCGTACGCTCTTATTTTTCACGTCATGTATGTAAACTGACTTGTTTAATAAAAAAAAAACAAAAAACAAAAAAAAATGTGATAATTTTTAAGGTATAAGTGAGTACGCTGAAATAATATAAATAAAGAGTTCATATTAAATAAACATATACAGAGAAAAGTGTTTTTTCTTTAAACATTGTGAGATTTCTTGGTTTTCTTTATCGAAAAACAAAATTTCCCAGTTAATATAGTTGGGATGAATTCGATTAAAGTTGATTCTTTGGTTCACTAGGTGTATTTTTTTATTTTTGTTTTTCCAAGTGCTATCCAGATATAATCTACAAAAATCCAGGAAATACAAATATACATTTTATCATAAAAAGAAAAAGTTGTAATTGGTGTAGTTTTCTCCATATGGCCCGTTTCGTCGTCCTGTTTTCCCCTTCTCAAGACCCGAAATCTATTTTTCTCCTTTCTTAGTGACCAGGTTTCACATCCATCAAGTGTCACTGGAATTATTATGGTTTTTTAAATTCGCATTTCAACATTGCGAGACAAAAGAATTGTTTTGAATAATTTTTGGCAATCAATATGGTTCCCATATACACCCCCGACACTTCATTACCCTCACTTAAAATGTCTACCTAAATCATAAAGCAGGGGTATTCCTTCGGACCTATTGCTAAAACTTTTATTTTCACTATCTCTCTGCTACCTGATGACAAGCTTGTAAAATTTTCGGTTTAATTTATTCAAAGCCTACTTCCTTTCCTGCTATTATTGGACTTTCTATATTTCTCTTAACTGTTTCCTCACTATCTCCTAGCAGGTCTAGATTATCAGGATAAATTGAAGGCCTCTCATTTTCTTGAAGGGATCTCGTTACGAACTCCAGAATTAAATTAAAAAAAGATGGTGGCAAAACGTCTCTTTGTTTTAATCCTTCTCATTTCCCTAATGCTTCAGATAATGTCTTTCCTACTTTAACTTATCATTTGTTAACCCTCAGGCAGTTTCACCAACTTTTTCGGGATTCTTAGCCTTACAATGAGGTGATACATGATTCGATCAGTTTATAGAGTCACATGCCTTATTCATATCTACGAGTAGTTGGTATCTTCTTTCATGGAATACCCATTTATTTTCTAAAAGCTGTCATATAGTGAAAATCTTATCACTCGTCGAGCGGTTCCTCCTGATGCCAAGTGGTGGTCTCCTATTATTTCTTTAGCGTATGATATCAGTCTCTTTAAGAGAATATTCGACGGCGTCTTGTAAAAATTTGGTAGCAGAGACATCCTCGATAATTATTGCATTATATTCGGTCACCCTTTTTAAGTACGGGAATGATGACCGAGTATTTCCATTCTTCGAAAATGGTTTCATTATTTCACATATGTAGTTGTGATGAGCCCATGTAACTTCTCTGTTAATTTTTCTTCTATTTTATTACTTCCGATGGTATTAGGGCGTTGGCTGCGGCCCTGTTATTTTTAGGCCAATGGATCGCTTCTTTTATTTTCTTAATGGTTGACAGTTCACCTGAATCGCTGCTGTGTTAATAACACCGTGGGCCTGCAACTCTTTCGCCCTCCGAAACAAACTCCCCATTATCGTTGCGCATAAGGCCTGATCTGGTCATTCTGATATTATTTTTGTACAGCATTTACCCCTGCATGTATTGCCTTCTAGTTTCTAGCCGCTCATTCTTCCTGAATATTAGCAAACTTTTTCCTTTACATTGTCGTTTTTTATCCCGAAGGGGACTGCTGATTTCCTTCCGTAGGGTTTGATATCTTGTACACATGACCTACCGCAAAAACATTTCCTGATTTTACTTGTCGGCCAACATTCCCGGTACACAACGGGCAAAGTCCTTTTTCATATGAAATTGGTTCGCAAGTATTCTTCGAACTCTGCCATATGAGATCCCCGTGTCATCAGCTATATCAACTATAGTAGATGGAACAGCGATGCAAACGCACCTCAATTGAAACATAGAAGTAAAAGAGAACAAACAACAATTTTTTGTTCTCACTCCAAGTCGGAAACCAGAACGAGACGTGCGTCTGTCGTACGTCTTTCCCCGTGACATCCTGAAATTTTGAATGGTCCAGGTTCGTAGCGACAAAATCCGTTACAAACAAACTGTTCGTGAATACGTGTGAGCTCATTTCATTTTACCACAGCGTACTCCCGCCACACACACTCTTGGAATTATAACAATGTGCGTGATTGCTTACATAATTTCGACAGAACCATGGGTTCCCACGTGCTCGCCGCAGCTTGTAGGCAAACGTCGGTGGTCATTTTAGGTGATACGTCTCATTGGTGGATTCTGCTCCAAGTCTATTAATAAAGCTGTGTGCTTCCTTTAAATTATCATGCCGCTAACGGCGGATTGACTGCTACAGAAGAATCTCTTATTTTTTCTGTTTTGCCATCACTGAAAACGCAAGTGAATAAATGTCGGTAAAGAAGTCTTAAAACCGGCCATGATTGAATACGCATACGATCCGCACTCTACTATACAAATTGTGACGTTTCTCAACCGCAACACAATTGATGCGGATTCCAGTCAACAAAATGATGAAATTGAAGAAGTAAAATAATCATAAATATTTCATTACTTGAACAACATATTAATAGGTGAACAAAATGTCATCAGTTGCAGGTGTTGGTAGAACTCATGAAGGGAAATCCGGATACCGCCAGAAATTTGAGAAAAAAAAAAATCCAGAGTTCGTCCAAAATATTACTATTATGGTATTCAAGCTATAAACTTATTTTTTGATGTTAAAAAGGTGAGAATTTTCGTCCGCGCGTTTGGCAATTTGGATATACTTATGTGCCGTCAACACACAGTATTACTCCCAGTATTCTCGACTTTTCATAAAAAACATTCCGGCCTAACGCATTTCTTCTTCGGACATCGTTAAGGTTATCCATTTTGAGCACAGAGTTTCTTCCAGAATATTGAAAATATCCGAGAGAACACCAGAAATCGTTGATTGTACCTTTCCTACGATAAAATCCTGCCTAGTGCCAGTTTGGTATCCAAGTTGTTCTCAACTTACTGAGCATTGAGTAACAAAAAATGTTCTTTGCCATACTCGTTATTTTCTGACGAATTGGTCAGCAATCATTTAGCTCTTCTTCCAAATCGAAAAAAATGCAATTGTGTCCATAACTTTAATTTATTTTGAATTTGAAATTGTTTTTGTTGTACAAAGATTTTACAATGACAGAACACAGCTGATATTAAAGGAGATCGGTGGTGAGGTTCTACCGACCGATAATGTTGTGCATCCGTCGTTTTCAATGATAGGGTTAAACTGCGGAAGTGAAGGGATGCAATGTATACTCGTATGTCATTTGTTTTATTGCAATCTTCAACACAACTTTTTTAACGTTATCTTCAGTGAGGAACGTGGATGGGCGTGATTTGCGATAATCATCTTCAGTGGGAGTTTTGCACAGCATAAACTCCTTGGCCAGCGTATTACTGTGGAGTACGGAGAAATAGATACCTCCAATGTTTTCGCCAAATTTTTTTAAGTGGAGGTACTTGATGACAGCGCCAATTTCTAAAGTTTGATGCTAAGTTTTTTTTTCGATGAGGGCCTGCTAAAGTGATTTAAGAATAAGAGAAGACAGAACATCCCAATAAATGGACCACTTCTTATCAATCGGGTTAATAAATTTTAAAAATTGCTTGAAAAAAATAAAAAATTATTACGAATGCTTTGAAGCCCAGATAATACACTTTAAGCAACGTCACAATAATGTTTTTGAAAAGGTTATATGCGAAACAGCAAAGATCAATACAGTACAATGTGAGGAATGGATTCAAACAGTTTGGCCAAATCGACGCAGGGTTATTCAGATGAAAATATCTTTAACGCCGATGAAGCTGCACTATTCGACAGCTGTGTGAAAATATAATAATAGCTATTCCTTAATTATAATCCAAAATATGTAATTTTTTTCTTCATACATTGTACTAAATTGACATATACTTAAACCTCGAAGTTCTGAATAGGATTGAAATCGGTACTTTGGGCTGACCAGCCCATAGCGCTGATATTTTTGGTAGTGAACCAATTCTTAGCGCCCTTGATAGTGTGTTTTGGGTCATTATCCTGCATAAAATCCAATGGCATTGCCAGCGTAAGGCATTACTTCCGAATGTGTCATTATGCGACCCTAAACATCTTGCCTTATATGCGGTATATTGAGCCAGGGCCATAAAAAGAAGGTCAGGCCCAAAACATTATTTTTCCTCCGACGTGCTTAAAAATCTAATAGTGAATTTTGGGTCAAAAGCTGCATTTGTAGGCAATCGTAAAAATTACCAGCGATATAAGCTTGCCCTAGATAAGTTTCTCCGCTTTACATGCGGGCGTTGTCAGGATAGAAAGTTATCCAAAGACCGATGGGATAAGGAGTTTAAGCGACAAAACAAGAAAATTACCTTGACTTTAGACAATCGTACTAGTCATATTCCTACCTGCAAGCACAACATCCATTTTGAAACCTTTAGATCAAGGAAAAATAAAGAATTCAAAACGGAGTTTCCGAAAATTGCTTGTCCCAAAAATGGTTGAATTCAACATTTCTTTCACTCTTATACTGGATGTAGTGCCAATGATATTAAAATCTTGGTACGAAGTCTCGCCCATGATTGCGGAGGTTGAAATTCCTTTAAGTGACCTAGCGAATACAGTTATAAATAACGTGTTACTATCAGAAGATTGGGAGTAATACTTGAAGGTTGACGACAACGATTTAACATCGTCGATGGAAATTGATGAAGATATTGTACAAAATTTGAATCAATACGGTTACGAAGACAAAAATACAGCAGGTGATAAAGAAGTTGAAGAAAAATTGATTCCTTCCACAGTCTTAGAAGCGATAAAAGCAGTCGAAATGTTACGAACTGCTTTTATGAGTTTTAGTTTAGAATCTGCTTTTAAATCAACTTATTTAAATCTTTTGCATAAGAAACAAACAATAATTCACGATCATTTTCAGAAAATTCAATCAAACATTTAATTTATCCATGAATGTAATTGAAATATAAAGTGAATTCTTTCTGTTTGTGACTGGTGTTTCGATTCTTTTCTAAAATCTGATGTAAAAATCGCTGGTTATAATGACCATATTTTATTGGGCCCTCCACCGTACTTCTACTGTCCGTGAAATGGTGAAAATCAATCTGGAAGCATTATAATGGGCATTTGAATGGAACACGAATCTTCGTATCTCTATTTTGGAACCAACTTTGTCGGTTGCAATCGTCTTCAAATCCGAATTAAAAAACAAACATATGAACATATCTCTATACAGCGTCAACCAATAGGAGTTAGTTTTGTTTATGGTGGCCATTAATCTATCGCAACTATGCATATACGGGGGTAGTCCGATAAGTGCTTAGCCTACAAAATAAAAACAAAAATTTTGGAGAAATGGCGATTTAATTTTCAATATAGTCTTCTTTTAGCTCGACTTGACCCAGCGATACTCCAACTTCTTTGACCCGTCTGAAAAATAAATAAAATCAAAGTAGGCCTCCGTGGCGGCGATGACCTCCTCATTCGACTGAAATTTCTGCCCGGCGAGTGACTTTCAAGTTTGAAAACAAAAAGAAGTCGCACGGGGTCAAATCTGGAGAATACGGTGGATGGGGCAGCAGTTCGTAGCCCAATTCGACCAATTTGGCCATGGCGAGGGCGGAGGTGTGAGCCGGTGCGTTATCGTTGTGGAAGAGCACTTTTTTCTTCGCCAAGTGGGGGCGTTTTTTCTTCAATTCGGCGTCGAATCGGCCCAATAATTTGGCATAGTACAGCCCTGTGACCGTTTTGCCCTTCTCCAGATAGTCGATGTGGATCACACCTTGTGAATCCCAGAAAACGGTGGCCATCAGCTTTCCGTCCGATGGGACAGTCTTCGCCTTCTTCGAAGCACGTTCGCCGGGTGTAGTCCACTGTTTCGACTGTTCCTTGGTCTCTGGTGTGTACCAGTGGACCCATGTTTTGTCAACAGTCACGAAACGAAACTGATTTAACAGCGTCAAACACTGGTCTGAAGTAATCTCACGGTTGCGCTTGTTGTTCGGAGTGAGCAAACGCGGCACCCATCGCGCCGACAGCTATCTCTTGCCCAAAATTTCATGCAGGATATGACCCATGCGATCTTTTGAAATGCATACTGTCTCTGCTATCTCGCGCACCTTCAGTCGGCGGTCTGCCAATACGTTATCCTCCGTGGTAGCCGCTTTCGGGGCACCTGGACGTGGCTCATCAAAAACCGCGTGCGACCACGTTGAAACTCGTTAAACCAATTTTTGATGGCCGCCATCGAAGGAGAAGAGTCACCGTACTCAGCATCCAAATGGTCTTTGATTTCGCTGCTCGATTTCCCTTCCAAAAACAGGAATCGAATCACAGACCGATATTGCTATTTTTCCATTTTTCTAAAATCCGCGACACTCCCGCTTCCACACGCGGTCAAAACAAAACTACGAGTCCGATCCGGTTGAAATTTCGACAGCAGCCGTCTACTAGAATGTACTACACGATAGTAAGTTGCTCTTGCGATACTGGTGCCATCTGGCGGTGAGGGTAAGTACTTATCGGACCAAACTCGTATGTATGTATGTCCAGAGTCAAACTGCTAAAATACTCTAGAGCTGTGCATGTTTATTTTATCCCAAGATTCGTTGACCTGTGACAAAAAAGCAAGCGACTACAACAACGGAGCGTAAATTGTTAATTTTCTTTGTATTTTCGTAAAGGTTTAATAACTTTATAAATTTCATTTTTTATAAACAATAATCGACCGGGGCATACGCCGGACATATGCATTTTTTTTAAATAACAGTTATTTGATGAGTCTTTTACCTATGAAAAAAACCGTTTTTGAGAATTTTTGGGATAAGAAAACCCTTATTTTCAAATTTCTAAATTTGTAGTCTTCTAGCTTGCAAAGCTGGGGTAGGGAAGACTTATGCAAGGGCTTTAGAACTCTAGCTACTGTGGTTCCTCAGATTCAGGTAAACGTTTGCAGAGTTCAAGATTGAAGATCTGAAATTGTAGAGTGGCTCTCGGCGAGCTGATCCCATTTTATTTAAGCAATTACCCACCTTTATAATCTCAGTTTTCAATGATTGTACTGCAGAAGCTTACAATTGTTTTAAATTTTAGTTAAATTTTTTGTTTGAAAATAGAAAAAGATCTGAAACCAGAAAGTACAGTCACGGACAAAAGTAAAAAAAAGGCAATATATATAGGAACAGAAAATGTGAGTCAAGGAGGCAGTTGGACGAGAGATGTCAAGAGAGACACACGGCTAGTGATTGTGCGGCGGACTATTCAACATCGACACGTTCTTTATATGAATTACTTTTTTTATATGTACATAAAACATTGAGTTAAATTAAATTTCAACATATACTTGTCAAGGTGCTGTGTTTTCCTTCCTACCATTCCCACAAATTCTGGGGGCTCGTCCGGGATAGCAGCAAAGGAAATAAACCCATCATATACCATTATGCACCTAGTCTATGTACATAGCGTCTTCCGTTGAATTCGCGACGACATACCATATTGTATGTACTTAGTTTGAAACGAAAAATAGCTACGGTTACGGCAACGATTCGGAAACGAAACACACGCAAATACACACAGTTCGGTGTGCATGGTGTGAGGGTCACGCAACAAGAGAATTGTTTTTGATACAGTTAATTAACGCAAAGTTTTCAATGGAGGAGCAGCTCCGTTCCCTTACGACGCGAAAGTTACGCGCATTATGCAAGAAACGTTCAATACCAGATTATTATAAAAAGAAAAGTGATTTAGTGCAACGCCTTATTAAAGATACCATTGATGGACACGATATATTTGAAATAACTACAGAGGAGTTATCGTCCGGCGGAGAAAATAGTGGTAGTGGCAACGAAGAAAGCACCGACATCAAGGAACCCGAATATTCGTCCAACAAGGTTTCGGAAAATATTACAATGACAAACAACTTTAGCTTAAAAGATGTAGAAGATGTAGAAGAGGCACTAGAAACATTTGAAGGTAAACCTGAGCAATGCGTCATACGGTGGGTTTCGAGCTTCAAGGAAATTGCAACAACATGCGGATGGAACCCCGTACAGAAATTCATCTACGCACGCAAATTGGTAAAAGGAGTGGCAAAACTGTTCGTCGAAGCAACGTCGGAAATAAGAGATTATAAAACACTAATATCTAATCTCAAGTCTGAATTTTCAATTCCAGTTGCCAGCATAGACGTGCACAACACGTTGAGAATGCGAAGAAAGTCTGACGGCGAAACATATCTGGAATATTTGTACATCATGCAACAAATAGCAAACAAAGGCAATGTTAATCAACAATCATTAGTCTCGTACGTAGTGGCTGGTATACGAGATGAACCCCATCGGAAAGCAGTACTATTTGATGCAACCACCGTCGCAGAGCTGAAAAGAAAATTAAAGATCTACGAGACAATGCAGCAAAGCATCCAGTCCTCCAAACAACAATCGCCGGCAACAAGCAAGGAATCAAAATATCAAACACCTCGACAGCAACAGCGGTGTTAAAATTGTGGCGCACATTCCCACCAGGCGAGTGCCTGTCCCTACAAGGATAAGGGGACTCGTTGTTTTCGCTGCAATGACTTTGGCCATATAGGAAGAAGCTGCCCAGGTAACGCAATTTCAAGCAAGCCCGCTCAAACTAATTGCATCAATGCCCCACACGACGGAAAAGATGTCAAGCAACAAGTATCTACGCCAGAAATGCACGTACCGGTATATATCAACAAAACCAAGGTTATCGCACTCGTCGATACAGGCAGCAACGTCACCATTCTGAAACGCAAAGTTTATGATCGCCTAGAAAGCACAACTCAGATGGTCCAACCTGGAATCACTCTGCAAGGATTTCGTCACAATCCCAATCGGACGCTAGGATCCATTTTTGCGGAAATCTCCATCGATCAACATATCTTCGAAGTTAACTGTCATGTCGTACCGGACGAATGGATGTCGGTGGACATGATTATCGGCAAAGACATATTGACTTTTGCAAAGCTCTCAATTGAACGAGGACATGTAAAAATTGAACGCATCGTTAACCCACTTACGGAAGAATTACCCTATTGTAACGAAGTCGAAGTGAACAGCATCGGACAATCAACACTCGAACTGGAGATAGATCCAAATGTAAGTCCCGAAATGCAGAATGACATTAATCTTTTGATTTCAAATTACAGGCCTATGAACACAAACGTCTGTTATACAGATGCATATCGATTTGCTGGATGACATCCCTGTTTATCAGCCACCGCGACGATTATCTCCTTTGGAAAAAGAAATCGTTGGAAACCAAGTGGATGTGTGGCTACGTGAAGGTATCATTTGTCCAAGCAAGTCTGACTATGCGAGTCCAGTTGTCTTGTCGGAGAAAAAGGATGGAAGTCATCGTCTATGCATCGATTATCGGAGGCTCAATGCAAAGGTGATACGCGATAGATACCCCCTCCCATTAATAGAGGATGTCATAGATACATTGAGCTCGGCGAAAGTCTTTACGACACTAGACCTTCATAATGGATTCTTCCATGTCGACGTTGCTCCATCTAGTCGCCGATACACGTCATTCGTAACACCTGACGGTCAATAAGAGTTTATGAAGGCACCATTTGGCTTGTGCAATTCTCCATCGGTGTTCCAACGCTTTGTCAATGTAGTGTTCGAGGAATTAATTCGCAACAAACTCATAAGTCTTTACGTAGATGATATAATAATACCCTCAATAAACGAAACCAGCAATGTTGCCGTAATTCGACGAGTATTCGAAATAGCGGCCAGGAATGGGATCTTATTTAGTTGGAGAAAGTGCAGGTTCCTTAAGAGAAGAATCACCTATCTGGGACACGTCATAAGCGAAGGTATTGTACGACCATCTGAAGAAAAAACAAGATCAGTACGGAATTTTCCAAAACCACAGACAGTCAAAGAGGTGCAGCGATTTATTGGACTCACGAGTTACTTTCGAAAATTTATTAAGGACTTCTCGTTGATTGCGAAGCCATTACGGGAACTCACAAAAGAAGGTGTTAGATTTGTTTTTGGGCCATTGGAAAGGACTGCGTTTCATCAATTGAAGGATATCTTATGTAGCGAACCAGTGCTAATGATATTCAATCCGAACTTCGAGACTGAATTGCATGCTGATGCATGCAAATACGGTGGTTGTGCAATCCTCCTGCAAAAATGCCCTGACGATCAACAACTCCATCCGGTCTTCTACTACAGCTTCCAAACCGACGAAGTAGAGCAACGGTATTCGAGTTACGAGTTGGAAATCTTGGCGGTAGTACGAGCTTTAAAGAGGTTGCGGCATTATCTTCTGGGTACGAAGTTTATCATCTGCACGGACTGTCAAGCATTCGAAATGACAATGAAAAAGCGTGATGTCAATGCTAGGGTTTCCCGCTGGGCCATGGTAATCGATGAGTTTAGAGCTCCAGTAAGACACCGGAAAGGGGTGGCCATGCAGCACGTCGATGCGCTTATGTCGATGCCCAACAGTGTTCCTCGTGGAAAGTGTATTATTGGAAAGGGTACGGAACGCGCAACAAAACGATGAAGAATGCAGTATCATGGCGGATATCCTAACCAAACAAGATAGTTTTCGTGATTACGTTTTGAGGAAGGCCATCATTTACAAATACCACGAAGGAGATTACCTTCTTGTGTTACCAAAGCAGATGCAAAAAGAAATAATTATGACGACTCATCTTAATGGCCACGCTAGTGCAAGGCAGGTGGAAAAAGTAATCAACAGGGACTACTTTATACCAAAGTTGGCAAAAAAGGTAAATTCTGTCATCAAAAATTGTGTTAATTATATGTTATATATGTGTAACAAGAAGGGCTATTGAACGTTATAAAAAAACCAGACGTACCACTCCACACCTTGCATATTGATCATTTGGGTCCACTACCATCAACGTCTAAGAATTACAATTATCTTTTTGTAGTCGTCGATGCTTTCACTAGGTTTGTGTGGATCTACCCGGTGAAAACCACAAATGCAGAAGAATTAGTTACCAAATTGGAGCAGCACAGCGAGATCTTCGGAAATCCAGTTCAAATCGTATGCGACCGAGGGGCGGCCTTTACGTCCAATAAGTTCGACAACTATTGCCAGCAACGTCAAATCCGGCACACCAAGATTACGACAGGTATTCCAAGGGGCAACGGCCAAGTAGAGCGGACAAACAGAACTATCATCTCCGTCCTCAGTAGGCTTTCAGTGGATGATCCTAAAAAGTGGTTCAAATTTGTGCCTAGAATACAAAGGGCGTTAAATACAATGGTGATAAGGAGCACAAGGATCACACCCTTCGAACTTCTTGTAGGTGTTCCGATGCGTGACGGCTTAGATCCCAACCTGGCAGCGATGATAGAGGAAGAAATGGTTCAAGATTTTGCCCAAGGAAGAGAAGAACTTCGACAACGTGCAAAAGCGCAAATTGTGCAACTTCAAGCTGAAAATCTGAAGCATTTTAATCGTCGGAGGAAAAAGGCCAAAATATACCGTGTAGGAGATCTAGTGGCAGTGAGGCGAACGCAATTTGCTCCCGGACTAAAAATCTTTCCTAAGTATTTGGGTCCATACCGGGTGGTTAGGGTCAATGGAACGGATCGGTATGATGTGGAAAAGATAGGAAATCATGAAGGACCACGACAAACATCCTCCGCAGCTGATTCCATGAAATCTTGGGTCGAGTGCGACACGGATTCCGAATCATCGGGGGCCGATGATAATGTCAGGACAGCCGATGTGTAGGAACAGAAAATATGAGTCAAGGAGGCAGTTGGACGAGAGATGTCAAGAGAGACACACGGGTAGTGATTGTGCGGCGGACTATCGACACGTTCTTTATATGAATTACTTTTTTTATATGTACATAAAACATTGAGTTAAATTAAATTTCAACATATACTTGTCAAGGTACTGTGTTTTCCTTCCTACAATTCCCACATATATACAAAGTTTTAATTAATTTTATTGTTAATATGTAGTATCATAAATTAATATTTCGTAGATTCACCCTTATTTAACACTCAGTGGACGGTCTGTTATAACTCCGGATGTTTTTTGTTTTTAGATTAGACCATAGAATTCAAATTGAGTTAAGGTCAGGGCGGGCCATTCCAAGACTTTAACTCCATTTTCTGGAACCAAGCCTTACTTTTATTTGCAGTATGACATGGAGCATTATCTTATTGGAAATTGATTTAATTTTTTCGCCGTTCAAATAATTTTGTAATGAATGGCTTTTAAGTTTTGTCCAGTGCCTGAATATGCGTTTCCGAGTTTATTCTTTTTCGACAAATAAACGGAGTTTCCACTTCACTGGATGTTATGCAACCTCAAATCATCACACTGCTCCCATCGTGTTCGGTACCAACCAGACATTCGAAATTGTAAGCTTCCCCAACGCTGCGACATACGTGCACTACATCAGAAGAGTCGAAGGGCTGAAAAGAAACAATCAAAAGTTGTGTTAGAAGAGTAAAAATTTCTTATGTTCTCCCAGTCGAAACTGTTTGAAGCTATCCAATTTGTATATGTAGCTTTTCGGCGAAGTAGGCTCTTGTTAGTCTCTGAAAGCAAAGGCTTATGGCATTTCTAGCTTTGAGGCTAACTTCATTAAGGGGGTTCTTTGGTTTGACGGTCTGACTTTTAAGCATTTTCTAGGATTTTTTCATGAGGACCAATGAAGAGATAGAACTTTGGAGTTTTCATCATATATTTATAAGTGTTTCGTATATATTTTTCACTAAAAATATTCATTATAATCAAAGTTATAGCGCTCTGAAGACACCTGCCTGGAAAAAATGGACCCTCACTCCCTCCACGAAATCGGCTGATTGGCTTATTTGAAAATAAGATAATCAAAAAATAGATATGTACATGTAATAGACTATTATGAAAAAAAAAATTGAAAATTGGATTTGTGATAGACCTCGAATTTCAGGTATTTTTGTCAAGTTTTGTTTAAAAAAAAGAATAGAAATATTTTAAATTTTGAAGTGATAACAGACCATTCCGTGCTTAGTCGTCGTTCGACATGAGCTGAGTGAACCTTTTAAATTTGAAGTGAATCGGCCAAGCCGTTCTCGAGATGTGATGGAGGAAAATTTGAAAAATATAGTTTTGAGTAAAACGCGTTTGAAATTTCAAGTTACAACTATGAAACTCCTAACTTACCATTAATCTGCCATACCTGGTCTATAGAGTACACTTTCCTCCTCCTCTGAAAGTCTTCCAGAGCAGATTTTTCTGCTTTTGCTGCGCCATCGGCGCCTCCCTCGGAGCGCGAGATCAGCTTTGCATCACGTTTTTCTAATAAAGCATGCGCTTCGCGTCCAATGGGGTATTCCTGAACGTTACAATTTCAACGATTTTGGCGCCAGAGTGAAGGTGTTTTGGAGCGGGCCAACAATTCATCAATAGACAAATCTTCATAAACACGTTCAATAACTTTCAAGACTTCGGGTAATAAAGGTGGCTTGTCGTGATGGAATTGGTTGAGCTCACGCCTTGCCCACGTGCATCAGCTGTTTTCGCCTTCCAGACAATATTGATGCCGAGGATTTTTATCTGATGAACTTTTGTGATAAAAAGTCGCCTAAATTTCTTTCCTAATTTCCTCAACGGAATCTGGATGTTGTCGAATAGCTAGCCCGTAAAACTTGGTAAATTCTTTGATTTCTTTATTCGTCAGTTTATCAGCACCTTTACCACCGATTCCTTTATTATTTTGATTTTTTTAGGGACCACGAAGACCGTCGTTTTCCCATCTTGTTCTCGACATGGCCAACACATTCTTTTTTCATATGAATACTTCCCAATTAACGTAGAAACTCGAAATAGAGATGAAAAGCCTCGCTTCTTCCAAGTACCGCCAACCAATACCGCCAACCAATACCGCCAACCAATACCGCCAACCAATACCGCCAACCAATACCGCCAACTCATCACGTACGTTGTCTGCTTCTTCATTCATTGTTTTATCTTGCGAGACAACAAATGTCAACACAGACTCAAAAACTGCAGTTGCATATTTTTCAAAAGCGCGTAATACTCGTACATTGAATTTGAAATGCCCGAGCATATATCCATAAGATATAAAAGATTTACCTCTTCATGACTTGACAAATACAAAACAGCGATTAATTTCACTTGCGCGTTGGGCACGAGTTTATCATTTTCTATTTTTCACAGTTACAAGACTGAACTATTTTGAAACCTAAGCCATGATAACTTGATTGGGAAAAAGACACATCACCTTTACCTATATATTCTATACATATTACACTATCAAAAGCAGTGAAAAATACAGATGCAAACTCTAAAATACAATACGCAAAACTTGAAGCGATAAGAACCTCCATGTCCATGCCGTCTCGAAGTTTTGTGTCCGTTTGGGCTGTAAAGCATTTTTATTACGACCAGAATGACACTCATTTTGTGGTCGAATTCCGAAAAATCACTTTACCAGAATATTCCAGACATATTATATTAAGGAAAAAAATTATGTAAAATAAAAATATCGATTTTTTGAACCCATCAAACTATAGAACCCCTTTAAGTCGTCTGCCAATAGTTTTAAATGATGTTATCTACCGAAGATTTCTCAATGCTTCTGTTTCGATAAAACCATCTTCTCTGATCTTCGTTATTTTATATTTCTAACTTCACCCAAGCAGTTTCCGTACACGAATTTTTGTGTAAGATGTCTTGAGTGTTTTACGTTAAGATGCGTAAACTTGAATATCGGGATCCTGCTCCTCCAATGTTAACCTTCAAAAAGTCGGCAGCTGAATTTAAACGTGGTTAAAAAAAACCTCGAAGACGACCCACATGAAGGGCGGACAAAAACTGCAACCACGGCAAAAACCATTGAAGAAGTGCATGATATCGTGTTGGTCGCTAGGCGAAAATGGGAATGAGGTAGCTGTGGCTGTGGTTATAAAACATCTTGTACAAAGAATTAGGGATGCGAAAGCTCGGCGCAAGATGCGTACCGCATTATCTGAATGCCATTCAAAAACAAACGCAAAAAGCAGTTCTTTTTTGGCGACGGATAGGATAAGGCAACTGATTAGAGTATCATCTAAGAACATGTGCGTTGAAGAATATTAAAGTTAATATTGCTGAGCAGGGGCGGTATCGGCTAAGGTGATTTGTGATAAGTGACAGTCACATTGTCGTTTTCGGTATCGTGTAAGGTGATAGTCACTTTGATTGTCACATTTTTGTGACAGTTTTCTGGTGATAGCTATTTAGCTATCACTTTCATATGTTTTGTGTTTGAAGTGACTTCGTTTTGTGCTTTTTTCTATTATTTAAAACAAAAAATATAGGTTTTCGTGTTTCGAATTATTTTTAAGCGATGAAGAGGTCTTGTTTTGTTTTTTTAGATTCATGTTTGTGTTGCGCTGCACAAAATTTGCTGTGAATTGCAGGTGCCGTTGAATGAAAGTGACCTACCCCAACAACCAACCAATCTTATCCACCAATCCAATATGCAAGAAGATCTCCAAACATCAAACAGAGAAGCCGAAAATGTGTGATACTGTTAGAGACACTCTGTTATAAATAAAATAAAGGAATGATTTTGCAACAAATTCAATTTATTGCTCTGTTTTTAATTTTTGAATTTTTTTCTTGGATAATTTGACAACTCTTATCTGTCATCAACTCCGAAAAAGCAAGTGTTGCTTCTTTTCTGAATTTTTTTGTGATAACTTACCCGATACCGAAAGATGATGATAGTCACAAATGACTGTCACCAAAGTGACTATCACTTATCACCTTAGCCGATTCCAACCCAGGTTATTTAGTCTTGCGAAGTCTGCTTTTCGGGAATTGAAGAGTGGAGAATGGTGAAGGGATTGTTGAGTTAAAATGTTTCCGTTGGATTTCCTTACCAGGGGCGGTATCGGCTAAGGTGATTTGTGATAAGTGACAGTCACTTTCTCGTTTTCGGTATCGTGTAAGGTGATAGTCACTGTGATTGTCACATTTTTGTGACAGTTTTCTGGTGATAGCTATTTAGCTATCACTTTCATATGTTTTGCGTTTGAAGTGACTTCGTTTTATGCTTTTATCTAATATTTAAATCAAAAAAAAAATGTTTTCGTGTTTCAAACTATTTTTAAGAGATGAAGAGGTGAATGAAACAGTGATGAACGTGAACGTTAGAATTGTAAGGAGGACTGAGACACCGGTCTAACATTCTTGAACTTGCAGATGACATGTAAGTGGGAAGAATTTCACAGTTCATATTGTTAAAATTATGCTAAATTATTGTTTTTTTTTAGATTCATGTTTATGTTGCGCTGCACAAGATTTTCTGTGAATTGCAGGTGCCGTTGAATGAAAGTGACCTACCCCAACAACCAACCAATCTTATCCACCAATCCAATATGCAAGAAGACCTCCAACCATCTAACAGAGAAGCCGAAAATGTGTGATGCTATTAGAGACACTTTATTATAAATAAAATAAAGCAATGATTTTGCAACAAATTCAATTTATTGCTCTGTTTTTAATTTTTGAATTTTTTTCTTGGATAATTTGACAACTCTTATCTGTCATCAACTTCGAAAAAGCAAGTGTTGCTCCTTTTCTGAATTTTTTTGTGATAATCTTACCCGATACCGAAAGATGATGATAGTCACAAATGACTGTCACCAAAGTGACTATCACTTATCACCTTAGCCGATTCCACCCCAGATAAGGTATTAGTCGCGACAAACTGAGCTTCGTCGTCGGATTTGGGTCATTTTAAGTATCGAAGGTTGAAATCGACACAGATGATGATAATGTCATTGGGGTCGTCGAAATCAAATATGGAATCTATGAAGTCGATGGTAAGTTGATAATAATAAGTGTGTTGTGAGGGAAAAATGTAACAAAAGGTAGAGCTTCCGTTCTAGGAAAGTTATTAAGGCGCCTATTAAGTGGAAATCAAGGGATTTACACGATTTAAAGGGTAAGGGATCGTAGTGATTGTGAATTGCTTCGAAACCGTCCGGATCGGCAATAGTGTTGTGGCCATCAGCACGAAACAGAGTAAAATCTGATGTGACTAGCTCACTGTCTCTGATATTAGGTGCAGAGATTAGATTAAGGTAGGATAAAAACGTCGCAAGACAGTTTTTGTTAATTGAGGAGTATAGTTGAACTTTTGATGCGGCGGCTCTCTTGCAATCTGGTAACAGAAGGTCATTTATTTGTTTGAACTGTGCGATTGGTGCAGAGATATAACTTACGTTAAGAATGATAGTAGTTTTTGATATTAGAACGTGTTTTCTGCAGCTGTGAGAAGTGCTTGGAGCTGACGTGGGCTGCGAGCGAAGTGGGCTCGTTAGCTACGACAATGGGTGAAATACTTAGGTTCTTGGGAAAATGGATAAAAGCTTTCTTCAGTTTGTGAGGGTCAGTTGGAAAGTCTGGTTTGTAGATCGATACTATACGTTAATTTTGGTGTTGCCCTTAATGCATTTTTTGGTTTTGTCTGGCGGTAGGCAAGAGAGACGCACGTTTTTTTAGATTCTTTTCTCTCTCAAGCGTGATATAACATATCGGTCTTCAGCGTTATTTTTGCAAGATGTTTGGTAAGTGTGACCCCGGAAGAGAAGAGTGGATCTATAAAAGTTGAAGGGGAACTGACGGCAGTTTTGAGCGAAGCAGAAGAGGTGAAAGGGATTGCGTTGAAGGATATGTGCCTGCGTTGTGTTGAATTGTTATATCAACGTTCGAGGTTAGAAATGTTAGCCTTAGGAGGGGCAAGTGGGTCTGGTTGAGAGAAATTGGTTAATATTCCTAATTTTAAATCCGATTACGGTCTAAATTGACGCAGGGTTTGGCTGAAGGGCTGCGTTTGGTTGTAAGTAATTTAGTACACTTGGCGATAAGAGACTTGACTTAGAGCTATTACTAATTGACTTGATGTTTGCAATCTAAACCAGTAATCCGCCCTTTGTCCAACGTAATCTCTTTGTTAGGAGGGCATCGGAATAGATACTCATATTGGGAAGGGATGCAAACCTTGAAGCAGTATGGTCTGTATGACTTGGGTATGGCGAGAATCTTTGTTGGAAGAGGTTACATACCCAGCAATCATCGACATCACTTGGTGCATACCATAGAATTAAGGTGTCATATAGGTTCCATGAAACTCCGAAACGTTTGATAGTTTCCGCCGGGGCCCGAGAAGATATGGCAGACGGGGGTATTTGTTTCTATACTAGCCTGTGTTTCCACAAATGTAGGTGGTACGGGAATGATTGTGATTCTCCTGTAGTTCATCCATCAGTGAACAGTTGCAGTTGGCTCTGCACTTATAGACGGCTTTCGGAGACTTGGATGGTAAGAGTTGTAATTCGACTATAATGGTTCTTAATCTTAAATTTTGTGGAGGTAGAGCCAGCATTGGGCATGCATTGAGTTCAAATTGTTGGTCAGTAATTTTGATATTTTGGAGAAGTTGTGCACATGGCGGATTTCAGGTCAGCCATAGTCGGTCATTGTCCACCTTTGCTTATTATTGCTCATATTCCTCGCAAAGGAATGAAAAGGTTATGTTGAATTCGCGTAGATAAATCCTCGTATTTCTGATTAGACTTATACAGATCGGATGGACGGTCTTTCCGTCAATTCCTTTGCAAGCAATCAATCCCGATGAATGGTCAGCGACAGAGCAATTAGTAAATCTACAGACACGCATTATTGCAATGAGGTTAGTGCACGGCGAGGTAGAGAATTACTTAAGGTTTCGCAAAGAGTTGTCTTGGTTTTATTTTTTGAGTAATGGCTCTACTTCTAAAGTGCCTACTACTACTACTACTTCTTTAGTTACCTTCACTTCAAATTATAAAACTGATTTCTTTCGTAAACTTAATTTGAATTATTATAAATAATCTGTAAGACGTGAACAAGCTAACTCAACT
Organism: Merodon equestris; assembly: GCA_958301585.1. Lineage (NCBI taxonomy): Eukaryota > Metazoa > Arthropoda > Insecta > Diptera > Syrphidae > Merodon > Merodon equestris. The sequence goes on along the minus strand of OY284416.1, from coordinate 74,661,410 downwards.
TGCTGATACATTTTTCACCTAAGACTTCTCTCGTTGTAACCTGGTCAACATACTTTTGCTTTTAGGAATTGTTGCGTTATCGGGCAATTTCGCCTTAGTCTTCTACTGTGCATCGTGTTAAAATATTTCTGCTTAATAACTTTAAACTCATTTCCGTTACAAACAAGTGTTGGTGTTTCGATGTGGAAGATCGTGAGAATTTATGGATAATGTAACTCGCGAATATTATGAGATTTGTAATAGTTTTTTTTTCGGCCCCTTTGATTTATTTTCCTTTGCCCCATTTCCACCTTTTGAAATTTTACACTTGCACTCGGAGCAACGGAATTTTTTCTTCGTTTTGGCTCCTTTTTGTTCTGTCGATTGCGTTTCCTGTAATATTATTGTGTAAGCCAACAAAATTCTCGATGACAATTATCAATAGATGATATTCCTCGGTTAAACCGCCGAATTGACAGTTGCCATCAATGTTGAATTGAATGCGTTCGACTTTCCTTTCACATCAGCTTTTTTTGTTCATTTAATCTTCCATCGATAAATAGCTGAATGCAATGACACAAGCTGTTGTCGAGTCTATTTTTTCCTTGTAAGATGCTCCCTTTAAAAATTGAAATCAAATTTATCAACGCATCTTTCACTGTGTTTGCCTCGCTAATATACGAATAGATTGACAAATTTAGAACAAGACCTCCACATCATTGTTCTTTTGTTCGGTGCTCGCGTCTGCCGGCGTTTCCGATTTTGTGTGAGACCTTTTATAAGTAACTATTCGCTATTTCGCTGCTACCCTCCAAATATCAAAGTTTCCAAGTCATTGCAATTTCTCGATTGAATCTGTTGAGTTGTCATGATGGTCAGTGATTGTTCCTCTTCTAACTTGTAATTCTTGTTTCTTTTAATGTGAATATTACTCGTTCGTAGGACTATACGAGTAACCTGATGTCTTCCGTTGGTTGGACCGAGTGGACCGAGACAATAAAACACATGCGACTGTTTCGGATGGTAGAACAAGTAGAAGTTTTCCTTTATTAAAAGTTCATGTGACAGCGCAACACTGCTAATGCTCTCCTCACACTGATTGTCATTTTTATTTCTTTATTCAATTTTTGTTCATTTTGTCCATTTTGTTTAAAAATATCATATTGCCTTCCCCCAACATTTTTTTCACAACAATTTCATTTTTTTCAGTTTTTCTTGACAAAAATGCCACATTTATCAAATTAATTTTTTAGTCTTCTACCTTGCAAAACTGAGGCAGGGAAGACTTATGGCCGTATCACAATGTAGCGTTCGAGCGTTCAGGCTTTTGAGAGCATGAGCATGAGCATCAGGCATAACCTCGCCTAATATAGTAAATATCGTAAGCTCGAGCTCAACGCCAGAGTAGAGCTACTGGCTACTTGACAACAGAGTGTCAATAAACTTCATGAATGTTATACACATGTAGAGTTTGAGCGAACACATTCAAAAGCACATTTTGTAGGCGGTTCGTGAATTGTATTTATTCGTCATTACGGTTCATATATTTGATTTTAAATTTATATTTAATTCACAGTTTATATTTCACATCCACTTGGAGCAAGTTTGTAGATATACATATGATGTAAGCATACGGAACGAAAAATAGACAGATATATGCGTACAGACGGATAGTTAGGAAAGACATAAGTTTGCAAAATTCAGGTTAGAAGACCTTGAATTCTTGCTTGGCTTCCGACGAGCTGATTCCAACTTTTTACTTACGATAACATCCCATTTTTTTGAGAAATTTCGAGGAAAACTACAATTAAACGTCGGATGACCAAATTTTCCCCCTTGTCGATTTGGTCGTTTACAAACATATATAGCAAGGCGAAAAATCTCGCAATGAGCTAAAATAAGATAATAACAAAAAAAAGCAAAATTAACGAAATTTTCCCTGACGAACTAAGGAAAAACACATAAACGTCAGCCCACCGTTAGATTTTCCATATAAATAGAGGCAGCCGATCCTCGCCGTGTACAAGAACTCGTGCATAACTAACGTAACGTGAATTGGCCACCAAGGTTATGCGGTTTGACCCCGCTAGACTTTTTCTTGTGGGGTTTATTGAAGTCACAGATCTATGTGAATAAACCACACTCGATCGATGCCTTTAACCTTCACATGAACAGCAAATTTAATTTACTTACGCGAACAGTATCTACCGGGGTAGATAAAAAATAATCTCATATATTTTGTATGAATTGCATCTTAGGATAGGATTAGGATTTCTATTTCTTTTTAATTCTTAATAAATAATTATTCGTTTTCATTCAAAGCTTGCAGATTTGTTTACTTTGAGGTGTCGAGCGCATTTGAAAAGAAAAATACTCGAATAGCATAGTAATAAGTCATGGCACTCCATAGTTATCCACCCAAAACATACGATATTTCGCTCAAAGCGAAGTCGTGCAAATCGAATCTGAGTAGGCATTTGAATTTCTCGCAAATTTGAAACCGCGCAACGTTGAGAAAGTTTAGCATTGAGTTAGTGTTTTGTTAAATTTTATTAAAATATGCAGAATATAGGAAATGATTTCGAATACCTTCCATCGTCGGTTGTTTCTAGGTTTGTATTAAATAATTAAAGACTTATAATACGCTGAGTAATCATTTTGCTGATAGGTTGTCTGCCTTATACCATATATGAAACTCGCTTTCCGTGAACGTTGACCCATTATTTTGGACAATAAAAATCGTACAAAAGTAGAACTTCGTTGTTTTCCCTGTGACACTGTTCGTTGGATAGACCTCAATCTATTTAGTCCGCTTAAGGAAGGTTGTGCCGGAACCAGCATGTATTTTATCCCATTGTTCAGCAGACTCTGGCCATAAATTGATAACAGCTCTGGGAAGTTAGGATTTTGGGTTTCTATTCTAGCCATTTCTGACCACCAAATGGGCATTGTGTAGTATCTCAAGTATTTTTGATTGCTGTTGTGAAGGTACTAGGATTAGAAGGTACCATTGCATGACCCTGTTAACAACTACAAGCTGATCCCTTCTTTGCCAAAATGGTCTTAAGCTGCTACGCTTTTTATTTTTTCCTCTACTGTCTGCTCCTTCACATCAAGTTTGTCTATCGAAATGTCTCTGTTTTTGGTGTACTCGAACTTATCATTGAAAACTGACAGATATGTCGCCCATCCCTGAACTGTTTTAGTTGTCATTATTGGAATGCTGCGATTCTAAGCATATTTCGCGAGCAAGAGTTTGTGATTGTCTATCGTGAATGCATCCCATATATTAATAGATTTTTTAATGAAGTCAAAAGGCCGAGAGAAAATTTTTATTTATTTCCTTATCATATCGGTAAACTGGGTGATGATGTTAATAGTAGATCCGCTTTTCGTTTTTCGTTTTTGTTCGTGCGACTTCTGCAATTCCCGTGGATAACATTTCATACATCGAAGCATCATATTCAGCATCATATTCAAGTCTGAAAGATTGTATTTGTGTCTAAGCTACAGTTCGGTTATCATGCAAAGTCCTGCCAGGGAAGGGATGTCATTGTTTTTACTAATATGTAAGGATTAATGCGGACTCACCTCGCCTTTTCCTTTGGGCGTTATTCCTAAGATCTAGACGCCACATCTCTGAATCTCGTCGCAGGTATAGATGTTGAGTGCACTGAAGATTTCGTCTCCATGAACGTTGGGTCTTGAATTCTCCATCCGAAAATCGTACGAATACTCTTTAACATAAGACATTTGTGCTCGCCAGTCTTCAGCTACCAGTATGTATTCCAATCAATTACGACACCAATTTTCTCTTCCAGTTGTTGTCTCTGTGCTCTAGCATCAGCTAAGGCCAAATTGTGAACACACACATATGTCTTGCACCTCGATTGCATCTAACATCAGTGCTTGGTCATCATACTGATTGTGTACCACCATTCGAACTTTATTATACAAATTGTTAGTGGTTGCCAATTGCCGAAAGGAACTACACTTAAATTATGTATTCCAACGCCCGATAAATTAAGACGCCATGCCAATGCAAATTCGATAAACAAAAACTGGCTTCCGCCATCCAAAAATCATCCGAATGAACATAAGTGCACTGGCACTACTCACAACGTACACATATGCCGTTTTCAAATATACATCCTCTTGCATCGATGCAGTCGTTTATATATACAGGGTGTCCCACGAGCAATGTGCCAAAAAGCTAGAGCGTGTAGGTCTGGTCGAGACAAGAAAACAATCGTATGGGAGGGGGGGTCTATTCCCCGCCATTTGGTAGCCATTTTCTAAAAAATTGACTTAATTTGGAAAAAAAATTATTAAAAATCAACAGTTACATCCACAATGCCGTGATATACTTTTTTGTAAGGCCAGAAAACTCTTCTTTCATCTTGTTTTTAAACGAAGCTGTTTTAAGGAATAGTTTTTGAGAAATTAATTTTCAAATTCAAAATTTTGAAAAAAAATTAAAAAAAAAAAAATTCGAACTATATTTTTTCAAAATTGTATGTAATTAAGTACTAATTTGTTTTTTTTAAAATTCAATTCTCTTATTAGTTTTTAGTTAAAAACAGAAAACCGGATGCAAAAATGTCTTGTAGTTTTTGAAAAATTAAAAAAAAAACCCGAACCATTTTTTTCTAAGAAAAACCTTTTTTTTGGTGTTAACACGGCTGGACTTGTAGGCAAATTAATGTATGAAACATTGACCTCTTTTTTATTATTTTTAAAAAATTCGGAGTTTTATTATAATAAATTTTCAATATGATCCCCATTTTTTAGAAGGCAGAGATTATATCTCTAATGGCTGCACATAAGTCTATGCTTGACAAATTTTCCTGCAATTTGACTCCAGCGACTTCAATCCGTTCTTTCAGTTGTTCCAAAGATACTATTTCCACTTCGTAAACATAATTCTTCATGAATCCCCACACATAAAAATCTAGAGGAATTAAATCTGGTGATCTAGGTGGCCATTCCGTGGGGCCCCTTCTTCCGATCCAACGGTCACTAAAATGATCATCCAGCCAGTTTCTAACCCGTAAGCTGTAGTGTGCTGGTTCTCATTCTTGCTGGTAGATTAAATTATCTGCTATGGCCAAAGGAACGTTGTCCATCAAATCGGGCAAAAGGTCTCATAGGAACTGCAGGTATGATTCTCCATTAATAACGGCATTCAAAAACCGGGGCCCGATTACAGTTTGTCCAACAATACCAAGCCAAACATTACAGCTAAAGCGGTGTTGTGATTTATTTTGTTTTTTGTTGTGTGGATTGGTGCTACTCCAAAGGAAAGGAGGCACTCGAAGTGAGCGCTCCCGTCAGTGAACTGGTAAAGCGTGGCGAACATACTCTGGACATACTGTGCAGTTTCATAAAACAACTCACTCTGTGTTCGCATTTTGTAGACTATTATGCGCGGCAGTTAAGCGAACCATTATGACTAGAAGTTCTTCTTCGATGCCGTTGAAACTGTTAAGATTTTCATTGGTTTTCGCCTCGTAGAACTCAGTGGTGGGATTAACGAGTTTGATCACTTGACCGCGATAGGAAGCGCGACTAACTAATTTCATTTCGATTAACGATAGTTTTTTTTTTTCATTCATTTTTATTTATAGTTTCTTAGTTTTATCATATCCTAGACAAAAATGCTTAAAACTAGCTTAACTGTCCTTAAAAATTTAGGAACCTTACTGGCCCTAGGCGGACATTATAAAACAAACAGTATTATTTTAACATACTTCGACCACTATATAAAAAACATACAATTAACTTACAATTAACATTTTTATGTTTAACTTAACCTAGGAAATTTTTTTTTTTCAAAAAACTTAGCATATGATCATTTTTTATATACATTTATATTACCTAACTAAACTTATCTTATTCTAACTTAACTAATATAATATACATAAATATATACTTTATATATATTTTACATATGTATATATCTTTTCTTTTAATTTTAATATATTTATACATTTTTTGTTTTAGGTTTTCATTCTTTTATTTTGTCCTATCCTACCCTAACCTAACCCAAGCTAGCCTTACCTACCCTATCCTACCCTAGCCTGCCATTGGTGTTAAGCAAGCCCTGCCTTGAAGAGGCTGTAGCTATTGAAGTATCCACTGACGTAGCCCCATCCAGCCACCAAAAGCATTGATACTGGCGAACAGCGTCTCCTCGATCCCGGCGTAAGACCAATCTACAGAACCTGAGACGCTCGGGCTCACTGATCGCGACATCGGGTCCGTAGAGGAATCGCCGTTCCACGGAATTGCGACCCACGTGGAAGATTAGCGGTACCACCAACCTATCCTGGATCAGCCCACATCTATCTAAATAGAGGAATTCTTCTGGCGGGACAAGGCCGTTAAGGTGCACTTTCTCGTGATATAAATCATTGGTGTAGTAAGCCCCGGAGATCAGGCTATCGATCGAAGTCATTGCTCTCGCAACGTGGCTTTGAATCAGTTTGATCAGGTAGTTATCCACCCGTACAATCCCGGTCCTATTGTTTCGTATTACACAGATTCGGGTGTCCTATATAACCCAAGACAAGTTCTGAGACATTGTCTCTCAAACACTCGAAACCTTTCTATTAAGCTAGCTCTCACATGGGCCGGATTAAGGCCATGTAGCAAATTACCTTCATTCTCGAATCAAGTTGGTTGCTATGAAACAAGCGTTTTGTTAGATCGAAAGCGCTCCGAGCCCTCGCCAGAAAAGCATCTATATTTTTGTCAAATCCCAAGGTACGTGACTACACTTTGTTTCGCCAGTGGGTGCCCGTCCTGTCCAAGAATTGAAAACCCGCGCCAATTTTTTTCTAGTGTCTCGAGAGGCCCTAAACAAAGGCGTTCTGAACAAAATAGTTTCTGATTTCTGGGAGTCGATCTTCAACTTCCAGTCATCACAATACTGCTGAATTTGTTCGAAGTCACGCTGCAAGAGAGTGTGCGATTAAATCGTCCGCATGTGCTATTGAATGGTGAATTGAAGTTGATAGCTTCTCTTCAAATCACTGAAGTTAATGTCGAAAAATATCGGTGAGTTCACCGTACTCTGCTGCAGTCCGTTATTAATATCTAATGTAAATATACCCTAGGACCTTTTAAACATACGGTGTCGAAAGCTTTTTCCAAGTCACCGAATCTGAAACCGAATTGGTTATCCGGAATGATTTTATTGTCTTCAGCCCATTTAGAAAGGGCTCTATGGACCCCCTTCTCGAAGACCTTGCTGACACTCGGAAGGAGACTTATCGACCGAAGATTTGCCGGGTTAGAGGTGTCCTTACCCCTCTTGGGGATTGGTTGCACCACCGCTGTCTTCCAATCCACAGGATAATATGCATTATTCAGTGAATTGTTGACCAGAATGATGTACGTCTCTACAGCCACTGTTGGATAACTATTAAGTACTATGTAAGCTCGTTATGTTCGATCGTTGCTTTAAATCTCCTCTCTTCCCGGGTTCCCCGGGTTTCGACACAGACTTAATGGAAAAGAAGGAAGGGAAAGAAAAAGCGATTCATATGACCATTCATATAACTGGCATAAATACATAAGTACGTACATATAGTACATTGGCCTTAGAGAGAGAAAAAAGAGACAGAGAAAAGACAGATACATATGGCGAATATGAATATTTTCAACAATAAGCAAATGAAATATCGAATAATCGAACCTTTCTAAAATAATCAAACAAACCATTGCAATTATCGGCAGGGATTGAAAAGACTAATTTATTAATGCATATAACGCCTGTCTTCCTGAGTAAAATGATTATACCATCTTTAGTTAAAAATGTTGAATATCTTTCACTGAGGAGATTATTACAGGGGGTTTTAACGATATGACAAACTGTTCAGAATTCGAAATCAATTAAGCGACATAATTAGGAGTCCATTAAAAAAACAAGTCTCGGCACTTTAAAAAAAAACTCTAAATAACTACGAGTAAATGAGAAAATAATAAGCTTAATAAGAATGAGATCAATAATTCAATAAATATTGTCACATAGGTTTTATATTTATAAAAATACAATCCGTCATTAAATAGTTATATACAATATTGAAAATATACTCGTATTAAGTTCAACTAAAATTGCATATTTTTTCGAAGAAATGTATTTACTAATACATTATAACGTTCCAAAATGGAATTATATATCTCACTGATTTTTTGCTTTGTCTGGGAACATATATTGTTTTGTTAGTTTCAGTTGAACACCATAAAAATATCATTACACAGCACATACCTACACTCCAGAATAAAGCTTTGACTGTATGAAAATTTTATAAAACAACTCAAGCGATTCTTCGATATCATCAGTTGATTGTGTGATAATTATACAAGTTCCACACAAACTAAACAGAAATCGTTGGACTTGTTAGCATCAACACGTATTAAAATTTAGATAGATGGCATTCGTTTTCAGAATTTCATCGTGATCACTTGACTTAAAACAACTTTGAAACGTTTTAGTTGTTTCGTTGTGTTGATAACAAGGTTCTTCAAACTCAAGTGAAAATATATGAAACATTCCTTCTGGTGATCACAATAGTTCGGAAAATAACTGATCGTAATTACAGTAATGTGCTATCTTACCTAAAAATATTGAAGTTGTAAAATACGAGTATTTTAAACCAGGTAACCAATTTTTGTCTGCTAAAAATATATATCTACATTCTATAATAAGATTTTTCACTTCGTTAATCATGTGCTAAACCGGTAAAAAATACATACTACCGTTTTCCCCGTAGAAAAAAAGCTTTTATGAGAGATTTCACGGGATGGTGATGTTGTAAATTTATTGAGAATTGGAGATACGAGTACGCTGTTTTTATGCTTGTTCTTTTCAAATATTGCCACATTGTACCATGTTACATACATACGCGGAGTGTGCTATAATGATGTCGTGCTTGCACAATATTTAACATTTATGACGAGAATGCAAATATTTTCTATCTAGTTTGTTTTGTATCTTTTTTGTGTCATTGTTTTTGTTAACAGAGTGTGCAATGAAATAGTTCGAATATTTTCGAGGGAGATAAGTTATTACTTAGATGAAATAATATCCAATTAACGATCCAGTTTTTCATGCATGTGCCTCCTGCTTTGAAAAGTTAAGGATTTTTTAGCTTTGAGTATTTTTATTAATTTACAAGAATAGTGAATAGAATAGTTTTTTATTATTAATATAGAAAGTGAGTTTAAAATATGAATGCCTTATGCAAGAACAATTCATTTCATGCGACTATATTATTACATTAAATTAGCGCATTATTTAAAAAAAAAACTTAGCGTTATCGAGTCCAGTGAATTATGGGATAAATGTTTGCATTCGAATTATGTGAACACGATACTACTATTAAGCACAAGTAAGAAAAAGCCGAATCTAATCTTGTCACGAAAAATAAAACTCGATATAAAAAGAATGGTGATAGACTAAACTGCTAGGCTTATCAGCTTCCAAAAGCTTTCTCTACTATTAAACACAGATAAGTAATGATGTGTTATTCTCTCCCGATTACACATCCGCAATGTAACTTATTCCCGATTTCCTTTAATTCATTATTTCTAAATATTAGTTAATATATAAATCACCATGATTCAGAGGAACTTCAATCGTGAAATGAAATGACACAGAGATGGCGTTCCAATCAGCAAAAAAATATGGTTCCTGCCTGGTTGAGTTTGGAATAAGCCAAATAAATGGTGGGCCCCACAAAAATCAAAATCAAAAATTAGTTCGTATGATAAATCTCAACTTGTTCTCTCAAATAGTTTGTTTACATGAATTTTTGTAGTAGACGTCTTTCATGTTTTTCGTCAAAGAGTAAAGGGTTTTTCAATCGGCCATGTTGTTTTGGTGACATCAGTTGCATATAATTCAAATCACCATGGCAGGTTATATGATTGAGCAGCACGTCCAAATGATAAAACTTTATTATCAATGGGCGCATTACGCCCTTTTTACGGTAGCTTAACAATCTAAACAAATTTAAATACCACTTAAATGAGTTGGTTATCAAATCAACTGCATTCGTTAGAAATAAAACAACGAGCCTTGCTCTTGCTCTTCAGAATGTATCTTTATTTCTGCCCTTCACGAAAACAGCAAGTCGATATCGACGGAAGGTTCCATCCACCGGACATCCGCTCAGTCAGCATTTTTTATTTTTCATTTCTATGTTCAAGCATTGAACTATTGACGACAAATGCTACTTTAGCATTTCCCGTTTTTATTTACAGTACTTTGCTTTGATTAAGGATTAAGTCAATGTTGCAATGCTCGATCATTGCACTTTTTTTTTTTTTTATAATTCGTGCAAGTTCAAGAGTTACGCTCTAATGATGTTTGTCACACAACATGGACAGGGTGCAGATGGTTTGTGTCGAAGATGTTCGTTCACTACTCTCCGGGGGTGGTTATCTTGGGATTCGAGAGATTCAACTGAATTTCTCGCGTTGTTTGTAGTTTTTACAGTAATTTTATTCCATGGCCAGATGTTACATTGGAAATGCACACGCAGAGTATGAATTTTGAAATTCATCGGAAATGCAATCGTTAGCCCTACTTAATCGGCCAACATTCGTACGTCAAAGGAACGCAAGATCGGCCAAGAACATCGCCGCGGTTCGTCGAGGCAGTCGATTCCTCGCGGTGCACAAAAACTCGGCCTTTCGCAGACTTCAACTTGACGAATTTGGCGTCGGGACTTGGACACCCTACAAGACTCAACAGACCCAAGAGCTCAAAGCTCATGACCATAGCCGTTTTTTCGTTTGAAGCGTTTGGAAGATGACCCCACTTTTGGCCGAAAAATTATTTTTAGCGACGAGGCGCATTGTTGGATAAATGACTGTGTTTAACAGCAAAATAATTTATGAGACGACACCAATCCACATGTGATTCACCAGTTGACAACCCAAAAACAATAATTTTGATAATACCTTACACTTGTTTCATTCCATTCCAACATCTACTCGTCCTTATTGATAAATCTTTTGTAAATTTGATTGTTAAACGGACATACATATTTTTGTTTTGGAATGATTAACCCCTGAAAAAATATATCTGAAGTTGACAAAAATTTACGAAATCTCTGCTCCTTTCAAGTCAACCGTTAAGAAGTGTACAGCCGAATTTAAACGGTCGCACATCCCTTGAAGAAGATACACCGGAAACTATTGAAAAAGTTTATGATATCGTGTTGGACGATAGGCTAGTGTAGGTGAGTCAGATAGCTGTGGAGATATCAGAAGAAAAGTAGCAAAACATCTTACACAAATAATAAGGGATGGTCAACTTCCATCGAACGAACTACGGCTTCCATGAGCCAATATTTTGAGCCGTGTTTTGACTTGGATGTCCATCAATGCTTCTGGAAAGTGTTTTAGAACTAGTTAATGTGCCAACTCATTTGATTTATTCGTCTCTTTCTTGGTGTGTTTCTGCACTATGTTTCTATCTAGTCGACGAGATACTATTGACTTCACCATTCACTACTCTTTTGGAATAGTGGTAATTCGTCTAGGGAATAGAGAAGCACCGACTACGCCAGTTACAATATGGAAATGGCCACATAATAAAATAAAAAACAATTTTATTTGTTTTAAATTTGGCTACTCTTGCACCTAACAATTGAAACTTTATATTGAAAGTATTGTTTTTGTACAGTGGTGGATTTACACATTTCCCACTGTAGGCTATTCACCCGCATCTACAATTCGATGCCCTGATTCACAATCATTTTAAATACAATTATTTTGTCGATGAAATTGTAACTTTATAATTTGTGCACTATCGTCCTAATTACACCACCTTTTTGTCGTAATTAGTATGATTGTGAACTAAGATACCGATGTGTCAGGTGCTAGATTATTTTTACAACCAAATGATTTAGTTAAGATTGCACAATAATAGTTTTTCGGTATATTTCTGAACTAAAAAAAGCTCAGTCATGTACTTGTACTACCAACAAGTCGGAATAAGGTATGCGTTAATACTACTTACACAATAATGAGCATTTGGTAAACGTAATTAAATAATTTTTATTACGCTTACTCACAGCTTAAAAACAATATATTCAATTATCTGCTAATAATCCAGCTGATGACGGCGATGAAATTCGATTAAGTTGTAAAAGTTTTAAAATACCTTTAGTTATTTAAATATGAATCAAATTTAGAACGAAATGGCACGTTATGGCGAGAGGGACTTACCCAGTAAAAAGCGTACGTTACGGAAATTTGCTAGTCGCTATCTCGCTCCCTCTACAAGCAGTGCTTACGAAAGGAGAGAGAAAAAAAATGTAATAACCCGAAACAACGCACTGGAGATCGGGAAATGAGGCGTATATTTTTTACAGAATTTGATAAGGAATAAATTGGGACCAGTGCAGTTTCTCTACAATCAATAGCTTTTGAGTTATTAAATTGTTTAGTAAAAAAAAAAAATAGCTGTTTTCCTTCTAACAAATAACCATTTTTTATTTTATTTATATTTTATATTTTATTTAAACAACTAGCATTTTTTTAGCTACTATTTACTAAGAGCTAAACTTAAAATTTATAAGAATGGAAATTATCAACCCTTAAAAATAATAATTTCGTTTAAAAACAAAACAAATAATTATAAAAAAATAATTTTTATCTATACCTAATAAAAAAAAAGCTAATTTTTTAATTTCCTTTTAATCCTTATACATAGTTCCGTATAGACTTAAATAGATAGTTTATCTATTAGAGCAAATGATAGTCCAAGAGCTATATGGCTAAAATAGCAAAAAATGCAAGTGATTGAGTGATTAAAATGATGGTTATTTTTCGTGGGGTTAGTATATTAGCAAATATTTAAAAAAAAAAATGTGCACCTATTTAATTTTTATATTTTTTTAAAAGTCAAAATGTGGGTTAGTGATTTAGAAGTGTTTATTTATTATAAATTATATAATGAAATAAAAGTAGGTTCAATCGACTCGGACTGGAAGATTTTGCGAATGGATTTTTTTAAACCTTAAAAAAGGATTTGCCACAGCGTTGAATTTTTAGGGAGTGGCGCTTAAAATTTGTCCTCAGAGACGAAGTTAATTTCTGGTTGAATTCGTATGTTAATAAACAAATTTGATCCGATGACGGTACAGGAGCTGCCAGTGCACCTGAAAAAATACACTGTTAACCCATATTTTTGCAAAGGTGACGTGATCAATGATCTTCAAATTTTTTTGCCAAAAAAAAGACTCAGAAAAAAAAATGTTGTTTCACCACTGGCCATCAACAAACGAAATGGGGAACTTTTACTCCAGAAACTTCGGGTAACCTGCTGTTAAAGACTCTTGATTGTGCTGGACACAAATATAAATTATACATATACATTAGATGACCGATCGAGACGAGCAAAACAGATAGTAGTACAAGAGGTGATCCAAAAGTAATGATTAATCGGTTAAAAGCTTTTTTTGCTTGTTTATATATCACGATTCCCAGGAGGTATATTCATTTCAATATGGATCATCGAAGGTATACCATCAAATTGGAGAAAAACAAAATCAAGCACTTTTGCTGGAAAAAAAACTGTCTTCCAAAGACATACACAGCGACTTGACGAAAACATTGGTGGATACCTCCATATTCCACAGCAGGCTGTGCCAAGGAGTTCAAGTGGGCCAGAACATCCACTGAAGATGGACATCGCGAAGGATGCCCATCCACGTCCGTTTATGAAGATAACGTGAAAAATGTCAAAAATGTTGTGTTGGCAGATCGAAGAGTGACCACCAGGTATATATGCAGCTAAGATCGTAGGAATCTCATATGGTAGCATTCGAAAATAACTTCGAACGAATTGCATATGGAAAAGATCTCTGCGCCATGGGTATCAAGAATATTTACCGACGAGCTAGAAAACCGACCCACAGCCGCAGTTGCGATGGCTGCCATTATTCGACCTGCCCTATTCGCCAGATCTAGCTACCAGAGACTTTCACCTCTTATCTCGGCTCAAGGAACACATCCGAGGCAAAAAATTTGAAGGCCGCTAGCATTTTGGGAGGGTCAAGACAAAGAATTTTTTTCTAAGGAAATCTTGGATTCAGAAAAAAGATGAACTAATTGTACTAACTTGTTAGGAGACTATGTAAAAAAACAAATGATTTCCTTAAATATAATCACTGTTTTTTATTTTCATTATCATTACTTTTGCAACACCCCTCGCATATTAAGAAGGTTATACAGTTACAAGCTCTAGCCATTCCGATTGTATTTAAGTTTAGATATATGTAAGTAGTCTAAGGTAGGTCGTTTTCTACTGGGATAGGTTTTACGAAAAAAAAACCTAGTCCTCACGAATTTTCCCAAGAAAGTATAAATAAGAATCATAGGTATGTAGGCTGAAAGGCATTAGATTATTATTAACAAAGATTATTTTTAAAAATATTTCTTCTGTCTTTAATTATGTACTCTACAGTATAAACAATATTGAATTTTTTTCTTTTTTAGAAATTTGCTGCTTAAAAACGCAATAATGGTTCTTCAACGTCTCCCCCTTTTTGTTAAGCTCAGTAAGTATTATATATGTATAAATAACGCTAACTAAATTATCATATTTACCAGCTAATATCGTCACATTTACTGTCTTATCCGAAAATTTAATTTTTTTGATATTAGAATTAGAATTCATACAAATATCACTTAGGTGCTATATTTCTAAAATCACATTACTTTTCATATTTAGTTAATTTCTTTTATTCAATAATGCTGCAATCGTACAACCATTTATATACCGCTAAATCCAAGTCAAACAAAATGTAATTTAGAGCTACACGTAACCTACTCATAATAGTAGAGGGGGGTTATTGCTTTCAAAATAAATTCATGGATTTTACCTTAAAAGATTTTGAATGTAAAAGATGTTACAATATTCAACTTTAAATAAGGTTGCTTGTACTCTTTACCATATCGACTCTGTACTCTGTACCTTCCTGTATTTATGACTAAATATTTCTTGCATTAAGGTATCTCGCCTTTTTTTCTTTAAAAATGCGATACATTTTTTGCCAATTTGGTGACAGAGCTAAATGTCGAAAATGAGGTGGACATGGTGGATGAGGAACTCGTCTCCTTCATCCAGCATATAACAGCTGTTCAGGATAGCTTGAATTTGATCAAGCAGAAGGTGCAAAGCAAATATTTGGTTAGATTTGAGTATTTGAACAATGGTAATTGAATATAAGGACTTCGACGTCGGGAAACTTGCGCGCTTTTAAAATCATCAAACTACTGCACAAAAATCTGAAATGATCTACGATGAACCAATGAATATATAATCCAAAATTGAAGGTAAAAAAGTTTGACCATATTCAATAGGGATGGCTACCATTTTAGGAGTCATATCAGTATTGTGATATTTTTGATATAATGATGATTTCATTGCCAAACATAGACTTTCGGCCAAAATATTCCGAAGCTATAAATGAATTTCTGGTGCAAGATACAAGGGTAAACCTTTGTCTGCGATGTATGATTTGTTATTAATCGGTAGTAGATCTGCACCTAGCTGATTCACGCAGCATAAACATAGAAGCAGAGGAGGGACTGAGTGTTCTCATCAGCTAATTTCTGTAGGCCTTAGAGCTGTTGAAGCCATCTTTGGTTAAACAGTACAAAGGACCAATCGACCCGGTAAGAATATTTAATCAAATAGTCGCTCATAATCGCTTTGTGTTTCCGGGCGGGTGTGCTTGCCGGCATCCAAAGTAAACAAGCGGAGAACGGGCATTTAGCTACTAACCTAATAGATAAATGCATTGCTAAAGTGGACAGCGCTCCAAAGCTTTACTACATTGGATAAACCCAGATGTCACAATAATATGTGAGTAATAGCGTTGAATCGCCTGAAGCGTTTGACGATGCAGCTGTGAACTAGCGTGATACTAGCAATCGACTGGTCACGGATAGTGTAGCTGAGCTCATTTAGAACCTACATCGGCAGAAAGTAACTGTGGGCGTTTATTCTATCTTCATCATCGATCGGTCTACAAGGATAGTATCGATTTAGCAATGACTTTTATTCGAACTTTATTCGAGGCCAATCTTTAACAGGTTTTTTTTTCGAATTTCCGGAGTGCTTTTAAGTTGAACTCAATGAGAAGGACTAAGAAGTACCGTATACGCCTTTTAGGTCACCGTTGACGGGAAATCTTTGAACTAAAGATTGCATAAAAATTGCATGCTATTTCATTTTCGCATGCTAGTATGAAAGCTTATGAAACAAAAGCTTTCATCAAAGAACCGAGTGGTCCCTTTAAAGTAAGATGGACTGTGCACTTATGTTCCTAGCTTAAGCACTCTTTAAACGATTCCTCGGTGAGGTGGATTCTGGGAATTAATTTTGTTGGAAAATAAATTTAATGAAGCGTAAAATAAGTGCAAGATCAGACTAAATACCCTGTGAAATTTTTGTGAATTCTAGTTTTGCACACCTTGAAATTAACCAAATCTTTTGCGTATAGGAATCGCGGCATTTATTTTTTTACATTCTTGGTTTCTGGAAGTCAACGGTTTTACAGACTCAGCCAAACAGGCTCTTTTACAAACCAGCTTCTCCAGTAATTTTCTGCCAATTACTCTTCTCAGTTTTTAACTCGTTTTAGCTTTCAAACTAATTTGACTGTTTAATATATATATTTTTTGTTGAACGCATTTGCTTTCCACTGTGGTACTTAGTCATAAGGACTGATCTACATATAGCACTGCACAATGTGGTGGACAAACTTTTCATCCATCATTCCGCCAACCTTTGGGTGAAATAAAATCGCTGTGGTCTTTTCAATTCCAAGTAATTGACAGACTTTTTAATATGTATTGGACTCGAAATTTTGTTAGTTCTACGGGAACATCCACCTAGTTGTTGACGATCTGCTCCACAACGGTGTAACCGTCCCGGTTGGTATTTCGGATGTCGACAAAGAATCGTTTAACGGTAACGGATTGATCTTTCCCAATGTTTTCAATTTGGGTCACCTGCCATTACGCAGACATGACGAATCATTTTTATCCTTATTAGGAGGGGATGAAACCGAAATATCATAAAATTAAAAGTTCCCCTTCCATAAATGCAATCGAAACCTTCAACAAGCTGAAGATCGCCTTGTTTATTACTTATAATAGACCTATAGAGATTCCTCAACTTCGTAATCGGTGCTGGGCTTTCCAAGAAAACGAGCCCATAACATTTATTTCCCCCGTAGGAACTAACTATACAGTGCGGTACACGTCAAAATTTATAAAAATAACAACTCAAAGATGAAGCGCTAGAAAGCTACACTAGAGAAATACAGTCCAGAACTCCACTATAAACGAGCAAGAGAAAGGTAGTCGCTGATGGATCTGTACCCCGCAAACCACCGAAGTAAATTCAATGATTTAACTCAGCATAGAGCTGACATTTTCCCCGCCGCTGGAAGCCCCATAAATGTCTTTAAATATCAAACCTTTTAAATTGTTGAAAATGAAACAAATCATGGATTTATATTAAAATTCCTCTTTTAACATAGTTTTATTCAAACTGGCTATTGTTATAAACAGAATACAGACTAATAAAATCGTTATAGCAGTAATTCGAGTATTGACTATTATGATTTTTAGAATATCCCTGCAGCGATACCTTTCGCTTGTCGTAAAAGGCGACTAAAACAAAGGTAAGCAAAAATCACATCTAGGCAATTTAGAAAACACTAAGGTGAGCCTAGGGACACATATACCACCATTAAACTGTCCCACAAGTGTACAGTACATGCAAATCAGTGGGTTGACACGACTGGAGATCACCGGTGTTGTAAGAGTAAGATCAAACAAAAAAATCTGGAGCATGCCACAAAAAAAAAAAAAAAGGCAGGCCGAAAAACAATTGGTGCAAACAAATGCAAAAACACCAGCATTTGATTGGCCTCAGCGATGAAGTAATCCTAAACCGGGAAGCCTGCCGCTACTTTCTGAGGTCAAACCGGCGGACCCCACAAGCGGACCAGTAGGAATGCAGTTAAGTGGGAAGGTTATGGTCCTACACTTCTGACCATAACAACGCCGGAAAAAGGAAAAGAAGAAGATGATTTTTAGAGTATATAAGGCCTGGTTTATACAAACTTTCACTAAAGATTAACATATTTCAGCTATTAAATCAAACGAAACAGGTGGACACACTCTAAAATTTTTACTTTTACTTCACCAAAATGGGTACAAATATTTAAAAAGTAGTAAAAAAGTAATGCAGAGTTTGTAAGGGACAAAAATCATAAATGGTGATTTTATTGCTCTTTGGTTATTCAGTGTTCAATTGTTGACGGCTCAAGTGACATGTGTCAAAATTAAGCATGCTCACTCAGCAATTCCATTTGATCATTGAAAGACTCACACGAGTTACTTAAAGTTCGTGATCTAGAAATTACACTCGTCATATTCTAATTTCACACCGATTTTACGTTATGGACATCGAGCCACCTACCTGTATGGATACAGAGGAAAATATTGCTTCTGTATCCGCCAGTGTTAATGAAAATCATGATTTTTCTACAGTTCACAACTATTGTAATTGTGTCAACTTAACTACATGGAAGATTTTACAGAAAGATCTGAAACGACCTGCCACAACGTGCTGAGCGGACTCTACAAAAGTTATAGGAAGATTCGCTTTGTATTGAACAATTGTCTTTTATGATTGAATGGTCGAAAAATTGTCTTTACTTCAAACGGGTACATTTCAGGCGGTTCATATAATCGACCTGGAGGCCTACGAGATATTAGTTAAAAGCATTCAAGGTCAAGTTTAGAATTATGATGATAAAATCTATTTATTATTCTATTAACGTGTTTTACCAAATTATCTACCAATTAATATCCTTAGACCTGAAATAATAAGCCTAAGTTTCCTAAGGAGCGCGTGGAAACACCCCCTGGGAGCACAAGCCACCACGACTCTCACATAGTTAAACCACAGGCTTATAATTTAATAAGTAATAATAACAATTAACTTCTAACTAACGAGGCATAAAGAAAAAGAACCGGAACTTGTTGTCCTCAGACACTTCCCCACAGGGGCTCTAGAGCTGGACACCATCCTGTTCAACAAGGCACTAAATAATGCATATTATCCTGTCTGCAGCTCTTGCTGCAGTCTTCAGTCTTTGATTGGCCCACCATTACATTCATCCGCACTGTACACCTGTAACACTTGCATAATTTTTGCCGATAATTCGTTTCAAGTCGTGTTCAATATATTTAACGGCAACCTCACAAATTACTCCAAAATGGATGGCTGAAGGGTGGTTAAAACTCCATTCTCTTTATGGTTGACGAGGCTGTTTGCAATATGCCCCATTTGAGACTTGGGTTTCAGAAACAACGCACGAAATTATTTTTCTTGGCAACTAAATGTCGTCACATGTTTATGAACTCTTGGGCATAATACTTGACATTCTAGTCACAGATATTGCTCTAGAAATCAATGGTAGATGAAGAAATGTACATATGTAGGAAGTGTCCACTTCTTATATCCCCAATTCGACAAAACACGCGCCGAAACACAACGACTAGGCGAAGAGAATACACAAGAGACTAGGCAACGAAAAAAAGAGAGCAGTACGATAACGACTGCGCAACGGGCACGACGACATTGTGACGTATCGGCCTCTTACAAGTATTTTTTTTATACGAATTACGAATCTACGAAAATGAAGTTAATGAATTGTTTCTTTTTGTTTTTGTATCTTGTTATATCCTTTTTTTTTGTTTTTGAACTGAATTACTTAGAATTGAATTGATTTTCTTTTTAATAAATGTATAAGTTAAACTATTCGTCAAGATTTTCTTTTAAAAAAACAACTCTTTATTTTCTACCGGATGGTTTACAACTGAAATACTTAAAATAAACTTAAATCAATTTATAGGTGAATGCGATACTTGCTTTGTTGGCGTTTATTGCAATGTCAGCAGCAAGGGCATTGTACGGTTAATTGCGCAATTGAAACCTGATGCGCTAAGGTAGAATTGGCTTGAAGCGGAATTGGGTCATCGGAGTTCGTTTAAGGTAGAATTGGCTTGAAGAGGAATTGGGTCATTGGAGTTCGTTATCAGGGGAGTTCGTTGTCGTCGATATTCGCTGCGTTGTATTTTTGATTTTTTTATGCCGATGTGTTAACTCTTCCCCCTTTAAATTTATGTGTCTCCACATAAGTTATTTTCAGAAATATGGAATGTTGTAAATGTTATGTGAACCAAATGCTGTTGGTGTTTGGACGGGTATCTTATTGGACATCGGGGTACTTCCTGTTTCTATGCTGATGAGCGTGAGCTTTGCGGTGATGCTATCGGCCTTTCGTCTCTTTACATAGTCGAGGATTTTAATCGTTATTAAGACGAGAAATACTGCTCCGAATAGAATGTAACTTATAGACTGATTATAGATGAATTCGTTTCTCCATTTGGATGAAATTTATTTGTCTGGTGTTGTTAATGTGAAGTTCCTTAATCCATTCGAGTGACAAGACTTCTTCTATTCCTTCGTCTTTAGTGGGTATGCGAAGAAAGGGTGGTAAAACCTGTTGATTGACTGTTTCGCGGGATGTGAATATTTGATTATCAATGGTTATTGAAGAGTTCTCCAACTTAACTAGGAATGTACCATTAAGGTTGTGTCTGGTATTATTGAAATTTATGCAGCCGTAGAAATTGTTCAAAAAGATGATACCAGGTGCGAGTTCCTCCAATCGTGGGATGTGGTGGTCGTTGGTTACGGCGCAAGTCGCATTCTTACTTTCTAATAATTTAGTTATGCACTTATCATTAGTTATATCTATTACATCGGTTTGTTTACAAAGTGTTAACTGATAATTTTTTTTACAATTTCTTAAGATTCCAAAATATTGTTTATTTCTCCTTAGTATATTTTGGTATATAATTTTATTTATTAGATTGTTTTTCCTTCGTACTGACTTCGTAAGTTTTTCGTAAATAATATCAGTTGTTCTAGGTACAGATATAATATAAAGCAAACTTAGTGAATTGTATGCTATTTTCCCATCAGAGAATTGCAAAGCCTGTTCTATATTTACGTATGGGAAATGGTTAACATTTAACTGGTTTAAAGCTAAGAAAATTTCGTTTTTTGATAGGATATTTGAATTTATTACATTACTTCTGGCTAATTCTAAAGATTGGATAACATTTGTTAATTCTTCTTTTATTAGTTTTATCTTATACTGTAAACATAAGGAAAGTTCTTTCTCGAACATTTTATCTTTCTTTATATTATAATTCATTATTACATTTGTTGCGTTTGTTATTTCATTAATTCGTTTCACATATTCTTCATTAATTATATATTGATTATTGTTATTTTCTATCATGCCGCTCATTTTATTTTCTATAAGTATGAGGTTGTCATGGTCAGGGCTGCCAGCGAGCCATTTCCATGCTGAACCAATGAAATTGAGTGATCTCTTAGATTCGTGTTTTATTTTTATGTTGTTTATCATTGCTTGTATTTGTGTTACCTCATGATTAAGTAGTTCATGAAGTGGATTTGTTTTTGGGATACTGGATTGGATTAGGGAGGATGTCTCAGAAGCGAAATGTTGGTATTGATCGGTTTCAATGACGTGGATAAGTTTCAGATTTCCATTTTGGATCTTTGCTTCGCCATAGATCTACTACTAGCTACTATTTGGGAATCAGTAAATTCGAGTATTTTAACGTCTGCATCAGCGATGACGACCAAGAATCTGCAAAAGAGGTAATCAGTTACGAATATTGCTCTTGTGGACAACCTTTCCAGTCTCGGTTACGACTGTGGTTGCTGTATCTTCCTTAACTACTTCTGTTTTGAACCTAGGGGAAAGTTTTCTCTTATTAATCTTTACATATATAGTGTCTCCTGGCTGGTAAACTTTGATCGGTTGCCTATTTTTGTTGTGGTTTCTAAGGTCTATTTCTTGTTTCTTCCTAAGTTTAATAATGTTTTTTTGTCTGGCTTTTTCAAATTGTTCTGGAGTGACGTTAATATTTCTTCCAAAGAATGTGTCTATTGGTCTTTGTCCTGTAGTGGAATGCACTGAACAATTATATTCGTACACGGATCTTATAAGAAGGTCTTCGAAGGATTTATGGGAGCTATTTGTTTTTAGACATCTCCTTATTTCAGCTACAGTCAGAGTTGAGTGGAAACGTTCCACCTGACCATTGACTGTGCTTGTGTAAGGTGGTGTTTTGAAGATTTTACTTCCTAGCTGGTCTTCTATCATGAAAGTAATTGAGGTGGAATTTAATGATTTTTCATTATCTATTACTATTACAAAATTTGTCAAGAGCAGTTAACACAAGTTGTTTTTCAGTTGAGTATATGTCGAAATGGACAATGTGTCCGGGGTAATTGGGGATAGGTGTTGCTTTAAGTTGTGGTTTATTGGGATGTCTTTCGTACTTATTTTCCTTGCAAACACGACACTGTTTGACAATTCTATTGATCTTGGCGTTCATTTGAGGAAAGTAGTATTTTAGGAGCAGTTGAGCTTTATTTTCTTTAGGGCTTCGGTGTGCTCTTTGATGAGTTCTCAATATTTGTTCTTCTTGTTCTGTCTCGTCTGTTAAGTCTTGTACCCTAGTCTGTGTATGTCGTATTTTGTAGGCGGTAAAGTATGAAGCGTATATATTTTGTATTTCACCCATTGTTTCTTTGTCAGCCAATAGTCCGTTTATTACTGATGGTATAAGAAATCTTTTGAAAATAGAGAGAAGGTTTTCCCTAGTGTAATGCGGTTGTGTTATGATAATTCTGCGAAAGGAAGGGAACGGATGCTCGAGCTGGTAAGGGGTTTCATTACCTTTGAGTAGCAGGATTTGGTTTTTGTAAACATTTATCGTGGTTTCAACAGAGGGGATGAGGTTATGCGATGAACTTTCGTCGCTGTGGATGGAGGCGGTCATAGAGTTAATGAAAGAATCTTGAGGTGGTCTAGAGAGAGCGTCAGCTACAACGTTAGCTCTTTCTGGTTTATACTGGAGCTCATAGTTGTATTCTTCTAAGATGGCTTTCCAGCGTTTCATCTTTGAGTTTGTGTTCTTGTTGCTGAGTGCATATGTCAGTGGTTGATGATCAGTAAATATTTTAACTTTTGCTCTTCCATATAGGCAGTTCCAGAATGTATTTAGGGCCCAAATTATGGCGAGCATCTCCTTCTCGTTGACTGCGTAATTCTCTTCAGCTTTGCTTAGTGTTCTGGAAATAAACATTATCGGTTTGTCGTCTTGTGACAACACGGCTCCGATTGCGTAATTGGACGCATCTGTTGTAAGCGTGAATTTTTTTTTAAAGTCTGAGTAGGCCAACAATGTTTCTTTCGACGTAAGGGAATTTTTTATTTTTTTGAAGGCTTGCATTGCTTCTTCATCGAGATTGATAGGTTTTTTTGCGGAAATGGATTTGGACACGCGTCCATCTTCCCCCCCTTAAAAGGGCTGTGAGGGGTTTAGCAAGCTTGGCGTAGTCCTTGATAAAACGCCGATAATAGCCCTAAAGGCCGAGGAATGATCGCAAGTCTTTGAGAGTTTTTGGTATCGGGAAATGGGAAACGGCGCTCACTTTTTCTGGGTTCGTTTTAATCCCTTCTGCAGACACAATGAATCCTAGAAATTCTACTTCACGTTTTAATTGTGGGAGAACCTCATTGATTTCAGGTATTGGATATTTGTCTGCGATAGTGACTGAATTGAGTTTCCGGTAGTAGATCACTAGTCGGAACTTTTTTTCTCCAGAGGCATCAGCCTTCTTTGGGACAATCCACACCGGTGAATTGTACGGTGAGCGGGAAGGTCGAATAATGCCGTTCGCTAGCATGTCTTGGATTTGTTTTTCAACCTCTTGCTTTAGGGACATAAGATAGGGGTAAAATTTGGAATATATGAGTGTGTCCGAGGTTGTCCGTATTTCTCCTTTGATTACCGTCGTATAAGTTAATTTTTCGTCTAGCTCGTCGAAGAGTTTAGGAAAGTCTTTCGTTACTTTTATTATGGAGGATTTCTGTTCTAGCGTCATGTGGTCTGTTCTAATGTTGATGGTGTTGACTGATTGGGCAATATACTGTTTAATTCGTATCTTGGGATTTTCTTTGACCATCATGTAGTTTTCTTTGGTGTATATAATTGCAGATAGATCCTTAAGGCTATCATTCCCTAAAATACCATGGAAAGATTTCAAATGTGGCTAAGGTAAAATTTGATCTTGTTGTTTTCTAGTCCAAAGAGGTTAACAAACGTGTGATGGGTAACTTTTATATTACCACCAACAGAATTGGCATAAAATGATTTTTCATTTTTTATATGATTTTTTACAAGTGAAGTTTGAAGGTACATAATTCTTATTGGATCCTGTGTCGATTTGTATTTTCAGAATGTCACCGCTCTTCGTCCTGCATTCAAAGTATGGGAGCGAAGAGCTCGCTAATCTAAAAAATAGATGTCGCTTAATTCGGTTATAATGTCAGTCTCAATTTCGTCAGTAGTGTCTGGTCGTTCTGTCGTATCCGTACCTATGTAGTCTATTAGTTTTTGATCGTAGTTCTCATCTTCGCATTATAAAGCGGCGTTATAGTCGTCATAAGAGCACTCCAGGTGATAATTACGTTGGAGTTTATTTGGGTGCACATTTTGTTGGGACATTGTACTAGGTCTTTTGAAAACAGGGGGCCATTTTTTTTGTGGCCTATTAGCGTAGTTAACTGCTTGCGTTTTTATCGTTTCCGTCTCCATAGGTTCTGGTTTGGATTGAGGTCTCGGTTGAAATGGACGTGCAAAACTTCCTTGGTTATGAGGTTGGTGATTTCGAGGGGAGATGGGAGGAGGTCGTGGAATGTTGTTAATTGGCGCTCTAGGATTAGAGTAATAATTCGGAATAGGCCTTGGAGGGTGTGCAAGTTGTGGAAAAAAGGGAACTGATGAGGTGTGAGGATGTGGGAGAATGTTTTGTTTACGCGGAGATAACTGTGGTGGAGCAGACGATTGCATTCGCCTACCTATTCCCTGGCTACTGTTAGCATATGTCGATCTAAAATTTTGATTTTCTAATTTCAGACATAGGTATAAGGCTTGCGGAAGATCAATGGGCTCACGGATTCCGAGGAGTCTTGGTAGGTCTCCTTTTAATCCTCTTATGAAGGTACCAAGTGCCTTATCACGATATGTTTTGGTTAGCAGAGAGAGTGCCTCTGGACCAACGTCCATGCAAGAGATTTTATTCAATATTAACGAAAGGTGCGAATATACGGATTGGTAAAATCCTTGGATGGTGTCGTTACCTTGAATTAGGGACGTCATTTGGTATTCTAATGTTCCGAGGTCCCTTTTATCCGCATAATGCAGAGTAAGGCATCGTAAAATTGCTTCCCAATCGAGTGGAGTATTGTAGGATTCGAGTGCGATATCCGCATTTCCTACAATTTTATTCCTAATGACGCTAAGCACTCCAAAATACTTTGGGGTTCCCTTGATGGGTTCATATAAGCGAATGATTCTATCCACACTCTTCCTCCAAGAACTGAACTCTCCAGGTTGTCCAGAGAATTCGCGGAGAGATCGAACAACATCTGGGATCTTGTCAAGGTCTGTTAGGTTTGCTCCAAGTTCAGGGTTAATACACTGGTCTTCGCCAGCTCCGATGCCCGCATTTAGATTGAGTATGTTTTCTATTACATGCCTGCCTTCCTTGTTCAATACATTTAGCACAATGGTTGATATCATTGAGGTTAGTTCTACTGAGACTACAGGGGTATCTTGAGTGGAGGTATTAGGACGAGAAGAACCGTGGTTGGGATTGAGTACGGGTGGTCTAAGTATATTTTCGTTTGGCATGATTAGTTATATATATATACATATGTGTATATCTATTAATGTTATTTAAAAAAGGGGTGTTTGTGTTCCTTATTTTTGTATTGACGATTTCTAGAATGTGCGATTTTTTCGGACAATTTCGTTCCTTGATACTTATTATAAATGTAAGTTAATAATTAGTAATTAAAACAATTCTTACGCTACGATGATGAAGGGTTCCATGATCTCCATAGAGCGGATGGAAATTTGCGTGGTTTAGCTGCCGGCGTTACTAAGGGGCCTCGTTTCTCTAAGGTTTTTTTTTGTTTTATGCTCGCGATTTTCACAATCACTAGGTTTTGTTAATCGTCACGACCGCTTTCTTTTCTAATTGTCACAATCACCTTTTTTTTCTCTAATTGTCACAATCACTTTTTTCTCTCTAATTGTCACAATCACTTTCTTTCCTAATTATCACAATTACTGGCCAGTGGCCACAGATAGCTTTCGTGAAACCAACCGTCGAACGACTTGAGGACACTTTTGACTATTTCGCGGATCGATTTAGCACTAGTACTACTTAAGGACGCGGACTATTTACCGGTTTTTACTTTGCTATATGTGGTTCCTGCTCGGGCGCCAGTTCACTCGTCGTTTTTTTGCGCTTAATTTTTTGGCCAAAAAAAACAACGTAATTACTCCTCAGCCACCGTATTCACTGAACTTGGCGCCCTGCTATTTTTTTCTCTTTTCAAAACTGAAAAGATCATGAAAGGACGGAAATTTGCCACGATTGCAAAGGTAAATGAAAAAGCCCTGGCGCAAGTGTATAATATATAATGGGGAATTACTTATTGATATTGATGAAATAAAGACGTATAAGTAAATAATGCGTTGTGCGCAACAATGCATGAAATATTAGAATATTCCTTATTATTCTGCATGTAAATCGTATTCGGAGATTTTACGCAAAAAAAAGGAGACAAAAAAATATATATACATGCCAATAATAGGAGATGAAAGTCTTTATGTCCTATCGAGCAATAATAGAGTTAGGACAATAAATTTCGCCTGCTCAAAAAATATGATCATGGAAATCTCAACATTCAAGCATAAGAGAATACACAAGGCTAGTTGAATATCACTTAAGGAACAGTTTGTGATCTTGACCTCATTTTGATCACCACCAAAATCAAAAGCCGGAACTGGAACAACGTATAAAAAACTCAACATGGAAAGTGAAAGATCCTCATATCCAGTGTCAATACCAGGACGAAATTAATAACGGACTCTTTTTAGTTTTCAATTAATTTTTATTAATTTTCCACATAGAACTTCCTTTA
The DNA here is from genome assembly GCA_958301585.1 of Merodon equestris. NCBI lineage: Eukaryota > Metazoa > Arthropoda > Insecta > Diptera > Syrphidae > Merodon > Merodon equestris. The sequence goes on along the minus strand of OY284416.1, from coordinate 74,634,216 downwards.
CTTAGACAAAATTGCTCAAAACTAACTTAAATATTTTAAATCACTTAAAAATATCCCAACTTATACGGTCACTCTGCAGAGACAGAAAAACTTATTCAAGATACAATAAAATAAATAAACAATTAAACTAAGAAAATGTTCTCAAAAAACTTTGAATCAGATTTTCGGGCATTCCCTAATTGATGGTATGGAATCTAATGATGAAGCAAGTTATGTAAAAGCAGTATGATCAACGGTAAAAAGTATTGCAAAAGAAACAGCGAAAAACAAACTAGGCTATTTTAAAGCTCCCAAATGAAAGCCTTGGTTCGAAAGAGAATGCGAAGAGAAAGTAAAAGACTTCAAGCTCTGGACATTACTGAAGAGATCACGGGTATAAAGTGTCAGACCCGAAAAACAGCAAATCAGCCATCTCCTTCGGGATAAGAAATGACTATGGAAAAATTGGCTAAAATTCAGGAAGAATGTCATATTAGAATTTATACTCAAAAATAATGGCGAGCTCGTTTCGTAACACTAAATGATTGCAGTTCAATGGAGGAGATATTTCGATAAACTGCTTAATGTAGTGTTTGTGTGGTGTTATCCACGTAACAAAAATTCAGGTAGAACTTCCATCAATCGGGGAAGAATTAGAAACAATCCAATCCTACAATATCTAAGAATGGAATGAATTATTCAAAGCAACTCTTATTCCGCAGGGTTGAAATACATATTTATAAAACCATAATAAAACTAGTGAAATGATGTGAAAATTAGTCTCTAACTTTAGAATGACACAAATATATTTTATGACTTTCAAAGCAAGATTTTAAGGAGAATCTATGGTGGAAAACAAGATAAAGCAATAGGCGAATGAAGAATACTACACAAAATTAAAAACTGGAAGAATTACAATATAATGCTGAATATATTGTGCATTGAGTTAAAAAAGAATAATGAAGGAGAAAAACCGCAGGATGGATCTAGAGGAGATCGAACAGAACAGCGAAACATTAAAAGAACACACTCATGACGGTGGCTTGTCACCTATTGATAATACAAAATGACCACCACCACCAGATTTGGTAAATGCTATATTCAACATGCCGTAGCACATAGCCATTTTCCATCTATTTGATTCCCTTGAGCAAGACATTGTAGAAAACTTTTGATCACATGTATTGATCACCCCTCTGGTCTGATTGTAGAATATGATTGTTTAAATCTTGCTGGTTTTGGGGTGAAAGGTACCTTTTCATCACCGACTTTCACTGAAAACTCAGCATTCGTCCATTGAACTTGAATCTCTTGAGCTATTTGATCAGTGACGAACAGACCAGTTCATAAAACTTTTTGTAAAAATAATGTTAACAGTAGAGCTCGTTTGCTCGTTTGAAGTAGATCGGCAATGTCTAACTTACCTTTAATCTCTCCCACTTGGAACGATTATAAGACGACCAGACCCTAATGGGCTCCCAAGATGGATGGCACCATTTGCCTTCATTTGCTACATCGCCCAATTCTCTTGCAGTTTATGTGTTTATATTATTTTTATTTCCTCGTCCTAATAAAGTACATATTTATTATCTAGGAGCGACCTATTGCCATGATACTCGCTTGTGCGTAAAAAATGATGGGTAAAAATAAAACAATAATCTATATAAATAAAGTGTACTTTAATAAATCCAAACTATAAACCAAAGTTATAAAAAAGATAAACATACTCCTTAGAACCGAAATTCAGTCATCATAACAGCAAAACTATAGTACTATACTAACCGTACAGAATTGAACTGAGTTGGTTTATTAGGAAAGCAATATGCCTATTGTGTGGGCGCCACTGCGGCAATTATCTTTCCAGGGTTAAGTGTAGCCGCCAAAGAAAGGTATAGCATTTAGTACATTTTATAAAAGGTATATAAGACAAAATGTTCAAGTTTGAATGTAGAACCTCCATATGTATTCACTCATTTCATATTGCATTATATATTCATGGATCTCCTAATATTCTAATTTCGAGTTGGTGATGGAAGATACACTGAAATAATTCTTCCTAGCATTGAAAATGAATTAATTAACCCATTTTTTTTATCCTTCTTCAAGATGCAATACCAAAACGTTTAAATGTGGCGGTTATGCTTTTTATGATTTGCTTAGTTGGTTATATGATGAGAGTTAATCTTTCAATTAATATTATTGCCATGACGAATGGAACCAAGCATACTAATGAGACATTGCCGGATGTAAGTATTAAATCAGTATTTTTTCTCTATCGAATATACGTAACATATGTATGTATACAGTAAATAGTTCTGTATGTTTCAAGGCAGAGCTGGCACGGGATTTCAAACCCAGAAAAGAAATTTTTAGGAAATACGAGTATATGTTGAGTGGAAAATTTTACGCCTTATTTCTTACATTTCTTTGCGCGCACTCATGGTATATATATTCATTGCATTTTGCTTACCCAGATAGAGCATAGCGATTTCAATTTCACTCACATCATGATGCATACTTTCTTTTATATCAGCGATCAATTTTGGGGAAACAGTTCACGAAGTTGTTCCAAATCGTATAGTGCAGTTTGGGAAGTAACTTTATCCTTCTTAAAAACACACTCACGAACTGTACACAACATTTTTTGAAGCCGGGGTATAAAATAGCTTTATGTTACTTGCCAGTATGCATAACCAATTACGGTTATTATTTAACCTTTTGTATTTGCGAAAAATTGGCCCTGTGGGCTATTTAATATTTTTGTATGAGATTAGTAGGTGACCTGAAGTATCACAATGATAGTTTAGCAAATACTGTTTCATAAATTGTAGTCATGTTTCGTTATTATGAACATTATCTGACTTTTAGGATACAATTTTAGATTGAGCTTTAAAATTCTCTTTAAGGTTGATTTGGTGAAATTAATAAGCAAAGAAGGTAAACTATTCCATCTGTAGCTTTTCTGAATCATTCATGAACTAATTTGTTCATTTCATCTGGTAAACGTTTGATGTTGCAGTGGGAAGAAACTACCGCCAATCAGTAACGTAAGTTCCTCTTACCTTAGGAGAAACTTCGTAAAGTGTTCGCTATATACCGCGATTGATCTTACTGCATAAGAGATGAATGATCACCCCGTGCTCAATCTAACAGGTTTTTTTATATTCAGTTGTTAAACCCTAACTCTGCAGTCCGAAACCCTACGATCATATTTATATACGAGTTTGGATAAAATATATTGTAGAATTTTCTTTTCAATATTTCCATTTATTTCTAGCATGGCTCTCGCTATGACTGGGATCAAGATGATCAGGCTTTACTCCTAGGTGCTTATTTCTATGGTTATCTTTGCACCTCTGTACCGGCCGGCATGTTGGCAGAAAGGTTTGGAGGCAAACTAGTTGCCGGATTAAGCTGTATTTTAGCTGCGCTTCTTACGGCTCTTACCCCACTGGCTGCTTCTTTTCATATGTGGGCCGTTTTTGCCATTCGATTTGCCATCGGTTTTCTCGGAGTAAGTATTAATTATTATCAATGCTTTACACTTTGGCATTTTAATATTTTTATCTCTTAAATATCTTAGGGTGTTATATATCCATGTTGTCATAACCTTATATCGAAATGGGCTCCGCCGACCGAAAGGGGGAAATTTGTTGCGGCTTTAATGGGTGGAACTTTTGGCACAGTAATCACATGGCCAATATGTGGCTTGATAATAGAAAAAATGGGTTGGGAGTGGGCATTCTATTTTGTAGCTATATTTGTTGGTATTGTTACATTATTCTGGCTTATAACGGTTGACGACTCCCCCCGATGTCATTCTTCAATATCCACCGAAGAACGAGATTTTATTGAGAATTCACTAGGTGATTGTATATCTACAAAAAAAAAACTTCCACCATTCAACAAATTGGCATTATCACTACCATTTTGGTCATTACTTCTGCTGCACTATGGTAGCATGTGGGGCTTATTTTTTTTGATTACCGCAGCACCAAAATTCATGAGTGAGGTAATAACTAGTAATGAATTTTTACTAAACATAGAGTGATTTTATATTGTTTGCATATAGGTTCTAGGATTTAATCTCTCCTCAGCTGGATTTTTGTCCAGTTTGCCACATCTAGCCCGACTGTTATGTGCTTTCGGATTTGGTTCAATTGTTGATTACATACGAAGAAAACAATACTTATCGGTGACTAAGGTTCGAAAATATTTTTGTATTACCTGTAAGTACATAAGGATGGAGTATTTTTGTTTTCTTTTTATTATTATATACTCATTGTTAGCGCACATCATACCTGGTATTTTTCTGGTCATTATGGCGTATTTCGGTCGCGATCCCTACATTTGCGTTATGATAATGACGCTTTCATTAGGTTTTAATGGGTCTGCGACTGTGACCAATCTGGCAAATTCTCAAGACTTAGCACCCAACTATGCCGGAACGCTTTATGGAACAATAAATTTTGTTGGAACAACGCCTGGAATTTTTTCACCTATAATAGTGGCTTATTTTACCAAAGATCAGGTATGTTTGAAAACTACACGAAGTCTTATATTCATAAATAAAGTCATCTGTTTCTTTTAACCTTGGATTTTAGTTTGTTTAGGTACACATTATATAAATATACATATTGAAATGTTCTTTAAAAATCAAATTAAAGAACTAACTCTTTCAAAAAGAAAATATACTCATCATGATAAAATCTGCGTATGAGAAAGGACATACGAATGTTTTCAAAGACAGATAAGATTACTAGATACACAACTTTTCATAGTTATGACTGGTTATGATTCCCTTAGTAGATTTATTTGATTTACAAAACCACAAGTACAAAAAAAAATTTAACCTTGAGACAGGTATCAAGACAGAAGTTTTTGAAGCAGAATAAATTTTGCATATTTGGAATCAAAAGAGGGAAATTGGTTCAGCTATCGTTAAAGAAAATTCAACGTTAACTATAATATAAAACGCGACAGTATATGACAGCGAACATTGTTCCAAATCTCATCTGCAGAATTTATTACCGCTCGCGTTATCTGTCAATGTGGAGAAGCATTTTAAGAAAGTGCGAGAAAATTGTATCTTGGAAGACAACTTTTGATTCCCTCAGTTGGAATGTTAAGTTCTAGTTATTGTGTAATATAAAACACCAATTTTGCTCGCCTTGAAACCAATCGATGATATTGTGGTAACTATTGGAGCGTACGAGATTCGCCATCAAATTATACCAGATTAGATCAGATTATTATACTTTAAAAATAGACTTTAGAAGTACATGATAGGAAGCACACAAATTGTTATTGCTTTTTAATTTAACGGTAATTACCGAGAAGTGGTAACAATGTCTAAGCTTAAATAAAATAAAAGAATAGCAAACTTATGGAATTCCATATTCTTCAAATTTGTGTTATTTTCTCGACGCAAAAGTATTGTTTTTAAGTTTGTGTGTTTGTATAAAAGCTTATTTCTGACGCCGTGACCATTTTCTGATTTTTATTAAAATATTCGTTTTTGAGTTTCAAATTGATTGTTATCATAGCGTACCATAGGTGGAATAGTTTTAAAGTTGAAGCCCTCCATCGATTATACAAATCTTTGCGAAATATTGTCGTCCGTGAAATAAAAGTGGCAAAAGCACAATTTTTCTCTGACAAACTAAAAACTAACTTGGGTAGTCGAAAGCTGTGGAGTAACTTACGACATCTAGGTATCGGTAAAGAGCGATTCAGGCCAAACTACATCGACGGTAACGAACTAAATCAAAAGTTTGCTTCTAGTATCTAGGAGTATCTTTGGGGACAGCAAATTTGAATGTTGACTTAGATTATAGTCACATGAGTGTAGTGCAATCATCTTTTCCTTTCTCAAGTGTTAACAGCCTGGAGGTAGTGGAAAGCCTTTTGTCAATTAAGTCCTGTGCAATTGGAATTGATGAAATTCACCCAATTTTTATCAAAGCCATTCATCCATTGATCCTGCCGTACGTGACACATATATTAAATTCTATTTTAACCAGAGGAATTTTTCCTAACCAATGGAAAATGGCCAAAGTAATACCTATACTGAAAAACTCAATAGGTGATGAATATCGACCGATTTCAATTTTACCATTCCTCTTCAAAGTATGCGAGCGGATAATGCAAAAGCAAATAAATGAGTATCTTTCTCGACACAGGATGCTTGCACAAGTGCAATCAGGCTTCCGGGGGAAACATAGTTGTACAACTGCTCTTGTAAAAGTTGCTGAAGATATTAGGAAAAGTTTGGATAAAGATGAAGTTATGTACTTTCTTGGTTCTTCTTGATTTTTCTAAGGCATTTGACACTGTTGATCATGCCTTACTCTGCAAAAAGTTGAATTACTTCTTTGGTTTTTTTTCATCAGCAATTAAATTAGTTTCATCCTATTTATGCAATAGAAAGCAGGCCCTATTGATTGATAATGCCTAATCTGATTACTTGGACCTTACGCGCGGGGTACCACAATGATCAATTCTAGGTCCTCTCTTATTTTCCCATACATATATGAGATACCAGTTTTAGTTGTTCTACACACATTTATGCTGATGAAGCCCAGGTTTATAAGAGCTGCCCTTTGGGTCTTATTGAAAATTGTGCCTTAAATATAAATCTCGACCTTAACTGCATATTTGATTGGTCTTTGAAAAACGGTTTGCTCCTTAACTCTGTTAAATCTAAATATCTGGTTATATCCAGAACAATTGGACCTGTCGTATTTTCCACGATTAATTTTAAATAATATCACAATTGACTTTGCGGATACATCAAAGAATTTGGGAGTTGTATTCAATAGGTTTTTAACATAGAATGATCACATAAACAGCATCGTAGGAAGGGCTTATAGTGTTTTGCGGACCCTATGGACGGTACAACCTTTTACTCCATTGAATACACGTATCATGTTGGTAAAATCTTTAGCAATCCCTACACTTGTGTGGCTGTGAAATATTTGGTAATTGTGATTCTGTATGTACTCGAAAATTACAAGTTGCCTTCAATAGTGCTGTTCGATATATTTTTGGGCTCAGAAAATATGATCACGTCTAATGTTCTAGGTATGTCATTTAAAAACTATCTTAAATTTCGAACATCTTCGATTTCTTTCGAACGTCTTTTTTTTTTATTACCCTCAAAACACAGCAGCCTTCTTATCTCTATAACAACTTTCAGTTTCCAGCATCAAATAGATCTACTTCTCTCATAATACCGAGGTTTAATTACCTTATATCTGAGAGACAATTCTTCATCGTTGCTATCCGTCTCTGGAATTCACTACCTAACGTCTTAAGAGCACTAAGCGATAAACATAGATTTAAAAATAATTGCATGGTTTTCTGTGCATCCAAAATAATTGATTTTTCTTTTCTTCTTCCTGTTAATTTTGTCAATATCATTTTTTTTTAATTTTTCCATAACTATCGTATTGTATCCTTTCTAAAATACCTAATGTTTTACGTCTTATATAATTAAAGCAACTTTCTAGTTTCCATTTATCCTTACATTTTATATTAATTAAGCTATTACAATCTTTCTTAGTTCAATTTAAAATAATGTAACTAAAGTATATATTTTAACTACGAGTAGCTATTGCAAATTTATATGATTTATTCTTAATGTTTTAGCTTTCCACACATTCTTAATAAATAAATAAAAAAATAAATTATTTCATATTTTTATAAGTAACTAATGCTTAAAACCAGCTTAAGTAACTTAACGAATTTAAAATATCCTACTGGCCCTATACGGGCACTCTAAAGCAAACAGAACAGCTTAAAACCATACCTTTCAGTTAACTTATAAACTTAAATATTCGTACACACTAATTCTTGGGAGGCCAGATGTTTACCTATGTGGAAAACCTTCCCGATTTCAAATTAAGGAAAAAGAGGCAGAAAAGTTAATGAATGGATGTTTTAAAAATCTTATTCAAATGCCACCTTATTTAAGAGAGAGTTCATACATTTTAAACTAGAAAAATACAAGCGTGTGTGCTGTCGATACCGTTTGGATTCCTTTTCTTCTTATTCAAATACACTTTGCTCTCAAAAAAAATAAAGAATATCAACTGTTGTTAAATCAGCTACAAAAGCAGTATGCTTAATAAATACGAAATAATTGACGGCAACTAGACAAAGGCTTGAGCAATTAAGAAGCTGTGTATGATATACAAAACTCAGCAGTAAAGAAACAGATCCTCTTATCTATTTCCATTGTCTCAGTGTGTAAGGTATTGGTATGTACGCTCATAACTAGGGCTAGGATTTCGATGCATTTGCATATTTTTTTTGAGGCATATTAGAAGCAATAGAACAAGTTATCTTTCCGATTCATGAATTTTCCTTTAAATTGGCATCCAATCATTAGTGCATATTTTTGCATATTTGACTATAAATGAATATTTTGTGCATATTTCCGGAAAAAAAAATTAACTCAAATTAAAAAAAAAAACAAAACCGAACCAAAACATTTAATTTTTTTCCGCAGAATTAACTTTAGGCTTGTACCTATACAAAAACGCTTATTTAAAAAAAATGCCGAAAGCTAAGATGTCTGTTCCTGCAAATTTAAAAAATATTTTGCGGAAAACCTTAATTATTTCAAAACAGATGGAATTATTCTGTTTTACAAAATTTGTAACAAAAGCGTCGGCTTCGAAAAGAAATTTCAAGTAGACTAACATTTGAAAAGCCAAAAGCCCAAGGAACTCGAATTCAGATCTGAAACTCAATAATCACAACAACTTATTTGGTTATACTTTAATACGGATTTATGCAAAGCCTTTGTAACTGCAGATATTCCATTGAGTATGCTAAATAATCCCAACTTAAAACATTTTTTTAAAAAAAATATACCGAAAAAATCGTGTCGTAAAAACTACATTGCTATGGTATGGTGCTTTAATTGAAAAAATAAAAGCAGAAACCATAGATATACAAGGGCGTTTGGTCGTAAATATAATTGCGGAACTATTACATCAAATGATGATTCAATTAATTATTTTGGAATAAAAAAAAAACTAAACTCTTCTCTTTTTGACCGATGCGGATACATAATAAAGGCAGCTTTTGGTATAAACTTTTTTTGTCCGAAGTTGATTCATGTAACGTGTTTAGCTCATGCACTACAACGAGTTGCTGAGGAGATAAGAAGTAATTTTAAAAATGTTTCAAACAGAAAAAAAGGCACCGTCTCACGTGGAACATCTTAAAGAAAAGTAATTCCTTAATTAATTATTAATTATGTAGATTGGCCGTTATAAACCAAGTCGTTATAGGTGACTTCGGCGTGGTTTTAAATGCATATTTAAAGTGCAGATAAATAGATAGAGATTTTATTTCGTATATAAATTTACAATGAAGTTGTCACACAATTTACATACCGAGATTCGATAACTTATTGTATATCTTTCAGCTGAAACATTATCTTTTAAAACAATAACTAAAGTGGAGGAAAATAATATTGACTTTGAAGGAAATTACGATAAAAACCTTCATAGTATGTCAGTTCAAAAGGAAATCAACAAGAGTTGCACGTCACATTATTATATGGTTTCCCCTTATATAACTACCCCTTGTATAACTACCATCTTCTTCTTCTTCTTTTCCTTTTTATCCCGGCGTCGTTATGGTCAGAAGTGTAGGACCATAACCTTCCCACTTAACTGCATTCCTACTGGTCCGCTTGTGGGGTCCGCCGGTTTGACCTCAGAAAGTAGCGGCAGGCTTCCCGGTTTGGGATTACTTCATCGCTGAGGCCAATCAAATGCTGGTGTTTTTGCATTTGATTGCACCAATTGTTTTTCGGCCTGCCTTTTTTGCGTGTTGAAATTGGAATGTTGATTGATAACGCCTTTTGGACGGGGTTCAAAGGATCTCTCCTTTGAACATGGCAATACCAACTGAGTCGGTCGCGCTCTATCTTTCTTGTGATGGTTTCTTTTACGTGGAGGCTTCCTCGGATCTTTGAACTTCTAATTCTGTCACGCTTTGTTACTCCCGCTGTCATGCGAAGCATCTTCATCTCAGTTGCCGTTAATTTGCTCTCATACTTTTTGTGCATTGTCCAGCATTGTGAACCGTATGTGAGCGCCGGACGTACAACTGAAGTGTAGAGCCTTCCTTTCAGCTTAGGGGGCATTTTTCGATCACAGAAGATGGCGGAGTTTTCCCGCCACTTCATCCACCCTACGCTTACGCGATGTTTGATGTCGTCATCACAAATCGCTTCTCTATTAATCATAGATCCCAGATATTTAAACTTTTCACACTTGGGAAGCACTCTTCCATTCAAGTAAATGTCTGGAATAGGCTGATGAGGGTCAGAGAACGGGCAGCACAGATACTCTGTCTTCTTTGAACTAATACGATACCCGTGTCCCTCAAAAATGTCCACCCACACATCAAGTGCTCGTTGTAGGGACGCCTGATCATCACTTATGATGGCCCCATCGTCAGCAAAGAATAGCTGGTGCACATTGGGGTCCGTCACTTTTCCTTCAAGCAAGCAATCAAGGACTGCTATAAAAAGCAGTGGGCTGAGGACGCTCCCTTGGTGTACACCGACTTTGATTGCGAACTCTTCGGTGACTCCTGCGGTGCATCTTACTCTTGTCGTTGCTCTCTCGTACATGTCCCTAATTACTCGCACGTAGGTTTCTGGAACTCCTTTTTGTCTTAGCGCTACCCATAAAAGATCTCTTGGTTGCCGGTCAAAGGCCTTCTCGAAATCAACCAACACCATATGCAAGTCCTTTGAAGAATCACGATGCTTTTCCATCATGATCCTTATACTTTGGATTGCATCTGTTGTTGATTTACCCGAGACAAACCCGCACTGGTCATCAGATAGTCGTATTATTTTCCGCAGTCGGCTATCTAATACCCGTTCAACGATCTTCATGGTGTGCGACATCAGCTTGACAGAACGGTAGTTATCACAATTTCGCGTATCACCCTTTCCTTTGTGCAATGGAAGAAGATAGCTTTCCCTCCATTGATTAGGCATAGTGTCGCCTCTCATAAGTTTAGAGATAAAAACCATGAGCCATCTAGACCCGATGTCTCCCATCTTTTTCCAGAACTCAGAGGGTATCCCGTCCGGCCCAACAGCTTTTCTTTTCTTGGAGTTTTTAACCGCGTACCGAACTTCTTCGACTGTGATGTCGGGTATTTCGGCATGATTCGGGGCGGCTCTTGGAAAGTACACTCGGGGAAACTGTTCGTTCAGAAGTTCCTCGCAATACTGTCGCCATCTGTGGAGAATTTTTTCGTCTTCCACAAGGAGTTGGCCTTCAGCATTGTTAATAAACTTTGGGAAACGAATCTCCTGAGCATTTCTTCTTCTCTGGGCGGCTATCTTAAAGATATTTGCTCCTTTGTTCAAATTGTTTTGTCGAAGCTCCTGGGTAGCCTGGTTCCTGTCAGACGCGGAAGACGATATTTCTTCCAACTCCTGATAGAGGCCTTCCATGCTTTTCGCTTTGAATTCGGCGCATTTTTTCTTCGCGATACCTTTGCAACATCTATATACCTTTTCACGGCGAGCTTTTTCCTCTCTATTAGTAGAAGAGCACTTTGACCAAGCTTGGAAAGCCATTTTCTTTTCGTGTATCACTGCTTTGGCTTCGTCTGTCCACCACCAGGTTTCTTTTGCGTGTTGGCAGGGGCCTTTAGATGTTCCGAGCAGTGATTTGGCTTTCTCCAGGCCAGATTGTTGTAGGGAATCCCACATGTCTTGTGCTCTGCACTCCTCATTACCGACCTCATCGATAATGGAAGAGAGGTAGTTTTCCATGATGGTAATAAAAGCTTCGCCTTTTCCTTTATCCAGCTTATACCACTTGATTCTCTCAGACACCTTCGTTTGCTGCTTTGACTTCTTTCTCGCATCCATAAAAAATTCAGTCAGGAGGAGACGGTGTTGAGGGGCGATCGCGTCTCCCAGGATCACTTTGCAATCTTTAGCTCGTGGCTTCATGAAACTGGATACCAAATGATAGTCTATTTGAGTTTCATTTCCGCCGCTGCTATAAGTGATCAGGTGCCGGCTTTGTTTGACGAACATGGTATTTAGCACTATAAGACCGTACGACTTGCACATGTTTAGGATATCTTCACCTGAAGAGTTCCTGGTGCCGTATCCCAGCCCTCCGTGGTAGCCTTCATAGTCTTCGCTTGTCTTCCCGACATGTCCGTTTAAATCTCCCCCAACAAACAAAAGCTCTTCCTTTGGGATGATTTTGACAAGGTTGTGGAAATCTAGCCAGAATGCAACTTTTTCTTTTTGTTCGCATCCTACTTGAGGGGCGTATGCGCTTACGATGTTCCACACCTCACCATGCATCACCAATTTGAGAGCCATCAAACGGTCACTGGACTTTGAAATGGTTAAGACGTTGCCAAGTAACTCTGCCGCAAGGATGATGGCGATTCCGTTTTTTCCTTGATCCAATCCATAGTAAAACATCTTGTAGGCTTTTGTTTTAACGTCCAAGAAACGTGCCCGATTACCGGTGTTTCGCCATTTCGTCTCTTGTACGCACAGGATGTCTACTCGCCTTCTAACCATCATTTCTTCAAGCTCATAGCTGCGCCCACTCATGCTTCCAACGTTCCAACTCGCGACTCTTAAATGTGGCTTACGCCGTTGCATTACTTTGCTATCCCCCGGAAATCCTATAGCTCTGACCCGAGCATTGCTGCTCGTCCCAGGATCACGACCATTAGTAGTGCCTGGCGGGGTAGTGCTTTTCCTTTTAGCGTTCTTTTCCATAATGCTACGGTTTGACCGTTTTCATTCTTCCCTTCCTTTTTGACACGGGCATGCTCCAGATTTTTTATTTTTTGATTGATCTTACTCTTACAACACCGGTGATCTCCAGTCGTGTCAACCCACTGATTTGCATGCACACTTGTGGGGCAGTTTAATGGTGGTATATGTGTCCCTAGGCTCACCTTGGTGTACCTCACCTTGTATAACTACCATAATTATAAAAATGTATTAAAAGCAAGATAGCAGCATTATTACCAAGTGGCAAAAAATATTCTGACAACAAATAAATAGGATATAGGGAACAATAAGCTTAAAAAAACACAAAAAAGAAAAAGTAAGTGCTATTCGCTTTCTGAAGGTCCATATAAAATCACTATGTTTTATGGGTGTTTTAAGGTGGATAATGTTTCTTCCAGCAGGACGATGCAAGGTGTTATATAGCTTGTGAAACAAAGGTTTTATTTGGTGACAAATTTGATTTCTGTGATTTTTAAGGAGAGTTTGACCGATTGTCGAGGTCTTGCGATTGAACACCATTCGATTATTTCTTTGTTATGTCTGGTAATTTAGATTTAAAAAAAATTCGTCGCAAGGAAATTAAAATTGGCTATAAAGTCAAGATCATACACCACAATAACATAAAATCATTCAGACTAAAAAAAAATAATAATAACAATAATAAAAACTAAAATACAAAAATGACACGACATGCATCTTCCCTCCATGGTTAATAATCAAACTATGATAATTTAAACCACAGCTAGCATTTTCAACAAATTTGAGGCAACCATTAAGAAGCAATTATTTGCTATACTTTCAAAACTAAAAACGGTCAAAAATACAGCGAAAACATTAGATAAATAATGCAGAACAACAACATAATGGAGACATTTATGAAAGAAATACAAAAACTAAACGAAACAAGTGGAAGCACAAATCAAAAGATTAAAACAACAACAGTTATAAAACACGATCGAAATCAAAAATGCACCACCAATACCAAACGAAATTTTGATTCATATTTTATGGATAAAGTTCGAAAAAGTACTCACATCCGATTCTCTTGAAATTTTTTTCTATGGATAGTCTAACACATAAGAAGTAAAAATCCAGAACGGTTTTCACCACAAAGTACTGGAAAGAACCAAAAGGACATTTAAAATTTGAAAATCCTGGAAAAACTAATTAAAATATAAACCGTAAAGAATATGCAATTAAACTACATCTCAAATTAAAGCATTCAATTGAAGACTTTCAATTGAGATACAAGTCGTTACTATCCCTTAAAAAAATTTAAAGTGATAATAATTTATTTAATAAAACAATTTAATTTTTAAAATACATATAATAAATAACAAAGCTATATTTTTTCAACGTCTTATAAAAATTGGGTTTCCTACTGTTTCCTATTGGCTGAAATGTCTAAAGAAGAGTTTCTCAATTTTTGCACGCAGAGGACACGGTAATAACTGTCTGCCACAACAGCATAGAGGAAGCAACGGGAATTATGCTGACAGAATTCTACTAAATAGAAAAGTGGTGCCATGACAACAGTCTGGTGATCAATGTATTACTGACTAAAATAATGCAAATAAGCAGTCCACACGTGGAGTCTACAATTGTGCCAATTAAATTACGCCTAATGTCATAGAAGTAGTAACTACATACTCGTATCTCGCATGCCTATAGTCAGCTTTTTTCTTTGGGAAGCACATATCAACAACCTACGAAAAAAGCATGCAGTACAATTTGCGCCCAGACACAAGTACATAGATCACTAAGCTCAAGGCTTATACGTGGCACTCTAGCCCGGAGACATGTGGTAAAAACGGACATAGAATACCTGCAAAGTATACGAAGGAGGGCAATCGAAAAAATTCCCCAAAGACAAATAAAAAGCAGAGTAAAAATACTGAGCGTAATCTTCAGGATGAAAGTGGCTCTAGAATATTTTAAACGCTTGTTTCCTCATGTCTTTTTTTTGACATGACCTTGCCAGCCATTTTGAATATTTACTTTGTTTCTCACAGACATAAAGGTTAGATGTGTTTTAGTGCACAAAGTTCACTCAACGTTGCTTGTGCGTAATTTTTTTCCAAAAACAACACCTAATCATGCTTCAGTCACCGTATTCACCGGATTTGCTCGCCTACGACTACTTTTCTCTTCCCAATACGGAAAGGTCCCACGAAAGGGCGGACATTTTCACGATTGTAGAGATAAAAATCACCTCGATGGAAGACTCCAAGCATATCAGAAGTGCCTTCCATGTATCAAAAAAAAAATAATTAATAAAAAGAAAGCCCCAGGATATGACTCCATTAATGGAAAGGTGTTAAACCAACCTCCCCGGCAAGCCGTAGAAAACTTACGAAATATCTATAATGCACTAGTCTGACTGAAATATTTTCCTAAAACCTGTAAAGTTTCTCAAATAACTGCAATCTCGAAAACTGACAAAGACGTAAAAAACTCATCATCCCACAGACCGACAGGCTTACTTCCTATCCTAGGAAAAGTATTTGGAAAATTATTATATTGTATGACCGATTACTGCCTTTACTTAACAATAATAAAATAATACTTGACCATCAATTCGGCTTTCGCAAACAATACTCAACAATTCGACAAATTCACAGAGAAGTCGACAAAATCACAACCGATCTAGAGGAATATAAATACTGCATAGTGATATTCCTACACGTAGCAAAAGCACTCGACAAAGTATGGCACAAAGGACTACTTAATAAACTACAAAACTTACTCCCACTAGGCTTTTGTCTTATCATTATAAGCTACCTTAGTGAACGTAATTTCTATGTAAAATAAATGACCAACGATCGAACATCCTAGAAGTAAAAGCAGGAGTTTCCCAAATATCTGTTCTAGGGCCACTCCTATATGTCTTTTACACCGCCGATATACCTCAATCTAAAGTTTCTGCAACTATGATGGCTACCTTCGCAAACGATACAATCCTGCTGGCAACCGATCAAAATCCAGACAACATTTCATCTCAAACTCAACTACTTCTCAACAGAATGATAAAATGATTCCACGATTGGAGCATAAACATTAATGAAATAAACCTTTCACATTTTGGTAACCAATTATATGTGTTCATTCCAGGTTAGGGGAATTTTGAACGTGGTTTCAGGTAGTCAACGCATGCCGAATTATGTACGAATTATGATTTTGTTACCATGGATTTTTGTTACCAAGTGTATGTAGACAAGCCGTGGACGGCTGTGCAGCGCGTATTTATCGTAAACGCATTTAAGAAAAATAATAACTCGTACATACACTAGTGCAATTGGCGCGTTTCGTAAACCTTTTAAACTTGACGGAAAAAGTGTGGTTCCATCGCGACCAACGGTAAAATTATGGGTAAAAAACTTCGAGGAAACCGGTTGTACCTAGTGGCCGAAAAAAATCTGTAGGAACGCCAGAAACGGTAGAACGACTGAAACAGTCAGTACAGGTTTACCGAGAATCCGAAGATCATGCACGAAGCTTCTTCACTCTGCCAAATTAACTGGCTGGATGGGCGGAGCTGTGAATAGCGAGCGCTTTCCCAAGATGTTTTTCGTGCCCTAACTGAAACGTAGATGAAAATATTCGACCACTTGGTTTAAACAGGATGGTGCCACGTGCCACTCGACAACAGAAACAATTTCATTAATGCAGAAACATTTTCGTCACCGAATAATTTCGCGCAACACCGAAATTTCGCACGCCCGATTTATTGGCTTGTGATTACTTTTTATGGGGGTATCTCAAGTCAAAAGTGTATGCAGACAAGCCAAAGTAAGGACATGCTCAAGGATATGCTCAAGAAAGTATTCGAACATTTTATAAAACGTTTAGTTCATTCTGTAAAAAGTGATGGAAATCGTTTCAATGGAATAATTTTCAAAAAATAAATTGTAACGTTAAATCAAATATATTGTCTGAAAACGGCAGCTTTCTTCTTCGTTTTACTTTTTAAATCATCTCCGTAAATGTATTTCTTTCGTAGTGACTAATCAGTTAACTGTTTATGACGAATATATTCGTCATGAAAAAATTCTAAAATTTTGTGTTATTTTTATTTTTATTTTGTGTTTTCGTCATGCGTCTTCAATAGTGACCATTATTTTTTGATGTTTCTGGTTCCTACTTATGTTAATATAAAAAAAAAACTAATTTGAACTGGTATATACATAGCTTACATCGACACACATCGTGACCTAACAATTATAACAGTAGAAAAAGAAATTCAAACCACAAATAGAAAACATCACCTCAAGTGGTAGTGGTAGTTAGATAAATTGGATTGGGAAATGCTGTGTGCATCGGAATCGATGAATAGTGTTGTTTTTGTGTGCAGTAAAATACCGATCGGTTGCTTGGAGCCATATTTCCACCACTCTTCCATTCATATTGGCTGAAATACCCACGATTTTACGACAATATATCCTGAGCTCTTCTAAAAAAACAAAGACGAAACCACAATTGAACAAATATCTTCAAAAATATACTTAAGATACACTCCATACTAATAAATGAATTTAAATATTATTCTTTTTTAATTTCGAGAGCGCCGCGGTGCAGTAGGTGGTGTATGTATCAGTCTCTGACGCGCGATCAGCGAATTAGGATACAACATGAAAGCCATCGAATGTTTATTTTGCGGCTTCTCTCCTCGGCGGGGTACTGGTATTACACCCTTGCTTTGAAAAACCTCTCGGCATCAAGTTGTAGGTCCTGAAACATGTCATACACAACATAAGTAAATAAGAGATGCTTGGCTATGACTCTTAATGAGCTGCAACGCCATCTAATAACAATAACTAATAATTTTATTTATTATTATTATAGTTGACGGCACAATCTGTGAACGGCTAAAGTCGACATGATAGAGATGACTAAAGTGTCTTTCAGTAGGAACGGATCTACATATACATATACATATTTCCCCAATGTCTTGAAATAGTTAAAGCCCAATACAAAATCAGTGAAAATATCGCGAATTTCGTATTGATTTGGTTATCATCAAGTGCTTATAGCTATTATTATTATTGCCAGCCATTTGGAACTCGGAAAATCAGAGCCTCGTTGATTGCCCTTAGCCAAGCCTTCTTGGCATGAGTATATTCCTCCCATGTTTCGCTGATGGGACACATCTCTTCTAGATCCATCCTTATATTTTTCTTCCATCTACAGCGCGGCCATCCTGGCGGTATTTTCCCTCGAGTTTTCCACTCATTATTCGTTTGACTGTTCGTCCACTGTCCATTTATTCTACGTATCCTGCCCATAGTTTTGTCCATTCGCCTGTTTCTACGTCCTTTTTTCCAACATAGATTCTCCTTAAGATCTTATGTTCTCGTTCTTACATCAACCTATCCATTTACAATGAGTGACAGGTTATGGCGGTTTTCCCAGCGAGATCAATGGGCCATATTTGTTTAAAATTGATGGTGCTTTCATTTTAATGAATGGATTGCATTTCTGAACGACGTTACCTCTCCTCTTTTTAACTGAAATAGGTGCTTTGAGGTTAACAATATTTTTTTCCAGCAGGACGGTGCAAGGTGTCACATAGCTTGTGAAACAAAGGTTCTATTTGGTGACAAATTTCCTGATGATATCTGTGATTTTTAAGGAGAGTTTGACCGATTGCCGGGGTCTTGCGATTCAACACCATTCGATTCTTTCTTTGTTATTTCTATGTTAACGATAAAGTTTACCCCTTGAAGCACGATTCATATATTAAAAGAATATACACTACCACAAAAGAATGACTATAGGTAGGCAGAGCTGAGGCAGCAGATGTTGTCTTTCATTATCAACCACAGTGTTGGTAATTTAGATGAAAAGAAAAAAAGCCAAGTTATTAAAATCTATATCGCGGTGGCTCTGCTCAGCAGTATACTGATACTCAACATTCTGATTCGGTAATAAACAGCTTAGACAGAGAAAAATGAATCCCATATAACATGCGATTGAGAGATCTTCGGCCCTCTTCTTACTCGAGCATTGTATATACAGGGTGTCCCACGAGCAGTGTGCCAAAAAGTTAGAGCGTGTAGGTCTGGTCAAGACAAGAAAAAAATCGTATGGGAGGGGGGGGGGGTCTATTCCCCCCCGTTTAGCCGGGAGGGGCAATTTTCTAAAAAATTGACTTAATTTGGAAAAAAAATTATTAAAAATCAACAGTTACAGCCACAATGCCGTGATATACTTTTTTGAAAAGCCAGAAACCTCTTCTTTCGTCCTGTTTTTAAATAAAGCTGTTTTAGGGAATAGTTTTTGAGAAATTAATTTTCAAACTCAAAATTTTGGAAAAAAAATGAAAAAAAAAATGTTCGAATTATTTTTTTTTCAAAATTTTATGTAATTAAGTGGTAATCTTTTTTCAAACATTCAATTCTCTTATTAGTTTTTAGTTAAAAACAGAAAACCGGATGCAAAAATGTCTTGTAGTTTTTGAGAAATTAAAAAAAAACCCGGACCACTTTTTTCTAAGAAAACCATTTTTTTGGTCCTAACGCGACTGGACTTGTAGGCAAATTAATGTATGAAACATTGACCTCCTTTTTATTATTTTTAAAAAATTCGGAGTTTTATTATAACCAATTTTCAATATGATCCCCATTTTTTAGAAGGCAAAGATTATATCTCCTTCTAATGGCTGCACATAAGTCTATGCTTGACAAATTTTCCTGCAATTTGACTCCAGCGACTTCAATCCGTTCTTTCAGTTGTTCCAAAGATACTATTTCCTTTTCGTAAACATAATTCTTCATGAATCCCCACACATAAAAATCTAGAGGAGTTAAATCTGGTGATCTAGGTGGCCATTCCGTGGGGCCCCTTCTCCCGATCCAACGGTCACTAAAATGATCATCCAGCCAGTTTCTAACCCGTAAGCTGTAGTGTGCTGGTGCTCCATCTTGCTGGTAGATTAAATTATCTGCTATGGCCAAAGGAACGTTGTCCATCAAATCGGGCAAAAGGTCTCGTAGGAACTGCAGGTATAATTCTCCATTAATAACGGCATTCAAAAACTGGGGCCCGATTACAGTTTGTCCAACAATACCAAGCCAAACATTACAGCTAAAGCGGTGTTGTGATTTATTTTGTTTTTTGTTGTGTGGATTGGTGCTACTCCAATGATGCAAATTGTGGAAGTTAGTAACCCCATCTCTGGTAAACTGTGCTTCAGCCGTCCAGAATATCCTTGCAAAATAGTTTCGTTCAGTTTCATCTCGAAGCAGTACTGATCGACAAAATTCTGCTCTCAAAAACTTGTCGTTTGAGGTGAGTTCCTGAACTGGCCTAAAATGGTACGGATGTAAGTTTTCGGTATGAACCACTCTCCATACTCTAGATTTGGGCACTCCAAGCATAATAGCTATCCTCCTTGTACTAAGGGAGGGATTACGTCGGACCAAATCCAAAATTCTTTCATCTAAGCTTCCTGATCCATCTGTAACTGATCTTTCGCTTCTTCGATGCTCTAGCACTCCGTGCTCTCGCAGACGTCGGTGGATTCTTGAAAACATGCTACGACTGGGACACCTCCGATTGGGATATCTTTCAGCGTAGAGTCGTTCGGCTTCACGATCTCGACCATTAGCTAAACCGTAGCAGAAGTGCATGTCCGTTAATTCTTCTCGAGAGTATGAGTTTGACATCGTAATGTGTTGATGAGTTAACGTGCAATTTGGAAATGGTTTTTTATTAAAAATGCGATGCCTTTTATTTACATTTGGGTTGCAAATATTTTGTTTTTCAATAAAGAAAAATTGCGGTTTTATTGTCTTAAGGTCCTAGCGGGTAGAACCCATTGGCGGCGGGTGGACCCAGACAAAATTGTCAGGTCAGTTTTCAGGGGTTATCAATGAAAAAAAAAGGATTAATCCAGGGTTATTCCAATACTATGTCACTTTATTGTATCCTCATAAAACTCCGAATTTTTTAAAAATAATAAAAAAGAGGTCAATGTTTCATACATCAATTTGCCTACAAGTCCAGACGCGTTAAAACCAAAAAAAAAAGGTTTTTCTTAGAAAAAAGTGGTTCGGGTTTTTTTTTAATTTCTCAAAAACTACAATACATTTTTGCATCCGGTTTTCTGTTTTTAACTAAAAACTAATAAGAGAATTGAATGTTTGAAAAAAGATTACCACTTAATTACATAAAATTTTGAAAAAAAATAGTTCGAACATTTTTTTTTTCATTTTTTTTCCAAAATTTTGAGTTTGAAAATTAATTTCTCAAAAACTATTCCCTAAAACAGCGTCATTTAAAAACAGGACGAAAGAAGAGGTTTCTGGCTTTTCAAAAAAGTATATCGCGGCATTGTGGCTGTAACTGTTGATTTTTAATAATTTATTTTCCAAATTAAGTAAATTTTTTAGAAAATTGTCCCTCCCGGCTAAACGGGGGGGAATAGACCCCCCCCCTCCCATACGATTTTTTTCTTGTCTTGACCAGACCTACACGCTCTAGCTTTTTGGCACACTGCTCGTGGGACACCCTGTATACTGGTATAGACACATACAGGGTGTTTAATAGAAATATCGGAAAAAGCCTTGAGCGTCGATACACTTTGCACCGGATTTTCTACGACTTGAAGGTCTCTAAAAGGGTACACGCGCAACTTCTTTACGGGCCCTTTCAGGAATTCATTTTTGGAAATATAAAAAGTCTGCTGAAAATAAATCTGGTAAGGGAGTTAGGATATCAGATATTCTGTCACCGTGGAGGCTGTCACCAATGTGGCCAGGTACATTGACGTGATTCGATTTTCAATTCCATTTGCAAGTTTCGATTTTTGACATCTTATCAAAGGCAACTCGATCTGTTACTAAGCGCACACTTAACTCAAGGTCTGAATTCGGTACTTCAGAACATATATGTAGGTATAGTGTGTGTCTGAAGTGCTTATGCCACTTAAAAACCATATTTATTCTTGAACACTTGATGGTGACCGTACCCAATTTCTCAGTGCAGTACAAAATTTAGTTCGCTGCATTTTGAGTTTGCCCCAGGTTACTCGATATAAGTTCACTAAAAACTCAACTGAACTCACTCGCAGGCGACTTATGCTTAGTGCATTTTGGAGAGCAGAGACCACCTACTTGCGAGTGCGTTGCCTACAGACTGTTCCGTTTTTCCTCATTAATTATTTTTATGAAAACCCTATATATGAAATTTATTATCAAAGATCTTATGTTCAACAATTTAAAAAAAAGAAATATATTTAATTTTTCCTTATACTCGTAACCTAAGATTTTTTTAGGAATATTGTTTATTTCATACTACAATATTACATTATAATCTCATTCACAGAACACACTCAATGAATGGCAATACGTTTTTCTTATCGGCGCAGCTGCTTATATTATACCGGCCATAATTTTCCTGATTTTCGGCTCAGGGGAAGTTCAAAAGTGGAACAAAATCGACAGTGAAAAGCCTACAAAGGATGTTGCGAGCTCTTCTCTCTGAATAAAAGTTATTTGAATAATATGATTATAAATGTAATAAGATATGAATAAAAAAATTATATATGTATTCTTTAGTCGAATTCCACAAACCTACAATCAATATCTTTGCTACAACATCCATGATCAAATAAAAATTCAAAACCCAATAAGATGACTAGGATCGCCCCTCCTTTATGATTTTTATCAGCATCACACTCTTAAATTTTTACAAACCGTCAATATCCAAAAATTCAAATTGCCGCACGAGCAAGTTTATCACTTGCAGAAGCATAAAAGTAAAATGATTTTGAAATACAGTTGGTTAACACAACGCTAACGGCGTTGACCTGCGGAAATAGGTTCCGTTAGCCTTGTTCTCGTATCAGCCAATATATGGGAGCACATGTCGGTGGGGTATACACGCATTAAACGCGAATACCGCAACAGAGCACTTGTGTCAGCAATGGAATGACAACTAGGAAGGTGATAAGCAGGAGCTGATCAGACAGAAGAGTCTGTCTTTCGGCGGCAGCGATCTATTCGTACAAATGTTTTATAAACTAACAGAATATTATTATTAAAATCGAAAATTAGTACCTTTTGTTAGTAAGTCGAATGGTTGGGCCAAGATTAATCGGGTTGAAATATTCCTTGTTTCGTCCCCCTCACCATCTTTCCTAACTAATCTCAAAAACGTTGAAGTGCTTCGTAAATTGTAGTGGACGGTAATGATACCCGTTAGTCAACAAACAACTTAAGATTATTCAGTGCCTCATTCAAGTGCTTTTACATGCTCATTCTGGCCAGTTCCAAGAATTACGATTTACTTGAATTCCAGAGTGATTCCAATCAGAAACCAGAATGAGACGTGCGTCTCTCCCCGTGACACCCTGAAATTTTGAAAAAAGTTCAGGTTCGTAGCGACAAAACCCGTTACAAACGAGCTGGTATCCGTGAATACGTGTGAGCTCATTTCATTTTACCGCAGTGTACTCCCGCCACACACACTCTTGGAATTATAACAAAGTGCGTGATTGTTTACAAAATTTTGACAGCACTTGAGGTACCCACGTGCTCGCCCAAGCTTGTAGGCAAACGTCGGCGGCCATTTTAAGTGGTACGTCTCATTGTTGGTTTCTGATTCCAATCAACTTTGTTAAAAGAGGTTTTGAGTTTGCGCATTATTTCTAATTTTTTTTTTTTTAGTTTTAAATTCATTTTTATTTCATAATTTCTTAGATCTATCTTACCCTAGACAAAAATGCGTGAAAACTAGCTTAACTATCTTTACAATCTAAATATCTTACTGGCCCTAGGCGGACACTCTAAATTAAGCGGAACAACTTAAATCGATGTCTTTCGACGACTGTATATAAACTTACGATTAGCATTATTACAACTAAGAATTACAGCTAAGAAAAAAAAAAGCACTGCATACTCATATACGCCTTCCCTTAGCTTCCCAATATGATGCATGGCCATCAGGATTGCGAATAACGCTTCGTGTAAGATAGATTTATTATCAGATGTCATAATATGACTCCTCCCAAGCTTTCGATCTGTTTGTAAAAATACACAAACATTTTCCGCTTAGACGAGGCAGACCCTTCTCTTAAGTTAAGTTAAGCGAAAAATAATTCATGCGTAAATATGTATATATATATATTTTATTTTTTTTTTGTTGGAGGCTTCTACTATCTGTTGGAGCACTCAGACACAAGTACTGGTCCATTGTACTACCAGACAGACACCTTGTCTTTATTATATTTTCCCCGTTGTCCGGAGAAAAGTGAGGAGGGGCTTCAGTGATGTGGAGCTAAGAGATTGGGCACCCATCACGTCGGCCCCTAGGGTGCGCCACCGTGCGCGAGCGAAGACGGGATAGTCGCAGAGAAAGTGTTCTGCTGTCTCATCCTCCTCGCAACATGCAGCACAGGTAGGCGTCTCACTGATGCCAAGCACGTAGAGATGCTTGGCAAAAGTGTAATGGCCCGTAATAACGCCCGTTAGCCTTCTGCAATCATTTCTCCTTAAGGATAAGAAAAATGTTGCGGACTTCTTGCAGACGTCAGGGCGTACGCGCTTAGTCATCCTGCATCCTGGATATTCCCTCCATCTGCGACTGTGTACGTTAAAGACCCAGTCATTTATGTCAGATTTGTCCATGGAAGCAGGTAGACCTAAGGCGGGTTCAGGTCCTGAGAAACTCTCCTCTGAGCCTCTTCTAGCGAGTTCATCGGAGATCTCGTTTCCTGGGATTCCAGACTGACCTGGAACCCAAGGAAGCCTAACTGAATTTAGTCTTCCGACTTTGTTCAAAAAGGTCTTGAGTTCATGCACTAGTTTGGAGTTGGATAGAGGATTGGACACAGCTTTGAGTGCAGCTTGGCTGTCACTGCAGACACATATGCTTTTTACCCTCCATCTGTGTTTCACAACATAGTGCATGGCCATTAGGATTGCGTAAATCTCCGCCTGGAAGACAGACGCATATTTTCCTAACGAGAAGTGCAGTCGAATGTTTTCGCGCTCAACGAAAACTCCAGCGCCGGATCCCTGCCCAGTTCTGGAGCCATCTGTGAAAATGCGAAGACATTCCATTCCAGGTTCAGTGTCTGGCCAAAGTCAGTCCTGACGCCATGGAAATGTGACTGTATAGTTACAGCGCAATAGGATGGCAGGTGTCATTGCGTCAGAAGGCATATCCATGAGACAGGGGTCGTAGGATATTCCTCCCGCAAGTACACTTTCACTCCAATGCGAGTTGTACCAAAGACCTTTCCTCTTTAGGCGAGAAATAGTTTTCAGTGCACACCCTCTGATATATATGTATGTCAAGGGGTGGAAGATTCATCATAGCATCTAGAGCAGCTCCCGGTGTGCTGGGGAAAGCCCCCGTGCAGTTGAGACAAATCGCTCTTTGGAGTTTGGTGAGTGAAGCCACAGTGTTTGCGTGTTAGCCTGCTCCACCAAACAACCGATGCATATGAGATTATCGGTCTTACCATTGCCGTGTAGATCCAAAGGACCTTCTTCGGCGATAAGAACCATGTTTTGCTAAAGGCACCTTTGCATTGCCAAAAAGCTGACAGCGCTTTGGTGGTTTTGGACTCAACATGTCTTGACCAAAGAAGTTTGCTATCTAGGATGACTCCCAGATACTTAGCTCCCTTGGAGATCGGAATGGGAATGCCTTTTAGCACCAGCTGAGTAATGCCAGTATTTTTCCTCCTTCTCGTGAAGAGAATGACATCAATCTTAAGGGGTTAGGCCACTGTAGAGAGGGGAAAAATAGGCTTTTTTAGGATTTTTTTTCTAGAAAAACTACAAAATAAATCGAGATTCCAATTAAGAATATTTATTATATGTATTATTAGCTATTTACAAAATTTTTTTTAGAGCGATTAATTTAAAAATGGCGGCTGCACAGAATTTTTCTGATAACGTTTTCACTTTCTCAAGGTCCACGGCCGGACAAACAGCTCGCGTAATTTTTGAGTTATAATTAGCAACTTTGTTTTTTTTGAATCTATACAATAACTGCTAGAGAAGTACGTAGGTTTTTTTTGATATTTTAATTTTCTGCAAAATGGCGCGCTTACAAAGTGGAAAGTGAAAAATTTGCTTTAAAAATCATCAAATAATTGTTAATAACAAATGAACTATGCAATTAAAAAAAAAATTCTACGTACTTCTGTTAACAATGATTTTTCCAAGATATGTTCAAAATTTTAAGTAAATCGGTTGAAAATTGTCTGAGTTATGTTTCCGGCCAACTCAAAAAATACAGTTTTAAGATAAACGCGTTTGAAATTTTGAGTAGTAGAAAATAATAATAATAATAAAAATAAGCGTGTGTCGACTAACGTCCTTCTCAAATGCTTGGCTGTGCCTAACTGAATGAAAAAGACATTGGACAAGACAAAACTTGTCTACAATACTCGAGAATCAAATGATTTCAATAATATCTGCCGTATACCTGCTCCAATCCCCTAACGTCCCTTTTTTCGAGTATTCTTGTTCAAGTAGGCCTTGCACTAAAATTCAAAAATCGTGTACTTAGAAATTTTTCCCGACTTTAATCTTTTGACACATCATTTTTAAGGTCTTAAGGGATAGTTTAAAAAAAAAAAAAAAATTATTTTTCTAAAATTCTAGAGTGGCCTAACCCCTTAAGAGGATTAACTGACAGCCCATTTCTCGTGCACCAGTCTTCGATCACGTCTAGCGCCGTCTGCGCTTTGAGACAGACTTTCGCTAAACATGAGCCGACAGAGAGAACAGCAACATCATCCGCATAGGCCTGGGCATAGATTCCAGAGGCATTGAGAGCATCTAGCAGAGAGTCGACCACTATGCACCATAACAGCGGAGACAAGACGCCACCTTGCGGGCAGCCCCTGTTTACTCCAGACTTGACACATTGTTCGAGGCCTGTATAGCGATCAATGTCCTGTGCACAAGCATTGCTTTGATCCACAAAACCAGTGCTTCATCTACACCATGCCGTCTAGCAGCGTTACACATGCTGTCCAAAGTAGCGTTATCAAAAGCTCCCTCAATGTCGACGAAAATGCCTAGTACGTACTCTTTCCTTTCGAGAGCGCATCCAATTCTCCCAACTAGGTTTTGAAGCGCAGTCGCGCAGGATTTTCCGCGCTGATAAGCATGTTGCATGTCCGACAGAGGATGCATTCGAAGAGCAACTTTGCGCACGTGCAACTCTACTAGTCTCTCCATGCTGTTCAGCAAGAACGATGTTAGACCGATTGGTCTAAAACTCTTGGCTAGTGAGTAATCTTCTTTCCCTATTTTGGGAATAAAGACCACTTTCACCGCGCGCCAAGGAATAGGTATATAGGCAAGTGCCAGGCTTTCAGTAAAAATTCTTTTCAGAGTAGGAAGCAGTTGTCTTATACCTTTTTGCAGCATAACATACATATATATAATACATATATGTACTCGTATATTAGGTGCAGATCCAAAGGACCGTTTTGAAAAAGAAAGACTTTTTGGGAGATTTTAACTCAATGAAACTAGGATGACTCACAGATATTTTGTTTCTTTAGAGATCTGAATTATTTTGCCTTCTATCTAGAGCTGTCTCATTCCCAATTTTTTTTCTCCTTCTTACAATAATAACAACATCAGCTTTGGGAAGTCTGTCTGACAACCGATTTCTCGGTGGCAACTGTCTGTATTTTAAGTGAAACTCGTCACACCAGAACCAGAGAAAAAAACGAAAGAGGTATGTATGTAAGAAAGCTCTAGACTAATAGTGAAATTTAATTTTTAGTAAGATTATTAACTAAGATGCAACAGCTTTATAGTTTTCCTCAGCATATTTATTTTTTATTTTTTTATTATTATTACCGACTATTTGAAACTCGGAAGTTCCGAGCCTCGTTGATAATCCTTCGCCATGCCTCTCTGTCACGAATATGTTCCTTCCTCAGTATAGTAGGATAAATTCTGTCAGTTCAATAGCGACTTCTTCAATAACCAAGTATGATGCAAAATACTTGATACACAAATTCACCACAGTAACATGAACAATTCTTACGAACGAACAAAAGCATATACATATGTACATTGCCTCCATGACCCCGATGACTAAGATGGCAGGACACGTAAAACGAATGGACAGTGGATGAACTGTTAAACGAATAATGCGTGGAAAACCCGTAGCAAAGTCATCCCAGGAAGACCGCGTAGATGGAAGGACAATGTAAAGATGGACCTTGAAGAGAAGGAACAGAATAGCAAAACATGAAAGGAAAATATTTAGGACAGGGAGGCTTCTTGAAGGGTCTGAACTTTCGAGTTACAAATAGGTAGTAATAATGATAATAATAATAATGGTAATAATAATAATAGTAAAAATAATAGATACTTGGGTTAACAATGCCCATAGTTAAATTGCAGTGATTTTTATTTTGAAAGTTTTATTTGCCAGTTCATATGCAACCTTTTATGCAAGTTTATAAGTTTTGGTGGTGTCTTCGATTGAGTACATTTAAGTATGTTTTTTTTCGAAACAAGGCTTTTCAATGTGCATCCGATTGAGTACAATTTTGTGTGGTATTTTTCGAAACAAGGTCGTCCGATGTAAAGCATTTTATCACACTTCTGCACGCTCAACGTATGTTTGCATGGCAAATTACACACCTGAGCTATTAAGACTTTTTTTCGGAAAATACCCAATGCTGTCTGCTGTCAAGCCAGATATTGCTGATGATGGTGACCTGTGAGGAACAGTTTCCTTTTGGCATTGATGAAGTAAGAATCTAGCGATATTTTTTTCTAAATTCCAGTTAGTCCTGTAGATTATCTGATCATATGACATGCAAACTCCATGCATTAGACACAAATCCAACATATAAGTAAGTATGGTCCACCATCATTTTTTTTCCTTGGACGGCAATCCGATACAAAGATTTACATTGATCTATTTCGTCTACACCAATCATTCCTCTGATATAGGTTTGAAACAATTTTACGATATTGAGCTCAATATTTTCTTTCTTTTCATTACACCATCGCTGGACCTTGCCAAGTGGTTCAACACTGTCGAAATTTGTTCCCATTGTGCAAACACTGCTGTCTTTTCATCGAACGAAAAAAACTTCTTTGCCACTGTTAAATCGAAAGTCAAAATTTTCTCTGGTTTTCCTTTTCATATCCTTGACTGTGGGTAACTGACACTTTTTGGTATGGTTTTCACGAACAATACCCGTAGCTCGATATTCCAAATCACGCAGCTCTTTTAAGCAGTTTGTGGCTGCTGAAAAAATTGTCGAAATAGACAAAACTTCACTCTATTATGTTCGATTCAATCACTTTTTTTTCAAAATTGTGAAATTGTGAAATGAAGATTCGCATTAAGTTTGAGCTTTGTGAATATCATTAACTACACGTTACAGTACAAAAGTCAAACGTTTGTTCGGTTATATTTTTGCATTATTATCAAGAACATTACATGCTACATAAGTACAAACATACAATACATATTAAGCAAAGTAAATAATTTGTTGCAACATTCGAACATGTAAATTTTGTCATTAATGTGAACATTGTAATTTTGGGATGAGTACTGTAGATGAAGAGTATTGATGACATAGGCGCCTGCCTAATGAAATGCACCCGAGCGGAGGAATAAAGTTGCATGAGCGGGACCTGCCGCATGCGAAAAGAGAGGCTAAATCCCTTAATCCCGCGAAGCAAAAGAGTTTAAGGCGCTTATACATAAAATTGCGAAAGCCAACCTAAGTGTTAAACACTTAATAAGTGCCGTTAATGCGTTCGCAATACCTGTTCTCACTTACAGCTTTGGTACTATAAGGTGGACAACAATCGAACTCCAAGCCCTGCAGCGAAAAATAACAACGATGCTCACAGCATATAAGTTCCATCACTCAAAATCATGCTACGAACGATTTGTAACATCAAGCCAAGAAGGTGGAAGAGATCTTATAGACCTCCAGACACTCCACGATAATCAAACACATACACTCCGCAATTATTTCCACCTTGAGGCTGAAAGATTTATCCTTATCAACGTAGTGAGGGAGGTGGACAGGAGTATATATAAGTTAGAAAGCAAGATTGGTCAATTAAACCTATACACGGTTTGTCGTCACACAAATGGCTTTTAAATGGCAGTCTGTATGCTGAGACCGCATAGGTCTCCGCAGGTGTATCACATACTAACAGGGCTACGAGCTTAGCTCAAACAGAATATACAAGAAGACGAAAAGAGATCCTGCATAAAATGCTTCTTGAAAAATACAACATCTTACCTGAGAGTACGGAGTATAAATACGATCCAACGTCATAGAAAATGAAGCCATCAAGATCTACATGGATAGAACTATCTACCACATAAGACTTCATAACAGACCAGACATAATACTCGTCGATAAAAAGAAGCGCCGAGGTTTTTCCTTCGATATAGCTGTGAGAGTAACAGCAAACATCGGCCGTATCTATTGAGAGAAACGGAATAGATTTTCAAAACTCGCTGGAACTCCTCTCAATCATCATAATCGCAGAAGATGTAGTATACAAAGAGCACCGTGTGGACATCGAAACCCTAGGACTGAAAACTGACCTATGCAGAAAACATCATATCTGATGATATATGTTATTTAGCTAGAAAGTTTGTTAATAATAACTAGGAAACATACATATTGTATATTTTTCAATGGGACAAGATCTTCTAAATATATGTTGTAATATCTCTTTACATTTCTTTGCAGATGTACTGAAAATAAGAGAGATATTAATTATATATCTATTTGAGCTTGTTAAATTAAAAATCATTTATAATGTAATAGGAGTTATTAGCTGGCTGTTATTATTTCAAATATCTTGTTGAAACGTATGTAAGTGGGTTGTGTACCCCTGCTTTAATGTTTCTTTGAAAAATCATTTTTAAATAATTGGTTAAAGTGTGATCGGGCCTCTACTAATTTACATTCTACGTCCACTTCCCTTTCTTGGATATCTGATCTTTGGTGTGCGTTTGTTTTGGAAGGTGTTAACTTTATTTTGTATGAAATAAGTTAAATGCGAAGTTCAGTGGTTTGGAAAAGTTTTGTTTGCTGTGAAACAGAAGTAAGTCTTGTATTGCCAAAACCCAACGACAAAAGTGTAAGCAATATGCCAGCGTCTTCAGTACATGCTGCATGCATACGTACATTTTCATAGAAATCTTTTGTTATGCTGGCGGGTATCGTTGAAGCTATTGAAGTAAAACAATGATTCATCAACGCATATTTGTTATATACCTGAATACAAAACATAAATGATAAACATTACATATTCCGCTCTGGGTCTCGTTTAAATGTTCAAGTTGGCGAAATTTATAGTTTTTGTTTTTTTTTTTTTATGCCAGACGGCCATTTCCTAAAATGACGGACTTGTTTATATATTTCATACAAAGAGTAATTAGAAGACAGAAGGACTAAAAGTTGAGATTGAAGATATTGAAGTGTTCAATACAAGTTGTTTTTTATAGATCCAAGTCTGACATTTATTTTATAAACGCTGGTGTGCCTCAGGGTTCCCTATTGTCTGAAACAAGCTTTCTCAAAATTTAAATATGACCTGTCTATTACTTCTGACAAAATAATTCCTCCGTTGATGACTTTACTTTTAGCTGTACATATATGTAAGTTATTCGATTTCTGGCACTGCTTTTCTGTATAATGGCAGCACACGCACTTTCAAATCCAAAATCATGCGACAAATTTATAGAAGACAATCATCCATCAGAAGCGATTGATACGCTCGAACATTCTTCCTCTTATTTTATCGTAATTTCCATAAATGATCTAAAAAAGGTCTAACGAATTAGACAACTGTATTTCTCGTTCTATAATTTTTATTCGCAATATTCGCCTGGCCCATGATTTTATTCGTGCCGAATATTGATGTGGTTTTATAAATGGTTTGTGACCCGTTCGAATCAAATGTATGTTTTGGATAGGATTGTTGTTTATGTTAGGAAGGAAGAGATTTGATTACATCAGATTATATGTTTATTGAACTCAGCTTTGAGTACATGCAGAGGTTTCGACCGCGAAAGAAATGAACCAGTAAAGATCTGCTTTATAGTTGTGAACATAAAAATTAGCAGTTACTCATCCGGGAGCGGCAGAACCCAAATTTATTACATATATTGTTTTTCATTTCAGAAGAGTGAACAAATTATTTTGAAAAAAAAAAATGAATGACAACTTTAATAGGACACAAACGAATATCAGCAATATGAGTTTAGTCAAAATTACCATAAAATATTTATTCTTTTTACGTATTGTATACGTGTCAGTAATTCTCTTAATGGCTATTGTTACTAATAACAGGCTTGGTCCTAAAATTCTTATTGTACGACATTAGCCAAATTATGCGCGGTAACATCCGATAAGTTTAAAACATTCAATGATTTCTTCACAAAACGCCTAACTACTCCCCAAAGATTTTCGATAGGATATCAGAAGATTGAGAAAGCCCTTTGGCAAAATGACAGCATCACAGTCTCCAAAATGTTAACATATACATTCTAAATCAAAGCACCCTCATATCATATATGTATAACAGCATAACAACAGTATGCATACAGCATGCTTGGAAGTTTACAATGTTCTTTAATGCAAAGTACTACCCCAGTACATATTTGCTTTTAATGAAACAAATCGCTGCTCCAATACCATAGACAGTGAGTTATTCACCTTTAATTTTATTCTGTTTAGTTAATTCGGATAAAATGCTAAATTTCCTTAATTGCATCCGATACTTTTATTTCCTATATTCAATTACGATAATACAAAAGAAAAACATCGCCTCAACAGATAAATTTGAGCAGAGCATTTAGGAAAAAACGTCCATAATATGAGAGGAGACACGTCAAAGTAAAATTCTGGAAACACTACGCAGCTCTATTCTTCGGATATCGCTTTTCCATCCTACTACCTGTTCCGACTGGTGACGCATTGTCTTACTGCCGCCCTTCCGATCTTTCGAAGAAGGCGTTTATTTCTAAAATGGTTTTAAATAAAAAAAAATAGCATCGGAAGTCACAATCCTTGTGCGCACTTGAGAATGGCAAAGAAGTAGATGTGTTACCACAGAGTTCAACTAGGAATTCGACAAAATCTCACATCAAATTACACTTCTTAAAGTCATTTCTTGTTGTTCCACCATGGTTTCTGATGTAATCAATGCCACCTGCGGAGTGGCATGCCTTGACGGCAGCCAGCTCGGCCCACTTATATTTATCCTAAACATTACTGATATGAAGTGTTTCATCAAGAAGAAATGACCTCTATCGCCGCCATACATCTTCGTTTATGTTTTGTCCTTCCTAATAGGTATCTTAAATTTAGATAGTTTAAGTTATTAATTTCCTTTGTTAAGGTTCGCATTAAGTTAATAAATTTGGCCTTGAAATCAAATCTAAATAATACTAAAAACTAGCTGACCCGTTAGACGTCCTCTTGTCTTACCCCAAAATCACCACTAAACCGGTTTTTATTGTTTCGTAAATCTTTTATCATGTGGTCCAATGCTTCCAAAGATTTTTTGTGAGCAATTGTACATTCATCCCAAACAATCAATTTGCATTGCTGTAACATTTTGACCATTGCAGAGTTTTTCCAAATGTTGCTAGTTGGGGTTTCATTTATTTGCATGTTTCATGGATGCCGGACGACTGCCGAATGAGCTGTTCGACCACCTTCCAAGAGTTTAGCTGCAATTCCTGAAGAACAACTGCAAGTAAAACTCCATTTTGCAATCGTTGCCAAACTCTGTGATATCAAAAGTGTTTTTCCAGTTCCTCCGGGAGCATTAAAAAAAAAAAATTCCTCCAGTTCCATTGTTCACTTTTATGAGTGTATCGTACGCAAATTTTTGGTGCTGATTTAACGGAGGAACATATTTTTGAACTATTTCTCTCAATGCCCCCAAATTGTATTCTGTTCCGCGCTTCAACTCTTAAAGCGCTTAGGTGCTGTCATTCCAAATAATAGTTAAATCGGTCCAACCGGTTTCAAGTTAAGTTAGTTAAGTTATGGCGTCACCAAGAAAATATTGATTCATTTTGATATATGTATGTATACGAGGGTGGCCCGATAAGTAGTTAGCCTATAAAAGAAAAACAAAAATTTTGGAGAAATGGCGATTTATTTTTCAATATAGTCTCCTTTTAGCTCGATACACTTGACCCAGCGATGCTCCAACTTCTTTAACCCGTCTGAAAAATACGTTTTCTCGAGGTCTGCAAAGTAGGCCTCCGAGGCGGCGATGACCTCCTTCGACTGAAACTGAAATTTCTGCCCGGCGGGTGACTCTTTTAAGTTTGGAAACAAAAAGAAGTCGCACGGGGCCAAATCTGGAGAATACGGTGGATGGGACACCAGTACGTAGCCCAATTTGGCCGTGGCGAGAGCGGAGGTGTGAGATGGTGCGTAATCACGGTGGAAGCGCACTTTTTTTTCTTCAATTCGGCGTCGAATCGGCCCAATAATTTGGCATAGTACAGCCCTGTGACCGTTTTGCCCTTCTCCAGGTAGTCGATGTGTATCACCTTGTGAATCCCAGAAAACGGTGGCCATCACCTTTCCGGCCGATGGGACAGTTTCGCCTTCTTCGGTGCACGTTCGCCGGGTGAAGTCCACTGTTTCGACTATTCCTCGGTCTCTGGTGTGTACCAGTCGTCGACTGTCACGAAACGACGCAGAAACTCCTTCGGATTGCGCTTAAACAGCGTCAAACACTACTCTGAAGTGGTCTCACGGTTGCGCTTGTTGTCCGGAGTGAGCAAACGCGGCACCCATCGCGCCGACAGCTTTCTCATGCCCAAAGTTTCATGCAAGATATGACCCACGCGATCTTTTGAAATGCCTACTGTCTCAACTATATCGCGCACCTTCAACCGGCGGTCTGCCAATACGTGGATTTTTGTTATCCTCCGTGGTAGCCGTTTTCGGGGCACCTGGAGGTGGCTCATCAAAAACCGACGTGCGACCACGTTAAAACTCGTTAAACCAATTTTTGATGGTCGCCATCGAAGGAGAAGAGTCACCGTACACAGCATCCAAACGCTCTTTGATTTCGCTGCTTGATTTCCCTTCAAAAAACAAGAATCGAATCACCGACCGATATTGCTCTTTTTCCATTTTTTCTAAAATCCGCGGATACTCCCGCGTCCACACGCGGTCAAAACAAAACTACGAGTCCGGTCCGGCTGAAAAAGAAAGTAGCCGTCTACTAGAATGTACTACACGATAGTAAGTTGCTCTTGCGATACTGGCGCCATCTGGCGATGAGGCTAAGTACTTATCAGACCACCCTCGTATAAGTAGATACTTCCATAATACTACAAGTACGCGTATAGTTGAATTTTTAGGTGTAAATTCTTAGATGTTTCAAAACTATGATGATAACTATAATTATTTGTTATTCAGTCAACATTCAGACTGAAAACGAATATTCTACATAATTGCATGCATTCTTTTTTTGTCGGTTAAAGATACCCATAACAATCTAATGTGTTTTCCATTTTCGTCCCCACATGGTTCCCTTTTCTCATCTGTTATTTTTACTCTGGTAAAAGTCAGATGGTTTCATAATAATAACAATAACAGCATCACGTCCCAAAACGTACTAAGATTACCCTTTTCCAGGCGTGCAAATATGATATACATACTTTCATGAAGTCACAAATTTTAACAGAAATATCAATAAATGGTACACACACCAAAGGTCTGAATTATATTCAATTATTATAGTGATTGTGCTTAAATATCACACATTTCTCTCTTTTTTTTTATAGTTGTTTCAAATGTGGATGGCTCAACAGACGGAATAGTAATACAATCAAGTTTTTGAAATATGGCAATTGAAAAGGACCATTTGAATACAATGCAAAAAAAAATTAGTAAAGAGGGTACAGAAAGCAATCGAAATACACCAACTTCTTCTCCTGATACAATCTTGGACACAGAAATAGTGGGTGAAGAAGCAGTTTTATCTCAAGATTCTCCGTTAACATTATTTCGATCATCGCAAGCAACATGCTTGTCATCAACGGTTTCATCAATGCGTTTATCTGCTTGTCCAACGAACAGCTTTTCTGCATTTAAGCAACCTAATCATCAGCTTCCACAATTTAAAACGTCTTCAGACACAAATGAGTATATTTGCAATAATGACAGCATAAATGATGTTGCGAATCCGAACGCGAGTTCGACCTCTGCTGCTACGAAAGAAATGTCGTCCAATTCTAAAAGTGAGAATTTATCAAAGAAAAAAAGTTCATTGAACTCCAATAATTGTGGAGAAAACGGCTCTTCTCTTATAAACAGTCATCAGACGTTATTGCCAAATAATGCCGTTCCCCAAAAAAGATTACATGGTAAGTTGAATCCTAAATTTCATGAAAATTGAAATTATACTAAAGCTATATCATTTTATCTCTCATTACTGTTAAACATCATCCACCCGACGCGTTGACGCTTTTCTTAAAATAGGTTCTTTTAATGAAGTCAAAAAGCCGAGGGAAAATTTTTATTTTTTTTGTGTCGGGGGGGTAACTTTAAATTTTTAATTTAATTTTTTTCTTTTCTCCTTTTTATGTTTTCCTGCCTTTTTACCTTTCTTTCGCATTCTGTTAGGCTCATTCACCCCCCGTGGATTACATGTCACACGTCCATTACACCGGACACTATTGTCCAGTAAACCCGTGTAATCCGTTAAAGTGATGGTTTGAGGAAAAACTACTGAGAGATTTTTTGTCATTTTTTGATTAGATGTTTCCTTGTTCAAAATTAAATTTGTTTAAGTACATGTACTTACTGGGCAGTTCTATTATTTCATCAGTGTAGAACTTCAGGGATTTCTAACTACAGAACTTAGACAACTCATCTTCACCCTTTAATGTTTTTTTTTTTTCAATAAGGTAGTGTCGCGGAGATGGGAACAAATGACAATCTGTAGATATAAGGTCTTACCAACCAAGCTCCCATTTTTGTGTGGTCTGGCGTTGTTCTGATAGAAGAAAATGCCCTTTTTATTGATCAATTTTGTTTTTTTTTTATAGCTTGCTGCAATCTGTTCACCGACAGTAGAGATTAGAATCAATGATTTGACCCGGATCTAGCACTTCATAATCTACGACTTCCTTCCAATTCGACCATTCACACAACATAATCTTATGGGTCATCAATCACGGCCTCAAAGTCATTTGTGTTGGTTTACCTCCCTTTTCTAAAATATGTTTCGAACGACAATCTCGTATTTTACGCATTTTTCATAAAATTCTATGTTTAGGTTTTAGAATTTTTTTCAATTGCGTCGATTTAAGTTCCTTTTAAAAGAAATACTGATATATAGTATACTGGGGTGGAATCGGCTAAGGTGATAGTCACTTTGGTGACAGTAATTTGTGACTATCATCATCTTTCGGTATCGGGTAAGATTATCACAAAAAAAGTTCAGAAAAGGAGCAACACTTGCTTTTTCGGAGTTGATAACAGATAAGAGCTGTCAAATTATCCAAGAAAAAAATTCAAAAATTAAAAACAGAGCAATAAATTGAATTTGTTGCAAAATCATTGCTTTATTTTATTTATAATAGAGTGTCTCTAACAGTATCACAAATTTTCGGCTTCTCAGTTTGATGGTTGGAGGTCTTCTTGCATATTGGATTGGTGGATAAGTTGGTTGGAAGGTCACTTTCATTCAATGGCACCTGCAATTCACAGCAAATGTAGTGAAGAGCAAAACAAACATGAATCTAAAAAAAGCAATCTTTTAGCATAATTTTAACAATATTAACTGCGAAATTATTCCTACTTACATATTATCTGCAAGCTCGTGAATATTAGACCGATTTCTCAAATTCTTCCTCAGATTCTGACTGTCATCACTGTCTCATAATCTTAATCTGTCTCTTAATCTTTTCTTAAAAATAGCTCGAAAGACGCACACATATTTTTTATTTTGAATAATATGATAAAAAACACAAAACAAAGACACTTTAAACGCACAAAACATATGAAAGTGATAGCTAAATAGTTGTCACCAGAAAACTGTCACAAAAATGTGACAATCACAGTGTCTATCACCTTACACGATACCGAAACCGAGAATGTGACTGTCACTTATCACAAATCACCTTAACCGATTCCGCCTCTGATTTGGCCCATATAAAATTTCAGTCAATTGATGCGGCACTCAAACATTAGTCATGTTTATATATCTAAGCTTATGTAAATAAATTCAAAATATTTGTCGGCAAGAAAGTAGTTTCGGTTTTGTAGTGTGAAATAAAACTCAATCTTTTTATAGAAATATAATAAATTTTAGTCAGTCTGAACCACGTGTGATTTCAGGTCATCATCATTATTGAAAGTTTTACCATTCAAAGAATTCGACAAAGCTCGAAATAAATGGTAATCAGATGGCGCCAGGTCAGTATTGTATGGGGGATGCAACATTACTTCCCAGCCAAGCTCCAATCATTTCCTACGAGTTACCAAAGATGTGTGAGAGGCCTTGCATTATCATGGTGGACCACAATTCCTTTGCGATTTGCCAGTTCTGGCCGCCTTTCTTTGATTGCTGTTGACAGTAATTATCTGAATTGATCGTCTGATTTATTGGAAGCAGCTCAAAATACACAACACCTTTGTAGTCCCACCAAACTGACAGCATGATTTTTTTTTGATGCAAGTCAGCTTTCGATGTGGTTTGTGCTGGTTCATCACGCTTGGACCATGATCGTTTTTTTAACAATATTACTGTATATGACCCATTTTTCATCACCAGTGATGATTCGCTTCAAAAAAGGGTCGAGTTCATTGCGCTTGAGATGAATATCGCAAATATTGATTCGTTGTGTTAATTTAATCTCTTTCAATTCATGCGGAACCCGAATATCGAGCTTCTTAACGAGTCCATGACATTTTAAGTGATATTCAATTGTTGTGTGCGATACATTTAACCTATCTGCAATCTCACGAACAGCTATATGACGATCCTCTTCAATTAGGGCTTTCATTTGGTCATCATCAACTTCAGTTGGTCGACCAGAACGTTGGTCATCTTTATGTGAAAAATCTCCAGAACGGAATTTTTTAAACCAATTCTGACACGTGCGCTCTGTTATGTAATGAACACCAGAAACTTCACATATCTCTTTGTGAGCCTCAGCAGCTTTCTTTCCTTTACGGAAATAAAAAAGTAAAATATGCGGAAAATGTTCGTTTTTGCACTCCATGTTAAAGTTGACCTTAATATAACAGCCACAAACAAAATTACGCACAACTTGCTTGTAAGCTAACTTAATTATGACTGATATCAAATGTCAAAAGGAAAAAATCATAACACTGACAGAAGTCCTTTAAAACAATCACAACATGATCATGTGTGAGCACCGAAAATACTTTCTTGCCAACCCAATAGTTTTGTGATCAATGTTAAGTTGACCACCTACATGCTGTTGCTTTTGAGAAATCACCTTTACTGTAAACACCACAATTTTCGTCCCGATTTGCACAGTATGTTTGCTTTTTACGTAGTAAAATTTACCGGCTTTTGTGTAAAAATTTCACTCATTTTCATGTTAATATCACTGTTGGCTCGGTAGATGAGATAAAAAAAAACTGTCTGTATGAAAATTGTAGTTTGGAATATCATCTTTCAAACGTGTCTTTTATCACTTTTGTGTCTGATTAGTGTTGCCCGATGTGTGACAATAAACACAATCTCGCAATACTTTTTCCCCAAACTAATATATATGCTGTTACTTCTTGTAGCAATTATATACATGGAAGGAGACAAACGTTTTAATTATTCTACTGAAACTAAATCCGCCTCATAAAAAAAAAAAACATTCAAGCGGACATAATATTTTTTTATATTTTTTTAATTCGTTAATATTTTCCTAATATAGATTTAGTTGAATATAATTCAGCAACAAAATCAATTCTTACAGGTGAAATAGGCTACAGTACTTTTAACGAAACAGCCATGAATGAAAAAATAAACGGCGACCATAATAGTTTGGGCCCGTTGCCGTCAAAATGGGAATGTGCTTATACGGAGCGGGGCGAACTTTATTTTATAGAGTAAGTTGATATTTACCTTTATCATATTTAATCCCCTGCCTACACTCATATATTTGTCTTATAAATATATAATTAAATGGGTAATAATTTTAAGCAAATAGTAACCACTATCTACCACATTTCTGCGTTTTCTCCATTCGGCAGCGTTTTGTTTTCCAACATAGATTCTCTATAAGACCTTGTTTTCCACAAACCCGAAGCCTTTATATTTCCTTCCTTAGTCATAGACGAGGTTTCACCTCCGTTAAGTGTCACTGGCATTAATTTGGTTTTATAAAGTATGGATTTTAACATTGCAAGGCAAAAGAGTTGTTTTGAATTATACCTTCATCGCGAAAAAGCACACGTTGCCCAATGCCCACATCAAGCTTATTATTTATTTCGATCTTAACGTCGTTCTTCGCAGTCAATATTGTACCCAGATATTTGAATTGGCCCACTTTCTTAAAAAGTTCATCGAGTACACTCAGGTGGCAGGTTAAAATCGATCCAAATCGGTCTTCTTCTTCTTAGATGGCGTTACAGCTAATGCGTAACAGGTCATGACGAGCTAGAGACAAACTTCTCTTATTCACTTTACATTGTGTGCGATTTGTTCTTCCACACAAGTGATACAGTTTAATTTTGAACGGAGAGCCGAGCACCTTTTTTCAAGGCAAGTGTACTGCAAGGGGTTTTGCAAGTACTCCGCCGAGGACAGATGGCGTTGGTGTCATCGGGATCCGAACTCGCTCATCACGCGTCAACGGCCAGCACACTGCGCACTGAACCACGGCGCTCTTCAAGTCGGTCAGTGAACATATATTTGGTGTTCTCTTCATTTACTCCTACCTACCTACGTTCTTTCCTGTCATTATTAAGCTTTCTGCGATGTCTGCGGTTTTGTTATTCTTAAGCCGATGGATTGCTTCTGGGTTGCTACATGAATCTCTTCTGTGTGGATAACAACGTTTTCTATTGCTGTTTGCTCTCCATGTACATTAAGCAGTTTATCGAAATATTTTACGTTGTCATTGCGTATTAATCCTGATCTGGCCAGGTATCCTTTTCGTACACCGTTCAGCCCTGCACACATTTCTCTCGAGTTTCTCGCCGCTCATTTTTCTTGAATGTTAGCAAATTTTTTCCTTAGCCATTATCATTTTTTATTTCGAAGGAGACAGCTGACTTCCTTTCGAAGCGTCTGATATCTTCTACGTGGGATCTCTTCGCTATTTTTCAGAGCTTGCGGTCTGAAAACATTACGGGCTTCTATTTTTTCCTCGCATTCTTTGTCGAACCAAGGCTTTCCTTTGAGCGCTTTCCAATAACCTAATTTGTTTTCCGCTACTTCCTTTACAACATTTTTGGTTGCCGACCATTCTGCTTCTACATGAACTAATTTACCTCCCGAATATCTCACACAAGGCAGACCAGCCATATTTAACTCCCAGGTGAGTAAACTGTTTTTCATGTTGCTTTGAATGTGGTCATGTTATGATGTATTGTTGTAGTGATGTGAGTGTGGGTAGTGCAGATCCATCAGTCCTGCATCTACCTCTAACATTTTTTCAGGGGGCAGAGATCCATTAGGAATATGGTCGCCTCTTACGACTGGTACTGCGATCCTAGGGTATATTATAACCCCTATTCCTCACGGGTGAGATGCACAAGACATCTACTGCGAA
This sequence comes from Merodon equestris, assembly GCA_958301585.1. Lineage (NCBI taxonomy): Eukaryota > Metazoa > Arthropoda > Insecta > Diptera > Syrphidae > Merodon > Merodon equestris. The sequence continues at coordinate 74,592,659 of OY284416.1, read as the reverse complement.
AATTCGTGTAAAGAAACTAATTCAGTTCACGAGTTGAAATTTGTCATAGGAACTAATGGCACATGCACCCAGACAGGAAACATACATTTTTGCTGGTCGCCACCCCTGTGTCAGATCGAGAACTTTTCACCTTACCTACGTACATTAGTTTTGGTAACGATTTTATCAGTGATGTCTCTCGAGAATTAGTGAAGGAATGAAAAAAAAGACATAACATCGTCTCAATTTATTAGCAGCTTTAATTGTACCATATTATTTATCCTTATAACATACATACATAAATATACTGTGAAAATGTCATTTGCACTGCATCAATTTTCTCAATCTGTACACCAAGCCTTTGTCGAATCCATATCCGCGACTTAGATGTATTGTATGTTGCAACATTTAGTTTTCTTTAGCAAACCCTATTGTTGGATGTGGGTGCACAATATGCATTATTTTATTTTAAACTCTAAAAAAGCCAAGTGGTGTACATATTTTTATTGAATTTTTTGCAGCCATAATACTGGTACTTCACATTGGCTTGATCCTCGGCTCTCTAAATTTCAAAAAAAAACATTGGAAGACTGTAGTGATAACGAACTTCCTTACGGATGGGAAAAAATTGACGATGCTTTGTACGGAACATATTATATCGACCATGTCAATCGCAGAACACAGTATGAAAATCCTGTTCTCGAGGCTAAACGACGTGCAGCTGACCAAAAAGAGAAACGAAGACAACTGAATAGTCTAGATGGTCAAGTTCAATTCGTAGATAATATGCCTCCTCTGACTTTGCCATATAAGTTCACAAAAAATCCAACGGAAATGCTAGGTGAACGTATAACAACAACACTATTAAAATCATCTCGAGGCTTAGGAATCACTATTATCGGAGGAGATGATAATGTAGAAGAGTTTTTGCAAATTAAATCCATTGTACCCAACGGCCCTGCCTGGTTGGACGGTCGTCTGAAGACAGGAGATATTCTAGTGTATGTTAATGACACTTGCGTATTGGGATTTACTCATCATGAAATGGTCAATGTTTTTCAAAGTATATTGCCTGGCGAGACTGTAACTTTTGAAGTTTGTCGTGGATATCCCCTGCCTTTCGATCCTAATGATCCAAATACTGAAGTGGTCACAACAATTGCTGTAGATGGGGTCAATTTAAATTCAGATAAAGAACAGATCCTTCTAAATCTGAATATGGATAGAAATTTTAATTTTGCTCACCCCAAAAACTCAGCAGACGGCTTATCAGAAAATAATGCACATTTGAATGAAGTTAATAATTCTTTTATCGAAAATGGAAACACTAAGGTGGAAATTTTAACTTTATCGATTGCCAAGGGTTGCATGGGGTTTGGGTTTACCATAGCCGATAGTGCCCATGGTCAAAAAGTTAAGAAAATACTTGACAGGAAGAGTTGCAAGAATCTTCAAGAAGGTGACATTCTGTTAGAGATTAATGATGTTTCGGTACATCAAATGTCTCACTGTGAAGTTGTTCGAACCTTGAAGGAATGTCCTAAAAGTGAATCAACAATCGTGAAAATACAAAGAGTAAGCAATTACCTATCGCCTAATACGGAAAAAAAAATTGATCAGTGGAAACGCCATAGAGACCATACCAATGAAGGTTATTTTCGAAGCAAGACACCCACTGCGGAGCTTTATAGTACACAACAAAAAGAAATTTTGCCTGCCCGACCAAAGACTCCAGTAATAGACACTCGGAAAATTTATGTAAAAAATGCCTCAAACGAAACTAGAAAGGAGACAGATATCGATTTCAAAAACACCGATCAACAAAATGAAGATCAAAAATCTATAATTGGCAAAGCCAAGTCCATTAATAGTTTACAGGATATAGAGTCCATAAATAATGACATAAACTTCATGGATCCATATCAAGAAATAGAAACAAATTTGAGCGACCGATTAACAATAACATCATTAAATGAAAATTGCAATTCAAGTAATATGGACTTAAATCCATACATATTTTCTGATTATGGCTATAACACAATTTACGATGGCGGCTTCACACAACAAGACAATGAAGATGGTATACTCATTCAGTCGAATGTTGAAAGCGGAAATAATTTTTGCTTACCTCTTACAAGTGGAGGCGGAACATCTACTACAACACAACATCAAGATTCTTGTTACTGCTATGACTGCCAAGATTCTCAACGTCCGAAATACTATCACCATAGCCAACCTGCACTTGAAGTAAATGTTAATCAAAATTCGTATTTCGACAAGAATCAAAGAAAAATGTGTGAATCAAAATTATTATGTAGTCCACTCGAAAGTCATGTAGCGCAGCATCATCAATCTAGTTTTGCTCATCCCCAAATGTTTAACTGTTCTTTACCGGGTAATAATAATATTCAACATGCACATAATGTATGAGTATGCAAGCTGAGGACTTGAATACATTCATTATTAATTCGATTTTAATTTATTTCAGAACAATTATAAACTATTTGAAGTAACGCTCGAAAGACAATCACAAGGCTTTGGTTTCCGCATCGTTGGCGGCACGGAAGAAGGTTCCCAGGTAACTATTGGACATGTGGTTCCAGGAGGTGCGGCTGACGGTAATAGTGGAATAGCAACCGGAGACGAAATATTGAGTATTGATGGAGTTAGTGTGGTAAGTATTTGAACTTCCTACATAGATATAATTCCATACCAGGTATACAAGTATGAAATTCGGAAAACATATTACATTCGGAAGAATGATAACGAGTGCTTTATTCAAAGTATAATCCATCGCTTGTTATGCATTTTTCCCATCATTTGGACAATTTGTGAATACCATGCCAGTAAAAACATTTCCCTTTAGTTACGAACCATTCAACGAGTCATTTTTTAAAAATTTTCTTGAAAGTACGAATGCGTGACTCATCGATGCCAACAAGTAGTAATCGGAAGGAGTCAAGTCTGCTGAGTAAGCCGCATGTGGTAGAACTACCCAACTGAGTGTTCTCAACGTATAATGAACCGGTTGTCCGTATATGATGGAGCATTGTTATGAAAAATAATGATTTTGCATTGCCTCTTTCGGTGTTTTTGTTTTTTTTCAAGCAGCGAACGGTTCAAATCGGTAATTTCTTCTTCTTCTTAGATGGTGTTGTCAGGTATCAACCTGGGCCTCAACTACCAAGCATCTCCAGCTGGCACGATCTTTTGCCAGTTGTTTCCAGTGCCGCACTCCCAGTTGGTTGAGGTCCCCTTCCATCTGTGTCGGTCACCTTAGATTCGGTCGACCTCTGCCGCGTTGTCCCTCAGGGTTGGATTCACAGCTAGGGCCAGAGCTGTGTTGTCGATTCGCTCTACATGGCCTAGTCATCTTAGACGTTGGGTCCGGAGACGTCGTACTAGGCCGATGTCGCTGTACAGCCCGTACAGTTCGTCGTTGTATGCAAGAGTAACTTTGCGTTTGATCTCAGTGCTGGTGTTGTTGTCACTGGTCACTAGTGAGCCACGGTAGCAAAGTCCTTGACCACTTCAAATTTGACGTTCTGGCCAAGACGTCTGTGTGTATGTCTTTTTTGGATGACGACCCATTTTAGCCGCTTCTGCTTCAATTCTTTTGAACATTGATTCATTGACGTCTCGCTGTAGTCGCCCAATTACGTCAATGTCATCCGCGTATATAAGCAATTGCGCAGACTTCAAATAGATCGTACCCCTTGTGTTGGCCAGTGAGTCTCATATAATCTGTTCAAGCACGATGTTGAAAAAGTAACATGTCACCTGCGCCACTGTGCGTCACCTTGCCTAAATCCCTTTTTAGCATCGAAGGCCTCGGTTAATTCGCTGGCGACCTTAATGGAGCAGCGAGAATTCTCCGTTGTCATTCTGCACAATCGGACGAGTTTAACAGGGATGTCTCGGCATAGCTCGTCCCTATGCACATTGTCATATGCGGCTTTAAAATCGATAAAAATGGTGTGTGTCGATTGGAATTCTTGGGTCTTTTTCAAGATCTGCCGCAGTGCGAAAATTTGGTCTATTGTGGATTTACCTGGCCTGAAACCACACCGATCAACAAAGGCTTTCAGTTCACACAGTACGGCAGGCAAAATCTTGTACGCGATGTTAAGGAGATTATTCCTCTATAGTTGGGGCAATTAAAGGGGTATCCTTCTTATGGACTGGGCAAACAATGCTGAGATTCCATTCGTCGGGCATGCTTTCCTCCTACCATATTTTAGAAATGAGCTGGTGCATGTGCTCTACCAACTCATCTCCAGTCCTTTTAAATAGCTCAGCAGTCAGGCCGTCTGCACCCGCGCCTTTGTTAGTTCTGAACTTCGAAATAACAAGCTTGATTTCATCTAGGTCAGGCGGACGGAATTCTCTTGTATCGTCGTCCGTTGGGAATGGATCATTCTGCCTGACAGCGGTGTCAGATCTGTCATCGCCGTTATACAGTCTACATAAGTGGTTTTTACATATTTTCAGCATCGACTATGACTACTACTAGTTGTCCGTCTTCATCCCTATATGCTTCCGCTCTGGCTTTATAGCCCTGGCATGTTCGTTTTACTTTTTCGTAAAACTTATGAGCGTCATTCCTGTGGTAGCATCTCTCCATCTCCTCGATCTCATGCTTTTCGTTCTTCCTTTTTTTCTTCCTTAAAAGCGTGTGTTCCTCTCTCCTTTTCTGCTCGTAGAGCTCAGGGGCGGCTCTTGTCCGTCTTATGTAGCATGGCTTTGTAGGCGGTTTGCTTTGCTACATGGGCTTGTTTGCATTGCTCATCAAACCAGGGGTTTCTAGCTGGTGGCGGTTTGAAACCCTGCATTAGAGGCGTCTCTGACGGCGCGCTGGCAATGCTTCCACTGTTCTGTGGCTTGTGCCGGAGTCACCGGACTTTGCGAGAGGTTGAGTGAAACTCGATCGGCGAAGATCCTCGATCGATCTCATGCGATTGTAGCTTTCCGACATCAAACTCTTGTTATCTTCATTCGTACCTTGGCTACAACAAGGTAGTGATACGAGTCGATATTGACTCCTCGGAAAGTTCGTACATCTAGGATGCTGAAGAAGTGTCTGGCGTCGATCGCAACGTCAGCCATCTGGTTGATGTTCGACTGATCTGATGATCGCCAGGTTCCGTTATGGATGTTGGGATGTGGAAAACGTGTGCTTGCTACAAGGAGGATACGCGCTGCTAGGAAGTCAATTAGTCTGAGTGCGTTGTCGGATGTTGTGTTATGTAAGCTGTTTTTATTTGGTCGACCCAAATATGTCCTCTTTGCCCAGTTTTGCGTTAAAATCCCCTGGTACAATTTTGGTATCATAACTGGGGCATTGGGCGTATTTTCGGTCCAGGAGATCATAGAAGTCATCCTTGAGTCAAGCATATTTTTCTTCCGTAGGGCCATGAACGCATATTAATCTTATATTCCCGATGATGCCTATGATGCGGATTGTTATGAGGTGTTCGTTTACATGCCGGAAGCTTAAGACTTTTTGTCGGAGTCTTCCTCGAATAACAAATCCGCATTCGAATATGCGCTGTTTATTTTCCTTGTAGCAGTTACCGTAATAGATATCACAGTTTTTCATCCTTAATTGGTCTGGTCCATCCCATCGCACTTCTTGGAGTCCGGTTATATTTGAAGCAGTCGTGGGTTTTTTTCCAGTTTGTTGTCTGCACCTGGTCTGTTAAGGGATCGGTCAATTGTGGGTAATTAATCGTTTCCTCTGATTGTAACAGCTCATAATACACAGCCCCTTTGCAGCACATCGGGTCTGCTATAACGATTCGGTCTTGCGGTTATGTGAATGGTGAGCCTGGGTCTACCTATTCTCTGCATCTGAACCTTGAACATCTATGTTGAGAGGGTGGGCATGCAGAGTTTTGTTCTTTGCATATATTTTTTTTTGCTTTGCTTTTATTTTTAATGTTTCCTCACCTTGTGGATAGAGTTTGCATATTTTTCATGCGATGAATGCGTTGCAGAATAGTTAGCACTCGAAACACGTTTGTAATGATTGAAATTATAAGGCGGAAGTTGCCCGTTTTGCAGATGGTATTTTCCTTGCATTTCTTGGTAGTGCGACCAAAGAGTTGTCAATATCGATACCGTATTGGGTTGCGAAAATATCCTTGACTTTTAATTTTTCGATCCTATGTCAATAGCATTAGGAGTACGGAACGGGTCGAAGGTGAATACGAGGGTGGCCTGATAAGTACTTAGCCTACAAATGAAAAACAAAAATTTTGGAGAAATGGCAATTTATTTTTCAATATAGTCTCCTTTTAGCTCGATACACTTGACCCAGCGATGCTCCGACTTCCTTAACCCGTCTGAAAAATACGTTTTCTCGAGGTCTGCAAAGTAGGCGGCGATGACCTTCTCATTCGACTGAAATTTCTGCCCGGCGAGTGATTTTTTCAAGTCAAACAAAAAGAAATCGCACGGGGCCAAATCTGGAGAATACGGTGGATGTGGCAGTAGTTCGTAGCCCAATTCGACCAATTTGGCCGTGGCGAGGCGGAGGTGTGAGCCGGTGCGTTATCATGGTGGAAGAGCACTTTTTTCTTCGCCAAGTGGGGCCGTTTTTTCTTCAATTCGGCGTCGAATCGGCCCAATAATTTGGCATAGTACAGCCCTGTGACCGTTTTGCCCTTCTCCAGGTAGTCGATGTGGATCACACCTTGTGAATCCCAGAAAACGGTGGCCATCACCTTTCCGGCCGATGGGACAGTCTTCGCCTTCTTCGGAGCACGTTTGCCGGCTGAAGTCCACTGTTTCGACTGTTCCTTGGTCTCTGGTGTGTACGTACCAGTGAATCCATGTTTCGTCGACTGTTACGAAACGATGCAGAAACTCCTTCGGATTGCGCTTAAACAGCGTCAAACACTACTCTGAAGTGGTCTCACGGTTGCGCTTGTTCTCCGGAGTGAGCAAACGCGGCACCCATCGCGCCGACAGCTTTCTCATGCCCAAAATTTCATGCAGGATATGACCCACGCGATCTTTTGAAATGCCTACTGTCTCAACTATCTCGCGCACCTTCAATCGGCGGTCTGCCAATACGTGGATTTTTGTTATCCTCCGTGGTAGCCGTTTTCGGGGCACCTAGACGTGGCTCATCAAAAACCGACGTGCGACCACGTAGAAACTCGTTAAACCAAATTTTGATGGTCGCCATCGTAGGAGAAGTCACCGTACACAGCATCCAAACGCTCCCTGATTTCGCTGCGCGATTTCCCTTCCAAAAATAAGAATCGAATCACCCACCTATATTGCTCTTTTTCCATTTTTCTAAAATCCGCGGACACTCCCGCTTCCACACGCGATCAAAACAAAACTACGAGTCCGATCCGACAGTTGCCGTCTACTAGAATGTACTACACGATAGTAAGTTGCTCTTGCGATACTGGCGCCATCTGGCGGTGAGGCTAAGTACTTATCGGACCACACTCGTAAGTTAAGACATGTGGGGCGCTGGTTTCCATCAAGTGCCTTATAGACTTTAGGTCTTGGATTTAATTTCCGATTGATTTCAGAATGCATGGTGCATGAACCGTGCCTTTTGAAGTTGGGGTGAAATGCAACGGAGGTCGGAGAGAGGTTAGACAGCGCTTTATTTAATAAAGAGTGCTCAGCCAGTTTCTGTGATTTCACCAGAATCAATAGTTTTCCTATAAACAATACGGAAAATGCCATACAGCCTTTTTGAGCGGAAATACACTGTAAGATGAAAAGTGGGTTTGATGGTTAATTGGAGAGATCACTATAAAATTCAACTTAATTGTTTAAAGCCGAATGCGTTGGGTTTAGTTCAGTAAACTGTTGGTCCGTATTCAACAAGTACCTTGAAGTTAATGAATTATGATTTACTGCTAGCAGTTTAGCTTCAGCTTTTGCAGATTTTTCTAATTATAAAGTTTTATAAATCTACATTTGTCATTGTAAAACAAAATAAAATTCAAATATGTGGCAGTTGCATGTCATTACTGTGTTTCGTATCAGAACGAAAATGAAGCTATAGCTGATTTTGACCTAGGACATAGTCCCACAACAGTGTTAAACTTATGTAGCCATTGACTAGCATAATATATTGTCCTCCCATCTACGAGTGGCCTTCCTGGCGGTCTATTTCCTACGGGCGTTCCACTCTTATTCATTTGACTGTTCGTCCACTGTCCATTCGTTTTGCTGGTTCTGCCCATCTTAGTCTTCGCAATTTCAAACGAAGTTTCTCTACTGAGGTAGTTCTAAAAAACAGTAACGTCATTAAAAGTGGTTTTGACGAAGCGAAAAAAAAAGGCTTTTGAGCATGACATATGTATCTAGCGCATAGATACAACACATTTTGAAAAATGAGCTCGGACTCAAGGCCATACCTATGTATTATACATAACATATATGTGCATATCTATGAACAAGAAGAAAATTTGATAGGAAAGTCTTGGTACGGGATACGAAAGTATTAATTATATAATTGATCGAGCGGAGCGTAGCGGAGCGAGAGCAATCACCCACTTTTTGGCCTAGCGCGTGCATGTACGGGGAATATAGTGGTCCGAAAACGATTTCGGACTAATCTTGTACGCACTAAATGTAGATATCGGCTATAACCACACATGAGTGCAGCATGTCATTCGATAGATCTAGGTCTGTAGATGAGCCATAAATTATCAAATGAAATTGTTTGATTGAAAAGTAGTGAGAAATAACGAAGTAAAGTTTAGAAAAGTGCCATGCGGAGCGAGAGCAAGGTTGATAAAACAACAAATTTGCTCGCTCGATCAAAAATTTTCAGTAGCGGAGTTAAGCCCGCGCATACTGATCTGCCTAGTACGTATATACATATATTATAAGCATACGTATACAATTTCTGTTTTTCTTTTGTAATATGTTTATTTTAATTTTAGATTAATTCATCACATCATAAAGTCGTTTCATTAATGGGAGAATCTGCACAACGTGGTCAAGTAACAATGATATTAAGACGTCGACTTAAACCGATGACTTGCTCAACAGCAAACCATGCAATTCGATATCCATATGATGTTGTACTAAACAAAACCGAAAGTGAAGGGTTTGGCTTCGTAATAATATCATCATCAAATCAGTTGTACGGGTCAACTATTGGCAAGTGAACATCTATATATGTTAAATCTATATATGCTAAAAATACTAGTTTTTAAGTCTATTGCTTTGCATATATACCTACATATATGAACGCACAGAATTGTATAAAAGTATCAGAAGCGATTTTTTACGTCGCACCAAGCGGAGATTTTTATAATTCCAGTAGCCTGCGAGCATTCGATTAAGCTAGACCGAGATTTTAGTATACCCCTGTCGAGTGACTCAGTGCAAGTACAAAATGTATGGAAGGACGGAACACCGTTTTGCCATCAAGTTTAATGCTGGGCTAGGGAAATTCAAAGTATGACCTGGAAGCAAAGTGTCAAACTTCCGACTGAACCACTGCGGCATTGTCAAAAAGAGCCGTGAATGTGTAAATCCAGCATTTTCACCTTCAAGTAGACTAATCTCTTCAAAGCATCAATTAAGGATTTGAGAGACAAATCATGTGCTCTAGATATGCCTTCATCCAACGATCTCCTAAAATGTATCATACATATATATTATATGTATCATACATATAACATACATATACAATTGTTAGAAATTAGGTTATTTTTAAGTATAACCTTGCTGAAGTATGATTTCTCTCCACCCGGCAGAAGGGTGCTAATTCTGAATCAACAAGCGGTTGCCTTAAAGGTCAGATTTTCCTCAAGGCTCGGTTTTAGGCTCACTTATTTTCATTCTACATGTAATTGTTACCTCAATGATACACATCTATGCGGATATCGTTAAAGTCTCCTCGGTATTAGCAAAAATGGACTCAAAGTATTAATAATGATCTTGAACGGATCATGACCTGATCGTTAAGCAAAGGCTCATCTCTAAATCCGTTTAAATGCAAATGCGTAGTGTTCTCTAAATAAATTCCGGATTTCACATATTTTCAGCAGGTAAGTTTGAGTAATATTGATTAATACACTTACCCACACTTGCCCAAACACGCAATTTTCGGTTTTTCGCCTATTTTAAGCGCGACACTTGATTACATTTGTTTTTAAAAATACAAGAGAAAATGAATGTTTTTAATGTTTTTATTTTTTTTTTATTGCTAATATTTTGTAGGTCCTCCCTTATTGCCATAACTTCAAAAAGTTTACTTGCTAACGATTGATATAAATTTAAATAACTTATCGGAATTTTCTCAAAAGCGTCCTCAATGGGCCTTAATATACCTTTCCTATTTTCAAATTGTCTTCCTTCTGGGTAAACTTTCCGCGACAGCCATCCCCATACATTTTCAATAACATTCAGATCGAAAGAGGCGGACAATACAAAACTTACACATTGTTGCTTGTAAACCATTCTCATGTAGCTGTGTGAGTGGTTGCGTTATCCTGCTTCAAAATCCAATGTTGACCATCAAACATTTCGTGAAATTTGATTGTGTGCGTTTGAAGAAGCTCGATGTAGTCCTCTGAGTTCTGCCGACTATCTAAGACAACCAGATCTATTGAGTCATGCAATGAAATTGCAGCCCAAACCATGTAGGAACCAACAGTAGTGTGATGAGGTGACAGAATCATTTACGATTTTCTCGAATCGTGAAAGTATTACCGAAAGCAATCAGGACAATTAATTTCTTTTCTCGTCGGGAAAAAATACGGTTTTCCATTATTTTTTTCATGTGAAGGCGGCAAAATTATGGCACTGATGTAAAGAGTTTTTTTTTCTTCAGTTTTCGCCGTCGGAGATCTGGATACTGTTGAGTCTTTTTGTTGAGTTTTTTTTTTTTTTTAAGGCTTTTACTATCTGCTGGAGCACTCAGACGCAAATATTGGTCCATTGTACCGCCCACAAGTCTTCTGCAATCATTTCTTCTTAAGGATAAGAAGAATGTAGCGTAATTCTTGCAGACATCAGGGCGTACGCGCTTAGTCATCCTGCATCCTGCATATTCCCTCCATAGCACATAAAGGGTTGGACACAGATTTGAGTGCAGTTTGGCTGTCACTGAAGACGCATATGCCTTTTTTCTTCCACTTGTGCTTCACAATATAATGCATGGCCATTAGGATTGCGTATATCGTGGAAATTTGACTGTGAAATTTTAGCACAATAGGCTTCTTCTTCTTTTCCTTTTTATCCCGGCGTCGTTATGGTCAGAAGTGTAGGACCATAACCTTCCCACTTAACTGCATTCCTACTGGTCCGCTTGTGAGGTCCGCCGGTTTGACCTCAGAAAGTAGCGGTAGGCTTCCCGGTTTGGGATTACTTCATCGCTGAGGCCAATCAAATGCTGGTGTTTTTGCATTTGTTTGCACCAATTGTTTTTCGGCCTGCTTTTTTTGCGTGTTAAAATTGGAACGTTGATTGATATTGCCTTTTGGACGGGGTTCAAAGGATCTCTCCTTTGAACATGGCAATACCAACTGAGTCGGTCGCGCTCTATCTTTCTTGTGATGGTTTCTTTTACGTGGAGGCTATAGCACAATAGGCTGACAGGTATTATTGCGTCCAAAGGCATATCCATGGGACAGGGGTCGTAGGATATTTCTCGTGCAAGTACACTCACTCCAATACGGGTTGTATCAAAAACCATGAAGGTCTCGGTTAGTTCACATCCGACCTTAATGATGCAACGAGAATTCTCCATAGTCATGCTGCACAGTCTGGTGAGTTTGGCAAGGATGTTAAAACATGACATGGCTCTGTATAGCTCGAAGCTCGATCTAATCTGCCGTAGTGTAAATCTTTGGTCCATCGTGGATTTTCCTGGCGTGAAACCACACTGGTAGGAACCTATCAGATTGTCCACGAACGTTTTCAGGCGTTTACACAGTACGACAGACATGATCTTGTACGGAATGTTCAGGAGACATATCCCTCGGTAATCTCCTTTCTTATGGACCGGTCAAACGATGCCGACCATATCTTGCAGATGAGTTGGTGCATGTTCCTGACCAGCTCATCGTCAGCTGCAACTTGTTAACTAACTAATAAAACACAACGCAAACTTACGTTCTCTTTGAACTCAAAAACAAACTGATGTGCAACTGTCGCACCAGACGTTTATATGTATATATGTATAACCTTCTGATTTACAAGTATTACCATATACATACATTCCCATTGTTTCTGTATTATAATAGAAAGAATCATTTCTTCTTTTTAGGCAAATTAATTCCGGGTAGCCCGGCAGATCGTTGCGGCGAAATTAAAGTTGGCGATCATATTGTAGCAGTTAATCGTATTGACATTGGTGGAATGACTCATGGGAATGTCGTTAATCTAATTAAAGAATCTGGTCTACAAGTGCGACTAACTATAGGCCTTCCAAAAGAAGACATTTTGGCATTAAGCATGCAAAATGCATCGCAATTTCTAAGCGAAACTCCCAGTCAGTATCCGCCTTTATGATATGATTATGTTAATTAAAAAATGACCAAGAGATTAATAGAATAGAATTTTTGATATTTAAAAAATTCATTGCCTTTTATAATATATTTTACTATTTTATTATTAACTGTTTTAAACATTAAATAGAAAAATAAAACAAAAATTTAACTATGTTTGTTTCATTATTGTGGTCGATATTTATTTATTACTATTTTAAATAGATTAAATTGCAACGCAGTCATATTTAAACTGCGACTACTTAATAATATAGACCGGTCATAAAAACCAGGCCATATAATAATTCCTCATAAAATGGATAATTTCATCACAATGGAAAACGTTTGTTTTTAAGCTGTGAGCGATATTTCTCACAGCGACATTCAGCTTCGTATTCAATGAAACAGAAATCGGTTTGAATTGTGTTGTGATTGTGATAGGTATGTAAAAGTGAAATGTCCAGTGAATATCAACAACTGACTCGAGACGAAAAAGTAAAAATAGTGATTTGTTTGAGGAAGAGCTAACTCTTCGTAAGATTGCGGTTAAAAAAGTAAGCTCTCATTCAACGAGCGACTGATATTGAAAAAAGTACATTTAGATCCAATGGGCAGGAAAAACGGCATAGGGAGAAAACACAATCGGAAATCGATTAGTTCCTTTAATATTTGGAGCTCTTGATATAATTTTCCCACGAGAAAATAATATAAATTTTTGACTATTACCTTCCATGAAGTTGATCCAAGCGCAGAATCGATACGTAGAGGGCTACGGATGATATGTTTTTATGGAAGGCGAAAAGCTTCCTTAAACAAAGAAATAAAAACAGCTTATTCGGCGTGGATGAAAAAGTATGAAATTTTGAACTTAGGATGATTGGAGATGTGTGATGTGTGATTTCGATGGTTAACAGGTGGAAGGTTTAAGGCTGAGTGCATAGTTAAGAGAATGAAGTTTTCTCAAAGCGAAAAAGTATGAGGATGCTTTTCTTTTTACGTTTTGGTCCTTTTGCACTTTGTTAATGGAACTATGAATGTTTAAAGATATGAACTAGTAATAAAGGAGTATTTGGTACGAGCCGTTGAACAGTATCATTCCTATACTGACAAGTGCATTTGAAAAGATGATTCTGCACCTTGTCACCGGTCGATATCGGTAAGTAAACTCTTACAAACTAACTAAAAATATTTATTTTATAAATAATAAGCAAAGAAGTAACCAGCCTTTAAATAATTAATAGCTCAATAAGACATTTTATGATCTCAGAATTTCCAGACTAGGCTGACCAGCAGATTCGCAATTTAAATCTAATCAAAAACGGTATGTAATGAAACGTAGGGTGGGTACTGAAATATCACGGGATATTACTGAATTTCTAATAATCTCGATGCCTCCCACAATAAAAGCGGTTATTACCGCTAAAGAAAGTGCAACACTATGTTAATGGTTTTGAATTTTAATGTAGTTCATTGACTTCGATCTTTTTGTTAGGTAGAAGTCCTTATAAACTTATACAATAATAAGGAATATTTAACAAAATCCTCCTTTCATTACAAAAACTGTGATCGAAGTTATTGACAATTTTTCAATAATTTTGATATTGAGCGGTTTTTATGGCCGCAATATCTTAGAAATGCACAAATTAATTTAATACAATACTAGCTGACCCGACGGACGTCGTTTTGTCTTAGCCAAAAATGTTCAATTGGATGATGTAGGAAGAAGTAGAAAAAAAAAGTAAAATTTAAAAATTAAGTGAAAATGTAATTTTAAACAAATTTATCTATGTATCTGGAATATAAAAAAATGGACCAATATATTGTTGGTTATTAATTTAACCCCTTGTTGGCCAAGCAATTAAAAAAGCATTATAAGATTAATTTGTTTTTTTTTTTTGATAATTTTTGATTTAAGAGTGTTATTAGAAGGAAAATTCAAGTGTTGATTTCTTAAGGAATTCAAAAACTCAGTTGGATAGTTGGTTGCTTGGTCTTCGTTTGTTACACAGTCGATAGATTTGAAGGAATGCAGGGACCCAACGATTTGATTTTGAATTGTGCAGTTTAAGTGATCCACATCCTTATTCTTTGCCACTAAAATTGCTCTTTCACTCAACCAATCGTAGTTTTTGTAGTTAGCAATGATGTTCGGAAACATTTTGTTGATGAACTCCTCTTTCGTTGAGACGAAATTTAAAAAATTTGTCGGGAACGAAATCAATCCATTCGATGCGTCGACAAGGACACAACCATTATCGTTGATTTAATTAGCAGTTGATTGGAGAACACTTCGGCAGATGGAGGATCGCAACTCGCATGTTTGTCGTCAGCTACAGTTCCTTCACCTAACGCCACAATGTCGATGATTTGAGGCAAGCTTTGATCTCATCGGTAGCGGTCGATCGTGGTATTACTGGTAGTGTTTGCCGGAAATCGCCTGAGAGTAAAATCAATGTACCTCCAAAACGTCTTGCGTCATTACGCAAATCTTTCATTGTGCGATTCAGAGCTTCTAACGCATGTTAACGCGACATTGTGCATTCGTCCCAGATAACGATTCTGCTTGCTACCAAAACGTTGGCCATTGCTCAATGTTTCGCTATGTTACATATTGCTTCTTCAACCGCTTGAAGGTTTAATGGAATTTCAATGCTGAATGAGCGGTTCGGCAACCTTCCAGCAGCGTAGCCGCTATTCCAGAAGAAGCAATTACCACTGCAATTTCCGATCTTGCACGAATTGTAGCCAAAATCAATGATATGAGGAATGTCTTGCCAGTGCCACCAGCGCATCAAGGAAAAACATGCCAACATTTCCATCATCAATTATTGCCTTCATCACCGTATCGTACACTTCTTTTTTTGGGGATTCAACAAAGGTACATTCGTTCGAACCAATTGGCTTAATGCATTTGTGTCGTATTCACGTTCACGCGGCAATTCTCGTTCGAAAGCGTTGTTTATTCCACGATCAGGCCATAGCATTCCTAATCTGACTAACAAACTGCCGCACATGAGGTAACACATGTCTTCTATCAAAACCAAAGCCTGGTTGTGCATCTCTTCATTCATTTCAAGATGGGGATTCTCTGAATGGACACAAACTCAATGCAAAATGTCTTCTGACATGTCTCCTTGTACTTTTCCCACAATTCACGTGGATTCGATGGAAAACGTGTGGAAATAATGATCGCAAATAATGTGCGTATCCGACTTGGAAGTTGCTTCAGCGATTATCGTGTCCCAATACGTATCGTTTTCAAACAAATTGAGCTCCTGACACGCAGCACGAAATGTTGGAAACACTACGCCATTGACAGTTCGAAGTGATTCAAATGATGTCGGCCCACGAACATTCACCACCAATAGTTGCAAGTAAAAGCATCGTGATGAAGGCAAAATGATCATTCAGAATGAAATGAACAGCGAATTCGAATTGATTTTCAACGTAATCCACCTAAAAATTAATTGCGCAATCCGAAATTAATGTTTGCATTGATTGTCGGTGCGCACGCAATCACAAAGAACATAACCATTCACAATGTGGACTTCATCAAGCTGAGCTCACCTCTATGAAATCACTTTTCGCTGGTAATTTTCACAAAAAAATCGTTTAAAAACAATGTATTCAATCAAATTGAATTACAATAACTGTAGAAAGCTGATAAAAATTTGATAAAACTTGAAAAAAATGCTGATAAATCGCAACACACGTCTGCACAGCACAAAAGTATGCGATGGAAAGCCTGTGCAAATCCATCCACTGACGATTCCGGAACCAGCATTTGAAATCATGTTCATTTTTAATGCGTGACAAAAACAATTGTCGCACATTTTTGGTGCAAAAACAATTGTGTCCAAAAAAAATTGTCACAGCGTAACGTAAACATAAACGTCATCTATCATGAAGATGGCGTCGTAAAATCGATACATACAAAATGTATGGGACAATGAATTTTCTTCATAATTTTTTTTTCTCGGGAATTTTCTTGGGTATTCTTCTTGTTTGGCCGGAGACCAGTCCGAATTGGTACAAATCATCGAAATCGGTACAGGCGTTCTTGAGTTATAAGCGTAGTAACTAACGTCACTCTCTTTTATATGCATACAAGATGAAAGAAGAGGTTTCTGGCTTTACAAAAAAATATATCACGGCATTATGGATGTAAGTGTTGATTTTTAATTTTTTTTTTTCCAAATTAAGTATTTTTTTTAGGAAATTGCCCCTCCCGGCTAAACGGGGGGGAATAGACCCCCCCCTCCCATACGATTTTTTTCTTGCCTTGACCAGACCTACACGCTCTAGCTTTTTGGCACACTGTTCGTGAGACACCCTGTATATAGATAGATGTATTCTCTTTGACGTTTTATGTCACGTCACACGGTAACGCGGTCGAACGGGAAAGTATCCCCTGTCCGTCTCCTGGTTCTAAGCTACCTCCCCACCAATTTTCAGCCAAATCGGTTAAGCCGTTCTTGAGTTATAAATAGTCTAACTAACACGACTTTCTTTTATTGTTATTTATATATCTTATACAGCCGTTTCTTCCTACAAATACTCCTCCGGAGCCATTCAACTGATTTTGACTAAACTTACCAAGGTGATCATGTGGACATCGCTGAGTGTTCGTACGTTTTGTTTTTTCAAATCCGACTTATTATTGAGGAATAATCACCGTGTTAAGATCAGACTCACTATCGGGAAATAGTCACCGAAAAACTAATTCTCAATTGATGTCTATGGGAAAAATATCACGCGCAAAATCGAATTTCCCGGAGGGAAAAAGATTCTACGGATTGTTTAAAAACGGCGAAGCCCTTGCCAGTTTGCGCTGCGCACCTCTCGCTTCGAACTCAATTTTTTCAGAACTTTCGGACATGTTTCGTCTTTTTATTTTCCAAAAATAATCATAAATATTGGGGCAACTTTTTCGTATAAGGTAATTAGAAATTGAAGTTATAACAACTATAGAAATAAATGCATAGGAAAAAATAACACTAAAGGATAAATACCATAAAAAACTAAATATATCAATTGAGCTAAAAAGAGGTAAATAAGACATTGTGTTATAAGCGAATATGTTTTTACTTATAAATTGCTTAGATCATGCCAAGGTTGCGTCAAAGAACTAACATTGGGAGATGAACAGTGAATGCCAGACGACACGACAACGAATCGTCCCCCAATCAATCTAATGGCAACAGTGAGGACACACGAATTGTACAAGAACTCCAACGAAATCTGGATAACAAGTCGTACTACATGTGCTCAAATTGCTACCGTTTAGACTACAAGAATACAACTGACAACTACATCTGCAATGCTTGTGTTAAGAATCCAACTAAATTCACACCTGTAAATAACATGTACCCTGGCGACGTTCCATCAGAACTCAAAGAACTGACCATGGTTGAGCAATTGTTTATAGCTAGAGTACGTCCCGTAATGAGAATACATCAAGTTCGCACCTATGGTTCAAATGGACAGTATCATTACTCTGGAAACGTAATCAATGTAGCTCAAGATATACTTCCACCCGCAACTTCACTTCCTGTTGCACCAGATAACTTAGGTATAGTGATCGTCAGACGTGCTGGTATGGATGGTTTTACTGATTTCAGAGTTAGAAAACATGTTTTTCTGAATGCATTGATATGTCTTCAACGAATCAATCCTTTTTATGCTGATGTAGTAATTGACCAATATTGCGAATGAGTTACCGTTCATTGAAGATGGAGAAATTCTAGAAAATGAACCTGAAGTTGTAACTATAGAAGAGAATGTTGTCACGTTTGCTCCAAGACCAGGTCAAGAAGCAGCAGTTCAAGCTACGTTAAATTTGGCCTACAGCAAACAGTGATCCCATTAACGAATTCCGTCAGAGTGGTTACATTATGCAAGCTTGTCCTCAACTTTTCCCCACTGGTAAATGCGATTTTCTTGACTTCAGTCGTGAGAGAGTGGTGTGAACATCTCATGAGATTCCGTGACCAACGACTTGCACAAGACCCTCGATTCCGGTTTTTTTGCCTAAATACTATGCAACGCCACGACGCTTGTAGACAGAGCGGTGTACTAGCCAAGACGAGTGACCTTCAAAACGTTCAAAATATCCAACAACTTGCTCAGAAAGTTCAGCAACAGCCAACTCTCATTAAACGTATTCTGTCATGTGTGTTTCTGATAATGCGTTATCGCTCCAAGGTAGAATGCTCTTCGAATAATTCACAAAAGTTTACGAATTGAAACAAATAATGAGACAAACTGGTGAAGCTCAACAACGTTTCCGTGATACTTTGGAACGAATTATACGTACCTTCAAACCAGATTTGCTGTAAATAACTTCCCATCTGCAAACGACTTCAAAAATGCATTGAGAATCTTGTCCAAAAAGGCTGAAGTTGCTGCTTACAATCAAGATATGCTTAGATCACTCAACACATCAGTAGTTTCCATAAAATCAGAAAATAACAACGAAACAGCATCAAGATGCTCTGATGATGAAGCACATGGTTTACCGTCATGCCTAAATTTGGCTATTGGTTGTCGAGTTATGCTGAAAATGAATCTGTGGACTGAGCAAGGTTTGTGCAATGGATCTCTTGGAACAGTCAAAGATATAGTGTATCAACCAAAACCTGAAGATACGCTTTTGAATGACTTTCCTCTTTGTATTCTAATGAAATTTGACAAATACACAGGCCCTTCTATATACAACGGAGTGATCCCTTTGGTTCCAGTAACAGTCAACTTTCGTAAAGGCAGCGTATCATACAAAAGAAAGCAGTTCCCTCTACAATTGGCTTACGCTATCACAGTCCACAAAAGTCAGGGCATAACTGTCGATCAAGCAATCGTCGATATTGGTTCATCTGAATTTGCACTTGGTCTAACGTATGTCTCATTATCTCGCGTAAGAACTATTGAAGGCCTTCTTATAGACCCTGCCTTTCCACCCGACCGCCTTTTGAAATCCATCAACCAAAATTCATCTTGGGCTATTAAGAAACAAGAACTTTCAAGACTTCGCAGGCTAGCAAACATTGACTAATTAATTCGATTCCAAATATGTCTATTTCGATATTGAAGATAAAGAAAAATATATTACATTAAATACATTTTATATTTCTTGTCATTTATGTTTTGTCTCGAGTGTCTATTTCGTTCTTTTTCATTTTTCAACTGACTCTCAATGAACTCCGTCATCTCTCTGCTTCCAATTTCAAGATGTGAACATTTAAAGGTCATCAGGTGCGATGTCTACTAAGCAGTAGTGTTTTATGCACAGTTTGGATTGAGCACGCGGCCTTAGCTAAGTGTGCGACCGTTCAGGTGCACAGTAAACAGGTGATGTAAATCGAATTTTAACAGTGAGACAAAAGGGTTCGCTCAGCTCAATTTTTTCAAAGCAGCCCACCTGCATTGAATTCCTAGTATATATAGAATATTTAACATGTAATTCGTTAAGGACCAAAACCAATATTTTTGTCTGCTCATTAGATATGCCTGTACCATATGTGCTTCTTCTACGTTGCTGCCTAGCATTGAGTTCATTAACGCCCCCATTACAAGCGTTTCCCGTCAAAGAGGATGAATGGCTGAGAAATTCTCCTAATTGTTAAAATGAGAATTAAGCCATTACTCACTTCGGACACCAGTATACCAAGATTTGCTTTGACTTGTGGAATGTCATACTATCCTAATACTTTCCATCAGCCTTAAAATGTTCGACGTCGTTGTAGATACAGTTCTTCCATCTCACTATGGCCAGTACAAGTCCGAAGTGTTTGCAATTCATAAAAATGAAAAGGACATCAACTGTATCGAATTGTAAATTTAGATAAACTTTTCTTAAACTAAATCACTACACAGAATTTTGTCAGTAATCGGCTGACGAGATATTGTTTCAGTAGCCTCGATCCATTGGTGCTATTCGATCCCAATTATAAAGGAAAAAAAATCACTTCCAAACAAATGCTTTCAACGGCTCACCAACAACGTCTAACTCTCTGACCCTAAAGATAAATCTATGGCCTTATTCAGTGTCTAAGCGCTGAAAAAGGCTATTGATGGAATTAGCATCGAGTATGAATCTATAACCCAATTCCGACACGACAACCTTTTGGTGTTGGTAAAAAACCTAAAATATTGCTGATTTGTTTCTGTAGAAAAAAAATTGTCGGGTTTTACAAGCTGTATGTTTTATGATTTCCCTTTTTTAAGAATCTCCTATAAAAGCACTTATCTTCACAGAACAAACCAATTCAGTGGCTGTAATTTGACATTCATTGTACCCATTTTCTTTTATTTCCATTCTGTTGTTCAGTAAATGAACAAGGACGAAAGAGAATAACAAAAAAAATCAAAGATAGAGCAAGAAAAACCGACTGTCCGACGATGTGTGTTTTGACAAACGTCAAAAAACGTGCAAGGAAAACCTACCCGTGACTGTTCGGGTTTTCCATTTCAATCTCCCTCTCCCTTCACAAAATTTCAAAACATGCGACGGAATATATTTTGCTTGCAAACCCTCCAATATTTTCCTCATCAAAGTCTCACGCCATAGTGCCCTAAACTCGTCAAAGGGCATTGTATTTGCCCCTTGCCTTGTACACCTCCCGAAAGAAACAGTGAATCACCAAATTATTTAAATAAAAATCAAATAAATAAGAAACCTATCAGTGTACTACCGGTATCGTAATTACTTACTTACTTTTGATCGCTTCCATCATCATCGGTAAATATTGATTTGACCCCGTAATAGTTATGGAATACCCCTATGAAACAATTGCAATATTCCCCATCTTGACCCATCCATGTGCAGCCATCTTGCATTGGGCTGAGATGCTTCAGGTGCATAGGCTCCTATAATGTACATTCTCTTTACATCTTGCAGAGAGAAGCGCAGTTCACCGCTATGTACAATATTATTTTGTGCTTGACATTGTTTTGATGAAGATCTCAACTCCCGGCGCCTCATGTGGCGTTGGGTTGGTCTCTTCGATTTATTTTATAAGAACTGTTCCGAATTTTGCGCTTCTGGTTTGGCTTTGTTTCACCAACCAAAAGTACATCGGGGCATTCGTTTTTCAACAAGTTGAAAAGGATATTTTTTCGCTCAAACCTTACCAGTAAATTCACATTCACTGACAGAATCTTTAAAGGACTCTCTACTGGTGTACCCATTACGAACTTAGGTGCGCCAGGCCTGGCAGTAGCGAATAAATTCTGCTCACTCGGGTCACTTGCCCATGGATATGCTGTTAGAGCTGGCTGATCTTCCCTTGAATGGCGAGCAGGATCAAGCGCAAGTTCAGTTCGGCTTCCAGTGCCTTAGTAACAGGCACTAGGGTACAGCCATTATACGTAAGTCATTAGGGGTGTGTCAGCTGGCGTTTGTAAGCTACCTAAGGGACGTTTCTCCTCAGTTTTCTGCTAACGAGCCAGATTTGATTTTTTTTATGTCTTGAAACTTCGGATATCCCCGATAGTTTGCTCGAGCAGCTCCCCGTCCACGACCTTGTCTTGAGTCATGTCGCATTCCTCGTTCATGTAGTTCTTTGCAAACTTAACTCATCGAGACTGGATCTCGGAGTTCGACGCGGCGTGTCAGAGCCCTTGACAGGGGATACATTGCAAAATTTCCCCGCGCCATCTTAATTTCTAACATTTTACAGACTGGGATGCTAAGGAAGTAATAGTCTTTAGGCTCTCCAGCTTGCTATTGCTGGACCATGCTCGTGGTCGTCGCTCTCGAACTCCTTGAGGTCTCATAGCATTTCCTCGGGGTCAGAGATCGAATAAAGGCCTTTGAGGAACATAGTTTGCAGGCCTTGGGGATAAATGAGAAGAACTCGGTCGTAGTCACATTTAATAGGTCCTTGATCCGCTTATGCTGCTCCAGTGTGTTGAACTAGACAAAATAAAGGTTCTCTCCTGGGACCGTGATATGATTAAGAGATGTGGCACCATCTCCATAGGCGGTTACTGCTGCTTCTATTGCTACGGCTGTTCCAGTTGCTTCTGTTATTGATACTCTTGCGCTTGTTGTTGTTGCGTCTACTTCCGTTGCTGTGTCTCTTGGTGCTGCTTCTATCGTGGCGGCCTTTGCCGTTGTTGTTGTGGCTGTTGTTGAAGCCTCTTTTGGTGTGGCAGTTTTCGTTTTGCTTGTTTCTGCTTTTGTTTATGTTGCTGTTTTTAATGCGGCTGCGGTGGAGTGGTTGTTGCCTCCTCTTTCTCCTTATTTCACATCTCCGTGAGTTTTTTCACTACGCTCCTCGTTCTTAAGCCCACTCCGCCCCTCCCCTGTTCCCGAGCTTGGAAGAGCGGCGAAAGGGTGATTATCTCCTGTGGAAGTGGGCGTTACCTACGTCTCCGAGGACAGGGAAGATCGCTTGTTGTTGTTGTTACTGTTGTTGTTAAACTGCTTTTATATTGAAGGCTGAAGGCACTCTTTCTTTTGCTTCGACCGAGAGTTTTTCGATCGAAGTGGAAAAAGAAGTCATATCTCAGAAGCACACAAATGGACTCGGGTTTCTTCGTAAATCAGACGGCAACTTCATTTTCAATCGAAAGAGAAACCTTGGAAACTTTGCTTAAGGTACATTTCCCTGGTTCTACTACCCAGCTAGCACCTGTCGATGCTCTAATGATTACACCGAAAACAGAACAAATAACCTCTCTGGTAGGCTCTTAAACCCTGATTGATAGAGTTTGTTTTCCTCGCGGAACCACCACCCCTCGCGAGTGAATAAAAAAAAAAAAAAAAAAAAAAAAAAAAAAAAAAAAAAGGAAAAACAAAAAAGAGAAAAACAATTAACAAGTGCCAAGTGAAGTGATTTGGATCGAGTGCATACGGCCCGCTCCCTCTAGTCCCTCCCTTCACAAGCCACGGCTGCGCATTCTCGGTCGTAACTCCCGTTTGATTTCATCAAATGGGTTAGCGCAATGACCGAGAGTGCGTAGCATCTGACGTAGCAGAACCAAGAGTGCAAATTGTTGGTGGACCAATCCAAATCGGTGTATGGGCATAACACCTACATCGATTTGATGTTGGGAAGCTATTTGAAATTTGCACTTCTCAATTCTGCTTTACCATCTTTCAAACGTCGGAGTTGGTTCCTTTGGTGCCTGTGTTTTGTACCATGCAAAAATTCAGGGTTGATGTGAGTAATATCCGTGGCCTAAGAACGAATCTATTCGCTGTATACGTCCACCTGTCCCTGTATAAACCAGCTATCTTGGCACTGAGTGAAACACAGGTAGGAGAGAATTCCGATTTATCGGATTTGAACCTGCCTGGATATAGCTTGGTGCCCCTTTTCTTTCTCCACCGCGGTCTCGCCCTTTATATTCGTAGTGATGTAGCTTACCAACTTCAGCCACAATACGGCCAATGTTCCAATCCGGAATTTAATTTCCTATGGTTAAAAATCCATGTCCGTAAGCATTTAATCCACTACTGTTTTATTTATAGAAGTCCAAACCTGGATAGCAATTCAACTTTCAATGAGTTTGATATGTTATCCGACTCCATCACAAGAATTGTATCCCTACATCCTCACACTGAGATTGCCATTGCGGGCGATTTCAATGTACACAATTCTAATTGGCTTCGACATTCATGCCAGACAACACCCGAAGGACGGTACGTAGAGATCTTTGCTGAGGTAAATAATCTGACCCAGCTAGTAAATGAGCCTACACGAATACCTGACATTGCAGATCATTCCCCCAACACCTTGGACCTGTTTCTCACCTCTCATCCTGACAAATACTCTGTTGCAATATTATCGCCCCTAGGTTCGTCTGACCACTGTGTCGTATCAGCTAATTTCTCGTCTTCACCCCACACAGTTAGAGAACAAATTCCTAAAAGAATAGTATGGCTATACGAGAAAGCCAACTGGAGTGGCCTTAACGACTTTTTTAGGAATTTTAACTGGTCACTATGTTTCCTCGATAGTGACGTGGATGCCGCTGCTGATATGATCACTAACATTCTTTTTCTGGGTATGAGATCCTTCATTCCTCACAGAATGAAGAGTATCAAACCCAAAGAAAATGCGTGGTATGACTCGAGCTGTAAAGAGGCCATCAGGTTGAGAGAGTTGAGTTTCCGGAATTACAAGGACAACCGTACTGAGGAAAACCGGAAACAATTTAAACGGGCCAGAAATTCTTCCACGAACAAAAGTTGAGGCAGAAAGTGCTACAATGTCCCAAGGGTAGCAAAAACTTTTGGTCGTTCGTGAAAAACGTAAAGAATTCAGCCTCGTCTTCAATTCCCACGCTCATTTACAATGACATTCCAGCTGTCAGCTCTTTAGACAAGGCCAATCTGCTTGCTGCACATTTCGCGTGTAGCTCAACGCTACCAGATTCCACATTGTCTCCGCCTGTACTTGAGAGCGTTGATTTCACCATGGGACAAATCCATTTTCGCACTCGTACAGTTGCAAGAGTACTAAAAGATCTCAACATACACAAATCCGCTGGCCCGGATGGTATACCCCCAATACTTCTGAAGAGGTGTTCTTCTGCGCTGGCAAAACCTCTGCGTAAGCTTTTCCATCTGTCCTACTCTTCGGGTCTCTTTCCGAGTAGATGGAAAACAGCATTTGTCCAGCCCGTCCCCAAAAAGGGCGAATCTTCGTCTCCCTCCTCCTACCGACCCATAGCACTAACGTCCCTTCTTTCCAAGGTCATGGAAACGCTGATAAACTGTCAGCTTATGAAATATCTTGAATCGCGGAAGCTTCTTAATGACCGGCAATACGGTTTTCGCAGCAACAGGTCCACTGGTGATTTGATGGCATATCTCACCGAAAAGTGGAACCAATCTTTGCACAATCAAGGCGAAAGCAAGATCGTTGCGCTTGATATTTCAAAAGCATTTGACAGAGTTTGGCATCAGGCTCTTTTGTCGAAAATGCGTGCTTATGGCATCGATAAATCTCTGCTTCTATGGATTAGAAATTACCTTTCGAACCGTTCAATTCAAGTTGTTTTGGATGGGTTCAAGTCTGATATTCACCAAATAAATGCTGGTGTCCCCCAAGGCTCTGTTTTGTCTCCGACTCTCTTTCTCATTTTTATAAATGATCTCTTATCTGTTACTTCTAATCCAATCCACTCCTTCGCTGATGACAGTACTCTCAGCTTTTCATATTCGTTCCAGGACTCACGTCCCTGCTCTTCGGCCGTAGAACTGGAACGGCAGCGTATGTCAAGCACATTGAATTCCGATCTTGACAGCATAATCGATTGGGGTAAAAATAATAGAGTAGAATTCAATGCTTCTAAAACTCAATGCTGTCTACTGTCGTTAAAGCGAACCCATAATAATCAGCCATTATCCATGAGCGGCGCTTGTGTCGACGAAACCGAAAAACTTTCCATCCTTGGTATGTGTATCAACACCAAACTTAATTGGAATGATCACATATTTGAAATCGCCAAAAACGCGGCAAAATGTCTAGGTTTCCTCAAACGATGCAAGAAATATTTCACCCCCTCTGATTTGGCTTCAATTTATAAGGCCTACATCCGCCCCAAGCTTGAGTATAACGCTCATATCTGGTCTGGTCTGGATACAACAGCGAGCAAAGTCAATTGACTCGCTTGAACACCGACGTAATGTGTCTTCCTTGTCACTATTTTATCGCTATTTTAACAACCGTTGCTCAAATGAGTTAGCCAATTGCATTCCTCATCTCCATGAATTCACCCGCAATACTCGTCTTGCCAGGAATGCTCATCAGTTTACCCTTAAGCCTGCTTTCGGACGTACAGTTAAGTTCAGGGATTCGTTCTTCAGCCGCACAACACGTTTATGGAATGCTCTTCCCAGCCCTATATTTCCTACTCACTACAATCCACAGACATTTAGGACCAATGTGCACAGGTACCTCCTCTCCCTTTCTCCCTCTATACCTTCGGCCCGTGCTGTGTCTTGATTCCGGACACTTAAGGGTAGTCATAACCCCTTTTGCGCGCGCAAATTATAAAAAAAAAAAAAAAAAAAAAACTGGCAATTGGCTCATTTAAAACCTATAAAACTCCAGGTAAAACAGTTTCCTGCTATCCTCCAGAGAGGCATAGACATAATTCTAGCACCACTGATAGCTCTCTTTAGCTCAAGTTTCAACTTGGGATACATTCCTCAAACTGGGAGGGAAGTCAACCTTGTCTTTATCCCTAAGATTAGAAAACCAAGTGAACAACCTAAATCCTATCGCCCTATTAGCCAAAATTTTCTAATTTGGGTTTTTTTTCTTTATTTCCCCAGTTTTTGTTTTTTGTTATTGTTTTCTTTCATGGTTTAACGCTCTTAATAATGTGTTATTTCAGTAGAAGTTTCCTAAATAAACTATATCTCTGAATTATTACAGTAAATTGATGCGATAGCCATTGTAACTTACGAACGAAATAAAGTAAAAAAAAATACCAACTATCAGCCTAACATCTTTCCTACGAAAAACAATGGAAAAATTGATACGAGGTATATTAGAAAATCAAACACCTCCACATCCAAATTAATTAATCCACTGCACATTTTTATTAAAAAGGTTGCTATACGTAGTGCAATCAGACTCCTCCGCTCTGAAACGGACCGCACATGTAAACCATTGGGTCACATGTCCTTACTACAACACCTTTAGCGGTGATCCCTTGCTAAATGTCAAGGGCCTGAGGTGGTACACAGATGGCTTCAAGATTGCTTCCGGCGTTGGCGCTGGTATCTCTAGACCAAATCGGAAGATATCGAAGGCCTTGGGAACTAGTCGTAGTGTTTTCCAAGTCGAACTATACGCCATCTTGACGTGCGTCAACCTAAACTTAGAGACTGGCATAAGAGGTAAAACCATCAATATACTTTCAGACAGTCAAGTAGCGCTCAAAGCGTTGAGCTCGTATAGTACGAACTCAAAATCCGTCAAGAAATGCCACGATGCCCTGCAAGAGCTAGGCAAAAGAAATGAGCTCAAACTCTGGTGGGTGCCAGGGCACAAGGACACTAAAGAACACGAAATCGCCGACCAACTCGCTAGGAAAGGTTGAAGCGAAAGATATATAGGTACCGAACCTTTCTGCGGAATCCCCAAGTCAAAGATCAAATTTCTCTTAGACAAATGGAAAAAATCGCAACACCTGCGCGTTCAAGGACTCCGACAACCGAAGAGATTCATACGGCCCCTGAACAAATACTTTATCAATATTCTCAAATATAATAGAGCCGATATCAGAAGGCTACCTTTCGGGACACTGTAGTCTGAGATATCATCTTAACAAAATTAACCTCTCGTTTGAAACCGAGTGTCGACTCTGTCTAGAGGACGAGGAAACTGCAGAGCACATACTAAGCGAGTGTGCTGCCTTCTGTCGCTTCTTAGGAAGCATATGCTCCTCAGAGAAATCATGACGCCTGAGGGTATCGGCTCAACTTCTACGAGGGACATCCTCAGCTTTATTAAGAAAGTAGAGAAACTCCTCGTCTAATTGGCTAGCAGGCACAATAGACCTACTCTTGAACCCCAATTAAAAAATAAATAAAAAATCTTGGATGTTCAGATGTTCAGGTTCTCGATCGAGCACTCTACTACTGTGCTGATTTGGTTTTCGCAAAGGTTCCAACCAAACACACATTTTAATTATTCAAATCTTTAATTTGCCACTAAAATCAAAAAGCGTCTGCACACTTCCGTGGTCTGTGATCGAATGACCAACGACATTTATAGATTATAGGATGCCCTATTAGACGGTGGTAATAGTATCCCCACAAGTGCAACAGCTTTCGAGTTATTCATATTTTATCAAATTTTTAACATCCTTTACCATATGCCCTTTGAATCGACAGTCCAATCTTTTAGCTGTCTGGCTGTTTATAGTAAGTCGGATGCCCTATAGGTTAGGTTAGGTGGCTTCCCTCCGTAAAAGCGATGGGATCACTTAGACCAAGAGCGGTCCATTGTGCTACCACTTGTGTCGGCTTGGTCACCATTTTGAGTGCTTAATAAAATTCAATATTTTGTAGATCTCCGTTTCGGATAGATCCGTTAGTTCTTTAAGGAAATATTCTCCCAGAAATCATCTTCTTGAGGCGGCTAGAGCAGGGCAATTACATAGGAGATGGGATGGAGATTCTTACTCTTCCTCATTAGGCTGCTTATAATCTGCCTGAGTATTTTTAGCAGGCTTGTGATTTTACGTTGACAATACCTAAGCCAGGTTTGTCCCGCATAGTTGCATGTTTCAAGGTCACGCCATCTCTCATTTGCCTGTTGCAGTGCATTTTTCGAGATTTTATATTTTTGCGTTTCCATTGGTGGGTGGATTTCCCCTTTAACATTCGAGAACTCTAATGTGGTGCCTATTTTGGCTAGTTTGTCTGCTTCACAATTACCTGGTATATCGCTATGCCCAGGTACCCAGCACAACGTTACGGCGCATCTGCTCGATATCTCATGACCAATTTTGATCTCATTATAGGTGATTCGAGTGCTTTTATTGCCGCTTGGGCACCTGTGTATACGACGATATCTCTATTGTTCATCGATCTCAGAGACAGTCAGTCGGCGGCCTGACGAATTGCCGTTAATTCAGCTTGGAATATACTACAGTCTACTACACAGTACTACCGGCACTCACACCATCGTCTGTACTGGACCCGTCTGTGTATATTTCTAATGCAGTGTTTTTTTCTTGGAAATTCACTCCTTTGCCGTCGTCGTCGGTCAGGAATTGTTGTTTTATTAAGAACCTTGAAGTCTAGGATCGGAATTAAGTAGTCCGTGACTTCACATTGCTTTGGGGTAGAATAACAGCGTGCCCAATTTCGGAGAACTTCCAATGAGTGGATTCCTTAAGTCGCAGCGCCGCTTGCTTTGCGTTTTCCTTGCCAATGAGATCCAAGTGGAGTAGGTGAAGCATCGTTTCGAGTGCTACAGTGGGGTTTGTTCGCAGTGCCCCTTTTATCGCGATGCATGCCATCCTTTGAACTCTACTTAGAAGTATGGCGTAGTTAGATCTGCATAGTGCCGCCCACCAGACTAATCAAGCGTACATTAATATAGGTCTAACAACCGCGGTATACATATAGTACAGCCAGTATATGATATGGAGTTTGATACCCCATTTGGTTCCTAATGCTTTTTTTGCAAGTGTGTAGCGCAGTTGTTGCTTTTTTGATGCGTTCTTCCGCATTCAATTTCCAGTTCCTGTTGAGTATCACGCCAAGATATTTGGCGTGATCTGCGAATCTAAGGTAAGTCTAATTGAGTTTTGGTGGAGTGGTTTGAGGAATCTGCCGTTTACTTGTGAATAAAACTAGCTCTGTTTTGGAGGGATTTATTCCAAGGCCGCAGTTCTCTGCCCAATTGGCCAGTTTGCCTAGGCTTGTTTCCATCAAATTTCTGATTGTTGGGAGACGTTTCCCACTGATTGCTAGTGCAATATCGCCTGCATACGCCATGACTTTGCACCTGCTTTCCTTATTACCATTATCTGGTTTGCTTAATGCATTGGTGATTGCTAGTGGTTTCATGTTGTTGAGAGTTCCTTCAATATCGAGGAAGGCAATCTGGTAAATTCTTTGTTGGAAAGTAATTTTTCAACGGTTCCAACTATCGTGTGTAGAGCTTTGTCTACTGATCTTCCTTTACTGTAAGCGTGTTGCGATTTCTAAAGCATGTTTTTCACTCAGGGGTAGGTGTAAGTTTTCACAAATGTACAGGTCCACCAGTCTCTCTAGCGTCTTAAGAAGAAAGGAGGAGAGACTGATAGTTCTGTAGTATTTTTCAGTTGTGTGGGAGGTGTTTCCTGCTTTTGGTATAAATGTAACATTTGCTTCCCTCCTGGATAGTGGTATATAGCCCCAATCTAGACTGGATGAGAATAATACCAAAAGCCATGGTTCGAGAATGCCGTAAGCATGTTGCATCTCTGTCGAGTAGATTCCATCTTGACCTGCAGATTTGTATGGAAGGAAACTATGAGACGGTGGTTATATAATACTATCTCCATAAGTGTACCAGTTTTAGAGGTATTGACATTCTATCAAATTTTAAGAGTTCTTTCTTAAATGCTCTTTTCTTGGGCCTTCTCCATTGTTTTGGAAGCTCTTGTCTTAATTTTGTGGCTATCTAAGTATTTTTATAACTAGTTGAAAGCGCTATATGTATCCGTGCAGGGACGGGTTAAGAATATCCCTGCAGCGATACCTCTCGCTTGTCGTAAAAGGCGACTAAACCAAAGGTAAACGAAAATCACATCTGGGCAATTTAGAAAACACCAAGGTGAGCCTAGGGACACATATACCACCATTAAACTGCCCCACAAGTGTACATGCAAATCAGTGGGTTGACACGACTGGAGGTCACCGGTGTTGTAAAAGTAAGATCAAACAAAAAAATCAGGAGCATGACAGTGTCACAAAAAAAAAAAAAAAAAAAAAGGCAGGCCGAAAAACAATTTGTGCTAACAAATGCAAAAACACCAGCATTTGATTGGCCTCAACGATGAAGTAATCCCAAACCGGGAAGCCTGCCGCTACTTTCTGAGGTCAAATTGGCGGACCCCACAAGCGGACTAGTAGGAATGCAGTTAAGTGGGAAGGTTATGGTCCTACACTTCTGACCATAACAACACCGGAAAAAGGAAAAGAAGAAGAAGAAGAAGAAGTTGAAAGCGCTATAAGATGGTGGTAATACCATCAGTTTTAGAGATATTGACATTTAATGATATATTTTGCTTTCTTGATTAAATGCAATTTTTTAGGTTTTCTCCGTTGGATCGAAAGTCCTTTATCTTTTAACTGCTTGAGGATATTTATAGCTTGTCGGGTGCCCTATAAGTTGGTAGTAGTGTCAATATAGATTCAACAATCTTAGAGTTATTGACATTTTATAAAATCTTTAGAATTTTTTACATGCTATTTCCTTAGTTTTTCTATATTATTTCGATGTGACAACGATCGCAGCGAACGAGTCAGGGACACCTGCGATACCAGAAACTGTTGCCGATTAGGCACATGGCTGCGTGGGGACGCACTTAGCGAAAGTAAATTATTCTATATTAGAATCGGTCTTAAGTCAACCGTGAAGGAGTAAAGTAAGACAGTTTTTAGTGTTTTACTTTTTAAAGAAAACTGACTTATAATGGTTTAACTAACATAAGTACAAGTAGATTTACCATACTTGTAACGTTTTCATCAACTGTTGTAAAGGTTGATATGCGTGTCCAATTTCACTCTATTTCAGAGTTCTAGTTAATAGGGCTAGAATTTTACGGGTGGATGATTTTCTGAAAAAAACTGATTTGAAGTCACGTTGCAGGGGCGATGACATCGATAAATAACTTAATCTATGGGGCTTACTATCCCAACTGCATGTACCAAGCCGTTTGCTGCCTTTGCGCCTTCGCTGCCCCAGAGTCATTCCTCTATTTGGATCAATGTGGGCTGATACAGGAAGAATTGGCGGTTCCGCTTATTTTCCACGTGGCCCGTCATTCTGTGGAGCGGCGGCTCCTCTACGAACATGATGTCGCGTTCTGTGAACTCGAGCGCTTCAGGTTTAACAGACCGGTGTGGCACCAAGATCGGAAAGACTTCGTCCGACAACATCAACGCTTGGTGGCTGAAGCGGACTGCATCAATTGTGAATTTTAACAGGTCAGCCTGTTTAAGACACAGCCAGCCACACACCGATGACAGGCTGCATAGTCTAGAGTAGGTAAGAGTACACTAAGGCAAGCAAGAGTGACGGTGGGTTTGGTATAATTTAATTAAGATAGGGTTAAGCTAGTTATAGTCAGTTATAAGTTTTTTTTTTTTTAAATATGTTTTGATTATTTTTTTTTTAAGTATAATTTGTCTTAGCATTAATAGTTACTTTTTCTTAATTTTTATACATAAGTTAATATGTAGTGAGGCCGAAAGAGATAGTCTTAGTCATTAATTTTACTCTAAAGCAAATATAGGACCAGTAAAGTACCATATTTAAGTTAGTTATGTTATTTAAGCTAGTTGTAACCATTTATTTATGCATCTAAAGTGGTAAAGCACCCATTTCATGGTTTTGAACAGGTATAAATGCAAAATTTATTTAGAGCCATTTGTTAAAGAATTTATTTTCTTTGGCTAATGGCTGGTTTGTTTAAGTTAATTTAAGGCTCGTTGCAACTTTAGGCTGCCATTTTCTGTTTCAAGTTCAGGTATTTCCCTCTATTTCATACTCTGTTGAGCTTTCGCCGTATTCGTAGCATAGCAACTCAATATATTAATGTCAAACGTGTTACAACTTTGAAAATCATTAAAAAAAAAACAAAAGCAACTAAAATTTTACAAAGAAGTCAGTGTATATCGTCCTTATATATCGCGCATAAGTACATACATATATGAATTATGTTGCGTATTCCTGGAATGCCACTTTTACCTGGCACACAATTTCGAGATGTAAGACTTGCGTATAACTAGTGTGTAAAATATGCTGATGAAATTTAATTTTCAGTTGACGAAAACCAATTTTCCAAAATCCCAACTATTTCTTAATCACTATGGTGTTGCAATGCTTGCCGACCGCGAACCACCGCCAATAATGGGATCGCAGGGAGGAAGTGATTCTAATGTAAGCCCCCCAGAGCTACCGTCGTTATATCCACCCAAAGTTGGACCAAAACTTCCCGCTTGGCTGGCATATGATAAAAAAGTTCTTTGCTTTGAAGCTTACTTTAAAGAGACATTGGAGGAAGTGTATCACGCTCCATATTTGGTTCGAAAGGTGAAAATATACTATTACTTGGAAGATGGTACAATGCAAGTTACTGAACCCAGAGTAGAGAATTCTGGAATCCCACAGGGTTGCTTAGTGCACAGACAACGTATACCAAAGTCACCACCATGTCAAGAGGAGTTCATTTCTATTCTAGATTTAAACGTTAATACTACCATATCAATTTTCGATCGCGTTTACCATATAACTGGATGTGATCTTTTCACTAGGCACTTCTTAAACAAAGCTGGCATTCCTGTCCCGGATCCCGTGGAACCACCAACGTGAGTTAACTTTGTATGTACGAATATGCTTTTTGTGTTGATAATCGTAAGGGCTGAAATAATGCTACTCCATTGCTCTGTTTTCAATATTTCAAATGTATTGAACTATGAATTCCTACTATGGTATTAGCTATACATATTCCCCAAGGCAAGGTTTGCATATCAAAACGGGGGCTAAAATCAGTACCCAACGAAGTATTCTTACATTAGTGCTAGTGGCTAAATCAAAATCAAAACATTATATAGAAATGTATGGAGAATATGGTGAATGAAGTAGGTCGTCCCATGTCAGTGTTTCCAAGCAGGTTTCAATAACCTGAACATCATAGGTCTGTTCCCGTACTTTTTGGGCAGAAATTCACAGATTCTCATTTTTTAAAGAGTGGGGATGAAATTCTCTCAAAGAGAAGTGGAAACACCAAAAAGTACGGGAACGCGTTGAACCACAAAAGTTGCACACATTTTAAATGTCAAAAACATATGTTTGAATTCGATACATTCGAGGATTCGTTTGTAGGTGCAATATACTAATTTGCAAAAACATACATATTTTCAGATTACTATTTATTAGGTAATCAGCATATCCATGCACTAATCATTTAGTAACGCCTTATAGAGACAATGGACATCTTACAAATGCACAAAAGAATTTTAATATAAAACTGAGCTCTTGTCGTATGACAGAATGACAGAAATCAGCTGATTTCACAAAGCTGTGACAAATTACCCACATAAATTTCTTGGGCTAAAATTCGCAGCATGGGGAAATTTTTTACTCTCTCGAGAGCGCTCTCTTTTGTCCAAAAGTGTGAATTTTTCGAGTACGGGAACAGACTTTCGTAGTTTTTCGTTAATTTGGACTGTTTATGTCAGGTACGGGAACAGACCTCATGTGGCCAAGAATTGTCTTACTGTCATTTTCTCTTGTCCTTGCTCTTTACTGAACAGTTTTCACCCGGACGGAACATTCCACGAATGCTTGGCCTAACCATATATGTATGTTGATGTATGGCCGCTCGTAAGCATCTAATTTCCTTGCCTTTGGACCTTCCAAACGACGGAAAATGGCTTACTGAGTAATAGCCAATGAATCTAGAAGGTTTTGTTGCCTTTGACGCGCATCTTGGTTTATTAATGCCTACAATTCTGCGGCTTGAAACATTTTGACCGGTTCGGGACTCTCCTTGTCTTCCACGTTGGAATCCCCCATTGTGAGTTTCTGTAATTATTCTGGGTCCCTCAGCCGCATATTTTCTCAAATGTAAGGTGAAGAGCAAAACCTCCCAGAAATGATGCTTATTTAGATCAAGAATCGACATTTTTACGCACAAAAAAAAAATGACACGGATGAAAATTCACAAATATAATAATGAGGCGTTGTTGACAAAAGCCCAAGCTTAGCAAGTGATGTTTCTGACCTCATACATCGTACATGTACCGCTAGAGCGATCTACTGGGAAGCAGCGAATTCCTATTTGCGCACATGAAAATCCGCGTATAATAACATAAACTGAGTTTCGATTGCTTGAGTTTTTTGATTAAGTATTGGCTGATAGCTACCCTGGCGCGTTTTGAATTACTGTCATCGCTATTTGGTGAAAAAAACAATAAAATTAAATTAAGAAAAAGTACCTAATAACGACCAGAAACCAAAAGAAATTTCTTAGTTAATTACCGGAAAAAAGTACGACCTTCTCCAATTTGTAATATGAATCTCACAAGGTCTGCTTCATAAAATAAAATAGTAAGTAACAATAATCCAGTAAAATGAAAACCCAAACAATTGATTTAATTCATTCCGCAACAAACACTCAAATGTATTGACAAAATTAGCCCCATACGCAGCCATTAATTTCGAAGCAATGATGAGATAACGACAGGGTTCGCCAAAATAGGAAATAAAATCATTAACATCCAATTAGAAAAATTAACCTCATATAAAATTAGAAGACTAGAAAATAATAAATATAAACATATTAATAAAATAATAAATAAAAGTATTATTATTATTCTTATTACCGGCCATTAGGAATTAAGAACTTTAGAGCCTCGTTGCCCACCCTTCGCCAATCCTGCCTGTCTTGAGTGTGTCCCTTCGATGTGTCGCTGTCCCGTCCCATCTCTTTTAGATCCATCCTTATATTGTCCACTCATCTACGGCGCGGCCTTCTTGGCGGTTTTTTTCTACAGGTTTTCCAGTAATTACTGTTCGTCCAGTATCCATTCGTTATACGTGTCCTCGTAGGTAGGTAGGTAGGTAGGAGTGGCCGCCTGATATCGAGATGCCAGGCCCAATTAGCGCTTATGCGCCGTTTTGATGCCACCACTCAGTGACCTAGTGTGCTGTTATTGGAGTTTCATATCCATCCTGTGGAATTAAGGAATTTGATGATATTACAGAATCCTATTTCTCTGAATTCTGATAGATCGTCGAAGGAGATTTTGCCGAGTAGGCGCTGTCTGGTTCTAGCTAGAGCCGGACAAACACACAGGAAATGGGCGAGAGTTTCCTTTTCCAGTGGGTTCTTGCAACTACGGCAGTAGGTGTTGAATGGGATGCCTAACTTAGCAGCGTGGGTACCGACAGGCCAGTGGCCAGTACAGATGGCTACAATTCTGGCAATCTCTTGTCGGGGTCTGTTAGTTAGGTCGAGGGTTCTTTTCCTGTTATAGGAGGGCCATGTTTTCCTTGATATGACGCAGTTGCTAAGACTGCACCATCTGGAGTTCGCCCTCGAGAGAAAGTGTTGTAGAAGGTTTGCCTTGACCAGTCTGATGGGAGGGAGTACTGCCTCCGCCAAAGAACAGTTGAGGGAAGAGCCGTGCCTTGCTAAAGCGTCAGCCTTTTCGTTTCCCTCTATTTTGCTGTGGCCAGGAACCCAAATGAGAGTAATGTTGAAATAGTCTCCTGCACAGCTGATTTCATCCTTACACTGTGCAACTAATTTGGATTTTATGGAGTGAGAGTCGAGAGCTTTGATAGCTGATTGGCTATCAATATATATATATTTACATCTCTCTTGGTAATAGGATAGCGCGTGAGTAACTTGCAAGTTTCCCTAATCGCCAGTATTTCCGCTTGGAACACGCTGGCCGAGTTTGGAAGTCGCAACGATTTGGAGATATTCAGTTCCGCTGAGAAGATACCCGAGCCAACCCCACACTCCATTTTCGAACCGGTGAAAAAAGCTACCTGATGGTTCTCAGAGTGCAGTCCCTGTTTCCATGCCATCCTGGATGGGAAGTGGACATGGGCGGCTTTATTTGGGTTGTGTATGGTTGTCGTGAAATCGGTTGCAGTCATGGTCAGGTCACTAGGTAATAGGTCCAGCACCTTGCTATGACCGTAGGGTTTAGATGACCAGAACCCAGATTCTCTGAGTCTAATGGTGCTACAGGCTGCATTATATCTGATGAAGAGGTCCAGAGGGAGGAGGTTTAGGAGTACGTTAAGTGCCTCGGTCGGAGTAGACCGAAGGGCACCGATTACCCCGATACTGGCCGATCTCTGTACGCGGCTTAGTTTTTTGATGTTGTATGCCTTACTTAGGGCAGGCCACCATACGAGCGCTCCGTAGGTGAGGATGGGGCGGATGACAGCCGTGTACATCCACAGCACCATTTTGGGTCGGAGTCCCCAGCTTTTGCCGAAGGTTCTGCTACAGGCATAGAAAGCGACACATGCTTTCCGTACCCGATGTTCAATGTTTATCTTCCAACTGAGCTTGGGGTCTAGGATAATTCCTAGGTATCTAGCCTCGGAAGACAAGGAGAGTGGCTGGTTGTTGAGTCGAGGGAGATTAAAGGACGGTATCTTATATTTGGTGGTAAACAGCATCAGTTCTGTTTTACTCGGATTGACGCTTAGGCCGCATCCTGAGGCCCAGGCGCTTAGCTTATTCAGAGCTCTCTCTGAGATTTCGCTAATTACCGAGGGAAACATTCCCGATACTAGGATGACCACGTCGTCAGCATAAGCAACCGCCTTTATTCCGATTCTCTCGAATTCTTTCAGAATTTTATCGATAACCAAGAGCCATAGTAGAGGCGATATTACCCCACCTTGGGATGTGCCTCTATCTACGGTCTTAACTATAGTGGTGTTGCCCATCTGGGCCTGAATGATCCTAGTTCTGAGCATGGATATGATCCATCTGCTAACAAGTCCCTCTACCCCTGCCGTGGTGAGGGCTTCTTGGATCGATTCACTGTGAATGTTGTTGAAAGCACCTTCTATATCTATGAAGGTAGCTAAGGTAAATTGTTTATGGTGGATGGATTTTTCGATTGTCTGCACGACTTCATGCAGGGCGGTCTCAGTGGACTTGCCTTTAATGTAGGCGTGTTGGGACTTCGAAAACTTTGTGTTTCCTAGGGAGTCGCGGATGTGCCTGTCCAAGATGCGTTCGAGGGTCTTCAGGACGAAGGATGTGAGGCTGATAGGTCTGAAATCCTTTGCGGATTCATGACCGCGCTTGCCAGCCTTCGGGATGAAGATACATCGAACTCTTCTCCAGGCTAGGGGTATGTAGTTGAGTTTCAGCGAACTTCGATAAATCACCGTTAGCCAGGGTATAACCTTGCCCAAATTCTTTTGTAGCATTATAGGAAATATCCCGTCAAGTCCCGGTGATTTGTATGGAGGGAAGCTGCTGATGGCCCAAGATATATTATCGGGGTTGATGATCAAATTAGCATCGTCCCGTGGTGTGTGCTGCGTATGATGAGGGACCTGCGTAGTAGTCCCGTAGTCTTTACATCAGGGGAAGTGGGTGTTCAAGAGAAGTTCCAGGGACTCTTCTGTGGAATCTGCCCAAACACCGTCGTTACGTCTAATGTAGGATGGATTCTGGTGTTGTTTGGATAGGATTTTGCTCAGCCTGGCAGCATCCTTTAGTGTTTCGATTGACTGGCAGTACTCTGACCACGCCTGAGCTTTGGCTTTACTAATGGCCTTTTTGTAGAGTTTAAGGCAGTCTTTGTAGAAGAGGTCTCTTGTCATTTTCCTTAAAATGGAGAGATCCTCATTCCACCACGGTGGGAAGGTTTTTTTGCTGTGCTTAACTGGGCACGAAACTTTGAAGGCCGTGACCATGGCCTTTTCAAAGGTCCTAACTTTCGTGTCCAGTTGTTCTACAGATTCCATGTCTGGATGGGGTAGGTTATTAAGTTTGGAGTTAATGATCCTACTGAATTTTTTCCAGTCAGTACGTTTAGGATTTCTGAAGGGGACGGAGGGGTCGGCACTGAAATTCACATTGAAGAGTATCCATTTGTGGTCTGCAAACGATTTTAGATTGGATACTCTCCAGCTGTCGACCCTATAATTGGTGGAATTGGAGATTAGGGTTATATCAAGTACTTCCTCCCAACCAGGATGTGCTTCCGAACTCGGAAATACAAAGGTTGGGGAGCTACCTACATTACATATATTGAGCTTGGAGGTAATTAAGAAATCAAACAGAGACTCACCCCTTTCGTTGATTTCCGAACTGCCCCATAGAGAGTGTCTGGCGTTGGCGTCGCATCCGAGAAGAAGGGTATCCTTACCCTTTTGAAGTTGCCTAACCAGTAGTTGCACTTCAACCGGTGGAGATGGCATATCGTGCGACATGTAGCTTGATGCTATAATGAGGTTCGGCTGGCCAGAACCTTCCAGATTAACAACTGTTAAATCTTCGGAGCTAAGGTGGGGACATAAAAAGGCTTTAATATGTTTCTTAGCTAGTATACAGGTTCTGGGCTTACCGGTTTGTTTTTTGTAAAAAATGTTGTAGTTGGTGTCGTTGAGCCCTCGGATAATAGAACCGTTTACCCAGGGCTCCTGCAATATGCCAATGTCAATGTTTTCCTCCCGCAGGAAAACTAGCAGATTCTCCGACGCACATTTCGAGTGCTGGAGATTAAACTGTATGACATTAAGCATATTGTAGTTACTGTTGTTGCTTTTGTTGTTGCTCTTGGTGTAGTTGAGGTTGGTCTTCCGTTTCGATCGATAGGCCCTCCAGCAATTTGTCAGTTGCATCGATCTCAACTAGATCGTCACCAGGGCCTGTCGGGCGAAAGATTTTGAGTTTGGCTTGCCTGACGCCAAACTTCATTTTATAGTTTGCCTCCTTCAGTACTTCCAAGCACTTTTCATTGATGGAGAGCAAGTAAGTTTGGGAGTTGTTCTGTGGTTCTTCGACCTTTATGATGGCCCAGTCCTCCGTGGGGATGTTGGGGTTTTGCAACTTGAGACATTGGAGAACCTTTCCGCTGTCTATAGTCGTCCGGGGTAGCCAAATACGTGCCCTTGGTATCCTGGGGATATCCTTAGCGGGGATGATCTTGATCTTAAGTTCATCCCAGGCATCGTTAACCTTAGCGATGCACTCGCTAAGGAAGTCTTTGGAGAATTGGTCAGCGCATTTGATAACCCGGAAACCCCTAACAATCTCTTCGGAGTCAAACCCAGGCATCTGGCTATTGGGGTTATTAATGATATGATCCACCGTCATTACGGTAAGCTTAGCCTCGATGCTCGGCCATCTGTCAAGCACCGCTTTACCGTTGGAGGAGTTTTCGTCACCCAGTGCGACCTGGAGGTGATCTCTCGCAGGTTCCGCGTAGGAGGAAAACTTGCTGGGGGGTTTACGCGAGGAGGGCGCGGCGGCTGCTGCTGCCGTGACCTTGCTTATTTTAGGAGCGATTGAGGTTTCGTCTTGAGACCTGTTCCTTTTCGCTCCCTCGCGATTTGATGTGGTTTTGAGTCGGGTATACTCATCCACCACTTCCTGGTATTTGCGCCGATCCTCTAGGTCTTTCTCATGAGGAGTACCAGCTGCTTCGTTCTTTGCAATCTTGCCAAGGATGAATACAGCCTTGAGGTACTTCTCTCTCATAATCTGGCCGGAGGATTTTTGCTTTATAACCGGCTTTTGGTCGCTGCTGCTGACTTTAGCTGTTGGTTTGTTTTGAGGTTGAGGTTGAGGTAGAATTGGTTGGATAGGGGTACTTTGCTTAGTACCCTGTTCCTTGGATGGACTGGCTACTTTTTCTTGGCTCGAAGCCAGTAGCTCGTCCTCGGATGAGGTGCCAAGGCTAGGCGACCTCCTTGTTTTGTTTTTGTTTTTGTTTTTTTTATCCATGTGTTTAAAAAATTTTGGTCCCACGAGTAGGTCCGGAAAGAGAGGTCCGTCCCAGCAGAGCCGACATACTGGGATAAGGCACTTATACAACCGACCTTGCCTGGGCATCGGAGGGGACCGTTAACGGCCAGTACTCTTTAACCACTAACTGACCATGCAGCCATCGGCACGGGTACCTCAATACCTTGGCTTAGAAGTGGGTTCTGGAATTTAGTCGCCTCTTACGACTGGCATTCCATGCCGCGGGAATATTCTATCCCCTTTCCCGCAGGGGGAACAGGTCCTCGTAAAGTTCCTGCTTCTTCGGCCTGTTTTCACCTTAGATTCGCCTTAAGATCTTATTTCAAAGACCCAAAATCTATTTTAGTCCTTCTTAGTCAGAAACCAGGTTTCACATTTAATAATGGTAGAAAATTCTTTCTACATTCCTTTTAAGTAATTCCTCACTATCTCCCAGCAGTTCCAAAGAAAGCTGCTGTATGATGAGTCCTCCTGAAGCTACACTAGTAGTCCTCTATTATTTTCTTTGCGAATGATGTCAGTCATTAATAACTTAGTGAAAGAGATATTCCTTGTTGCATTGTGTTCGGTTACCCTTTTTAAATATAGGAATGATAATTGAGTTTTTTCATTCCTTGAGGATGGCTTTATGATTCCATATAGTTGATGAGCTCATATACCAAGGCTTTTCTGTTATTTTTTCTTATGCATAAATAAATATCAAAAGTTGCTTTCATTTTAAAAATAGCATACACACAAGTTAGCACACGGATATTGCTTACATTAATTATCGCAAATTATACAGTGCGATTATGCCTTAAATGCGATAAATTAAAGTGCGATGGGCCTTAAAATTACCCATTGCCATACGGGTCAGATGCAATTACGTTTTCTTTACATTTCTTCATAAAATATCCTACAGGACAACTTCATGCATAATGCCCGTTCACCAACTCATGTTCCCACTTCTCTTGTTTTCCAAATCCACACAATAATATACAATATTTAGTATTATAGATTAAGTCAGCTAAATAACGGTATAAACGACCCCGTGATGCGCCCCTTATACCGGCCAGTGAGTTAAAGGGCGACGTTAAAGAATACTCCGGTTAATTCCTTACCGAACATAATGGAGCAGCTACAATATTTGATGTACATACGAGTACTGGTAGGAACTTATCAAATTGTTTACGAAGAGATCTGATAAGCGAAGCTATAGAGATTTATGACTTTAAAGTAATATTGTCATGCAGTGGTACTCCTTGCTTACTATCAAGCTGATACTTGTTCTCCAGCTACTTTAAAAATTCAGTACGTAAAAAATCGTTCACGTCATCGTCCATTGTGATTCGTTCGTTTCGTATGACAGCGGTATTTTGACTATCATTATAAATATTATATTTTCCGTTTCAATCATAGCTTCTCTACAAGTCGTCTTTGTTCCTACCTACAGTTCTAGTTTATAACCTAGTGAAATAGTATCTCTTCATCTTCTAGATTTCGTGTAATTTTTTTTACTACTCAGAACACATGCCTAGCTTTCGTCTCTCGATGCGGAGCCAAAATTTCATTATTCTTGTTTACTGGCCTGAGATTTACTTGGTGTTTCTTTCCGTAAACCATAGGCTACATTCCGGCTGCATTCCGATGATCAGGATAATTTTATGCGCTTTCATGAAGTTCATATCAATGGTGCAGTCGTCACCTATGTTTTACTCGTATATGTCGACCAAAAGAGTATGCGCTATAAATTCACCCCTGCCAATTGTAACTTCAGACGAACTTCCTTGTATACTTTTGTTGACTCCCCAGCGGCAGTCCTCAGGCAGTAGTAACAGGTGATGTGTGACCCCTCTTTACGATGAGAGTCGTGGAACCAATATCTTGATGGTATGTGCACTTGGTGTTGTTTATAAGAGTTTGCAATGTTTAACCTTCTGATACATCCCTTGGTTAAGGGTCGATTGCAGAAGAAAACCTCTTTTCCGTTTAAGTTTGCTTTTAAGCATTTCCTAATTGAGAAGTATGTCCAGTTATCCGTGCTTAGTGGCATAATGCGTTAAGTATTTACACCCTGATATATTTATTGGCGTTCGGCGTCCAATTTCTGGCAGGAGCATTCTTCCCCCTTTCCCAATTTCAGATATTTCGGTAGTGACTTTGATGAACTTCGATCACTATCCCGTTAATGATTTCTTTACCGATATTGGATTATAATGGATGTATTAAACGTTCTGAACCCTTCGACGTACATGTTACTTGCAGTTATTGTTGGCTCGAACCTTAACGGCTTTCACAAGCGAGCTATATCCGAAAAGATTTAAAACAGTTCTTCAGCTGAATTTAGAAGTGTAAACATAAGAGCAATCGATTTGCCTTAATTGTCTCAACAGTTGGTCTATCCGGATTTTGAATTATCCCACATCTAGTTCACCTTCTTACTGGTAACATTTTTATATCGTTTGACCATTTCATAAAATCCCTTTTCAACATCTTTGATTAAGTGATCGAGTTTATCCTTTAGTCGCTCAAATTCACTTTCCAGGAAAAACTTTTGCTCTTCCAACTATTCGCCGAAGACTTCGAACTTCGCAGCAAGGTCCTCTGTAATTCGAACTTTGTGTCCGGAGAGTTATTTTGCTTCTCTAACTTATTGACCAAAACTTGTAAAACTCTTCAGACTCCTTATTGAAATTCTCTGCGAGCAGTTTTATTATTGCAGACGTGTCAATTATTATGCTTATATTCAACTTCTTCTTCTCTTCAACCTCAAATAACATACTTTCCGAGCCCACCAACAATTTTGCAGCCTTTTTCTTTATACACTATTATTCTTCATCACTCACACTGGATGAAAAAGGAAGAGAATTCCGTCTACCAAACCAAGACGACGTTATGACAGCGATTCCGAAACTGAAGTCACACGGATTGCCTAATGGACCGTATAAAGCTACTGGGCTACTGAAGGTGAGTTGGTTGGGAACATGCACCAACTACCTGTTACATATTTTAGGACGAAAGCATGCCCGATGACAAGAATTTCAGCATCACTTGCCCGATCAATAAGATAATACCTATAATTGCGCTAATGACAAGGTCAGAAATCTCCTAATCATAGCTTATATGATCTTCTTAGTTTTTGATTCATTTTTATTGTTCCAATTATATTCTTATTTACTAGACAAAAATGTTTAAATCTATCTTAAAAATATGTCAATATTTAATGTGTTTTACTGGGCCTATATGGAAACTTTCAGTCTTAAGCCTCTCGGCTTAAAACTATTTATTCAATTTTCGTACAATTACTTTAAAATATGTTTTTTTAGTAAAACTTTATTAAAAAAAATTTAGATTAATATTTTTTCTTATTCTAAGATTTAACCTATTCTAAACTCCTTAGTTCTTGTACAAAATATAATCAGGTTCTGATTGCGTCTTTCATCCACGCTCACTCTGCATGCACATGGGCGAGATCTCAGTTCGCCTTTGCGCAGAAACCAGAA
Organism: Merodon equestris; assembly: GCA_958301585.1. Classification (NCBI taxonomy): domain Eukaryota; kingdom Metazoa; phylum Arthropoda; class Insecta; order Diptera; family Syrphidae; genus Merodon; species Merodon equestris. The sequence continues at coordinate 74,548,513 of OY284416.1, read as the reverse complement.
TGAGACGTGCGTCTGTCGTACGTCTTTCCCCGTGACACCCTGAAATTTTGAATGAAGTCCAGGTTCGTATCGACAAAATCCGTTACAAACAAACTCTATTAATGAATACGTGTGAGCTCATTTCATTTTACCGCAGTGTACTGCCGCCACACACACTCTTGGTATTATAATAATGTGCCTGATTGCTTACATAATTTTCACAGAACCCCGGGTTCCCATGTGCTCGCCGCAGCTTGTAGGCAAACGTCGGCGACCATTTTAAGTGGTACGTCTGTCTCATTGGTGGTTTCTGACTTTGCGGTACTAAAACGAATGAGCACTGTCAACGTACCCGCCGCGGACTAGCTGCTTGTCCCTGGTGGTGGTAAATCATCGGGATATCATCTCTTTTTTGCACTAACCTTTCGGATTCAATATGCTTTTGGGGGAATAAAGCCCGATCGGATCAGTAGATCAGTTTATTGTCACTAGGCATAGCCCTTATGCTCTCAGATCAATTTAACAAGAAAATCAATTTTGTTTAGACTTAATGAACAGGGACTCTGACTTTCTAAGACATACGCTAAAGCACTAGCTCTCGACCATGTTTGAGAATCGCGTTTAAGAACACGTATTAGAATGCCCAATAATCGCGAATTTTCTCCAGTTCTTCCAGTTCCTGATGCCCTATATAATGGAGTTCTAAACAGTATCGATTTCGACTTTAAGAAGTTTTTTTTTCAAGTGAAGTATTCCTGTAAGCCACTTTTAATATCAGAGATTCTGCTCGAACAAACGTTGTCATATTTAACATATAGTTTGGCTAGCCTAACCTGATAAACTTATAGAACAGACCTTCTAACCATACGGTGTCTATTACCTTTCAACAATAAGTCTCGGCATGAAAAGGAATTATTACTTATCATTTATTGTATTTATTGATACTTATAGACACATTACGCTTACTCCGGTGTAATGCTAATGACTAAAATTATTGCACAAACATTTTTGTATACAAAATCAATCTTAAACTCCATTAACGATCATCCATAATTATCTATGTAAAAAACTACATATTATGGTTCCAAGATTTTTCCCTGCCCCATTAAATGTGAGTATTGAGGGACAGGCTAAGGCTTGGACTAGTTGCTAAGCTAAAGCTAAAGCTTGGCTAGTTTGAAAATAATTAATCGATTATGGATTTAAACTCTACAGATATTTTATCTCTGCACATGTTATGTTTTGCTTTAAGAGTTGTATGCTCTAATACCATGCACATAGTATTGACAACATACTTCTTTTCAGGGACCCCACACTGGAAAGTCGGAGGCGAGCAGGAATCAAACTATCTATGCCATCCACAAAAAAACATGCTTTCGCCCAATTCCTAAAATTTGATAAAAAAATCTTAAAATTTACGGGATATTGGGATGACCGTTCGGAATTCGGAGATGTTCGAAATTTGGAGCTATGTTACTACCTTTCAGACGACACAATTGATATTAAAGAAATATTTCCACCTAATTCGGGAAGAGAGGGACCGACTACGTTCCTTAAACGTGGGAAATTGCCTAAGGTGGGGCTGCTCTTATTTATAAACATATACATATTCTTATATGTTCTCATAGAACTGGCAAGGCTTGCCCCTACCAGGTGAACAGACGCATGTTACAATATTAAACGTGCTTGGGGGGGGCCTCAGAACTGGGCGTTACATCGAAGATGTTCTGGAAACAGGCAGAAAAGAAATTCAATATTATTCGGACAAGGATTTACAGATAGGAACCGTCATAAACATCTACGGACGAAATGTGATCTTAACTGACTGCGATAAATTTACAAAAGATTATTACAAAAAAAAAGTATGTTCAATATTAACATTGTTGTCGTAATTGTTGTATGGAATTATAATTTTTAGTATGGAATCGAAGACTTTAGCGCTTTACCCCATCCGATTCGTTGTGAAAATACTGTTTATCAAAAAAGTAAAGAAAGGCAGCTTCCTCCATATAACGGTTGGGGGTCTTACGAGGATTCTGAAGGAAATTGTTTGTCTGTTGAGCCAAAACCACCACAGGGCGATTTTAACAAATTTATAAGCTTGGATAAATATGTTCTAAGATTTGGTGGAAAAATGATTTCTACAATTAGAGAAAATTGTGAAAGAGTCTTTATCATATCCTACTATTTATCTGATGATACTATTCAAATATTTGAAGTAGCTGAGAGGAATTCAGGTTTTATGGGTGGAGAATTCCTCAAACGACAGCGGATCCCTCTCCCGAATCAAGAAAAATTTTCGTCAAAAAGGCCAGATTACTACAAGCCTTATCATTTTTATATCGGTGCAACAGTTAATTTGAAAGACCATATATTTACTTTGGTATCTGCAGATGAGTATACGCTTATTTATATGGAATCACATCCTTTTGAAGTAAGTATTTGTGTCTTTATTTTTACTTATTCCCTTTTTTTTCACTAAAATTTTAATTTATAATGTACTCAAACATATATTACTGTCATTTTTTATCACTTTTTAATTTTGTCTACAAATCGATAAAGAAATAATTTCGTATCTCATGAATTAAGGTATAATTATAACTAAATCTTGATGCTCTTGTAATGTTACCTTTTCTTCATTACTTCCAGGTATGTCGCATTACGTAGGTTTAATTAATTTTCGATTAATTTTCCATAAGCAACTCTCTGTTTTATTTTCATACATACGGCAAATGATTCATTGAAAAATCCCGTCTGGCTTCTGATGCTCTCAAAAATTATTACTTTTATTTCAATTCGGTTTGAATTACTCATTATTATTATTATTACCGGTCTTTTGGAACAAGGAAGTTCAGAGCCTCGTTGACCGCCTTTCGACAAGCCTTCCGTGGTTCGCTGTTCCGTTTCTTCTAGATCCATTCTTATATTGTACTCCCATCCTACGGATTTTCCATTCAATATTCTTTTGACTGTTCGTCTACTGTCGTTTGTTCTACGAATCGTGCTCATCTTAACCTTCACGAATTTATTACTCTGACTTCATCGAGTCCTTAGGGGCAGGTTTCTCCATTTGCCTGCTTCTTCTTCTTCTTGTTTTCCACCATCATCATTATGGCCAAATTTTGACAAAAAGAGTTGTCTTGAGTAATTTCTTCATTGCGAATAAGCATGCATTGCTCATCACCAGCCTTTTATTTATTTCAATTTTCATGTTGTTTTTGGTAGTCAATATTTTGAGCAGATACTTAAGGTAGTCTCATGTGAACACATGAATTTTACCTCTTTTTAGGGATTTTTTTTATAAGACAATACAATTCAATCATTTTAATTTTTTTATATGTTTTTATTTGTATCTTAAACTGTATAAAATATTTTTTCTTCTTATTTTAAATTTTTTATATATTTTTTTAAAATTAAATAAGACACGAAAAAAAGCAGGTCATTGCATGGTAATAGCGGCTGTTCATGTTGTCTGAAATTAAAAAAAAATTAATGGATTATTGTTCAGTAGGTCTGTTGCTATCGGCTCTACTAGAATTAATCAATTTCATTGAAAAAAAAAATGGCGGACTGTTGTTTTTTTTGTTAAAAATCATTTAAAAAAATAAGAAAATATTTTCGAAAGTAAGCAATTTTGGTACGGCCAATAACCATTAATGAGTAGAAGAACATGTATAAATTTCAAAGCAATCGGTTGAATAGTTTTTTTTTTTTAGGACCATGACAGTTTTAGAAAATTATGTTTCGAGAAAAATGCGTTTAAAGTTTCAAGAGCAGAATTTTCGTGGAAAATTTATACTTACACTAATCTGCTATGCCTGGACCATACAATAACCCTTCGGTGGCTTCATACGCATCATTTTCTGCTAGTTTTTGTGACCTGAGGGAGCACTTGCCTTTTTGGAAGCCTCGGACGTGGATCACTCTGCACGGATTATTCGTCGTTCATCGTACTCCTCAGCATACGAGTAGGCGTTTCGGCCAATTAACGTACCAAAAATCTCCATTATTTTAAGGATAGGTGAAAATCCTTCATTAAACATAAACGCAGTTGTCCATGAAGACTCGTTGTTGTTCTGAATGTTCTTTCCCAAGCACCTTTGTATGAGATCATGAGATGATAATTCTTCGTAAATTGGCTTCAAAAAACTTGCTGTTTCTTCATCAAATGTTGGAGGATGTGTGTAAATTTCCTCTGTATTCTCTGCCGTATGTTGTAAATACTTGCAGCATGCAATTGAACAGTACGAATGCTGGGGTTTTTCATCGGTTGAAATGTAATGATATTATGTAGCCCACACTGCTTTCTCCATTTCTTCTTGAGAATCTGGATTTCACAAACTCGGATCGGTTTCATCAGTATATTGATTCCCTCGAAAACTCCTTTTTCTTTCTTTTTGCCCTGGATATCTTGTGGAGCTTCTGGAGCCTTTTCGACCCATTTTAATTTTTTTTTTCCTGTTTGATGTTGACACACAGAGCATCGTAAGTGTACTGCTAAATTTGTTCTAGTATTTTATATAAATATGTATATTCACGACAAAAATTTATATACACTATTCTACATATGTATACACAGATAATTAATGTATTAAGGTTGACCGTCGGAAACTCCGTACGCAGGTACGTGGGTTGCCTTTTAAGTTTTTACAATCGAACAATAGGTGGCATTAATGAGTTGTGGCACCACTGTATTTGTGAACATTGACGTTTGTTATTGCGGAGCCAGTGGCAATTTAGAAATTGACTGAGTAAGTTGTTGATAGTAAACGTTTAAAAGAAGTTTGTGCAAAACTGGAAATCACCCGTGAAGGCTTACGTTGGATGATTTTTTATGATTTTAAAAAAGGCCTTACTTAACAACAATGCATAGAATCGCTTCGTGCAACTTTTGGTAATGAAGTACCATCAGAGAAGACTGTTTACAATTGGTTTGCAGAATTTCGTCATGGTCGTGCGTCCGTCAGTGATGAATGTCGAGAAGGTCGGCCAAAATCGGTTGTCATTCCGAGGAACATCGATGCTGTGCGCAACACGATTAAAGAAGATCGGCATGTGACTTACAGAGAGATAAAGGCATCTCTTAGTATATCGCAGACTGCAATACAATCGATTTTGCATGAACATTTAGGTGTGAGAAAGATATGTTCCAGATGGATTCCGCATAATTTGACCGAATCGCAAAAAAAGGGTCGTGTTGTTGGTGTCAGGAAATGTTGAAAAAATTCGATCGAGGACGTTCAAAATCCGTATACAACATTGTTACAGGAGACGAAACTTGGATATATTCCTGAAAGTCAACCAAAGATGCGCGGGCAGCGATTTTCATCACCTTAAGAAGCTGTTGAAGACTTTCAAAACCATGTTTCTACGATATCAGCTTCAGAGTGGAAAAAATGTTTCCGGAATTGGTTTGAGCGTATGCAAAAATGTATAGACCTTAAGGGCGAATATTTCGAAAAGCAACAAAACACTTTGTTTCGAACTTGTTCGTTTCTGTTTCACTTTTTGTAAAAACTTAAAAGCCAACCCTCGTATAAAAGACCGGTGACAACAATAGAAAGGTAGCAGCTGCAGACCTGGCGCGCGGAAGACAAGTCGCTTACGACGCGTCGGCGACTATGAGGTGTAACTTATTTAATACTAGGAATTTCGGTCTGAATTTTTCACAGCATTTTTTCAATAGATTTTACTATCGAAATATGAAAAAAAAATCGATTATTCGAAGTGGTCACATGAGACTACCCCCTTAAACTCGCCTACTTTCCCAAAGCATTTATCGAGTACAATCACATGGGAGGTTAGAATCGATCCAAGTCGGTCAGTCTTACTTACTTCTAAGTATATTTCCTTTCCTGCCATTATTTGACTTTCTGCATTTCTCTCAATTGTTTCCTCACTATCTCCCAGCCGGTCCAGATCGTATTCCCTTTTCATTTTCCTGAAGGGATCTCATTACGAATTTCAGCAACAAATTAGAAAGGATTGGTGACAATGCATCTCCTTGTTTAAACCCTTCACGCATATTCGTAAGATGTTTCTACTTAAATTTGTCCTTTTTTTCACTTAATTGTTGTATTATATTCATTCCCTCTTTTTAAATACCTTGTTATTCTTAAGCCAACGGATTGCTTCTTTTACTTCCTCAGTGGTTGTTGGTTCTACCTGAATTTCTGCCGTGTGGATAACATCGTTTTCCACTGTTGTTTGCTCTCCATATACATTACATATACATTTCTACCACCGCTAGCCCCTCGTTACCAACACAAGCACCCCTTCCTTATTCTTTTTCTAATTTCGACCTCAATCTGGAGCCAAGTATTCTAATTTCCGCAGCCTCCACGTCCTCAACCTCTCAACCCCCGCCTTTTCTAATACATTCACACCATACTCGCCCTCTTACACTATAGCCAACTCCACTTCTCTTCCAACAGTTTCAACTCGTTCTTTAACAACGTCTCCTCCGAACTCCACCCAATCTTACATTGATCCCCTTCTACCCCCCTCATTTAAAATTACCCAGCAAGTTGGTAACTCCACTGAATGCCGCTATGCTCTCTCTCGTCTAAGGCATAAAATGACGTATGAAAACATTCCTCTCTTTTTGGCCTATCTCCATGATATACCTCTTTATTAAGTATCACAAGCTCTTCAATATCCCCTTTCAAAGGAAATCTGATGGCTACCCAACTTCATTCTCCTTTCATCTCGAAACCTCGAATGATCCCAAAACTTTTTTGCCGAATTTTTCAAACAATCTTTCGCCGATGACTCCTTTGTACCGGACACTACTTACTTTGACTACTTACCAAATTTCTCCCTTGGACCATTTCTCCCATGTGCTATAGACCCCCATATCATTGAAAATAAATTGAATCAACTGCATGATGAATTCACTCCTGGCCCCGATGGTCTCCCTGCCATATTACTAAAAAAATGTTTCTCAATCATTTCTGTCCCGCTCTCAAAAATATTCAACTTATCCCTGCCCCTTGGAGAATTTTACCAGATATGGAGAACCGCTTTTATAACGTCTGTACATAAAAAAGGCCCATCGCCAAACTGACATACATACCGAAACCTTTCGAAAGTAACTTGTATGACACTCTAAGTTTCTACCGCAAATCTCTCATCTCCTCTAAATAACATGGCTTCCTTAAATGCAGGTCTACAACCACAAACCTTGTCGAATTTGTGTCCTTCACATTCTCAGCATCTCAGCATTTGTCATCAAACATTCCCACCTCTGACTGTACGCAAGACCGTTTTAAAATTATCAACTTGAGTACTTTGGAGGAAAGAAGGATAGTATCTGACATCATCTTCATTCATAGATTTCTTACAGGTACCATTGACTGCGCCACCCTTTCTAACTCCATATCTCTTAACACTAAACTTCGTAATACACGCAATCCTCGTCTCTTTTGTCTATCCGCCCTCCCGCATCTCATACGGCTCCAATGAACCCATTTTCCGTATGCTGGCAAGTGTTAATTCGAATATTAACTTCAATTTAACCTCAGCATTTCATGCCTAAAACTCTGTTTTCTCAATAGCCTTCCCTTCTTCCAGTCTTTTTTTTCGTTCCTAATTGTCGCCATATCCCTGTCACCTACACCCTCTGCAAAAATCTCCCTCTTACTATTTATTATCAAAATGGAAGAGGTCTCCGCTCGAAACCCCAAGCTATCCTGCAACAATCACATGCGTTGCCCTTTGATGTCTTCGCGTTGACTGAAACGAACCTGATCCCCAGCATAAATAACCTCGAACTGTTCCCATCAAATTTTAATGTTTATCGCGATGACGAACTCAGCCGACCCACTGACGGTTGCCCTTGTCGAGGCGTTCTACTAGCCGTCCTTAATACAATTGACTCTTCCCTTATTGCAGTATCATCCTCCCCACTTCTCGAATTTGTTTCAATTAAGATCTGCTCTACCCCAGAAGACACTATACATCATTTGTTTCTACATATTGCCCTCACAACCTATTGAATCCTATCAACTCGCCATCAACACAATCGACCAAATAACCAATTTAAGAAACCCTCAATCCTTGTTTTCGGTGACTTCAACCTTACTCATCTTAAATGGACCCAATCAGACGATCAATCGTTTTACACTGCCACCAATCCCACTACTGCCAAAGAATGTGTTTTCGTCGACCGCCTAACAGATTCAAACCTTAGCCAAGTTAGTGGCGTCCTAAACTACATGGGTAGACAACTCGACCTCATATTCACAACCGATCCTCTCAACTCTTCTGTTTCATTTTGTCCCCTTTCCCTTTCAACCATCGATAACTCCTCCTCCTCCTCCTCCCCTCCTCCTTTCATTCTTTCACGATTCTCCATCACAGAATAAACCCTCTACAGTTCTGGCCTCTTACGATTTCCACAAAGCAAAATTTCACCTAATCAATGAATACCTCAAAAATGCCCCTCTCAATTTTGATAACCTAACCGTAAATTATGCAATTTCCCTACTCTACAGGGAAATATTTTACTCTATCTCTCTTTACGTTCTCGTTTCACAACGCAAAACTTCGTCCACCTCCCCACCCTGGTACAATCGCAGGCTCCGTTCTCTAAGAAACAAAAGAAATAAGCAATGGACAATCTTCCTTCGTACTCAATCATCTAATGACTTTTCTGACTACCTGGGCACCTATCTTCACTTTACCGCCCTTCACAACTTGCTCTGTCAACGCTACTTAACTGAAACGCAAGCCAATCTTATAAATGATCCAAAGTCCTTCTTTAAGTTTGTTAACTACAAAAGAAAATCTGATGGCTATCCTACCTCCCTCTCCTTCCACGATCAAACCTCGAATGACCCCAATATTATCGCCAACTTTTTCACAACCTTTTTTAAACAGTCTTTCGCCGACGACTCGTTTGCTCCAGACTTCTCATACTTTGATTATCTACCGAATTTTCCCCTTGGACCATTTCTTCCACATATAGTCGATTCTCATGTCATCGAAAACAAATTAAATCTACTTAATGACGAATTCACTCCTGGACCCGACGGTCTCCCTCCCACATTTCTAAAAAAATGCTCTTCAACCATCTCTCGCCCTCTCTCGAAAATCTTCACTCTATCCCTATCCCAAGGTGAATTCTCCCGCTTATGGAAAACCTCATTTATCACCCCTATACACAAAAAAGGTCCGAAGAACGTTGTTAACAACTATCGTCCCATTGCCAGACTGTCACATATACCCAAACTCTTCGAAAGTATTTTGTACGAAACCCGAATTTTTCGCTGCAAGTCTTTAATCTCCCCTAGACAACACGGTTTCCTCAAATGCAGATCCACAACCACTAACCTTGTTGAATTTGTGTCCTTTACTCTATCAGCCTTAGAGAACGGCAAAGAAGTCGACGTTATCTCAACCGATTTCAGTAAAGCTTTCGATAAAATCTCCCACAGACTGATACTCTTCAAATTGTCCTCCCTTGGCTTCGACCCCATTTCTTTGAAGTGGATATCTTCTTACCTGGAAAATCGCTACTACAGTGTTCGTTTTAGATCTGTTCTCTAACCCCTTCTTAGCTTTCTCCGGCGTCCCCCAAGGCAGCCACTTAGGTCCACTTCTTTTTGTTATAAACAATCTTGAAATGGTGATCAAACATTCCCACATCTCATTATATGCCGACGACACCAAGTTCTTCAAGACCATTTCCTCCAGTCATGACTCTTGCCTTATTCAATGTGATCTCAATTGTTTTTCCATCTGGTGTTCCAAAAATTGCTTGGAGCTTAACATTTCCAAATGCCAATCAATTACCTTTTCACGTAAACGAATCAAACCTCCTCCTCGTCTCTACTTCCTCAATAATCAATCCATCTCCACGGTTCAAGTCATTCGCGATCTTGGCATATTATGTGACCAGGAGCTAAATTTTCGCGCACACATCGATGAGATAATCCTTAAAGGTAATTCTGCACTCGGTTTCGAGAAGCGATGGTCTAAAGAATTCTCGGACCCTTACGTTACCCGATCTCTTTACAATTAAAAATTAAATTGTCCGGCCCCTTCTTGAATACGCCTCTCAAGTGTGGTCTCCATACCAACAAACCCACATTTCTAGAATCGAGAGCATCCAATGCCGATTCCTACGTTTTGCTCTTCGAGGTCTCCCCTGGAGCAATCCTTTGATTTTACCACCCTACCAAGACCGCCTTAAACTAATCAAGATGAACACGTTGGAAGAACTATATCTGACATTCTTTTCATCCATCGGCTCCTTTCAGGTACCATTGACTGCGCGACCCTCTATAACTCTGTCTCTATCAACACTAACCCCCGCAATGTACGAAATCCCCGTCTCTTCTATCTACCCACCCCCCGTACTGCCTGTGGCTCCAATGAACCTATTTCTCGTATGCTGGGAAGTGTTAATTCGAATCCTCACTTCGATTTCAACCTCAGCACTCGATGCCTAAAAATCCGCCTTTTTAACCACCCTCCCCTCTCTCCCGTTCTCCTTAGTTAGTCAGTGAGATTAGGTTAAGATTAGATTAAGCTAGCTTGAATTAAGCCCAATAAATGGGGGCGTTCGCCCCCACGGAAAATTAAATTAAAATTGAAAATTAGTTTCCAAGGATCGCGCTCAATAAATAGGAGTGTTTGCCCCCACGAAAAGTTTGTTTTCCGCTGCTTCCTTTACAATACTTTTCATTATTGACCAATCTACTTCTACTTGTCTTGTTTCGTCGTTTCTACGTTTCTACGTCATCCAGTAGGACAAATTGGTTTTAATTTGGTCCTGATACCGTCCCTAGATACGAGGGTCGCCTAATTGTAGTCTTCTAATTTGCAAAGTTGGGACAGGGAAGACTTAAGGCCTAACCATAATAGGTTGGAGCAAACATATGCAAGCAGAGGGGAGTGTCTTCTTACATGCAAAGCATATGATATGCTCACAATGGGAAGATACCACGTTTCGTTAAATGTTCGTTAACTGATGCGAGCAGACGGAATGTCTTCTTGAAAGAAGACATTCCGGACGGAATTTTTGACACGTGACATTTGAGGTTAGGAAAGAGTAAAAAGATAAAAATAAATATGGAATACGAGTTTGTTAACAAGTTGATTTCACTTGTGTAGGACAATAAGTGCCTCTATGATAAAGCAGATGGCTTTTATTTCAACAAAAAGGAAAAAGCCAAAGCCACAACGAAAATAAACAAATCGGATGAAAACAATTTGACAGTTCCTTTCCTTCTGCTTGCTTCTACTTGCATCTGTTTATTGTGGGTATCTTGACTATTCGTTGAAACAGAGGGGAGAATTTCGTTCGGTTCTGACATAAGCTTCTGCTTGCTCCTGCCTATTATGGTTAGCCCTTTATGCAAAGGCATTCCTGTTTGTCTGTATACATATATCATATATCTACGAACTTGCCCGAAGTGAATGTGAATTATTAACTGTGAATGAAATATAAATTATAAAATCAAATACATGGACCATAATGACGATACCCAATTCATCAACCGCCTATTTTTAGGATATGATACATTATAATTCACGTCGTGCAAGTTTGTAGATATATGATATATGCGTACAGGCGGACAGACAGGAAAGCCTGTGAATTTGGATTCAGCTTTTAATTTCGCTGATGATTAGGATATGGTCAGATTCGCAAACCGATTCTCTGAATGCTTTGACATTTAACGCATTAGTATGATGCCTTCTGTCTATCAAAAAATTATCAATTTGGTTGCGCGTTACTCCATCTGATGGTATTGAGATAATCTTGTATTTTAATGTTCATGTTTTCACGATCATATTTTTTGAGCTAGCGAAAGTTATTGCCATTATTGTTTGATGAGACATGAAGACTTTGTTCTTCTATTGTTGGCCTGTACATCGCTTTTTTATTATTTTCTCATTGAACTACTCGAGTGCGATTTTCAGTTCGGATACTTTACCCATTGTTTGGTAAAACGCGCCCTTTATCTCTTCGTCTTTATTATAGTTTTAGCGGGAATCTTGGATTTTGCCTATTGCCAAATATCGTGATTCTGGTGTTTCTCTACGAAGCGTACAGTAATCAATTATGCAATCGTGTTGAAATGCTACTCAATTCAAATCAGCACTTGAAGCATATCTCCTTGCACGTCGAAGATTATCACGTTGTTGATTTATGCGATAAGCTCGACCATTTCTCATTGAAAACTGAGCCTTTTGACCAGAAACCAGAATGAAACGTGCGTCTTTCGTACGTCTTCCCCCGTGACACCCTGAAATTTTGACGAGATTTTGACAGAGGTTCAGGTGCGTAGCGACAAAACCCGTTACAAACAAACTCTAATCGTGAATACGTGTGAGTTCATTTCATTGTACCGCAGTGTACTCCCGCCACACACACTCTTGGAATTATAACAATGTGCGTGATTGTTTACAAAATTTTGACAGCACTTGAGGTACCCACGTGCTCACCCGAGCTTGTAGGCAAACGTCGGCGGCCATTTTGAGTGGGACGTCTCATTGGTGGTTTCTGCTTTTGACATACTGCCCCTCTTTGTTCTTGTGTTTGTGAAGTACCAAGTCGAGCCATATTAAAGCAGCGCCCTTCTCATGCGATATCTTGTTCATCTGCAATGGATTGATTCACAATATTCCGGAGTTACAGTTTCATTATGAAAGATTAGATCTTCCGGCTCACGGTACTGTAAATAAATAAATGAAAAATGAATCACACAATTATCGTTGCGGGCGTTATCAGAAATGTGGCAACCTCACAAAGTAAACATCTTTGAAAGTAACTTGAAAATAATTTAAGAACGAATCCACCTAAAAAAATCAAACACAATCCGAAATTACCGATTGGATTGATTGTCTATCGTCGAATGGCATTGCTGGAACTAGTATACAACACCATATTCATTTTTGTTTCTATCCTGTATCAGAGATGGCGTTGTATACGGATTTTAATGTTTGATGGTTGTCTTACAGAGACTTCTCGAAGCCGAGCGAATAAACAAACCTCGTTTCATTGTGTTAGTGTTATCGTCTTTCTGACATTTGATTTGACAGAGATATTTTGCAAAAGACGTCTCCTTTTTTGTCCACGCACTTAAAATGTCCATTTGGTTTATACAGGGGCATATTTCTATAGTCGTTCGAATCGAACGTTCGATCCGCACATTCGATTCACTTTCGCACTCCCTTGCCATTCCTATATCCGCCGGGAGCACTACTTTATCGTTCCCGGATCGTTCGAACTCCCTTTCCTTATTTGACATTTAATTCGTATTAAATTTGAAATTACCGGAATTTTATTTGAGTTTGTGTGGATTTGGAGGGGTAGTTTACGAAAGCTTTAGATTTTTAGATTTGTGACCATAAACAAGCGATTCGTTTTGTAGATGCGCGTTACCCGGGAAGTATACATGACTCCTTAATGTGGAACAATTCGTCTGTTAGTACACAAGGTACATGAAAACATTACAATTGAGCACGAAAACTGCTCCCGGTTACTTGTTTTTTTCCTGTAAAAAAATGGAATCCCTGAAAAAATCACCAATCCATTTAAATATTACTTACATGCTTAAAAAAAATTTTGGCGCGATTGAATAGCAGCGGACAGAATATGACAGTTAAATTCGATTCGAACGACTACTAGAATCCCAATTTACATTACCGAACGTGAACGATTCACGTCGATTAGGAAGTTCATTTCAATGACGTTATTTATTCCCCCCGACGGGTGAACGTACGAAATGTTCCCCCCGTCGGGTATAGAAATATGCCCCACAGTGTTCACTGCTTGAAGGCCGAATTACGATTGAGATGCAACACGAGACAAAAAACGCGCCGACTCTAAAGTAAAGAGTTGTGTATGTATTACATAGTTTTGCGCTCTCTTCAACCATTCGATACGCGGTTGAAGATTTTACTCCGATTCATACTTCACACTTCAGCTCCCTCTCCCATAAAATCAATTTTCAGCCGGTTGGATTACTCCCTTGTGCGCAAGCTTATTTGGTTGCAATCCTGAAATAGTGGCTCCCTTTTCCAAATATTTCACCATCATCATTTCCTAAGTGTCGCAAAAAATGAATGCCGTAACCTTTCCGGACGAACTTGACAATTGGAATGTCTTTGTCATCAATTGTTGTTTGGTTTCAGGATCAAAATAGTGAATCCAAGTCTCATCCATGGTCACGAAACGTAACAAAAACATTTCCTGCTCTGCTTGGAACTTCTTGAGATTCATCCTCGAAATGTCGACTGGTTTTTTCTTTTGCCTGTCGGTTAACATTCCCGATACCCAACGCACAGAGACACTTTTCCTACGTAATCCGTTCGCAAAGATTTTTTAAACGCTCCTATATGAGATCCCAATAACCTTAAACTCCTTGGCCCAGTGTGTTACTATGGAATATGGAGGGACAGAGTCCCCAAATGTTTTCATCAAGTCGGTGTGTATATCTTCGCGAGGCAGTTTTTTTTTTAGCAGAGGTAGTTAATGACAGCTCTAATTTCGTTTTTCTCCGATTTGATGTCATCCCTTCGACGGTTCGTATTCAAATGAATATACCTTCTGGAAAATAGTATGGTCTATTTATCTGATTTTTTACGCTAACCTAATGGCTATATACATATATAAGCAAGCTAGGGGAGCGCCGTGGCGCATTGGGTAGTGTGTCGGCCGCTGACGCAAGGTGAGCGAGTTCGGATCCCGATAACACCAACGCCATCGAATGATTATTTCGCGGCGTCCCTCCTCGGCGGGGTACTGGCAAAACCCCCCGTTGCACACTTGCCTTGAAAAAGCTTCTCGGCTCTCGCCGTTCGGAATCGGCATTAAGCTTTAGGTTTCGTTCACTTGTGTGGAAAAAACAAATGGCACACAACATAAGTGAATAAAAAGAAGCTTGGCAACGCCATCTAAGGTGTCTGTCTGGCAGTACAATGGACCAGTGTTTGTGTCTGAGTGCTCCAATAGATAGCAGAAGCCTCCACCAATAAAAAAAAAAAAAAAAAGCTAATATGAATTTTTATATTTTTATAATTACATAGTCTATTAATGAGGCTCTTGTGGACTGTTCAGGAGAAAAATTTCTGTCCGAAAGTGTTCTGCGTTGTGTTCAGCGAGGTTGTTCCGGACACTTCAGAACACGATTTTCTGCACCTACTCTTGAGTCAGAACAACATGTTTAATACAATCTGACACATAAGATGTTTTTCGTTTTTTGAAAACTATGTATTTAACATACGGCTGTACTTTTCTGTTCTAACTTGATCTGACAGTTTCCACGAATCTGTGCTTTCCTGTCCTGTTACGTTCTGATCTTTTCGTCATTGAACACAGCTAATGTAAACGTTATAAGATCGTTTGTACCAGCGATGGAATATACTCGTAAAATGAAAGTTCTGACACTGACATGTACGTATTGCCATGGACCTGACCACACGAACTAGAACTGCAGATCACGTTTAGCGCAGGCTCAACGAAATCAACCGACTGTAATAACCACGATAGACAAAACTATGTTCTCCGAAATCAGAATGCAATCGAAATAGCGCAATCAGACGACCGGGAAATGGTCAAGTAACGTATAGATTTATAAGATCGTAGCAAATATCTGGACTCGGATATAAAAACACGAAACACCGAAACGTGAACTCAATATCAGTCATAAGTTTTTATCAGATTTTTTGAGTAACAAAATAAAGTCGACTGTTTCCTTAATTTTTCTATGTTTTTTTTCTGGTGATCCAGTAAAGCTATTCTTCGATGCAGAAAGCTATTAAACGAAAAATATAATTTAATATTTCTTTTACCTTAAAGTCTGTGAGACCTGCTGAGTTGATTAAAATATTTATGTTTTATTTTTAATTTTTAGTTTCCTCTGGCTGATGTAAAAAATGTTATGGCAAAGATCCATCGAAAACTCCAACCAGTATACAAGGACTATATCAACAAATATTTACCTGAAGTTATACAGAATGCGGAATATAAATTTATCACTTATGAAACTCTTAAAAGATTTTTGGTAGAGCTTCTTGGAAATGATATAACGGATCATGAAATTGTAGTTCTATGCCGTTACTATTCAGCTGAGCAAATGCCCTCCCAGGGTTGCAATCGTGAGGCAGTGCGATCCGCTGTCCATTTAGAAATACGTAGAAATCTTTGGGATGATATGGAACATCTGAGGGAACATATTCATCACATCAATCCTATGAATGCAGCCTTTTTATCAGAAGCAAAATTAAAAACTACTATTAAGGGATGTAGATTACCACTATCGAAGGAGTTAATTGAAGATATGTTCAGGGTATTAAACCATAACGATAATGGAGAAATAGAAGTTTGCGACTTCATGGGTTTTGTTGATATTAACTGTAATCCCGCACCACAGACAGCACCAGTCAATTATGCTTTTGAACTTTGTCCAAAAATTCAGTTTCTTCAAAAGGGCAAATTGGTTAACTGGACTTGTTTCTTACAACATCTTGGGCTGGAGGAAGAATCGCTCAACAACACCGAATAGTGGCCTAAATACCTATACTTGCTTTATTAGAGTTCATTTAAATCATACCTTTATATTAGTGAATACAAATCGGCCCTCAATACCAAATCAATGGTTCATATACGTATATGCTCGTACATAGTAATAACTCACTATGACTCTGTACTATAAGGATCTAAATAGCGATAGAGCGGTACTATTTGGCACAATAGGATGCATCGACTGAAATATGTAAATAAATGTTCAGTGTGGTTGTTTTACTTAATAAAATTTACTTAAAAAAAATAGACGGATTTTTTTTATTTATTCGTATTTTACAAAACAGAGTTATGAAAGAAGGAAGTAAAAAATAATGACAGTGAGATCCTTTTTATTATCCATTTCTGAGAACTATCTTACCCGTTAGACAAAAAATGATTAATCTGGCTTAAATATCTTAACTAACCTATGTATAAATACCTTACTAAACGGACATTCTAAACAGAGCAGATTAAACTATATTTTTTTGGCCTTATAAAATAAATGAATACTTAAGCTAATAAAATTTTTGTTTTTTTTTGCTTATATGTATACAAGTTAACATAGTAATCCAGCAGAACACATCTAACACCAGGCCAGTCCAACGGTTCAACGAACGTGATCAGCAAAACAACTAAAAGTCGTAATTCGATCATAGACCACCCAAGTGTTCAGAGGGGTTTCGACTCTAGTTAGAAATTAGAATTAGAAAAATAGAATAAGTAGCTGTGCGGTTTAGGATCAATATCGCAAATCGTTTGTCAAAGGTAGTCGCGTCTGGTAATGCGCCCAAAACTGTGGTAATAATATACAGCTCAGGAAGGTGTTGTAATATGGACATGTGACCCAATGGTCTATATGCTCGGTCCACTTCTGAGCGGAGGAGTCTGATTGCACTACATATAGCAACCTTTTTAATAAAAAGGAGTAATTCCGAACAGTGCCTCTTGAGCTGCTGTCGAGTAAGTTGGCATGGCGTCTGTAATGCCGAGACATGCTAGCCTCTGAAGGCGTTGAAATTTAACTATTGTAGATTTCTGTTCAATTTCTGTCCACCATACAGCCGACGCATAAGTGATGATAGGTCTTACTAACGCGGTATATAACCAGTGGATTACATTAGGTTTCAATCCCCAGATTTTACCGTATGTGCGTCGACAGGTCCAGAGTGCTTTAGTCGCCTTTGCAAGTGTGCTTTGATGTAGGCATTCCAGTTAAGTTTTCGATCAAGGTCAATACCTAGTGAAATTTATTGATTTTGATTAATTAAAAATTGCAACGACACAATTTTCAATTTCCTTTAATAGTTATTTCTTTAGAATGTACGAGTACACAATCGTATCTGCGCTGCGACTGACCAACGAGTGTTTTTCGATCCAATGGCATCAACCGAAGAGGCCAATCCACCCACGCACATACACATGTAAAGAGCGCCTCCATGTACTGCAAGTATGTTCCCCTGCTGGTATTGAGGAAAATCATTCGATCGTGCTCTGGGGTGATTGGTGCAGCAGGATTGGATGAGGGTGGTGTGTTTTTTTTTTTGTAATTAATTTTTATTTATAGTTTCTTAGATCTATCTTATCCTAGACAAAAATGCTTAAAACTAGCTTAACTATCCTTACAAATTTAGCAATCTTACTGGCCCTAGGCGGACACTCTAAAATAAACTGTATAATTTTTACGTATGCCTTTCGACTACTATTTAAATAACTTACAATTAACATTATTATAATTAACTAAAGCTAAGAAAATTTTTTCTTTTTTTTCAAAAAAACTTAGCATATGATCATTCTTTTATATATTTTTATATAATCCTTAAACCTACCTAAACCTAACTAAACATATCTTATTCTAACTTAGCTAATATATATATATATATATATATATATATATATATATATATATATATATATATATATATATATATATATATATATATATATATATATATATATATATATAAATATATATTTTATATATATTATATATATATATATCTTTCTTTTTTGGTTTTAATATATTTATAATTTTTTTGGTTTTTAATATTTTGTTTTGTTCTATCCTAAGGGTGGTGTGTTCTCTGATTATGATGGCACTTTTAAATAATATTTTACATTAAAGAAAAAGAAAGAAAATAAAAGAAAAGGAAACATAATTAAACAAAAAGGTTAATTTATCCAAACCACCTAGATATTTGACTTTTTCTAAAAATCTAATGTTTGTATCGTTTAATGAGCCGAAGCAAGGTTGTATTTTCCTCCTTTTTGTAAACGGAACTAAGGTTGTCTTATTTGGGTTTATCGATAAACCCTCTCTGCTAAACCAGTCATGCGTTGCATGCGTTCACAGGCAGGCATTTCGCTTTTACCTGTAACAATAACTACAAGGTCATCGGCGTATCCGATGACTTCATGAAGTCTCTTCATTGAAGCTCTAAAGAGAGCTATATGTGGTGCTAGAATGATTTTTAGGCCTTTCTGGAGGATAACAGGAAAGGCACCTAGAGCTTTGTAAGGTTTAAATGATCCAATTGCCCGTTTAACTCTATCAGGGCTGAAGAGTCTATCAGAGAGGCTATTTGTTCTACTATCGATATAATTTGTAATTTGATTTAATTATATCTATCTTGGATGCATAGCTGTTTTCGAAGGATGAGTGCTTCGTTTAATTGATAAGCCGCTTCTTTAATGTCATCCGTCAATTTGAATTTAAGATGAATATCTTCCATGGCGGTAAGTTGAGCCTGGAAGGGAACCCAGTTGGTTCTTTTGGGCTGAAATCTATGGTCAGCTTCTCCAGCCTCACCAGTGATGTTGAATGTGATATGTTGGTGATCAGTAGGCCTCATTGGAGACGTCCCAGTTACCAAATTATATTTGCGACAAATAGGCTAGAGATTATAAGGTTAAGCACCACTTCTCTAATAGAGTTTATGAATGTGCCCCTATTTGCAAAGGTGAGGTTATTACTAAATAAATAATCAATAAGTGACTCACCTTTTTGTTTGTATTGTTGCTGCTCCATTCCACATGGTACGCATTGGCATCGCATCCGATGATCAGATGTCGTTTGCGCCGGTAGCAATAATCTGCCAGATCCTGTACCTTAGTAGGTGGGATTTGGTCTCCGTCTCCTGTGAAGTAAGCAGAGGCGCACACGATCTCCCTTACTCCACCTTCAATGAGAATTTCCACGATGACAGCTGCTAAGTCTCTTGTTATAAATTCTGAAATGGTTAAAAAATGTATATTAGAACCGATTAAACATGTGACCCTAGGAAGAGGTTTTTCCAGTAGCGTAAATTAACTTACGCGACCTATTTTGTAGGCCCATAATCTTACCTCTTTGATACTTTCTCGCGGTAGAAACGCAGACTATAAGTGTCCAAAGCACCTTTGGCATGGTGCAGGTTACCCTGTAGTACACGCAGACCACTCGTCTACTTGCGACGGTAGACTGGGTCCTTCACGTGGTGCGGTTTGTTATTTCCACGCCGGAAATTTCCGGTCCGATCGAAGTGACCCACCGATCTGCTTCCTATAGAAAATTCCCCGAGATTGGTGGGGAACGTTTTGATATTTTGGTTGGACGGCTCTTGGTGGCTGCCACCTGTGGTAGTTTTTGGGCCGTCACTGGTTGATGCCGCGGATACGGCAGTAGGTGCCACCACCGTACTGGTATCTACAGCGACCGGTGAAGGTTCTACTGACACCTTTTCATGGTTTCTTATAATGACTTTGACATCATTGGAACGATAAGCCACATCGTTTAACCTATCGCTGATTTCTAGAATCAGTTGCGAGAGGCATTTTATCTGGCGTGCTTTACATGACAAAAAACAAAACTCGGTGTCGTCCCAATGATCTGGGCGCACAAATGGCAGCAATTCAAGAGACTGTGATTGACACCTCGATTGAACTGCTAGGTAAGGAGGCAAAACCACACTTCAAGGGGCCGACATATAGGTCAACTTCACCAACTTCACGGCTATAAATGAAAAAAGCGGACTTGATGTCAATCTTGTGGAAGAAGACGCCTTCCCGAAACCTCACATCGTTCGGGGCTAATTCCCACACTGTATCGGTCCCATAACTAAGGTTTTGGCGACGTTGGACTCAAAAACGAAGGGCTGTTTGCACAGCACTGGAGAGTTTTTTATTGGTCAAAGAATGAAATGACAATAATATTTGGCATTCTTGTAAATATTTAAAATAAATTGATGTAATTTTTTTTAAAGTATTTAAGCAATAATTTAACTTAACTACGTACTTAAGTCTTTTTCAGGTACATGTACCAGTACGTGTACTTGTACTTATCACGTACTTAAGTTCTAAAATACTGAAGTACTTTACAGCTATGTACCATAAGATGTGTGGAGTATTTGTCCTCGTATTTTACATAAAAATGACATTGGTCAAGTTAGCTCTTAAATGGCAGGTAAAAGTCTAATGACAGATTTTTGTTGAGTTTGTAAAGCGGTCCCATGTGCGAAACTTTATTAGAAGTTCTAGATACGTCGAGGAATACTGTTGAGCAGTTTTTTTACTTTGTGAGTCTGTTGCTTAGTCGGATGAAGATGTCTGAATCCGAATTGGTGATTCGGTACAATTTTGTTATGGTCGAGTTTTGGTTTTGGTAGGATGGGCGGTAGTTTCGCGATTGCGTGTACTTCAGTTACCTGCCATGTTTTTTGGAAATATGTTGTTCGAAATATGGCGTAAATATGATTTTAATATAAATAATTACATGGTCTGACAATTCTTTTAGGACTTTTCCGTCTTTAATAGATTTAAGACTATGTTTTATGTGAAAGCTAATTTCTTCTTTAAACGTCGGTGTAGGTAGGATGGTTTCGTTTGCATTTTGGAAGTGCAGATGATGTGGTATTTTGCCTTTTTCCTTTGTGAAGTATGTAGTTGGCAAAGAAAGCTCCTAGTTTAAAACTTTTTCTGCGTTGGTCTTAGACCATATTTTGTTTTTGCTTAGTATTGGAGGTTTATGTGAAGCGGTCGGCTTTTTTATTTGTGGATTTCCAAGTTTGTCGAGTAGTTATCAAGACGTTTGTTTTTCTAATTTTTGCAGCAGTTCCTTAAGTTGTTTTATGACGTTATTTAATTTATTTCTTAGTTCAGGAGATCGATTTGATTGCCAGAATTTTCGAATATTTCTTTTGTATTTAATTTTTCTTTGTATATACTTTAGGAATATAGAATTAACGTTGTCAGGTTATTTTCAAGAAATATTGAGTAGCAGGTCTTTAATGTTGATGTCTTTAAAAGTTTGTTAATCAGTTCTTTTGTTGTAATGCCTTGTGTTGCGACGTTGTGAGTAAGCTTGATATCTTTGATCACATAAGATATAATAATGGAGAAGTTTTTGCGTTTAAGCTTGTCTTCAATATATCTTGGTATTGGTTTATACAGAAGGCTGTGAGGTCAGGTTTCATATTCATGTCTGCGGGCTAGTATGTATGTGCTGAGGAAATTTATTATACGTTTACTGAATTAAGTGCAAGATGTTTCCTTATCTGTTGGTTAGTCTAGTCTGTGTTATGCGTCCTCCGTTCAAAATTGAAGGCAGCAAGTTCTACTGATTTATTGTTCCGGCTTATTAAAATTGCTATACCACCATGAGCTTTGTTGTCAGCATGATTTGTTTGATACATTTTATAGTCTAGTATTTTTAAGTAATTTGTCTGTAAACAGTATTTCTGAAATCAACAAAATGTCTATGGAGTTATTCTTGGTAAATAGTTTCAGTTCTTTTGCGTGCTGCTAGAGTCATTTAGCATTATAAATAGCAATTTTTAGTCCATATTTATTTCTAATTATTAAGTTTTGCTATTAATATTGTAAGAACATTCATTATGTTAACGACGTGCCACTAATTATGGTCTGATCCAGGTTCGATTAGGGGTTCCGCTAATCTTCTACGTAGCCCACAATTCTGGTGGTCGCGAAGCTGACCGTCAGAGGTCAACAACCCCTTTAAAGCAGAGCCTGCCATTGGCGTTAGGGTAAAGGTTAGGTTTAGGGTAAATTAAGGTTGATTGGGGTACGTTAAGGTAGACTAGGGTGGTTACCCACCACCATAGAACCGATTTGTGTCACTAGTTGTTGTACCATTGTTTGTAGTTCAGTAAAGTCATTTGGGGATTGTGTTTGCTGTGGTGGGGTTAGTATTATGGGAGTAAATTGGTTGGATGGCATGGCTTCAGTGAAATTTGAGACTTTGCGACCTCTGTATATGAATATTAACTTACAATTTGTAAATAGAAATAAAAATAAAAAGAATAAAATAATCCTTAAAAATAAATAAAATAATCCTTAAAAAAAATTATTTTTATAGAGCCGACCACTGACTCTAACTTAAATATCAATTTTAAACTTTATAGCGCCATCTCATATGGGTCGATGTAGATTTCGAATAACTTCAACAATTCTCAACCGATTTTGGAAACTCAAAAACTTTTATTCAATTTAGACCTTTACAATTTATTTTAATTTTTGAAAACAATATCAATTAAATGATCGCCTTTATTGCCGATGCAAAAGTGGGCTCGTTTTCGCGCATTCTCCATGGCATTTTCGAGCATTTCGGTCGAAATTTCTGCCATTTCCACACGAATGTTTCTTTTGAGCTGTTCTATTGTCTTCAAGCCGTTAGCATACACCTTGCTTTTCAAGTATCCCCAAAGAAAAAGTCTGGAGGAGCCAAATCCGGCGATCTCGGAGGCCAGTCAATATCGCCCTTTTTTTACACCAATTTCGCAGGGAACTTCTTACGCAAAAGGTTCATTGTTTTGTCCGCAGTATGGCATGTCGCGCCATCTTGTTGAAACCAAAAGTGAAATAAGCCTGTTTTACGCATTTCTGGGACCACATAATGGGTCAACATCCACCGATATCGATCGCCATTCACTGTATCGCCAACTTTGAAGAAATACGGTCCAATGATGGTTTTAACGCATACACCGGCCCAAACAGTAACTTTTTGATCATATAGCGGCTCTTCGTGAATAATGTGAGGATTTTCGGTGCCAGAAACGACAATTTTGTTTATTAACTGAGCCAGAGAGCGTAAAATGTACCTCATCGGTCATCAAAATTTGCTGCCAGAACTCCGGCTTAGCATTAATCATTGCAACGACATTTTGTGCGTATGCCAAGCGCCGTGGCTCATCTTGTGGCAAAATTCTTTGAGTTATCTGCACTTTGTGTGGAAATAAGATCTTCCTTTAAAATTCTCCGCAAAGTGGTCCCACTGATGCCTAACTGCTGCGAACGGCGCCGATTGAACACTGGCCTTCACAGACTGAATAGATGAGTTTGAACGCCGCGGACGTGGCCTAGGTTGCTCACGAGGGCTTGCCACAGAACCAAATTGAAAAAAAATCGAGGCGCAACGACGAATTGTATCTTTTTTGGGCGCAACACGACCACGATATTTTGCACGATTCGCATGTTGAGTTAGCACAATCGACCGTCTATTTTTAATTAACATTGAAACTATTTCCGCGCGTTCTTTTGATGTGAAGCGATTCATGGTTAAAACTGTACTGAATTGACGTTTCCAAAATGCTATGACATATAAAAATCGGTTGACAATTGTTGAAGTTATTCGAAGCTTACGTCGACCCATATGAGATGGCGCACTCTGTAAAAATTCGTTTATTACACGATGTGCATCGCTCGACTGTTCGTACCAGACTGCCCAAAACATTGCTAACAAATATTTTTATAACTTACAACTAACTGCCGAATTGCATTTCCCACACAGACCCAAGGTCGGTTGTGAACAAGGTCCAGCGGATGTGCGACCGTGAATTGCACAGCATGCATTTCTATGTTCCCATACGAAATCATGCAGCGCGGGGATCCAATTTCGTCGGCAGGTGGGACAGTCAGTCTTGTTGACTGCGTGGATCTAATTTCGTCGGCAGGTGTGACAGCCGATCGTGTTAACTTCAATAATAATAATAATCAATAATAATAATAATCAATAATAATAATAATCATTAATAATAATAATCAATAATAATAATATTCATTACTAATAATAATCATTAATAATAATAATAATGATAGCAAACCTGTTATGAATTGTTGATTCATTTAAACGATTACGCACACCAAATTTACAAAATTACAAATTTTACAGAATTATAAAAATCAAGGAAGGCATAAAAAAGGATTTTTTGCACTGCTAACGTTTAAGCGCAAAAAACCCTATAAAATACATTTAGTGATACACATTTTCAGCGGCAAAACAAATTCTGCTGAGCGATTAATATCCATTTAAGGGGACATTTACTTTCTAAATTTCGAAAAAATCGATATTTTTTTTTTTTCATTCCATTAATGTGTTCTAATATATCATAAAAATGTTCTCCCAAAGCCGTTTTGAAAAATTCCATATAATACCAAAGTTACAAACATAAATGTAACGGTACCCTAAAACTAGTTTTGTAGCGTAGAGCGCGGTGTGCACCGCAGCTGCTTCGTCTCTTGTACATATAAGCATGAATGAAATATTACAGATTACGCATTGCGCATGTCCGCCATGTTTGCTACCCATCTGTCAATGTTTTGTGACGTAGGCCGTGAACAGCGCGATTCACTTCTATACAAACGAATACGGATGAGTTTTGTTTACGGTTTTCGCGCCATGAATTCGAAAATATAAAGTGGGAGTTTGTGTATGATAATTGTGTGATATAATATTATATTATAAAAATGAGGTGTGCAGTTTACAATTGTGACGAAAATAATAACAAGGGAAAGAAAAATATTCGGTTTTATTGCTTCCCAAAAGACAATATCTTGCGAAAGCAATGGATTCACTTTTGCAAAAGAAAAGATAGTTTCAATCCAAGCTCAGCTCGAATTTGCTCTGCACATTTTACTGCCGATGACTTGGAAAGAAATTTACAGTTTGAAATGGGTAAGTTAATATTTTGTTACTTCTTTTACACAACGGTTAATCGCAATTATAATTGCAGGACTTTGCAAAAACAATGGATACAAGTTGAAGATGGGAACTGTTCCAACAATTCAACCGCAATCAACAGCTACCACTTCATCTCGTGATATCAGGATGGAATTAAAAAAAAAGAAGCAGGTAATAGCTAGCCTATTAAAAGACAAAGTAAATGCTGTGGATGATCCTGAGACTACCACAATTGAGAGTAAAGTCGGCATTGTGGTAGAAAATAAAATTCCAGAGGAAATTAATAATATAGAAGAATCAAACCAGAGAATAACAATCTTACAACAGGAAATGTAAGTTTATCTTATAGTTTATACCAAGATTCATAACAATAATTACGGACTTTTAGTGAAGACTTGAAGAAGGACAAGTGTATTATGCAAGAGAAAGAATGGAATTACCAAAAGCAGTTAATTTCTCTCAAACAAAAGTTACAGAAGTCCGAATTTGAACGTCTCAATATGGAAAAAAAACTACGGGAAATATTCACAGCGGGTAAAATATTTGACTAAGTAGAAAATAGTATATGCATTTAGGCTGTTATAACTTAAGGTCAAGTCAACAAGTTGAAAAATGGCATAGAATGGGACTGAGGCAGATATAGCGCAGTCCATCACGCTTTATTCGACAAGCGCAAAAGCGTACAATCTGCTCAGAGGAAAAAATTTCCCTCTTCCTGGCGTGCGAACTCTGCAAAGTTGGGCACATAAACTGGACATTTCACCTGGGATAATTGCACCTGTAATGAAGATCCTGTCAGCAACAACTCAACTTAGCGAGGCCCAGAAAATTTGTGTCCTTAGCTTCGATGAAATGAAAATTCGCAAAGCTTTCTGCTATGACAGGTCTTCAGATACCACATTATCTCCTGCTAATTATGTACAAGTGGCAATGTTAAGAGGTATGTAAATATGAATACTTATTAAAGATATCAAGCCTAATTTTAATAATCACTCGTAGGACTAATCAGCAAATGGAAACAACCTGTTTTCTATGCCTTTGATTGTCAGATAACAGCGGACATTATACACCATATTCTTGCCAAAGTCGGAGAATCTGGCTATAACGTTGTTGCTATTGTCAGTGATTTAGGGGGAGGAAACAGGGCACTGTACAGAAATCTTGAAGTCACCATGGAGAAACCCTGGTAAACAATAACAAACAGCGAAAGAAATTATTATTTACTGATTATTCTTACATTCTAGGTTTATTCACAACGAAAATTAAGTTTTCGTGTTTTCCGATGTGCCCCATTTAATAAAACTCATGAGAAATAATTTTATTGATCATGGTTTTACAATAAATGGTAAGGAAGTAAGAAAAGAGATCATTTTGACACTGCTTTCCTTAACTTCCGGGGATCTCTCTATTACACACAAAATAACAACAGGCTACCTTAACGTTGTTGGAGCAGAGAGGCAGAAAGTTCAAATGGCAGCAAAGTTCGGGCCATTTGAGCAATTACAATTGGGAAGAATGCTCCAAATTATTCAAAACTGTAATATTTACCAACAATATTTGCTTTAAAAAGTTGAGACACCTTTTTGCTCTTTTTCAGACTAATGACTGGTTCGATGTTATGAACATCAAAGCCCCATTTCAAGGTTCTAAGCGAACTCATGGGTACGGTTTGGCTTTGGATATACAAGATCCAATTCTAGATGAAATGAGTAAGCTCATGCAGGAAATGAGGATAATTGGAAAGGAAAGCTTATTGCCTTTCCAAAAAGGTACGAGACATTATTACATATGTATAACTTAAAATGATATTCATAACTTTCGTTTTCAGGCATAATTCAAACAAATAATGCATTAAAAATGCTCCTAGTTGAAATAAAACATCGTTTTGATTTCAATTATGTATTGACATATCGCCTTAACCAGGACGAGAATTTCTTTGGTATAATTCGCAGCAAAGCCGGTCTTCACGACCACCCTGATCGCCAAGAATTTAAATACAGATTAAGGTCATATCTTCTAGGATATAATGAAGGACTTCTTTCTGATCACGCAAATGTTGCTGAAGACGACACACCTGACCTCAAATTGGATTCCACTCTCACAGGTAATACTACCGCGCTTTTGCCAAAAAATTCAATTAACTCCTCACTTTTCTTCTCGTATTAGGTACAATTCTGAAAAGTATACTGATAAATCCAGGAAGCATACCGGTGCAAAGTAAAGAAGAATGTGAAGTGGATTCTATAGCACACGACGGATTGGAAAACCTCGCAGGTTACATTTGCCACAAGCTGGGGGACGAAATTCCGGAGATTCGGGTGGAGAACACCAATGATGAGTCTTTCACTTGGGTAAATCACCTAAATGAGGGTGGTTTATCCAAGCCAACAGCGGAACTTATGAATCACATGAGGAATCTGGAGAACATCTTCAATGAAATTAACGGAGATGACCTGCTAATCTCCAATAATTTTATAAAAACGCATCTGGAACTTACAAAACAGGTAGGATGCGAGGAGAAGTTAAAAGGCTTTTTTTTAGGGCAAGGATGTATTTTAGAATAAGAAAATTAAACAAAGAAATTATAGAGAATCAATATAAAAGGAAAAGAAAATTCAATAAAACATTGCATTAAAAGGAAAATTAATCTTTTATTCCACATTTTGCATTCGCTGCACATTGAATTCCAATTGAATAGTTATAAGATTGGTTTTGCTTTTGCCACAATATATTTAATTTGCTGGTATTCGCTTATCACCCGAAGCTAGGCAAACAATTTGCGATTAAAAACGCCATTTATTTAACAAAAAAATATGATTTTCAACTTTTCATTTCCCAATTTGTATGTAAACAAACAGCAGCTTCGACCAGCTGTTTTTGCATATATAAATTATT
Organism: Merodon equestris; assembly: GCA_958301585.1. Classification (NCBI taxonomy): domain Eukaryota; kingdom Metazoa; phylum Arthropoda; class Insecta; order Diptera; family Syrphidae; genus Merodon; species Merodon equestris. The sequence goes on along the minus strand of OY284416.1, from coordinate 74,520,173 downwards.
TATGCATATAAGCGGCCTTTATATGCATATGTAATATACCTATTGTGTTTACATACATTATACAGTTGCTTTGTATCATTCGTGAGAGAAGCACGTGTGCACACCGGTATTTTCTAAAGTTTTCAAAACTAAGTGTGCAAAAATGGTAGGTGGAAGTAAAAAAGGCAATCGAGAAAATCCTCGAAATAAACCAAATAAAAAAAGAAATTCCAGGGCAATCAGTTTATTGCCCAAAGTAACCCTGAGTTACATACATATGTATGTAGTTCGCTGCTAAAAAATTAAAAACCAGCGATGAACTCACACCGCCTACGCATAGCTCCATACATTATGTAGTTCTATGTTTCAATTTGGTTTGTTCGTGTCTTGCTGAATATGTAAAGTGCAGAGAATGCAACGGCGATCTTTTTTTTTCTCAGCAGAAAAGCAGAGGTCTTGGTTTAAAAATATGTATGTGTCGGGTGCTCCTGTGGGAGAAAATTTATCGAATCGTCACCAACAATAGACAAAAACTGTTATGAAATAAATCAAAGAGTTATGTATGCCATGCGAGTTATTGGTGTAGGGCTTCAAGGTATAAAAATATTTTTTGCTCTTATGGACATTTCTTCAAACTTTTCCTCTACACTTTATTATGCTGTAGTTTCAAAAATACATAAGGCTTCAAAAATTTGTTTTGATACGGTAACCAAAAAAGCTATCAAAGAAGATGTTGAATTGAATGAAACAGCTGGTAACAAAGCTGACCATTTGAAAGTTTCTGGGGATGGCACTTGGATGAAAAGAGGATTCACGTCTTTGCTTGGTGTTTTATCAATTATAGGAACATTTTCGGGTAAAATTCTTGACTTTAGCGTTAAATCATCATACTGCCAATCCTGTAGAATCCAGAAAAAAAGGTTAAGTGAGTGGGAATTTTCGATGTGGTACGAAGCCCATAAAGAAGAATGCGCGGCTAATCTCCGGTAAAAGGGAGACTGACTCAGCCTTGGAAATGTTTAAAAGATCAAAAGATTAATTTAATGTCTTTTATGTTTATTATATCGGCGACGGTGATAGTAAAACCTATACCAACGTAATAGATGACAAACCCTATGGAGAAGACTTTACAATACTTTAATTGGAGTGCGTTCAAAATGCGAGTGGAAATACGCAAAACAGTGACAAAAGTTACAACAATTGTATATGGCGTATCGCTCCAAAGATCTAATTTGCTGGCAAAGAACTTGTCGAAATTGCATCCTGGGTAGCTGCGTGTGCATTTAACGAATGAGCAAGAACTTATCTTGCCATTATGGACCTCATGGGCATCAAAATTGGCTACACTGCTATGGATTTCGCAGAAATGATCGATAATTGCCGTATATTGCAAGCCGACCGAAGGAACACCAACTGCTCAAAAGAGGCTCGCATAGAGAGAAAAAAGGCTTTGGAGCAAAGAATTTTACATCTCGAAGAAGTTGACAGTACAGTATTCACCAGGAATGGCAGAATAAGGTATTAAGTTGAAATAATTTATTTATATGTATATGTATATAAATATATATATATATATGGTCCGTGCAGGGACGGGTTAAGAATATCCCTGCAGCGATACCTCTCGCTTGTCGTAAAAGGCGACTAAAACAAAGGTAAACAAAAATCACATCTAGGCAATTTAGAAAACACCAAGGTGAGCCTAGGGACACATATACCACCATTAAACTGCCCCACAAGTGTACATGCAAATCAGTGGGTTGACACGACTGGAGATCACCGGTGTTGTAAGAGTAAGATCAAACAAAAAAAATCTGGAGCATGCCCGTGTCACAAAAAAAAAAAGGCAGGCTGAAAAACAATTGGTGCAAACAAATGCAAAAACACCAGCATTTGATTGGCCTCAGCGATGAAGTAATCCTAAACCGGAAAGCCTGCCGCTACTTTCTGAGGCCAAACCGGCGGACCCCACAAGCGGACCAGTAGGAATGCCGTTAAGTGGGAAGGTTATGGTCCTACACTTCTGACCGTAACAACGCCGGAAAAAGGAAAAGAAGAAGACATTTTCCGAACTTGTAAGACAATTTTCTCAGGTTCTAATCATCAAATTTACAAAAAAGTATTAGATTCTTTATGCAATATACTAGGGGTTATACCTCTAAAAACTTATATTTATATAAATCCACCCCTTTTACGAGGGTAGTTCACCAAAAAAATTCGTCGGTTTTTCAACACTTTTTGAAAATCATCTGTAAAATAACGAGAAAAAAAAGTTTTTCATAATTTTATTGGTATAACCCCTAGGAAAATGTCTCAGGAACATAACCTATTTTGAATTTTGACTTAATTTTTTTTAGGAAGCTCAAAAATTGTCCTACCGTCAAAAACGAGCCTTTTGAAATGCGTCCTCTACCGTCACTACGAATAATAAAAAATGTTAAAAAAAAAATGTTTATGTAGTTTAATATATATATTTATACAATCAAAAAACAGTTTGTCAATACTATACATTTTATTTTATAAAAGTTTTAAGAATGTGATTTTTTTCCAATTTAGAAAGTAAATATCCCCTTAAGAACATTATAAAATATGTTTATCGAGGGATTATGTCTTACTGATAAGTTTTTAAACTTCTACAATTCACGACAGATGCGGTATTTGGCGTATTTGAAATTATAAAATTTTCATTCCTAATATTTTAATTACTTCAGAAGTAAACAAAACACACAAGTATTATCGTTTTAAACAAATTTATTTTTCCTTTCCAAAAAATTACTCTTACTAAATATAAATATATACGCGTGTGTAAGTCAGAAAATAATCCCCAAAAATAACACCATACTTTGTTAATGGTAAGTACAAAATTACAGTTTAGACTCAGTTAACCAATTAAAAGTTTGTGGTTTACGATCAGCTTGAGGATTAATAATTACGTTTATAACCGTTGGATAATGTGTTATTTTCTGAGCTTCTTTGAATGATTTTTGTAATTCTTTAATTTCCTCAACGTAATATCCTTCCAGTCCGAACATATTAAGCATTTTTTCGTAACGGACCTTAACGCTTAGAGCGGTTGGTGGAGTGCTGAAATGAAATACACAGTCATCTTAGTAAGATATAACACACTATTTGAAATGCTACTTACACTTCCGTTAGATCTCCCTCTTGTCTTAAAGCTTCGAACGTTTCTTTATCAAACCCTCCATAGATGCCGCTATTGTTTATAACGATAATTGTAATTGGTAGATTATAGCGCACCATAGTCTCTAACTCCATAGCGGAAAAACCGAATGCGGAATCGCCCTCTACACACACTACCTTTTTACTAGGAAAGTGATCACGACAGTATAAGGCAGCAGCAATAGCGAATCCCGGACCAACACCCATTGTGCCAAATGTACCAGCATCAAGGCGATGTCTCGGTAGAATATTGGGTATCATTGAACGACCAATATCCATAGTATTTGCACCTTCACTTATAATCATGGCATCATTGGGCAGCAATTCGTTTAAGTGGTGAAATACAGTATAATAATTCAAAGGTTTTCTTACATCATTAGACATTTTTTTAATAAGAATTTTATTTTCCTGACTCTTAGTGTTGAGCTCCTGCCACCACTCGTTTGTAAATGGAAACTTGTAGTTTATTGCATTCATTTGCTCAAACAAATGTTCCGCAAAGGGTTTAATATCAGATTGTATAGCCACACTGCTTAAGATACTATTGTGAAGTTCCTCCGGGCATAAGTCTATTTGAATAAATTGCACGTTCTTATTAAATCGTGGATGCCGCCCAAAATGTAAAATCCAATTTAAACGAGCGCCTAACAATAAAATAACATCGGCCTTTTGCAAAGCGAGAGTCCTTGCGGATGAAACACATTGTACTGCTGTGTCCGGAACAACTCCTTTCCCCATTGGCGTCGGAAGGAAGGGTAAATTTGTGTTTTCTATTAAATGCCGTAAAATATTTTCTGCGTGAGCATAAGAAGCACCTTTACCGATTATTAGTAACGGCCGTTTAGCATTTCTTAAAAGATTTACTGCGCGGTATGTATCTTCAGGATCTGGATAAATCAGTGGTGGATTTGGATGAGGGGGGAATGTAAAAACATTACTAGAATTAATAGTTGACTTGAGAATGTTTCCAGGAAAATCAAGATAAGCGACACCTGGTCGACCGTAAGTCGCATAGCGAACAGCCTTTTCTATATGCAATGGAATTAACGATGCATTTGGAGGACGAGCGGCGTATTTACAGTAGGGTCGACTTAGTTCAACTTGGGGACATTCTTGAAATCCTCCAATACCCTCATGATCCTCGTTTGTAGATCCCCCAATAACGAGAAGTGGCCAACAATTAGCTTGGGCATTAGCCATCCCTCCTTAAATGTAAACAAAAAATGGAAATATCAGTGCATTCAAAATTTACACAGGTTAATAAAAAAAATTTCGTATGCTAAGTTTTTCATTAAAACAAATTTTCTTAGCTTAAGTTAGCTATAATAATGTTAATTATAATGTTTAGTAGTCGAAAAACATAGCTTTAAGTTGTACTGTTTGTTTTAGAATGTCCGTTTAGGACCAGAAAGATACTCGTATTTAGAATCGTTAGTATGGTTAAGCTAGTTTTAAAGATTTTTGTCTAGAATAAGATAGATCTAAGAATAATGAATAAAAATTAATTTAAAAAAAAGGTTAATATAGGATAAAGCAGATAATAAGAATTATAAAAAAATACTTTTTTGGATGCGAATGGTCCCATTTGATAACAATAAAGGCTAGAGTCCAGCGTACTTAAGACGATTTTGCATTATTTTTTCTTACAAGAAAAAAAACACTAAGCTAAGATGATGTAAATCTTATTAGGTCTTGCTTAAGAGTATAATCTCCTCGATTGTCGAAATAAGTTCGGAACGACATAATTATGATACTTGTCGTCCAGTTGTTAGAGGGTAAGGTGAAAAGTTCTGTTGCTGTCATAGAAAGACTGTGATTTTCAGTCAACCCATGATTTACTTTCGTACATAATCCGCCTTAACTTCAACATACTTGTTCCATCGTTTCTCCAACATGTATTAGTTCCCGGAACCGCAAGTCTGGAAGCTTCCGAAAATATTCATTTCAACTTCGTCATTGAATACGAAACGCTTCATGGTATCAAGTATAAATGGTCGAGAAAATCGTAACCCAAATCCCGCAGTATTCCCACCGCCATTGTCCTCGTGAAAGATGATTTTTGTTCCTCTTCACGCCAGACCTCTTCTCGCTGGCCAAGAGTGTGAGTAATATTCACCTGTAATTGTTTTGCCTTTCATAAAGTAATCAATTAACAGGATTCCGAATCACCAGAAAGAATGACCTTTTTGGCAGGTGTGGTCGGCTTCGATTTCTTTGGCGTTGAACCAATACTACCGCTTCTGCTTGGACTCATCCGGGGTGACAAATCGCCGCACAAAATCGGTCCGATCCCTCTTGAATTGGTCAGAATATTGCTGCAGAAATCGTTTGCGCATTCGCTTTTGATCGGCAATCAGCATGCCTGCACACTTCAACCACCACTTTCATGATGTGAGACCACATTTGTATTCAGCTGCTACTTTTTTAACGGTTGTCATCGAAGGAGCAAAGTCACCATAAGCTTCCTTAGGGGTTAATGCATACAAAACGAAGAATTTTATGACCGCACGATATTCAAGTTTATTCATTTTTACGATAAGCACATTCGATATTTTTAATACCGTACACGTTATTCGTGAAAAGTGTCGAAGTCAAACATGATCAATTAGCATTGCCATTTTATCATGGGGACAACTTGTACCCAAACAACGCTCACAAATTATTGAATTTTACTATCATAATCCATACTGTGGAACAATTTGACGACCATTTTACGTTATAACCGACCTACTGAGCAGGCAATTCAAGCCATAAAGACCAAGTTTCGGTCCAATTTGACACTATAGGACATCAAGCCACGTATCAGTCTGCGTAGAGTGTGTCTTCTTTTCCTTTTCCTTTTTATCCCGGCGTCGTTATGGTCAGAAGTGTAGGACCATAACCTTCCCACTTAACTGCATTCCTACTGGTCCGCTTGTGGGGTCCGCCGGTTTGACCTCAGAAAGTAGCGGCAGGCTTCCCGGTTTGGGATTACTTCATCGCTGAGGCCAATCAAATGCTGGTGTTTTTGCATTTGTTTGCACCAATTGTTTTTCGGCCTGCCTTTTTTGCGTGTTGAAATTGGAATGTTGATTGATAACGCCTTTTGGACGGGGTTCAAAGGATCTCTCCTTTGAACATGGCAATACCAACTGAGTCGGTCGCGCTCTATATTTCTTGTGATGGTTTCTTTTACGTGGAGGCTTCCTCGGATCTTTGAACTTCTAATTCTGTCACGCTTTGGTACTCCCGCTGTCATGCGAAGCATCTTCATCTCAGTTGCCGTTAATTTGCTCTCATACTTTTTGTGCATTGTCCAGCATTGTGAACCGTATGTGAGCGCCGGACGTACAACTGAAGTGTAGAGCCTTCCTTTCAGCTTAGGGGGCATTTTTCGATCACAGAAGATGGCGGAGTTTTCCCGCCACTTCATCCACCCTACGCTTACGCGATGTTTGATGTCGTCATCACAAGTTGCTTCTCTATTAATCATAGATCCCAGATATTTAAACTTTTCACACTTGGGAAGCACTCTTCCATTCAAGTAAATGTCTGGAATAGGCTGATGAGGGTCAGAGAACGGGCAGCACAGATACTCTGTCTTCTTTGAACTAATACGATACCCGTGTCCCTCAAAAATGTCCACCCACACATCAAGTGCTCGTTGTAGGGACGCCTGATCATCACTTATAATGGCCCCATCGTCAGCAAAGAATAGCTGGTGCACATTGGGGTCCGTCACTTTTCCTTCAAGCAAGCAATCAAGGACTGCTATAAAAAGCAGTGGGCTGAGGACGCTCCCTTGGTGTACACCGACTTTGATTGCGAACTCTTCGGTGACTCCTGCGGTGCATCTTACTCTTGTCGTTGCTCTCTCGTACATGTCCATAATTACTCGCACGTAGGTTTCTGGAACTCCTTTTTGTCTTAGCGCTACCCATAAAAGATCTCTTGGTTGCCGGTCAAAGGCCTTCTCGAAATCAACCAACACCATATGCAAGTCCTTTGAAGAATCACGATGCTTTTCCATCATGATCCTTATACTTTGGATTGCATCTGTTGTTGATTTACCCGAGACAAACCCGCACTGGTCATCAGATAGTCGTATTATTTTCCGCAGTCGGCTATCTAATACCCGTTCAACGATCTTCATGGTGTGCGACATCAGCTTGACAGAACGGTAGTTATCACAATTTCGCGTATCACCCTTTCCTTTGTGCAATGGAAGAAGATAGCTTTCCCTCCATTGATTAGGCATAGTGTCGCCTCTCATAAGTTTAGAGATAAGAACCATGAGCCATCTAGACCCGATGTCTCCCATCTTTTTCCAGAACTCAGAGGGTATCCCGTCCGGCCCAACAGCTTTTCTTTTCTTGGAGTTTTTAACCGCGTACCGAACTTCTTCGACTGTGATGTCGGGTATTTCGGCATGATTCGGGGCGGCTCTTGGAAAGTACACTCGGGGAAACTGTTCGTTCAGAAGTTCCTCGCAATACTGTCGCCATCTGTGGAGAATTTTTTCGTCTTCCACAAGGAGTTGGCCTTCAGCATTGTTAATAAACTTTGGGAAACGAATCTCCTGAGCATTTCTTCTTCTCTGGGCGGCTATCTTAAAGATATTTGCTCCTTTGTTCAAATTGTTTTGTCGAAGCTCCTGGGTAGCCTGGTTCCTGTCAGACGCGGAAGACGATATTTCTTCCAACTCCTGATAGAGGCCTTCCATGCTTTTCGCTTTGAATTCGGCGCATTTTTTCTTCGCGATACCTTTGCAACATCTATATACCTTTTCACGGCGAGCTTTTTCCTCTCTATTAGTAGAAGAGCACTTTGACCAAGCTTGGAAAGCCATTTTCTTTTCGTGTATCACTGCTTTGGCTTCGTCTGTCCACCACCAGGTTTCTTTTGCGTGTTGGCAGGGGCCTTTAGATGTTCCGAGCAGTGATTTGGCTTTCTCCAGGCCAGATTGTTGTAGGGAATCCCACATGTCTTGTGCTCTGCACTCCTCATTACCGACCTCATCGATAATGGAAGAGAGGTAGTTTTCCATGATGGTAATAAAAGCTTCGCCTTTTCCTTTATCCAGCTTATACCACTTGATTCTCTCAGACACCTTCGTTTGCTGCTTTGACTTCTTTCTCGCATCCATAAAAAATTCAGTCAGGAGGAGACGGTGTTGAGGGGCGATCGCGTCTCCCAGGATCACTTTGCAATCTTTAGCTCGTGGCTTCATGAAACTGGATACCAAATGATAGTCTATTTGAGTTTCATTTCCGCCGCTGCTATAAGTGATCAGGTGCCGGCTTTGTTTGACGAACATGGTATTTAGCACTATAAGACCGTACGACTTGCACATGTTTAGGATATCTTCACCTGAAGAGTTCCTGGTGCCGTATCCCAGCCCTCCGTGGTAGCCTTCATAGTCTTCGCTTGTCTTCCCGACATGTCCGTTTAAATCTCCCCCAACAAACAAAAGCTCTTCCTTTGGGATGATTTTGACAAGGTTGTGGAAATCTAGCCAGAATGCATCTTTTTCTTTTTGTTCGCATCCTACTTGAGGGGCATATGCGCTTACGATGTTCCACACCTCACCATGCATCACCAATTTGAGAGCCATCAAACGGTCACTGGACTTTGAAATGGTTAAGACGTTGCCAAGTAACTCTGCCGCAAGGATGATGGCGATTCCGTTTTTTCCTTGTTCCAATCCATAGTAAAACATCTTGTAGGCTTTTGTTTTAACGTCCAAGAAACGTGCCCGATTACCGGTGTTTCGCCATTTCGTCTCTTGTACGCACAGGATGTCTACTCGCCTTCTAACCATCATTTCTTCAAGCTCATAGCTGCGCCCACTCATGCTTCCAACGTTCCAACTCGCGACTCTTAAATGTGGCTTACGCCGTTGCATTACTTTGCTATCCCCCGGAAATCCTATAGCTCTGACCCGAGCATTGCTGCTCGTCCCAGGATCACGACCATTAGTAGTGCCTGGCGGGGTAGTGCTTTTCCTTTTAGCGTTCTTTTCCATAATGCTACGGTTTGACCGTTTTCATTCTTCCCTTCCTTTTTGACACGGGTATGCTCCAGATTTTTTATTTTTTGATTGATCTTACTCTTACAACACCGGTGATCTCCAGTCGTGTCAACCCACTGATTTGCATGCACACTTGTGGGGCAGTTTAATGGTGGTATATGTGTCCCTAGGCTCACCTTGGTGTTTTCTAAATTGCCTAGATGTGACTTTTGTTTACCTTTGTTTAGTCGCCTTTTACGACAAGCGATAGGTATCTGCGTAGAGTGTGTATGGAAGAAAATACTGCTGCGCTATCCGTCAGTGTTAATGAAAACCGTGATTTGTCCATTCGTCGCCGTTCGCAGCAATTGAAATAGTGTTACTCGACTACGTTATTGAGAGAAAGGCTGTCGTGTATTAAGGATATTGAAGAGGTAAGTCAGGGTGTAAAATTTAAGATAGCTTTCAGTAGGCAATCGCAAGACTTTTGATAAAAGATGTGAGACATAATTTATACTTTCTTAGCCAGTATATGAATCGAATAGCACTATTGGAAACAATTTGTAATTTACGTGTGCATGCTGAATTACAATTTTCATATAATTCACACCCATGCACAAGTATTGAAATTAGTAGCGATTTTAACTATATGACTCATGTGCTAGTCAGCTGTGTCCAGTGGTGCAATTGGTTGTGCTGTCCATGGGGTTCGTAAAACGCCATAAGCCTTCCCTGATATCGTCGTTCCATGTTAAGAATCTGTTAAAAGTATCTCCCAAATTCCTTGATGTATCCAAGTTTTAAGTGATTTGCGGGAAATATGACAGATTCAATTTTGATCGTGAATAAAGAGGCATTTGGACTTATTAGGATTGAGTGTCAAGCCATTTTTCAAGGACCACTCAAATATGCGTTTAAGATCTTTATTAATTTCGAGACCATAACTTTTTTTACAGATAAACTGAAGTAGTGTTCCAGTTTTTTGAAGAGCAAGGCATAGTCGACGGTATCAAATGCCTTTAGGAAATCATTTTTATCTGAGCTAGATCGAATATCTTCAGCAATTTTCACAATAACAGTTATACAACTGCGTTTTGCTAGGAAGCCTGATTGTACATGGGTTAACATTTTATTGTGGGAAAGACACTCGTCGAGTTGCTTTTTCATTATCCGCTTGCATACTTTGGAAATAAATGGCAAGATAGAAATTGGTCGAAATACTTCTCCAACTGAATTTTTCGGCAATGGTATTACTTTAACCATTTTCCACTGATTTGAGAACATTCCAGTAGAGATGATAGTATTTATAAGATGTGTGCCATACGGTAGAATCAACGGTAGAATGACTTTGATGAAAACTGAATGAATTTCATCGACTCCAATTGCACTGGACCTTATAAATAAAAACCTTTCGACTACATCTGCACTGTCTACACATGTAAATGTTGATTATCTAAGTTTAGATTGAGGTTTGCTCTCCCAGTTTGTCCTACAGATACAAACTTGTGGTTTAGCTCATTGCCGTCAACATTATTTGTGCAAGAAAGTTTTTCTTCTCCTACATCTAGATGTCGAAGATTATACACAGTTTTGAACTACCCAGGGTGGATTTTGATCTGCTGGAGAAGAATTGTACATTTGCCGCCATAATCCCTCGAACAACCATGCTACGGAAGGATTTGTGTATAAAGTGAAATTTTTCTATACAAAAACGCTTTCACCGATTATACGCCTGATCACGCTGTTTAATTTGGTGCCCAATTTGGGAACCAAGGTTGTGTTAAGTTTTTAATAATGTTTGTTTTTGTCGGAACATATTGGTTCAAGAGAGAATTAATATGGGAATGGATAAATTGTACCTGGTTATCTGGAAATGACATTAAATAAACTTGTTCCCATGATATAGCAATTATGCCCTGTTCTATATTAATTATATCTATTTTAGTAAAATCTCTATATCGAAATGTCACAGTTTGTGTTTGATTATGTATACGAAAGTCATAGGTAAAAAAATGAGATCATGCTTAGAGAAAGTTGGTGCGGAGAATCGATCATCAAACAGCGATCAGTACGATTTACAAAAAAATAACATCAAATGAAGTGCTTGTAGTAATGACGTGATGAGTAGGAGTGGAAGTATTTACCGGATGTAAGTCAAAAGATGTTATCCCATCAACAAGATGCCTCTCAACCAAAAGATTACTGTTTAAATCACCACATATATGTAGTAATATTTTTAGAACCTACTGATATGGACTCCATTAGAGTGTAAAATTGTGGATGTAGAATATTGACAGTAACCAACAACAAACAATTGCCATCACTTACTACAATATATTGATAAATACATAGTCAATGAGAGAGTCGGAAATAGAGAAAAGGTCCTTTCTACAATTAAGGCTATCTTTTACATATACTGCTACACCGCTGCCACGATTATTCCTATCTATATCCATCAGCTTATACATTTTATTACTCATGTTTGGCTTGAAACAACTTTCCGAAATGCATACTGCATCTACATTTGATTTTTCAAAAATATATTTGAATTCTAAAATATTCTGAATGCATAAAATTTAATTTTTCACAGCTACACGATATCTTCATAAAAAATAAAGTTTTTAGTAATGATTATGATTTAAATTTGAAAAAAAAAAGTTGCGTTGTTGGTTGTGATGGCACTGCTCGACATCTCTCGGCGATAGTGTTACGGTTTTGTTCGTTCACTATCATTATGTTTTTCCCCCTTTCCTTCTTGCGCGTGTGAACAGAAAACATAAAACTGTTTGCGAGGCTTAATTTCTCTTGCTTTATGAAGAGAGCGATTTTTGACAGTTAGGCTTGTGCATGTAAGTATTTTTGTTGGAATCTAAATCGGATAAAGCAGATACAACTGTTTTTTGTCTTTTGTTTATTTTGCAGTGGTGCGCAACGGATTTTAATCTCATTTTTTTCCTTTGCAGAACGAAACTTAAGCACAATTGGAGAATCACTTGAATTATTAAGCTGACGAGAGCTGACGTCAGTTGCAAGTGCTTTCCTCTCAAAAGAATCACACTCTTCTCTGTAGTTCTGCAACTTCTCCTTTAAACATATGGAACTTTCCCATTTCAGGAGCATTGAATCTCCTCTAAAGATGAACGTTTGTTTCGACTTCTGATACTCTGGACTGCAATGCGTATAGTTAGCGATCTATGAAGATGTTTTGTATATGTTTCAAAGTTTCGCTCAATCGCAGGATGAGTTCACTTCTCAAATCACACATTTCGGATTTTATACTTCGAACGATTTCTTCAGTAAGTTGACGCTATCGGGTCGCTAGTCCTGAGGATGTTACGGCCTGCAAGTTTCTCTCTGTAAAACGTCTTCAAAATCCCACAGCAGTTGCTCCGGATACTTAGTACGAACGTTAACGTTAACGACCGAAAATTACTTTACGATAGTACAGAGAGACACGGCAGAAAGTACATTATAGCCGGCAGCAAGGGAATCGGAATTTTGGTTTTCTATGGAATTTGGAATTCTCTGGACAAAGATGCCAAAGAACATCTTGCAGATGACTTCGGGGCAGTTTTCACCGCTATCTAGCAGAGGCGCAGCGGAAGCTCAGCCAAATCATGAGACGAGTTTTATTAATTAAAAGACGGATGCCGTGGCACATTCAAGTAGGTACAGAGCAAATCACCAGCAAGAGCACTGTCATATACATGGATATGACGCTGGACTGTAAAATAAACTGCTGGAGCCATATAAGAATGGCATTAGAGAGAATGGTATTACGACGTCTCTCAGTAGGATTATGGCGAACGTTAGAGGCCTAGTGATGAGTAAGCGGATAATACTTGTGTCCGCCTCTTACTCCATTCTCTTGTATGACTGTGCATGATTGTGCAATATGGGCGGCCGAGACACTCAGTCCGCAAAACCACAGGAATATAATGACAGCAAAACAGAGACGAGGAGTCCTGCGGATCACTAGCTCTTCACATACCATGTCGGTACTGCCAGCGGTACTCGTGGTAGTAGGTGTGAGCCCTATCGACAGGGTAGCTATCTACAGAAAGTACGTACTTCTACGACTACAAGACGCGAGTCGAAGCGATATCGTTTTGGACGATAGGCAAGTGAAGTTGAGTACGGTGGGTGAGGCTGTAGGGATATCGGAAAGAAAGGGTGCGAAACATCTTGCACAAAAAACTAGGGATCCGAAAGCTCTGCGCAAGATGTGTGCCGCATTTGCCGAATGCCGATCAAAAGCAATAATGCAAACGTTATTCGTAGCAATCTTTGGACCGATTCAATAGGGATGCGACCAATTTTGTGCGGTTATATTTCATGATGGATGTGACATGGGCCACCACCATACCTCAGAATGGTAGTCCAAGCAGTAGGCCAGTGGTTCAGCGCCAAAGAGAAGTCAATCATATCTGTCGGAAAGGTCAAGGCAAGTGTATTTTGGGATGCTAAAGCAATCCTGTTATTTAATTACCTTGTAAAAAGCTGAACAATAATAGGCGAATGTTACTCTAACCTTCTTGACCAGCTGGAATCCAGAATTCGCAAGAGACCTGGCTTGAAGAAGTAAAAAAGGATATTTCACCAAGACAATGAAACTGAAACCCTGAAAACTGCGAGATTTGGGGTAAGATTTGCTCGGCCATCCCACCCATTCTCCTGAATAGATACCCTTATCTATCCTCAAACTTGAAGAAATTTGTTTCTGAAAAGAGTTTCGCATCCAATGAAGAAGTTGAGAGGGCCATAGATGAGTAGATAGTTTCACAGCCTCCCACCTCCGGGAAGGAATACCAATGTTGGAGAAACGCTGTACCAAGTGTATTTAAGGGAGCTTATGCAGAAAAGTGGAATTATGTTTTAAACTGAATATTGCAGTCTTCCACTGTCAGTTTGAGAATTTTTCCTGATATGTACGAGTACATCCGCAGAAATCCGTATTATAAGATGGAATCAAAAACGTTTGCTACGAAATTAAATGGCGGAAGATTTATTTCTCCCAATCAACCAGAGATCACAACGAAATTGTTTAATTAATCTCATATGTACATTTAAGCTTTAGATTATTAGAAGATTAGATAATTGCTAGGGTGATATATAGAAAAGCAAAGTTTATTTTTGCCTTTTCTAATCAAATATTGTTATCTGATAAGACATCTCGCAATCAAACAGGCTCAAAGTCGACACAGGCCTAAAGTCGACACAGGCCCAAAGTCGAATAACTGTTATTATATTATGGTATCAAATTAATGTTTAAAAACCCTTTTTTCCCATATTCAATAACAAATTACCTGTCGTATGCAACAATCCCGGTCCTGAAACTACTAAGCACACACCTGGTTTCTTAGTCAAGTACCCAATTGCCTGAGCAGCATAGCACGCAGCTTGTTCATTGCGCATACCAATGTACTTTAGTCCAGCTGCCTGAATAGCCATTGATAGCTCGATAATAGGAATTCCAACAATACCGAAGACATATTCCACACCCTAACAAAACATAAAAAAATTAGAAAGCCTTTTAACTCGGACAGGGCTATAAATCTTGCGCATGGATTGCTCTTGTACCTGAGCTTTTAGGCTTTCCGCAATTAAGGTAGTTGCCTCTACTTCGGACATTGTTTTCCTTTTTGGCCAAAACTGTAGTCAATGATGAAACACGAAGCGCCTCGTTAAACTGAAACTTCAACACTAATTCAGAAAAAAACTTTTTTAAACAGTTCACGACTGAAAATCCCCCTTAGATATCGCTAAGCTTATCTTTATATCAGTATCAGTAATTTCAGTTTCCAACATTTACCAACACTTTTTTTTTTTTGGGTTGTTAAAAATTAGAAGTGACACGAAGCACAACACATATCTCAAGATCCAGGTACAGAAGTCAACAAAGAACACACACTCCCACCTAATTGTTTGTGTTTTGTTGGTGGTTGGCGGTAGGTTTTATGGAACTCATATTCAGTACATGTGAATATGTTTTAAAAAGGGCGAAGGCAAGATATACCTTCAATGCGTCTTATTTGTCGGCTATCGTTGGCTCCTTCTCTTTCAAATGACGTTCCGTGAGGCGAATGGTATCACACGTCGGCTCGTGAAGCATGGCCTTTTTTCAATTTGCTCGTTCTCCCTCATCCGCTAATTTGACAGCCCGCTCATTTTTCGTTTTGTATACGAAGTGTTCGTGCTGAGAGCAGGTTATCTTCTAAGGATTTTTTTTAAATTTTGTTCCTTCCTATAAATTTATATATATATTAGGGTGTCCCTTATATGGGTGAATTTTTTTTTTCGGATATCGAAATGCATACCCCTTAATTCTTTTTAAACTACCCAGACTTACTCAAATACAAAATTTTATCTTCCTATGTCAACATTAACCCGTGCCGACAGGGCCATGAAGATTTTGAAAAACGCTGTCTTTAACCCTTTTCGTTATGTAGCTAAATCAAATGAAATATTTATATTTTATAAAAATAATAATAAAAAAGAAAGTTAGAAAATAGGTACTTATTTATTAAAAGAACATACAATTAGAGATCAGCAAGGATATTTTCTTTTAAGGGTCTCTTTTTTACAGTCTACACACAGCATAACAAAAATTGTTTTTGTTGTTCCTTTGCAGTGATCAAACCATGAAAATTTTGCATAAGTTTTACAGCTCTTTCAGCTGTATCATTCACTGCCCTTAAAGAAATAACCCTTCTTTTTGCCTACAAATAGACCACATCGTCTTCCCACGTAGTAATGGGTTTCTTCAAGAAGTTTTTATCAATTTTTAAACGAGAAAATAAATTTGGAAGACACAAAATCATTTAATGATTTTCGTGCAACAATAGATGAGACAGTATTATTATCAGTTTATTTAAAACGGTGTAAAACATAAAACTATGTATTCCCACTTACCATACAAAAAATCAGTCATACATATCTTCTTTCGATGGAATGTATGTATCTCTTCCCAGAATCATACAAACTCTCTGTTTGTAAGTTCACTACAATATTTCCCTTGGTTTGTTCATTAACTTCATCATCAAAGAGTGATAAAACAGTAATTTCTTCTGACAAGTACCAAAGATGTTGACTAAACTTACTCAGGGCTGTTTTAGATATCTCTTTGTCAACAGTTTCATATTCCTTAAGCCTTTTTAAAAAGCGCAAATCTTGATTTGGTGCCTTCACCGCCAGACTACATCCAAGCCATGATTTCACATATACATATAGCTGCAATGAATAAATAAACGCCTTGAAGTGCTCGTTTATCCTTAGCGTTAATTTTGAACTGAGATTGCAACAAACATATTTTCAAAGAGTAAATAGCTCGAGCCATCCACCTTGCTTGATGCATTGCTCCAGGAGGTCTTATTTTAATTTTTTCTCCTCCTAAGAAAATAACAGATAGTTCAATCAGTTCCCGATAATCGTCACGTACAATGGATTTTTGCAGCTCTTGAATATAAAATGTCAACACTCCTTCTATCATTGTATTACAAAAATGTTGTGTGATGATGTCGGTGTATGTTTCAATAGCAGCAGGAGTAATAGCTTTCCAGTTACCTCTAAACTTTTTGAACATCGGGAAATCAGGGCTACTTGTGATTTGGTGGATTTTTGTTTCGAATACACATTTTAAAACCAGTTCGTAAACGTGATGGCGCGGCAAGTAAAGAGTAATAATTCCCTGTCTAGCTTTTGTTCCAAAAGTACACAAGCTCCTTTCAATCGCCCTGTATTAGATGCAGTTGTGTCACAGCATATTATTTGTACTTTGTCCTCGAGGTTCCAGTCATAAAGTGCGTTTAATACAGCTTTAGCTTGATTTTGACTGGAAGAGCTCTCCAGTTTGGGCACAGCCAAAAGTTGTTCCTTTTCTCCAAATGAAATAAGAATTGGCAGGCGTTCTTCTTCACAACTTCTTACGTCCAGTCCAGGTAATAATTTCCCATCCCAGTAAACGGTCACCGTTTCAGACAAATTATTCTGAAAATCTGATTTTATAAATTCCGCTCTATCTTTTCTACTCTGTGTGCGAATTCGTTGAATAGACGATTTATTTATCGGGAAATCATCACAGCTAAGATCTAGTGCTTCTACTACAGCCTGAAGTATATAGACAGAATCGCTTATGCTTAATTGACATCTATCTAAAGCCGCAACTAACTTAGGAGTGATGAAGTCTTTCCTTCCTCTTTTTCTAGTAGTTCCAGAACTTACCGTTTGAGATGTCGATGGCAAGGGTTCTTCAAAGCTTTCATCAGACCTGGTAGGTTGATCGGGATGTCCTTGCGTTTCAATAAAATCTTGTTGAGTTAGAGATGACGATAAACTCTCGGAACAAATTTGCTCATGTCTTCTTTTCTCTTCTTTTAATTTTCTCTGTCTTGCTCTTTCTTCTTTCTCGGCAAACTTTTTTTCTACACCGGCTAAACATCCTGGACGCCCTGGTTCTCTTTGTTTTTGTAAAAAGATTTTATCTTCTTCTATTTTCATCCAATACAAAGCATTAGCGTGTGCTATATCGAATAAATTATCTAAATTGTTTTGAAAGACCTCCTCACGGCGCTTGTAAACATCTTGTGCTTTTTTTAAATTTTTTTGTAACTCTCTCCAAGCATGGCGAAGATCCACAAGTTTCTTTAAACAGTTAGGCATAGCTCTGATAGGGATTCTAGCTTTTTCCCAGAATATAATACACTCTCGAACGACAAGATTTGCACTTTCATTAACTTCGCGAATGTTAAAAAGTGTTAAAAAAGAGGACTGCAAGAACTTGACGGTTAGACGGTAACTTTGCTCCAGTTATTTGATGGTTCACGTCACCAACTAAGAAAATACTTTTTTCATTTATTTTTAATTTACAATTAAATAATTAATAAATGTTTAATTTCAAATATTGGTCACGTGGTGGTCACGATATTTTCTCTAAGGATATCTGCCAGAGACTAAAAAAATTATAAACTCAAACTCATCCTAACCAGCCACACTCTTAAAAAAAACATCACATCTGGCTTGCACATGTTTCAAAGGATTTCATACTAAGACGTATGCGTTAAAAAATAAAAACTTTGAAAAATAAGGGACACCCTAATATATATACATATATAATATACTAGCTATACCCTGCGCGCGTTGCAACGCCTCCAACTAAAATAAATTTGAAGGAAAGACATTACACAAATAGTCAGTTCATCTTGGGTCATTTTATTGATTTTGTTCATTTCGAAAAAATTGTGGCATTGCAGCGTTTTGTTTCAATTCGATATTTATTGAAGTGCTGTTAGATACACAATACTTTTTGTTTTTCCATCTGGTGCGTAACGAATAAATCAGAAGGTTTTCCGACGCGTGAGCAGGCCACATAGAGCTGCCCATGTGAGAAGCATGGATTCTCCAAATTTAATCCACACACTTGCAATGATTGTCCTTGCGCTTTGTTGATAGTCATTGCGAAAGCGAGTCGCACCGGGTTTTGCAAAATTTCCAGCCGATGCATCCCGTTGTAGTTGTACACGCATGTTGGTTTTCAAAGTCAATTTCTGTAAATGACGCCATAAAACTGATGATTTGAGACTTGCATTAAGTTCATCAGCGGGTGTTGAACGTGGTATAACCGGCAGTGTTTGTCGAAAATCACCAGACAATAAAATGAGTGCGCCACCGAAGATCCGTGCGTTTCCTCTCAAATCTCGCAGTGTACGATCAGGCGCTTCCAATGCTTTCTTGTGAGACATTGTACATTCGTCCCATATGATAATTTGACACGTTTGGAGTACTTTGCTCATTCCAGAGTTTTTGCTGATGTTGCATGTTGGTGCCTCAGTGTTTTGCAAATGCAACGGCAGTTTCAATACTGAATGCCGCCGCAATTCCAGATGATGCAATGGCCAGTGCAATATTATTTTGTGATCGTATGGTTGCCAAAATGAGTGAAAGAAGAAAAGTCTTGCTTGTACCATCGGGCGCATCTATGAAAAACAGTCCACCGCTTTGTTCTGTGATTGCACCCATAATTCTGTCATACGCAATGCGTTGTTCTGGAACTAACTGCGGAAGATTTGTCTGAACAAATGTCCCCAGTTCGTCAGAATCAAAGTGTGTTTCACGTTGCAAATCACGATCGAAAAGGTCGTTCGCTGATCGGTTCGGAGCAGGCATTTCCAGTTGCACCAGTGCCTTGTTAGCGATTGCCAAACATATGTCTTCGATCAAAATCAATGCCTCATTATACACGTTTGGTGCAAATTGAATGTCCGGATTTTGATTCGCAGCGCGCGTATTTTTTTATTTTTCCCAAAGATCTTTTGGATTAGATGGAAAGCAGGTTGTCAATATGGAGTCATAATGGAATGCACCAAGATTTAAATCAGCGTGCAGTGTTCGTCTTGATCGAGCGGTGTTTATTCGAACATTTTGCAGCCTTCTTTCCCGTTGTTCAGTTGTCTCAGACGAACGGGCCTGAGTAGTACGTATTCGGTCAGTTTCTAACCTCAATTCTCGTTGTTCAGATGATTCAGACGAACGGGTCTCAGCGGCATGTACTCGAAGATTTTCCCGCCTTAATGCTCGTTGCTCGTCTGATTCTGAGGCTCGTAATGCTCTTTTCTTCCGTGTTTGAGGTGTAGATCGGCCAATTGCTTGTCGTTTTGTATGTAATATGTATCCAATCCAATTGAACCGGCTGTTCGCACACGGATGGAAATGTTAATATTGACGGTGATCACCAATTCGCTGAGGAAAATTTGAAGTGAAAAAAATCAGCATTTGAGAATTGTTAAAATCCATTTTAATTCCACTCACGATTATATCCGAAAAAAAACTGCACAGCAAATGCGTTCGGGACATCAATCAGCAGCCAGATTCTTCACATACACATTCGATGATCTTCGTGAGTTCACTGTAGAGAATGAATAAAACCAGCTCACGGAAACTACGAAATTTCAATTCGATTGAATTATTTATTTAAATTAATTTAACTCACAATGAAATGCACAAAACTATTCGAAAAACGACAATATTGTCTGTTCAATGTGTGCCGGACATGAATTTCACAATTTACATAAATTCTTATGTCACCCACAACTCGAAACGTCATCATTCGTTCGCTGTTTTCGTTTCAATTCAAATCAGCATGAACTGTCACGGCAATTGAAAATTATGAATTTCATAAATATGAAATTCATTGGAATGACAGTGGCGCCATCTGTCGAAAATTGGTCGTGCCAACTCAGAAACCTTCGTGGGCTCATGCACAACAACTTTGCTAAAGATCATCACATGATCAAATGCATAGTTTACGATTCTATAAAGGACATACAGACAAACATTCATTTTTATTTATATAGATTATATACATATATATGTATATTAAACTAAATAATAATAAAAACATAAGATTTTTCATTATAGAAAACAAAACAAAAAGTCATTAAACACAGCAAGTCAAATTTTTACTTGGACAAAACCAAAGCAGTCCTTGGTATAAAGACATGTTTCCCTTTTTTTATTCAATACATTTAGGAGGTTTTTATTTTATCGTTATATTTCGTATAAATAGAGTGTCAGGTTTTCAAGAAAACATACATACATAGTTCAAAGTCGGATTTGAAAGGATTTTTTGACATCAATTGACCTTTGATTATTTCTAAAAATATGGCCAGATATAATTACTACGAAGTTTTAAAATCAAAAATTATCGCTGGTTTTCAAAACGGATTATCAAGACATAAGGCCACGTTTCCATTTGCGGGAAATGTCTGACAGTCTGTCCGACAATAACTTGCAAGTGGAAACTGCGAAGCAAGTTCAATCGCGACAGTTTTTGCATAACTTCTTGCGAGTATTTGCGAGTGCAATTAATTGCAGATTTAAACAGGTTTGCATTGACTCGCGACTGGTCTTGCTGTTTATCGAAAACATTTCGTATATATCGCGCTCGCAGGTGATTGACGTCTCTTGGTCTGCGAAGAATGGCAGCGGCAACAGGAGTCTCTCCTTCGGTGATATTGAATCGAGTGTCTTGCCTTTTTATAATAAGTAGTGTTGAGCGTCTCTTTAATAAACCATAGAAGGCACCAGCTTCCCGTCTTCTTAAAATCCAATCGAAACCAATCCAATAATTGCAGGCGCTAAACATTGACACAATGATTTCACAATTTTAAGTAAATAACCAAATTTCTTGCGACATTAATGGCTTTCTTGTAAATATCTCTGCAATAAATTGCGACAATATGATGGCCGAGCTTCTTGCAAGATATTAATTGCAGAAAAATTGCAAGAATTCACATGACAATGTAAATGCTACTACAAGAAATGTCTGCATGACATCCGCGAGTTTACTTGCAAAGGGAAACGTGGTCTAAGATTAGCGATAAATATAGAATTATTAGATTAGTTATTTCGCGGCTGATACGGAAGTATGAGAACACCGGACACTATCAAACACTCCTGAGAAAGGCCTCGGAAAACGATTGCAGAAAATTAAGGTCTCACAAAACGAACAATCGTACGAGATCCCACAGTTTCCTCTAATGAAATTTTACAGAACTTGCAATTGCCAGTGAGTGCCAGAACCATTCGTAGAAGGTCTGTATAATTGGGGTTGTTCAGCCACCGCTCAACACCAAAGATGTTAATTTCCGAGAAGAACCGTAAAAAAAATTGGCCTTTGCGCGAAAACATTTCAGCTGGACAGTTGCAAAGTGAAAAACCATCCTATTTTCTGTTCAATTCAAATACAATAAAAAAAATCAGATGGTATCATCAGAATAACGAGGAAAAAAAATGTATCCCAAATATTGCGTCTCAATAGTTAAATTCGGTGGAGGAAATATGCTCGTCTGGGGATGATTCTGTGGTTGGGGGATCATGCCAATTTACAGAATAAATGGCATCATTGATCGTTTCAAATATTTAGATATTTTAAAAACAGTAATGTTGCCTTATGCTGAAGAAGAAATGCCATTGATGTGGACGTTTCCACCGGTTTATCATCCAAAATATACAAGTAATGTAGTCAAGACTTGGTTTAATGGCAATAACATCAAGGTTGTGGATTTGCCCGTGCAATCTCCTGACCTTAACCCTATTGAGGACTTGTGGGAAATACTTAACAGGCGAGTTAACAGGGACCAGTGCAAAACCTTGAATGAATTGTACAAGGCAGTGAAGGTCCATTGGAAAAACATACCTATGACCGTGATAAATAACCTTATAAATTCTATGCCGAAAAGATTCATGGAGGTTATAAAGGTAAAACGATATGCAACAAAATATTAACTGTTTTGTATATTTCTTGCAAGGTTTTTAAAAAATGTATATGTATAGGGGTTGCTTTAGTTTTGTCCAAATTTTACTTGCTGTGTTTAATGAATTCTTGTTTTGCTTTCTGTAATGAACAATCTTATGTTTTTATTATTATTTGGTTTAATAAAATGACAAAAATCAGTGTGTTCCAATTCAATTCAAAATTCTTAAACAAGCGAAAACTACCCTGCTGTACCGTGTCTCGTCGTGATCGTTTGTGTATTTTTTTGTGTTGGTCATTTGCTGCGTGGTTCGATTGCCTGGCGATGTGATGTTGTTTGCATAGTGTGCAGTTGGGTTGCCTGATCGTAAACGATTGTCTGTCATGTCTTGTGATCTGTATGTATTCATCCTACAGATAATTAAAAAATAAATGTCTATTTCTTGCATATTTGTATTTTGCGGTGTCGACAGAAAATACGTTCGAAGAAAGAGAGGTTGATCGAAACACCACAACTCGTATATGTCCTCCTAGCCAGATCCAATTTTATTTACTCTGAAGAGAATTGATTCCTCAAGTTGCGTATTTTTTTTTGTTTATCATATCGATAGTGACCGAAGGAAAATCTCTTCTGAGATTATCGAAGATTGCCTGGTAGGAGTCAGATGTTTTTACTCTGTTTGAATAATGCCTACACGTTGTGACGTAAAAGTTTGGATGCATCTCATACAACATTATAAGAAGCAATGTTGCTTCTCGTGTCCAAAATTTCGTGCCAACCGATGTTCATTTCACAAGCGACGAAAATAAATGAAAGAAAATTAAAATATGACGAACAAGAGAAAAGAGGAACGTCAAAATGAGCCAGAAACAATATCGCCCGCGACTTACTGGGAGCTTTATTTTTCATCTCATTTCAGCTTAAGTCTGTGTGAGCACTTGTGTGAGCCGTGAGGTGTGAGGCAACGTGTGATAGCCGACTTTGAGATTGGTTTTGTTGATTTTAGTGTAACCATATAATATCCAGCCATCCACGTTCAAAAAGTTTTTTTTTTCCAATTTTTGTTGAAGGAAAATCACATGCCTGATAATAAATGATTGAAACCAATCCGTTGCCATTTAAATGTAAGAATAATGCGAGCATTTGTGTTTTCGAAATCACATTATAAATAATTGCTTAATTGAATTCAACTTCAAATTAATATGGGAAAATGTCACTTCACGCAAATTATTTTATGGGCCCAACCAATACAAGGTTATTAGCGGCGTTCACACGTTACAACTTATCTATCCGATATGTTGGACGACCAAGTAATGCCTAGTCCCGTATTACACGTTGCAACAGTAGTAAAGACTCAAATGAGTACGAAAGAGATGGTCAGTGAAATAGAGATATATTGGCACAGTGATACGCGGGTAGGTTGCTCCATCATTTTGACATTTTTCTGCATCATTTAACAAATTAATGTTTTTAAGTGGACAAAGGATGTCAATTCCTCTCATAAATAAGCTCATAAATAATTATGAGATGCATCCAGCATGGTCTACTAATTTATTTACCTCCGATTCCATATTTATTAAAGCATGTATATCCAAAGAAATTCCGCTAACAACCGTCGACGCTGAATGGCGAATATCAAGTAAAATCGAAATAAAGAGATGCACCATATAATAACCACTGCAACTCGGAATGTCAGATCAAGAGGAAATCAGAAAGTGTTGCACGTCAAAAAGATGCGACATGTAATATCTGACCTAGCGTTCACATCACACAACTTGCTTGACAGACTTCACATGATCATTATTGATGAAATACTCGAAAATGAAGAAAAAGAGCAAGAAAAAAAAGGAAAAAAGTGAATGTAGGTTAAACCATGTGTCGGAAAACGTAATAAATCCTCATGAGTAACATTGTCAAAAGAATCGAATGAATATTCGTCTGAGGATTTTCGCAATTATTTGCGAATGAATGTAGTAACGTATGAGGAGTTACTGAGAACAACAAATCCTCATATGTATAAGAAAAAAAAAGACAATATTTTGAGATCCAATATGCATTTTTACAATTTGCTTATATTTTTCTAGTAATACTTCGGATTGCCGGCACCTCTAAAACATCAATCCAAAATTATTTTTCCTTGTTTCTCGTCATATCGTTCATTCCGCTCAAAATTGGTATTCACTCTCTGAAGTCACAAGCAAAAGTGAAAAAATGGTCTGAAGTCGTACGACAACTGCTCACACCTTACAACAAGTTGATCAACCAAGTTAAAAAGTTAAAAAAAATCGAACTTTCATACGACAAGTCGGACGACATGTTGAAAGAGCGTTCACACTTATGATTGGGCCCACCAAACAAGGTTTTCCAACCCGGATAGACAAATCGTAGAGTGTGGACGCTGCTATTAATCCAAGGTTACGCAGAATCAAGACGGATGAAGCGATTGAAAGATAGTCTCCAGATGAATTCGAGTACTTTTGGGAAACCGGTAGTTTCTAGGCGGATTTCAAGAGCTGAACATCTCTGTTGGATAATGGCTGATCCAACGAGTTTAAAGTTTACACTTTTTGTATCTACCTATTACCCATTCCATCACTCTTAATAGAGATATTTATCATTTATACTAAAACATAATTCGGGCATCAAAGGGTTAAAAGCCTCAATTTGGTCAATGTCAACCAAAATTTCAATTGATGCAATTAAAACATAAAACGTATAAACGTTCAACAGTACAGTTGATTTGGTACAACATGTTGATAGTACATGTTGATTTGGTCGACATAGTTGAATTTCCCCACATAAATATTGACAAGAGAAAATATTTTTAACTTGGGAATACATTTTTTTATTAAGACAATATAAAAGAAATTGTCGAAAACTAAAAAAAAGAATATCTCCTTGTATGTGTCTGCAGCATTTTATAAACTGCAATTGGGAAAAAATGAGAAGTGAATACAAGCTTAGGTGTTTGAATAGCTGAGAAAGCGGGCTGCATTGGTTCAATCTCAGATGGTAGTATTTTCAACAAATATTTATTTGTTGCTGCCATAAACAGGAGTCTGTTATATTTTTCTGAACCTTGTGCATCAGTCAAAGGCGGCTGCTCAACCTTTGTTCAACTATCTTCTGTCTAGGGTCTGACGTACAGTGGGAAATGCTTTTGGAATTTTGACTGCATGTTTTCGTGTTTTCCGCAGTCCAAATGATCTTGACGCAGACAAAACTAGGCATTTGACGCTGCCGACTGTGTGAAGGAAAATTTCCAAACCTAGAAAAGAAATGAAATAAAGAAATTTTCTCCCACAAACATACATGTTTTACTTACCCCATCCGAGTACAACCAAACATAAAACAACTAAACACAAGATCATTGATTAAATAAACACAAAATAATCAAATAGAAAACAAACAAAAAGGGAAAGATTCATTATCATTTGCCAACCTGCCTGAGACCATTAGGTCAAAGACACCAAAGACGAACGGCTACAGATGTCACCGTTAACAAAGGAAATGTCAGTGACGATTTGAAAGCGCCGTTCACATCGCCGTTCGTCCTAGCCCTATAAACGGCCGAGGCAGTTCTCAGAAGGTCAACTAGTGACAGCAAGAAGTAGTAGAAGAAGTAGTCTCGGGTTTTAAGCCACAAAATATTGATCAACTCCTATTAATATCGACGTAAATACCGTAGGGTCAATTCCCCGATTTGGGTTTCAACCCGGAGGGGTTGCCCAAACGTTATAGCTGCGCTCAAGGGCACAAGACAACAACAGTTGGGATCCGGATTCTCACCCAGAAGTTTACTGACTGGGTGCTGTCAGCGCCACAGCTATGAGGTAACAAAGGCGTCATTACTATTGGGTGTCCCGAACAGAGTAGTGCGCAATCACACACGAGCGTCTGTCGGTGTCAGAAATAAATTTATGTGACAGATCCTGGCCCGGCTCGTTACAACTATGCTTCGCGCAATTTTTGTATGAGTAAAGTTCATCTTGGTAGATAAAGAAGACGCCGGAAAAAATTGATTAATGACGAGTCACGACAAATTGCACAGCCAGAGAATTTAACAGGTATAGAAGAAATGCCAACTGCATATATTGCATTGAAAGCAGACGCGGTTCGAGAAGAAATTTAAAAATATATTTGGTCGTCCAGAGGAGAGGTGCTGTCGCAATATAGATTTATTAAAACTTATTTTCTACAAATGTAAATTGATTCATCAGCGAGAAAAAAACCATAAATTCATCAATACAGTTTACAATAATTTGTTACCAATTAACGATTTGTTACCAATGACGATTAATCCGTTCAGCTTTTTCACGGTGTTTTTCAGCAATATTTCACAAATGCCCAACTAAATAATTTCCGATTGTCTGCCATTCCTCGTCATCATCCTTTTCCAATGTTTTTATAACTCGGACCATTACTTCAGCAATAACGGTTTTCCTTTATCTTTGGCTGTGTGTTTATTCATAGCAAGATAAGATGAGGCCGGAGTTTCAGGCATACGCTTCGGTAGCATCTTTAATTGGTGACATATCAAGACACGAAAATTATGTTACTGTATTTTCTGGGTCACCTTTGGTCACAAATTGCTTTTCTACTCAATACGGCCAATGTGGATGAATGATTGTGGTGGCTTGACCTGATTTGTTAACTTGGCTTTCACTTTTTGGAAGACCTATTGATTGTCAAAAACATTGTTGACTTAATTTCAAGCTGCTTCATGTTTTATCAAATGTTGGTGATCAGCGCGAGCAGAATCCAATAATTCTACAGGGGTAATCAGAAAAATTACTTTTTCAGGAGGCCATGAAATTGTGCCTTTAGGCTTTGCTTTGTCAGCTTTTACATGCAGCCTCACAACTCACATAAAAGTAAAAGGGAAAGGAGATTATTGCGAATGAGATGAAAAATTGAATTCCGAGTGAGTCGCGGACAAAATTCATTACGACTTTTAATGTTCTTCTTTCCTTTTGTTCGCTAGTTTTTATTTTCATTTTATTTTATTTTCAACGGAGCTCTTCTCTATGCCCCCGACACACCAACAAAATAAAGATAAACGGAGACTGTCAAAGCGAACGCCTCACGAATAAAGGGCCCGTCCCATAGAATCCGTCAATCTGCTGATTTCAACTGACAGCTAACATGTTGGCGGCAAGCATTGGCTCATAGAATCCGTCAGTCTGTTGATCCGTGAGACATAAATTTTCAACCGAATTTGAAGTTTCTCTCAGTATGAGAGAGTTCCTAAACTTGCACTCAATGCATCCACCAATGAACGTGGTTACTCTCAAATCGTCAATGCGTGAACTTCAAAATGTAAATGTGTACGCTGTGTGAATGTGTGAACTGTTAACGGATCAAAAAATAGAAAGCAGAAACCACCAATGAGACGTACCACTTAAAATTACCGCCGACGTTTGCCGACAAGCTGCGACGAGCACGTGGGAACCCGGGGTTCTGTCAAAATTATGTAAACAATCACGCACATTGTTATAATTCCAAGAGTATGTGTGGCGGGAGTACACTGCGGTAAAATTAAATGAGCTCACACGTATTCACGAATAGGTTTTGTTTGTAACAGGTTTTGTCGCTACGAACCTGGACTTCTTTCTTTTCAGGGTGTCACGGGGAAAATCGTACGAAAGACGCACGTCTCATTCTGATTTCTGATAGAAAGTAACTCTACTTTGTCCGTTGAAGTTCATATATCCATTGGCTATGAGGCACCTCCTATAAGAATGTGTTTATTCTATTTTGCTATCAGTTGAAATATAGGACGGGCCCCTCACTCATAACTAAAATTCGTAGTACCTGGGTTTGACTGCCAGTGATACAATACAAAATTACGGACTATTTTCCAGCAAGACGATGCTGCTGTGCATAGGGCAAGAATTGTCCAAACTATATTCCCGATATCAATGTCGATGTTTCAGATTGGCCAGCGCAATCACTAGACATGAATATTACTAGTAACTGTTGGGGACTTTTTGCTAGAGCTGTATATGTGACCGCGTCCGAGAAAATGGACCTAGTGTGCGAAAACGTAGTTCCGAGATAAACGCGTTTAAAGTTTCGCAACGCATTCTTAGTGTGAATGTTCTTTCAATTGAGAGAAGCGATGCAGTATAGTCAATTCTGATTGGGTACACACTTTAGTGACGTCATTCCCCTCTCGAACACTTTTTTTTTCGCTTATAGTGTGACGATACCCTGAGCTGTTGCTAGGTATCTAGCTACTGATTCATATCAGTATAATTTTCGCAGTTTTTGTTTCTCTATAATTTTTTTGCTAGGTCGGTGTCAGTTTAACGTAATTTTTATAAAAATGAGTAATTTGAATGCATGTGATGAAGACTTCAAAGTGTTAGACGCGATACACCATACCGATGAAGTTGAAACTTCGTTTCAAAGTGTTAGTGCGAATATTTCGGTAGTAACAGAAAATCAAAGTTTCGTTGATAATGATATTTCAAAAAGCGCTATCGAAATAGAGCAGTCAGCCGAAGACTTGGAAGAAACTATTAGTATTGAACGTATGTATGGAAAAGATGCTGAACTGTGCTGTTCCAACAAATGCAATAAAATCATACCAGAAAATCTTGCTGTAACAAGCAGACAATTTTTTGAAGAAATGAGCAAAGAAGACCAAGATTTGGTTTATTTAAGCCATTTAGAATTTCGCCGACAACACTTATCACTCGAAGATGGGTATAACGAAAAAAATCGGAAAAAGTATGGTGAAAGATCGAAAAGTAAGTCTAGATTAGATATAATTTATGCATATCGGGGCCTTTCTGTCTGTAGAACGATGTTTTGTTTTATTTATAATATTGGTCCAAAACGATATAAAAATTTGATTGAACATAGCGATAATGTTGGCTTTTCTGAGCGAAAACATAAATTAAAAGACAAGGTGTCGAAACGTAAATCGAATGTTTTATCTCCGGAACAAATTACTCGTATCGTTGGATTTATTGGAAATTTCGCTGAAAAATTTGCCATACCACTTCCAGGTAGAATGCCGAATTTTAAAAACAGTAAAGTGTTGCTGCTACCGTCGAACGAAACAAAGAATGGCGTCTATCGCCGTTTCGCAGAAGTTTGTCTTCCAGAGGATAAAATCGCGCTCAGAATTTTTACTAAAATTTGGTCGAAGTATTGTCCTTATATTTCGCCGATGAAACCAAAAGATGATCTTTGCGACATTGTCAGTATTGAGTATTGTCAATGTCATCGTGTGAATAGACGTGTTTTTTTATTGCTCTTGACATCATTAATCCTCTTAATCAATTAAAGTTAAAAAGTTGTGTAGCATTTGTGTCGGTTTTCTTTTACTATTATATAAATCAACGGAATTTATCTTTCCTATAATTTCAAGAATTATTCGTTAAATTCATAATTACATATTTTTCCTCTGTGCTTATTATTTTCAACCTGTAACATGACAACAAGACTGCAGGCGGCTCTTAAAGAGAAAAATGTTCTAACTCCGGACAAACAATCAACATCCAATAAGGCTTTATCAAGCATCAAGGAAAAGCCTAAAGTATCTGAACAACTCAGAGATATGGAGACGAATCTAATGGATAAATTCACCGCACTGTTATCTGAGTTGGAAATAAATATCAAAAAGGAAATCAGTGATACAATATCCAGTCTGAATTTAAAAGTCCAAGAGTGTGAAAGAGAAATATTAGAGCTGAAAGAGGAAAATAAAAAAGTAAGAGAGAGACTAGCGGACTTCCAACGTAAAGAGCGGCTTTGTGACGTCATTGTACGTGGTATACCATCTACGGCAAGGGAAAATGCTATTGAATTAACAAAAAAAATTGCCTCTAAGCTGCATGTACCGCTTTCCCCGCACATAGAAGCTTTCCGTCTCAAGACTAAAACTAAATCTGGAAATCCAGCGCTCTTAATTCGGCTATCATCTCATGCTGAACAAAATGCCCTGTTATCAGCTTTCCGGGCACATAAAGGGCTAACATTATCTCAGCTGGAGATCAACAACAATTTACCCATGCGCGATAACAACAACTCCAATACTCGAATTTACATAAACGAAAGCCTAACTCGCGAAAATAGCTCTTTATTAAACTATGCTCTGCGACTGCGGAGAGAGGGATTGCTGTTCTCAGTGAAAACAAAGAATGGCTATGTTTTTGTAAAAAAGAGTAAGGATGATGGAGAGTCGAAAATAACATCAACGACAAATTTTGCTTAAATGCTACTGGCAGCCGTTTCTTCAACATTGATGTCATCTACAGCAATACATGGATTATCCGCAACACTCTTCGTAAAATGTTTTTGCTTAGTTCATTTGCCTTCTGCATTAATTGTGTTATTATTACTTTTTCTCTATATTATTATTCACTTACTATATGTCCTACTCCTTTCTCTTTTCTATCTATCTCCCTATACTTTTTCTCTTTTTTGTACTATTTGTGTATTAATCATCAGTTGTCGTATTTAGTGCTCCACTTGTCGGCTTCACTGCGTGTCATCATCAATGACTTTTAATGGATTCTCGTCTGGTGGTATGAACTCTCTTTCCGTGAGATCGATGATTAAAATACTATCTAACGCTTGTGAAGTGTTTAAGATTTGTCATTTTAATGCGCGTAGCTTAAATACTTCTAAACTAAATTATGTGAGTAATATTTTTGTTGGTTCGGGTGTTGATGTAATTTGTGTCTCGGAAACTTGGTTCAGGCCTGATATACCAGATCATTTTTATCAAATCAATGGGTATACTCTGATTCGAAATGACAGAATCACGGAAACGACAGGTGGTGGGGTGGCAATCTATTGCAATACCTCGCTTGACTGCAAAATCATTGGAAAGTCCGAAGGTGGAGGCATTGAATTCCTTCTTATTGAAGTTTCTGATGGTTGTATTAAAAGCATCATAGGAACTGCTTACAATCCAAACCGAAATCTCTCTCCGGAACCTTTTTTCTCGGTTATTCAAAATGTTTCATCATCCTATGAACATATCATTATTTCCGGAGATTTCAATGCTGATCTTTTAAAGAGTGACTCTCGAGCTCTCCATCTCTTAGATTGTATTGCTACAACTGGTTTGACTGTATACAATAGATTTGCTACTCGTTTCGCTCCGAACTGTTCTCCTAGCCTTCTTGATCTGTGCATAGTGTCTGATCGTTCGAACGTCCTGCTCCAAGACCAACTATCATTTGAAGGTGTGTCAGACCACGATCTTATTTTTTGTACGTACGACATAGACTTTGCTCGCACATCCAAACCTCTGTTTTTTCAATTCAGGGATTTTTCATCAATAGATTATACCTCTCTACAAAGTGATATAACTCTCGTACCTTGGCAATATGTGTATAACATGTCCACTGCCAATGATAAAGTGGATTACATGCAAACCTTATTAATTAATCTCCTTAATAGGCATGTTCCGCTTAAAAGTGTTGTAGTGCGTAATAAAAATTGTCCATGGTTTACCGCGGATGTACATAATGCTATTAAGTTACGCAGGAAGACCTATTCGAAGTGGAAAACTAACCCCACTGTTTTGAATTGGGAAGCATTTCGCCAGTCGCGTAATCTAGCATCCGCCATTACTCGTAGGGCTAAAAAAAGATACTATTTCTCGAAACTAAGTTCTAACTTGCCAACCAAGAGATTGTGGAACAACTTGCGGTCTCTTGGTATTGGGAAAAATATTTCTTTTTCTACGACACCTGATTTAAATGAACTTAACAAGACCTTTTCTATTGTTGATGTCGAAAACACAAACTTTGTTCCTAATCCTCAGCTCATTTATCAGAACGTAAATAGTTTTAACTTTCGGACGGTCTCGGAGGTTGAAGTCATCGAAAATATCCGTTCGCTAAAGTCGGAAGCGATTGGGGAAGATGGACTACCGCTTCGTTTTATCAGGATGATTCTTATCTCTATCATAGCTCCACTTACTCATATATTCAACTTTTGTATATACTCCTGCACTTTCCCTAATAGTTGGAAAACAGCAAAAGTTATCCCTGTGCCTAAGAAACCTCATCCGGTATCTGCATCGGATTTCCGCCCAATTAGCATTTTACCCTGCCTGTCAAAAGTTCTTGAGAGAATAATGGCTAAACAAATTTCGAAACACCTTGTGGCTCATGCCCTGTTGTCCCCTATACAGTCGGGTTTCCGTGAGCATCACAGTTGCTCAACAGCAATTGTTAAAGTTCTAGATGACATTAGGACCCAATTCGATCAAGACTTTGTTACAGTTTTATGTTTGCTTGACTTTTCCAAAGCTTTTGATAGGGTAAATCACATCATATTGTGTCAAAAACTAAGATCCTATTTTGACTTTAGTGATGCATCGGTCTGTCTGATAAAAAATTATTTAAGTAACAGAAAGCAAAGAGTCACCATTGGGGGTAGCTGCTCTCAGTACTCCAACTTATCAGCTGGAGTTCCGCAAGGATCGATCTTGGACCCAATTTTATTCTGCTTGTATATCAACGATCTTCCTAAAGTGTGTAGAAATGTATCACTGCATCTCTATGCAGATGACGCTCAAGTCTACTTGTCCAGACCAGTTGGCCTGATCGAAGACTTGGTCTATAGACTCAACGAAGATCTATCAAACATTCATAATTGGTCAGTGAACAATGGTCTCACTCTTAATCCTAGTAAATCTCGGTGTATTGCAATCTCGAAACAATATTATGACACTGAAATGTTACCACCTGTCTACATATCGCACATGCAGCTTCATTTTGTAAATAAAATAACTAGCTTAGGATTTAAAATAACTTGTTCTCTTTCAGCCACGGAGCATATTAACTACACTGTGGGTCGTATCTACGGGGCACTACGAAAGCTCTCGTTATCTGCGGCCTTCACACCGATTGATACTAAGCTAAGACATGTCAAGATATTGCTCTTACCGATAATTGACTATGCTGCTGTAGTTTACTGTAAACTTGACTCTCGGTCCCTGCATAAATTACTTGTTGCGTTTAATGACATGGTTAGATATATATATGGACTTCGTAGACATGATCACATAACAGGCTATGATCGTACTGTCCTTGGAATTACCCTTAAGGACTTTTTAGATGCTAGATGTTGCATTTTTATGCACAAAATTATTCAGAACCTACTACCAACATACTTATTTAATAAGCTTCAATTTGCACAATCACCTAGAACCCTCAATCTTATTACACCAGTATCGGTATATTTAAACACTTCACGCCTATTCTTTGTTCATGTCGCCAGACTTTGGAACTCACTGCCATTGCAAGTGAGGCGACAAGTCCAGACTAAGCATTTTAAAAATGAAATTTACAAATACTTTAAACAGCAACGTTAACAACACA
This sequence comes from Merodon equestris, assembly GCA_958301585.1. Classification (NCBI taxonomy): domain Eukaryota; kingdom Metazoa; phylum Arthropoda; class Insecta; order Diptera; family Syrphidae; genus Merodon; species Merodon equestris. Next base: position 74,486,424 of record OY284416.1, on the reverse strand, counting down.
CATTCTTTTTAACTATCTTTTTTTTTCCTTTTCTTTCCACTTCCTTCTTTCCCCTCCCTTATCTTAGGTTTAAGATTTTATTTGTAAGATTTTATTTGTAACTGCCGTTATCAATCTATCTGTATACTCTATTATGTACTATAAAAGACTCGCGTCTTACTTGTACTCCTAATAAATAAATTGAATTGAATTTGTCAACAACATTCTTTGATGTTACAACGAGTTTTGAAAGAATCGGATCCGAAAACAAAAGAAGAGAAATTACGAATTGCAGTTGGTCATCTTGATCGTGCAAAACGTCAACGCGAATTTTATCAACAGTGTTGTAAGGTCGATGATGTGAAGAAAAATACAACTTCTACTCTTGTAATAAGTTTCGATTACGCGCAGAACGTATCCTATCCTTCAAGCCCCCAACAGGTTGGCTCCGCTTATTTTAATGCAGGCCGGAAATGTTCGATTTTCGGTGTGCATAATGAAATCACGAAAGTTCAAACAAACTATTTGTTGGACGAAGAATTCGAAATTGGAAAAGGACCAAACGCCGTCCTCAGCCAAATTCATCATTACTTGGAGATAAACCGCGTCAAAAATGTAGTTCTATTTTGCGACAACTGCGTCGTCCAAAATAAAAATAATACAATGTTACATTATTTAGCTTGGCGAATAGATTCCGGCTTAAACGAGTCGTTATCTTTGAATTTCCTCTTAACTGGTCATACTAAGTTCAGCCCCGATCGATCCTTTGGCTTGGTGAAACTCGAATATAGTCGCTCTAACGTAGATTGCTACCAAGATATCGAAGCTGTTGTCGTAAGATCTAGCCATAACAAATTTAATCAAGCTGCGATCGGGGGGTACTTATTTTGGAGAATTTTACAAAAGATTACCAGGTAAACTGTTGCAATTTTCTAATAATCATTTTCAATTTTTCAAATTCATTTCAATTAATTTTGTAAACGGTTGCATTTTAGGCATTACCAAGTACCACCACTTCGATTTCCGAAAAAATGAAATTGTATGCAAAGAACTTGTGGACTCTGAAGAAGAAAAGTTAAATTTACGACTAACAGAGAAGCTTCCAGATGGATTACCTTCACTCATTGTACTAAGCGGTTTATCATTGGATCGAAAATGGTATTTGTACGATAATATCCGGAATTTGTGTAGTAATCCAGAGATGCAAGATTTGGTAGCCCCTAAACCAGACACACCTAAAATGAAAAAAACGGTTAGGTGAACCGAAGGCAACCAGTACACCAAAAAAAGGGAAAGAAAAACAGTGATGCGACAGCCCAGAAGAAAAAAAAAATTGAAGTCGAAGCACCAAAAAAGAAAAATCGAAGTATGTACATGATCAGAAAATACTGAAAAAGAAGGCCGAACTATTAAAAAAAAAACCTGATGTAAAAAAAAAAAATTACGAAAAATTACGTTTTTTAACTTTTTGATGTTTTTTTCAAACTTCATAAGTTAGTTTTTTACATTTTTATGGTATAAATAATTTTTTGTCATGAATCTAACCCATTTCATGTTATTCTACACACTTTTAGGTACCAGAATCCACTTTTAACTCAAAACACCTTTTTTGACACACTAGGTCCCTTTTCTCGGACGCGGTCACATATGATGAAAATAGACAGTACGAGAACGTTGACGAGCTTCAACAAAACACTATAATAAACTGGCGCATATTACCACAAAAAGGAATTTTAAAAAAATCGTTTTAATCATTTCCAAATAGAATGGCAGAAATAATAACAAAATGTGAGGTTCTACTCATTATTGAGAGTTGAAAATAAAATAAATTATTATTAATCAGTATAATGTTTTTAAAATTAAATACTACAAATGTGCTATTTTTTTCGCACCCAAATTTGGTTCCTTTTTTATTTCCGCTGTATTGCATTGCTGAAGGTAAAAACAAAATCCATACATACGAGGGTGGTCCGATTAGTACTTAGCCTCACTGCTAGATGGCGTCAGTATCGCAAGAGCAGCTTACTATGGTGTAGTACATTCTAGTAGACGACTACTGTTGAAATTTCAACCGGATCGGACTCGTAGTTTTGTTTTGGCCGCGTGTGGAAGCGGGAGTATCCGCGGATTTTAGAAAAATGGAAAAGGAGCAATATCGTTTTCGGAAGGGAAATCGCGCAGCGAAATCAAAGAGCGTTTGGATGCTGAGTTTCAACGTGGTCGCACGTCGGTTTTTGATGAGCCCGAAAACGGCTACCACGGAGGATAACGTGGCAAAAACCACTTCAGAGCAGTGTTTGACACTGTTTAAGTGCAATCCGAAGGAGTTTCTGCGTCGTTTCGTGACAGTCGACGAAACATGGATCAACTGGTACACACCAGAGACCAAGGAAACAGTGGTGAAGAAACAGTGGACTTCACCCGGCGAACGTGCTCCGAAGAAGGCGAAGACTGTCCCATCGGCCGGAAAGGTGATGGCCACCGTTTTCTGGGATTCACAAGGTGCGATCCACATCGACTACTTGGGCAAAACGGTCACAGGGCTGTACTATGCCAAATTATTCGGCCGATTTGAAGAAAAAATGGCCCCGCTTGGCGAAGAAAAAAGTGCTCTTCCACCATGATAACGCACCGGCTCACACCTCCGCCCTCGTCACGGCCACATTGGTCGAATTGGGCTACGAACTGCTGCCATATCCACCGTATTCTCCAGATTTGGCCCCGTGCAACTTCTTTTTGTTTCCAAACTTGAAAGTCACTTGCCGGGCAGAAATTTGAGTCGAATGAGGAGGTCATCGCCGCCACGGATTTCACAAATTATCTCAATGCATACTGGGGTATAAAAAAATATCGTCTTGGAGGCAGCATGTCCACCACTTCTCGAGGTTAAACCCATCCGGCAAGTCGCCCTCCTACCCAACAAATACATCTTTTAAGGTGAACAAGTGTTTTGTGAGGCTGAAACTCGGGCACACACAAATAACGCACAAACATCTTCTCATCAAAAGCAACCCCCCAACTTGTCACATCTGCCAACTAGAAGCTCTTTTATCAGCCAAACATCTCATACACTTTGCCCAAGAGTTAATCATAGTATGAAACAATTTAATAAGAAACTCGCAGTCCTGTTATTACACATACATAAATGCCCAAAATATTGCAGACGTATACAGACTATTATAAACACTTATGCTTGAAAGTCATATTTAATAAAGAATATTCTTATTAAATTCAGCCGATGGCCCTGGTAGCTAAAGCTATACCCCTGTAGTTTGGGGTGTAAATTAAATTGATATTTTAAGAATAAATATAATACAAAAAAAGTAAGATGGGCATAATTAGTAAACTAAAGGTCAGTACTTACCTTACCTTATCGGCTATTACAGATTCTTATTGTCCATTCGTTTTACTTCGAATGAAACCAATGAACAAATTATGCGTTAAATATGGTGTTTTTTATTTAATATACATATCACATTCAATAACATATTTTTCCATTCTTCTTCTATTTCGCTGACAATAGCAATATGAAGATAATTTTTTAATACAATAGATTTAGATCATACAAACAGCTTAGGTTTTAACATACAACATACGATGAGCACATTGTTTCCCAACCAATTTTCCATATTCCATGATTGTATCTTCACAATTCTCACCATTTATCTAAAAAAAAAAAAAATTAAAAAATAGCATTAAACAACGCGATTTACGGATATCCACAAAGCTGCCACACTTCCTCTAGAGCAAAGAGACTATTTAATCTGCTACAACTTAAAATGCACAGATTTCTACATAAAGAACCCTGTACATTGCCTTTCGTGCCTCTAAATGACCTATTGACCATTTATTGGAATGCAATGAAGACAGGAGGTGGCGGCGCTAAATATGATCGAGGACTGGTGCAGGAGTAATAGGCTGATTTCGTTCTCTTCACGAGAAGGAGGAACATTACTCAGCTGGTGCTAAAGGCATTCCCATCCCGATATCTAACTAAGCAAAGTACCTGGGAGTCATCTTAGATAGCAAACCTCAAAGCATGTTGAGTCAAAAACCACCAAAGCGCTGTCAGCTTTTTGGCAATGCAAAGGTGCTTTTGGCATATCGCCAAAAAAGGTTCTCTGGTGGACAGGCTAACATGCAAACACATCGTGACCTCTTTCACCAAACTCCAAAGAGCGGTTTGTCTCAGTTGTACGGGGGCTTTCCCCAGCACACCGGGAGCTGATCTAGATGCTACGATGAATCTTCCACCCCTTGACATATATATCGAAGGGTGCGCACTGAAAGCCATGTTTCGCCTAAAGAGCAATGGTCTTTGGTACAAATTCGCATTGGAGTGACAGTGTACTGGCGCGAGAAATATCCTACGACCCCTGTCTCATGGATATGCCTTTGGACGTAATGACACCTGCCATGCTATCGCGCTACAATTTCACAGTCCAATTTCCATGACGTCAGAACTGGCTCTGGCCAGATACTGAACCTGGAATTCGTATTTTTACAGATGGCTTCAGATGGGAGGGAGTCGGACGCTGGCGTTTTCTCTGAGCGTGAAAACATTCGACTGTCGACTGCACTTTTGGTTAAGAAAATATGCGTCTGTCTTTCAATCAGAGATATACGCAATCCTAATGGCCGAGCACTCTGTTGTGAAGCACAAGTGGAAGAGAAAAAGCATATGCGCCTGCAGTGACAGCCAAGCTGTACTCAAAAGTTGTGTCCAACCCTCTGAACAAAGTCGGAAGACTAAATTCCCTAAGGCTTGTATGGGTCCCAGGTCACTCACACACCTTGGTGGTGGTCTTAAGACTGAACTCTTTTACCTTAAACATTACTTTCATCGTTGTCAGTATATGCAGTTCAATAGCTATTGAAATGCGATCGCAATGACCCAATTATTGTTTATATCATTTCGAGCCCCGATCAACGACTCGATTCGAAATGATATAAGGTGCAAGTATGCAAAACATGAGGTGCATTGCTATGGCCCAGTTTAATTGTATATGCTGACACAGCGGAAAGTTCGCGGTCAGGTTGAGTGACCGATATAACTCGCACGGTGGCTCACCCTTCGGCTGTGAGCATTTTTATTTACGCTCACTTTCGCTCATTTTCACATATCACGAAGAAGTACAAATATTGAGTTTGATTAAGGAAGAACCATATTTTCGTAAGACTGTGGCTAAAATAGAGTGCTCTAATTTAACCATAGGGCGACCGATGACGAAAAAAAAATGTACGTCCATTGTCGGCTATCACATGTTGCCTCACAGCTCACACAAGTGCAAAAGAGACAGAAGATGAGCTGCATTGGGATGGAAAATAAAGTTCCCGGTGAGTCACGGGCGAATTTGTTTCTGGCTTTTTATGACTTTTCTCTTTATATTTTAATTGTCTCTCATTCATTTTCTTTGCTTGTGGAGTGAATATCGGTCGGCACGAAATTTCGAAGCGCGCATATTGGAATTTATGCGACACGAACCCTTCGGATACAAAACGAAAAATTAGCGAACTGCGGATGAGGAAGAAAGAGGGAATTGAAAAAGAGCCATGGCTCCTGAGCCAACGTTTGATAGAAAAGAGCGAAACTGCGTGAATTTCATTAGACACAATACGTAGAAGGCTACTGGAGATAAGTTTATATGGAAGACGAACAATGAGGATGCCTCTCTTTATCACAACAATGGAAACGCAGAGTGATTGGAGACGTGTGATATGATCTATCGAAACTATTTTTTGTTGAAAATATGCCATACGAAAGATTAAAGGTGAGTGTACAGTCAAGAGAGTGAAGTTTCTTTAAAGCCAAATGGTTTGCGGATGTTTTTCTTTTTACGTTTTGGGCCTTTTGCACTTTGTTAATGAACCTATGAATGCTTAAAAATATGGACAAGTTATAAGGGAGTTTTTAGGACCAGCCATTGAACAGCATCATTCTTTACTGTGCATTTTTCAAGAGGATTTCGCACCTTGTCACCTTGCCAAATCGTTAAGTGAACTGTTAAAAACTGAATGTATATTTTATAAATAATATACAAAGAAGTAATTAGTCTTTCAATAATATTCAGCTCAATAAAATATTTGACGACATTGGAATTTCCAGGTCAGACTATTCAGCGAATTCGCCCGATTTAAAGCCAATCGAACACTTGTGGCATATAATGAAAAGTAAGGTGGCTGAACATAAACCAGAGTTAAAATAGGTAAATGAAGTTCTGAAGCGTGTATGGAATACGAAAATATCAAGGGGTATTATTGAACTTCTAGTAAATTCAATGTCTCCTTAAAAAAAAAAACCTTTATTACCGCTAAAGGAGGAGGAACTCGGTATTAATGATTTTGTGGTCAAACTATGTAGGATATAAAGGGTGTTTTTTATAGAGTTATAGAACTTTGAAATGGAATAAAACAAAGATGATTTTTTTAAATTGACATACAATTGACTTTATTCGAAAGATAATCTTCTGACATTATAATTTAAATATAATTTCTGGCATATGACCGCCACGGCTGGCGGTGAATGGGCTCAAAACAAGATTACCGTTGATCCTAATTTTCATAAGCGAATTTTGTTTAGCGATGAAGCTCACTTTTGGTTGAATGGATACGTCAATAAACAAAACTGCCGTATTTGGAGTGATGATAATCAGAAGATTTCATGTCAATTTCAAAAAATCATCTTTGTTTTATTCCATTTCAAAGTTCTATACCTCTATAAAAAACACCCTTTATAAACATCTTATATATACAATTCATACGAGGGGTGATCCAGAAGTAATTATAATCAGTTATTTCCAGTTCGCAATCAAAAATCCATTTGCTTATATACCCCGTAAAAAAATCGAAGGGATGCTATCGAAATGGAGAAAAATGAAGTCATCACCATCAAGCCCTCGCTTGAAAAAACTGACTACACAGCGATTTGAGCTGAGTTCACAGGGATCTCATATGGCAGCATTCCAAGAATCCTTGCGAACGAATTGCATGTGAAAAAGGTCTCTGGGGGTTGGGTTCCGAGAATGTTAACCGACGAGCAATAGAAAAAACGAGTAGACATTTAGAGGGTTAATCTCGAGTAGTTCTTGTTGCTTTGTGTGACAATGCACGAGATCTGGATCCATCATTTTGATCCCGAAACCAAACAAGAATCGGTGACTTGGAAGCGAGCCTCCTCACCGATGCCAAAGAAATTCAAAGTGTTAAGTTCGGCGGAAATGTTATGGTATCCGTTTTTTGGGACCCATAATTATTCGATAGTGAAATATTTGGAAGAGAGAGCCACTATTCCGGGATTTTACTACGCAGACGAAATAAAAAGATTGCGGGAAGTCCTAAAGAAAAAAGACGCGGCAAACTGCGAGCTGGAGTGCTGTTTCACCAAGACGACCCAACGGTGCACAAAGCCGCAATTACGATGGCTGCCATTCAAGAAACACCCGGCATATTCGCCAAACTTAGCTCGCAGTGATTTCTTTCCTCGGCTCAAGGAACACATCCGAGGCAAGAAATTTATAATTTCGATAGCGAAATTATGGCCGCTGTTGAGGCATTTTGACCCCGCACAAAGAATTTTTTTCTAAGGGAATGCTAGGTTTAGAAAAAAGATGGATTAATTGAATTGACTTGTTCTGAGACCTAGTTTCACTTTTATTATCATTACTTTCCGATCAACAGTGTAAGTTTTAAAAAACTATTTTGGACGTAAACCAAGGATTCAAGCACAAAAAAAAAATATAATGTATAATGTAAAGTATAATGAAAAACTTCATTAAAAGAATGATTTTTTTAGATAAGCAGAGGCCGATTTCTAGCGATTATTATGTTCCATTTCTAATCTTGAGGCCTGCCCTTTTGACTAGAATAAAAAATGTGATTTAAGATGACTCATCTTATTAGACTTCTCACATTTTTTAAATTTCGAGCGATGCTATTTTAAAAGACAAAAAAAAATTTAAAATGGTTATAGTAAAACATGAACTGTATACATATAGGGTGGGACACACTTTTGCCGCTTAATAATTCTGTTCTATTTTAGTATTGAAGTATTTCTTAAATTTAAATTTTGAAATAAAAGTAAATACTGACAAGCAAAACTAATTTTTTTTTTACCCAAAAAATTGAGTAATGTAGTTGGAGGTGGTGGCAAATGTGGCAGAGTATATTTTATGAGCGTTGTGTAAAAATTTAATACTCCTTTCTTGGTTTCTGTTTTTAAACGAATCCCGCACTCAATTTTGAAATACAAACTGTCGGTGTCATTAATCTAGTAAAGTTATATTAATATAATTACCTGCACGTATTCACGATAAGGAACAATACTTTTATGATCGACTAAGAACAATACCAAATCCAAATGTTTTTTTAAGAAAGTATCTGCGTCTTGTGCGTCTGGGTCATCATTGAACCGATGATATTTCTCTGTATCTAATCGGTTTAATATATCTAAGAAATATACAAATAATACAAAATTCTTAGTTACCTAGTAATATTTAGTTTCGAAATTTTATTCAATATTGCTCAACGAGTTAGGTTAAAGAATTCAGCCAGTGGATTGAGCCCATTAATCGACTTACAAATGTAGCTGTTATAAATTCAGGTCAGCACAATTTATTTCTACTATACAATATTGCTGGATACTGCCGATTGCCATTTCGATTTCACTTTGCTTCCTTTGTTGATACAGGTTTTTCCGTCTCCCGCATGTTCACAGCTCCCATGCTCATGCGCCGAACGCAATTGTTTAATTGCAAGCCCGTGCATGCTGCGCCAACATACGTTGCCACACATTAGCTGATGCTATTCACAGTCCGGGTCGGATTTGATTTTTTGGTAGATTGTTTGTTCTTAATGCGAAATCACAGCTGGTGTGCGCTGAGGCAACCTCAGTGTTGGGACGATCAATTTCCCACACCCTTACGTCATGTGATAAAGAAAAATGAGATTAAGAGGCGTTAGGATGATGGCATCTAATACGGTTGCGACTCTCATTTTGTTAGTTAAGTTAATCAGGCAGTTGATGTTCCTAAGGCTTTTGGAGGCCCACTTCGGGTCGTTTATTGATTATGTTCCCCATGGCGGTTGGTAAGACTTGGAGAATGGTGTAGCTAGAACTCGTAAATTTCTCTTTATATGTATTTGGATTGTTTGGTTTTCAGTTGGATAATAAAAGTTCCCCTCAAGAACCGTGTGCCATTTCCTGCAGTAAGTCGGCCATCAATGTTTGTCACAAATGTGGTGCTCTCTTTAATCAGTTCAGTAACCTCGTGAGTATTATTCCGTTATGTTGCATGGCCTTTCTTTAACATTTTCAATATGCAGTGGTAGTCCGAGATCCTTGCCAATGATTCCTCTTTGCAAACGATTGAGAAATAGCTCTTTATTATTTCTGGTCGATAAGGAGCCTATTGGAGTCTATGTTAAATTAACCACCATTGGTTATCGACTGCTTTGTCAGAAGCAGGTTTTAAACTTCCTCGTTTATCTATGTGCAGAGGCGTTGACTCATTAGTGTACATTGAAGATACACTTCATAAAGGAGTGTCTCAAGTTCGATTATCAGCAAGTTAAATTTGTAATGGTCCAGAAGATTCGTGTCCACGATATCTCTTTTTGCTAACTGATAGGCTCACCCCACTTCAGTCGTATGCCCAAGTAACTAGCAACTGTTACAACGCATTGGGTTTGACACATATTCACTTAACTTAATTTGATATCAGCCAATATCGACTGATTAAGGCACTTGGAATTGGTCGAAGGTTAATAGGACTGGTTGGCTATTTTATTCCATTTTCCAATTCAGTCATAATCTCATATTTTGAGACGTTAATAAGACAAAAGACATTGTCGAATTCAGCTTATCGTTAAGTGTCGCCGAGGTTTGTAACTTTAGGAAAGATGCCGTCAACCTTTTAGGATTTAACTTAATTTAGTTAATTCCCGTCAATAAGGAGAAAGACATGTTCGTGTTCTTTGCTGGTGCAATCAATAACTTTTTTTTTAAGGGAGCTGAGGGATGTAAACTTGAGTTATTTTTATGGTTGGTCCTGCTGCTGGTAGTTCGGGAAAGCCAAGTTAATTGTAAATTGATTTGTTGCATTTTATTTAGTAAGGAATTAAAATGTAGGCCATCAACATTAATGTCGATATTAACACCAAAATCAGTGTCATCATCGACATCTGTCATGTGAAGGTCTAGGAAAGAGGCCTGCTACAGCATATTAGTTTGGTTATAAACTTACCATTTGTCAGCAGTTTCCAGGTATACGTCTCCGAACAAAGTAGATAAGAAGGTTTGAGTTTTCCCTTATATCTCATTTTCGGACATGAATGTATGTAATAACCCATATAATAATACTTAAGTGATGGGACTGTTTTAGATAGCTCTTGAACAAACTCAATTTCTCTGAAATGAAATAAAAGAAAGAAATTAGATGATCTTATGAACATATGTGTTGTAATAAGTACATACATATAATTCTGTGACGTATTTGAGGCGATTCTAATTGCTTATGTTCAAGGGCATTATTTAACTTATTACATTATGGACAGTATCAGATTAATAAAGGCGATCTTAAAGTCGGCTCTGATACCTTATTCATTGATTGATAGTCTAAATACATTTATTTAGGGATGTTCGATTAAAGTCAACATTTTGTCGTACAAGAATACTTTAAAAAGGTCAAAATAAGTTTTCTTGATTTCTTTGTTCTCGATTTCAACTTCAGAACTAGAATACATAGCTTTCTAGCAGTAAAAATAATCATTCTATAATTTCGAATTGATTTTGTTAGTAAATGTCTAGTTTCAAATCTAGTTTGTTTTATATGCTGCTTTTTCGATTTTTATGGGGATTGAATCAGAAGTTAAATCATTGTCAAGCACTGAAACAAAAAAATCATTTTTAAGCGGCAATTTCAACATGACAAGTAGGCTTGTAGGCGCATGGTTGTTAACGAGGATCGGGACGTACATAAAAATTTCGTTGATCTGCTAGACAAATCAAGAAAATGGTTGGAAATGCACCGGTATTGTAGGGAAACTTTGCATCAAAATTACATTACTACCGCACTGATGCTCATAAAATTGTAGGAGAATATGATAATTGAGTTCCATTAAGAGTAGCTAATCAACTAATTCAATAAAAATCAACTAATAATTCCTGTAGGAATAGCAATAATCAATGTTGCTGAATATAAAAAAATATGCTCGAGTGTCAACATCTATACCTACAGTAAATACAATATATAAACGTTTCTTGAAACAAGTTCATGTTACTCGAGAAGAGTTTACCAATTTTTGACTTTTCCAAATGTAATATACAATAATTGATTCAATATAAAAGGCAACAATATTTTTCAATCAATAATTTTTCGCTCACCTTAAAGATCCGTAAGTACCTAATGACAAAAAATTGTAGTCTGGATCATAGAAGAAATAAACCGAACTGACGCAATAAGGCAGAATATCGACAACTCCTACAGCTATTAATTTGTCATCCAGCCAATATTGTTGATGAAAAGACCCATAACCGCAAATAGGTCCATCTATTGGTTTGGTATGCTGAAAAATATAATGAAATATTCGCAGCAAAATCTATCATTATTAATTATTTATATAATTAATTATTTATATAATCATAATTAATTATTTAAATATTAAGCTTTTGCTTGTCTAGTTGAATACCTTTAAAGGCGACTTTTGTAAGAATCGTAGATAATCCGAAACACTTTCTTTTTGCACCTTGTGAATTGTTGCTTGGTACCGTTCATATAGTTCATATGATTCTTGCAACGTCTTCGTGAATAGCTTACTTGACACCAATACTAATTTCAACTGTCAGTCCACATGTTAAATGAAAAGATCAAATAGAATAAATTAATGTCAAGAAGCATACAATTACTAAATTACCTTTAATTTATGACGATCGGTTAAAGATGTACTCTGTACATAATCCTTGATAGACTTTTCGCTATCTGACGTTATACTTTCCTTCATGGACGAATCGGAATTTTTTTGTTTTTGCGAATCTGCACTAATGCTTTTGGCTAGTAATTTAGCTTCCCTTCGTTCTTTACGAATTTGTTTTGCTTTTTTACAAGGCGGTTTTACTTCCGTTAAAGCTTTAAAGATCAAATTAAATTACCATGAATTGGAATAAAATATCACAAATATAAAAATGTTCAATGTTAAAAATTATACTTTTAAAGATTTTAAATTTCCAAAGACAAATAATTGAGGGATATTAAACACCAATTCTCCTTCCGTGTTCCGGAGCCTATTGTACAGACAGAACAATGATTATTGGTTAGAATGTTCACACCTGACGCAGGTGACGTTTAGCTAACGAATTTATGTAAACCGTAGTACTTTCTAAATTCTACTTAGTGGGGGGTGAATTTCAGCATTTCACTACGCTACGCTCCGCCTTTCTACATTACTCTGTTGGTTTGTACGTACCTATTCATATTACTATACAACTCTATACTGCTTTTCGCCTCCTTTTCTGAACTGCTCTCTAATATCTCTTGAATTATGTGAAGAATGAAGAGATCATAGAAGGTAATGTCTAGAACAATGGGGCCCAACTCACGGTGGTAACAAAGTTTACATGAAACACTTTTAGCTGACATTTTAAAATGTTTTTCCTGTCAATGCATGGTTTTTCAATAAGAACATAACAATTATGCATTTAAGTAGAACACATAATAATTGACATATTGGGCTGAAACCTATTCTTGTTGCTGTACACATGTCAAATTAAATTATGGCACATTTGCTGCGAATTTTTCACACATACTTGGCAATATCGCCTTCGCCATTGTTCGAAATGAGTTCATTTTATTATATCAGATTGTAAACAAATGTAAACCAGCGACTTTTTTATTTTTTGTTGGAGGCTTCTACTATCTGTTGGAGCACTCAGACACAAATACTGGTCCATTGTACTACCAGTCAGACACCTTGTCTTTATTGCATTTTCCCCGTTGTCCGGAGAAAAGTGAGGAGGGGCTTCAGTGATGTAGAGCTAAGAGATTCGGCACCCACCACGTCGGCCCCAAGGGTGCGCCACCGTGCGCGAGCGAAGGCGGGACAGTCGCAGAGAAAGTGTTCTGCTGTGTCAAATTCCTCGCAACATGCAGCACAGGTAGGCGTCTCACTGATGCCAAGCACGAAGAGATGCTTGGCAAAAGTGTAATGGCCCGTAATGACGCCCGTTAGCCTTCTGCAATCATTTCTCCTTAAGGATAAGAAAAATGTTGCGGACTTTTTGCAGACGTCAGTAGTCATCCTGCATCCTGGATATTCCCTCCATCTGCGACTGTGTACGTTAAAGACCCAGTCAATAATGTCAGATTTGACCGTGGAAGCAGGTAGACCTAAGGTGGGTTCGGGTCCTGAGAAACTCTCCTCTGAGCCTCTTCTAGCGAGTTCATCGGAGATCTCGTTTCCTGGGATTCCAGAGTGACCTGACCCATACAAGCCTAAGTGAATTTAGTCTTCCGACTTTGTTCAAAAAGGTCTTGAGTTCATGCACTAATTTGGAGTTGGATAGAGGGTTGGACACAGCTTTGAGTGCAGCTTGGCTGTCACTGCAGACACATACGCTTTTTCCCCTCCACCTGTGTTTCACAACATAGTGCATGGCCATTAGGCCAAATAGCGTAAATCTCCGCTTGAAAGACAGACGCATATTTTCCTAACAAGAAGTGCAGTCGAATGTTTTCGCGCTCAAAGAAAACTCCAGCGCCGGATCCCTGCCCAGTCCTGGAGCCATCTGTGAACATGCAAAGTCATTCCATTCCAGGCTCAGTGTCTGGCCAAAGCCAGTCCTGACGCCATGGAAATGTGACTGTGAAGTTACAGCGCAGTAGGATGGCAGGTGTCATTGCGTCAGAAGGCATATCCATGAGACAGGGGTCGTAGGATATTTCTCCCGCAAGTACACTTTCACTCCAAAGCGATTTGACCGTTCCTCTTTAGGCGAGAAATAGTTTTCAGTGCACACCCTCTGATTTATATGTCAAGGGATGGAAGATTCATCATAGCATCTAGAGCAGCTCCCGGTGTGCTGGGGAAAGCCCCTGTGCAGCTGAGACAGACCGCTCTTTGGAGTTTGGTGAGTGAAGCCACAGCGTGTTTGCGTGTTAGCCTGCTCCACCAAACAACCGATGCATATGAGATTATCGGTCTTACCATTGCCGTGTAGATCCAAAGGACCTTTTTCGGCGATAAGCCCCATGTTTTGCCAAAGGCACCTTTGCATTGCCAAAAAGCTGACAGCGCTTTGGTGGTTTTGGACTCATCATGTTATGGCCAAAGAAGTTTGCTATCTAGGATGACTCCCAGATACTTAGCTTCCTTGGATATCGGGATGGGAATGCCTTTTAGCACCAGCTGAGTAATTCCAGTATTTTCCCCCCTGCTCGTGAAGAGAACGACATCAGTCTTAAGAGGATTAACCGACAGCCCATTTCTCGTGCATCAGTCTGCGATCACGTCTAGCGCCGCCTGCGCTTTGAGACAGACATTCGCTAAACATGAGCCGACAGAGAGAACAGCAACATCATCCGCATAGGCCTGGGCATAGATTCCAGAGGCATTGAGAGCATCTAACAGAGAGTCGACCACCATGCACCATAACAGCGGAGACAAGACGCCACCTTGCGGGCAGCCCCTGTTTACTCCAGACTTGACACATTGTTCGAGGCCTGCATCAGCGATCAATGTCCTGTGCACAAGCATTGCTTTGATCCACAAAACCAGTGCTTCATCTACGCCATGCCGTCTAGCAGCGTTACACATGCTGTCGAAAGTAGCGTTATCAAAAGTTCCCTCAATGTCGACGAAAATGCCTAGTACGTACTTTTTCCTTTCGAGAGCGTATTCAATTCTCCCAACTAGGTTTTGAAGCGCAGTCTCGCAGGATTTTTGCTGATAAACATGTTGCATGTCCGACAGAGGATGCATTCGAAGGGCAACTTTGCGCACGTGCAACTCTACCAGCGACTTAATCTTTACGCAAAGATCACCACATTTTTGGGTTGAAAGATTTGACGATGACGATGTAAAATCGATTGCTTGTGCTCATTACGGCTGTGATATTTTCAGTAATTTGATCACTGCGTTGCCTCACTGGTATAGAAACATTCAGTTTAAGTGTACGTTTGTACTAATATACAAAATTTATATTTGACTATCGAAAAATCCTGTTTTTATATATATTCAATTTACTTTCTCCACGAAATTGCCTATGTTATCTGGAGTCTACAAAAAATCCTGAAGTAAGTCTTCCCATTACATCTGTTCGAGCTAGTGTGCTTAAGTTGTTTATAATTCACTCACGTAAAAATGGTGAGTCGGGGGCAAAAAGGACGAATATGCTTATCGAGACGAGCACGGTTCAAATGATTAAGAAGTAGAATGCTATTGGTTATTTTGCACTGTTTATAAATAATATTATTTATTACATTCTATACATTTTATAATATATGTTGAATTTTCATCACAAACCGGCAGTTGACATTCGATGCAGCTCTCATGCGTTTTCCGTTGTCTTTTTACTGTCAGTTTATAGCACATATGAAAGGATTCCGTGACTTTTTCTTCCCATTCTTTCCCATTCAACCAATGCACTAGAATTTTGAGTTTTAGCTGCTACTTCACGAGGATTCGTCATGCGTTCTCCAATCATTTGCTTGGCAAGTTCTTCATTTAATTTCCACATAAAAAAAACGCCATTCCATTGTTTTCTTTTTAAACATTTATTTATATTCATATATTCACAGGAAAATATAGATTATATATGCCGCGATCAAAGTAACTTCTATCTTGAACAGCGTCGCTGTCTTGTATATCTTCTGAGCATTTGGTCCATAGTGTCAACGTCAGTTTTATATTTATTATAATATAATAATAATATACATATTATAAATTGAATATTTAAACACAAGAATTATTGTTTCTATAATTATTATTATTCAAAAAAATGTTAACTACCTTCTGTCCGGCAGTTTCTGCTTCATCGTCTTTCTCTAATTACTGTGGGACTAAACTTCTTGCTTTTCTTCTACGGGTTTCCGGCGCATTTTCTTTTATATTTTCACAATTTTCGGATTCTTCATTTCCCGAGTCGTTATCCGGAACTGGAGGTTTGAAAACGGATAGTGGGATCTAGTCTTTGTCCATTCGAATCGTCATCATTGAACATTGCTTTCAAATAAGGCTCTTTCTCTACCGCACTAGTTCTATTTTATTTATTGAAAACTAAATTATTTAGAAATTACACAAAATTATTTTTCAAACATTTATTTACCTAGCAAATTATGCTCTAGATACTTTCATTTTGTTTCACTTTACTTTGAGTATGACAAAAACGTCAAAATCGATCGGAATCTCTAACTATACTGAATTACATTTTCCTTTAATACATAGTATTGTAGAAACAACAAAAATGTAGCTAGGCATTTCTTTCATGTAGGAAGCAGCTGATCTGTTTTGAAAAATTGATGTAGTGTCTGCTACTTGAGGTGATCTAAAGTAGTTTGTTAAGGTCACATTTCCACAGAATTTTTCCTTCTTAAGCTTATTTAAGCACTCAATAACAATATATATTTTAAAAATACTTTTTCTTTTATTCACATATTAAAATGTTGAAGATTATAGTACCCAGCGTACTTCAAATGATACATCTTGTCAGTAAAGTTGGGTAACACAAGGGTTAAAAAAACAGTGTGCACAACATTTGAAAATTGAAATGTGAAATTTAAATTAAAATGCAACGGAAATTTATATTCTCCTTTTCATTGATATAGGATTCGTTTCGAAAACTTGCAATTTGAGGTCATAAAAAAAAAACAGTACAAAAATTATTTTTAAATTCAACTTACATTTTTTTGAACTGTCATCAAGATGAATTGCTGCCTTCTCACGAGATGATATTACTGATTGTGAACATGTCGCCATCGTTACGTCAGGGCTAGAAATATTGACTTCTTTCGTTTCATCAGGACAATCTGCACTATGATCTTGTTCTATTTCTCTAGTTGCTTCTTCTATATCCGTATCTTCATTTTTATCCTTTTCTCCATTGCAGAGAAAGCGATTCATTCGTTTAAGTATTTTCTTATGCGATTTCGACAACTTGAATTCATTTGCATCACACCTGCATTAAATAAATGATAGATGTTTGGTAGCAAACTTCGTATTTATAGTGGGTGTTTTCGATATTTTTTTAAAGATGGACTTAAATTGGTAAAACGTTATTTTTATATCATAAATATCTTTTCATATAAAATATTTTGGTCCAAAAATGAAAAAGAGGCGTCTTATGATTCAAGGAAAGTAAAATGTAAATCATAAAGCTCAAATTCAAATAAAAATTTGTGCCAGCACTGGCAGCGATCACACATCGGCGGATTTCTATACAGGGCAAGTAGAGAGTATACTGGTTAAGAATATTGGGCACGTTTCGTCAAGCGTTCAAGTACGAGTATGAAAGCTTGTCACAAACTGTAGTTTCTAAGTGAATCCAGCCTTTCAATTAGCCGCGAGAGTGTGGGCGACGAGTCCCTCGCTAGACAGCCGTTGACATCAAGAACCAACTACAACGTGCAACGTACGCATAAAAGACAGACAGTAATGGTACTTTTTACCTAGAAGTGCTACGAAGACTGAAAAGAAGGGTCAAACTGGTGAGGCGGGTAGAAATAGCATCACAATAGCTCCAAGGTCAACTACCTAACGCGAAACGGCGTGCCAAAAATTACGTAACCTCCTTCCAGTGCCGAATCGGCCCCAATATACTTTTTTATATTCCCAAGAGTGAAATCAACAAAGGACCTCGCCATAGGAACTTAAGTGCCAACAAAGAAAAAATTTGCATGCGTACCCTTAAGGACATTCCGGAATACGCTATACAGGGTGTCTTTGAGTCGTGGAAATGCTGATGGCACTTTTTGTGTCGGCGAAAATTTTGTAACAATACATTCGCGTGGCTGCACACCTTGTCGCGGTGCGAAGGCTCAGTAATTGTCAATGACTCTTGAGAATTCACTTTCCATGCTGGGCATGAATTCTCTATGACGAGACATGAAGCTAAGCTGCAGCCATCACCTCCTCCTTCCTTCCCCGGGTATCCCCTCCATTCCCCCCTCCCGTCCCCTGGGCTGGACTAAGGCGTTAACCGTACCGTGCCGAGAATCAGCCAGGCTGGGGGCCCAGTCGCTAACGGTGTATCCAGGATACCTGGCGCCCTCCTGCATCAATTAGCCTTGCCTGTATACTGCGAGGCTCTGTACAGGTCGACCACCCATTCCTGCGCGACCCGTGGGAACACAATAGAGGAAGAAAACAAAAATAAAAAAATGCATCCTCTGAGGCAAATAGCGCAGGTTGCCACCGCCGAAGACGCGATCGATGCAGACAACGTAACCGGGGCTCTCCTTCAGAGACTACAGATTGGTACCGCTACCGACGATGAATCCTTGGCTTCATCACAGGTAAGCAACACCATGCAAGTGGACTCTGAAACTGAGGCCCAGCTGCTGGAAGAAAAGGTCGCCCCTAAGGCCACAGGCAATCCTGTAGTAAAGAGCAAGGTAAAAACACCGGCACAAAAAGCAAAGAGTAGCTATAAGAGGTCGATGCAGTATATCAGGAAAATTAACGCAAGAGAACCCTCAACGCTCTCTGAGCGCGAAAAAGTCCTGATCAAGAAGCACAAGAAAGAGGTAGCCAAATTCGAGAAGAAATCGGCTCCCACCTCCACTCACGCTTCGAAAAGGACACAGGGCGAGATAAGAGGCCATCGAACACGGCCCCTATCAAACCCAACGTCCCAAAAGTGACTCGACAACTGCAACTGCAATATGGATACCTCCTCCGGTTCCCAAAAAGGACGAATCCATTTTGAAGCTAATTGACAAGCAGAATAAAGAGCTTGATACTCCCAGCTGGAGAATAATTTCTTCAGCCAAGAGTAAGAACGGAGTGGGAAAGGACCTCATGGTTACCATTGACCAAAAGTCATTCGACCACATCCGCAGCAGATCTGGTAGCATCAAGTTCGGGCTGGGAACCTTGAAGGTAAGGCTCCCCAATTAACGCGGCAAGTCAAAGAAGGTTGCTAGTGGTGCAAATTAATTTACAGCACTGCAAAGCAGCCACCGACGACTTGATGATGTACATGCTGCAGGAAGATGTGGATATAGCCTTAATCCAAGAACCTTGGCTCCTTAGGAACAAAATTCAGGGATTACGGTCTAAAGAGTATAATTTATACTATCCACACACCGAAGGTAAGCTAAGAACCTGTATAGTCGCCAAGAGATACTTAAACATGTTTCTCCTTGGTACGTACAGCAACGGAGACCTCACGGTGGTAACGTACGAACAACAGGACAAATCAATTTTGCTCCTATCGTCCGCTTACTTACCATACGATGAGGAGGATCCACCTTCAAACGCAGTCCGAACACTCGTGCGACACGAAAAGTCACGCGGACTGTGCCTATTGATAGGCTGCGACGCCAATGGACACCACACTCAATGGGGAAGCAGCGACATCAATAAAAGTCTGTAATCAGTCTGTGTTCTGTGTTCGTGGGGTGTACACATATACGCAATTGCTAAAGTTCCTAAAAATGAATTGTTCTATCTGTCTGAATAAAATTGAGGGCAACTGTGCAACAAAGATAGTTTGTAGTGACTGTCGACTTTATTTTCACTATACATGTGCGAATATTACACAAGACGACATTGATTACATGAAATCCAGTGGGAAAGAATTCCGATGTGACAAATGCGGAGTGTTAAAACGCCGTTCATTACATTTGCCGGTTTCCGCTACAGCAACCACCGTTCCGTCCCCACCGGCTAAACCTTCACAAACAAATAAAGATGAATGCACTCTGAAAATGATATATTTAAAATTATCAAGCTTGGAAGAGACAAATAAACGTTTCCTTCAGCAAATAAATGAGCTGCGAAATGAAAATACCGAACTTAAGGCTAAGCTAAATATTATGGAGAGTAAACTGAATTGGCAGCAACAACAACTTCTCTGCAATTCTATTGAAATTGTTGGTGTGCCAAATGTAAACAATAAAACAGCTCTTGACAAAACTAAAAAAATTTTCAACAACGCTTTATCTATCGATGTTGTTCTCGGATCTATCTACCAAAGAGCAAATATTAAAAGCAAAAAGATCAAACAAAAACAAACTCAACACGATAACGACCGGTGTCGATGACGTCAACGGCAGTAAAAAAGCTGACAGCAACAGCAGTAGTACACAAAGGGGCAACGCAATCTTCATAAACAACTCTCTCACGAAGTTCACGAGGGCTCTCTTCATGAAGGCGAAAGAGACTGCGAAACAAAAAGGAGCAAAATATGTATGGTATAAAAATGATAAAATTCTTATTAGAAGGGTGGAAGGTGGAAAAGTTATTTCAATCAAATCTTTTACTGATCTCGCACTTATTTAGTACACTTTTTCTGCTAATATGATTGATGTAATCAATTTGATGGATGACTTCTCCCCCTCCCGCAATCATACTATCAATGATTTCAAACTCATAGGAAATAGTAATAATAATTTTTTTATTGTGCACCAAAATGTCAGGAGTCTGAGAGAAAACTTTTCAACTCTAGTCACTCATATTGACTCGTTTGAGTATGTTCCGGATATTGTTTTTGTAACCGAAATATGGATATACGATTTTGAGAAAAATGATTACTATATTCCCGGATTTAGTTTGCTTTGTAATACAAACGAAAATTACGCTTCAGGTGGAGTTGGGTGTTTTGTGAAAGATGTCTATAAAACTCTAGATGTTGTGTATTTAGACCTCTCAAGCGCCGATGTAATTAAAGTTTCCGTTGAAATTAATCATGAAGTATATGTCTTTGTATGTGTCTACAGATTGCACATGTTTAATGTTACAATGTTTGTAGATAATCTACGTGCGAACTTCTCCAATTTGTTACCTGTTCCAAAGTTCCGTACCACAGCATATCGTAATTTTTACTCCATCTTATCCATTCGACTATTTAACAAGCTTCCTCGATCACTCAGGACAATATCAACACCTGGACTTTTTATAAAGCAAATAAAGCGATGGCTTTTGAATTACAATTATGCGAGCTTAGAATTTCTTATTACTGGCTCCGAGTTTTCATCTATTCACTGACATATTGGTATAATTGTTGAATACTTTGTCTCTTCAAAAATTCCCTTCTTTTTTCTTTCTTTTGTATTTTAGTTATTAATTTATCTTAAGTCTCAAGATGCTGTCATTGTTTTATATTATTCTATAGACTGTACAAATTACACATGTGTTTTTCCTTAATATTTTGTCACCCCCTATTTTGTCTTATTTATATTGTATTTTATTTTTGTAAAGTGGCATTCGACACTATTTATTACTTGTAATTAAATACAGGATGTCACCTAATGCATATAATAATAATAAAAAAAAAAGGGGTGAGTCCATTTTCGATTTCATTATCTCCACCAACCTCAATATTTGCAACAAAGGTAACACACCCACGTTTCGCAATCGGGTTAGCGAAGAGGTAATTGACCTCACTTTACTAAGTGAGTCCGACTCCATCCGAGTAGAGGATTGGAGAGTGTCCACTAACTGTTCCTTTTCGGACCACAGCCGGATACTCTTCAACCTTAACGTCATTAAAGAAAAACCGAAACCCTTCAGAAACCCTCAGAGGACAGACTGGAATCTTTTCTCAAACCTAGTTGCCAACAGGTTAGAACCGCCACAAGACACCACTAATCCTGATCCAACTTACATTGAAAATTCAGTCGAAAATCTTGTGAGAATTCTGAAAGCGGCTTTCAACAAATCCTGTCCTTTGCAGCGTGCTCGCAGGAAGACCAGCGCAGTCTGGTGGACCACAGAGCTAAAGCAACTCAGGACCAGGACCCGAACTCTATTCAATAGAGCAAAGATCTCAAACAGAACCGAAGACTGGGATAATTACAAGTCCAGCTTCAATGAATACAACAATAGCAAAACAAGAGCAGCAAAATCTAAATCCTGGCGGGAGTTCTGCGAATCAATAGAGGATCTCAACGAAGCCGCAAGGCTCAGGAAGATCCTATCCAAGGACCCCTGCGTCCCGGGATTCATCCTTAAACCAGATGGTTCTTGGACAGAATCCAGTCGGGAATCTTTAGAACTGCTGACTGAAACCCACTTCCCAGGCTGTAAAACTCCTGAAATCACAGTCTCCTTCGAGACGACGGTTCCTACGGTTCACACAACTGAAGAAGTGATAAACAAGATTATCACAGCGGATAAAGTATCATGGGCAATAAATTCGTTCAAACCCTTTAAATCTCCCCTTAAAAAACCCTTTAAAGGCCCGGACGATATCTAGCCAGCGATGCTTCAAAAAACACAGATCCACACTGTACCCCATCTCGTAAGCATTTTTTCCAATTGCCTGCGAACGGGGTACATCCCAACAGAGTGGAGAGAAATTAAGGTAATTTTCATACCTAAGGCAGGTAAACCATCCCATACTGCCGCAAAGGACTATAGGCCAATTAGTCTCTCGTCATTTCTATTAAAAACCTTGGAGAGACTCCTTGACCTATACATCAGAGGACTCACAAATTCACGAAACCTATGCAACACTCAACACGCCTACCTCAAAGGCAGATCAGTGGAGAGTGCTCTGCATAGTGTTGTCCGTGAGATTGAGGGCTCGCTGTACTTAAAAGAGTTTACAATGGCAGCCTTCCTCGACATAGAGGCCATAACAACAGCTCTTGAGGACGTAAAAGTAGACAAATCCATTGTAATCTGGATTGAGAATATGTTGAAGAACAGAATCATTAATGCAGACATTGGACACAGTTCTATAAGGAAGGTGACAACTAGAGGCACACCAGAAGGAGGAGTTCTCTCCCTCCTACTGTGGCTTCTTACAGTCAACAAGATCCTCAAATCCTTTATGGAAAAAGACACAAAGATCATAGCGTACGCGGATGACCTGGTTATTTTGATAAAAGGTAAATTTCTACCAACTATCAGTGAACTAATGGAATCTGCGCTTAGTGAACTCTCCTCGTGGGCCAGACAGAACGGTCTGAGAATAAACCCCCAGAAAACCGAGCTGGTCTTGTTCGCCAGGAAAAGGAAAATTCCGATATTTGCTCCCCCAAAGTTAGAGGGTACTCCACTCAAACTCAAAGCGGAAGCAAAATATTTAGGCATCATTCTTGACTCCAAACTCTCCTGGAAAAGGAACCTGGAGGAAAGGATGAAAAAAGGATTGAACGCTTTTTATGCATGCAAAAAGACCTTCGGAAAAAGATGGGGCTTGCAGCCGTACATCATTCATTGGACGTACACAGCAATCATCAGACCCATTTTAACTTATGGGGCGCTAGTCTGGTGGACTGCTAGCAGCACAAAAAGCTATATGAACATGCTCAAAAAAGTACAAAGGTTAGCAGCTGTTTGTACAACGGGAGCCATGAGAAGCACGCCGCAGGCAGGGTTGGACATGATTCTTCATCTCCTCCCCCTGGATCTTTTCATAAAAGGCTACGCTGCAAAGGGCGCTCTCAGACTAAGAGAGTCCTCTCTGTGGAAGCAAGCCAACTATGGACATGCGGCCATACTTAAGATAATAGACGACCTGGGAAGGAAACATGGTTTTAATAGCCTCGCAGCTACGACCGACTATATTCATCACCGTAATCAACGACCATGAGATCACCCTCTTTACCGAAAGATCGAAAATGGACACAGGCACTGGGGCCGGGTTTTACTCTGATACCCTACACAAACAGGAATCATTCAGACTTCCTGATCTGTGTAGCGTGTTCCAAGCAGAAATCCTGGCAATAGAGAAAGCAGCTAAACACCTACAGGTAGCCGATATCCCACCATCTGATATCACCATTTTCGTAGATAGTCAGGCTGCACTGAAGTCAATAGAATCCTGTATAACGAGATCAAAGGCTGTCAAGAAATGTCGCGACTCACTGAAGTCCATCAGACACCATAAAGTTAAACTCTGCTGGGTCCCGGGCCACAGCTCAATTGCAGGGAACGAAAGAGCAGACGAACTGGCCAGGCAAGGTTCTGAAATGGACATCAGCGAAGCGGACACGTCATTGCAACCACCGATCAGCGCATTAAACCGGATCATAAACGACACAATTATCAAAGAGGCCAACTCGTCTTGGCTTACAAGAAACGACAGCTACACGACAAGATCATCGTGGCCAGAGCTCAACATCGGAAAAATAAAGAAGCTCCTGGCGCTGGACCGTAACTCGATCCGTATGCTCGTCGGAGTGATCACAGGACACTGTCCCATTTGAGCAATGCTCCGGAAATGGGACTCGGGATCCAACGATCTCTGCCGGAGCTGCGGCGATGAGGAAGAAATTGAGACGATCCAACATCTGCTCTGCCACTGTCCAGCTCTCCAAAATCGACGCCTAGTGTCGCTAGGCCAAAGATTCTTTACAGAGATTGCGGACGTGGCTAATGCAGATATATCGGATCTTCTAAGATTCATCAAGAGCACGGGGTGGTTTCAGCCACCACGTGATAGGACAGGTTAATTTTATGTGTACCCACATAAACGAAGGGAATCACAATGGGCCTCTTGGCCTCCGAGTGGAAGTGATGTCCAACCATCACACTCCCCTTCTCTAACCTAACCTAACCTAACAATAAATGAAATTAATA
Organism: Merodon equestris; assembly: GCA_958301585.1. Lineage (NCBI taxonomy): Eukaryota > Metazoa > Arthropoda > Insecta > Diptera > Syrphidae > Merodon > Merodon equestris. Next base: position 74,461,707 of record OY284416.1, on the reverse strand, counting down.
TATTTCTTCAAAATGTTTGTCCATACTTTTCAATTTCAGTTTCATTTAACAAAAACAGTTCAAGATATTGTATATATATATAATATAATATATAGGAGCAGTCGCAAAATAATACATATTATTTTAATAAATATGGTACTGTATCCAGTAAACGCAATCGGGGGAAAAAAAAGTCTCCTTATTTTAATTGGGCATACTTGTATCGCGAAACTGGACTCACCGCGGAGGATGACTCTAATTCTAGGCTTTTTCATCCTGACATTCTTAATGAGCTAAACAGGCATGAAATCCTAAAAAAACTCCATATAGACAATTGTTTGCAAAGGTATAACTTCAGCCAAAACTTCAAGGTCACAATTCCCTCTCGACACACCTGGGAGCAAAATAGACCTTCCTTCGATCGTCAATCCTATGTAGGGTACACAGATGGATCCAAAACGAACGAAGGAGTTGGGGCTGGAGTATACGGAGCTAACACTGGAACACACAGCATAGACAGATACAACTCCGTATTTCAAGCAGAGATATACGCAATTGACCTCTGCCTCAGAGAAAATATAAACAGAGCTATAACCAATAAAAACATTTATATCTTCTCTGACAGCAAGGCTTCACTTCTAGCCCTCAAAAGCTATGAAGTCACCTCTATATTGGTATGGGACTGCTTACAACCATTACGCCAGCTGGCCAACACAAACAGAGTTCACTTCATGTGGATACATGGGCACAGTGGCCATTTAAAAGGCTCTACATCACCATTCATGATGCCAAGACCTTTCTGCGGCATACCTATCAGCACCATAAAATGCTACATAAAGGAATGTTTGAGGAACACGGCCAACCACTACTGGACACAAACGGAAGGTAGCAGACAAGCCAAGATATTCCCACCAACCACCTAACTTAAAACGTCACAGGATACCTCGACGCTGCCCGGTCAACAAACATTTTAAAACCTTGGGCACCACACAAGATGACACCTGCAGAATGTGTAACGAAGAGGCAGAAACAGCAGAGCACATACTGTGCCACTGTAACTGCCTCATTAGTAAACGACACAAACACCGAGACAGGCATTATCTTGAAGCAGAAGAAATCGCTGCTAGTTCACTCAAAAGCATACATTTTGAGTCAACTCTAAAAGGGGGACATCACAATAGGCATATCAGAGGCCGCAGTGATTAGGTGACATTGTCCCTCCCCCCACTTTAATCTAAATCTAAGTCTGTATCAGTTTCACCAACTTTTTCGATCGATTTGTAAAATCAAATGCCTTGTTAAAACATGAGTACTCCCCACTAATTGTTGTTTTGGTTTCATGTTTAAAATTTCAGCAATTTTTTTGTATAAAACGCTATAAAAAAAGCATTAAGCATATTGTATTCAAAATAATTTCATTTATTAGAACACAATATTGGTTATTAAAAAAAGTTGGGTTTATTCGAAATGACCGCCTCTTGCTTTAACACAAGCTTTTAAACGATGTGGCCATTGGGCTATAGCGGCACGTACGGTTTCCATGGAGATCATGGACGCTGTTCTGGTTAATGCTGTTTTAAGGCTTTCCAAATTTCTGTGGGAAGTCTTGCAGGACATGTTCTCCAATTCTGACCACAAACCATAATCCAATGGATTCAGATCTGGACACCCCGACGGGCAATCTTCTGCTGCTATAAAGCCAGGAATATTGACTTTTTTACTTCATTGGATGAAGTGGCATAAATCTTGTCATTTTGTTTGTTGAAAACTTCTTCCACGGTAAAAATTTTCTCGTCCGTAAACTGAATATTTTTATGGCCATTGTCCGCGTGCCACTGCAAAAGTTGGTTGCATCTTTCTAGCCTAATTTTTTTTTAATTGAGGAGTTAGAAGATGACCCGTGAACCGACGATAGGTTTTCATATGCAGATCATCCCGAATCAGCCTAGACATGGATCTGGTTGATATATCCAATTCCTTGAGCATGATCGCTGCTTCCTAAGGGGGATTTCTCCGAATTCGTTCACGTACTGCCTTTACTACCGCACTCGTACGGACCACTTCTTGGCCTGTCCTCTACTCCAGACAATTCACCGAAGCAATAGCTCGATAAACGAATATTCTTGATATTCCGAGTGGTTTTAGCAACTCGAAAATTTGGCCACCACTCTTTCCGCACTTATGCAACGCTATTACCGCGACTCGATTATCTTTTACGCTTATTTACTTTTACTGTTAATAGTTCGCAAACTGAAACCAAACTGACTAGTATTCTTCACTGGTCAGTGCATGTGTTTTGAAAGAAAAAGTTAACGATTCTATTCCCGGAAAAAATTTTGAACGATAAGCGCTGGAAATTGTGTAACAGAACTTATGGCAGGACTAAGTATTATTGTATAAAATATTTAAGTAATACTGTAATTATAGCTAAAAGAATGATTGTACTAAAATTAGAGTAGTACTAAAATATGACCAAAAATATGTATTAATCTAACTTTAAGCAAGATTGAAAAGCTCAAGAACTTCGACTATAAAAGGCCACGCAAATTCAGTGTCAGATCACATCTGAAGGTTTTTCAACGAGAGGACTGAGATTTTCCCAGTGACGTTCCCATTGATGGAGATATATGTGCATACTACAGCCTATCTGGTTTGAACCCAAATACTCGATTATTTTTCTCAATTGAGTTGCCGTCTATATAGCGGAGTACTGCGTTATTTCGCATATCCTGCGGTAGAGGGCGAACAAATTGCTTCACTTAATCAAAGGTTTTCACCCTTGCGCATTCTTTTTGTTAGAATAAAATTAGCCAAACGATCTTCCCTTCAGTGGGCTTTTTCGAAGAGATTAGAAGAGTAAGCCCTACCCACTCCTACCTGAGTATCCTTCTCCAAAGAACGGAGAAAAGCGAGACAGCTCTCGTTACAATACGGAAAATTCTCATAAAGTATACTATATGATAAAAACCGAAAATTAATGACACTCACTGTATGTAATAATTGTGTAAAAATTTAAAGAGTGCTCCTCAATTTTTTCCAATTGCTTACTTTATTCAATCTAAAAGGAATTAAACGAAATAAAGAATCATTTGTATTAAAAAAAACCTTTTGGGTAAAAAAGACCCAAGGGACTGTAGTGCAAATTTTATGTAGGAACGTATGGAGGTTAATACGCAGCACTATATTATTTTTTCATCTTGATCATTTCAACGGGTATAAAAAATATATATTTACGATAAATTATAACTCAATTTTGGGTAATTCAAAGAAGGGTTTTGAATTATGCGTTTTATGAAAAAAAGCCTTATAATTATTATTAAAAATGTTTATAATTTACCTTATTGTATAGCAAGGACAACATGTGATCTCATTGTTTGGTTTATAACAATAATGCCCTGATCGTCTCCATCCACGATCAATCAAATCTTGATAGTCTTGTGTTGCCATAGTGTAGGCGTGCATTCCTACCCAACAAAAAAATCAAAAGTAAAGAAATACGATAATCACACATATAATACAAGTAGGTATCTATTCAGACTAATAGAATAGAAGAGAACACACATGCAACAGAAATGAAAAAAAAAACTCAAAACGAAATTGGTTTTGTTTCGTTTGAACATTTTTTATTATGTTAAAACTGAGTCGACAAGTAATAAGGGTAAAAATGCCATTACAAAAAGCTGTAAGACTTTTTCAAAACATGATAACAACTCCTACGTAAAGCTTCGATGTAATTTTGAGTGTCTACCCAGTGCCTATGAAAATTTGCTGGCCAAAATATATATGGTTGGCAAGTAAATAATATCGTTTTCACTCATAAAGGAGTTATGTCTGGATAAATGTCTTCTGTATAACCGTTAGGTTTTTTTTTCATGGCATTTAGTTTACTTTAGAGGGAAATTTCGTGGGTGCTAGTCCGCAAAATAGCGATTAAGAGCCACTGCAGTCGAACACCTTGCAGCACTGTTAGTTATGCCCTACTCCCACCTTCCCGCGGTGCCATCTGGAAATTTCCTAACCTAGGAAATTACTAACAGAAGAGGGCGAATGGCGGGCATCCTGCGCCATATAACAGGGCTAGTGTTGGTTGGGCTATGGCTTAGCAAACCGTAACCGTAAAACGAAAAAAAAGCTCCGAAACAACCGAAAGCCTTGGATAGAACGGATCGGATTCACGTTGACGACTCACGGAAAATAAAAAAGAAAACAAAGGACAACGACCTTCGGATCTGCACGTGGAATGTTAGGTCCCTAAACAAACCACATGCGGCCGAAAACTTGCGGACGCCCTAGACCGCTATTAAGCCATCCAGAAAATGCGATGGGATGGACCGGACAAAAAAACGGATGAAAAATTGTGACATCTACTTCGGCGATTGCTGTAAGGAGAGCGGGCAACGACTGTTCGGGTGCGGATTGGTTGTTCAAGGCAGACTAAGGCAAAAAGTCTTAAGCTTTCGGCATGTGAGTGAACGCCTCATAACGATCCGCATCAAGGCTAAATTCACTAACATCAACCTGATCTGTGCCCACGCCTCCACGGAAGACAAAGATGAGTTCTATGAGCTCCTAGACAGAACACATGCGCAAGGCTCCAGCTAGCGAGCGAACGCCTCATAACGATCCGCATCAAGGCTAAATTCACTAACATCAACCTGATCTGCGCCCACGCCTCCACGGAAGACAAAGATGAGTTCTATGCGCTCCTAGACACAATATATGCGCAAGGCCCCAGCTATGACATCAAAATTGTACTGGGAGACTTTGATGCAAGCTGGGTAAAGGTAACATCTTTGAGCGAGACATCGGTAAGCACAGCCTGCACGATGCCACATCCGATAACGGAATCAGACTTATCGATCTTACAACGAGGCGAAACCTCCTTCTAGCCAGTACCCGTTTCCCGCACCTCAAAATACACAAAGAAATCTAGCGGTCGCCAGATCAATCAACCACCAGCCACATCGCGATCGACGTCAGACACTTCTCCACTATTCTTGATGTTCGAACATTCCGAGGTGCTAACATCGACTCGGACCACTATCTAGATCGCACTGGAGTAGAACACAAAAATATGACGTCGAAAAGCTGCTATCGCCACAAACTGCCAATGCTTTTGCGGAACGCGTTTCCCTTGAGCTCTCCTATGCATCCCCATCCCCCACTCAGTCAATTGAGCAACAATATAATCTTTGTATGCAGGCCCTGAAATGCAAGGCCCTCGAAGTTCTGGGCAACAAGGTTCCACCACGAATGAACAGCTGGTTCAATGACGAGTGTAGGGAAATGCATGCTGCGAAGCAAGATACATACAAAGCCTCACTGCACACAAGGACAAGGTCTGCTCGTGAGTTATACGAACTAAAAAGAAGGAAAAAGCATACGCTTCTCATGAGGAAAAAGAAAGAGCACGAGAAGCGCGCGATCGAAGACCTGGAGAGGTGCTACGTTACACAGCCAGAACAGAAGCTTGCAGAGACGAAAATGAACATCTACCACCACTTCTACAGACTGTATAACGGCGAAGCAAGTCAACATAACATGTCAGGCAGAACCTCTCATTCCTTAATGACAAAGATCGCAGAGAATTCCGTGTCCTTCGTAAACCGGCTGATAGGTGCTCATCAGGGTGGCTTCAGGTCAGGTCAGGTCAAGTTCACCATCGATCAAATCTTCACACTACGGCAGATCCTGGAGAAAACAAGTGAATTTCAAGTCGACACCCACCACATATTTGTCGACTTCAAAGCCGCATACGTCAGTGTAATTAGAGACGAGCTCTACAACGCCATGTCTATTTTTGACATCTCTGCTAAGCTAAGCTCGTCAGACTATGTCGGTGCAGACCTAACCGATAGCTTTGATGTCAAAAAAGGATTTAGGCGGTCGATGCACTGTGTGACTTTCTCAACATTATCTTAAAAATAATTGTGCGAAACTCGGTCAAAACAAGAGGCACAATATATTTTAAATCGTCACAACTACTCGCCTACGCGAATGACATTGACATAATTGGAAGGAGTCAGCAAGATGTCAATGACGCATTTACAAGTATTGAGGGGTTACAAGTAATGAATCCAAATAAAATATATGCTATATACCACCGACGTCTTGGCCAGAACGTCAATATTGGCAGCTACAATTTCAAGGTAGTCAAGGACTTCGTTTACCTTGGCTCTGCAGTTACCTAGAACAACGACATCATCATCGCTTCTCGTCCTTATGGCTAAGATCAAAGTGTAGTATTAATATATACAACGGCATCAGTTCTGAAATCAAACGCAGGATCACCCTTGGCAGTCGCTGTTTTTTCGGGCTCAGGAGGCAACTATGTATTGTAGTAGATCCCTCTCTCGTACGACCAGGTTGACTCTATACAAGACTCTTATCATCCTAGTCCTACTGTATGGCGCAGAAGCATGGATCCTATCAAAAATGGATGAAGAGGTGCTTGGCCGTTTCAAGAGAAAGATACTACGTTTGATTTTTGGTCCTATCAATACCGACGGGGGAGGAGAAGATTCAACCACGAACCCGTACAACCCGTACAGTACGGCGTCCTGAGCCTAGCCAGGCGTCTACGAATCCAACGACTAAGACGGCTAGGCCATGTAGAACAAATGGACATCTCAGCTTCAGCCCGGAGAGTCCGCGAATCCAAACCCGATGGAAGACGGAGTAGAGGGCGGCCATCTAAGGCCACAGCTAAAAGAGAACCTCAACCAACTGAGAGTGCGGCACTGGAGGGAGCTAGCAAAAGATCGCGCTGATGGAGAGGCTTGTTGGTTAAGGTCCAGGCTCACCGCGAGCTGTAGCGCCCGCTAAGAAGAAGATATATAAGAAAAATTCATATGTTTTATGTATTGTATAGTATATTTATATACTACAATATATTATTTATTTTTTAATATTTAAATCTTTTAGCCAATGACATACAGGCATTCATACTAGGTTTAATTTGTGTTTGTTAGGGTGAAATAATCAGTAACCTTGTCCGGATGAAGACTGTTACCGAAATGGGATTTTACGATGTCGTAGTTTTACGATCGTAGTTCGAGGAGCTGTGGAATGTATTTATCGGAGAACTTCGCATTATATTCACCCCATTTGATCAGCGTATTGGCCGCGTATATTGCATCATTGATCGAAACAAACTGTAGATCTTCGGAGACATAACAATCTTCTGAATTCTTGCTTGTAGTAATTTCTAATTCATAGTGGATCGGCATTCGATGCAGTAATTTCTTCTGTGAAAGAGCCGAAACAGGTGCAAGACGATTCGATTATAAATAGGATGCGATTGCGCAGGAGTACTGATACGATCATCACAATTCAGCAATTTATACCATCATTTTTGTGAAATACTTTGAGGGCACTCATCCCAAGCGATTTTTAAAAGCAAAATTGTTACGAAGATCGTTCTGTTGCAGAAATTAATGATTGAGTTACAATACCCGCCAATAACTGATAAAAAAAGTTTCGCCATCAGAGCGAAGTTCAATTGCAATTATCCAATAAAAGAAATGCTGAATGAAAAAAACGAGTTTCTGAAACTAACAGAAGCTATATAAATATACGGGAAGGACCGGTTAAAATCAAACTTCATAACACTACCAAAGAAGAGTAAAGCGTCGCGATGCGAAGAGTACAGGACAATTAGTCTAATGAGTCATGTCCTCTTTCTAAGAATCATACATTCAAAACCTATATTGGAATCAAAAAGCAACAATAAATATAGAAGGAGAAGAATCAGATGGTATAAACATTAAAAGAGGAGTAGACAAGGTTGTCTCCTCTCTCCACTTCTATTTAACATGTACTCAGAGGAAATCTTCAAGGAAAGCATAAGACACAGCGACTATGGAGTAAAGTCAATAGCGTAAGAATAAAAAACCTAAAATATGCGGATGATGCAGTAACAATAACAAATGATTTAAGGGAATTAAACATTATGAGGAATAAGCTGTATCATGCAAACGAAAAATGCGGCAAAATTACGAATCAACGCAGCAAAAACAAAATGTATAATTGTCAAAAACACAAGTACAGACAATGTCGAACTGGAGATAAACAACACGAACGTGCAGAGTGTCCAGTTTCAAATATTTAGGAATGGTGATCTAGTAACGGTGATCCTTGAGCAGAAAAATAAATATGGACACTATACGGTGCCGAAACTTCTTGCTAAAGAAAAAAAAACCATAAAGAAAATACAAGATTACGAAAAAAAACCATAAAGAAAATAGAAGATTTCGAAATATGGATATATAGAAGAATTCTATGTATGCATAAAGTGACAAATTAGGAAGTGCTAAGACGAGTAAATCGGAAAAAGGAAATAATGTTCCTAATAAAGAAGCGAAAACTGGAATACACATACTCAGAAACAGCAAGTATCAGCCACTGCATATCTAGCATATAAGGATAGAAGGAACGAGGACAAGTGGAGGACGAAAAACAACATGGATAGTAAATCTGGCTAGAAAAAAAATATCTAGATCTCTCGACATTAGAACTATTTAGAGGAGTAATGAACAAGCAAAGGCTAAAATCGCTGATTTCCAATCTCCGAACCGGAGAGGAACCTTAAGAATTAGAAGATGGTGTTAGCGCAATGAGGTTTCGTACTAAAAAAATAACTTCTCTGACAGGTTTGTGATTGGCTGACTCGGTTCTGTTAAGCGTAGACACCATCAAAGAGAAAATACGCCACATTTTACAGTTTTCCGTCCGGCAATTTCAAAGATACACTAAGCTTTAGAAGGCTAGTTGTCAGATAAGTACTGTTCCAATTGACTGTTTGGAATGAGGATGGATACAGAACTCGATATATAAGTGCCACACGAGTAAACGACTCATGGGCCGAATTTCCATCTACGAATCGCAATAAGATCGACCCATTCCTCAAGTGACCAAAAGTGGATCACTTACAACTTCGAGCCAATACTACTGTTGTTCGAATCACGGTGAATTGGCTCAAATGGTGGCCAAGTGAGGATTGACGGCCAGGAAGGTTTTGTCGAGATTCTGTGGGGTTGGTGGGGAATCATCTACTATGAGCTGCTCCCATACGCCAAAACTCTTAATTTAGACCTGAACGTGAATACAGCAATTGCCCAGAAGCTGTTTGCTTTGGCTAATAGGACGAGTTGTGTTCCATCAGGACAACGCCCAGCCATAGGCATTCTTATACATCCGCGTTCCAATCCAAGGCGAACGACTTTGCTCTTAAGAGGTGCGTAATGACAAACAGTTTTCATACAAAACGGCGCATATTTGACTCAAAACGTATAATTCTAATTATGCTAAATAATGCTTTCAATTACATGAAAAAAATGGTTTTCGAAACGAAGACTTTTTATACACTCGTATATCTAACTTCTATGTGACATGATCCCTCTATTAGTCTGTTCTAGACAGAAAAGTACACGTTTTGCTGTTCAATGAGAAAAATGTCTGTCCGAAAGTGTTCTGCTTTGTGTTCAGTGAGGATGTTCCGGACACTTCAGAACACTATTTTCTGCACCTACTCTTGAGTCAGAACAGATTCGTGAAAAGTGTCAAAAGCAGCTGTCATTGAAAAAACGCTAAAGTCCTCGCTAAAACATATGTACATATCATCACTGAAATATGTTGTTGACGACTCACTAATTTCACTGTCAGTGCCCACCACATTTCTTCCAAAGCATTTTTATGTGAATTCATTTTAGTTTATTATTTAATTCTAAAACATGTTTAATACAATCTGACAAATAAGATGTTTATCGTTTTTTGACAACTAACATACGGCTGTACTTTTCTGTCCTAACTTGATCTGACAGTTTCACGAATGTGTGCTGTCGTGTCCTGTTCTGAGCTTTTCGTCATTGAACACAGCTTTTATAACCTTTATGGCCGTTCACCCCTCAAGTGTGGTCTACTCACAAACACATTTCACATTCAGAATCGAGGGAATCGAATCAACTCCTCTTCCTACGGTTTGCTGTTCCATGTCTGCCCTGGAACATTACTTTCCCTCTACCCTCCTATCAAGCCGCCGTAAACTAATCAACTTAAATACGCTGGGAGAACGAAGTGAGATATCTGGCATCCTCTTCATTCATTGACTTCTTTCGGTTATTGTTGATCGCACGACCCTTTTTAACTTTCTTTCTTCTCAATCGTCCTCTTTAACCCCCATCAAAAATAAAATTATATGACATGGTCAGGAAATCATTAAGTATTGAGCACATATTACTTTTTTCTTATTGTAGTAACAGTAAAAAGACTAGATAAAAGGAAGCAAACATTTTAATTTATTAAATCTAAATCCTGTTCTCTGAACATAGAAACTAAATAACACTGCCTTCGAAAGTTTTTTGCCTACATAAAGCAAAAAAAAAGCAAGAAACGTTTCCTTAGAAGATATAAACATGTACCAATAACATGAGTGAAATATACATTTTAAACTTTTTTAAAAATGTATTTTTAGACTTATTATGTGGGTAGATACTTTTCGTATACGATATTGCATATTTGACAAGTGCCTTTGCCATGGTCTTATAAGCCTAATACAGAACATAAATTAACCAACATATCCATACATATATACTGGTTGGGACAATTTTGATGGTGTTATGAAAACAACTCTTACCATATGTTTCGCTACACTCTGTGTTTTTGCAGTAGCCACATCTGCTTGTCTGTTTACCATAATAATGCACAAGTGACTGCTCCATTGTAGATTGATAGCAATAAATAGTTCTTTGATGGGTAATTCGACTTCACTTCTTACGGTAACTGCAGATTTCAATTTAAAATGGTAGCGAGTTTCGTTCGCAGATATGAAATACTTCACGGGAGAAAACCGCCACAAGCAAACCAGGAACGATGGACTTTTTGTTCAACAGCGCGTACTAATAAAGACCAGAAACCAGAACGAGACGTGCGTCTTTCGTGTTTCGTACATCCTCCCCCGTGACACCCTGAAATTTTGAGTGAAACTCAGGCTCGTAGCAACAAAACAAAGAAACGTTTAGAGCTACCTTTACCGCGGTTCCCCTGAGGGGTTAGTAGTTTGACACACATTCTATACGTGTGGATCTTCTTTCAAAAACCACACGCAGTGGGTTTTTGTAGCTATTTATGTGGGGGCAAATTAAACACACCTCGATTTGGGGTGGGTTTCTCTTAATCCACTGCAATCATATAGAATCCCAACATCTACGTTCAAAAGGTATTCGCAAATACAATGGTGAATTGATACCCAGGTTCAAATTGTGCTCAAATATTTCATTTTATCAACACACTCAATATTATGTACTACCCCTTATATAAATATTAATACATTTAGTGTTTGAGACATTTAACATTAACCTATTCTTACATCACCCTTTACGCCGCGTCTCCACGAGACATAAATATGTTAAACTAAATGTCTGACACTTAATCTGACATTTGATCATTTGCAAGTACATGGGCAAATTATGTCATAACATTTCATTCTGTGAGTTTACGTTGGACAAGAAGGTACCCTTCATATTAATTTAGTTACGCGTGCAAAAAATGGCTCTAAGAATAAGAAGCAAAAAAATATTTCTTATAAAAAAAATAATTGCTATTAGAGAAATCGAAAAATTAGAAATGGAAGAAAGTGCTAGGAAAAAGCATCGTTTTTGGAATTAAGGGAGGTTCACGAGTTAGAGCAGCATTTGCTGAAAGATATATTGTGGGATGGAGATCATGAATACAAGAACTTTTGTAGGATGTCAATTGACAAATTTACGGTGATTCTAAATCTGGTAAGCATTCCTTTTCACAGATTGAACCTGCTATAGTTAAAAGGCATACGGTAATGAGGTATGCCATAACGCCAAGAGTAAAACTTGCAATAACGCTGAGGTATATTGCCACTGGAGACTCTTACAGATCGCTAGAATTTTTATCAGGAAAATAATTAGTAAATTTGTTCCTGACGTTCTTTGTGCAATTTACGATGCACTTCATGTTGCATATATGAAAGTATAAACCCTAACAAAATTTACCGGATACCCAATAATTATTTGTTTTCATTTTGTAGACTCCTCAGACGACGAGTGAATGGCTTGGCGTAGCAGCTGATTTTGATATGTTTTGGGACTTTCCACATACGATTGGGTCAATCGATGGAAAACATATTGAAATAACAGCTCCACCACATTCTGGATCAAATTTTTTTAATTATAAAGGCTATTTTAGCATTGTTTTGCTAGCCGTTGTTGATGCACATAGCAGATTTATCTACATCGATGTTGGAGGAAATGGAAGTGCATCCGATGTAATAATATTTAAAAATTCAACTTTATACAAAGAACTAAATGCAAGTCGGCTTAACATCCCCCCTCCCGAACCAATAAAGGGGCACTCCATATTTTTATGTTGGCGACGATATACATATTTGGTCTTGACAAGCACCTCATGAAAGGCTTCGGCAGAAGTGGAAAGCTATCCACCCCCCAAGAAATTTTTAACTATAGACTTAGTCGCACCCGACTGACCGTTGAAATGGCATTTGGTCGATTGGCATCAAGATTTAGGATTTTTCACCGTCCAATCGAACTTGCCTTGGGAACTTGTGGCGCCTTAGTAAAAACTTGTTGTGTTCTTCACAATTACCTTTCGCCAGAAATACAAAGAACTGAAGACAAGCGGCTGGTTAATACTCAAGCTCTTCCCGAAACGATGTCAAGTCTTTTGACACAGGAAAATTCTGGCTACAAATTTGCCAACAGGATCCGTGATAATTTGGTCAGATACTGTCTGCCGGATGGCGACGTACCATATCAATGGATACATATAAATAAATCGAAATGAATATGAAATACCACAAAATATGTTTTTTTATTTAAATGTTTATTAAAAAGTAAACAAAATTTATTAAAAATTATTTATTATTATTGCAGAATGCAAAATGTCTCTGCTTTCGGTAGATGATGTTGATAGTGAAGACGACAATGAAGACGGCAGTGAAGATGGCGTTGACACTCGCGAATTCAATTCTCTATTTTGAATGGAGCGGATAATATGCCGTGACATCGTTTGCTGCAAATCCATTATGGCCAGTGAAGCTTCCAGCTCCGTCAACTTTCCAAGTTGATTCGCAATGCTTCGGCCAATATGGGTATATTCGTCCTCTTCGGGTGGATCTGTCGCCGACTTTAGTATGGCACTTAACGCGTCGTCATATTTAGATTTTTTTGAATCTGGTTTACGCTTCCTCAAGGAAGAATGGGACTCTACCGAGGTCGGTATGGTTGGAGAATCATTATTACGTTCATCTTCTCTGGCTTCGGAAGCATACTCCAAGGAATCGTCCAGTAAAAATTATATATACGTATAAGGTTAATTTATTTATGTATCTTGTATAAGGCATGTTATTATACTCACCAATCCAAAATAGCTTTTCGTATTTCTCAAAATGATGGCTGCATCGAGGAACTCAAATTCATTAAAATTAAAAAGATGAGAGTAGTACACCTCATCCGCACCACAGCCCGACTTCTTAGAAGCGTCAACTTTTTTTTCTCGTTCACATATGTGGATCGCAAACTTTTAATTTTTTTTTTAACATCGTCGACACTTCTTTTAAAATGACTCGCGATTTCCACCCAAGCTTTCCGTTTCAAGTCCACCCGCTTATAAAGATTACTTTGGTAGTTCCAAAGGCACTCATATTTTTTAAATAAATTAATTAAATGAATAACCTCATTCTGCGACACACGCCACTCCGCCATATTGCTTTGTGTTTCACAATATATTCACTCACACTGACAAACGCTGTCAAAAAAAAGTCCGATTTGATGTCCGATTTGATGTCCGATTTGATGTCCGATTTGATGTCCGATTTGATGTCCGAAGGAGATGTTTGGAAAAAATGTCCGACATCTATGTCCATCTGAATGTCTGGTCCGAAAACTACCAGTCTACACGGGACATATTTATGTCATGATAGAAATCTTAACACCTCTGATGTCTCGTGGAGACGGGGTGTTATGAAAACTATCCACATCTTCATTTAGTCTTAATGCACAGAGATTGACATTATTACCAACAATGTACAATAGATAAGTTCATCATCATTAAATGATGAATGAGAGAATTTTAGAGAGTCTTTTAATCGTTCATATATACCAAAAAAAATATTACTCCTAAAATTTATCCCTGCGGCACACCTACGAGGGTGGTCCGATAAGTACTTAGCCTACAAACGAAAAACAAAAATTTTGGAGAAATGGTGATTTATTTTTCAATATAGTCTCTTCTAGCTCGATACACTTGACCCAGCATTGCTCCAACTTCTTTAACCCGTCTGAAAAATACGTTTTCTCGAGTTCTGCAAAGTAGGCCTCCGGGGCGGCGATGACCTCGTCATTCGATTCAAATTTCTGCCCGGCGAGTGACTTTTTCAAGTTTGGAAACAAAAAGAAGTCGCACGGGGCCAATCTGGAAATACGGTGGATGGGGCAGCAGTTAGTTGCCCAACTCGATCAATTTGGCCATGGCGAGGGCGGAGGTGTGAGCCGGTGCGTTATCATGGTGGAAGAGCACTTTTTACTTCGCCAAGTGGGGCCATTTTTTCTTCAATTCGGCGTCGAATCGGCCCAATAATACATAGTATAGCCCTGTGACCGTCTTGCCCTTCTCCAGGTAGTCGATGTGGATCACACCTTGTGAATCCCAGGTGGCCATCACTTTTCCGGCCGATGGGACAGTCTTCGCCTTCTTCGGAGCACGTTCGCCGGGTGAAGTCCACTGTTTCGACTGTTGCCTGGTCTCTGGTGCGTACCAGTGGATCACGTCGACTGTCACGAAACGACGCAGAAACTCCTTCGGATTGCGCTTAAACAGCATCAAACACTGCTCTGAAGTTGCGCTTGTTGTCCGGATTGAGCAAACGCGGCACCCATCGCGTCGACAGCTTTCTCATGCCCAAAATTTCATGCAGGATATGACCCACGCCATCTTTTGAAATGCCTTCTGTCTCAGCTATCTCGCGCACCTTCAATCGGCGGTCTGCCAATACGAGATCGTGGATTTTTGTCACGTTTTCCTCCATGGTAGCCGTTTTCGGGGCACCTAGACGTGGCTCATCAGAACCGACGTGCGAACCCGTTGAAACTCGTTAAACCAATTTTTGATGGTCGCCATCGAAGGAGAAGAGAGAACGCTCTTTGATTTCGCTGCTCGATTTCCCTTCTTTGCTCTTTTTTCATTTTTCTAAAATCCGCGGACACTTCCGCTTCCACACGCGGTCAAAACAAAACTACGAGTCCGATCCGGATTTTTAGCGGTTTTTTTTTTCTTTTTAAACTGAAACTACTACAGAGTCCTCCCACAAACAGGGAAACACAACTTCCATTAAAGAAATGATTTTTATTAATAATGGAAAAATAATTTCTTTACAGTCTAGGAACATTTTTGATTTCAAGCCATTAAAATCCCTTTTTTGTTCATTTTTTTCAATATTTTCTTCTAATTTAAATGCATCAATTTGTTTGAATTCAAACATCCTTATTGAGTCCCTTATATTATCGTCATAACTAGTATTAGGAATACCCTCATTTATCTCATTAACACTATAAAGAAAGTAAGTTCTTAAGACATTTTTTTATTACTTTCCACATATCATTTTGATTTCCAGTATTTTTTTAATGAAATTTAACCTCGTTCTCCCTTATCTTTTCCCCACGTCTTAACCCATCTCCACTGCTGTCTGTATCCATTTCCTCAATGGCAATCGCTGTACATTTCAACAATGGCTATATGTTTTCTGAATATAATTTCATTAACAAATAGGAACAAACAAAATTAAAAAAAAAATCTTTACGACAATAACCTACATCCCACACAACACAACGACAAATTAGCAAACTGTTTAGCAGATGAGAAAGATAGAGGCAATTCAAAAACAACCATACCTCACGAGCCAACGTGTGATAGCCGGCTAAGGAATCCCAGCAACCACATTGAAAAAGGTATTTTCAAATTCAATGGTGAATAAATACCCAAGTTCGAATTTAATACGCAAATACAATTTAAGGTTCAAAAGTTAATTGATATTATATGATTGTCATAATTTTTTCTCAATTAGGTACATGGCGGGCCAACTTAAAAAATAGGGGGCCTTACCTTTTTTGATCTACATATTTACAATTGTGGCTTTCTATACTGAAGGAAGTTAGTTTAGCTCAACAATATTTACAGTCTCCAAGAATGACTTGGGATACAGGAATCACCAAACTAAAAGTCCTGAATGAGTATTTACTAACAGAACGAACCACGATCGTTGACAATGCTGTGACTTTTGGCACTAATAAATCCAATGATATGGACATTAACATCCAGAGACGAGGAAGAAGGAAGGTAAAAAAACGATGCCGGGTGAATCAGCTCATGATGCTGGATTCTCGATTTAAGAAGAAAAACGTCGGTGTATGAATGCATAGACTGATTTATACAAGAATTGTCGCAACGATACAGAGCCATGAAACAAATCAATAATATTTTCCAAATTATTGAAACAAAGTTTATGGTAGAAGCTTCAGATGACGCTCTGGCCATAGCAGTGGACAATTTGACGCAAATTTACGATGAATTTGATAAGGAGGAGGTTTTCAAAGTGAATTGAATTGAATTGAAAAAATCAAAAGGTTCCGTAGGCATGTACGTACCATCGATAAGAGTATAGATGTTGCCGCCAAATGGACGGCCCAAGAAGTTTACAGTAAAATGGGACTTTATGACTTTGTGAATCGTTACTTTATACATCACTTACATACGATTATATTCCAATATTTCTTGACGATTTGCATTTCGGTTGCATCGTGCGAAAGAAGTTTTTTCAAACTTAAACTGATTAAAAATTATCTTCGATCTACAATCTATTATACAATAAAGTCGAATTTAAATTTCACTTGTTAGATTTTAACTAAATAAACATAAGCATTTATACATTTATTTATAAGCTTGCTAAATTACATCAAATTCTTGAACTGGGGACCTCATTCAGCTTTTTTTTTTTTTTTTTTTTTTTTTTATAATTCGTGCAGGTTCAAGAGTTACGCTCTTTTGATGTTTGTCACACAACCTGGACGGGGTGCAGATGGTTTATGTCGAAGATGTTCGTTCACTACTCTCCGGGGGTGGTTGTCTTGGGATTCGAGAGATTCGACTGAATTTGTCGCGTTGATTGTAGTTTTACAGTAACTTTATTCCATGCCATTAAGATCTTATATTGGAAATGCACACGCAGAGTATGAATTTTGAAGAAGCTTTGCCTCAGGGCCTCTGGGGGCATAGTCCGCCACTGGTAAAAGGTTTGCTTGCGAAGTTCGTCGGGCCGTCGGACCTAAAGGTTTTTCTCATTTAAGTTTCGCACTTCTTCGCCCGTAGCGGTTATATACTCGTCATTCACAGTGATAGTGTTCGCCACACTATTCTCGTTCAGGTTGCTGCCGACATAGATACCTATAATTTTCTTACTGTATGCTTATTGTAGACGATCCTACCAATATGACTGATTCTTAATCATGTCTATTTGAATAACCTTCTCCCATGAGATATTTTTATCTCTTCTGTGGAAATGCTGATTGGAATTTATTATGTTTTATTATATTGTAACATTTAATGCAGCAATGGGCTGTGGTTGGATTGGATGTGGTGAAAATAAGAGAGAGACTTCGTCATGGTTTATTAAGAGATTTTCAAAGTGTTCGTGAGCTTCCGTCTCTGTTGTGTTCCACTGGATGAAAGTAACACTAACACTGCATCATTGATAAAAGTTCTAAATTATTGAATGATGGAACACCACTGCCAGAACTACGCCAAGAATGAAACATCTGTGCAATAACTGAAAGATTTAGACTTGTGCATTGGCATAAATATATGTTAATACTTGGACAGCGACTGCATCATTTCATTAATCAATTAAGTGTGAACTTTCAAGAATAAAAGTTGATTTGCAAAGTTCCAAAGTATTGCAATTAATATGGGTCACATTAGGAGAATTGTGATTAATCAATTATGATTGTGATTAAAAGTTGTATTATTTTTCGAACCAACAAACACACCTCATTTGGTGTCAGGAATGGAATCAAACTGTTTCGAAGTGATAATAAAAAATATATAAACATCAAAGAAATGAAATATTTTGTAGTGAACAGCAAAGTTGATAATAACCAAATGCAGTATGAAGTGCAGTGTTCATGGGTCGCATATGGGAAAATCTTTCCCTGGTTGAGCTAAGAGCAGGGCTGGGTAAGGGAAATCTGCCGATCAATGGGTTGGAAAGGCAATTAGGGCTATACCTGCAGAATGTTATGCGAGAAGACCGTCGGGACTCTGAAATTATGCTGTATCAAGCTGAAGAGGAGAAGAGTGCAACTAGTGACACAACGGCGCTAATGAAACTGTTGAACATCGAATTCGGTCAAATTCTAATAACAACTCGAACATGTGGAAATGTTATTCAGAAGCTGCATGAAATGGATGTCAAATTTGAAGGTCGGCTGGAAAAGTAGAAGTAGAAGACTCGTGGATCTAAAGAGGCACAAATTTCCAGTAAGTACTATCAAAACTCCGAAAGAGAAGGAAATGAAACCATCGGCATTTGATCGCCAAGCTCATGGCCGATACACAAGAAAAAAATCGAAGCAGCTCTTTTGACGAACAATCGGAACAACAACAGTTAATCGATGGCTGCACTCCGAGATTCGGCTAGAGAATTAGTTCAAACTCTCTCGGATGACCAGCAGCGAAACTACTGCTCATTAGAGCATGCCATCAAGTACACAGGATCCAGTTGAAAGATACGCATGAAGAGAGAAAAACTGCAACAGTTGCAGTCTGATGTATCTTTACCAATACCGGTAAAGACATCATCAACAAAATGGAGACCGAAGCGTTTAGGACATTACCAACAGAAAACTAAAAAGAGCTATAAGTAGGGCTAGGAAGAAAACACTCTCTTAGGCTATGGTTTTCGCCCTGATAATCGGGGCAACAGATCAGGCTTCTCAGGAAAGTCGGATAGACAAATAGCGGCGGTCACACTCTACGATTTGTCTATCCGTTGGACGACCAAATAATGTTTATCGTTCACATCATTCAACTTGCTTGACAGACTTCATTTGCGAAAGAAATTTTGAAGGGAGCAAGAGAAAAAGGATAAAAACGAATGTGGGGTAAACAATGAAACAAAGAAAACAAAAAATACAATATTGAGAGATGCAACATGCATTTTTATCAATTTGCTTATACGAACATTTCTCTAATAACACTCCGTATGCTTCGTACTGAAAAAAAGAACTTTATTTTCTACAGTTCACTTTTAATTTTCCATACTTCTGAAAATTGCCGGTAAACTTCAAAAAAATCAACCCAAAATTATTTTTCCTTGTTTGTCGTCATATCATTCATTCCGCTTAAAATTGGTGTTCACTCTCTGAAGTCACAAGCAAAAGTGAAAATGAAAAAAATTCGTACGACAACTGTTCACACCTTACGACAAGTTGATCAACAAGTCAAAAAGTTGAAAAAATTGAACTTCTATACGCCAAGTCGGACGACATTTTGAAAGAGCGTTCACACTTATGATTTGGCCCACCAAACAAGGTTTTCCAACTAGTCGGATAGACAAATCGTAGAGTGTGAACGCCGCTAAAGAGGGAGCTCACCAGAGTGCATCCAATCAAACCAATTACTAATAGCTTACAACTTCGAAACTTTGGTTTGATATAAAGCTCTTAACAATCTTACATAAAAATTGAGAAAAATGTATTTAAGCACTTTGTATATGAGCCCGTCATGCCACTCTGAATTCTATTATATTGACTAGCTTTTCTTAACTTCATAAAGTGTTAAAGTATTACCATCTGGTCTTTCTGCTCAGGATATATTACCCTTAAGCACTGTGCGGTATGTATGACCTTAGCAACGTAATCGGCTTGGCGTTCGTTTCCTTTCATCCTGCAGTTGATATATGTATGTACATAAATATCAACAAGCTCCAAAACAGTTTGGTTACTGTTCCCTCAATACATAGTCCTTACTCTGGATCACATTTCCCTAGCTGTTGTGTAGTTAGACAAATATTTTGACCGCTCTAACTATAAAATCTGCATAAGAAAAGCCTACGCCTCTGCACAATTCTCCACCCACACAGTTTGGACGAAATAAGATTCCAAAAATATATTGTTATATATGTATATCTCTATCAGCGTACTCCATAGGTAATTATCCTATCCATTATCGATGAATGGTACTTTTACATTGCGCCAAAATGTCGATTTTTCCTAATTTTTGTTGCTATTTTACTAAAAAAATAAGCAATAAAATTATGCTTTTTAAGTCCATTGTAGTTTTCATACAATTGAGAAGAATAGGAATATACTGATGTCAACGTATACCCAGAGAGTTCGTACATATAAAGTATATTCGTTTCCATAATATGCGTGTAATAATACGTTTCATAGAATTTTATACGCCTGAACGCCGATTTTGGCCTTGAGCGCATTCACTGTAGATCCAAGATTAAAATACAGATGGCACTCTTAACAGCTACAAACAATTGACGTTTGCCAAATTTCCGGACTGGACCCTTTCTTTCTTTACGTGTGAAACTGAGAAGACGAAAATGGTGGGTGAATTGAAATCCTAGATTATCTTGATAATCGTTTTAAGTTTTTGAATAGATTCATAAGTTGATATGTGCGTGGTTAATATTGTACTGATTCACAAACATTTTTTTTTTTTACATTTTGCAGTCGCTCGTTATTCCTGAGAAGTTCCAACACATTCTCCGTATAATGAACACCAACATTGACGGAAAACGGAAAGTTACCATCGCAATGACTGCAATTAAAGGTGTTGGCCGTCGTTACGCGAGTATTGTGTTGAAAAAAGCTGATGTTGATCTAACCAAGCGTGCCGGTGAGTGCACGGAGGAGGAGGTCGATAAAATAGTGACAATTATTCAGAACCCGAGGCAGTATAAGATCCCAAATTGGTTTCTTAACAGACAGAAGGATATAATTGATGGAAAGTATACACAATACACAGCCTCGTATTTGGATTCAAAATTGCGTGATGATTTGGAACGTTTAAAGAAAATTCGTGCTCATCGCGGTATGCGACACTACTGGGGTCTTCGCGTCCGTGGTCAACATACCAAAACAACTGGTCGCAGAGGTAGGACAGTGGGTGTATCAAAGAAGAAGTAAACTTGATGTTTTTCGAGTTTGTTTTTTACTTTAAATAAATGACTTGAAAATCAAATTACAGTAGTGTGTTTATTTTGGACGGCTTATGCAGTTCAATCCATAACAGAAAATGGGAATTTTGTGATTTGATTTCTGGAATGACATACATGAAAGCCGGACTGATAATGGATTGGCAAAAGAATGTGTTTCAAGTGTTCGCAAATGTTCTAACAAAGTGGTCATCTGATCGTGATCTGTTAGGGTCGAGAACAAAGACCGCCAAAACACATGTTTATGGCTTGGTAGTATCTTTGCAAAAGGACGAACTCCGATCTACGGGGATCTGTTGTCGAGGTTTTAAGGGATTTTCATGCCATTCTAAGAGCATTCCAATTTAGAACATGCATGGCTGAGTGGAAAGTGAATACATACTAAGTGGAGAGTATCAGATTGATGTGTCTGGAGAAAATGAGGCACTTATAACAAATCCGTTAAAACCACCAAAGAATTGATTCGAAATTGAATGTATAAAGAACGCATATTAATTTTTCATGTGCATGTGATATTCAAAGACAACTTGCGATTCAATGAAATCCTCACGAGATCGTCAGATTTCGTTTATCTTACCCCGGTCCCCTGAGAGGCCGGTTGTTTTTGTTGTAGCATGGGTGAATTTCTATTATAATCAACGCGATAGGTTATTCTAAAGGGCCAACCATAATAGACATAAACGAGCATAGCCAGCTTACGGAAATGTCTTATTATATGTAAAGCCTATGACATGCCCATGATGGGAATATGCGCGGATTCATTAAAATGTTCGTTGACTTATGCAAGCAGACGGAAGGTGTTAATGAAAGAAGACATTCCGGCCGGAATTTTGCCAAGTGACGTAGCCACACCGAAAATAAACAAACCGAATGAAAACAATTTGACGGTTCCTTATGTTCGCTACAGTTCATTATCGGTAACTCGACTTTTCGTTGGAAGATAAACGAGCATTTCGTTGACATAGGCTTGTGCTCGCTTATGTCTGTAATGGTTAGCTCTTAACACGTTCGCGGACAAGACAGCATATGCCGTCAATGGTTAAGGAAAGTAACAGGTCATGACGGCCTATGCCGTCAAAGAATTTTAGGTCTGTTGCGACAAGACGGGAAACCCCGATTAGAAATACATTATATGTCCATACTCCAGCATTATTTGTCCCACCAGAGCCCAATTTTCACTTCACTGTGACCTGCGGAATCATATTTATCTTCTTTTCAAAACTTGCATAACCTTGTTGCATTCCGCACGATCAAGCCGGCATATGCCGTCAGTTTTCAGTTCATTTAGTTTAGAGTGTCCCCAGACAACGGTCGCATTTGAGCGCTATTATAGAAATAGTGCAAAATAAGGTAAATGATGCACATCTCATCAAATTAATACATAATAATACGTAATAATCCACAAATTATATTTTACACATACATGGCTTGAATATGGACCGTTACAGTAAAGAAAGGGAGAACATTTTGAAACTATTTAGTGAAATTTCGGATGATTCCAATGAGGAATTTGAACATGATCTGTTTAGCGATGATGGGACATTCGGCCACGATCCTGATTATCAACCGGAACAGGATGATTAATTAGAAGAGTCTCGAGAGACTTCACCAGAGGCAAGCCTACAAGTAACTTGCGATGACCAAGTTATTGGAGATGACCAGCACAACGCCGATGCAAAACTTGGCGATGAAAGCATTCAAGAATATCCTGAAGGATCAGATAGCGACAGATTTTCTGACTTAGACTCGGAAGTTGAGGGATCGGGAAGAGCTTCAGAAACCGAATTAGATAGCGAATGGTTTGAAAATATAAAGGAAATACCTCAATTTCGTTCAATTTCGATGCAGGGATTAGTGGAGTCCAGATAAACTTGAACGAAAAATGTACTCCCCATGACGTTTTCCGCCAAATATTTGTATCGAATATAGTTGACAAAATTGTGAGTTCGACAAATGCTTATGGAGAAAAACTTTGCTCAAGCTATGGTCGTAAAACCAGACATGCGCGTTTCGCTATTTTCAAGGCAACACATTCCTCAGAGATGTTTAAATCCTTGGCCTTTGCTTGCTTCAAGCACAAGTCAAACCGCCAAAGATTCGTAATCTCTTTTCTAATGACCCGTTATATTATTATCTAATATTTCGATAAACAATAACTGGCCGGCGATTTGAACAACTATTAATATGCTTCAGCTGCTCTGCTGAGGAAGGTGATGAAACTATATTGAGGAAAATCCAACCGTTGATGATGCGTTTCTTGGAAAGTTTTCAAAACACCTACTACCCTAAGGAACATATTGCGCTGGATGAATCTCTTCTTTTCTTCAGAGGACAGCCTAGTTTCAGGCAGTGTATTAAAGGAAAGAGGCGAGATATAGGATAAAGCTTTATGAGCTTACAACGAGTGATGGGTACGTTTTAAATGTCGAGAGGGAAGGCAATCAATAAGAAATAATCAAAAGTTGGTGATATATTGTAGTTACTCGCCTCATGTCTCCATATCTCTACAGAGGCCATCATCTTATTTGGATCATTTCTACAATAGTGTTGGTCTCTCCAAAACTTTGTTAACTCAAAGGACACATATTATCGGAACGTTACGCACCAATCGGAAAGGAAACCCCAGTAAAGTAACGACCAAGAAACTTACACGAGGAGAACATGTGTGGCTACGTCAAGGTCAGGTATATGCATCGAATTGCCGCGATAGACGTGACGAACTTTGGATTACAACTGCGGACCATCCTACGTACTTATCTCAATTTCCAACCGATATGGACATTCTAAGGAAAAGCCCAAGGAAATCGATGTTTATAATCGCTACATGTCTGGGATAGATAGAGCGGATCAAATGACATCGTACTATTCCTCACCAAGAAAAACTATTCGTTGGTATAAGAAAGTGATGTTCCACATGGTAGATGTTACGGTCTCGAATTCGTTTTACATATACAAAATAAAAACTGATGATACGAAATTGGAATTTATTCAATTAAGAAATAGTCTTATCAAATTTTTAATATACCTGCCAGATAGCATAAAGATTGGAAGATCACTGTTGGTGCCGGGTCATGATCATGGAGGAAATAGATCATCTGTTTCTTCACCAAATCGACCATGAACTTCAAAAGGCGGTTCAATTGATACATAGTTCTCGTGCACACTTCATTAAATGAATTCCATTTGAAAATAACCGAAAGAGGAAAGTTGTTTATAAGAGATACATTGCTGGCATCAATGGCATCAGTCAAAGATAAGGAAGGAAACCTCATATCGGTGCAAAAACTGTCCTGACAATGTTGCTATTTGTCCTGCTAAATCAGAAACCAGAATGAGACGGGCGTCTTTCGTACGTTTTCCCCCGTGACACCCTGAAATTTTGAAAGAAGTTCAGGTTCGTAGCGACAAAACCCGTTACAAACGAGCTTCTATCCGTGAATACGTGTGAGCTCATTTCATTTTACCGCAGCGTACTCCCGCCACACACACTCTTGGAATTATAACAATGTGCGTGATTGCTTACAAAATTTTGACAGCACTTGAGGTACCCACGTGCTCGCCCGAGCTTGTAGGCAAACGTCGGCGGCCATTTTAAGTGGTACGTCTCATTGGTAGTTTCTGTGCTAAATGCTTCGAAGACTACCACACTTCTTGAATAAAGTGGTTTCTTAAGTTACAAAACAAAGTGATGTAAATATTTTCCTTTCTTTGTATTCATTTTCATACCTGAATGTATTTTTATTTGTTTATTGAATTCGGTAAATTGAATTGTTTCTAAGGCTTTGTGTTTGTTCTGTTTTTCTTAAAATAATAAATTAATTTATGTCTAAATCGAGCGGTTTTTTTATGTAATTGACAACTTCCTTATAGCTGGATATGCCGTCTTGTCAATTTGCATACGTTTTTTCTTCGATGGGTCATGATGGCTATAGCCGACATGTCGGGTTATCCCGCGCTGTCCCATTGACAAACTTTAACGTTATAGCTGGGTTGCGGCGGCAATGGCCGTCAAATTGAAGAGTGGATAAAAACTAACACAATCGCATTCTATATCAATTTTCATTATTTTGGTCCAATCCCGGATAAAATATCTCAAAAAATGTCGGAGACAAGCGTGTGTCATTCTAGCGTTCCCCACCGAAAATCATGTGTCCGCGAACGTGTTAACAATCCATGGTGGGCGCAAAATATGCTCTTCATGCTTCTTTCTTTGGGATACCTTGCGGTTATTTCACTCTAGCCATATAAAGTCCCACCACCTATATTTGAAAAGTATTTCGAAGTACAATGGTGAATTGATACCCAAGTTCGAATTATATACACAAACTTCGAGAATTAATTGATGAACGACCCAAACAATTAAAGAATATTATTTATTAGGCCATTCCCCCAAGTCTTGTCGAATAGCGCCAACAAATGTGGTCCTATTGTCGATGTACAGGTGATAACTTGGGCCTCAGCGATTTACAAAACGGGTGTATATGTCGGAAGTGCAGTCTAATCCTGAGATGGCCTTTGATCGGTCACCTCGTCCTTCACTGTGGGGCGAGTCCGCGAGCTGGACATCTTCTCTCTTGTAATACCGCACATAAACTGCCGTCAATCATAACCATAAACGGCAATCATCCCCTTCTATATATACACCCTTGTAGCTTTTCTACCACTATTCCACATAGTCCCGCTGCGGCGACATTAGACAAGCAGCTGTGTCTACTCAGTCTTGCACGCTACAACAGAAAAGAGACGAAATGTGAACAACCAAACGAAAAATGGAAAATAACAGTATTTTACAGTGGGACGATCTTTATTTATTTAGGACAATTCATTTATATAATGTGTTTCACTTTAACAATGTTTTATTAATTTTATAAATGTTTTATAAATGTGAATACCTCTGCAGAAAAATCTTCTGCCAATTCAATACGAACAGCCTTGGTTGCCAATAAACAAAAATAGCAATATATGTGATAGTGCGAACGGGGCCACCGAAAATATAATTTGAAGCTTTTTTTTCATTTTATTCAGATATGTACAATATATGTAAATCTAAACAAAAATAAGAGCATAAAAAAAACAAACGTACGAAACCTCAACGTCGATGGCCGCACTTGCGGTGGGGGCCACAAATCCACGTGCTGGAATTTATGACTTCTCCCGCAAGTGTGGTCATCGGCACAGACCTGATCAACAAAATAATCAACAACGGAAAACTTTCTTGTCCTTCGACATTTTGCAATGGTACCTCAATGGTTTCATGAATAATTATGATGAACTCAATATACTTATCAAAGAAAACAAATACGATATTATCTCTCTACAAGAAACGCATGTTTCCTACAAAGGAGATCCTCCCATACCAAAATCATATACTGGGTACTTCGTCAATCTGCCTTCAAATCTAAACTCTGTGCAAGGAGTCGGAATACTTGTTAGGGACAATATCCCGCACATGCACAAACCAATCATCTCGAACCTCCTATCAACAGCTGTGCAAATTGACTTGGGTACCAGGATCACGGTTATATGTGTATACATTCTTCCTGGACAAACTTTCAATCGAGCTGACCTAGATAACATCATTCGGCAACTTCAACCACCCTACATACTTACAGGTGACCCTAATTCCTGGAGTGTGTTATGCGGATCCCCAAAGACAAACAAAAGGGGCGCTATTTTAGAAGATTTTATTGCAAATGGCTGCCCTACCCACAATACTTTCACCCACATAGATATAACTTGTTGTTCATCAATACTTTTTCCAAAAATATCTTGGCATATCTCTGATCCGTGCAGGGACGGGTTGAGAATATCCCTGCAGCGATACCTCTCGCTTGTCGTAAAGGCGACTAAAACAAAGGTAAACGAAAATCACATCTAGGCAATTTAGAAAACACCAGTGAGCCTAGGACACATATATCACCATTAAACTGCCCCACAAGTGTACATGCAAATCAGTGGGTTGACACGACTGGAGATCACCGGTGTTGTAAAAGTAAGATCAAACAAAAAAATCAGGAGCATGCCAGTGTCACAAAAAAAAAAAAAAAAAAAAAAAAAAAAAAAGGCCGCCCGAAAAACAATTGGTGCAAACAAATGCAAAAACACCAGCATTTGATTGGCCTCAGCGATAATCCCAAACCGGGAAGCCTGCCGCTACTTTCTGAGGTCAAACCGGTGGACCCCACAAGCGGACCAGTAGGAATGCAGTTAAGTGGGAAGGTTATGGTCCTACACTTCTCACCATAACAACGCCGGAAAAAGGAAAAGAAGAAGAAGAAGAAGAAGAAGATCTTGGCATATCTCTGATGATCTACATAATAGCGACCACTTCCCGATTTCCATCACATTGTCTCTGAAACCTAGATGCAAAACTGCCAAACATATCCCAAGATACAAAACAGACTTTGCAGTTTGGGACTTATTTCAAAAGAAAATCGAAATAAATCTCTCGAAATCAACCCCTAGCCACCAAATAAACATGGAAGCCGCATTATTCCTCAAATCTCTTCGAAACGCTGCAAATTAATATATCCCCCAATCCTCCCCAATCATCCCTAAAAGAACCGTGCCCTGGTGGAACCCGGATCTAGCTAGGCTCAGAACTGAAAAGTTCATAACTTGGAGGACTTTCAAGAAAAATCCTACTACAGTTAACTTATTAGCCTACAAAAAAGCCAATGCTCATTTTAGGAGAATGCTAAAACTGAGCAAACTAAAAAGTTTTAAGGACTTTACCCATAATAGTAATCCAAATTCATCCACAAGCAGGATTTGGCAACGGATAAGAACCTTGATCGGCAACTTCCAAAAAAGAAATATCCTATCCATCAACACTCCAACTGGACCGATTACTGAACGGATGAAATTTGCAATTTCTTCGCCGACACGTGGTCATCGGAATTCCAAAACCCTAACTTCCCGCCAGCTTTTAACACCATGAAACTAGAGAGTCTTAACCTAAATCCCCTATCTACAAAAAATACAGCAGCCAGTCGCGGTAGGTCCCATAATCTTTGGTTATTTCAAATCATTTCTAACAAACAGGAAATGCTCTGTTAAGATTCGGAACCACTTTTCAAAAATTGTGGCCCTCGATAATGGTATCCCACAGGGCTCTCCATTGTCAGTCATGTGCTTTGAAATCGCATTTAACGAATTAAGTAACATCATATCCAAACACAAAGACCTAGGTCATTGTATCTATGCTGACGATGCATACGTACTATGTATATACAATGACATAGAAAAAACAAAATCGGTATTCTCAAATTTGCTTAACGAAATCTATGATTGGTCTCTTACATCTGGCTCTAAACTCTCTTTAAATAAATGTAAACTACTGCATGTTTGACGGAAAAAAAATTGTACAAATATAGAATTAGTCATTAACAACACAATAATAGAAACCGTCACTAATCTTAATGTCCTCGGTCTTTTACTTAACAACAAATACAACTGAAAACCTCATTGTACTAGTCTTAAGAAATCACTAGCAGCAAGGCTCAATGTTATAAAATACTTATCATCTTATAAAAGTAATGTCCACATTAATTCTTTATGTCACATAACAAAGATGTTAATGTTAAGTAAAATAGACTACGCTTTGACCATCTACGGTTCCTGCCCTATCATCAAGCAGTCAGAAGGAGTTTAGGTGCTTTCCCTACCACACCAATCAAAAACCTACTAGTCGAGGCTGGACTCCCGTCAATAGAAGAACGATACCTCGAAACTATCGGTAAGCTCAGCATAAAGCTTTACTTTCAAACAGGATCGATCATAGACAAAGATGTAAGCAACGCCATGAATCACAAACGCATTAGAAGGACCACCTCCGCCATTCACAATATTCTCGAACTTTAGTAACAAGTTAGACCTTTCCTGCAAAAGAACAACAAAATTTACAGCGACCCAACCACCGTGGCTCCTCCATAAAAAATCAGTTCTCCTAAATTTACAGGACCTACGCAAAGATGCTACTAGTAACACAATATACAAATCTCTCTTTCGAGAAATGTCTGCTGATCTTACATCCAAAGGCTGGAACTTTATATATACAGATGGCTCTAAAACCGATACAAACAAAGCTTTTGCGGTCGTAACACAAAATGGCTCTATAATCATACAAGGCATCCTACCTA
The DNA here is from genome assembly GCA_958301585.1 of Merodon equestris. Taxonomy (NCBI): domain Eukaryota; kingdom Metazoa; phylum Arthropoda; class Insecta; order Diptera; family Syrphidae; genus Merodon; species Merodon equestris. The sequence continues at coordinate 74,432,322 of OY284416.1, read as the reverse complement.
ACATTGCCTCTATCTTCACCACCGAAGCTCTAGCAATATTTGAAGCCGCAAAGTGGATCTCAAAAACACCAGGTATATGGGCCATCTGCTCTGATAGCCTGTCAGCATTACGAAGCATCATCAATCCTAGGAACGATCACACCATCATAGCTAAAACTCGCGACAAGTTCAAAGATAAAACTTATATGGACACCTAGTCATGTTGGCAGCAAGGGGAACGAGCCCACAGACGCCGCTGCAAACTCAGCACTAATGGCCCCTACATTCATGTATAACACCTTTTCTCGCCTTGACATGAAAAGACAAATCATTCAAGAATGTAACAAAAAACAGATGCTTGAGTGGGAGCATTATAGTCACCACTACAAAACTATCAATCCAAAAAAAATACAGCCGAAATTCCCAACAAGCACCCCCAAATCGGACATAACAAGGTTTGTACGACTCCGCCTCGGCCAAACACCATATACGCAGTACGCACCAGCACCTACTCAAAAGAGAGCCTTCACCGTAAAAGTATTTTGAAGTACAATCCATTCCAGCGACAGATACCTAAAACTAAAGACTGACAGCGGACAATGAATTCCCAGAGTAATCAATTTAATAAATAAAACACTCTCAATGGCTCCTGTTATACTACCCGACCATGGAAGACATGCATAGCATAGCATAGCCTATCTGGTCCCAAGGTTTCAACACAAAGTCAACCTTCCACAGCAAAAATGCTCACCATGTTTGGTGCTACGTAGTAGACCAGAGAAACCACGAACCACAATGTCTGATATTACTCATTGACGTCCCTTACAACGCCTTCATTGTCGACTACTATATCAAGTTCTCTGGGGATCCCCTCCGCTGGCATACGTCGTAAAAACTCATACGAGTACTTATAGCTTCCTCTGTTAGTTAACGACTTCAGGACATATGGATCTCCATTTAGGATCTCTGTCACCACAAATGGACCTCTGAATCTCGGATCCAACTTTATCTGATGTCTTTCTTCATTTTCGAGCAGTACATTATCACCATTCCTATGTCTTACAATCTTTGCTTTATTTTTATTAAATCTACCTTTATCATAACACGCATTGTTAAAGAATGAATGAGTTAATAATTATTGTTTCCCAAAATTAATGAATTAATTATTTGTTATTAATTTACTATGAATTTGCCTGAATATTATTACATGCATTATATCATAATTACTAGAGTTAGCGTAAGCCGTATGTTGAACTATTACTCTATTGTTAAATGTTAAATGCCTCAATGTACTTGCACATAAGTGCGTGTTCACATTGGTAGAAGCGCACCAAATTGCTTGAAAGAGAGGGAACGATTTTTAGTAAGTGGAAACGAGAAGGGTTGCTTGCACCGAAAATCCATCTTCAATTTGGATTTTCGGGTGAAGCAAACCGTTCCATTCTAAATTCATTCTATTTTTGACAGTTTTTCTTCATTTATTCGTGACTGTTGGTCAGACAAGTTCGTTTGGCTTGCAAAAATGACTACTTGAACGAAGGCGACTGAATGAAAATGACTACTTGGACGAAGGCGACTGAATGAAAATGACCCGATTCATGCGTTCCACTTGTCAAAAATTCAAGTGTGCTTCCACCAATGTGAACACTATTTGCCTTCTTGCGCTTGTCCTTCTTGCGCACCAAATTGCTTGAAAGAGAGGGAACGATTTTTAGTAAGTGGAAACGAGAAGGGTTGCTTGCACCGAAAATCCATCTTCAATTTGGATTTTCGGGTGAAGCAAACCGTTCCATTCTAAATTCATTCTATTTTTGACAGTTTTTCTTCATTTATTCGTGACTGTTGATCAGACAAGTTCGTTTGGCTTGCAAAAATGACTACTTGAACGAAGGCGACTGAATGAAAATGACTACTTGGACGAAGGCGACTGAATGAAAATGACCCGATTCATGCGTTCCACTTGTCAAAAATTCAAGTGTGCTTCCACCAATGTGAACACTATTTGCCTTCTTGCGCTTGTCCTTCTTGCGCCAATGTGAACACGCACTAAGAGTTTGTTCAGCTGATCTTATACCTAACGGCAGGGTCATACGTTCTATGCCGTTGTTCTATGTATCACATAGCGCCATTATCTGACACCTCCGCAACGGATCATTGCACTCTCATCAGTCACTTCTAGCTAGCAACCACCCCGTGAAGTGCTTCGTGTCGCGACCGGCTATTACAATAGTAATATATATATTTTGCATGTAGTTGATGAGATTAATACTCGCGAAATATCGTCAACGTAAAATTAGATTTGTTCGATTTGTTTTATTAATCTCTATCACGCCTTTTTTTTCAATATTCATTTTAGCCTTTTTTCTTACAAAACTGACATCAACCTTATTTTCACTATTGCATGTTGGTAATAAATTAAAAGGCCTTGCTTCCTTGCCTATTAGTAACTCTAACGGACTAAAGTTTGTCACACGATTGGCCGTTCAATTCAAAGCCAGCTGGACTTCGTTTAAAGCGTCTTGCCAAGGGTGCGTTTCTACAGAGGTTAACAAACCTTTTAGAGTACTCATAAAACGATCGACTTGTCTGTTAGCACGACTAGCGCCCGTTGCGATTAAATGTAACTCAATGTTTTGTGCCGAACAAAATTCAGGAAAACTTAAGCACCTATCCAGAGAAGCACCTGCCCTGGCTAGCAATACGAGGGTGGTCCGATAAGTACTTAGCCTACAAAAGAAAAAAAAATGTTGAGAAATGGCGATTTATTTGGTGTGAGCCGGTGGAGGTGTGAGCCGGTGGAGGTGTGAGCCGGTGGAGGTGTGAGCCGGTGGAGGTGTGAGCCGGTGCGTTATCATGGTGGAAGAGCACTTTTTTCTTCGCCAAGTGGGGCAGTTTTCTTCGAATCGGCCCAAATAATTTGGCATAGTAGAGCCCTGTACCGTTTTGCTCTTCTCCAGGTAGTCGATGTGGATCACACCTTGTGAATCCCAGAAAACGGTGGCCATCAGTCTTCGCCTTCTTCGTAGCACGTTCGCCGGGTGATGTCCACTGTTTCGACTGTTCCTTGGTCTCTGGTGTGTACCAATGGATCCATGTTTCGTCGACTGTCACGAAACGACGCAGAAACTCCTTCGGATTGCGCTTAAACAGCGTCAAACACTACTCAGAAGTGAGTGGTCTCACGGTTGCGCTTGTTGTCCGGAGTGAGCAAACGCGGCACCTATCGCGCCGACAGCTTTCGCATGCCCAAAATTTCATGCAGGATATGAGCCACGCGATCTTTTAAAATGCCTACGCACCTTCAATCGGCGGTCTGCCAATACGAGATCGTGGATTTTTGTCACGTTATCCTCCGTGGTAGTCGTTTTCAGGGCAGCTGGACGTGGCTCATCAAAAACCGACGTGCGACCACGTTGAAACTCGTTAAACCAATTTTTGATGGTCGCAATCGAAGGAGAAGAGTCACCGTACACAGCATCCAAACGCTCTTTGATGGATGCTCCCGCTTCCACACGGGGTCAAAACAAAACTACAAGTCCGATCCGGCTGAAATTTCGACAGTGGCTGTCTACTAGAATGTACTACACGATAGTAAGTTGCTTTTGCGATACTGGCGCCATCTGGTGGTGAGGCTAAGTACTTATCGGACCACCCTCGTAATGCGCGTAGGTACCCCAAAAAATGTATAGATGACTTGATCGCTATAATGCAACTACTGTGTCAATGTTAACCGTGTGGTACAAATAAGTAAATTTCTATCTGAACTATAACATATTCTTTAATAACGTTTTTACCGCTCAGTTTTCCGGTGATGTCAATGTGTATAGTATGCCAAGGTATATCCACTTTAAGTATAGGATGAATTTCTTTGTGCTTTACCTGGCGTTGGTTTAGATAATTAGCAAGTAATACGATTATCTATGAACTTACGAACGCATTTAGATATATTTTCGAAACCGTAAAATCCATACACTTTATCCAATATTTTTTCCCAGCCAAGATGCATGATCAGTGTTAGTTTATAGCCTCGTGTACATGATTGACTACGGACCATGTAAAGAGTCTTGGAATGAAATTTTGGGCATGAGAAAGCTGTCGGCGTGATGGGTGCCGCGTTTGCTCACTCCGGACAACAAGCGCAGCCGTGAGACCACTTCAGAGCAGTGTTTGACGCTATTTAAGCGCAATCCGAAGGAGTTTCTGCGTTGTCGAAACATGTATCCACTGGTACACACTGATGCACAGTCGAAACAGTGGACTTCACCCGGTGAACGTGCTCCGAAGAAGGCGAAGACTGTCCCATCGGCCGGATATGTGATGGCCACCGTTTTCTGGGATTCACAAGGTGTGATCCACATCGACTACCTGGAGAAGGGCAAAACGGTCACAGGGCTGTACTATGCCAAATTATTGGGCCGATTCGACGCCGAATTGAAGAAAAAACGGCCCCACTTGGCGAAGAAAAAAGTGCTCTTCCACAATGATAACGCATCGGCTCACACCTTCCCCCTCACCACAGCCAAATTGGTCGAATTGGGCTACGAACTGCTGCGCCATCCACCGTATTCTCCAGATTTGGCCCGTGCGACTTCTTTTTGTTTCCAAACTTGAAAAAGTCACTCGCCGGGCAGAAATTTCAGTCGAATGAGGAGGTCATCGCCGCCACGGAGGCCTATTTTGCAGACCTCGAGAAAACGTATTTTTCAGACGGGTTAAAGAAGTTGGAGCTGGGTCAAGTGTAAAAAGCTAAAAGGAGACTATATTGAAAAATAAATCGCCATTTCTCCAAAAAAAATTTTTTTCTTTTCTAGGCTAAGTACTTATCGGACCACCCTCGTATGTAGCTCGTTAACCATTAACGTCGTGTGTTATTTCTGATTCCCCCCTTGCCTCACACCCACATATTGCTCATTACTGCAAATAGCAATGAAAATAAACATTCGACCAGCTATTTGAAAAATAAATACATTTTGTGACAACTAAAGTCAAATGAATTCAAATTATTTCCATTGAAATAAATAGACTTCAAAACGCTCATGTGAATTCACTGCTGACTTCAGCTAACATACGAGTACAATGAATTCACTATTTTTTTGTTCCAAAGGAATGCAATCATTTGACTTGATTCAAAGATTGTCAAAAATTTAATGCGTTAATCAATGAAGTCTAAAGAATTGTGACTTATAGTTTTATTAAATCTCAAGGACATAAGGACTGATGAATTCAATAGAATTACGATCCCTAAAGATTTAATTCATTAACAACTCTGCCGAATATATGGAGAGTTTGTTTGTAACGAGTTTTGTCGCTACGAACCTGAACCTCTGTCAAAATCTCGTCAAAATTTCAGGGTGTCACGGGGGAAGACGTACGAAAGACGGACGTCTCATTCTGGTTTCTGCTCATTTGTAATGGGTTTGGAAATCAATGTAAAAAATTGGGATTCGCGGGAAAAGACTTATAACTGTTTGGTGGTACGAAGATGTGAAATAATGCCTCGATGAATGGTACACAGCAAAAGTGGAAGATTTTTACTGGCTTGGTATTCAAAAATTGCTCGAAAAATATATAACAAGCGATGGAGTATTTTTGTTTTTATAATTTTTTCGAATTTAACGTTTTAAAAAAAAATCCGCATTTCATACTTGTGCACCTGGTACACTTAATCTGTGATAAAAATATGTTAAAATTAAAAAATGAAAGTTTTTAAAACATGATCCTTTCACTTTTTATCCATATTAGGATATCCTTTCATTTTAATTACAGATTTTTACCTTGAATCGACTGCACAAGCTCACCCTTAAGAGAGTTGTTAATGGTTGCCATCTGTGTTTAAAATTATTTTGTAAGCTTAAGTGTTATACGTTCATATACAAGTTAGGAGTGAGTCTTGGATCCGTTTTTTGTTTAGACAATTTACAATTGTTTCGTATAATACGGTATATTTGAAAAAGGTATTCATTACTTTGTGATGAAAAATTCAGAAACAGTTTGAGATGTACCGTTTGTATGGAAAGTTTATAAACATTATCAAGTTGCTGCAGACTGATTTTTATTTTCTAAAATAAAAATCTCGCGCACGCTTATATATTATTTGAAATTAAGAGATATTTTATTTATTGCCAAGTGAAACAACTGGTGTATGAAGCAGTGCACATTTTCACCTTGAGTATGTTGTATCGTGTCATAAATTACAATTGGTTCGCAGAATAGTCTCGCGGCTTTTGATTTTCTTAGCTTCCTTTGAAACATACTCGTATGATCCTAATTGTTTTGAAACTGTTGATATATGTATAACCAAAGTGAATCAGAGAAGATCAGGAATTGCATACAAATTAAAAAAAAAGTAAATGTCTTGCAAATGATAGAGACTTTTAATTAAATTTTTTATCATAGTAAAAGTTATTATAAACAAATATTATTATCCGTTTTTAATGTAAGCAAATGTACGTCGTGCCCACCATTTACATGGTTATTTAAAAACCTGAAATCGACATACATGCCTTGTCATTAAAAGAAAAACCAACAGCTTGTTGTGATATTGTCCCTCAACTTCTATTTCAAATAATACAATGTGTAACGTGTTTTTTATGTACATTTTATTTTAAGCAATGTTCTCCGCAATATTTATCATTATTAGTTTTGTAAAGATAATTGATAATGTTATGTTAGCCATGCCTTCACTCCAACAGACTTAAAAAGTGATATTTAATAAAATACGAGTATACGGATGTGTTTAAAAAGTAACGTGGGGGATTATCTGAGTTCTATCAGCGCGACATTATATTCGTTGTGGTAGTGAACATACCTGAACAAGATCGAAGAAGGAGGTTACGTGTGTTTAGGGCGGTAACTATTTTTTTTAAGCGAATGGAAAAAGGTAAAATGTGCAAAACCGCCTGGATCATGTATTTGCTCACATTTTATTCTTTATTCTAACAAAAAAAAAAAACAAGAATAATACCATAATGATACTCAGCCTCCATATTTACATGTGAATCAAAGAAAAGATAAAAGCTCATCACTGAGAGCTGAACGCGAGCCCAGGAAAGGAGTAAGAGAAACGTTGAATTAAGTGTTTAATATAATATAAAATGGTGACCATTTTGAGAGGAACAGAAACTAACAAATAAAATTGTTTTCCAAAACCCAAAAAAAGGTCGTTAATTTTTTCAACATGACGGAATAATTTTGATTTTACACACAATTTTCAAACTTCATGATTGTTCCTTTCGGGGTTCAGATTGGACTATGTTTAAGTCTGTGATAACGTATTGTATTTTGTACGAGTAATGTTAAATACGAATATACAAAAATAAATAATCTGAAGGATTACGTCATTTTTCTGGTTGACTGCGTATGTAATTTATTTCTCTATGAAAAGCAATTGATTTATTTTAATCGAAAGTGTGAAAAAGTTTGGTTTTTGTTTAATGAGTTCTTTAAGGACCTGAGTAGAAACTTTGTGACTATTGCTTATTGCCGTCTTCTAAAAGTGAAGTTGAAGACTCTGTACTGCTCGGCTCTAAACTCTGTGCTAATGGTTTCAGAAGTCAGCACACTAACCGATGAACTAGGATGATCCTCAACTGTGCGTTCTGACTGAAATATGGATGACCTCTACTATCAAGTTGTAACATACGTATTGCGCGTTTTTTTCGGTGGATATTTTGATATTGAGTTTCATTGTTAACATTATTGTAAGCATTTTTAATTGAGTTTTGAAATTGATGTATCGAAAGAGCATATTCGGCATATTGTGTAGAATGGAAGTAAAGCATATAGAGAAATCCGAAATGTATATTGGGAAGCTATACTCGATGAGTCCAAGTATCGGCGTTGGTTTGCAAAGTTTAGAAATAGCAATACTGACCCTAACATTGAACCTCTAGAAAAGCTTGACCATTAGCTTCTTAAGTCCACTGTCAGAAGAAATTCCACTATACTGAAATTCCACTATACTGGTAAAGCAACTTCCAAGCTAACTCAGCGCAAGCCAAAAGTGGGAAAAATCGTAAAGCTAGGAAAATGGGTATTACACCACCCATTGCAAAATAATGCAATTGCGTTGCTGTCGCGTCACAATCAATATAGGTTTTTAAACGAATCATTACCGCATATAAGAAATGGGTTCTTTGCATAGCATACATAATGTTATATATAACATTAACCCTCTACTGCACGCACTATGATCCAGTAAAAAAAAATTATCGTTTTTGTTTTCCATTTGGTACAATTAAGTAACTAAAAGAAAAATATGATTGCTTAAACATGTCTTATTAAAAGTAATTAACCTTTGGCATATATAGCCGGTTGTGGAGTTACAAATTTTTCATTTTCAAAAAAAACACAAAACAAATAAATATAGACTTAAATTCAGCGGCTTAACAAAACAAAATCATTTTCTTAAATATTCATTCCAAAACAAATTAATAATTTAACAAAAAAAAAACATAGATTTTATCTACATTGTTTGAACATAATAAATGACCTGTACCTGCAGTAATTTTGGCATTGCTGTCTTGTGAGGAAACGGGAGTTGGAGGATTAGATTCAATGCTAGTATTCTGGCGTTTTGGAGTGTTTGAAGTTGAAGCAGGACCCCCTTTTTCGGACACTTTGCTTCTTGCTACTATAGCTAGCTAAAAATCGAAAAGAAGCACATATGCGTCGCTCTTTCGCCGCCACAAAATCCATGCATATGTGTACTGTATCCAAAAAATTGAAAAAAAAATTGGTGTACCATTTTTTGGATCGTATGTCAATTCGACAAAGACTGAACAGAGAATCTAAGAGGCTAACACCACCCATATTTTTATTATAATCGTCTATTATCTTTGGGCAGTTAGCTTCAATGTACTTTTTTTCTTTCGTGAGTACCTTCTTTTTGTGTTGTTGTTGTGGGATTGGCTCCCACAAATGAGGAAATCATATTCACAATTTTATTATTAAACCCGGACACAAAAGAAACGTCAATGCCGAGAATGTTAGCCATATTTTCAGACATATTTCTTCGTCTTCTTTTTTTTTTCCTTTTCTGTTGGCACGTCAATGTTGGACATTGTATTCAGCCTCACCGTCCCCAATGGAAGAACACCCGCTTTAGTTGTGTATATGTAGATGTACTTGCAGTTTCGGGCTGTTGAACCAGTTGTCAAAGAAAATTTTGTGGTTCATATGTCTTGGCACGGTTGATACCAACCTGAGCACACCTCCGCTAACAACCAAATCTGGACAACCATCAGAAGTAACGTTGCTCTGCTTCCCTGCAAATATGTCGATGAATTCAATTATTACGAATTCCGATTTTCCGCTTAAAACGAGGGTCTTGTAACCCCATGGCACGTTTTGCTTCTTTTTCGATCTCTAAGTGGACAATGGTTTTCATCGCTTTCATCGGTTTCAGACACCTCCATTTGTTTTTTACAGTCATATATGGCATCACTGAATATTTTTATAAATGGATAAGGAGCCATACGTACAATTTCGCCACAGATATACATAAACATAAACAAAGAAATATTTTAAACGATCTAAACGGTACTTTTTCAGTGGCTGTTGCGCAATCTGAGTAGTCGGCGTTTAAAATTCAAAATCCATATATGGCTTCTTGTGCAGTAAAGGTCTCTAATGGCCACAACATTCCAGAGATGGATTTTACCCACTTAAACGTACCAGACTATTACCACAAAAGTCTACTCTTAACAGCTGTGCAGATTACAGTAGGCACTAGAGCAGAAACCGTCAGATCTGGTTAATCGAGGAGGTGTTCTATTCCATCAGAATAACGCTCGCCCTCATATAGCTAGAAGAACTTGCACACTGATACAAGAATTCGGTTGGGAAAAAAATTATCTTCATTTCATCTTCTTTATTCTTTAGATTTAGTACCCTCCGACTTCCACGTGTTCCGAAGCCTGCAAAACTTCCTTGACGGAAAGAATTTTAGATCTTGAGATGATGTCCAAGAAGTTCCTGGTGAGTTTTTTTTGCCTAAGAGGCGGCAGATGTAATAGTTATTCTATAGCAATACTTACGAGGGTGGTCCGATGAGTACTTAGGCTACAAAAGAAAAACAAAAATGTTGGAGAAATGGCGATTTATTTTTCAATATAGTCTCCTTTTAGCTCAATATACTTGACCCAATGATGCTCCAACTTCTTTAACCCGCCTGAAGAATACGTTTTCTCGAAAGTAGGCCTCCGTGGCGGCGATGACCTCCTCATTCGACTGAAATTTCTGCCCGGCGAGTGACTTTTTCAAGTTTGGAAACAAAAAGAAGTCGCACGGGGCCAAATCTGGAGAGTACTGTGGATGGGTCAGCAGTTCGTAGTCCAATTCGACCAATTTGGCCGTGGCGAGGGCGGAGGTGTGAGCCGCTGCGTTACCATGACACTTTTTTCTTCGCCAAGTGGGGCCGTTTTTTCTTCAATTCGGCGTCGAATCGGCCCAATAACTTGGCATAGTACAGCCCTGTGACCGTTTTGCCCTTCTCCAGGTAGTCGATGTGGATCACACCTTGTGAATCCCAGAAAACGGTGGCCATCAGTCTTCGCCTTATTCGGAGCACGTTCGCCGGGTGAAGTCCACTGTTTCGACTGTTCCTTGGTCTCTGGTGTGTACCAGTGGATCCATGTTTCGTCGACTGTCACAAACATCAAACGATGCAGAAACTCCTTCGGATTGCGCTTAAACAGCGTCAAACACTGCTCTGAAATGGTCTCACGGTTGCGCTTGTTGTCCGGAGGGAGCAAACGCGGCACCCATCACGCCGACAGCTTTCTCATGCCCAAAATTTCATGCAGGATATGACCCACGTGATCTTTTGAAATGCCTATTTCGCGCACATTCAATCGGCGATCTGTCAATACGAGATCGTGGATTTTTGTCACGTTATCCTCCGTGGTAGCCGTTTTCGGGGCACCTGGACGTGGCTCATCAAAAACCGACGTGCGACCACGTTGAAACTCGTTAAACCAATTTTTGATGATCGCCACCGAAGGAGAAGAGTCACCGTGCACAGCATCCAAACGCTCTTTGATTTCGCTGCGCGATTTCCCTTCCAAAAACATTCCATTTTTCTAAAATCCGCGGACACTCCCGTTTCCACACGCGGTCAAAACAAAACTACGAGTCCGATCCGGCTGAAATTTCGACAGTAGCCGTCTACTAGAATGTACTACATGATAGTAAGTGCGATCTTGCGACACTGGCGCCATGTGGCGGTGATGCTAAGTACTTATCGGACCACCCTCGTATGTAGGAACGATAGAGGAATTATAAAAGAACAAAACTGAATTCGAATTGTTTACGGCCGTAGTCTGGGCGGATACTCTGTATTAATCATTCCAACAGGTATGTTTGTTTTATTCCTAGGTGGCACAGAATTATAGATGAACTTTATCTTTCAGGTAAGACAAGTTCAGGGTAAGACAAGTCAGAAAATAAAAGAAAAAAAAGAATTATTACTTTTTTGTTTTGCTCATATGCATATATGGTAATTAAATTATAAAAATTTCTTTCGAGACCCAGGTTGTAAATTTTCTTAAAAAATCCGTAGACTGATATTTTATTAATCATTTTCTTCGGATACCCGCATGAATATTGACCACTTTTTTAAACAGAAAAAGTTTTATTTTTTTTTTATTGGGAAACAATATTTTTGATTTGACTTATTTGATTAAATAGAAGACGTAAGACAATTTTTATTGTTTTTATTATCGTCCATTTAGACCCAGCGTCAAACGTCCCTATCATGAGTGTGTTCCTTCAATGTTTGTATTCTGTTCCATCTCTTCGAGGCCCATATTTATATTAGCTGTGTTCAATGACGAAAATATCAGATCAGAACAGGACAGATTCGTGAAAACTGTCAGATCAAGTTAGAACAGAAAAAACAGCCGTATGTTAGTTGTCAAAAAGCGGAAAACATCTTATATGTCATATTGTAATAAACATGTGTTAGAATTAAATAATAAACAAAAGTGAATTCACATAAAAATGCTTTGGACAACATATTTCAGTGATGATATGTATGCTTTAGCGAGGACTTTAGTGTTTTTCCAATGACAGCTGCTTTTAACACTTTTCACGAATTTGTTCTGACTTCAGAGTAGGTGCAGAAAATCGTGTTCTGAAGTGTCCGAAACACCGTCACTGGACACCAAGCAGAACACTTTCGGACAGAAATCTTTGTCACTGAACCGCAAAAGGGGACTTTTCTGTCCGGAACAGTCCAGAACAGCGTCATTGAACAGACTAATTGTCCTCTCACCTTCGGCTCGATCTTTCTCGGCTTTTTTTTCCTATGCATTTTTTACTGATTATTCGGTTTGTCCATTATTCATTGGCATTCGACTTAGTCTTTGCGATTTTATTACTCGAACAATGCTTTGGGCTGGAAGCGCCGTGGCACAGGGGATAGTGTTTCGGCCACTGATGCACGATGAGCGCGTTCGGATTTTGATAACACCAACGCCAGTGAATGTTCAGTTCGCTGCTGAACAAAGTTCTTCCAGCTCTTAACTGTTTCTTTATTCACCTGTTTCTTCGTCCTGTGTCCTCCACAGATTCTCCTTGAAATCTTGTTTGCAAAGACTTTTTCTTAGTCAGTGATCACTTTCATATCTTTGAATGGTCATTGGCATAATTATGGTTTTAGAAATAAGTATGGGCATATCCCTTACATAGACTTTTATTTATTTTAATATTTATGATGTTTTGAATAGTAAGTCAGTATGGAACTCAGATATTTAAACTCGTTTACTTTCCCAAAGACACTTTCTCGAGGAGAGTCAGGTGCGGGATTTTGATCGATCCAAGTCGGCCAATGACCATATAATTGGTTTTCTCTTTATTCAATTCAAAGCCAATTTCGTCCCCTGCCATTATTAAACTCTCTACATTCCTCTTAAGGTCAAGGTCAGCATCAGTAAGTTAGAGCGGATGTAATTCCATAAACGGTCACTCCCCTTTCATTTTCTGAAGGAATTTCATTGCCAATCATCGTTGCGCATTAATCCCACTCTTTGGGTGATCTCTTCACTATTTTTCTAGGCTTAAAGTCTTACAACGGCTTTTATTTTTTCCTCACATTCTTCGTCGAACCAAGGATTTTCTGTAGGAGCTATGCACTAGCCTAGTTTGTTTTCTACTGCTCCCTTACAATCCCTTTTACAGTTGACCATATTGTTTCTACTTGCCTTGTTTCGTCGTTAGTTTCTATGCCATCGAACAAGGCAAACCAGTTAATAATTTCGATCCGGGATTGACGCTGGATAAAAAAGAAATGTCAAATTATTTCATAGAGGTTCATATTGGAGTTTTATGGTATGTAGGTATGTACATATATGTATGTATAAGTATACTGAATTACTATATGTTAGACAACGAGCTAAATTCGTATATTGGATTTTTGAAAATTGAACTATATATATATAGTATATACACCCAACTTTGTTTTGTTAATCGTGCAAAAAAAAATACATTGACGTACATACTCGTATATCAAATTGGGCGATATGTTCTACAACTTATAAAAATCGTGTAAAATGCAAAAAAACAAAAATAATGAAATGCATATTATTTGAAAACCAAAAAACAGTTCATTTTCAAAACGACAGGCCAAATGACCCATTTTAAACTTAAATAATATTTTCACATCGCCATTTCCCTTTGCTACTTTTATTTAAAAATACATCGAATTTATTTTTTAATATTTTCTCCCCTTTTGTTTTTTTTTTACTGGGAAATATATGTAATCTATTTAAATTACCGCAACGGGTCATTTGACCCATGCAAAGATTCGTGTGATATCATTAAGATCTGTGATTGTGATACAAAACCGTTGCATTAGACATTTTTGCTATTTCATCATATATTTTGCTGTATTGTGGTATATGAGTCGTTGACTGATGAATGAATTGGAAGTTTCATTCTACTCCAAGCGAGCAAACATTTCAAGTTATAGTGCTATTTTCCGAGCAAAAATATGAATTTTTTTCTTTTATTTGTTTTACTAATAATTTTTATCCCAAAAATGTTGAAACATTCAAGATATTTGAAATCATTGGAGAAGATAAATAACATAGATGAAGAGTGTTCGGAATTTAGTGAAGAGAAACTATCTGAAAGTGAAGTGGATAGCGACGAACAAAATGACGACTCATTTGACATAATGGACGAATGTGAGTCCTCAGGTAAAGAAAGTGAAGACGAAAATATTTTTAACAGACGTAGAGGACAAAAGAGAAAAATACCGTTATCGAGCTCAGAAAATGAATGTGATGTGGAAGACCGATGTACCGAAATTGCGGCTGATGGTAGAATTTGGCAAGAAATGGAACAAGGCTCAACACCTGGACGAGCGAGAATTTATAATATTTTTAGAGAGGTTGTAGGCCCGACACCATATACCAAACGAAATATTATGAAGGGCAAAGTGAGAACTACATTTTTTTTCTTATTGACAATCGTGTAATAGAGCACATAAAAAAATGTACAGAAGAAGAAGCTTCTCGAGTATTGGGAATTGAATGAAATCTTACTCCGGCAAAAATAAATGCATTTATTGCTTTTCTATATGCACGTGGCGCCTATTAGGCAAACATTTTGAGCATCTCATATCTTTGGAACAAGAAATGGGGTCCCGCTTTTTTGTCAGAAACCGTGAGCAGGAGTGACATTTGTGAAATTATGCGGTTTATCAGGTTTAATAAAAAAAAACAACGAACCCAGCGCTTATAAACAGATAAATTTGCACTAATCTCCGAGGTTTGGTACAAATTCATCGAGAATAGCCAAAACTGTTACAAACCTGGAGAACATGTAACCATCGATGAACAACTTTTCCCAACAAAAGCGAGGTGTAGGTTTACGCAATATATGCCAAACAAACCAGATAGGTTTGGTATCAAATTCTGGCTGGCATCTGACGTCAGAACCAAATACATAATAAATGGATTTCCATATTTGGAAAAGGATGAAAACAGAAGATCTTCATCTCCGTTTGAGGAATTCGTTGTTCTCAAAGTAATAGAACCGTTCACAGGATGCGGAAGAAGCGTCACTTCTTTACGAGCGCATCACTAGCTGCAAAGTTGATAGAAAAAAGAACGTGTTATTGGAACTATCCGTGGAAATAAAAGAGAACTACCAAAATTCGCCAAGCAGGCGAAAGATGGTATGCCACGCTTCTCAACAAAACTGTATAAATCGAATCATTGTTCACTTACCATTTACAAAAGCAAGCCAAACAAAAAAGTGCTTCTCCTAAGCTCTAAGAATAAATCTATAAACATCGAAAAAACCGGAAACTATCAGATTCTACAATAATACTAAATACAGCGTAGACATGACGGATCAAATGGCAAGAAAATACTCCGTGAAATCGAAATTGCAATGATGATGGCCTGCGCAGATTTTCTTCAATATTCTTTACCTGGCTGGAATCAACTCATGGATTTTATATAGAGAAACAACTGGCGAAAAAATTTCAAGACAACAATTTTTATTCCAATTAGCTGAAGAACTTGGAAGAACAAAAGGTGCCAAATAGGTTTTTGTAAAGGAAACAAAACTACAAAAATCTGTTTCAAATGCAACAAATATCTATGTGGAAAATGTGCCTTCGAGAACCCAATAAATTGCAAAATATGCAGCGAACATGAATAAAGTTAGCATATTATTTATTTATTTTCTAAATTTAGGATTAAATTGAAGAATATTTATTTTTATTACGGACTGAGCCAAAATTACTTTCATCATAATGCCTAGCAAAATTGAAGAATTTTGTTCGTCATTAACGGCCTCAGTTGGTTTTTTATTGTTATTAAGTCTGTTATTAGTAGGGCTATAATTTTTTTTTGAAAAAAATGGGAAATATGCACTTAAAAACATGGCGAAGTCATCTATAACAACGTGGCTTATATAGTGGAAATACAATCTGGCTTTGGCGCGTGCCGACTTTTGACAGGCTTTGCACCGACTTACGATCTCTTACGATAAAATGTGTCAAAACGCCGGCAACCCGCAATTTGCATTCACAATGTGGCTTTGACACAGGAGCGCGTATAGAACTTAGGAATATGACAACACTAAGTTCGGTTTCCTCAAAATCTTTACGTATGATTTCAGTGCAGAAAGAAGTGTAGACTGGTGTTATTATTATTTATATGATTTAATTGAAACATAAAAAATCAGTTCAAATAAAAGTCTACGAATATGAAAAAAGAAAAGAATTTATTATTCTAACCTCCATCATGATTAGTTTGTATCGAAAAGTCCAATAATAAGCTATGAAAATATATGCATATTGAAACGAACAGCTCGGAGCACAATACGTTACTCGCTTTTGCTAAAATCAAACAAGTCAAAGACAATTCATCTGTCAAACGCACATCTGAGTAGGCAGTAGCTCTACTCTGGCGCTTTGCTTAACTTTACGATATTTACGATATGAGGTCGAGCTAAAGCCTGAGGTAACATTGTAGGCAGCTCCATAGGATTTCGTTGTTTCTACTCATGCTGTCAAAGTCGGCACGCGCCAAAGCCAGATTGTGTTTCCACTAATAACGACCAGTCGCTTTTAACGAGCAATTTTCTCCCACGTGGTTGGTTTTTGCATAAAATCTTTCTATTTTTAAAAAGTCGAATAAAACGACCGTGGGATATAACGAACAGTTAAACTGTACGACTGTAATTTAGATAGATAGATATTTATTTATTCCGTAGCAATATATTTACAATGATTTTAGTTATCGCACAGTATTTTATTACAGAGATTTGATATATTTAATATCTTACTTCTGAAAAACAAAACTGTATTTTTAATCTATATACAACTTGTAACATGTAATGCAAATATCTTTGAAGGAAAATACGAAAAAAAACCTTCAATATAAGAAAGAGAAAAAAAAAATAAAAATAAAAAAAGGAAAACACAGAATGAAAATTTATATATATATATACAATACATATACAATAATACAAATATAGTACATGCATATATGTATACATATGTACATATGCAAGTTAATTTTTTTTTTTTTTTTTTTTTCTTTTTTTTTTATTTTTTTTTTTTAGTTTTATTAATATGCAATAAATAAATAAATAAATAATAATATAAATAAATAAAATAAATAAATAAATAAAAAATAAAAATTAAATAAATAAGACTGTAATTTAGTTTGCCATTTTTATAATGAAAAACAAAAAAAACATGTTATCCAGTTTGTAGGAAAATTCAGTCTTTTTACTTTAAGAACTATTAGGTGTGCAACTAAGTTCTCGCTGTTTATCAAGACATGGCTCCAGTAGTAAGTGCTGGTGGGTTGTGACGTATCCAAAACGTCATGAACCAAGCTTAGACATATGGTAAACAAACCGCTTTGACACATTAGTGATTTTGTTTTTGCGTCATATACTCGTTCTTTTGTGCCAAATAATCGTCATTTGCGGGAAGTGTTGCTTTTCTTCTTTCATTCCAAGAAAACCGCAGATACAGCGCATCGAGAACTCCAAAAAGTTTACGGAGAATGCTGCTCTAAGTGAAACAACGTGCCGTGATTGGTTCCGTCGTTTCAAAGATGGTGATTTTGACGTTGGTGACCGTTCGTGTGAAGGAAGGCCAAAAACCTTCGATGAATTGGAGGCATTGCTCGATGAGGATCCATGCCAAACGCAAAAAGAGCTTGCTTCAGTATTAGGAGTTACCCGCCAAGCTATTCCCAAGCGATTGCATGCGTTTGGAATGATTCAAGAGCAAGGAACTTGGGTTCCTTATGATGTTGAGCCAGGAGACGTTGAGCATCGTTTTTTCGCATGTGAACAACTGCTCCAGCGCAAAAAAAGGAAGCGTTTCCTTCATCGCATCTTTACGGGTGATGAAAAATGGATTCATTAAAGAAACCCAAAGAGAAAAAAATCATGGGGACAGCCCGGTTATGCTTCTACGTCGTCGTATCGGGCGAATATTCACGCTGCGATGGTTACGCTTTGTATTTGATGGTATCAGGGCGGTGTTATTTATTATGAGGGGAACGGTATCGAACGCAATTGTTGCGATTGAGCCGAGCACTGCGCTAAAAGCGCAGCAATACAACTCTCAGCCTCACGTTGCAAAACCCGTTAAAACCTACTTAGAAACGCTCAAATGGGAAGTCCTACCCCACCCGTCCAATTATCACTTGTTCCGTTCGATGGCACATGGTCTGGCTGATCAATAGTTCAATTCATATGAAGACATCTCAAAATTGCTTGATTCGTGGACAGCCTCAAAAAACGAACGTGACGGTATGCGAGCTCTGCCAGAAAGATGGGAAAAAATTATCGCTAGCGATGGGCAATACTTTGAATGATTCATTTGTAACCGTTTTTTTCACAATAAAGTTGCATTGTCATAAAAAAAAACGGCGAGAACTTAGTTGCGCTCCTAATAAAAAACAATAATATTAATCTATATACATATCTATATATGTATGTATGTAGTATATAAAAAATTGTTGCAAGTTTTGGTGTGACTTTATAACTCACGAACGGTTAAACCGAATTCGATCAAATTTTCAGGGTTTGTTTGTATGATCGTGTAGATGATTTATGTTAAGTTTGAACGAAATTGGCATTTGTGAGTTATGACTTTCTTCAAAATGATCCATCAGCGCGTGAGTTTTCAAAACAATTGCTGCAGATTGGCGATGACAAAGTTGCAAGTGATTTAAATGCTTTTATCACGTTACCAAATATCTTTTGCACAATTTTAACATCAAAAGAAGAACTAATTGATCGCGTTTTTCCAAACATTGTTCAAAACTATATAAATCATGTTTGGTTAAGAGAACGCGGAATTTTAGCACCAAAAAATGCAAATGTTAATGACATCAATTTTCAGATTCAACAGAAATTGCCAGGTGACTTGGTATCATACAAATCCATTGATACCGCTACGAATAAAGAAGACGCATTAAATTATCCGATTTAATTTTTTAATTCTTTAGAACCACCCGGTATGTCACCGCATTGTTTAAATTTAAAAGTTACTTCATCGATCATACTTTTTCGAAATTTCAATTCACCAAAACTTTGCAATGGAATGAGACTTTCGGTAAAAAAATTATGCCCGATTTGATCGAAGCAACAATTCTCACCGGGAAAGCAAAACGAGAAGTTGTACTGATACCGTGGATACCATTAATACCAGACATGCCATTTCAATTCAAACGTTTTCAATTTCCCGTGCGTTTATCCTTTGCAATGATCGTTAATAAAACTCAAGGACAAACGTTTCAAGTGTGTGGAGTGAATATGGAGGAACCGTGCTTATCACACGGACGAAGCATGTTCCAGAGTGGGAAACAAAGATCTTCATTTGAAAAATTAAATAATAAATATAAAAATAAATATAAAAATAAATATGAAAATAAATATAAAAATAAATAATAAAAAATACTTTAAGATTTAACTTAGGTTTTCAAAACGAAAAAAGAATATAAGAAATTTAATGGTGCGTGTGCATTTTTACTGTTTTTTTTTTTTTTAATTTTTAGTTAATTTGTCGGAAATATGCACAAAATATGCATTTATTATCAAAAATATGCAAAAATATGCACTAACGATTGTATCCCAATTTAAAGGAAAATTCATGAATCGGAAAGATAACTTATCCTAGTGCTTTTAATGTGTCTCAAAAAAAAAATGCAAATGCATTGAAACCCTAGCCCTAGTTATTAGCTTTATTGGTTTCTCAAGTTGCTTATTCGTGTTAAAGTAAAAAATTCGTGTGAAAAAGTTTTATTTATTTAACTTATGAACCGTGTTATTTCAAATTCGTGTTAAAACAGAGCTACATAATTATGTAGGTAGAGTAAACTCTATGACGTCACACCCGAACATGGAATCAATCTACTTGACGCCGCAACTTACTTTAAAAATACAACATCTAGTCATGCCTTAAAAGGACTTAGCGATCATCGGATCAATAAACAGTTAACTAGATTGACCACAGCCTCCACTAATTTGGATGTCCGATATTTCCAAGAAGCCATTTGTATTTGCAGAAGCCTTCACGGTCAGGCATTTCTATGCATTCACGACAGGCGATGATAGAACAGTATTTCGTCCCCCTGGCTCGGATGAATGGACGAAGACAGCGAGCGCATACGAAAAAGCGGAAAAGTATGAGTTGAATAAAACTAACGAGATGAAAACAGGAAATGCAATCAAATTGATGGAAGCTATAACTATTGTATCAAACCTCCAGCTGATGATACGCCCATATTAAAATTTTTGCTAAACTTTAATACCCATAAAGGTAACACATTTAATGATTGGTGTTGCTCATGTACCACCAAAGTGACATCTGGAGCAGATGTTGGATGGCTTGGAAATAGACGATATAGAAATCAAAGCAACAACACAAGTGACAGCACTTCTCATTTGGAACGAATCGAATGAATGTTGAGCAGGGTTGACTAACATAATATGCAAGTGAACTTTCAGATCTCAATCTCACCTCAGGTCCAGTATCCTGGCTAAAGGAGGAATTTTATGATGCAACCAGCTGCAAAAGATGAAATGAAGTAGAGGGTTTCCGTGTGCGGATAGTGATCGTATCGTAAGTTGCAGTTTATCTAATTGTCCAATGTTTTGGGCAATGTACACTACAATGTAGAGATGGGCGAGGGGCGTGATTGGAAGGGATACTATGATCAGATGCGACAAGTAAGAGTTTAACTTTCCAACGCGAATCAGGCTTTGCGTAATAACCTTCGATTCTAAAATAAACAGGACGAAAACAGGTTTGTTTTCAAAAACACTGCCGTTTTCGGTAACAAAAATAATTTTATTTTTCTACATAATCTCCCTTGACTTCAACACGCTTGGTCCTGCTTTTCCCAATATCAATATTCCTTACTGGAAGTGGGTCTCAGTACCACCCAAAACTACATTTCTTCAAGTTTGGGGGTAAATCCAAGTCTGAGAATGCAAAATTAGGAGAATAGAGTGGTGGCCGTGTAAATCGTACCCCAAATCCGGCAATTTTACAATTCCATATTGGAATAAAATTCGGGCTCAATTGTTCTGACTTTTACAAGGTAATCAATTAACAGGATAACTTTCTCATCCCAGAACATGTCGGCCATGACCTTTCCGTAAGATGCGAACGATTTCACTTTCTTTGACGATGAACAACCGGCCTCTACCCACTGCTTGAATTACCATTTCGTTTTTGGCCTGTAGTGGTGCACCCATATGTCATCCTTGGTGACAAATTGCCGCACAAAATCGGTTCCATAGTTCTTACTGCAAGACGTTTCGCATCCTTTATTATGATGTCCCCACAGCCTCAGCTGTCTCGCCCACCTTCGCTCACGGTCCAACACGATATTATGCACTTTTCCGATGGTTCCACATTTAAATTCAGCTATCCACTTTTTACCAGGTAACATCGAAGGAGCAGTTGCCCTAGCAATTTTTCAACTTCGGATGAATTTTCTTAGGGGTTTAATCCATACAAAACAATGAATATTATGAGCGCATGACATTCAAGTTTATCCATTCTTACGAAGAACACGAAGAGGTCTACTTCAAAAATTCGTGTAAGCAAACTACTTGAGAGAATTAAATGTTAATTTCAATTTAAAACATGACTTTAGCGTTATACGAGTAGTTTGAATGAAATAAAATAGCAAGAACAATTGATTGTTATGACAACTGTATATAAATTTTCGAAAGGCGATTTAAGACGGGATTGTGAAAACCCCTTGATTCGATTTTTCATCCAAGGCCACAGAAGTTAAGCAAATGCCATACACTTTTTTCCAGCGTTTAATACAAGCCCACATGATGGACTAGGAAAACAATTTGGTGATATACATTTCGAAGCAGTACACTGGAATCCGAACATAATAAGTGAATAAAATTCAGCCCAAATTCTCTTGAATTCTATGCATGTTTGAGATTATGAGGAAAGATTGGTTCCTATAGACTTTTTACTATAAACAAGTCCAACGTGAGATGTGATACCTTTATTGAAATATTGATTAATATGATATGTTATTGCAGTCAATCTTGGAATAATGCTCCTATAAAAGTGACAATAAGAAGAAAAAACGATACTGTTAACATGTAATTCTTGTCAACGGTTTCTAAGTAATAGGAAAACAAAAAACGCCAATATATATACATATATAAAGGGTGTCTCAGTAAGAGTGCACTTTTTCATTTTAAAATAAAAACAAGTATTTTATGACAGAGTTGTGATATTTTTATTGTATTATAAAGAAGACATGTTCCGATTAAGTATGGAATAAAATATCCGGCAAATGACCCCCACGGCTCCGATGACAGGCCATTACTCTTTTCATGAAATTTTCGATGACTTTTGCACAGAGATGTGGCTGTATCTCACCGATGACGCGTTGGATTTCCGATTTGAGCTCAGGAATTGTTTCGGGTTTATTCGCATAAACCCGAGATTTCACAAAACCCAAAAAAAAAAATATCGCACGGCGTTAAATCGCACGATCTTGGTGGCCAGTTGACATCATAATTTCGTGAGATAATGTGTTCTGGAAATCGTTGCTGCAATAAGTCGATTGTTTCATGCGCGGTGCGGCAGGTTGCGCCGTCCTGCTTAAACCACATGTTGTCCAGATTCATGCCGTCCAGTTGAGGCCACAAGAAGTCCGTTATCATATTCCTGTAACGAATGCCGTTCACAGTCACTGCAATTTCGGCCTCATTTTCAAGAAAGTAAGGTCCAATCACGCCGCCTGACCAAAATCCGCACCAGACAGTTACTCGTTGTGGGTGCATTTGTTTCTCATGGATTGCATGATGATTTTCTGAGTCCAAATTCGACAATTTTGTGTATTCACGAAGCCATTCATATGGAAATGCGCTTCATCGGAGAAAATGACTTTTTTCGAAAAATTGGCATCGACTTCACTCTGCTCCATTACCCATTGAACGAATTGCCATCGCTTTCCGTGGTCTGCTGGTTTGAGCTCCTGAGTTAACTGAATCTTGTACGCATGAAGGTGGAGGTCTTTAGTCAAAATTCGCTGCGTAGTGCTTTGTGAAATTTGCAGTTGTTGAGAACTATGTATGTCGAATTGATGTTTTCGGGTTTTCGGCGACACTCTCGTTTACAGCAGCAATGTTTTTAAGAGACCGAACGGTACGTTGACGCAAAGGATTCTTATTATCCATAATTGACCCAGTTTCTTCAAATTTTTTGACCACTCTTCGAATGGTTGACACATTAGGTGCACTTTCTCGGCTGAAAATTTGGCGAAGTTTGCGAGCGATTTCAGCGTAACTTTCCCCATTTTTGTAATGAGTTTTCACAATTCTAACGCGTTGTTCTTTCGAAAAGCGCTCCATTTTTAATAATCGGAATAAACAGAGGTGACAGCTGTCAAATTTCAGAGTTGCCACTTGCATGAAAAAAAAAATATTCCAATTTTAAAAAGTGCACTCTTACTGAGACACCCTTTACAATATATGTATGTATGTAATGACGCCAGTAGCAAAGCCATATGATTTTACACGAAAAACATTAACACTTCATTTAAATACTAATTTTAAAAAGTGCGGAGAGCTTTAGAATAAATGTCTGTGCAAAAATCATACTTTCATACTGGATGGAGTATAGTAAAGAAAGCCGCAGCTTTCGACCATAGATCCTTCCCCAGTAGAGAAAAGCTGCTGATTTTTTTAAATTTCAAACAGACCCTGTAATTATCGACACATCAGACTTTTGTCTGGCGCTCTGAAATCAAGGTCGTCGGACTATTTCTAATGGTTCCTTGATTGCAATCTTATTCATGATATGTCGCAACTACCGTTTAATTTCGGCTTATAATTTACGTAGAAATTACACGCATTTGTTACCTGTACCAATTTTTCATACAATTGCTTATCGTACTTTTTATTCCATCTCATCTTATCGGCTATTTAAAAAACTCCCTCAGTCACTCAGGACAATCTCAATATCTGGCTTCTTTTTAAAAAAAAGTAAAATGTTGGCTATTTAACTTTGACTATACTAGGCTAGAATCTCTAATGACTATGCACTTCTTTAATCTTTACTATTGGCGACGTATGAGAAAACCTTTGGTCTAAATGTAAACCGTTCCATATTGTCCAAACTAATAAGTTGTCACAACTTTCGTATTCTTATGTATGTATTTGTAAATTATATTAATCTTTATTAAATGTTCAAAATACAAATACAATACAAATAGCTATCCCCTACGTCTCTACCTTCCCGTCTCCACCTCCAAACACTTTTTTAGGGTTATTCGAGGTCACCCCCATCCCCTACACCCCCCTACTTTCCCATCCGATCGACGGTCCTATCATCCTAGGAACATCCTTCTTCTTTTCCTTTTTCCGGCGTTGTCATGGTCAGAAGTGTAGGACCATAACCTTCCCACTTAACTGCATTCCTACTGGTCCGCTTGTGGGGTCCGCCGATTTGACCTCAGAAAGTAGCGGCAGGCTTTCCGGTTTGGGATTACTTCATCGCTGAGGCCAATCAAATGCTGGTGTTTTTGCATTTGTTTCACACCAATTGTTTTTCGACCTGCCTTTTTTTTGTGACACGGGCATGCTCCAGATTTTTTGTTTGATCTTACTCTTACAACACCGGTGATCTCCAGTCGTGTCAACCCACTGATTTGCATGTACACTTGTGGGGCAGTTTAATGGTGGTATATGTGTCCCTAGGCTCACCTTGGTGTTTTCTAAATTGCCTAGATGTGATTTTTGTTTACCTTTGTTTTAGTCGCCTTTTACGACAAGCGAGAGGTATCGCTGCAGGGATATTCATAACCCGTCCCTGCACGGAACATCCTAGGAACATCCTAATTGGCAAAATAATCGTCTTTGAACCCCCATAACTTTTTATGGTGCTGTAGTCAGGAAAAACTCCTCTTTCAATCTCCCCCAACCAATCTGAATGTTTATCCATATTTTCAGCCTATCTACAGGAACATCTTGATAACCTAAAGAAGATTTTCTTAAGATTTCAAGAACTGAGTTAAGGTAGGAAGTTCCGCAATCAATGAAAAAAAAAAAATCTTGCTACGAACAGGTCAGTGCTGTTTATTGATGTTTATTTCGTTCTGCCTTCGATATGGTTTGCACTGAACTGTGTTAATTTATTATTTCGATCTGAACTGTCTTAAGTTGTTTATTATTATTTCGATCTGCCTTCGAAATTTATCTTACTGTTCACATTACACTTCGATGTTACACAACAAAGTTCTCTTTCCGAAAAGTTTTTTTCTTTTGATTAACCATCGATCGAATATAAACTACCGACTGCACCAGAGTAGGAAGTTCCGCGAACAAAAATAAAACAAATTTCCTTGCTACAACGCAGTGTTGCGTTTATTAACAAACTCCATATTATTCTATTGAATTACAAAATTTATAATTATGATTAAATTATGATTAAGTATTGTACTATATATTATTTGATGACAAACAAAAGAAAAACGAACCGTTACCTGAGCTGCGTATTTTGGAATATCGGAATATTGTAATAAATATATATGTACATTTTTTAAGCCAAATCCGTAAATATTTTGTTAATTTAAAGTATTTCTGTTTTGTGAAATTGCTCTATTATTATTACTGTAGCCAGAACACAAGCCAGTCGCTCGCTCCAGTAGCTAATATAGCAACTCAATAATCGAAAGATCAGTGACTCACAATTTCGTCCATAAGTCGTGATTCAAAAAATAAAATAAATTTTGGAGAAACATCACCTGAACCAGAAAATTCGAAGTTTTTGAAAAAAAACTGCACTACATCAGAAATGGCTGAAAAGTTTTCATTGACCCCTCTAATGTCTGAAATTAACAAACTCCTGGACCGAAAATTAGTCAATATAGCGACAAAGGAGGATATAAACAACATCAAAGTTGAAATTACTGCCAAGAGGAAAACAAAATATTGGGAGGGAAAATTGAAAAGTTAAAAAACAACGAACGCTTGCTTCATAAAAGGATAAAAGATGCTGAAAAAATTTCGAAGAGACTAAATGTAATCAGTAATGGCTTACATGCGGACAATGTAGAGGAAGCAAAACACCAATTCCAACAAGTCTGTTCTAATACCTTACGTGTTACAGCGACGACTAGCAATGCTCGGAAAATAAATTCATTCAAGCACACAAGACCAGCCTATGTACTCGAACTCCCCAACGCCGGCCGAGGAAGTCCACTCCGTTATGTCTGCAATTAAAAATCTATCAAACTCGCAGGTTTCTATTAACAAGGATCTGACGTCGAGCGAAAGGGCTGAACAGGATCACCATCACAGATCAAAATCTCCCCGTCGAAATCAAGCGATGGACACTCACTGTAGATGGATGTCCCCGATATAAATGTAACAGGGATTGCGTCGTAATGGCATTTAATGAACAAGACAGAGAATTCCTATCCTATTTTTAAGAGTGGACTCAAACTACCTCGCCATACTGAATACTCCAACAAACGTGCATCACTCAAGCAATAACCCAACTAATAAAATTTATTATTAGCAAATAAAAGTCTGTCAGGTTTTATCTTATAATATAGCTGGTCTCGCCAATAAAATTTTATTATGTAACCTTTTTTTGAGATATGTTTGTAAACTTTATATCTTGTTTTATATGAAACCTTGTCTAATCAGAGCATTAACAAACTTATGAAATTTATTTTAGAGAATTTAAATTATTCTGGATTCAAGCATCAAAAACTCATAACTTTGGCGGAGCTAGTTGCGGTTGCTTATTTGATTACTGTAAAAGTATTGAAGGTAAACATTAACTATAATAAAATTCATATACTTTCACAACACAGTTTTTTTGAGAAGTAATTTTTCGGGGTCAGTCCTAAATTTAATACCAAATTACTTCGAGATTTCGGCAATTTAAAAACTTTCTTTGACAACTTCCAATCAAACCATTTCATTCTTATGGGAGATCTTAATGTTAGAACGGGAGCAGAAGGATCCTTTAATGAACAGAGATCTTCACCTAACATTGTCGACAGAAGATCATCGAAGGGTAATTTTAGTGACAGGAACTACAATATATTTAAAGAATTCTTAGAAGACATTCGGGCAATTATATTAAACAGTAAAGGCTTCGGAGACAAAACTAGAGAGTATACGTTTGTATCAAGTAGGGGATCATCGGTCATCGACTATTGCTGTCCATCATACAGTGCATTGGAAATTATTGGCAACTTTTCGGTTGACAGCACTTATATGCCACTGGTCCTAGATATCAAAGTATTTGAAGATAGCCAAAGTCAATCTGGGACAACTCTGCTCCCCAGACTTTAATCGTCTGCCAATAGACCTGCTGAATACTTAAAGACAATAGATGAAATTACTGTAGAAAGAATGATGCCAAATGATAACATTGGGGCGCGATGTCTGGGCGTAAAAGAAAGTACCTTTTCAACTTACGTATGGCAGTATTATATTTAGTTTGAGCGAAAAAAAAACATGGTTCGATATGGATTGTTACAAGAGTTGGAAATCTTGTCTTAAGCTACAGAATATCTATGGGAAATACAACCTTGATGCGAGCAGAAAAAGTTATTGTGAAGCTAACAAAAAGTAGAGGGCACTATGTAAAATGAAACACCGTTTGCACTAAGAACGCATTTCAAGTTAACTCGCCAATATTAAGTCATCAAAGGACTGGTGGAAAGCTGTCAAGGAAATTTGTGATAATCCTAGGAATAATGTAATTAAAATCACTGTGGCCGAGCTTATGGCTCATTTTGCAGGTGCCCTAAATTACGCTAGTCTCTAAGATAGTATGTATGTACAAGAATCACCTGCAGTGTTCAACCCACTGCTGGACAGCCCCATTGAGCTTGAAGAAGTTAATAAAGCAATTTTCACCGCAAAGGAAAACAAGTATAGATGGCATTCCCAACGAGTTTTATAAAAACGCAAGTGATTATTTTATTTGGGAAGTTCATGCTTTGTGCAACCAAATTTAAGAAACTGAAACGATACCCTTCTTCCCCAAAAAATCAGTCATCTTTTCACTTTTAAAAAGGGAGACGCGAACGTTGTAGCTAACTATCGCGGACTTTCATTTTTGGATACCCGTTACAAATTGTTTATCACAGTCCTCTTAAGCCGGGTAGTCGGCTTGAGAACAACAAAATACTCAATGAATGCCAAGCTAACAATTATAGTACTATACATCAAATTTACAATCTTTCGTGCCTCATTCAACTGCAACTATGGCAAAATAAAAAACTTTACGCTTGTATTGTAGATCTAAAAGCTGCATCCGACAACATCAACCGACAAGCTTTGTTTCACAAGCTTATGGCCTTGGGAATATCAGTTAAATTGATTAGAATTATGTACCAGGACATGATTGTCGCAGTCTGGGATGGATCCAATGTATCCAATTTCTTCAGAACTAGTAAAGGTGTTAAACAAGGTTGTGTCTTAATCGCTTTACTATTCGTTTTGTTTTTAAACGATTTCCATTCAGAACTCCTATAGTCTTGCCATGCTACAAATTATCATCAACAAGTTCAGTACGTACTGCCAAAAAATGGAACCTGGAATGTAGCTTAGACAAGTCTTAAATAGTTATTTTTAGGAACAGAGGTCGAAGAGCAGTCAGTCAGAAATGGTCTTTTAACGATGCAGTTATAAAAATAACAAATCAATACAAGTATCTTGGTGTTGTATTTACTTGCAATATGTCATGGTCCGAACATCTGACGAAAAGATTATGAACATCAAAAAATCAAACAACGCGATTTGGTCTAAATTCGTAAAAAGCAAATAAAAGCACTCAGCTAAGTTAAGTACATGACGCAGCAGCTATATCAATAATGTATTACTGTGCACACGTGTGGGGGTACAATTACTGGATTTGAATGCAAGAGCTTGCCGAAATGAAACTGTTTATTTATGATGTGTAGCCTTGATGCAACGGAAAACACCTACAATTTTGTCAGCATTTGCCCTATTTTCGAAACATACCGGAGAACATTTCTAGATGCTGAAACGATAGATCGCACAAAATTTCTCAACATATTGAATGGTAAATGTTACTCAAACCTTTACAAATTTTTGAACAATGCGATGAATTATAGGAACTTAATTGTAAATAAATATAGTTGACTTAGATTCAAGCCAAGCAAATATTTAAATTGTAAACCTTTTAGCCTTACAACTTTAATAACTTATTGTATTAACTAATTTTCTAAGCCAGCATAATCTTGATTTTATAACCAGGGTTTTTTTAAGAAAATAAAATTATGCTGAATTTGTCTCGTACTGTTCTAGATTTATGCTTTTTTGCCTATAATTACTGTTTTGCGCCACGCGTCATGATCGCTTCACTGATCTCCCTAACAGGTGTATGTTAGTTATTAATTTCCCTAGACAGTTGTCCTGTTGTCTATTCCTTTAAATCAATTGATTATAGTTAGTATACACAATTAACTATTTCATCAGCATTATTTTTATAAATATTGGTGAATTTGGTTGACCGTGTTTTTTAGCTTATAACATATTTCTAGTATTGTGCTTACCTTTAGGTTGAAGTCATTAAAGTTCATTGTTCTCAGGAACATATTAGTAAATCAGTAACTGTGTATTCTTGAATTTTGCATTTCTGGTGAATTTGATATTGTTTTTCCTTTTCCTTTTTTTTTTTTTGTTTATATAATTCGTGCAGGTACAAGAGTGTACGCTCTTATGGTGTTTGTTACGCAACCTGGACGGGATGCAGATGGTTTGTGTCGAAGATGTTCGTTCACTACTCTCCGTGGGCGGTTGTCCTAGATAGGATTTGAGAGATTCGATTGAATTTGCGTTGGATGTAGTTCACAGTAACTCTGTTGTTTTCCATGTCACTAAGGTGTTATATTCATTTCATTCCATTTCATTTACTTATAAGGCTTATTAATTATTAAGATATAAATATATAAATCTTTTTTAGTATTTAGGACAATAATTACATTATCTGAATATAATAAGAAAACTGTGTAGTGGTGACACTAGATGTCAAAAATGCATCTAATTGGCTGGACAAAAATAAGATCGTTCGCAAGACTGACAACGCCAAAAACGAGTTAACGAGATGTGTCCGCGGGAGTAAATCAAAAATCCGTGCTGTTTCGCAGTCCTATATAAAGGTCGTTTTCATTACAAGTAGAAAAAAAAGCAATATATCAATATCACTTCGGGAGTGAATTTTTAATATCAATCAGATATCAATCAGATGAGCTCTAATAAATTCACACAAAATCTCTAATAAAAACAGTTACAGTTACAATACCATAAATGCTATACATCTGCTCGTGATCATTGTATTAAACATTATTTTGTTTTTCTTATAAAAAGTAAATTCCCCACCCACTACTAACCTTCGCCCTCAAACTTGATTCCAGCCAAAGCTTATTATGGACAAAAAACCCTAAGTCCCATCTCACAACCAAAAGCACTTAACTAAATATTACTTACAGTAATGCCCCAACAAATGAGACAGTGATCAATTTTCTTCTCAAGCAGAACCGATTCATATATCAGTAGCAACAGCAACAATAACAGCATGTATTTCGGAATGCGTAAACACAGGAAACATAGGACGAATCAAAACAATACCCACTAGTTCCCCCAGTTGTCCCACTAGTAAATCCAAGTTGAAGAACAAATTAATATTAAAATCATTACTTCTCAGAAAAAATAGAGCTATATTGCTCTCAACTACCGAAAACAAGAAACGTGTTCAAGAATCATCAAAACGCTAAAACGCTGTGACAAAATATCGTGATAACGAGAAACATTTACGGTCAGAAAAATAACTATCCGATAATGCTGCCGCTCAAGTTCATCAATTTTTTTAAGAAAACAAATTCACCATCTTCCAAGGATTTTGAAGTTGCTGCAACAGAGGGTGCTTGGGCACCGTACAGGAGAATCATAGCTATTGCTAAAACGATTGCGCTTCTAGTTTAATACGGCATGTTTCGAGCAAAAATTTAAGTCTGTGTGTACAAAACCCGAGGCTATTGTTGTAAATGTGCTTTCGCCTATGGCAACAAATGAATTAAAAGAACACCTTCAGAAGGCTAATTGTATAACCTTATTCACGGATGCTTCAACCCTGGCTCTATAAAATTATTCTCTGTCTTAGTACGCTAATTTTTACCATACAAAGGAGTACAAGTAAATATTTTAGAGTTCCAAGAGCAACTAGGTGAAACATCGGACGTAATAGTTGTTTATTTAAAACAAGTGTTTACAAAAAATGTGGTAAAATAAAAAATATTGGAGGCAAAAATATAAAAGGAGCTAAAAATGTTTACTTGAAATTGAGTACGTATCTTGGAAGGACTCTTATAGGTATAGGATGTGGAGCTCACATAATCTACAATACAATTAAAACTGCTTGAACTTGAATGCATAATTGTAAACATTTATTCATTATTCTACATTTATAGTGTTCGTGATGAAACACTTAAAGAATTCTGTCATACTTCTGACACAGAATATAAGAAACTTCTGGGCTACAAACAAACTAGGTGTTTTGATGCTGGCGCTGCAATGAGTATTGTAAATGTTTCAGTTTTTTCTGAGCATTGATAAGTGCCCAAATATTTTTAACAATCCTAGCTCAAAATTATGGTTCTTTTTTACGCACGTTAAGTCAGCTAAGTTTCATCAAGCTGTGTTAAAAATCGAGGGACAGAACATGTCTGCTATAGAGGCCGCGAATGAAATAAATCAGTTCGTAAACAATTTAAGCCAAAAACAAAATTAATGCATTCTTCCCCACACCAACCGTTATATAATGACGAAGTTATAGAAACTGGTACTATTAATGGGGGTAGCTGCATTTTACAAGACCAGTAAGGAATATTTAAAGCAGTATTGTCAGTTTAACTCTGAATTGTTAATTGAGCGAACCTAACGGGTATCCCCCCTCTTGG
Organism: Merodon equestris; assembly: GCA_958301585.1. NCBI lineage: Eukaryota > Metazoa > Arthropoda > Insecta > Diptera > Syrphidae > Merodon > Merodon equestris. The sequence continues at coordinate 74,400,367 of OY284416.1, read as the reverse complement.
GAGGAAGTCCAAAAAGTGTTAGTCTTATTGGACAAACTAACTTGGCTTTCTCAGCAGCACTTATAGATAGAGGAGTTCTTGATAAGTTGATGATGAAAAGTGACAGATTGGAACATCGATAAAATAAGTGGTGAAAATCGTTGGGTGGAAGTATATACTCACTTTCATGCTAAAGATATATCTGACGCGAAATTGTTCACATTGTAGAGTACATTTTATGTCAACCAGGTAGCAACGCCCCTGTTGAAAGAATGTTTTCTCATATGAATAATATGGACCAGTGAAAAAAATACAATTTTGAAATCCGTTCCTACAGTAAAGAGTAATATTAATAAATCGTGTTAACAATTTTTGAAAACAAAACCTGGTATTTTAAAACAAAATTGCTCATCATAAAAATATAAAGAAGCAACTCACACTAATCAAGGTTAAATTTATTTTCGTGTGCTAAATTTGATTAAGCAAACATTAAACATTCGAAATGTCTCATAGTTAGTTTAAATATTATACTGTAACTTTTAAACGCAAAAAAAAAATTTAAATACTTTAATTTTTTATCTAATCTAATATTTTATTTTTATCTAATGTAAAATATACAATAACATTACTATCCATATTTTGAATAATTTTTTTAAAATAACAAAATAATAAAAAATAAAATCATGTGAAAGAAATGCACAGGTGTCCCGCTTTGAGAGGAACAATGTATGGTCACTTTAATTATCTCCCATTGGAATGACTTACGAAAGAAACCATATATTTAAGAGACATTTTGGTGGCGGCTCGGTGATGCTGTGGGGGGTTTTCTCTTCAAATCTAGAGCGGGATTCTACTCGTCCAGCCTGTTGTCCTGAGTGATCTTCTGCTCGTTGAATTTTTTGTTTTGTTCCTCCAACCTTTTCTACCATTGCTTTGAGCAGAACCAGAAGGAGATGTTCCAATTTTTCGATCCGTGAATCCGCTAATGGTTTCCCTCTTCATCAAAAAAACGCTTTCTCTCTTTCTTTAAATGAACTTCGAAAAAGTTTTATCCGCAATATGTAAAACTTTTTTTCTTAATTCAATTCTGAGAACTACCTTACGCGCAAGAAGGAAACAGTTTAAATTAGCAGTTTAAATGTATCTTGACTAATTTATAATTACCTTACTGGCTCTAAAATATACCCTTAAACTATGTCTTTGGGCCTTATTAAAAAAAAATCGTGGTAATTAAAATAAATTAGTACTTAAGCTAAGAAAATGTTTGCATCTGAGTTTTAGTCTCAATTTTTTTCTTTTTCTATCAGTACACATACTATCTTTTATTCAATTTCACAATCACAATTTACCAATTACAACTCATTTAAGCTTAATAAATTCAACTCTCGAAAAGATAGATCCCAACTCTACATTTACTCTTCTTAAATTTCTTAAAAGTTCACACTTTGGTTTCACTTGTATAAATCGTCGCTGTTCCATTACTTATATACACGACACACTAATCTAGATCTTTCGTTGATTGCGGAGTGGACAGTATTGTGACGTAATAATCTCATCTAAAAGTTTCGTTCATTGTGCAGTGATGTCATTGCTTCCGTCCAGTAGAGTATAATAGATATGGAATGACTTTGAAAAGCTGTAGTTGAACCCTAGAGAATCACTTCTCTCAATCACTTATTCTCTCCACATCCAATCGCAATCGGACTGTTCTACTCGCTGACACAAACTATGGTATATCATCAATGCAAGAATATTGTCACCCATCATTGAAATGCATAATCCAATCAAGACACTTCAGCCTAGATAAATAGATGGGAGTGTGTTAGTGCTAGACTCCGACATGGACGACGATAAGGAATAGCAACAGTCAGTGCTGGTTTAAATTCATGGTAAAGAATAGAAATATTACCATAAACGGTTTCATACTTACGAGGGTGGTCCGATAAGTACTTAGTCTCACCGCCGGGTGGCGCCAGTATCGCAAGAGCAACTTACTATCATGTAGTACATTCTAGTGGACTATTCTAGTGGCTACTGTCGAAATTTCAGCCGGATCGGACTCGTAGTTTTGTTTTACCGGGTGCGGGAGTGTCCGCGAATTTTAGAAAAATGGAAAAAGAGCAATATCGGTCGGTGATTCGATTCTTGTTTTTGGAAGGGAAATCGCGCAGCGAAATCAAAGAGCGTTTGGATGCTGTGTACGGTGATTTATCTCCCTCGATGGCGACCATCAAAAATTGGTTTAACAAGTTTCAGCGTCGCATGTCGGTTTTTGATGAGCCACGTCCAGGTGCCCCGAAAACGGCTACCACGCAGGATAACGGGACAAAAATCCACGACCTCGTATTGGCAGACCGCCGATTGAACGTGAGCGAGATAGCTGAGACAGTAGGCATTTCAAAAGATCGCGTGGATCATATCCTGAAAATGAAATTTTGGGCATGAGAAAGCTGTCGGCGCAATGGGTGCCGCGTTTGCTCACTCCGGACAACAAGCGCAACCGTGAGACCACTTCAGAGCAGTGTTTGACGCTGTTTAAGCGCAATCCGAAGGAGTTTCTGCGTCGTTTCGTGACAGTCGACGAAACATGGATCCACTGGTACACACCAGAGACCAAGGAACAGTCGAAACAGTGGACCTCACCCGGCGAACGTGCTCCGAAGAAGGCGAAGACTGTCCCATCAACCGGAAAGGTGATGGCCACCGTTTTCTGGGATTCACAAGGTGTGATCCACATCGACTACCTGGAGAAGGGTAAAACGATCACAGGGCTGTACTATGCCAAATTATGTACTATGCATAATTATTGGGCCGATTCAACGCCGAATTGAAGAAAAAAGCGGCCCCACTTGGCGAAGAAAAAAGTGCTCTTCCACTATGATAACGCACCGGCTCACACCTCCGCCCTCGCCACGGCCAAATTGGTCGAATTAGGCTACGAACTGCTGCCCCATCCACCGTATTCTCCAGATTTGGACCCGTGCGACTTCTTTTTGTTTCCAAACTTGAAAAAGTCACTTGCCGGGCAGACATTTCAGTCGAATGAGGAGGTCATCGCCGCCACGGAGGCCTACTTTGCAGACCTCGAGAAAACGTACAGTCACTCACACTCAAAATGGGACAACCTAAAAACATGCCAATGATTAATTTTCCAAAGCAAAAAAAAAGTCATGGCTAATTTTTCAACTATTTCATTATTTTTCTTTTGTATCGATGACTTTAACTATTCAAAAGACAATAAAACAAAAACAATAAAACAATATTATTAAATAAAAAAAAAATCATAATTCTCTCAGTTTCCTTTTCACTACGTCACACTCAAAGTGGGACACGTTAAACTCTGCTTCTTAAAGTAGCGTTAATTTGTTTTTAATATTTTGTCGAGTTTCCATTGTTTTTAACAGTCTCTTCAAGACGCCTTGGCATACTTTCAACCAATTTTTTGCAAAAAGATGGCTCGATAGTTTCCCGTTCTTCAATCACAGCTGTTTTAAAAGCGTTGATGTTCAAGACTTTTTTTTTAGCCACTATTTTCTTTAGTTCTGCCGACAAATGCTCAATTACATTTAAGTCCGGTGATTGAGCAGTTGTGGCAACAACTTTAGGGCAATTGTTAAGGAGCCACATCTTCGCAACCCAAGACTTATGCTTGGGATTGTCTTGGTAGAAGATAAAGTCGTCTTTGATGCCAAGTTTCTCCGCACTATCCTTAACGGTCTATTTTAAAATGTTAATGTAGTACATTGCGTTCATGTTTCCACGTACAAAATCCAATTTTCCAGTTCATTCGGCTGACATGCAGCCCCATACCATCAAGGACCCGCCGCCATGCTTCACAGTTTTCCTAACAGCTTTTTCGTTGTATTCTTCGCCGGGTTTCCTCCATACAAATGGTCATCCGTCGGAGCCAAGAAGATTGATTTTGGTCTCGTCTGTAAAGAGAACCTTTCAAGAAGGTTCGGAGTATGTCAAAAGTCAGAAAACAGACGAAAAAAAAAACTTACTTTTGGCCGGAAAGTCATATCCTTATTTGCATGTTCTTTTGCAAATTTAAGTCTTAAAAGGCGGTTCTTTTTAGATATTAAGGGCTTTCTGCGAGCAACCCTTCCATGCAAGTTGCTATTTCTTAAGAACCGGCTAACTAATGTGTTTTTAATGTCCTTCAACATTTTTTTAAGGTTTATGGCCGACAACAAAGGATCATTTTGAATTTTTCTTAAAATAAACCTCCCATCTCTAGTGGTTATTTTCCTCCTGCTTTCAGTATTTTTTGATTTATTTTGGATTCTTCCATTTTCCTTATATCTTTTTATAATATTAAAAACAGTAGATTTTTTTTTGCTTACTAACTCGCTAATTTCTCGAACAGTTTTACCATTTTTATAATTCAGAATTACAATTTTTCTTTCCTCTACAGTAGTTTGTCTAGACATTTTGCTTTTTAACTTCAAGATCACCCAAATGTACTGAAAGGACTGTGTGACTGGAATGAGCGAACATACATCAGAATCATACAAGTTGCGAACGAGAACCGTTCGATTTCATGGAAATCGACACGTGTCCCACTTTGAGTGTGAGCTGCAATATATGTTATGCACACATATTTGCTTTAAAATAAAGTACATAGTTGTTGGTAGAATTTGTGTTTGTTTTTTATCATTGTATGTTTGTATTGATATGAAATGTGAATTGGAATACGATAAGCAAAGTAATTCCAATCCATGCCTTTACAATCAATCCTGAAACTCACGAGAGAACATTTTTGTAGGTTGTCCCACTTTGAGTGTGAGGGACTGTATTTTTCAGACGGGTTAAAGAAGTTGGAGCATCGCTGGGTCAAGTGCATCGAGCTAAAAGGAGACTTTATTGAAAAATAAATCGCCAACATTTTTGTTTTTCTTTTGTAGGCTAAGTACTTATCGGATATCAGAAATACATCTCCAGAAACAGTAAAAAGTAAAAGTGCACAACAAACTTCGAGTAGGTTAAATGCAAAGGACATATTCCGAATGTTACAGGCAACATACAAACACTAGATTACGAGTACAACTAGTATTACAACTTTTGGCAGTAACATTTTTTTTGTTTCAAAATAAAATGAATTTAGAATTTTTGTATAATTTGTTTCACATTATATTTTACTTTCTACTCTACAGGGAAATGAAGAATATATTTGAAGATAATAACTGCGAGCCCTATGATTCAAATAACACAAGTTCCTTAATAAATATCTTGTTAACTACGACAAGTCCATTGAAAAATAATATGACAGTTGTGGGGGAAGCTATAAGTATTATAACGCATAATATGACAGCGACCGAAACACCATACATACCCTATGTTATGCGACCGGAAACTTATGTCGTGCCAATATTATTTGCACTTATATTTATCGTGGGAGTTCTTGGGAATGGAACTCTTATTGTAGTGTTTCTAAGTGTGAGACAAATGAGAAACGTTCCTAATACGTAAGTACTTATTTCCATTACTTCCATGTAACTTTAAATTTTAAAAATAAATTATTATTATTATTATTATTACTAGCCATTTGAAGCTCGGTAGTTCAGAGCCACCCTCAGGCAAGCCCTGTCATGATTGTCCCTTCCATTTCTCGCTGTTCTGCCCCATCTCTTCTAGATCCATCCTTATATTGACCTCTCATCTACGGCGTGGCTCTCTTGGTGGTCTTTTTCCTATGGGTTATCCACTCATTATTTGGATGACTGTTTGTCCACTGTCCATTCGTTCTACGTGTCTTGTCCATCTGAGTCTTTGCAATTTTATACTCGGACAATACTTGGGGCTGACTATAGTTTCTCGAGCTTTTGGTTGTGTAGCTGTTTTCTTCGTCCACCATAGATTCTCCTTAAGATCTTATTTTCAAAGAATCGTAATTTATCCCCCCTTCTTAGTCAGAGACCAGGTTAAATATTTGTTAAGTATCATTGGTTTTATTATGGTTTTATAAGTAAGGATTTTGACATGGAGGGACAAAAGAGTTGTGTTGGGTAATTCCTTCATCGCAGAAAAGTACGCGTTGCCCTTACGTAGCTTTTTTTATTTATTTTGATCTTTATTTCGTTTTGGTAATTAGTATGACACCCAGATATTTGAAGTCTCTTTAAAAGAACTAGTGGTCGCCCAACGGTCGAAATTCGACCATAATTAATTTAACTTATAATTTTAAGCATTATTAAGGTTCTATTGTCAAAGACTATACTTCTATAATCAAAGATTTCGCCAAGGCTAGACTGTTAATTTGCCTATTTTTTTTCAAACAAATTACACGAAATTTAAATAAAAAAATCTAAAAAATTATTAAAATAAAGAATATCTTTTTTCAATTTTTTTTATTGAAACAAAAAACCATGCGATAAAAAAATGCTGTCCATTGAACTTGACATACATATTTCAATAATTTAATTAATGATACAAAACTTCTCTGTAAACGATGTTTTTTGTAAAAATTCTTTCATCGTTTGCTAAATGTCCTTGACCGTTATATTCGGAAATATAAAATCTCAAACCGTCGAATGATCGAACTCTACTTGCTGCGACATACAATTGCCCATGTGTAAAAACTGGCCGATTCAATAAAATTCCAATTTTTTCGAATGTTTGTCCTTGTGACTTATTTATTGTCATGGCAAATGCAGGTATTATAGGAAATTGAGTTCTTTGAAGGTTAAATGGTAAAATAGTTCCGGAGTATGTTAAATTTATACGTGGAATTAAAATTCTCTTACTGCGTGCGGTCCCAGTTAAAACTTCGCAATCAATTGCATTTCGATGTATAAATTTGATGCATTCTTGTTTCATTGACTAATGCTTCTTTTGTATTTAAATTTCTGATCATCAAAACGATGCAATTAATTTTCAATACTAACTTATGTAGTGGTAAACCACTAATATTCTAAGAATTTAAAAACTCTACCGGATAGTTATTGATGGCATTGTCATTATCACAAATTATTTTATCATAGCTATGATATGTTCGCTGTTCACCAGGAATAACAGAGTTCAATATATTTTCTGTGAGTATATTTTCGGAAATATTTCCATACACCTCGTCAATAATATTAATCTCCTATTAATTGTTGAGGTATTTCGATAACATTTTCACCAAACTGAGGGAATTGTGGGGCTTCATCATTACCATTTTTTTTCAAGAATTCTACAAATTCTAAAATTCTATTTCATTTGGTAAGGCTCTCATATTTCGAGTAAACGTAACTTTATGAAAATAAAAAAAATTCATGCCAACTTGTGACACAATTTTCAATAAGATTTGCCGAAAATCACCGCAGATTAGTATCGTTTTTCTTCCAAATGATTTATGTTTATCATTTTCATCGCATAGATCCCGTAATAATCTGTCTATGATTTTCAACACTTGCAAAGGGCACATAGAAACTTCATCAATAATTATTTATCAATGATGATGAATTTATGTAACGACCATAGCTACTATTTGCAGTAATATTTGCTACAGAATTTTGTAAAATGGGTATAGGCAATTTAAATTGCCATTGTGTAAAGTCCTACCTACAAGTAATAAAGTTGAAGCTATGCCACTGAACGCAGTTGCAATACAACGAAGATTAAGCGAATTTAATTTGTGAATAATTGCTGTTTGAGTGAATGTTTTGCCACAACCTGCATGAGCGGTTAAACAAAAAACATTGGATCCAGTATCATGATACAAAATTTCATAAAACAGCATTTCTTGTTCTATTATATCAATCGTATTTGCTTCTTCTATTCTCTGCGAGTATGTGGGAACTGCTAAACCAAGTATCTGACATGACAAATTATGAGCATTCAAAATATCATCAATTTCTAATAGAGCTCTATTAAAGGATGCTTCTTCGTTGTTAAGTCTCAGAAAATCTTCACTAAGATACATATACTTTAAACTCATTCCATAACGCTAATGCATTGGCTGGCACATTAATTGCACAAATGTGCAATTTGTTTTATTTTATTTCATTTAAACATTCGCGCCATTCATTATCATTTGAAGCAATTCCGCGAGCATGGCACGCTTCAACAAAAGAAGTGTATATAATTCCATTATATGTTCTAACATCCTCAAATAATTTTGGACCACATTTTTGGACAAAAGCAATCGTAAGTGGAAAAGTTCGATATCTTTTGGTGACACTACATACATACATCCGTGTAATGATTTTACCACCTCCACGGCTTCTCTTCTTCCATTTTTTTCTTGAATCTTCCCACACATAATGCAAAGGAATTTCAATATACTTGTATTCTCGTGCTGATGGATCTGATCGATTTAATTCAAAAAATGCTAATAATTTTGTGTGTACATTTTCAATTACTTGACGTTCTTGCCCTTCTCGAAAGTAAACATTCTGTCGTCGCGGTAAATGAATATCAAGTCTGATGATAACATGTGACTGAAAATGCATTGGTAATTCATAGATGCGCCATATAGCTTCAGTTGATCCAACATAACGACCAATTAAAAAAATTGTAACTTCATTAATTTCTATATTTTGGCCTTGTTCATTTCTCCCAGAATTTAATTAAACGGACGCACTGTCATAGCCATTATACACGTATTTATAAATGTATTTGACGCTTTTGACTGTAGTACATACTTTAACATTTATATGGCAATTAAATTTGGCAAGTAAATATGGATTGTAAGGTACAACGTACCGATTGTCAAGACAACTACCACGAACTTTTGCATGCGTACCATTATCACGCCTTCTGTATAATGGATATCCATTTAACGATTCACATGTGAATTCATTAAATCGTTTTGGATAATCTTTTATACATTTTCCATCTCTCATACATACAGAATTAGGATTAAGTACTCCGCATGGACCATGCATCATGTGTTTAACAACATATTCATGTAATGTTGGATGTGTTTGAATGTTAGGAATCTCCGCAGATACAACTTTATCAATATCGATAGCATTAACAATTTTATCTTGCTCATTTAAAGTGAGTAAAATGTGAACATGAGCTATTTCTCTTTTTTGAAATTCAATTGTATAAATGAGTGCTTCAACTTTACCAAAGATATTTTTTTGTATAAGGCCCTCAATTTTGATTTGAATACACGCACAATAATATCAGGTCTAAAATTAGCAGTTTCACCTACACCAATATTGTTAACTATTTCCGGCCAGCTTGGATTGCAAGTCATTGTAATAAATAAAGAAGGTTTTCCGAAATGTTGTACAATTGACATTGCATCTAAATAATTCTGATACATATTTCTTGGAATGACTTCTTAAAATGACTCTACGGCCAACATTACTGGCATTGATGTTCGATTCTAAGTAGTCTGTTAAATTGTTGTAAACTTCAGACCTAAGAATTGTTTGATTTTGTCGGATGAAATGCTATCGTGAGCTCTCTATTCTCACACACATATCAACCATCCACTGCAGAAATAGTTTTTTGTGAATGATGTAACATGCTGAAATCTTCTCTAACTGCAAGTTGATAGGCTGCATACTGAAGCATGGTTATTTATTTCTGGGCGCTCTTGAATTAGATATAGTTGGTGCATTATGAGCAATATTGATATGCCACCCAGTATCGCCGTTTGGAAAAAGTGGTGGATACGCTAAAGGATCTAATGATGAATCCAAAACTGAGATATTTTAATGATAGCATTAACTTTTGAAAATGAAATCATATTTCGTTCAAAAGGTGGCTCACCATCAACTGTACTAAATATTACTGCTACATCAGTTTGAACTGCATCATTGAAAGGGCGTAGATCTAAATCATGATTTACTTTAATGAGCATACAAATTTCTTTCTTTTGATTTTCAACTCTTTGACAATGATGTTTCATTGCAATGAATGACCGAACAAAAGGATTACTGCGTTCCAATTCGAGAGAAATTTCGCGCATTATGTTGTTGTTACATGTTTGATTAAAATGTTCTTGTAATCTATAATTGATAGCTGTGCCAACATCATGAAAATATAATTGCGCATAACATGCAGCAGTCATTGGACCCGATCTGTGATAAAAAACATCATGTATTTTGAAATGATACACTCCACTTGTAACTGCCTCGGAAACTTTAGCTTCTGAGCTAACCATAGCAAATGATGAATTGTATTTGCGAATATTTTCAAAATAATTTTTTGACTTACTTTTTTTTTAAGGTTAATTTGAAATAAGTCCATCATACAATGATTTAAAGTATTCATTTTGACTTAAATGCGGTAATATTGCTTTACCCTTATGACAACATGAAGTGAATGCAGTTCTGTCACCTAAAGTGACTTCAGATTCAAAATGTTTCGCATTGCAAAACCTGCATTCTAAATCCATTAATTCACAATCATAACTATAAAAAGCTTTTGGAATCACATTTCGTGCACATTTAAATGTATCTCTAAAATTCACTTCTTCATTCTGTATCGTAACACTACATATTTGAATTTTCGTTACTATTATTATGTGTCCGCGAATATACCTATAGATTCCTTCTTCTTTGTCTCTCACTCCGAACCGTTAATGTTCTATGTCGAGGCATACCAAAAGTAGAAAAAAACTTTCATGAAATTACTGAAATCGAGAAGAGAAAAATATTTTAGTAGCCACCAATCACTATGTTTGGCTTTTAAATTGCCAGCCAGAATGTAGAAATTTTCTACCGAGTTTAAGCGCAAAGATCGAAAAGGAATCTCGAGCTCTGCGATGAAAACTTTGGGTTGAGGTGCTTCAGGTGCATAGGCTGATACAATGTACATTCTCTTTCCATTTCGGAGAGGAATGCATACAATACAGGCCTCTGGCACCTGGAATCTCCACACTTCACCGCTATTTATGTATGATTTTATGTACAAAATTATTTTTAATAAAGATCGCAACTTACCACCTTGAGTAGCGGTGAGTCGGTCTCTTCTAATTATTCTGTAAGAACTGTGACGGATTTCGTGCTTCTGGTTTAGCTTTGTTGCGCTAACCAAAAGAACATCCGGGCTTTCATCCTGCAACAGGTTAAAAAGTATCTCTCGTCGCACGATCATTATCAGTAAATTTACGTCCGTACGTGCGCTAAGCCCGGCAAAAGCGAGCAGATACTGCCTACTCGGCCCGCTCACACTGGCCTTCGGTGCCTTAGTGACAGGCACTAGGGTTTTAGGAACAGCCATGGGCTTTTGTAGCGTCTTTACCGAACCTGCCGCCATTTGGGCGTAGGTCAACTGGGGTGTGACGGCTTGTATTTTGAAGCGACCCGAGGGAGGCCTCTCTTCGACCTTCTGCTTACCAGGTTTTCTTTCCTAATGTCCAGGCTGTCCTCTGTTCCTACACAAGACACAATCGAGCTGCTCTCTGTCTGTCATCTTGTCTTTTCAAAGGTCGCATTCCTCATTTCCGTTGCGCACAATTTTGTTGCTGATGAAGAATCCTGTTTCAAGATTATGGGTATGCGTAGCAACACAAACGAAAGTTTAACCGTTTTTGATACTTCTAATATTTATCGATTACCTACTTAAACATTTAAATGTTTAATTTGTCTCTCCTTTCATGTGGTGGGGTTGGAAGATCAGAACTCTCAATTCGACCAAAACTGGACCACATAATCTGTAAGTAAGATGGGATCAACTTGCCGAGAGCCAAGGAACCACAGAAGCTAGGGTCTTAAAACCGGTCGCTAGGTCTGATCTCCTCATGTTATCTTTAACATAGCCAAGTTTCAGACTCATAGCTACTCAGCAAGTTTGGTTTACTATATGCGTACGGACAGACGGACGGACAGGAAAGCCTTCGCATAAGTCTTCTTTAACCCAGCTTTGCAAAGTAGAAGACTAAAATTACATGAACTGACATTCCACAACATCCAACATCCACATGCTGGGTATAAGTAAGATGTTTTGGGTGTGGGGTGATCTAAGATTAGGCGACTTCGGTTGCTGTGTTATTTGACGGCCAAAAGGTGGTGTGGAGGAAGCCAAGTAACTACCGTAAATCGCGCATATCGAATAAAGTAAATGGGTTTTATCTCATAGAATAATACAGTGATATATTACCTGTTCGCAGTGTATTGAAGCCCGTTGGGTAATATAGCGCTTAGTTTGACTACACTCTTTTTTTACGATAAAACTAACTGATTTCGAAACGTTTTATATATACATACATATGTATGTAGGTTAGTTGCTAGTTCGTTAAATGAAACGTATTTCCTATTTACAACAAGCATACTATTCTCCTTTGTTTAATTTTACAATTTTATTCTTTATCGAGTCAGCACACTTCTTAATTCTACAAATTCAACACAATAGAGTCAATATTTTAAAACTCAATTTTTACCATCTAAGTTCAACTTTAACTCTGCAAGAAACTCATGCATTGATCCTACGCTGGGATTTTCTCCTCATCTAAACACCAATTCATTCGACTTTAAGCTGCAGCACTGCACTAGATTTTCATGATATCAAACCGCCCCCTTCTGCAAGAACTATATTTTTTTAGCGTTCCCCATTTCTTCTTTACCTCAACTGGTGGTAAGTTCAACAGCTCCTTCTCCTTTCGTATACAGTGGTTACAATCGGCTTTAAATGATCATCGGGAAAATGCGTCCAGACGAAGGTGGAGTTTTCTCGTACTAAATTGTATCTAGGGCTCATTCGCTATTTTCGCCACTCGGAATATCAACCTCATTTCTACGCCAAATTTTTTCCTGTGTGTTTTCATAAAGCTACCTCGATGATATAGGCGCCGGATTTGGCCCTATACAACCCTGTCAGTTATATCCTAAGAACTTATTTTTGTCCAAACATCATTCCGAAGTTTCTTACCCATCGGTTCATCTGGGAAATTTGGATGGTGGTATTGAATTGGTCGGTAGCGCAAATCTTTTCGTTAAGGGAAGCCATTCCTGCACAGTGCTTTGCACTGCGATATTATTGTACAGTTGCAGTTACAGCATCATTAGTACCGCGACGCTGTTACTAGATCTGTTACGCTGATCCTAGATTTAACCGTTTTCGGCGCGATTGATTGTCTGGGAAGCTCAATTTGCTGCTTCCATTGTCAGAGCGAAAACCTGGACCTCAGCAGGTGTTCTCTTCCCAACCATTTATATTAACTCTTTGGTCGCTATTTCCTTGATGATGCTAGAAGTTCCACATATCCGCTCCGCTTTGAGTTGGCCAAGGGGCAAATGTTTCAATTTGCAACCTATTTCTCTTCAGTATTCTAATCACATTTCTATTTTTACTTACTTTATTTCACAATTACCTACTACTCCCGAAGTTTAATAAGTTAAAACTTTTTTGAATTTACCAAACTTAACATAATAAGCATAACTCTAATAGAAGGCCCAACACCCAACTTTACTGTATTATAAGTCAAATAAGTATGCATTCAATAATATTGCATTGTACACGTTTATGTGACAAAAGATACATAACACATCACTCAATAAGTTTGTGTAACGATAAATATGTAGGTCACCAACCTTCTAACATACATGCCAAATTGTACACAAATATGACGTTTAGCTCACAATTACAGAGGTTTTATTGACGCTACTTTTGTAATTCTCAGATCAATGGATCAATGTTTCTTGTGTAGATAAAGCATTGTTTTTTAGTTGGGAAAAATACTGTTCAAACAAAGCAATGGCTTGACAGATGTTATTCAGACTCTGCTCTTTCGAGACAAATGATAGAGAAGTGGTTTGCTGATTTTAAACACAGCCGTACAAGCACCGATGATGCTGAACGCTCTGGTTGCCCCAAATTGGCAGAGGATGAAAGTCACAAAGTGGTTTTGGCCGATTTTAAATTGAAATTACGGGAGATATCTGAAACATTTGATCGAAATGGATACCGCATTGGCTAATAGTCAATCAAAAACAAGAATGCGTCAGAGATGCAGAACGTTGTTTCACAAGACTAAGAATAATTTCTTCGTGCGCTATATGTCCACGTATGAAACATGGATCTACCATTCGGCAAGTCGGCAGTCAGCTAAATTGACAGGAAATTATAAAACGGTCCATAACGACAGAAAATGCAAATGTCAGCTGGTTAGGTGTTGACCTCCGTAGTTAGGAATACGCATTGTAATTTATTCATCGATTAACTTAAGAAAGGAAGAACCATCAATGGCGAATACTATATTGCATTACTATTGGGTTGGAGAAAAAAGAAATTATAACAAAAAAAACAACCTTAAATGAAGAACCAAGAAGATCTCTTCCACCTCTTGGTGCCCAGTAACCAAGCCAACAATGGAAACATTGCAAACATCCACACTAATCTCCGCACCCGGGTTCTATCAACGACTACTTATTTGTGGACGAGAAATAATGTTCCAGAGAAAGAGATGTGGCTCCAATGAAGTGACTGCCGAAACTAAAAGGTATATTGAAGCCAAAATTTAATTATGTTACAAAAGGGCTTTGAAATGTTTAAAAGACATTGGAATGAATGTACACTTGAGGGAGACTATTTTGATAAATACAGTCGAATTCTGCCCAAAAGATTTCGTTTTCTTATCTAGTTATTCTACATACAAACTTATTGAGTTATGTGTTAGTACATATTTATATACATATGTATGTTAATTCTATTCTTTCGATTCATGCGTGGCGCACTACTAATTATACTTCCACATCTCTGTTTTTTTTTCCAGATATATTCTTTCCCTCGCATTAGCTGATTTATTAGTTATTGTTACAACTGTACCACTTACTTCAACTGTATATACGGTCGACTCTTGGCTATGGGGAAATTTTCTTTGCACATTTTCCGAATTCACAAAGGATGTTTCAATTGGAGTTTCAGTTTTTACATTAACTGCTCTCTCTGGAGATCGGTATTTTGCCATTGTTGACCCCTTAAGAAAATTTCATGCGCATGGTAAGATTAATACTTCAGTTGCATAAAATACAATTTATTTTTTGTTTACATCTCTGCAGGTGGTGGAAAGCGTGCAACCCGGATGACCATAACCATTGCAATTTTTATATGGTTCTTGGCCTTGATCTGTTCGATTCCGGCTTTGATAGGAGCAAATGTTAAAGTGCGTATAGATAATAGATAGATATTTATTTCGTATGCAAAATTTACAATGGTCTGCTAATGCACATTTTACAACACAGGGATAATCAGGTTATATCTTTCCACTGAAAATTCTTGATATTTTGAATAAAAGGAAAAAACCAAAAGACAAAATAACAATATGCTTTAGAAGTAAAATACGACAAAAACCTTCTCAGTCAGCTCGGAGCTTTTGCCTGCGCAAGTTATCTTTGACTATCTCTCGCTCTAGTTCCTAGTTTCCCAGTTAATAAAAATAAAAAATAAAAAAAATTATATATACATACATATATTAAAAAACCCCAAAATCGACAAGATTCCCAAACGCGAAAGATTCCCTGAAGACGAGGACACTCGTATGTCCTCAGATAAAAAATTTCGTGGTAGCATGAAAGCACATAAGGACTCCAGAACAAATTACTGGAGTCCTCTACAATGTCTCCCGGACAGTGACAGTGACGATATGGATGAAGTGATCGCACCCAATATACCTATTAAGAAAGTGCATGTCCCCCCGATAAAGTTATTGCAAAAATCGAGTGATTATGTGCACACCACTTGTAAATCCCTTAACATCAAAGATTATTTTATTAAAAAAATTTCCATTGGAATTAAGATTGTGTGTGAATCGCTCCTCTCGTACAATGCTGTTATCAGTAAATTAAAGCAGGAAAACTGCCAATTTTTTACGCATGACCTTAAAAGTGCAAAAGTGTTTAAAGCAGTTCTTTATGGTTTAGACGATATAGATACCCATTTACTTAAAAATGAGCTTACCAAACGCGATCTTAAGTGCATTGATGTGAAAAAAATCACGAAGTCCTATGAACACTATAATGACTTTATTTTCATAGTGTCATTCGAAAATGGCTCCGTCAAACTAGCCGATTTAAAAAAAAACCATCGATCTGTTTTTCACACGCAAGTTAACTGGAGTTTTCAAAGAAAACTAAAAGGTAAGCTCATCCAATGCCACAATTGCCAGTTGTTTGGGCATGGGGAAAGAAATTGCCATGTTAGAACATACTGTGCCATCTGCGCCGGCCCACGCAAGACTAATGAGTGCGATAATGCAGCTTCTCCGAAATGTGCCAATTGTAGAGGCTGTCACAAGTCGTCGGATCCCACTTGTGTAAGCAGAACCAGAGATGAAGAACGAGATATGCAACTTTCGTACGTCTGTTCCCGTGACACCCTAAATTTTTCAGGAAATTTTGACAGGAGTTTGTGTACCAAGCCGACAACCCCCGTTATAAACGACTCTATCCGTGAATACGTGTGAGCTCATTTCATTTTACCGCAGTGTACTCCCGCCACACACACTCATGGAATTATAACAATGTGCGCGATTGTTTACATAATTTTGACAGGACTTTATGTACCCACGTGCTCGCACAGCTTGTAGGCAAACGTCGGCGGCCATTTTAAGTTGCATATCTCGTTCATCATCTCTGAGCAGAACTAAATATTTGGAGTTAAAACAAAAATCCGCAAAGCCTAAAAGCTCTTATCATGAAAAAGCACAACGTCAACCATATGTTTCTGCAAATCCAGCACGCTCACAAGTTACCATTGCGTCTCTATCTGATTTCCCTCCATTGCCACAGCCCCGCAAGCAAATCATCGTTGGAAATGAAACTCAAAAAGATTCAAGCCCAATAAATTCATGTAAGAACTACCGTAATCCAGTCTTCGATGGTAACGACATCTCCATCTCCAACAATAGTAGCAATATTACGAGCAACAACCCTGTCAACAGTTCGGTTGAGAACTCGAATACGCTGTTCACGGCTGAGGAAATTAACTCGTTATGTATGGAAATGATTACAAAGTTAGCTGTTTGTAAAACTAAAATTGAACAATTCAACGTTATCGCACATTTAGCAACTAAGTTCCTATACCCCAATGTTAAATAATATGGTAGATAGAAACCTAAGAATTATAACATGGAATGCCAGAGGTATACGTATCAAAATTATTGAATTCTTCTATTTTTTTAAACAGTAGTAACATTGATATCGCTTTGATTACTGAAACTATGCTACATAATGACCTGAATTTATCCACACCTAACTATAAATGCTATCGTTGTGATAGAACTGATAGGCGAGGTGGTGGCGTTGCAATTCTAATTAAACGATCAATTCAGCATTCGCTCTTACCTGTGATAAAAACTCGATATGTAGAAAACGTAGGCGTTGAATTAGTATTAAGAAATCTGCAAAAGATCAAGGTGTTTTGTGCATATTTCCCTGGGAGGCGTGTTAATAATGAAAAAAGAATTGCTGTAAAGAATGATTTTCACAGAATTTTTTCATTGAGCGATGAAGTACTGGTTGGGGGAGACTTTAACTGTAGGCACAAAGATTGTGGTTGCTTAAGGGCAAACTCTTGGGGCAATATTTTATCAAATCTTTGTGCAACATTGCCAATTGTTGTAATGTTTCCTCCTAGTCCCAATTATATCCCTTGTGGCTCACGCGGCCAACCATCTGTCCTTGATATGTTTATTACCAACGTGCCCTGTCTAGTAACGCAACCAGTCGCTGTGAATGTACTTAGTTCTGATCATATGCCTGTTTGTTGTAAACTTAGACTCAGGTGAAAAACAGTTCCAATATACTCGAGACATAAAAAATGCAAACTGGTCGCGATTTAGATCGGAAATTAATTCCATGTTGCGACAAACACCAATAGACTTAGAAGAAGGATCTCACTAAGAAAATATTGACGTTATCTTAGGTCGATTCTCATCAATTATCTTAAGCGCTGCGGACAAAAGTATTCCAAAAAAGTATTCCAGTAAAAGAAACTTGTATTAAACTTCCTAGTTACATCTTGACATTCGGGGTCGAGATATCGGGACCCCTTTTACAGACGTGAGGTAACTAATCTGAACAAGCTTATTTCGCAAGAAATATCACTTTTTCGCAACCAAGACTGGAATAGGAAACTGAATTCTCTAAAAAAAAAATGCGAAACCTTTTTGGAATATCATTAAGGTAATCAAAAACAAAAAACGGCAATTACCTTACTTAAAAGACTCAGTTAACACCTACCTTTCAGATGTCGAGAAAGCAAATGCTCTTGCTGTGAACTTTGCCAAAAACCACAACATCTCAAGATACTTAGGTGATAGGGAAACTGAAAATAGAGTCAACACTACAATTTAAACGTATTTTTCGGATAGTCCTCCTTACTTGACTTCAATAAACTTTCTTGTAGACGAAGATGTGCAACATATAGTTAATAACTTAAAGGTCAGGATAGCCGAAGATATAGATGGTATCCGAAATATATACATTAAACACTTGCCAAAAACTGGCATAAGATATCTAACGTTCCTTATTAATGCCTGTCTGAAAATAGGGTACTTCCCTGATGCTTGGAAACTGTCTTTAACCCTTTCAGACCTAACGGGACATATATGTCCCATGACCTGCATTCCTATGACTAACTTGCAATTTTCCCTTATAAACCCTATTTGTTTTCGTCCCATCAGTAAACTCAACGTTACTGCCAAGAGAATTCCGTGTTTTTTCATGTTTAAGAATTACCTTTTGTACTCAACTTCTCAATTTCTCCTGAAAATCCTGAAAAACCTAAAGGATCCAGCAAAACATATTATGTTGAAAAAATTGTTTCTTGCTTCAAATATATCTTTAAAAATGTCGCTCTGGTGTGGTTTACCAGTCAATTGATGAAACAATGGCGAAATTCAAAGATCGATCCACTTTGAAGCAGTATATGCCACTAAAACCGACCAAACGCGCCATCAAAATATGGGTTTTTTTTTTTTTTTTTTATGTAATTTCATTTTTATTTATAGTTTCTTAGATCTATCTTATCCTAGACAAAAATGCTTAAAACCAGCTTAACTATCCTTTCAAATTTAGGAATCTTACTGGCCCTAGGCGGACACTCTAAAACAAACTGTATAATTTTAACCTATGCCTTTCGACTTATATATAAATAACTTACAATTAACATTATTATGATTAACTTAAGCTAAGAAAAATTTGTTTTTCAAAAACTTTGCATATGATCATTTTATATATATTTATATAAGACTTAAACCTACCTAAACCTAACTAAACATATCTTATTCTAACTTAACTAATATGTATATATTGTATATATACATATATATAAATATATACTTTATATATATTTTATATATACAATATATATATATATATATATATATTTTTTTTTTTAATTATCAAAATATGGGTACGGAGCAACTCAAACACTGGATATGTATGATTTTGATGTGTATTCGAGAAAAGGGGCTGATGAAGTAGAGGGTATACTGGGAGAACGTATGGTAAAAAAACTGTGCTCAACAATCTCAATTCCTCAGGCAGTCATCTGTTGTGATCGTTTTTTCAAAATTGTTAACATAGCTCAGACCCTCAAATATGGACTAGTGGGCACAATCATGCGAAACTGAAAGCAGTTACCAAATTTTGACAATTTGAAAGGGTCCAAAACATATTCAAATATAATAACAATGGTTGTCTTGTTTGTAAATGGCAGGATGCTAAAGACGTAATTTTGATTAGCAATTGTCATACTGATGCTGTTACCACTATGAAAAGGACGAATAAGAAGGGAGATAGCTCCGATGTCTCATATTCACAAGAATTTTATAACAAATATGTACATAGGTGGTGTGGATTTGTCTGACCAATTTTCATCACTTTACGATCCGGACCGAAAATCAGGCAAGTGGTAGAAAAAAGTTTTTCAAAAACTATTAATGGTAGCTGTGGCGAATGCTTGGATTCTTTTCAAGGAAAAGAAACACAAAAAATTGCTTTGATTAACTTTTTGGTAGCACCAGCCGAACAACTCATAGCATACGGCAAGGAAAGATCGAATGTAAAAAGAAATATAAAATCTGGAAGACCGTCGGAGAACATTTATCAATCGAACGTGATACACATCGTCGATAATGCAAAGAAGGAAACTCGCACGAAAATTATTTTCGTGTCATGCAACATTCCATTATGTAAACCGTTCTTTGCTAGTTACCATATGTAACTTTTATAAAAGTAAAATAGATGTACGTAATGGAATATGAATTTTCTAAAAAATAAACATTATTTGAATCAACATTTTGTTTTCGCTTATTTAGTAACTGGTGGGACTTATTTGTCCCAGTAGTAATAACTGTTGGGATACACCCTGTCCCAGGACATTTTCTCTGAACAAGGATATCTTATCACTAAACGTGCAATTTCTCATAATGTTGTTTTTATAACGATAACAAATCAATCACTAGCTCCGTGCAGGGACGGGTTAAGAATATCCCTGCAGTGATACCTCTCGCTTATCGTAAAAGGCGACTAAAACAAAGGTAAATAAAAATCACATCTAGGCAATTTAGAAAACACCAAGATGAGCCTAGGGACACATATTCCACAATTAAACTGCCCCACAAGTGTACATGCAAATCAGTGGGTTGACACGACTGGAGATCACCGGTGTTGTAAGAGTAAGATCAAACAAAAAAATCTGGAGCATGCCCGTGTCACAAAAAAAAAAAAAAAAAAACGGCAGGCCGAAAAACAATTGGTGCAAAAAAATGCAAAAACACCAGCATTTGATTGGCCTCAGCGATGAAGTAATCCCAGACCGGGAAGCCTGCCGCTACTTTCTGAGGTCAAACCGGTGGACCACCCCACAAGCGGACCAGTAGGAATGCAGTTAAGTGGGAAGGTTATGGTCCTACACTTCTGACCATAACGACGCCGGAAAAAGGAAAATAAGAAGAAGAAGAACAAATCAATCACTACTTCATCAATATCTTTAAAAAATAAATCCGGTCTGAAAGGGTTAAATCAGGAAAACCACCCGAAAGTCCTGAAAGTTATAGGCCAATAAGCCTGCTCAGTAGTCTTAGCAAAGTACTGGAAAAAGTGGAGCGAATGTTAAAGCATATCTGTGATAATAACATATATCCTAAGGAACAATTTGGATTTAGGCAATACCATAATACTTCGCATCAGGTACTCAGAATATGCAACTACATAAAACAAAATCGTTCTGTTGGAAAATCGACAGGAATGGTACTATTAGACATAGAAAAGGCATTCGACTCTGTCTGGCATAATGGTTTGTTGGTTAAAATGATTAACTTTAACTTTCCGTCCTACATTTGTAAAATAGTTTAAAGTTTTCTTTCTAGTCGCCGTTTTAAGGTCCATGTCAACTGTGCTGTCTCTGATTTAATAACATTCGATACTGGTGTCCCTCGAGGCTCTGTGTTAGGTCCAGTCCTCTATAACCTTTATACATCTGATTTTCCCAGATTGCATAACTGTGACGCAGCCATTTTTGCTGACGATACTGCAATATTTACATCGCATGAGTTTGGTTGGAATATTGAAAACAACCTACAGAATGCGATGGAAGTATTAATAAAATACTTTTCAAAGTGGAAGATTAAGTTAAATCAAAATAAAATGCAAGCTATCTTTTTCACAAGAAAAAGAAAGAGTTGCTTCCAGCCCTCCACTCAGCTACAAATTAATGGAATAAGCATACCCTGGGAGTCCTGTGTTAGATATCTAGGAATTTACCTCGACTCAAAATTGATATTCCATGAACACATAAAAAGGGCCATTAAAAAGGCAGATGTGGCCGTCAAAATGTTGTACCCCTTCATAAACCGAAAATCGCTATTGTCTACAGAAAACAAGATTATAATATACAAAGTCATCTTTCAAGCCATTCTTTTATATGGTTGCCAAGTCTGGGGCGACTGCGCAAAATGACATATTAAAAAACTGCAGATATGTCAAAATAAAGTTCTAAAAATTATGCTCAATTTACCTTGGCATTACTCCACACTAGATCTATACGAAAAAGCGAATGTTGAACTGATTTGTGTAAGAATTGAAAAACTTAAATCTAAATTTGTAGACCGATGTAGTTTTGCTGACAACCCACTTATAAACGCATTAAACACTCAGTGAATTAAGAGTATATATCCAATTATTACTTACGTGTTTATCTATTTATTTATATATTTATCTCTTGATTATTTATTTATCTATTTATTTATTTATATATATATTTATTTATTTATTTATTTTTTTTATAAAGTTACTTATTTATTTATTGTATTTATTTTTTTATTTTATTTATTTTTCTATTTATTTATTTATTTATTTACTTATTTATTTATTTATTTTATTTATTTATTTTTCTATTTATTTATATATGTATATATTTATTTATTTATTTTTTTTTTTTTTATAAAGTTACTTATTTATTTATTGTATTTATTTATTTATTTTATTTATTTTTCTATTTATTTATTTATTTTCTTGTTTGCTTATTTGTTTATTTATTTATTTTATTTTGTACAATTTGTTATGTTAATTTTTTATTTTTTTTAATTTTTTTTTAAGGTTACTGTTCTGGTAATTTTCTACCTTTTCTCACATAGAAGGTTTTTTGTCGTATTTTTCCTTCTGTTAACACCAAAGACTTACTAAATATAAATTTATTTTTTTTTGCTATATGAACAAAAATTCAGTGGAAAGATAAGTTTATCAAATCCCTGTATAATGAAAAATGTGCGGTAACAAACCTATGTAAAAATTTACTGTACGAAATAAAGATCTACGACAAAAACCTTCTATACAAGCAGAACAAAAAAAAAAAATAATAATAAATAAATAAAAAAAAAAAAAAAAATAAATAAATAAATAAATAAAATAAATGAAAATAATTAATTAAATAAATAAATAATAATATAAGTTTAAATAAATAAATAGGTACTTAACTAAATAAATAAATAAACTAATTAAACAAAAAGTAACAAAAATATAAATAAACTTAACAAAGTAAACAAGCAAGAACATAAATAAATAAATAACAGCGAAAGTAAAAACAATTTAATTATCACATATTTCTTTTACTAGGGGGTTGTCAGCAAAACTACATCGTTCTACAAATCTAGTTTTAAGTTTTTCAATCCTTTCATGGATCAATTCAACATACGTATGTCACTCACGTACAAGAATCGAAGATAGTATAAGCATGTACAAACAAACTGATTAACAAACTGATTATGTATATTTTATAACATAATATTCTCTTGTTTTTTTTTCAATTTTTACTTTTACGAAAATCTTCCAAAGAAAATATGAGTGTGTGATTTATACTCACTAAAAAATACTTCCTTCAAGACGACTACAACTAAGTCATTCCACATATCTAGCAATATTCCGTTCTCGATATATTCGCATTAAGCAACGCTTTTCTTCAAAAATCGGTAAAATTCGTTCAAAAAGTTTAAAATTATCGGTAACAGTGAAATCGGGCGATACGATTTCTTGTCCGTTAGTGCTTTTCCCGGCTTTGGAACCATCATGACTTCTGCGACTTTCCACTGACTCGGCACTTATTCTAATCTAATTAGACATAAATAAGAAACAGGAGTTTTAGTAAAGCCTGGCTTGTTAGAGGCTTAGAAATTTCTCCTGTAATTATATCAAAGTAATGAGAATTGTTTGTTTTAAACTATTCGACAATAGCCTCTAGTTCAGCAAACGTTCAGTCGTCCGTCGTATAAACAAATTCTGTAAGCGGTTGACCTGTGGATGGCTTAAAAGTTTCCTGAAGATATTCAGCAAAGACTTCCGCCTTTTCTTTATCTCACTCTGCCCATTTGTTTGGACTTTTTCCTATTGGAGGTGCTCGAATTTGGGGCTTTTTGAAACCTTTGACAGCTTTTCATAGAGTGTAATTTGATTCTTTTTCCGCCGTCATGTCTTATAAATATGAGCATAGAATATGGTTTTTTAAAATCTCTAATCGATTTTTTTTTTACCACATTGAATAATCGTTATGCTGTGGCGCTCGCCTTTGTTGCCATCGTTTACGCGGTTTCTCCTTTACAAGATCTATAATTTCGGGTGGATAATTTACTGAGAAATTAGCCTCAACCTTCCCAATTTGTTCTTTTGCTACAATAGTAAGCAATGCTTTAGGCTTATTAACTCATCGTTAATATTTTGAGTGAGTGGTCTGGGGAAAGTTCAAAGCTTTAGCAATAAAGAAATGGATAAGATCAGGTAGTTTAGCGAAATCCATCGGCTTTCCAGTGGAATAATAGTTACAGTCGCATTCCATACAAGCTCGTAAAGCGTCTTGCCTTTTATTTGCATTGTTTCGAGCTACCTTTATCTCCAGAAAGTGTTCGATAAAATCTCAATTAAAAAGCGATGATCCTACCCGTACCCATCCCGACCGGTGGCAAGCATGGTAGGCGTGGTAGCCCTTTAGATAGCCGAAGCCTCCACAAAAAAAAAAAAAAGAGAAAACATTCCCATTATAAGACAAGTAATATAACGTCGTTCAAGTGGCTGCCTCGGCTGGCGTCGCAGTAGCACATTCCTTCACCCCAATTTTCCAAGACCTTGTTGATGGTTTCGGGCTGTAGCTCACGGATTCCTTGGATGATATTGGCTTGAATCGTTTCCGGATTGTTAGCATAATATTGGTTCTTCACGGTTCGCCACATAGCTCCGAGGCGGCCAAGACGGCTGATAACACGAGTTGTGAATTTGGTGCGCAAAAGATCGATTGTGGTATGGGCTGTGTGGCATGGCGCGCCATCCAGCGAGGTCGTCCAAATCCATGTCTTCAATTTCAGTAAAAAAAAAAGTCGGTTAATATGGCTCTGCAACGCCCACCGTTGACCGAAACGTAGTTCCCAGGCTTCATTTTCAAAGAAAAATAGTCCAATGATGCCACCACTCCACAATCTGCACCAAACTGTCGCCCTCTGTGGATGCATTGGTTTTTCGACAATAATGTGCGGGTTTTCCGAGCTCCAGATGCGGCAGTTTTGTTTGTTAACGTGTTGTTTTGTTTGTTAACGTACAGCAGTCGCGGTGGGTGCTTCATTTCGGCCAAAACTTCTTTTTAAAAAACGCACTGTTGAGGCTCACAGCACTTACTTTGGAAATAAGTTTTCAATATTCCTCAACGTTGTTCAAGCCTAAAGCGACTCATTTCGTTCCGCCGAGGTGTGATACTTAATTTTTATCAAGATTTCGAGCGGGAACAGCTGTCAGTGTTAAAATATCCTATGATTTAAAACAAAGAAACACTACGAAAACGCAGAAATTGATTCCCCAACACAAAAAACGCTTTGTTCACAAAAAAATTTCGTGCAAAGACTGATTTGATTAAACGATTGCAGTATCTTTTGCAAATGGCAATTTTGTTACATCTGTAATGAGGAGCAGATAGAGTTTACCATACATAGTAATCTTTCTAAGGTCTTAGAACGTTTGGTAATAGATTGATTGACCTAGAACAACTAGATTTTATTGGGATTTTAACTATCGGCGGATGGACGTCTGTCATAAAATGATGAATATTAGAATATTTATAGAATATTAGTACACTTGTGGTCATAAAAAACGCACCATATAATGAATTCTCGGAAATGGATTATTTCATCAAAGTGAAAGGTTTTTTTAACAGTTATTATGCGGTGTTTCCTACAGCGATGGACGAAATCGGGGGCCAAAAAATTAGTTACAAATTTGACTAATGAACTCAAGGGGACGTAAAAAGTGGAAACTCCAAAAAGCCAATACATGCGGCTTCCACCAAGGCCATGAGCTTCACCGTAAGGAAGCAACATGTCCGAAAGGCATGGCTACACAACACCATTGGCTAATTCCTGAGAATTGCGACAAAACAATTAAAACAAAAGTGTATAACCGTCACATTCGATTATTGCAGTATCGGGGTGGATTTTATAAAAACTCACCGGCTAGTCCTAAATATCGAAAAGCTGGGGTTGAGGTATTCACATGTTGAGATTCTTATGAGGAATGAGCTCGAGAAATAATATCATAAGTAAAAACACCCAGAAACAAATGCATTGGCGAACGAGTTGGCCATGAGTGCAGTAGGAAAAATAGCTTGTTGCCGTTCAAGTCGTTAAAGCTGAACCAAACTTAGAAAGAAGACGGATATCCAGCTGATATTTGCCTGAAAGACAAACAGGAAAAACTTGAGAAACTTTAAAGTGTACTGGGCACAATAAGACTCTCTCGAGTTTTTCCTTTCTTCGTTATGTCTAGATCCCCCTCTGTGGGTTTTCCGTTTAAAATTTCCTGCAACTGTGAATCAGTTACCCAAGGATTTCAGGTATAAATCATATTGAGAGATTGTAATTTTGTAATTAGGAGGATGATTAATTGAAGATAGGATCAAGGGCGCATTTATGTCTTCCAATTGTACAGACACTGACCGGATGTAGTTGGTTTGAAGTTGTCTTTTTATTATTATTACGGATCTTCCATATCCTGTTCTATTTGGGTGGTCTGTATGAAAAATGTCATATCAAGAAGAAGGATGTAGTAAGGTTGGTTTCAGCAATAAGTATTATGTCGGTCCAGGTAATGTTGGTGATGTGATTTTAAGGTATTTATTGTCTGATCTCATCAAATTTATTAGCAATAATTGATGTCGGAATGTTTAATATGTTTGTTATTCGTAAGATTTATTGTTCCATTATCTCTTTAAGTTCTTGTATGTCAGATAAACATTCGTTAACTAGGCTTTGCGGTTTCGGTGGCAGTGAATGTTGTTGTGGTTGGGGAGAAGGGGTCAGTATTTTGATTATATTGATAGAGGTTGACCTTACTGAATTTGTCTTAAGTCAGGCTCGGTTGTAGATGTATGCCCCTTATAACTACTTTAATGCCTCTCTCTTATTTTAGTGTATATTGTAAGTTATGTTTTTTGTTGATACTCCGTTATGAGAGTGTTGTGTTTTCGTCTCATTTGTTACGGGCTTCACTGTAATTGGAAGTTGTTCTACTGGTTTTGTTCAAACCGTTTGTAGGATTGGATTTTGGGTTTGTTGTCTTAAGAGAGCTTTGGATGGAAGTGGAGGAAAGTTTGATTGAGTTGGACAAGAATTGGAGTGTCCTTATATAGACAGCACTTTTAAAAATATCTTTTATACTAATTCTTTGTAATACACTATCAATCATCCGGGTTGATTTACATATGTTAAAAAAAAAATTTACTTTAATGAAATTTTGTAACCCATTTTCTGAGAACCTCTTATATGGTGCGGTTTTTATGATCACCAGCGTATGTACTGTAGTATAATAACTAAAGATTTTTCATTAAGTTTAATAAAATATTCATACTCATGTTATAATAATTGATCACATACGCGTGTAACTTTTTTTACTTCACAGAAAGTTGATATAAATAGTAACAAATCATTTTGCTACTGTTATCCTTTTCCGGACGAATGGGGTCGCGAATATGCAAAATCAATGGTGATGATTCGCTTTTTAATCTATTACACAGTGCCCTTAATAATAATCAGCGTGTTTTACCTGCTAATAGCAAAGCATTTAATGTTCACAGCCAGTGTGCCGGGAGAAATGCAAGGCGCTCTCAGACAGGTACGTTATATTTTATGTACATTTATTTTATTTTGTATCATAATATTATATGATATACATTTAAGATTTGGAAGCCGAAGTGATGAATTAAAAAAAAAAATGGAATTTCACGAACTAAGTACATTCTATATTTCTTGTTATGTTGGTACAAAGATCTGCAAACATACCTACGTCGGCATTGTCAGCAAATTTGGACATGTAATTCACATTTGGTACATTAACTACCAGACAAACAACTTTTTTTATTGTATTTTTCCTGTTGTCCGGACAAAAGTGAGGAATGATGATCAGTGATGTAGAGCTAAGAGGTTCGGCACACACCACGTTGACCAAAGGGTAAAGACCCCAGTCGCAAAGAAAGTGCTCTGCTGTGTTATCCTCCCCGCAACATGCAGCACAGGTAGGTGTCTCATTGACGTCAAGCACGTAGAGATGCTTAGCAAAAGTGTAATGGCCCGTAATGACACCCGCAAGTCTCCTGCAACCATTTCTCCTTAAGGATAAGAAGAATGTTGCGGATTTCTTGCAGACATCAGGACGTACGCCCTTAGCCATCATTTATACTGGATATTCCCTCTATCTTATAGTCGTTTAAGGACATTGATTTGAGTTGTTCCGTTTATTTGAGAGTGTCCGTCTAGGGCCAGTAAGATATTTAGATTGTTGAGGTAGTTAAGGTAGTCTTAAGCATTTTTGCTTAGCGTACTATAGTTATAAGAATTATGAAATAAAAATGAATTTAAAACTAAAAAAAAAAAAAATATTCCCTCCATCTACGACTGTGTACATTAAATACGAAATCGTTGGTGTCGGATTTGACCGTGGAAGCAGGTAGACCTAAAGCAGGTTCATTTCCCAAGAAACTCTCCTCCGAGCCCCTTCTAGCGAGCCCATCTGAGATCTCATTTCCTGGAATCCCAGAGTGACCTGGGACTCGTGCAAGCTGTGAATTCAATCTTCTGACTTTGACTTTGAGCGCAGCTTGGCTGTCACTGCACACACATATGCTTTCTCCCTTCCACTTGTGTTTCACAGCATAGTCCACGGCCATTAGGATTGCGTGTATCTCTGATTGAAAGATAGACGCATATTTTCCTAATTAGAAGTGCGGTCGGATGTTTTCGCGTCCAGACTTGGAGCCATCTGTACAAATGCGAAGACAGTTCTTTCCAGTATCCAGTATCTGGTCAGAGCCAGTCCTGACGCAATGGGAATCCGACTATGTAATTATAGCGTAATAGGAAGGCAGGTGTCATTGCGTCGGAAGGCATATCTATAAGACAGGGGTCGTAGGATATTTCTCGCGCAAGTACATTATCACTTCAAAGCGAGTTGTACCATAAACCATTTCTCTTGAGGTGAGGCATGGCTTTCAGTGCGCACCTTCTGATATGTATGTCAAGAGGTGGAATATTCGTCATAGCATCTAGAGCAGCGCCCGGTGTGCTGGAGAAAGCCCCCTTATAGCTGAGAACAGTTCCTCTTTGAATTTTGGTTAAAGAGGCCACGACGTCTTTTCGTGTTAGCCTATTCCATCAGACAACCGATGCATATGAGATTATCTGTCTTATCATTGACATGTGAGAGGACTTTCTCGGCGATAAGCCCCATGCTTTGCCCTTTTGATTTGCTAAAAGGCTGACAACGCTTTGGTGGTTTTAGACTCAACATGCTTTGACCAAAGAAGTTTGCTATCGAAGATGACTCCTAGGTACTTAGCTTCCTTGAATATCGGGATGGGAACATCTTTTAACACCAGCTTAATATTTTTCCAGTATTTTCCTCCTTTTCGTGAAGAGAACGACATCAGTCTTAGAGGATTAACCAACAGCCCACTACTCGTGCACCAGTTATCGATCTCATTAAGCGCCGCCTATGCTTTGAGACAGACAGTCGATAGAGGGAACGACAACATCGTCCGCGTAAGTCTGGGCATAGATTCCAGAGATATTGAGAGCTTGGAGCAGAGTGTCGATCATCATGCACCTTAATAGCGGAGACAGGACACCACGTGCGGGCAACCCCTGTTTACGCCGCATTTGTCACAGTGTTCGATGCCTGCATCAACGATCAATGTCCAGTACACAAGCATTGCATTTATCCACAAAATCAATGCTTCATATACGGCATGCCGTCTAGCAGCGTTACACATGCTGTCGAAAGTAGCGTTATCAAAAGCTCAGTACGTACTCTTTTCGTTGCATGTTATAAGTGTGTGCGCACGTAAGACTCTACTAGTCTCTTCATGCTTTTCAGCAAGAAAGATGTAAGACTGATTGATCTAAAACTCTTGGCGATTGAGCAATCTTCTTTCCCTATTTTAGAAACCAAGACTGCTCTAACCGCGCGCCAAGCTAGCAATGGAAATTCTTTTCAAAGTAGGAAGCAGCTGTCTTATACATTTTTGTAACTACAGAGGGTATATCCCAGCAGAACCTGACGACTTAAGGCCATCAAAAGATGCCACAGGAAATTCAATGGCCTCAGTCGTTGCCACGTCTGAATGAATATATCAGCTTCGCCGAGTTACTTTCATCGTTTCAGTCTTAGTTACCGTTGAGGAAGTATGCAACGAGCCGATAACAGTCTGGTTTCCCGAGGGATGGGTCTGAGCAGTAAACTGAGGGTTTCCGCTTTGTCGAATTTCCTCGCTTGAGGACTTTGACCAACTTGCTGGCCGCGCTCAGAGATTTGATCTCTTCGCTGAAGGTCTTATAAGAATCATTCTTCGATTTACGACTTAGCTTCTTCTGCTTCGATCGATACTTATTCTAGTAATCTTCCAGGTTAGATTGAAGCGATCTATTCAGGAGACTTCTGGCTTCCCTGCGCAAACATTGGAGCTAAGCGCTCCACCACGCGAGTTCAAAACATTTTGGTGATGGCAGGATTTTCCACCAATTGTTTCGTTCTGAGCTTAGGCACGGCTTGAGTGGATTTCGCAAGGTCCTCTCTAAACCGTACCCAGTTCGTCTTTTTCGGATTCCACTTGGGCTGCGAGGGATAGTTCCCACAGCTCAATTCAATATATCTGTGGTCTGACAACATATTATCTGGTACGACTCTCCAGTTAGTGATGGCATTCACATATGTACCTGTTAGATAAGCTTAAGTTAATCATCACCTGTCCTCTCGCCGTGACAAAAGTTGGTTGAGAGCCAACATTGTTGATGATAAGGTCAGACGAAAGAGCGAAGTTTAATGCATGGATATCTCTCAGACAGTGTTTTGAGTGTTAACATCGCAACAGATGATGAGTCCAATCTTCCAGCTTCTATGAGTTCAAAAACTGCCTTCGTTCTCGGATGCAGTACTGAGCCGTAGGGGAAGTAAGCAGACGCAACAACGA
This sequence comes from Merodon equestris, assembly GCA_958301585.1. Lineage (NCBI taxonomy): Eukaryota > Metazoa > Arthropoda > Insecta > Diptera > Syrphidae > Merodon > Merodon equestris. The sequence goes on along the minus strand of OY284416.1, from coordinate 74,369,512 downwards.
AGTGTTCGATATCTCCGTGCGCTTTGTAGCTTAGTCTTGTAGCCACCAGACCTTGCCCATAGAATTGATCAAGTTTGGTTGCCGATAGCATGTTCGATATGACGAGGCAGACTCTAGGCCTTTCGGATTGCTCATTATAAAGAATCGTAGTATTACGTATACCACCAAGACCACAGAGACCTTTATTCCATACCCATGGATCCTGAAATCCATGTATCCCAATGTGATGATTTGCACTACTGCAAGCGATTCTGCTACTGAGAAGAGCGGTAGCAGCCTTGCAATGCTGTAGATTAATCTGAGAGATTTAGACTGCAAAGCACGTTTCATCCTTCGACTACTATCTAGTCGGGAGACTGACTACCAATCTTTGGCTCTCTGTCTTCAGGTTTTTGCTTTGATCTTTGTGTATCGCCGCATCTACCTTCGGACTCCGATCACCTGCCGCCAGGTCGAAGAAGACATTAGGTTCTCTTTTCCCAGGAAGGCTGTCCTCGGCGGCCGTTTTCCGTTTGCTTGCCTTTTTTGTTCGAGCTCCTACTCTTGGTGTCAAAAAATCCATCTCGAGCTCAATGTCAGTAAGTGCCAAGCCATCAATTACTCCCGCATGCGCTCTTACTCACCACCCAGAACCTACATTATTCGTCATGAAACCATTCCCCTTGTCAACTTCTTGGTTGATCTAGGGGTAATTTGGTAACTTTCGCCTCCATATCTACAACATTATCAAACGTGCCAACTCTGCTCTCGGTTTCACGAAACGTTGGTCCAAAGAATTCTTGAATCCTTACGTTACGAAATCATTATACTTTACTTTCATTAGGCCACTTCTCGAATATCTGGTCTGGCACGTATTGAGGTCATTCGACGTAGGTTTATCCGTTTTGCCCTTCGCGGCCTTCCCTGTACTGACCCCCTTAATTTACCTTATACAGATCGCCTAAAATTAATCAACCTTCAACCCCCGTCATGTTGCAGATATTCTTTTCATTCACGACCTTCACAGCGGTAACATTGACAGCCCTGCATTATTGCACATGATTCCCCTTAACACCCTTTAACACTCATCGCACAAATGATGGCTACCACGAACCAATGTCCAGAATGCTACGCCAAATTAAAACCAATCTTTTCGACCTTCACATCAAAAAGTCCAGTCTTAAAATTGCCTTATACCACAACCCTTCACCCTCTCCTTAATCGTTTCTATCCTGTCACCTAGTTAATAAGTTATTTAAGTTAATTACGTTATTTTTCTTCTGTTAAGGCGTCAAATCTAGAAAACCTTTAATTAACAAGGATACTACAACGGAGTTTTCAGGTCCTCTCTTTCGTCATACTTAGTCAGAGACCAAGTGTCACAGTTGTTTTGAAAAGTACCTTCATCGCGAAAAAGCATGTGATCCCCGTATGAAGCCCTTGATTAATTTCGATGTTGTTTTGGTAGCTTTTACGGTTACCAGATATGTAACTATTATGGAGCCCACTCAGGTACGAGGTTTGGATCCAGTGAGGGACTTCTCATTAATTTCTTCACTATCTCCTAGAAGGTCAACGTATTTCCCTTTCATTTTCCTTAAGGGAAGCTATACGTATTCTAGTACCAAATTAAATACTTCTTTAATTCATCCTTTATTTCACTCGTTCGGGATTCCTGACTTTACAAGGACGACATCAGCTTAAATCTAAAATCTTCATAATATCTAATAGTTTGAAGTGCATATGGTGCAATTTCCATTTCTTTTCAAAAAGCTGCCGCATAGTGAATATCTGGTCACTCGTCAAGCTGTGCCTGTTGAAGCCATACTGGCAGTACAGTCTCCGGATATTTCTTCAACGTACGGTGACAGTCTCTTTAAGACAATATTTGACAAGACCTTGTAAAAACTTGATAGCTGTTAGATTCCTCACTAATTATTGCATTGTGTTCGATCAACCTTTTTAAATACGTTTTATTGTTCCTTATAGTTGTGATGAGCCCATGTGACTTCTCTTTTATGTTATTTCATCTTCAGCATATTTTAATAATTCCGATGGTATTACGTCCATTTCTGTCGCCTTGTTATTCTTTAATCGAGGAATTGCTACTTTAACTTTCTCGATGGTTTATTAAAATATTGATAATGCTCCAGCCGAATCAGAAAAGGTGAGCGTCTAATTGCGCCATTTGTTTCTACTATCGTTGGACTTGATTTATACGCTACTAAGTAGTGCACTTACTCTATAGGATTGTGAAGAAAAAGAAAATAAGAAAAATGTATTTCGTAATACTTGGGTAGTAGTCACTTAAGAGATTTTTATAACAACCTGATTTACAAATAAAATATGAAATACCATATATTGATTTGATTTGACGTCCCCACAGGTGCACTTTATTAGCATAATACAAACCATAACAAAAGAATAACTCAAATAATCTGAAAAATTTACGTTAAACCGATTGAGTCCGGTATGAAAAATAAATGTGATGTGAAGACCAAACCTCGCTAGCATATTCTAGTAAGGGTCTGACAAAAGAAGGATACAGTAATTTAAAGGGAAGTCATTCAATTCTTTTGACCATCATTTTACAAATCCTAATGACGATTTGATAATCGATACGGGTGTGTATGTAAGTTAAGCTTCCTATCGAAAACGATACCAAGATCAGATATTTTACCAACGCGAGGTATTGTTTCATTATCGAAAGGAAAGTTTCTTGGCTGTAAGGGATCACGTTTACGAGAGTAATTAATTGCATGGCATTAATTAATATGAATAAATAGTTCTAAATAGTTTTTTTACTATACCAAATGCAGAACAATTTTAAATCCTGCTGCAAAAGCAGAGAATTCTTATGATTTTCGTATCATCCGCATACATTAATATATAGGAGTTTTTGGTAAAGTTGCAGGCGTCGTTAACAGTCAAAACAAAAATTAATAATAATAATATTAATAAAATTAAACAAGGTGACTGCCTTGTGAGCAATACCAACATGATATTTTCAGGTGGAAATTTAATATCAGCACTGAACATAATAATTAAACAAAAACAAATGAAGCAAACTATTACTGGTCAACCATCACAAAAGACATGATGAAATGCATCCGTAAAACTGAATCGTGCCAAAAGAATAAATTAATCCATAAATACGAAAAATACCTTTGAAAATAACAAACACAATTAGAACGCCATTCGAGAGAGTAGCTTTTAACATTTTGGATCAACTATCTTTTCCGGACGAGCTAGCAATTTTTATCGAAGCAATCGCAATATCTAATGCAGAAAACACCTCAAGAGCCCGTTTGCTAAAAGAACGAATAGTCTGTTGATTTGAGATTCCGGATTTAATATTCACGGAGCAAGGTGGGAACTTGCTCAGTAAGCTCTTGAAAGAAATGTTTTAACCTCTGAAAACGAAAAAATTATAAACAACTCCTCTAACTAACGGTGTACTCGTATGTAGGCTTGATGAAATAGGCACCATTAGCAATTCCTTATTTGGAACGATAAACGAGGACGACGATTAGTTTTAGTACAGAGCCCAATAGCAGAATTTTGTGCGAAAAATAGGTTATTTTAGCAGAATAACGACTACAATTGAAGCCAAATATCACTCATTTCAGCACGAAACATCAGACGTCAGTGCTCTCAAAGCATCAACTACCGAGCAGAATTTCATTTCCGAATTGCATAATGGTGGATTTAGTTAAATAATCTCAATTTTAAAATAGTTTACAGAAAGGAAGTAGCCTAGCACACGGAAATAACTTAAGCTGTAGTCCTTTGGACGTAGCTCAACGAACTTAATATAACAATTACAAATCACGATTTACCTACCCTCATTATTAAGTTTACATTCATAATTCACAAATTCACACAACTCAACACGAGGAATTCATATATTTGCTACGATTAATCCAACTTTTAGTCTTAAAAACCTCTGACTTGATTAGTTTCACGTAGCCGATGTTTAATCCGTTAGAGATTCGGCGACTTACTATACTACATCAAATGTTGCTGACACAAAAAAAATTGTACGATATTAAAATATATAAAAATTACCTCTCAAATGAATTTATTTAGGAGCCGGATTTTAATCGAATATGGCATCGTTGGAAGTGCTTCTTGCTTCGAATTAAGATTGTCTCAAATGAATTCCCTTCTGTTACTGTTTTTTGCGAGAAAATATATATTCGTGTATAACCTATGACAATGAATGGCTTATAATATTTTTTAAAAAAGTTGGCTTAGACTTAGGGCAATACTTAAACTCAATTTCTAAAATTATAATCTTCTCCAAAACTAATAAGCTGGTTTCCAATAAAACTACTCCTCTTTTCAACTCATTTCGAGTGATAGTAGAATTGCTCTTATTTAGAATGAGTTAAAATCTTTTTCCAAAATCCTAAAGTTCAAGGGCTTAAGGGCATCAATTTCAGTTGATAACAATCACTCGTCACTCTCATTCCGTTCGATCAGCTTATGCTCAAATACATCCTACTGATTTCACCAAATACAGAGCACATCCTTCGAACCATTCTTATTTGCGTTTTCCGATAATGTTGGTGCTTGGCCGGTATTTTCATGGCCAGTCAAGATAATAATTTTGCTAATTAATTGGCAGCTGATATGAATCTTTAAAAAGTAATGTATGTTATTGCATTTTGCGTTTTCCCTGTTTTTTGTGTGCCAGAGTTTTCTTTATCTTCAACATTAAACTCATTACTTTTAAAATGCCGAAACCAACCTCTGCATGTCGTTTGAATGTTATTTCGCTGGTCAGAACTGAATACTACGATGTGCTTTTGGTTAGCGAAACTAAGCTACACCAGAAACGCAAATTAAGCTAAAAAGACTACCCTGAAATTAAGAGAGATTGACCCTTTTGAGGGGTGTATCATTACGAAAAGGATTGCCCCATAGCTTGTGTATAGAGGGTCGATACAACGGTTTCAAGTGTAAAAGGCGTGCATTCATCTCCAAAGTGAGAGACGAATGATAATATAATATAATATAATTAAAAGATTATATTTAGTAGGCGAAAGACATAGGTGTAAGTTGTTCTGTCTATTTTAGAGTCAGCCGAGGGTCAGTAAGATATTTAGATTTGTAAGAGAGTATCTGTAAGAGAGAATTTTTTTATAGCGTAAAAAAGTTATAAGAAATCTGTAATACAAATAAATTTAAAATTGAAAAAGAAAAAACAAAAGGAATGCACTTTTACCCTATAGTAGCTCTCTATGTACTATACCGTTTATTGCAGAGCTGGAGACACTTTTCGATACCTTCAATTGCATTCGGAAGAAGATTATTAGTTTTTGGTCGGGGCCTAAATGCCAAGCATATGACATGGGTAAATGTAACTACAAGCATCAGGGGCAACCTACTGTTCAACTGGTGATGTCAAAATAGGACCTGGCACAAATTTGAGCTTTACGCGACGGATACCCCATCCTTCCCAAGAACCAGTTCTTTCTTGGATTCAACACTCATTTATATAACAACAGTCGAAACTGTTTCCAATCCATCGAGTACGACAGTGATCATTACGGCCTCATCAGAATAATACGATTACCTGACGAACTTTCGCAACTTAAAGAGTACGAACCAGTGTGCAACTTCGACTATCAAAAGGTACTGATCATTTTTCTCAAGATCTTTGTGATACGAAAATGAATTAGCATATCGTCAGTAAACATATCGACTGAGCAATGTTTGATCCAACTAGGAAGTTGATTAATATAAATGGAGAATAGTAGTGGACCAAGGATCAATCCTTGCGGGACGGCACACTTTTGCGGCAGAACGACGAGCGCCGTTCGCCTTCTACTCGTTGCTGTCTCTCTTGTTAGTAGCAATTTAAGAACCTCGTAGATGATATTACTAAATTATACTCTTTCGTAAATTTTGAGCAGTGGTTAGGTATGTCAGAGAAATCGAGCAATGTTAAGATTGTAGAATGATTCATCATTCATCAACAGTTTCCGTAGTATAATTAATAAATATGACCAACAACAAAGCAATCTTGCACATCCGTTTTAGGCGGTAGCCAGATTGATTTCACACGTAGAAGTTTTTTACGTGAAAGATATTTTTGCACTTCGATTAATTGTAAGATGATGTTCTCGAATACTTTTGCAAGAGGAGGCAGAAATGATATTGGTCTGTATGTATGAATGTTGTGAGAATGCTCACTCTAGGTCTCAACAAGATATCAGAAGTTTAATTCGAAGTGCAAATATAGTAGTCGAAAGACATAGTTTTAAGTTGAATTATTTATTTTAGAATGTCCGCCTAGGGCCAGTAAGATATTTAGATAACTAAGCTAGTTTTAATAATTTTTGTCTATCGGAAGGTCGTTATAGGAAATGTTGAATAATAATTAATTTAAAACTAAAAAAAAAAAATCTCTCAACAAGAGTTCTGTGTGCTTAAGCTCAATTTTTTTTAACAAAACAGTCAATTCTCCGCAAATACTCTTTTCTTAGTGCAATATCGACAAGAAAACTGTGAACAAAAAAAGTTGCTTAAACGTCGGCGAACTAACATGGATTTAAGGTCAAACTCGCCTAAAAACTCATTTGTTGGGAAGGAATAAAAATGTATACAATATTTTCTTTATGAAAAAGTGTAGCATACAAAGGTATTAAAACCACCGAATACAGTGTTTGCATTGATACGTCTGTGCAAATTTTTACAAAGCTATAGATTATAATCAATAGATTATATAAATATGGAAAATCGTCATGAAAACAAATGTACTTATAATATTTATAGAGTGAAGTAATAAGAAAATAAATACATATGCAACTGCAATCTTTTACTTTAATATATCCTTTATAAAAATTTACATAGGTCCGGGCTCGTAAAAAGGTGGCTGTGACTGTCCTGGCTTTCGTGGTCATTTTTGGAATTTGCTTTCTTCCCTACCATGTCTTCATGCTCTGGTTTTATTTCTGGTAAGAATAATTTATCTGCTGTAAATATTTTTGAGTTTAGCGATACAATGCTCTATGATTTATCTCACTTTTCATTAAGTATAGTATTGTCTGATGGCCGGTTTGGGTTTTTGTTTGAATGAAGATAATGGAATTTACATAACTTTCCTTAATTGAACAGAAGTGCTTCTCAGATGATCAGAGACAAAATAGAAATAGAACACTATTGTGGAAAAGGCTTGTCTGATTCATTTTACGCTGAATCCAGGATATCTCGATGAATAAGATTGAATCTTCACAACAACTAAAATATGGTATAAGTATCTCCTGATGCAAATCATCATTTAGTGTAGGCAATAAGTAATAGTTCCCTTTTCAATAAAAAAAGATTTTTAATATATCCCACGAATTCGATCGTAAGTCATTTTGCTTCTCTTACCAAACAAGGAAACCCTGTGAGCTGACTAAATATTTTCGTCTCCTCAGTCTCATCTGATATCACTAAACTTTAACGTCTTTAAGGAATCGTAAGTCTCGGCACAACAACAGCCATGCCATCTTGTCCATGCAGTGCTTCTTGTACTGATAGGACTACTCCACTTCACATTACACATACAAAAAAAGGTTATACGCAGTGCAATTTGACTCCTTTGCACGGAAAACATATCGAAGATCAAACATGTCGAAGATCGATATACACGTTTATTCTTGACGAATTTCCTGAATCCGTAACAATATTTGAACGCACGGGACACGCTCTGCCTCTCATATGTGTTGTTTGCGTGACAAGTTTATTTATGATAATTAATATTAATAATCTGTCTTTTCCTAATGTCAAAAATCTTCAAAATAAATTTGATTTTGAAGGTTGTGTTTAATGGTATTACTAAACATGTAGAAGACTTTAATACTATCGTGCAGTGCTTGATCTTAATTAAATTCAACTCCTTGGAGAAACAAATGACGGCCTCTACCTTCAATGATAATTCAGAACTCTACTCACACAGTAGCTGTAGCGTCAAATTAAATGCGGCCTTATTTCCACCCTCAACTCATACTTTACTCGCATTCATTTAAAATATTGTAAATAAAGGAGGACATAAACTCCCTTTGGCCTGTCTCCCTTAGCCATTCATCAAATGAAAGTATACTTCCCTATTTCAATCTGAATCCGATACGATCCGGTCGCCTAAACGATGTAGCAGTGAGTCTTTCACTTTAAGCGGCCTAGTTGATGAACGATGTTTCACAAAACTAATGACTTTCTTATTCTAAACAGTTTCAAACCAATCCATTATATGTATGTTAATACGTCTGTTAATTGTCTCTTACATGAATGACAGTTGACAATTCCATAAGAGTGTAGTTGCCAAGAATTCAAGAATTTAAGATTCATGGTAAGTAAATTAAGAACATTGATTAAAGTAAATCGTGTTATTTTTATATCTCCTGCATTGGATTTGGCAAATATTTTTTATCCTTTATTATTCGTTTTGAAGTAGTTTCTCAGTAAGAGACATTTGAATATATTTGCTTGAGGATTCAGTGTCAATCAAAAATTGCAATATGAAAAAAAAAATTCAACACCTTCGTCTTGCACCAATAAAAAGTAGGAAAGAGTAATTTAACATAAATAAAAAAAATAAATGTCAAGATCCGAATCCGAAAACGTTATTGTATCCTTATATACATTAGCTACGCCTTCCTTTATGATAACATTGTGATAATAGGCATTGAGTTGACATGTCCCCGTGATAGTTCAGCTGGTATCGAGATGACCCCATTCTATCACTCTGCCACTGTTTTCTTACCTGTGTCAGACATGCTTGATGAAGATGCGCGTTAAATCTCTGGCGCAAAGAGAACTTCGTCTAAGAATTTTAATTAAAGTTGTTTGTTGGTTAGATAAGTTGTTTGATGGTGGTCTGGTTGGTATTTTGACGATGTACAAATTGAAATTGTTTGATATGCTAAAATCCCGATATTCGACTTCTGTAGACGTATAGCACCTAGTCGTTGAAGCGGAATTGAGGGTGTGGAAATGCGTCTTTCACGAGAAACTTTGCCCGCCTTGAGCATAATTTGCTCTGTAACTTTGGTTGCTAAGTTTCAGCCCAAGTTGTAGTGCGTGAAGTAAACCATCGGGTTCTCTTATAGCTAGTATTCTTGGAAGATTAGCTCCCAGACCACTGATAAAGTTATTCTATATCGGTATAGGATACTTAGGATATTTTGTTGTGCATAAGAGTAAGGTGAGGGTAGATAATATAATAGAATGATTGAATTAAAATGCTCCCATGCTCAAGGAAGTATAATGCTCTTTTATTATGGGGCATGATGGGACCCCAATATGGCTTTTGATTGTCTTTCTCCGTTTCTTATAAATGCTATTGTAGTATTTCTACACTATGTCTCAGAAGATCCAGATTATCTAATTTCTGGTAGACCATTATTTCTACGGGACGGCAATCTTAATAAGACAAAAAAGCAGATCTATTGAACTCGAAAATTATTATACAAGTCTGAACACATTCAAGCAACAACAATACAAATTAAAGACGATACAGAGAATACAAACATTACCTAAATACACTAGGTACAAGATTTATTGCAAGAGGTGACTTTATCGCAAAAAATACAGGCTGTACTTAATTCGCTTGTAAATTTTCTAAGCACTGGAGAACCAACATACTGGCCCACAGACATGAACAAAAGATCCGAACTAATAGATTTCTGTATTTATAAAAATATACCAAGAAAAGACTTAACAGCAATAACATGTCCCGATCTTTCATCTGACCATTCCCCCATTATTATTATTTACGAAAGCAAAGCAACTCTCAGTGCCAACAATACAAGACTTTGCAATAAAAAACTGATTGGTCGACCTTCAAAGATATTATCATCTCAGATCTCCAACTCAACATCCCCCTTAAATCCCCTGACAACATAGAAAGTGCAATAATGCACCTAAACGACACTATTCTTAATGCAGCGTATAGATCCACACCCAAATTAAACCCCAAGGAAAGCTCATACCCTACTCCCCAATACATTTTAAAGAAAATAAAAAAGAAACGAAAATTTAGAAAACTGTGGCAAGCTAACAGATGTCCAGAATTAAAAGCCAAACTAAACAAGACTACAAAAGAATTAAAAGAACTACTACAAGATCATAAAAATAAATGCCTTAACAACTACCTAGAAAAACTAACCCCAACTTTACAAACGAATTACTCCCTATGGAAAGCCACAAAAAATATAAAAACGACAATCTTACACCAACCACCCATTCTAAACGAGAACAATAGGTGGTCTAGAACAAATCGAGAAAAAGCCACAACACTAGCAAACTTTTTTGCCAAAAGCTTTACAAACAAAAAAGTTGAATACCCCCACCACCTAAACTTTGATAATTCAAACGCGAAATAAAACCAACCACTAAAGAAGAAATTAAGTACATAATAAAATACAAAAAAAAACCGAAGAAAAGTCCTGGTTATGACCTAATAACAGGAAAAATCCTTAAAGAACTACCTGACCATGGACTGGTATTTATTAGAAATATTTTCAACGCCATCTTCCGACACAAGTACTTTCCAAAGATTTGGAAAGTCGCTGAAGTGGAAGCCATACCCAAGCCTAGCAAGGACGCAACAAAAACTAATAATTATCGACCAATTATATCAAAACTACTAGAAAAAGTTATCCAAGCACGACTACAACCAATACTTGACCAAAATAGAATTATACCTAACCACTAATTCGGGTTTAGACAACAACACTCAACAATAGAGCAAACACACAGGGTTATAAATAAAATTTCGAATGATTAAGAAAATAAAGAATATTGTTCTACCATAGGTTGTGGCACTGGCGGGAAAGTTATGATAACTATAAAGAGATCCATATGCCAAGAAGGAAACAATCTCAAATTAGTGAGACTGACATCGACTGAATTTATTTTGCTATTCTGCAGAAAAGTACAAAAGTAAAGCAAGTCTACCAATCCACCTATTAGTTTAACTTTTGACAAAGTTAAGGACTAGGTCGCAACAAAAAGCTTTTCTCAATCTACATGGTTATGACTAGCAATTTCTGTTGTCTGATGAAACTGATAATCGCCGAAGCATGTCACAACCTCCTTTGTCAAGCTCCAAATAATGAAACCTAGCACGCCAGGCTCTACTCTGGACGTAACAGTATGTTTTCCCTATATGTAATTTATTATATCGAGCGGGCAGAACTATTCTGGTCTCTGCAAGAAGCTCAGCTTTTTATTATAATTGAGAGACATTCAAAAGACTGACAGCTGTCGTTAGGTGCCTCTAAATCTTTACACTGACCACTCGTCTGCGACAGTTCTGCCATTGCTTGAATCAGATAACATCATTCTGGTGCTTATGCCAAATTGCAGAAAGTTGACAAATATCTACATAATTGAAGTTCTGACTTTTCTTTATTGAACGGAGAAGATAAAATAATGAAGAAAAGGAGTTAAAGGAGAAAAACTGCCTTTTATGGTGAAACATTTTGATTACCTTTTTAATTATAAAACAAAATGCGCAGAGAAACACTACGGAACAAAATTAAATAAAATTTACTATAAGAAGTATTGTAAAAAAGTCGAGTTTCCCAACTCAAATTAAAAATCTACTACATTTCTAATAATTTTGGGTTGTAAAAAAACTGTTATTAGAGATTGTTTCTTCTTGCTTTCTAAATTTTTCTTTTTACCGGAGAATCATTGGTTTTTAGTTTTCAATTTATTCTATTGTTCTAATTCTATTCTTATTAACTAGACAAACATGTTCAAAATTGACTCACAAATATCTTAATATTTTAAAATATATTAATATTTGTCTTACTGGCCCTAATATCTTTCTCAAGCCTTTCGGCTTAAACTCATCTCTTCTATCTTTATATAACTGCATTTAAAATTTAAATTTCTCGGAAAACTCAATAAAAAATCTGGATTCATTTTAATTCTTACTTTGAAGCTTGACCTTCTCAAAGCCGCTTAGGTATTTCTAATTTTCAATATAGTCAGCTTGGCTAGCACTCGCGTCTTTCGTTTTGAGTGGTAACCCTCCTCATTGCAACTGGGTTTCGCCATCTCGCTCACTCTGCATGCTCGGGACCTCACTAATGCTAACAGGCCTCAGTTAGTTCTCAGGCTCACATAATCATGATGACGCGCCCAGCCTCCTAAAGATCCTCTAGCTAACCCTAATCCACTCACCCGAGTAACCCACTGCTTTGATAAGCGTTTTAACCCGACAACCACCAAAAAACGGCGTGCTGTTTAGCAACATCGGCGAGATACCAATTCACCATTGGGGTACTATAACGTAAAAGCTCATGTGCACTGTTGTCCCTAATGCGGTGGTAAATTGGCAGGATACTCGTACCATCTGTATTTTGCACTAACTTTCGGAGATCAGTTATAGTCGTTGGTTATAGCCCTTGCGAAAAGCTTTCGGGTTATTTTGGGGCTGCTCCGTCATAAGGACCTTACTAAGTTAAATCTTAATGAACTGGGACTCTAGTGTTCTGTACAGGCTCTGAGGCACTTTCGAACACACGAATCTTTTCCATATAAGATGGCCCTACATTAAAGCACACCGGACAACTATGTACGATGATAGGCCTCACTAGGGTATATGACTTTTAGCCTGCGGTTAAGTTGACTACTGTGTTCCTTTGCATACCATAGTGTCACTCACGCTAACCATCAATAATCAGCCACTATTTTCGAATGGCGCTTGTGTCGATGAAACCGAAAGAATTTCCATCTTTGGCATGTGTGTTAATAAAACTCATAGTTGGAATGATCACATATTCGAGGTCGTCAAGAACGCTGCGAAATGTCTAGGTTTCCTCAAACGATGCAAAAAATATTTCACCCGCTCTGATCTGGCTTCAATCTATAAGACCTACATCCGCCCCAAGCTGGAGTACAACGCTCATATCTGGTCTAGTGCTCCCAAGACCTGCAAGATAGAATACAAAAGCGAGCGATAAAAATCATAGGAGACAACAATATCGCGAAGTCGATCGACTCACTCGAACATCGACCTAATGTCTCCTATCTCTCTCTCTCTCTCTTTGTTTTATCGATATTTTAACAAACAATGCTCAAGTGAGCTAGCCAATTGCATTCCTCCCCTTCAAGAATTTATCCGCAATACACGTCTCGCCCGAAATGTTCATCAGTTTACCGTTAAGCCTGTCCTTGGACGCACACTTAAACTTAGAAGAACTTTTCTCAGCTGAACTTTTCTCACTAATTATAATTCACAAGCATTTAAGATCAATCTCTCTCCCTCTATACCTTCGGCCCGTGCTGTGCCTTGACTTCATGACATTTAAGGGTTAATCATAACCCCCTGTGCAGGCGTCAATTATTCAAAAAATACCAGTCTTCTTAGCTCCAGCAAGAAAAGCGTCTACATGTCTACTGAAGTACGAGTATAGATCCCGGTCAAACCAAATACCAAATTATTTAACCTCGCTCCTTCTCAGCGCTTGCCCATGTTGCCCAGTTCTTACTGGTATTCCTTGAGGCCTTATGACATGGAGTCCTAAACAGTATCGTCGCTGACTTTTGGAAGTTAATTTTTAACTTCCATCATCGCAATACTTCTTATTATGTATGATCGAAATCACACTGCAGTATTGCATTCTTATTCTTTTCCCTAAACATTCCGTAAATCATGTATTGAAGGGTATTAAGCATGCCTAATCTGGTGAGCTTGTAGAACAGACCTTCTTACCACACGGTGTCGAAAACGTTTTTAAAACAACCATCCGTTATATTTTGATTTATTCCACTGAATGTTGGAAACCAGAGGATATCATTGTCTAAAAAGAAGGATTCCAACTGATTCGTAACGTCCATAAATTTTCTTTAATTTTCAGAGAGAAGATTTTGATCTCTTCATTAGAAATATCTTCAATAATTTTCGTCCTGTAATGCTTAGGTTATTATAGTCCCAAATCTTCTTCGTTTATTCTACCTCCCTTTATTAATTCCAGATCAAACAAGACTAATCGATATCATCAACACATTTCCTAAGCCGCTTTGTAAAAAAAAGACTAAAAATTCATTATTCTAGCCGAGTTGCAGGAATTGTATGGCCTTATTTTTTATTTCACACATTATACTCATATTTTTACCTATGTTTCCTTACAATTGGCTCAATATTTTGTTATTTGCAGGCCAACAGCGGAACAAGATTACAACCTATTTTGGCATATCCTGCGCATTTTCGGATTTTGCTTGTCATTTGCAAATAGCTGCGCAAATCCTGTGGCACTTTACTTTGTAAGCGGAGCCTTTAGAAAGAATTTTAATAGGTAATACATGTTTACAAATACAATACTTATGCTTAAAATAAATACACTAAAATACACGATTGAAAAAATATTAAATAATTATAACTAAAATATTTTAAGCATCTTATTAATTTACGTTTACGGTTTTTATAACACTCAAGGGTAAATGCTAAGCGGCTGATAATATAATAATTTTCTGCACTTTAACCTTCGTACTCACGGGTAACTTTAAACAAATGTCTTAAATAAAGTTTCCCCGTACGGGTGCTGCATAAGGAATAATATGGGATGGACTGGAAAATCGATTTAAATACAGTATTACTCTTTTATTTTCGTTGCTTAAATTTCGACTTTCGACATACATACATACATATAAAGGGATTCAGGATATGGTGACGTTTATTTTACTAATAACATTACTCGTGTGTTGGCCAAATGCCAGTCTCTTGCCCAGAATAATTCCTAAATATTTGACATTCTACGCTATTGCCGTCAATTATTATTAAACTGCTGCTCAGTAAAGAGCATGCTTTTCTCTTTCGTATAAAAAAAAGCCTGATATTTTAAAACTACGACATTAATTCTCCAAATATTGCAATATGAAATAAAAATATCTAATGCAGATTGCAAGTTGGTTTCAATAGTTAAACCAAAATAGCACCCAGGAATGGAGGGAAAGTTGGAAGCTTACATGTCAAACCTTACATGTTTAACCTGAGACCGAAATTTGTGGTTCACCGAAGAAATGAATTGTGTATCCGTTAGAATGCCAGTTATAAGTACTTTAACCCTTTGCGGTCGTATTAAGTTTGACGTGGGTGTCGCACTGGTCATAATTAATTTCCTTTGAAAAAGCTTTGAGACTATGTAGAATAAACTTTTTTGGGAATTTTAGATATATGTTTATACAACAATGTGTTTTAATATAATGTTTCTATGTAAAAATTATATTTTATAATTCTCCATCGTGCTCTTTCAAAAAAGTCTCCAACGTGGTTTTTGATTACATGTATCGTAAAAATAATTAGTTTGACGACTTCCGCCCTTAATCTTCCTGATTGAACAAACAGAACAGTCTTTACATTTTATCTCTTCACAGTGTGGCAATATATGTAGTTTTCCATTAAACCTTTCCTATTTATCTGAATAGTATTCCTGGTTTTAAAGATTCTCCATCACGAAAACCACCTACAAGTTGTTCCACCAATTTTCGGACAAACATAAACTGTAACATAGGCGTTTTTTCTCTCTATAAGCTAGCACCTTATATAAGATGTAGCTATAGATTGCACAAACCTCCAATCCTCAGAAGAAAATCTTTCTCCATCATTTGCAAGATGTTCTCATAAAACAATATGAACTTGCTAGCTTGTCCGTCTTATCAACACCGTCCATATTCATATTGTAATTTGTAATTACATCTGGTTCGCTAATGTTGGCAGTGTCACCTTGTTTCAGTTTTCTTTCTATAGTTGTTGTGCCTGAGGTTTTGTAGCTATATGCTGACTCATATATGTCATATGTGTCCTCATATGTCATAATGGAATATTAATTTTTGTTACAGCTTTTCTTTTATCAAAGT
Source organism: Merodon equestris (assembly GCA_958301585.1). Lineage (NCBI taxonomy): Eukaryota > Metazoa > Arthropoda > Insecta > Diptera > Syrphidae > Merodon > Merodon equestris. Next base: position 74,353,669 of record OY284416.1, on the reverse strand, counting down.
TTGTGCAAAGTGTAGCAGTTAAATAGCAGCTTAGTTTTAGAAGCTAATGTGCTATTAGGATCCCTGTAAAATGTCTGTCTGTAAAGAAATGATATCCTTTTGCCGTGGGAATTGCGGTCAGGAGCTTGTGATATAAATGTAGGACAGATGAGATATTCTGGAGTAGCGCTTCCGTAATAGGGAAGCATAGAATATATGTATTCTGAACGTACGTGTGATAACATATAATTACGGATTCCCCATTTGGTGGACTTTTTACGATTGTAAGTTATAAAACTACTGTTGCCCTTAATTTTGACAGCGGACTCATCGATTGATATATATCGTATAAAATGCTCTTGGAATTTACTATAAATATAATCGATAAAATTGCTCACTCTTTGGATTCTAGTCATTCCATTTGCATTTCTTGAAACATTTTCATTTAAATCTAACATCCAAAATATTTGAAAAAATCTTTATTTTTCGAACCTTGTCGATTTGTTTACACACAAGAATCAACGAACTCGCCACGGCCAGCGTCTTGAATGGAGTGATGGAGGGTTTTTGTTTATACTGTTTATACTGGGTTCCGTTATCTCTAATTTATAGGAGCACCTTGTTGGTTCATGAACTGGTTTTTCAGATATTCGTATTCGATCAGAGTAAGTGTGAACTCATACATGATCTGCCAAGTCGAGCAGTCGACCAAAAAAGCGGCACGGCCGTACCATCCTTTTCTCGAAACAGTTCAGGCCATTTTAGACCCCCCTTTAACTTCGTTGTGGATAAAACTAGAAGCCTGAATTTTCAGTAACCAAGTAGGCATCGTATAAACACGGTATGTTTCAAATTTCATTCAATTTGAACTAGTAGTTTAAGAATTATAACTAGTCAAAGTTTCTTAATTTTGTCACTCACTCACTGACCGATCATCGAAACTCTAAGGCATTTCTAGCAGACATAGAAGCTTCAAATTTAGAATACAATTAGTGTTTAGTGTATAAATCAAGGAAAAACTAAAATATTTTGCAATTTCGGTCCAGTTTTCTAGATACACCAAATATTCTTATTAATAGGATAGTGTCTGTATATAGCCTTTTCATTTTATCTAGATAGCGGATTTAAAAAATGAACTCCTAAAGATATGCAATAATCAATCGAGGTTACATTTGCAGTGAATGAACCAGTGTACCTGTCTTCTTCTTTTCCTTTTTATCCCGGCGTCGTTATGGTCAGAAGTGTAGGACCATAACCTTCCCACTTAACTGCATTCCTACTGGTCCGCTTGTGGGGTCCGCCAACAAAATCTAGGCAATTTAGAAAACACCAAGGTGAGCCTAGGGACACATATACCACCATTAAACTGCCCCACAAGTGTGCATGCAAATCAGTGGGTTGACACGACTGGAGATCACCGGTGTTGTAAGAGTAAGACCAGTGTACCTGTATATGTATAATATAAAAGAATAATAGGTGTATAATAGATAGGTACCTAAATATAATTATGTTTAAAAGTAGTTTGTAAAATGATCAATCAACGGAATGAAAAAGCAATAATGGGACCTTTCTTATGAAGTTGTACCAAAATCCGGCAACGTATTTTAAAGAAAGAACACTTATAATCATAACCGCGGCCGGAGGTGGCTTGCCCGCGCCGCGGCTTCCATGCTTCCCGTCCGTCACAGAAAGGCGACCACTTTCTTCGAGGCAATCTTTGGGTCTTACTGCGATATCGCAGGTATACACACAAACCACGTTTTATTTAACTTAGGCAAATTGTAACAGTCAGTATGGATATAAAAATTTAAATAATCTTTATATAAATCTAATTCTATAGAAAAATAATGGGATGTCAATAAGGTTTAGCAAGCCTTACAATATTTAAAAGTTGTAAATGCTCTTTACTCTCAGATACAACTTCCACATTCACCTCGACAATTGATTGGTTATATGTATTAACGAAAAGGACAATATCCATCACATAGTAGACCAATTAGAATCTCAAGTAGATAACGTTGTAGAAGGAAACGATGGGCTACTAACACAAGTTACATCAGAAAAAGAGGCTGACTATGAACAGTACACTATTTACCCCTTGCATGAAAGGAGAAGAAACGCTCCTATTTCAGAACTCTACCAAATACTCAAAGTCAACGCTGCTCCAATTGATTCTAGAGATAAAGATTTAGATGTAAAGTGCTTTCCTGATCTTTATGTTGAAGGTAAATATGGGCAGTTTTATGTTCAGCAACAAAAGTTAACGTCTAGTGAATATATTAAAGCAAGACTAATGTCAAAACACTCTCGATTCCGCCTAAATCAACAGTATTTATTTTTTCTACTTAATGATGCTAATATATGTACGACAAATAAATTCAGGCATATTCTATAAAATGAATTGCGTTAATCAAAAAGAAAAAATTACAGCTGAACAGTATTTTGAGATGCTTAATAAAGATGAGTTGGAAGGTGACTTAACAGCGATGTTTGGTAGTTTTGGAAAAAAACCGAGAAATTATGTCATCTGTATGACACAACACTACGGGCCAGCAACCCGGTTTCTCACCATGAGTCCTTCAGAATGGATGTGGGATGATTTAGGCGAGTACCTTAAAGAAGTTAATGGTCCTGAAATGGCGAACAAGAGCATTAGTGAATTAGTTGCACTAGATCCTGTCTCCACTTCTCGATTTATTGATAACAAGTTTAAAGCTATGTAGGCTTCATTCTGTCATCCGATGGTAATACATTACATTTGGAGACGAGAATATCAATCGCGTGGAGCGCAACACTTTCATTTAATGTTATGGGTAAAAGACGCCCCCATACTTCACGAGTCCCCGCTTGATGAGGTTGCATCATTCATTTCAAAGTACGTAACTTGTGCTATACCTGACAAGAATGTTTCACCAACACTCTATCAACGAGTTACGTCATATCAGACCCATAAACATAATAAGTATTGCATGCGCCAAAAGAAAACAAGAAGAGATTTCGTAAAAGTTTGTCTTTTCGGATTCCCCTGCCCGGTCACAGAAGTACTTCCTATTAGAGATATAATAGAATCAATAGCTGCAAGAAAAACATTTTCGCTTAACAGTAGACTTTACTATATTGTCCGCAAAAAAGAAGGGGTTGTGGTTAATGATTATAATCCCGCGATTTTGCTAGCATGGAATGGCAATACAGACATTCAATATGTAGGCGAAAAAACAGCTATTTTAAATTATTACGTCACTAAATATACCACCAAAAGCGAGAAAACTCATGTTGCTGATATGTTTCAAGACATAAACTCTACAAAACCTTTAAGAAGCCGCCTGTTTAACAGTGGCCTTCGAGTTTTATATAATAGAGAGTGCGGCTCTTTGGAAGCCAGTGACACTCTACTTCTCTTTACTTCTTTTATTCAAGCCATGGCGTTCCTTAGATGAACTCAAAATGGGGTGTGATACTTACACGGAGGCCTTTAATTTGGCGAAAGAAGATTTAAAAGAAAGAGTCGATTATGGTAATTCAATGATAGAGTCAAGATATAAGATACAAAAAGCATTTGAAATGATAGAATCTAAAGTTGCTGAGATAAACGAAGAAAGGGAAATTGTTGATGATGACGATGGTCCTGAAAACCCTTTAGACTTTGAAGCTGTGGAAGCTGCAAGCACAATGGATGACTTTCAGAGAATCAATCTGGTAGAAGAAGAGCAGACTGATCTTCAAAGTATGATCGCAAAACTTAATGCCGATCAAAAAAGAGTATTCGATATGATCACAAATAAAATGGACACAACTGATAATAACGCTGACGTTTTACGCTGTTTTGTGAGTGGAACTGGTGGCACTGGAAAGAGCTTTTTAATAAAAACTCTGAAAGTTTGGGTTAAGACGTATTTAAACAAAAAAGTGGCAGTTAGTGCTCCAACAGGCATAGCTGCATTCAATGTGAATGGATAGCCTATTGCAGCTGCCTGTGGAACACAAGCAAACACCGAAGTAGAGGGGCGATCAAAAAGTAATGATAGTAATGAATCAATGTATAATACAACATTTATTCTTTTAAATTAAATTTACTTTTTTACATAATCTCCTAATAAGTTTATACATTTAGTCCATCTCTTCTCTAAAGCTTGTATTCCATTTTAAAAAAAAATCTTTATCTTTCTCCTCGACAAACGCTTGTACGGCAGTCATCACTTCACTATCATCGGCAAATTTCTGGCCTCTGAGGTATTCCTTGAGGTCTGGATAATAGGGAGGGTGCTCAACCAATTCGAAGCCCGCTTCCCGTATGGCATCCAACGCAACTTGAGCTTTGTGAGAGGGTGAAACAACACCTTCACACACAGTTTGCCCTGCCTTTTTTACTTAATGGCTTCCCGCAACTTTCTTATTTGTTCTGCATAGTAGGAGCCTGTAATACTAGCTCCCTTCTCCAAATAATCAATCATGATAATTCCCTCGGCATCCCAAAAAACAGACGCCATAATCTTGCTGCCGAGCTTGAAACCTTGAACTTCTTAGGGATCGGTGAAGAAGGTCTTTTCCAGGCCATAGACTGTTGTTTAGTCTCGGGGTCGAAGGTTTCGTCCATCGTTACAAAACGAGTGCAAAAAGCCGCCGGATCCTTTTGATATTTTTCAAGATTCGCTCTTGAAATGCGAAGTCGCTTCTCTTTTTGTTCGTCGGTCAACATTCTTGGGACCCATCTTGCGGAGACCTTCTTCATGTTCAAATCATCTGTCAGGATACTTTGAATGCTTCCAAATGAGAGCCCTGTGATCTTAACTAAATGTTGGATGGTCACTCGTCGGTCATCTAGCACGATGTCTTCGATTTTTTTGATATTGTCCTCGGTGTAGGATGTGGATGGACGCCCGGAGCGATGTTCGTCTTCAGTCGACGTTCTGCTCAGTTTGAACTCCTTACTCCACCTTGCAACTGTGGAATATGGAGGAGCAGAGTCTTCCTTAGACATTTTTTTTCAGGCAGAGGTACTTAATGACGGCTCTTACTTCATTTTTCTCCATTTTGATGTGATCTCTTCGACTGCTCGTGTTTGAATGAATGTATCTTCCAGAAAAGGTGAACTATTTATATGATTTTTTTGCTCGCTACTAGTGAGGGTATACGTGAGTGAAAACAATAGATTTCACGTAATTAGGCCCTGCAATAATACCCGTTTATCATTACTTTTTGATTACCCCTCGACCAAACCACTTTCTGATGAAGTGCTCCAAGTTCTGAGATCAGATTTGAAAGAAGTAGTGTTGTTTAGCATAGACGATGAGTCAATGATATCCAATGTTACTTTAACATATATTCATTTACGCTTGTCTGAGATATGAGAATGGGTGGTTTGGAAAAAAAACATATTGTAATTTTCGGGGATCTCTTACAGCTTCCGCCGGTAAGAGAAAAGTCACCTTTTGAAAAACTCTCAACTGTTGAAACTAACAAGTTGTTAGGTTCCCTCAGTATGCCGAATCTGTGGATTGAACTGTTCATATACGATGAACTTACTATTAACATGCGAAGGCTCAATGATTCTGACTTTGTTGAAATGCTAAATAGAATAAGATTAGGTGTGACTACACAAAAAGACCGCGACTTATTTTCGACTAGATTAATAACTCTAAAATCCGATTCAAATGAAAACAGATTAATTGAAATAATTGAACACCTCACGAAACTTCCTGATGATACCGTTTGCTTATTACCTACAAAAAACATGTGTCAACAATTAAATACTGCAATGCTTAGATCTCTCCCACATCCAGAAATAAAACTTACAGCTGTAGATAGCATAGATTGCCAACAAAAAGAGCTCGTGAATGAATAAAAAATTATGAAGACGATGCTTCTATGACTGCGGGCCTGGAAGAGAACATAATTATAAAAATAGGAGCAAATCTCATGTTAAGGCGAAATATTGACGTGAGTCTTGGTTTATTTAATGGTTCTATTGGTATAGTGCAAAGAGTAAAGGTTGATAAATACAAAAATAATTAAGAAAATATACATTACATTTAATAAAGAACATGTTTACGAGCTTGGTCCGGTCAAAACTAAATTTGAAATTACTAATAGAGCTTATGTTCATCACGAACAGTTTCATATATGTATAGCCTATGCTATAACTATGCACAAAAGTCAGGGCCTAAGTCTAAATAATGCGCTGATGGATATCGGTTCTGCAGTACATATTCACATGCGGTCAAGCTTACGTGGCACTTTCGAGAGTTACAAGTCTGGGCGGCTTATATCTAATTAATGTCGACTTTGGAAATATTAAAGCGCAGGAATCCTCAATTTGTGAATACAATTTTGTAGATTAAGAAGCATTTACCGTCCAGACTTGACAAAAATTGTAACATCATAGCCTCCGAGAAAAACCCATAGAGACAGAAAGTGGGCTTTGAGGAAAGCTGTAGCTGAAGCTCAAGAAGTAGTACCGGAAAAGAAAAAGAGGAAGACTACCTACAAAAATAAGAAAAGCTCATAAGACACAGAGTGGGCTTTAAAAAAATCCGTTCTTATAGTGACCATATTAATTTCAAAAATCTTTTATGTTTTAAATAAATAAATTGACTTGGCAATCGCACTAAACAATCTAATTTAATATAATATGTATTACTTGTGAGATACATTGTGTTTTCATGCGATGGACAAGTCAATCTTTTTATTTAAAACATAAAAGATTTTTAATATTAATGTGGTCACTATAAGATATTGTTAGGTTAGCTAATTACATAATAACTTAAAATCCCTTAAGTAGAGACTGAATAAATTAACCGACTTGGTATTACATAGACCTCAGAACTTTTTACGGTAGAAGAACTGAATTGCGAGAGTTGGTTTTTTTTACAAGTTATGTTTTTGATGGCTACTTTTACCAAGTACAAGGGAAAGATAAAATCTAAAAAAATCTGATTAAACCGTTGTATCCACAGTATCAAACGCCTTTTCTACATGCAAGAGAACTCGTTCCAGTGCTTTGACCTAAAGAAAATGAGTTGAGCACATGTTTTTTTTTGACTTTATGAACTTGGTAGGATGTGCTATGACTTGGACGAAAGTCAAATTGTTACGTTGGTGATTGGATTCATCTACAATATGTATATGACACATACTATGTATATGACACGTACTGTTTTTAAAAGTTTTTTCCCAAACATTTGCTTAAAGTACTGGAAGGATATAAGGAACGTAATTAAGCGGATTATTTGACGCTTTTCCAAGCTTAAGAATAGTTATAATTTTGGCACTTTTTTCAGCTCGCGGAAAGTGGCCGACTGTAATGTTTGTAATGCAATTTGTAATGCCGACTGTAATGCACTTCAGAAAGATTCTTATCAAATGAATCTCAATTCCTAGCATTGTAAAATCCGATAAACTTTCAAGACTTGAGAATAAATAGAATTCCTTTAATATCATCTTTAAAAAAAAATAAACTAAACGAGGTAGTGGAAGCTGTAATATAATAATATTACAAATTTGCGACAATACAATCAACATTGCTTAAAATATTGGTTGGCGGTAGGTGATTGAAACGAAAGTCTCAGCAAAAATAATAATTGACTCTAGAAACCATATTAGTGTCGGATTTTCTAAGGAACGGGCTTAAATGTCGGTTACTTTCTGTTACTTTAACAATATTCCAGAAAGGTCTACCAGATTTATTCATACTGAGTCTACGGTTCCATTTGTTATTTCTTAAAAATTATTTCTTAAAAAAACCTATCAGTTCTTTAATTAAACTTGTTTTTATAGGAAAGTCGATATTCTTAGTTGTTGCTATTTTCTTCAAAACTAATAATTATATTTAAAAACCAAATAGGACTTGGCGGAAACATGATTAAGAATGAGTTATGAGGGCTCTCGCAGGACAAAACTTGTACGTTTTTCAATGCCTTTTCCTAATGCGTGACACTTGTCATGTTCCTTGTAGCGCCAAGAAAGTACGACGAAAAAAAGCTTTTAAATAATTACCATTTCTACAAGCTGTGTTCTTACAATAGGTTAAAGTTGGATTGATTTTTTTACCACTTGGCAACTTCACTCCTAGTTTTGTCTGGTTAATAGGATTTGTAGTAAGTAAGTTGTGAGAAAGCCAGTTTTTAGACACTAAGCCGATCCGATATCGTGTTTACATAAAAATGCAAAAACTCGACAGATTTATTTTAAACACCCCTTACATTTAAAGTTGCCCATCCCTATTTTAGCCCAGGCTCTTCTCTTACCTTAACGTTCACAAAATGATTTAAGAGTCCAAAATTTAATTCGCTACATGAGGTGAAAATTATTGCCAATACCTTTCATTTCGGTCAACAAATTCTGAAAGCAAACAGCTTTTTAATATCAGGAATTCTGTAGCAAATTATACTACTCGTAATGTATTGTTTTATTGTATAAATGGGACCATCTTCCTACTTCTAGTTATAAATCACAAAAGATAGTCGCTAGATCTCTTGGAATAAATAGGACAGGCACCAACCCAAATGTATAACAAAATGTATAACTTGCTGTACTGTTTAACTTTGTCTGTGTCAAACAGACAAGACACACAATATAAATAAAAAATAAATAAACAAAACAATAAACAATCTAAATATCATACGTACACGCCAAACAACTCACAAATGTCAAATCAAACGAGACCAGCGGCCGAATAGTGTGTGAGCGAGATATACTCTACATAGTGCATTACAGCGTACTTACTCCCAAGGGTGTGGGGCATTAATTGCAAGGCATGCCCATACTCAATTCTTATATTCATACACATGTAGTCCGAATAGCAATTTCCTCTACTAAATCCTGTACAACGAGATCAAAAGATGTCATGAAATGTCGCGACTCACTGAAGTGTATCAGACACCACAAAGTCAAACTCTGCTGAGTCCCGGGTCATAGCTCAATCGCAGGAAACGAAAGAGCGGACGAATTGACCAGGCAAAGGTCTGAAATGGACATCAGCGAAGCGGACACGTCATTGCAACCACCGATCAGGGCATTATAGCGGATAATAAATGACACAATTATAAAAGAAGTCAACTCGTCCTGAATTACACGAAACGACAACCACACAACAAGATCATCATGGCCAGACCGAAAATCGATCCGTATGTTCGTCGGAGTGATCACAGGACACTGTCCCATCAGAGCAATGCTCCGGAAATATAACTCGGGATCCAGCGATCTCTGCCGCAGTTGCAGCGATGAGGAAACCGAGACGATCCAACATCCGCTTTGCCACTGCCCACTGCCCAGCGCTCTAGGATCGACGCCTAGCTTCGCTGGGCCAAAGATTCTTTACAGAGATTGCGGACGAAGTAAATGCAGATTTATCGGATCTTCTAAAATTCATAAAGAGCACGGGGTGGTTTCAGCCACCACGTGATAGGACAGGTTAATTATATGTGTACTCCACAAATGAAGGGAATCAGAATGGGCCCTTTGGCCTCCGAGTGGAAGTGATGCTCAAACATCACACTCCCCTTCTTTAAACTAACGTAATTTCCTCTATTAACGTAAATAAACCAAGGCTATTGATCTCCTACAGCTGGTTGCATAAGCTACCAACAGCTTCAAGGAAAGAAATGCAAAATGAAAAGGCAGTTACCATCTGAACAATTTCTTCTGTCGTTTTCCTTATTTTGCGCAATTACTTTAAATTCCCACTCGCCTAAATCCGGAATGTTTTAATTAGCGCATTTTTTTAACATATTTGAATTCCCACTCATCTCAGTGCGGAACAGTATGGGATCTATTGTACAAAGAATTCCTGTCTGAATGGAAGAAGCGTTTGGAATAATTGTAATTAATTGAGAGTAACTTTGAATTTGCATTCCAACTTCTTCAGTTTTAAATATTTTAAAATGTTGTACTTGCTCAAAGTATCAACAGCTGTCATTCGTAAAAACGTAAAGAGGCAGCATCATAATACTATATGTACATATATACCTCGGTTGAGTTATTGTGAATCCCCAAGACATGGGCTAACGCACTATCATCATAATATATAAAATATGCCCAAGAAAGCATCCAATAAAAATAATAAAAGCCCTAAAAGGAACGTATAAATTCTAATTTACTTTCTTATAGTACATCAAGGGTGATTCATGAAGGCATGATTGCGTTAGTCTGACGAATTCAAACTGTTCATAAAAAAAGTCAGATGTGCATATTTTGAAAAGAAATCAGTCACAGCGCAATTGAGGAAATATTTTTTTTATTTTTTTAAATAATGAAGTTTTTTGCACAAGTTCTGGTCCATCATGCTAAATAAATTTATCCAATATCGTTAGAAATCTGTTTTCTCAGTTTTCCATAGAGAAATAAGGAGAAACTTCAGTGATGTAAGGTTCAGATATTTAGCACATATCACGATGGCCCAAATTGTGCTGCCTTATACTAGCATAAGTTGGACATTCATAAAGTTCACTCATTTTCCTCACCACATAAGCACAGATACGCGTCTCACTAATGCTTAAAGACTTAATCAGTGTCAGAGGACTTATTCAGAGACAAAAATAACCTAAAGCGGATTCAGGTCGCCCATTCTGACAAGTTCATTCAAAATTTGATTTCACGCAGTTTCAGAATGACTAAAGACACAGTGGATGTCTTGAGTTCAAGTTCTATCACCGCCTTGAACATAGCTTGCCGGTCTTTCTTTCTCTTTCTTTCTAATCGCATTTTATTCCATTATTCATAATTCTACTTACTAGACAAAATGCTTAAATCTAATTTAACATTATACTTCATTTTCTTACTGGCTCTTAACGAGCACTCTAAGCTTATCTGAATCTTAATTTTAACTTCATTTTCATTTATTGCCGTCTAGCTTACATATGGCTTATTTCTAAGAAAATATTAGTAAAGAACTTAGATACTATAATTAATTTCTTAACTTTAAACTTAACCTACCTTAACTAGATAAATAAATAAACTTAACCTAAGCCTAAAATATTCTTAAACTATAATTAATGAGATGAACACATGTCCAGTGTGTAAGTCGCATCGGACATGTGTTCATCCCTTTAATTGCACCCTTTCAAGGTAAGGGTCGTTGTTGGCGCTATTTTATACGTGCCGCCTATGAATTGATTTCACTTTCATGAGTGGATTGTGAATGCAACCACCAGAACAAACTTTTTTGTCTGATCGCATCTTCTTTATCAGGAATTGAAGCCGGGGTGCTGTACCGGAAGAACTCAGACCGAGCGACGACATCCGGGTCGTATAAGAGTCGCCTGTCCCTCGCATGGCGTCCGAAGTGGTATATCAGAGGGATACTATTATCATCCTGTATGTAGCCCTTAGTATCTAAATAGATAAATGCTTCGGGTGGAATAAAGCCAGACAGTTTTGTCTTCTCGTGGTATAACTGGTTGGGGTAATAAGCCCCAAAGATCAGGCTGTTATCGCTCATAATTCCTCTTGCAATATGACCCCGCGTCAATTTAATAAGATAGTTATCAATTCTAATCAACCCAGCCTTATCGTACAGAACCTTGTTAGGATAGTATTTGACATACTGGTGTTCGATATAAGCCCAGGCAATATCGAAGTAATTGCCTTTCGTATAAGCGAAGCTTTTCCATATCAAATGGAGCCACATTGAACCACACATGAAAGCCATAGGCGACAATTGGCCGTATGAGAGCCGTGTAGCATCTGACTTTTACCCTAGCGTCAAGTAGACTGCTTTGAAACAATCTTCTCGTAAGAGCAAAAGCCTTCTTGGCTTTGTCAAGAACAACATCTACATATATGTCTATTGAAATATAAATATTGATCAAGCCAAATTCCAAGATATCTCACTACATTTCGTGTCGCCCATGGCTGCTCTTGTTGTCCAATGATGGTCAATTTGCGTCAGTTTCGCCTAGTATCCCTAGAGGCCCTGTTCAATGGTGTTCTGAAAAGAATTGTTTCTGATTTTTGAAAATTGATATTTAATTTCCAATCATCACAGCATCTTTTAATTTTATCGAAGTCATATTGCAAGAGCGCATTGATGATTTCAATTTTTTTACCCGATCTGTATGCCACTAGATCATCTGCATACGCCTAAGCATGACTAAGAGAACCAACTAGATCACTTGTGTAAATGTTAAAAAGCAGAGGAGAATTTACTGCCCCTTGTTGTAAACCGTTTTTGATTTTTTTGATTTGGTAAGTCCTGCTTGAAGTACGTTGCTATATTTTACAACGAACTTCTTGTTTATTAACATGTCATATATTTATATCATATATAACAGCGGTTTGTTCATATTCAGCCTGGCTAATTTTAAGAAAAGCCCATCTAGCCACACGGTGTCGAAGGCCTTCTCAAAGTCAACCAGACAGGCCCCTGTGCATTGGTTTTTGCTTTTGTTCCATTGGATGTCGGACACCAGTTTCGACGCAGCATGAATAGTGTCATGTCCCGCCCTAAAACCAAACTGGTTTTCCGGAAGAACTTTATTATGCTCAACCCATTTTAGTAACGCTTTCTTGATTATCTTCTCAAAAACCTTGCTAATATTCGGAAGTAAACTTATTGACCGAAGATTTGCTGGGTTGCTCTTATTCTTCCCCTTTTTGGGAATCGGGTGGACTACCGCCATTTTCCAATGTGCTGGATAATGTGCATTATTCAGCATATTGTTAAAAAGCGTCACTAATATATCGACTGCTACCTCGGGCATATGCCGTAATGCTATGCTAGGAATCCCGTCAATGCCCGACGATTTTTTGTTTTTCATTGAATCAAGGATGCACATGAGATCATCTCTTTCCACGAACAGGTGGGTAGCTTGCCGGTCGTTCCAGGCAGGTGGTCTCTTCCTTCAATTGAGTGCATGGATGAACGGCATATCCATACGATAGGATTCTTGGGCATCTTGATTACAATTCCAGTGTGAATCATACCAGAAACCTTAGGAGACGTGTTGAGATACTTCTCTAAATGAGCAAACTGTGATGAAAATGTTGATCAGAATTAGAAGGCAATATTGGATTATAAATATATGTTGGCTAGTTTTTATTTACTAGAAAGCTGTGTATATAGAAATCGTAGTAATAAAATTGCTTATATTCATTTATTATATTTTTCATTATGTTATTTGCATGTGTGCTCAGTCGCCAGAATTCCGACATCCATTTTATCCAAAAGAATTAATTCTCTTTATCTTATGAAACGTCCCTTTTGGCTAATGTGTTCAGTAACGTGCTGATGAGGAAATGTCCAAGGCGCTTAGTTCAGTTCTGAAATGGTACAATGTATATGTAGATGATTGAGGGTGAAAGTTTAACAAGTTATGTTTGATGCTCCACATTTCTTTCATCAAGATTTTGCCAACAAGTAAATTGCAAGCCCAATAAAATAAACAGAAGAGTTAAATAAATGATGGGTGATATTATGTAAGCTACCAATTATTATGGGATTTTATATTATGTTCAGATAAGGAAAATCTGACAGATGATTTTCAAAATTTTGCTGCGTAAATAATGTTATTGTCCTCCAAGCTATATTTTATCACGACACAGCTCTGTGTCCTCTAGGTCAAAGTAGAGTGATCGATATTGATTAATACTTATTATTTCATAAATTACAGATATTTGTTTTGTCAAGCAACTACAATGAGCCGAAAAAATCGTTCCGATACATTGGGCTTCCGAGATACCTCGTTAACAAGTATAGCATCAAAGCGATATAATTCTAAGCGTTCGCATCAACAAAGCACAATAAGAAGGTATGTGTATAAATAGGATATTTTAGTCAGGGTCTTAGTATTTATTGTAAAAAAAATTTAAATATACTTAATTCCATTTTTTAGTTGACGTGAAACACTAAGATAAGACAATCGCACATTGATTTTTATATTTATTTCATTAAATATACTTACGTACATATGTATATATACGAGTATATGTAGCTACCAAAATCATTGGTTGCTTGGTTTCTGTCTTAAAATCAAACTAAATATCTGAAATTACAATATTAATAACGTATATTAATGGTATTGTACTCGGAGCTAACTGATGTCCCCTCTCGCCAACAATCAACAATAACCTTCTCGGCTGACGGATGTCTCCATAAATACTTGCAAATATAATGGATGTCAATTCAAATTGTATAAAAATATTTGTCCTTCTATATAAAAGCGCGGGAAATAAAAGGTATGATCTGTTATTACGTCGTAACGAAAGTGTTTTTTTCTTCTTTTAATTTAACGTTTTAGTTAGGTTAGGTTGCATGATTTTTTTCTTTTGTTCACAAACGAACATTTAGTCCTTTGAGTCGGATAATTATCGCAAATAGGATACCAATTGTTTTAGTTATTCCCGCTTAAGGCAATCGTGTGTACTGTAGCAGATTAATTTAAACAAAAAAAAGTGTAAATCATGTGGAGTAGATTCGTCATCATTGTATTTACTGTTTTGTGGGTACATACATATATTTCATGATCAGCTGGATTTCTCCGAATTTGGGCTTTATCAGCAAAAATCGACCATCAAGTTGTGGACTTTTTGTTTCATCATGAACATCCTGATTTTACAAGTAAGTGGATTTTATGTACTTGATATTTCATACACTTATACATACTCGTACATTTAAGAGTAGGAAATCTTGAAAGATATCACGATAACTCACAAAATTCATAATTGAAGGTTTAACAGTTTGGTTGGTTTGGATCTTGTCGCCAGCTGAAATGTATGGGAAAACAATTTCGGCGCCGTCTTCTAGGGAATTGTAAGCCTTGATGATGTTTTCACGATTTGCTTGTGTCGCTTGATCAACACAATTCATCGTGTAGAAAATCGGGAAGATGCACTACGACAAGACAAATGTATCTGGAAAATACGAAATTCTTTTAGCGCAAATGGGTTTTGGTAACCGCCAATGCATGGGCCTACGTTAGCTAAAACCATCCACGGGTTTTAGCTCAAATGCTTGTTCAACGATAAAACAAGACCGAGCTGAATACATAAAGAAGCTGTTACCCACATTCATAGTCTGAGCAACTTTAAAGTGCTGGTCCAATACTGTTACATAATATTAATTCACAATCTACTGTACAAACTCCCTAAGAAACCATAACAACTTTGGTAGGAGCATTTGGCACCCAAGGATAACAGTAACGAACATTTTTTTGCTGAATTCCTGGAAACGAAATTCCGTATGTTGGAGGCACTCAATTGAACAACCCAATGTTCACTTGTTACGACAATACAACGGACAATATGCTGTTGAGCATGTGCGGTCACTTTGAATTGGAATATTTGAAATACGACTATGCATTGTATGAGAATTTGGGCTGGGCCCACACAAGAATTCTTTCCGCTTCGGATTTATTAAATAAATAATATTCTTCTAGATTATTTATTTCTTTCATTTTATTGGATGGTGGCGGTGAGGATAAAACAAATTTAATTTCCAAAAATTACATATTTACAATGAAAGCAAGCAATTACAGCCACTTTTGGAGAGGATGACAAATACGAGTACGTCTAAAGGCAATGAGACGATCAATCGCATAATAATGGAGTCCAATTAGAGAGCTCCAATGAAAAAAAGTAATAAATGCCGGGATATTAACGTCGGAAGGTTGGAGAAATTGTTTTCGTTTTAAAAACCTATCAGAGAACTCAAACGCAAACAAAGAGAAAGTAGGAGTTGGCTAATTCACAAGTAAGAAGGAAATAGGTTAATGAAATATGTAAAATACGAGGGGGTGAGGGATTTTGAAGTGGATTTAAAAAAAAACAAAGAAAAAAAAATAATTTCATCAACTGCCAATTTCCAGTTAAGGCAGCAATTCACTAGGGGCCTTCGAAATATACATGTGCCAAATAAGTGAACAGGTTTGAACCAAAAATTAGGAGACTTTCAAATTTCCCAAACTAGATAAATTCAATTTTCTGTTTTTGCAAGGTTGGTAGATATGACTCCTAACATATGTAAGTTGACATTGTCAGCCATTTTGAATATTAAGTGTGTTTTCACAGATGTAAGGATTAGACGTGTTTTGGTGAGCTTGTGGTTTTGTTATTGAAAAAGTGGATCCAAGGATTCAAGTTTGGTGTGAAAAATAAAACTGAGTGCTCCAACGTACTTAAACTGTGGTATTTGGCGAATAAAATGTTTATAAGTGGCATAAACTCTCCACAGAAGACTGAGATGGTGTCTATGGTGCGGTCAGCCCTAGACGCACCACCACTTCAACAACAGATGTAAACGTTAAAGCAGTGAAGAAAATTGCTATAGCGAATCGTCGAAACAGTATCAGGGAAGTTGCTGAAGATATTGGCATATCGGTTGGTTCATTATTTTTTTTTAGATATTCTAGGTATGGAACGTGTGTCTGTGGAGTTTATTTTAAAATTGCTAAATTTTAACCAAAAGAATCGTCGCATGGCGCATAAGCATTGCTTAGGAACTCTTGAATGATGTGAACGTAGTTTTATGTCGCATGATGCGATTGAATAGGAGCTGTACTTTCGCACACATTCCTAGATAAGCAGGGATGATCGCGTATTCTGCGCGATCTCTTTTAAGCAGAGAAGTCAGTCGGAAGCCTGATGGAAACAGCAAAAATGGAAGGAGTTCAACATCCAAAGGCTGGAAAGATTATTGGTCCCGAAATATATGTGGATGATATGTATGATAATACCATTGAAGACTGTATCCAAAAGTGAAGACATTAAGACTTCTAGGAAGAGCAGGTTTCAACAACGGAAATGGATATCGGACGCTAACGAAATTCAATCCTAGAATCAAGAGTCATCCCCATTCCCCTCAAAAGGTTTCAACTGGATAAGAACCTTGTGTATTCATTGGATTCATTACGCTTACAATTTCTGCTTTTGTACACGCCGCAAGATAACCCTAAAACGACAAAACGGTATATACTTTCAGCAACCGCTCAATTTCATGGGATGGATATTATCATGTACTGTAAGGACTCATGCGGCTACTCTGTAAACGCAGGATTGCGTAGGATGAGACAATCAACAACGAATTGCTTAAGAATGGCATCTCTTAACTTCGAAGTTTAAGGTCACATCAGTGTAACTAGTTATACTGTTATGCCGGCTAAGTTGTTGCATTAGCTTCGATTTTTTTGCCGTTGGGAAACACTCATTAGAAATCGAATAGGTACAGTCAACGGAGATACGCAAATGGAAGCAAATCCCAACCAAACTCAAGCCAACAGATGTGATGTCAAGAGATATGCTGCCATCAGCATTAGTTGATAAAACACCGTTGTAGGATGAACCAACTTGAATCTTTGAACTGATAGAACAGCATAAAATCTTACAACAAAGGAAGGCATAAGTAAGATACGAGTACAAGTTCACGCTTCAGTACTAGTAGTAAATACAACTACTTAGCGCTTTCTCTGATATAAATAATTGCCTGGTGTAAACGCTTTGCCAACAAAGCAAACGTAGATCTGTCCAACCGCAACGTAGGATCAATGTCGGCTAAAAGTTAGACACGCGGCAAAAACCATGTCGTCATTCAAGTGATACCACTCAATAGAGTTATCGATGATAATCTGTGCAATCTTTAACAGAATCCCGATTAATTCGAATTGTTCATTTCCATATAAAGGGTCCGCCATCTAACGTTTTTTTTTTTCAAGTAGTGCTTATTTCGTGAATGGTAACACTTAGCTCATGTCTGATTTGACAGATAATTAGTTTTATCCTTCCGCTGAACGAATATGGTTGTGTATACGCTTGAACAACGCTGGGAAATATTGCGACATTACTTTGAAAATCATGGTAATGTTGCAGAACGTGTGCGAAAATTGCGTACGGATTTTGGAAGAAGAGAAGCACCGTCAGCTCCGTATGTTCATTATCTTGTGAAAAAAGTGAAAGAAACTGGCATCCTCATCGATAAACCAAAGCGTGAAAAGCCAAAAACAGTGCGTACACCCGAGAATATTGCTGCTGCGGCAGAAAGTGTGCGTGAAGCGCAATCAACATCAATTCACCGTAGTTCTCAACAACTAAACATTTCGGAGACATCATTGAGACGAATTTTGCATAAAGACCTTGGTATGACGCCATACAAAGTCCAATTGGTTCAGGAGTTGAAGCCAACTGACCATCCAATGCGTTTTCGCTTCGCTAAGTGGACCTGCGATCGACTTACAGAAGATGCCGATTTTGCCAAAAAAATCATCTTTTCAGATGAAGCTCATTTTGATCTTGGCGGGTATGTAAACAAGCAAAATTGTCGCATTTGGGGCACAGAAAACCCGCACGCATACATTGAAAAGCCGGTGCACCCAAAACGAGCCACTGTTTGGTGCGGATTTTGGTCCAGAGGCATAATTGAGCCATTTTTCTTCGAAAATGAGCAAGGAGTGGCCGTTACAGTCAATGGCGATCGTTATCGGGCCATGTTGAACGAATTTTTGTTCACAAAAATTGAAGAGGAGGATATTGGCAACATTTGGTTTCAACAGGACGGCGCTACGTGCCACACAGCCGAAGCTACACTCGATGTTTTGCGCCCTGTTTTTGAAGATCGCATTATCAGCCGCAGAGCTGATGTCGTTTGGCCACCTCGGAGCTGCGATTTGACACCGTTGGACTATTATTTGTGGGGTGCCGTCAAAGATAAGAGTTACGCCGACAAGCCAGAGACAATTGACGCTTTAAAGGACAATATTCGTGAAGCCATTGGTGAAATACAGCTGCACACAATCGATAATGTGCTTAAAAATTGGACCGATCGTGTAGGCTACTGCATGGCCAGCCGAGGCAGCCATTTGAATGAAATTATTTTCCATTATTAACCGGAAGGATTGTACTTTCAAATAAAAAAAGAAATTTGAGAAAATATTCAGTAGTTTTTTTTATAGCATTTTCAAAAAAAAAAAATTATTTGGCGGACCCTTTACATACTTCCTTATAGGAGTCGCACCAGAACTTAACATGTCCATATGCAACAAGGATGCAGATCAGAAACCACCAATGAGACGTCCCACTTAAAATGGCCGCCGACGTTTGCCTACAAGCTCGGGCGAGCACGTGGGTACCTCAAGTGCTGTCAAAAGAGCATGTGAGTACCTCAAGTGCTGTCAAAATTTTGTAAACAATCGCGCACATTGTTATAATTCCAAGAGTGTGTGTGGCGGGAGTACACTGCGGTAAAATGAAATGAGCTCACACGTATTCACGGATAGAAGCTCGTTTGTAACGGGTTTTGTCGCTATGCACCTGAACCGCTGTCAAAATCTCGGAAAAATTTCAGGGTGTTACGGGGGAAGACGTACGAAAGACGCACGTCTCATTCTGGTTTCTGATGCAGATGGAAGGCAGCCCAAGAACATCTACAAACGTTGTGGAAGCAATGACACATCGAATATTAAGGGGCATATTTCTATAGTCGTTCGAATCGAACGTTCGATCCGCACATTCGATTCACTTTCGCACTCCCTTGCCATTTCTATATCCGGCGGGAGCACTACTTTATCGTTCCCGGATCGTTCGAACTCCCTTTCCTTATTTGACATTTAATTCGTATTAAATTTGAAATTACCGGCATTTTATTTGAGTTTGTGTGGAAATGGCGGGATAATTTACGAAAGATTTAGATTTTAGATTTGTGACCATAATAGTGGAAACACAATCTGGCTTTGGCGCGTGCCGACTTTGACAGCATGAGTAGAAACAACGAAATCCTATGGAGCTTCCTACAATGTTACCTCAGGCTTTTGCTCGACCTCATATCGTAAATATCGTAAAGTAAAGCAAAGCGCCAGAGTAGAGCTACTGCCTACTCAGATGTGCGTTTGACAGATGAATTGTCTTTGACTTGTTTGATTTTAGCAAAAGCGAGTAACGTATTGTGCTCCGAGTTGTTCGTTTTAATATGCATATATTTTCATAGCTTATTATTGGACTTTTCGATACAAACTAATTATGATGGAGATTATAGAAATAAATTCTTTTCTTTTTTTCATATTCGTAGACCTTTATTTGAGCTGATTTTTTATGTTTCAATTAAATCATATAAATAATAATAACACCGGTCTACACTTCTTTCTGCACTGAAATCATACGTAAAGATTTTGAGGAAACCGAACTTAGTGTTGTCATATTCCTAAGTTCTATACGCGCTCCTGTCTCAAAGCCACGGCTATCAATGGCGTTGTCCATACAATCTCGAACAAAATAAATACAATGAAACACACTCGTCATCTGTCAAACGCACGTCTGAGTAGACAGTAGCTCTACTCTGGCGCTCTGCTCAACTTTACGATATTTACGATATGAGGTCGAGCAAAAGCCTGAGGTAACATTGTAGGCAACTCCATAGGATTTCGTTGTTTCTACTCATGCTGTCAATTGTACATTAAGTACATGAAAACAGTACAATTGAGCATGAAAACTGCTCCCGGTTATATGTTTTTTTCCTGTAAAAAAATGTAATCCAAAATGTAAAAAACCACAAAAATATCACTAAATGCTTAAAAAAAATGTTGGCGCGATTGAAAAGCAGCGGATAGAATATGACAGTTAAATTCGATTCGAACGACTACTGGAATCCCAATTTACATTACCGAATGTGGACGATTCACGTCGATTAGGAAGTTCATTTCAATGACGTTATTTATTCCCCCCGACGGGTATAGAAATGCGAACGTACGAAATGTTTCCCCCGGCGGGTATAGAAATATGCCCCTAAGTTCGAATGCGGCTGAGGCCACAAAACCAAGTTATGGTCGGAGACCTATTGTATTTTCTTTGAAGGATGAACGTGTTGACTCAACAACAAGAAGCACGTACATGCATCTAGGTATATGTAATTGATATAATAATCGTATGGTAATTGTAATCAGGATAATATTTGTAATAATAATTGTAGTCCCACCCTAAATGAAAATTTATATTATTATAAAAGGAATTCAATACGAAACCTTCGTATTGTTTTTCCAAAGGTCAAATTTCAAAAGGTTAAATTCATAACGGTAAGATTGTGTGTGGCTTAACACAACGACATCCGAATTTGAACGAATTTTTTGTCGAATTATATTAGCTTATAGCACATGAAATGCTAGGTTTTTCACTTAGTCTTCAATTAGAAGCTATCGAGTGAACATTTTAACACAGGCTTTTTTTTGTAAGATAAAGGGGTATGTGTTTGATGTGTGTCCGTTGCAAGTACAGTTATTTTCTTCTAGGAACTTTTATATCATGCTGTTGACGGTTCAAATTCGTACTCTTTTTCTTTACGAGTTCAAACTGGGACATAATGCGTCTCTGGCAGCCAAAAACATAAATGACGCATTTGAGTATATACCGTTGAACGCAATTCGGCGTTGGTTTGGTAAGTTCCGTTCGGGAGATCTAAGCCTCGAAAACGAACCGCATGGGAAACCGGAAACGGTAATGGACGACGCCATTTTACGAGAAACGGTGGATGCAGACCCAACAAAAGCGGTGCGGGCATTGCACACAACATGGGACTATCCCCACGATTATAAGTCGACACCTATCTCAAATAGAAAAAGTGAAAAAAAACTCGACAAGGGGGTACCCCAAAAATTGAACGAGGCCCAAAAACTATGCCGTTTAGAAACCTGTATAATCACATGTGGTGAAAAGTGGATTTTGTATGACAACCGTAAAAGATCTGGGCAGTGGTTGAATGCAGATGAAAACCCAAAGCACACCCCCAATCTTCACCCAGAAAAGGTTATGGTGACAATCGAAAGGACCAATCCACTTTTCATTTCTTCAACCAGGGGAAACGATAAATGCAGTCAAATATTGTGAGAAAATTGACATAATGCATACGAGATTAGCTGAAATTGGCTGCATTGGTCAATAGGCATGGCCCGATCCTCTTGCATGACAATGTAAGACCCCTACCTCACACGTAACGGTGCAAAAGCTGCTACAGTTGGGATTCGAAATTCTTACGCATCCACCGTATTCTCCTGATATTTCTCCTACGGATTATCACCTTTTCCGCAGTCTGGCATCATTTTGTCGGCAAACGGTGTTCCGAAACCGAGCAGAGGTGATAGAAGCCTTTGAAAACTTTTCAAGCCTCAAAAATCAAGCCTTCTATAAAAAAGGAATAATGGACCTTGAGTCACGGTGGAAGAAGGTTATAGAGGTCAATGGTTCATATTTTGACTAAATAAAATTTTATGAAAAAGAAATAATGATTTTTAATCAACAAAAAATTGGACATTTCATATAGTACAATCTAATAAAAACCTATAGAGGAAAAGAAAACGAGTCATCAATATAAAAACTCAACATGACCAATAACAATTAAATTAGAACAAACAATAAACAAAACACGTAATAGAAGTGTTTAATAAGTCTTACTAACTTCACACAGAAATAATTTACATACACAAACCATTAATAGTAAATAATAATTAACCAAACAATCAAAAGCCAGAAATTAAAGCCTTGAAGGTCTTTCCGTAATTTGCGTGCAAGTTACAATTGTACGGAAAATATTCAAATTCGTCTTGAGAATGGCATGCAATCACATGTAATTCGTCTTAAGAATGCTGCTATGCATTAATAATGGCCACCATATCCAATATTCGCACCTATTGGTTGCTGCCGATAATATAATTGGAGTAGAGAGACATGTTCGCATGTTCTTTTTGAACATTTAATTTAGCCACGATTGCAACCGACGAGTAGTTTGAACATTTTCGAATATTAATGACGTATCCCAAATTTGATTAAAAAATATAAATGCTAAAAGCCTTCTTGCATTCGGATTCCCTCAGATTAGATTTGACTAATATGCTCGTAAATAATTTTAACATTACTTGACAATAGGTGTTTTTTATTATGCCACATGATCCACTCAGGATCACGAGACATAATAAAACACTACAGATCAACGAATAGCCAACTTGACATTTCGCCTCGTTCAGTCCTGTCAAAGATCTGACATTTGAAAACAAAATAAACAAGCAAATTGGAGATGGAAGCAGCTGCTATTGAGGTAAATTGCGTTTATTTGTTGAATTTAAAAGGTTAATATTTGTATTACAGTTGTTATTGGAAAGTGACATAGACAGTGAAGAAAGCAGCACACCTGAATATTCATTGCTGCATGAAGAAGTAACAGATTTCTCGGTCGAAATTTAAATTACGTTTACATGTTTACCTTTTTTTGTCCACCTGCTCCATTTCCACTTCACAATAAAAACAAACTTTGAAATTTAAGTGTGGAATTGCCATATCAAAGAAAATGTTTCTTTTCATTTGAATTTGATACGATCGATTTAAATGCTGATGATAATAATTTGTATCGATATACACCAATCGGGGGTAATATTTCCCCAATAGACTCAAGAGTTTTAGAAATGTAAGATAATACACACATTATAGCATTTTGAGTACAATTACTCGATACGGAAGCGAAAACTGTTTAACCAAATCCTGGCCACAATTTCATATGTTCATCAGGCAATGATTCTCCTAATTTGAATGCGAAACCAGTGGGAAATAGTGTAAACTCACTTCCACTCAAACTCGGATCAAAATCGTGATCCAGATAAAGGCCCCGGCCCATAGAATCCGTCAATCCGTCACTCCGTTGATTTCAACTGAGTGAAAACGTATTGGCGGATAGAGCAGGCAAACATCGGCCCATAGAATCCGTCAATCCGTTGACAGTTGTCGATGACATTTATTAATTGATGGAGTGCGTTCATCTGAGTTATAAAATGAATGGCACGGATGGCCTTTGATCGCCTCAATCAGTTCTTCCTCGAACATTTTATAACATTTTTTTCGTAGAATAATGTTCACTTCTCGCACACTAAACGACCCTCACCAAACGAATCGTACTTTGAATGTCAACCGAATTTGAAGTTTCTCTCAGTACGAGAGAGTTCCCAAGCATTCTCTCAGTGCATCCACCAATGAACGTGCTTACTCTCAATTCGTGCATGCGTGAACCTCAGAATGTAAATGTGTAAGCTCCAATATGTGAATGTATGAACTCTCAACGGAGCGAAAAGTAGAAAGTAGCTCTACTTTGTCCGTTGAAGTTCATACATCCGTCGGCTATGGGCCACCTCCCATAAGAATGTGTATATTCTACTTTTCACTCAGTTGAAATCAGCGGAGTGACGGATTGACGGATTCTATGGGCCGGGGCCTTAACGAGCTGGTTCACGTGTTGTTATTGTAATACATGTAAACCATGATCCGGATAAGATCTGGATGGCATAATAAAAAACACCTAATGTAAAATGTTGTTATTTAGACAATATTTTGAAACAAATTTGTCAAAAAATAAATAATATTGTATTTCGATATACATACATATGTATATATATTAAAAGTTATGTTTACTTTTATTTCGCAAAATAATGTTTTTTGATCAAATACAACTTTATTTTCTATTAATGAAGAACATTTGTGAGCAATTTGGACAAATACGGACAATACTACATACATATGTGTAATATCTTCCTTCTAAGATGTAAGGTTCAAAAAAGAAATAATTGAAAATACAATAATATGACATCAATTCATTTTCGAAGTTGAGATTGTGTTTGCGTATTTAAGTCGAACTTGAGTATCACTTCACCATTGTATTTTCAAACACCTTTGAAATGTGGTTGGTGGAATCCTATATTGTTGCAATGGAATAAGCGAAATCCACAGCAAAAGAAAAAAATGGAGGGCATACGACTATTTTGCCCACACAGTGAATAGTGTAACATAAACTCACTGCGTCGTTTTTAAGAGATTCACACGTATAGAATGCCAAAAACAATCAGAAGCCCGAATGGGACCTCCGACTTTCGTACGTTTCTCCGCGCGAAACCCATTTGTTTACATTGATGGCTTGGTTCTTAGAAACCAACCTATTACAAACGAGCCTTTATTCGTGAATACGTGTGAGCTGATTTAATTTTGACGCGGTGTTCATTTGAATGTATTTAATTTACTCCAGCCACATACTCGACGATTTATAGTAGGGTAGACTGGGTACGGTTGAAACGGTGGACGGTTGAAACAAAGCGAATATCTCGACAACAGTGCCTGTTGCGGTGACGGGTACAAGGGGGGAAAAAAGCGAGCGACAAGTCGAAACACGAATTTTAGTGTTGCGTCGCTTTTCACCAGAAACCAGAATGAGACGTGCGTCTTTCGTACGTCTTCCCCCGTGACACCCTGAAATTTTGACGAGATTCTGACAGAGATTCAGGTACATAGCGACAAAACCCGTTACAAACGAGCTTCTATCCGTGAATACGTGTGAGTTCATTTCATTTTACCGCAGTGTACTCCCGCCACACACACTCTTGGAATTATAACAATGTGAGTGATTGTTTACAAAATTTTGACAGCACTTGAGGTACCCACGTGCTCTTTTGACAGCACTTGAGGTACCCACGTGCTCGCCCGAGCTTGTAGGCAAACGTCGGCGGCCATTTTGAGTGGGACGTCTCATTGGTGGTTTCTGCTTTTCACGCGCTGTGGTTGTGTATGGAAGGCCCCGTTGTGTTTTTTGACTGAAAAGTAAGTATTTTTTGTTTGTACATTTTTGCAATTATTATGGTTTTATTAAAGTTATAGTATTAAGAGTTTTCTATCGTTTTAATTGAAGTTGGTAGAATATGGCTGTATGATTAGTTTTTATTCAAATTTATTATCATTCTTACTGTGAACCGTTTTATAGCTAGAAGGGCGGTTGGGGACGGTTGAAACATTTTTCGTGGGTACGGTTGAAACAGTTTATTTATTTAATTTTCTTGGTCTTAGATGCCAAGGGTACGCCAAAGGAAGACTATGAGAGGTCAGGTCGACTTATCAACGTACAAACAAGCTTATGAAGATGTAAAGGCCGGATCTTCGTTAAGAACAGCGGCAGAAAAAAATGGACTGAACCACTGTTCCCTGTTGAGGTATGTACATAAACGAGATGCGACTGGGCTATAAGCAAGAAATGGGCTATAAGGCTCACAATCGAGTGTTTAACCAGGAACAAGAGCATGAGCTATCTAAATATTTAATTAGATGTGCAGATATATATTTTGGAACTACTAAAAAGGATGCTATGAAATTGTCATACGAACTAACCGTCAAGTACGACTTATCACGACTTCGGACTTGGGATGACAACGAAATGGCTGGCGAAGAATGGTTTCGTATGTTTATGAGAAGAATTCCTGAACTGTCAGTACGTGTAGCACAGTCTACAAGTCTTGCTAGGGCGACTAGTTTTAATAGAAATAACGTAGATGCTTTATACTATAATTTGGCTACTGTCATGTACCGCTATAAATTTGAACCACAAAATATATATATTGCTGATGAGACCGGCATAACTACTGTGCAAAAACCCAACAAAGTAATAGCTAGACGTGGTGCTCGTCAAATAGGTTCAGTGAGTTCAGCCGAGAGGGGTACTTTAGTCACAGTAGCCTTTGCTGTCAATGCCATTGGAAATGCTATCCCTCCATTTTTCATCTTTCCGCGAGTGCGATACCCAGATCATTTTATTAGGGATGGACCAATAGGTTCTGCTGGAAGTGCGAATTCATCTGGCTGGATGCAGGATGAAACATTTATTCATTTCTTGGAACACTTCAAGAAACATACGCATGCTTCGCCTGCACATAAAGTCTTACTTGTGCTTGATAACCATTCTTCACATATTCAAATAAATGCACTAGACTTTTGCAAGACGAGTGGCATTGTGGTGTTATCTTTTCCTACCCACTGCTCACACAAACTACAACCGCTCGATCGATCGGTTTTCGGTCCGCTGAAGAAAGCTGTAAATTCGACCAGTGATGGATGCGCAGCCACCCCGGCAAGACAATGTCAATATACGATATCCCAGGGATTTTAGCTACTGCCATGCCACTTGCTCTTACACAATCCAACATTCAAGCTGGCTTTCGCACAACTGGGATTGTTCCATTTAATCGGCATTTGTTTACTGAACTCAATTTTGGACCTGCATTTGTAACAGATGATACCGAATATTAACTGCGATATTTGTGTTTCTATATTGAGAAAAGAAGACGAAGTATTAACAGTTCCTAGTGAACTTTTCATATTTCATAAAAATTACAATTCTCTTAAAGATTTTGGTAACCTCGTTGTTCCTTCACAAATTTTCTTGGAAATTAGCAAGAAACATATTACAGTGTTTAGCAATATTTTTGACACACAACCACAAACTGTTGGTATAAAAAACTTGATAAAATCCAAATGCAAAAATGCCACACCGCAATGGTTTTCCACATGTTCTGATCTTCTTCTTTTCCTTTTTATCCCGGCGTCGTTATGGTCAGAAGTGTAGGACCATAACCTTCCCACTTAACTGCATTCCTACTGGTCCGCTTGTGGGGTCCGCCGGTCCACATGTTCTGATCATAAGGAAATAATATTGGACTTCATGATCTTAGTGCTCTTGAGGAAGCATTGCTCGTGGGCTTCAGAGAAAAAAAAATTTACTAAAGCCCGCAAACTTAAAATCCTATCGCACTAAAGTTTTTGGGTTATTCTTCCCTACATATATCAGATTGAAATTTGGTGTTACCCGGCCCTTTTAGTTTACATCAAAAAAGTACCAAGCGCAACTTTCAACTGAAGAAAACTAAATATAGAAATCTAAAACTTGAAACAAAATTTTGTCAACACCACGTGCATTCACGACGTTGGATAGCAACACAATACACACACACACATAAACATTTTAAGATTGCTCTCTCGTTGATTCTCTCTGGACTCTGATCGTGGCTGCTCTCTGGTTGTTACTCTCTGATCATGCTTGCTCTCTCGTTGCTTGATCTTCCCTTCAGTTGTTCCGCCCGCACCATAAAGTGAAAAATCATCGCAGGCCGAGATGCGACTTCTGTATACTATTTATTCTGTGATACAATGCACAGAATGTAAAATGTGGGCGCATGAAGAGTGCACCAAAGGTAGTGTTAGTTATGTTTGCCACAATTGTGATTCCGAATGATCTCGTGCTGGTTTTTTTTTTTGTTTTTTTATTTTTTTATTTTTTTTTTAAGCTGTCGATGAATAAAACATGTTCCTTTATTATATTTTGTATGTGTTTCAATTGACCCCAAGCACTATTTCAGTCGACCCTGGGGACAAATTACTTTTTTTTTTAACCTGATTTTACACATAAAATACAAAACAGTGATCTCAAATGACATTGCCCATTAGTAGACAGATACATGCTCTTTTATTTAATATATTTCATCGTCGCTCGCTTAACTCATACCGATGCAATGGACGATAAAAGTTAAAATGTTTCAACCGTACCCAGTCTACCCTAATGTGCGCGATTATCGACATATTTTTGACAAACCCCGGGTGCCAACGCGCTCGTTACAACTTGTAGGCAAACGTCAGCGGCCATTTAAAGTCAGAGGTCTCATGGTTTCTGAAAACAACAATTGGTAAGAGAGATAGCTGAATCCCATACATTTAAAATACAACAATGATGACAATAAATTCATGCAACACTAAATATATAAAATAATAAATCCATAGAACAGGGGCTTTATACGCCATTGCCATAATACAAAACATAATTTGATCATACGTTAAGCCAAATAAATTCATCGTCAATAGCGTATGCGGACGACCTAATCGCGTAAAGATCAGGTCCAACGATCGACGTCATTGTTACTCTTTTGCAGCATGACTTCGAAAAAATTCAGCAGTATTGTGATGACTGGAAGTTGAAAATCCAGAAATCAGAATCTATATTGTTCAGAACGCCTTTGTCTAGGGCCTCTCGGGACACTAGAAAAAATTGGCGCAGGTTCTCTATCTTTGGGCCGGACGGGCGTCCACTGACGAGACTATTGTAGTCAGATACCTTGGGATCGTGCTGGATCAGTATCTCTATTTTGATAAACATGTAGATGCTGCTCTGGCAAGGGCCCGGGGCGCTTTCGCTCTGACAAGATGGCTGTTTCATAGCAGCCAACTTGATTCCAGAGTGAAGGTAATCTGCTACATGGCCTTAATCAGGCCCATGGTTGCCTATGGATGTCCCGTCTGGTTCAATGTGAGAGCCAGCTTAATGGAAAGGATTCGGGTGTTTGAGAGACAGTGCCTTAGGACTTGTCTCGGACTACATAGGACTCCCGAATCTGAGTACACGAAATTTTACCCCAACGAGGTCCTATACAATAGGGCTAGGATTGTACGGGTGGATAACTTTCTGATCAAACTGATTCGG
The DNA here is from genome assembly GCA_958301585.1 of Merodon equestris. Classification (NCBI taxonomy): domain Eukaryota; kingdom Metazoa; phylum Arthropoda; class Insecta; order Diptera; family Syrphidae; genus Merodon; species Merodon equestris. Next base: position 74,324,460 of record OY284416.1, on the reverse strand, counting down.
AGCCACGTTGCAAGAGCAATGACTTCGGTCAATAACCTGATCTCCGGGGCTTACTACCCCAATGATTTATATCACGAGAGATTGCGCCTTAACGGCTTTGTCCCGCCAGAAGCATTTCTCTATTTAGATAGATGTGGGCTGATCCAGGATAGATCGGCGGTACCGCTAATCTTCCACGTGGGTGGCAATTCCGTGGAACGGCGATTCCTCTACGGACCCGATGTCGCGCTTCATGAGCCCGAGCGCCTTAGGTTCTGTAGATCGGTCTCATGCCGGGATCGAGGAGACGTAGTCCGCCAGCACCAACGCTTTTGGTGGCTGGAGAGGACTCCGTCAACGGACACTTCACTTGGCGCAGTCTCTTCAAGACAAACACCGATAGCAGGCTTACATAGGCTAGGGTAGGGTGAGGTAGGCAGTAGTAGGGTAGTATAGTATAAAAAAATAAAAAAAAACAATAAAAACAAAAACAAAAAAAAAATTGTATTGTATAATATATTAAAATTCAACAAAAAAAGATATATATGTATATTAAATATATATTATGTATATAATTTTATATATATGAGGTATTCTTTGTCAACTAGTGACCCCCCCTTGCCCAAAATTGGTTTGATCTTTAAGAGGTCTACCAGGGCTTAAATGAAAGGTATTAATCTCTAGTTTTTAATGCCGATGGGCATTTGTAGTGAATATATACTCTAGATCCAATATGGCCGCCTAAGCCACGTGACTGACCTGTTGTTTTACACTAAATCATATATAAAAGTAGCTGCACAATACCAATAGGGGTTTACAACGGCTTAAATGAAAGGACTTGACTCCCACTTTCAAAAGCCGTGACGTGTCAGTTTTTTTGCGACCCTTAAATTCAAAATGGCGGCCTTAATCACGTGACATATGCGTTTTTTCAGTAAAATCAAAAAAAAACTTTGTTGGTCCTAATTTTGTTTAAGATATTAAAATAACATAGTGCAAGCGGTACGGAAAAATATTTGTTTACAATGTAATATTATGTTTTTAATGCTAGAAAAACCAGTCGACGTACGTACTTTTTTATTTGTATTCATTTATAGCATTGATAACATGATATTTCTATTATTATAACTAACATGATCATCAAATACCTGACATTTTAAATTTATTACAGACCTGAGGAAAAATTGGCTATCAAACTAACCTCACTTTCTTCTTCATTCTACATACCTGATTATAAGTTATTATAAGTTTCAATAATTCATTTCTAAAAAATGTCTACGACTCGAAGGAAAACGTTCCAAAGGATTAGAAGTTTAAGTCATAGTGACAGATGTTGTAATCCTTATGATAAGAAAGGCCACCGAGGAAAAGATCTTAGGAGTGTGTCTGCTACATTTAGAAAATCATTTCCCGAAACACCTAGTTTTGCTAAAGTCTGTTCTGATTGTAGAAAAAAACGACCTTCTGAAATTTCATATTCTACATCTCATGAAGATGTTCAAATGAATGATACGTCTATCATAATTCCAGATTCATTAGAATCTTTCACACCTTCTGAGAGGCAAATCGAGCTGGAAAATATGTTACAAGGTCTAAAAGATAAATTTTCTTCGTTATCAATACACGATCCTCTTCGATTGCGCATTCTCACTATTTTACCAGATGCGTGGAGCCCAAAAAAAATTTCCGATGAATTTAAATGCAATTGGAATTACGCAAAAAAATCGAAAGATTTAAAGTCTACTGGTGGCGTCTTAGCAGAAACGACTGCTGAAGACGGTAAAAAATTGACCAATAACGAGAAGCAAAAAGTTTATGATATCTGTGAAGAAAATAGCAGAATTATGGCTGGAATAAACGACGTCAAATCTGTTAAAACTGATGGTGGTCGAGTTTTAATGCAAAGGCGCCTCCTTTTATTAGATTTAAGAGGTCTCTATGCACTGTACCAAGAAAAAGTTGGACAACAAGCAGTAAGTTTTAGTACATTTGCTCAGCTAAGACCTCAAAATTGTATTCTTGCTGGAAGTAGTGGTACACACAGTGTCTGTGTTTGTACCATACACGAGAATGTCAGGCTTATGTTAGAAGCTGTTAATTTACCTAAAATAACTGCGAATTCCAAACATCCCATGAATACGTATAAAGATTGTTTGCAAACAATAACCTGTTCAAACGCCACCGATAAATGCTTTCTAGGCAACTGCAATAAATGCCCTACTTTGGATAACTTTAAGAACAATTTACATGCATTATTAAATGATAGTAATATTTCTGAAATTCAATTTTCGACATGGACTGGAACTGACAGATCAACGTTAATGAAGCAAATCTTAAATTCGGATGAATTTTTAGAGGATCTATGTGTAAGGTTATCACCTTTGAAACTTCACTCATTTATTGCAAAAAAGCAGACCTCTTTTTATGAGGAAAAGAAAAAAATCTGAAGAATGGTGAAATATTAGTTGTTATGGATTTTTCTGAAAATTACAAGTTTGTAGTTCAAAATGCGTCACAAGCATTTCACTTCAACAACGACCAATGCACAATATTTCCAATTGTTTGTTATTACAAGGAAAAGTCAGAGATAAAACACGAAAGTTTAGTATTCCGGTCTGATTGTACAAAACACGATACTGCTGCTGTCTTTACAAAAAAAGAAGCGTTTTTTTAGATGAACAATCTAAATCTGTGCAAAAAAGTACCATTTTTTATTTAAAAAATGGACTTCCGGTTTGTATGGCCCACTTCCGGTTGTAATCGGAAGTCGTAAATATGCCCATCGGAAAGAGCAAGTAGCCTTACCCCTTAGACTACACTTAGTTTTCATAAAAATGTCTTTGACGATCTTTTGAAACAGCACATTTGCCATATCCGGTCATATGATGTTTTAATTGTCCTATAGAGGGCGAAAATAGCATTTCCACAAAAATACTTTTCATACGATTGATGTTTATTTGTTGAAAAACAATAGTTCAAGCGAGTTTGAGACAAAATTATGACCAACAAAGTTTTTTTCTTTTGATTTTACTGAAAAAACGCATATGTCACGTGATTAAGGCCGCCATTTTGAATTTAAGGGTCGCAAAAAAACTGAGACCTCACGGCTTTTGAAAGTGGGAGTCAAGACCTTTCATTTAAGCCATTGTAAACCCCTATTGGTATTGTGCAGCTACTTTTATATATGATTTAGTGTAAAACAACAGGTCAGTCACGTGGCTTAGGCGGCCATATTGGATCTAGAGTATATATTCACTACAAATGCCCATCGGCATTAAAAACTAGAGATTAATACCTTTCATTTAAGCCCTGGTAGACCTCTTAAAGATCAAACCAATTTTGGGCAAGGGGGGGTCACTAGTTGACAAAGAATACCTCATATATATTTTACTTAAGCTAGAATAAGTTAGGTTAAGGTAGGCTTAAGTTTTATTATATTCAAAAAAGCGATCATGTGCTAAGTTTTTTCTAATAAAATTAATTTTTCTTAGCTTAAGATATAATAAGATTGTTTAAGATATTATGTATAATTTTACATATAGTTGGCGAAAGACATAGGTTTAAGTTGTACTGTTTGTTTTAGAGTGTCCGCCTAGGGCCAGTAAGATATTTAAATTTGTAAGGATAATTAAGCTAGTTTTAAGCATTTTTATCTAGCGTAAGATAGTTAGTTCTAAGCAAAATCGAATAAAAATGAAATGAAATGATTCATCGATCACTAATCTAAATACAAACATATCCACTTCACCCACTTTTCGTTTTCACGCACAGGAACAATGTGTATCAGCCGTACTCAGTCGTATTTTTTCTTGCCCGTTCCAGAAGATAAAAGTTCCATTCAATACACTTGTTTGCAGCCTGCAATTAAGAGACTTTTGGAACAGTAGCTTTTACATGATGCGTTGTGGTCAGATGTGATGTCGGCAATATCTGTCCCTGCGCCAAAATTAGCCAAACGTAGCTCCTCTTAAGCAGTGAGCTAACACAGGTATCGCTACAATAATAGGTTCGCGATTAGGATTATATTTGAATTAAATTTGGCTAAACAGATTTCTAATATATGGTCACTAACCGACTTGGATCGATCCAAAACCTGATTATATTCGATAAACGCTTTTAGAAAATGGATTGAAATTGGATTGGGAAGGGAAACGAGTTAACTACAAAAAACGTCTTGAAGATCAAAGTAAATAAAAGGCTGCATATGGGCAACACGTTCTTCTTGGCCCTGAAGGAACTATTCAAAACAACAGAAGAAGAGATGAAACAGAACAGGGAAACATGGAAGAAACCCCAGCATAGCAGGGAGGCTTGTCGAAGAGTCGTTAACGAGCATCAGAACTTCCAAGTTAGTAGTTGGCTAGTAATAATAATAATATCAATAATAATAATTATTATTACTATAATAATGATATTAATAATAATATAATATTTTTTTGTTCCTAAGAGGTTGTAGGAAACGCTCACGCGCCCGATAACAGGCCCATTCTCTTTCAAGTAGTGTGAGATTCGCATCCAAAAAAAAACCCACCGTAACCCATTACCATCTTGAACAATCCACTCCGGAACAGCTTTCGTATTATTTCACAGTGGTATCGTTTTTTTTTTTCCAGTGAGCCGACTTTCCCATTTCGTCTTCTTTTACTTTCGGGCTTATTTATCTTGCCGATCTTGCCGGTAAGGCTTTCAGCTTTCAAACAATATCCAGCGGAGGATTTGATTGGTTTATTCACTCTTATCTTCGCCTTTAGAACTGATTCGATGAATGTACTTATCTTTATCCCGCTGGCAACACGTTTTCTGAAGAGATAAGGCCTACCCCTACCGCGTCGTTGATCACAGAGGACTGACAAGCTCTGTCTCTTTACCATTTTACAAGCGTAACCATTAAATTACACATGTCCGGCTAAGAATTACATATGTGGTGTAGTAGTTAACTTCACCATGTTTCCGCTCCATCCTGTAACGTCTGGTATCAGTTTTGTCGTCCATCTTCCCCCTGGTCCGCATTCCACCGACTTTGCTACTTTCTTTCTCTAGCTAGCAGATCGATAGTGATCACACCTGGTACCACATGGTGCGGTAAGAACTAGTGATTCGGAGGGCTCCTTGCCTCTCTACTGTCACCATTATCTTATTGTGTTTTTCCAAGCTTGCCAATCTTGAGATCCCTTGTTCTTTCAACGCATCAAAGCGATGAAAATAAAATGAAAACAAGGGAACAAATGGAAAGAGAAACGTCAACGTGAATATTGAAGAATTTTGCCCAGCGACTCACCGGGAATTCAATTGTCCATATCATTCGCATTCATCTCCTTTCTCTTTTACTCTAATGTGAGTCGTGAGCCTGCATCTAATAGCCGACGTATTTTCAATCGAATATTTCCGTTTACCAAGCGTACTATATCCATTATTCCTTTTCGTTTAATCACTTCTGGCAGTGATGTGCTTTAATCTAAACAGATTTTTAGATCTTCTTTAATCTTCAATCTAAAGGGATTTTAGCTTTTAAATGCAAAACGGAAAATCATTGCGGAGCTCACGTATGTCTAAGTCCTATAATAAACTTTTAATTGACCAGCCTATTGTCTATAGACTACAAAGTACAAAGGTACCCTCTCGATGGGGTGCTGTCGTAACTGTTATGGTAAACAAGTCCGATAAAAGCTTCTTGGTGACTCCGCAATTGAAGGTAGGTCCATTTTACATAAAAAAATTGCACAAGGAAACCACAGAATCCGGCCCTCTACAACTGATATTATGATTAATATTATTACCGGCCATTTGGAACTCAGAAATTCAGTGCCTTGCTGACAACCCTTCGGCAAGCTTCCCTGTGACGAATGTGTTCCTTCCATGTTTCAGATGGAACACTGTTTAGGTCCATCCTTATATTGTCCTCCCATCTATCGTGTGACCGATTCGATGATTTCCAATCATCATTCGTTTTACTGTCCGTTCACTGACACTTTGTTCTACGCGTCCTGCCCATCTTAGACTTTGTAACTTTTGTATTCGGACAATGCTTGAGGCTGAATAGAGTTCTTGACTGTGTAGTTTTCTCTTTTTAACTGTTTCTTCGTCGTATCTTCCACCATAGATATTAAGATTTTGCTTTCAAGAACCCGAAATATATTTTGGTTGTTCTTAGTCAGTGACCAAGCTTCATATCCATAAAGCGTCCTTGGCGTTATAATAGGCTTATGAATACGGATTTTGACTTTGTGAGATAAAAGCATTGTTTTTAATTATTCCTTAATCGCGAAGGAATACGCGTTGTTCTTATGCAGCCTTTAATTTATTGTACAATATTTTAATTTTTATGTCGGTTTTGGCAATCAATATAATTCCCAGATATTTGCATTCATCAATTATCTCAAATCGTTTATCGAATCGAGTCAGGTGCGAGGCTTGCAACAAATTAAAAAGAAGTGATGACAATTATCTCCTTTTTCATTTATTCACAGATCTCGACTGTTTCAGATAAGACGTTTCCTACATTAACTTTTCCTTATAATTTGCGATCGGTTTATAGAGTTTTATATGCGTTTTAGATTTGGTGCGTCGCTTCGTGGAATTTCCATCTCTTTTCTAAAAGCTGTCATATAGTTAAAATCTGATCAATCGTCGAACGGTACCTCCTAAGGCCGCACCTGTAGTCTCCGATTATTTCCTTCAAGAAAGATGTCAGTATCTTAAAGAGAATGTATGGCAGCACCTTGTAACAACTTGATACCTGCGATATTCCTCGGTAATTGCTGCATTTTATTCGGTCACCGTTTTTAAATACGGGAAAGATGACCGAGTTTTTCCACTCATCGGGGATAGTTTCATAGTTTTACATACAGTGGCTCACAGATTATTTGGCCCACCCAAATACGATCGCAGCTGTTCATTAAACACACTGGGTCAAATAAGCTGTGGCATTGAAAAATTTTATTAATTTTTTTTTTTAAGTATGATATGAAGCTTTTTTTACTTTGTTGATAACTTTTTTCGTTAAAGAGCCATATTCATTTAAATTTGTAAATGAAGTGTGGGTCGAAAGAGCTGTGATCCACTATACATAGTTGAGATGAGCCATGTAACTTTCTGTTTTTTTTCTCCTGTATATTTTATTAATTCCTATGGCAATAGGTCGACTCCTGCAGCCTTGTTATCCTTTTTACTCTTCAGTGGTTGGTAATTCTACTTGAATCTCGCCTGTATGGATAACACCGTTCTCCATTGTTGCCTTCTCTCCATATACATACATACATATGTACATAAATCAGTTTATCGAAGTATCTTCTCCATTGGGCTGCATCCTTTTCGGTGTCCGAAAATCATTGAATACTGATCTGGCCTGGAATCTTTTTCGTACTTTCGTATTTAGCCTTGCATACATTGTTCTAATGTTTTTAACCTCACATTCTTCTTTTCTTTAACTATCTCCTTTGCCAACCCCGTTTTTATCCAGAAGCGTAACCTTTTCACTATTCTCCAGACCTTAAAGACTTAGAATATTACGAGCTTTTACTTTTTCCTCGCATTTATCATGGAACCAAGGCTTTCGTATGGCGGCTTTGCAATATCCTAGTTTATTTTCTCCTCCTTCCTTTACAACACTTTTTATTGTTGACCCTACATACACATACCTTGCTCCGTCGTTCTGCCAGCTAGTAGAATAATCGGTAACTTGGTGTGCTTGCTTGTCGTTAACTCTTGGCTGGTGAAGGCGAACGGAGCGAACTTAACGAACGATATATCCAGAAACCAGAATGAGACGTGCGTCTTTCGTACGTCTTCCCCCGTGACACCCTGAAATTTTGAATGAAGTCCAGGTTTGTAGCGACAAAACTCGTTACAAACAAACTCTATTCGTAAATACGTGTGAACTCATTTCATTTTACCGCAGTGTACCCCCGCCACACACACTCATGGAATTGAAACAATGCGCGTGATTGTGTACATAATTTTGACAGAACCCCGGGTTCCCACGTGCTGGATATTACACAGCGCGCGTAAATTGATGTTAGTGCCGCCCCTGTAACGCGATTCATTTGTCATTATGCCGCCGCCAGCCGCAGTCGCCGTGAATCACGAATAAGTAAGTATAGTACAGCGAGACACATAGTATATGTATATGAATATTGTGTGTCATGTGCAGAAACCACCAATGAGACGTGCCACTTAAAATGGCCGCCGACGTTTGCCTACAAGCTCGTACGAAAGACGCACGTCTCATTCTGGTTTCTGGTCATGTTTTGAAGGGAATAAACGACACAGACGTCATCATCGCCACGGAATTATATTTCTATTGGCGATGACGGAGCTGCGACACTGGTTATTAATTGCATTCTAGTATTGACACTTGATTCGAGGATCCTTAAATTTTTTCCATACTTTCTTGTATTCCGCTTTTGTGAATGTGAATTCAACTTTTAGTAATGAGAACGATTAGGATGTGTTCCGAATCGAAGTCTGCTCCTCTCTATACTCTAGCACAGCGTTTCCCAAACTTTCTTGACCGCGGCCCGGTACGAGATTTTAATTTTTTTCGCGACCCACCTTATAAAAAACATTTATTTACAAAACCAATTTAATTTTTTAATAAAAATCAAAATTCAAGTTATTTGTTCGTTTATTTCATACACAAAAATTGCAAAATAATTATATAACAAAAACATAAGTAATTAAAGACAATCCATTATCTTCATTTTAAACTTAAGGTAAATAAAGTAAATTTCGTTTTACATATTTTGACCTTAGTGCGAAGGATGATGTTGTTTTTCATCACACAGTAATTTCAAATTAGGATTTAATGATGTTAATTTTATTCTCAAATTAGGTTCGACATCCAATCTGTTTCGATACTTATTTTTTAAGTACACCAAGGCTGAGAACGCAGTTTCGCACGTATAAGTGGTAACAAAAGGCATTAAAAATTGTATCGCTTTTTCGCGTACGCTTGGATATTCCTTTTGACAGCGCAACCAAAAATTAATTAGTAATACAGTTTCAAACACTTTTTGTTGAAGTTCATACATCCGTCGGCTATGGGCCACCTCCCATAAGAATGTGTATATTCTACTTTGCACTCAGTTGAAATCAACGGAGTGACAGATCAACGGATTCTATGGGCCGGGGACTCTCGTGTGCGCAGGCCCAAACAGAGCAGCCGAATTTAAACGGTCCGGTAGGAAACGTTGGTGAAGGGTTGCCACTTGCAGTACTTGAAAAAGTTTCGAAAAATATTAAATTTAGAGCAAAATGTTATCGATTTTTTGTGTTTTTACAATTTTTGCTACGACCCAGCTGAATTTGTCTGCGACCCGGTGCCGGGTCGCGACCCGCACTTTGGGAAACGCTGCTCTAGCATCTAATTGGTGTGGTATATTCTATCTATTAATATGGTTGGCGTTACTGCACCCGGTGATATCCTGTAACCTTGTGTATTCTCTTGTGTTTGAATGTCGTAGTTTTGTAAATGAAGTGTGGGTAGATCATATTTTTTGAGCTGGTGAAACTTATTGTCCTAGGACCGTTATCGTCAAATGAGATAATAGGAGACTTTCTTTTCCTATTGTTGGCCTTTATATCGCTTCTTTTCCTATTTTCGCGTTCAAGTTCCGTACGAAGTTAAGTACGATTTTCACGTGGAAGGATGAGAAATTGTCAAACATTTCATTCATTGTTTCATAAAACGCGTCCTCTTCGTCCTTATCTTCCGTAAGGCAGTGTTCGTTCAGAAGTACTTAGTTACAATGGGGACCTTGGATTTTGGCCATCGACATTCAGTTGTTGTAAAATAATACCTCCATTACATTCTGCATAATTTTGTTGCTGATGAAGAATGCTGTTCCTAGATTGTGTGTATCCGTACCACCATAAACAAAAGTATACCCGTCCTCGACGGTCATGCCATTTGAAAATCGAACTTCTTGTTTCACTGCGATATCCAATTTATACTTAATAATTGCATTGATTTCTATATGGAAAGCCCGCGATCTGTACAAGCTTCGTACGTTCTACGAACATTTGTTGTTTTGAGTGTGATGCTGTAATGGCGTATTGTTGTAGTGATGTGATTATGTGTAGTGCAGAGTCATCAGCTCCCCGTCTTTCTCCGCCATTTTTTTTTTTAATGAGGCAGAGATCCATTAGGAATTTAGTCATTTTTTATGCCTGGTATTCCGAGCCGCGGATATATTCTAACCCCTTTTCCACAGGAGGTTAATAAACGAATACCATTATCCAAGAATCACATTCTGTGTGTGATTATTTGCTTAGGAAAAGAAAGAGCCTACTGTTTATTATCCGTTCTAAACGACAGCTTTTTTTTTGGAAAATATGTATGTACATATACATATGGTTTTGCTTTCAGGACGTTATCATGAAACACTGATGAAGCAGGGGACACTGGTAAACAGATTATGAACCATAGTGCTCTTATATTAGATCAATTTATTATCATATTATTTAATGCGATATACTAAAATAAATTTATAAATTTATAAGTTAAACCATAATATAGAAATCTATTACTTAAATATACTTCCAGGTTTCATGAAACAACGGTGACGATGTTCCCAAATGGCATTGATACAGAATTTGAATGTTGTCATCGTCATCATGGATTTACGGCCATGTAACCATATACCACATACAACCATAAAGAACGTGTTAAATATATTTCTTGTATTATTTTATGATATTACTTATGTAAAAAATAAAAAAAAAATGTATTATGTTGTTGGTATATTTTTTATAAAAAAATATAAAGTTTTTTTAATTATGGTCACTACATTATAGAAATATGGTAATGCATTACGTAAAAGATAATACATATATGAATATATTAAAAGTATTATCATAAAGTCATTTTGTGGACAGCGTTAAGCCAATAGAAAAAAAAAATTTAAAAATTAATTCCCTAATCACAATGCGAATTATTAATTAAAACAATTACAACTTCGGTTTTGATCAAAGCTATTCTTGAGACTGCCATCTAAATCGTCTTTAACCTTACATGAAACTTAATAGCGATGTTCAATGAGGAAGAAATAAAAAACCAGGACAGGATACCACATGAAAGCTGTAAGATCAAGTTAGAACAGAAAAGTACAGCCGTATACCAGATGTCAACAAAAAAAACGAAAAAACATTTTATTTGTCTGATTGTATAAACACATTTTAGAGAGAGAGAGATAGATATTTTATTTCCTATATAAATTTACAATGAGGTTGCCACACAATTTACATACAGAGATTCGATTACTTATTGTATATCTTTCAACTGAAACATTATCTTTAACAATAACTAAGATGCTGGAAAATTATATTGACTCTGAAGGAAACTACGATAAAAACCTACAAATAAATCATGAACATGAGAGATAAATAAATAATTATGTTAATAAATAAATATAATAAATAAATAAATATAATAAATAAATAAATATAATAAATAAATAAATATAATAAATAAATAAATATATATATATATATATACGAGCATATACAGTTGTGTTCACAAAAATAGCAGTGCTCATACTTATAAATTTCATTAATTATTTATATATATCATTTATTTATTTATTAATATGCTTATTTATTTTGACTTATATTTTGCTTTATAGTTTTTGTTTTTTTTTTTAATTTTAAAATTTTTTTTTTTTTCTTTTGTATTGGGGGTTTTTTTTCGTTGTTTCCATAGAATGTTTGCCTCATATAATTTGTATATTAATGAACCTGTAAAATATTTCTCAGTAGTAAGATTTCTCTTGTAAATCATAACTCTGAACAAAATATGTAAATTGTGCGATAACTAATGTAATTTATAAACGAGTTCACAATAAAATATAATATAATATAATCATACAGCCTTAAAAAATAACAATTTTTTTGTATCTACTACCTTTCCCAGAATTTTAAATTAGGTTTTTGAGTCTAACGGGATTTCAACTGTCATATGAGAGGTTATACGGTTTTCATAAAAGCATATCTTCCTTTTTCTATTACACGTTTATCGAAAGGCAATGGTTGACGGCTGTTCATAATAATAGCAGTGCCTCTGTTGTGATCAATAAAAGATTTAAAAAAATTATTTTTTTCTTTTGGGTAATTATTTATTTTCATTTTTTTTTTGCCTCATATTTACTTAGTTTAGCATTATTTTAATTGGCAAAATGGGCCGAAGTATTGCACAGAAGAAATGCGAAATTTAATAAAAAGATTACGAAGCGAGGCTAAAACAGTGCATCCAAGACATCATAGGATGTTCCGCTAAAATGGTGAGTAATGCTTTAAAATGGCAAAATAAGCCCGAAACTCGCGGACCTAAAAGAAAGACCACTAAGCGAACTGACCGGAAATTTATACAATTGGTAAAGTACAATAGATTCCGTCAATAAGCTCCTGCAAATAAAAGACGAGCTCCAACTCTCTGTGAGCGCTGTTACAGTAAGATGACACCTGCTTAAAGCTAAACTACCAGATCAAAATTCTCGCAAAATAAAACTTTTGACAAAAAAACATGTGGCAAGAAAACTGGAATTCCCAAAAGCGCACCAGGAATGGCCAAAGGAGAAATGGGGGAATATTCTTTGGAGCGATGAGAGCAAAGTCGTTCTTTTTGGGTCCAAAGGTCATTGGGAATATATAAGAAGACCCCAAAATGCGGCACACGATCCTCGATACATAGCCATCAACACACATTATTACTCCCGGTATTCTCCAATTTTTATTAAAAAAAACTGTCTAGCCTCATGCTTTTCTTCTTCGGACATCGTTAGAGTTATCCACAGAGTTTCTTCAAGTATATTAAAAATATCCGAGAGAACGCAAGAAATCATTAATTGTGAAATTCCTACACTAAAATCCTGTCCAGTACCAGTTTGGTATCCACCCCCTGCTAAAAATCTTAAACATGCCGCCAACTTCAACTCTGGAGTCAGTGATGATAACTTGACAACTGGTGGTAGCTTTGCCTTCAACACGTCCAAAATATACTTAAAACCAGCTTTCTTTATGCTAAACTGTTTGATAAACCTACAATTGAAAATATTAAATTTACGCTGACTAAGAAAATTGGTCTCAACTTACTGAGCATTGGGTAACATACTTCTTATTTTGTGACGAATATGTCGGCAATCGCATAGATCTTCCTACAAGTCGAAATAAATTGCAATCGTGCCCATAATTTCAATTTATTCAGAGTTTGAAATAATTTTCTTGCACAAACAATTTAAAATGGCAGAACACAACTGAAGTAAAAGAAGATCGGTTATGAGGTTCTGCCGACTGATAATGTTGTTTATCTGTCGTTCTCAAAGATAGGGTCAAACTCCGGAAGTGAAGTGATGCGGATGGGATGAAGTCCCGCCGCAGTCAATCCGCCGTTTTCAATGATCGGCATGAATATGTACAGAGGTATTGTATACGTATTTAGTTGATTTATAAGTGGGTTGTCTGGTATTGGTATACAAGGTATTGCAAAAAAAGTGGACGTCAACTTAGAATCACTAAGATAAATTCAACATTCGATCCGACATGAAGATCAGTGGTAGAATGGTATCTAGATAAGTTAAGCATCATTTTCAAAAGTTTATTTTGAGATATTTGTGATTTTTTTATTCCGTTTATTTTTCACTAGAAATACTGAAATTTGAATGCCACTATCTAGCATAGTTTGTCATTATTAGAGTCATTCCTTGGGGTGTACGCCGGCAACTGGCGCAGGGAAGTCATTTTTGATTAATGGTATAATGAATGAGAACTTATACCTCGATATTCTTAAAAACCATCAGTTGAGTGCTGGATTTAGTTGTTCGACCCTAATCATAATTCCAGCATAGTTAACTTAATTATAACGGTTAATATCATAAACTACACACACAAGTGCGAGCTATTAAATTTCGTCTCTTCTATCTATCCACCCTCGCACTTCATACGGCTCCCGTATGCTGAGAAGTGTTAATTCGAATATTAACTTCTATTTCAACCTCAGCACTTCATGCCTAAAACTCCATCTTCTCGATAGCCTTCCCTTCTTCCAATCATAGTTTCTAAGATAGATTAAGTGCTTATGCTATAGCTTGAATTAAGCCGAATAAATGGGGGTACAGCCCCCACCAATATTTTGAGACGCTGAAGGACTAATGTAGGAATATTTATTATCTCAACCCCCACATTTGCATATATATGTATGTATACCCCCACTATTTCGGCGCCTTACTACACAGATCAATAAAAAGATTACGGGAGGTCATTAAAGCTGGATTGCTATTTCACCAAGACTATCCATATCATAACGTCACTGTTGCGATGGCTGCCATTCAAGAAACTAAGTAAATGTATTGACTTGTTAGGAGACTATGTGGAAAATTATTTTTTTAACTATAGCACCGTGTTACATTACTTTCGGATCACCCCTCGTACACCTCAGGGATTGACAAAAAATATTGCTCATCAACTCGCGTCTAGTTAAAAAAACTAATTTAATTTCTTTTAATATTAAAATTCGGCATTTATTCCAAAAATATACATTTTTTAATTTGATAAAAATATAACTGTCATGTCCGCTAGTATATTATAATTTTTAATTTTTTCGAATTTCCTTGAATTTTTTGTACATAATGATGTTGGTCAGTGGCGGACCATTTTGACTGTGGGCAACTGTAGCAAGTTGCAGCTTATAAAAGAATAGTTTTCATTTATTTGCTCCCAAATCAACTCTACTCACTGCACGCCACGGACTCCTATTTTTTTAATTAATTCGGAATTCAATACTATTTAAAATTTATTTTGGGAAGAATTGAAGAATAATGAGTCATACTGTTTAATTTACCAAACAACATATTGCAAAAATAAACGCATTTGTGAATGTTCTCTTAGGGTATGGCACTAAATATTCACTTTCAGCTGTTAACAAGAATATAAAAACAAAACAAGAATCCTCATAATTCTTTTATTATTATAATTAATAGTTTCACAGTTATTTAATAATCTTCGATTTAAATAAATAGAATGCCAGGTGTTTTCATAAAGAAATTCAAATTACGTACAAGGGTTGCTCCGATAGGCCAATGGTAAATAGTCTCTGGTTGCTCCACGGTAACACTACACATAAAACAACCGAGCAGATGGTCGAAGTGTTCATCCAGGAATGAAGAATGAAGAGGGCATACTATACACATATATTCTGTCCAATACCTGTGCGTATTGCCACTATATCAACCTAACACGTACACTGTAAGAGCAAATAGTACGAACTCTCAACAGGAAGCATTCAGGTTTTGAAGTTGCGCGAGTTGTGCTTGTGTACGACACGATCAGTAAACACATATGTATTCATATGTATAACAAACTATGCATTTGCAAAGGGATGCGTAGCGTACCACGGCGTTGTTATTTAGTATTTCACGATTGACGTTTAAGAGTTGTTGTGAATTCCAATTGTTTAGGGATATAACATAAATTAATCGAAATAACTTTACCGAAGATAATATGAACTAACCGTGCTAACATTTTTACACCTGGTTTTTACAAGCGCGCAGCCTTAAATATCTATATCTCTTTTTAGTGCTGGTTTTAAACGTACATACATATATGTATATGTACAATAGTTTTTGTGTTTTGCCGGGAAACAAGGAATAATCTGTTGTAAATAGCAGAAAAGTTTACGAAAATATATTGTGCACATGTAGGTACGTTGAACTCGTGGATGTTAAATGCATATGTGTATATGTACATATCTTCCCTGGAAGATGTATTAACAAAAAATATTTGTGTTATAATTTTTTTTATTGGACGACTAAGTCGAGTTAAATGACGGGCGCTAGAATTATACAATTTTTGTTTGGAAAAGGAAAAAGAATAATAATGAAGTGTGCCATCGCGTTAAACATTTTCAATTTACTATTTACTATCCTAAGTCTGTTGCCTCATGGGGTTACCCTCGAAAATCCACATACTTCGTTCGAAGCTCATCGGCATTTTAATTGGCGTAGGAAAGAAACGATGGATGCAAATGGTTTATACCTATTGGAGTGGTGGGTCAAGGCCAATGATGTACACTTTCGCATAACTGCGAATACTCGCGGATTTATTGGAATAGGTTTTTCTCGTAAATCGAGAAGAATGTCTGCATCGGATTTGGTTCTCTTATGGGTTGACGATCAGACCGGAAAGCCTAACATATTGGTAAGTCTTCGTTAGATGTCTCGTACATCTATTCAATTGTCAGTCAAAAGAACATCGGATGTTGAATTTTTTCATTAAACACGAAAAATACGATCAAAAACAAGTTTACCAAGCGATGTTGATATGTACAGCTCTGTGAAAAAAAATATCACCACATTGAATTTTACATATTTTACAAATTCCGTTCTTCTCTATTGATGTTAACGCAATGCATCTACCGAAAAGTAACTCTATTGCATTCAGTTATGTAATGAAAAGAGAAATTCACCCAAAACTCCCAGTGTTTCCGTGATTTGTGTTAAAAATTCCCGTTAAACGTTGAAAGGGTAAATTTGCGGAAACAAAATTGTGTGAAAAAAAATAGCACTGTGTCATTCTGCTGCGAGTTTTAGTAGTGTATATTCTAGTTTACATATTTGTTTACATTTAACCATATCAGGATAAATTATTTAAATATCTTAAAGTTAATATCTCATAAATGCAATGTGTTTATCAGCTAAAATGGGACGCAATAGACATTGTACTACAAAAGACGGTTCTAATAAAACGATTTTCAATGCAAAAAAGTATGTTTACCAAAAAGAAAAAACGGCAGAAAACCGAAATTGACTCCTATAGATGAACGACGCATAACGAGATCAATAAAACAAATCCATTTATTACCTCTAATAAAATAAAAGAGGAATTAAATCTATCTGTAACCACTTCGACTATAAAGAAAAATTTACCTGCGAAAAGTCCCAGGAAGATACCCTTATTGACAAAGGCCCAAGTCAAGGGAGCGCCGTGGCGCAGTGGGTAGTGTCTTGCCTTGAAAAAGCTTCTCGGCTCTCGCCGTTCGGAATCGGCATTAAGCTTTAGGTTTCGTTCACTTGTGTGGAAAAACAAATGGCACACAACATAAGTGAATAAAAAAGAAGCTTGGCTAACGCCATCTAAGGTGTCTGTCTGGCAGTACAATGGACCAGTGTTTGTGTCTGAGTGCTCCAACAGATAGCAGAAGCCTCCACCAATAAAAAAAAAAAGGTCCACTTACAAAAACGGAAGAAATTTGCAACAGATCACTTGCATTGGGTGCCAACTAAATGGCGTAATATACTATGGACCGATGAGTTCAAAATTCTTTTATTTGGAACTCCTGGTACTAGAACATTTGTCCGCAAGCCAAAAAACGAGAAGTTCCAGCCAGAGTACACCATTAAGAAATTAAGCACGGCGGCGTAAAAATAAACATTATGGGGATTCTTTTCATATAATGGTACTGGTCCCCTATTTTGTATCAAAATGACCGCTAAAATTTGTGTGGATATTATAAGAGAAATCATGTTGCCTTACGCTGAATGGAATATGCCTCTCAAATAAGTCCTACAGCAGGATAATGACTCGAAGTACACGGACATACATATTAGCGAAAGAATTTTTTGCCAGAGATAAGGTTCAGGTTATGCAATGGCCGACTCAGTCGCTAGACCTGAACCCCATTGAAAATCTTTGGTCAGATATTAAAAAGGTTGTATTTAAAGTCAAACCGAAAAACACACTGCAATTATGGGGTGCTGTGCAGACTACATGGAGAGATATTCCACTTCAGCGATGTCAAACAATCGACTCCATTCCACGGCGTTGTACCGCTGCACTTAAAAATAAGGGTTATAAGACAAAATATTAATCAACTAATATCATTACAAACCAAAAACATATTAATTTTCCTGAGGACTTATTTTTTTTAACGAATTTCCACTCCCGGTGCTATTATTTGTCACACCCCAAAACTGGTATTTTTTGGTTTCAATGAGCATAACTTATTTAATTTTAGTTACAACGGAAAAGTGTTTACGTCTCTAAATTACTTTATCTTCACTTTTTGTCATTACAATGTAAAATCAAATTCAAAATGTTATTTGTTTAAAAAATCTTTCATTCAAAATATATTCAGTGGGTGGTGCTATTTTTTTTCGCAGAGCTGTACATACATACATACATTTTTTGCAAGCTTTCCTGTTTGGATTGTTTCATTTACTAAAATACAGATTCATGAATAAGTTTTTGAAAGAAATCTTATATCGACGTAAGATTTTGATTCACTACCAACGGCGAATATTTTCCCAAAAAAAAAAAACATAAAGGCACCGAATACCGGCCATTTAAGGATT
Organism: Merodon equestris; assembly: GCA_958301585.1. Lineage (NCBI taxonomy): Eukaryota > Metazoa > Arthropoda > Insecta > Diptera > Syrphidae > Merodon > Merodon equestris. The sequence continues at coordinate 74,306,143 of OY284416.1, read as the reverse complement.
GACTACGTTTATCTATTTTTATTGAATTAATAGGAACATTTATTTCAATTGTGTTAGTGGTTTCTATATGAGAAAACGATTCCTAACGATAATAAATTATACCCGCTCGTTTATTTTGTCGTTAGTATATTTAAAATAAATTTTTGTTGGACTAGCACCTTAACTCCGTCCACTATTTCGCACTGATCCTAATACCGGCCACTTGTACCCCTAATATCGGCCGCCCCATTGTTCATCAAAATACAGTTGAGTTAAGAGGGAAATAATGAAATAAAATATGAAAACATAAATTTAATATTAAGATTATGCATCGGTAGATACATAAAAGCACATCGAGAACGGTACGCGTTACAGACGGGGATAGCAACGCAAGTAATTAGGTGGTTGATTTGTTTGATATACACTTTGTATGTTGGGATTAGTTATTTTGGCATGTTATAATAAAGGCGATTGGATGCTCTATGAAAAGCGTTGGAAAAAGTGTGCTTTAAACAGTCACAACTCAGAGAGAGTTCTAACGTGATACGGCGATTGATCTTTTTAGTGATAGTTGTGGGAATGATAAAATCCTCGAATTGATCCGGCGGCGGATCATTTATCTTAGAATCAGTCGGCAGCAGATACCTCAATACCAGCAGTCTGAGGCCCCTATTGCGAGTGTCGATCAGCGATCGACGATCGACATTTATCGATCATCGATCGTCGATTGCAGATGTTGGTATTGTGGATGTCGATTCTGATCGACCGTTGTCGATTTGACACTCGCTTGTTGTCGATCGCAAAATACTGATCGTTGCTTTCTGTTAGAGGAAAAGATCTTTTTTTTTGCTTACGAAATGAAGTAATTTTAATGAAAATAATGAATTTATGGAGTATTTATGAAAATCTAATCCAGGTGAAAGCAGGTTACGAACAAAAAAAAACAAATAGAGCTCCTCGTTTCGTTCATGGAAGCAGATCCCTATATTGCTAAGCGAGTTTGTTTGAAAACACAAGCAAAACACAGATAGGAAAGATTAAGTACTTAAGATGTTTATTCAGTTTATTTATTTGTTTATCTACAATAGTTTATTAAGTACTAAACTAGGATGACCTCCTATGTGTTCATGGGAAAAATGGGTGAAATTAAGAAAAAAAAGTCCTATTGGAATGATTTGGAGTATTGAGTTTCTTTGATGAAATAAATAAACGACAGTCAAACAACTGTCAAAAAACGAAATATTCACAATATTCATGTTTTTACTCACAATATTGACGTAATTATTCACAATAGTCTACTTCTTCATCGATTGAGTTACACAATACCAAATCCGGAATCAATCGACGCAATCGACAATTGTCGAGTCGATCGCTGATCGACACTCGCAATCGGGGCCCGAGATAGAGGAGGAGCCAATCATCGGGAACATCGTATCATCCTTTCACATGGAATTAATTTTTAGCAATCTCAAAGTCGTCAAAGGACTTGTCCTTAGCCTATATGATGTCCTACAAAGGAACAGATTAAGTGCGAACACTGTTAAACCAATTTCGAATACTTTCCTCACTCACTATAGCTCTTGACATTGTTAAAGGCTGTGAAATTCGACGACTTATGGTTGAATGCCATTTTAAAAATCATTGGTGCCACTTTTTTCCAGGAACACCATTTTTAAAGTGATTCGACCGATTTAAGTTTGGCAACTGACTCGATCAATTGGTTTTTTGTAACTGGAAAACCTTTGATAATCCATTGCACCAATAAGTTTTCTTCTTGAGCCGCCAGAATCGTTGGTGTGCCGATATTATTTGAATATTTTTTTAAGTTTATCATTCAACGTGTTTTTTGGGATATAATATCCCAAAGGCTTTACTTGCCTTTCTAATAGTCATAACTCCATCATTAATTGATTTAAGAGCATTGTCTAATACCGCACTCGTATAAGACATGCGTTTTTTACCACTCATTTTCTCGTCTCTTAACTATAAATTCACAAAAAAATTAACCACTTGTTAACGGCTTAATAAAAAGTCTAAAGTTAACACACGAAATGTTTATGTTTCACTAGTTAACAATTTAGTAGTTTCGGGATATCCGCTATATTTGTCAATCCATCGGGTGACTTCAATTTAAATCATTAGTCTCAAATTGCAACACCTGAGTTCCGATTGGTAAAAAACATTCAAAAAAAGCATTTGAAATCGGACAGATTTTGAAAAACATCAATATGACTCATGTTAAATCAACACGTAGTATCAAAATTTTATTGAAATATTTTAGCGCCAAAATGTGTTCATTTCATTTTATTTGTTTTCTGTAAATTGAGATCAACTCTACCTTTAAGTTTTATCTTACTGCAGCATGTGTGCAGCGAAGCGGTATGACAAGCAACTGCGGCCTCCTAATATATTAGGTACACAGGAAAAATAAACGCACCGAGGAAACTCCTTGGTTTGTCTGTAGAACATAATAGAAAAAATAGAGCAATTCAAGGTATTAACACACATAATAAAGAATTTCCAGTGGATAAATTTCAGTTTCTGTAAATTTCCATATGCGTACCAATAAATGAATAATAAAAAAAAAAACTATGTTACGTCTCGGGCTATGTTTATAGTCATCCATCTGTCTGGCCGGAATTAGGAGCATATTCTCTAATCCGCGTACCCTAATACCGACCGGCGGCCGATATTAGGACACATTATACATTTTGCTGGCCCTAATTCCGGCCACAATATTTCTCAATTTTTCTGACCCACAAAGTGATAATTGCAATAACCTTTCAGATTATTACATTACTAAAGAATATATACATAAGTCTAGAATAATTATCAAAATCATAATTATTGAAATGGTACAAAAACATCTCTCATTTTTAAGTAGTTATCGATTGTTAGGATTTCATCGATCTATTGAAGCAAAATCTTACCTTCAACATTAATAATTTTTTTTCTGTTCAACAATAAATAATTTAATTTTTTTTTTCAACTAATTACAAGTATAGTAATTAATTTATAAATTTTATTAGTAAAATTGAATTTACATTTAGTTTTCGCATAGATATTTATTAAATAACCAAGTGGCCGGATTTAGGTAGGCGGCCGGAATTCGGTGCCATTACGTTATGGAAGAAAACAATGCTCTCTCAATAGGTGTACCAATTCAACGACGACAAGAAAGACATACATATGTATATAGTACACTTGCCCGCATAAGTCTGCGTACAACACCAAAAAAATTGAACCCTTAATTGCAGATTCAAATATTTTAGACGTATAGTAGTTACGCATTTATTTTTTCTATGTAATTAAGCATATAAAAAGGGTGATCCAAGGATAAAGAAAATAAAACATGGTGATTACAGTTGAAAAATGATTTACTTTTCTCTTTAGCCACTTAAGAAATCAATACTTTTTTTTCTAAACCCAGGATTCCTTAACAAAAAAAATTTTTTGTCTTTGTTATTAAGAAAATGAGCTTCTAATTTTTTTGCAAAGTTGAAGACCTTCTCGAACTATTTTTGCAGTGAGTGAGGGATGGATTGTTATCTTTCTCTTCACTATTATTTTTTGGATCATCGACTGAATCAAATAACATTTCAATAATATCAGCATCAGTTAAAGGCCCATCTACAAGCAAGTCGTTGATATCAATCTCGTTAAGGCAATCAAAACACCTTCGGCACCAATTTCATGTGCCAAAGCAATATTTTCAGTAGAACTTGCCAATGTTTGATTAGTAGCATTGTCCTTTTTAACGCATCCATGCCAGATTGCTTTCCAGCAGGCATTTAAAGCGTGTGGTTTTATTTCACTGATTGCAGAAGAAGCATGATTTATGCAGTCCAAAATCGAAAACTTTTTCCAAACGTGTGTAACTGTTCCTAACTCAATATCAATTTGTTCAAAAATAAATTGAAAAGTATGTTTTACATAATATTTTTTAAACGCAGCAATTACGCCTTGATGGTCGAATAGTGCTCGTATTAGGTGAAAGAAACAGTATCACATTTGGATGTTCTAAAAGCGGATGAGATGAAGCATTATCAATAATAATTAATAAAACTTTAAAATTCGGTGATTTCTGCTTCATATAAACTTCTACTTCAGGAACAAAACATTGATAAAACCAGTCAGTGAAAATCGCAGATGTTACCCAAGCTTTTTTATTGGTCATCCAATGCAGCGGTTCAGCCATCCGCTGCAGTAGTAGATGGTTAAACTTGCTTTAGCTTCTCTTAAAGCAAAGGAATTTTTTTTTTTTAATAAAGTTACCATCTATGCTATAGAAAATTAGATTATTGAAATAGGTGAGCCCTGTGGGATGCCATTATGCAAAGGATAGTTAGGAGAGCATGCATTATTCACTCTTACACACAACTTTCGATTATATATAGGAAAGCTTTAATGTACCCAAAAACATTCACACAAACGATGAAATACAAACAGTCCCAGGTGACGCACAAACACAGACCAGACCGCTAAAGCGATTTCGACCAACTGACTTAGTTCATAGACTCTCCTAAAATCTGGGAATACTGGTAGGTCTCAAAAGGAATATGCTTAATGCAAAAGTAAAACAAAAATAGGCGAAAACAATCAGCGATAAGGGTTGCTCGGAGTCAATATAACCCCCAACGCTTCGGGTGGATTAAAACCCACCTATGCCAAGACACATAATAATAATAAATAAAATAAAATGTTAAACAGCAAGCAATTGTAAAGGACATTGGTCCTACATTGTACATTATACCTTCTATATTATTGAAACATTAACTATGTAGATGTCCAAAAGACAAATCTTAAAAAAAAATTGGTTGTGAGGTTTGACGATAAGTATCATTTGGTGTAAAGTTTATGTATGAAAAGTATGAACTTGCACACAATCGAAAGCCGCCATATGAAACGATGCGTAAAGCACGAGAGCTACTCGGTGAACCTATTTTATAAACTTCATATACCCAGCTTTACAGTCTCCCTTATACCTAAATTATTTAAAAAATAAAGTGAAATGCGAATGGGCGTTCGCTCTAATATTATCTTATTCTCTGAATGTAAAATAATACATTTCGTATTGTTTTGCTACGGGATTGACTGCTTCGCAACTAAAGTCTAATAGTACGTTAATCTATCACAATAAAATACTTTCACTGTTCACTTATTTGAATTTCATTGAAAATCGTTGGGTAAAGTGATGGAACTTATTAACAAGATTCGGGAAACTGCGTCACAAAAAAGTACATATCCCAACATTCAAATTTTCATATTTTATATCTAGGGAAGATTGGTATCCTTTTATAAAATATTTATGTATAAGATTAAATTAACTAAGGAACCAAATATGATAATGTCCAGTGGACATTTTCTGATAAGGCTAAAGAATGTCTTTTTCAAGACTGACACGACTGGAGATCACCGGTGTTGTAAGAGTAAGATCAAACAAAAAAAATCTGGAGCATGCCCGTGTCACAAAAAAAAAAGGTAGGCCGAAAAACAATTTGTGCAAACAAATGCATAAACACCAGCATTTGATTGGCCTCAGCGATGAAGTAATCCCAAACCGGGAAGCCTGCCGCTACTTTCTGAGGTCAAACCGGCGGACCCCACAAGCGGACCAGTAGGAATGCAGTTAAGTGGGAAGGTTATGGTCCTACACTTCTGACCATAACAACGCCGGAAAAAGGAAAAGAAGAAGAAGAAGAAGAAGAAGAAGAATAGACTGAATTATTGAAATGAATTCGTTTATTGCTAAAGCGAAATTTGTAGCCTTAGATAAATCGCCAACTCTAAAATTTTATTCTATAATTGTTTGTATTATAATTTTTAATACTAACATTTTTTGGTAATTGAGACTTTTAGTAATTCCTTGTTTAATGGGTTGAATAAAGGACGTTGTGTTTGGTTTTAAAAATACCAATTTATTATTATTTATCTATTTGGTTTACATATACACAGTGTAGACCACACAATACAATATGAAAAACAATTTCTAAGGAGCATATAGCAGTTCTGCCAGCTCGTCGATGCTATTTCTCCACGTTTGAGAGTGCCTTGTGGATTTCATGTTAGGGCGATCTTTGCGACATCTGTATCCAGTTTACGCAACGTATGCCCAATCCAACTCCATTTCCTCTTCAGGGTCTCCGCCGCCGAAAATATACAAAATATTGCGGATATAAATGTTTGTGGGACGTACGAAGCTTGTACAGATCGCCTGCTTCCCATTCAGAAATCAATGAAATTATTAAGTATAAATTGGATATAATATGGGTACAAGAAGTTCTATTTTCAAATCTAGGAATGAAGAATCCATCAGCAACGAAATTGTGCATAACGTAATGAACTAGTATTTTACACTGAACGCACATTGTCCTACGGAAGATAAGGATGAATAGGTAAAGGACGCATTTTATGAAACAATGGATGCAATTTTTGATCATTTCTCATCCTTCGACGAGAAATTATACTCGGAACTTTAACGCGAAAATAGGAAAGATAGAAGCGGCATATAATAATATAATGTCTCATCAAACGTTAATAGTCTTAGAACAATAAATTTCGTCAGTTAAAAAAATATGATCGTAAAAATTACGACATTCAAACACAAGAGAATACACAAGGCTACATGGATATCACCGGATTAAGTAACGCGCAACCAAATCCTCTTTCTGATAGAAGACACCACACAAACGTGTGAAATATTAAAGTATACAGAGGAACGGATTGCGATTATGATCACGTTCCAATCATCTTTTAAATTAAAGGCCAAATCCAAAATAATAGAAGGGAACATAGGAATCTATAAAAAAATATTACGTTAAAAATTTAAGTAACTAGTATGGTCAACAATAAGAAAAGTTGTAAAGGAAGGAACGGAAATCAAACAAGGCTTTTGCAAAGCTCTCAAAGAAAGCCTTGATTCGTCAAAGAATGTGAGAAAAAAGTAAAAGCTATAGAAAATAGCGAAGAGATTACGTGTATAGAATACCAGATCCTATGAAAGGAAATTAGCCGTTTCCTTCGGGATAAAAAAGGCCAATGGCAAAGGAAAAAGTTTGCTAATATTCAGGAAGAATGCGCCGCTAAATACATAAAAGTAGTATATGCAGGGCTTAGCGCCGTATAAAAAGGATACGAGGCCAGATCAGGATTCATACGCGAAGATACTGGAGGAAAATATTTCGATAATTCGCTAAGTGTACATGGAGAGTAGGCAGCAATGGAAAACAGTTAACTACACAAGTCTAACAATGTCAGGAAAGGAATTAAACTTAGAAATGAAGGACTTGGATCGATCCAATCCCCGCACCTGACTGTACTCTATATACGATTGTGAAAGTGGATGAGTTCAAGTATCTGGGTGTCATATTGACTGCCAAAAACGATGTAAAGACCGAAATAAATAAAAGGCTGCATATGGGCAACACGTGCTTCTTCGTGATGAAGGAACTGTTTAAAGCAGTCCTTTTGTCCCACACGGTCCAAAGCCATATTTATAGTAACATAATAAAGTAGGGAAGGTAGGGAATAAGAGGAAAAAAGAGTGCCAGGGAGACCGTGCCGTTTGTGGGAGATTGAAAAGAAGAGATGGAACAGAAAATGAAATGAGCACACTCATAACAGAGGCTTGGCAGTCTCTGAACTTTCGAGTTCCAAATGATCGTTAATAATAATATACTTTTTGTGGTTTTTGTCGGTAGTGGCAATTATACTTGATATACAGGGTGCCCCACGAGCAGTGTGCCAAAAAGCTAGAGCGTGTAGCCCTGGCCAAGACAAGAAAAAAATCGTACGGGAGGGGGGGGGTCTATTCCCCCCCGTTTAGCCGGGAGGGGCAATTTTCTAAAAAATTGACTTAATTTGGAAAAAAAATTATTAAAAATCAACAGTAACAGCCACAATGCCGTGATATACTTTTTTGTAAAGCCAGAAACCTCTTCTTTGATCTTGTTTTTAAACGAAGCTGTTGTAAGGAATAGTTTTTGAGAAATTAATTTTCAAACTCAAAATTTTGAAAAAAAATTGGAAAAAAAAAATTTCGAACTACTTTTTTCCAAAATTGTATGTAATTAAGTACTATTTTTTTTTCCAAAATTCAATTCCCTTATTAGTTTTTAGTTAAAAACAGAAAACCGGATGCAAAAATGTCTTGTAGTTTTTGAGAAATTAAAAAAAAACCCGAACCATTTTTTTCTAAGAAGAACCTTTTTTTTGGTTTTAACGCGGCATTTTTGGTATGAAACATTGACCTCTTTTTTATTATTTTTAAAAACTTCGGAGTTTTATTATAATAAATTTTCAATATGATCCCCTTTTTTTAGAAGGCAAAGATTATATCTCCGTCTTCTCCTAATGGCTGCACATATCTATGCTTGACAAATTTTCATGCAATTTGACTCCAGCGACTTCAATTCGTTCTTTCAGTTGTTCCAAAGATACTATTTCCACTTCGTAAACATAATTCTTCATGAATCCCCACACATAAAAATCTAGAGGAGTTAAATCTGGTGATCTAACCAACGGTCACTAAAATGATCATCCAGCCAGTTTCTAACCCGTAAGCTGTAGTGTGCTGGTGCTCCATTTTGCTGGTAGATTAAATTATCTGCTATGGCCAAAGGAACATTGGCCATCAAATCGGGCAAAAGGTCTCGTAGGAATTGCAGGTATGATTCTCCATTAATAACGGCATTCAAAAACCGGGGCCCGATTACAGTTTGTCCAACAATACCAAGCCAAACATTACAGCTAAAGCGGTGTTGTGATTTATTTTGTTTCTTGTTGTGTGGATTGGTGCTATTCCAATGATGCAAATTGTGGAAGTTAGTAACCCCATCTCTGGTAAACTGTGCTTCATCCGTACCGAATATCCTTGCAAAATAGTTTCGTTCAGTTTCATCTCGAAGCAGTAATGATCGACAAAATTCTGCTCTCAAAAACTTGTCGTTTCAGGTGAGTCCCTGAACTGGCCTAAAATGGTACGGGTGTAAGTTTTCGGTATGAAGCACTCTCCATACTCTAGATTTGGGCACTCCAAGCATAATAGCCATCCTCCTTGTACTAAGGGAGGGATTGCGTCGGACCAAATCCAAAATTCGGGTAGAACCCATCGGCGGCGGGCGGACCCAGACGAAATTCGCAGGTCAGTTTTCAGGCGTTATCAATGAAAAAAAAGAATTAATCCAGGGTTATTCCAATAGTGTATCACTTTATTGTATCCTCATAAAACTCCGAATTTTTTAAAAATAATAAAAGAAGAGGTCAATGTTTCATACATTAATTTACTTACAAGTCCAGCCGCGTTAAAACCAAAAAAAAGGTTTTTCTTAGAAAAAAATGGTTCGGGTTTTTTTTTAATTTCTCAAAAACTACAATACATTTTTGCATCCGGTTTTCTGCTTTTAACTAAAAACTAATGAGAGCATTGAATTTTTGAAAAAAAAATACTACTTAATTACATACAATTTTGAAAAAAAATAGTTTGAATTTTTTTTTTTTCAATTTTTTTTCAAAATTTTAAGTTTGAAAATCAATTTCTCAAAAACTACTCCTTAAAACAGCTTTATTTAAAATCAATATGAAAGAATAGATTTCTGGCTTTATAAAAAGGTATATCGTGGCATTGTGGATGTAACTGTTGATTTTGAATAATTTTTTTTCCAAATTAAGTCAATTTTTTAGAAAATTGCCCCACCCGGCTAAACGGGGGGAAATAGACCCCCCCCTCCCATACGATTTTTTTCTTGTCTTGACTAGACCTACATGCTCTAGCTTTTTGGCACACTGCTCGTGGGACACCCTGTATATGTATGTATACTCGTATATATGATAAGTTTGATAAAACGAAGCTAGAATGAATATGAAGAACCCGGCAGCTTAAGCTTTAATTTTGAAAACTGACAGTTCAACAAAAACTTTAAAAAACTGCAATATTCAAATTTATCTTCGAAATAACTTTACTGTTTTTAGGTAATTCATAACCAAAGTTCACAATGCTTATGAAGATTTTTTAATGGTGGAGAAGATGTTCTTGTTCCTTCAAGTCCTTCCGATGTGCTTCCAAAGTGTTTGGATAGTTTCACCGAAAAGAGTGTATAAACATTAAGGACGATGTCTCCTTGATTTGATTTGAGATGGGACGAAAAATATGTTATAATTGCTCCTTGAGAAACTTTAATTCAGATATAATTTTGTTGGTGTCCGATGTCCTTCAGTAGTGGGGCGGGGTTGGAAGTCGATAAATTTAACTGCGATGGTGGATTGAGTAATGATTTTACCTTACAGATTTTTTAAAGATCAGTGTGTTGACTTATTTCATTACATAACTTAGTGAACATTTCCTAGTGATATTTTCCTATCCGAGATCAAGTTCCTCGCAGTGACTTTAAAGATAAATTTTGCAAATGAGGCAATTCTTCTCACTTAGAGTCATTTGTATATGAGGAGTATCATGATACATTAATTGTGAAAGTACAATAAATATAATTTTCTTATCATTTCAGGACTGTCACGGTGATAAAAATGGAAATGGCGTTCCTATACAGGATGATACACAAAATTATGACATTATTGACGGATTTCAGAACGCAACTCATACACAAGTGGAATTTTTCCGAAAAATTGAAACATGTGACCCTTACGACTTAACTTTTGGAGTAAGTATAGTTTTCTTTCATTGATTATTGTCACGAACAAAACAATACAAAATAAATCTGAAAAAAAGCTATTTTTTTTATTACTATACAATTAAACATAGTTATATATCAACAATAATCCGCCTAATATATAATTGGTGTTAAATCGCAAGATTTGAATCAATGTACAAAACCAAGTTTTGGGACTGCCCCTGGTAAATATTGATTTCAACTGACATGTAGCGCCGTACAGACATGCGGGATAAGGTGAAAGTTATCGGCATGATAATGAAAGACTGCGATTTTCATTTTAAAAATTACTATTTTTCTAGATAATCACCCCTGATTCCAACACAGTTGGTTCAGCGCGTCTCAAACGTCAGTATTCCGTCTCGAAAATGAGAGACTGGAAAGCTGTGAAAATATTCATTTACGGCCCTCTTAAATTCTTCATTAGATGTCAAGGTTAGGAACAGATGGAAGTCTAAGGGAGCCAAATGACCAAGAGATGTCCGAACAAATCGTAAACAGTTTGCCCACCGGCAACTTATCCTTGCGTACAGGTGCGTTGTTCTGATAAAGGATGATTTTATCTTCAACAATCAGGGCCTCTTGCGAAATTGGTATCCAGCTGGTCAAAAAGGTTGGAATAATACTCGCCTGTAATTGTTCTGCTTTTTGCAATATAATCAATTAAAAAGATCCCTTTCGGATCCCAAAATACGCGGGCCATGACCTTTCCCGACAAATGCCATCTCTGGCGCTTCCATCCACTGCTTGAATGCTTTTTCATTTCTGGCTTAGTGAATAGGTCCAAAGATTGCTAAATTTGCTTAGTTCAGCAAATGCGGCGCCCAGATTTTGTTGTTAGCCATGTTAAGAAAGATTATTAACAAAATATTGATTTCGGTAAGACACACACAGTTACAATGTGACTCTAACTAACATAATAAATAAATTAGTGAGTAAGTTCACAGTGGTCGAAAACTCAACAGTTTTTAGAAAAATATACAGCACACAGAAAGACCGATGTATGTTAATCAAGATATCTCCATATTGATTTTTCAGAATTGTATAGACTTTCGATTAGTTTCAAGTTGAGTTTCAAAACTTTATAATGAACTTCACTCTATAATCGCACATTGACAACTGAACTGATAACAATTGATATGATCTTATTCTAAAGTAAAACCGGTTCTCTTGTGCTCGCTCTTTCTTTCTGATGCTTGCCATTTCTCATTTATTTTTCTGGCCGTTTTTCTTCCTTGTATATATTGCAGCTTTAAGGTCAATTTCGGAGCATTACTTTTGACATAAGTTGTTGATTCTGATACCTGCGTTGCTAATGGGAAGGTAGCCGTGGTGGTCGAGGTGGTTGAATTACCTCAAAATTCACCTTTTTAACATGTTGGAACTAGAGGGAACCTTCCTTATGTTACCTTGAAAAACTTTATCTCCAGCTTTTACCGTGACTTCGCTGTTCTTTCTGTCAATAACTTCGAACTTCGTTAGATTAAAATTGGGGAGCAGTTTGTGAACGCTACGTTTTTAGTTGTGATCTTATTACCTATTTTATTTTCTGAATCTTTACTTCCTCGTTTCATTGATGAAATTGCTATTCCTAGCTTCCGAATCAAGCATCGGTTATTCTATATTCAGTATAGAAGACATTTTATCGCAAATTGTGCGATTGTAAAATAATTCTAATAAAATGTTCCCTATTGTAGCATGGGGGTTACATTGTACCCAAGGGTAAACTTCTGCATTTCCTCTTTATAATCGTTTCTATTAGAGTGGTTTATCTTCAAGCGTTTTCAAATATAACGATTCATGTTCTTTATTTGACCAGTAGGGTGGTGAAATTATAAGCTTAATGTTTATTTTTCCATTAAATTTTAAGCTTGTCGCTGACAAAATGGTGACCGTTGTCCTCCGTAATAAACTTCGGATACCTCACAAAGTATCTCTTTCAAAAAGTTGATTACATCGCTGGAAGTTATCCTTTTTAAGGAATCAAACTCCTAGTATCTGGAACATTATTTGATTACAACGAGAATATATTCGTAATTAGGATTAGATCCATAACCAGGTTGGATCAAGGTCTGTCGGTTTGTCTACCATTATATGTCTGTTCATGGGGAATGGTTGGCTAGGTTTTGATAGAAACGGACAATCTCGACAATTTTTCACAAACTGCTCCACATCTCTTTTGAGGTGGGCAAGTTCTAAAACTTAAGAACGTAATGTCACTGATATAACGATATAACAATATCCCCCTTAGATGGATATTGCTTATGGTACACAATACAAGTCTAAATGGAAAGTATGAATTTGGTATCTTTTAGAGTCCATATTTAACTTTTTACATTGTTGACAGCCTCCATAAGTTCAACATGTCTAATAATATAGTGGAACAAATTTTCAATATATTTTCGATCGGTAAACATCATATCCCTTTTTGAAACCTACAAATATTTGTGTAGCGTTTCGTGAAGTTCTCATTCTCAGAGCTGCCGTATAATGGAAATCTAGTTACCTTGTGGATAATAATCCACTGTTCTAAAAGGTCATATCCTGTTAACAAACTTTATGCGTTCCTTGTATACAACAATGCAAGCAATAATAGTAGGTCGCTTCGTATGAAATTATCGACCGGAGTGATCGTTGTGAAAATAAATCGAAAAATAAGTTTTTTCAGTACTGGTAATAGTACTAGTAAAAATATTTTAATTAATTCAAAAAAAGCATTACATATACAAGAAGATTCTTAGTCTATTTTGGTTTAGCGTTACGCCGCGCCGTCTACCAGATTGACAACAGTCTGAGTTTAAATGCTAATTCGATTTAAGGCAAGCGAATTAAGATGGCGCAACGTTTAATACTCTGCGTCGAAGTATCTCTTACGAAACTCTTTTAGGATTGGGCATTCTCCAAGTAAGTGCAATACGTCTCCTCTCGCTCTCTGGTTGCAGAGACTGCACAGAATTGGAAGTTCGACTTGGTACATGTTTAAGCTAATTTTTTTCCAATAAAGTTCCAAATTGTCTGGTACCCCACCAGGGGTAAGGGAAGGGCTGAGTCCACACTTCGATAGAGGAATATCCACTCATAATGATGTGCGAAAGTATTATTCTAGACAACCTTGCTTCTTCCATCTCCATCACTTTAACCACATAATCTAAATGCATCTTCAAAGTGCCTAAGAACATTGGTGATGTCTCGGTTTCCAAATGTAACATATAATTTGACGTGTTTGTCAGTAATTGGAAAGTACGCTTTAGGAAGTAACGTATGTATAAACTTCTCCACTTCCTCGAAAGAGCGGTATTCCCGCACTTGAGCACCGTACAGAAATAGTGAGGCAGCGGTTGAGCGATATAGTTTTTATTTCGAACTATGAGCTATGTTTTTACTCGCTTAGCTTCTTTTACCCTCCACATGTTTTCTCATATTTAGGTTGGCCGATATGAGGACTTTCAAGTATTCATATTCACAGGCAATTTCAACGGCTTCTCCTTTAAACTTCCACTTTTCATTCCGGGAGTATCTGCCGCAACCTCCTCTGAATATCATTACTTTCGATTTTGTCATATTGACCGTTAGGTTTCAGTGGTTACAATAGTCATCGAGCCTGTTCATCATAAGGTGCATGCCATCTACCGACTCGGAGAACAAAACGATATCATTTCCATACAACAGCGCAAGAATTCTCGTACGGCAGTGGACTCAGGATACACCGCTGATGATATTCCTCTGTAATTTGTTGAGTGTGGTGCAGTTTTTGTAGAATTCGAAAGAAATTCGATCGTCTCCGGGATCCTTAGTATTTTCGATGGCCTTTTGTACTTCTAGAAGCGTAAATGGTACATCCAGAGAATCGTCAAAGAATAAAGGAGCGGTATATTGGATTGGTGGTGCACCACAACCATAAATAAGGATGTTGTTGAAATGTGCGGTGCTTTCAACGTTTAGGCAATTACATTATATACATATCCGTTTACATATGCATTTCCCGGCTCTCCAAAACTCTGCCTATTACCGAGAATTTTTTCTGTTCGTAAGACCCCCTTTTTTACAAAGCAAATGTGCTTAAAATGCTTGATTTCTGTTCCGTATAGGGATTTAAAAACGTAAGTGTTGTGCTTCTTTAACAGCCTTCAGAATGCAAATTTTTTCTCTTGCTTTAGAGCATTCACGGTCAAACCATTTTTGCTTGCAAATATTTTTGTTGGTGACAGACTGCTTGGTGGATATGCTTTTTTTAATTATTTCAGTTAGCTCTTCAGTAGTTGGCAAGGCGTTTGATGTGGACAAATTCCTTAGTTTGAAATTTAAATTACTACGATACGTAGTTCGGCTTTTATAATTCCAGATTAGCGTCGGCCTAAGTTCCGACGCGCTGCTAGAGTTAGTAATACCCACTATTGCTCAAGCCATTTCTATAGGCATGTAGTCCGAGTGCATACCTACGCCTACACGAAAAGATTTTAGTATGGCACCCTATTCTCCGAAAATGAAACGGTAGTCTATAACTGAGCACGCAGTACCTCGTATAAACGTAAATTCTCCTCTTGAATCTCCCTCACAGCGTCCGTTCAAAATCCGACCGTCGTATGCATCTGCAAGCTCTAATGTTTTGACTCTTTGACCTTTAAAATCCACTATCAAAATTGTTCTGAGCTAGCCCAAGTCGACCAGTAAAATCTCCAATAAGCATTTAATCGGTTGTGTCGAATCGTTTGTCATAGTCACATTGCCAATCGTTGCAGTTTAAATATATGGGGACAATGTAGCGAGTTTTGCTGTTGGAGTTTACCTCTAATCCATATAATTTGTCCAACACTTTAAATTTGAGTTCGACGCCAATAAGGTCTTTACCGAAACCAAATGCCCACCACTTCCTCTACCATAGATCGCTGATTTAACTGCATGATTAAATTTTATTTCATAATTCGAAAATATATTCTTAAATGTAACCTCCTCATTTACTAACACATGTGTTTCGTATAATAGAGAAATATCTAAATCCTTAATATGTATAATCAAAAAATTCAACAAACATAAGCTTATTCTTAAGACCGGATACATTAAAACTTAAAATTTTTAATAAAGAATGAGTTATGTACATTCTGGTGGACAGACGTTTCTCAATTGATATGTAATGACCTGCTTGTGTTTGCAGCCAAATCGATGTGCTCGTTCGCCCTACTGACAGCTATGTTGACGTTTGGATATCTGGTCATTACGTACTCATTGTTTTGGTTTTCAGGTTCATACTTAAGGTTTCGCAGTGAGGTTATGTTACCAAAAATACTTTCCAGGATTAGTTCCCCTCCTTCACTCCCATATTTTAGCCCAGCAAATGTGTCCCAAGTAAATATCCCATCTGCTACGTATAGTTTGTCGTCTTTGATAGAGATTCTCATTATTTTCATGATTGGTTCCTGAGCTTCCTCCTCATTTGGCGAACATATAATGGAAGGTCCTTTCGAATGTTGATTTTTGTCCCTTTTAGCCTTTTCGCATTTAGGAGCACTTTCCTTGCAGAATCTCGACTCTTCATCCTTACAACTATTATTACTTGTACGTACTACGGGCACTATGCGCAAACTCAACATAAGTGACTGCATCGTTCGTATTCAGAAGACCAGCACACACGGACTTCGCACACATGTCGATGCTAGCTTGAGCAGGCAAATGCACCACCACATTGAATTCCAGGTTCTTCTGCGTGAGTTTATCCTACAGTTCTTTAATTAGTTTGTTACGCTTTTCTAGTTGACTAACTCATTCAGTCCCGAGATCTTGGCGAACTTTTAACCCGGCTAACTTCCTACATAGCACTTAAAAATCCTTCGAAGGCAACTCTTTGACAAGTTCCTTATTTTTCTCCTCCACGATCTCCCTCAATTGCTCGACGGAAAGCCGAAAAATGTTCGACATTGTAGATATATACATATAGATTCGGAAATTCCACGGCGTTTTTCTTTATTGGAGAGATCAGGCGAGATTTATGATAAAGCTCTCTTGCTCATCCTCTGGATAAGGACTTGAAATTGACGAAAAAGTTATTTAAAGGCAAGAACTTACTCAGTGTATGCTTTCATATTGTAAAGTGCATTCTTAAAATATACCTTATACACACTAATATTTGCACTTTTTTCACCTCTTTGTGTTGAAAGCTGTCAATCCTATGTTTTTTCAGTGCAGCTTATTCTATCTATCATTAAAAATACGATTAAAAATTAATTCGTTTAGATAACTTTTTTTCTCTTATAGAGAATGCTTTCCCAATAGTTTCAAGGGCAATTTTCCGTTTTTAATAAAAATAAAAAAATAAAAAAAAACATGGACTCGGGGAAATTAATAATTGAGAGGTGATCTACCAAAAAATTAGAAAAATCTGCAGTGTTATTGCTACTCGTACAACCATTGGATTTTTCGCTCATCGGATAGGTACCAAAAGAATAGAGAGATAGATATCCCCTTTGTAAATCTGCATCAACCAACACTGCTACATTATAATACCGGACCACATACGGCAGGGTCATCATTATTAAAGCTGTCGCTGTTTAGCCTCATCCGCCTTTCTCACGAGACTTATACCCGGCCGAGAACCAGCTTTCCGAAATTTCGATAATTCTATATAAAATAGACAGTTCATAAGCCCGGATGCCATAAAACAGGACATTTAAAAAGAGCCGTATTTGTTTTAGTATAACTTTGCAAGAACACTATAGCTATAGATGGAGAGTATTTTTTTTAGAAATAAACCTTGTTAATTTTTAAAATAGCGTCGTTTAATTTTACACATAAAAACAATCAATCTAATAAACAATAAGTTAACTAATTACTCAACCTCATTTTACAATTCGGACACAAGCAAATAAAAACAGTTTTACACTTGTACAAAACAATTGAAAGTTAGCACGTTTACTTCACGTTCTCTTTCGATTGTTTAGGTCTAATAAATCCTGTGTGGTCAGACCTTAAATTAATTCATCTTATCAGTTCTGTGATAAATCAAAATATTCTCTCTTACCATGCACAGTTTTGTGATCGTTTTTATCATCAAATTTATTAAAATAATTGACTAAATCGCGATGATTTTTCAATGCCGCAACACACGTGGGAGGAATAATTGATGATGAAACGAAATCGTGATAAGTCCTATGTTTTAATAATTGGCATACGATTTCGAATGACCCCGCGTACGTTGCAAGTGTAAGAGCATTTTGACCTAATTAAATAAAAAAATCCAAGTTTACTTCTGAATAGTGTGATTGAATGATTTAACTCACCAAAATAATTAATGGCATGCAGATTTGCTTTCGTTGATAGCAGAAATTGTACAGCTTCCACATCTCCAAAGTAACATGCTTTCAGTAGAGGCGTATTCCCATATGCATCCTTATTATCTGTCGATTGGATGTCGTTGATAACATTCAGTTCTGAAAAATGGAAGTGTTTATAATAGTATCATGACAGAAAAAAAAAAACATTTTACTATAATCTGCATTCATTTTGATATTGTACTTGTTGCATCAAACTACTTTAAAAGACTTGAATAAATAAATAAAAGGGATTTAATAATGTCAATTTTGTCTTTTCCGATCAATGCTAATAAAAACTAATTTTGTTTGAGCGGTTACATTGTGTTTGTACATCAAATACGTATGCGCCTGCACTTATTAATGTTCATAACGCAACGATAATGTGACAAGTAAAATTCAGCTTCTTCAAAATTCTCTTTTGTATAGTTACACTAACCACTCCCATCAAGATAGCTAGGTTATGACCCCCGTAAAGAAGAGTTGAACTCTCTGGTATATAAAAAAAATACTATATATGAACCGTTTTTTTTTGTTCATTTCTTCATACATATATCGAAATATTTAAGAATATGCATTTGAATTAATTTGAAAATATTGGCAAAGGCTAATCAGTTCGATATGAGGAGATATAAGTTCGAATCTAGAGGGGTATAGCCCTAGCCAACAGGCTACCTCGTATATCGAATTTATTTATATTATTCTTTATTAAATATGATTTTCAAGTAGTGTTTATATAGTCTGTATACGTCTACAAAATTTGGGTATTCATGGGCAATACTAAAGGGTCCGCCATCTAACGTTTTTTTTTTTCAAGTAGTGCTTATTTCGTGAATTGTAACACTTAGCTCATGTCTGATTTGACAGATAATTAGTTTTATCCTTCCGCTGAACGAATATGGTTGTGTATACGCTTGAACAACGCTTCGCTAAGTGGGCCTGCGATCGACTTACAGAAGATGCCGATGTTGCCAAAAAAATCATCTTTTCAGATGAAGCTCATTTTGATCTTGGCGGGTATGTAAACAAGCAAAATTGTCGCATTTGGGGCACAGAAAACCCGCACGCATACATTGAAAAGCCGGTGCACCCAAAACGAGCCACTGTTTGGTGCGGATTTTGGTCCAGAGGCATAATTGGGCCATTTTTCTTCGAAAATGAGCAAGGAGTGGCCGTTACAGTCAATGGCGATCGTTATCGGGCCATGTTGAACGAATTTTTGTTCACAAAAATTGAAGAGGAGGATATTAGCAACATTTGGTTTCAACAGGAAGGCGCTACGTGCCACACAGCCGAAGCTACACTCGATGTTTTGCGCCCTGTTTTTGAAGATCGCATTATCAGCCGCAGAGCTGATGTCGTTTGGCCACCTCGGAGCTGCGATTTGACACCGTTGGACTATTATTTGTGGGGTGCCGTCAAAGATAAGTGTTACGCCGACAAGCCAGAGACAATTGATGCTTTAAAGGACAATATTCGTGAAGCCATTGGTGAAATACAGCTGCACCCAATCGATAATGTGCTTAAAAATTGGACCGATCGTGTAGGCTACTGCATGGCCAGCCGAGGCAGCCATTTGAATGAAATTATTTTCCATTATTAACCGGAAGGATTGTACTTTCAAATAAAAAAAGAAATTTGAGAAAATATTCAGTAGTTTTTTTTATAGCATTTTCAAAAAAAAAAAAAAGTTATTTGGCGGACCCTATATAACAGGTCTGTGACTTGTTAAATAGTTTCTTACAATTATGATTATCTGTTGGGCAATCATGTATGAGATATTTGGCTAATAAAAGGGCGTATAGTTGGCAGCTGTGACAGGTTATAGGGCTGCTTTTCATAAGGAGATGTTTGCGTGTTATTTGTGTGTGCCCGAGTCTCAGTCTCACGAAACACTTGTTCATCTTGAAAGATATATTTGATAGGTAGCGATGTGTCGGATGGGTTTAACCTCGAGTAGTGGTAGGCATGTTGTCTTCAAGACGTTATACTTTTTATATGCCAGTATGCATTGAGATGGCTTGTGAAATCTTTTTTAGGTGTTGGGTGCTGTGATATGTTCTGCTGTTCGGTGATATATCGGGCGGCATAGTCTGCTAGTTCGTTTCCTCGGATGCCTGAATGAGCTGCGACCCAGAGTATAAGCAGATTCGGTGAATTTTATATAACGTTGTCCTGAATTTTAGTTATGAGTAGGGTACGGATTGCATTGGTCACAGGGAGACTATCAGTTCAAATTAAAGTCTTTATACCGGTTTTTGTGACATATGTTGCACTGAGATCGCTAAGGCTTCTGTGGAAAATATTGAGAGGTATTCTGTTTCTTTTAATTTTCCACGTCCGCAATCTATATAAAGAATCTTTGGCCCAGCGAAGCTAGGCGCCGATTCTGGAGAGCTGGGCCGTGGCAAAGCAGATATTGGATCGTCTCGGTTTCTTCCTCATCGCCGCAGATCCGGCAGAGATCGCTGGATTCGCTGGATGGGACAGTGTCCTGTGATCACTCCGAAAAGCATACGGACCGAGTTTCGGACCAGAGCGCCAAGAGCTTCTTTGTTTTTCCGATATTGAGCTCTGGCCACGATGATCTTGTCGTGTGGCCGTCGTTTCTTGTAAGCCAAACCGAGTTGGCTTCTTTTATGATTGCGTAATTTATGATCGGGTATAATGCGCTGATCGGCGGTTGCAAAGACGTGTCCGCTTCGCGGATGTCCAATTCAGACCCTTGCCTGGCCAATGCGTCCGCTCTTTCGTTCCCTGCAATTGAGCTGTGAACCGGGACCCAACAGAGTTTAACTTTGTGGTGTCTGATGGACTTCAGTGAGTCGCGACACTTCATGACAGCCTTTGATCTCGTTGTACAGTATCCTATTGACTTCAGTGCAGCCTGGTTGTTTACGAAGATAGTGATATCCGATGGTGGGATATCGGCTACCTGTAGGTATTTGGCTGCTTTCTCTATTGCCAGGATTTCTGCTTGAAAAACGCTGCACAGGTCAGGGAGTCTGAATGATTCCTGTTTGTGGAGGGTATCAGAGTAGAACCCGGCCCCAGTGCCTGTGTCCATCTTCGATCCGTCAGTGAAGAGGGTAATCTCGTGGTCGTTGATCACGGCGTTTGATAGCCACTCTTCTCTGTCGGGGAAAAGGATTGGTATTCTGAGAGAGAAGACATTTTGGGAAGAAATATAGTCGGTCGTAGCTGCGGGGCTACTAAAACCATTTTTCTTTTCCATGTCATCTAATATTCTGAGTATGGCCGCATGTCCATAGTTGGCTTGTTTCCACAAATAGGACTCCCTTAGTCTGAGGGCGCTCTTTGCAGCGCAGCCTTTTATGAATAGATCCAGAGGAAGGAGATAAAGTATCATGCGGCGTGCTTCTCATAGCTCCCGTTGTACAAACAGCGGCTGACCTCTGTACTTTGTTGAGACATTATCAGATCAGGTAAGGTTGAATATGCTTGAATTCTACTCTTTGCGATCAATGGCATGTTTTTTAGCATTGGGCACTCGATCGTAGTCAGGGATGTTTCCTGTCAACGCAGTTAAGCAGCTGTCTCGCTCCAGCGGATTTATTGGTTTTTCGATTAATTTTACTGTGGAGTTAATAGTATTGTTACGAATTTGTGAACACCACCGGGGCCCGCCATTGATCTTCGCCAGTTCGTTCCTGTCATCGCCTTCTTGGTGTGAAATTCGACTTCTGTTCTGCAACCGCTGATGAATAAACGTGTTCTCCTTAAACTCGCGTTTTATTTTTTTGTAACCA
This sequence comes from Merodon equestris, assembly GCA_958301585.1. Taxonomy (NCBI): domain Eukaryota; kingdom Metazoa; phylum Arthropoda; class Insecta; order Diptera; family Syrphidae; genus Merodon; species Merodon equestris. Next base: position 74,284,429 of record OY284416.1, on the reverse strand, counting down.
TCCATCATCGATTGCCATCCTCATTAGCAATCGCTACACTGGTGTCAGAAGTGAGATCGTCGATATGACAGAGGAATTCGCAGAGAGTTTACAAAAAATCCTATCCACGTTGAATTCCATCACGACAAGTACGGAACAACAACGTGGAGACATGGCTGGCATGAAAGAAGAACAACGGAGACATACCGAAGAAATACGCACATTGAGCGGAACAACTTTCGTGGATAAGGTCTTCCAGTGTTCTACTCCGAAAGGAAATGTTTTGGAAACCGACACTGTGGTCGCCACGGATGTACATGTGGCTGATCGATGAGATAGCCAAAAATCTTCACAACCACAGACGAATCCAACACCCAGTGGTCCGTGTAATTTATTTCCTCCGCTGTTTGATAGCCATACAGCACGCTGGCGCGACTATCAGGTGCATTTTGACATAATCGCTGAGGCGAACGAGTAGACATCCAAGCAAAAAGCTCAGACATTGGCAACGTTGCTACGCGGGGAAAGTGTAGCTGTACTGTCTAATCTAGATCCCGTTGATCGCACCGATTACGGAAAGCTGGCTTCAGCACTACAACTCAGGTTTCTTTGTCAAGAAAAGCATGTCAGTCACGCGTCTTTTCGTTGCAGGCAACAACGTCAGAAGGAAGACCACGGCGCATTTGCGAGCGAGATCCAAAGACTAACGAGAATTGTATTTGAGGACTGTCCAGTCGATGCCCAAGAGCGCATCGCAGTTATGCAGTTTGTGGATGGCATTAATGACCGGTCCGTCCAAGAGCGTGTTAGCTATCACCATTGAAGCTGCACTGCTAGCATCCCAACCATACCCGGGTTATCGAAACCTATGAAGACACGGCGTCGAATAGTCGCACGGCCCATCATCTACGGAAAAACCAAGCTAGATGTGACGGAATGGAGCCAGTCACTATATCGGGAAACGATCAGGAGTCAGCGACCCGGGGTCAGCGCTGATGCAATGCATTCGACCCCAAATCTACAGTGTTCACCCTCACTTGCATAGCGGATTCATGGTAACAGCAGTCCTTGGCAACCAACCATGCCAACTGTTGGTGGATACGGGATCGTCCATTTCGCTGGTAAACCGATCAATGATCCCGTCTAGGGAACGCCTCCAACCTGGAACAGCAAACATTCAAACGTTGTGCGGCAGCACGTTCCAAAGCTCAGACGTGTGGCAGACAGTGCTTCAACTAGGCAGAGTGAAACGTCGCATAAAGGTGATGGTAGTCGATATTTCGCTTTCAGCCAGCTACCAGGGTATGCCTTGGCATCGATGTACCACGAAAAGTGTTTTGGACTTCTCCTCACGCCAAATGAAGATTGGTAAACACCACATCCGGTTGCACTGTGAGGGTGATAAAGCTCAACATAAAAGCAAAGACGATATAGATGAAGAAACTCAGCGTGTGGTTTTTCTACATACTTCAAACGAAGTTTCCATAGGCCCTCGAACAGAGACAATTATCCAAACCGCCGCTTCGGCAACGCGTTCATTCGAAGGAATTGTCACTCCGATAGGAAAGAATCTACCGAAAGGGTTATTAGTTGGTAAATCGGTTAATCAAATTCAGGATGGAGGAGTACTCGTACGAGTGGCTAATTTAGCGGATCATTCCGTTGTTTTACCAGTCAATGCGAATATAGCATACTTTGAAGAAATTGAGTGTCTGGATGTCGAACAATCGAACTTGGATGCTTGTCCCGATTTCTTGTCTGATCTGATCGCGCGCTCACAAGCACATCTTCAACCAGCACAACGAGTAATAGCCGAAAATCTAATTCGGGAGTACTCTGATATCTTTTCAAGTGGGCCGGACGATTTAGGCAGGACAGATATTGTTCAGCATAGAATTGACGTTGGCGATGCGAAGCCGCTTAAACAGCCCCCGCGTAGAATGCCGGTTGCCAAACAAGAGGAGGATAACGAATAATCGAGGACATGCTGGGCCGAGACATCATCGAACCCTTTTCAAGCCCTTGGTCGATGGGTGACGTTATGGTTAAAAAGAAACATGGTCCCACGAGGTTTTGTTTGAACTACCGTCGGTTAAATAATGTCACCATCAAGCATTCCTTCCCACTGCCCCGAATAGATGACACCCTCGATTCCGTGGCCGGCTCTGTATGGTTTAGCAACGTGGACTGTCAGTCTGGATACTGGCAAGTGGAGGTACACCCCGAAGACAGAGAGAAGACTGCATTCGTAACAAGGGATGGACTGTGGCAGATCAAAATCATGAGTTTTGGGCTCACTAACGCACCTGCCACTTTTGAGCGCCTCATGTCAAATGTCTTGCGTGGATTGCCAATGGAAATTTGCTTAATTTATCTGGACAACATTTTAATCCACGGTAAGACTTTTGAAGAAATGGTCACTAATCTTTGTTCTGTTTTTAGTCGTCTGCGGCGTTCAGGTTTGAAACTTAGTCCAAGCAAATGCAACCTTTTTCAAAAAGCAGTAAATTTTCTGGGGCACATAGTAAGTGGAGAGGGAGTATCACCCAACCCTGGGAAGGTCGATGTTGTTCGTAACTGGCCTACACCGGCGAATATATCCGAGGTGCGGAGCTTCGTTGGTCTATGCACTTACTATCGTCGGTTTGTACCCCAATTTGCTTCCATTGCGCGACCTTTGCACCAACTGACTGAGAAAAATGCTGTATTTCGCTAGACCGAACAATGTGAAAAGGCATTTAACAACCTTAAGGAACGGCTAACATCCTTTCCGATTTTGGGGTCCACTCAACCTGGTGGGGAATTTGTTCTGGATAGTGACGCATGCGATTATGGATTAGGGGCTGTATTGTCTCAGGTGCAGAGCGGGTTATTGAGTACTTTAGCAAATCCTTAAATCAGGCAGAACGTCATTATTGCACTACCCGTAAGGAGATGCTGGCATTAGTAAAGGCCATTGAGCATTTTCATGTGTATCTCTATGGCCGGGAGTTCTTGGTGCGGACGGACCATGCGGCGTTAAATTGGCTGCTTTCTTTTAAAAAACCTGAAGGGCAACTCGCACGGTGGATAGAACGCCTTCAGCAATACATTTACCGTGTACATAGGGCCGCGAAATCACATCTGAATGCGGATGCTCTATCACGCCGCCCTTGTGCTGACATGAACTGCCATCACTGTGAATCAGAGGAGAATCGTTTTCACCCCGATGAAAGATGCATCGTTGGATTGATTCAGCTGGGAAGTAGTAATGTTGATCTTGATATACTCAAGCGTGCTCAAGAAGAGGACGAAATTCTTTCCGTCGTAATAAAGTGGGTGAAGAATGGCCTCAGGCCAAACTGGCAGGAAGTTTCAGGCGAGGGTGGCATTATTAAAGCATATTGGACACAATTTCCGGCTTTAGTGTTGCGAGATAACTTGTTATGTAAAAAGTAGTTCCCTCCCGTAAATCGACAACCACAACGGAATTCATAAGGATGTACCACGACGCACCATTCGGAGGACATTTCGGATCGAATAAATATTTGGAAAGCTGAGATCCCGGTTTTATTGGATCGGGGCCAGGAAGGACGTTGAGCGTTTTTGTATTGAATGCGATACTTGTACTGCAAAACGAGGGCCGCAGACCAAGACGAAGGCGGGCATGCAAGTTTATCTAGCTGGTGAACCATTCCAGCGCGTTGCCATTGATGTTTTAGGACCACTGCCATCGACTAAGTATGGAAATAAGTATGTGCTTGTACTGATGGATTATTTCTCGAAATGGGTTGAGGTGTTTCCGCTGCCGAACCAAACTAACGACACCGTTGCGAAAGTCTTAGTACATCAAGTCTTTTGCCGTTATAGAGTTCCGATGGAACTACACTCAGACCAAGGTCGTAATTTTGAGTCAGCTGTATTTAGGGGCATAATGGAAATCATGGGCATTCGGAAAACTCGTACCACGCCATTACATCCTCAATCCGATGGCATGGTAGAACGGCTGAACCGGACCATACTGCACTACCTTTCAAAATTTGTTCACGACAAATAGGACGATTGGGATGATCTTCTACCCTTTTTCGCCATGGCCTACCGTTCGTCCGTTCAGGAATCCATTAAGGAGGCTCCATTCACAATGCTGTTTGGTCGTGATATGCGTCTTCCGCCAGACTTAGTATTCGGGCCTCTACCGGAAGTCATCTCTTACACAGGACTGGCCCGGGAGCTGCAAGACCAACCTGCAGAAATTCGCGATAGAGCGAGACATGAACTACAGCGATACTCGCTCCGCATGAAAAACCGGTATGATGTCAATTTAAACGCTCTTAAATTCCAGATAGGAGACTTTGTATGGCTTTACAACCCGAAAAGAAAGCTTCGTGTGTGTCCCAAACTTCAATCAAATTGGGACGGTCCATATAGGATTATGATAATTTTAACGGATGGCACCATTAAAATTCAGAAGACACCACGCTCTAAGGCCAAGATAGTGCATGTCAATCGTCTAGCACGGTACCGAGGGACCAATTTCGATGCCTGGTACCCGAAAGGTAGACTTTCGACAGAATTGGCTTCGGTTCAAGAAGGGGAGAGTGTTACGAGTTTGTGAACACCACCGGGGCCCGCCATTGATCTTCGCCAGTTCGTTCCTGTCATCGCCTTCCTTTTGTGAAATTCGACTTCTGTTCTGCAACCGCTGATGAATAAACGTGTTCTCCTTAAACTCGCGTTTTATTTTTTTGTAATCCTCCATCATCGATTGCCATCCTCATTAGCAATCGCTACAGAATTAATGGAAATATTAATATTATGAGTGTGTTGTGTGGAAGGATTTGGCGAGGTTATAAATATCTGGCAGTGAATAGTTGGGAAGGATGAAGAGTGATATAACAATAGTTTTAAGCCTAAGATGGATTTCGACAGGGACTACCGAAATACTAGGTTTGTTGTTAGTCGTATATGCGGTATGGATTTGTAAATGAGTAAACAGGTTCCTTGCTTTTCTTGCTTTTGATGGGTTGTGATTATAATTAATAATTGGAGCTCGTGTAGGTTGTTTGAGATTCCATTGTAGAATCATTAGGTTCGTTTTATTTAGAAAAAAAGACTTTGGAGTAATATGTGTTATGTCATATTGTGCAAAATCAGGTGTGGCAAAGATAGCGGGGTAAGATAGGGGCAAGTGGCTATACCATTCCGAGGATGAACCATTGGGGTTCAGTGAGGGACCCGAATGACTCGACATCAGATCGGCAGAGTCAATGTGTTGGTTATTATTTTTGTGGTTAGTTGTTGTCATCGGCAGTTGCAGATGGTTTTAGGAAGTATTGGTTGGAGTTTATAAGTGTTTGAGTTACAGTCGATAAAGGTGAGAGGTGTGAAGCTGTGAGGAGAATAGCCTGCTTCTTCGTTTCTGTTTGGTAGGAGAGAGTGAATTGAGGTAGAATGAGTGATTTGTTTAAGGGGTGTTGTTTTTTTGACTTGTGGTTAAGTGATTCTCTTTAGGGATTTTTTGTGCTTCGGCCATGCTGCATTTTTTTGTAGTTTTTATTTTCAAAACTTCTTCGGCTTGAAAATATCGGAGGCACGTTTTAGAAGATGAAGGGTGTTCATCGAAACAGTTTAAGCAAGACACACGTGAACAGTTATTGGGAGGGTGAGCTGTCAGATGGCACTTTTCGCATGACGCATTTCCATTGCATCTCTTGGTGGTGTGGCCGAATAATTGGCAATTTCTGCAGCGCTTTGGGTTCGGGAAATATACTTCAACTTTGGTATTGTACCAGCCAATGCTTACTGTGTTTGGGGAGCGGAAGAGGTCAAATGTAAATAGCATGAGGCCGGTGGGGTGTTGGATACCATCTGTGAATGTTTTGAATTTGAACACTTCCGTGACGCCGTGAGGTCTCAACAATCTCGTCATCTAGTACTTTTATGGGAAAAGAGGCATAAACTCTACCTTTAGATGTGTTTAAATTGGTGTTGAGTGTTACATTGATAGGACAGGGGTTGAAAAGGTATTTTTTTCGATAGGAAAAGGTTGGCAATGTTTTTTTGTATTTTACCAAGATTAAAAAATTTCCATCGCGCAACTGAGTTATGTAGTCGTATGCGGTACTAATTCCGTAAATTTTTTAAGAGAAATACACTAAATGGGAGAGTGGTACATCTATGTATTGGCTGGGGCGATCACTATAAATTTAGGATTATTTTGGGTCGAGTTACCTTTATAATTAAGTTCAAATGTTGTAGTAATGGAGGGGGTTGGTTTGTTTTTCGCAAAGCGAAAATTCAAAATAAATTTACGAGCGCAATGTTACCGGCTTGAGAGGTAGTCAATGACTGAGGTCTATATTTTTATAGACACTAGCTTTACCAAAATGGATTTCTTTATGTCAAAACAATAAATAAAATACACGAATAACCAAGTTTGTTGTGAATTAATTTCAGTCATGTTAAAAAAATTATAAAATATAAATTAATTCGTCAAGATAACCAAAGATAAAAAAACAATATTTTAAACTTATTTCGCCTTTATAGTTAGCATAATGGAGTGTTCATAGTAAATAGGTGGTATGTAAAGCAGTCAAAACACTGATCATTGCTTGAATGGACTGAATAAATTCGACCAATTGCATCAGTGTAATATATGTACATTGGAGTAACCTGGTACTGGTTTTCCTTGTTTCCGTCGTTAAATTTTTTTCGAGGATTGATTCCAAGTATATAATAATATAAATTCCAATTATAATATTCCGATTATAATAACATAATCAGGAAAAATCATCATTCTAATACATATCAAAAAAACAGGTCAAGGTTGTAGATAGTGGTGGAATAGCTCGTTATAAAACGTTCATGTGCTGTAAAATACACTCTTTGACCATTTTCTAAATGAAATAGGAAAATAGGAAATCCAACCATTATCAATTTCGCAAAACCTTTATTTTGGCAGGCATAGATTAATATCGATACAGCCTAATCAACTTAAATACATACCAAAAATAATCCTAACGCGCCTTTGTTTTGTTTTGATTGACCTCAAATGTTTGACGGGTACAGTTGTTTTAATTTATTCTATGATTTGTATGGGAAAAGAAAAGCGTTGTTTTTACTAATTTCCACTCATTTTTTATGTTTTTTCTCTCCATAAGAACTTGGGCCATAAAGTAAATTTGCCGAATTGGTCGAACCGTTCTCGAGTTTTGGGCTTAGCAAAACATTCCGCGATTCATTTTTATTTAGATAGCAATTTATAAATAACTAGTTATGTATTTAGTTAAAAATATGATTTACTGATGAAGAATATTAAAAACGCTGAATTTAGAAACAACCAATTACACCTCTATTTTTTGACCGCCTTTGTATATGTTAATTCATATGTGTGGGCCATACACATTTGCACATTTGAATAGAAATAAAACCACAAATGATATTTTGTTGATCATTTATTTGACGTAATATACGTTTATTGAAATTTATTTTACAAAAATGACATCGAGATGTGCCCGTCTCGTCGTTGGCACTCCTGCAATCGACCACGCACACTGTGGAAAACTCGCTGACACATGCTGCGAGATATCGCGACCCTTTCCTCCTGGATGTTTTCTTTCAATTGGGATATGTTCGTCGATTTATTAAGGTACACTCGAATTTTGAGGTATCCCCACAAGAAAAAATCGCAAGCAAGGTCCGGGGTTCTCGGAGACCATAGGATATCACCTCTGCGAGAAATCAATTTTTAGGATACATTTATTTGACCGGTAATGTAACATTTGATGTATGGCTTGTTGCTCCATCTTTTTGCATCCAAGTCCTGCTGTTGTATCCTTCAAATTCATCTAACTGTGGTGTTAAAAACTCTCACAACATCTTCACGTATTCCACTGAGTTCACAGTTAAGTTATTCCCTTGATTATTTTCAAAGAAATACCATCCGATTATGTCCTTTGCTAATATGGCAGCCCATACCGTCATTTTAGTTGAGTGAAATGGCTTTTGGTGTTTAAGGCGACTGTTTTCTTTGCTCCAATATCGACAATTGTACTTGTTTACGTCGCCATGTGAAAATAGGCGCGTCCGTAAACAATACATTGTCAAGGCTAGAGAATCGCTCCAGCACAGTGTGAGTCAATTACCTACGTTGAATGTGATCTTTTGGTTTCATCTCCTGCACAATCTGAAGTTTATATGGGTATAGTTTGAGGTCAAGATTCGCCGCAGACTAGTCCTTGGTCTTGCCAGAGCGTAGATGATTTTGGATCGTTCCTTACGGAAATGTCACCCTCCCGAATGTTCTCATCGCTTCTTCTTGAACCTGGCCGCCATGTTTTTTTAACATTCGTTGTCGATCCCGTTTGCCTGAACTTCTTGACCCAAGCTTTGATTCAATTAGCACTTGGACACCCACTTACACGACGTAATCCGTATTCAATTCTAAATAGGCAACGTACGGTAACACAATCACGCTGTTGTCCCGTGAAGCGCTCCATCGTGACTAAAATTGCATGAAGCGACGCACAACCCCGCCACTCGCACGCCCCTCGCTCTAGCGGTTTTTAAGAAATCAAGTGTTGTTATTTGAAAAAAACGTTTGGCCTGAATATGCCCTAAGAATTTATTGTAAAAAAAGCATTATGAATAATTAAGTAATACATTAGTCTTGCACATTTCAATTTTAGGTGGACACCATGAAAGTATTGTGGTCATTCGGCGACGCTGATCCAGTTCATGGAAATATTAAGGGGCATGGAAAGAACAGAGGAGTCAAATTGCTACATTTATTGGAACCAATGTTCAAACCCGATTTGGAGAGTTATCAGCAAAAATGGGATGTAACCGTTAACAATGTAAGTTTTATATTTAAATTAATTATTTAGCATTTTAACAGCAGGATTTCCAAACCGAGTTACAATGTAAATTTGTTCAAGATGAAATGTCAAATTTTATTGGTCTTCCTCTAGAGAGAAATACAAATTTAATTTTGAAAATAATAAGCAACATCATTAAAAACACACAATTATAAACAAAATGGGTATGCAAACATAAGCAGACACTTAACAGAACACAATGACGACTGATTGTATTGGCAAAAAGAAGATATTATATAAATTGTATAATTTTGATAATACCTTTGAGAAAAACACATACATGTAATTGATTTACATTTGATGCTTTCAGGTATCAATCGACGCGAGCATGGATACATTGTATTGGTGTAAGATAATAGGCGCTCCAATACTTCCCGACAAACACCATATAATTGGATATGAAGCATTATTAACACGAGAGAGGTAATATGAGTATTTTCTTCCCTATTAGTAATTGTTTGACGCATAATAGTTAGAAACATATATTTTTAAAACTACATGCGGAATCGAGTGAACCTTCCACATAAGGCATATTGGCAAGACCTAGAATATATCAGAATGAAACTGGTGCCCAGCCAAATGCCTACCGCAAAATATTGTTTAAGGTCCTTCTGGCGTGTGTAAAAGTTTTGACAAAGAGCGCAATACCAAAAAGCCATTTACCTATATTTTGTTAGGAAAAGTGATCAACCGTTTTAGAGACATTCCGTGGTACTCATAGAAGCTCATGTCCCTATTAAAAAAAAAAAAATGGGACGGTCATTTTTCACAAGCCATGGGTAGGTGGTAATCACTTGGTACTGGACTATAAGGTGGATACATAAGAACCCCGAGATTCTGGCGAGTCGCTATCGATGTGTGTTGCCCGGCGTTTTCCTGATGGATCACAATTCCTCTGCCGTTGTCCAAAGCTAGCCGTTTCTGGTCAATTGCTTCCTTCAGACGATGCAATTGTTGGCAGTAAGTGATCCACTTATAATTCCTATCACCATCCGCTTCCGAAATAGAAAGATATTGTTACGATTCAGCAGCGATTCGTATGTAGAAATTCGGTTCTTTAGACGTTTAGTCTTCCAGTCATATTCAAATGGTTCTAAACGGATTTTGTGCAATGTTTAGCTCCTGGGCAATGGAAACCAGACGACGATTTTATTTTATCGAAGTATTCGAAAATCAGTCTTCCAGAGTGTGGCGCATCCTTGACATCATAATTACCGGAACGAAATCGACAAAATGAAAATTACGAAGATCCGAAGAGTTATCGGACGTTTACTTTACGAAATCCTTATATACTACTTTCCTACTTCTTGAATATATTAATCAAATCTGGTTCCCTTTTACGGTATCGGCACTGTGCTTATCTGGGCCGTACAAAGTAGGTCTATTCGTGCCGTCCGTTCGTGGTCTTCTCTGGGCTTAAACTGCGCTCAAAACTAATCTACCTACGATTCCTAGAAGAATGACGCAAGACCGCAGTCATACTTTTTTTCATGACCTACTGACCGGTAATTTTGACTGCTCCTCACTACTTCAAATGATTCCCATGCCCCTCTTCAGTATGAACTCCCATCGAACGAACTACGACTACCATGTGCCAATGTCCGGAATGCTGCGTGAAATGAACTCAGCTCTTTTCTTTGCAACCTACATCTCTTCAAACTGTCTTAGAAATGTCCTCTATCGCAGCCATTCACCACCTCTTTAATTTTTTTCTTCCTATACTATAGGTATTAAGCTTATTTAGGTATAGATTGTATAAGTTGTCTTCTGAGTTTAGATTGTTGGGTTATTTTGTTCTTTTTTTGTGCTTGCGCTAGGCCAAAAAGATATTCCTACGAATGCGTCCAGTCGTCGAAAGAAAGTCGTTGTTTGGAAGAGAACTTCTCGAAATTCGCTACTCGGAGTCGGCAGCAAACAGTGGATCCCTAAATAAAAAAAAACACATTCCATAAAACTATTATTTAAGGACAATTTTAACATTTTGTTTCAAACAACAACGAAACTTGCCTTAGAAAAGAAAAACCAAAAGAGGCGATATATAATAGATGGACAAATCTAATTCCATTTTTCCATAAGCCAACACCTTAGGCTTATTCTATGCCAAATATTTCCACCTTTCTCTCTGCCCGAATCACTTTATCATCTATATTTTCTTAAAACCGTATACCATATGTCTTAAAAGTCGTCCTAAGACCTGAGATATGAGTTTACTTTTTATTGTATTACTGCTGGCAAATTTTCCTTGGCACTTAGTATAGGTGATGGTGCAGAATTTTTTATTTGTTCATAAGATAAAAAAATCGACCTCCCACTGAAAGGAAGCGAACCACCCCCATTCCAAAACACACCTACTCCACGTATAGCAGTAGGATTTGTTTAGGGTGCATTTTGGTGAGAGGCTTTATCCGGACCGTACAGCGGCCATAAATTAACTTATAGTCGTTGTTTATACGTCGATCTCTAGCACATGTCCCTTCAAGATACTTTGATACAATTCATTAAATTATGTTTCTGTTTTTATTATTGTACAATTAGCAATTTAGAATTATATTTTACATTTTTGTTCTTTTGTATTTACAGTTCTACGAAACAACCACTTGTTCATCATATGACACTCTTCGAGTGCTCAACAAAGTCGTATCCGGGTTCAGATTCGTCCTCCTGGGATGTTTGGGTGAAAAGTAAAGGTTCTGTATGTAATAGCAATTTATTGACGCCGCGAGATTGGGATTCCTGCATAACCCCGGTGGCTGTTTGGTCTATAGGCTCCACCGGTAGACATATTGATATTCATAATTAGTTTTGTTTCAGTCATTCAATTTTTTATTGTTTTCATAATCTCCAGGACAATTTTTACCCAATCATGTTGGCATACCAATCGGTGGAAAAGGAAGCCCAAAATACTATATGCTTGAAGTTCATTATGACAACCCGAATGCCGAGAAAAGTAGAATTCAATAACATAGATCTTATTACTTAATTTTATCAAGCCTTATGTGTTATTACACATAGTTCTAGATCGCTCAGGATTCCGGATCCACTACACACCTAATATTCGAGCAAATGATGGAGGTATCATGATATCAGGCGTATCAATATCAGACACACAATTGATTCCTCCAGGGCAAAAACTGTTTCGTAACGTAGGAATATGCGGCCCCGCTTGTTCAAATGTTGTAGGTGAAAACTGTTTTTAATATATTTTGCTGTATATGATTTGGGATAACTGATAACTTGATTTTTAACGACATGACGATTAAAAAAGTCCTAATGTACCTATCAAGAAAGAGGTTTTCGGGTGAGAAACTACTATAGTTTTTTTTTATATCTCATACTCAAATTCATCATGTGAGTTTGAACTTGAGTTGTGGCTCAAGTTTTCGTACACCAGTTCAAGGTATTTAGGTTTCTTCTTTTTTGTGCAAAGGCAGACTCAAAAATTTAGTTTTGAAAAATGTTCCTATAATTACAGGATATTTCAAATAAAGTGTATCGGCAGAATAGGATTAAAGTGTCCGATCTGTCAGCAAACGCATTGCATGAGCCTCCAATGACACTGCGGAATTTGCTCCATTCGCGGACTAGTATACGTTGCACGTTTTAAGTTTCAACACCTTTGTATTTTTTGTTGCTAATCGCGCTCTCCAAAATGAGGCCTGTCGGACAAATCTGTCAATGAAATTAATTCAGGAACGTGCAGAATCCTGCTTTTTTGTTTAGCACAACTTTCCAACACAACCTTTTAATAAAATCTGGCTTTAATTTTCACGCTCGCCGGCACGCCCACATCGAGCGAAGTGCATCCAGTCTCAATTACTCCAGCCCAAATTATCACGGACGCTGATTTTTGTGAATGAAACGCCCGCAATTGATACAAATTAATAGCAGAACGGTCAGACAAACTCGATCGTTTTATTTGTTTAAGAATTACTGCATAGTGAGCCCTTCTCATTAGTGAAAAAACTATTTTTCAAGTCGCCACAAACGCCTTTGATCCCTGGAGCCGCATTGCTTTCTGAGCAATTGTAAGTTCTTGAACCCTTTGTATTTTGTAATGCTTGACCGTCAACTTATTCCGTAAAATGCGATGCAGGCTTGAGGAAGACATATCTATCTCTTTTGCCAATGCGTTTCCGCTGTGACGTGGATTTCGCTCCAATTTGCTTCTCACCTTCTCCACGCTTTCAGCTGATGTTGCAGTCGATCGACATCCGCTACCGTATTTTTTTGTTTACCGTGCCGATATCCCGATATCGTTTTATGGTCCTATAGGCGAAAAGGCGATTCACTTTTAGATGCCGCAACTAATCTATCGCCCAAGTCGATTTTTTTTTGCCCAGTAGAGCGCCATCACTGAATCACGTTTTATTTGCAAGTCCGTAGCGTCGCTTAGTATTGCTTAGATTTCAAGAGATAACTTGGGGTTGGCAGACAGGTGAATGGTAAATAAACGCTGAAGAGTATTTGGCATTTCGATATGACGCTCCAAGGGTGCATCAGTCAGAAGTTGATTACGCTCTAATTGAAATATCATGTAATAAATGGTTTCATAAATTATAACATTGAGGAGATAGTGTTCACTAAACCGAAGAGCTTAGTATTTGCCGGTTATAAAAACACCGCTCACATGGAAAACCTTTCGCAGAAATATATAGTCACAGTTCATAAAGGAAAGAACAATAATGTGGCACAATCCAGCCACCGATCTAGGAGTAAAAGTTTCTATGCCAAGAAACAATAGAAAAATATTCAGGCTTTAAATTACAACAAGCTGAAACTCCAGCAATATGTACAATACATATATATTATCTGCCACTAATCTGTATCGGCGGGTGGACAGTTTCACCCAATTTTTTTTTTCTTTTTAAGGTTTCAATAAATAAAAAAGAACAGAGTATCGGGTAATATAGCTAACTATTTTCATTATTGCTGGCGTTACATTTGGCATGTTATTTATTCTATTCTAAAGACCAAATTTCGAGGATTTTGTTGGAACTTTTCTTCTATTATAAACAAAAAGGGAACTATTCTAATTCTTTATAGAAATTGTCAAGAAATCGAAACATCGTTTTTGCCTATCCATATATTATCAAGGGCGGATTCTTATTCCAGGTCTATAATACAATAACTATTTGAATTTTTACTTTTTTTAAACACACAATGCATATATACAATTGTTTTCAAATCAATGGGAGTGACCCCTAACATTAATTAATTAATTGCCAAAGTGTAAAGAAAGGTTGCGAACCAAAAAATGCTCATTCGAACCAATACATCGGTGACGTTACAGTTCGTAGGTGACTTGAAAAATATTCTTTTTGCATATAGTTTGCATAAGGTTGTACTTTTAACCCAAGTCGCTAAACGAATAAACATGCTTTGAACGGGCCAAAGGATGGAATTTATTCCCGATAATACGTCCGTCGCCGGCAATGTAAATTTTTTGCCTGATTACGCGGTAAAAATGATTATTTATTTTTTTTTTTGGTAGGCTTCTCAAACAAGCTTTGTTCAAAAGGATACCATTTTATTTTTCACGAAAATTATTTATTTATTCATCATCTATTTTGTCTCCTTCAAAGTAATTCTGATATGCATTTTTGACCAGCCATCATTTTTTCCACAAATCCAGAGGTTTCCTTCGTATTGCTTTACGCATGGCGCATAACTACAATATAATATTATTGACCTTACGGCCAAGAACCCATGTTAAACCACGTCATTGTAATCGAAGAAAACAGTGAACAAAACCTTCACATTTAACCGAATTTGGAATGATTTTTTCGGTTTCGGCTCTTCTGGGAACTTTGATTGGGATGATTGGACTTTGGTTCAGACGTAAAAACTATATACCGATGTTTCGGCACCAGTGATGACTCTTTTCACCAAATCTGGATCGTCATTTACGTCCTTCAACAGCTCCTGAGCGTTGTTCATGCGACGTTATGTCATAAGCCAACCGATACCCCAGTATCCTTACCAGTCGAATCAATACTCGTAAATACTGATTCGACGATTCTCCATAACAATTTTCGTCACAACTTCAACGTTTTCACCCGTTGTTGACGTGCTGGGGCTTCCAGGGCGAGGATCGTCATTAACATCTTCTCGCCCCTCTATGAAGAGTAGATTCGCCAAATGTACAGTCAACATTTCAAATACATATCTTGAGCACTTGTTTTTATTTTTCACACAAAAATTAACACAATTCCTTTGATTCAATTTTTGATAGCAAAGAATCGCCAAGCATACCAAAACACGTCTAGCCTTTATATATTCTAAATTCAAAAAGTCACAAACCTCGAACTGTGTTCTGAAATCTATATATCAAATAAATAACAACACGGACGATCTTACCTAGGTAGAAATAATAGAAAAAGTTATACGACAACTCAAATCATACGAAAGCAGCACTCTAATTATTTTGGACACAGCTGTATGTATCTCATTTTTCTTCTGCAGATGTTTCCAAAGGATGGTATAAGAATTATATCGGGAGCAATGCATTCACATCGTGCTGGTCGAAAAATGTCTCTGAGACATGTACGCAAAAATAAAGAGTTAAATCGGATAATCGAAGACGATAATTACGATTATAACTATCAACAAATTCGTCAACTGGAAAATGAAACGGTTGTCCTACCGGGTGATTATATTATTACTGATTGCGGTTATGAGGTACCAATATAATGTTTAATTATGTATACTCGTACATTGAAATATAATTTCTTTTTCTACAGACAACAAATAGGAAAAGACCAACTTTTGGCGGTTATTCAACCAAGCAAGAAATGTGCTTGTCCTTTATTACTTATTATCCAAAGATAGATTTGGCAGGATGTTATAGTATGACCCCTGTAAGAGAGTTCTTTGAAACATTTGGGGTTTATCAATTTTATTCTTTGAACATGACTGACGTTGAAAACTTGTTTTTATATAACGGGTAAGTACGGTCTTTATGCATCATATACGTTTTTTTATCAATCAAAATTATTTCTTTAAGCGAGCATTTTACGCTATTGTTTTTATGAATTAACTTTAATTGATTATTTCTTTTAATTTAAATTTTTAGGAGTGTATAAGTGTTTGGTATTGAAAAGCATTATCCATTGCCACTACTTCCAATCCTTCGGGCAGGAGCGAATACGAGCTATTTATATTTTGAGCCTAATAATGAAAAGACAGTAAATTATTATCAAAAATGGCTTTATTGTTTTTCGAAGTATTCTCCGTGATGATCAATACACTTTGGCATGCGCTCGAACCAATTTTCGTAACATTAAGAGCATTAACGGCTTCTTCAAGCGCTGAAAAACGTTGGCCACCCAATTTATTCTTGATATGCGGGACGTTTCAATTCGGCGTTTTGGTCAGTCAAATAGGTAGTTGTTTCAGTCGATGTGTGAGAGCTTGCATTGTCATGATGAAGGATGATCCTTCGTTGGCGCTTCTTTTTTCGTCTTTCACCAAGCACTTCTGGCAAAGAAATGGTTGCGTACTATTCAGAATTCACCGTTCTACGTTGGTCTAACGGCACGGTTGCCACATGCCCAGTTATTCCGAAGAAACAGGCGATCATTTGTTTCGAAGTGTTTCGCGCACGAATCACTTTTGTCGGATTTGGCTAATCTTGGAAGACCCATAAATTGGATTGCTGTTTTGTTTCGGGCTCATAAGCATTGATCCCAGATTCGTCAGCTGTGTATATATTATACACAGCTCTTGATGCGCTGCGATTGTATTTCTTGAGCATTTCTTTGCACCAATTAACACGAGCATCTTTTTGACCTTTTGCGGGATCCAACGCGAACAAATCTTTTTCACAGCTAAATCTTCATGCAATATCCTATTGATTCTCGTCATACTAATGCCCTAGGATGTCTCAATCTCAAGATAAGTCACATGACGATCTTGCAATATCAGTTCGCGCACAACATCAATGTTTTCTGGTACAACAATTGATTTTGGACGACCTTCACGACTTTCATTCCTGAGCGAACTGCTATCACGATGAAATTCGTTATAACAGCGTTTCACAATGGCCAAGGATAGGGCTTCATCGTCAAAAGGGGAAGTAAGTTGATTTATGCACTCCTGTCTTGATAATCCTCGTCGAAAATCGTAAAAAATCATCGTACGAAAATGTTCACGAGTTAATTCCAATTTTCGCTGAGACAAAATTTTCAAATCACTGTAAACAACGCAAATTGTGCTGAAATGATAAAATTTTCTGAAGAATGTTATTGTTAATAAGATCAAACTTTCAATTGGAAACGTCAGTTGGCGCCGTTAAACACTAGTGTTGCCAAGGCTCAAAATTTCTTCAGTGATCGGCTTAAGCGCTTTAATTGTAGTCAATAGCGATTTGCAATGACGGTTTCGTTCAAAATAGGTCACACCCTTCGGAATCCATCAAATTTACCGCCAGTGACAATCCTACCATTGAAGCAGCTATTGGCATGTGAAAAAAAGTCTTTCCACATCCCCTGGGACCAAGCCTTCTTGCTTTTGGATCATTTTCATGAGTTTAAGATGTTTTCTTATAACCCCTCAACGTCAGCAAGAAGAGTTTGACACAAGCTTTCATTGACCAGTGCCTCTGATTCTTTATGTTCGTGCTCTCTACTCAACACTAAACATTTGATGTCTTTTATATCAGATAATTTCTTCATGGTAATCCCCACCAGGGTTCCTGCTGTATCATTAGTGAATACTTAAGAAAGCGCCATTTGAACAACACTATTGTTCATGAAAATATCCTGTAATATGGTAAATAAATAAAAATAATCTTAAAGACTGGAAACCAGTGTATAGTACGTAACATGGTGTTGCAGATTCTTTGTTATAAAAACAGAATTAAAGTGAAATTGAATCAGTTCAATCAGTTATTACAACATTGGGCGTCAAATAAAACTGTAACGGAGTTTACGAGATATGGGCCACACAAAATAAATTCACGAACATATGAATATATGCTAATTGAAATTTTTTGCAAGCCTTAACGGCCTTCATTTTGATTTATCGACTTATGCATGTCGAATGGCATTGGTTGGAGGTTGATATCATTACCTGTTCTCGAGATAATCAGGCGAAATGCATGTTATAACAATTGTACAGTAGTTCTCCTGGTATGAAAAACAACCCGCCAATTCAAATTGTTTTGCAAATCATTTTCAGACCTTCATTATGGAATTATACGTCGTCTTATCATTTGGTCTTTTTCTTCGTACATTTTTCCACCATAGTTTCTCTTAATATCCCTTCACTAATTTGCTCGAAGTCTTAGAGCATTACGAGCTTTTTTTGTTTTTTTTTCGCATTCTTCTTCGAGCTCAAGCTTTCTTTTGGGGGCTTGCAATAGCCTAGTTTATTTTCCGCTGCTTCCTTCACAACGGTTTTTATTGTTGACCATACTGCTTCTACCTGTCTCGTTTCATCATTAATTTCTATTCTATATATTGTAGTAGAGCAAACTGGATACAAGGGCAATGATTAGGATGTGGGCAGAATCGCAATACACTCTTCACTCTACTCGTTGACATCTAGTACGTTGGTATGGTGTTTTCTATCAGAAATTTGATTTCGCGCTGCTTCATTCGGTGATATCCAGGAAGCCTTGTGTATTCGAAACTTATTGTCCTAAGACCATTATCGTTTTACGAGACATGGAGATTCAAGCTACGTACGTTCCATAAGCCTATCCCTAAATTTTGTGCATTCGTTTTCATGGATGCTCTTCCTTGGATAGTTATCAACCGGAGATCCGATCGGGGACCTAGTTTACCTCCGGAGGATCAAATTATTGATCTAATGAAGACTGGACTTAAATTTAAAGTTAATTGATTAGATTAACTGACTAGATTACTGGGCCTATTACGTTGAAGTCTTTTGTAGATGTCGTACAGGGAATGTGTTAACGTTTTTCTGAGGTTTAAAGGTGATTTTCTTTATTTCTTCGTCGATGGTATTGATTTAATAGTTTTCGATGAATGTCCTATAAACATGCAACTCTACGTTGATAATTGACCTTAAAGTTATGGTCTCTGAATTGTTCGCAAGTTTGTTTTTTAAAATGTTCCGTAGGCTTGAATGTTCTACGTCCAAATAGGATTTGGTATGCTTTTAAATGAGTAAATAATTTGTTATTTATTGAACATTTAGATTAAGATCGTAGACACCAATATAGTTGCCAGAATTCGTATTTTATTTGTTTTTGTACATTCTAGTACATCCATGTTGTCTAGATGCTTTCCTAGTTATTTGACTACAGGTTGTACTTGTTTATCGTCAGTGATAAGGATGTATATTTTGCTGTGATGTCCAGCACTTGGACTGTGCTGTCGTTGAACCACTTCGTTTATGTGGTATGGACACTGCTTCCGAAGTTAAGTAGACTGTGTTGTCGGCAAGTGTTGCTATTATAATTAATTCCTTATCGGCAGGTGGGATATTAGCTTTGAAGGGTAAATATATTGTAGAAGAGAATTACTTCCCTTCTATACTTGATTTAGAAGCATTTGTCTTTGTAAAAGGGAGCGCCGGGGCGCATTGGGTAGTGTGTCGGCCGCTGACGCAAGATGGGCGAGTTCGGATTCCGATAATACCAACGCCATCGAATGATTATTTCCCGGCGTTCCTCCTCGACTGGGTACTGGCAAAACCCCCCGTTGTACACTTGCCTTGAAAAAGCTTCTCGGCTGTCGCCGTTCGGTATCGGCATTAAGCTTTAGGTTCCGTTCACTTGTGTGAAAAACAAATCGCACACAACATAAGTGAATAAAAAGAAGCTTGGCTCTAGCTCTTCATGAGCTCTAACGCCATCTAAGGTGTCTGTCTGGCAGTACAATTTGTATCTGAGTGCTCCAACAGATAGCAGAGGCCTACAAAAAAAAAACAATTGTCTTTGTATCTGACATCGATCTGTAAAATAACTTTTTAGTAATCCGAGATAGCCCTTTGGTACGTATGATATTGGCCAGTTTGTGTAATGGACCTTTGTGCCAAACACCGTCAAATGCTTTCGCGATGTCCAAATATACTGCCACGTAGAATTAAAAAAACGTAGTGGATATATGTATTGCTTGTTACCCCGGGTATTTATTGTTGTATTCCGAAAACCGAATTGGTGTTTGGGTATGGCGTTGGCTTGAATCAATATTGTCTGAAGTTAATTTTGCAGAAGTTTAGTTTCTAGTACTAGTACTAGTTTCCTAATGCATGGAGGAGAAACGAAATAGTTGGACTTGTCTTCTATTAAGGCCGTTGCTCTATGAGCATCTTCGTTTATCGTGTCTTTGAAATGTGTTATGGGCCTTGGAGTAATACAAGGGCCTATGGAGTAATCCATCCAAAACGAACAATTTTATGACTGCACTATATTCAAGTTTATCCGATTAATGAAAAACACGCAAAAAACTACCGCAAAAATGTGTGTAAACAAACTAATTGAGAGAACAAGCTGGAACTTGGCATAAGAAACTAATGACACGTGCACCCAGGCGGGAAACATACATTTTTTTCCGCTTGGAATTCCATCTCTGTGCCAGGCCGAGAACTTTTCACCTTTTCGTATATATACGAGGGTGGTCCGAGAAGTACTTAGCCTCACCACCAGATGGCGCCAGTCGAAATTTCATCCGGATCGGACTCGTAATTATGTTTTGACCGCGTGTGGAAGCGGGAGTGTCCGCGAATTTTAGAAGAATGGAAAAAGAGCAATATCGGTCGGTGATTCGATTCTTGTTTTTGGAAGGGAAGTCGCGCAGCGAAATCAAAGAGCGTTTGGATGCTGTGTATGGTGACTCTTCTCTTTCGATGGCGACGTCGGTTTTTGATGAGCCACGTCCAGGTGCCCCGAAAACGGCTACCACGGAGGATAACGTGACAAAAATCCACGATCTCGTATTGGCAGACCGCCGATTGATGGTGCGCGAGATAGCTGAGACAGTAGGCATTTCAAAAGATCGCGTGGGTCATATCCTGCATGAAATTTTGGGCATGAGAAAGCTGTCGGCGCGATGGGTGCCGCGTTTGCTCACTCCGGACAACAAGCACAACCGTGAGACCACTTCAGAACAGTGTTTGACGCTGTTTAAGCGCAATCCCAAGGAGTTTCTGTGTCGTTTCGTGACAGTCGACGAAACATGGATCCACTGGTACACACTAGAGATCAAGGAACAGTAGACTTCACCCGACGAACGTGCTCCGAAGAAGGCGAAGACTATCCCATCGGCCGGAAAAGTGATGGCCACCGTTTTCTGGGATTCACAATGTGTGATCCACATCGACTACCTGGAGAAGGGCAAAACGGTCACAGGGCTGTACTATGCCAAATTATTGGGCCGATTCGACGCCGCATTGAACAAAAACGGCCCTCCTTGGCAAAGAAAAGAGTGCTCTTCCACCATGATAACGCACCGGCTAACACCTCCGCCCTCGCCACGGCCAAATTGGTCGAATTGGGCTACGAACTGCTGCCCCATCCACCGTATTCTCCAGATTTCGCCCCGTGCGATTTCTTTTTGTTTCCAAACTTGAAAAAGTCACTCGCCGGGCAGAAATTTCAGTCGAATGAGGGGGTCATCGTCGCCACTGAGGCCTACTTTGCAGACCTCGAGAAAACGTATTTTTCAGACGGGTTAAAGAAGTTGGAGCATCGCTGGGTCAAGTGTATCGAGCTAAAAGGAGACTATATTGAAAAATAAATCGCCATTTCTCCAAAATGTTTGTTTTTCTTTTGTCGGCTAAGTACTTATCGGACCACCCTCGTAATATATAACCGGCCGATTTAGATTGGATATTCGATAATTACATTCCCGGCAGTACTTGTCTAGGGTACTGAGTATCAAGGAACTCTTGCACACATTTACACAATTATCTTTAACATTTGAAGGTAGAAAAAAACCACGGTAAAGAGAATAGACAAAAATATTAGCTTATCGAACAAACGGAAGTGAATATCCAAAATAAACTCATAATAATTATTATTATAATTAGCGTTACAGCCCATATAGCACCAAAGCTGATGTTTTTATCAGTCACTTTTCATCGAATGTCGTAAAGCTTTTTTCAGACAAAGTACTACAGAGAGCTTTTGGTAGCTGGATATGAGCAAAGAGAAAATTATGAACGTAGTACAAAAATATTGCAAGCTACTCTTTAAGTTAAGAACGTTATTTAAAAATAATCAAATTTCATTATAGTAATATTTTGGATCTATTACCAAGTACAATCTTTCCAAAAGCAAATCATAGCAAAACACCTCGCACATATGCAGATGAAGAAGACGTGTTTTTTGAAAAATCATTGCTAAGTATAATTTCTAAGTTATAATGCATCAAGTATGGCGGAGTAAATATTTATATTTCGCAGATAAACTTATCATTTCCGATCCAGTCGAATTTCACGACAGGACGTTCTTGTCTCATCTCAACCAGCTTCCATGGTCGGAACCACTTTTTACAAAACGAGTCGAACAAAGCTTGATCTCCGGGAAACATATGACGTTTTGCAGAGTTTCAAACGATTCTCTATCAATAGTAAGTTTGAAAAAACCATCTTCGAACATTTAAACATATAACATTTTTTTTATTTTTTTAGCCTTCAGAAATTATAAGGTTTCCAAATTTCACGACATACATAAAACAACCGAGCTTGTGCCCATTTCACATGTTTAGCATACCAATTTATTCCTCCTCAGTAATCATTTCAACATTGAGCAGTGGCTTCTATAGGCAAGCACTTATATTGCTGCTGACAATGCGCGTAATAGATTTAATTTGTTAAGACTTATAATAAGCTTTCTAATAAGTATTTATAAAATGTTCGTTTTCAATAATTTATTTTTAATTTACGTAAGCTATTTGAATAACTAAGAAAATAAATTATTAAGTCGATTTATGTGCGATTAATATACATATGTAGGTTCGAATATTAATTTTAAAACGTATTCCAATGGAATATTACAAGTATTTTTGCACAAGCCCAAAGAAATATTTTTAATTCTCTAAGTCAAATTATGTGTATAAAAATAAGGCAGAGTAAAAAATTAAGCTTTCTAAAATGTATGTAAGATAAGTCTTTGTTTAAATAAAAGCATATTTTCGCTTTTGATTCGCTTTGTTTTAAGTGTTTAAATATCTTTTTTTTTGATACTGAACACTTATGGAAACATTTCGAAAAAAATAATGGGAATTACTGCCCATGCCGCTAGCCTCAAAGATAGTCCGCCTCTGTCGGAAAATTAATGGCCATTTTGTTTCGGAATGCGAAAAAGATGATGTTAGTTGATTGCCTTGCAAAAGGCAGAACAATTATAGGCGAATATCACTCCAAAATTTCGCCTAGATGGGCGCCAAAAGAGACCTGGTCTGAAGAAGAAATAAATCATCATTCACCAGGGGTGGAATCGGCTAAGGTGATAAATGATAGTCACTTTGGTGACAGTCATTTGTGACTATCATCATCTTTCAGTATCGTGTAAGATTATCACAAAAAAATTCAGAAAAGGAGCAACACTTGCTTTTTCGGAGTTGATGACAGATAAGAGTTGTCAAATTATCCAAGAAAAAAATTAAAAAATTAAAAACAGCAATAAATTGAATTTGTTGCAAAATCATTGCTTTATTTTATTTATAATAGAGTGTCTTTAACAGCATCACACATTTTCGGCTTCTCTGTTTGATGGTTGGAGGTCTTTCTGCATATTCGATTGGTGGCTAAGATTGGTTGGTTGTTGGGGTAGGTCACTTTCATTCAACGGCACCTGCAATTCACAGCAACTCTTGTGCAGCCCAACACAAACATGAAATCAAAAAAAAAACAATAATTTAGCATAATTTTAACAATATGAAATTATTCCCACTTACATGTCATCTGCAAGTTCAAGAATGTTAGACCGATCTCTCAGTCTTCCTTAGAATTCTAACGTTCACATTCATCACTGTCTCATTGACCTCTTCATCGCTTAAAAATAATTCGAAACACGAAAACCTATTTTTTTTTTGTTTTAAAAGCACAAAACGAAGTCACTTCAGACACAAAACATATGAAAGTGATAGCTAAAAAGCTGTCACCAGAAAACTATCACAAAAATGTGACAATCACAGTGATTATCACCTTACACGGTACCGAAAACGACACTGTGACTGTCACTTATCACAAATCACCTTAGCCGAAAACTGTCACAAAAATGTGACAATCACAGTGACTATCACCTTACACGATACCGAAAACGAGAATGTGACAAATCACCTTAGCCCTGGGAAGAGCAACCTTTTTCATCAATGGGCCAACCGAAATTTTGCCATTTTTTGGCGGGCCGCAGACAAACTAACACATATTAATAAAACTCTATATTTACAGGAAATAACACAAAATACCTACACAGAATACATATAATAGAAAATTTGAAGAAAAAGTACTCCATAAAATGCAATATAAAAAAGCAAAAAATCAAAAAGCAAGGAAATTCATATGAATTTTAATGCGAAATTTGGCACTGTTTCTTCGCTACAAGTTCGTCAATATTAGCCGGTATTCCCGACACGGCTACACGAACGCAGCTCTCCAAACGTTCACCGCTCAGTCTTGATCGGTAGTTATTCTTAATTATCTTCATTGTTGAAAACAGTTGTTCGCAAACATATGTACTTCCGAACAAAGACATAATTTGCTTTGCGTTTTCCATCAAAAGTGGAAATTTTTCAGGGCTCACATAAAATTTATAAAAATTATCGATGGTCACTGATAGAAATTTATTTTTTAAATCTGTATTGTTCTGCATGTCTATTAATTCCATTTGCAGTTGTTATTGAACTGTATCCACATCTATGTTGAATGGCGTTGAAAGTATTTTAATTGAAACCACTGTCCTCTCAATTTTAAACATTTTAAATCGTTCTTGGAATTCGCTTATTAATATATCTATATACTCGACATATTTTTGACAACTAGGTGGCTTCTCTTTCCCTAAATATGGTAAATGGGACATATTCATTTCTAAAAGATGTTTTCTCCACAATTTCAATTTGCTTTCAAAGCCTTTAATCTTATCATACAAATTGTGGATAAATTGTCCTTTGCCTTGAAGTTCTACATTAAGGTCATTAAGATGCTGAGTTATATCGATAAGAAACCCAAAATCGCACATCCAATCTTTATCGTCGAATTGAGAAAAGGGATATACCTTCATATCCACAAACAATTGTATTTCGCTTTTTAAGTTGTATATTCTTTTTAGCATTGCACTTCTACTAAGCCAACGTACATATTTCGGTATTGAAAATCACGTCACCATATTCCGTCTCTAAATCCTTCAGAAATTCTTTAAATTCACGGTGATTTAATGCCCGCGACTTTATAAAATTCACCAATTTTATTATAGGTGCCATGACATTTGGCAAACTCAAACTTTTTGCACACAAATTTTCCTGGTGAATTACGCAATGATTGATGAATATTTCCTGGCCTGTCAGATTTTTAATGTCTTTAAATAGCCTTCCTGATACTCCTACCTCCATGCTGGACATTGCTCGTGCTCCATCTGTCGATATGCCAATAACCTTTTGCAATGGAATTGAAAAATGTTCCAATACAGACTTCAGTTCACCGTAAAAATCTTCACCGGTCGTGGTCCCTTTCATTGGAATCAGCGAACACAATTCTTCGGTAATATTAAATTGAGAGTCAATTCCTCGTATAAATATGGCCAGTTGTGCTGTATCGCTAATGTCACAGCTCTCATCAAGTGCTAAAGAACAATACTGGAATTTTTCAATGCGTTCGCATAATGTTTTTGTTATATTTTTTGACAAATCTTCAATATTTCTGGCAACTGTTAATCTCGACAAACTAATATTTCAAATAATATTTGTCTTTTCAGGAAATGCTATTTCGGAAACTGCAGTTAGGCATTCCTTTATCATTTCCCCATCCGCAAAGGGTTTCATTTTTTTTGCAAGTATTTGACTTACAGCAAAGCTAGCCCTTACTGCCGTTTGCGAAGAAGTACCAACATTTTTAAAAATTGTTTGTTGCTTTAGTAAGCTTTTGTGCATTTCATTAAATTTATCTTCCCGCATTTTCCCTTGTAAATTTTTATATTGTGATTCGTGTTTTGTTTCATAATGTCTTTTAATATTATATTCTTTTACTCTTGCTACAGATTGTTTGCATATTAAACAAATAGTTTTGTCTTTAACAGAAATGAAAAAATATTCAAATTTACACTTTTCTTGAAAAAGTCTATGCTCATCTGCAACTTTCCGCTTTTTTGTTTGCTTTGCAGACATGCTATGGGTAAGAAATTTGAAAGTTTCTTTGAAAGAATATATTTTGATAAAAAATAAATACTTATTTCTTAATCAAACTACACTCACATGAAAAATGAAATAGTTCTTAAAATTGCTGCTTTACTGCTTGCCAACTGAACTGATTATGAGAAGCTACCCCGCTCTATCGATTCAGCCTCGCTCAAACGATGATGCTATGCAGGGCACATGAACATTAGGCAAGCCCAATTCTTGAGAACCCACCTTTTTTTTCTACTGCTCACATTTATTGAAGCTCGTGCAGCTGTGGTTGTTTGTGTTTACAGTAAAACTCGTGTGAACATAACCATTTTTTTACGTGTGCCTCAACGAACAAAATATTTCTGAATACGCGTTATCACTGTGTGCGTCTGGCTATACCTTATATTTATGTGCCTTGACGCTACGCACGTGCTCTCTTTACGCATTCGTATTGCAGGTTTGAACAAGTTGTCGGCAAGTAGATGTGCGTCTCAAAATTCTTTCAGTGTCATATCGATTAATTATTATTATAGTATATGTATGTAACTTAATAATAACCAAGTGGTCGGCAATAAATTTAAGATATCAACAAAATAATAATGTTTTGTTACAATTTTGCAAATGCTTTGCGGGCCGCACAAATTTGTTCGGCGGGTTGCTCATCCCTGCCTTAGCCGATATCGCCCCAGGATAACTCACCTGGATGCAGAGGTGTTTTGGCGATGGGAAAACTTTACATTTCCATCCCTCTAATTGGCGCCCACAGAGTCCCATCTATCATACCTTGAAGAAATTTGTTTCTGGAAAGCGCTTCGCAATGAAGAAGTTGAGCGGGCCGTAGATGTTTATTTTCACAGCCTTCCAGACTCTCACTTCTGGGAAGGAATACTGATGTTGAAGTCAAAGAAGATTATGTAGAAAAATAAAATTATTTTTTAACTGAAAATCGCTGTCTCATGGTCAGGACAAAAACTTTTCACCTGGCCGTCGTATAGTGGCTTGTAGTTTTATTGCACTGCATACTCAAATTGCAAGTATTACTCGTATTAATGCTTACTATACCGGTGCCAGAGTTTGAATCTCGCATTAGGCCTGCCATTGAAACCGTAATGACAAAATTTCCTGTAGTATACTTGTCTGGAAAGAAAGCTTTTCTAAATAAGTCGTTAAGAATAATTGCTAAAATATCAATGCTTAAAAATCTACCTATCACACCATATAAAAAATTAAGTTTGCTGTTATATTAAGATTTTTTTTTTGTATTAACATTTTTTTTCATTAATACATATATGTATGTTTGTGATGTCCTTGGAAGCTTTGAGAAGGACTTTCTCTCGGCTATCAAATATGATAGCCATGGCGCAGCATCATAAGTTAGACTTCTATCTGTCTCTCATAGGCCACGGCTGTTATACGAGTATATGATAGCCATTATATTTTTTTGTTTTCGATTATTTTGATGTTTTTTTTTTGGTTATTATATTTCATGTCAAAATTAATTTAAAATGTGCCGAAGAACTATTGCACAAACTGCGAATGATGAAATGTCGTCCGGGATCCGACTTTGATGTTGGCTCCGACGATTCCTGGTTCATCTGATGAAGATGGAAACGTTTCAAATGTTATTAGAGACATCCTATTAGAAGAAAAAAATGAAGATCTACATTTGGTAGATGATGGTGGCAACAGAGGTTTTCATCAATGGATCGATGGACATGGATAGGGATAAAATATTTGAGTTTGTCGGGAAAAATTACCTTCAAATTGTAATTTCGGATCAAGCCTCATCTAATGGAATCTACTCACATATTGTGGACGAATGGCTTGTAATATTTATTGTTGACGAAACAAACCGTTTTGCTATACAAACCATAATATCCAAACGGCGATCCAAACATGGTCGGTTGAATCAGTGGATTCCAATATATTCGGATGAAATACAAAAATTCTTTAGATTGATGATGGGGATATGACGCTACCTCTTGGACGCATGGAAGATTACTAGGAAACAAAAGGTATTTACAACATGGCACTACGTAGAACAATTATGTCCAGAATTCGTTTTCAGGCCTTGCTACCTATGCTACATTTTGAAAATAATGAAACAAGTAACCGAACAATTGAAAAATTCAATGATATCCTCCAGAATAATACCAAATCTGTTTTTTTTTTACTGTGGTGAAGAACTTGTTATTGATGAACCTCTAATTTTATGGAGGTAGTACATACCCAATAAAACTCATCGCTATGGAGTACATCTATTCAGGGTTTACATTGGAAAATCCAGTACCTGGGAGAGAGAAATTGGACTTGCCAAAAATGTATGTGCCGAACTTTGTCAAGGACTGCTCAATGGAGGAAGATGTCTAGCTCCGTCCTTCTTGCAACAGAAGACACATGTTGTAGGCACACTCAGAGCAAATGAATAAAACCTATCCAAGGAAGTCCTTCTTGCAAATTTTAAAAGAGGCGAAGTTGTTTCTCGCGAAGATAATGACGGAATCGTCGTTTTCAAGTGGAAAGACACCAAATACATGCCAGTTTTATTGCCTGTTTCAAACAGACACCCTGCACATCTTCAAGTAGATAGTGCCCAGTCTTCCAGAAGCTTTAATATAAATCAAGCTTCAACACGAAGACGGAATACTAAACGATTGTCAACTAAGCCTGAAGCAGTTCTAACCTACAGTAAATGCAAATCTGGAATTAATTTTTCCGACCAAATGGGTTCTAACGCAATAACTCTCAGAAAAGTCGTGAAGTGGTACCGCAAATTTGGTACTTCAGTTGTTAACGTTTGGATGGTTTATAAAAATGTAACACAAACGCAAATTTAGAGAAAAGTTTATGCATGCTTGCCAGTATTCCAACGGTTTCATCTCGACCAGAACAACCCCCAACCAGGATTCACAATTTGATTTTCCATAGAAAATGGGGTAAATGATTTTGGAACAAAAATTCGCAGAAAGTGTAGATTTTGTTATAGACTAAAGAAAAGATCGGGGCTGTGCTCGAAAGGAAGCAAAATAAACATATACTTTCCATGAAGAATGCCCAAATCAGCCACAAATCTGTCGCGAATGTTTCAACATGCAACATACGAGGGTGGTCCGATAAGAACTTATCCTACAAAAGAAAAACAAAAATATTGGAGAAATGGCGATTTATTTTTCAATATAGCCTCCTTTTAGCTCGATACACTTGACCCAGCGTTGCTCCAACTTCTTTAACCCCCATACGTTTTCTCTAGGTCTGTAAAGTAGGCCTCCGTGGCGGCGATGACCTCCTCATTGGACTGAAATTTCTGCCCGGCGAGTGACATTTTCAAGTTTGGAAACAAAAAGAAGTCGCACGGGGCCAAATCTGGAGAATACGGTGGATGGGGCAACAGTTCGTAGCCCAATTCGACCAATTTGGCCGTGGCGAGAGCGGAGGTGTGAGCCGGTGCGTTATCATGGTGGAAGAGCCAAGTGGGGTCGTTTTTTCTTTAATTCGGCGTCAAATCGGCCCAATAATTTGGCCTAGTACGGCCTTGTGACCGTTTTGCCCTTCTCCAGGTAGTCGATGTGGATCACACTTTGTGAATCCCAGAAAACGGTGGCCATCACCTTTCCGGCCGATGAGACAGTCTTCGCCTTCTTCGGAGCACGTTCGCCGGGTGAAGTCCACTGTTTCGACTGTTCCTTGGTGTCTGGTGTGTACCAGTGGATCCATGTTTCGTCGACTGTCACGAAACCACGCAGAAACTCCTTCGGATTGCGCTTAAACAGCGTCAAACACTGCTCTGAAGGGGTCTCACGGTTGTGCTTGTTGTCCGGAGTGAACAAACGCGACACCCATCGCGCCGACAGCTTTCTCATGCCCAAAATTTCATGCAGGATATGACTCACGCGATCTTTTGAAATGCCTACTGTCTTAGCTATCTCACGCACCTTCAATCGGCGGTCTGCCAATACGAGATCGTGGATTTTTGTCACGTTATCCTCCGTGGTAGCCGTTTTCGGGACACCTCGTGCGACCACGTTGGAACTCGTTAAACCAATTTTTGATGGTCGGCATCGAAGGAGAAGAGTCACCGTATACAGCATCCAAACGCTCTTTGATTTCGCTGCGCGATTTCCTTTCCAAAAACAAGAATCGAATCTTCGACCGATATTGCTCTTTTTCCATTTTTCTAAAATCCGCGGACGCTCCCGCTTCCACACGATTAGCATATATTACTGCGACTAACCAATAGGCGGTCAATCCCCCAGAAGAAAATGCAACGCTACAACATACGGCCATTCCAGCCAAACCACCAAGAATTGGGTCATCGATAGAGATATCAGCGAACTGCAATAAAACCAATAAAGCTGATCCAACAATACCGGCAGATGACCGCAAAACCAATATTACGGACTCATCAATATTTAGCTATAAAAGACAAGCAAATGTAAATACTAGTAGACCAGTTTTCCGATTGTAACTCATGCTGTTCGCAGCGATCAATCAATAAGAAAATAAATTAAGGTCTCCGTTGACCACAAGTAAAATCAAGCTTTGTGTTTTTTTTTTAATCGTGGAATAACCGTTAGTCACGCGGTCAAAACAAAACTACGAGTCCGATCCGGCTGATGTCGGCATTCGACAGTAGCCGTCTGCTAGAATGTACTACACGATAGTAAGTTGCTCTTGCGATACTGGCGCCATCTGGCGGTGAGGCTAAGTGCTTATCGGACCACCCTCGTAAATAAAAGTTCAAGTCCAACAATGCCCAAGTTCCTGAAAAAGGTCGCAAATGTTTGGAATTCTTACAACTAAAAGTCTAGATATGTATAAGATATAAAAATTAAAAATTAGATACAAATTGAATTTCTGCTAAGTTTATTTATTTTTTACTTTTTTTATTACTATAAATAGTGCTTCCTGGAGTTCAAATTCTGTTAAAAGCGGTGGTAAAGTTATTGCACATTTTGTTGCAAACTCTTAACTTGCAATAGCAGCGGGTATTTCCCCATAACCATATCAATTTCACTCGGCATTAACACAATTGTCACTATTAGACAAAGCAAGCTATACTATTTCAAAATCAGTAATTTCAAATTTAATTCGAATTCATAAAGAAACGATTATTCTTCACAAATTAATTAGATTCGCAGCGAATATTACTATCCTCAAATAATAAACTACTCATATGCCACAAAAAGGTTCCGTGATGAAATAAAGAAATAAAAGGCTTCCGCCAAGATAAACAAAGCGCCCGGAGAGAATATAAGTGACCGAGTTACTTATCGGAAAGCTAGTGCCAAATTTCGCAAGACCCTAAAAATAACGAAATCTGCTATTCAAATGGCAATTTTGAAAAATGTATTTCCAACATTAGTCTGAGTTCCACATCCAATAGGCTGATATAAAAACTCCCACAGGAGAATGTATTGTATTGTACTGCAATCAACCCTTATTTGTGTAGTGGAAATAACTGGCCACTTCCGAACTCTTCAATAACGACTTCAATCGATCGATCTATCGATAATTTGTAGCCCAAAAAATTATCGTCTTATCAAACCCACACTTCGGTCACCCTTATCGACCATACCTTAAACCTACTAGAGCTAAATAGATCAAGGGCCTCAGCCAAGGAAAATCCTGAAAGTGACCCTCCAACCATTAAGACTACTGGCCCTATTTATAAAATTTTAACCAATGATATAATCCCGGGCAGGTGGCCAGCTTAGTCCCCATACCAAAACCTAATATAGATAACTCCAAAGTGTCTGGTTACCACCCTTCTCTCCTGCATTGCGGAAATATTACAAAAAATAATATCCGATATTATATGTATATGTACTAGGTAAGATATTATTGATTTCGATAAAGCGCTTGAT
The DNA here is from genome assembly GCA_958301585.1 of Merodon equestris. Lineage (NCBI taxonomy): Eukaryota > Metazoa > Arthropoda > Insecta > Diptera > Syrphidae > Merodon > Merodon equestris. The sequence continues at coordinate 74,252,440 of OY284416.1, read as the reverse complement.
CGAATCAGATAAAATCTTTACAAAACTAATATAATGGAAGGTATCTACAATACAATAACGTTTTCGTTAAGTTAAATGGTGCGTACTAATCAATACTAGGTTGTTTAATAAGTTTTGTTGTTCGATACGAAGTGGCGCTATTAGGTTCCCCGTTTTATTTATTTTCAATAATGTCACAACTTTTTCATGAAAATGTGTGAAGTTTCATGAAGATGTGCTAACTCGTTCGTATATTTATACATGCATAGGTGTTCAAAGTTGGTATGTCAGTAGCTTTGTACAAGGACTCTTCACCCTCGATTCGGACAGTAGAAAGATCTGTTGTTACATATAAACCTGGTCATACAAGTCCTAAAGATGATCCACGTGAACGATGTCCAAAAAATGCATCAACAACGATAACACAGCAAAAATGCAGAATATATTGTAATTATAAGAAATGGGTGGGTAACCAAAAGAGATTTAGTACCATAGACAGATCATTGGGCAGTGTGAGCTAATTTTGGCTGAAATTTTGGGTTACAGAAAAATGTCTGCAAAATGGCTCTCATTCGCTAACAATGGAACAAAAATACACTTGTATGCGACTTTCTCAACAAGATGTACAGCGTTTTAGATAAGGTAAATAGGATTTTATATGTCGTTTTACCACTTGGGTTTGCCAACATGATCCGGAATCGAACCAAGAAGCTAAGGAGTCGTGTGTACCGGGTACTTTGACCCCAAAGCGAGTTAGGATCCAGAAATCGGCAAAGAAGGTTTCAGAATCAGTCTCAGATGGAAAAGGAATTCCCAGGAGGGTGTGGATTACCTCAAACTGATAAAACAATAAAGACAGATTATTACTATAATCTTTTGGACCAACTGTATGTAAAAATCAAAATGAAAAAATGTTCATTAAAATATCGCACCCTCTTATACAGCTGAAAAAATCAAAAAATCAGCTGAAAATCAGCGAATTAAAGCATGAACTGTTGCAACATCCGCACTATTCGCCAGACTTGGCTCCCTCAGACCTCTGGCTGTTCTAACATGTCAAAAAATGCATACATACGTGGAAAACGATTTTCATCAAACGAAGAGGTTATACCCTCTTAAATCAGATTCCGACAGTATTCCGGATCTCATTTCAGGCATGTAATCCATATCTTCAGGAAGATTATATTAAGTAAATAATAAAACGTATTCAAACCATTGAATCGTGTTTTTCTTATCAAACGACAAAACTTATTGAACTAACTAGTACTTCGACTAGGTAAAGGCATAACCCAAGGATGGCCTCTATCTACATTCCTATTTACCACTGTATTCAACGCAACTAGTAATATAATTGACAAACACGTCAACCAATTATTTTACACAAACGATTTGAAAATATGTATTTTCAAAACGCTAAGGCTTGACAACAATAGAACACACCTTCTCAAATGGGCTTAAGGACCTCTTTAATTCAACCAGTTTGGTTTTAAGGCCAGGCATGTTACAATTCACGCTTCGTCCAAACTAGTTACCAGAAACCACCAATGAGACGTACCACTTAAAATGGCCGCCGACGTTTGCCTACAAGCTCGGGCGAGCAGGTGGGAACCTCAAGTGCTGTCAAAATTTTGTAAACAATCACGCACATTGTTATAATTCCATGAGTGTGTGTGGCGGGGGTACACTGCGGTAAAATGAAATGAGCTCACACGTATTCACGGATAGAAGCTCGTTTGTAACGGGTTTTGTCACTACGAACCTGAACTTCTTTCAAAATTTCAGTGTGTCACGGGGGAAAACGTACGAAAGACGCACGTCTCATTCTGGTTTCTGCTGATTACTGACATTCATCGTACATGTTAAACGTAATGACTATGCGACAGAAGGATTTTTTAAAACGGTATTAAAAACGGTTTACAACAGGAAGTCGTAGAACATCAGCTGTTAGACATATTAGCTGTGTTCAATGAGAAGGAAACCAGAACAGACAAGAACAGGACAGAACAGATAAGTTCAGATCAAGTTAGAACAGAAAAGTACAGCCGTATGTCAGTTGTCAAAAAACATCTTATTTGTCAGATATTAAGCATGTTTTAGAGTTAAATAATAAACTAAAATAAATTCAAATAAAATTGAATTTATCTTATCTCTCTTTCGAAGAGCTTACAGAACACAAAGCAGAACACTTTCTGACAGAAATTGTTCTCGTCAACAGCAAAACGTGTACTTTTCTATCCGGAACAGTCTGGAATAGCCTCACTAAACACAACTATTAATGATACAACTCCACCAGTGGCCAGTAGAAGTATTACTCGTTTTCGAATGTATTCGAAGTCTTTCTTCCAATAAGAGCTCGTTCTTCATTTCTCCTATATAATTTTTTTCAAAGATATTTTTCAAATTGACATAGGACATATAGGAAATATTCTCACATGTACATATACCAAAGCAATGCAACAGTAAATATGATATGGTTATAACCATACCCATGATTGTTTCCTAAGTCAGTGTTGGTGGAAGTATTATTATACAGAGGACATTGAGTTGATTCTATACCATGTTTTAAATGTTATACAAGTGGATTTAGTCATATTATTATTATTATTACCGGCCATTTGACATTCGGAGCATCTTTGACAACCCTTCATCAAGCCTCCTTGTCATGAGTGTGTTTCTGTCATATTTCGCTGATCCATTAAATCTCTTCTAATTTCATTCTTATACAAGTATACGAGGGTAAGGTGAAAAGTTCTCCGCCTGATAAGGAATGACTGCGATTTTCAGTTTAAAAAATGGCTTCATTTTTCTACAAAAATCTCATTTGACTTCAACACACTTGGTCCAGCGTTTCTCCAACATCTATATTCCATCTCGAAATTGAGAGTCTGGAAGGCTACGAAAATATTCTTCTCAACTTCTTCAGTGGATGCGAAGCGTTTCGCAGAAACAACTTTTTTCAACTTTGGGAACCAAACCCAAATCTGGTGATGGCCGAGAAATATCATACCGCAAGCCCGCAGTTTGCCCATCGCAAACACACCCTTATATACAGGTGCGTTGGTCTGGTGCAAGATGATATTTTTCTTTCTTTAGCCAGGTCTCTTCTATCGAGTTTCGGCACCCAGCTGAGTCAAAAAGATTGGAGTAATATTCGCCTTTAATTGTTCTGCCAATTAACAGGATCCCTTTCCAGCAGATGCGATTGACTTCGCTTTCTTTGGCCCTAAACCACCGACTTCCACCCACTGATGTTTCGTTTCTGGATATCATCAAAGGAGCAGTGTTTTCGTAAACTTTTGTCAACTTTGGTTGAATTTCCTTAGGGAGTAATCCATCCAAAACGAAGAATTTTATGATCGCACGATATTTTAACGAAAAACACGCAAGACTTCTAGTGCCAAAATTCATGAACTGACTATACGTGCCCCCAAGTAGGAAACATAGATGTGTGCTAACTCGAACGCCATCTCTGTGTCAGCCCGATAACTTTTCATCTTGCCCCCGTATGGTCCACCCATCTTCGGCGCGATCTTCCTGGAGGTCTTTTCCTATAGGTTTTCCACTTATTCTTTGATAGTTCTTTATTGGCCATTCGTTTTACGTGTCCTGCCTATCATAGTCTTCGTAATTTTATTGCTCGGATGTTTAATCTTCACCATTCGCCTGTTTTTTCGTTTCATTTTTCACCGTTGAGATCTTGTTTTAAAAGACCCGAAATCAATTTTCCCCTTCTCAGAGACCACGTTCCACATCCGATTTTCACTGACATTATTGTGTTTTTTTACAATATAAATACGAACTTTGATATTGCGGGATATTGCGCTGTTTTGAATAGTGTCAAAGCAGCCTTTTATTTATTTCGATGTTTTGTCGTTAGTCAAAATGGTACCCGATTCACTTTCTCAAAGCACCTATGAGATGTGGATCGATCCAAGTCGTTCAGTAATCAGTTTTTTTTCATGTTAGTTTTTTCATCATGTACTTCTAAGCCTACTTCCTTTCCTGCCATCATTAGACTTTCTGCATTTTTCGTAACTGTATCCTCACTATCTCCCAACAGATCCATTTCAGAAACCAGAATGAGACGTGCGTCTTTCGTACGTCTTCCCCCGTGACACCCTGAAATTTTGACGAGATTTTAACAGAGGTTCGTAGCGACAAAACCCGTTACAAATAAACTCTAATCGTGAATACGTGTGAGTTCATTTCATTGTACCGCAGTGTACTCCCGCCACACACACTCTTGGAATTATAACAATGTGCGTGATTGTTTACAAAAATTTGACAGCACTTGAGGTACGCACGTGCTCGCCCGAGCTTGTAGGCAAACGTCGGCGGTCATTTTGAGTGGGACGTCTCATTGGTGGTTTCTGATCCAGATCATCAGCGTAAGCTAGAACAGATGTAACTCCATTGAGGGTTATTCAGCTCTCATTTTCCTCAAAGGATCTCATTACGCATCAAATTAAAAGAGAGTGATGATAAGGCGCCTCTTTGTTTTAATACTTTACTTTATAAGATAAATCTGTTACTGATAGTACATTCTTAGGTCTTAGCAATAAAAATGGAAAAAAGTAAATTTAGGTTAGTTATTCCAGGGAAAAATGCTAGCTTGCCAACTATGTAGCTGTGCAAAACATATGCAAGTTTTTTTTTATTTTTCCCTCATTTCCGGTTTAAATTCTGAGATATTCAGATCAGGTTAGTAAAACAGTATTCTTTATCAAATAAATCATGTTCATATGCAGTTTGGTTAATCAGTTTTTAATAAATTTGCGTGTAAAAAATGGCTGGCAATAAGTATGATATCCGAACAAAAGAGCTGGTAATTGAGGCTTTTAAAAACGGATCGAATCAAAGAAAGATAGCTGAACAATTCAAGATTTACGAATCGACTGTTTCCCAGATAATCTCAAAGTTCCGAAAAAAATTATCAATTACAACGCTTCATTCTGGCGGTCGTCGCCGAAAAACAGACATGCAAACTGATGAAAAAATCGTGAATATTATCCAGCGAGACCATTTCCGGTCCTCAATTGCAATCGTTAAGGACCTCAACTTGTCAATCGATGCAAGCACAGTTCGCAGACTATTGCACGTAATTTAATTTGTAAGTAATTTTAGGGCATACCGAGCTGTTACGAAGCCTCTATTAACCCTGAAACACCGTCAAAAGAGATAGTCTTTTTGTTTGATAAAAAACTGCTTCAAATTTCTTATTATTTAGACTTCCATTTGCCCATAAATATATAACTTGGTAAACTGGTAACAGTGGAGAACCGTCAAATTTAATGGATTTATAACCACCGTTTATTTAATTTCAAAGTTCAATAGTTGTAGCAAATTACCTTATTTATTTTAATCAAATGACGGCTTTAAAGTAATTTTCATAATATGGTTTCGACATTAGTTCCATAGCGAAGGAAATATTTTGGAATTTTCTTATTATCAACATCCTAGCCATACATAAAAGTCTTAACAAAATCGTCGCCAAGTTTATTATAATATTTTTTTGATCAGGCTGTAGCAGAAGTATTTTGCGGTTTATGAATGTTTGTTTAACGTTAAATAATTTGCACCAGATGTAATTTCCTTTATTGGACAGCACTACTGCCACCCCACGACTATTAAAAGCGTCACTGAAAAAATTGTTTGGCTTTGACGGAAAAAACACACCAAGAACCTTTTGGACATCTGGCCGTATGCATAAAAACTAGTAAATGCTTTTACTAGAAGATTTAGAAGGAGAAGTACTTGATTTTCATATGCATAAAACTTAAGTAAGTGCTGGAGAACAAGCATTTACTAGGGGACAAAGTACTTACTAGTTTCGGATGAATTTCACTAGTAAATACTTAATACCGTACGCATAAAAACTAGTAAGTACTTATACTTCTGTAGCATTCTATAGGATTATAGTCGTGAGTCTCACTTTGAAGCAATCAGATCGCTATATTAATCGAAACGTCTGAATTTTTACGAATTATGTAATTCCGAAAAAGTTTACCAGAAGCGAAGGGTTATGGAGTCCAATTTTAAAATGCTTTTCCGTTTTGAGAAGGAAAACGTAGAGTGGTTAAGTGAATACTTTATTGTTAAGTAATTACAGTTTGACTTTATTCGAATGTTTCATAAATTCATATATTTTAAGGCATACAAACTGAAACAAAAGGAGGGGGAGTATTACCTCAAGAAAATATGAGCATCTTTTTAATATACGTTGGGGACCCTGGGTTTCAAGTTGCCGTTGATGAAGATATTGGCGTACATCAGAGTACTGTTTCTAAAACAGTAAGGCCCCTATTGCGAGTGTCGATCAGCGACACAGCGACTCGACAATTGCCGATTGTGTCGATTGATTCTGGGTTTGGTATTGTGAAACTCAATCGATGGAGAAATAGACTATTATGAATAATTACGTCAATATTGTGAATAAAAACATGAATATTGTGAATATTTCGTTTTTTGACAATTATTTGACTGTCGTTTATTTATTTCATCAAAGAAACTCAATACTCCAAATCATTCCAATTGGATTTTTTTTTTCTTAATTTCAACCATTTTTCCAATGAACACATAGGAGGTCATCCTAGTTTAGTACTTAATAAACTAGATAAACAAATATAGATAAATAAATAAATAAACTAAATAAACATCTAAGTTTAGTACTTAATCTTTCCTATCTGTGTTTTGCTTGTGTTTTCAAACAAACTCCCTTAGCAATATAGGGATTTGCTTCCATGAACGAAACGAGGAGCTCTAATTGTTTTTTTGTTCGTAACCTGTTTTGACCTGTATTAGAATTTCATAAATACTCCATAAATTCATTAATTTTATTAAAATTACTTCATTTCGTACGCAAAAAAAAGATCTTTTTCTCTAACAGAAACCAACGATCAGTATTTTGCGATCGACAACAAGCGAGTGTCAAATTGACATCGGTCGATCAGAATCGACATCCACAATACCAACATCTGCAATCGATCGCTGATCGCTGATCGACACTCGCAATAGGGGCCTAAATTCTGTTGCAAAACTTATAACAGATAAACCCGCTCATTGGATAAAGTTTCCTTCCAATTCTAAGGAACACTTGAAAGCAGAACATGATTGGCTTAGCAAATACAGATTTCCATCATGTATAGGAGCCTTGGACTGCACTCATGTAGAAATAATGAAGCCTCACTTGCATTCAGAAGAATATATTGATGGAAAAGATATGCCTCCATCAATATTCAATGGAATGCTTTACAAGTTTACAATTCTAGAATTTGGAGGAACAGTTTTCTGAAACCTGTTATACGAAATTCCACTAACAGCGTTTTGTTGGGAGGTGAAGGGTATGGAATTGCACCTTGGTTAATGACGTCGTTTAGCGCGGATGTATTGAAGTAAACATTGATGAAAATATTTGTGCTCTTGTTTTATTATCACTGTATTGTAAATTTGATAAACTTCTTTTAAAAAGAGTTAATATGGGACGCGGAAAAATGTTAAATTCAGCTGAGATACAAACAATTTTGAAATTTAGGAGTGAAGGTTGGAGTATTGCAAAAATAGTAAAGTCAGTGAAGAGAAGTCGAACAGTAGTGACAAATTTACTAAACGATCCCGAAAATGATGGCAAAAGAAAGTCTCCTGGAAGACCACCATCATGACTTCCAAGAAAAAAACGTGCAATTTTGCGGGAAGCTTGAAATTCTTCCTTAACGGCTGGTCAAATTGCAGCTAAAGCGAGAGTTCAAACAAACATTAAAAATGTGGGAAGAGTTTTACAACAATGCGGACGCCTTCAAAGGCGAAAACTGCTTCGGAAACCACTTTCAACCGTACTTCACAAAACATGTCATTTGGAGCTTGCTCGGATTCACGGATGAAAAAAAGTCTAATTTAGATGGACCTGATGGCTGGGACTACTATTTTCACGACCTACGTAAGGAGCATCGAGTTTTAAGTCGCCGTCAAATGGGAGGAGGTTCTGTTATGGTATGGTCTGGAATTGGATAGAACGGGAGGACCGAAATAAAGTTCTTCAGTGTCAGAATCAAGCACCAGATATATTGAAATAATTAGCGAACAAATTGAGAGGTTTGCTTCAATTATAGATGAGGAAAACTTATTTTCCAACAGTATAATGCGACAATCCATACTTGCCGCCAAGTTAAGGAGTACTTCATCTCAAAAACAAACCTCTTCTTAACTGGCCAGCAAAATCAATTGACTTGAATATTACTGAGAACGTATGGGGAGAGCTCAACCGACCAATTTATACAGGTGGAAGGCAGTGCAGCAATATTGCAGAATTAAGAGAATCTATTAGCACAGAATGGAACAAGATGGATCAAAAATATCGACATTATTTAGAATTATGCCTAAGCGAATGTTAGATGTCATAGAAAATAAAGGAGCTAGCACACATTACATACTAGTAAAATAAAATATCGATGTTATTTAACTTTAAAATTCACATGTTCTATCTTTTTGTCCTATCTACTTTCCGGATCATTTCTAAACCAACGCCGACACAGATTCCTCTTCATATACATTTTGGTTCCACTCCATTCTGTTTTTTTTCGGAACAAAAAAACTTAAATATGTCGAATATGCTCTTTGGATTCAATGAGCTTAACACAATGAAACTTACAGAATTAATGAGTAACATATCAATAAATTTCAATAACCGTTTCAGTATTTAATTTTTTTTGCATTTTGTGACAATTGAAAAATAACTCCTGAAAAAAAAACGTGCAATTATCTTTGTATCTGGCTTGACCAGTATCACTATTTCAATAGACATACAGACGCTTGTCTTGCTAGAGCTAAGAATGCCCTCGGTATGACAAGCACTCTGTTTCACAGTAGTCAACTTAAATATGCCACATGACCCTAATAAAGCCAATCATCGCGTATGGTTTTCCTATGTGGTTTAATCTATGATGTTGCTAAACAACTCGCCGAATTTTGGTAGCTGTCGGGTGGAAATGCTACCCAGAGCGGTGAGATCCGCTTCGCTCCTTAGTTCGAAAGTTAGATTAGGGTTAACTAGGGGATCTATTGGAGTCTGATGACGGCGGGCTTAAATGGTTATATGGTTACATATATGTATATAACTTAAGCCAGAGACCAATGCTGCTAGATGGTCTGGTTCAGATGTTGTCTTGTATTTTTTGCTTTGCCAACCACATATGTTCAATTAACGTCTGATTTTATTTAAAAAAAAATTGATTTCTGGAAATTGAGAAATGTCACAAAGCGTAAATCGGGGTATTCGTGGGTTGTTATAAATATTAAACACCTTTGTACGAACTGTGTTAAATACAATGTTTTTTCCATAGGTATATAGAATGGTGAAATTATCCATCCAATATCTTTCATTTACATCACATAGTATATTCTCATACATACATACATGTCCATGTATAACCGAATTTCTTAGACTTGGATCTCGCCAAAACTTGCGTTACCCCCCAACTCACGTAGGTTAGTGAGTTTGAGTCAGTTTGTTAGAGAATGCCAAACAATCACCAAGAAGTAACAATACATTTGTATTCACAGGCGTTTTTCTAGAAAATATTTTTTTTATTAAGTAGGAAATAAATCTAATTTATATTTTCATTATATTGGTTTGATTTTAAAATGTAACCCAATCAGAGAGAAAACTAAGCACTTTAAGTCCTGTACTAGGTAATAAAAGCAACGCAGTCCTTCGCGGTCTTTTGATCTGTTGACATCCACCAGCGAACCTGTCTTAGATGTGGTAAATGAAATGTGTTCATCGCCGATTACAATTTCCAGTTCCTATGAATTGGAAGATTTATTTTATTTAAAAAGTATTTTACCAGAAAACACTCTACCTGTCGTCCTACTCTGTCTGGTGGTGGCCAGAGTGCATCATTTTCCTCCATAATTTCCGAATCAAGGATGATTCTCTTTAGTTCTTCCATTACCGACTGATGCACGAACGCCTCTTTCCGGATCATTGTATCATTTTTATAGTTTGAATTGTTAGCGTACCGCAATTTTCCATCAGGTCTAAACTCGAATTCTAAAAATTCGTGGCCGAATTTGCCCTTATGGCCGACATAATAACGTAAATAGAAATCTTCCGAAGACATCGCAAGCAAATTAAAACCGCAACTATAGAAAGGCAATGGATAGCGCGGAACTACATGTCAACCGCGGTGCTTTTCACTTAGTTGTCAAAATTCGAAAGTGCTGCCAATAAGGCGGATGGACTTATTCATTTAGATAATTGCAGTTAAAAGAGTTTTGTGATTACATACTTCTGTGTTATTGTTCAATAAACAGTAAAGTTTTTTTTCGTTTTTTTTTACTGTAAACATTTCTATAAAATTGATTAATATGTGATTGATTATCTATTTATAAAATAATATTATGTTATTTATCATTTTCAATTTTTATTAGCACCCTGTTTTGCGTGTGCTGCCAGCACAGTCCCTTTGAAGTAATTTAGCTGTAATCATGTACGTGTTAACCGGACTCTAAATACACAATGTTTGGTGGTGTTGGTCTCAGTGTTTTGACACTTACAAAGGTGGAGTAACGTAGAGTTCTTTGAGGAACTTTTTTTTAGTTAAATCAAGAGTAACAACTGCATATATCGATGAATCCAAATTGATCAAGTGTGTCGCGGAATCTTCTGAACTAAATAAAATTTCATTGAGATCTGTAGCAGTGGCGTGCGTCGCAAACCATTATCAAGTTTTTGGTGTAATGAAGGCCACCAAATATTAAAATCTCGGTCAAAGTAATTTTACATCACCAAGTGAAAGTGCAAGGATATGCCGTTCTAGGCATGTGCAGAAAATGCTAATGGAACAATCAATGATGACATCGGAGCCAAATATGATAGGAATGCTTTCAATATAGAAAAATATTTTTATTATTCAATCCAAACGGAAATACATATTAGGACTTCAATCTCATATTTTTCCTTTGTTTCAGTTTTACGTTGCTAACATGATTCTTAGTATTTCAAACCAAACCGCAGTTGTCGTGTTTCTGTGTGCACTGTGCTACTACAACAGCACATTTTGCGGTTTAGTATTCGATGATATCAGTGCTATAAGAGATAATAAAGACTTGCGTCCATCTTCTCCACTCCGAAATATATTTTTAAATGATTTCTGGGGTACTCCATTGAATAAAGAACAATCACATAAATCGTATCGCCCTTTGACAGTATTAACATTTCGTTGGAACTACTTTGCACATCAGCTGGAACCCGCCGGCTACCACGTTGTTAATGTCATATTGCACATAGCAGTTTGCTTGCTATACAAACGCGTTTGTAAGCAATTATTAGAATTGCTTTTCTATGATTTAAAAGCAGCTGAGCAGATTAGTTTCGTAGCCACGTTATTGTTTGCAGTGCATCCTGTACACACAGAAGCAGTTACAGGTATTGTTGGTCGAGCGGAGTTGCTCTCGTCAATATTCTTCCTCGGAGCCTTTCTTTGCTATTCAGAAACCGTACGATCTGTCCGATATACGAGATGGATTTTCGCTATGAATTTCGTCGTGTGTTTACTCTGCTCCATGCTCTGTAAAGAACAGGGTATTACTGTTGCCAGTCTCTGCGCAGCTTACGAGATATTTGTTGTGCAAAAGATTTGTCCCCTCGAGATATTGAATAGTGTAAAGCATATATTCGAGGAAAAGAAATCAAACACAAAAAACGGCGGTCGGAACAAAACTCTTGTGCTTCGGATAGTAACTCTGTTTTCAGTAACAAGTGTGTTAATTATTGGTCGCCTTTATATAATGGGCTCGCAGTTGCCAGTGTTTACTAAATTTGATAATCCAGCATCGGCGTCGAACACACCTGTGCGTCAATTAACTTATAGTTATCTCATCTACCTCAACAGCCACTTGCTGTTGAATCCATGTAATCTCTGCTGTGATTGGACAATGGGTGAGTAGACCTGCGTATTGTTTAAAATAAATGGTGCGAAATGGGAAAATTTAAATCTGTGTGAAAAAAAAAATTGTTTAGTTACTTATTTTTTTTTTTCATGTGAAAAAAATAATTTTGTTTTTGACAAGAATGTATGGGGATAAAAGAAATACAATTGTATATATACATATGTATACATATATACTCAAAGAAGTCACCATACGCCAGCTAATATCTTTTAAACTTTGTGGCGAACTTTCATTTTCGAAGCACCTTGATTTGAAAACTTTACAGCTTTAATTTTAATTCAAAACAATATAATATTTTATTGTAAATAAAAACAAACTTAGAATTATTCATAAAAATATAAAAGAGGTGTCCGTCTTCTTAAAACAAAATGTAATGATAACGAAAGGCACGAGGAGGGTATGACGACTTAGGCGGCGCAAAATAATAACGGATTTTTGCAGAGGGTAGAAGATATCTATCTTCCTCCGTTTAGGAGGCAGAGGTGCTTTAAAAAATTTAAATTATTTAAAAATAACAGTAACACTATAAATGTCTTTACTTATTTTAAATGCCAGAAGTCTATTCTATTATCATATTTTTAAATCAAGTTACACTTGCGGTCATTAAAATCGCACCATATCGAAAAATTGCTAATAACTTCGATCATCGTTTTTGTAATTAAAGGAGGGTTTCGTTGAGTACTCAACCCTCAGTGGGTTATACATAAGTATTTCTTACTAATTTCTATTAGTGATATGGAAAGCGAAAGTAATTAATTTTCTTATTATTTTGACATATTATTAATACTGTCATTTGTACATATATACCATATAAAAAGTTTACATGAGCGTCGATTCAAAAGTAGTGGTAATGAAGATAAAACACGTTGATTATAATTAATAAAATGATTAATTTACCTACAGTCTCCTAAAAAGTCCATACATTTAGTCCGTCCTTTTTTCTAAACCCGGGATTCACATAGAAAAAAAATGTTTGACCTGACCCTACCAAAACACCCCAACAACAACGATTTCGCTATCGTCTTCAAATTTCTTGCATATCCGAGGCAAGAAGTATAAGTTTCCCTGAACTGAGGAAAGAGGAGGAAGTCACTGGGAGCCAGATCTGGCCAATAGGACGGGCAGTTCGAATCCCGTGTCTTGAATGGCAGTCATCGCAACTGCGGCCTTGTGAACCGGTGCGTTATCTTAGTGAAACAGCACTCCAGCTCGCAGTTTGCCGTGTCTTTTTTCTTTAGTGACCTCCCGCAATCTTCTTATTTGGTTTGGGTAGTAAGATCCCGCAATAGTTATTATTATAATATTCCACCATAATTATTCCTTCAGCGTCCCAAAAAACGGATGCTATAACCTTTCCCGCCGAACTTGACACTGAATTTCTTTGGTGTCGGTGAGGAGGCTTGCTTCTAAGTTATCGATGGTCGTTTGGTTTCAGGATTAAAATGGTGAATCCAGGTCTCATCCATAATCACGAAACGTAGCAAAAAAAATTCCTGTTCTACTTGGAATTTCTCGAGAAACCCTCGTCGACTTATTTTTTCTCCTGCTCATCGGTTAATATTCCCGGTACCCAACGCGCGGAACCCTTTTTCATATGCTTTTCTTTCGCAAACATTCTTTGAACGCTGCCATATGAGATCCCTGTGATATCAGCTATATGCCTTATGGTCATTCTTGATTCTGCCAACACAACATTTTGCCCGCCTTAAACTACTTAATATGGAGGACTGTCATTGGTAGACAGTTTTTTAAATAGAGGTATTTGATTTCGTTTTTTCCATGCACAAGTGTGCATGCAAATCAGTGGGCTGACACAACTGGAGATCACCGGTGTTGTAAGAGTAAGATCAAACAAAAAAAAATCAAAAAATCTGGAGCATGTCCGTGTCAAAAAAAGGAGGGAGAAGAAAGAAAACGGTCAAACCGTAGCATTATGGAAAAGAACGCTGAAAGGAAAAGCACTACCCCGCCAGGCTCTACTAATGGTCGTGATCCTGGGACGAGCAGCAATGCTCGGGTCAGAGCTATAGGATTTCCGGGGGATAGCAAAGTAATGCAACGGCGTAAGCCACACTTTAGAGTCGCGAGTTGGAACGTTGGAAGCATGAGTGGTCGCAGCTATGAGCTTGAAAAAATGATTGGTTAGAAGGCGAGTAGACATCCTGTGCGTACAAGAGACGAAATGGCGAAACACCGGTAATCGGGCACGTTTCTTGGACGTTAAAACAAAAGCCTACAAGATGTTTTACTATGGACTGGAACAAGGAAAAAACGGAATCGCCATCATCCTTGCGGCAGAGCTACTTGGCAACGTCTTAACCATTTCAAAGTCCAGTGACCGTTTGATGGCTCTCAAATTGGTGATGCATGGTGAGGTGTGGAACATCGTAAGCGCATATGCCCCTCAAATAGGATGCGAACAAAAAGAAAAAGATGCATTCTGGCTAGATTTCCACAACCTTGTCAAAATCATCCCAAAGGAAGAGCTTTTGTTTGTTGGGGGAGATTTAAACGGACATGTCGGGAAGACAAGCGAAGACTATGAAGACTACCACGGAGGGCTGGGATACGGCACCAGGAACTCTTCAGGTGAAGATATCCTAAACATGTGCAAGTCGTACGGTCTTATAGTGCTAAATACCATGTTCGTCAAACAAAGCCGGCACCTGATCACTTATAGCAGCGGCGGAAATGAAACTCAAATAGACTATCATTTGGTATCCAGTTTCATGAAGCCACGAGTTAAAGATTGCAAAGTGATCCTGGGATCGCCCCTCAACACCGTCTCCTCCTGACTGATTTTTTTATGGAGGCGAGTAAGAAGTCAAAGCAGCAAACGAAGGTGTCTGAGAGAATCAAGTGGTATAAGCTGGATAAAGGTAAGGCGAAGCTTTTATTACCAGCATGAAAAACTACCTCTTTTCCATTATCGATGAGGTCGGTAATGAGGAGTGCAGAGCACAAGACATGTGGGATTCCCTACAACAATCTGGCCTGGAGAAAGCCAAATCACTGCTTGGAACATCTAAAGGCCTCTGCCAACACGCAAAAGAAACCTGGTGGTGGACAGACGAAGCCAAAGCAGTGATACACGAAAAGAAAATGGCTTTCCAAGCTTGGTCAAAGTGCTCTTCTACTAATAGAGAGGAAAAAGCTCGCCGTGAAAAGGTATATAGATATTGCAAAGGTATCGCGAAGAAAAAGTGCGCCGAATTCAAAGCGAAAAGCATGGAAGGCCTATATCAGGAGTTGGAAGAAATATCGCCTTCCGCGTCTGACAGGAACCAGGCTACCCAGGAGCTTCGACAAAGCAATTTAAACAAAGGAGCAAATATCTTTAAGATAGCCGCCCAGAGAAGAAGAAATGCTCAGGAGATTCGTTTCCCAAAGTTTATTAACAATGCTGAAGGCCAACTCCTTGTGGAAGACGAAAAAATTCTCCACAGATGGCGACAGTATTGCGAGGAACTTCTGAACGAACAGTTTCCCCGAGTGTACTTTCCAAGAGCCGGCCCGAATTATGCCGAAATATCCGACATCACAGTCGAAGAAGTTCGGTACGCGGTTAAAAACTCCAAGAAAAGAAAAGCTGTTGGGCCGGACGGGATACCCTCTGAGTTCTGGAAAAAATGGGAGACATCGGGTCTAGATGGCTCATGGTTCTTATCTCCAAACTTATGAGAGGCGACACTATGCCTAATCAATGGAGGGAAAGCTATCTTCTTCCTTTGCACAAAGGAAAGGGTGATACGCGAAATTGTGATAACTACCGTTCTGTCAAGCTGATGTCGCACACCATGAAGATCGTTGAACGGGTATTAGATAGCCGACTGCGGAAAATAATACGACTATCTGATGACCAGTGCGGGTTTGTCTCGGGTAAATCAACAACAGATGCAATCCAAAGTATAAGGGTCATGATGGAAAAGCATCGTGATTCGTCAAAGGACATATGGTGCATATGGTGTTGGTTGATTTCGAGAAGGCCTTTGACCGGCAATCAAGAGATCTTTTATGGGTAGCGCTAAGACAAAAAGGAGTTCCAGAAATCTACGTGCGAGTGATCATGGACATGTACAAGAGAGCAACGACAAGAGTAAGATGCACCGCAGGAGTCACCGAAGAGTTCGCAATCAAAGTCGGTGTACACCAAGGGAGCGTGCTCAGCCCACTGCTCTTTATAGCAGTCCTTGATTGCTTGCTTGAACGAAAAGTGACGGACCCCAATGTGCACCAGCTATTCTTTGCTGACGATGGAGTCATTATAAGTGATGATCAGGCGTCCCTACAACGAACACTTGATGTGTGGGTGGACATTTTTGAGGGACACGGGTATCGTATTAGTTCAAAGAAGACAGAGTATCTGTGCTGCCCGTTCTCTGACCCTCATCAGCCTATTCCAGACATTTACTTGAATGGAAGAGTGTGAAAAGTTTAAATATCTGGGATCTATGATTAATAAAGAAGCAACTTGTGATGACGACATCAACCATCGCGTAAGCGTAGGGTGGATGAAGTGGCGGGGAAAACTCCGCCATCTTCTGTGATCGAAAAATGCCCCCTAAGTTGAAAAGAAGGCTCTACACTTCAGTTGTACGTCCGGCGCTCACATACGGTTCACAATGCTGGACAATGCACAAAAAGTATGAGAGCAAATTAACGGCAGCTGAGATGAAGATGCTTCGCATGACAGCGGGAGTAACAAAGCGTGACAGAGTTAGAAGTTCAAAGATCCGAGGAAGCCTCCACGTAAAAGAAACCATCACAAGAAAGATAGAGCGCGACCAACTCAGTGGTATTGCCATGTTCAAAGGAGAGATCCTTTGAACCCCGTCCAAAAGGAGATATCAATCAACATTCCAATTTCAACACGCAAAAAAGGCAGGCCGAAAAACAATTGGTGCAAACAAATGCAAAAACACCAGCATTTGATTGGCCTCAGCGATGAAGTAATCCCAAAACGGGAAGCCTGCCGCTACTTTCTGAGGTCAAACCGGCGGACCCAACAAGCGGACCAGTAGGAATGCAATTAAGTGGGAAGGTTATGGTCCTACACTTCTGACCATAACGACACCGGAAAAAAGGAAAAGAAGAAGAAGATGTTATCCCTTCGTCGGTTTGTATTAAAATAAATGTTGCTTCTAGGAAACGCGGTTTATTTATATGATTTTTTACGCTTACCTAGTGGCTATACAGTATCGCAGAAAACATTTACAACTAGAAGGGAAAGCAAACAATTTCTTCAAATTCATAAAAAAAATTATTCGAAAACGTTAGATTTTTCAAATATTAATGTATGTAGTTAAACAAAAAGAAATTATTTCCAAATCATCATAATCATTTATTAATTTACGTTGAATTGTACCAAGCAACTTCAAATTCACACAAAACAATTGACACTGTTAATTCAAATACAAAAAACTAAAAAAAAAATTGTTTTCGATGACTGCCATGCAGTGACGTGACATTGATTCAATTAAATTGGTTATATTGGTTATAGCCATCTCTATTCTGAAAAAATTTGATTAGGTGATCTCCTAAAAACATCAATAGGATTCAAATCGGGTGACTGCGGTGTCAAATTTGGTGTTAAGTTTTGATTTGCTACTAAAAAGAACTTTACTCCTATCTGTATGTCCCAAAATGTTTTGCGATATTTTGATGTTTCTTCGCAAACTGTATTCGTTTTTTTATGTTTCGATTCGAAATTAAAGATTTTTTAGCAGGCCGATAAGTGCACATATCACCGAGGGCGACAAGAAACCCATTCGATCACAGATCACTGGAGTGTTCGGAAGTGTTTTAATTTTTTTTTTGTATTCTTTTTGCTAGTTTTAAAGTGGAACTAGAAGTAGCAGGAAGAGATGTCGGGAGACGGCGGAGGAAGAGCCGTACGGAATCAGAATCGGATAATATGTCATCCGATCTCGCAACACCGGTATCCGTCATGAAAAAGCGCAAATTGGGTACGGAGGAGGAGAAGACAAAGAGCGCATACTTCATGCCAAGTTAAAGGAGGAGAACCAGCAGATTCATTAGTAGGCGATCCGAGTCGATAGAATCTACCCGCTTTTGGCGGACCTAGCGCACCTGCATCGTAAAGGGTACGTCGGTAGAGAGACCCTTAAAGACCCTGTCGGTGAATGTGAATTCACTGATTAGCAAACAGCTGCACTTTTCAACTGGTTGCAGGACGAAAGTCCTGATGTACTTTTGGTTAGCGAAACAAAGCTAAACCATAAGCACAAAATGCGGCACAGTTCTTATTCAAAGAGACCGACCGAGGAGTTGAGATCTTCATTAGAAACAATTTTAACAGGTGCTAGAGGTCTATATTGTGTGCATTCCTCTCCGAAATGGAAAGAGAATGTATAGTCTCTCTGTCTAGACAGAACCAAGTAAAAGTTTGCAAAATTGAAGGTAGAATACATACCTGGAATTGTATAATAGTTTGGTTCCCCGCGAGCTGAATCCCACCTTCTTTCGATTTCTTCGCTAAAATTTGGTAGAAATCTTCTACATTCTGGCCAGTGATTTAAATGCCGAGCATAGTGATTGGGAAAATAACACTAAACACTAGGGAAAGTCGACTAAGCCACTGGTGGGTTCTGCAGAGCATAGAGTACAGAGTCAAGTTACTCGCAACGAATATTCCGTTGGATCCTCGGAACGGCTTCTATCTGGATCTCATGCTGCTTGACTCTCGACTGAGACCGGCACCGAATGAGTGTTCGGTGTACTAACCGTCTAAAGACCTTCGTATACGACAGTAACTATTGTCGACTAAGTGCCGTAATCAAAGAGTCAGACGAATTCGCGGAAATGGCAAAGTACGTCCCAACGTACTCCTACGGTTACAGGAGGGCACGTTGGCCAAGCTTTGCCAATTCCCTGACGAGAGCGCTTACTTTAGCACCTCCTTCCCACCATCCGATAGAAACCTGTCAGACTACGAAATTGGCGGATACCTTAAACAAATGGACGATATAATTAAACAGACGATGAACAGTACATACCAGGCCAACGACATCACGATACCACGAGCGTGTACCGAAGCGCAACAATCGATGCAATGCACGGACAGCAAAGTAGACTCCTGACAAGACTCATTCTTGTACAGGCGGTTTACTGACAGACAAAATTTAGGGGCACTGAAGTACCAGAATGCATTGGAACAATAGAATTCGTGCTGTAAGCTCCAACAGCACGAATATGTTTCCGCAAATAAATAAAATATTTCGGAGAAACAATCAGAGAGCGCCGATGTGGATGACAATTTCTTCGTGATCATGGATTCCAAGGAGAAGATGGCGACAGTGAGAGCTGTCTTTCAGGATGATAATGTGATGAATAAGGTTGTATAAGGTGGATGATAGCATTTACCCCAATCACGACCTGAAGGACAGTGTCCTATACCATCATTTCAACCTTCGAAATGATGTCGATCATTAGCGATCATTGACGGAGGTTCTCCTGACGAAAGTGTAATCAGATACAATGCATCCGTACATTGGCTCTTGTATTGATTCCATTAGATATCCACAAGTTTCGGCGCGATCTGAATGGTATCATGCTCCGTCCGAATTTATTATCCGTCCTCAACTATTTGGACAGGGCTCTATGAATCACCTTCTCGAAGACCTTGCTGATATTCGCAAGGAGAATTATCAACCGCAGATTTTCCGGGTGATGATGTTCTTACCCCTCTTGGTAAGTGGTTGCACCACTTCCAATTCACTGGATAATATTTATTATTCAGTGCATTGTTGAACAAAATGGTGTATATCTCTACAACCACTGGTAGGAGGTCGATCCCGGCGGATTTCTTTTTCGATATGAACAGAATATAAGCCTGTCATTGGCGCTGGCGCTATTTGCCATGAGATCGTAGTTGAGCCTAATTAAAGCAAGATTCTCTGATCGATTTCATTTCGAAGGTAATGATGATGAAGCAGAACTCTGCTTTTCGGACGAATTCTGTAATTCAACTTGTACACTTCCTGAAAGACAGCTCCCACTTTCTCCTGAGGATTCGCTATGATATACAATTCGTCATCCAAGACAGCGCTCTCGGGATCAATGCTGACGGTGTCTAATAGACTTTCATTGTCTGGCGTTCGCGGCACAGTTGGATTTAACAGCACTAATTCTATTGTTCCAATGCAAACTCGCAGACATTCTGTAATTTTCCCTAGTTGGACGTTTTTAATCAGTGGTTTCAGAGTCCTGATTTCCGGGTTTTGCCTGTGCATGAGTTTGAGTCTTGAGAGGAGTCTACTTTGCTGTCTGTACAATGCGTCTTTTGTCGCGTTTATTTACAGGTTTGTATCGTTCTGTATATTTTCTTCTTGGTTGGTTCTTTCATGTCTTAAAAATATCTGTCGATCTCGTCATTTGACAGAATCCTGTTTGATGGTGGGAAAGAGGCCATTGAGGTGGGCGCTCTGGTCAGTGATTTGGTAGGGCGGGGCCAAGGCATCCTGCTATAATCGTAGGGGTGCATTTGGACATAATATTTATCCCTGCGAATTCGTCTGATGCTGTGATGACGGCAGAATATAGTAGTGACGAGCTCTGGAATAAAAACATGGGCTTGTAGTGCATATGCTGCTTTGACGTACATCACTCATACCTCGCCGTTATATATGATTTTAAATTGTTTTTATTTTTATTTAAATTGTTTTTTATTATTATTAATTGATTTTAAATTGTTTTTGTGAAGATCGAAACTCCTCCGCCTCGCGTGGCGTTGGGTTGGTCTCTTCAAATTACAATCAATGAATTTAGCAGAATTGTGTGCTTCTGGTTTCGTCCTTCAACAGGTTAAAGAGTACGGCTCGTCGCTCGATCCTTATCAATAAATTTACAATCACCGACAGGATCTTCAAGGGCCTCTCTACCAGCGTACCGATCACGATCTTAGATGCGCTAGGCCCGGCAGAAGCGAGTAGATACTATCTACTCGGGTCGGCGCCGCCGTCTCCAGGATCTGTTGTTGGAGCTCCCAATCTGCCCTTGGATTGCGAGCAAGATCGAACAGACATCCGCCTCCGGTGCCTTAGAGACAAGCACTGGGGCTTTAGGAATAGCCATGGGCTTTTGTACCGTCTTTCCCGAACCTGCCGCCATTTGAGCGTAGGTCAACTTGGGTGTGACGGCTGGTGTTTGGAAGCGACCCGAGGGATACATTGCAAAATGTTTCCGCTCCTCTTTAATTTTTCCCATGTGACAGTCTGGGATGCTAAGGAAGTAATAGTCCTTAGCCTCTCCAGCTTGCTGCTGGGTGTGAGCTGTACCAAGAAGAAGGGTATTACTCGCTTCTACCTTCGGGAGCTTACCGTGGAGAATGGCTTAACCCCCACGAATTTGAGGTCGTCATTCTCGAACTCTTTGAGCTCTGAGAGCATTTCCTCGGGATCTGTGATCGACTCAACGTCCTTGAGGAGCATCGTCTGCAACCTCTCAGCCTTCGGAGTGAAGGAGAAAAACTCCGTCGTTGACTCTTTCAATAGGCTTTTGATCCGCTTATGCTGTTCCAGTGTCTTGCACTGAATAGCATAGCGTTTTTGGCCTAAACATTTAATTTGAAAATTGCATACTTAAAGAGATCGATGGTTTCTCGCAGGGCTGTGGTATAGGTAAAGATGGGTGGCACCTTCTCCTTTTTAAAGAGCTGTTAATGCGGTTGTTGTTGTTGCTGCTGCAGTTGTTGTTGTTGGTGCTGCTTCTGTTGCTTATGCTTTTGTTGCTGCTGCTGTGGCTGTTGTTGATGCTGATGCTGCTGCTTTGTTGTTGCTGTTTTGTTGTGGAGCGGCTGATGACTGCTCTGCCTCTTTCTTTTTAATTTCCTGTAATTTTTGGACTATGGCCTGCAGCTGAGCGCGTAAGAGGCGTTCTTTCTCCTCAAGTTCGCTACGCTACTCCTCCGTAACTGAAATTGAGAGGGCGGCGAAGGGGTGTTGTCCCCCGTGTACCCCCATTGAAGAGGTAGGTAACATCCGCCTCCTTGGGGATTACTTTTTTTGGTTGTTGTTGTTTTTGTCTGGCTGCTTCGGACGTCGATGGTGATGGTGATGGCGCTTAGTTAAATTGGGCCTCATGGTGACCTTCCATGCTAAGACAGTTAAGTTAATTCAAAGTGTGTGGACGTGTTTTTGTCGTAGTGCTACCTCAAAAGCCTATATAATGGACAAGATATGCAGTAGATGTCAGGATCCGCTACCCCTTGACGGTGAATTCGTACACTGTACGAACTGTAATGGGAATTTACATTTCGATTGCAGTTCTATAGCCCAAAGCTCGTACCGGAAGATGTCTGCAAATGCGAAGAAAAATTGGAAATGTATATCGTGCAGAATGAAAGACAAATTACCAGCAAATGAAGAATCCCAAACAACGAAGAGACCACGGCCAATAGAATCTCCAAAAGCAACTGTCACCAACGATGTACAGGAAGACAAAAGTGCTGTACAAAGAGAATTGCATGAAATTAAGGCACAACTGAAAGAATATGCAAAAGCAGTTGAGTTTACGACAAGTAAATATGAAGAAATCAACATCACACTCACGAAAAACAATGAACTACTCCAAACATTTAAGAAAGAGATTGAAGAATACAAAAAACAAATAGACTACAAAAACGTTCAAATAGATTGTCTGCAAACTCAGGTCAATACTCTTGAACAAAAACAAATTGACAAGAATGTGGAAATAAAGAATGTTCCAATGTCAAGCACAGAAAATGCTTTTGACATTATAAAGTCAATAGGGAACACATTAAACACCCAGATCACTGATAGCGACATCGAGGAAGTTTACTCTTATCCCGATAGAAAAAACAAACAAATGAGAAATATTGTGGTTAGCTTCACTAGGAAGCAAACTAAAAGTACATTCCTCGAACGAACAAAACAAAAGAGGACGCTGAAATATGGGGAAATATGTTCTGTTTCAGGAAAGGTAAGCAACCCGGCTTACACGAATCAGAATGTATACATTAATGAACAATTAACACCACACTTCAAAAAGCTAATTTGGCTCACAAAAACAAAAGCTAAGTCAACGAATTGGAAATTTGTTTGGTTCAAAAATTATAAAGTATTAGCCAAAAAATCAGAAGGAGACCGTACTATCGAGATCCAAACGATCACTGACATTGACAAAATGTCATAAACATATGTCTCTGTGCTATAATTTTTTCCCATAATATCGGAAGCACACTAGTGCACAAAATTATCACACCAAAAATGGAAAACAATGAAAAAGAATTAGAAAAGATAAATTTTATTAATCTGAAATCGCAAGATGAAGCATGCTGCTACATAAAAAATAACAGTAATGAATTTTTGTGTATATCTCTAAATATAAGATCCTTAAGAACGAATTGGAATGATTTCATGTTATATGTAAGCGATTTTGTGTCAAATGTAGATGTAATTATGTTGTGTGAGATTAATATAAAAGAAGGCGAAAAAAATCTGTATGGAATTGATGGACACAGTAGTGAATTTTTTACAAGGAGTAACTCCAAAGGAGGAGGTATAGCCGTATATGTAAAAAACGATGTTATGTACGAAAAAGCGGAACGAACAACAAAAATGTATGAAAACGTCTCTCTAAATGTAAAACGAGGCAAGTTTGAAGCTTCAATTATATCTCTATATAGGCCACCAAAATTAAATGTTAAACATTTCATTAGTGAGCTTAATGAGCATTTCGATGCAATAGAAGCAAGAAGGAGTCTGATAGTTATGGGCGATGTAAACATAAATTTAAAAGACAAAGCTAATAAAGATGTCTGCGAATATACATATGTCTATGATAGCGGCAAAAGGTCTCCAAAACTGCATACTATCTCACACTCGTGATGATTTAACAAGAAACACAAAAACATTAATTGATCACTGCTTGATAAGAGCAAACAAAGTTGAGATCAAATCAGCGGTGATCGAAACATGCATCTCAGATCACTACACTTTGTATTGTGGAATTAAAGCGGATACAGTTGTGAATGAATCCAGTAAAGAGCGACATGTGCTCACTCAAGTAGTAGCACAAAAAATACAAGATTTCAACTGGACCGAGTTAAATTCACAGACAGATGTGAACGAATTATATCTGCACTTCAAGGAAGTACTCAACACTATTGTCACATCCTCAACAGTTACAAGGAAGAAAAGAAGCACGGAACACAGTTGGACCACTGCAGAGCTGAAGTACGAGTGCAAAGAACGTGATAGGCTGTACAGAAGGTACAAAAACAATAGACAAAATGAAGACTATCGCAAAGAGTATAAATTCTATAGAAAAGAACTTAACAAAAAAATAAAGCGGACAAAATCAAACTTTTACAAGCAGAAATTCCAAGAGTGTAAAAACAACCCAAAAGAGACGTGGAAGATTGTAAACGCATTACTGGGAAGAAGGTCGAAAAATCTAGACGACATAATAAAAAAGAATTTTTCCAATGAAGAAAATTTTAATGACCTAGCGAACAAATTTGCAAAAACATTGTCATTGGAAATTCACAATACAGTTCATGAGTGCAATCACAAAACATTTTGTGGCCGCTCGAATAGTGTTCAAAACTCAGCGTATGTACAATATGTTACCGATACCGAGGTCAAAAATATACTTCATTCGCTAAAATGCAACAAGTCAGCTGGAATAGATGACATAAGGCCAATGGATCTAAGGATAAGCGCAGAACAACTTTCGCCCGTGATAACGAAGCTTATAAATATGAGTTTCGACCAAGCATCGATCCCGCAGCTTTTGAAAACATCAATAGTACGGCCGATATACAAAAGCGGAAAGAAGAACGAAATTGTGAACTACAGACCCATCTCAATTCTATCGTCCGTCGACAAGGTTATGGAAGAAGTATTGGCAAAGAGGCTTTACGAATATGTAGAAAAATTTAAAATCCTGAACAAAAATCAATATGGTTTTCGCAAAAACAAGAGCATCAACCATCTGCTAGCTAATTTTGCGAATCAAATAAATCAAAGCCTGGATAAAAACCAAAGTACGGCGGTTCTATTCATAGATTTTAAAAAAGCCTTCGATACATTAAACCACACACAATTACGGGGGCAGTTAGAAAAGATTGGAGTTCGGGGCAATATTCTAGCATGGTTTGCAAACTATTTAACGGGCCGAAAATTTAAAGTAAAGATTGGTGAATTCCTAAGTGAAGATGAGGATATTGTATATGGTGTTCCACAGGGATCAAAACTGGGTCCTCTCCTATTTATTATCTACGCCAATGATCTGATGTCAGTGTTGAAGTATGGTACGGGATATGCCTACGCGGACGACACAGCGATTGTAATTAGCCATAGGAACGTCAATGAAGCTGCAAGCTTACTACAAATAGAATTCATCGGAATCACAGCTTGGTGTCACGACCATGGACTAATTATTAACGCTCTGAAGACAAAGGTAATGCATATTTGTCCGCCACATATCCCAAAAACTAAAATCAAGATTAAAATGCATGACATAGAATGTTTGCACAAAAACGGATGCAAAAATGTAAAAGAAAATGATAGATGCAACAGATACATCGATAATGTGTCGACATACAAGTATCTTGGACTCACCGTTAACTACAACTTTAAATGGAGTTAGTCGGCTATCACATGCGGCCTCACGACTCACATAAGATTAAAAGAGAAAGGAGATGAGTGCGAATGAGATGGAGAATTTAATTCCCGGTGAGTCGCGGGCGAAATTCTTCACGACTCACATTGACGTTTCTCTTTCTCTTTGTTCGTTATTTTTCATTTCCATTTTATTTCTTTTCGTACTTTGTGGGGAATGGACGCAATCATGTCGGATGTTGCTTGCAGAAAATGCGTAGAGCTCTACTTTATCTCACGGACACAACTTCAAAATGAATAAAAAAAGTAGTCGCTCGGCTCACGGAATTTAAATTGAAAGAGGAGATGGGAAGTGAGTCGTGAGTCGTGAGGCCGCATGTGATAGCCGACTTACCACCTACGAGAACTTAAAACTAGATTGTGTCAATCCGCTTACGCACTCTTCCACCTAAAAAATGTCTGTACACCCGAAATTCTTAGTCAATGCTATTTTGGTTTAGTAGAATCACATCTGAGGTATGGCATATTAGCGTGGGGAAGAGCGCCCCAAATGCAATCACTGCAAAAAACACATGTGCGATTTTTTTTTTTTTTTGTTTATTGTATTTTACTATTAATGAAAGTCAAAATAATAGAGACATGTAATTAAAACTTAACTTACCTTAATGTTCATAAATGCGACCAGTCTTCTGCAGACAAGCCCTTCCGGCTTTGCAGATAAACAATATATGTAAACAAAGGAAGTAATGAAATAAAAGACAATTCAATTTAATTCCTGCGCCTTTTGATGACCGCAGTCGGTGTTGCAAAATCGGATGATAAATCATCCGATTCCGATCCCGTCTGACGAACGGGTCTTCCTCCGCCGTCTCCCAACATGTCTTCTCCCAACTGGTACTGTTACTGTTAGTAGCAGAAGTAACACGAAAAAAACAATTTTTTCGCGACTTGGGGACTTGAACTGCCGACCTTCGGATTACCAGCCCGGCACTCTACCCACTACGCTAAATTTGGTTTTCCGATCGCTTCGCCCTAAACGCGCGCTTATACGATTTCTTGTCTGTTTTGTTTTCTTTTTCTTTTTAAACCAGCCGAAACACTTTCTATCACTGCACTGGTCTGTGATCAACAGAAACCAGAATGAGACGTGCGTCTTTCGTACGACTTCCCCCGTGACACCCTGAAATTTTCAATGAAGTTCAGGTTCGTAGCGACAAAACCCGTTACAAACAAACTTTATTCGTGAGTACGTGTGAGCTCATTTCATTTTACCGCAGTGTACTCCCGCCACACACACTCTTGGAATTATAACAATGTGCGTGATTGTTTACATAATTTTGACAGAACCCCGGTTTCCCACGTGCTCGCCGCAGCTTGTAGGCAAACATCGGCAGCCATTTTAAGTGGTACGTCTCATTGGTGGTTTCTGGTGAATAACTGATTCGTTGTTAGGTTCTATTCCATAGGATGAACCGGCTATTGATTTCGTTCTGGTATTGATGCTGGATACGAGGGTCCTTTAAATTTTCAACTTTGAATTTCTTTATATTATATGTAGGTACAATGCTGCGATCCGCTTCTATGAGCTTGGATTTCAGAAAATGATTAATTTGGGTACGCGTTTCTTCATACGGTGATATCCATGTAGCCTTGTGCTTGAATGTGGTAGTTTTGACAATCAGTTTTTGAGCTGGCGAAACTTATTGTCTAAGACCATTATTCACGATTATTACTGATCATGGAGAGTTACAATACAGTTCTTTAACATTTTTTAGCAATCTCTCTTTTGGCATGTTGCTGAAACTAGTTGGAAGCTGGTTAAAAATGGTTGGAATTACGACTTTATATCCTCTTCGGCCATACCCGTTCTAGGATCTTGGGATGTCATAACGCGCTTGCTGCCTTCATCGAGTATTGAAAAGGTGGTGTTTTGTAGTTACTGTCGTTCCAAAAGCTAGAAATGACCCCAAAGTTTGTGGAGATGATATACGCTCAGCATATTTATACCATTTACAATATGTCGTTGCTAGTACTGGTTTCCATACTGAGCCCTATATCACTTCAGCTTTAGCTTTCGCCGCGAGTGGACGTGTATGTAACGCGCTCAAAGTATTTTTCATTCATATCCACATTTAATCTACCATTCAATTTTTTAATTTCCAAATTTTCTTTTAATTTTCTTTTAAATTTCTTTTAAATTGACTCTCAAGAACTAAAATGAAGTGCTATATATGTAATGCAAAAGTCGATCGCCGCGATCTTAAAGTGAAATGTTCAGACTGTCAGAATTTTTTTCACGGTGCCTGTGTTAAATTAATGCAAACCGACATTGACTTTATGGAAAAAGAAAAACAAATCTTTCGCTGTGAAAATTGCCTTCGCTCCAGGCGTAAATCAATCCATAGCGATCGATGCCCTGTTCGACCCAATCCATCGTCGCTGTCCCCTACTTCTGCGGGAAACACATCCGCCATGGGAACGCCTGCCTTACACAAGATATCACATATTCCCAAAATCTTTGAAAAAATAGTTTATGAAAAACTATTCTTTCAAGTTTCGAAGTTCATTACACCTTTTCAACATGGATTTATGTCTGGTAGATCCACCACCACTAATCTTTCGTTTTTTTTAAATACCTTAATCTCAAATATAGAAAACAGCTCTCAAACAGATGTAATATTTACTGACTTTGCGAAAGCTTTTGACACAGAATACTCATCTGTAAACTATCCCAATTAGGTATTTATTCACTCCTCTTAAACTGGATCGAGTCCTATTTGATTAATCGGACTCAAAAAGTGAAAATTGAAAACTACATATCCGAAAGTATATTTGTATCTTCGGGCGTCCCACAAGGTAGTCATTTAGGCCCACTTTTATTTCTCCTATTTATTAATGACATCCCTTCAATATTTCAATCATCTAAGTGTCTACTTTACGCAGATGATCTAAAAATTTATAGGAAAGTAACATCCATATCGGACTGTCACCAATTGCAGAACGATCTTAACCGGTTAATACATTGGTGTAACTTAAACTCCTTGGAGCTAAATGTCTCAAAGTGTGTTCAGTTCTCATGTTATCGATCAAATAATCCTATACAATTTGACTATTCCCTAAATGGGATTGGTTTGAGAAGGGTGTTTCAAATAAAAGACCTAGGAGTGATATTAGACTCAAAGTTAACCTTTTCTAGTCACATTGACTTTGTCATAAGTAAGGCTAACCGAATGCTCGGTTTTATTAGAAGGAATACAAAGGAGATTTATGATACATTTGCCCTAAGAAATCTTTACTTCGGATTAGTTAAATCATCACTGGAATATTGCTCCATAATCTGGAATCCTTACTATTCTAATGCTATTAACAGGATTGAAAAAATTCAACGCAAATTTACAAGATACCTGTTTCTTAAACTAAATTGGAACATTGAAATGCCACCCTACAAAACAAGATGTCTTTTATTTAATATAAGTCCACTGCATATACGTCGTAGATACTTCTCCTTGATGTTCATTCGTGATATCCTTAGCTCTCGAATCGATTGCCCCTTTCTTCTAAGTCAACTTAACTTTTGTGTTCACCCTTTGCATACTCGTTATCGTATGCTTTTCCGTATTAAAATCCAACGTACAAATTATGCACTAAATGAGCCTATATCTCGCTGTATGCGCGAAGCTAACTTAGCCCATAACGATCTGGATTTTTTTGATAATGTCACAAGAGATATATTTAAAAGAGCAATATTTCTTTATCTTGCAAATATCGATAATTAACCCAATCTGAATTGTTATAAGTCTTATAGATGTAATCTACTTGATGAATAAATTAATATACTAAAACATAGATAGTCTAGTAACTAGTCAAGATAGATAGTTTATAATGTCTAATTAAGTTATTTATTGGTTTGTTATACTAGTCTCGATGGATTCATATTTCGAAAAATCTTGTTAATATAATACAATTAGTTACTACTAATGTTTATTATATAATTTATAGTGTAAATATTTTGCAAGTAGTCTGTAAGAGAATTGTTTATCTCTGCTTGATGAAATGAATATAAATAAATAAATAAATATATTGTCTTCTGAATCATTTTCTGTTTCGATTCAAGTTGATACCATATCTCAGATGGGTTTCAACCAAGATAACATGATGCTGGACAAAAGTTGCCCAGGTGGTAAAGAGCATATGCTGATTGTCGCACTTTCTTCGTCATCGCTTCATTGTGTTAACTCTATTTGAAATTGTTGTCTACAATAATGCCCAGATATTTGTAGACCGAAACGTTGTCTATCATTTCGCTGCATTTGTCTTTATCTTGTAGCTGCGAATGACACTCAACTTCATGAAGGCATCTCCGATCGTGCATTTTCAGAAAAATTTTCATTTTAAAAATATGCGGTGGATGTATGTGCAACATTTATAACAAGACCATGATCGTAGCACCACGCATGGTTGCATTAATATCTTTTTGCTTCCTTTTAATTGCCTCTTCCACGTGCTTATTTCTTGCAATAATCGGTGTGTCGTCCGCGTAGGCGTAACCAGTAGTTTGTTGAAGGATTGACAGCATATGATATTGACATATACGATGAAGATGAGCGGTCTCAGTTTTGATCTTTGCGGGACTCCGTATTTAAAACTTTCTTCCTCACTATACTCATCCTCAATTTTCACCTTGAAGTGGCTGTTTTTCAGATAGCTCTCGAACCAGGATAAAATGCTCCCACGAACACCAACTTTCTCGAGTTGCTTTAAAATATTATTGTGGCATAAGGTATCAAAAGCCTTATTAAAATCAATCAAAAGGACAATGGAGCTGTGAATGTCATGAAGAATATATTTCTCGATATAGTTGGACAGTCTCTTGGTCAGAACTTCTTCCAGCACTTTATCAACAACTGAGAGTGTAGAGATGGGCCTGTAGTTCTTTACATCATTTTTCTTTCCACTCCTGTAGATCCGTCGGACGATAGATGTTTTTAAGATAGTTGGGACTGAGGATATGTCTAAATCATTTTAACCAGTTTCGTCATGACTGGTACTAATGCTGACTAAAGGTGACTTGTTGTCTTTTAGAGCTCTGAGAATATTTTCTATTTCTACGACTAATGCTTCTTCTAGAAACATTGATCTTTGTATTAGGAGCGCAACTAAGTTCTCGGTATTTTTTTGATGGAAATGCAATTTTATTGTAAAAAAAAACGGTTACAAATGAATCATTCAAAGTATTGCCAATCGCTAGCGATAAATTTTTTCCCATCTTTCTGGCAGAGCTCGCATACTGTCACGGTAGAAGTGTTCGTCTTTTTAGGCTATCCACGAATCAAGCCATTTTGAGATGTCTTCATATGAATGGAACTGCTGATCAGCCAGACCATGTGCCATCGAACGGAACAAATGATAATCGGACGGCGCAGTATCTGGGGAATATGGCAGGTGGGATAGGACTTCCATTTGAGCGTTTCTAAGTAGGTTTTAACGGCTTTGGCAACTTGAGGCCGAGCGTTGTCATGCTGTAAAATCACTTTTTCGTGCCTGTGCTCGTATTGTGGCCGCTTTTCGCGCAGTGCTCGGCTCAATCGCATCAATTGAGTTTGATACTGTTCCCCAATGATGGTTTCGTTTGGTTTCAACAGCTCATAATAAATAAATGCCTGATCCCACCAAATACACAGCATAACTTTCGCAGCGTGAATATTCGGTCATGTCAACGATGTAATAGCATTACCGGCCTGTCCCCATGATTTTTTTCTCTTTGGGTTGCTGTAAGGAATCCATTTTTCATCACCCATAACAATGCGATGAAGAAAACCCTTCCTTGTTTGCCGCTGGAGCAGTTGTTCATAGGCGAAAAAACGACGCTCAACGTCCCTTGGCTTCAAATCATAAGGAACCCAAGTTCCTTGCTTTTGAATCATTCCCAACATATGCAATCGCTTGGAAATAGCTTGGCGGGTAACTCCTAATACTGAAGCAAGCTCTTTTTGCGTTTGGCATGGATCCTCATCGAGCAATGCCTCCAATTCAGCGTCTTCGAAGGCTTCTGGCCTTCCTTCACACGAACGGTCGTCAACATCGAAATCACCGTCTTTGAAGCGATGGAACCAATCACGGCACGTTGTTTAACTATGAGCAGCATTTCCGTGAACTTTTTGGAGTTCTCGATACGCTTCAGCCGCCGTTTTGATTATTTGGCACAAAATCAGACATTTTCACACAACCAAAAGTATATGACGCAAAAACAAAATCACAAATGTGTCAAAGCGGTTTGTTTACCATATGTCTAAGCTTGGTTCATGACAATCGACCAGCATTTACTACTGGCGCCATCTCTTGATAAACAGCGAGAACTTAGTAGCACACCTAATACATTGCCTGTTGTTCGGTTCGAAGTTCTGTGGCGGCATCCGTGAACTACACTACCGTGTGTTTGTTAACTATTGACTACCGAAAAGAGCATACGTGCAAATTTGTTAGCTAAATCCTTTATGTTGCTTTCGTTAGCAAAATTTACCCTCAGTGTCTTATCAAGGTTGTTGACCCTCTTACCCAGAATTAAATTGACTAGTTTCCAGGTTTCTCTAGGATTGGTTTAAGACTTCTGGAATTGTTGTTTGATTAATTGAGTTTTTGTGCGAAAGATTCTTTTGTTGAGCTCGTTTCGATACTTTTTGTACTCTTTTACATATTCTTCATTTCTTCGGTTGTCTTTATATCTACTGCACAATCTGTCTTTTTCTTTAATTTGTTCGTCATCCACTTGACTTGTGCTCACTGTTTCTCTATTTGTGTTGGCGCACTACGGTTGATGACTGCAAAATAGTAGAAAGCGTATTCTTGAACCCTTCGTAGAAATCGATGACATTGTTGTATTTGTTAAGATCTTCATTATCATAGTTCCTAACATTATTCAGAATCATTGCATCTAGGACATACTGCTGTTTCTGTTTTAGTGTCTTTGACATAAGCGATCCGAGATGTTCATTTCAATTACACTTGACATAATTTCATCGTCTGTAACTCGTGCTATGCAATGATCGATTAATGTCTTTATGTTTCGGGCTAAATAGGGCTACTCGCGTACAAGATGAGATTGTATTTATCAGGCCTTTCGATGCTATCATTGTCTTGTAATTACTGACGTAAGTCTCTTTTGACTGGGTATTTATGTTTACATCTCCTATAACCATCATGTTTTTGTGTTTGTGAAATACATCAATGTGGTCATTCAGTTCGTTTACGAAACAGTGCATGTTTTTCTGGGGTGGTCGGTAAACTGCAATGATTGAAGCCTTAAACTCACTGCGTCGTATACTAACAGATATATTTTCGTAAACGTTGCTTATTTTGTTGTGCCTTTCGTACAGTATATCTACTTTCAAATACATTGCTAATCCTCCACCTTGCCTATTGTGTCTGTTGAAGAGTTCGTTGTTTAACCCTTTTAACCCTATTTTTTTAAATAATAACAATTTAGTGTAATTTGTTATCAAAACAATTTATTTTATTCAAAATTAAACAGAATAAAACAAAATTAGGCAATTCTATTTAAAAGGAGTGCAGGTATTTTATTGGCAGTGAAGGAACCCGACCATCGCATAGAACGCCTGATGTTAAAGCCTTCTCTTATACACAAGTGTAGCACGTTTCCAGACAGTGGAAGTAACCCGAATGGCAAAAGGTCGGCTTTTATAATAGAAACATGATGAGGCGTTCGCGCAGTCGCGCGTTGACAGCTCGAGTAGAAACAATGATATCTTAAGGGGTAACACAAAATGTAACCTCAGGCGTTTGTTCGGCTTTTTATCGTAAATATCTTAAGATCGACCTCAACGCCGAAGTAGAGCTATTTTCTACTTTGTCGTGTGTTTTGACAGATGACAATGCTGGTATAAGTGCGCTGAATGTGTGTATGGGTTGTTTGAGGAAACATTGCTTGCATTCTATCATATTCCTGATCTTTGAACCGCCGAGCGCCTGAAGCCACATTTCGTTATAGAAATTCCTAGGTTGCGCGTTTGACATATGTTTATCGTAAGCCTGTCAAACACGCGACCGCACGAACGCCACATTGTGTTTCTACTATTATACTTTTCGGTGTTGTTGATTTTAACACCGCATGCTGTGATTGATTTATATTTAAGGGTTTCCGTATTACATTTTCTTTTTCTTACTTTTATTTAAGGGTTGCCAGATTCAATTTTCTTTTCTTCTTTTTTATAATTGGTTTCAAGTGTATGAAAATAAAAATACCATTTAAAAGTTCAAATAAACAAATAATAATTCATAAAATAAGCAAAATAAATAACTGATATGTTACAATTCATTTATATTATGTTTTTTTTTATGGCCGTTACTGTCGGGCTTATTGAGTTTTATTTACATCATTGTCTCAACTTCAGTAATGCGATCTCCGTCATTTTTCTTGCTAGTATTTTGAAGCTTCGGAACCACACATGCTTCCAATCAACTACCTTTGCCTTTGAAAGCCAAAGAAGTGCGGAGACAAATTATCGTTTTTCTTTTTCTTCTTTTCCTTTTTATCCCGGCGTCGTTATGGTCAGAAGTGTAGGACCATAACCTTCCCACTTAACTGCATTCCTACTGGTCCGCTTGTGGGGTCCGCCGGTTTGACCTCAGAAAGTAGCGGCAGGCTTCCCGTTTTGGGATTACTTCATCGCTGAGGCCAATCAAATGCTGGTGATAGATAGATAGATAGATATTTCTTTATTTCGTGCTATGATACTTTACAATATGGTTGCCACACAATTTACATACAGTGATTCGATAGCTATACACATATCTTTCAACTGAAATATTATCTTTTGGGGTTATGAAATAATATTAATTTAAGTAAATTTGAAGGAAACCACCACAAAACCTTCAATGCAAACAAAAAAAAAAAAATAAATAAATAAATAAATAAATAAAACAAAAAAAAAAGATAAATAAATAAAAATAAAATCAAAATATATAAACGAAAAATAAATAAATAGATATATAATAATTAATTAAAACAAATAAATAACTAAATTGACAAATGAATAAATACACAGATAGATAAATAGTGAAAATATATAAATAAATAATAAATAGATAATAAATAAATAATAAATAAATAATAAATAAATAATATATAAACAATAAATAGATAATAAATAAATAATAATTAAATAATAATAAATAAATAAATAAATAAATAAATAAATGAACAAATAACGAAGTAAAAAAATAAATAAATTCACTAATTTATACAGAAGTAATAAATAAATAATTAATAGATAAATAATAAACAGATACATTAATTAATTAAGTTAAACATTTAGTTGGTTTAGCAGAGGATTATCCAGAAAAACGCAATTTTGTAGAAATCTATCCGTTAGTTTAACAATTCTTTCGGAGATCAATTCAACACCCGTTTGAGAATGGAGATCACAGGTAGAATGGTACCTTGGTAGATTAAGCATCATCTTCAGCAGTTTGTTTTGTGAAGTTTGCAATTTCTTAATGTGACATTTTGCACAACTTCCCCATACCTGGCAACCATACAGTAATATTGACTGGAAAATTACTTTATAGATAATAATTTTGTTTGCTTTACTTAGCGACGATTTCCTATTTATAAATGGGTAAAGCATCTTGATACCAATATTAGTTTTATTGATTGTATTTGAAATATGTTCTTTGAAAGTTAGTCTTGAATCTAGATACAACCCCAGATATTTCACGCTAGATTGCCAATTGACATTTAGCCCGCACACGTTAAGTGGATTACTGGGTAGATAGCAACTTTTTCTTTTTCGGCTGAAAAAGATAAGTTGCACTTTTTCGGCATTAATTTTAATTTTCCACTTATTGAAATAATCAGCGAATATTCTAATCCCATTTTGCAAATTAGTTTCAATATTGAGACTATATTCATGAGAAGAGAATATACCCGTGTCGTCGGCGTAAATGGCTATTTCACATGCTGGGGGTCTGGGCAGGTCAGAGGTGTATATATTATAAAGCACAGGACCAAGAACAGAAACTTGTGGTACTCCTGCGCAAAAGTTTTGCAGAGAAGATGCTTTACCATTAACATTGACTGTGAAACGTCTATTAGTCAGAAAACTCTGTATGGATTTGACTAAGTATAGGGGAAAACCGAACCTAATCATTTTATAAATGATACCATCATGCCAAACGGAATCGAAAGCCTTTTCAATATCCAGCAAAACTAAACCTGTGGATCTGCCCAATTTGAAATTTCTCTTGACGTGTTGGCATATTCTGAGCGCTTGATGAGAGGTACTGTGATGGCTTCTGAATCCAAACTGTTCATCTGGGAAGATACGCATATCATCTATAAAACTCATAAGTCTAGTTTTAATTACTTTTTCGTACACTTTGCTAAGACAACTTAGTAGACTAATTGGTCTGTAGCTATCTGGGTACTGATTTTGCTTTCCAGGTTTCAAAATCGGAACTACTTTTGCGATTTTCCAGTTATTCGGAAAGTACTGGATTTTGAGGCATGCATTAATAAGAAAAGTTAGAAATAATATTCCAGATTTCGGCAAATGCTTGAGGTACAGGTTCTTAATACCATCAAGGCCTTCTGTTTTCCTCAGCTGTGAACTTTTTAGAATGTCCCTTATTTCGTTTGGAGATACAAACGCGTTAGGGGATGGCTCATGGCTCTGCAAGCGAAGGCTGTCACATGCTTCCTTTACAAGAGAGCTTGTGGTTGCATCACCGAGGTTTTGGGAAATATCGTGATTCTTTTTGAAAGTTAAACTGAAAATATTGGCCTTTTCGATGTCTGCATGAAAGACATTGTCGGAACTGTGTAGACTTGGAATTCGCGAGTTCTTTTTTTTAATTATCTTAACTATGTTCCAAAACGGCCTAGCATTTTTGTCCAATAAACTTAGCTTTGTATTCCATTGATTGTTCCTATGCTTAGCTATTTCTGCAGAAATGAGTTTATTGAAATGCTGGTGTTTTTGCATTTGTTGCACCAATTGTTTTTCGGCCTGCCTTTTTGCGTGTTGAAATTGGAACGTTGATTGATATTGCCTTTTGGACGGGGTTCAAAGGATCTCTCCTTTGAACATGGCAATACCAACTGAGTCGGTCGCGCTCTATCTTTCTTGTGATGGTTTCTTTTACGTGGAGGCTTCCTCGGATCTTTGAACTTCTAATTCTGTCACGCTTTGTTACTCCCGCTGTCATGCGAAGCATCTTCATCTCAGCTGCCGTTAATTTGCTCTCATACTTTTTGTGCATTGTCCAGCATTGTGAACCGTATGTGAGCGCCGGA
The DNA here is from genome assembly GCA_958301585.1 of Merodon equestris. Taxonomy (NCBI): domain Eukaryota; kingdom Metazoa; phylum Arthropoda; class Insecta; order Diptera; family Syrphidae; genus Merodon; species Merodon equestris. Next base: position 74,215,600 of record OY284416.1, on the reverse strand, counting down.
CGTACAACTGAAGTGTAGAGCCTTCCTTTCAGCTTAGGGGGCATTTTTCGATCACAGAAGATGGCGGAGTTTTCCCCGCCACTTCATCCACCCTACGCTTACGCGATGGTTGATGTCGTCATCACAAGTTGCTTCTTTATGAATCATAGATCCCAGATATTTAAACTTTTCACACTTGGGAAGCACTCTTCCATTCAAGTAAATGTCTGGAATAGGCTGATGAGGGTCAGAGAACGGGCAGCACAGATACTCTGTCTTCTTTGAACTAATACGATACCCGTGTCCCTCAAAAATGTCCACCCACACATCAAGTGCTCGTTGTAGGGACGCCTGATCATCACTTATAATGGCTCCATCGTCAGCAAAGAATAGCTGGTGCACATTGGGGTCCGTCCCTTTTCCTTCAAGCAAGCATACAAGGACTGCTATAAAGAGCAGTGGGATGAGGACGCTCCCTTGGTGTACACCGACTTTGATTGCGAACTCTTCGGTGACTCTTGCGGTGCATCTTACTCTTGTCGTTGCTCTATTGTACATGTCCATCATCACTCGCACGTAGGTTTCTGGAACTCCTTTTTGTCTTAGCGCTACCCATAAAAGATCTCTTGGTTGCCGGTCAAAGGCCTTCTCGAAATCAACCAACACCATATGCAAGTCCTTTGACGAATCACGATGCTTTTCCATCATGCCCCTTATACTTTGGATTGCATCTGTTGTTGATTTACCCGAGACAAACCCGCACTGGTCATCAGATAGTCGTATTATTTTCCGCAGTCGGCTATCTAATACCCGTTCAACGATCTTCACGGTGTGCGACATCAGCTTGACAGAACGGTAGTTATCACAATTTCGCGTATCACCCTTTCCTTTGTGCAAAGGAAGAAGATAGCTTTCCCTCCATTGATTAGGCATAGTGTCGCCTCTCATAAGTTGGGAGATAAGAACCATGAGCCATCTAGACCCGATGTCTCCCATCTTTTTCCAGAACTCAGAGGGTATCCCGTCCGGCCCAACAGCTTTTCTTTTCTTGGAGTTTTTAACCGCGTACCGAACTTCTTCGACTGTGATGTCGGATATTTCGGCATAATTCGGGCCGGCTCTTGGAAAGTACACTCGGGGAAACTGTTCGTTCAGAAGTTCCTCGCATTACTGTCGCCATCTGTGGAGAATTTTTTCGTCTTCCACAAGGAGTTGGCCTTCAGCATTGTTAATAAACTTTGGGAAACGAATCTCCTGAGCATTTCTTCTTCTCTGGGCGGCTATCTTAAAGATATTTGCTCCTTTGTTCAAATTGCTTTGTCGAAGCTCCTGGGTAGCCTGGTTCCTGTCAGACGCGGAAGGCGATATTTCTTCCAACTCCTGATTTAGGCCTTCCATGCTTTTCGCTTTGAATTCGGCGCACTTTTTCTTCGCGATACCTTTGCAATATCTATATACCTTTTCACGGCGAGCTTTTTCCTCTCTATTAGTAGAAGAGCACTTTGACCAAGCTTGGAAAGCCATTTTCTTTTCGTGTATCACTGCTTTGGCTTCGTCTGTCCACCACCAGGTTTCTTTTGCGTGTTGGCAGAGGCCTTTAGATGTTCCAAGCAGTGATTTGGCTTTCTCCAGGCCAGATTGTTGTAGGGAATCCCGCATGTCTTGTGCTCTGCACTCCTCATTACCGACCTCATCGATAATGGAAAAGAGGTAGTTTTTCATGCTGGTAATAAAAGCTTCGCCTTTTCTTTTATCCAGCTTATACCACTTGATTCTCTCAGACACCTTCGTTTGCTGCTTTGACTTCTTACTCGCCTCCATAAAAAAATCAGTCAGGAGGAGACGGTGTTGAGGAGCGATCGCGTCTCCCAGGATCGCTTTGCAATCTTTAACTCTTTAATGATAGTCTATTTGAGTTTTATTTCCGCCGCTGCTATAAGTGATCAGGTGCCGGCTTTGTTTCACGAACATGGTATTTAGCACTATAAGACCGCACGACTTGCACATGTTTAGGATATCTTCACCTGAAGAGTTCCTGGTGCCGTATCCTAGCCCTCCGTGGTAGTCCTCATAGTCTTCGCTTGTCTTCCCGACATGTCCGTGTAAATCTCCCCCAACAAACAAAAGCTCTTCCTTTGGGATGATTTTGACAAGGTTGTGGAAATCTAGCCAGAATTCATCTTTTTCTTTTTGTTCGCATCCTATTTGAGGGGCATATGCGCTTACGATGTTCCACACCTCACCATGCATCACCAATTTGAGAGCCATCAAACGGTCACTGGACTTTGAAATGGTTAAGACGTTGCCAAGTAGCTCTGCCGCAAGGATGATGGCGATTCCGTTTTTTCCTTGTTCCAGTCCATAGTAAAACATCTTGTAGGCTTTTGTTTTAACGTCCAAGAAACGTGCCCGATTACCGGTGTTTCGCCATTTCGTCTCTTGTACGCACAGGATGTCTACTCGCCTTCTAACCATCATTTCTTCAAGCTCATAGCTGCGACCACTCATGCTTCCAACGTTCCAACTCGCGGCTCTAAAGTGTGGCTTATGCCGTTGCATTACTTTGCTATCCCCCGGAAATCCTATAGCTCTGACCCGAGCATTGCTGCTCGTCCCAGGATCACGACCATTAGTAGTGCCTGGCGGGGTAGTGCTTTTCCTTTTAGCGTTCTTTTCCATAATGCTACTTTTTTATTCGTTTTCTTTCTTCTCCTCCTTTTTTTTTTTGACACGGGCATGCTCCAGATTTTTTTTTTTTTTGTTTGATCTTACTCTTACAACACCGGTGATCTCCAGTCGTGTCAACCCACTGATTTGCATACACACTTGTGGGGCAGTTTAATGGTGGTATATGTGTCCCTAGGCTCACCTTGGTGTTTTCTAAATTGCCTAGATGTGATTTTTGTTTACCTTTGTTTTAGTCGCCTTTTACGACAAGCGAGAGGTATCGCTGCAGGGATATTTTATGTGTTTTCTCATAAAGCACAAGACGACATTTCTCATGTGGCGATTTTCTTGTCGGGATACGAGTAAATTTCTACGACGTCCCCTTCATTTACCTCTATACCAAGCGCTTCTCATGCTGCGGAGACAACTTCTAGGACGTTATCAGTGTTAGACATCGGAATGTCTATATTTTTGGCCATTTGTTTCTGCTCCAGAGTATTGATCTGTGTTTGTAAATTCGTGATCAGTGCATCTTTTACTTCTATCTGTTTCTTGTATTCATTTATTTCCTTTGTCAGCGTTTCGATTAGTGTGTTGTTTTTTGTGAGTGCAATTTTTATTTCATCGTATTTTTTGCTTGTAAAGTCTACCACTTCTGCATATTTTTTTAATAATGCTTTTATTTTTTGCAGCTCTTTGTTTACATGGGAATTGTCGGTAAGGGGTAGGTCCGAGGATTCATTGTTCTTTGTTTGTTTTGGAGAGTCAGCTGTTCGTGCTCTCTCGATCTTTTAGTTGCTTTTCCTCTCGTTCCCTCTCCTTTCCGCGACATCAAGCGCATTCTCAAGTTGTCTTGGCTTGCGTTGACATTTTCGGTAACTATATACTCATTGATAGCGAGGAGCATTAAAAGTGCAATTTCCGCTTACATTTGTCGCAAGTTATGAATTCACCGTCCAAGGGCAACGGATCGTCACATCGCACACATTTGTTCACTGGTGTTTATATATATATATATATATATTTATATTATATTTTATATTCGAAATATACTGTACTTTTTAGCAAAACTAGAAAACTATTTTATTTTTATCTACAATCTACAGTTTAAATGGAAAGCAAATTGTTTCAGCGCGAAAAAGAAAAGAAAACACGTCTGCAATCAACTCAATATGACCATAAACCTTAATTTTTATCCTGATGGCTCAATTGTTTTTTTTTCTTAATTGATATCAGTACGTAATTGTATGAAATACAACTTCTTGAGAAGATCTTTGAATTCGCAGCTTTATAATGATTTTTGTCAAAAACATTTACATAACTTCAGGATTTGTTTCAGAAGCAAAAAGATAACATTTGCTTTATAAGTATTCTAGAAATTGCTATATTAATTTTGCACAATTACTTAATACGTACCTTAACTAAAAATTAATATCAGTTTTTAAATATTATAATTAAATAATAATAATAGTGGCAAATATTATTTCTTTCAGGTACGATTCCACTGATTGAAGGTTTCAACGATATTCGCAACATAGCGACCTTGTTAACATTTGTATGTTTATTAATTGTTGGTTTGACCAGTATCTTAACAAGAAATGTACAACATTCCAAAATAATAATAATGGGATTGGCATGGATTTGTTTTCCTTTTCTACCCGCATCAAATCTATTTTTCACCGTTGGATTTGTAGTTGCTGAAAGAGTTCTTTATATGCCGTCAATGGGATTTTGTTTACTAGTTGCTTATGGGTTTTATAATATTTCCAAAAAATACAAGCGTTTTGCTGTGATAATTCTGGTTTTACTCCTTATCAGTCATAGCCTTAAAACATATACGAGGAATAAAGATTGGCGAACTGAGTACTCATTATTTATGTCTGGTCTTATAGTAAACAATAGAAACGCAAAACTTTTTAATAATGTTGGACATGCGTTAGAAAATGAAGGAAACTTTTTAGAAGCTCTAAAGTATTTTAAGAAAGCTGTGTCCATACAATATGATGACATTGGAGCCCATATTAATGTTGGAAGAACATATAATCACTTAAAGATGTATAAAGAAGCGGAAATGGCATTTTTAACAGCAAAGAGTCTTTTTCCTCAAATAAGGCCTGGTGAATCATATCAGGCTAGAATTGCTCCCAATCACTTGAATGTATTCATTAATTTAGCCAATCTTATTTCCAAAAATCGAACTAGACTGGAAGAAGCGGATCATTTGTATAAACAAGCCATAAGTATGAGGGCAGATTATATACAAGCTTATATCAATCGGGGGGACATTTTAATGAAATTGAATAAAACAAGTGAAGCACAAGAAGTATATGAAAAAGCTTTATTATATGATAACGAAAATGCGGACATATATTATAACCTTGGAGTCGTATTTCTTGAACAAGGGAAATCTTCCCAAGCGAATATTTATTTTAATAAAGCAATCGAAATAGCTCCTGATCACGAACAGGCTCTTTTAAACTCTGCTATCCTACTACAAGAGTTAGGGGGCGAAGACAATAGGAAAATTGCAAAAGAACGACTTCTACATATTCTTAAAACTAATAAGAATAATGAACGCATTTATTTTAATCTTGGCATGCTAGCTATGGACGAAAATAATTATAAAGATGCGGAAAAATATTTTAAACATGCAATTCATCTGAAAACGGACTTTCGTAGTGCCTTATTTAATTTAGCACTGTTATTAGCAGACGATAATCGCTCATTAAATGCAGTTCCCTTTCTTAACCAATTAATCCGATATCATCCAGACCATATAAAAGGATTAATCCTTTTAGGTGATATCTATATTAATCATTTAAAAGATCTTGATGCTGCGGAAGGCTGTTATCGAAATATATTAAAATACGAACCACATAATGTTCAAGGACTGCATAATTTATGCGTGGTGTTTGTTGAACGAAAAAAGCTTGCTAAAGCAATGTCGTGTTTAAAGTTTGCATATCATTTAGCTCCTACTGAAGAATATATACTGAATCATTTAAAAATAGTTCAATTAAGGTTAGAAAAAATATACAAATTACCAGACACATCATTGGAAAAACAAATTGCGTTATCTGATTATGATCCACATGAATTCAATATTTCTAATTTCGAGCAAATTAATTCATCCCTGGCACGGACAGATATTGCAGCAAACAGAACATTACCTTTATAGCAAAACGTTTAATGTTTTATATTTGTTTCTTTTTTTAGAATATATTACATAAGAAGTGCGCATATTTTCTTAAGGTAATTTTATGATATTAAAAATAAAAACTGATAATATAAGATAAAGGGTTTTATATTGTAACAAAACATTTTATGTATTTTTACTAAATTACTGGATGTAATGTTTTTTTTTTTTTTTTTTATTTATTTATAATAAATGACAAATATTTTGTCTATAAGATATTGCATGAATCTGGTGCCCAAACTCTTCAAAGTATATTTAAGAAATTTGTTGTGATTGCTTGTATCTTAGCGAATATACTCGTATAATGCAATCACTAAAAGGGTCATTGAGACGAGGTATAATTATTAATACTGAACGTGAAATTTCATAAACAGCAACTTATGTTTTATGTAATGGAAAAATAATGAGTCAGAAGCCAACACACTGCAATTTTAGTAAATTATATAGTACAATTTAAGCTTACATTGAAATATTGAATACACAGGATCTTTCAAAAGTCCACCTTAGTTTTTTTTTTTTAATAAAGCAAATAACTATGTCTACCGTTGGTGTTAGTTTTCCAAAAATCCTAGTCATTATATGTACGAGTGTGTGAAAACATAATTTAAATATCTACCACGGGTACGTTTCCATGCTCCATATTTTCAAGTACTCAAACATTGTCCGCCAAAGTCATAAATTTCGGTTTGAATGTTGTTTTTCAGCTGTCAGACACTGTGATTATAGTTCGAAAATTAACGTATTTTCTACATAGTCTCCTAATAAGCCAATACATTTAGACCATCTTTTTTTTATAAATCTAGGATTACCTCAGAAAAAAAATTCTATATATTTACCCTCCCGAAACGACTCAACTTCGGATAATAACCGATTAATACCCAACAATTCTGTTAACCTAGACCGCAAAACAGCTCAATGTTCTGATTTATTATGTGACGCTTAGACCACGAAAAATCGAATGATTTTTCTGGAATTATTCGAAGATTTTCTTCGCCCCATGTGCGACAATTGTGTTCACGAATCCATCCAACCTGAAATGAGCTTCATTACCAGAGATGATTTGGCCTGGAAAATCAGTATCATCGTATTTACAACCAATTTGACGAAAATTCTGCGTTGATTATCCTTTGGCTTCAGTTCTTGTGTTAATTCAATTTTCTAACGATGCAAATGAAAATCCGTATTTAAAATACGCCAAGCGATTTGGTTGAATGCCAAATGCCTAGGAGCGTCAGGATGTCGATGTTTAAGATTCTTTAGCGACACCTTTTGTTGTAGCGGTATAGCATCCTATTTTTGGTCTGCCAGACTTAATATCCACTTATTTCGACCCTTGGTTGATCTCATTTTTTTTCCACAAACCTTTGAATTTTTGATTTATTTGCACGATTATTAAGATGAAAAAACATGGATTTTACCTGTATCTCTTAAGATCGCGTTGTTCTAGTGTAAAAGATAACGAAAAAAAAGGAAACGTTAATTAATTATTCACTTTTGAGCTGTAGGTGCGAATTTTGAAAGATCTCGAACGTCGGATTTCCCGTCTTTAAAATTAACTTTGCTGCAGGGCTATATGAGTTACAACTTTGTATGTTTTGTTTGTTCTAACGTATTTATTGTACCGAAAACAAAAAAACTTATAAATTCATTTCTTGGAAAAATTGTAGGGAATTATATTTTTAATTTTATTGTTTAATCGAAGTAAAACCTATTGTATTCGAAAGTTGTCTTGCGGCCTAGCCAACAAAAGGCATTGTTACATGGTAACAAATAAATGTTTTATTGTCTTAAGTTTATGATTTTATTAAAGTTAACTAAACTAAGCTACGGATTGTAATAAAGAGAAATAAAAAATAATCGAAACAAAAGAATTCAAAACTTTGATAAATATTATTTCGAAATGAGAAACGTCGTATATCGTTTGTATAAGCAACATCTTGTGGAGTATAATGGCCGTATCACAATGTGGCATTTGAGCGCTCGGACTTTTGACAGCCATTGTACCGACTTACGATAAACAAACGCGTGACCTAGGAATTTCTATAACGAAATGTGGCTAAATTGTAAGAAATTATTATTGTAAGTTAATATTATTGTCTATTATTATGGCAGCTCTGAGTATGACCGCTGATTTGTCATATGTATTTCAACTTACAGTTTTTAAATTAAATCCTGATATTTTGTTTTTGTTAATCTAGGCCCAGATTAAACGCACCACCAGCATGCTTTTTGCATATTTCAGCTGATAATGATTTGGCATACTGGAGGTTGGTTTGTCCTGGTATCATTGTGCTGATTTTAAGGAAGCTTGCTCTACGGTACTCTTGGATGTTCCAGGCACGTCAAGGGTACCTTCGGATTGGTCTTGCCCGAACTGAATATTTTGCGGAGGCTGGTTTAATCGAATTTGAAGTAGATTTTGTTACTTCTCTCCTCCAATGATTTTATAATTGATTGGCCTACTGAGAGTACCAACATGGTGGGTGTGCCCTCGTTGATTTTTTTTATTTTGTTGGTGGCACAGTCACAGCGTTAGGAAATTAGCCGACTAGGGTGCAGGGTTGAAAAGTACATAGATTCCTCCTTTGCAGCCCTTTGGCTCCTTCCCAATTGATTGATTGATTAAGTGATTTTCAGCCACACCACGTTACTCTATGTCATACAATTCAAACCATGCTTTGAATGTGCAGGTCGAGAATTGAGACTTGATGAAGCTGTCCATTTGCCCCAGGACTTTTTCAATGATGGCCTCTTGTAGCGTCGTCGTTTCTGCTGTAATGAGAGCAGTGTTAGGGTAGTCTTAGGCTAACACAGCCATTTTAGTACCTACACATGCCTCCTTGTATTTAGTGCCTGGCTTTCTTCCACGCGGCACTGTTGAGACCGACGATGGTGCATTATCCTTTTTTGTTGGACGTTTCTAGAGGCGTCTTCTCTTGATCTACTTCTGTTTAGAGTCGGTTTTGTAGCTCCTGATATTGGTTTCAGTGCCTCCACTTAGCTTGTTCTACGCTCATAACTTTTTTTTACAAGTAAGGCGAGCCTTTTTCTGGCGGCTCCACTAAGCTGTTTTTGCTTATCCTGGACACTTAATTTGTCCATTTTGTCATGGGTGACTATGTTAACAGTGTCTTGAGCGGAGGTACCAGGTACCGCTATGTTCTTCGTCTTACTGCCACACAAGGCACCTTCAGCCTTTTTGTTGTTGGGACTCTCAGGGGTTTCCCCGCCCTTATTTTTTGTTTTTAATTCTGAAATTTTGTTCCCACGAAAACCGCAAGTCTATAAGTCATTCAGCTCTGGAATAGCTTGAATGAGCATTTATTGAAATGGAAGCTCGCAAGGGCATCCAAAGTCCGCATATTCGCACCTAGTTACCCACTAGCCATCCATCCTTCGGCACATGCTGTTTCACCTTGGATTGGGAGATTTAAAGAGTTAACCTTCTCCTCGCCCTAGATTTAGCCAACTATTCAACAGAGATATGACCGAGCTGAATTGGTTGTTACCGGTGACCACCGCGAGGAGGTACTAGTTGTACTACCATGATTTGAAAAAAGTACAGCAAGTGCTGATTATGTGGTGGCTACATGTTGATCTATCTAACTTGCCATTTCATCTTGAAATGACTTTTACCCGAACACTGCTTGCAAATTATTTGATTTTACTTTCAAAATTCGAAATATCTCGGAATGCCTCTTAGCGACTCAAAGATGTGCAAAACCCCATTAAGGTTCTTCCATGAGCTGAGTTCGTGAGGTTTACCGGAAAACTCACCGAGGCATTTAATGACATTCGAAACTTTATTTAAATCTCGATGTTTAGGATTATTGCTCTGGTATGAGAAGGGATCGGATATTGGGTTTAGTGTCTTCTGAACCACTGCATGCTCCTCGTGTTCGAACATTCGATATACATATGTACGTACACTATAGATGCGATTAGTGGGTCTAGTTCAGTTGTTTTCCCAATGTGTCTATCTGGTTCCCTGGTATTGTCAAACCTGGTAGATTTAGGCTTAAATTCTGATTATGGTTTATGTTTGAAGTGTTTTTGAGCACATGAATCTATTTTTAGGGCTTTGGCAGCACGGTTCGTTCGCCAAACGGTGGAGAAATGGGGGCTCCTTGAGTGCACTGGCACCAACCACACCATACTATTTACGGAACTGGCAGCGCCAACTACTCGCGATTCCCAGCACGCACTAGTCCCTGTGCGGGCACAAATTTAAAAAATGGACGCTAATTTAAACATAAATATATTTATTTAATTTTCAAACCGGCAGCATTCCTGCTTACTTAAGAAATAAGCAAAGATTTACTTAAAATCTACATCTTAAATACTATTAAATTACCAACATAGCTCCAAGGACGAATCAGGTTGCTGCATGCCCAAAACATGTAAGGAAGACAGGCATCTAGTCGCCAGCGCTGGATCATACCTTCAGTGTGATGACAAAATGAAACACGTGTAGGTTTTATGCTGTATTTACTATGCTGTGCGCCGTTGAATGCTTTTTGTACCTATATTATGTTTCACACATGACGCATCGCAGGATGCAGCCATACAAATACCGAAGTACGAAACTGTGTGCGAGTAGAAAACCTTGTATAACACCTGAATACCTAAAACGCTGCTTGCACAGATAGGGTTAAAGCAATAGATCTAAAATCGAATATCAACAGCTTCGCTCCAGTGATAAAAAAAACTGATCAGCACTAGACTAAGAAGTCAATAGTTTCCAGAAAACATAGAGTATGGGTTATGCCAACTATAATAAGAGCTACAGCAAAGAGTTTAATTATTTAGCGCCCAATAGTAATCCTGCCGACTGTGGAAAAAATAATGAAGCAGATGATAATTGAAAGAATATGCGATTTCGTAAATAAACACGATCTGATAAGCCAAAGTCAATATGGTTTTGTCAAAACGAGCAGCACAAACGTACTCCTAGGTAATTGTGCACACCTAGTTAATACAGAGGTGAATAGATCATCACCACCAGGTGCAGGTCAACAACTGGAAAAAACCCTCGACTGCTATAAAGCAGATATAACGGCACTCTAAAAACTGCGATGGGATGGACCAGGCAAAAAGCGGATGAGAAACTGTGATATATACTACGGTGACTGCTAGGTACAAGGAAAATAGGCAACGCTTATTTGGATGCGGATTTGTTATTCGAGGTAGACTTAGGCAAAAATTCTGAAGCTTTCGACATGTAAGCGAACGCCTCATAACAATCCGCATCAAAGGCACCTTCAACAACATTAGCCTCATATGCGTTCATGCCCCCACGGAAGAAAAAGATGATCGACTCAAAGATGATTTCTACGACCTCCTAGACCGAACGTACGCACAATGCCCTAGTTACGACACCAACATCGTACTAGGAGATTTTAACGCAAAACTGGGCAAAGAGGATATGTTTGAGTCAATCATAGGAAAGCATAGCCTACATAACACCACGTCCGATAATGGACTCAGGCTAATTGATTTTCTAGTAGGGCATAATCTCATTGTAGCAAGTACACGATTCCCACATCTCAACATTCACAAGGGAACCTGGCGGGAACCCTGATCAATCGACTACCAACCAAATTGATCATATTGCGATCGACGCCAGACACTCCTCCAGCATTCTCGACGTGCGAACTTTCCGAGGAGCCAACATCGACTCAGATCACTACCTTGTTGTAGCCAGGGTAAGCTACGGAGCCGAGTAGGACAAGGCAAGTTTGACGTCGGAAAGCTACAATCGCAAGAGACCGCTAGAATCTTCGCCGATCGCGTTTCCCTCAAGCTCTCTCAAACCCCAACAACGACGACACTATCCACAGACCAGCAGTGGGAGCATTGCCAGAACGCAATTAGAGACGTTGCCTCTGATGTGCTGGGTTTCAAATCGAGACCGCCTAGAAACCCCTGGTGTGACCTGCAATGCGAACGAGCCCATGCAGCAAAGCAGAAAGCAAGACGCATACAAAGCCATGCTGCATAGAAGGACGAGAGCTGCTTGCGAGCTCTACAAGTAAAAAAGAAGGGAAGAACATGTGCTTTTCAGAAAGAAAAAAAGGAGGACGAAAAGCGTGAGATCGAGTAAATGGAGAGATGTCATAACAGGAATGAAGCTCGAAAGTTTTACCAAAAAGTAAAACGAACATGCCAGGGCTACAAAGCCACAGCAGAAGCCAGCCGGGATGAAAACGGCGATCTAGTAGTAGAATCACAGTCGATGCTGAGAATATGGCAGGACCACTTCTGCAGACTGTATAACGGCGATGATAGACAAGATACCGCTGTCAGGCAGAATGATCCATTCGCCACGGACGATGACGTAAGAGAATCCCGTCCACCCAACATAGACGAAGTCAAAATGGCGATATCGAGACTTAAGTCTAATAAAGCCACTGGCGCGGACGGCCTGTCTACTAAGCTTTTCAAGGCGGCTGGAGATGTGCTGGTAAGGCGCATGCACCAACTTATCTGTAAAATATGGTCGGAAGAAAGCATGCCCGACGAATGGAATCTCAGCATCGTTTGCCCGGTCCACAAGAAAGGAGTCCTCTATAATTGCGCCAATTATAGGGGAATAAGTCTCCTCAACGTCGCATACAAGATCTTCTCTGCCGTATTGTGTGAACGCCTGAAGCCTTTTGTGGATAACCTGATCGGCTCTTATCAGTGTGGCTTCAGGTCAGGCAAATCCACAATAGACCAAATATTCACACTGCGGCAGATCTTGGAGAAGACCGAAGAATTTCAAATCGATTCGCACCACCTTTTCATCGATTTTAAAGCCGCGTATGACAGTGTGCATCAAGTCCTCCCAACTGCTTGCGTACGTAGATTACATTGACGTGATCGGGAGATCGCAGCGAGACGTCAATGAGGCATTGAGACGGAAGCGGCCAAAGTTGGTTTTAGCGTTAACGAGGGTAAGACCAAATATATGTTGTCATCGAAAAAAGACACACAACACGGACGTCTGGGCCAGAACGTCATGCTTGGCAGCTATAATTTCGAAGTAGTCAAGGACTTCGTCTACCTTGGCTCACTTATGACCAGCGACGACAACACTAACGCTGAGATAAAACACAGAATAACTCTTGCCAACCGCTGCTTCTTTGGGCTCAAGAGGCAATTGAGAAGTAGAACCCTCTCTCGAAAGACCAAGATAACTTATACAAAACCTTAATCATCCCAGTCCTCCTTTACGGCGCGGAGGCTTGGACTTTAACTAAAGCGGATGAGGACGCTCTTGGTCGTTTCGAGAGGAAAATTCTGCGTTTAATCTATGGTCCCGTTTATACTACCGGTGTATGGAGGAGAAGATACAACGAAGAACTGTGCGGGCTGTACAGCAACATGGACCTGGTACGGCTTATCCGGATCCAACGTCTAAGATGGCTGGGCCATGTAGAGCGGATGGACAACACGGCTTCGGCCCGAAAAGTCTTCGAATCCAATCTGGAGGGACGACGCAGCAGGGGACGGCCGAATCTTCGGTGGCGCACGCAGGTGGAAGGGGACCTCAACCGTCTGGGCGAGCGGCGCTGTAAACAGCTGGCGAAAGATCGTGCCAGCTGGAAACGCTTGTTGGTTGAGGCCCAGGTCCACTGCGGACTGTAGCGCCATATAAATAAGTAAGTAAGAATAGATCATCATGTGCTAGTAATGTTCCCCGACTTCAGCAAAGCGTTTCGCATTGGATCAGAAAAAATAGCTGAAGCTATTGAAAGAGTGGGAATCAGAAGAACGCTATCTGATAGAACAGAACGCTAATAGATTAGAACAGAAAGAATCTTACGAGTCGAGATAAATGAAATCAGCGGTCAAAAATATAGCATACAACAGGAAGGATCACATGATTCGAAATACCGTTGCTGTATATTTTATTCACCAACGAGCTGCTCAAATACCTCAAGATGAGGGCCGCCCTTGCATGTGAAGATGATACAGCAATCGATGGAAGGCGCTGTCAATTTGATGTACGTAACAGTACCCAATATCCGATTTGATATTAAAACCATAGAGGTGTTCTAGTCAAAATGACAGACGATCGAGACAACGTACAAAATAAAGAAAATCTGTGAAATAACTATAGTGATGGAATTTTATGAAGTAGCAGGTCTCTGATTCCCAATAATTCAGTCGCGCAGCACAAGAAGGAGGGTAGAAGGAATGTTACAACATTTCATATATCCTCATATTATCCTATAAAAATAGTAGAAAACCCATCATAAAATAAGAGTTTTCCTTGAATGAAAGCATAAAAATGTAACTGTTGAATATTTAACGTCTAAAACCAACTTTCTGCAGATAAGCCGTATGGCTTCGCGGGTAACAAAATATAATGTGTATATATTTCTAAATATTAAGAAATTCATTAGAAATTACTGTCCGAACTGTATCGAATGGAAAGCTCCCCCCATTTTGGAGGTTTATGGGAAGTCGCGGTCTTCTTCTTCCTCTTAGATGGTATTGAAGCTCAGGAAGAGCCAGAGGCAAGCCTCTCTCATTCACTTATATTGTGTACGATTTGTTTTCCACACAAGTGAACGGGATCTACACTTTAATGCTGATTCCGAACGGCAAGAATCGAGAAGCTTTTTCAAGTCAAGTTTACTGCGGTGAGTTTTGCCAGGGGAAGTCGCGGTCGGACCAGATAAATTCCACATCTAGTAAGTATTTCTTGGTGCAGTAATAACACAAGATGAGTTTACTAAGGGACTAACGCAAATAGAAGTTGTTCTTAATTCGAGACCATCAACTCCGATTTCATCAGATCCAGATTATCTAGGAGTTCTGACCTCAGGACACTTTTTAATGAGTACACCACTGGTCACTACCACCGATCTGGATTACCACCGATAGGCATCTACACGAAGCTCATTGGAATCATGTACCATCAATACATCGGGAGTTCTGGCACTAGTGCTAGTGCTTATAAAGGAAATGGTTTATCAGCCTAATCAAATATTGGACAACACCCAACCATTATTTGTTTTGAACGAAATGTTAATAACGGGGATGGTGTAGATCCTCATTTTATTTTATTGGCATTGTCGCAAAAAACTGTTTGGTATTCTCGGCGAAGATTATGATCATAATGATAATATCAAGGAAACAAACCAGAACAATACCATCTGTTGAAGCTAAGCTAAAAATCAACATCTATTCTTCAATTGATAGCAAATGTTTTCAACAAAACTGTTTCAATAAGAAAAAAAAATCATTTTAGTAAATCATCTTATCACCCGATACCATGAGTACAATCTACCAAAGTTATACGAGCTATTACCTCCCGCACAGTGTCGCACACTTGGGGCCGACGTGGTGTGTGCCGAATCCCTAGCTCTACATGTCTGAAGTCCCTCCTCACTTTTCTCTGAACAACGGGGAAAATACAATACAAAAAAAGGTGTCTGTCGGGTAGTACAATGGACCAGTATTTGCGTCTGAGTGCTCCAACAGATAGTACATAGAAGCCTACCTATTCCTCTTCAAGCTAACATTATCACAATAAGTGTTTCAGCTATTTACATCAATCCGATTGCACTTATCGCACACAACGACTCATTTGCATAAATCCATATACACCGTTTATTTGCAAAAGCCCATATAGTGAGTAATATTTTCCAGTACCATAAGTCGAATACCAAGTACATATATTTTTAAAATGAGGAATGGAAATACATATATGTGCAAGCGATAATATCCTTTTTTCAGAATGAGTATTCTGCGGAAACGCGATATGAAATACTCGTACCTACATTTGCTGAATCACAAAAAAAAAAAACAATTATCGCAATTATTTATAATCTCAGCAAAACCTGAAACATTTAAATTTAGTTACAAATACTGTAACCCTGGATATTTGCCTTTCAACAAGAAGAAACTCTTTCAATAGTATGTTGTTCTAACATACCAACCTCCAAAATGCTTGGAGTTTAATTATTATAATTATTGTAGAAAATGCGGTTACTTTTAAAATGAGAAAGGCCAAGACCTTGAAACTCTAGCTTTAATGTTAATTCTTCTAAAGTACAATAGTTAATAAAATATAGATTTATGTAAGAAAGAGATAACAACAATAAAATAGATAACGAGTAAAGTATACATATTTTTATATGTTAGGGTAAATAGTAAAAGTTTGTCATTCATTTTTTACAATTATCTTAAAATTATACCATCAAACAACTAATCCCCCCACAATTTTTACAGGACAATGTCAATAATTTCATTCTTACCAGCGCTACACTTAAATCACCTACCCTAAGATACTCTTTAGTATAATTAATAATTAGGAAAATTAATTCATCATTTGCGGCAAGAACAATCATCCAAGTCGTAGGTGGAAGCATTTATAGAGAGGGATCCCACCTAGGAGTCGTGGCAACCTCAGTTAATACCAGTACTACATTAAGACCACGACAGCGGAATAGTCAGAAGTATACGGAGAAGTCTGCAATCGACCATACGAATAAAATCTGAGTAAAAAAAAAAATCTGAAATAAAAATCTGGGAGTAATTCACAAACTGATACTGTGTACATAGACTTTGCTTAAGCTTTTGATAGATTAAACCATCGCAATTTAATCGCCCTACGTCAGTCAGTGTCATAGATACTTTTCAGTAATGTTCGTCCCAGATATTCTAACCTTTCATCTTTTCTATTGAGCATGTTAAAGTTATACGTATTGTATATCCCTCCAGTCTACAGCCGAAGTCATTTTCTATTTAAAATATATTTACGTCGAACCAGCTTTGGGAAGAATGAGCTATTATCAAGATGTACCCGAAAGACTAATTTAGTTTGTAATGTTTTTGATTTTTTTTTCATAATTGTTATAAAAACGAATTATAATTTATTTGTTTATTTGGTAAGTTCAACCAATTAGCTTATCTATTAAAACTGTTTACTTAGTCTATAGAAAAATCTCCAATTAATGTAAATAAATAAATAAATAAATAGATTATGGTTTGCATAATTCGGTAAGAGTACATCGCACTGCCAAATTAAGCACCTTGATTAAGGAATTGGGTTGATGAAAAAAAAGGTAAGAACTGTCGTGAATTGGCCTTCATCCTGTGTCGTTCACTCGGAGGTAAAACCATTACCCGCTGAGCACTGCTTCTTATAATGGACATTATTAGTTATATGTAGAAATTTGTAGATCGATTTTGTTTATAACACCTATGTTGTGTCGATTCTAATGTATCGAATGCCTGGTTTACTGCGTAATTATTGGAAAGACCTTCAATTGGGTTTAATTACTATATCTATGTACACGTAGTTGCAACTTAAGTACTGCACTTTTTTTTTTCAGGGTAAATTTTGTAATTGCATAAAATGCACAAAAACAATTAAATACTGAAATAATTATTGAAATTAGTAGTTGGGATACATTGCTCATTCAGTCTGCAGGTTTCAATTCTCATTGGAATTCTGAATTTTTTAACTGAATTTTGAAATTGATGTATTGGAAGAACATATTCGGCACACTTGATAATTATTGTTGCAGAAATGAGAGAAAATCCAAAATGTGTATGGAAAGGGTGTTCTCGCTGAGTTTGGATATTGGCATTGGTAAAGTTTAGAATGCCAATTTTGACATTAAGGATGAACCTTGTTCGGGTTGGCTAGAAAAGCTGGACGAAGAACACCTGGAATCCACCGTGTAAATAAATCGCAACCAAACTGAACTTAAGCCATATAACCTAACAAAAGTGGGAAAAGTAAAAAAGCTAGAAAAATGGATACCACACCACATATCCCAAAAATTTAAAACTTGCACTGCGCTTCTGTCGCGTCACGACCAATAACCGTTATTGGACTGGATCGATTCCGGAGTTTAGAAATGGGCTATTTAAATAACATTAAACAGACACCAACAACCCAAAGATGGACTTCACCCACCCAAGGTGATACTGAGTGTACGAGTATGGTGGGGTGTTAAGGGAATAATCCATTTTGCGCTACTGTGAAGATTAATATCGGCACTAGAACGGAAACGATCAGGTCTTGTTAATCGAGGAATTGTTCTATTTCATTAGGATAACGTTATCCAAAATGGTACATCCGCCTTATTCTCCAAATTAATCACCTTAAGGTTTTAATTTATTGCAACGTCTGCAAATCTTTCTTGATGGAAAAAAAAAATACATCTCAGAATGGTGTCCGAGGGGCTCTTGAGCTCTTTTTCACAATTCCAATGAAGGAACATTGACGACTAAATGTTTGCATTTGGTGCAAATTATTTAACGTTAAGCAGACATTCAAAAATCGCGCAATACTTAAGTCACAACCTGATAATTATACGTCTACGTACACAATAAGTAAAATTCCGGTAAATGCATATTAGTTTAATGTGGTATCTGTCTAAAAAACGATAGGTCTACTCTTCTAATTGTTCTCTATTCAGTAATTTTACTCCTTTATTTATACATTAAAAAAATGCATGCTAAAGAATAAAAACTTTACTAGATTAATTTAACTAGGTAAGTGCTTTTGTTCGTACTACGAGTTTGACATTACTTCTATGGCCCTTACCAACCTACTGGTTTAGAATGATTGAAAAAGTATAGATATTTTCCTTAATTATTTATTTATTATTCCTTTGCAAACCCAAGATACCGGGGTTATTCGGTCCACCAAATCACGTACATCAACGGGCGGACAATTTCGTTTCGCAAAGTACTCCATAGTATACAATGAAATCATAAGGCTACTTCCAATAATTAACGAAAACCAGAGAAATATGTTGCCAATTCGCACAGGAAATTCCTTCGTGATGAACATAAAAATCACTCCAAAAAATCCGAAAAATGTAAACATGACTGGATAAAATAATTGTAATGCGAATCCAATAATGTGCTCATGCATATAAGCCGACAGTAGAAAAACTGCTAATGATGACGCTGTCTTGGACTGCTTGAAAACGTAGTAATAACAATCTTTATAAACATATTCATATAACCAATCATGTACTACTACGTTCCAATTACGATAGTATTCCTCATAATTGCTCGACGTCCACCAATCTTTGTAGAACATCCGATCTCCAAAACGTAAGAGTTCGGAGGTAAAATTCAACCACGAGTGTAAAATGAGATAGAATGCGCAAAGGAAAATAATAAAACCAGGCATAATCATTCCGAATAATTTTACAAGAAGGGCTGCAATTGTAATTTCTTCGAGGCCATAACTAGCAAAATGAATTGATAGATAGCGTTCATATATATAGCTATAGAGAAAAGCTATTGCAACAACTTCCAAAAAACAATTAATGGCAAATCTCCACTGAATATGGCTTGTTCGAGGGTAAAAGTCTCGATAGATTAACGTCGGCGCGAATAGATAATATAGGTAGCAATGAAATGGGGGCATCTCGTTACAGGTCTCCACCTTATCGCTTATTTTCGAACTTAATATTCTCCCTACATTTGTACGTACGAACGCATGTACTTTCATTATTAAGCGAGTTGTCTCTAAAAGCATAACAGATGCCGGGACATACAGCAGATTTAACTTTAAACAACACATTGTTCCTGTGCACAATAATGTAACTTGAAAAATTACATAACAAATGAGGCAAAAGTAGTTCCAAAAAAACTGAGTTGTTTGACCTATAATAAAAATGTCGAAATGAATATTTATATATAAAAAACTGAGTATATAGTTTACTTGTTAACAACGTCCGAATTTTTGACCAACATTTGATTGCGTAGTATACTCCAAACACAGGTCCATGCATACAACACAAAATTCCGATTACTAAGTGGATGTCTTTTAGGCCAGCCTTAATTGTGCCTATTCCAAAGTTGACCCTATTAACGGTCACTAGGAAATCATCTATGGATGTATGTATATATTGAAAAGTTGTAGTTTACCTATCTTCTACGACGTAATCATGGCAAACGCTGTTTAACAGTAGCACAACCAACACATTACAGAATATGTTGTAGATACTTTTTATATGATTCACAGTTAGTAGATTGGTCAGAAAAGATTCACGAACAATAAATATTTTATTTGGGAGTTTCTTCGATTTCCTCGTATCATTCAAAGCGTTTTGTTGCTTAGTTTCCGAAATCGAGCGTTTTTTATTGTGATAATCATTCATATATGTACACGTTTGGCTTTGTTGGACTAATTCATTTATGGTTGTTGTTATCTTATGTTGAACGTCAGATAAAATAGCCTTCTGAAGATCCTACAAAATAAATTAAAATAAAGTCTTTTTACAGACAGTTGGTTTTTGCATGTTTCTGGTACTTACTTCAAGCTTTTCTTGTATAGATTCCAATTTTTGATCATAATCAGCCATTGCTCAGTCTTTATGTACAAAATGTATTTTATATATAATATTATTTTAGTGTATATTTCATGCGAAAGTACGGAAGCATATATTACACAAATCTCATTCAATCAGACGCGTATCGTATTTGCGCATAAGTCGTTTACATAGGCTTCAATTCAATTTTCATGATAATTCGTCAACTGGCTGCTTAATCAGTAATGTGAGAACATTTATCGCAACACAGCTCTGGCGGCGCAAGTGTTTTTATATTTTTACCTCTGCCATGTAATTCTATTCTGCTTGCTCTCGTTTTTATGAGCATGTGTCCAAGAACGCATTTGTTAAAATTGGCCCTTGTGTTCGTTTTCCTGAAAAACAAACCATATTTTGTTTTGGTAAAAAAAAACATGATAACATGAATGCGTTTATGTGACTACATAAATGTATGTTCATTCAAAATTATTCATTTCTTGGATTGAAATATTTTACATTTTTTGCTTTTCTATGGACAGCTAATACGCTAATTAACACTATGGTATTTCTATAAAGATTTACTTGACCATATCACATCGCATAATCTTGATCGTTTCGGTTAATAATTGAATGCACATACTCATATATAAAATATGTATTGGCAACTTGTAAAGACCCTTTGCATAGAATTAAATTAATAAATATATAAAAATAAAAGTATAATATATAGTTAGAAAAAATTAGTGGTCCGTTAACAGTACAATAATATCGATCCTTTGTCCTTATTACCTTCTAATCAAAATACTATTGGTTTTAATTCGCGTAACAAATTCGCCCAATCTCCTCTTTATTTAATATTCGAATATACTGTGAAGTGATCTCGTGTTGTACTATTAACCAACAAGGGGTTTGGCCAGCTTATCTGTTTACGGTCACAGACTAAAACTTTTCAATTCTATGTACACATAGTTAATTTTCGTACGATAATGAGTATGAAATTGATGTAGTGATTATAAGATCTACATATTTACACTTTAATATTTAATAACATTACCGGATATATATATAATACAGAGCAATAATCAGTGCATTACGTACAAGGCCTGATGTACGCGTATACTATGTTGTATGCGAAAGCATCATAACATTAATTAAGAAGTTTTGCATTGATAACAAATTAATTTTGTTTATTTTATGAATTTTCTTGTAGAAATTGACTTATTATGTTATAATATAAATGAATAACATTATTTTTTTTTTAACTGGAAACTAAGGTTGACAAAAATACAATTATTTTGGGAATTGTAAATGAAAGTAAATAATGTAATGTGAAACATAAATATAAATGCATACCGCAAAGAACGATCTACTCAGAATGCCTGCATCACTTGGTAGCGCATGTGGAAAATAGTTTACCACGTAAGGAGATCGCAATTTACGCCTTCCTCGATATTGAGGGGGTATTTGACAATACTGGCTACAACTCAATCATCTTGCATTGCACTGACCCGGAGAGGTTTTTGATTTCACGCTCCCATTAGGGGCACTTTATTAGCTTAATGCAAGCCTTAACAAAAAACCATAACTTAACTATAACTTATTAACTATGTGGCAGGGTGGAAACGATTAAGGAGAGTGTGAAGGGTTGTGGTATAGGGCAATTCTAAGCCTGGACTTTTTGAGATGAAGGTCGAAAGGTGTTAGCTTTGTGAAGCATTCTGGACATTGGTTCATGGTAGCCATAATTTGTGCGGTGAGTGTTTATACGGAAAAGGGGCGTGGACCGAAGGTTACGTGGGTTGGTGTTAAGGGGAATCATGTGCAATAATGAAGGCCACGAAGGGCAAAACGGATAAACCTGCGTTTTTTTATTATTATTATTTTATTATTTATTTGGTAAAAATTAACAAAATGCTACAAGATTTTGATCTTTTAGAAGCGTATAAGAAGAAACATAATGTAGACCGAGAAGAAAAAAAAATATGTATAAATAAAAATAAGTAAGTAGATAACTAATAGTATAATAACAAAAATAAGTAAATAAAAAATAAAATATAGGGAAAAGACATATATACATATGTACATATATAAAAGAATGTACAGCAAAAATGTACAATATGTAAATGAGTTTTGTTTTAAGTTCATTTTTAGATTGTGGTACTGTTTTCAGAGAGATGTTTTTTTTT
This sequence comes from Merodon equestris, assembly GCA_958301585.1. Taxonomy (NCBI): domain Eukaryota; kingdom Metazoa; phylum Arthropoda; class Insecta; order Diptera; family Syrphidae; genus Merodon; species Merodon equestris. The sequence goes on along the minus strand of OY284416.1, from coordinate 74,193,293 downwards.
TTTTTTTTTTTTTTTTTATTTCCCAAATATACATTACATCTGTCTGGATGACACCTAGTAATTGTTATAAGAGATACAGATGGGGATACAATGATATTTGTGGCCAATGCCTTACAAATTCAGGTTGAACGGAAAGAGTTGTTTATCATTATTATTTATCATACATACATAGTTGGCTTTCTTTCTTTTAAATTTGAATGTCCACTGGCTTGCGTCTTTTTAATCGTCTACTTGCGTTGATTTCCTGTTCTGGTAAATTTCGTAATTCGTTGTTCGAGTGGTAACATAGTGAGATTTGATGTTTTCTGCTTATTTTTTTGATTTCGTCTTTAACGGTGGTTATGTTGAAATCGCGCTGTAGGTCTTCGTTGGTAACGTACCACGGTGCATTGACAATCGTTCGTAGGATTTTTGTTTGTAGTCGTTGAATAATGTTTAAGTTTGTCATACAGGTAGTGCCCCAAATTTGGATCCCGTAAGTCCATATGGGTTTTATTATTGTCTTGTATTGTATATTAGAAGTTTGTTTTCTGTGGATAGCTTAGAGTTTTTTCCAAGAAGCCAGTATAACTGCCTGAATTTATTTTTGATGACGTTTCGTTTGAATATTATATGCGGTTTCCATATCAGTTTATTGTCTATAATTATTCCCAGGTACTTTGCAGCATTGTCAATGGTAATATCTTTGTTGTTTAGTTTGATGCTTTGTGGATCAAAGTTTCTTTTTGTCGTGTATGTGACTTGTACGGTTTTGTTCTCGTTTAATTTGATTCCCCATTTGCGGAACCAGGCGGCTGTTCTATCTAGGGCTAAGTTAGCTTCTTGTGTAGCAAGTTTAATGCATTTGTTGGAAGATAAGATAACGGTGTCGTCTGCGAACGTAGCTAGCATGGAGTTAGTTGGCCTTGGTATGTCGGATGTGTAGAGAAGATAGAGTGTTGGTCCTAAAACACTTCCTTGAGGGACACCTGCGTCTATTTTGCATAGTTCGGAGCATTCGTCATTGTATTGCACATAGAAGTGCTAGGTAGTCTGGTAACATTTTATTAAGTTTAAATAAGAGTCCTTTGTGCCAAACACTATCGAAAGCCTTCGCAACGTCTAGGTAAACTGCCACACAAAACCTTTTTTTGTCCAGATCGTTTAGTATTTTGTTGGTAACTCGGTGAACCTGTTGAACTGTCGAGTGCTTTTGCAGAAATCCAAATTGGTGGTCCGGTATGAGATTTTTTTGTCTTACAACTATGTTAATACGGTCGAGTAACATCTTTTCAAAAATCTTCCATATAATAGGTAATAAGCTTATTGGTTGGTCATTGTTGGGTCTTTGCCTGGCTTGGGTATGACTATTATTTTGGACACTTTCCAGACTTTGGGGTAATAATTTAGTCGGAGTATAGCATTGAAGATTTGTCTGAGGTATATGATGCCTTTTTCAGGAAGTTGTTTTAGTAGCTTTCCACTGATCATGTCATATCCGGCGGCCTTTCTTAAGTTGAGTCTATCTTTTAGATAACGTTTTATTTCATTCGCTGTTATTTTTTTTTTAAATTTGCGTTGATTGTAGTAGTTATAGGTGAGGTTAAAATGTTTTGTTCGTTGATAGTGTTTGTGAATGTGTTTGTGAATGTACTTTTGAAGTAGTCAGCCAGGGTTTTAGCTTTGTCCCCAGGGGTTCTGGACCAGGATCCATCAGCATTCATCAATGGTGGCTGGTGAGTGGTTTCGTTTTTTAGTTTCTTAGTTAAGTTCCATAGCGAGTAGTTAGTTTTTTGAGTTGCTGAAACTTTTATTAAATATTTAGTTAGCTTGCGGTTTTTGTCTTCCTTCAGGATTGCTTTTAGTTCTTTCGTCGATATATTGAGTTTAGCTTTGTCAAGTGGTGATCTGGTTGTTTGCCAAATTTTTCTTAGTTTGCGTTTATCTTTTATTTTTTGTCTTATAAATTTTGGAGTGGGTGCATAGTTCTTAATTGGTTGCTTCAGTGTAGGTGTCGATTTCAGTGCAGCAAGGTAGAGCAAGTCGTTGAAGTGTATTATTGCGCTTTCTAGGTTCTCGGTCGATTTTAGTGGGATTTTAATATCAATTTGTTTGTCAATTAATTCGCGATACGCATTCCAGTCTGTCTTGTGGTTTGTTAAGTGCGGTATAGTTTCGTTCAGTTGGGCTTTTTGGTGGTATCCAATTAGTATAGGTGAGTGGTCAGAGGACAGGTCAAGACAAGATTTTATTGTGAGCAGGTTTAAGTTGATTTGCTTAGTGATACAAAAATCTATAAGATCTGGTTTCTTCTTGGGGTCCGTAGGCCAGTATGTAGGTTCTCCAGTGCTAAGAAACTTGCAATTGTAGCTAGTCAATGCTTCCATAAGGTTACTTCCCTTTTTGTTGGTCAGTCTTGAGCCCCAAACCGTATTCTTTGCGTTGAAGTCACCTCCTGCGATGAAGCGTGGTCCTATATGCTTTAAGAATTCTCGATACTCCAGGATGCTAATTATTTGTTTAGGCGGGCAATATAGTGAAAAAATGACAAGCGGTCCTTGCGTATCATGGATTTGAATATTCGTCGCTTGTAGATAATCTTTTTTGTATCCTTCAATTTCATAGCATTTAATTTCTTGTCTGAATATGATTGCTGCACCACCGTGAGCTCGTCCGCTGGGGTGGTTTGTGTGGAAAATTTTGTATTTGGGGATATTTAGGAAGCTTTTATTTGTGAAGTGTGTTTTTGATATTAGGAGGATGTCGATCGAGTTGTTTTTGATAAATTGTCCTAATTCCTGTGCATGTTGGATCAGTCCATTTGAATTCCATATGACTTTTAGATATGTATTACTGTCCATTGTTTAGTTTAGTCATTAATAAGGTTAAAATATTCATCATGTTAGAGATCTGCGTTATCAGCTGTTTCATCATTTGTTTGATTTCGGATAGAGCGTCTGAAGAATTTGGCAAGTCTTTTTGTTTGTTGTTTGTAGTCGGAATATTGTTGGGCGATTCCTGGATGGGAATGTTTTTAGTGACGTCAGCGAATGTTGACACTGGATTAGTTGAGGTTGTAGGATAATGTGTATATTAGTAACAGTGTGTCCGTATTCGTTTAGTTCTTTTTTAATTTCTTCTTGGTCATATTTCTTGAAATATGCATCCATATTTCGTAACATCACTCTGAAGCTGCGTTGTTCTTTGGGTTTAAAAGTATAGTACTCCGTGTTTTTTGATTTTAGTGTTTTAACAATTTTTGTGTACGTTAATGAGTCAGAGGGTTGTATTTTAATTTCGTTGTTTGGTAGTACTTTTAGTTCGTAGGCATCCTTATTTGTAGAAATGTCGAGTGCTTGGATAAGGACGTGAATGTTTTTTACGCCTTGGACATATATTGGGGGAGGTTTCGGTGTCTTTTATTCGGCGTCTTCTTCTTCGTTTTTTCCTGGATTGTCAGTTTCGTCGATTTCGTCGTCTGTTGAGAGGATGTCAAAACGATTGTGAGAAGTCTTCGGAGGTTGGTTCAGCCAGTAGTTTTTTAGAGTGTTTTGCTTTTTAGATTTTTTTGGTTTATTTTGGTTATCTTTTTCAGGGGACGTCCTACATCTTTTTGTTTGCAAGACGTCTGGATTAGCGATGTCAGTTGTTGTTATTGAGATGTTTAAAAAGTTTTTTTTTTTAAATTGGCGGTTGAGTTAATTGTCTGCAATCCGTGTGGAAGACGATTCCAGGCACGAATCGCTGACACATAAAAGGAGTGTTCTCCAACACAATGCGTGAAACGTGGAATGATTAACTTTAAGCCACGAGCTGAGTGTGCAAAAATCAACATATCATGTAGATAATCGGGGCATTTATGATGAATAATGTTATGTAATTTTAAAACGTTACGATAGATAAAAAACAGATCTACATTTAGGCCCAGAACACCACTTTTGAGGTAAGACACACTACGAAAACGAGGAACATTGTATATAAAAAGTATACAGTCATTAAATGCTACATTTATTCTTCTTGTGCACTCGCTGTCAAGATGGATACACGGAGCTGTTATACATGAAATAGGGCATAATAAGTGACTTAAAAAGACGTAGCTTTATGGCCGGTGCCAGCAGATAGGCGGAGTGTCTACGGTATCTCAATGCAGTATATATTATATATTTTTCTAATAGTCTCACTAATTTAATCACAACACGAAAGAGAACTGTTTATTTGAAAACCCAGATATTTTACACACTTTTCGAATGGAATGACAATATTATTTAGCACAACAGGAGGGAATTCTGAAGAGTCAACAGTTCCACGCGAGAAAATAAGACACGATGATTTGGAGGGATTAAGCTTATTTAGCAATGCCCACTTCTCAATATTACTAAGGTCCCCATTTAACTTTGCTATACCATTTTCTCTTAAACCGTTTGGACACGCGGTGTACATAGATTAGAACGTCATCTGCATAAATGTGCAGTTTGCAGAAACTAACAACTAGGGGAAGGTCATTTATGTATAGGGAGATTAGGAGAGATCCCAAAAACAGATCCTTGTGGTACACCTGTAAGCATAAGGCTCTGACGCTCCTACTTCCGTTACCACGGTCTGAATCCTATTGTTCAGGTAACCCTAAAGCAATCTTAGAGAGAAAGGGGAGAAGTAAAATTGGTCTCTCAGTTTTAAGAGTAAGGTTGCAGTCGAATGCCTTAGAAAAGTCCAGAAGGACTAAGATCCCTATATCACCAGTGTCGAATGCCGATCTTAGGTCGCTTGTAACTTTCAGAACCGCCGTTTCACAACTGTGGTTTGTACGGAAACCAGACTGACAGACCAACTTGATAGCAACTTGTTAGTGCTAAGATACTGCTGAATCTGGTTGACCAGCATTTTTTCAAAAATGTTTGCTAAGAAACATAGCATGCTGATAGGACGAAAATCTGCGAGGGTTTGAGGGCAGCTTTTTTGGGAATTGGAACAATAGTTGCTGCCTTCCATTTGACAGGGAATTGACAGCTGTATATACAAAAATTAAATATATGTGTTATATAGGGAAGTAGGTGAGGAAGAAGTATTTTTACGAATTTCGGATTAATCCCATCTGATCCTGAAGCGTTTGACTTAATAGACTGGAATGCTTTAATGACGTCACATTCATTAACGCATTCAAACGAGAAACGGCTAGTGGCACCGGAGACTATAGAATTAAAAGCAGGCTCAAAGCTCGGTAAATAATTAATATCAGGCTTAAAGAAGGAGCTAACAAGATTTGGACAGAGAGTGCAGTTGCGAGATTTTTTATCCGTTGTGACCCCCAGGCCTTTCAAATTCTTCCACAACTCCTTCGAACTCATTTTTGGGTCAAGCTTGCTGGCATAATATACACGCTAAGAGCATCGAATGAGTTTGTTTACCCTGTTACGAGCCACACAGTATTGTCTTCTATTAATCTGCGTCGGGTTTCTTTTATAACGCTTGTAAAATAACTCTCTTTCTTGAATGAGAATTTTAATTTGATTAGAATACCAGGGACAGTGCGAAGGTTTAATTTGTTTCAACTTGGCTGGAACGAATGAATTGAACAAGAGCTTGACATTGCTGTTTAAAATCTCAACTTTGGTGTTAACATCGGATACTTGGTACACGTCCGACCAACTTGAATTATAGAAATTTTCAACAATTTCGCAGATGTTTAAATTATTAAACGATCGATAACTAAAACTGGAAACGCAGTTGGAACGGATAATATTAAAATGTACGGAACAAAACAAGAAGTCATGTATAAATTCGCTAGTTGGTGTCAGTTGGTCTATACATATAATGTTAGATAATGTGTTAGTTAAGAAAAAGTCAATTAGCGAAGGATTAGTAAGGGACTGAAAACATGTGGGATAACAAGTATTTAGTATTGAAAGTCCATTTTTAACACAGAAGTAACGAAAAAGACTAGATATATTATTGCAATTGAAATAATTTACATTAAAGTCGTCTCCAATTAAGAATTTTTCATATTTTGCGCTCAAATTTGTTAAACCTCGTCAAGTTCTGTTATGGTTTTGCCATTAAAACACTTAGGTGGAGAATAAACAACTACAAGGAGTAGTTTTTCCGTACCATTACACACTTCCACACAGAGAAATTGTATTTCAGGGTTACTAGACTTACATATACATTTAGCTTTAAACCTATTAGAAATATACATACATACCAGTTATATCCTTACGGTCATTTCTAAACAAATTGAAGCCGGGCAATTGAACACTTTGTGAAGATTTACTACACGTAAGCCATGATTCAGACACCATCAAAACATCAATATTTGACATGCTGAAGATTTGATAAAGGATAGTATATTTGGATGGAATACTACCAGCATTAATGTGACATACCTTGAAGCGTTGAATGGCTTCAATACGCGTTATGTGGGATTCGTAAGAGGGTGACCAGACTTGGCTAGCATATTCGAGAAGGGGCCTAACGAAAGTGATGTATAGGTATAATGATTTCGTAACGTAAGGATTCGAGAACTCTTTGTACCAACGTTTCACGAAACCGAGGGCAGAGTTAGCACGTTTGATAATGTTGTCGATCACGGTCTAGAATAACCCCTAGATCAACCAAGAAGTTGACAGGGAGAACGGTTTCATTACGAATAATGTAGGTTCTGGGTGGTGAGGAAGAGCGCTTGCGGGAGTAAGTGATGGTTTGTCATTTACTGACATTGAGCTCGGGTTTTGGGAATTAAGGAGTACTGCGGAGGTTTTGGTGCGTAATCCTATGACGTTCTGATAGTACAGGGATATGTTTTTGTAAGAAATATTCGATGGTGGGGAGATGTTGTGGTGTTTAGATTAGGATTTAAAGTAGTTTTTGAAATTAGAGCGATGCGCTTTAAACTGACATGGGCGGCGAATGTGGAGAGGTCATTATTTACATCAATGGGAGAGATATTAAAGCTTTCGTGAAACCGGATAAAGGTATTTTTTAACGCGTGGGGGTCTGTGGGTAAGCCTTCTTGGTGGATTGAAACTAGGACGTTGGTTTTAGTTTTGCCGTCGATACAAATGGAGTCAGGTTTGGTAGACCAAATAGAGTCGTACATTTTCGTAGATTCTTCTGTCTCTTAAACGTGACATAAGATAGCGATCTTCGGCGTTAAGCTCGGCGAGATGTATGATGAGTTTGGCCGTGGGAGGGAGAAGTGGATCTAAGAAAGAGGGGAGGAGAGAGAGAAGGTGGTGTTGTGAGAAGCTGAGGAGATGGAGGGGGTGTTGTAAGAAGCTGAGGAGAAGGAGGGAGTTGGGTTCAGAGTGTGAGAGTGTATAAAATGTGGGTACTGAGGATATGTGCGGCTGTTACGAGAAGCCTGGGTGTTGGGATTGGGTATTGAATTAACAATATTCGGTGAGGGGGATGAGGCTCGAGAGGTTAAATGATACGCGATTATGGGTATGTGCTCTGTTAGGAGTATTATTAGGTGGAGGGATGTTGAGGGTAGTTGTTGTTTTGGGAGCTATTGAGAGAGGAAGAGATCGGAAGAAATTTGGGAATATTCCTATCCTTAATTCCCAGTTAGTTCCTAGATTGCGAGGAGGTTGAGAAGAAGGGGAGGGTCCAGGTTTGGGTGGGTTAGGGGATTTGGGAGTGTTGAGTTTAGACTTATATTGAGGTTTAATGTTAATGTTATTATTACGATCCCTAATGGTAATCCGCATCCTGTCGACTTTGATTTCCTTATTGGGGGCTCCGGAAAAGCCATTCATATTGCAGAGCGATGGTGATTTCGAAGCAGTTTCTACGATGGGATTTGGGAGGGGTGAGCTTCGTCCACTTGAGGTTGATGGCATATCGTTTGCGGAAGAACTTAAATACCCAGCGGTCCCATAGGATGTAGGTAGACATAGGCTCCTGTATCATCGCATTATACTTGTGGAGCTTGTTGATTCTCTGTTCCCAGTCAGATAAATTCCAAACAGTTCCGAATCGTTCAATGGTCGTCGAGTTGCGTTGCGTTAGATGGCGACTTCAGAGGACTCATGCTGGTCTGCGTTTGGACGGAAGATGTAAGAGGCGTTGGAATGGTACGGATGTTGGCCTTTTCAAGAAGCTCTACCATAAGGGAAACGTTGTAGGTAGTCCTGCAATCGCAAGCAGTTACCGGGGATTTGGGTGGCATACATTTCAGTTCCTCTATTATACTGCTGATCGCTGACCTTGTGAAGCTGGAATCAACGTTGAATGTGTGCAGGGCGTTTTCGATCTTATTCAGGCATTCAAGTTGGTCGGATGTTTTGTCATCCAGGGGCTTTCATTTTTCTGAATGCTCCAAGTATGCTGACGTAAGCGCTGAGATGTCCCCAAGAATTAATTATATTAATTAAGGTTCGGGGAAACGGGAGAACAGTTTGCGTTTACAAGCTTGGTCGGTGTGTTTTCGCGGTAATCCAGTTTGCAATTCAGCTGGGATATAAGGGAAAGCGGATTGTCATAGTTTTCCGCACTTTTTCTAGTTGACTCGTTGTATTTTCCGAAAGCTGACTGTTGTTTCGTTGCGACGTTGTCTATACAAAGGTTTATGGAGTCAAGGTTGTTGGTGAGTAGTTGGGACATTTTTTGCGAATACGAACGACATAGTTCGGAATTAAGTCCGGCCAGAGAGTCATTTACTGCACACATTTGCTCGTTGTTACATTTAATAGAAAGCGGAATATGTGCAGCCGATATGGATTAAATTCCTCACAGAAGAATGTAAATACTCCATCATATTCGTGAAGGTAGTTCTTTGCATTCTTACTTAGGCCAATGCAGATCGGGTGGAAGGTTTTCCCACAAATCCCCTTACAACCCAACAATTCAGATGAATGAGCAATCACCGAACAATTAACGGATCCACAGGAAGGCATTATGCAACTGGGGTGATTGCACTAACAGGTAAACTTATTTATTATACAATAGAGCAGCGTAAATTGCAAGGTAGGCAGAATTATTGTTATTATTTTTTTTTATCACTTTGTTTCTTCGTTTTGGTTTTTTTATTTTGCTGTGATTTGCAAAGGAGAACTGGGGAAACTCAAAGGCACGTCCGCACAGGTGTAAGGAGTTAACTGTTAACTGTAAATCAGAGAAGTGTAGATCACTCTACTAACCATTACTATACTTACATCCGGAGAGGTCTCTGTGACAGTATAGGCAGCTAAAGGGTGTCCACAAGGTGGACTCCTTTCAACATTTCTCTAGTCGACTATAAGTCATCGACGACCTACTCTATAAGTTAACCAACGTCGGTTATGAAGTCATCGGATACGCTGAAGACCTTGTAGTTATTGTTACAGGTAAAAGTAAAATCCCTCCTGTGAACACATGCAACTTGCGCTTCAATTTATCTCTCACTGGTGTAGCAGAGTATATCGATAAACCCAAATAAGACAACCTTAGTCCCGTTTACAAAAAGGAGGAAAATACAACCTTGCCCTGTCTCCCTAAACGGTACAAACATTTCAGAAGAAGTCAAATATCTAGGTATTGACCTTGATCGAAAACTTAACTTGAATTCGACTAAGACACACTGGGCCTATCGATGCACATAAAGTAATTTACCTAAGGTAATCCACTGATTATATATCGCGATAGTAAGACCTATCATCACTTATGCGTCTGCTGGACAAAAGTTGAACAGAACCCTACAATAGTTAAACTTCAACGCCTTCAGAGGCTAGCATGTCTTTCGCATTACAGGCGAAATACCAACTTGCCCCACAGCAGCCAAAGGGGCACTGATTAAAATTACTCCACTGCACCTTTTTATTGAAAAAGTTGCTACATATATGTAGTGCAATCAGACTCCTCCGCTCGGAAACGGACCGGACATGTAGACCATTGGGTCACATTTCCATACTACAACACCTTTTTGAGCTGGAGGATTACCACATACGTTCACCTTTGATAAAAAAGTTAAGATATTGATCCCAAACCGTACAGCTTGAGAAAGGGGTAAGCGAAATGTCAAAGGCCTGATATAGTACACAGATGGCTCCAAGATGGATTCCGGCATTGGCGCTGGCATCTTCGGACCCAAACGGAAGATGTCGAAAGCCCTGGGAACTAGTCCTAGTGTCTTCCAAGCCGAACTATACACCATCCTAACTTGCGTCAACCTAAACTTAGAGACCGACATAAGAGTTATAACCATCAATATACTCTCAGACAGTCAGGCTTAGTGGGTTGGGCTCGTATGGTACGAACTCAAAATCCGTCAAGGAATGCCACAATGCTAAACATGGTCAAACTCTGGTAGGTGCCAGGTCAAAAGGGCATTAAAGGCAACGAAATCGCCGATCAACTAGCTAGGAAAGGTTCCAGCGTACATAGATGCTGAACCTTTCTGCGGAATCCCCAAGTCAAAGATTCATTTTCTCTTAGACAAGTGGTAAAAATCGCAACACCTGCACTTTTGGAACAACGTTCAAAGACTCCGACAATCGAAGAGATTCATACGGCCCCTAAACAAAGATCGGGTTATAAATTGCAGACATTGCTCTTGTAATGTGGTTCCGAATTAGCTTGATCAGAAAATTGTCTACCCATAAAATCCTAGCCCAATCGTATAGGACCTTGTTAGGGCAAAAGTTCGTGTAGTTTGATTTGGGTGTTCTATATAATCCGAGACTATTCCCGAGACATTGCTCCTTTAACACCCAATTTTTTTCCACATTCTGAATAAAGTAGAGTACGATTTCTGTTAAATAATTTTTAACCTCCAGTAATTATGTTGTGATCGAACGGAGGACCGAAAAAAAAAATATAAGCTTTCATAAGCTGACGGTTTATCAGCGTTTCCATGACCTTGGAAAGAACATTGTAGCACATTCTGCCTCAGCTTTTCTGAACCTTTAAATTTTTTTCCGGTTTTCCTCAGTAGGGTTAGTTTCGTAATTTCGAAAACTCAACTTTCTCAACCTGATGTCCTCTTTACAACTCGAGTCATACCACGCATTTTCTTTGGGTTTGATACTCTTCACTCTGTGAGGAATGAAGGATCTCATACCCAGCAAAAGAATGTTCGTGTTCATATCAGCAGCGGCATCCACGTCACTATCGAGGAAACATAGTGACCAGTTAAACTTTCTAAAAAAGTCGTTAACGCCGCTCCAATTGGCTTTCTCGTATAGCCATACTATTCTTTTAGGAATTTGTTCTCTAATTGTGTGGGGTGAAGACGAGAAATTAGCTGATACAACACAGTGGTCACACGAGCCTAGGAGCGACAATATGGCAACAGAATATTTGTCAGGATGAGAGGTGAGAAACAGGTCAAAGGTGTTGGCGGAATGATCCGCCATGTCAGGTATTCATGTAGGCTTATTTACTAGCTGGGTCAGATTATTTACCTCAGGAAAGATCTCTACGTACCGTCCTTCGAGTTCTATCTGGCATGAATGTCGAAGCCAATTAGAATTGTGTACATTGAAATCGCCCGCAATGGCAATATCAGTGTGAAGATGTAGGGATACAATTCTTGTGATGGAGTCGGATAGCATATCGAACTCATTGAAAGTTGAATTGCTATCCAGGTTTGGACTTCTATAAATAAATAAATACCATACAGGCAGATAAAACAATATATCTATGTAAATCTTTCTGGTAAAACCCAAATAAGGCGACATTGCCCAAAATAAGGAAGTCCTAAAATGGCAAGTCACTGACAAGTGATCTTTCGGATCAGATGGCCGCGTACGTATCGGCCTTTCGTAACTGATATTGGTATTTGGAAGTGGAACTGATTCTAGAGTTCGCAGCATATGGATTTCATATAAGTATATAACTAAAAAAAAATTACTACTGACATTTAGAGAATTTGAGTGAGCAAAACTATAGTATAAGGTATTCATTTCTCAATGTAATTATTTTGTTTTTTTTGTTCTTATTAGATCATCTCAATGTAGGGCTATAACCCAACGCAAGAAATGTAAAGACGTGCTGTTATCGTCGCTATATATGCGAAACACACTGATTCAAAAATATTCAACATTCTGAATTGCGCCTGATGCTTCGTACATAAAGTTCGCTGTGAATTGGAAGCATCAGCATACGATACAGACTCTTTTGCAAAGCGTTAATAACATAAGAAACGGTCAGACCCTATAATAACTACGCAATCTATCCAACAAGTACAACCGAAAGTTGACGAAAAACATATTAAGAAGGACCTTAAAGTTCTTAGAGTCTAATCCTTCCGACTTGTCCATGAAGTCATTTGCTATAAATCTGACGCTATGCGCAGAGGAACAAGCACGTAAATAGAGAACTATCCATGCAAGGCATCTTTAGAACAATCTTAAACTCCCTCAAGCTCATTAAATGTTGTGATTTTTCGACGAAAAAAAAATTGTATCAAAATCAATCGCAAAAATGATAGATGGCTATTTTCAGATCTTACAGAGGCACCCCATGTTATGCAATTTCCAGCTTCCGTCATGATTTCAGGTGTTGTGAGCAACGAAGGACATGTTATACCTCCCCATTTCTTTCCTCAAGGACTTCGGGTTAATGGGGGGTAACGTTTGAAACTTTATTTTTTTCATTTTTTTTATTCGTTATTTTGAATGTATGACATCTCAAGAATATTGTATTAAGTTTTTAGGTCAATCGAAACAAAATTGACGAATTTATGATAGTTTGAATGACCGTTGCTCCCAACTCAGTTTTGCGCACCTTTTAGCTACCTGCGCTGAGCGGTGAGCGGCAAGTGTCTCTATTGTATTACATGTACCCCCTACCTTAGTAAAAATCTTTTCGATTAAGAAAATTTGTAACGTACTTTGTATATTTTCGATGTACAATACATATTTCAGTTCAAAATTGTACGTTGTGAAGAGCAGTTGTGTGCATTATTTGATTTTAGCTTCGATTTCGTTTACTTTTTCTCCGTTTCTGCTTTATTTTCGTATTGATTTTGCATTTATTAACAAAAAAATGTCGAAAAAAAGTGGGAGAGAAGGACGTAATAAGGGTGGTCCAAGATTAAGTCGACCAAGAAAAAGAGTAGCAGTGAACATAATGATGATGAAGTGAAAGCGTTAAGTGCATCTGCCAAAAAAAATAAGTTGAATGCGTCTCTAGAAATGGAGGAAGATCTTAAAAAACTCTTTAGAATTATAGATTTTCTTGTTTTTTTTTTCAACTATTGCAACATTAGTGAACTATAAAACGTGTGATGGTGAAATATCTTTTCAATCCTGCAAAAAGAATGTCTTGGCTTTAACATAAAATTTACATGTGAAAAATGTAAAGTGCTTAAGTACGTTCCATCTAGTGAAAGAATTAAAGGTAACGCATACGACGTAAATTATAGATTTGCATTTGTTATGCGAGTTTCGGGCATTCTGACCTTCATGCAAGAAATGGGCATCACTTCAGGGCCAAGTGCTCATGAATGGGCGCGCGCAACAGACGATTTGCGGATCAGCAGAGCGTATGAGAAACCTGCGCATGAGACTAAAGAAGGCAGGATCCAGCGTAGACAGGAGCAAAAAGATGCATAGACGTCTTGGAATATAGTGATATACTATATGGATCTGGCATCGATGATTCTATGTAAGTATTTTATAAGAAAATTCAATTTTTTAAAGTTATTTTCATTTTCAAAACTTTAAATCGATTTTCCCAAACATGTAAGTTTTGAAGTCGGTGACCACCATTCCGAAAAAAACTACTGAACCGATCGTTTTAAGATTTGGTACACATATACTGCATACAAATAACTATTAAGTAACGTCGAGTTTTTTTTGAATTTTTCAATTATCATAGTATCAATCTTACAATATTTGTTATTATATTTTATTGTGAAAAAATCGACATTAAAAAACTCACAGTCAATTGAGAGAGGAACTAATTAACTAATCAAAACAATTTGTTTTTTTTGGTTTCAGATAATCCAGTGCTGAGGAATCGCGGTCACCGCAAAATAATTTTTTTTCGAGGCACCAGCGGAGAACTGCAATAAATCCGTTATTTCTTTATATATTTTTTTTTAAATTTTCTTCAAATGTTGTATTATAACATACTTATTTTCAAAATAAATCTATTATAACAATATGTTATAAAAAAAATTTTGAAAAATCCCCTTTTTTTAACCGAACAAACTTTACCCCTCCCTTAATGCTGCCGTCTACATCGAGGTTTTATAAAACGTGGTGAAACCTGGGATTGATAGCGTATGCAGGGAGAGACCAATATGTGTGGTCCTAGAACTCAGTTACTGCACACAAAGAAACAGAATTGAATGGCCGAACTTTTTCATGACTCCACATCACCCCGAGCGTATGGCCTTCTAGCTCCCCAGACGTTAAGCCGCTGGATTAATATGTATAAGATGTACTTGAGCGTGAGACCAACAAACAGTCATAACACCATTTCTTCTTCGATCGGGCATGCAGTCGTTTCCTGTCTAAGATTGAGCGGGTTATTGACGTTAACGAGGATTTTATTTAATAATTTTATATTCAAGTAGCCACGCGAAGTTTTATAAAAAGTTAATGGAAATATAATAAATTTTGTGAAAAATATAAGGAAATTAGCTTTAATTTCAATTTACCCTTAAACACCATACGCACCCATACGTACAATATATACAATATCAGGGCAACAGCGGTCAATCAAAAACAGGTATTAGGAAAAACGCATCAGTTTTCCCAACCAACTAATGGGGATAGCAAAAAGTTGCGAAAATAGAATTTGTTTTAACTCTTATAGCAACTAGAAACTGAGAAATGACTTAGCCCCTATTGTGGCAAGAAAAACATTATGTTTTTTTATGTGTGAAAACTCATTTATTTAGTGGCTCTTTATTGAAAATTAGCAAAAAGTAAAAAAAAAAAAAAAAAATGTATTTTAATTCATTTTGATTGTAAAATTCCTTGTTTGCAGTCTGACTATTTTCGCTGCGATACTGTGGCTCCTATTGACAACGCAGAAACATGATGTAAATGAAATTGCAAACAAAAACAGTTATATAAGCTCACAGAATAAACGGTACAATTCCTAAACCTAACCAACAGTTGGAAAATTTTAAAACGTAGCTGGTTCAAAATCTGTACCACTATCGCGTAATGGGTCAAAAAAATGTGGTTCAAATTTTGTACCAGCTGCGCCATAAGAGTTAAAGAAGTTTAAAGAGCGGACGGTTCAACAGAAGCAGAAAAAATATGTGGTTCGTTCTCAGAGGTGTAGAAAATTACACATTGTCACAAATCGAGGTACTCGTGTCCTGCCCATGTAGAACGAGTGGACAACGTACAATTTAAAGGGCGGACCTAGAAGAGTTGGAAGGGAACAACGATACACGGAAATCCATCGAGGACTGACGAAGGGTTATGGATAATCAACGAATTTGTTTCCATTTTGAAGGTAATTTCATTATGTCCTTCTAATAGAAGCTCTTGTCCGTATTAACATTAAACAATCATAAGCCCTGGACAGTAACAAGTGGCAATCACATGGTACCCAGCTCGTGGAACTTCTGTCACTATCAATGTATGCATGTGGCCTGGCGTTGTCTTGATAGAACATTATTTCTCTCCTATGGGCCAAAACTGGTCGCTTCTGGACGATTGTTGACGGTACAGACTCGAATGGAGAATGGGAGTTTTGCCGTACAACAAATCATAATAGATATTTCTCTACCAACCCCCAAAACACACAACAAAACCATTTGGCGATGGCGAAGACGATCGCACATATTTAACAATCGACCTTCCAGAGCGTTGTTCATTTTTGACATCGAAATTACCGGATCGACGAAACCAAAACTGCGCCTGATTGGCTATTATTACCATAGGCACTATTCAAATTTCCAGCCAGTTACCTTGCGTCACTTTAACGAAGAAAAACTGTAAAATATGACGTATTTTCTTTTTGCTGGTGTGTATCTTTGAAGCGTGATCAAATAAAACTGTCAAAGAGGCTTATTTAATACGCGTCCTTATTTTCTTAACGCCGTATACAATGCGAGGATATCGTACGTAAAACGCATTTTAATACTTTAGTTTGAACATTACTTTTTTGACAAATGGTTGGCATATTTCCATCACCTCGAAGCTTGTTGCATAAGGCGCCATCTCAGGTTTGTGGAGTATTGATCGGCACCGAAACCAGTTTAACACAAGTACATAACCCCGAAGTAAAAATGATTCATTTCTTTTCTCTTAGTACCACTCCTCACCCTTGGAATTGCTCAAGCCAGTCTGTGATTTCGAATTTTGTTTTATTAAAAAACCACTCTTCAGATATTTTTGCCATCTACGAGTATTGTTGAAATATTCATCAGGTGCTGAGGACATAGTTTTATCAAAGACGCCCCTGGCACAAATGAACCCGTAAATCCTTTCATTTTATGTAAAGCGCCAATTAAATTCCTTACTTCTCATGGATTCACATTAGAACACAAGTAAATAAAGATCCCCTACAGTTCAGTTCAATCCATTGTATTTTCTGTAAATCTTTCTTTCCAAACGCTAGCTGGGCATTTGCATTTTTACAATCTGCTTAAATTATATATGCACTTCGGGCAAAAAAGGGACAAATTAAAACAATTACATGAATTTTTAAGAAATCTGTTTTTCACATCACTGACAATATGTGGTAATCATCTTTTAAATTATAGCAATTTGACTGTACAAGATTGTTTTCTTTTTTTAAAATACATTGACCAACAAACCTTTTAATATTATGCTTTAATCATTAAAAAATAAAATACATACTTCTGAACGACACCATTACAGTGTATGAAAACTATATTTTCTCCTGGTTTACTATTCAAATCATAAGAAATTCCGTTTTGTACAATATTGCAAAAAAAATGGATTGGTATGTTAGCATGAAACTAGGAAAAGAAACAAAAAAGAAAAAAATATAAATAAAAATAAAATCTTGTTTTTATTTCATAATTTTAATAGATATATTAACTATATACTGATTTTTATTTATTAAACAAGTAAAATGAAAAAAAAAACAACAAAAAAAAACAGTATTTTTTTAATAATTTGCACAGGACACTGCAACGAATTTGTCTTTTACAATAGTATAACAAGCAGCTACATAAAATTATAAAGTAAATGTTTGGATTCTGTTTATTACCACTGAAAATGATTGAATTGTTTCCGTATTTAAATATTTATATCCTTCTCTTTAAGATATTTAATATTTAACAAAAAAATATCAAAACGATCATCTAATGAACAGAAGGTATTTAACGCAGAAATAAACAGACGAATGTTATACTCAGACAATTGAAATAATTTGAGGTTTGGTAGCTAACAACGACTTGTTGTTTTCTGTCGTAGATACTATTGATGATGTTGGAATATGTGTAGCTACGGGTAAGATGTCGGTAGCCGAAGCTATGACATTTTCGTTATTAGGCGGTGTCTGTGCGGCTAATTGTCACTTTGTCTCACCTACTCTCTGATAACGTGGCTTGTTGCGGGTGAATGGTAAATACTTGTATTTTATCATATGCTGAAAATGCAAAATGTTTATTTAACTAACTGTAACATAAATAATATAGTAATTAAGTATTAACCTTGATCTGCCGCTTCATCGTTATACAAAATAGAGTTATAAAGTACATAACCAAAATTGGCCAAAACACTGGCACATTAAACAAATCGAAAAAAGTACAAAACAAACCGATAAGAGTACTTTTCGTAATCGAGAGCCAGAATTTAAATTCCGGTAATCTTCTTATGAATGGACGAAATTCTTCGTTCACTGTAGTTGGTAATTCCGGTCCTTGATCATCTGTAATATGTTACAAGAAAAAATATGCTTTAGTTCTTACAAATATAAACATTGAATAACCACAAGAGAGTGAATTAAGCATGGGATGTACTCGTATATATACATAAATCGCATTTAATTGGGAAATCCACCGTTTCTCTTTCAACATTCCGAGCTTTGTTTGGATAAAATGGTTAACATAAATGTCCATTCTTAAAAATGTTGTCCTTCACTTGCCAGTCAGACACGATGCAGAAAATCCTTCTTTTGCCGCTAGAACAGCAGTTCGCTCGTGAAAAAACATTTTGACTCGTGTGGAATTCAGTTTCATTACTTGCAAACGATCGTTCCTCTTTCGTTAGAATTTTTTTTCTGCCTCCATTTCGGTGGTATTACATTTTTTCACCGCTCCAGGACGATCCTTGTCATTTAGGTCGGAATCACCACTTTTATGGCTTTGGAATCATTTGCGACATTAACAAACGTCATCGTACATTTCCTTAATCATCTGCCGCCCCTCAGCGGTATATATTTTTTCGAATTGAAAGCGAAAAGCAAAATTGCCATTTTCGACATTTTCACGTACGACAAAAATTCAGAAATATAATGGAAATGTCTTGTGAACAGATGCCCAAGTTTACAGTGGATTCCTAATATTGTGTTATAATATGACAACTCTTTTTTTTCAAGACTGGGGAAACGTATTTCGTAAGCTGATAAGTGGGGAGACTTTATGAGATGATTTAGTGTGTAGGAGGGGCAATTCTCCGTGACTAAGATATGCTTTTGTCTACACAAGCACCGCAGGCTTGCCACGTACTCGCAAATATGTCTAAATAAATTTGTGCCTTTATCGACGGCTAATAGTCAAATTCTTATTAAAGGAGGTTTGACGCCAACTATTTCCCAGATTTAAGCGATTTACTACCGATATGGATGCAAACGATTTTTTATATTATTCAACCCCCTTCCAAGATAACGGTTAAAATATAGCGACGACGGAATCTGAGGCGTAAGATGTGACTAAGTTATAATAGATCCATGCCCAAAGGCAGAGGTAGGCCCATATCTAATGACACTGCCCTACACAAACTCACAACACTACAACAATACACGATTACAACACCACACTTAACACGACATCAAAAATCGTTGACACACCTAAATGTTAAATATGACTGGTGTTCCTTGGGTAAAATACTCAGGAGGCAAACAAGTTCACGGTTCGTATCTGCGGTTGGGAATTATCCAAGGGAGATCATTCATGAAAATTAATACACAAAAATTAAGATAGGCTCGGAGAACGTACAGAGCTTGTACATACCGGGTGCTTTCCTTACAGTACTCAATGAAATTAGTAAGCAAAATTGGATATCACGTCGGGACAAGAAGTTCGACTTTCAAACGGAAAAACCCTTAAAGACGGCTATACTTTAGCTTGTGTCGGTCGGATACACAATCCTGGAACAGGATTCTTTATCAGCAACAAAATTGTACATAACGTAATATCGACCGATATCGATGGCCAAAATTCGGGGTCTCTGCTGTAACTATGTAGTTTTGAACGTACAGGGATGAAGAGGTAAAAGACGCGTTTTACGAAACGAAGGATACTCGGGGATTTCAACCCGAAAATCAAACGATAATGGTCTTTCGTCAGCTCAAAAAATATGATCGTGAAAACCACAACTTTGAAACACAAGAGGATACACAAGGCTACATGGCCTTGTAACACGCAATCAAATTGATAATTTTCTGATAAATATGTAGAAGATACCAAATCAGCGTATTAGATGTTAAATCATACACGGGGCAGATTGCCATTCTGACCACATTCTAATCATGTTCTAAATCAAAAACCAAGTTGAAATTCAAATTCACAGAAGAGGTATACAGGAATGTATTGAAAAAATGAACGTTGCAAAGTTGAAACATCTACGTATCCAGTGTCAGTACTAGGACGAATTTAATAACGGGTTCGCCCTACTAGATGTTGTAAAAAAGTGTTGTAAAGGAGGCAGCGAAAAACAAACTAGGTTACTTCAAAGTTCCCAAAGGAAAGACTAGGTTCGGCGAAAAATACGAGGAAAAAATTAAAGGTCGTAATATTCTAAGACTTCAAGCAATTATGAATGCAATGTATGCAGGGATATTTCGATAAACTGCTGAACATATACGGCGAGCCAGCAGCAATGAAAAACGGTGTCATCATATGTATATATAGAACTGCCAATCCATCTACTTAAGAATAACAAAACCGTAGCAGTCGACCTTGTTTTGTGTGATTCAAAAGCAATGATAATCGTTTTTATTTTGCTTGCTTATAGATCTACTAAGTAAAAAAATCATTTAAATAGACCACGATCATTCATTTGAAAAAGAACCGTCGAAGGTATAATATCAAAGAGCATAAAAACGAAATTAGAGTTGTCATCAAGTACCTCTTGATTGGGGGACTCTGCTCTTCCGTATTCCACAGTAGCACATCCATTAACGATGAACATCGCGAAGGATGCCCATCCATGTCCAACACTGAAGATAACATGAAAAAAAATGTTGCGTAGGCAGATCGAAGAGTGACCATCAGACATATAACTGAGTTCACAGGGATCCAATACGTGCACTGCGAACGAATGGCACATGAAAAAGGTCTCTGCACGTGGGGTACCAATAATGTTAACCGACAAGCAGAAGAAAAAACGAGTTGACATTTTGAGGGTGAATCTCGAGAATATCCAAGCAGATTAGAAAATGTGTTTGTTATTTTTTGTGAACATGGACGACACCTGAATCCACCATTTTGATCCTGAAAATAAAAAAACTATCTATGACTGGGATGCGAGCCTTCTCACCGACGCCAAAGAAATTCAAAGTGTCAAGTTTGGTGGCATTGTTTTTTGGGACGCCGAAGGAATAATTATTTTGGGATACGCAGACCAAATAAGAATATTGCAGAAGGTCATCAAAGAACCAAAGCGCGGAAAACTGCGAATTGGAGCGCTGTTTCGCCAAGACCGGCTCAAGAGGCCGCAGTTGCGATGGCTGACATTAAAGGAACTAGGTCCGAACTACTCGAACACCCGCCCCATTCGCCAGATCTAGCTCCCAGTGATTTCTCCCTTTCTTTGGTTCAAGTTACTCATCTAAAACAAGAAATCAAGAAATTTGAAGACGGCAGCGAAGCTATGACCGCGGTTTGGACGTTTTGGGAGGCACAAGACAAAGAATTTTTTCTTAAGGGTATCCTGGGTTTAGAAAAAAAGATGGACTAAATGTATTTTAACTATGTGGGCAAATAAATCATTTTTAGCTATAACCACCGTGTTTTATTTTCATTATCATTACTTTTGGATCTCTCCGCGTACCCCTCGTAATAAAATATGCAGAAGAGGAATTAACAGAGAAATTAAATGGTCTCACATCACAATTATAGGGAGCAATGAAACTATCCCCTTCGGAATGGAAAAACTCAATTATCATTCCCGTTTTTAGAAAGGGTGGCCAAACACGGTGCAACAATTACCGAGGAATATCGCTGCTACCAATTTGTTACAAGGTGTTGTGAAACAATCTCTTAAAGAAATTGACA
Organism: Merodon equestris; assembly: GCA_958301585.1. Lineage (NCBI taxonomy): Eukaryota > Metazoa > Arthropoda > Insecta > Diptera > Syrphidae > Merodon > Merodon equestris. Next base: position 74,171,959 of record OY284416.1, on the reverse strand, counting down.
TCATACGCTAGGGAAATAATCAGAGAGTACCAGTGTGGCTTTAGGAGGAATCGTTCGACGAATAACTAGATTTCCTCTATATGACAGCTTTTAGAAATGAAATGGGAGTTCACGAAACGGTACACCAACTATTCGTAGATTTTAAAAAATATATGACTATAAATCGATCGAAAATGTATCACGTCCTTGTAAGGTGGGGAATCCCGAAAAGCTGGTGAAGCTAATACAAGTATGACTAATGATTAATAAAGGACAAGGTAAAATAGGAATGGTCTTATCTGAAACATTTGAGATACGTAAAGGATTATAAAAAGGAGATGACTTGTCACCAGTTCTTTTTAATTTGGTGTTGTGGTTCATAATAACGCTTCATGGACCTGCAGAAAGGTAGTTAGGAAAAAGTAAAATGTATAATAGAAAGTCTAATAATAGCAGGAAAGTAAGAAGGCTTGGAAGTTAATGTAGAGAAAACCAAATATATGGCCGCTGACCGACTTGGATTGACCAAACCTCGCACCTGACTGTACTTATTGAAAGTTCGAAATAAATAAACGGCTTTATATGGGCAACGGATGCATTTTCACAATGAAGGAACTATTCAAAACAATTCTTTTCTCCCGCAATGTCAAAATCCCTATTTCTAAACTCATAATTATGCCAGTGACACTTTACGGATGTGAAACTTGGTCTCTGGCTGCGAAGGGGGGAAATAGATTTTGGGTCTTTGAAAATAAAATTTTAGAGAATAGAAAATCCATGGTGAGAAACAGGACGAAGCAACAGGCGAATGGAGAAAAGAACTCGTGGAACTCTATTCAGCTCCAAGCATTGCCTGAGTAATTAAATCACGAAGAATAAGTTGTAAAGACGGATCTCGAAGATATGGGACAGAATAACGAGGCTCTGGATTTCCGAGTTCCAAATTGCTGGTAATAATAATAATAATGAGAGGATGTTTAGTCATTGCCGGAACTATATGAGAAAGCATTGCGCAATAGTTTGAGTGTATTTTCCTTTTCTGCTTCTAGTTTTTGATATTGATGTAGATGATAACCTTTTCCCAACAAGTGAGATGATAACATAAGTGTCATTATTTAAAGGCAATTCTAACCTTGGAATCACAAACGAAAAAGACCGTTTCTAACAAGATGGAAAAGTATTCGCTTGGTACCGCTTAAACGATACCGTAAATAGCACATATATAGAATAATCTTGCGACTGTATAAAATAAAAGACAGACTGCTTTTGGCGCAATTCAAATGGACTTAAGCGACTAATAAAGCAGCGGTTTGGTAACTGAACATGTTAGTTCATTCGATGTTTCATCAGAATCTTCCTCGAATTCTTCTACTTCATGAATTAAAGCCCAACAATCAAACTCTGTTCTGTCAAACAACAATTCTAGTAAAAAACTCTTGAAATTGGTAAATGCTTAAAACAGCAGGGCATTTTATGATTGTAATTACTAATTAGACAAATTAATCAAATGTCTTTAGAACTAAGACTATTTGGTCTCATTGTTTATATATATGTGTGTATGGTCCATTAATGTATTGTTGTCGTTAGAACTTATTTAAAATTTATATTTGCCTGAAACCGATTTTGTTTTTCCCAAAGATACATATGCTTTACTGCTTCCGAAAGACAGTAACGCATTTGATGACTAACACATTACGAACTTCGAAACAGTGCTATCAACAATAGCACCACGCACTCTTACTGAAGCGCGAATAGCTCAGGCTACCTTTTACTTAATTTAAAAATCCATGCTCGTTTCATTAGAAGTCCAAGATCTACAGCCAAAGTTTTACAGATGAAGTCGACCAATCCCCCAAAACGGTTTGCCCTTGTAAGTTCAATCAGTTTATGAGATATTCATTGCATCCAGCAATTACCATTTTCAGTTAAAATATGTACATTTTAAACAGTACTTCTTTTGCAACTACTCACCACCGTATGGGTCGAATTCAGGATCAATCTTTGGAGTTAAGAAGGCAATAAACAAATTTAGGTGATAGATCCCTAACGCATAGCAGACAATGTACCAGCCTTGTTTAAGAAATACTCTAAGCAAAAATAAAACCACAAGCGCCCCGGCGCCAGCCCAGCGCAATCTTGTATGGGGTGTCCATTTGTCTAAGATCGATTGGTATGCCTAAAAATCAAATAATTAAAGCACTTTTAAAATTATAAAATGACTTGACTTTTTCAGCCAAACAAACCTGAGATAATCCAGTCGCAAACTTTGTTATACCGCCACTAGGTGACGATGTGTTTGACTCTTCATTCATCATAATAAATGTTCCGTAGTATGTTCTAGAATAATTTAACTATGTTGGGGTTTTAAGCAAAAATTCATCATTGACAAATTTAACTTCTTTCTTAAGGAGACAATTAACCCCTCATTATTTCAATATAGAGCTATGTTGTACAATGTCAAAAAAAAGAGGATTGGAATACGGACCACGTCATGTCTGTCAAAATTTCAGCATTGAAGTCAGGTGTAGTTTATATAAGGCTTGAAGGTTATTGTGCATTGTCAATTCAATTTCATTTCGAGAATTCAATATAGCATTCACAATGCAAAGCAAAGATAGTTTTGAGAAACTTTTTCTCTTTAGTTATTTCAGTTTTGGGAAAAAGATTTCAATTGAGGACAAATAATTAAAAAGAAAAACCTCAAAGAAATATATACCCATGGGATGAAGTCCATTGCTACTCTGTTGTACATTTAATTTTAATTAGGATACATTAGGATTTAAGTTGACTCAACACTCGGTCATTCTCAGAGAGTATTTTTCTTCGCAAAACTTATTCGTCAGTTGTAGTTCCCTATTAAACCATCTTATACTCTGAAACACAAAGCTTTTATAAATTGAACATATGAACAGGGGTATCAATAGGGACATCACAGTTTTCTTTTTTGTTTCCTTCTTAAACATGCTTAAATATCTTAACTAAATTATGAATACCTTACTGGTCCTATGCGGACACTCTAACGTAGACAGAACAACTTAAACTATAACTTTCGGCCGTACGAAAAAAATTATAATAGTTTAAATAAATGAACACCTACGCTTGGAAATCGTTTTTGGTTTTTAAAAAACTTAGCATCGGATTAAATTTTTTTTCTATATAAAAGTTTGCTTTGTATTGAAAAGGCTGTAGAAAGTAAAGGTACCACTGACAAAAGGCCTAACCATAATAGGCAGGAGCAACCAGAAGCAAGCAGAGGGGAATGTCTTCTTACATGCAAAGCATATGATATGCCCACAATGGGAAGATACGACGTTTCGTTAAATGTTCGTTAACTGATGCGAGCAGAGCGAGCTTCTTGAAAGAAGACATTCCGGACGGAATTTTTGACAAGTGACATTTGAGGTTAGGAAAGAGTAAAAAGATAGAAATAAATATGGAATACGAGTTTGTTAACAAGTTGATTTCACTTGTGCAGGACAATAAGTGCCTCTATGATAAAGCAGATGGCATTTATTTCAACAAAAAGGAAAAAGCCAAGGTGTGGGAAAACAACTTGACAGTTCCTTTCCTTCTGCTCGCTTCTGCTTGCATCTGTTCATTGTGGGTATCTTGACTGTTCGTTGAAACAGAGGGGAGAATTTCGTTCGGTTCTGACATAAGCTTCTGCTTGCTTCTGCCTATTATGGTTAGCCCTAAAGTCTGCTCCAGTCACCAAAAGGCGTTGATGCTACCGTACGACGTTTCCTTGATCTCGGTGTGAAACTGAGCAACAGAACCTGAGGCGTTCGGACTAGCGGAGCGGGGAATGATGCTCGTAGAGGAATTGCTGCTCCTCGAACTTGCGGAATACATGGGAGATTTGCGGTAACGCTTATCTATTCTGGATCAGCCCACATTTATCTAGATAGAGGAAAGCGTAAACTCTCTTGGTAATTCTGGTAGTAATCACCGGTGATCAAGTTATTGACTGAAGTCATTGTTCTTCCAATGTGGCGTCGAATCAGCAATGTGGCGTCGTTGGGGTAAAATGTCGTGTAGTCAGATTCGGGTGCTCAAGACTATTCCAGATACATTGTTTCTCAAACATCCGAATCCATTTCATAAAGCTGGCCCTCACATTGAACTACACGGGACATCCATAAACATGAGCCTGATTGAGGCTATATGGCAGATTACCTTCATACTGGAACTAAGCTAGCTGCTTGCCAGAGCAGCACCTATGCGTTTTGTCAAAATATAAATCTTATCATATCGCAAAATATTTGACTACACTTTGTTTCGGCAGGGGACGCCCGTATGGTCCAAAAAATGAAAACCTTTACAATTTTTTCTAGTAACCCGAGAGAGAGGTTTTCAACTTTCATTCATCACAATACCTCTGATTTTTTTCAGTCACGTAACAATGTCGTCGATCATTGAATCTGATCTGTGCGTAAAAAAAATCGCCTTTCAACATCTCTCGTGTCGACTCTCGTGCCCAAACACATAACTTTTGAAAGTACAGTAGAATATTTTGAATTCCAATAAGCGCGCTTCGAAATTTCTTGCGGAAGCGACCGATGTTCACTCCACAAGCGACGAAAATGACTGAGAGAAAGTTAAAGTATAACGAAAAAGAGAAAAGAGAAACGTCAAAAAGAGCGAGAAACAAAATCGCCCACGATTCACCGGCAACTTTATATTCTATCCCATTTCAGCTCATCTCCTGTCTCTTTTGCACTTGTGTGAGTCGTGAGTCGTGAGGCAACGTGTGATAGCCGACATGGGCACTGCGACGCGCGCATCTAATTTCATGGGCAAGTGGATAGCCGATCGTGTTAACTTTGCCCGTTATTTTTATTGTTTCAATATGTATGTTTAATACAATCGTTAATATTAACAATCTTTCTGGTTATATGACAGATATTAATTAATGCCGATTTCTGCGTAACATCTTCAATGTTATTTTTCAGTCTTAGAGGTTCGATGCCCATACGGAGCTCTTTGTATACTACAACTTCTGCGCTTATGAGACCCCTTCTACCTTCTTTCCTTGGTGTTAGCATTCGTTCGCAGCATGATTTTGGGTGGTGAAACTCATAAGCTATGAGCATCGTTTTTATTTTCCAATGCAGGGCTTGGAGTTCGGTTGTAGAATACGAACGTATGTACGGCATTTATTAGGTGTTTACCTCTAGTTTTATGTATACGTGCCTTTTTTTGCGACCGTTTTCTTAACGCAGATGCTTTGGGCCATTCTCAGGTATTTATATATTGTCATCAAATTAATTAACCAATTGTGGGGGACGCTATCAAACGCTGTCTGATAGTCAATGTAGCAGGCATGTAAATTCCTGGTCTGCTTAATAGTTTGTTCCAGTATTAGGTTAATTTGATTTTAAGCTCAGTTAGGCTTTGAGTTAACTTGATTACAGTTTAATTAAGTTAATAAATATTTTATACAGATTTTACAAACAGACAAACAATAGATCTGTTCGCTTACCTTCCAAAAATAGTGAATTTCTACGGAAATGTACATAATTATCTTCAAGTACTGTACAGAAACTTGAGTTGAGAACTTTTATAGCGCAAGAAATTTCTTTGAATTTATTAATAAAATCTGTCATAAATCGATGTTACAGTCAAAACTCCACAAATGAACCACATGCTTCTCCTATGTACACTTTTAAGCTGCTGTTTAATTTAAGGTTTTAAATGGGAATAAATTTGTTTGCTGAGGCCTTCATATAAGTTTCCATAATAATTTCACGTGTTTTCGCAGTTGTTTCAATGAATTTGCTATCATAAAATTATGTAATTAGCTTAGCTCAAATGTTTGCTACAGCGAAGCGGGACGTCAAGCGACTGCGACATCCCTATATTGAGGTCATCCTTCTTCAGTTTGATTTCTTGCTTTCAAACCCTAAGTCGGCGAATGAGATGGAAAATGGAATTGGATGAATTTTAAAAGTCTTTACGACTCACTTTGACGTTTCTCTTTCATTTTATTTTTGTCGCTTCTTTAGTGAACTTCAGAGCTCTTCCATTGACACACCAGCTAAATAATCTTAGACCTTTCCATGTACTCGCCTCACGAATAAAAGTCGGAAAAGAAAATTGAAGAGAAGCCTGGCTACCTATCACGGCGCTCGCCTCACGAGAAACTGTAACTGCTGGAACACAATGATGTCGCAGTCGCCCTCGCACCTCGGTCGCGGTCGCTGTCGCAGTCGGAATGATTGCCAAAAATTTCGTCCACAATGAGGTCGCTTTGTTATGTCAGATTTTAAACAGCTCTTTTAATTCAAATTATAATTTTAAACAGCTGTTTGAATTGAATTTGTGCTTTTGTTTGAAAATTGCAAATAATGAAATTAATATGGATAAATGAAAGAAAGTTATTTTTATTACAAGTGTTGTGCAAATGTGCCACTTGGCATATAAATTGTTAAAAGCAAAAAATGATGGCATAGGTTCCGCAAAATTTCCCTCTCCTTCACCGATTCAATTATTTGTTCTTCCTTTTTGCCTGTTTTAATTAAGAATTAATATACCTAAAATATTACAAATTTGAAAATTTGATGTATTTGAAAATTTCTGTGTATTGTTTTTTTTCCCTACAGCTGTCACAATGTCGTACGACCGAGTTAAAAGTTAGCCAACTCTCGCGACACACCTTACGACCGCGACATCATTGTGTTTACGTTATGGGATTTACGTACATTCAATTTTTGACATGCGACAGCGACTGCGACTGCCACCTCATTGTGTTCCGTGCTTAAGTCGTACGTCGTGAGGCTGCATGTGATAGCCAAGTAAGCCGTCCTAGGATGCGTGTGAGCTAAGTGGGACAATCTGGTGTAAACATTGAAAAATGAACAACCGTTTAAACATAAGTTCCAAATTCCAAACGAGTCTCTGAAATATGCCAAATATTGTATATTGACATTTTGCCGTATAAGCGTAAATAATTTTTTTCCGGAATGAAGTAATCTTAGTTGTCAAAGATGCAGAAAAGAATCCGAAAAAACCCTGATTTCGCCTGTTCTAAGAAGCCTAAATTAGATAACACAACTAATAGTGTTTTGGGAAAAAATGAAATGAATGCAAGCATAACACAAATAGTTAAGGCAGTCAACAATAAGTCTGTCTCTGTTATGAGTGGTGCTTCTGAATGCAGTGTTTATAATGAGAAAAAAGTTCTGGAATTAAACTCGAACGTCGAAGGAATTGAATCTCGGACTATTGAAGTTAATGATGTCTTGAACAAGAATTGTAAAAGCGATTTGGACTCAAATGTGCAATGTTTGGTAGAAGTAAATGAAGTAAAGAGAGGAAATTTAAATTCGGGTAACGTTCAGGTGCAAGAGAACTCTGATGCCTTTCAAAATCCGATATCTTCGGAACATGAAAATAAAAATAATGATTCATTTCACTGTAGTCTCCTCCAAGGAGAAAATAATGTGCTAGACACAAGTTCAAGTATAAATTGTGAGAAAAAAATATCCAGTGCCGCAGACAGTGCTTCGGTTGAGGCTGATATATTCGTATCAGATGTGACCAATACGAAAGATTCTGTGGATCTTAAACGTGTTACGGACTGTTTATACCCAAATAAAAAAAATACCAGTGATTTTCAAATTATAAAATGTAATCCATCTAAATCGCATATGAACAATATCTACTCGTTGGAAACCACAAATCTCAGTGATAAAAGGTCGCAACCGGAACAAAGTACAGCTAAGGTATCATTGGGCAATGCTACCATATCAGTGCCTCTGTTGAAACCTTTAAGCTTTAATCGTTTTTTAAAAAAGAACGAAAGTATAGTCCGTAAAGTAATAAATATCCGTGGGAAGAAAATCAAAGCATCTCCGACTCTTGTTCAGCTGTCTCAAGTTCATCTGAATCCGAAGACCAATTCCAAAATAGTACAAGCTACACTTGTTGGGAATAAAGTCCAAACAAATGTGGAGTTGAAACCTGCTGGAAGTTATACAAAGGCAAATCTAACTCAGACTACTCAATGTTCTACAGTTGCAGTCACAGCTTTGCCTAGACAAGGATTTGAAGATGAAAAATATTTTGTGGAGAGTAATTCACAATCACAAAATAAGGATGCAATTGATCGCACGTTCAAACCTACAGATAATTCGACACTGAACGTTATAAGTAATAAGGAAGTCCCAAGAAATGTTTCTTATTCCGCTCAGGTTAGGCTCATAGACTCATCAATTAAAAACATAACGAAAGCTTCAGATGGCACCATAAACGAATCACCTGCATCTAATTCGATATCTGTGACCTCAATACCTGATAATGGCAATTCTAAGTTGCATGTGCCTTCATCAAAGAGTTCAAGGAAACCATTAATTCTATCAAAAGCGATCTCAAGTTCAGAAAGTGCCGGCGGTGAAATGAATGATATATATCTGTCGAAGGATAATCAAGCGTTGAATAAAATATTAGAAGACAACGTAGTTTTACGCAAACAAATAACTCTTGCTGTTCAAAATGGAAATCGATTTCAATTGAAAGTTACTAAATGCCCTGATGAAGCTAAAACAAGAAGAAATGAACCAGCAAACGATAGTGTGACTATCCAGCAACAGAAAAAAATAAACAACGTATCTACGACCGAGGCAAATTTTATTTCCGATACCACGCTGATTACGAATGTAGATAAATCAGAGAAACTAAATAATATTAAATCAGATGAAACCCAGAATGTATTGTTGAAACATTTACTACAGTCTTCGAATAGTCAACGTGGTAATAGCCCGTGCAACCAGACACTGGCTCCACGAAAATTAGCTCCTGTTCGTGCTCCAAGTTTAGGTGTCGTAAGTTCATTAGAAGCACAACTAGCGCGCCCAGTTATCCCTCCTGTTTCTTCAGTTGGTGATATGAAGACGGAACTGTCCGGTAAAAATGCAAATGAAAAATTGAAGAAAAATGTAGGGGATAGTAACGCAAAAGGAAGATTTGAGTTGATTTCTAGGGAAACATCGTTTTTGTCCACGATAGCACTTAAGCAGAATAATTCTGATGTATATCAGGAATCCGAAAAGCCCAACGATTCGCAAAATGTCACCAAAAGTGTTGAAACCGAACGCAAAGCAGTTCAATTCCAGCCAATAACCAAATCTAATAACACAAATTTATATAAATGTGTTCAGCAAAAAGAACTGGAATCTGGAAATAATTTCCGATCTATTGAAATCGATAATAATCAGATACAGAACAATCCAAGAGCTCAAAGCAATGAATTCGATAGTCAATCAACTGCCAATGAATGCAATAATGCAATCGAGGATGCAAATATATCCCTAGTTAAGGCTAATATGGTAAAATCAGATATCGAACAAAATATTGAATTAAGAAAAAAAATAAAACGCGACTATCAAAAGCATAAACGACAATTATTACTGAACAAGGATTCGCTCAATTATCAAAGGAAAAAATCTCGAAGAGTTTCGAAGGCTAGCGAAGATTACGATGAATTTATAGAAAATAAAGTGATGCAAATGAAACAAATGTTTGTCCTGGAAGTCTTGGAGCCATTTCTTAATACCTTCCTTGGAATTTGTTCACTATACGGTTACAGTGATAAAGTTAGAACACAAGTTGAGTATTCTTATCAACATGTTTGCAAGGATGACTTCGGCAAAACAAATTTAAAAAACTTGAACGACTTTTATTCAGTCAAGCCATATGGGTCCCATCCTGACAGATTCAACAAGATAGCTGCTTTCCAGAACAAATTTTATGACGAAGAATTTCCAGCAATTAACAGTGAAACTTATGATAAACTATTCCAACTTGTAAATGTCTTAAAGCAGCAAAACATTCAGGTTTCTGACAATATTTCTTATACGTCAAATCCGCAATGGGAGAACATGAATTCATATTCACTTCACGCGAATTATCCGGGAATCAAATTTTCGAAGTACATAAATATAAATGCGGACCGGATGTCTCCTATAATTTCCTTTATAAAACCGGACAGTTTTGAAGCAATAAAAAGGAAAAAACCTTCACATACTAATTATAGAAAATTGTAAGTAATACGTAAATACTATACGAGGTGTGTAAATTTAGTAGTGAAACCGATTTTTTAATCTTTTTTTTATTCGAATCCATTTACAATGCAATATTATTCCCCTCAAATTAACTTCTTCACGGACACAGCGCTGGAAACGGTTCTTTTTCATAGCAGTACTGGAATTCGGATACTGACAGCCTTACAGCCATTAGACTTGCTTGCTTTGTCGGGCTTTGGGAAGACTGGGATGTGCCATTCCACACTCTGGCGCTTTTTTTCGATCGTACTCAAACAGCCACTCTCTTCACCCGTAATCAGACATATCAAAGAATGGGGATCATATTCAATCGATTCCGATAAGTCAAGACACCTTCCTCTCTCGGAGTCTTATTGTTCCTGCGGAAATGTACATTGGTTAAAATTTTATGAGCGGGTCCCCGATCTTTCTGACCATTAACAGACGATCTAAACGAATACAATAACGGTTTTTGTTAACATTGCCATCGATTCTTGGATTCTCTTTGTTCTCTTTCTTTCGAAAATCCCTTAAGTCACCGATAAACCTGGGCTCTTGGCAAAACTCTATAGGCCTGCTGAAGTTTCACAAAACTTGATAGCATCATTGCAAGAAACTGGTGTCACGAAATTTTAGAACGCACTTGCACAATATGTTTCACGACAACAATTGCTACAGACAAACAAAAAACTCTAACAATTTCAAACTCGTACTGGAACCGTATCACATGATAATTTAATTTTTTATTGGCAGTCACACCACTTAATTTATACACCTCGTACGCATCATCCATGAGTGTTCTTCAAATGTATTATTGTTTTCCCATATCTTATTTCAGTGCCTTTGGGAGTATCGAGAACGCGGTCATTTTTACACTTTCATCGTTTGTTGCTGAAAATATCCTTGACATTCTAAAGGATCTAAAGACCATAATTAAACCGAATTCCCCAGTTCCTAAAATATCGAGTAATGAAAAAATGAGTAACACTAATAAGAAAAGCCTATACATATCAAGCTTAAAAAGGATGCAACGAGGAACTAATATACAAAATGTTTTAAATGGTACCTACAAGTGCTGTCGAAAGTGTCATTTATTTATTATCTGCCGAATTGTTGGTATGGATTCAAATTTTTATATTAGAAAAAAAGGTCAAGAAGATGATAATCATTGTGAAAATGTTTGTTGCATTCAATATGAAAAGAAGAATAGAAAGTACATGGTTGCTCATAAAAGGGATGGTAATTATGAGATGAATAGAGTAACTAAACAGAAACAATTAACAGAGGCACATTATTCCACTTCAAATTATAAAATGTTCGGTCCGAATTGTTTTTGGAAACCATCATTTAAAGATATATCAAATGAGGATATTGATGGAATATGTTTAAAAGTGCGAATCGCAATAACTTCAAACAATATCAAGGATGTAAGACGATGTGTACTGTGTAAACAAAAAGGAGATTCTTTTGCAGATGGGCCATCCAGGCTGCTTAATTATGATGTTAACCGATGGGTAAGTCTCAAATAATTTTAATCGTGTGTAAATATATGTATGTAAATCTTGCAACTAGAAGCAAACTATAAGTACAGATCGACATAGTTCATCGTACGACAAACATATGAGGTTGTACGGCCCCCCTTCACTCAATAACTAACATTTTAGAATTATAACAAAAAACACGACTTAACTATAACAAGACTTATGCAAAAGCTTTCCTGTCTGTCTGTCTGCATATATCACGTATATGTAAATTTGCACGAAATGAATGTGAATTATAAACATGGATTATAATATATCCCATCAAATACATGAACCATTATGATGATTAAACCCAATTCACCAACCGCCAGTGGTGAATTGAATTGAATGATCATTCAATTTTCGGTTGAAAAATAATTTGTAAAAGTTAGACGACCTGGAATTGTAACTTGTCTCCCGGCGAGCTGATCCCATCTTGTTTATTTTCTTATAACTTGAATAAAAAGAATAATTCAATAATTCATTTCATTCAAAGGGCAAAATTCATCGTATGGTATGTTTCGACTTGATTATTTTAATGCTGACCTCCAGAGTTAAGAAAGAACAGCTTGAAGTCAACGTGGCATCGGTTTTGCGTAAAATCTTTTTGTACAGGATCCAATTGTATTTGGAGAGCTTGCTTACGAGTGTCTATTGTAGTCCCACAAAGGCTCTACTAGGTTAAGGTCTAGGCTCTATGGGCGAGAATTCAACTGTCTAGGAGCATAGTAAAACAACCATTCCTTCACTTTTCGTCCGATCTGCATATGGTAATTATCATTCTGAAATATACAGCCGGGATCCAAGCCTAATTTCTATACTGACGAACGTAGATTTTTTATTATGTCGAAAAACATGTGCTGGTTCATGTAACCTTAAAAAACCCGCTTTCACAAACCAGACTAAGCCATGCTTCCCCACACCGTAAAGCTACCCCCACCGTGCTTCATTCGAAGATCTTAAACTACCATTTCTGGGCCGCTCTTTCGCCCAACTCGCACAGTCGTGACCAAAAATGTTATATATTTGCTTTCATCAGTGAACCCAACTTTGTTCCAATAAGGCAGATCAGCGTCTCTGTCCCTGTCCAGAGAAGCAATTTTTTTGGGTTTTTTTTATATTCGCGGCTTTTTTATATATGGACGGCTCCCTTCCAGATTTTCTTGAAAAATATCCATGCCTGTTGAGAGTCCTTTCGATTGTACGCGTTCTACATGTATCTGCACGTACTCAACACTTCCTGTTTTTTTTGTACGTTTCTATGTAGTTTTGTATAGTTGATTTGTTTTTTCCCACTGTGCAACATTTTGAAAAGAATCTTGTTTTCTCTTCGAAGGGCCTGTGTTTCTACAATAAATATTTTCAGGACTAGAGGCTATATAAGAAATTAAATCAATTATTTTGATTGCCACAATATACAAAGCTGTTCAAAATAGCAGCGAAAAGTATTACCTGAATCATTTTTAAGGATGTTTCAACATTTTTAAGGCGAACCGCTATGTAATAGTACGACGAATGATCCAAAAGTAATGATAATGAGAACAAAACACGGATTTTATAGTTAAAGAAATAATATTTTTCTACATAGCATCGTAACAAGTCAATAAATTTTGTCTTTTTTCGAAACCTGGTATTCCCACAGAAAAAAATTATTTGTCTTTACCCAAGCAATAAGCCTCAACGGCACTTATAACTTCTTTATAGTCTTAAAATTTCCTGCCTCAAAAGTGATCCTTGATCCGAGGAAAGAGGTAGAAGCCACTGGGAGCTCGCGAATAGGGAAGGTGTTCGAGCAGTTCGAATCCCGTTTCTTAAATGGCAGTTGTCGGAACTGCGCATTTGTGAAATCTTGGTAAAACAGAACGACCTGAATGACCTCCCGCAAGCTTCTCATTTGGTCTGCGTAGTAAGAACCTTAAATAGCGGCTCCCTTTTCCAAATATTCCTTAATTAATCTTTCAGCCTCCCAAATATGGATGCTATAACCTTCCCTAATTGAAGCTTTTAACTTCTTTGTTGCTTGTGAGGAGGCTTGCTTCAAGTCATAGATTGTTGTTTAATTTCAGGACCAAAATGGTGGATTCAGGTCTCGTCCATGGTTACGAAACGGAACAAAAACATTTCCTGATTAGCTTAGAACTGCTCGACATTCATCCTTGAAATGTTGACTCGTTTTTTTCTTTTGCTCGTCGGTTAACACTCTCGGTATCCAACGCGCCGAGAACTTTTTCATATTCATTTCGTTCACAAAGATTCTGTGACCTCAGCTATATGCCCGATGGTCACTCTTCGATCTACCAACACAAGATTTTTAACTTTTTTCATGTTATCTACAATGAGGGACGTGGATGGGCGTCCTTCGTGATGTTCACCTTCAGTGGATTTTCTACCCAGCTTAAACTCCCTGGCCCAGCGTGCTACTGTGGAATATGAAGGAGCAGAGTTGCCCAGTGTTTTACTAAGTCGATGTGTATGTCTTTGGTAAGCAGTTTTTCAAACAGAGATACTTGATGATGATGATTGTTCTTCATTTTGATGTTATCCCGCCGACGGTTCGTTTACGTTGTAAAAGGGAATAATAAAGTAGTTCTCTTTAATTCGAATCGTCGAACAGTAAGCATCGTCGCAGTGATTTCGTTTGTGGTATCAATTGTATAATTAGTTTATTTTACCACGAACTTGGTTAAGTGGTGCCGGTTCATTTGGGACCAACCAATCGGTAATGAATTTGTCCTCAGACCGGTCAAAAAACGTTTTAATCGGATAGATAAAATTTTTATAAAAAAAATATTGTTTTTTTAGACGGCAGTTATTCGACCAGTAAATTTTTGGAGTGTACTAACAGGAAGGTTTTCCCGACAGCTTTGAATTATTATTATTATTATGACCGGCCATTTGAAACTCGCAACTTTCGCCAAGCCTCCCTGTCATGAGTGTGTTCTTTCCATGTTTCTATGTTCTATCCCATCTCCTCTAGATCCATCCTTATATTGTCCTCCAATCTACGGCGCCGTCTTCCTAGCGGTCTTTTACCTATATGTTGTTAGACTTCAAGCCCTGGAAAATAGCCAAGAAACCCCCTAATAAGATATCAAACCCTATGAATGGAAATCAGCCATCACCTTTGAAGGGCAGTCTAACATTTGTTTTTATATAGAATAACCTGTGTCGTTAAAAACTTTTTCAGTTCCACCCACTGATTCTCAAGGGGGTTGAGAGACTGAAACGGCCATTGTACTCGCACCACTGGCATTTGTTTGCCTTGTAACCAAACCCTCACTAATTCTAATGAGTGCTTATAATCGTTGTCATGTTGATAGTACGAGGGTGGTCCGATAAGTACTTAGCCTACAAAAGAAAAACAAAAATTTTGGAGAAATGGCGATTTATTTTTTAATATAGTCTCCTTATAGCCTCACCGCCAGATGGCGCCAGTATCGCAAGAGCAACTTACTATCGTGTAGTACATTCTAGTAGACGGCTACTGTCGAAATTTCAGTCGGATCGGACTCGTAGTTTTGTTTTGACCGCGTGTGGAAGTGGGAGTGTCCGCGGATTTTAGAAAAATGGAAAAAGAGCAATATCGGTCGGTGATTCGATTCTTGTTTTTGGAGGGGAAATCGCGCAGCGAAATCAAAGAGCGTTTGGATGCTGTGTACGGTGACTTTTCTCCTTCGATGGCGACCATCAAAAATTGGTTTAACGAGTATCAACGTGGTCGCACGTCGGTTTTTGATGAGCCACGTCCAGGTGCCCCGAAAACGGCTACCACGGAAGATAACGTGACAAAAATCCACGATCTCGTATTGGCAGACCGCCGATTGAAGGTGCGCGAGACAGCTGAGACAGTAGGCATTTCCAAAGATCGCGTGGGTCATATCCTGCATGAAATTTTGGGCATGAAAAAGCTGTAGGCGCGATGAGTGCCGCGTTTGCTCACTCCGGACAACAAGCGCAACCGTGAGACCACTTCAGAGCAGTGTTTGACGCTGTTTAAGCGCAATCCGAAGGAGTTTCTGCGTCGTTTCGTGACAGTCGACGAAACATGGATCCACTGGTACACACCAGAGACCAAGGAACAGTCGAAACAGTGGACTTCACCCGGCGAACGTGCTCCGAAGAAGGCGAAGACTGTCCCATCGGCCGGAAAGGTGATGGCCACCGTTTTCTGGGATTCACAAGGTGTGATCCACATCGACTACCTGGATTCGACGCCGAATTGAAGAAAAAACGGCCCACTTGCCAAAGAAAAAAATGCTCTTCCACCATGATAACGCACCGGCTCACATCTCCGCCCTCGCCACGGCCAAATTGGTCGAATTGGGCTACGAACTGCTGCCCCATCCACCGTATTCTCCAGATTTGACCCCGTGCGACTTCTTTTTGTTTCCAAACTTGAAAAAGTCACTCGCCGGGCAGAAATTTCAGTCGAATGAGGAGGTCATTGCTGCCACGCAGGCCTACTTTGTAGACATCGAGAAAACGTATTTTTCAGACGTATTTTAAAGAAGTTGGAGCATCGCTGGGTCAAGTGTATCGAGCTAAAAGGAGACTATATTGAAAAAAAAATCGCCATTTCTCCAAAATTTTTGTTTTTCTTTTGTAGGATAAGTTCTTATGGGACCACCCTCGTACATGTCGAATAAACCAAATAAATAAACAAAATTAATTGAGGGAAGACGAAACGAGAACGACATGAGTTTCATTGGGTTTTGAAGCTTGGTGAACCATTAAGCAGCGGTAGTAATGTTACTCCTGACAATTTTTTCACGAGTTCTTCCTTTCATTTCTTTATTTGAAACCATCTGCAAAAATAAAAGGGAATACAAGAGGATAAATGCAACGCTATTCTGTGGTTCTTTACGCAACAAACTATTCGATTTTAATAAATTATAAGTTGTAATAGTTCAGTTCGCTGCGCTCCTCCCCCGTGTCCGAACTTCTACCCGTGTAGCGACATATCCCTTGCGAGATAGGCAACGTCAACTTCCACAGGTATCTTCAATTTTTAATTTCTGCATATTATGTCGATTGTGCCCCTTCCCTCGGTCCTACCCACCTGGAGAGGGAAAGGCGTTTAACTGAATTAGGCCTCAGGTTAAACCACCCTCTCCTTTTGATGATGTCAGTCATTGCGGCGGCGGATGACGTTGGGAAATCAAATGATCAAATGATATGTTCAGCTGATCATCCCACTGCGAGTCCGTGAGACGAACGGGTCTTCTTCCACCGTTTTTCAAATATTGTTCCCGCTATTCGTACTGTATTCATATTGGGGTAGCAGGAAGAAGAAAAAGCACAATTTTTTGTCCCACTAGGTGATTGAATATATGATCTTCGGTCCCCGAACCGACACTCTCGCCCCAACGCGCATTCGGAATTTTCGATTGTTTTTATTTTACACTAATAAGTTGAAGCAATGTTTTATGATCAACTGGCGGAAGACGGGGAACAGCCTGACCGTGCACACGGCCCTCACTCTCATCTGCTGCACAAGTTATTCTTTTTCTTGTCGAAGAAAGTGTTCAATGGGCCCAGAAATTTCGACATTTAGTAATGTTGACCGGAGTCACTACCAAAACGAAACCAGGCAACCATTTTCTTTTTTCCAAAAAGGGATCGAGAGCATCCTATTCGATGGAGAAAATGTGTAGCAAACTGAGTCCCTTCATTTTTATTATCATAAATTGATAATAAATTTGTATTAAAATTTTTACTTATAAATCTTATTAAACATACAACTTTCAGGTTCATCTTAACTGTGCACTTTGGTCAAATAATGTATATGAGACAATCAATGGCGGGCTAATGAATTTGGAAATAGCTATTCAACAAGGATTACACCAAATTTGCAAATTTTGTAATCAATATGGCGCTAGCTTAAAATGTTTTAAAATGAGATGTGGCCATGCTTATCATCTACCCTGCGCTATCAAAGAACAATGTGTGTTTTATAAAAACAAGACAATTCACTGCGCATCACATGCACATAGGATAGAGAAAAAGAACGAACTGAATTCCATTCGTGTTCGCAGAAGAGTGTACATTGAGCGAGATGAAAATAGACAAGTTGCGGCAGTCATGCATCATTTAGAATTAAGTAACCTTCTCAGAATTGGAAATTTAACGTTAATTAATGTTGGTCAGCTGTTACCACATCAACTGGAAGCCTTCCATACACCGAATTATATTTACCCGATTGGCTATAAAATAGTAAGTTGTGTATAGTAAGACCTGACAGAATCAAATAAGCCCTTCTAATGATATTCATTTCCAGATACGATTTTTCTGGTCAACCAGGGTTTTAAACAAGCGATGTAGATATATTTGTTCAATAGTTGAGACAAACGGTCGTCCAGAATTTGTAATTCAAACACAAGAACAACAAGAAGGCGATATGGAACTACGTGATATATCTCCAAAAGCTGTTTGGCAACGTGTATTAGAAAAAATAGTTATGCTTAGAAAAAACCAAAGTGTCGTTCAATTTTTCTCCGAATTCTTCACTGGTGAAGACTTATTTGGTTTATCCGAACCATCGATTGTTAAAATTTTAGAAAGCTTGCCTGGTGTGGAAAGTTTGACAGATTATAGATTTAAATATGGCCGAAATCCTCTTTTAGAACTTCCTTTGGCCTTAAATCCATCTGGCTCTGCAAGAACTGAGCCGAAACAAAGACATAATATGAACTGGAAAAAAACCCATACACAACGCACAAGTTCAGTTAACTTAAAACTTTCACTCTCGCCATCGTCTTTGGTTGCAGGAGAGGTTGCCTGCCCATATAGTAAACAATTTGTTCACTCAAAAAGTTCACAGTACCGGAAAATGAAACAGGAGTGGCGAAATAACGTGTATCTTGCAAGGTGAAACTAAGCAATTCGTATTAATTTTAAATTAAATTTTATATGTATAGACATTCTCTCTTACAGATCAAAAATACAAGGTCTCGGACTATATGCTGCACGGGATTTGGAGAAGCACACTATGGTTATTGAATATATAGGACAAGTTATTCGAACAGAAGTATCTGAATTGCGTGAAAAACAATATGACTTAAAGGCAAGTATTCATAGCCATATTTTATATTTCTGAAGTTCGTATCCAGATAAAAGTTAAGTGAAGTAATATTCTTTCTCGCATTTAGATAAAATTGACTTAAACCACGTAGTCTTACGCAACTGTTCTATTTATGTCTAAAATAATAATGTTCTCAATGCCACACTCCAATGCCCTAGCCATTTTAAGCTTTAAATCCGTATTGCACCAAAGATCATGCGCAGAATTTTTTTCTCGAAAAGACTAAGAACTTCTTTTAATATGTCCCTGTTCAATGCGGAATCCGAAAAACAAATATCGATGTGATTTTCCCATACAAGTACACTAAAGAGAATTTCGAATCGGATCTGTCGAAAGAGAATGCAAGATTTCCAGTTTTACCCTACGATTTGCGACGTGTCAAGTCCGCACATTTACGCACATAATCACCTCAGCACATCTAGCTTACTTCCAACAGAAGTATTCGGAATCCAACAGACTGGCGAGACTGACTACCTGATATGTAGTAGTTGCCAGGGGAGAGAATTACGGCACCATCCTCCTGATCCAGGCAGATGTCTGCTGTGAGGAACAGCTCCCCACGAAGGTACCATTCATCAGAGCAGACCTCTTAGCTTGACTACAGAAGCCTATTGCTGAAGCTAGCTCCAGTAAATGATCCTCACAGTGTTGGCAATCTGCACTGGTCATTCTACTGTCACTGTCAGCTTTCCCTACCCTGACCTTTTCAGAGGATATGACTGCTTCTTTGTAGGAGCGCTGCTTGTCTCAAATCTTTGCGGTCATTGGTATCTTCTTTCCGGAGGAAAGGGTTTTGTTGTGTGAGTGCCCGCCTCCGAGAAGCAATCTTTGGTTCTCTCCGTCTTCAGGTTTTTGCTTTGATCATTGTTGATTGCCGCATCACATCGGAGGAGGAGACATCACGTTCTCTCTCCCCAGCAAGGTTGTCCCCGGCGGCCGTCTTCCGTTTGCGAGCGCTCTTACCTTTTTCGGTTCGAGTTGCTGCTCCCTTCCGACGCCACTTTGGGACAGCTCTGCCAGTTTGAGGGTTATTGGGACACAAAACCGCTTTGCCTCCTGCGATCAGAGTCCACCTGTCAGCATCACCGCCTTTTTCAGCGGTAGTGCCGGCCATAGTAAGATCCTACAGCTTCGTCAGTTTGGGAGCCTGGCACGCTCTTGTCGGGGAGTTGATCGTCACCAATAAAAGGAGAGATATAAGAGACGCATGCCGAAAGTGCTGGCATACTTGTGCCTCCTACAGCAGCCTTTGGTAGCCGCCGATGCGTTCTGCGCTGCGAGTGATTCCATCGTTCTGTTTGTCCATTCATCATCCATGTTACTCGGGTTCTTCGGGCCTTCGAGGTCATTGCCCTTTTAACATCACGAACTCCTTCGATATATAATGCAGAAAATCGATCGCAGATAACTTAGTCCTAAACTTCTTTTTCTCATCCTCCTTAAGTTCACGTGACCTGAGATGTGGTCCAAATAGATTAATAAACAATTGTTCTTATTTTTTACTTTACAGAATCGGGGGATCTATATGTTCAGACTTGACGAAGAACGCGTTGTAGACGCAACACTTTCAGGTGGACTGGCGCGGTACATTAATCATTCGTGTAATCCGAATTGTGTCACAGAGATCGTTGATGTTGATAGAGAATACAGAATAATAATTTTTGCAAAAAGAAGAATAAACAAAGGAGAAGAGGTATCGTTATATCTACGAAATTGACTGCAATTTGCTTTATTCACCTCTTTGATTTCAGCTCTCATACGACTATAAATTTGATATTGAAGATGACGCCCACAAGATATCCTGTATGTGTGATGCACCTAATTGTCGAAAATGGATGAATTAGTTGAAATTCCAATTTATTTTCTGAAATGCCAATTTGGAACCCAATAATAAGAACTAAAGTTGCCTTTGTATAGAACTAATATTTGAATGCATTTCAGTATTACTGTATAAAAAGTATATTTTGTATAACAGAAATAATTGTTTTAAAAATATAATAAATTTAAAATCCAGATCTCAATTCAGTTTATTTACCCGAAATTGCAGGATTTTTACAATATAATACAATTTCCGGTATTTTGGGAATTTAAAAAAGTCCGTTGCCACTCTCTATATATTTCTATACCTGTTTAAAATTTCCATTTCATCAGAATTCTATTAAAATTCCAGTGAAAAAACCTGAAAAAATTAATCAATTTTAAACCTCATTATCTCGAAAACTAAGCAAAACACCAAAAAAATTTACTTATTGTTTTTTTTGTTTTCTCATCAAGTTCTATAGGAAAACACCTTTAAAAGCTGGCGCTACGGATATCGTAATCGTGCCCTGCTTCCCGCCTGCTGTAGAGAATAACAAATATTCTTGCTCCCAAATACTAGTTCATTTTTTTTTCGTAATTATGCGGCTTAACTCTTAGGTGGTTCGTTTTCTTCTGACCCAAAAATACATTTGGTTTATTATACATTTGTAACAGTGTAATTGAAACGGTAATAGCAAAAATGACAGTAGGCAAATTATGACTTAAACGTAACAATTTAACTTTACTTTTTAGTTTTTTGTAGTTCCTCAACACCGCCACTGATGACGAAGGCGAAATCGAAAACTGCTGAACCAGATGGGTTTGGCCCAAAATCTTTAAAGCCTTAGAAAAATAATTGAATGGCCAATCCTCTCCATCTATGGAAAAAAATAAATTATATAATAAAACAAGGGTTGGTAAAAAAATAACTGACTAATTTGAATTTCGCGAGTACATTCGATTTTCGATTTTTTTTTTTTGTTAAGCCATGTTGGTAGACATGTCTCCTAACAAATGTTGATAGACATGTCTCCTAACAAATGTTGATAGACATGTCTCCTAACAAATGGTGATATTGTAAGCCATTTTGGGTATTAATTTGCTTTTCTCAAATCGGACGTGTTTTGGTGTACTTGGGGATTTTTTACGACTGAAGGAAATGAATCGAAGAATCTGCATTAAATTTTGGGTAGAGATTACAATTAGGTTTTATAACGTCCTTGAAATATTGAGTACGATATTTAGCAAGTCTACTCTGGACAAAAAATAAAGTATTTATAATTGGTACAAGCTCTTCACAGTAGGTCGAAACGGTGGACGCCCCAGCACGTCAACAACGGATGAATGTGTTGAAGCAATGAAGAAAATTGTTATAGAGCATTGTCAATTCATTATCAGAGAAGTTGCTGAATTTTTTGTCATAAGACATGTGTCAGCTAATTTTTTAAGAGCCGACACATGAGCACCCCTCAGAAGCTATTGAATGCCGACTTTTTTCTCTCCCCAAAACTGAAAAGACCCACGAAAAGATGGAGATTTGCCACGGCTGAGAAAATAAAAACCGCATCACTGGAAGAGCTCAAAACTATACTAAAAAACGCATTTCAGAAGTGCTTCGAGGTTTGAAAAAATCGTTCACTAGCGGCTAAGTTAGATAATTTTACAACCAACCGAAAGCCCTGGCAGTAATGCTACTTGTAATCCAATAGAGTCATAAAATGGTTGGATGTCTTCTATTTCTACATCTTTAGCCAAGATTCCGTCTTGAGTTTTTGAATTATTTTAGGTAAAAAAAACTTAACAAGCCAATACATTTAGCACATCCAAACCCAGGATTTCCTTAGAAAAGGGAGGGTTCTGATCCTCCCAAAACGTCTCAACAGCGGCCATAACTTCGCTGTCGCCTTCTAATTTCTTTCCTCTGATGTGTTTCTTGAGCCGAGGAAAGAGGTAGAGATCAATGGGAGCTAGATTCGAACAGTTCGAATCCCGTTTCTTGAATGGCATCCATCGCAACTGCGGCTTCGTGAGTCGATGCGTTGCCTTGGTCGATCTCGAACTAGTGGCTTCCTTTTCCAAATATTCCATAAAAATTATTCCTTCAGCGTCCCAAAAAATTAATTCCATAACCTTTCCCGCCGAACTTAACACTTTGAAATTCTTGGGCGGTTCTCTTCCAAGTCGTTGATTTTTGTTTGGTTTAGCGATCAATTTGGTGGATCCAGATCTTATCCATGGTCACGAAATGGTCAACAAATGTAACATTTCCTGATTTGCTTCGAACTTCTCGAGATTAACCCTCGAAATCTCGACTCGTTTTTTTCTTTTAGCTCGTACCAATTCACAGAGACCTTTTTTTCATATGCATTTCGTTCGTGAGGATTCTTTGAACACTTGTGACCTCAGCTAAATGGCTGATGGTCACTCTTCAACTTGCCAACACAACATTTTCCCCTTTTTTCAGGTTTTTTTTAGTGGGGGACGTGGACGGGCGATGTTCATCTGCAGTGGATTTTCAGCCCAGCTAAAATTCCTTGGCTATACTATTGTGGAATATGAAAGAGCAGAGTATCCTAATCTTTTCACCAAATCGCTGTGTATGTCTTTGGTAGAGAACATTTGTTGGAGGAGAACAGTTGGAGGCTTCTAAGATCCGTTGGAGCACTCAGACGCAAATACTCGGACTGGTCCATTGTACTACCAAACAGACACCTTCCTTTATTGTATTTTCACGGTTGTCCAGAGAAAAGTTAGGTGGAACTTCAGTGATGTAGAGCTAAGAGATTCGGCACACACCACGTCGGCCCCAAGAGTACGCCACTGTGCGCGAGCTAAGGCGGGACAGTGGCAAAGAAAGTGTTCTGCTATCTTCCTCGCAATATGCAGCACAGGTGGGTATCTCAATGATGCCAAGCACGCAGAGATGTTTTGCAAAAGTGTGATGGCCAGTAATGACGCTCGTAAGCCTTCTGCAATCATTTCTCCTTAAGGATAAGAAGAATGTTTCGGATTTTTTGCAGATATCAGGGTATACGCGCTTAGTCATCCTGCATCCTGGATATTCCCCCCATTTGCCATTGTGAGCATCAAAGACGACCCAATCATTGATGTAGGATTTGACCGTGGAAGCAGGTAAACCTACAGCGGATTAAGGACCTGAGAAACTCATCTCTGAGCCCCTTCTAGAGAGTTCATAAGAGATTTCATTTCCTGAGATCCCAGAGTGACCTGGGATCCATACAAGCCTTAGTGAATTCGTTATTCAAAAAGGTCTTGAGTTCATGCGGAGTTGGAGCGGACCTTTGAGTGCAGCTTGGCTGCTTGCGTTTTTTACCTTCCACTTGTGAAGACGCATATTTTCCTAACGCAAAGTGCAGTCGGATGTTTTCGCGTTAAAACAAAACAAAATCCCAGCGCTAGACCCCCGCCCAGAGCCAGAGCCCGTCTTGACACCATGGAAATTTGATAGTACAATAGGATGGCAGGTGTCATTGCGTCATCCCTGAGACAGGGGTCGTAGGATATTTCTCGCGCAAGTACACTCACACTCCAATGCGAGTTGTATCATTACTCTTGAGGCGAGACATGGCATTCAGAGCGCCATGAATATGTATGTATACCAAGGGGTTGAACATTCATCATAGCATCTAGAGCAGCGTCTGCCGTGCTGGGGATACCCCCCGGTACAACTGAGACAAACCGCTCTTTGGAGCTGGGTGAAAGAGGCCACGACATGTTTTCGTGTTAGCCTGTTCCACCAGAAAACCTACGCATTGCCGTGTAGATCCAGAGAACTTTTTCGGCGATAAGCCCCATGCTTTCCCAAAAGCACCTTTGCACAGCCAAAAAGCTGACAGCGATTTGATGGTTTTTGACTCAACATGCTTTGACCAAAGAAGCTCGCTATATAAGATGACCCCTAGATACTAAGCTTACTTGGATATCGAGTTGGGAACGTCTTATTTTCCAGTATTTTTTCTCTGATGAGAACGACAGTCAGTCTTAAGAGGATTAACCAATCGCCTGCCACTCGTGTATCGATCACATTTAGCGCCGTCTGTGCTTTGAGACAGACAGTCGCTAAACATGAGTCGACAGAGAGAGCGACAACATCGTCCGCATAAGTCTGGGCATAGATTCCAGAGGTATTGAGAGCTTGGAGCAGAGAGTCGTGCACCTTAACAGCGGAGACAGGACAACACGTGCGGGCAACCCCTGTTTACGCCGCATTTGTCCTTGCATTGGAAAACAAAACGTTTAGATTTGTCCTGTCCTGTGCACAAGCATTGCTTTGATATACAAAACCAGTGCTTCATCTATGCCATGCCGTATAGCAGCGTTACACATACTGTTGAAGGTAGCCTTATCAAAAGCTCCCTCAATGTTAGAAAATGCCTAGTACGTGCCCTTTCGAGAGCGCATTCAATTTTCCCAACTCGGTTTTGAAGCGCAGTCTCGCAGGATTTTCCGCGCTGAAAAGCATGTTCCATGTCCGAGAGAGGATGCATTCGAAGGGCAATTTTGCGTACGTGCAACTCTACTAATCTCTATATGCTTTTCAGTATAAGAAGGATGTTAGACTGATTGGTCTAAAACTCTTGGCGAGTGGGAATAAAGACCACTTTCACCACACGCCAAAGAATAGGTATGTAGGCAAGTACCAGGCTAGCAGTGAAAATTCTTTTCAGAACAGGAAGCAGCTGTCTAATACCTTTTTGCAGCATGATCCCATCAGTGCCCGGCGACTTGAAGCCATCGAAATATGCCACAGCAAATTCAATGGCCTCAGTAATTGCCACGCGTGACACAACATACCAGCTACGCCGAGTTGTTTTCATCGTTTCAGTCGCAGTTTCCAATGAGGGGGTGTGCAACGAGCCGATGACAGTCTGATTTCCCGGGAAATGGGTCTGAAACAGTAAACAAGAGTTTCTGCTTTAGACTCGGTGAAGTTACCATCAGACTTTCTGAGTACATCCAGCTTTGTCGATTTTCCTCGTTTGAAAACATTAACCAACTTGCTGGTCGCGCTCAGGGATTTGATCTCTTCGCAGAAGGACTTATAGGAATCATTATTCGATTTACGAATAAGCTTCTTATATTCCTTCTGCTTCGATCGATATTTCCAGTCATCTTCCGAGTTCGATTTAAGCGATCTATTCAGGAGACTTTTGGCTTCCCTGCGAAGACATTGGAGCTCAGCGTTCCACCAGGGAACCGACATCTGGGAGGTTTTTTGACAGTTCGAAATAGTTGGTGATGGCGCTGCTCAGGTTATGAACGGCATCCTCCCCCAATTGCTTTGTTCTGAGTTTAAGCAGGGCTTGAGTGGATTTCTCAAGCTTCTCTTTAAACCGTAAACCGTTCACAGTTCTTCTTTCACGGATTCCGCTAGGGCTTCGAGGGGGATATCCCACAGTTCAATTGGAAATCGGTATATGGTGTGACAACGTGGCATGGTTGATATGTGGTCTGACAACATAGTATTTGGTAAGACTCTCCAGTTAGTGATGACCTGCACATACCTGTTAAATAGGGTTAGGTTAATCACCTATTGCTGTCTCGCCCCGACAAAAGATTGGAGAGGTTCATTCATTAATATAAGCGCACAGCCGGAAGCGCCTATTTCTGAAACAAGCAAAGAAAACGACACCCAACGTTGGTTTAAATAAGGACATTTTATCGTACGAATTATATTAAATAGTTTTGTATTTTGTACTTTGAACGCTACACGCTTCATTGCCTTAACCATTAACATCTCTCAAAAACCTTATAGAGATTGGGCAGATTCGTGATCTCATATATATATTTCTTGATTTCGCTGTTAGGTAAAAAATATTTTTTGAGCGATGGGGTAATTAGATGCTCAATCGTCCATTTCCTCCTCTTAGACATCGATTCCACTTGTGTTATATTTGCATAAAACTTCGAAGTTTCCCGACAAAATGTTTCAAAGCAATCCCGTTCACATTCCCAATTTACTTTCGTAGAAATATTTAGTATATATGAAGGAAGGAAGGCCATATCCGGTTCGAAATCCTCTAGAAGCAGTGGAATTGTTTCAAGTGTCCCTGTTGAACTAATATTTAAAGAAAAGTAATCGCGCAGAAGCATAGACTTTTCCCTAAGAAGTTCCAGAGCTTTTTCTGCTATTTCCAGCGCCTTCTTATCTTCTTTGTCCCAACCTCTGGACTCCAACTCAATTTTAATTAGATCTTGAATAGGTAGACTCGGATTACAAAGTATATTCTTAAACTCTCCGAAGTTATTGATCATGTGTTGATAAAAAAGCTCCTCGCTGTATGAAAGTCATGAAAAAATATGTGAAATAAAAAGGAAGATTCAATCCTACCTTAATTTTAAAGTGTTGCATAAATATAGTTTGGTTTCACATTGATACAAGGAGAAAGTTTTGTTTACAACCCCGACAAACACCATGCATTTAATCATTTTTCGTAATTCTTCGTCACAAGAACCTTCCAGGTGACGTCGCATAGCAAGTATGCTTGAAAGGTTTGTTTTTCGTGATTTTGTTTCTTGACATTTTTTTTCCGATCCTTTAACGGTATTCGTTGCAAAGGTTTGGTTCCCAAAGAATTTTTCCAGTTTTTGGTTTCTTGCATCAGTTCTCACCGTCGTGTTCTCTCTTAAGCTTTGGGAATTTTGTGTACTGTTTTCGTTCTTTTCGCAATACCCTTCGCTTGGCAATTGCGACAGCTTAAGTTGTTGATAAACTTTCTTCGTCGTTTTGCTTTTCAAAAGTTGTGCCTCGACAGCACCACCGATTCTTTCAACTATTTCACTTTCATTTAAGAAATGTACCTCACTCTTTGTTGGGTGAGTGTTTACATCCACATTCACCGGATCAATTTCTAGTGCAATGTACACAAATGGATGAACACCTTTTGGCAGGAAAAGACTGTATGCTGACTCGATTCTGTTTTTCAAGCTAATTGATTCCACTAAGCGGTCGTTGATAAACAGAATGAAAACAGTTTTTTTGCACGAGTATAAAACATTCGTTACGAGGGCCGTCGCCCGAAATTTGTATAAATCATCATCAAGATCAACTGATATCAAATTATTGAAGACCTCGGCTCCATATAGTTTCTTTATATTATCACTTCGCTCTTTATTAGCAACTGTTCGGATGAAAGGATTGTCGCCCTGTTTCTTTAGGAGGAATGCAATTGTATGATTGTGAATCGCGTATTTGATGATAACATCAGCAATTTTTTGAAACTCTTCCAATAAAGATTTTAATGCTTGTTTTCGCAGTGGTACGTTGAAAAACAAATCTTCTACTGTTATTACAGTTCCTTGTGAACCGGCACATAAGCTTAAAGGAGTAATTAGTTTACCATCTTCATAAAGGCCTCTAAAAATAAGGGAAAATTAAGAACTTTGAAGGCAGCGAACTAAGCACAAACCTATATGCACTCTGCTCAGACTTAGTTTTGGATTGAATGCTCAAGTGTGCTACATGACTGATACTCGCCAGGGCCTCGCCGCGAAAACCGAACGTTTTAATACTCGACAGGTCATCAAAACTGACCAACTTTGAAGTTGTAAATCTATTGCAAACTATTTCCATATCTTCTTTACGAATGCCGGTCCCATTGTCGATTATTTGCAAAAATTTCAAGCCCCCCGACTTAACTATCACTTGAATGGAGGATGATTTAGCATCTAAACTATTTTCTATCAACTCCTTTACAGCATTTGCAGGTCTCTGAATAACTTCTCCAGCAGCAATCCTATTAACCACACATAGATCCAACTTCTTAATTTCTCCGGCATCCATTGCTAGGTCAACCACAAACAACAAAACAGAGAACAGAAATCAAAGACTAATAACATGAGTTCATTTTTGTTTTTTTTATTATACATAGGTAAATTTAAGAGAAAAATTTACCACTCTGAGGTGTTAGATGAAATTTCAGCACAATTTTACTACTTGGGATACTGAAAGCGCTGTGGCATCATGCATTGATCGAACAATGCATTCAAGAATTTTTACGGATTTGCATGATTTATTATGAAGTCTCTCATATTGTACATTTTAGAAAAATCACCGATTTTGGTGACATTTTTATACGCGCAGTTTTATAACAGTGAGAGAGAGCCGTGGCGCAGTGGGTAGTGTGTCACTGTGTCGGCCTCTGAAGTACGATGAGCGAGTTCGGATCCCGATAATACCAACGCCATCGAATGTTCATTACGCGGCTTCTCTCCTCGGCGGGGAATTGGCAAAACCCTCCGTAGTACACTTGCCTTGAAAAAGCTTCTCGACTCTCGCCGTTCGGAATCGGCATTAAACTGTAGGTCCCGTTCACTTGTGTGAAAAAAACAAATCGCACACAACATAAGTGAATGAGAGAAACTAGGCTCTGGCTCTTCATGAGCTGTAACGCCATCTAAGAAGAAGAAGTTTTATAACAGTATGCGGTTTTCAATGATTTAGATCAACTTTCAACATGTCAGGTCGTAAGGGGAAGAATGCTGCTATTCATTTATTATTCATCTTTCGCATTGTTTTTTTTTCTTTTTCTTTCCGCACTTTTCGCTCTTTATGGTTAAACTCGGTAAAAAACTACTACATTTTGGTCGGCAGAGCTGACCGGGGCACAGAGCAAGGAGATCAAATTGTCCTTCGCAGAAGAACATGCATCGATACTTAGAAATAAAGTTCTTAATACAGGATTTATGGCGTTCCGGTGTGCGATGGGAGAAGCAAATACCAGCGAACATGCTCCCCGCATAGAGTCAATATTACGAGCAGTTACCCATCATAACATCTGTGAGAGTGGACGAGCAAGATGCAACTGCATGGGTTCGCTGATGCATCCACCAGAGCATATGTTGCCGTGGTTTATCTACGGACAATTTGGAATCAAGTGCATCCTATTAGCGTCAAGGACGAGAGTAGCGCCATTCTAAATCATTTCAGTGCCAAAACTGATATTATGTGCAGCGGAATTGCTTAAATGGCTCAGATTGGTAGTACTTGAGGTCTTCAGGAGCTGCGACGAATAGCGCTGTCCTGGGTCAATAATTGGCAATTCGAGCTATAGAACCTCGTGGCTAACCGTGTTAGTGCTATTCAAGAGCTGACTGGTGATCATCGCTGGGAATATGTTTCATCTGGCGACAATCCAGCCGACTTGGGATCGAGGGGTGTTAAAGCAACACAGATGGAGCAGCTGAGTCTGTGGTGGGGGGGACCCCATTGGCTGGCCGAACTCACGCGTGACCATGGGCACCCAACAGCGAGCGATTGCGCAAACGGAGCAGGAGCCAGCAAACATTATGAGCCTAGTGGTTTCGAAATTAATCAGCTTGCCCATCGTCGAAGTGACTGCTGGAACTCAAAGCAACCCTGCACAGTATACTACGGGTAACGGCGCTGGTGCCAAAAAGCCAAAGAGGCAGAGCGGAGCGGAGTAGTGACACCACCAGAACGTGAGGATGCGTAATCTACTAAATCAAAGTCACTCAGCATGAGGCATATCGGGAAGAGCTGGAGCTTATCAAGAGCAATCGGCCGGTGGGCGCATCGAGCAACCTTCTAATACAAACCATCTTTACTGGGCGAGGAGGTGTATGCTCAGTACTTTGGAGGGACAACCCTACAACTTTTGTCGGCGCAGACAGAGAGCTTCGAAAGACAGCAGCGGAGTACAAGAGTAGGTTTCCCTTTGAGCAGATCAGCGCTTTGGGCACGGAATGTAGGTTCATTGTGCCAAGTGCACCACATACAGGTGGAATCTGGGAGGCGGGTGTTAAATCCACTAAACACCACCTGCGTAGAGTGATGGACAAATATCTGTGCGCCTACCAGACCCTGTCCACCACATTAGTGCATATAGAGGCGTGACTCAAGTTATGTGTGCTTACGCCTGGGTATTTCCTGAAGCGAAGTAGATCATTCAGCCAGTGACGTTAGACATCAGTGAAGTACCGCCGAGCCGACTCAACCTGTGGAGCAGCATTCATCAAATGCAGCAGCACTTCTGGTGATGATGGAGCGACCCTGCAGCAGCGGTTCAAGTGGAGCTGGAAGCGAGGCAACCTACAAAAGGGAGGCCTAGTGCTGGTCGGGCAAGAAAGCATGCCACCCTCGGTATGGCCACTTAGGCGTGTCATAGCGGTGCACCAAGGCAGAGATAGAGCGTCCAGTCCAGAAACTGTGCGTCCTTCCCTTTCTGTAACTATTCACAGTATTGTCAAAATATGCTTCTTCTTTTGGGATGGGTTTCGCTTAATTCCCTACAACCAAATAGAATCCCATCATTGACGTGCAAAAAAAATGTTTAGAATATAATAATAGAAAAATAAAAAAAAATGTATTCATTTTTCAAAAATCGCACAAA
Organism: Merodon equestris; assembly: GCA_958301585.1. NCBI lineage: Eukaryota > Metazoa > Arthropoda > Insecta > Diptera > Syrphidae > Merodon > Merodon equestris. The sequence goes on along the minus strand of OY284416.1, from coordinate 74,141,166 downwards.
AGACAGAATAGTATGTTGTCAAAATATATTATTTTCCAATACCAGGCAGCATTACTTTCAAAACACATATACAGTTAATCACAAAAGTAAGTAAGCACACCCCATTCATGAAATGGTGGATAGAAAATTGACATTTATATAAGTCAAATATACCAGATAATCTCAATTTTAAAGAATTCATATATTTCTTTCAAAACAGGAATATTCATAATTAGAAAGTAACTAAACATAAAAAAGATATTTCAACTTAACTAAAAACAATGGAAAATTTATATCACAAAAGTAAGTAAACAGTTCGAATGAATGAAAAGTACGAATAAAATAATGGGTATATGCTATTGAATTTAGTATTTTGTTGGGTAGCCCTTAGCTTTTATTACAGCCTTTATGCGTGAAGGCATTGAATCCACTAACTTTTGCGTCAGATTTGGCCCAATTTTGGACCATTCCTCCTGAAGAACACGTTTTAAGTCATCTTTGGTGTTTATCTCATGTGCCCTTCGGTCGAGGTGCTCCCATAAATGTTCAATTATATTCAAATCTGGCGATTGTGGTGGTGTTTTAAGCTTAGTTCTAACATTGTATAACAGCCATTCCTTGACAATGTTGGACGTATGTTTGGGGTCATTGTCTTGTTGAAAAACAAAAGACATCTCCAAACCCAATTTTCGGGCACTTTCTGGCACATTATTCTTTAAAATGTCATGGTAATCGAATCGATTCATTAAAGAATCAATGAATACCAAATTTCCCACACCAGACGCTGACATGCACCCCCAAACCATCACACTTCCACCACCGTGCTTCACAGTTCCTGACATATTTAAAGGATCGAATTCGGTATTTTTTTTCTCCAAACTTTTCCACGTCCGTCTGAACCACAGATGTTAAATTTGCTCTCGTCGGAGAAAATAACGGTGTTCCAGAATTCCGCTTGCCGATGTCCGTGGTTTTTGGCAAATTGAATTCGCTTTCGTCGATTGGCTTTACTAGCATATGGTTTCTTCCGAATATTTCGACCATGGTACCCGGCTTCATAAAGCACGCGGCGAATCGTTTGAGGGTTACAAGTTTTACGAGTTTCATTGGCTATTTCTGTCAGTATACTTGGTGCACTAATTTTTGGATTCTGCTTCACTTTTCTTACAATCAGCCGGCTTTCTTTTGCAGTGAACTTGCGAGGACGTCCAGATCTTTTAACATTTTCCACATTCGAGGTGTTTTTATAATTTTTTATTATTTTGTGAATGGTTGATGAACTTTTGCCTACAATTCTACTAATTTCGCGTTCTGACTTTTTTTCTAAAAAGTGTTTTATTACCACTTCCTTCAAATCTTTGCTTAGCTCCTTTCCTCTTGGTGCCATTTTCCTCAACTATAAACAATATAAAATGTTATATAATATATAATATAATAGATTTATCTAAAACAATTACCAATGAATAAAGCACAATAAAATACCAAAATAAACAGCAAATGACTGGACCAGACAGTAATCAATCATCGAATGACCGCACTGCTTACTTACTTTTGTGACATTCAAAATGCATATGGTCATATATAGACTCCCTTTCGCCAGATCATCTTCCACCCGACTCAGCACACATAAATAGTCCCACGGTCATTGGAGCGCGCGGAGGTGACGGATGACACCTTTTCATCGTCACCTTATCCGCTGACGGGTGACACCTTTTCATCGTCACCTTATCCGCTGCATTCCACAACATACATATGTATCTTGATGTCACCACTGGGATGCATGCTGAGTTCGGTGGCGTGTCTGGAGTTAGTAGTTAGTCTCAGTTCAACAAGCGTGCGAGCGTACGAATAAATAATTTGCTCAAAGAAAAAGGAGAATTGTTTTTTTTTTATTCAATTCAATTTGGTACATTTTAGCTAACAAATAACTATATATGTATTAGCTAAATAAACAGTTACAGACTGCCGGCGGCGAATATTTTTTTCCGTTATGTGTGGTCATCAGACATTGGGCAGATGTTTAACATTATTTTGAATGCACAGTGGCAATTTTCTTAATCTAAATTAATTTTTTTTTTCAATTAACATGCAACAGCGGTGGGTGCTTACTTACTTTTGTGATTAACAGTATCTAAATTCATTCTCTAACACCATTCTCTTTATAAGTAATTTGTTTCAAAATATTGACTAAATAAAACTACAGAAAATAACATTTGTTGGAAATATTTTTAAAAACTAGTATTGGTAGTGAAAACTTATCTGGGAGCAAGACGAATTTCAGCGTTTGTATTTTGGGATTAGGTTTGGAAGTTATTTCTGTTATCGACGTTTATTTCAAATTTAAACAAAAAACCTTGAACATAGCCCTTTACTTGGGCAGAGTCAAGCCGAGTGATGTGAAATTGTATGGCATCTCAACATGAATTCGAACATTTTTCGAACATTCGTAGCTCGTAGACAATTGCGGAAGGAACTTCAAAAGTTGTATATCTTTATTTGATCCCTGTTCAATAGCACTGAATCTATATTAATTGTATCCTTGCTAATAACTTGTGAGTTGAATTTGTAGTCTGTAGAGCTATTCGGAATTTCACAATTTTGGTGCCGAGGGGAACGTCGAATTAAATTTTGATTTTGAAAATATTAAGGGCGCAAAGTATGTTGCGGAATCATTGTCAGGTTAATATATAAGAATCCGAAAGGAGCAACTTGTTATACAATAGACTTCCGTACGTTTCTAGATAGCATTGCGCCTCAATTTGTTACATAAGGTTCGGCTGTTTTCGTCGGATAAACCTACCAAACCTTTAGAACAGTTATCAAGCACTGATGTACCCATTATTGATTTCGACGACCCTGTTCACCTCCCTATTCCGGAATATCCAATAAAATTAAATGAGCCGCTTCAGAAACAGAAACGACGGTAACAATACACTCATAACACGTACAATTGTTAATAAACTTTTTGTAGGTTGTTATACCAATCTCGCAAGCGAGGGATACTTGAGAACGACTTGTTGCTAAGTACATTTGCATCTAAGTATTTGCATAATATGTCGGAAGAACAAACTCGCTTATATGATAATTTAATAAATGGAGTTTCGAATGATTGGGATATATACTATTGGGCAACGAATGCGAAGCCCACCCCGCCCGAGTACGATAATGAATTGATGGCACAGTTGAAACAACATGTACTGAATGAAAATAAAGAAAAGAGGTTGCGTCAACCCGACCTTTAAAATCACTTAACTTGAAGAATCTGTATTTCCAACCCTAATATAAAAATATTGGTACATAAGGGTAATGTACTAAATTCCGAAAGTCTAAATGGACCGCTCCTCTTGAACGTAGAGAGAAGGTATGTTAGAGGATCGTCTACTATATAATTAGAAGTCGAGATTCACTTCTGGCTAAGCCCTTGGGGGTGGTTTAGGCCTATGTCTTGAGCATCTTATGAGAATTTTGTTATGGGCCCCCTTTTCAAGTAGGTAGTTTTCAAGATGACAACCGGAACCGAGGCGGAAGACTGCTAATTGTGGATTACCAGGATTAATAACTAAAATTACTAATCATTAGTTGTGATAATTGGTAAGCCGTAGGATGATTTTCTTATTCGATTTTTTTAGGAAGTTGAGACTCGATTGTGTTGCAATAATCTGTAAAGATACAAGTGGAAAGTTTCTCTGCGGAGACTAAAACCGAGATCTAAATCCAACATGACCGCCTACATTCGTTTTGCCCGGCGATCGGTCCTTGGTATTGCCGCCAGACCAACGATGCCACCGACTCAAAATAGACGCTGACACAAGGCAACATCAGGGATAAAATTAGTCCCTGGCCAACAAGTGGTAAACTGAGGTGTTTAAAAAAGTTTCGCATGTCAAAAATTAATTTCTCAAAATATCCAGAAGGGTCATATGTAATATAAGACATGTTCGTAGAGTATTATTGAATTTGAATTTAACGGCTGTTTTGGTGTGAATAAAGGCCCAACCATAATAGGCAGGAGCAAGCAGAGGGGAACGTCTCTTACATGCAAAGCATATGATATGCCCACAATGGGAATATACGAGGTTTTAAAAAATGTTCGTTAACTGATGCGAGAGAACGGAATGTCTTCATGAAAGAAGACATGACGGACAGAATTTTTGACAAGTGACATTTGAGGTTAGGAAAGAGAAAAAAGATAAAAATAAAGGAGTACGAGTTTGTTAACAAATTGATTTCAATTGTGCAGGACAATAAGTGCCTCTATGATAAACCAGGTGGCTTTTATTTCAACAAAACGGAAAAAGCCAAGGTGTGGGAAAATAATTTGACAGTTCCTTCCTTCTGCTTGCATCTGTTCATTGTGGGTATCTTGACTTTTCGTTGAAACAGGGGAGAATTTCGTTCGGTTCTGACATAAGCTTCTGCTTGCTTCTGTCTATTATGGTTAACCCACAATGAACAGATGCAAGCAGAAGGAAAGGAACTGTCAAATTGTTTTTATTCGATTTGCTTATTTTCGGTGTGGCTTTGGCTTTTTCCTTTTTATTGAAATAAAAGCCATCTGCTTTATCATAGAGACACTTATTGTCCTGCACAAGTGAAATCAACTTGTTAACAAGCTCGTATTCCATTTTTATTTTCTCTTTTTTCTCTTTCCTAACCTCAAATGTCACTTGTCACAAATTCCGTCCGTCATGTCTTCTTTCAAGAAGACCTTCCTTCTGCTTGCATCAGTTAACGAACATTTAACGAAACGTCGTATCTTCCCATTGTGGGCATATCATATGCTTTGCATGTAAGAAGACATTCCCCTCTGCTTACTTCTGCTTGCTCCTATCTATTATTGTTAGCCCTTTAAGAGCTATCTACGAAAAAACAGGGGCACTTGATAAGTTTGATTATTTGGCAACGTGTATTTTAGAATAAAAACAACGAACATGCCATATATTAAAAATTTATTTACAAAAGTTTTTCTCCCTCTATATTCAGATTTCAATGTGGAGCTATTTTTCTAAACCATCCTAATATCTGCAACAAATTTGTAATTAATGAACCACACAAATTCGTATTACCGTTCGCGAATCGCGCAGATAGCATTCGACTCAAATGTCACAATTTCGGCGAACTACGATTTTTCCGTATCACGGTTGGCAAACGTTCGACTGAATTTCTGTTTCTTATGTCAAATTCAGTCGAACGCAAAAAGTTGATGACTGGGAGGCGAACGTTTTCTGTATCTAAAACCAACATTGTAACAATGACAGAAAATAGGAAAATGTAAATAATAACGAATAAAATGCATGAATATCAAAGTAATTGGCGTTTCATTTTCTCTTTTTCAAGTTTGAAGAAAGCCAACAGTCACCCGTTTGGTAAGCTGGTGCAGTTGATTGAAGCAAATCCAGACGTTGCCAAGGGCATAGGCGCGTCTGTATCTTAAAAAAAAAAATCAAGAAGAGTACTGGGAAATATTCGCGAACTGCTTGGGACGACCCGCACGGACAGTATACAAGAAATAGTCCCTTGCGACAGTCCCAAATCAAAATTATTTCCGACACTAGATTGGTAACTACCACTAGCAAAAAACCGGAGCACACACGCCAACTGGCATTCATCTTTAATTGTTCCCAGAAAGGAGACGAATGCGTCCTTGTTCAAACGAAAGTTGGAAACAAATCTAAAAAACCCTATACTGAACAAAACATTCTTCACGTATCCAAACATACCCACAAATTATTAAAAAAAATAAAACGCTGCTAATAATTTCCCTGCCTTTTATTTTTAAAATTTGAATTGCCTTTTTCAAACACACAATTGCTTTTGACATTTGACACGAACAGTGAATTGACAGTGAGTTCATTGTCAGCGAGTAAATTGGGGTGAACTTCAGGCGAATTAATATACGTATTCCCAAACCGTAATACCTCGATCAGCTTAGTTCGCCTGGGAGTTCGACAGCAGTCAAAGGTTCGACTCGTGAGCGGTAATACGGGCATAACAGATCAAAAGAAAAACTAACATAACCGAAATCATATTCCATGTCAAAAAGTCATTTACTAGCTGTCGGGTGTCTTATAAAATTATAGTTGTCGAAGTTCAAATTCGTAGTACAACGAATTTGAATCAAATGGGTTTCAGGGGGAAAGATGTATGAATGTTAGGGGCCTCCTTCTGACGTCTTTACCTCGTTTAGTGATGAAAATTGCTAAAGGAATTTTTGGCACAAGTGCACCATTATTTTTTTATGGAGGATTAAAATTTTAACATTTTTTAAATTGAATCACGTTTTACATAAACTCACACAAATGATCGACAATGGTATCCCTACGGACTCCACCCTTCGATAATTCTCGCCTCATCCAGCGCCATGACGACTAAAGTTTTGAGTATACGAGGGTGGTCCGATAAGTACTTACGTCTACAAAAGAAAAACAAAAAAATTGGAGAAATGGCGATTTACTTTTACCATACACTTGACCCAGCGATGCTCCAACTTCTTTAACCCGTCTGAAAAATACGTTTTCTCGAGGTCTGCAAAGTAGGCTTCCGTGGCGGCGGTGACGTCCTCATTCGACTGAAATTTCTGCCCGGCGAGTGACTTTTTCAAGTTTGGAAACAAAAAGAAGTCGCACGGGGCCAAATCTGGAGAATACGGTGGATGGGGCAGCAGTTCGTAGCCCAATTCGACCAATTTTGCCGTGGTGAGGGCGGAGGTGTAAGCCGATGCGTTATCATGGTGGAAGAGCACTTTTTTCTTCGCCAAGTGGGGCCGTTTTTTCTTCAATTCGGCGACGAATCGGCCCAATAATTTGGCATAGTACAGCCCTGTGACCGTTTTGCCCTTCTCCAGGTAGTCGATGTGGATCACACCTTGTGAATCGCAGAAAACGGTGGGCATCACCTTTCCGGCCGATGGGACATTCTTCGGCGCACGTTCGCCGGGTGAAGTCCACTGTTTTGACTGTTCCTTGGTCTCCGGTGTGTACCAGTGGATCCATGTTTCGTCGACCGTCACGAAACGACACAGAAACTCCTTTGGATTGCGCCTAAACAGCGTCAAACACTGCTCTGAAGTGGTCTCACGGTTGCGCTTGTTGACCGGAGTGAGCAAACGCGGCACCCATCGCGCCGACAGCTCATGCCCAAAATTTCATGCAGGATATGATCAACGCGATCTTTTGAAATGCCTACTGTCTCAGCTATCTCGCGCACCTTCAATCGGCGGTCTGCCAATACGAGATCGTGGATTTTTGTCACGTTATCCTTCGTGGTAGCCGTTTTCGGGGCACCTGGAAGTTGCTCATCAAAAACCGACGTGCGACCACGTTGAAACTCGTTAAACCAATTTTTAATGGACGCCATCGAAGGAGAAGAGTCACTGTACACAGCATCCGAACCCTCTTTGATTTCGCTGCGCGATTTCCCTTCCAAAAACAAGAATCGAATCACCGACCGATATTGCTCTTTATCCATTTTTCTAAAATCCGCGGACACTCCCGCTTCCACACGCGATCAAAACAAAATTACGAGTCCGATCCGGCCGAAATTTCGACAGTAGCCGTCTATTAGAACTACACAATAGTAAGTTGCTCTTGCGATACTGGCGCCATCTGGTGGTGAGGCTAAGTACTTGTCACCCTCGTACTCTTAGATTTGAGGCAACAGCTTACCACTTTGAGGAGATAATTCACATTTTAATAAAAATGTACATCTTGGGGAGCCGAAAGCGCAATGAACGTTAAGTTTCGCTTGTTTAGATTACAATTCACAGACAAATTATCAGTGCTTTCTCATCACCCCAAATGTATGTTTTTGCTGAAATTTGAAGCAGGGCTATATTCAATTCCGACTCCCGACACAACTTGTAGGCAAAATATTCGGATCGATTTTGAGTACCATTTCTCGGTAGATTTGACTTAGTTAAAATGTCGCTGGTTAAGCACTTTGATGTATTCTTTAGAATTATAAAAAAAGGGGAAGCATATATATCGGTTGCATAAACTTTCAAAATTCCATAAATAGTCGAATTACCAATAACATTAATGAATTGGATAATTAACTTTTTTGCCAGTTATATATCAAATTAAAATATACAGCTGATATAAAATAATCGATAACAGGCTATGAGCTAAGCCGAACAATATCTTCTCTTTCTTTTTCGGCACCACAGAACCTGGGCATGTTTTAAAAAGCCTTTCCAATTGAGAGCAGTCTCAATTACCGCACACCTGGTTGGTTGAGGTCCCCTAAAATGTCGTGTGATGTAAGTATGTAAGCTTATTTAGCAAGCGGATTTGTTGCCGTGGCTTGCTGCCTCCTTTTCTATTCACAATGGTTGCTTGTGCTTTTGTTTTGGCAAAAATCTTGTTTTGATTTGGTGCTGTAGATTTTCAGACCCATTAGCTATTAGCAATTATATTTCTATTATAACTTTGGTTCTACATAAATTTTCTTCACGAGGTAGTTCTTTAAGGTAGGTTCCAAGGATAATTTTCCAAATCGTTCAGATTAGTGCTTTCTACGAACATCATAGAGATTTCAGTCTGTCGATATCTAATCACTGGCATTCCGATTTCCAGAATGATGGATTTGTTTCATATGTCGGTCATCAGGAACACATGCGAGAAATTTAAACCTACCAGTTGTATCCTTGCGCAAACTTTTTCCGATTACCTTGGTCGCAGTCCTCAAGCGGTAGCAATTAGTATTGTGAAGCCATTGCGCCATTGAAAATATCCAGTTTTGTTACAGATATAGGCACAAAACTGCCATCCTACGGTGTTTTTTCTCTTTGCTCAACGATCACTCTTTTGGCTTTCCCCTTTTGCTAGTTCTTTAACGCGATTGATTTCATGGGAGCGAAAAGCAAAGCTTGAGTAAATGTTTTCCTGTAACCGTTCTTAAGATCCAAATGTTTCAAATCAAACTGCAACTGCTGCCATGTTTTCCCTTCCATCTTTATATTTTATATATTAATGACGAGCCATAGTCTCGCTATTCTTTCCAATTTCTGGTCAGCTGGTTTGCTGGAATCTCGTTAATAAAACGTGTTATGTTGTTTTCCAAGGTTGCAATTGATGTTGGCTTATCCACATAGTCGAGTGATTTGTAGTATCCCCATAGAAAATAGGGATACAGTTCCGTTTATGGGGCGCCCCCGAACGGGATGAAACTTTCATCATATCATTTTTATGGGTGTTTGAAGATTTTACCATTTTTAGCCATTTATTCGGGACGCAGCCCCCAGTACATGTGAAATTTGTAAATACGAGGTGGTCGGGTAAGTACTTAGCCTCACCGTCCAGATGGAGCCAGTATCGCAAGAGCAACTTACTATCGTGTTGTTCTAATAGACGGCTACTGTCGAAATTTCGGCCGGATCGGACTCGTAATTTTATTTTGATCGCGTGTGGAAGCGGGAGTGTCCGCGGATTTTAGAAAAATGGAAAAAGAGCAATATCGGTCGGTGATTCGATTCTTGTTTTTGGAAGGGAAATCGTGCAGCGAAATCAAAGAGGGTTCGGATGCTGTGTACAGCGACTCTTCTCCTTCGATGGCGTCCATTAAAAATTGGTTTAACGAGTTTCAACGTGGTCGCACGTCGGTTTTTGATGAGCAACGTCCAGGTGCCCCGAAAACGGCTACCACGAAGGATAACGTGACAAAAATCCACGATCTCGTATTGGCAGACCGCCGATTGAAGGTGCGCGAGATAGCTGAGACAGTAGGCATTTCAAAAGATCGCGTTGATCATATCCTGCATGAAATTTTGGGCATGAGAAAGCTGTCGGCGCGATGGGTGCCGCGCTTGCTCACTCCGGACAACAAGCGCAACCGTGAGACCACTTCAGAGCAGTGTTTGACGCTGTTTAAGCGCAATCCAAAGGAGTTCCTGCATCGTTTCGTGACAGTCGACGAAACATGGATCCACTGGTACACACCAGAGACCAAGGAACAGTTGAAACAGTGGATTTCACCCGGCGAACGTGCTCCCATCGGCCGGAAAGGTGATGGCCACCGTTTTCTGGGATTCGCAAGTTGTGATCCACATCGACTACCTGGAGAAGGGCAAAACGGTCACAGGGCTGTACTATGCCAAATTATTGGGCCGATTCGACGCCGAATTGAAGAAAAAACGGTCCACTTGGCGAAGAAAAAGGTGCTCTTCCACCATGATAACGCACCGGCTCACACATCCGCCCTCGCCACGGCCAAATTGGTCGAATTGGGCTACGAACTGCTGCCCCATCCACCGTATTCTCCAGATTTGGCCCCGTGAACTTCTTTTGTTTCCAAACTTGAAAAAGTCACTCACCGTTCAGAAATTTCAGTCGAATGAGGAGGTCATTGCCGCCACGGAGGCCTACTTTGCAGACCTCGAGAAAACGTGTTTTTCAGACTGGTTAAAGAAGTTGGAGCATCGCTGGGTAAAGTGTATCGAGCTAAAAGGGGACGATATTGAAAAATATTTTTCGAAAGGACAGACCGGTTATAGTGAAACTGTCTCTGATTTCCATGAGGGACTAAAGAGACTCTCAACTCTCGACCCTTTTACCACGGTTACCACGGTTGCCCTGAGATGTTAGTTGTTTTTATTGCAACCCGTATTTTATTGTATGAATCTGTTTCAGAAATGATGCGGATTTTTTTAAGAGTTTGCGGCATGAGCAAAATATGACTTTAATGTCACGTTTAACACATTGCATGTTTTCCCTTGCATGTTTTGAAATTCCGTTAGTGGAAGAGAGAAGGAAAATAAGATGATGATGATGAGATCAGCGAGTCCGAAAAGTCAAGAGTACATTTTTTCTTCGTGTTTTTTGATATTTTGTTTGTTTGCTCTTCTTAGCTGTGTGTTCCTTCAATATACATCTTCTTAGGAAAAACATGTAATTTTCCGGAAACACAATATTTTCCTAGATAGCAACTTATGTAAAAAAGTAGAGAATAGCTTTACTTTATCCTTTGGTTATAAGTGACTCCATGATTTAGCATGTATTCTATCTACAATAACCGTCAAAAACGACAGAGCTACTTATTGACAGATTCTATAAATGTTGCCTTGGCACGCTTATCTAAGATCCTCCTATGCATCTGACCTTTCTAATTACAACAGTCCTACACTAAATGTGCACACCTATGTGAATCACTCTACCTCCGATACCTTAACCGAATGCAATCCTCCCTTATATCTGACCCCAAGTGTTTCTTTCACTTCATTAATACTAAAAGAAAAATCCATAGCTACCCCGCTCCTTTTAATTTTCTCAATAACTCTTCCAACGAACCCGAAGTAACCGCCAACTTCTTTGCTCATTTCTTCAGTCAATCATTCACCGACCAGGAACTCGATCACGACTATTTTCAATATTTGAAAGACTGCCCCCAGAAGTCACTTGTCTCACTGAATCTAACTCCCGACCTAATCGTCGAAAAAATACGCAACCTATATGACGATATACTCTCATGGTCCCGACTGTCTGCCTGCCATAGTTTTAAAAAAGTGCGCGAACCATCTTATTTTACGCCTTACCACTCTATTTCAAAGCTCTATCTGTCAAGGACTCTTTTATCAGCTTTGAAAATACGTTTATATCATTCCAGTCCACAATAAAGGACCGAAAAATGATGTGTCCAACCATCGTCCGATTGCCAAGTTCTCGTGCATACCCAAACTTTCCGAGAGCATCGTTTATTATGCACTATTCTTTCACTGCAAACCCATATTTTCTCCTAACCAACATGAGTCCCTTAAACGTCGATCGACATCCACTAATCTAGACTTCAGCAAAGCCTTTAACAAAATGTCTCACCAAATTATTCTCCTCAAGCTTACTGCCCTCGGTTTCTCTCCCGGTTTTAACTCATGGATCAAATCTTATCTAGAAGATTGTCAATATAACGTTATTTTCAGATCTTCTTTCTCTAATCCAATTAATGCTATCTCCGGTCTCCTACAAGGTAGTCATCTAGGCCCATTGATATTTATTTTGACCATTAATGATGTTGGCAGCATTATTCTGAATTCTCAGCTCTGCTGATATTAAAATATTTAAACACATACCTTCCCTTGTTGACTCGTGCCCCCTGTCTAATTCGACCTTAACTACTTGGTGTTAAAAAACCCATCTCGAGCTCAATGTCTGTAAATGCCAAGCCATAACTTACTCCCGCGAGCGCTCTTCTACCTCACCCAGAACCTACATTATTCGTAATGAAACTGAACTCAATTTTCGCCTCCATATCGACTACATTATCAAACGTACTAACTCTGCCCTCGGTTTCGTGAAACGTTGGTCCAAAGAATTCTCCAATCCTTAACCATTTAACGTAGGTTTAACCGTTTTGCACTTCGTGGCCTTCCCTGGGCTGACCCCCTTAATTTACCACCTTATGCGGATCGCCTAAAATTAATCAACCTCCAACTCCTTAAAGAACGGCACATTGACAGCCCCTCAATATTGCACATGATTCCCCTTAACACCAACCCACGTAACCTTGGGTCCACGCCCCTTTTCCGTTTAAACACTCCCCGCACAAATTATGACTACCACGAATCAATGTCCAGACGGACCTCAAAAAGTCCAGTCTTAGAATTGCCCTATACCACAACCCTTCACCGCCTCCTTAATAGTTTCCACCCTGTCACCTAGTTAATATATTAATTAAGTTATTTTTTTTTGTTTAGGCTTCCATTAAGCTAATAAAGTCCCCTATGGGGGCATAAAATCAAATCAAATCCTTTCTTTCTACTATGAAATACTACTCATGGAGACCCCGCGTTATGGAAAGTCAGACGTAATAATGTGACATATGAAAGGTAATCGTAATAAGATTTGTGTTACCAAACTTTCTAAACAGGATGGTACGTAGGACGACATTGGGGCATTTCCCGCCGGTGTTTGCATAAATGACATATTGGACCGCACGATTAGTCGGCTTACTTTCAATTTCCTCTTTCGACTTTCATCTGTGAGCGAGCGCTTTGAAAGATCGCCGCTGGTGTGTCGACATAGTTCACCACTGATGTTCATTCAATAATTCCAATGAAATAGAACTATACTGGCACAATGATGCACGGGTACGCTTCTCTGTGCGTCTTTTTGATCTTTTTTTATCTCGTTATTCTTTGTTATGCTATATTCTGCACATGCGTTTCAAACTTCTTAGTGTGCAGTAAAAGTAAGCGGAGAGTTACGTAGTGCTATTTTAAAAATGAGTGGAATGGGTGACTTTAAGTGGATAAAGAAATTGGCATATGAGCTCATAACCAATTATGAGATGCATCCAATTTTATATATCTTCTGATTCCATCATTATTATAATAAGTATATCCAAACAAATTCCGCTAACACACGTCGACACTGAATAACGCACATCAAGTAAAAGAGAATTGAAATAAAGAGATGCTCCATGTAATAACCCCTGCAACTCGGAATGTCAGATCAAGAGGAAATCACCAAGAGTTGTGCGTCAAAAAGATGCGACGTGTAATACTTGGTCGGGTATTACACGTTTCAATAGTTGCCGCGGCAACACGAACTTGTGGGTAAGAGAAGTGAGAGGCATCCGGGGTAGGTCGTGTTGCCTGTACCGGCAACACTTTGACGTTTCCCTTTGTTATTTTCTCATTTTTGGCCATTTCTCCTTTTTCTCATTCGCCAGATTACGAGTGTAACAACAACTCAAACAATTCTGGGAAATGAATCAAAAAGAAAATGCACGTTAAGTGTCACTTTGTTGCGAGCTCCGTGCTGAAACGTGTAAAGATAAAGGCAACACGGACAGAAAACACAAAAGAAAATAAGCAAAAGTTGCCAGCAACTATTGAAACGTGTAATACCCGACTTGGCTAAGCGAAGAAAATAAAATTAAATTACGATGAAAATTACCGAACAAAGGGAAAGGAAAAAGTCAAAGTGAATCGTGAAGAATATCGTCCGCGACTCCATTCCATTTTCGGGCATTCCATTTTCCATCTCATTCGCACCAATATCCTTCCCTTTTACTCTTCTGTGAATTGTCTGTCGTGAGGCTACATGTGATACCCGACTTTTAAACGACTATGTAATATTCAATTAAGGATACGCTTACATTCTTATCCTTAATTTTCACCTTAAATGCATTCTAACTGAATAACCAACCACATATGCAATAAACTATACACCATTTTCTCATTGGAATTTCTAGACCATCTCCATTCCAATAACATTATTTTCCCTTCTCCATAATATCTGTTATTCGTTGTCCTCTGTTGCGCTGCTTTTGTTTTTAATTTTTCTCTTTTGTCTGAATTTTTGCAGTGCGTTTTCGTTTTACTATAATAAAGGCACTATTGCAATAGAGCCACGATTTGTTTAATATTAAAAAGAATACGAAAATAATTTTATTGTGAAAAGGAACATAGGGCAATGCATCATATACATAATTATACATAATTAAGGGGAACCGGTAAAGCATACATACAAGTAGTCTTTTTAAGCTCAAATGATTATTTTCCTTCAATTCCGCGTTCTAGAATTTAGAAATTTAGTGTGTTACTAAACAAAGAAAGTGTTAAACGATGCGTCGACGCCGTCGCTCAATTTCCCCAATTTATAAAGTTATTCTTAACATTTCCCGTTCAAATGCAAGATTGTGTGCATTTGCGTTTATTTTAATTATTCAAATGAATATTGCTTGCGGCAATATGAGCGATGGCGAAAAAGTGGGATCGGGACTGTTTGAATATTCTAAAAACAAAGGGAAACATCCATCGTCAACCACAGTGAAAGAAACATCTACGGTCCCATTTGTGATGGAACCTGATTCTATACAACCTGGGGTAGTAGGCTCGAAAGTTATTCCTAACATTCCTGGTGCGGATATTAAACAAAATAATCTAATTTCAACGGCAGCTAATACAGATCAGAAAGATATCACTGCAGGACGCAATAAAAAATATGTAAATAGTTGGAGCGCCGCAGCATCGAGTCAAGTGCCCCTGGAAAAAAGTATGTAACATCCATTTCTATTAAAGAATATGTTTATTTTAAATTAAGTTTTATTTAAATTACTTAGAACCATTTTATGCCAAACAAGAATGCTTAAAACTAGCTTAAATACCTTAACTAATTCAAGTATACTTTACTGGCCGTATAGTCTGAAGTAAACCAACCAATTTAAGACCTATCGGTCTCACGTGCCACTTATAATGATAAAAATAAATACACAATTAAAGTGATTTGAAAAAAAGCTTGGCATTAGATCTTGATTTTAAGCTTATGTAAAACTTATAGCTAACTAAAAATTGTTTGACCTATCGTAAATAAAATACATAAAAAACAAATACATACCTATGTGCACCCAACAAACATTACGTTTGTATCTTTTTTATAATTTTTTTTGTTATATTTTATTTAATTTAATGTCTAAAAATAACAACTATCGTAGCCTACCTTAACCTACCGAGATCTGTACGTATTACTGACGAGACCAAAAGCGTTGATGTTGTCGCACGACGTCTCTTCAGTCTCGGCGTAAAACCGATGTACTAAACCTGCAGCGTGCGGACACATGTAGTGCGACGTTCGAGGAACCCCGACTCCATAAAATGTTGGCATACGTGGAAGTTTAAGAGTGCCACCATTCTGCCCTGGATCAGCCCTCAGTAATCTAAATAGTGGGATGCCTCTGGGAGATAAAGCCGTTAAGCTGCAGCCTCTCGTGGTACAAGTTGTTGATGTAGTAGCACTGGGGACCAAGTTTTGATCGAAATCTGTGCTCATGCAACGTGATTTCAGATCAGTTTTATTAGGAAATTGTCCAACTCAGATTTGGGTGTTCTGTATAATGCGAAGCAATTCTTGTGACAACCACCCGAATCCTTTCTATTAAGCCGGCCCTCGCATTCAACCATACGGAACATCCATAGACTTTCATAGGTCTTATTAAGCCCATGTAGCAGCACTTTGGAATCAAGTTGGCTGCTATGAAAAAGCCACCCTGTCAGAGCGAAAGTGTCTCGAGCCTTGATCTATTGAGATCTCAATATATTATATTTGAATATAATTGAGAAAATGTGCCAATTTATTCTAGTGTCCTTAGAGGTCCTAACAAAGGTGTTTTGAATAAAATAGATTCTGATTTCTGGAAGATGATTTTCAACTCATCTCCGACTATGCCATATTTCCCGATGATTTTAGGTCACGAAGATAACATCACCCAACACGACGCTATCCGGATCAATGCCAACTGTTCCTAATTAATCTTTTTTTGTCCAACTTTGTCATTCTGATTGTTTCTCCAAAACATATTCGCTGCAGGATTTTGCAGCACCAATGCAACAATCAATTGTTCCAATGCAAACTTTCAGATTTTCTGTAATTATCTTTGATTAACTTGAACTTCAGTGTCCTGACTTTCTAGTTTTGTCTGTCTAAAACCGCCTGTACAAGAGTTTCAGTCTTTACAGGAGTCTTCTTTCCTGTCTGCGCAGCGCGTCGATTGTCGCGTTTCCGTACACGTTCGTGGTATCGTGATGCCGTTGGTATGGTATCGTACTGTCCACCGTATTTTCAATTATATGGTATATTAGTTTAAGGTACCTTTCAATCTCGTAATTTAAGATGTTCCTATTGGACGGTGGGAAGGAGGTAAACTGGTAAAACCACTATCGTATACAAAAGTCCGTAAACAGTTAGTAGACTATTCGTCCTTGTCGGTCAGCCTCAATCGAGAGTCAAGCAGCATGAGATCGAGATAGGATATTTCGGAGTATCGGTTGCGTGTAACTCCATCGTATTCTATGCTCTGCAAAACCCCTGGTGTTGGTTAATTTCACTCGCGGCGTAGACATAGACCCCGCCTGGTTTGTCATTGGGTCGGTCACTCCGAACTATTTTATAAGAACTGTGCCTGGTTTGGTGCTTCTGGTTTGCCTATGTTTCGCTAACCAAAAGTAAAGGTTGAAATGAACGGTTCTTCGGCGTACCATAAACAATTGTAAGTGCATTAGGCCCGGCATAAGCAATTACATTCTGTCCACTCGGATCGCCTGCTCATGAATTTGAGTTTGAAGCTGACGGATCTGCCTTTGAATGGCGAGCAGGATCGATCACAGGTCCAAATTGGCCTTCTGCTGCTGCTGTCTTGAAAACAGGCATGTGACTTTTGGGAACATAATCTTTTGTACTGTCTGCTTTAGACTGAGAAGCTTTTACAAGGCAAGTGTACTATGGGGGGTTTTGTCAGTACCCCGCCGAGGAGACGCGAGAGCAATCAATCATTAGAAAAACAGTTAGTCCTAGAATCCACACAAGAGGTCTTTCGTGTCAAATTTTTACAGAAAACCATATTATTCTAAATCGAAATGGAAAATTATATTTAATTCCACCATTCCTATTGCGCTGCATACTGTTACTATTTCTGCCTCAATTAGATCACTTAAATTGGATCACTTAAAGTCTAGATTCATTTCAAAATTTTGTAGGTGTTAAATTTCGAAAAAGCGTAGTCGCCAAATGCCAAACGTCGGAACACCATTTACCGTAAAGAATATTTAAAATTTTACCTAACAATTATTAACGTCAACTTGATCGACTCGACGGTGTTGATTTAACTGTATACCACTTCTTCTTCTTCTGTTCCTTTTTCCGGCGTTGTTACGGTCAGAAGTGTAGGACCATAACCTTCCCACTTAACGGCATTCCTACTGGTCCGCTTGTGGGGTCCGCCGGTTTGGCCTCAGAAAGTAGCGGCAGGCTTCCCGGTTTAGGATTACTTCATCGCTGAGGCCAATCAAATGCTGGTGTTTTTGCATTTGTTTGCACCAATTGTTTTTCGGCCTGCCTTTTTTTTTTTTGTGACACGGGCATGCTCCAGATTTTTTTTGTTTGATCTTACTCTTACAACACCGGTGATCTCCAGTCGTGTCAACCCACTGATTTGCATGTACACTTGTGGGGCAGTTTAATGGTGGTATATGTGTCCCTAGGCTCACCTTGGTGTTTTCTAAATTGCCTAGATGTGATTTTTGTTTACCTTTGTTTTAGTCGCCTTTTACGACAAGCGAGAGGTATCGCTGCATGGATATTCTTAACCCGTCCCTGCACAGTGGTATATTTAAATGTATACCACTATTGTGCAAAAGTCTTCATAAACTGAATGAATGAGTTCTTCTGCCGGAGGAACAATTTTGTCAAATATTTCCGGTAGTTTTATCTGGTTATTCGGTTCTAGAAAAAGAAATCGCTACAAAAGAGCAATGTGAATTTATCAAGGGAACACTGCTGCAAGTTCTATTTTTCCTCGTCTTGTCACCTCTGGTCTCATCAGGAGCATCCAGAAAAAAAAATGTTTTTCTTCACTAGATTTACACTTTGCAGATCGGTATCATATTTCAGTCTTTGTTAAGACATCAACTTTTGGACAGTCATTAACGATGTCAGTCATCGTGTCTCAATTGCTTTTATTTCAGTGGTATACTTACTATTCACACAAGCTTTATCAAGCAGTTGTTGGTCAGTCGACAATCCGTAATCATTCAATAAATAAACACTAATGGAGATGAAAACATCGGTTTGCATAACATTAGTTTCTGGATTACGTCCAGAAGAAATCTTCTTCCAGTTGCGGCCAATATTTCCTTCATAGCTCGATTCAAACATTATAGTGAACAAATGTCTCTGGTCAACTGGAACTTTCGTTGATGCAGATCTCCTCGGGATTATTCTCCCTGTGTTGATCACACTCAAATATATGGTGTGTTCTACAAGGTGCATGAAACGTGGGATTCGGTACGTAATTGATATTATCTTTAAAAAACATTGACAAAGGTGAATGTCAACGATCGTGTAAAGTAATAGACCCGATATGCCAATATCCTCAACAACTTTCCTTTGTGATTCGACGATTCTCTGTTAGATTTAGATTTAGATTTAAACTTTATTAGTTACAGATGTAACTCTATAGATTACAATTTTACAATTAATAATAACTTATTACATATTGAACAATTTGTTTTTTAAATTTTACAATATTTCTTTCTTCTTTAGCATTTCTTTCTAAATTATTAAATAATTGAACTCCTTTGTACAAAATATTGTTTTGACTTCTTTCCCTTCTGTATAGGGGTAGGCGAAAGTCACCTATATTCCTCAAATTATAATAATTTCCTACATATTGCAAATTTCTTTGTAAATATATGGGAAAGAGCCCATTTTTTAACTTAAAGATAAAAATAAGTACATTCATCGTTAATCTTTGCTTAACACTCATCCATTTCAATTCACTTAACATATCAATAACATGTGTTCTTAGACTACATTTCAATATACATCTCATCCCTCTGTTTTGTAAAACTTGAATGTTATTAATTTTTTCATTATTGCACAAATATAAAATCGACGAACAATAATCAATATGAGGTAATATAATTGAATTATATATATTTATTGCACAAGTTTTGGAAATTTTTTGCCTTATTCTATACATAAAGTTGATTTTTTTTGAAATTTTTCCGCATATATAGTCCGCATGATCGTTAAACGATAATTTGTTGTCTATTATTACTCCTAAATACTTTATTTTGTCTACACACTCAATTTTTTCATTATTTAGTTTTACACTTATATCATCTGCATTATTAGCAAAACACATACATTTAGTTTTGGAGACATTTAACATTAATCTATTTTTACATAACCATTTATAAATACCTTGAACATCATAGTTTAACTTAGATTCACATTCTTTTATATTTTTACCCACGATATAAATCAATGTATCATCCGCAAATAATGAAGTCTTAGTATATTTTAGGCAGTCTTTCAAATCATTCACGTATACCAAAAATAAAATAACACCTAATATTGTTCCTTGTGGGACTCCTAGGTTTACTGTTTTGATATTCGAAAACACATCTCCCAACTTTACTTTTTGTGTCCTAACTGACAGGTATGTTCTAAACCAAAGAAGTTCTTTATTTCTAATACCATATTTATACAACTTAGTGAGAAGAATCTCTCGGTCTACAGTCTCAAATGCTCTTTTTAGGTCCAAGAAAAGTGCCAATACCAAGTTTCCCTCATCTAAGTTCTTCTTCCATTCGTTAAGACTCCAAACCAGAGCTGTTTCGGTTGAGTGACCTTTTCGAAACCCAGATTGTTCTTCGCATAGTGTTCCATTTTTGGTGAGAAATTTTTCTAATTGTTTATGTACCACCTTTTCTAGGATCTTTTCATAAAGAGGCATCATATTAATTGGACGAAAATTTTCCGGTTTTTTTGCATTTTTTTCTTTTTCTACTGGAACTATGATTGATTCTTTCCAAGCACTTGGGAACACACCATCATTTAATGAATTGTTTATAATATTAAGTAGTACAGGAAGTACCAAATCTTTACAATCTAACATCATTGTTGTCTTTAGTCCGTTGAAATCACTTTTATTATTCATTTGTTTAATGGTATCCTCTAATTCTTTCATAGATATTTGATTAAATTTGAAGACACGTAAGGAATTATTTATACTATCGTCATATTGGAAGTTAGGAATGCCGTTATTTATTACCACGATACTATCCACAAAGAATTCGTTAAGTTTGTTTGCGATGTCCTCACTCTTGGTTATTTTTACATTGTTTATTTCGATCTCCGAAATTTCCTGCTGCGCTTTAGACAAAACATATTTTTTTATCACTCTCCACATATCTTTTTGATTTCCTGTCTTCTCTTCAATTTTTGATTCAATGTATTTATTTTTAGTTTTCACACATAAATTTTTGTATTTATTACGGACAGATTTATAGGCTATCCAACTCCTAGTAGAACCCATAATAGTACAAATGTTGTACCTAAGTATTTTTTCCTTCTTAAGTTGTGTAAGTTCATTGTTATACCACTCAACATAATAAGGTTTGATATCAAGAGCTTTCTTTAATTTTTTAATGGATGCTTCAATATGATTCTTAAATTCACTAGCTATATCAGGGCAGTTATTATTCACTACTAAATTCGATAGGTTACTGTATATTAATTGCGTTTTAAATTTTTCCTTGTCGTATTTAATGTATTCAATACGCTGTGGTTTAGTTTGAGTTTTTTCCGATTGCAACTCGATTTTAATTGTTTCATGATCTGAAATTATCCAGTCTTTTACAGTTGTTGCCTTAATTCCCGACACATAATCACTTAGTACATAGTCAATAAGAGTTGAAGATGATTTCGTAATTCTAGTATAACATTTTACTATTTGCTGAATACCAAATTTTTTTATTATGTCAGCCTCAAATCTTCTTTTGTCCAAGTTATCACTTTTAAAATCAATATTAAAGTCGCCAGCTATAAAAAAATTTTCGTTAAAATTCAAATTCGCTTCCAGAAATTCACTTAGCATTGTATTGAAGTCACAAACACTCATTTTACATGATCTATAAATAGCTATAATATTCCAGCAATCATTCGAATTTGTTAGTCTTATCATTAGAATCCATAATTTATAATTAACAGCTTTTGTTATCAATTGCACAGCTTTCATTTTATTATTAACATAAATTAAAACTCCTCCAGTATGTCTCGAATTTGACAAACAGCTAAACGATTTATAATTATTTAATTTATATTCACTTTCGTTCACATCGACAGTAATGTGGGTTTCACTAACTATTACAAAATCTGGTTTGTTTTTATGTATTAATTCTTCAAACATTTCAAAATTTCCAGTTAAGCCTTGTATATTTAAATATATGCCATATAATTTATTTGGTTGCTAATACCCAATGCGCTTTTTTTTTATTTCCAGTTTGTTTAAATAGACTGGACACAGCCTACTTAGTGTCATATGATTAGTATCTAGACTTAAATGTAATTTATCATTTGCTCTTGTGCAATTTATGCATTTTATAATAGCCTCTTTTTTGCATTCACTTGTTCTATGATTATCTAAACATTTTAAACATGACTCTTCTGTCATTTTGCACTCACTTGCTTTATGATTGAAACCTTTGCATTTGAAACACCTTCTAATATTAATACCGTCAAATACTCTACAACGTTCCCATCCCACACTTAATTTACCGGCTTCAATTACTTTTGGAAAAGTGTCTGCGTCTATTTCCAAAATTGCACAGAATGTTGTACTATTCCCATTTTTCTTTTCAAAGTATTTTATCAGCTTTAGTTCACTTTTAGCAAGAAGTTCATTTTGTTTTTTTAATTTTTCTATTAGCTCAATCTCTTCAGATTTAAACTTCATATTGGGAATAACTATCCTTGGATTTATCTTATTTGGAACCTTAATTTCATATTTATCACCAATACTTTCCTCTATTGCATTTTTTATCTTGTCCCTGTCCTCAGCACTTTCTATAACAATTATTCCACTATGAGAGTTTTGAATGTTAGAAATTTTGAAATTTTTTGGGTCCACATTTTTATTTAAGTCTTCTTTTGTTTTATTGCTATTTTGCACAGCCTTTGGTTTAACTATCAAAGGTAATTCTTTTTTAATTTTTGGCAGCACTTTTTTTGGGATAACTTCACCTGTCACTTTGACAGCATCAGCGAATGACATTTGTTTAGTTGACAAATGCTTTTGTTTATTCTCCATCAATTTTTTAATTTGTTCACACACGTTCACATTTACCTTTTTTACCTCACTGCATATATTATCTCCCTCTCTTTTGAAGCTTTCAGCAACGTTATTAATTTTACCGATTTCCACCAGACCTTGTTCACATAACAACTGTTTTTTTTCCATATCTTTAAGCCTCTGCATATAGCGGATTTCTATAGCCTCCATTACCATTTTCTTCACTGATTCGTGTTGTACATCCGTTGTTAGATTTCGACCTTCGGCGAATCCATGCAACTCTATATCCGAGTTTTCCTTCGGTTGCATTTTGGGTTTTTAATTTTTCAAATGTTAATAATCTTCCCTTGCCTTTGTGTTGAATGGTGACAAATGTTCTTTAAATTAGAGGTGTTCTTTTCTTGGGCACCATTTTATTTTTAAAATCTTAAAAGTTCTTCAATTCAATTCTTGTTAAAAACCTTAACTAAATTCACTGTTTGATTTTACACCTCTCAAAAATCTCCTTCATAGAATAATTTAAGCAAAATCTTGCTGCTCTCTATCTATTTGTGCCTACATAGTTTGGTAAAGTCATCTTACAGCGAATTATTATACCCGTAGATTAGTATACCCGTAATCTTAAGATTCCTCGTACCAAATCGTCTAAATACGAAAATGCTAATTTTTAATGCCCTAACTTTGGGTAGGTTTTGGAGTTACAAATTCCGTAGTCCTGAAGCACTGTTTCGACATTGTACTGTACTAGTTTTGAAATATCCCGAAGGTCTTATTTGGAATTTGGTTTAAGGGGTGATCTCATGTGTTCAGACGGTAGTGAGTGACTATTAGATGGACGTATATTCCCCAGAATGGACACGGTCTTGAAGGGCACCTAATCGTTCCTTCAATGATTGAACCGCCTCATTGAAGGATTGAAGTTCGTTATGCGTGAGTGACCCTTTATCTCCTTCTAAGCTGCTCCAACACGGTGTTCATAAGACCGGTCAGTTGCGTCACCGAACTCTAAATCATCCATTACGTTTTCGAGTATGATTGCAAGAGAAAACATAAAAGTGGAATACAGTAGACTCTCGATAACGTGAACAATTAAAAACCAAGGGAGTTCACATTTGCGGGAGAGTTCACGTTTGCGAAGGTCAAATTTTAATAAGATAATATGGCAATTCCACTGTACATTTTTATTTTGAAGCGTCTTATCTTTAACAAATTAAAAATAATGCATTTTTACTATTACATAACAGTATATTTAATTCATTTATTTAATTTTAAACAAAAAGTTATTGCATAGGAACATACATATGTATTTATAAAATAAAAAGTTATGACATAAATGTAACATTAAATATTGACTGAGCACTGGCATTACTGATACGAATTTAATGGAAAAAGTCAGTCATTTGTTTTTGCATCGTCTTCTTCTCCAAAAGCATTCTCACTGCTTTTTCCCTAAGGCGCCTTAAGACACTAATGTGTCTTAACCAGCTAACCTTCAGCCCATTCCAAAGCCTTGTTAAAAATGGAAATGGCTTCATTAGGCTTAATTTTTTCTTTTGGCAATTCTAGCACACCGTCATCATCACTTTCCTCATCACTTATGATGTTGGTACTCTAAGAGACATTATGGTCTTCTTCGTCTTCGTTCCATTTATGGATGTCCAACCTACCCAAATGATTTGATTAAAGACAGGAATCCTAAAAAAGTATAAATCAAACCTCAGGATTTATATATAGCATCGAGCAGCTTCATTGCATTCTCCACTTCAAAATTGATTCCTAGATACAATTTCTCTTTCAAATCACTTAGTGGAATATTGTCTTCCGGATCATTTTCATTGCCTACTCATTGCCTACGAAACTTAAAATATTTTTCCAGCACTTTGCGATTGTATCCGTTCCCAATCGATCCCAAGCTGATTTTAAAAATGAAATGGAATCTCTTAATGTTAACTTTTTCAGTGATTCTGGAATATCCGTTTGTTTCGCTACAACCGAAGCTAACAAACTAGTTCTATAGTAAAGTCTGATTATTCTAATCGCATTTTGATCCATGGGTTGGATCAGTGGTGTCACATTTGGAGGCATAAACATCACTGTAATAGAGTGGTCATCTGTGATTAACTCACTTACTGGAGGATGCGATGGAGCATTGTCTAACAGCAGAAGGGCCTTCACTGGTAGACCCTGATTTTTCACGAATGATATTACCTAAAAAAGTTTAGTATAAGTCTATATGTATTTGGCTAATGTTCGCCATACATACTTGTGGCACAAATGAATAGTGAAACCAATCTTTGAATATAGCCGCGGTCATCCAGGATGATTTCGAACTCTTGTAGTCTACTGGGCAGTTAAAATTTTTAAATGAACGAGGATTTTTCGCCTTCCCAATCACCAATGGCTTCAGCTTATGCAATCCAGTTGCATTTGTACACGCGAGGAAAGTTATGCGCTGTTTGTCGGTTTTTCTGCCAGGAGCGTTTTTTCTAGCGACGAAACATATGTTTTGTCGGGCAAAAGCTTCCAAAACAGCCCGGTTTCGTCTGCGTTATAAAGTTGGTCGGTGGTCACCCCCATCGTATCAATCGTTTCCTGCAGCTTACGTTTGAATGGGTCTACCAGCTCGGGTTGGGAAGACAGTTTCTCGCGATTTTAATAAATCTCACGCCGTATCGAGTTTTAAATCTCTGCATCCATCTTTTGCTAGCATTGAAGCTGCTTTGGTTCTCCTTAATTTGAGAATGGAGTGACAAAGCTTTTGCCTTTATAATCAGGCCATTAATCGGATAATTTTTTTCACGTTGTTCGAGAAACCACCGATATAGCGCCTTTTCCATTTTGGGAAGTTCCGATGATCGAAGTGTTTTTCTTTTTCCTGGCCCCGAAAATGTGTTGTTTACACACTTTAAACTTTGTTCACTCTCTTTGTTAACGGCACAAATAGTAGACTTTGCAACGTCGTATTTTTTTGCCAAACTTGTTACACTATAACCACCACGGAATTGCTCAATTATCGCGCATTTATCCTTAAGTGACAAAAACGTTGGTTTCTTTGAAGACATGTTTGCGCAAAGAACTAAAAAACCAAAACCGTAACACGTATAAAACTTATGATGACAAAAAACAAAGAAAATCGCGAAAATCAAGCAAACAAGACAATCAAAAACAAGGAACAACGGGGAACAAACTGACACGAACTGACGTGCAACAAACCGGAAACTGTACAAGACGAAGAATTGTACGAAGAGTAAAGAATTTCAAGCTAAAATACAGCTTGCTCAAACAGTTTACTGATAACCTGAAGCAAAAATTGTTGTTCACGTTTTAGAGTGTTCATGATTTGTTCACGTTTCAGAGATGTCAAGCAAAAAAAAAATCTGTTCACGTTATCCGGTGTTCATACTAACCGGTGTTCACGTTATCGAGAGTCTACTGTAGTGACCTAACAAAAGAGCATATCTACCGAGATGGTTGACTGAATCGAATACTTAATAATATATAATTAAAAATGAGTTTTAAATTGAATGAATTTAAAACTGAAGGAAATGTCCCGACAAGGACAAGGAAAATAATTCGACGAAGCAAGTGGTTAATATATATTGTATGTTTTTTATTTCTGATTTGACTTTCATTTCTTGTTTGTGTATAGCGACAGTAAGAAGGAATTTTTACAAATATTACATATACTTTTTTTGTTATTATTTTACCTTGTTTTCGTATCTAGAGATTCCCTTAAATTTTATTTTTCAATGTGGCCAGTGTATAGTCCCTGGATGTCTGCTGAGCATCCCTGTCATTTACGATATAGTTGCTCCGGCTTGGGAGGTTCGTAGGTTTCCATTTAAATCAAAAGCATTTGTTATAATTGTAAACGACCTAATTAGGCGTAAGGATCGATACCACCAGTAATTGGTTTTCTCTTTTTTTAAGGCGCACCCTCTCGTGGTGCAAGTAAGCCCTGGAGATTAGTTTATTGACTTAAGTTATTTCCTTTGTAACTTGACTTCGCATAACCTTTACCAGAAAATTGTCCACCCGATTCCTTTCCATTAAATTAGCTCTCACATTGAACCACACGGGGTATCATATGCAATCATGGTCAAGTAGCAGACCTTAACTCTAGAATAAAGTTGGCTGCTTTATAACAGCCGTCTAGTCGGAGCGAAAGCACTCTGGGCCCTTGCCAGGGCAGCCTGGATACCAAGGTATTTGATTTGTTTCGCCAGTTGAGACCCGTCCAGTCCAAATATTGAATGCTGCGTCAATTAATTCTAAAGGGCAGGCCATCTAGTGTTTTTTTTCTTTTAATCATAGGTTATTTTGACATTGACAGCTGTTCCCCGCACGAAATCTTGACAGAAAATCAGTATCATAACTCCGCGGAACGAAATGACTCGCTTTACGCTTGAACAGCGATGGGAAATATTGAAAACTTAGGAAAGGCGCGCGACCATCCGCTTTATTATCGCTTCGCAGTTTTGGCCTTAGAGCAACTTGAATTGGACGACGATTTTGGGCGAAAAATCTTCTTTTCTGACGAGGCGCATTTTCATCTCGGCGGCTATGTTAACAGACAAAATTGTCGCATCTGGGGCTCGGACGTTATTGGCGAGAAGCCAATGCATCCACAGAGATTGACAGTTTGGTGCGGATTGTGGAGTGGTGGCATCATTGGACCATTTTTCTTTGAAAATTACTGGGAACAACGTTTCGGTCAATGATGGGCGTTACAGAGCCATGCTAACCGATTTTTTTTCCCTGAAATTGAAGACATGAATTTGGACGACCTCTGGTCGATGCAGGAAGGCGCGCTATGCCATTGGACTATCTTTTTGTGGGGAACCGTGAAGGACCGATGTTATGCCAACAATCAGGAAACGATTCAAGTACTTAAAGACAATATCATCCAAGTAATCCGTGAGCTACACCCCGAAACCATCAACAAGGTCTTGGAACATGGTGCGTTATTGCGAAGCCAGTCGAGGCAACCACTTGAACGACGTTGTATTTCATAATTAATGGGAATGGGAAATTTGTTCTTATTAATAAAGCCATAATATATGGAAAAAAATAATTTTGTTCATTTTATTGCATTTTTAAAAAGAAACTTGAATTTAGCCCACCCACAAAGGCGTTCTAAATAATCTAGTTTCTAATTTCCACTCGTTTTTTCTTTTGCTCGTTAATTAACATTCTCAGTACCCAACGCCCAGAGACCTTTTTTATATTCAACTCGCTCGCAACGATTTTTTTAACGCTGCCATATGAGATCCCTGTGACGTCAGCTATATGCCTTGTGGTCCCTCTTCGATCTGCCAACACAACATTGGGCTACGCACAGTGGGCTACTGTGTAATATGGAGGAGCAGTGTTCGCAACTGTTTTCACCAAGTCGTTGTGTATGTCTTTGGTAGATCGTTTTTTCAAGCGCAGGCACTCGATGACAGCTCTAATTTCGTTTACTGCATTTTGTTGTTATCCCTTCGACGGTTCGCATTTAAATGACTTTACCTTCTGGGAATCGTGATATATTTATATGATTTCCTTACGCCAACCTATTGGGCATATAAGCAGGTAAAAAAATCTTTTTTTTTTTTTATTCTTATCCGGTTCGGAAATAACCGATTATCATCACTTTTGGATCATCCCTTGTAATTTATTCCTCGAAGGACTGTGTTTCAATCTTAGACCAGAGAGACCTAGAGATTTTTTTTAATGACTTCGGAGAGTTGAAACAGAGCTTATTGATATATTATTTTGGCATCTGTTATCGAAATAATAAAATTTTTCTTTTTTCTTTTAATATTCGATGCAACTTTGAATTTTTATAATGAATTCTATATGAACATTAAAGTGGATTATTTTTCTTATAGGAATCACTCAGAAATGTAACGAAGGACAATTTTCTTGTAAAACAACACAAAAATGTATTCCGGAGAACTGGGTTTGCGATGGAGAATATGACTGTGGAAAAAACG
Source organism: Merodon equestris (assembly GCA_958301585.1). NCBI lineage: Eukaryota > Metazoa > Arthropoda > Insecta > Diptera > Syrphidae > Merodon > Merodon equestris. The sequence continues at coordinate 74,112,646 of OY284416.1, read as the reverse complement.
ATTTGTCGGACGAAAAAGATTGTAAATATTTGGCTTAACAATTGGTTCCAATTATAACGATTTACTTTTAGGCCCCAGTGCATTACGGAAATGCTTGCCCTACGAAAGTGAATGCAAAAATGGTCTTTGTTTAGATATTTCGAAGTTTTGTGATGGTACTGCGGATTGTGACAGCGATGAGTGGAATTGTGGTAAATAGTAGAAAACTGTTATATATATAGTAACTCCTTAATTTACTTAAAATATATCTCTATTTCCCTGTCTGATAAAAGATACGGAGGAAAAGTTGTGCAGTCCTTTGAATTGCTCATTCAATTGCAAGCTCACTTCTGATGGGCCAAAATGTTTTTGTCCTCCGGGACAAGAACCAATCAACACACATTGCCAAGACTTTAACGAGTGTGCAGTTGATGGTACATGTGATCAACTTTGCACAAATACATATGGATCATTTGAATGTAGTTGTGTTGCTGGATACGTGAAGAAGGACAATCGTTGCTTCGCTATTAATGGTATATTCTTTTTTAACTTCTTTTAAATATATTTTCATTAAGCTCTTCTCTATGTTGGTTTTTAGTTCCTCAAAATGACGTTACATCACTGATTTTTGTAACTCATTTTAATATTCAAAAGGTTATAACAACTGGGGAAATTTTAGAGAAATATGCTACTACTGAGGTATCTGCCATTGAAGTATGGCATCGTAATCGAACGCTATGCGCAATGTATTCAAGTCCATGGACAGAGATTAAAATGAAATGCCACAGGATAGACAATTTTTCAGATAATTGGCCGATGCCAGTACCGAAAATTATAGGAAATTTGCACTGTAAGTGGAATAAATATTTTTATTTTTCATTTGTACATACTAAATGTTTTACTAAAATTAGTTGCCTAAATGTTCATAAACTCACTGTACAAAAAGACGTACCCATTTGTTAGAAAAACTTTGAAACACACTCATAAAATATCATCCGACTTATATTTTTGTTTGTACTCACATTTAGTTTGTACTCACCATATAGGTTTACGTGCTCTTTAAAAATGTTTTTTTGTTAATTTTATTATTCGCTAAGTGTCAAAATTAATCGCTTTAATTATAAATTTACTAAAACTTATATTCCCAGACTAAAGACAACATATTCTAATTTAACCTAAAATGCCGGTTATGCTCGTAGCGTGATTCTGTAATTTTGTGTAAAACAATGGCCTTCGAATCTACAGAATTAAGAACTTTGCTTAACCAATAAGAGTTCTAATTTAACACTAGATATACCAGCGATTGAAGTATACCTATTTGTACCAAACCAGTCAAAATGACTGTACTTAAAAAGGAAGTGGTTAATGAGATTTCCAGTCTTTATTTACTTTTAAAAAATACTAAATTAGTTTAATACATTTATTGAAGTCATAAATTCATTAATTTGCTGTTTATTATAGAATATAAAAATAATAGCTAACAATTTTTGGCTTCGTATGCCCCACGTGCATACAATATTGCAATAAACGCTTTCAATTTTGATTGAGTTAGGATCAATAACCAACTGTGTTACTCCTAATCACTTCTTTCATTTTATAATAACTCAAAGATAATGGTGATTTAGAATGACGTATCCACATGAGGGCCGTTGCAGTAAGAATAGTTTAGGGATATCTTGCGAAGGATGCGTAATTTATGACGAGTAAGTAGTGCACAGTTCAGGATTTCAGAAAGATGATAAATTTTCGGTTTGCGTGGTATAAAGGCAATTGGTGTGTTTATTTAGGATTTCGGTAAAATGCACAGTGTGAAAACAGAAAACAAAAATGCGGTGAGTGATAAGCAAAGTGTGAAATGGATTTGAATGCACAGAATAACGGAGAACGGCTGTTCTCTAAGTGACGCATCAGAAAGCCTTTTACCCGTATTATAATATGACTACTAAACTAATGTAACTCTGCTCTATTTTTGTCAAAAGCATAAAGATTTTCAGGAAATCATATACCTATTTTGCCCCACAATTATGATACAAGTAATTATTAATTGTTGTTGTTGACTTATGTCCATTTTACTCCATAGAAACTTGCACCAGTCATTTTGACTGGTACTGGTATAAGTGTCAAAAACGCAAATTATTTTTTGTAACAATATATATACAGTAATATAAACTTTATTAAATTAATTCTTTAGTCATGACTAGAAAAGTCATGATATCATTACAAAAAAAAAATATTACACGTGGTAGTAATTTTAAATTGAAATACCAAAAACAGTCATTTTGACTGGTCTGGTATATCTAGTGTTAAAATCCGAAGAAAATACGTAATTCCTATCAAATGTGGTAATAATTTTATTTTAGTTTAAAGTACGAGTCCGTAGGTAAGGTAAATAGTTATCGGCTTGACACAGAGATGCCACAGCAAAAAAATTTGTCTCATGCCTGGGTGCAAGCTTCGTATGACAAGTTTGAACATCCTTTCTCAAGAATTGTTGCCGTAGACGTTTTTCCTGTTTTTCGTTAAATTGATTAACTTGAATATCGTGTGGTCCTTCGTTTTGGATAGATTAACCCCTAAGGAAATTCATTTTAGTTGACAAAAGTTTACGAGGACCGATGTCAACCGGTAAAAAAGTGGTCAGCTGAATTTAATAATGGTCGCACATCCACCCAAGATGACCCAAGAACCGCAACTATACCGAAAACCATCGAAAAAGTGCATGATATCGTGTCGATAGGTGGGTGAAGGTGAATGAGATAGCTAAGGCTGTGGGGGAATCGGAAAAAAGGGTGTGAAACACCTTGCACTAAGAAGGGCTGCGAAGGCTTTGCCCAAGATGGATGCCGCATTCGTTGAATGTTTATCAAAAGCAATTGTATAAAAATCTTTCATTTGATTTCTCACCAATCACATGACTACACGCCAGAAACGAAACAGTAGTTGAAGCTGAGGGTGGAAGCCATTGGTTCAGCGCCAAAGAAAGCGAAGTTGATTGCGTCTGCCGGAAATGTCATGTCTAACTTGTCTTGGTATGATGCGAAAGGGATCCTAATAATTGATAAGCTTACAAAAGGAAAACAATTACAGGCAATAATTACTCGAACCTTCTTGACCAGCTGTATGCCAAAATCCGCGGGAAGAGGCTTGGCTTGAAGAAGAAAAAAATTATTTATAATTATGGGAAAACTGTAGGATTTTTGGTACGATTTGTGGCTCAGCCAACTTCCATATTTTTCGGATTTGGCACCCTCAGACTTCCATCTGTCCCCAAACTTAATGACATATTTTTCTGGAAAGCGCTTCGCATCATAAAAAAAAGATAAAAACGCCATAGATTAATATTTTCATAGCATTCCAGCTTCCGGGGAGGAATAGAGATATTCGAGAAACGGTGGACCAAGTGTGTTGAAGTCAAGTCAGTGTGTTGAAGTTTTTTCAACTGAAAATCGCAGTCTTCTTTGTTAGGTCGAGAACTTTTCACATTACCCTCGTATAGACTCTGGGATTATAAAAAGGTTTGATGAAATATATCACAACGTTTCACATAATTGCTGCCGTTGACATTGCTGCCCTTACATTCTCTTTTAGTGCAAATAAATTGGGAAGTATCGGTTTAGACTTTATTTTTAATATAACCTCAAACGAAAAAGTCTAATGGGTTAATCGCCCAATCTCGGCGGTCAATTGAAGTCTCCACCTCGAACGATTCAGTCTTGAGGAATAGGGCGCCACCCTTTCACAAATATACGTTGTCTGCATCCATAGAATAAGTTTGTGTAAAATATTAAGTTGTTCATTCATTTATTCATTTCCAACATCTATTTATGTTATGCGTGATCTGCTGGGGTGAATTCTAATGTTAACCGTATGTATGCGGCTATATTTTCAAACGAGAACGAGAATGATAAAACCATTATAGTGACTTATATTGATTATCTTAAACTAATGTAAATAACTCACTTTATCAAAACAAAAAAAGATTGCTATATTAATAATAATATATGATAATTTCAAAAATGTTTACATGTTGACTTTCCCTCCCTAATATACATATGTTGGTGGGTTATGATGATGTGTCTTAGGCAAAGGCAGATACAGTTGGAAGTGGACTATCTGGAAATAGATAATCGAAGATCGGAGGATGGCAGTCGGTGTTAATCTTAACTCCAACTTAATATTTTCTGGTTTTTAAAAATTTGTTTAATATGTTCTTAGTACCCATTTTTTGAAAGTATTTTAGACGCATAGATAGATATTTTGCTACCCTATCAACATATTTATTATCTCATATACCAATGTGGTAAGGTCACCACATTCATATAACTTGTTTTGGTATCTTATTAGAAGGTCTGTAATCATTAGTCTAGTGTTGTAGTTCGGATTGCTGATTGTTTAATTACAATAGTCAGGGAGTTTGGCAGGAGTACTTTTTTGGCTGTTTCAAATGTTTCTAATGACTGGTATCCCTCGACTATCATTTTCGAATTTGGTTGTGCCATATGCGGTAAAACTCTTGAGAATACTCTAAATTGTTTAGGTCCCTTTTTCGTGAAACTGTGTAATGCTGGATACACAAAAACGCTAACTGTTTTGGTACCACATCAATGGGTTTTGAACAATTTTATTTGTACGTTAAATTCTGTTGAACTCGTGGTATTGTAATGGTAATAACTATGTCCAAATAAACTTATCTATCATCTATACCTAATGATATAAAAAATGAAGCAAATTTTCAAAGATTTAAAAGAAATGCATTGAATTTGTAAAACATAATGTTTAAAAATTGTAAATGAAATAGATTGAGTTTGTTTTTCGGCTAACTTACTAAGTTATTATAAATTTAATACTAAGTTTTTTTTGTAAAGTACTTTAAGTACTAATATAATGAATATTGTAGTCTTCTTGCAGCAAGATAGGGAATAGCCACAGAGCCGAATGAATGGATATTGTATATCCAGGAATCGGTGCCTTCCGGCTCTTGCCGAGAAGAACGCAATTCTTCTTCTTCTTCTTCTTCTTCTCGCTGTCTTTTGTGATAAGATAGTCAATGTTTTAAAATAAGTCGTAGAAAGATGTCATACGAAGTAAAGATCATCGCTGGCCATTGTTTTTTCCAAATTTTTCTGGCAGCATATAAATTCCAGGTCCTGCAAAACACATTCAAATTGTAAACAGAAACATGTTGAAACATGCTTCCATATACGCAGCTGATAACATCAGGAATGGCCAAGCTTATGCACACCATGGACACGCCACAGGCATATAAGCTACTGGCATTCATATTTAGAGTTGTGCACAACGGCCATTGTTCGACTTTTCGAACAGTTATTTTTAAACGCCCCCAAATTTATTTTTTGCTGCCTGGAGTCCTTATTACAGTAACAACATAACAATTTGGACTTTTTTCTAGAAAATAAATATATTTTTAACATGGAAATTTTCTTTAATATGTCTTATTTGAACTTCTTCTTTTCTTCTTCTTTTCCTTTTTCCGGCGTTGTTATGGTCAGAAGTGTAGGACCATAACCTTCCCACTTAACTGCATTCCTACTGGTCCGCTTGTGGGGTCCGCCGGTTTGACCTCAGAAAGTAGCGGCTGGCTTCCCGGTTTGGGATTACTTCATCGCTGAGGCCAATCAAATGCTGGTGTTTTTGCATTTGTTTGCACCAATTGTTTTTCGGCCTGCCTTTTTTTTTTTTTTTTTTTTTGTGACACGGGCATGCTCCAGATTTTTTTGTTTGATCTTACAACACCGGTGATCTCCAGTCGTGTCAACCCACTGATTCACTGATTTGCATGCACGTACACTTGTGGGGTAGTTTAATGGTGGTATATGTGTCCCTAGGCTCACCTTTGTGTTTTCTAAATTGCCTAGATGTGATTTTTGTTTACCTTTGTTTTAGTCGCCTTTTACGACAAGCGAGAGGTATCGCTGCAGGGATATTCTTAACCCGTCCCTGCACGAACAATATGTCTTATTTGAACAATAGAAAAAAAGGTCTAAATTTAAGGTTTTTTTTAACACCCCCTATGAGAGCACTGAGGGAAAAGGGGATGTATAATGTTATTATTTTCTGAGAGCTAACAAAATATCCTATATGGCAACATGTGAAATGTCAATGCCTATGTGAAATGACAATGAACTGTAAATGCTAACTAAACAGTTAGCATACCATATATTCTAGTGTAGAGTATCGTGTCGGGGAGTTTTTCTGTTGACCGCGACCCGAACAGCCACGATAAACCTATAATGTAATGTGCTCTGCCCGTAAATAGGAGTGTAATTCTCCATAAATAAATATTAAGTGTTTTGCCTTTAAATAAAAGTGTTATGTTAATAAAGAGATAATTGGAAAGTGTTTTTTTTTTTAAACATCCGCTCGGGAACACAACAAATTTTGCGTGTTAAGTTCAAGTATTAAATTCGATCTAGTCCATACGAATATAATCCGTGTGCAGCTATAGATTTTTTAGAACCAATTCTTGTACATATATCGGCCGGAAGTTGGGCAATTTCGCGTTGAATATTGTTCCTGAACTCTTCTAACTTTCTTGACGACCAAGGACTTAATGTAAACTTAATACAAAGAAATCCCATGGCTTTAAATCGCATGAGCGAGGTGGATATTCGTTAGGACTATTTCTCAAGGTTACAAGATTACTGATCTTCCCAATTGTTTGACTGGCTATGTGGCATTATCTTGGAGATCCATATATCACTGATATCATGTCCATCCAATTCTGGCCAAAAATCTTCCGAATTACATTAACCGTAATATGGCGATAATTTTTTTGATGAGAAAATACGGTCGAATCATACCATCATCATAACATAAAATCCACACCATACCACATCCACCATACCACCTATTGACAAAATCAAAAATGAGCTTCAATGCTGAAAATGATTTTCCATGAAATTCAGGATTCTTTTTTTTTTTTTTCCTTTCGATGATTCAAACTGCAATTTTTTAGCTAACTTGATCGTGTGCTAAGGTTTTTAGTGAATGGCGTGGAATCGACCGAAAATGAACTAAAATAACATACCGCTGCGGTAGTTTAGGTACTTCGAACGAATTTTTTGATAATCTCCAAACGTTTCTCGTTTGCGAACTTCACAAGATAAAAACGCAGAACTTAATGTGGTTTGGAAATCATAAAAGTTTGTATTCAAATACTAAATTGTTAGTCCTTATTAATAAACCTTATCAAAAGTTATCGTAGTGATAGTTGGAAGTGAACAGTTCAACAATAACTTGAAATTAAAAAGTACACCACTTGCTGGATAACCCTTTACATATAAAGGGTTCACCTTGTCTAGTAACCTTAATTTTTCCGGAGCAGATTTGACGAATGCGCTCTATGTGTTTGTTCAAAATGCAAAAAATAATGTTTTGGAAATATTCAATTCTATTTCCATTAATTTCAACATTGATCTGATTTGTAGTTCTATGAAGTTTAAAACAAAAGCAATTGTTGGCTCTTTGTTCGATAATAACACTGATCCAGCACAAAATATTGTCGCTTGCAGTGGATTAGTTAGTCTTCCAATCGCCTGATGTTTACTAATATTAGGGTAACGCCCAAGAAGGATGTACATTTTTAATTCAGTCAGATATCGTAGGATATTTAGTCTTGGTCTACGAAATTCATTTCATAATGAATTGTAAGCCGGTTGAAAATCGTGAGCCTTATATTCATTTCAGGTTGAATTGCAGCGAATTAGAGTGAAAATAATCCGCATAATATCATTATTAAGTAAGAGAATAGGTCATTCGGCTAGACAACATTAATTTAATTCACACTACCATATTGCTGCACTGTTAATTTGTATTTGTTCTTTCCTGGGCCCTTATTGGGACAGTAAAACTCAACGTGCATCGAGGAATGTGCTCGCTTGTTGTTTATTTTTCTGTAATTTTGAGTTTGGAAACTCAAAAAAAAAAAAAGTTCAATACCCACTAATAGAATATCCGTCTGTTTATGAACTAGCTATGAATCGTGACTGGGCTCGGTGCGCCAGGTGTAGAGTGAGCTTCGAATTTTGAAGGCCGCTATTCTTTCACATAATTCTAACCCTGGTTCCTGAATGTGAATTTCCAAAGGGAGATGGAAAGTAGAAATATCCGTCTGTTTATGAACTAGCTATGAATCGTGACTGGGCTCGGTGCGCCAGGTGTAGAGTGAGTTTCGAATTTTGAAGGCCGCTATTCTTTCACATAATTCTAACCCTGGTTCCTGAATGTGAATTTCCAAAGGGAGATGGAAAGTAGAAAAACACGAAAAACAGAATACGCGCATCTGACTTGAGATAGACCGCGGAAAAGATCGAAACGAGGCTTGAATCAGAGCGGTCTGAAGCAAGTGCTCTTCAAGAGATTGCGGGATGTGACGAAACGCTTCTATGTCAGTCAGTAATCTTTGTGGTAAGTGGGGTCAGCGAAGCGGTTGAACACAAAGAGCTAGTCAGGGAAATTGTACTCATGAAGAAGGAGTTGTGTGCAACACGTTAGTTACAGGAAGGGCGTTTAGATACGTTAAATGGAAAGAGGGAAAAAGCGAGCGTTTCGAAAAGCAGCTTTATGGTGCGAGAAGTCACAGAGATGATTCCAGAATTAAACCCTAAGAACAGGTAGAGTCTTTCGCCTTCGGCATGAATCAGGAAGATCAGTCATGTGCGTTTACAATCTTGACGATATTTTCCTGTTGATGGCGCCTACGACGATGAGGCTGTAAGGTTAAGGAGGGAGGGGTTGGCACATGAATTTCAAAGAGGGTTTTTCGAACGATGACGATGATGCCGCTGTGGACGCCACAATTTGTTTGGGTAGGGGTGGCAGGAGTACTCGAGGAATATATATTCGCGATAAAGAGGTTTGCTTCACGGGGTTGTTTGGAGGATTTAAGGACATTGTACAAGGTATGTCGGGAGCAGAGTTTTTTGAGCCATGTCGATGAACACCTCTGTGTACGATTCACAAACTAGTACAGAGACTCCAGTGGATTGAAACAGATGATAAAGCGCGTAATAGGCAAAGTGTTTCCTTTGTCGACAAGCCGGACACCTCTGCCTCGAGAGCTGGTTCAGACTAAATCTAAGCGGTGGCGTCGTCGACCAGACGGATGGCCAAATCCAGTTGATTGTAAGGGAACAAGGCAGTGAAACCTAGAAGATAGGGGTGACGGGAAGTTTGATATACAAAACGGGTTTGAAAGGATTTAGTGGCAAAGGGTGCAGGACGTTGGCTCAGACATATGCGGAAGTTCCGGTGGATCGCCTCATATCCTTGTGCGAAGTAATAGGATAACAGTCAACATACCCAGCCCAAGTCAAGTAAGTACACAATTCAACTTACAGGCCCCCGTTTGGTAAATGAGCCGCCATCAACAGTAAATTCAAATAACTTCTGGGCCTCGAAGTGATTCATCCATCTTCATTAGATTACTCGCTTGTTGTCCAGACAAAGAAAAAAAGACGGGTCATAGAGATTCTACATCGACTTCCTAAAGCCATGTTTTTTTCTTAAATTTGTGCATGGAAGAAATTCCGAAATTTTGACCAAACCCGCGGCATGAGCATCGCTCAGTTAAATGATGTGAATGATGATCTAGATTTTCTGAAAAGGGTCATCACTAGTTACCAAATTTTGGCATATGGTAATGACATCGAAACCAAGGCTGGGTTATCCCAGTGGAAGCGAAAAGAAGAGTTCAAACCGAGAAAGGTCTTGCAATTTAGGACAATTATGAAAGTTTTGCTCATTACTTTCTTCGATTTCAATGGCGTGGTTCATAGTGAGTTCTCGGTCGGTTTTTTCCTTGCAGTTATACGCCGTTTGCATAAAGCAATTCGAAGAAAACGTCCAGGTTTGTGGGAAAAAAATCATGCCTGTTGCATAATGATAATGCATCTGCTCACTGGTCGTTGTGTGTAATTTTTTGGCCACAAACAATACCTTAATCACGCCTAAGCCAGCGTATACTCCGAACTTGTCGCTCTGCGAATTTTTTGTCTTCCCAAAATTGAGACGACATGAAAGAACGGAGATTCGCGACGATTAAAAAGATAAAGACCATTGGAAAATCTCAATGCTATACCAAAAAGGGCATATAACAGTGCTTTATAGATTGGAAGAAGCGCTGGCGCATGTGTAGGACATGCGAGGAATTAATAATTAATGTTCTTGCGTACGCTTCAACCTGGCGCTGATGATTGATTAAAACCATTGATTAAATCCTTAAAGAACTAAGGATAACACAACTCAGATGAAGAAATATATCAATATATATGAACGTACAGATAGTTGTTAGAATATTAATATGTATTAAATTAGTGGAGCGTAAATCGAGTGTTGCGTTAATCGAGATCACACTGTCACAGAATTAACAGAATTTATAATCTAATAATGTCAACAAGAGAAGTAATTCGTATCAATTTGTCACCCTCTTTTATACGCTTGTAACTTTCCCCCTTCTTAGTCCACACATATTCTCTTTCTTTGCTGACTTCATTGATGTTGCAGTTGTCCGCATCTGATGGTTTAGCAATTATTGGTGAATTTCTATGTCTATGCCATTATTGCAGTTACTCTTGATCAAACCTCACATTAATATTACGCGTCTGTTGAGGATTTTAATTATGTTCCTTAAAACTAACAGGAAAAAAAGAACGTATTCAAATTCCTCTGTGTAATCTCAAGCTTCAGCTAAAAGTATTGTTTATATCTTGATATTCTTTATTAACATTTTTACATAAAAATGAGCAAAATACGAAGCCTATTCAATTATTATACCATTAGTAGCTTACTACAATATAATTATAATTTCATATATAATACTTTTCTTCATGCTAGGCCGTGTGTGACTTCATTTCTCAGAAACTGAAAGTCGAACATACTTTTGAGAATAATTTCAATTTGATTCAATTTGGCAAGATTGTGCCAGTTTGACGAAACAATGTCTGATATTTATTTTCCTACAAGTAGTGCGGAATGGGGGTCGATCTGTACAAAGCGCTCTGTCAGGCTGACTTCTGGGGATGGTTAATGTCTTAATCCAGCCCAGTATGCAGATTGTATTAGTTAATCCTTTGCAAAGAAAAACTTTATTGTTTAATGTTTCGTTTTAAGTCGTGATTTAAATACAATTGTGTGGCTTCAAACATATAACAGCAACAAAGGTAAATGCTACAGGCAGATTTGTTTGTCTGAAAGCCTTTAACTGTAATTTGAAAGAATTTGTCAATGGGGCTTATGTATGATAAATATTGCAAGCAGTTTGTAGGAGCAATCGCTAACTGATGGGACAACACTAAGCCATGAGTAGAGTATACTCGTACATGGATTATGTGAACTATGTGGATCATAAAATAACAAAATAAAAAAAGCAGAACAATACAACAAAATAAATTCATTTGCCAGACTACGTATAGCGAGCAGAGTTGTTAAGTTCCCAATACCCTTTGCGATTATAGCATTTAACATATTTGATATATGGCTTCGTCGCTAAGAGCAGATTATCCAGTTGAAAGTATTTAATTTTTGCATGTATGCATGATTTGTGATTAAACATAACGCCCAAAGCAAGTAGGAAATTTATTTTTTCTTATTTCTTATAGCTGTCGACAAGCTCCGTTTAGATTGGATTTCAGGAAACTGGTATTTCATGTGTAATGAACCCGGATTAATATTCATGTGTTCAAACAATATGGAATATTGCAACATAATATTAAATGATATAGAAAAACCAGCATCCATGGCTTTGGATTCAACTAAAGGGTATGTCAATACTTTAATAATTTGAAATAAATATTTCTGAATAAACAAGCAAAATCGAATCAGATGAGATAATGGTAGCTAGTTAACTGAAAAGGGTTCAAATGTGAAAAATATTAGTAATTAGTAACTCTTAGCCCCGAAGAACATGCAATTTAGTAGTCCCTTTGGGTTTTTGAAAAGTGAAGTGCATCCATTCGTATAGCTTGGTTAAATGTCTGTTAAATAGCATATATTTATTACTGGCCATTTGCCATAGATTCCCCTCAAGATCTTGTTTTCAAAAATCCGAAATCAAGTTTTTTTTCCTTACATCATTCACCACTGGCATTCATGTGGTTTTATAAAGACGGATTTTAAAGTTGCGAGACTAAGAAGTTTTTTGGAATAGTTCCTTCATCGCGAAGAAGCACGCGTTGCCCATATGCAGCTTTTCGATCTTTATGTCAGATATTTAAATTCGTCCACTTTTTCAAAGCGTTTACCGAGTACAGTCAGATGCGAGGCTTAGATCGATCTAAGTCGCTCAGTATTTATAAATATATATATAATTGTTTTTTTCTTAATATACTTTAAAGCCTACTTCCCTTCCTGTCATTACTAGACTTTCTACATTTCTTTAACTGTTTCCTTACTATCTCCCTCCAGATCGTCCGTGTAAGCTAGAATGGATCTGATTCCATTAAGGGTTATTCCTCTCTTATAAAATTAAAAAAGGTCACTTGTTAAGCGATTCCTCCTGAAACCACACTGATAGTCTCCGATTATTTCTCATCGTATGATGGCAGTCTCTAAAGAATAATTGACAGCACCTTGTAACAACTTCGGAACCGAGATATTCCTCGGTGATTGTTGCATTGTGTTCAGTTACCCTTTTAAGTATGAGAAAGATGATTGAGTTTTTCCATCGGAGATGGTTTTATTGGTCCATATAGTTGTCATGAGCCGATGTAACTTCTTTGTTAATTTTTCTCCTGCATATTTTATTGATTCCGTTGGTATAAGGTCCATTCCTGCGATCTTATTATTCTTAAGTCGTTTACTTTCTCAATGGTTGGCAATTCTACCTGAACGTCTGCTGTGTGGATAACACCGTTTTCCATTGCTGCTGGCATTCTACGTACATTAAGCAATTTATCGAAATATCTCTTCCAATGGGCTGCAACTCTAGTTGAATATAAGCAATTTTCCTTTGTTGTGGTTTTTTATCCCAAAGGAGGTGGCTGACTTCCTTTCGTAAGGTTTGATATCTTGTACGCGTGATTTCTTCCCTATATTACGGGCTTTTACTTTTTACTCGCATTTTTCGCCGAAGGAAGGCTTTACTTTGGGATACTAATGGAAAAAGTGAATGCATTGAATGTGGAAAATCTTCTAATGTTGTACATGGCTACCAGATAACAATAAGATGAGCGGATTAATATAGAAATCTCAGGATCGTATGTAAGGCTTTTTTTGCCAACGAGATAAGAAGGAAAACGCAGTGATTGCTTCACTTAAAACCAAGTTTTGTTGGAAAGATTGTTGATAGTATATTGGGTGAAATGAATAACTTTTTTTGGTTTGAATAAAAGCTAGCTCGACCGTTGATTAGAGTTTGAAAATAATGATTACTTTTTGTAACTTCGTGCAAGCCCTATTACAGTTGTAAGTAATTACCTATAGTGATTGTACATTCAACAATTACAATTACAGGATATTCAAATTAAAAACAGTAATTGTAATTTTAACTGAACAATTTTAATTAATAATTACAAGTAATTGGAGAAAGTAGTTTTTTTTTTCAGAGTAGTTGAAGAAAAACAGCATCAATTATATTTAAAGCAATTAGTTTTTCTAAATTGTAATTCAGTTGTAACTCTATTGAAACTAGAGATGAATATATATATGATGAATATATATATATAGGTATTGTTTTTCTTTTGTAGGCTAAGTACTTATCGGACCACGGATTCTTCTGATACATTTTCAGCTGTATATATTGTGAGAAGAGACTGAAGTAATTGAATGCAGTCGAATTTCTTGATTTGAGAGACTTATTTTTTGTAGTATATACCGTCGCCCGAAAATTGGTTTGTTCCATACGCCTATGGCACTTTTTCGAGAAAAGCACATTTAAAGGTTTGCTTACTTGGTACACCGAAACTGTGTGATAGGATTTAACTCATAAAGAGTTCACCTACGAATTTTCAAGTGTTTTACCAAACCGTTAACAACCTACGTTAATTAACGGAAAAGTTTACTTTCTTGACTTGTGTCCTATCTCCTATATTTTGAAACTGATTTTTTTTTCATACACGTGGAACACAAATAAATGGATATGGCACAAAGCAATTGTCATCCAAAATATCTGAAAGGCATAGCAAAGGCATGTTAACATTTTCAAAGAAAAATCGATTTCATCTTATTTTATTAACAAAGTTATTCAAAAAATACAATAAAATAAGAGAATTATTTAAAGTGTTTAGTATTAAACATTCTTCTTAAAAAACAAACAAAACGAAAATTAAAGCATTCAACTTACAATAAGTTTAATTGACATTTTCTATTATATAAACACTTTATATGTATTGCTTATTGACATCAGGAATAAACGGAAGCAAGTCTTATAAATCTTTTTTCTTTTTTTTTTGATATTGGTGTGTACTTGTTCATTTTGCACAAAGCAAATTTTTGAGTGTTTGTAGTGTACCATTGATGTCTGCCTTAATTAAACTGACAATTTTGAACTATTTTTCCTTAGCCGAGCTTTTATATTTTTTTACATATTTTATTTCAAACTAGAATTTTTTTCATAAAGTAATATTTTTCCTAGAGTGCTGTGGCGCAATGGGTAGTGAGTAGGCGTCTGACGCATGAACTCTGAGCGAGTTCGAATCCCGATAACACCAACGCCATCGAATGTTCATTATGCGAGAGAAGCCGCTCGGCGAGATACTGGCAAAACCTCCCGTAGTACACTTGCCTTGAAAAAGCTTATTGGCGCTCGCCGTTCGAAATCGGCATTAAACTGTAGGTCCCGTTCCCGTAAAACAAATCGCACACAACATAAGTGAATGAAAGAAGCTTGGCTCTGTCTCTCCGTGAGCTGTAACGCCAGAAGAAAATGTATTTCGCTAAAGTCCATTTAATTAGGCAAAAAGGAATACGCCTTAAAATCTTCTGGAAGCATTTAAATGATTTAAAGTTCAACTTTCTCGGAATTCATGTTTGTTAAAAGTTTGACTAGGCGAAGTGGACTATGAATTTACTTTTTTCAAATACCTATCAATTGCCGCATGAATGCAACCCCCTTCCTGGATTAAGGGATGTCCCGGTTCAAAATATATTTGGACAACCATGTCCAAACTTGCAGCACTTTTGGACAGTTCATTTTGGAGTATGTCTAAGTAATACTCCTTGGTCATTGTATTAGTGAAAATCGTCTCCAATTTGTGGGTATTTTTCAAAAAGAGGGTTGCAAAGCGGGCTTCCACATCACGAAGCGAACTAGTTAGAATAATCCAGAAAGTGTGGAAAAAGCTACCGGACTGTAACGATATGGAGTACCTAATTGGTTCAATGCCAAGAAGGCAACAAGCCGTTAATGATGCCAATGGTAGGCACACTAAATATTAGGACAATTTTTTGTTTTTTCGTTCTCTTTTATGTTATGTTTGCATTTTGCAAACAATTATTTGACAGATTAAAATATGAAGATGTTTTTATTTTTCCTATTTTCGTGCATTCTTGTTTGAACTTTGGTAATTTTTTTTTTGTTGCAGTCATTGAGAATAAGGTTATTAATAAAGTTATGAAGAAAAAAAAATACCAAAGCAATGGGTTTCCATAAATTTTAATATTTCAGATGAAATTGCAAACAATTTTTCCTTTTGCAAACAATTATGTGACAGACTGTACATAGCTTTTCTTTAACACAAGTGCACGTATAACAAAACAAATTCCTATGGGACAAAACAATTCTCAGGTGTCGATACTGTGTTGGAAAAAATAATAGAATCAAAAATTTGCATTACATTGAGCTATCTATACCGCATACACTCTCTCGAAACTCTTAATCTAACTAATTGTATTGAAATTATGTAGTGATCGGTTCTTTGTTTTCGTGCAATATTAAAAATTAGGAGCAAAAAGGTTGTTTTGCCTGGAAAAAAAAATAGAAGCAATAGGATTTCTACAGTTCGCATCGTTAATTCAAAAACTAAACGAGAGTTAAATAAAGTCGCAATTTGATTTAACTTGTGTTTCTTGTGTTTAATTTATTGATTTGTTGACGTTTAAATGTACTTCCAAAAGTAAATTTTATTTCAAAGTGGGCCTGGACTTCATTGTATTTACATTTCTTTCATCAAGAGACCTAAAAAATGAATTAAATGTGCTAATAACCTGTCAGAAAATTATAAACCGATTAATTGGAAGAAGTCTTCCTGGAAGAAAAGTCCGCCGGTTTGACCTCAGAAAGTAGCGACAGGCTTCCCGGTTTGGGATTACTTCATCGCTGAGGCCAATCAAATGCTGGTGTTTTAGATTTTTTTTGCACCAATTGTTTTTCGGCCTGCCTTTTTTTTTTTTTGTGACACGGGCATGCTCCAGATTTTTTTTTGTTTGATCTTACTCTTACAATACAACACCGGTGATCTCCAGTCGTGTCAACCCACTGATCTGCATGTACACTTGGGTGGCAGTTTAATGGTGGTATATGTGTACCTAGGCTCACCTTGGTGTTTTCTAAATTGCCTAGATGTGACTGTTGTTTACCTTTGTTTTAGTCGCCTTTTACGACAAGCGAGAGGTATCGCTGCAGGGATATTCTTAACCCGTCCCTGCACGGAATAAACAACCCCCTCGCGTAAATTGAAAAAAATATCTTATGCTCGGATGCAACCAAAATAAATTTGTTTGGTGCAGACATATGTACATCAGATGGACAAAGGATTCAGAATATGCTACAAATTATACAAAAGAGACGAACACAGTGGAAGTAGTTTAATGGTTTGGGAATGTTTTCCATCGTTTGGGATTGGACCAATTTATCGGATAGTGAGTAAAGTGTGTATTGTGGACTACGTCCAATTATTGGACACTGTAATGATGCCATTTGCTGAGGAGGAAATGCCTCTAAAATGGGAGTTCATGTAGGACAACGAGTCTAAGAACACTTTAAAATTTTCTAAGGAATGGTCTCTGCAACATTAAATCGATGGTATGGAGTGGCCATCGCATTCTGCTGATATAAATCCCATAGAACACCTTTGAGGTATTGTTAATAGGTAGATTAAGGAGAATTGGGCCGGCGACTAAGTTTTAAAACGATATAAGACTCTTTTTGGCAAATTAAGCTCTCTAAAAAAAAAACAAAGAAGATAAATAAAAAATCTTATTCTGTTTTTATTATTTTTTTTTTAAGATTAGATACCGAGATGTCATACAACCTGTCACTCTTTAATTTTTTTTTATTTTTTAATTGAACATTTTCATTTTTGCTTTACAATATATTGAACTATTTAAATAGCATGTTGTTGATTTGTATTTTCATCCTAATGCTTTTCATTTTTTAAATAAATGTCAGAAAAATATTTTGTTATAACGTCAATTCTATGCGATTCGAGCCAACTCTTCACTAAACGCGACGTGTGTTTTGGGGTCGTTGTCATGCATGAATTGCCACTTTAAAGGCATTTTCCACTCCGCATGTGGATGCATAACTTCTCCAAGTATTTTGGCATAGAAATGTTGGTCCATGTTTTCTTTGATCCAGAAAATTGGACCTACTCCATATCATGAAAACATCCCCAAACCATTATACTTCCACCGCCATGCTTGTATTCTGGTTTGAAGGCTGCTTTCTCCGGTTGTCTGACCCACCTTTTACCATCTAATCCTACCACATTCACCTTACTTTCGTCGAACCACAGAACATTTCGCTATTTTTTTTTCATTTTCTACTCCTACACAACTAAGGTGCTTTTTGGGCAAAGTGAATGCGATTTCTTTTATGTCTTCTGGTCAGAAGTGGGACTTCTCTTGAACTCCTTCTGAACAGATGTTGGTCTTCAAGATTTCGTCTTACTATTCTGTCACAGATGGGCAAACTAAGTTCCAAAATTATATTTATTGATGACTTAAAGCGCATCTTCTTGTTGTTTTTTGAGGTGGGCCAGATTTTTCGTTAATTTTTGGGGTCTTGATGCATTGTACCTATACACAAAAGTCTACAAATAAAAATATATTAAAATCTGCTTTTTAAAAAAAAAATAATAAAAAAAAAATTGCCTGGTCTTATTGTTACGTCCAAACGGCTTGGGAGTTAATTTTAGTTAATTCACATTTTATAATATTACATAACTAGTTCATACCAACTTGTTTTTTGTTAACATAAATATACCGTTATTAACAGTGACAAATTTAAGAGATATCTTTTGTTTTTTTTTTCTGTTATAAACGAAAACCAGAACCTCCGTTCTGGTGCCTAACTGGTCTTATTGATTTGTCCATAAGTGTATGTATCTTTATTGGCATCTAGGTATGAATCGATGGATTTCCAAGGTAATCTTGCCACATAGCGTAAATTCACTTGTGATACACACTCTCTAAATCACATCTTTGTGCGCACTAGAAGAACTAGAGAGGCAATTATTATATGTACCGGGAATTTCATTTGCATTTTGAGTTCCTTTTAAGATCTATCCGAAAATAGCGTCCACAGCTCGCAATCCTTTTTTTTTTTTAAATAGCGTTGTTTGCTGGTAATGATGTTCCAGTAGTAATCAGATCCTATCAGCTTACCTTCCCCTTCTTCGATTTCAATATTTACTGGGCAATCATCGGCAAGTTTCATTCTCTTAAAGAGTGAACATTTGACTGACGCTTGCTGTTTTGAGGAAAATGTTTTCTTTTGGTGTATTCGTATGTGCACCTAAACTTACTGAATTGTCTTGAGTTTTGCTCTCTTTGCTGTCAGTTTTGACATTAACTGGGCTTCACATCGATGACGTGTCTTCCATTGCATTTGTCGCAGTACCCAAGTTTGGCACACCGAAAACATCTACCTCCCTTTCGCAATATGTTTCGCTTTGCCTCCCAGATAATGTTGCTGTCACAATCTTTCACATTATGGTGGTGTGATTGACAAGAAACACATAATCTGATTGTGAAAAGATTAGATGCGGTCCCCGGTTGATTTGTCTTCGGCCTAAGTTGATGCTTGCAATGTTTCTCCTTTCCATAAATTCAACCTCTCGCTTCAAAAGATTCCCTTGATGTCATTACCAATAGCAGTTGAAAAAGACGATTCACTTCGATTCGAGCATTGTGGAATTCCTCTTAAATCTAATATTGCAAACCAGCCCGGTTGCACACTTAGTTGAGCGATGTTACTATGCTCAGAATATGAGCATTGTTCATACAATTTATTTTTCATTTATAGGTTATAAGGTTGACGCAGGCAAGTTCATGAAGTCGAAAGGTTGGAAAGTCTCTAGGCGATCCAAGTATGACTTCGATAATTTTATTTTAACATCTTTGCAGATTAAGCAGATGTGTTTTTACGCGGTCAAACCATACATGACTATCATATGGAAGTACAATATGAATTGAATGATAGTTTTGTATCAAATAATCAGACTAATGGGTCTCTCACTGGTAGAATTTTCTTTGAGCTTACCGAGCTTAGCCGCTGGTAGAAATTTAGCCCTGTCAATAGCATGACAACTTCGCAATACACGCAACACGCTTGCGTGTATTATTTTTTGTTTAATAGTTTGAAAGGTGCTTTCGTGCTCCGATTTCTACGAAAATGTGTGTTTTTCTTTTACACCCCCGACGCAAAAAGAGGGGTGTTATAAGTTTGACGTGTCTGTGTGTCTGTCTGTTGCATCGTAGTACCTGAACGAATGGACCGATTTTTATGCGTTTTTTCATGTTTGAAAGCTAATGTGATCGAAATGGTTCTTAGCTACAAGTTAGTTCAGGCGTTTCAAGGTCATCAACTCTTTTTTTTTAGCTGCGGTAGGAATTTTAGCCGCATAATGGGTATTTACATTACTTTCAAACATATCTGTGACCTAACATTTGAAACACCCATGTATGTTGGTACCACGGAGCTACTCTGCTGATGGAACTCGAAGGTAGGAGACGAAATCCTGGATTGCATATTAGTAAACCCATCAAACCTATATATGTACATTGTCGGTTATCATAACTTCAATCATATTTGACATTAGTGAACTAGACAGTTGCAGTATACAAACAGACAAGCAATGGAGCGCTATACTCTGCAAGAGCGTGGAATAATTGTGTCGATTTTTTTGACCAACAATCGGTCAGAATTGTTAACACAGCGTCAATTTCCTAATCGTATCGCGCCAACTAGGCAAACATTCCGGCGCTTAGCTACTCGACTCGAACAGACTGGAACCATAGGAGACCATGCAGGGTGTGGCCGCCACGGGACTGGTCGTTCGGCCGAGAATATCGCGGCTGTGGCTGCCAATGTCACTGCCAACGAAGGAAAATCAACCGGACAACGGGCAACGCAGTTGGGCATCACCAGACGGACTCTACAGCAAATTTTAGTGACTTACTCGTACACATGTTCCTGTACAAAGTGCAAACAGCACTTGACAAAGTCAATCGCGTGTGAATTATTGTGCGGCGAGGCGCATTTCCACTTAAGGGGGGAACACGTGTAACACGTCAAAAATAAGCCGATTTTCATGATTTTTTTTTACAGAAAACCATAAAACTTTTATTGATGAAACTTCGTGAGCATATTATATACATATCGAACAGTATTCATAAATTTTTTCAGATGATTACGATTACAATTAACGGAGATAATCAAATAAGCGTGGAGGCGTCTCAAAAAAATTTGTCAAACTCCGTGCACTCTAGCACCTCGTAGAATGGTCCGACCGGGAGCAGGTGAAAATCTCGTCTTCTTCTAACCCATAGCTTCTATGTGAACCTAAAAAGCGAATGGTTTTAGCTTTTTAAATTTATTTAAACTCAATTTTAAAAAAAGTTCAATTTTTGCGGAAAAAAAACATGTTTATCGGCTTGTATCTTTTAAAAAAAAAAAGATTTTCGCAATGTTAGAGGTTCACACAGAAGGTAATTTAATTACCTTTAATTTAAAAAAAGAGGTCGATCCGTCAAAATTTCGTTGAGTTATCGTGCACAGAGTGTAAAAAGAAACCGTTTTGAGAAAGTTTGCGTACAAAATTTGCGTATTGATCCAAGCGCAAAAAAATTGAAGCGAAAAAAATGCGAAAAAATCTGACGTAATATCAATATCAATCGATGTACACGAGGCTTCGACGACCAGTATACTCGAACATAAACTACATATATCTATTAGATATGTTAAACCAGCTTTGAACAACTTTAAACGCAGATATCAGCACCTCTACATTCAAATCGAAGAAGCTCAATTTCAGCGGGAAAAAATTCAAATTCAAAAAAACGCTTTTGCACACATATTCTACACATGTTGTACTACCGATTTATGGAAAAAAACAAAAAATCGATTTTTTGAAATGTCTACACGATACTCCTCCCTTAAGCGGTTACGTCAATAAGCTAAATCTTCGTTTCTGGGGCACTGAAAATCTATGTACGTGTGATGCACGAAGAGCCTTTACATTCACTAAAAGCGAACGAGGAGGGAAGAGTCTTGTTTTGCCAATCTGTTTGAACAAATGTTGTGGAAGTAGGAGGAATATTGCTTAGATGGAAAAGGTTGGAAATTGTGTTTCATGTGTGTTTTCTGTAAGGAGATAATACACGATTTGAAGCCCTTAATTAACAGTGTAGCCTGCGGTACGCTGAAAGGAGGCTAAGTTGAATAGGGTTCGATGGTGAAATGTTAAGGCAGCCGAGGTCCTAGAGGGGCCCGGATAGCGCAACCCCTGAACCCCGGTTTGTTGCATATTATTTGTGTTATTGTGTGACATTATCATCGGGTTCTGATTTATTCATGAAATATTTGTTGTGGAGGTGTGGGGGTGAGTGTTGTTGTCTTTTACAGTTGAGTTGAGGGAGAGGAAAGGTTGGAAGTTACTGTGGAATGTCGTTGTATTTTACTGGATTGGGTTAAAGGGTTATTTCGGTTTGTTTTTAATATTAGTGTGGCATGATTGGAGCAAGAAAAAATGGAGATAGAGGAGAGGATAGGGTCCGGTGAGTCGTCTGGTAAGCTAAAATTATTAGACGTTGAGATTGAATGACACGTGCATTGACATCTTGGCTATGGCGTAGTATGATTTGGACGAGGTGGGAGATTGCATGTATCACAGGAAGTATTATCTTTGCATCTAGTAGTGATGTGTCCCAAAAGTTGGCAGTTGCGACATCGTATTGGGTTAGGAAAGTATTCCTCCACTTTGAGGTTATACCATCGCACATTGTCTGTGTTAGGGGTCCGGAGAAAATCAAGTATGTATGAACAGTATTAAGCCTGTGTGCCGTTGGTTACCGTCTACCAATTGCCGCAAAAGGGGTTATGATTACCCTTAAGTGTCCGGAATCAAGACACAGCACGGGCCGAAGATATAGAGCGAGAAAGGGAGAGTAGGTACCTGTACACATTGGTCCTAAATGTCTGTGGATTGTAGTGAGTAGGAAATATTGTGCTGGGAAGAGCATTCCATAATCGTGTTGAGTGGCTGAAAAACGAATCTCTGAACTTAACTGTACGTCCGAAAGCTGGCTTGAGGGTGAACTGTTGAGTATTCCTGGCAAGACGAGTATTGCGGGTGAATTCAGGGAGGTGAGGAATGCAATTGGCTAACTCATTTGAGCAAGGGTTGTTAAGTGACAAGGAAGACACATTACGTTGGTGTTCGAGCGAGTCAATTGACTTTGCGATATTACTGTCTCCTATAAGTTTTATCGCTCGCTGTTGTATTCTATCTAGTAGGTGCAGTGAGGTCTTAGGGGCACCAGACCAGATATGAGGGTTATACTCAAGCTTGGAGCGGATGTAGGCCTTATAAATTGAAGCCAAATCGGAGGGGGTGAAATATTTCTTGCATCGTTTGAGGAAACCTAGACATTTTGCCGTGTTTTTGGCGACTTCAAATATGTGATCATTCCAATTTAGTTTTATATTGATACACATACCAAGGATGGTTTTTCGGTTTCGTCGACACAAGCGCCATTCATGAATTATGGCTGATTATTACGGGTTCGCTTTAGTGACAGTAGACGCCATTGAGTTTTAGAAACATTGAATTCCACTCTATTATTTTTACCCCAATTGATTATGCTGTCAAGATCGGAATTCAATACGCTGCCGTTCCAGTTCTATCGCTAAAGAGCAGGGACGTGAGTCCTGGAAAGAATATGAAAAGCAAAGAATACTGTCATCAGCGAAGGAGTGAATTGGATTAGAAGTAACAGACAAGAGATCATATATAAAAATGAGAAAGAGAGTCGGAGACAAAACAGAGCCTTGGCGGTGAATATCAGACTTGAACCCATCCAAAACAACTGTTCGAAAGGTGATTTTTAATCCATAGAAGCAGAGATTTATCGATGCCATAATCACGCATTTTCGACAAAAGAGCCTGATGCTAAACTCTGTCCAATACTTTTGAAATATCAAGCGCAACGATTTTGCTTTCGCCTAAATTGTGCAAAGATTGCTTCCACTTTTCGGTGAGATATGGATTTTAATTGTTTTAATTATTACAAGTTAATCATAAGGCCGAAAGGCATAACCTTAAGTAGTTCTATTTGCTTTAGAGTGTCCGTATAGGGCCAGTAAGGTATTTTATGTCAGTTGTTGTTTAAGCTAGTTTTAAGCATTTTTGTCTAGGGTTAGTGTGTTCTACAAAATTATAAAAACATAAGTGAATAAAAAAAAAAATAAATTTCATTTCTTGAAGTATTTCTTGCTCGGAGACATTGATGAAACACGGTGTGTAAACTGTATCTTTGGATGAGTTCAGTTTGTCGTGGAATTGTACTGTAATTGGGCACAGATTCGAGAGAAATTATCAGCGATTTTTTGTGATTTAAGGCTCCGTCACACAGAGAGCGTTTTTAACGTTTGATTATTTTGACACGGCATTTTTAACGCTGCAAATATGTATAACTTCATTTTCACATAATGCATTAAAATCATTGCTTATTTTTGCTATGGTGCGCTTTCGTGAGAACATATTCGGTAGTAATATATTGTAGATTCATATTCATATATACGTAAAGTTGTCATACATATGTTGCTTCCTTTTTTTTAATGTTCTTTTTATAAGTCCCTTTTGTTATTTGTTATTTAATTAGGTAATTTTTATTTCAATTATTAGTGAAACTTCATTCATTTATTTATTAAGAGTTTCTTTTTATTTATTCATTTACACTCTTTCTTAGTAATTTACGTTCAATAGATTGAATAGCAGTTCGCTATAAAAATGTGACACTGCGGCATCTTGTTGTATCATCCACAAATATCAGGCACGCGATTGATAAATTTGAAAAGTGTGTGGATAGTGTTTTGTTTCAGACAGGATTCAATTTTTGAAGAAAATAGAACATGCTTCATCGCAAGATGCGTGATTCGCCAAGTATAGAAGAAAAGGGGAAAAGGAGGTACCGGTGTACATTGGTTTTGAATGTTTGTGGATTGCAATGAAAGGAAAAGTTGAGCTGGGAAGAGCATTCCACATTCGCGTGGTTCGGCTAATAAACGAGTCTCTAAATTTGACTGTGCCTCCGGATGAACTGATAAGAATTCTTGGCGAGACCTGTATTGCGGTAAAATTCTTAAAGGGGAGGAATGCAATTGGCTAGCTCAATTGAGTATTTTTTGTTAAAATAACGATAAAACAGTGAGAGAGAGAGGAGATATTACATTACGATGTTCTAGTGAGTCGATCGATTTCGTGGTATTGTTGTCTCCTACAAGTTTTATAGCTCGCTTTTGTACTCTATCTAGCAGGTGCAAAGAAGTATTGGGATCACCAGAGCAGAGATGAAATTTGTACTCAAACTTGGGGCGGATGTAGGCCTTGTAAATTTAAGGGGTAACACCACTCTAGGATTTTCAAAAATTCGATTTTTTTTTTGTTTGCTTAAAGTATACTTAAGGACTTTAAAAAAACATATCCAATTGGTTTTATATTGAAATTCAATGTGGAAGGGGTCTAATTCTTAAATCTGCCGCAACGCCTCGGAGCGCGCGCCGAATTCTATTGCTTATGAGAAGTCCACCAGGGTTCAATGTTTTTCTCGTTTTTCTTGAAACTGTTTTTTTTTCAAATCGGGCGTACTCGTAGCTTCAAAACTATTGCATGGATCGACTTCAAATTTTTACAGTAGCTTCATATATATATTCTCCTCCGAAGTACGTTTTTGATATTTTGAAAATTCCTTGTTTTATTAACAATTTACTGCTCTTTTTTTAGTCGAAAATTCATACTTTTTCTTCAGATATGCACAGTTTCTACAAAAATTGAAAAAAAAAGAAAAATCCTACGTACTTCGATAGCTATTAGTATGTAGTTTCAAAAAAAATTTGGATTTTTGTTCCAGCTCTCACGGTTGCCGAGGAATGGGTACGCCCGCGGAGCGTTTTCAAAAAAACCTTGTATCGGAGGTCCGCTGTGGCGCCGCCATTTTGCACGAAATCGATAATAAAAAAAAAAATTTTTATACTTCAATATGTATATGTTGAATAATCCCTGTAAATTTCAATACAATCACTTTTCCCATAATCCCATAAAAAATCCGCAAAATTACACCTTTTTTTCGGCCTCTAGAGTGGTGTTACCCCTTAAGTCAGATCAGAGCGGGTGAAATATTTCCTTCATCGTTTAAGGAAACATTTCGCAGCGTTCTTAGCGAGCACGAATATGTGGTCATTCCAACTAAGCTGATTACTGATGGTCAGCATTGTGTGGAAGTATTCAATTCCATTTTATTGTTTATACCACATTTAATTATGCTATCAAGGTCGGAATTTAATGTGCTCAACATATGTTGCCGTTCCAGTTCTACAGCCGAAGAGCAGGGACTTAAGTCTTGGAACGAATATGAAAAGCTAAAAGTACTGTCATCAACTAATGAGTGTATTGGATTAGAAGTAGCAGTTAAGAGATCATTTATCAAAATGAGGAAGAGTGTTGGTGATAGAACAGATCCCTGGGGAACACCAGAGTTTTATTTAGTAAATATCAGACTTGAAACCGTCCAATACAACTTGGATTGAACAGCCCTAAAGATAATTTCTCATCCATAGACGAAGAGACTCGCTCGATAATTAAAGCACGCATTTTCGACAAAAGAGCCTTATGCCAAACTCTGTCAAATGCTTTTGAAATAACGAGCGCAACACTTTTGCTTTCGCCGAAATGGTGTAGAGATTGGTTCCACTTTTCGGTGAGATATGCCATCAAATCACCAGTGGACCTGTTGCTGCGGAAACCGTACTGCCGGTCATTAAGAAGTTTCCGCGATGACCTTACAAGGAAGGGACGTAAGTGCTATGGGTCGGTAGTAGGTGGGAGACTTATTTTAGGGACGGGCTAAAAAATGTGTTTTCCATCTACTCCGACAGAGACCAGAAGAGTAGGAAAGATGAAAAAGCTTACATAGTGGTTTTGCCAGCGTGGAAGAATACCTCTTCAGAAGCATTGTGGGAATATCATCAGGGTTAGCGGATTTGTGTACGTTGAGATCCTTAAGTACTCTTGAAACTGTACGAGTGCGAACGTGGATTTGTCCCATTTAAGATTCTACGCTTTCAAGTACAAGCTGGGACAAAGTGCAATCTGGGAGCGAAGCTGGCTACAAAATGGGCGGCTAGTAGGTTGGCTTTGCATAGTGACCAGTTAATATTCCTAAAGAAGTTGTTGAGTCCGGTTCAATTGGCTTTCTCGAAGAGCCATACTGTTCTTTTAGGAATTTGTTCTCTAACTTGTGGTTTGAATGCGAGAAATTAGTTGAAACGACACAGTGGTCTGATGAGCCTAGAGGTTACAATATATCGATAGAGTACTTAGCAGGTGAGAAAACAAGTCCAGGGTGTTTGCGGAATGATCAGGTATTCTTGTTGGCTTGTTTACTGGGTTAGATTGTTTACCGCAGTAAAGATCTCTACATACCTTCCTACGGGTGTTGTCTGAACCGAATGTTGGAGCCAATTAGAACTGTGTACATTGAAATCGCCCGCAAGAACGATTTCAGTGCGAGGAAACAGGGATACAATTCTTGTAATAGACTCGGACAGCACATCGAACTCGGTAAAAGTCGAGTTACTGTCCAGTTTTGGACTTCTGTAAATGAAATAGCAGTGAATGGAGAGTCTTTAAAACGGACATAAAATTTTAACCACATGAAATTGAATTCCGGATTGGAACAGTGGCCATATTGTGGTTGATGTTGTTTAGCTTCATCACTACGGACATAAATGGCAAGACTGCGGTGTAGAAAGAATAATGGCCCAAAGTTATATCCAGATGGGCTCAAATCTGAAAAGTCGATATTTTCGCCCTCCTGTGCTTCACTTAGCCGCTCAGCCAAAACAGCTAGTTTGTAACGAGAAAAGTGGACGAATACAGCAAAGAGATTCGTTCTTAGTCCACGTACATTGCTCAAATCAACTCTAAAATTTCCCTTACAGACAAAACACAGACATCAAATTATCCAACTCCGAAGCTACTTACGGTAAGCGGAATAGAGAAGTGCAATTTCGGCGTTAGCTTCCCAACAGCAAATCGATGTATGTAGGTGTTATGCCCTTAGTCCAATTTGCGTTGGTCCACCACTAAACTTGCTCTCTTAAATCCGATACGTCAGATGTTATGCACTCTCAGTTATTGCCCCACCCGTGTGAATATACGAAACGGGAGTTGCAACCGAGAGTGCACAACAGTGGCTAGTTTGGAATGGGCAAAGATTTTTGTTTGTTTTATTGTTGTATTGTATCGCGAGAGGTGGATGGTGTCCCTCAATATATAATATACAATATATATATTTGTTTGCTAACAATTGGGCGTTAGTCAACAAGCTGTATCCAATCGGCCATGAGTGATGGAAAAGATTCAGAAGGTAGACGGGTAGCACATGAGTTGAAGGACAAGCAAATGGAAAAGCGCTTAACTACATGAGAAATTTTGTTCGCTCATTACAAAAGGTAATCGTTTTTGCATCGTATAGTTACAAGGGATGAAAAGTGGATTTATTTTGAGAGTCCTTAGCGCAAGAAATCATGGGTAGATACATGCACTTCGAGCGCAAGATCGAATCGCTTTGGTTGAAAGACGATGTTCTGTGTTTGGGGGAGACCAAAAAAGCGTGCTCTCTTATCAAACATTCGAAAATACCAAAAGTTACCAACAAAAATTGCCGGATTTTAACTGAAATACCGATAGAGACAACACAAAGCCTTTTTTTCATGACGATGCTCCATCACATACGGCAAAACCGGTTGGCGATATGCTGGAACCACTCGACTTGGAAGTTTTACAACATACGACTTACTCACCATACTTTGCTCCTTCCGATTATCACTTGTTTGTATCGAGGAATGGTTCGCAGGAAAAGGGGACGATTTTTACTGACGTGGTATTTACGCATTGCCCGGAAGATGAGCAATACCATGTATAACAACAAGCGATGGAACATGCTTTGAATAAAGCAGTTTTTTCATTCTTTCGGATTTAATATTTTTTTTTTTACATTTAGCATTATCCCCCCCACGCCCGTGCAAACATTTGAAATGCAAATTTTAACATATCCCCTTTTCAGAAGATATTAATTATTTCAAACAATACGTTGAAAACTCTTAATCTAGTTTCTTATGAGCGAAGATAATCCACGGACCTATCCTGTTTTATGGCATTAGCTTTTAATCTGTTGATATAATCGTTATATATTTTTTTGTGAACTTTGTTATAATTTAGAATTTAGTCGCTAGTGTGTTGCCACCTGAAACCCATGATACAGGATCGAATCATGACGATGACGATTTTAAGAGTCGATAATAAACACCAAGTCCCATTTGATATGGTTGTCATATATATTTTTTGTAGACTCTCAAATGGCTTAAAGTTCTGTCGAAAGTGTATTGCCATCTGAATCCGATGATGCTAAATCTTAAATTTACTTAAAGTAGTCGAAACAAACTTGAACTTCCTATTGCCTAAAGGAAAAAGATAACCTCCCAATAGGCAATAGATACAAGCTTAGGCCCTATTCTACACCGGCCATTCGAAGCCTTTTTCTTTATACATTTCATTGAAAAGCTCTACGTAAGTTATTTATTTAAACGTAGTAAAAAATGTTTTATGTTTTGTTATGTTCATGAAAAAAAATAAAATTAATGTCTTAGTTTAGGATTTAATCAAACTACTTTATTTCAAGGCTAATCTTCTACGCTGATTGGAGTCCAAACATCGGTCGAGCAAATTTAAATGGTCTGAACCAAATCACCATCGTATCTTCGGCAATTCATTATCCGAGCCATATAACCCTGGATCTGGCAAATGAGCATATTTATTGGATCGATATATACAAAGATTTTGTTGAGCGAGTTGACTATGATGGACAAAATCGTTGGGCTTTGGAGAAAACATATTTCGTAAGCATTATTAAAACATACATTTATATATGTTAACTAATGTAAAATATAGGCACAATACTCTATAAAATCTCTTCATGCTGTGGAAGTTTTCGAGGATACAATTTTCTTGGCACGGTGGGCAGAGAATGGTGTCATATCAGTGAATAGATTTGACAATAAAATGAAAATAATCGTTCAAGATGTTGAGAAACCTTATGATTTTCGGATTTTTCATCGGCAAAAACAACCTGAAGGTAAGACGACGTTTCTGCTATTTTATAATATTCGTTTACCAAAATTATTTCTTTGACCATTCAGTCGCGCATCCCTGTAGAATAAATAATGGCAACTGTAGTCACATATGTATACCTCTCTGGAAACAATCTTATGCATTAGTCCAGTGCACATGTTCTTCGGGATATCAATTAGTGAACTCGACTAAATGTGTCTTCGTTGAACATCCCAGCTTTTTGTTGTACACTCAGGAAAGATTGTCTGCTATATCAGCAATATCTCTAACATTGGACAATCTTCAGTCTACGGAAAGCAATCAAGACGCAATCGTCCCTGTTTACAATGTGAGCTGGTCATTTGGTTTTGATATAAGTATACAACGAAAATGTATATATTTTGTTCACCTTACTCCGTAAGTAATATTAACTAAGAGACATGTTATGTAATTATTAATATTATAGAGATATTTACCTATATACTCATTTGAGTTTGTTTGCTTTACTTTCTTTGCCCTTAATTAATTACAAAAAATCCTTGGTTTTAGAAATGGCTATTCGATTAACAGTCAAACATTTGACGGCACCAAAACGTGGTTACTAAAAAAAGTTACCGGAAATGTTCCTGTAATAGCTTACGATGAGGTTGCCGATCACCTTTATTGGGGCGAATCGAACAAGATCGTGGTGGCTCCACTTTTCAATCTAAGTCTGACAATAGACTGGTATACTGAAAAGGACCCAATGTAGGCATGATATTCGATTCAATTAAATATTAGTATACTATTTCTGCTTTAGGTCAATAATTGTTAGCTTGGGAGAGCATTTTATTTATTGGTCACACTGGTTTTCTGAAGAGGAAGGTGGCTCCATTCGAAGAGCTTGGTTAGATGGTAGTAATAAATCAATCTTCGTTCAGTCAACCAAAGAAATGCCCGTTAAATGGCCCATCAGTTTAACAATCGATGATAAAAAAAAGCAACTCTATTGGTAATATCATTATTTTTTTGTGTAAATTGTAAAACAAATATACTTTTTTGATAGGTGTGATATGAAGGAAAATACGATAGAGCGGATAAATTTCAATGGAAAGTTTCGAGTTATTTTGTTTCGACAAACTCATTACCGTCTTTTATCAATTGCCTATCATAATGATTTTATTTATTGGGTCGACAACCAAAGTGGCAGTATTAAACGACTAAGTACAGAACCGTCGAAGGAAAGCGAATCTGTCAAAATTATGTATGTGAAAAAGGGGTACTATTAAGCAATTTATTAAATTTGAATTTCCCATAGTCAAACGGAAGTGTTCGCTCTTGTTCGTGGTCATACATCGAATTTAAAAGTTTACGATATCAATCGGGAAATTGGGTTTAATACCTGTACCGAAACTAAATGTCCGGGAATATGCTTTAACACACCAAAAGGTGTAACTTGTAAGTGTCCATCAGGGATGGCGCCGAATGTGGCTAACACCCAATGCGACCCAAAACCGAATTTAGATGACATTAACTTGGAACATAACTGTACTGGATTTTTTTGTAAAGACGGCACAAAGTGTATAAGCCTTAAAGATGTATGTGATGGCTTTGATGATTGTGAAGATGGTAGTGATGAAGACTACAGTGAAAATGGTCAATGTCATGTCAACAATTGCGATTCAAATTTACATTTTATTTGTGATAATTTGAGGTGCCTTCAAAGATCGCTTTTATGTAGTTCAATGTCACACTGCGCAGATGGAACTGATCAACTAAACTGTGAACAAAAATCATGTAGCAGCAGCGAATTTACTTGCTCAATAAGTGGAAAGTGTATACCCATGTCTTGGGTTGGAGATGGAGTTATAGATTGCGGTAATTATAAACAAAACCGCGATATTTATGATGAAAGATGGAGTAATTCGCGTTTTTTTTTTATAGGATATGGAGATAAGTCAGATGAAACTGATATGAAAGAGGATACATGTGTAGAATTTGAATGTGCAAATAAGTTCTGTATACCATTTGCAGAACATTGCGATGGCGTCAACAATTGCGGGTAAACCAAAATATACGAGGGGTAATCTAAAAGTAATGATAATGAAAATTAAGCACGATGATTATAGTAAAATGATTTATTATTCTACATGGTCTCCTAACAAGTCAAAACATCTAGTCCATATTTTTCCGAAATAGTGGCTTCCTTTTTCAAATATTCCGCCATAATTATTCCTTCAACGCACGAGTAAAACGGATGCCATAACTTTTCCACGGAACTGGATACTTTTCGCTTTCAAGTCATCGATTGTTGTTTGGTTTCAGGATCAAAATGGTGGATCCAAGTTTCGTCCATGGTCACGAAATATAACAAAAACATTTCCTGATGTGCTTGGAGCTTTACGAGATTCTTTTGCTCGTTGGTTAATATTCTCAGTGCCGAATGCGTAGAGACTTTTTTCATATGCAATTCGTTCGGAAGGATTCTTTGTGGAATATGGCCGAGCAGAGTCCACCAATGTTTCCACCAAGTCGCCGTGTGTGTCTTTGATAGACAGCGTTTTTAGGCAGAGGTACTGGACGAATTTCCTTTTTCTCCATTTTGACGTAATCCCTTCGACGGTTCGTATTCAAATGAATGTATCGCCTGGGAATCGCGGATTATTTGTATGACATTTGGACTTTTATGTGGACTGGGACTAACCGATTATCATTACTTTTGGATCACCTCTCGTAGTTTTGTTGTAATTGAATTTTACATTTAAATTTATTTTTAGAGACAATTCCGATGAAATTGATTGTGATGCTGAATGTCCGCCTGGAGAAAAGCACTGTGCTCCCATTGGATGCTACACCGAAGAAATACAATGCGACGGTATTAATGATTGTTTAGATTTTAGTGATGAATATAATTGCACTGAAACAAAAAGCGACAACCACAAAGATGATCTAGGAGTCTCACATGCATGTTCACCAATGGAATTCGGTTGTACGAATCCTTTTGAGTGTATTCCAAAAAGGTTTCAATGTGATGGCGTTTTCCACTGCTTTGACGAAACAGATGAAAAGAATTGCACAAAAAGCACCACGGGAGAAAATAAAAATGAATCTATTATTTGTGATGCACCGGATCGTTTGTGTGAAATATCAAACAAATGCTTAACTGTACATCAGCTATGTGATGGTGTAGTCGACTGTGAAGATGGCACGGATGAAGGTTTTCGATGTATGGATCGACTTTGTGAAAGGGTTAGCCCGTGCTCGCATAACTGCCATAATACCCCAGAAGGATTCATTTGTTCATGCCCAGCACATATGTATTTACATCCAAACGGAATACGATGTAGTATGGATCACTCCTGTGAGCATTGGGATACTTGTTCACAAATTTGTAAAAAAGTGGGTAAATCATTTGAATGTAATTGCCATGATGGCTATATGCTTCAATACGATGGATTCACCTGCAAAAGCGTAGCTACAGACGATCCATATGTTATTTTTAGTAATAGGCAAGAGATACGGGGAGTTAATTTAAAAACGTCCGTAGTTAATAATTTTTATACATCTTTGCGAAATACTATTGCACTTGATTTTTTATACCGGGACAAGACGGTGGAAATCTTTTGGACTGATGTAATGGATGATAAAATATATCGTGGTAAGCTTATCGGTGAAACTATTAAAAATGTTGAGGCTGTTGTTCGCTCCGGCTTATCGACTACCGAAGGATTGGCAGTTGACTGGATTGGTTTAAACCTTTACTGGATTGATAGCAATTTGGATCAAATCGAAGTAGCTCTATTAAATGGCAGTTTTCGGAGAACTCTTATAGCAGGTGATATGGAAAGTCCGCGAGCGATTGCACTTGATCCCCGAGAAGGACTTCTATTTTGGACAGATTGGGATGATAATTTTCCCCGAATAGAGCGCTGTTCAATGGCTGGTGAATTTCGTAGAACAATAACGCAAACTAATCAAGTCAGTTCAGCGTGGCCTAATGGACTTACTTTAGATTATACCCAAAAACGGGTTTATTGGGTCGACGCCAAAGCTGATGCCATATATACAACAAAATACGACGGAAGTGATCATCATTTAGTGATCCGAAACAAAGAAATTCTTTCGCATCCATTCGCTATTTCTGTTTTTGAAAATTATGTTTACTGGACTGACTGGAGAACAACATCGGTCATAAAAGCCAATAAATGGAATGGGTCTGACATTCAAGTGATTCAAAGGACTTTCTCCCAACCATTCGGAATACAGGTACTTCATTCAAGTCGCCAACCTCAGGACAAAAATCCATGTGGCAATAATAACGGCGGATGCTCACATCTTTGTTTGCTTAGGTAAGTAACTCGGCAACGTTATTAATTTTTTTTTTATCTCTTCTTGTTTTTGCAGTATTAAAAAAACATTTAAATGTGAATGTCCTCATGTCATGCGTTTAGACTCTGTTGATCAAAAAACGTGCCTACCAAATGAACAGGTCTTGCTCTTCATTATGAGTAACGAAATTCGTGGAATTGATTTAATGCAACCAAATCATCACACCATACCCACGATTCGCCAATCGCCACAGGTATTTTACATTTCTTGAAACAGTACATTAGTATTAATACTTTTGTT
Source organism: Merodon equestris (assembly GCA_958301585.1). Classification (NCBI taxonomy): domain Eukaryota; kingdom Metazoa; phylum Arthropoda; class Insecta; order Diptera; family Syrphidae; genus Merodon; species Merodon equestris. The sequence goes on along the minus strand of OY284416.1, from coordinate 74,078,492 downwards.
GTACTGATGCATATTTTATTTTTTTTATATTATTAACTCTTAATGCCTGAATTATTTCTGTTTGTTAAAAAAAATATTTATTGGGCAAAATAATTAAATAGGAGCCTAAAAAGGATAAATGCAAAGGATTCTGATATTCGATGTGGGTGGGACGAAAGTCAATATTGCGTATACGCAACATAGGAAAGTATAAGAGACACCGACTATGAAGTAAAGATTAATGGCGTAAGAATCAATAACCTAAGAAATGCGGATAATGCAGTAAAAATTACAAATGACTTAAGGCAATTAAACATTATGATGAATATGCTGAATCATGCAAGCGAAAAATACGGATTACGAATCAAGACGGCAAAAAGAAAATTTATGGGAATCGTCACAAACACAAGTACAGCGAATGTCGAACTGAATATAAACAATCTGCGATCATTTCTCCTTAAGGATAAGAAAAATGTTGCGGACTTCTTGCAGGCATCAGAGCGTACGCACTTAGACATCCTGCATCCTGGATATTCCCTCCATCTACGATTGTGTGCATTAAAGACACAATCGTTGATGTCGGATTTGATCGTGGGAGCAGGTAGATCTAAGGCGGGAATGGGGTCTGAGAAAATCTCTCTGAGCCCCTTCTAGCGAGTTCATCGGAGATCTCATTTCCTGGGATCCCAGAGTGACCTGGGTCCCATACAAGCCTTAGTGAATTTAGTCTTCCGACTTTGGTCTTGAGTTCATGCACTGATTTGGAGGTGGGTAGAAGGTTTGACACAGCTTTGAGTGCAGCTTGGCTGTCACTGCAGACGCATATGCTTTTTCCCTTCCATTTGTGCTTCACAACATAGTGCATGGCCATTACGATTACGTATATCTCTGATTGAAAGACAGACGCATATTTTCCTAACGACAAGTGCAGGCGAATGTTTTCGCGCTCAAAGAAAACTCCTGGAGCCCCGCCCAGTCCTGGAGCCATCTGTAAAAATGCGAAGACAGTCCATTCCAGGTTCAGTATCTGGCCAGAGCCAGTCCTGACGCCATGGAAATTTGACTCTGAAATTATAGCGCAATCAAAAGGCAGGTGTCATTGCGTCGGAAGGCATATCCATGAGACAGGGGTCGTAGGATATTTCTCGCGCCAGTACATTGCCACTCCAATGCGAGTTGTACCAAAACCATTTCTCTTGAGACGGGACATGGCTTTCAGGGCGCACCCTCTGCCCTCTGGTGGAAGATTCGTCATGGCATCTAGACCAGCGTCCGGTGTGCTGGGGAAAGCCCCGAACAGCTGAGACAAACCGCTCTTCGGAGTTTGGTGATCGAGGCCACGACATGTTTGCGTGTTAGCCTGTTCCACCAGACAACCGATGCATATGAGAACATCGGCCTTATCATTGCCGTGTAGATCCGGAAGACAGCTTGGGAGATTATGTAGAAAAATGAAATCATTTTTAAACTGAAAATTGAAGTCTTTCATTGGTTGACTGAGGACTTTCGTCTTACCCTTGTATTGAGTTGATTTTGGTTTCTGTTTGTATCGTGTGACACACGGAACAATATTGCTCTGGTAATCTTTAGTTACAGAGGTAGAGATGGTGTGTGTGTGAGATTTGTTGATTGTTTGTATGGGTATACCACCAGAGATTAATCGATGCTTTTAGAAGGTTAGCGAATTTTCAAAAGCAACTTAGCAGAATTTATTCGAATTATTAATTATCAATATTTTCTTAGGTAATTGGACCTCAGGGGATTGACTTTACTGTAGATGATAACCGTATATATTGGACTGATTTACAATTAAACGAAATTAAGAGCGCAGGTCTCTCGAATGGTTTGATAGAGACGATTGTGAATACGGATATCCAAAAACCCTATGTGAGTACGAACATAATAATGACAATACGATAACATTGCCATAAAATAAAATCGATTTAACAGGGATTTGCAATCGATTGGATTGCGAAAAATATGTATTTTTCATCGGGTAAAGAGAAATGTCAAATATTTGCTTGCAATCTTAAAGGAGAATATTTTACCGAGATCCATCATGACTTAGACATGGTAGAAAGCATTGCACTTGATCCTGTAAAGTGAGTTTTGCGTATTTGTATATGCAATCTGTATATTGAAATACTTTTTTTTTTGTTTTATATCTAGCGGTGATATGTTTTGGACACAATCATCACGAGATAGTAATATTACCAAAATTGAAAAGAGTAATATGGATGGATCGGACCGCTACGAGCTTATATCTTTTACATATGTTGTCCATGGCCTTACAGTCGATTTTGATTCACTTCGGCTATACTTCGTCTATGAAAATTCCGGGATTGCTTATTATGACATGAAAACGCAAACTGTTATTCAAGTTCTTGTTGCCAGTAATGTGATGGCTATCAGTAGTGTAACCGTATATAACGATACATTATTTTTCCCTGAAAACATACAAAGTGTTATAATGAGCTGTGAGAAAAATACCTGCCAAAACTATTCAATATTGAGGAAGAATACAAGTAAAATACCAAATATTCATTTTAAATTGATTTTTTAGTTTATGATAATGATTGTGATTCTTACTTATTAGAAAGTGTACAGGCCATCAAAATGTTCTATAACGAGGCTCAAACAGGCACAAATACATGCGCTGGCAAGAATCGTGGTGGATGTGACCATTTGTGCTTCGCTACATCGACCAACAAGCATACCTGCAAATGTACTATGGGTTACGATTTAGACATTCACAATCCGACAAAATGTATCGGCAAACCCGAATTTATATTTTTCTCAAACCACGAATTGAAGGGTATAGAAATGTATGATAAAAATAATCCAAGGAGGAATTTACAAGAAAAAAAAGTAAGATGTCCTGGTTTTTCTATAAATAATCATTAATCACATATGGGTTTGTTGGTAATTTTTTAGGCCTTAGGAGCAATCTCTCGAATTACCCTAGCTACATTCATTGACTACTATGCAATTGAGGATTATTTATACTGGGCTGATAGTGAACAAGGTGTTATTTCTAGAATTAAGCGTGATGGAACAAATCGACAAACAATTTTAGAACAATTCGAACAGACTGATCAAAGTAGGCAAGATTGGCTCGGGGGCATTGCGATCGACTGGATAGCGGGAAATATTTATTGGAGCGATACGAAAAGAAATATTATTGAGGTTTCTCGTCTTAATGGCTCATCACGATACGTTGTAGTATCAAATGTTGAGAAACCAACAGCACTTGCAATAGATCCCGTTCAGGGCTTCTTATTTTACATTGGAGAAGGTGTTATTGGAAGAACAGGTCTAGATGGAAGCCAACCTTTTATTCTTGTGAACCAAACAAAGTCAGTCAATAATTTGGTTTTAGATATAGATGCAACGAAAGTATATTGGTGTGACTCTGAAAATGATGTTATTATGAAAGTAGACTATGACGGGAATTTAAAAGAGCAGCTTTTAAATCATAGCTTGAATGCTCCTGTTGCTTTGGGCTTGATTGATAATTTGATATATTGGGCCGACAATAGTCATAACAAAGGAAGTATCAAAGTGGCTCCAGTAACAAATTTATCTGATTTTACAGAAATTTTCAAATCAGAAGGAAATACTCTTAAAGATTTAAAGATTTTTTCCCCGAGGATTCAGAAAGGCACCAATTTGTGTTCTCAGAATAATGGAAATTGTCAAGAACTATGCCTTTTCAATGGTACAAACGCTATATGCGCCTGTTCTCATGGTCGAGTAGCGGCCGATGGTTACAGTTGTACGCCTTATGATAATTTTTTACTTTTTTCGCATCGCAGTTCCATCGAAAGCATCCATATGACAGACCATATGAACAAAAATGAACCCTTAAGGCAAATATTAAATGCAACTTACATGCGAAATGTAATTGCTCTATCGTATGATTACTCGAACAATCTAATATTTTATTCCGATGTGCATATGAGCACAATAAATTCCGTACATTTCAATGGATCAAACAATTCGGTTATGATTAACCGACAAGGAAGGGTAGAAGGTTTGACTTTTGACGAAATCAATCGATACCTCTTTTGGACCTCCAATAATGACGCAACAATTCGGAGTTTAAACCTCCAAGAGGTAACAGATAATCCTGACAATAACATTAACCTTGTTAAAATAATATTAAAGCTAATGCCTCACGATAAACCTAGGGGAATAGTTGTTGAACCATGTTTGGGTATGATTTATTGGACTAATTGGAACGAACAAACTCCGTTAATTCAAAGAGCTTATATAACAGGATTTGGAATAGAGGCTGTTATTCGAACAGACATATTAATGCCGAACGCATTGACTCTCGATTTCGAAGAACAAAAATTATATTGGGCTGATGCTAGACTAGATAAAATCGAAAGAGCGGATTATGATGGGACACATCGAGTAATCTTGGCTCATTCCACTCCGAAGCATGCTTTTTCAATGACAGTTTACGGCGATTTGTTATTCTGGACTGACTGGGTACTTCATGCCGTGGTGCGAGCTAATAAATACTCAGGTTCAGATGTAGTATTTCTTCGTGAAAACGTATTGCGACCCATGGGAATTGTGGCCGTTCAAAATACTACTCGGATATGTGATTCTAATCATTGTAAAGTTCTAAATGGCGGATGCGAAGATGTTTGTATTTTGGGAAGAAATGGTACTGCAAATTGTCAATGTACTCGTGGAATTCTAGCTCCGGATGGTAAGCGTTGTATGCAGCCATCTGTTAGTAAATGTGGAAAAGAGGAATTTACATGTAAATCAGGTGAATGTATTCCTTTTGAAATGACCTGTGATAGTATTCCACACTGTTTGGACGGTTCTGATGAGATTCGAAGCTATTGTATAATTCGTGCATGTCCACCAAACTTTTTCATGTGCCAAAATCATCGATGTATACTACAAAATCAAACTTGTGATGGTGAACAACACTGTGGGGACGGTTCCGACGAATCAGATTTACTTTGCAAATGCGAGGGAGATCACTTTCATTGTGATAGTGGGGAATGTATAGCAAAACCATTTCGATGTGACGGTTTCAGAGATTGTAAAGACTTTAGTGACGAGAAAAATTGCCCACCACACGAGTGTCTACAAGGAGATGTCAATTTTACACATTGCGCAAATTCAACAGCTTGCTATATGCCTCTTTGGCGATGTGATGGTGATCGTGACTGTCCAGATGGAAGCGATGAAGCCAATTGTGCAAACATAACCAGATTAGGATGCGTATCTCGACAGTTCCAATGTGGAAATGGTCATTGCATTAATGAAAAGTGGCGTTGCGATGGCGAAAATGATTGCAAGGATGGCAATCCAAGCTCCGACGAACTTAACTGCCCAGTGCAATGCAAGTTGAATGAATTTCATTGTGACGACGGATGTATTCCGAGCAGTTGGCAGTGTGACAATAAAACTGATTGCAGTGATGGGTCTGATGAGGGTCCACAATGTCCACATCGCGAATGCCCGATAAGTATGTTTCGTTGTACTTCCTCAGGCAGATGCATATCACAAAGATGGGTGTGTGATGGTGAATCCGATTGTCCGGCACCAGGTTTGGAAGACGAAGGCGAACATTGTGCGCTAACATCTGTTGTGCAAATAGCTTCATGCCCACCACCTTCCTTTTTATGCACCAACGGCCAATGTATCGAGAAGCAATACATTTGTGATGGAGATCATGACTGCCCGGGAGGAGAGGATGAAAATGATAACTGCCCCCAGTACAATTGGGGTATGTCATATTGTTCTTCAGAAGAATTTTTATGTGTTTCCAATTTAGTATGTATACCAAAAAACGCTACATGTGATGGTAAACCGGATTGCGAAGATATGTCAGATGAAGCTATAAAAATGTGTTCTAATTTGAGCACAACATGTGCGGGTCCCTCTCAATTTAAATGCAAAAATGGGGCTTGTGTGAATATGAGTTTATTGTGTAATGGTGCTAATGATTGCATGGACTTCAGTGATGAGGAACGATGTGATATAAATGAATGTAAAATTCCTGATGTTTGTGAACATGAATGTATAGATTTACCGACTGGATATGAATGTAAATGTCGGCAAGGCTACAAAATTCATCATTTAAATCATCAATTATGTGATGATATTGATGAATGTGCAGAGCAACGACCATGCAGCCAAATTTGCGTGAACACATATGGTTCGTACAAATGCCTATGCAACCAAGGTTTTGAATTAAAAGATCGTCACACTTGTAAAGCAACAAGTAATGAGACAATGAAACTAATATTTTCCAACAGATACTATATACGAGAGGTAGACCTGAGTAGAAACGTTTCTATTCTAGTTCATCAGTTATCAAATGCGGTCGCTTTGGATTTCGACTGGGAAACGCAATGCTTGTATTGGTCTGACGTGACTACTACAATTGGAATGATAAAACGTTATTGTCCAACCGACAATAAAACAACAATTTTACATCAAGCCATGTTGAAAAATCCAGACGGATTAGCGGTCGATTGGGTTGGAAAGAACCTTTATTGGTGTGACAAAGGCTTAGATACCATTGAAGTATCACAGTTGGATGGAAAATATCGCAAAGTTTTGATTAATAAGAGTTTAAGTGAACCACGAGCAATTGCATTAGATCCGTTTAATCGACATATTTTCTGGTCCGACTGGGGTGACACTCCACATATTGGGAAGGCTGGCATGGACGGCTCTAACAGCCGAATTATAATTCGTGACAACTTGGGATGGCCAAATGCCTTAACTATAAGCTTTGAAACAAACGAACTTTTTTGGGGAGATGCCAGAGAAGATTTCATTGCTGTAAGCGATTTGGAAGGAAAAAATCAAAGGCTACTTCTGGGCCGCAATATAAATCCATCCCTTAACCTACACCATATATTTGCCATTGCTGTTTGGGAAGATAGAATATATTGGTCGGATTGGGAGACAAAATCCATAGAATACTGCAATAAATATAACGGAAAAGACTGTTCAACTCTTATTACGACAATACACCGACCGATGGATCTGCGTGTTTTTCATTCATATCGCCAACTAACTCCTAAATCGGGAAATCCCTGTCAAACAGCTGGCTGTTCCACACTTTGTCTTTTATCTCCTGATTTTCCTTACTACAAATGTGCTTGCCCAAATAATTTTATACTAGACACTGATGGTCGTTCATGCAAAGCAAATTGTACAGCCGCACATTTTCAATGTGCAAATACGTATAAGTGCATTCCATTTTACTGGAAATGCGATACTCAAGACGACTGTGGAGATGGCAGTGATGAACCTAAAACATGCCCAACGTTCCATTGTGAGCCGGGCCAATATCAATGCTCAAATAAGAAATGTATTCATCCTTCATTTCTTTGTGATAGACAGAATCAATGTGGTGATAACTCTGACGAAGAAAATTGTGATAAATTTACGTGTTTTGAAAATCATATCAAGTGTGCAAGCTGGGGTAATAGTTCGGCCTTTTGTATTGATCAAGCTAAAAGGTGTGATGGAGTAACAGATTGTCCGGGCGGGGAGGATGAAGCTGGTTGTACATCTCTAGTTTGCAAAAAAGATCAATTTCAATGTGGAAGCAATCGTTGCATGACTTATGTTTGGGTATGTGACGGCGATATAGATTGTCATGACAAATCAGATGAAGCCAATTGCGACAATATTACATGCGCATCAAGCGATTTTGCGTAAGTTATCTACGATATTTTGTTTCGCTTAAAGAGTTGGTCCTCCGAATTACATTTATAATAAAATTTAATTTCTATTCTTTTTATCGGAAATAATTAACTTGTTTTATCTCGTGGGATCAAGCTAACGTTTAAAATTCAAAACAAATATGTTACAAGAATGTATGTATGTTTAGTTGTTCCTCTGGACGTTGTATACCAATGACTTGGCGATGTGACGGAGAGGAGGATTGTCCCAATGGTGAAGATGAACCGCCATCATGTCATTCCTCAAAAGAAATGTGTGATCCTACATATTTTAAGTAAGATTTAATCATAGTTTTAAAAGAAATAATTTTACATATCACTTTTAGGTGTAATAACTCGAAATGTATTCCTGGACGATGGCGTTGTGACTATGAAAACGACTGTGGCGATGGGAGTGATGAAATGAATTGTGACATGAGAAATTGCTCCGAAAGCGAGTTCAGGTAACTCTTAACTATTATTATTTATTTATTATATTAATACGAATTAAATTAAAATTAATACGTCTCTCGCCTTTTGATCAGTGAAGCACAGTATGTATTATTTTAATTCTACGATATTGATTAGTTGATCTTATGTAAAGGGTGGTCCAATGGAAACGCACGATGATAATTGTAAATAAAACAAAAAGTGTTCAGAGAATTATCTTAATATTTTTTATTATGATAGAAGGATCTATGACAATGTTATGTCATGTTATGTGTGAAACAAAATATCGGCCAAATGCTCGCCACGGCTTCGGTGGCATACCTCTATCCGATGGTCCATATTTTCAATGACTCTGATACATAATTGAGGTTCAATGTCGTTTCGTCTCGAATTATTCTTGGCTTATTGACGTACACTTTTTCTTTTAAATATCCCCAAAGACAGAAGTCCAACGGTGTCAAATCACTTGATCGTGGCGGCCAATTAACATCGCTACGAAGTGAGATAACACGGCCATTGAATTTCTTGCGCAAAAGAGCTATTGTTTCGTTGGCTGTTTGGCAAGTGACACCATCCTGTTGGAAGCACATACACATATCGTCCAGGTCCATATCCTCAATTTCTGGCCATAAGAAGTTCGTTATCATCTCGCGATAGCGAACACCATTCACGGTAACTGCTTAGCCGACCTCATTTTCGAAGAAGTACGGCCCGATAAACCGCACCAAACAGTTACTCTTTGTGGATGCATCGGCTTTTTAACAATCACTCGTGGATTCTCATTTGCCCAATGCCTCGTGTGCCTCGTTGTTGAAGATGATTTTGTTTGTAAAGTCACCATTCACTTCTGTCTGTTCAACCAACCATTCGGCGTATTGACGACGCTTGAAATGGTCAGTAGGCTTCAGGTCTTTCGTCAATTGAACCTTGTAAGAGAGTAAATTCAAATCTTTATTCAAAATTCGCATCAGTGATGTTCATGAGATGTTCAATTGTTGGGCATGACGACGAGTCGAGGTTGACTGTTCTTCTGCCACACTATCGCGAACAACAGCAATGTTTTCCGCAGAACGAACTGGGCGAGCATGCACAGGTGTTTTCACATTTCCTACAGACCCGGTTTGCGTAACCCAACTGGGAATAACGGCTCGACCAGAGGCCAAATTCTGGAACCACGGGAGACAGGGGCCCCCGGGACGGTAATGTCCCGGCCCTGTCTTGCGGTAGGACCCCTAGTGGGAGTATCGTGGGGGCTGTGGTTGTCCCAATTCGCGGGAAATGAAAGAAGTTACAAACAACAGTAGTTGTTTGCAAAAGGGCGCCGTGACCCTTAGATCGGTAAGAGGTTTTAGTAGGCCTCGCTCCAGACCAAGGTGGAAGCTCATGTTCCCTGCACATGGCTTCGAATTGGTACTTAAGTGCAATAGAAGGACGTTGGTTGACGATCAACTCCATGTGGGATGGCCCACCGTGAAATTAAGCTGACAAGGCAGGTGTTCACGTTAAACACTCAGAGCAGTAGACCCGGTTTGCTGAGATTTGCGCACAATTCTACCGATTGTGGACACATTTGGTCGATTATGCTGATCAAAAAAATCACGAAGTGCACGAAATGCATTTTGATTTGAACGCCCATTTTCGTAAAAGGCTTCAACAATCTTAACGCGCTGCTCAATTGTGTACCTTTCCATGGTTGAATTTGTCAAACACTGAAACAAAGAAATTTCAAATTAAGTTGGGCAAAAAAACTTGACATTAAGGTGTGACTCACAATTAACATCGTGCATTATGGTTGGACCACCCTTTATAACTAGCCCACATGGTAAACTTCCTACTACCTACAATTTACATGAATCCCGATCTTCCAACACCAAAAAAACTTCGGCAGTGATATCAGGTTTGTTAACTAATGTTTGGCTGAAGAGCAGTCCCTTCTTGATTTTGTTCCATTGAGTGTTACAGGAAAATGTCATGGATAGGTCAGGGCGGCCGTGTTGTTGAACATACGACAATGCATCTTGTGCATGTGGTGAGAGCTTCGGATGTACATAAGTGGTCGGCAAAATTGTCACTCCTCTCACAAGGTTTGCATCGTCGTCGGCATTAATCACATCTCGGATATAAATGTATTGTTCAGATCAGAGTTGCTTTTGATTCAAATGAATGCCAGTCGATCAGTCATACATACCTAGTCCTGCTATAAGTTCTGTTACACAATTTCCAGCGCTTATCGTTCAAAACCTTTTTCGAGAATAGAACCGTTTTTTTTAGAACACATGCACTGATCAGTGAAGAATACTATTCAGTTTGCGAATTATTAACATGGAGTGAGCGTAAAAGAGAATCGAGTCGCGGTAATAGCGTTGCATAAGTGCGGAAAGAGTGCTGGCCAAATTTTCGAGTTGCTAAAACCATTCGGAATATCAAGAATATTCGTTTATCGGGCTATTGCTCTCTTCGGCGAATGATCTGGAGTAGAGGACAGGCCGGGAAGTGGTCAAGGCGCGTCGTCCGTACGAGTGCGGCAGTAAAGGCAGTACGTGAACGAATTCAGAGAAATCCCCTTAAGAATCAGAAGATCATGTCCAAGGAATTGGATATATCAACCAGATCCATATGATCAGGCATATGAAAACCTATCGTCGGTCCACGGGTCATCTTCTAACTAATCAATTTAAAAAAATTAGGCTGGAAAGATGCAAGCGACTTTTGCAGTGGCACGCGGACAATGGCCATGAAAACATTCTGTCTACGGACGAGAAAATTTCTACTGTGGAAGAAGTTTTCAACAAACAAAATGACAAGATTTATTCCACTTCATCCAAGAAAGCGAAAAAAGTTGTTCTAAGGGTTCAACGTGGCCATCATCCTGTTTGGTGGTGGGTCTCTCACCATGGTATCACATTCCTCCATTTCTGTAAAAAGGGCCTAAAAACTGGTGCAAAGGTTTACCAAGGAGATGTACTAGAGGGTGTTGTGAAGGGTTTGACCAATACCCTTTTCAATGGACACAGATGGATCTTCCAACAGGACTCTGCTCCAGCGCATAAAGCCAAAACCACGCAAGAGTGGCTCAGAGTCATTATTCCTGGCTTTATAGCAGCAGAAGATTGTCCGTCGGGGAGTCCAGATCTGAATCCACTGGATTATGATTTGTGGTCAGAATTGGAGAACATGGCCTGCAAGACTCCCCACAGAAATTTGGAAAGCCTTCAAACAGCATTAACCAAAGCAGCGTTCACGATCTCCATGGAAACCGTACGTGCCGCTATAGCCCAATGGCCACACCGTTTAAAAGATTGTGTTAAAGCAAAAAGCGGTCATTTCGAATGAATCCAACTTTTTTAATAACAATACTGTGTTTTTTTATAGCGTTTTATATTTGTATATTTGGCGGGACTAGGTACATTTTGACCTTATATTTTTCTCTAAACATTTTTCTTTATTATGTGTATATTTATTTGTACTTTGTCCCCTTCAAATCCCTCTGAGATGAAATACATTTACGACCACGCTCTTTCCAATCCTCGAAGAATTTCTGACTGATTTATCATCTCAATCATCTTTTCAGTTTTGAAAGGAGATACAAGGGCAAACAACGATGTCTGATCAGGTGATTTTTTTCTCCACAAATTCGGACTTTTTCTAATGCTCATAAAAACGGCTCATAACTTCAAGTTAATATTCCGCAAGAAGAACCACCTCATTGTAATCGAAGAAGGAAAACTTTTTCATTTGACCGAACTTATCGTGCCGATAGAAGACCGATAAAAGTATTTGATGCATGAGCCAACCGATATGCCAATATCATCAGCAACTTCTTTGATAATATCGACGATTCTCAATAACAATTTTCTACTGATTCAACGTTTTTATCCTTTGTTGATGTGCTGAGATATCCATCGGCATCGTCATTAACATCTTCTCGGCCTTTTATAAAGAGTTTACACAACTTATAAATATGTTATTTGCTCAGAGTCGACTTGCCAAATGCCACAGTCAACATTTCAAATATGTTGGAGCACTTAATTTTATTTTTCACACGAAATTTAATAAAGATTCTGTGATCCAACTTTTTCTAAGCATCTCTAACCTGTCTATTTGTGAAAAATAATTATCCATGTGCATTAGACAGTTTATCGAAATATTTCTTCCATTGGGCTGCAACCTTTTCGTGGCCCGAAACGAGCTCCTAATTATGGTATACAATTTGGTATCCTTTTCGTATAGCGTTAGACCCTGCATATATTGCTCATGATTTAGCCACACATTTTTCGATCCAAGGCTTTCTTTTGGAGACCTTGCTTTCCACTGCCTCCTTTACAATAGTTTTTATTGCTGACCATACTACTTCTACCTGTCTTGTTTCGTCTATAGTTTCTATGTGTATGCCATCTAGAAGGGCGAACCGGTTATTAATTTAGTCCTGGTATTAATGCTCCATACGAAGGTCCTTCAATTTTTCTTCGTTGAATTTTTTCATGCATTCCTGTATTCGGTTTCTGTGAATTTGGATTCGGATTGTAATTTTGGCGATGATTAGGATTTGATCTCAATCGCAATCCACTTTTTATCTTGTACGTTGGTATGGTTTCTTACATCTTCTTACATCCTAATATATAATATATATACAATAATATTTTTTGAGCTGGCGAAACGTTTTGTCATAAAACCATTATCATTTCACGACACCTGGAGGCTTTCTTCTCGCTTCTTTTCCTTTTATCTTGAGAAATATTTTAAATATTTTATCCATTATCGGGTTTATTCTAAACTCTATCCCACGGGGGGAAGTTAAAAAATTTGTGAAGGTATAAAACAACGTAAAATACTATCTTCCTAGAAAGCTACAATACCTACATCTTAATTTAGCCCATGTCCGTCAACCTATAGAAATACTCGCCTTCTACAACCTAAAGACGTTACAATAATAAATAAATAAACTAATGGAAAGAAAACTGTAAGATTTACAGTAGAACGTTTTTTTAAAGTGTTGAGAAAGAAATGAAATATGACACAGCCTGTTGATTATTTTTGACGTAACGATTTATTGAATTAATTTACAATTGTAGTTGCCACCTACAGGAAACTATTTTCCTTTTAACGAGTCATATATTTTTTTTTATTTTGAGTTTTTAACTTTGAGATAAATAGATAATAAAATAAAAATATCAGGTTTCTACCGTGTATGAAAATTCGGCTTTACGAATAATCAACAACAAATTGTTTTCAGATGCGGGACAGGAAAATGTATAAAACACGATCAGCGATGTGATGGGGAAATTCATTGTGATGATAGTAGTGATGAAATTAATTGCAACATTACTTGCAAGGATAATCAATTTAAATGTTTAGCTTTCAATACCTGCATCAATAAGTATGGAATTGAGGAACAGACGATGAACTAAGTTAAAGAAATGAATGAAACTATTTGTATTTCACAGGAGCTATCAATGTGATGGAGACGACGATTGCCCAGATGGATCAGATGAAATTAATTGTACATGTCCGTCTGATCATTTCAATTGCGCTAATGGCAAATGTATTATGAGTCGTTGGCAATGTGATGGCTGGGATGATTGCACTGACGGATCTGATGAGAGTTTGGCTACTTGCGCCGATATTCCTTGCCATGTTAATGCCTTTAAGTACTTTATTCATTTATTATTATATATTTTGATTTTATTAATCATTGATGAACTTTCGTAGGTGCTTAAATCGAAAGTGTATTAGAAAATCAGCTCTTTGTGATGGAGTTAATGATTGTGATAAAGGAGAAGATGAAACACCAGAAGTTTGCGCTGCGTTACCAAAATGTAGGCATAACCAGTTCCAATGTGAAAATGAAGACTGTATATCAAAGATATTTAGATGTGATGGTGAGGGCAAAGTATCCTATAAATTAACGGTCTATTAAAACATGTAAATCATTAGGTCAATACAATTGTATAGACGGCTCTGATGAAATGAACTGCCAACCACCCGTTTGTGGGTTTGGTTCATGCTCTCAAATTTGCATAGAAAAGAAAGCTGGTCATTTTAACTGCAAGTGTACAGACGGGTATCAAAAGGGATCGAAAAAGAATGATACATGCATAGCAACAGGTCCAGATCAGATACTTCTCTTAGCATCGGAACAGGAATTTCGTTTTATATTGCCTGAAAAACAAGAAGGCACAGTTGTCGTGGGTTTCTTTCAAACAGACAGTTTGAAAATTGACGTATTTGATATATTAATACGTCCAAAAGACACTTTGCTCTTTTGGATAGACTCACATCATGGAAAAGTTCATACTATGAAAATTGCTACACCCTCAAGTGATATAAAACACGAAGCTACACGGTATAAACGTGACTTAAAAGAGCTAACAGCATTCGATGTGAGTATTAAATTTTTCTAAAGGCTAGAATTATAGTTGAATAAGTTCCCCTTTTTTAGATTCCTTCTTTGGATGATCCCAAATCATTAGCAGTTGATTGGGTAACCAGTATGGTATACATTATTGACTCCCGTCACAATGAAATAATTGTAACCGATATTGAGGGTAAGAAGTATCTACCTTTGGTTTCAACAGGATTAAATCCGACCGACATAGTGTTGGAACCTGAATCACGAATTATGATCTGGTCAACCTTGGAGAAGGGAATATTGGTTTCTTCTCTTGATGGGACAAATAAAAAAAGCCTCGTTGAAATTGATGTTGGTTGGCCGATTAGTTTATCTATAGACTACCCCACGGGACGCCTTTACTGGGCAGATTATCGCAAAGGAACAATTGAAACTTGTCGGTTAAATGGAAAAGATCGAAATGTTGTGAGACGATTTTCAAACAAAGAAAAACCACAGAAGATTGACGTATTTGAGGATTACTTATACATAAAGCTGTACGATCAAAGTATAATAAAAATGAACAAATTTGGGAACGATAACGGCACTTACTTACTGAAGGGTTATCGGTCGTCGGACATAGGAATTTTACATCCTTTGAAACAAAATAGAAACAGTAAGATTTATTTTTTAATTATCAGTTCCATATTTTATATAAAAACATATAATTTTCAATAGTAACAAATCCATGTGCTAAGGATTTCTGTAAACTGAAGCGGGCTATTTGCCTTCTTTCCTCGGAAAGTAATGTGGGATACACATGCCACTGCCCAAGTGGATTTCTTATGATGGTAAATTCAATCAAATCATGATCTTGCCTTCTTCTCTCTTTAATTGCAAATCCATATTTCAATAGCAAAATAAGTCTTCAATACTTTTTTTTCTATTTTTATTTCAATTGTTAATAGAACAACGAATGTAAACCACTTATTGACGTGTCGGATTATTGTCCGCTTAAATGTAATCTTGGCGTTTGTAAAATCGTGGACCATATACCGAAATGTGTATGTCAGCCGCAGTTCGATGGGCAATTTTGTGAGCACTACCGATGTTCGGGTTATTGCATGAATGGGGGATTATGTACAGTAGCTGCTTTCCTTCCTAGTTCTGAGGAGTCGCCTCCGTTAAAGTGCCTATGTCCTCCAGGATGGACAGGCTCCAAATGCGAAACATCTGTGCCTGAATGTCAAAGTCGGTGTCACAATGGAGGATCGTGTTTAATTACCGACGAAGGCATGAAATGCACTTGCCCTGATATGTATATTGGTGAAAAATGTGAGCATTGTATTAATTTAACGTGTGAAAATAGGGGTATTTGTCGGGAAACTGTTGCCGGCACAACACAGTGCGACTGTCCAGATGGGTAATTTATAACATTTTGAAAAGTGCTTGTCGGTCTGCTTCAAATATTTTATATTTTTATTTAGATTTACAGGCAAGCGCTGTGAAATAGATGTGTGTGATGGTTTCTGTAAAAACAATGGTTCATGCACAGTTGGAAATAGAGGCGGGCCTCAATGTAAATGTCCAACTAGTTATTTTGGTGAACAATGCGAATCGATTTCCTGCACTGATTATTGTTTAAACGGCGGAACTTGCACAGAGAGAAGTGGACGGTTATTTTGTTCGTGTTCAGAGCGCTTTGATGGTGTCCATTGTGAAACTGATCTTTGCCAAACACCTACTCCACCATCAGGTAATCATTTTTAAAAACGTTTAAAAACAATGAGAAAACACATTTGTACTTTTAGTTTGTGATCGATCCTTTATACCAGCGCATAATTTATGCACAGATATCGTATGTCAAAACGGTGGTACCTGTAGTGTAATTAAAGACATTGCAATTTGCAACTGTACAAGTCAATGGAGCGGGACATATTGTGAAGTATATTATATGTCCCATTATATTAAAAAGACGCTTTTTCAACATATATATTTTTAGAAGTCATTTCAAGACGAGAATCCATGCACGGGGTATTGTAAAAACAATGGTATATGCCAACTGGATACTTTCATGGCAGCTCATTGTTCATGTTATGGAGAATGGGAAGGCAAACATTGCGATAAACCTCCAAAATGTTTTGGAGGCTGTGGATTTTGTCTAAAAGGAAGTTCAATCAACGAATGTTTGTATGTATACTTAGTTAAAATGTTCACATTAATTTTAAGTAGCATGTCGCTCTAAAGTATAACATCGAACTTGATGTTCCCGAGCTATAGGCATTTTATTAAAGTACAGCAACAGTAATTAAGACAAACAATTCCCAAATCCTAGCAAATATTTGTTTTGTCTGACAATTACTTTGCTTTAAAATAGGTGTAGGTTAGGTTAGGTTAGGTTAGGTGGCTTCCCTCCGTAAAAACGGTGGGGATCAGTTAGAGCAAGAACGGTCCATTGTGCTATAACTTGAGTCGGCTTGGTTGCCGTTACTCTTGAAATCATTTTAAGTGCTGAATAAAATACGAGATTTTGTAGATCTCCGTATCGGATAGATCCGTTAGTTCGTTGGAGAAATATTCTCCCAGAAATAGTCTTCTTGAGGCGGCTAGAGCAGGGCAATTGCATAGGAGATGGGATTAAGATTCTTCCTCTCCTCACTTACACTTACTGCAGTAGTCGTTGTATGGCAGTCCTAATCTTGCGGCATGTTTTCCCAAAGCGCAATGTCCTGTTAGGACTGCGATTAGGCTGCTTATAATCTGTCTGCGTATTTTTAGCAGGCTTGTGGTTTTACCTGGGCCAGGTTTGTCTCGCATAGTTACATCTTTCAAGGTCCCGTCATCTCTCATTTGCCTGTTCCAGTGCACTTTTCAGTATCTTATATTTTTGCGTTTCAATTGGTTGGTGGATTTCCCCTTTAACAGTCGAGAGTTCCAGTGTGGTGCCTATTTTGGCTAGTTCGTCTGCACACTAACTTGGTATGTCGCTATGTCTAGGTACCCAGCACAACTTTACAGCGCATCTGCTCGATATCTCATTTAGAGACGTGCAGCAGTGCCTGACCAATTTTGATCTTATTATTGGTGATTTGAGTGCTTTTATTGCAGCTTGGCTATCTGTGTAGATGACGATGTCTCTATTGTTCATCGATCTCACAGACAGCCAGTCGACGGCCTCACGAATTACCGTTAAAATCAGCTTGGAATATGCTGCAGTGTTTCGGTAGTCTAAAGGATTGGCTGATTTTTAGGATCTGTACATAGACACCGGCACCCACAATATTGCCTATCCTAGATCCGTCTGTGTATATTTGCAGTGCAGTGCCTTTTTTTGGAAATTCATTCCCCTCCCCTTGTCTTCGGTTGGGAATTGTTGTTTTGTAGAGAATCTTAAAGTCCAGGGTCGGAATTAAGTAGTCCGTGACTTCACTTATATCATTGCGTTGGCGTAGAATACCAGCGTGCCCTATTTCGGAGAACTTCCATTGAGCGAATTCCTTAAGTCACAGCGCCAATTTCTTTGCCTTTTTCCTGCCAAAGAGGTCCAAGGGGAGTAAGTGAAGCATCGTTTCAAGGCCTGCAGAGGGCTAGGTGTAAAATTAAGAAAATGAAGATTTTTAGCGGCCTTGCGTCGGAACCAATTTTTTTGCGTTGAAGGCAGGGGATGGAGCAGACCAACCCATTTCTCAATTTTGGTCGTTCCGCCGAGAATATCGCGGCTGTAACTGCCGATGTCGCTGAGAACGAGGAAAAATCAACCAGACGACGGGCCACGCAATTGGGCATCACCAGACAGCGAAAATTAGTGAAAGACTTACACATGTTCCCGTACAAAGTGCAATGCAAGACTGACAATCCACGTGTAATGCACGAAGAGCCATTACATCTACTCAAAGCCACTGTGTGGTGCGGCGTTCACGCGAGAGGAGTGATTGGGCCGTATTTTTATGAGGACGCCATCGGCAATACGGTCACTGTTACCAGCGAACGTTACAGGGCCATGATAAACGACTTTTTAGTGCCGGATGAGCGGGGCTTGGTGAACATGTAGTTTCAACAAGAAGGTGCAACCGCACACACAGCACGAGCCACAATGGATATTTGTGAAAGAAGCGTTTGCTGGTCGCGTAATCTTCCCTTATGGTGATCTGGCATGGCCAGCAAGACTTAACACTTAACAGAAAAAATCACTCATAATAATTTTTTTCATTTAGTAAAAACATGATTGGATGATTAATTTTGTGCCACCTTGTATATATCACTATAAACTAATTGAATCATGTTTAATTATATTTTAAAAGTGTAGCATTGAAAACGTAACTAATTTTTTTTTGCATATTTCTTTAACACAGGTGTAATAATGGAGATATTGTTACTTGTTTGTCTAACAATTCAGATGTTTTGGAGGCACCACAAACTGGACAAGCAAATATTTTTGAAGTGTTAAGTGCGTTGTTGGCAATTGTGTTATTACTTATTGTCATTTTTATAAGTGCCATTGTCGTTTTAAAGTGAGTAATATTAATATGAGATTATTCTACTTTGATCTCTCGAATTGAATGATTCACACTATTTCAGAAAGCGAAAAATAAGTCAACCTTTCTCGCATGCAAGACTCACAGATAATGTTGAAATAACGAATCCAATGTATAGGGGGGATGTTGATGAAACGCCGGCTTTTGTGAATGAGGATGCTAAGGTAATTATATATTTATTAGTACTAGTGATGCAGTTAAAACTTTCTACGACGCATTTTCGCCACCCGTATATTTACTTCTATCATATTCCTCACCTGTACATTCATTACACTGTTGTTAACAACCCATACTACTTACCCAAAGCAAACCAATCAAAACCAGTCAACAAATCAACCGTCTAAAAGGTAATCAGAAAACCCAGAAAGACCCAGTTTTTCTTATTGAAAAAATAGAATAGAATAGTGAACCTAAATCAAAACGATGGCTGAAAATATAACTCAAATTACATCAATAGTTGTAGAAGTCGCCAATATTGCATGCAGTACCATTATGAAAGAAAAATGAACGATTTAATGGTAGACAGTTAATAGAGGTTTGTCCACCGAAGAGCTAACAAAAAATGCATTTTCATTGCATTTATCTTCTACTTCAGTTGTTGCTTATGAACCAAACACTAAATTTCGGACGTACTCTATATGGCGTTAGAAAAATGAGATTTCGTACTAAAACAAACTTCTTTGGCAGTTTTGTGACTAGTTAACTCACTTGTATTAGAGCGCGCCTCAAATATATGGTAGACACCAGCAAAGGAAAGATACAGATTCTTCGACAAAGGTGAAAGTGCAAGTCAAGCGGCTGAAAATGTGAATAGTGTTTATGGTACTGATAAAATATCAGCAAGGTCTTTGAAAAGGTGGTCCGTAGAGCGCTGTCTAAATAAGTTGGGGACAATAAAATTATTCCAGACAACCAATTCGGTTTCATGCCGCGTCGAAACTTGTGTCGGATATTCAAATGCATGAAACTAATGCAAGAACCAATGCACGGGTGCCTGCCTGATTGACTTTTAAAAAGCTTTCAACACCGTATGGTTAGAAGAACTTTATTACAATCTCAGTCGCCTGGCCATAAGTAAACCACTGCTATATATGATGTTTGACATGTTAACCGTTAGAAAGTTCGGTGTGACTTCTACCCAAACATTTGAAATCAAAAATGGACTGCAACAAGACTCGGTAAACTGGCCGATTCTTATCAGCATTTACCTAAGCGATCTGCTAGTTTCTCTTCACTACTATAAATTACGCAGATGACTTGAGATCAGATCAGCTCCAACGATCGACGTCATTGTTACTCTTCTGCAGCGTGACTTCGAAAAAATTCAACAGAATCTATATTGTTCAGAACATCTTTGTCTAGGGCCTCTCAGGGTTCTAGAAAAAATCGGCGAAGGTTCTCAATTTTTCGACCGGACGGACGCCCGTCTGGCGAGACAAAGTGTAGTCAGATGCCTTGTGATCTTGCTGGATCAATATCTATATTTTGACAAACATGTAAATCCTGCTCTGACAAGGGCCCGGGGCGCTTTCGCTCTGACAAGACCGCTGTTTCACAGCCGCCAACTTGATTCCAGAGTGAGTGTAACCTGCTATATGGCCTTAAGCAGGCCCATGGTTGCCTATGGATGTCCCTTCTGGTTCAATGTGAGAGCCAGCTTAAGGCAAAGGATTCAGGTGTTTGAGAGGAAATGTCTCAGGATTTGTCTCGGGCTACATAGGACATCCGAGTCTAAGTACAGGAAATTTTACCCGAACGAGGTCCTATACAATAGTGGGTAGATAACTTTCTGATCACTGATTCGAAGACACGTTGCAAGAGCAATGACTCCGGTCAATAACCTGAACTACGGGGCTTACTACCCCAATCACTAATACCACGAGAGAGTGCGCTTTGACGGCTTCGTCCCGCCAGAAGCATTACTGTAGGATGTGTGCTGATCCAGGATAGATTGGCGGTACCACTAATCTTCCACGTACGTCGTAATTCTGTAGAACGGAACACGGACCTGATGTCGCGAGCCCGAGCGCCTCAGGTTTAGTAGATCGGTCTCATACCGGTATGGAGGTATGAGCCCGCCAGCGTCAACGCTTTTGGTGGCTGGAGAGGACACCTTGATAGGTACAGCCTCTTCAAGGCAAGGCCTACCTAACACCAAAGGCAGGCTTACATAGGCTAGGTTAGGTAGGGTATGATAGGACAAAACACAAAAAAAAAATACAAAATCAAAAAAAAAAAAAAAATAATATAAATATTTAAAAGTGAAAAAAAGATATATACATATATGTATATGTTAGAGCAAAACAAAGACTTGGAGAAGACTGTCTCTATTAGAAGTATATCAAACGATGCATGCTCTTATGCTCTTGAATACATGATATTTGAGCATTCCTGTTGGTTGAGTTTGGAATTCTGTAAGTATTAAGTGAGTGGCACTTTACTCTTGGGAGAGGAACGATTGGGTGAAACCTCCTTTATACTACAATACCGAAGAAATTAACTGTGATCGCATTCGAGTTAAGAATATCTGAGCGAGTAGGTCGTGCGGGTCGATGCACCACAGATTAAATTAATGTTTATTTCTCTTGTTTTATAAGATATACTATACCCCGCTTTGCTGGGTCCTTTAATATATGCATACATATAGAATTATAAACAACAGCTCTAGTTGCATTTAATACACCATAACATTCATTTTAAGCGCCACTGTTAATATTTGACGGCTGATATTTATGTTGTATTCATGTATTTGCCTGAACGCGAGCAGTTTACAAAGCGCCGTTCTTTTGAGGCATTCATTGACAGACACGAAATTAGAAACGACAGAAAATAAGTAATTCCTTTTTGGTTTTAAAGATTTTCTATACATGTAAATTGTGTTTTTCTGTTTATTATGGTTAAATTGTAATTGAACTAATATAATACAATGGGAAAATAGGTAAAAATAATCCGGAGCTCCGCAGACTCATGATGCAATGCTATCAAAACGAAAATGAGTCAATGGCTACCATAGCTTAAAGATTTAAATATTCCAAAAACGATACCCTTCTCATTCAAAAAATTAGTCATCTTTCCACTTTTTAAAAGGGAGACGGGAACGTTGTAGCAAACTTTGGCGGACTTTCATTTTTTAATACCCTTTACAAATTGTTTACCATAGTGCTCTTAAACTGCCTAACCACTTAGATCGAGAACAACAAAATATTCAACTAATGTCAAGCTGCTTATCGTAGCAATTACAATATATTACTATACTATATATTACTGGTCCGATAAGTACTTAGCCTACAAAAGAAAAACATTTTGGAGAAATGGCGATTTATTTTTCAATATAGTCTCCTTTTAGCTCGACACACTTGACCCAGCGATGCTCCAACTTCTTCAACCCGTCTGAAAAATACGTTTTCTTGAGGTCTGCAAAGTAGGCCCCCGTGGCGGCGATGACCTCCTCATTCGAATGAAATTTCTGCCCGGCAGGTGACTTTTTCAAGTTTGGAAACAAAAAGAAGTCGCACGGCGCCAAATCTGGAGAATACGGTGGATGGGGCAGCAGTTCGTACACCAATTTGGCCGTGACGAGGTCGGAGGTGTGAGCCGGTGCGTTATCATGGTGGAAGAGCACTTTTTTCTTCGCCAAGTGGGCCCGTTTTTTCTTCAATTCGGCGTCGAATCGGCCAGATACCTTGTGAATCCCAGAAAACGGTGGCCATCACCTTTCCGGTCGTTGGGACAGTCTTCGCCTTCTTCGGAGCATGTTCGCCGAGTGAAGTCTACTGTTTCCACTGTTCCTTGGTCTCTGGTGTGTACAAGTGGATCCATATTTTGTCGACTGTCACGAAACGACGCAGAAACTCCTTCGGATTGCGCTTAAACAGCGTCAAACACTGCTCTGAAGTGGTCTCACGGTTCCGCTTGTTGTCCGGAGTGAGCAAATGCGGCACCCATCGCGCCGACAGCTTTCTCATGCCCAAAATTTCATGCAGGATATGACCAATATATAATCTACAATCTTTTGAGCCTCATTCAACAGCATCTATGGCAAAAAAAAAAAAATTCGTGCTTGGTTTATAGATTTAAAAGCTGTATTGGACAACATTAACCGACAAGCTTTGTTTCATAAGCTTATAGATAGATCTGGGGATATCAGCTAAAATGAATTATCAAATTACTGTACAATGCATCCAATTTCTTCAGAACTAGTAAAGGTTTTAAACAAGGTTGTATCCTAAGCGCGCCTTATTCTTTGTTTGGTTTTTAAACGATCTCCACTCAGAACTCCCAACTGGGCTATTTTTAGAAGGAACAGGGATAAATGTTCTCCTATATGTCGATGACATCGTGCTTCTGACTGATAGTCCTGCATGCTACAAATTATGTTCAACAAGTTCAGTACTTACTGCCAGAAATGGAACCTGGAAGTTAACTTAGAGAAGTCTGAAATAGTTATCTTTAGGAACGGAGGTCGAAGAGCAGTCAGTGAGAAATGGTAATTTAATGATGCAAAAATAAAAATAAATCAATACAAATATCTTGGTGTTGTATTTACTTACAATATGTCATGGTCCGAACATCTTACGAAAAAAATTAACGCGACTTGGTCTAAATTCGTAAAAAACAAATATGTCTCACACTCAACTAAGTTTAAAGTACATGACGCAGCAGTTAGATCAATAATGTATTACTGCGCACAGGTGTGGGGGTACAAAGGGTACGCACAAGTTCAAAAGGTTCTTCGTGAAAAGATGTTTCAATCTTTCAGAAAACACCCCAAACTACGTCGTACATAACGAAACCGATCTCCCAAAAGCATTTCTCACAACACTTAAAATACATTTCTATTCTCTAGTATATACGCAAAGTTTTAAGTCTCCCCAGTGAAAGATTGTCTCGTGTTCTCTCTATGGCAGTACTTCGAAGAAATGTTTATTGGGTTCAGAAATGGTCAGGCCTATTCCAAAGGAGTGGAATTGTTTTCTGTCCTAAAGCTTATAATTGCGACTGGAAACTTACTCATAACATGGTAATAAATAAATTTAAGGATCAATTATGGGCGTCTTTTACAGATCGCGCTCTGCAGTCACAATTCCACGACGAGTACTGCAAGCTGTCTTTCACAAACCTGCCAAACTATTTTAATGATCATAATCCTCATGAAATGTCTGTAAAGTTAAACTTTGAAATTTTTACATAGTTGTTGGGTTTTGAGTACCTTTTGGAACTTACTTTTGTTATATACAACAGTCGTTGGTATCTTTGGACTTCTATTTGCTAAGATAACCTTGATATAGCTGGTTATTAGTTGTTCGTTTATGTTTGGAAAGCTTAAAACCTTTCGGATAAAAATCTTGGAATGACAAATTCATATCCGAGTCGTTAACGCAGTCACCGAGACAGAGTTCGCAGGTCCTTAACCGATAATCCCGCCAGCAGTAGTTGCTTGATAATTTGGTCAAATGCATACGTATAAATAAATACATTTATTCTTCATCTCTGACTGAATTGTTTGTTTATTTATAGGGTAATTTTGCCAATCCCGTATATGAGTCAATGTATGCCGATGTCATTCCCGAACCAGCAGCTTCTGCAAACATCACTATAGCACCGGATGAGCGAAAAGGATTGCTTCAACACTCCCATGATGATGCCAATACCTCCGATGTTCTTTGATAAGTGGCCTATTATGTGTTCAAAGCAATATGAGGGGCAGGTTGAATGGGGTCATAATCGAATTTAGTCTATTTTAGCATTTATTTTATACATTTCGTACCATCTTAGACTACGACACAAAGAATCTAACTATTTATATCATTGAAATAAAGAAAAATATGTAAATAGGTTTTTTTATATGAGACTATGACGAAAACAACAATTTATAATACACATTTTTAAGTCTGAAAATCTACTTGCACAAAATAGATTTTAAAATTATAAATCTGTTACATTTCTAATATCATTCGCTTTTTTTTAACATTATTGTACGCCGTCGAAAAATGCATATGAATAAAAATATTCGAATGTATTATGCTGCAGGTGACAAGAAGGATTATGTCGCTTACGTGCTATATTTTTATAAACTCACGATCGAACTTATAATTTTATATAAATGCACTCAAAGGAAAAAAAGTCTAAATGAGTTATTTCAGAGAAACAGGTGAACTGGTAACAGGAATTGCGTGTACTAATGAAAAATAAAAAAAAAAGAATATTTTGAAAACATGGAAAAATAAAAAATTATATTTTGAAAACTTGTATATATTGTTATATTTGAAATAGTGACATTTGTTCAGAAACCTCGAATTTATTTCAGGAAACATATGTGGAAAATGACAAGCTCAAAATTATTTTTTCATAAGCTTATGTAGTTACAGCGACTTAATTTATTTACAGCAACGTTTTCCAATTTCCAATTGCACCCTGTTTACAAAGTGTAAAGTCGCTATTTTTTTGTCTTAGAACATCGCAATTATGAATACTTGATCAGAGATATTTAATTTTTTTAAATCAAACAAATAATTCCTGAATGGACTTTAATTATATTTGCAAACGTAAATATATGCAGATTTTGGGCAGTTAATTTTAATCATGCACAATTATACCAATTAGATTCATAATTTCCTTCTTTTGCTTGCATTATTTAAAAAAGCAACAGGTTTCAGTTTTGTTTTCAGGTTTTGTCATCATGAAAATATACGGAACAAAACCAATTTCTAAAAATTAAACAGTCACTGAATATCATCCAAGCCGCAAATATCGTTTCACTTTCAAGTTCCAAGTAAGTGTACAGGTTCAGGGAAGACACTCCTTATTAATAGTTAATTTTTGACTAGTTTAAATCTAGTTATTCGTTTTGTTGTTTCAATAATTTTTTTTAATGTTGATGTGCGTCATATTTCATTTACAAATTGATAGACCGGCTTTGAAAATAAAGTGTGCTATTTGTAATGAATTCTTACATGCTGAGTGTGCAAGACGGGAGTTCTTTGAAAAAAAAAAAAAAACGATCAAAGTTTTAAATAAATTAAATGTAATAATTGTGTCGCTCAACGTAGAAAATTGGTCGACGCTCCCACCTCATCCAACAATCTCTCTTAGAAAATCGTAAAAAAAAACTACAACTACCACCTCCATACCTTCCTTCCCTCTAACGATCTTGTTAGCAATGCTCGCAAATATTGACTCTATTGAGCAATGCAATGCTTCTCTAAAAAAGAGGCTTCATCTTTTTGGAGATGAGGCTAAATTCGTTAGAGCAGCGAGAGAAACGCTGTAGAGTTGACATTTCTAATGTACAGTGCTCTTCACTTGATTAGACGCACACATTTTTTCTGCATAAATTTAATTTTACAATTTAACAATTGCAGTTATTAGAAAGGTTATTAAGTTCTCAATAAAAAAAAAACAAACAAATGGTAGGTGAGTGGAAGTTAACGGATGTTTTTTCTCTTTCTTGCCTATGATATAAGAAAAAGTGCAGTTTTTTTTTTGAAAAAAAAAAAAATGTGTGCGTCTAATCAAGTCGCATAATCACCAACACATAAGAGAGGGTGAATGCTCTTCTAACAACTGATATTGGAGAGGATGTGAGTGAAAATGATATTGTCTTCTGCTATGTGAAAAGTTCCAGACCGAGTAATTCCAATGTGAGATCAAAGAAAATCGTGTGCGTAAAGTTCTCTCCAATTAAACACAAAAAAAAATCGGAGGAAAGAAAATGCGGTTGAGAGTTCCAAAACGCTGTATAAGCGCAATACTGCAACGTCATTAGTTCTAAATCACAAACATTAGGCAACGATGCAATGCATCGCATTCTAAAACGCAACAATAAAGAAACCGCTGCGCAAACAAAAGCAAGCAACGCATCATAAACTATCGCGATGCGAAGAAATTTGACATTTAACTTGAATTGTTTAATACCGCCAAAAACGGTATTAAAAGTTATTTGTTTCTACTATTTTAATTAACCCCCGACGCAAAAAGAGGAGTGTTATGTGTTTGACGTGTCCGTTTGTCTATTTGTCTGTGTGTCTGTCTGTGGCATCGTACTCGTAGCTCTTGAACGAATGGACCGATTTTGATGATTTTTTTTTTGTTTGAAAGCTACCGTGATCGAGATGGTTCTTAGCTACAATTTATGAAGATATGTTCAGGCGTTTCAACGTTATTACCACTTTACCTCGTTAGCTGTGGTAGGGATCTTAGTAGAGTTGGAACTATGTCCTCAGTCGGAAACATTTCCGATCGTTCCTCAAACTGAACGAAACATGTCCATAGTTCCATTCAACCTAGAAATTCATCAATAGCGGCGTTCATATTATACAACATAGCCGAACGTCCGAACGACGCGGTTGTAGGACTATGTTGTACAACATCGTAATCACAGACAAAACGAAAAGAAAGATAAATGCAATCGAACATGTCTTATATTACGTAGTAGAAAACCAAAAACAAAATGTGAATAAATATCGTATATATTGATGTAGCGATAAGCTCGAACAGTTTATGCACACTCACACACTGGAACTGAAATAGCAGAAGGGTGATCAAACAATAATGTCCACAATCATACTCGTACAGGCAATTCGTTCCGTGTTTCGTGAACGAATTAGGTATGAAGGATCGGATATGGATCTCTCTTACCATACTAATAGTTCCGATAGTTCCGACAGCTCCGACAGTTCCGATGTAGTTCCGAGGATATAGTTCCAGGAACTAGTTCCGACTGGGAAAGGAAACGTTCCATGTTCGTTTCGGGGTTGGAACTATTTTGCGGAACTCTAGATTCTAGACACAATGGGTACTTACATTACTTTCAAACCTCACATTTTAAAACACCCATGTATGCTGGTACTCTGATGATGGAACTCGAAGGTAGGAGACGGTTGCCTATTAGTAAATCTATTAAGTATGGGCTCATTACATTCGCCTTAACTAGTTCTGTTTATAGCTAAGGTGCTGTACTTGCTTTAAAAACAATGAGTTTATTCCGGAATCGCGATATTAATAACAAAAATAGCTTTATCATAAAAAAATAGACACAGTTCCGTCGTAGATTACATTTTTGACACACATGTGTAATATAATGGGAATAAGTCATGCTGAATATGGTAAATTATATATGGGTTTGTATGCGGAAGAGTGTTACGAAAAATGTAGTTATTCGTACCTATCGGAATTAGGGCGAGTAATTTAAAAAGAATGAAATAAAAATAAAATTAAAAATTTTAAGTAACCGCCGACAAAAAAAAAACTCCAAAAAGTAAAAAAATAATTTTTTTTCGATATTGTACCACTTCTGTATGAGGCGTTCGCTTGAAAGCCGCGTGCGTTGAGTGATATGTGGACACGGGGGCGGAGCGTGACAGAATGTGGCATCCCGAATGGGCAGACACTTAAGGGCAGACGTCGTTGTCGGTTGTGCCTACTTCACGAATTTTCCAGATTAAATTATTAACACTGAACACTAATTAAAAGATTGGATATGGTTGTTTCGGTACTTATTTATGTTGTTTACATAGGGTAGGTCTTTGTATAATCCATATTTTATCATTCTCAATATTCGTTTTATTTGTATTCTGGTTTTATTTTATTTATTTAGCGGATTCCCCGACGCGACGACATCATCTTAAAAATATTAATAGGTTCTTTTAATGAAGTCAAAAGGCCGAGAGAAAAAAAATAATTTTTTTACTTTTTGGATTTTTTTTTTGTCGGCGGTTACTTAAAATGTTTAATTTTATTTTTGTTTACACATGAACAAAAAAACACATACAAAACTGTTAATAGACACCAGGCTGCTGTATGAAAATGAATTGGCATCCAGAAAAAAGAAAAAAACCGTGATATGGCGGGGAGTATTGCGGGAAGCGCAAGAAATAGTTCCCGAATTTCCTTTTTCGTTTGACGAAATAAAAATGAAATTCCTGAATTTAATAGTGACATAGAAAAGAATAAAGTCCAGGAATAACACTAGTGAAGAAGGAGCAACGGCTTGGGAATTTTTTAACGTTTTAGATGCCTGTTATGGACATAAGCATTCCATGTTCGTGCCGTCCAAAAATATAGACGCATCAATGGACAGCGAGGAACTTGTGAACGACACTAACAGTTTTGATGATCCTACCGAGGCTTCTGAACCACCAAACCAAAAAAAAAGGAAGCTGAAAGGTGAACTATAAGATTTTCTAAGGGAACAATCGGAAAAAGATAGGGATTGTTCAAACCGGCTTATTGAAATTGAAAACGCAAGGATTAGACTGGAACACAAGGACCAGGAAAAAGTGGAAAAATTAAAGGAATTAAGCAACTTTTAAAATCTATTTTGGAATAAAACTGGCTGAAGCGTTTTAAATGAATAATGAACTGAAGTTACTTTGTTGGATTCACAACATGGAAACAATGAAAGATCTACGTGAACGATTGTCTCTCGAGTTATTCTTGGCCTTTATTCAACAAGGCAAGGGAACACAAAGCTAAAAAATGTATGTAAATTTGTATGAATTAGAAATTCTTGTTTATTTAAAGAAAGAGATAGTGCTATAAAAATTGATTCATTCGAAGACTTTTTAAACTTGAAAATCAATAACTTATAATTATATATTGTAAAATAATACATACATATGTGTAATTTAAATCCACAAAGTATTATATCGTTATTGTTTTCTAACCCTAATAATATTAATTGTTTTTGCGTTGATCATCCAGTTAAGGCTATTTCTTCAGGTTTTTCTATTATCCATCAGAATGTTCGTAGTATGAGAGGAAAGGGGACATTTCGATATTTTTTTCTCTCACCTTTCACCTATGGATCATTTACCAGATTTCATTTTTCTGGATTTTCGATGAGGATGTATCTGATTATGACATAATTCCTAATTTTACTTTAATGACTGTTTGTAACAACTCATATGCAGCTGATGGAGTCGCAGTATACTTTAGTAATGATATAGAAGAATGTGTTGTAAAAAAGCATATGTAGAAGTTTTCTACCGAGCTCAAGTGCAGAGATCGAAAGAGTGTCTCGAGCTCTGCGATAAAAATATTGGGTTGAGGTGCTTCAGGTGCATAGGCTGATACAATGTACATTCTCTTTCCATTTCGGAGAGGAATGCACACAATACAGGCCTCTAGCCAGAACCTCCGCACTTCACCGCTATATATGACCTTATGTTTAAAATTATTTTTAATAAAGATCGCAACTCCCCCGCCTTGAGTAGCGTTGGGTCGGTCCCTTCTAATTATTCTATAAGAACTGTGCCGGATTTTGTGCTTCTGGTTTAGCTTTGTTTCGCTAACCAAGAGTACATCGGGGCTTTCGTCTTGCAACAGGTTAAAAAGTACGGCTCGTCGCTCAATCCTTATCAGGGAATTTACATTCACCGACAGGATCTTCAAGGGGCTCTCTATTAGCGTACCCATCACGACCTTAGGTGCGCTAGGCCCGCCAGAAGCGAGCAGATACTATCTACTCGGGTCACCGTCTCAAGAATCTGTTTTTGGAGCTGCCCAATCTGCCCTTGGATTGCGAGCAAGATCGAACAGACATCCACCTCCGCTTCCGGTACCTTAGGGCACTGGGGCTTTAGGAACAGCCATGGGCTTTTGGAGCTGCCCAATCTGCCCTTGGATTGCGAGCAAGATCGAACAGACATCCACCTCCGCTTCCGGTACCTTAGGGCACTGGGGCTTTAGGAACAGCCATGGGCTTTTGTACCGTCTTTCCGGAGCCTGCCGCCATTTGGGCCACATCAACTGGGATGTGACGGCTGGTGTTTGTAAGCGACCCGAGGGATGTTTCCCCTCGACCTTCTGCTTACGGGCCAGGTTTCCTTTCTTGATGTCCTGGAACTTAGGACATCCCCGATAGTTTGCAGGGTGTCCTCGGTTCCTACACAAGACACACTCGAGCTGCTCTCTGTCCGCCACCTTGTCTTTCCCAAGGTCGCATTCCTCGTTCTTGTGGTTCTTTGCGCACTTAACGCATCGAGGCTGCATTTCCCAGTTCGACGCGGCGTGCCCGAACCTTTCGCAGCGGATACATTGTAAAATGTTTCCGCTCCTCTTTAATTTTTCCCATATGACAGTCTGGGATGCTATGGAAGTGATAGTCCTTAGCCTCTCCAGCTTGCTGCTGGGTGTGAGCTGCACCAAGAAGAAGGGTATCACTCGCTTCTCCCTACGGGAGCCCACCGTGGAGAATGGCTTAACCCCCACGAATTTGAAGTCGTCACTCTCGAACTCTTTGAGCTCTGAGAGCATTTCCTCGGGGTGTGCAATCGACTCCACGCCTTTGAGGAGCATCGTCTGCAACCTCTCGGCTTTTGGTGTAAAGGAGAAAAACTCCGTCGTAGACTCTTTCAATAGGCTTTTAATCCGCTTATGCTGTTCCAGTGTCTTGCACTGAACCTAAACATTTAAAATGAAAATTACTTACACCAATAGCATACTTACAGAGATCGATGGTCTCACGTAGGGCCGTGATATAAGTAAAGATGGGTGGCACCTTCTCCTTTTTAGGCCGTTGTTGTTGCTTCTGCTGCTGCGGCTGTTGTTGTTGCTGCTGCTTTTGCCGCCTCGGCTGTTGTTGTTGCTGCTGCTTCTGCTGCTGCGGTTGTTGTTGTTGCTGCTGCTTCTGCTGCTGCGGCTGTTGTTGTTGCTGCTGCTTCTCTGCTGCTGTGGCTGTTGTTGTTGCTGCTGCTTTTTCTGCGGCTGCTGTTGATTTGTTGCTGCTTTTGATTTGTGGCGGCTGTTGCCTGCTCTCTCCCCATCTGCTATATCTCCTTAAGCCTATAGACTACGGCCTGCAGCGTGGCGCATAGGATCCGTTTTTCCTCCTCAAGTTCGCTACGCTCTTCCTCCATAGCCGAACTTGTCCTCGGGTTGACACTTCTGCGCTTTTTCATGACGGCGACCGGAGTTGCGAAATCAGATGATAAATCATCTGATTCCGACTCCGTGTGACGAACGGGTCTTCGCCCGCCGTCTTCCATCATCTCTTCGTGTGCTACTACCACTGTTGCACTACAATGGTCTGTGATAACTCGACTGAACATCTTATCACCGTGCTTATGTAATTGTTTTCAAAACTACAGCCAAACGCGCCCTTGAAAAATTACTTACAATAAAAATTTTTGTTTCGATTTTTGATTTTTAATTTTTTATTTTTTGCTCCTATTCACACAGCCTACTGAGTGAGAATGATGTACCCTGTGTTTGTGGCTTTAGGTGATCTATAGCTCACTAGGGTTTCTTCTTGAGGACCCATTCTTAATTTGAATTTGATATGGCTGTGATATGAGAAGGAGACTTCTTTAGAAACCTGCCATTTTTTGTTCATGTGAGATGCTTTGTTAGTAACTAGAGTGTAAGGTCTAGAACTTCTCTTCTTATGGAGTTTTGAAAGGTTGGTTCATTACCTTTATTTGCAATCTCCAGGTTAGTATCTACAGGAAATTCTTAAAGGGACTCTGCTCTTGCGTTGTTATCGCTACTTCCCCATAGCGTGCCGTGTGCATTAGCATCGCAGCCTATGATAAGGGTCTTATCTTTTCCTTGACAGGATTTCACCAGATCCTTTACTATTAGTTTTGATGGTGCTTCATTATCGTCTCCCGGGAAGTAGGCTGATGTGGTGACTACCTCTGAGTTTGCAGTGCTGATGATGATTGAGACTGTGTCCCTGCCTGTGAACTCTGAAATTATAAAGAATTTAATATTATTGTCTATTATTATGGCAGCTCTGGGTATGATCGCCGATTTGTCGTATATACACTTACAATTTTTAATGTTTGATGCTGATATTTTGTTTTTGTTAGTCTAGGGCTCTTGAATCAGTAACAGATTAAATGTACCACTACCATGCTTTTTGCATATTTCAGCGGATGGTGATTTAGCATGCTGGAGGCTGGATTGTTATCATTGTGCTGTCACGTCGAAGGTCTCGTCCCCATTGGTCTTGTCCGAATGGTTATTTTACGGAGGCTAATTGGATAGAATTTGAAATAGATATTGTTATTTCTCTCTTCCAGTGATTTTATAATTGAATGGTCTACTGAGAGTAGCAACATAGTGGATTTGGCCTTGTTGACTCTTCTTAGGGTCCTACACGAGTCTGCTTTCAATCCAACATTCTGGGATTATATAAGGTCGAGTATTTTATTGCTGGCTATTTTATAGCGTTAGGAAAGTAGCCGACTAGGGTACATGGTTGAGGAATAGATTCCTCCTTTGCAGCCCACTGTTCGGCTACCTCCCAAGTCTTCAACAGCGGTGTGGTGATTTTCAGCCACTCCACCCTACTCTCTGTCATACAATTCAGGGTGATGAACCCTGCTTTGATGATGCACAAGGAGTTCTCAATAATTTAATCTTGTACCGTCGTCATTTGTGCTGTATTGAGATTAATATGAGGGCAGTCCTTGGCTAGAACAGCCATTCTGATACCTATACATGCCGCTTTTTATGCGGTGCCTGGTTTTCTTACACTAGACACTGTTGAGCCGGACTTGTTAGTGCAGTGTGTTTTTTTGTTTGACGTTTCTGGAGGTGTCTTCTCCTCTGATTTACGTCTATTAGGAATCGGTTTTGCCACTCCTGATACCGGTTTCAGTGCCTCTACTTTGGCTTGCTCTAGGCTCATACCTTTTTTTTTAGGAGTTAGGCGAGCATTTCCCTGGCAGCTCCGCTAAGCCGTTTTGATTATCCTGGACACTTGATTTGATTTGTCCATTGTCTTGTGTGACCAAATTGGTAGTGTCTTGAGCGGAGGTACCAGGTAATTTTACGTTCTTCGACTTACTGCTACACAAGGCTCCTTCAGCTTTTTTGTTGTTGGGACTCTTAGGGCTGTCCCCGCCCTTGTTTATTTTTAATTCAGAAATGTATTTGCGCGTAAGCGACTGTACATACATCAAGCCAATACCAGTAGTTCCTTTCCCACGGTTGTTTTATACCACTATTGGCGACAAATGTGTCTTTTTTTATTATATCAGCTGTTATTCTCATCTATTAATTTTATTGGACTAATAACAACAAATAGAAATTTAGAGCTTAAGCACCCCTTTGTATTATAATATTTCCACAAATTACATATGTATATTTATCGCGAGTACATGTGCAATATGTCAACAGTCCAATTCAAATTTAACCGATCCATGACTGAGA
The DNA here is from genome assembly GCA_958301585.1 of Merodon equestris. Lineage (NCBI taxonomy): Eukaryota > Metazoa > Arthropoda > Insecta > Diptera > Syrphidae > Merodon > Merodon equestris. Next base: position 74,044,329 of record OY284416.1, on the reverse strand, counting down.
ATCATCACCCTCATATGAGGAGGGGGTTTAAAATTATTCCATCCGAACTTAAACTTTTTAAGAATTTAGTTCTATCATGTACCTACTATATTTTTTTGTGACAGAATTACTTGCTAACAATTGTTTAAATTACTTGCGGCTTTACATATGTATGTCTGCATGAATGTTTAAACAATAAAGAAGCTTAAATAAAAAATAAATGTACATAAGTATGCTATGTACATACATAAGCGATTAATATACATTTCATTAATTTTTTATTTTCATTATTTTGTATTTTTATATATTACATTATATTTTATCAAACCCTTAAATACATTTGTAGGTATGCAGGATACATACAAAACACATTCACCTAGGCGCATACAATGCCCGAGGATACGCATGAAAATTCCCACGATATCTTCCCCTTTAAGACCCTACCGAAGAGAAAAACGAAATTATATGGGGCACTAAAAATAAAAGAAAATAATGTTACATGGCAAGCAAAAATGTGGGAAATTTTGTTTTCATACTTCAATACGGTGATGTTTTGAAATGCATAACAAGAGGGATGTGCCGCCAACGGAATGTAAAATAGGTATACCAATCCTCAACGTATAGTATGGATATGCACAGTGGCAGTGAAAAAATGTATTTCACTAGGGGTGCGTCACAACAAATTTAGTTCGTTAATTTTGTTTTCATATACATCTGCATAATGCATATATGTACATATGTAGTACTAACAACGTGGGATCCCTGATGTTGAAGTATTTTTTTTAATATCTGCATTCTTATACATCTTATGGAGAAATTTAGACTGAATATATTACTTTTTGCTTGTTTTGTTTATATTGTCTAGTTATAGCATTCCAATAGTGATCTTTACGATAGATAGCGCAGTAACGTTTAAAAGCTTATATGTGTAATAAATAATAATGTTCTTCATATTTTGATAATGCCTTTACGTTAATGCCTATACGTTAATGTACTCGCACTTGTTTAATTTTTTAAACTGTATTCTTTTTTAAATAAAATAAGTATTAGTCGCGAATTGTATAAGTTCAAACATCATCATAAGTTTTAAAGAAATAAATACTGAAAACTGAACTGAACGAATAAGATGGCATCATACTGTACAATATACAGAGCCCTTCCAAATTCCCATGCACGAATGAATATCATCTATAGATTTGCGTATATATATCTACATAATATATATACCCCTATGTGTCTCCAATGTAACATAGTCAGGAGTGCACGTTTGATCACACGGTCACCCCTAAACAGAATGAATGCGTTAGTACTAACAAAATGTACCTCGTAAGTGATAGACGGAAGGCAAAAAGATCACAAACTGCCTAATATATATATATATGTGAAAGTTAGACAAAGGAGAATGAGTGAGAGATATTTTTCAGCTAAATAAAAGAAAAGAGTAATATAGTTTGTGCCTGGAGAACGTTCGGAGGGATGTGATCATAGCGATCAGTGTCCTTTCGGAAGTGCACGTGTGGTGTTGTTTTTTCGTATTTTGGGCGAAAGTTAAGTGATTTTGTTTATGTGAAAAGTGAATTATGGATTCCAACGGTGAATTAAATAGAATTAGCAATGGTCAATGTGAGGAAATAGGTAGCAAATTATGTCAGGGCTTGTCCAAAGCTGATTTAAGAAAGGTAAGATTTGACCTATGAATGTAGTGACTTTTGTTTCAAACTTATTAGTTTACATAGTTTCCTTGTGCATAATATTAAATTTTCTACAGTGCTTTTATACATAAGCTTTTCTTACAGTAAAATAATTTTATTTAAAAACAATAAAATAAAAGATAAACAACAAATCAATTTCGTCTCAAATGGTTTACAAAATAAAAATTTAATATATTCATTATAGCAAAACAAAAAACCTTGGCAAAAGTATACGTTGGTTAAAGTATAAATGATTTTGTTATGTCCAATATTTTATGGGGTATCCTTATGCATCAATAATAGTGTGTTTTTCTTACCTAGCTTAAATATCCTACCTAACTTATTATTATCTTACTGGCTCTAAGTAGACAGAACAACTTAAACTATACCTGTCGTACTTATGGGAATTTATAATTGTTAAACTAAATGATTACTTAAACATTGGTTTTTAAAAAAAACTTAAAATCGGATTACATGTTTTGTAATTTTTTGTTGTTTTGATTTTTATTTCTTTATTTAAATTAATACTAAACTAAAGTTACTCGCCATCCAAGATTATGTTATCCTACTCCGATCGGGATAGTCTATGTAAGCAGACGAAGTCTGCTTCAGCTTCCAAAAAGTGTTGATGCTGCCGGACAGTCTGCGACATCTGACCTACTGCACCTGAGGTGCCTTACGAACTTCTGGATCCAAGATCAGTCCACATTGATCTAAATAAAGGAATGCCTCTGGTAGAACGAAGCTTTTAAGGCGCAATCTCTCGTAATGTAAATAATTGGACTACCCGGAAATCTGGTTATTGACTGAAGTCATCGCTCTTGCAATATGGCTTCAAATCAATTTTATCAGAAAATTGTCCATTCTCTAAATCCTATTCCTATTGTAGATGACCTCGTTAGGGTAGAATTTCGCATGCTCGGGTATCCGGGTATTTTATGCAATCCGAGGCAAGTCCTGTGACATTATCTCTCAAACACTTGAATCCTTTTTATTAAGCTGGCTCTCATATTAAACAAGTTAGGACATCCAAAGGCAATCATGGGTCTGATTAAGGCCATATAGAATATTACCTTCACTCCGGAATGAAGTTGTCTGCTATAAAATAGCCATCCTGTCAGAGCGAAAGCGGCTCGGCCCCTTGACAAAGCAGTATCTATATGTTTTTTTAAAATATATTGTAGATATCCCAAGGAATCTAACTATCTGACCGGTGGCTGACCCGAGGTATCTGACTATAAAATAGTTTCTGATTTTTGAAAGTTGATTTTCAATTTCCAGTCATCACAATACTGATGAAATTTTTCGAAGTCACGTTGCAATGACATCGATCATTGGAATTGATCTTTCTGTGATTAAATCGTCTGCTTACGCTATTGAATAGTGAAGAGATGTTACCGGCTTCCCGTCCCCCTCAGCGCTATCGTCCGCAAGGCCGCCCAACCAACTCAGCGAGAGTGGTCGTAGATAAGATGGTAAAAGGGCGCCACGCGATTTGGCCGTGCAGACGATCTACCCTAACAACGGGAATCGCGACGAGGTGTTAGAGTCCGCCCTTGCCCCACAACCGCTCCCCAGTCCAGTTGAAAGAACAACCGAAGGAAAATAAAAAAAAAAAAATTTAGCAAACCCCGAAACAATCTTGTTTTTCTTTTCCTTTTTGGGCTTTTATTACAATCAATCCACTTACTAGTTACTCTTAAGCCTACTTAATCTAACCTGGCTAATCTTAAGCTACCCACCACCACCTTAAAACTAGCATACATTGGTGAAATACTAGTTAATGATATTATGATAATGATGTACAAGAATGATACCAGAAATACAATTCAAAAAAAAATAACAAGGCTGGTCTCGAACCTGGCTGGACTGTTGTCGCCGCAACTGACCTCCTCCGCTGCCGTCCCTCGCTGCGACGCTGATTGTCGGGTTCCCTGCGTATCGTCCCCGCACTTAATTTTCGTCTCCCGGTCCTAATTTTTTTTGTTTTTGTTTTTTTTTTCTTTCTTTTGTTATATACATATATACACAATGTCTTTTTTTTTTTTTTTTCTTTTAATCTATAATTCTCCCTTAAGACAAAAATCACGCGCTTAGGTCGGTTGTCCCCTAAGCACAGCACAGGGAAGTAGCACGAGGAAGAGAAGAACAAAACTCGCCTGGATCGTATATTGATTATTTTTCTTTGTTCTTTTTTTTTTTTTTTTATTCAATCCCCCTTCCCACTGGACTGGGAGTCCCCTTAGGACATTCCACTCTATTTTACTTTTTTTTTTTTGTTTTTACTTTTATTTTAACTTCACACCCGCGACTAGGCCAAAATCCACTCCCACCCAAAAAAAGATTCCCGGCACCACTTTTCTATGCGCGCGAGGTCACTGGCAAAACAAAAAAAAAAAACGCTCTACCACACTCACGGTCCCTTCAATTCGCACGCCCAACCTGGTGCTTTGACGTCCTCTCTGCCCCTTTTTTTTCCTGCTTCTGCCGTTCCCCAAGTCACCCGATCCACTCGCTCCGCTAGCTCGTGGATCGGACCACTTTACGGCTAGGTGAAGCTCGGGAAAAGAAGAAAAGCAGAAAAAAAAAAACCAGGCGTAGAAAAAAACCAACTTCCTCACTGGAAGTACCTCTCCTAACACAACAAAAAAAGAAACCAAAAACAAGAACATCCCAGTATTTCCCTTCGTTGAATCCTCTGTCTGGGTTCAAGTCCGGAGTATGTGGCCCAGCGAAGACCTTTACCAGGGCCAACTCCAATAGAGAATCTATCAAATCACTGATCTAAAAAAACAAAAGGGGCGTCGTGTTCACCGTGCCCTGTTGCAGTCCATTGCTAGTTTTAAATGTTTGAGTTAAAGTCAGGTTGGCAATTTTCACAACGAACCTGTCAACATGTCAAAATTCATAAACTATAGCAGAGGTTTACTACGCCAAGCCGACTGAACTTATAGTAACGTCCTTCTAACCATACGGTGTCGAAAGCTTTTTTCAAGTCAATTAGATTGGCACGTGCGTATAGGTTCTTGCATTTGTTTCATTGGATATTCGATACGAGTCTCAACGCGGCATGAATAGTGTCTTGAAACCGAATCAGTTATCCGAAATTATTTTATTGTTCTCCACCCATTTAGACATGGCTCTATGGACCACCTTCTCGAAGACCTTGCTGATACACGGAAGAGATTTATGAACCAAAGATTTGTCTACCGGATTGGTTGCAAACACCGCTATCTTCCAGTGCACTGGATAATAAAAATAGTGTTGAACAGGATGGAGTACGAGGGTGGTCCGATAAGTACTTAGCCTCACCGCCAGATGGCGCCAGTATCGCAAGAGCAACCTACTATCGTGTAGTACATTCTAGTAGACGGCTACTGCCGAGCCGGATCGGACTCGTAGTTTTGTTTTGACCGAGTGTGGAAGCGGGAGTGTCCGCGGATTTAGAAAAATGGAAAAAGAGCAATATCGGTCGGTGATTCGATTTTTGTTTTTGGAAGGGAAATTGCGCAGCGAAATCAAAGAGCGTTTGAATGCCATCAAAAATTGGTTTAACGAGTTTCAACGTGGTCGCACGTCGGTTTTTGATGAGCCACGTCTACAACGGAGGATAACGTGATAAAAATCACGATCTCGTATTGGCAGACCGTCGAATGAAGGTGCGCGAGATAGCTGAGACAGTAGGCATTTCAAAAGATCGCGTGGGTCATATCCTGCATGAAATTTTCGGCATGAGAAAGCTGCCGCAACCGTGAGACCACTTCAGAGCAGTGTTTGACGCTGTTTAAGCGCAATCCGAAGGAGTTTCTGCGTCGTATCGTGACAGTCGACGAAACATGGATCCACTGGTACACACCAGAGGCCAAGGAACAGTCGAAACAGTGAACTTCACCCGGCGAACGTGCTCTGAAGAAGGCGAAGACTGTCCCATCGGCCGGAAAGGTGATTCACAAAGTGTGATCCACATCGACTACCTGGAGAAGGGCAAAACGGTCACAGGGCTGTACTATGCCAAATTATTGGGCCGATTCGACGCCGAATTGAAGAAAAAACGGCCCCACTTGGCGAAGAAAAAAGTGCTTTTCTACCATGATAACGCACCGGTTCACACCTCCGCCCTCGTCACGGCCAAACTGGTCGAATTGGGCTACGAACTGCTGCCCCATCCACCGTATTCTCCAGATTTTACCCCGTGCGACTTCGTTTTGTTTCCAAACTTGAAAAGGTCACTCGCCGGGCAGAAATTTCAATCGAATGACGAGGTCATTGCCGCCACGGAGGCCTCGAGAAAACGTTTTTATCAGACGGGTTAAAAAAGTTGGAGCATCGCTGGGTCAAGTGTATCGAGCTAAAAGGAGACTATATTGAAAAATAAAACGCCATTTCTCCAAAATTTTGGTTTTTTCTTTTGTAGGCTAAGTACTTATTGGACCACCCTCGTACATCGCTACAACCAATAAATGACTCTGGAGTTCCTCCATCGAAATGAACAGCGTGTTACTCCCTTCCTTGGCGACGGCATTATTTGCCATGAAATCTTTACTAAACTTGGTAGACCAAGGTTCTCTGATTGCTAATGATGAAGTAGAGTTTTGGTTTCCAGATCGTGATATGGACAAATGCTGTTATTTATCTTATACACTTTCCGATAGGCAACTCCTATTGTCGCCACTTTCTCCTGAGGATCCTCGATCAGGAAGAAAAATTCGTCCAAGACGGAACTCATCGGATCAATCCTGACTGTTCGTAAAAGGCCTTCATTGTTTGACGTTTTCGAAAGCTTCAGATCATTCTAATTGTTTCTCGGGAATATTTTGTTTATTTGGAACAACAGAACACAAGTTTACGCGACCAGGAAACGCTTCCTTCACAATATCCATTGTGACTCGTGCTGTGTGTGTGGTTGCACGGTCTTGTTGAAACCAAATGTTCACCAAGGCCCGTTCATCCAATTCCAGCAATTCTTCTTCTTCTTCTTAGATGGCGTTACAGCTCATGAAGAGCCAGAGCCTAGCTTCTCTCATTCACTTATTCGTTTTTTTTTTCACACAAGTGAACGGGACCTACAGTTTAATGCCGATTCCGAACGGCGAGAGTCGAGAAGCTTTTTCAAGGCAGGTGTACTACGGGGGGTCTTGCCAGTTCCCCGCCGAGGAGAGAAGCCGCGTAATGAACATTCGATGGCGTTGGTATTATCGGGATCCGAACTCGCTCATTGTGCGTCAGAGGCCGACACACTACCCACTGCGCCACGGCTTTCACAATTCCGGCAATTAGAAGTCGTTTATCATGGCCCTGTAGCGTTCGTCAGTAACAGAGATCGTATTGTCGATGGCGTCCTCAAAAAAAAAAAACGGTTCAATCACTTCTCCCACGTGAACGCCGCACCACACAGTGGTTTTGAGTGGATGTAATGGTTCTTTGTGTATCACACGCGGATTTTTAATGCCCCAGAATGAAGATGTTGCTTATTGACGTAACCGCTTAAGTGTAAATGTGCCTCGTCGCTTGTGATGATGCATCTTTGTACGGGAACATGCGTAATTTTTCACTAAAATTCGCTGTAGAGTCCGTCTGGTTATGCCCAATTGCGCGGCCCGTTGTCTGGTTGATGTTGCTTCGTTCTTAGCGACATCGGTAGCCACAGCCACGTCCTGCTTGTCTCCTATGGTTCCAGTCTATTCAAGTCCAGTAGCTAAGTGGAATGTTTGCCCAGTTGGCGCGACACGAATAGGAAATCGACGTCGAAATTCACGAAACTCCACCGAACGATTATTGGTCAAAAAAATCGACACAATTATGTCAAATATGATTGAAGTACGACACCATTTGCAAAAATTATAACATCTTCCGATGGGATGATTCATTTTGCGTCACTTAAAAGAGCAATAGAGCTGGTGGCCTTGAAACGCATGAATTGTAGCTGAGAACCATCACGAGCACGTTAGCTTTCAAACAAAAAAAAATCATCAAAATCGGTCCATTCGTTCAGGAGCTACGATGCCACAGACAGACACACAGACAAACAGACACGTCAAATTTATAACACCCCTCTTTTTGCGTCCGGGGTTAAAAAACGAGCAAATAAAAAAACAACAGCGGTTATCTCAAACAAATTGAACAATAGTTTAACTTTATTAAGTGTCACTGGTACAACTGGTGTATTGCGCGAACAAATGACAAGTGTCTGAGTACACCTTTGGTCAACCGTCAGCAGCCATCACCAGTGATAATTTAACACAAATACATACGAAGAACATCCATGAAACCCTTTCCCATTCAATGTTGTCATCAAGATGTGTGTAAATATGTGTGTGAGAGAGAACGTGAACACGAATCGAGATCGTGTGGTACATTCGTGGTGGTCTCTGGTGTGAGAATTGTTCTTGCAGAAAGATCGTATCATCTGTTTGACGCTGGCTCGATGTAATAATGGGCTGATCTTGCTGATGGCGCGGTGTTGTACAGTGACTAACATTTAACTGAATTTACGTTATAACAATTTTTTAAACAAGTAGTAGAAATTGAATACAAATTATTATAAGTACAAATAATTAGCAAATATCTTCCACTGGGGACACCTTCCTTAGACAGACATACATATGTTTTTGAACGGAAATTGCTCCATATAAGATGCATAGTTTACAATTTCCTCTGGAAATTGTACATTAAAAATGTACATTCCCTTGAACATTCACGGACAGCAATTACGCATATAAATAATAAAATATTTTCTCCTAGGCGGACAACAAAGCAAGATTAAACATGTCATCATACGGATATTCTGGCGATGGTTTTTTTTTTTAATTGCAGTCTACAGCAAATAGTAAATTCTTCTCATTTATAGAAAAAACATGCCTGCCAGTCCAGAGACATTGCATTGTATGCGTGAATTTTGTTAATAGGGTGAATGAGGACTTAAAAGAATGTACTCGTATCTGCTGCATTTGTTTTTCTTTCATTCGTGTGTTGGAAGCAGTTTTGTTTTGATCGGCAGTGAAGGTTTTGTACTACAAATTCATATTTAACTTCCCAGAGGGAAGTTTTTGTAATGGGGCCGATTTTGTGAATCCCAAATTTTGACATATCTCCACGTTTCAAGGTCACCATAATCCAAATCCAACGTTTTTATAGAGATGTCTGTGTGTGTGTATGTACGTATGTGTGCATGTGTGTATGTGTGTTCGTAATAGTTTTTCGTCTCGGTTATCTTGAGAACCAAAGATGATATTAACATGGGACTAGATATATTAGACGGGTAATTACATAACATAGAACTGAAGGAATTTTCAGCGAAATCGGTTCAGCCTTTTTTTTTTTAACGAGAAAAACAAGAAAAAAGGCAAACAAGCTGAATTTTAAAATGAATGAAGTGCACAATTTATTCATGCAGATTTTAGATACCTTCATATTCACATTGTTATGATTGAGTATTTTAGCAAAAATGCAATCGGAGTTGTGAAAAATGTCATTAAAGAAAGTTATAAAAAAAACAACACTTTTTTTCTACAACAACTCTAAACTTATATCAGGTTTGGAAGTATAGCATAATAATATAATATTGCTATTAATAATTAAATATTATTAATATCAATTGAATATTGTTAATAACAATTGAATATGGTTAATAACAATTGAATATTGCTAATAACAATTAAATATGGTTAATAACATTTGAACATTGTTGATAACAATTGAATATTGTTGATAACAATTGAATATTGTTAATAACAATTGAATACAGTTGAAAAAAAATTAATATTGTTTGTAACAGTTGGATATTGTTGATAACGTTTAGAGAATAGTGTCGATAAATTTTTGCTTATAATAAAACAAAGTTTTAATAGTTCAAATAAAGTGTCTGTAATGATATCGTAGGATACAAAAAATTGAACAATCTTTTTGCAAGTAAAGGTTGATTTATTATTATGTAATTCATACAAAAAACAGTGGAAAACTACTATTATGATGCAATTGAGAAATAAACGATGACTGAAGGCCCGGTTGTAAGTAGAAGTTGTTAATAGTAAAATAGCTTTTGGTGAAGCTATGTTTTTTTGTTTTATAGACATAAATGAATTAGACTTAAAAAATATTGTTATTTCATATTCTAATACGTCTTACGTTATGTTGAGTTTTTGATATATGCCTATTCAATTGTAGCTGCTGTGGATAGGATGACTGATGTCATGAGATCCTCATTAATTGTTTCTATTTTTTTTTTCACCAAGCCACTACGAACATGTTTTTTGGAGATAATAAAATTCATGCGGTATTGTTAATAATTGTTATTAACAATATTCAATTGTTATTAACAATCACCAAACATGTCTTATTATTATTATTGGTGGCTCCCACCACTTCCGAGGGAAAAAAATTAAAAAAAGAAGATGAAGAAAAGAAAGAAAAAAGATGAGGACAGAAAAGGAAGCGGTCAAAACAAAGTTTACCGGGGACACGGTGGCCACGTCCGAAAACAGGGACGAGGTGGCGGCCGTGGTGGATTTCGGGGCAGAGGTGGAGGAAGCCGAGGAAGGGGTGGAGGAAGCCGAGGAAGAGGTGGAGGAAGCCGAGGAAGAGGTGGAGGCAATCACGGAACAGTTTGGCAAGGTGGTCGGGGCTTTGGTAAAGGACGACTAGGTGGCGGAGGCGTTTACCTTTACCAAAGCTTCCACGGTTAAAATTATAAAAAAAAAAATATTAAATAAATTTAAAATTATAATAGATAATAATAAATAATAATAAAAAAAAAATTGTTCTTTCATTCTTCTCACTGGGAAGTTAGTCGTGTGGACCTTACGGTTCACACCTTGACCACTTTTTTGTATATTTTCACTCAAGTTTCAGGTCTTTTGCAGAATGCCATCAAAAAGGAAAACTTTAACGCTAATAGAAATGATAGACTTAATTAACTTTTCGGAAAAAATATAAAAAAAAACATTTGTGAAACAGCAACAGGTTTAAAGTAGGAAAAACCCAGGTTGCTGACTTAAAAAAAAAAAAAAAGAGCTTTTAAGCGAATGGCAATCTAATTTTAAAGCACCTGCAGGTTGACTGGATAAGTTTCGGAAACGTCACGGTATTTCCTACAAAATTCCTCGTTTATCTTCCGCCAAACACCACATCGATTTGCCAGCCCTTGGATCAAGGTGTGATAAGAATTTTTAAATTTCACTACCGCTCGCTTATTTTAAAGCGCATCTCATTGCCCGTATGGACAGCTCACAATCCACCAGTGAGCTAATCAAAAGCATAAATGCCCTAGTCGCTATTTATTTTATTAATGATGCGTGGAAACTATTCATAACAAAAAAACAGTTGCAAATTGTTTTAAAAATGTTTTTGGATAAAGTTGGATTTGAAAAAAGATGAATTCGATCTTGAAGATGACTTGCCTCTCTCGAATTTAAGCGCAATTTCCAAGCTTCTTACGAAAAGATTGGAAGCAGAACCCGAACATTTCTTGATGGATGAAACCGTAAATCTGGAAGATGACTTCGAGATGGTACCAGAAGACGTTGCAGTTCCAGTCGAAATTGTCGAAACTGAAAGTGATGCAGAGGGTGATGATCAGAACCAGGTAGAGGCTTCAATTAACTCTACCACGAAGCTCTATTGAACGCTTAAAAATGTTTGCGGCCAAGAAAAATGGCGGCTGTTCAATTTCTATTTGATCTACAGACCAGATTTCAAATCTAAAACCAAGCAAACAAACATTGAGGTATTTTTTTATGAAAAATACTTGAATATATATCTACTAATTTTTGTGTGATGTAACATATATGCTTCACCAACTAATCAATCATTCATTTGAGAAAGTTATGTGATAAAAAAAAACATCTGCTTTGTTTATTTGTTTTTTGTATTTTTTTATTTTCTGTTAATAAATGAATACCTACTATATTATAATAGTTTCGAAAAATAATGTTATTTTTATTTGATTTCCCCTAAACGGACAACTCCCCTAGGCGGATAAAAAATTGTGCACCATTGCTGACCGTTCAAGGAAGATTTCACTGTACTTGAGAAAATGGTTATCGAACTCGTCCTTTGAGACATACAAAACAAAATGTCATTGAAACTCGTGCACTTTAGATGGTTTATCAAGTAAGCTACTGAAAAAATTGCCCTTTAAGTCTCAGATGTCTTATGTTACATATTTAATACAAGTGTTGAACATGGCAACTTTCCACATCAACTTTTTAAAAAAGGGGATAGAAAAGATATTGCAAACTATAGACCCATCTCTCTCTTTCTTACACTTTCAAACGTTTTCGAGAAACTCGTGATAAAAAGAATTACTTCTTTTTTGAACAAAAACATTTTTCTTTTAGTGAAAAACAATTCGGTTTCCATTCAGGCAATTCAACTGAACTTTTGTAAAGGGTGTTTTTTATAGAGGTATAGAACTTTGAAATGGAATAAAACAAAGATGATTTTTTTAAATTGACATGAAATTGACTTTATAATCTTCTGACATTATAATTTAAATATAATTTCTGGCATATGACCGCCACGGCTGGCCAAAACAAGATTGCCGTTGATCCCAATTTTCATAAGCGAATTTTTTTTAGCGATGAAGTTCACTTTTGGTTGAATGGATACGTCAATAAACAAAACTGCCGTATTTGGAGTGATGATAATCCTCAAGTGTATGTTGAGGCACCGTTACATCCACAAAAACTGACTGTTTGGTATGCTTTATGGGTTGGTCCGTACTTCTTTAAAAACGATGCTGGCCAGAACGTTACAGTCAATGGTGACCGCTATAGAGCCATGATTATTGACTTTTTCGTTCATTGAACAACCATGATGTGCAGGAGCTGTGGTTTCAACAAGACGGCGCAACATGTCACACAGCTCGTGCCACAATTGATTTATTGAAGGAAACGTTTGGTAACCGCATAATTTCACGTAACGGACCCGTGAATTGGCTTCCAAGATCGTGCGATTTAACGCCGCTTGACTATTTTCTGTGGGGATATGTGAAGTCGCTAGTCTACGCCGATAAACCCGAAACGATTGACCACTTGGAGGACAACATTCGCCGCGTTATTGCCGATATACGGCCACAAATGTTGGAGAAAATCATCGAAAATTGGACCTCCAGATTAGACTACGTCCGAGCCAGCCGTGGCGGTCATATACCAGAAATTATATTTAAATTATAATGTCAGGAGATTATCTTTCGAATAAAGTCAATTTCATGTCAATTTAAAAAAATCATCTTTGTTTTATTCCATTTCAAAGTTCTATACCTCTAAAAAAAACACCCTTTACATATATTAATTGTAAGTGAAAATATTTGACCACAAACTCTTCAATTATAACTCACTCTTTTATGCCCCTAACAGCAAGCAATTTAGCTTTCCAATACTTGACTGTGGCAAACCTAATTTCCTTGACATAAATCGCTGCTCAAATTTCTGTATTAGAATTGAATCAGAAAAAAATGAAGTATTTAAGTATTACAATCGACTATTGAATTGGAAAGATCAGATATACAATCTCAAAACTTGATGCTTACAACACGCAAAAACTATGCTTACAATTTTTGCTAAACTATTTGAGAAACTAATTAAAGTCCGCATCCTATCGTTTTTGGATCATAACCATTTCTTTTCAGATAATCATTTTGGCTTTAGGAGTGGTTTGTCAACAGAAGATGCTATCCTTAGGTTGTGTAGTCAGTTGTATGAAGGTGCAAACAACAAAAATTCAACTATGGCCCTGCTTATTGACATGACGAAAGCATTTGACATGGTTGACCATGAGCTATTACTAGACAAGCTATATAAGGCTGGTTTTAGAGGAGTAATATTTGAATGGTTTAAAACGTATTTAAAAGATAGGACACAAATAGTTAAAATCAATAGAACCTTCAGTAATTCTCGTGTGTTAAGAAATGGCGTCCCACAGGGCTCGGTACTTGGGCCTCTTCTTTTCCTAATTTACATCAATTCTCTATTCGCTCATGAATTTAATGGTATATCCACTGCATTTGCCGATGATATAGCTTTTACATATCAATATCGAACAATTTTTGAATGCATAGTACAGATCGGAGCAGACATAGAAAAATTGAGACTTTGGTTTGCTGTTCACAAGTTAGTTATCAGTGAGAAAACGAAGCTGATTTCTATAAAAATATCGGGAAATGCGTTGAATGATTTCAATCTATGTTTTCATGCATATGACTGTGGAAGGTTCAGATTACCTATACACAAATGTGGTATTGATAATTTTTCCGATTTCAGCCAATGCTCTACTAGTTGCTTTGTGATCGAGTCAGTGAAAAATGTTAAATATCTTGCGAGTCATAATCGATCATGGAAGGAACATATTCGAGCAGTTAAATCCCATATGATGCTGGTGACTCGTAAACTATACCTCATCAAACCATATTGCTCTGAGAAAGTTTTGTCTCAAATCTATTATGGCCTCGCACACTCAAAATTACAATATGGAATCACCTGCTGGGGAGGTTCATACTCAACTACTTTGGGACCTTTATTGGTGGCACAAAAACACTTAATTCGGATCATTTCTAATTATCTTTCATTCAACACTAACTCAGGATATAGTGTTCTAATAGTTATAGAATGATCACTATTATTCTGTTTCAATTATTATTAGTTACTACTATTGTTGTTTGATTTAGTTGTAAGTTGGAATGAATAAAACTTATATCTATCTATCTATCTATCTAATGTATCTTTTAAAACAATTCTGCTCCAAAAGAGTTTTACTTTTCCTTAATTATCCTATGATCTTGGGCATTCAAAACTCGAATACGGATTATCTGGCTGAGGTTGTTCTTACGCAAGTATAATACATTTAGACCTTTATTGCAAAAAATATCTTGTTCGTATAGTTTGCAACAAGAACCATTACGAATACTACGAAAACATCTTGCAAAAAACTGAGGGAATTTTTCAACTAAGGTGGTAATATTCCCAATAGAATTTCTCAACTATAACAACTTACGTTAAGAATGATAACTATTAGTTATTTGTTTATATCGCTTTCAAGACAACCCAAAATATATCAACGTTCAAATCAAATTGTAAAATGTGTAGAATGAATGAATAAATTTAAATCTAATCTAATCTTATTTTATGAATAATTTTTCTCATTTATTACAGAGTAATAAGCCGGTAATGGAGAAAAGAAGGCGTGCCAGGATTAACCGCTGCTTAAATGAATTAAAATCTTTAATATTAGAGGCTATGAAGAAAGACGTAAGTTTTAAATTAATTGAGATTCATGTGTCACTAGAAAACAATTCGTATGTACATATGTGACCCGATTTATTGCCTCACTTTTAACTGGCAGTTATGGCGTTTCAGCTGGTCAATATTTTGATATTGTATGAATATGAAATGACGATTTGGTTAAGAGGTGGCATAACTACAGTAAATGCTTGTGTCAGTGATAACACATGGTATTTAGGGGGGTAAACATTCGGCAATAAAATCAAACATGTCACGAGCTGTTTTTATGTCGCCCTGAATATGACGAATTTTGTGGCAGATAAGGATCATTTGTAGACAGTTTTATTAAAAAGTTTTTATGTTCATAGAAAAATATTGTTAAAAGTCACTGTTAATGGAAGTTGGATATAAAATACATTTTTTTAACATTTTTCTAGACGAAATGCACCTCGAGAAGGTCTTGTCTATGAGCATTTCGCACACACATCAAAATCGAACTCCTCGGCTCATAACTTCCGAAGTATTTTATGATCCCAAATCTCTTTCGATGTGTGTTTGAACTCGGTCCAGTTCAGTTATGTTTTTTTAAACATAAAACTAACTAAAAACCAGCTTAACCTACCTTAGCTAAAATATATATTCAAAGATATATACATCATATGTATATATTATATTCATATATATGTACATATATATCTTTTTATTTTTATTATGTGTTTTATATTTTGGTGTTTTTTTTTTTTTTGGTTTTAAGTTTATTTTTATGTATACAGATATTAGTTCTTTTATTTTATAATTTTTTAAACTAAACCTACCCACCAGTCTAGCCTACCCAAACCTATGTAAGCCTGCCATTGGTGTTTGGCGGGATTTGCCTTGAGGAGGCTGAGCTATCAAAAGTTACCACTAACGTCATGTGCTCCAACCACAAAGAATGTTGATGTTGTCGGACAACGTCTGATCGATGTCCCTGTGAAATCGACCTGCTGAACCTGAAGCCCTCGGGCTCGCGGAGCGCGACATCATGTTCGTAAAGGAACCGTTGATCAGCCCACATTGGTCTAAAAGAGAAATGCCACTAGCGGGATAAAACCGTTAAGGCGTACCCTCCCGTGGTACAAGCAGTTGGGTTAATAAGCCGGAGATCAGGTTATTGACCGAAGTCATTGTTTTTGCAACGTCGCTTCAAAAGTCATGCTGCAGAAGACTAACAATGACGTCGATTGTGGGTTGATCTGTAAGCAATTAAATCATGCGTGTGCGCTATTGAATGGTGATGAGAAACTATCAGATCACTGAAGTAAATACTGAAAAAGATGGGCGAGTGCACCATACCCTCTCAGAGTCCATTGTTAATTTCAAATGTTTGGGTAAAAGTCACGTTGGTAATTTTCAGAACGAATTTTCTTCTAGTTAACATGCCAAAAATCATATACTCGTACAGCAGTGGTTTAGTTATGCTCAGCCCACTGAGCTTGTAATAAAGGCGTTCTAACCATACGTGTCGTAAGCTTTTTCCAAGTCAATCAGACAGACACCTGTGCAATGGTTCTTGCATTTATTCCACTGGACATCCGATACGAGCTTCGATGCGGCATGAATAGTGTTGTGCCCCGCTCTGAAACGCATTTAGAAAGGGCTTTATGGACCACCTTCTCGAAGACCTTACTGATATTCGGAAGGAGACTCATCGACCGGAGATTTGCCGCGTTAGAGGTGCCTTTACCCCTCTTGGCGATTGGTTGCACCACCGCTGTTTTCCAATGCATTGGATAATATGCATTATTCAGAGTTGAACAGGATGGCGTACATCCCTAAAGCCACTGGTGGGAGTTGCCTGAGCACCACAATTGATATATGGTTCTCGCGGTTTTTTTTTCTTCAATAACTCGAAGATCATCTGGAGATCCTTCGTTGAAATGATGTAGAACTCTGTCCTCTAGGTCGTGGTTTGAGCGAATGCAATCATTCACTTTATACACTTCCTGTATAAGTCGCCAACTTCTCCTGCGGATCCTTGGTAATGAAGAAACCGTCACCCAAAACGGCACTCTCAAGTTCAATGCTGACTGTTCCTAAAAGGCGTTCATTGTCTGACGTTCTCGGAAGCTTCAGATCCTGAATGTGTAATGAGCTTTCTGGGCCGGGGTATAATCGCCTGACAAGGGTCTGTCATATAAATGTATTTTTTGCCACCAGCAGACGCACTAATATTGTCGGCGCAGTGATAACACTACTCTGTCCCTTTGGGTTTATACCCGTTAGGGTGTTAACTTGTTCTTAGTGGCGCCTTTGTTACCTTGTTGGTTCTGCCGCATTGACAGTACCCAGTGAGTCCCCTTCAGAGGGGTAGCGGGCTGTCGGGAGTAGCGTGATTCCAAGCCCGTCTGGATGAAAATCCGAGTCGGGATCTAGCTGCTGATAGCTTAGGCCCTCGAGTGTGGCTATAACGCTTGATTAGACCCTTTCGGGTTAAAACCGGATTCGGAGTATTAATTGTCGTCCTATCAGTCCCTCTTTACCCGCCGAGCAAAACCTTCAGCTAGGGTTGGCCACGCAACTCGTTACTCGCTTGTGGGCGACGTAGTCGTAAAAAATATTTTTTCCGAACAATGTGATACAACCTTAGCATCAACACTGCGTCGTTGATTTTGCGAAGCACACGACAAGTAGTAATGATTATGTCCTGTCATGTGGCTGGACTGTATATAGGGTTCACGGTATGTGCTCTGATGGTTGACTCGACTCGAACGGCGATGTGAATGGTAACTTTTCGTCACTGGCATTTCCCCTGCTTGCAGGATTCGTCAGCGGTGTTCGTCTTCGTGTCATTAACCTTTGGTCAGATTTTAAAATAAAATGAAATATTAAAATATTATAAAATATTTTTAACATTTTTATTGGTGTTTTTTTGTTATTGTTTTTGTATTTCTTTTTTTTTTAAGTAGATTTTTGCTTTTGTTTAGCATGGTGTGAATATTGTGTAGGAAAATTTACTTGCTGTTTTTTTTTCGAATTACTTTTATATTTTACTTTATAAGAACTGTGCCAAATTTTCTGCTTTTGGCTTAACTTCGTTTCGGTAACCAGAAGTACATTAGGGCTTTCGTTCAGTTTAAGTTCGAAAATCATAATCAATCCTAATCAGTGAATTCACATTCACCGACAGGATCCTTAAGGGACTCTCTTCCGACGTACCCATTACGATTGGTAATGTGCACTGGGACTGGCAGAAGCGAGTAGATTCTGTCCACTCGAGTCACCTGCTCATCGATCTGCTGTTGGAGGTGGCCGATCTGCCCTTGGATGGCGAGCAGGATCGAGCGCAAGTCCACCTCGCTCTCCGATGCCTTAGTAACAGGCACCAGGGCTTTGAGAACAGTCATAGGCTTTTGTACTGTCTGCCGGCATAGATCATTTGAGGTGTGATGGCCGGGGTTTGTAAGCCACCTGAGGGACGTTTATCCTCGGGCTCCTGCTTACGAGCCAGATTTGATTTTGTGATGTCTTAGAACTTGGGACATTCCTGTTAGTTTGCAGGGTGCCCCCGGTTCCTACACAGCACACGCTCGAGTGCCTAGTCCGCGACCTTGCCTAGGTCAGGTCGCATTCCTTATTCCTGTGGTTCTTTGCACACTTAACGCATCGAGGCTGCATGTCGTAGTTCGACGCGGTATGCCTAAAAAGTTGGCAGCAAATATATCGTTCTCATTTTACAAACTGGGAAGGAATTGATGGTCCTTGAGAGTATATTGATGGTTATACCTCTTATACCAGTCTCTAAGGTTAGGTTGATGTACTTAGTTCGGCAAGACATTAGGACTAGTTCCCAAGACCTTCGATATCTTTCGGTTTGGTCCAAAGATGCCAGCGTCAATAAGGGAATCCATCTTGGAGACATCTGGGTACCACCTCAGGCCTTTAGCATTTAGCAAGGTATAATCGCTTTAATGAACTGTGCGGTTTTGGGACCAATATCTTGTCAAAGGTAAATGTGTGTGGTAATGCGACCGAAACTGTGGTAATCATATCCAGCTCAGGAAGGTGTTGTAGAATGACCCAATGGTATACATGGCTTGTCTGTTTCTGAGCGGAGGAGTCTGATTGCACTACGTGTAGCAGCCTTTTAAATAAAAAAAGGTGCAGTGTAGTAATTCGGATGAGTGCCCCTTGGGCTCCCATCCGGCAAGTTGACATGGCACCTGTAGTGCCGAGTTTTGCTAGCCTCTGAATGCGTTGAAGTTTAACTATTGTAGGTTTGTGTTCAACTTTTGTCCATCATATAGCTGACGCATAAGTGATGATAGGTCTTACTATCGCGATATCAAGCCACTTGGTTACCTTAGGTTTCAATACCCAAGTTTTACCGTAGGTGCATCGACAGACCCACAGTGCTTTAGTCGCCTTTGCAAGTTTCCTTTAGATATTGGAGTTCCAGTTAAGTTTGCGATAAAAATCAAATCCTTGATACTTAACTTCTTCAGAAAATCCAATGTTTGTGTCGTTTAGAGAGACGGAGCAAGATTGTATTTTCCTCCTTTTTGTTAATGAGACTAAGGCTGTCTTACTTGATAAATCCTCTTTGTTACACCAGTCAGAGATAAATTGAAGCGCAAGTTGCATGCGTTCACAGGCAAACATTTAGCTTTTACATGTAACAATAACTAAAAGATTATCGGCGTATCTGACGACTTCATAACCGAGGTTGGTTAACTAGGTCGAGTAGGTCAGGATGTAGCTGATATAATACGGCTCTCTAAATCGCTCTAATCCAATGGTTAGTGGGGTGGTCTACATCTCTACGGGACAGTGCAGTGGTGATTGAGTTGTAGCCAGTATTATCGAATGCTCTCTCAATATCTAGGAAGGCGCAAATTGCGATCTCCTTCCGTGTGAAACTATTTTCCACATGCGCTACCAAGTAATGCGGCGCATTCTCAGTAGATCGTTGTATGCGGTATACATACTGGTTTGGATGCAGAGGTGTTTGATTTTCTAATATAGGGTCCGCCAAATAACTTTTTTTTTTTTTGAAAATGCTATAAAAAAAACTACTGAATATTTTCTCAAATTTCTTTTTTTATTTGAAAGTACAATCCTTCCGGTTAATAATGGAAAATAATTTCATTCAAATGGCTGCCTCGGCTGGCCATGCAGTAGCCTACACGATCGGTCCATTTTTTAAGCACATTATCGATTGTGTGCAGCTGTATTTCACCAATGACTTCACGAATATTGTCCTTTATTTATTGCGTAACACTTATCTTTGACGGCACCCCACAAATAATAGTCCAACGGTGTCAAATCGCAGCTCCGAGGTGGCCAAACGACATCAGCTCTGCGACTGATAATGCGATCTTCAAAAACAGGGCGCAAAACATCGAGTGTAGCTTCGGCTGTGTGGCACGTAGCGCCGTCCTGTTGAAACCAAATGTTGCCAATATCCTCCTCTTCAATTTTTGTGAACAAAAATTCGTTGAACATGGCCCGATAACGATCGCCATTGACTGTAACGGTCACTCCTTGCTCATTTTCGAAGAAAAATGGCCCAATTATGCCTCTGGACCAAAATCCGCACCAAACAGTGGCTCGTTTTGAGTGCACCGGCTTTTCAATGTATGCGTGCGGGTTTTCTGTGCCCCAAATGCGACAATTTTGCTTGTTTACATACCCGCCAAGATCAAAATGAGCTTCATCTGAAAAGATGTACGCAATTTTCGCACACATTCTGCAACATTACCATGATTTTCAAAGTAATGTCGCAATATTTCCCAGCGTTGTTCAAGCGTATACACAACCATATTCGTTCAGCGGAAGGATAAAACTAATTATCTGTCAAATCAGACATGAGCTAAGTGTTACCATTCACGAAATAAGCACTACTTGAAAAAAAAAACGTTAGATGGCGGACCCTATATATCTCTAATATGAAGCTCTACAAGTTTTTCCACTGTTTTTTAGTAGGAAAGGTGCTAGGCTGATAGGGCAATAGGATTCGGTTTGTTCACTTGATTTTCCAAACTTAGGGATGAAGACAAGGTTGACTTCTCTCTCGATTTGAGGAATGTATCCGAAGTTAAAACAGGACCTAAAGAAAGCTATAAGTTGTGTTAGAATGATGTCTAGGCCTCTCTGGAGGATAACAGGAAACCGTCTGAAGGAACACCGTCTGTACCTGGAGCTTGATGTGGTTTAGATGAGCCAATTGCCCATTTAACACTATCAGGGCTGAAGACTCATCCAGAGAGGCTAATTTCCGACGAACGAATGATCTCTCGTCTTAATGACTTTGTGATGTTTTTCACACTTCCTCATAAGACAAATTTGTGAATTCACAGATTTGTGGCGTCAAACATCTGCTAACATTATGAAGTATTTTTTTGGAATTAAGTGCTTGGCCCAATAATTATGGAATGTGAGTAACTGTAGATTTAAGTAATAGTTGGATTAAGATCGTAGCAAGAGTGGGATATTAACCATGCTAGTAACGCAAATTTAAATAGATTTGTGAATTCTTAGATTTATTCATTTTAATGTTATATGTACTAGTTTATGATTTTAGACTCATTAAAGTACTTCTCGCCACGGAAATCTTTAGTAAAAGGCGAAAGATTTATTCGACACTGAAGAGAAGTCAGAGAGCGAAAGAGTGCCGTGCCGCAGTGGGTAGCATGTCGGCCGCTGACGCACAAGTTCGGATCCCGATTAACGCTTTGTTACTCCCGCTGTCATGCGAAGCATCTTCATCTCAGCTGCCGTTAATTTGCTCTCATACTTTTTGTGCATTGTCCAGCATTGTGAACCGTATGTGAGCGCCGGACTTACAACTGAAGTGTATAGCCTTCCTTTCAGCTTAGGGGGCATTTTTCGATCACAGAAGATGGCGGAGTTTTCCCGCCACTTCATCCACCCTACGCTTACGCGATGGTTGATAACGTCATCACAAGTTGCTTCTTTATTAATCATAGATTCCAGATATTTAAACTTTTCACACTTGGGAGGCACTCTTCCATTCAAGTAAATGTCTGGAATAGGCTGATGAGTGTCAGAGAACGGGCAGCACAGATACTCTGTCTTCTTTGAACTAATACGATACCCGTGTCCCTCAAAAATGTCCACCCACACATCAAGTGCTCGTTGTAGGGACGCCTGATCATCACTTATAATGGCTCCATCGTCAGCGAAGAATAGCTGGTGCACATTGGGGTCCGTCACTTTTCCTTCAAGCAAGCAATCAATGACTGCTATAAAGAGCTGTGGGCTGAAGACGCTCCCTTGGTGTACACCGACTTTGATTGTGAACTCTTCGGTGACTCCTGCGGTGCATCTTACTCTTGTCGTTGCTCTATTGCACATGTCCATGATCACTCGCACGTAGGTTTCTGGAACTCCTTTTTGTCTTAGCGCTACCCATAAAAGATCTCTTGGTTGCCGGTCAAAGGCCTTCTCGAAATCAACCAACACCATATGCAAGTCCTTTGACGAATCACGATGCTTTTCCATCATGACCCTTATACTTTGGATTGCATCTGTTGTTGATTTACCCGAGACAAACCCGCACCGGTCATCAGATAGTCGTGTTATTTTCCGCAGTCGGCTATCTAATACCCGTTCAACGATGGTGTGCGACATCAGCTTGACAGAACGGTAGTTATCACAATTTCGCGTATCACCCTTTCCTTTGTGCAAAGGAAGAAGATAGCTTTCCCTCCATTGATTAGGCATAGTGTTGCCTCTCATAAGTTTGGAGATAAGAACCATGAGCCATCTAGACCCGATGTCTCCCATCTTTTTCCAGAACTCAGAGGGTATCCCGTCCGGCCCAACAGCTTTTCTTTTCTTGGAGTTTTTAACCGTGTACCGAACTTCTTCGACTGTGATGTCGGATATTTCGGCATAATTCGGGGCGGCTCTTGGAAACTCGGGGAGACTCTTGGCTCGGGGAAACTGTTCGTTCAGTCAACTGCTTTGACTTCTTACTCGCCTCCATAAAAAAATTCAGTCAGGAGGAGACGGTGTTGAGGGGCGATCGCGTCTTCCAGGATCACTTTGCAATCTTTAACTTGGCTTCATGAAACTGGATACCAAATGATAGTCTATTTGAGTTTCATTTCCGCCCTGGCTATAAGTGATCAGGTGCCGGCTTTGTTTGACGAACATGGTATTTAGCACTATAAGATCGTACGACTTGCACATGTTTAGGATATCTTCACCTGAAGAGTTCCTGGTGCCGTATCCCAGCCCTCCGTGGTAGTCTTCATAGTCTTCGCTTGTCTCCCCGATATGTCCGTTTAAATCCCCCCCAACAAACAAAAGCTCTTCTTTTGGGATGATTTTGACAAGGTTCTGGAAATCTAGCCAGAATGCATCTTTTTCTTTTTGTTCGCATCCTACTTGAGGGGCATATGCGCTTACGATGTTCCACACCTCACCATGCATCACCAATTTGAGAGCCATCAAACGGTCACTGGACTTTGAAATGGTTAAGACGTTGCCAAGTAGCTCTGCCGCAAGGATGATGGCGATTCCGTTTTTTCCTTGTTCCAATCCATAGTAAAACATCTTGTAGGCTTTTGTTTTAACGTCCAAGAAACGTGCCCGATTACCGGTGTTTCGCCATTTCGTCTCTTGTACGCACAGGATGTCTACTCGCCTTCTAACCATAATTTCTTCAAGCTCATAGCTGCGACCACTCATTCTTCCAACGTTCCAACTCGCGACTCTTAAGTGTGGTTTACGCCGTTGCATTACTTTGCTATCCCTCGGAAATCCTATAGCTCTGACCCGAGCATTGCTGCTCGTCCCAGGATCACGACCATTAGTAGTGCCTGGCCGGGTAGTACTTTTCCTTTTAGCGTTCTTTTCCATAATGCCACGGTTTGACCGTTTTCTTTCTTCCCCTGCTTTTTTTGACACGGGCATGCTCCATATTTTTATTTTTTTGTTTGATCTTACTCTTACAACACCGGTGATCTCCAGTCGTGTCAACGCACTGATTTGCATGCACACTTGTGGGGCAGTTTAATGGTGGTATATGTGTCCCTAGGCTCACCTTGGTGTTTTCTAAATTGCCTAGATGTGATTTTTGTTTACCTTTGTTTAGTCGCCTTTTACGACAAGCGAGAGGTATCGCTGCAGGGATATTCTGCACAGGTCAACAAATAGAGAGTATGTTGTGCAAAAGAAGAAGCTTCATAATTTGAATCAGGAAGTATACTTCAATAGTACTAAATTGTAGTAACTGTCTTTTACCAAGGAGCCCAGTGTATTATTTATCCAGAAAACTATTGTATGATAATAATAAACGCTATGGCCTCTATTGCGAGTGTCGATCAGCGATTTTTATTGTGTAACTCAATCGATGGAGAAGTAGACTATTGTGAATAAAAACATGAATATTTTGAATACTTCGTTTTCGACAGTTGTTTGACTGTCGTTTATTCATTTTATCAAAAAGATTCAATACTCCAAATCATTCCAACAGGACTTTTGTTTTTCTTACTTTCATCCATTTTTACCATAAACGCACAGGAGGTTCATAGCTATTTAGTTTGGAACTTAGTCTTTCCCGTCTCTGTTTTGCTTATGTTTTCAAGTAAACTCCCTTAGCAATATCGGGATTTGCTTCCACTAAACGAGAAGCTCTAACTGTTTCTTGTTCGTAACCTGCTTTGACTTGTATTGAAATTTCATAAATTCCTTATTTTTATTAAAATTACTATATTTCGTACGCACAAAAAATATATTTTTCTCTAACAGAAAGCAACAATCAGTATTTTGCGATCGACAACAAGCGAGTGTCAAATCGACAATTGTCGATTACAATCGACATCCACAATACCAATATCTGCAATCGACGATCGATCGACATTTATCGATCATCGATCACTGATCGACACTCGCAATAGGGGCCTGTGTTTTTTATGTATACCTTATGTACTTATATAATATAATTAATATTGTTTTTAACCATCCTTTCTTTCTGTTCTTTCAGCCAGCCCGCCATACTAAATTGGAAAAAGCTGATATTCTTGAAATGACAGTAAAACATTTGCAGCTAATTCAAAGACGACAGTTAACTATAGCTATGCAAACCGATCCAACAATAGTTTACAAATTTAAGGTGGGCTTTGCTGAGTGTACTGAGGAAGTAAAACGCTACGTAAGCCAGATAGACGGATTGAATAGTGGAACTCGTCAACGATTGTCAAATTATTTAAAGAATTGCGTCAATAATTTAGACCAAATTACTACGTTTACGAATTTTTCTAATAGCTATTCACCTGGAACTGGACAATATACTACTAATAATTTGGTACCCTCTACCCCGGTAAACCCATCTGTGCAAACTGGTGCTAATAAGTATGAGCAATCTTATGCAGGCATCAGCGAGAGTAAAAAACCAGGGTTGCTACTTTCTGGAGAGCTATCTGTCGCCATACCTAATTCATGTATGAACAGTCAACTAGAAAATGAAAGAACACACGAGTATTCTCCAGTACCATATAAACAATTTCAATATACAGATTTCGCAAATAATTTACAGAATCTGAACGCTTTCAATAAACCTTTTAATAATGCTGGTTTTTTATCTTCGAAAAATTGTATGAATAATAATCCTTTTTCACAATCAAGCAATTCGGCAAGTCCTCCTTTGAGTCCGATCTCGTCGATTTCTAGTCAAGAGGAAGATTCAATCATG
Organism: Merodon equestris; assembly: GCA_958301585.1. Taxonomy (NCBI): domain Eukaryota; kingdom Metazoa; phylum Arthropoda; class Insecta; order Diptera; family Syrphidae; genus Merodon; species Merodon equestris. Next base: position 74,018,743 of record OY284416.1, on the reverse strand, counting down.
CACACAAGCTCCGATTTTGCGTCAAGGTCTACAACTCCCACTCAAGATGAAAGCCAGAACAGTTTCCGTGCAGCTCTTAAATGTAAAGGCACAGGTGATGCATTGGAAGCGGTTAATAAAAATGTCGATATAAATAAAACAAATCCTAACCAAAGCAAGGCATGTGAGAAAAAAACCGTAGAAGACAACGATTTCAACGCAAATATGTGGAGGCCTTGGTAATATTCATCCACTGCCTCAATATCAATCTGTACTACTTGACACAAAAGTGTAAAGTATTGAAATCGTATAATTTATAACTGTGATTTGTGAAAATTTTCTTGAGTATTGTAACAGAAGATTAAATACACGAAAATTAATCGTATTCATATGTAATACATAAGTTTGTTAATGTTATATTAAATTGTGAAGTTATAATAAATTTGCTTGCATGGACATAACCATTTGTATATCTTAGAGCGGACTTCCTATTATTTGTATTTTTTTTTAGTTTCAGCTACTTTGACTTCAATAGAAAGTGACTTTATAAAAGAATATTATTATTATTAGGTCATCGCACTATTGTTTTCATGTTTAAAATTCTAGCCAACTGTCATCTATGCATATGAACCTGTTGAGTATATTTTCCTTAGTCAGGTGCAATTCCTTATTTCGCAGTGTTGCGCAACAATTTCACATTTCTCTTTTATTTGATGTGCGCTATTCAATGTCGACGGTTGTCAGCGGAATTTGTTCGGATATACATACATGCTGTAATAAAAATGTAATCGGAGGTAAATGAATTAGTAGACTATGTTGGATGCATCTCATAATTATTTATGAACTCACATGTCAATTCCTTTGTCAACTTAAAATCATTAATTTCACTCATTTTTAAAATACTACGTAACTCTCCGCATACTTGTAAAATGCACACAGAAGTGTGAAATGCATGTGAAGCAACATCGCAAAATAAAGAACAAAGAGGTTCGGAAATGTCAAAATGATGCATGGAGAAGCCTACCAGAGCATCACTGCGCTAGTATATTTCTATTTCACTGATCCTCTCTTTCGCACTCATTTGAGTCTTAGCTACTGTTGCAGCGTGTAATACCAAATTTACGGCGGTACCATGCAAGTGAATACGCGCAGTTTCAAAACGAAATTCTTTCCGGTCCACGTTCATGTGGGTTTGTTACGATAAATCAAATACAAATAATATTAATGACTTACCTACGAGTATTTTATTGTAATTCGCAATTTCACAACCGATGGCCTTGATTCCCCAGGAAATGTGTCATAGAAAGCGAGTTATTTCTGCTGTCATTTGATTTTTTATTCCGAACAGAATGCGTTCAATGGGTCTCTATTCTCAACCTTCCGCCCGCCTTCGCCAACCTTTGGCGAACAATTTTCGTCAAGAGGCAAAATGCTGATTTCTCCTATTGCCCTCCTATTGGCAGTTCTCAGTTGTACCATCCTTATGAGTCCATCCGCGTCGGGCTTAGCACCCGTGACCCGTGCCAAGGGCCATTTGCAAGGTGGTTGTTGATTGGATCGAATGATACATACATAGATCTCCAACCCGTACTGAGGGCTGGCAACTAGGCCATTTTCACCAATGTTGTAGTTCGAACGTTTGCTGAGCAATTGCCAACGCGATAATCTAGATGTCTTCATATCTAGCACTGATGGTTATAGAATCGTCAGGGGTGAGCTCCGATTAGGAAATATCCTGGAGTAAGCACGGATTTGAGCCAGAACTGTAGTCATTTCCTCAAATGTAAGGACATTGTCGGCGATAATTCATCTCAAGTGGTGTTTGACGGATTTGACGGCCGCCTCCCAGATCCCTCCAAAATTAGGTGACAGTTCCATCATTGGCGAGACTGCTGGCAATGTACTCACTCTGAGTTTTGGCCTTATCGAATAACGCACGAAGTTCTTTATCGGCGCCTACGAAATTGATCCCACGAACAGTTGCCAAACTTGAACAAATTCCGCATTTAGCAGCGAAACGTCGATATACGTTGGGAAAATCTTGTGCGGAATATCCTGACACTACCTCTAAATGCACAGCCCGTGTTGACAAACGCACAAATACAACCACATGTCCGTTGAATGATCTACGGCCAAGAAAAGGTTGATGGGCCCAGTAAAGTTAACTCCAGCATGAAGGAAAGGTCGATATCTCCGGATATGTCTTGATGGCAAGTCGCACATAAGTTGTACGGCGGGTACGGATCGCTGCCGCCAGCATCGAACACATTTGATGACGACTGATTTAACGAGTTGTCTTTCTTGCAAGATCCAATAAAGTTACCGTATGTAGTTGAGGGTAAGTTGAGTACCACCATGCAATGCTTTTTGATGTGCATCCATAACGATGAGTCTCATAAAATACGATCGCCGTGGACGAATGCGCTTCATCCGGATGAAGTAATGAATGTCGCAGACGACTCTCACTCTCAATAGGTCATGTTCATCTAGGTACAATTTTTTCCTTGATAAGAATTGAAGATCTAGGTGAAAATAAGGGTTTTGAATATAGGATACCCAAAAGCGGAGAGCGTCAATTAATTCTTACTGAGTGAGCTGATACGTTTCCATTGAATCTAGAAGCGTAAGAGTGTTCTTAACCTGCTTTCCTTTGTGCGAGTGCGTATGTGATCAATGAACCGTCGACAACGGGCTGTTATCCGTATTAGTCTCTGAAGCGAGCTGTAGCGGATGAGGAGATCGGATTCTTCATAAGATGCAGTAACAGCAAGGCAAGCTGTCGTGCGCACTTCTACACAGGAGTCCAAGGCTGCGAAATTACTAACTATTGGCTATGGGGTAGAAAGATTCGATAGTTGTGGTGATCCATAAAGCCACATAAAAGAGATGATAAGGTTTTTTGGAGAGATTCCTCTAGAGGCGCGGTCCGCAGGATTATTCGTGCTAGATACATGATGGTAATGTTGCTTGAATCTTTGAAATCCTGTTGGCTACGAACGTTTTCCAATTCGTAGGGTGTTTTGCAATCCAAGATAGAGTAATAGTCAAGTCGGTCCACAGATGGTATCTTGAGATCAAGAGTATCCTGAATATGTTTAGCTAGCCGGACAGCCAGTAATGCCCCACGGAGCTCCAATCGAGGTAGAGATACTTGTTTTATTAGTGCAACCTTTGACTTAGACGCCAGTAACATGACCTGCGTATAACCTCGTTCGTCAATAGCTCGTAAATATATACAGGTAGCATAAGCCCTCTCTGAGGCGTTAGAGTAGCCATGTGTCTCAAGTTGTTGTAAGTAAGCAGTTCTTATGTCCAGAAACGCTCCAACAAATATGAACGATTTTGATCGACAGTGCACTGTAGGCTACTAAGGGATGTTGAAGAATTTGATGGTCTAGCGCCTGATTGGTTGGATGAAAACTTCCAGTCAATATCCACCTTATGCCAGTTGCTTGTGCCACCAAGCTCTGATCTTGCGATTTGCGCAGTCCTTGGTCGATGTTTGAGTAAATACGTCGGCTCTGAGGATCATCTCGATGGGAGTACTTGAATCGAATTCAGCAGCACTCGAGTAATAAACCACAGAAGTATTCGTGGTAAGTATTCGTATAAGCAGCGAGATATTTTGTATGAATGCTGAGCCTGCCGTAGTTGAGTTGACATGGGCGGATTTGAGCTTGCACGGGTTTACTCGTATTTACGCGTCTATTTAATTGTCCCTTGAATGTCTCGGAACAAGGTGCTTAGTAAGAAGACTTGGGTCTGGAGGATTCCCGCCATCTTAAGCTTCCCGCTGCGACAAGAGGTGAGAGATAGCCTCCCTAAATCGGCTACATAATTGTGTTTTTTTCTCCCAAAGGTAATGGATATAATTAGCACTGATAGCATTAATTTTCTTTATCAAATATTTATTGTCCGGATCCGAACACGCATTTTCATAATTTTGTAATTCTTCTTCTTCTTTTCCTTTTTCCGGCGTTGTTATGGTCAGAAGTTATTTTCATAATTTTGTAATAATCGGACATAATAAGTAATAATTTTAGAGATTGGAAATATGTAGCAAACTCCATTCAATATGTATGTACTATAAAATTGTTCTGTGATTTTTGTTTGACGAAGGTAGTGTGCAAGATAAATAAATACTTCTACTAGAATAAAGCTTCCCACACGTTACCCCACGTGCACAAAATAACCCTTAGGTGATGTACATATAAAATATAACATATGTACATACATACACACGTTTAATTCACGTACACAGTTCAATCGCTGGCTTGTTGAGAACTATCGGCACACTGCGTTTGCAGGTCGTAGAAGATTGGAGCAACTATTTGATGAGGTTGACAAGGATTTAACTTAATTTCATTTTCATTGAAATTTGAAATAAGGAACTATGAATTTTGTTCCTCTTTCTCGAGTCTCCTAACGTTTTGGGAAAGGTTAAGTTTTGGGGAAGGACATACGCAATGTGTGGTATGTTCATTTAGATGCATAACGTCGTTTACAAGTGGAACATTTTAATTTAATGACATTGTAAGTAAGGTAAGACGAAGACGATGTGAAGAAGTTAGAGCGGTGATGAATTGATGAAGTCTGATGCTGGAGAACGCTGCTAAGGACATACTCGTATGTGCTATGTCGCGTCCAATCTTTGGGAGAAACTTTACATTTGCAGGATATTATGGTGAATGATTTTAACAGTGATTCCGATGCAGGGTGAGGTTGAAGAGCTTTAATTTTATTAAATAGTATTAACAATATTTGATGTTAATCTGTTATAATAATTTTTTGCTTTAATTGGAATGAAATTGCACCTAAGGTGCATCGAAAGCTTGTGGAAGTTTATGGTGATAATGCTTCAACTGATAAATCATGTAGGGAATGGTTTCGACGTTTTAAGAATATTGACTTCAGCATTGCGCATAAGCCTCGCTCTGGACAACCAAAAAAAAATTTCGAACACCAAGAACTTGTTTTTGTAGTAGTTTCTGTACGATTAAAATCCATGGAAATGCTACAGATGCAGAATTAAAACCGAGAGATGCTGATGTGATTTTTCTCTTCGGAGCAACTGATTCCAAGGTGAAAAAGAAAGTGTATTTTACATCGGATTGTGACTGGGCATGAGAAATGGATATTCTATAATAATAGCACAAAAAAAAAAATACCATGCTTTACGTGGTGCATCGTTACCATCAACCTTAATAGCATCATCAATGCAAAATGTTAGTACGAAGGTCGTAACCCAACACCCCCCAAAAGGGTGTTGTGTTGTGGTGAATCCATTACGGGTAATCAGTATAAAATACAACTGATTCGTTTGTGTTGCGCATTACGAGAAAGACGGCCAGAATACGAACAAGGATATATGCAATTTAAAAAAAACGGCGATATACATAATTTTCCTAATGTAATTCTTTACGCTACGGTTCTTTTGATCAAAATTAAGCAATTCGGGAACAAATTTCGCTACCACACGTTTCATGCCCAAAACAGCTGAAAAAAAAAGTATGCCATAAGCCCACATATAGGCGAGTATCCTAAGCAACTTCTTTGATTTTCATAATAATTTATTTCACTTTTTCAACGTTGGCTCACTTGTTGACGTGCTGGGGAGTCCAGATTCAGAGTAGACTTGCCAAGTGCCACAGTCAACATTTCAAGTAGGTTGGTGCATTTGATTTTATTTTTCACATAAAATTCAACACAATTTCTTTGATCCATTTTTCTTAAAAAGCAAAGTACACCGAAGCATATCTTTCATCTTTATGTCTGTGAAAAATAAACTAAATATCCTAAATAACTGACAATTTTAACATACATATGTTAGGAACATATGTACCAACAAAACGCAAAAAAAAATCAAAAAAAAGAATATATTTAACCAGCGAAATTCAAAAAAGTCACCTTATTTTTTGAACAACCATCGTATAAGAACATATTAACAATCAGAATTTTTGTTTAGTTTTGATTAGTTCAAGAAAATTACGTCCCCCCCCAAATAACAAGTAATTGCTCGATCCTTTGCATATTTTATCACATTTTAATTCACAAATCTGCCACTTTTATGTTGAAGTGCTTGTGATACCTTCACAGTAACGTCTCTTGAAACAAGCAATGGATCCAAACCTCTCATCATCAAAAACTTATTCGTATATTTGATTTGATTCGCTCGCTTTCTTTTCTCTTAAATTTGGAAATAACTATCCTATGAATAAGTCATTCTAATCACAAATATTTTTATCTGTCATTCATTTGACAATCGCCAAAACCATCACCATCACATGGAAAACATGTGGAAATCACTTGACCGAATGTCAGCGCTATATGGTAGATGCATAAGAACCTCCCTTCCTAGCTCCAGGAGCTCCTGGCAAGTCCCTATATAGACGTGTATGGCCTGGCTTTGTCTTAACGGAACATGTTTTTCATTCTACCGAAGAATATCGCTGCCATCAGGTTGTTACTAACTGCTTTCAAGTACTTAGAGATTGACATCATATGCTAAGTAAACAATCGGAGACTACCTGTCTGACTTTAGGATGAACCGCTCAACGAGTAACCAGATTTTTACTATACGAATACATTATCTTTTGGAAAATAAAGGGGAATTCCACGAAACGGTCCACCAATTATTCGTAGATTTTAAAAAAGCTTATGACTCAATAAGCGCCGTGACGCAGTGGGTAGTGTGTCGGCCTCTGACGCACGATGAGCGAGTTCGGATTCTGATAACACCAACGCCATCGAATGTTCAAGTGAATGAGAGAAGCTTGGCTCTGGCTCGTGAGCTGTAACACCATCTACGAAGAAGAAGAATATGACTATATAAACCGATCGAAATGTATCACGTCCTTGTAAGGCTGGGAATCCGGAAAAAGTTGGTGAAACTTATAAAAAAGTTAAAGTAATAAACGTTTTATGTGAGACGTGGTTGTCACCACTTTTTTTAAATTTCGTGCTGGGATTCCCTTCAAGAAAATTAGAGTGGAATAACCCTTAATGGAATTACATCCATTGTTGCTTACGCTGACGATCTGGACCTACTGGATCTACTAATATATGGTCACTGGCCGAACTGGATCGATTCAAAGCTCGCACCTGACTGTACTAGATAAAGACTTTGAAAATATTGACTGCCAAAAACGACATAAAGTTCAAAATAAATAAAATCGTAATAATGAAAATTGATCTCTGATTATACGAGTATATAAGCCTCTATAAGTTAATGCCGACTATACCAATTAAAAACGGTGTATGATTAGTCTATTCATCCGGAGTCGAATTTGTCGACTGAAAACATACTGGGTCGATCGATAAACGTTATTCAACATTTTTCTTGATGAATAGTTCAATTCGTTAAACAATTGACTTGATTTTTTTCCCATAAGTTAAGTATGGCAATTAATTTTATTTCAATTTATTAAACATTTTATAGAAAAAAATATTTCAATATAACGCCTGCGGAGTATAACTTGATTCAATATTTAATTACTATGAATTTGACCCAAACACTCACAAAAAAATCATTTTGTTATGCAATTTTTTTAAAAGTAAATTTACGGAATGAATTATGCCTTTATAATTCAAATATCTAGCCTTAGCTCAGCTTGCCGTTTTAATTTAAATTCTACGCCAATTGTAATTATCAGTTTTGAACGAAGGCAGAAACCCTTTGATTCTCGAACTGATGGTAAACGGAATTTACAGACCTTCCACCAACTAGCATAATCAAAATTATTTTGTACATTCAACGAAAGAAATTGAATAATCAGATTAATTGTGTCTCCCCTTGAAATACTTTTGTGATTGCCCAAAAACAAGGTTTATTCCATATTTATGAATTTCCACAAATTGTTATGTAGAAAGCTATTTGGCCCTTGGTATACAATTCTTCTCCCGTCAACGTCCGAAATTCGAAGGATAACTTCATCATATTTAATTCCGTTCTCGTAATCTTTTCGCTATTTCCAATGTTTGCTAAACTGTTCATTTTATATTCCTTTCGTTAATTCCATCTAGTTATCAGCGTTTGAAAACAATGTGATGGAACGGTGGTTTGTGACTGCAAAATTTAAACGGAACCAAGAAAATTGCTCTGTTTGGAGTGGGAGGGTACAGCACAAAATTTGCATACGACAAATACCTACTCAAAAATGAATATAGTTATCCCTTGTCAGTTCAATAAGGGGCATTATTTTAATTACGAAACCCGCATTGAAGGAGTGTGAATTCATTTTGTAAAGATGTTCTACGAATATATACGCGGGTTCGATTCCTAAGAATTGTTGAAAATTTGCTGTTAAGTATATATTATGCTTATAAAGCTGGCGCTGGGCAAAAATGCATGTCACCTACATATGATTCTGATAAGTATATGTATGCCAATGCCAGCTTTTGAGACACTGTAGCTTATAAATAAAAGTTTGACCATAGATAAGGGTATAGTTGATGATAGGTTTCATTATCGCAGTATATAGCCAGAAGATTATTTTAGGTTTCAGTACCTATTAGTGATTTGAGATAATTAATTTTTTACTAGTTTTCATCTGCGACCTGGTTTACGTAAGACTTGAGAAATAAAAGGTAGTTGAGTATATTAGTATATTGTTTTTTAATTAAAAGTTTGTCTATGAGTTGACAATTAAAATTAAAGCAGTCTTTATTCAAATTAATACCGGCTCTCGTGCGAAGCTAATAGCAGATCTTACCTCTTAGAAGCCAAGTTTCTTAATTAGCCCCAAGGGAAATTTTGTTGCCATGGTATCTATTCGTAGTTATCGTAGTATTGTGTAGTAGTCGAAGTTTCATCCTATTAGCAAAGGTTATCCCGGGCCTTCGTGCGCTATGGCCTGAAGTTGCCTGTTTAATGTGAGGGATCCACTGATCTAACTCTGCCGTTCAGTTGGCAGCTGGATGGAGTGCTGACGGAGCTTGCCAGTTTGGTTATGGTCGGCTGTGCTTTCTTAGTTTTGTTATCGACATCCTCCCCCAAAACTGGTACGAGTAGCAGTTGATGCTACAACTATATTGTTTGTCGTTGCTTGCATGGTATCATTGATTAAGACCTACAGAAGAAGGCCTGTCACGGCTATGATGATAATACGCCAATCGATATGTAATACTGAATTTGCTCAAAAAGCGAGTCTACTGATAACCGAAACAAGGTGCACAAGATATCTGTCTTTGTTTGTAGACTTTTAAGTTAGTCTCCAGTGCTGAGAAAACAGGCCGCCGTTTGTCAGCACCTTCGTTATGAGTATGCCATTGCTTTGTGCGGAAATAGCTCTAAGAATGTGAAATTTTGGGAAAGACTCTGCGCCAAATAGTATACTGGCTAGTCGCAATGTTGCTATAAGTGATTCTAAAGGGTGTATTTTATAGAGGTATAGAACTTTGAAATGGAATGAAATAAAGATAATTTTTTTAAATTGACATGAAATTTACTTTATTCGAAAGATAATCTTCTAACATTATAACTTAAATATAATTTCTGGCATTTCCGCCCAAAACAAGATTGCCGTTGATCCCAATTTTCATAAGCGAATTTTTTTTAGCGATGAAGCTCACTTTTAGTTGAATGGATACGTCAATAAACAAAACTGCCGTATTTGGAGTGATGATAATCCTCAAGTGTATGTTGAGGCACCGTTACATCCACAAAAACTGACTGTTTGGTGTGCTTTATGGGTTGGTCCGTACTTCTCTAAAAACGATGCTGGCCAGAACGTTACAGTCAATGGTGACCGCTATAGAGCTATGATTACTGACTTTTTCGTTCATCAGTTGAACAACCATGATGTGCAGGAGCTGTGGTTTCAACAAGACGGCGCAACATGTCACACAGCTCGTGCCACAATTGATTCATTGAAGGAAACGTTTGGTAACCGCATAATTTCACGTTACGGACAAGATCGTGCGATTTAACGCCGCTTGACTATTTTCTGTGGGGATATGTAAAGTCGCTAGTCTACGCCGATAAACCCGAAACGATTGACCACTCGGAGGACAACATTCGCCGCGTTATTGCCGATATACGGCCACAAATGTTGGAAAAAATCATTGAAAATTAGACTTCCAGATTAGACTAAGTCCGAACCAGCTGTGGCGGTTATATGCCAGAAATTATATTCAAATTAAAATGTCGGAAGATTATCTTTCGAATAAAGCCAATTTCATGTCAATTTAAAAAAATCATCTTTGTTTTATTTCACTTCAAAGTTATATACCTCTATAAAAAACACCCTTTATAATTTGGGGCTGCGGATCTTATTCGCAGGAGTCGGCTGAGTGTTGCTGATGAGCGACTACGTTTCAATTGCGGACCTTATCAACGAGAGCAGATTTAGCAATTTCGTAGCCTTTTTCAGTTCAAACATGCCATGAACTGCTTCTGCTCAGTTGCTTGGAATGTGATAAGCCTTCAAACTGTTGGGACCTATTTTCAGAACGGCTGTTAACAGTTGAACTATCTGAGGGCGCCGATGATTAAGATCCGATGACGTTTGGCCTCCAAAGTTCGCATAGTAATGACTAAGCACTCTAATGCATCAATCATCGTATGATGTTCTACCTTGGCAAAAAGTGAGAGGAATTGGTGTAAAGGAAGAAGTAAGGGTGGGGAAGAGGCCGATTGCTCTTTTGTTTCTGTTTCGTTTGGATACAAACGTCAACATTCTTTGCCTTTATTAAGCTTATTCCTTGCGGCAAGGTTACCTAATTAAGCATAATGTGGAGCATTAAGTAAATAAGATAATTTGATTCATGTCGTGATATGGGAGCAAATGTTAATTCAGGTACCCAATTTTGTATTTTATGAAATTGTTTAAAGAAAGGTGCAGGCTTAATTGCCATGTATTTATGCTATACATGCTTGTGTATGTACCTATATAGTAAATATGCACACACATATACGTAAATGACTCGTCGCCGTTCGTTTTTCCAAAAACAAAATTCCTACTGCTTCCAAATGTGTTTTATTATGATTACGATGATTCCTTTGATTATTCTTCTCTGAATTCAACTCTAGAAGTCATCTACGTAGGTGACCCTCTAACTCGCTCCTAAAATTGGATGATAACCAGTGGCCAGTCGTTGCGTTCATTCCATTTGCATTTGTTTTAAGTCTATATTTTGTTGTTTTTTTGCATTAACCAACACACGTACTATAACATTCTTCACCGCTTGTTTTGCTTTTACTTCAAGGACAACATGTAAAAGCAAATGTTGACCATGGAAGCAAAGGGCTGCAAAGTATAGCAAAACAAAAAATAGCAGAAAACACTGCACATATCCAATTATACATTTTTATTGTTCAACTTGGCGTTCCAGCCCTACCTCTTCGCACTCACACTTCTTCTACCGTTTTTCTCATGCTATGGGATGCAAAAATCCTACCAAAACGAAAGCAGACAACGACGGACAAACAAATGCGATGTATGTATGTTCCACTTGTGGTACCCTTCCCACCAACGAAGTATGACCATTCGTATGAGCGAAATTTTGGGGCCAGCAAACTACCTTTTTACCCGACTGCCTCAATTGACCAAGACTCTGACGGATACGACGACTCTGGCGCGAAATTTCAGCTAAAAAAAGAATAGAAATACATTGGACGCAGGGAAAAATAAACCAGGAATCAATTCCTATCAAAAAATGCTAAATTCATTCATTCATCGTTGTATGTATCTTTTTGCGGCAGGAATTGGTAAAAAAAGTCTCGGGCACTTGGGGAGAAGGTGACTACTGCTCGTGTGTGGCAACTGGGCGCCGTTTGCTTCTCATTTTTCATTTGCACTCATCCTTTTATTTAGTGACGACTAACGTTATGTTTCTCCTGTTCCAATACGATACTTCCACCTTACCGGGCTTCAGCTTTTTGTTTTGTTTTGTTTTTTGCATTTTCATTTCTTATTTTTATTTTTATTTTTCCTTTTACTTTCGCGAGGGGGTGTAGCTGCTCCAAGTCCTCTTTCAGTTTAGTATAATTATATAGTACTTGAATGTACCTATACGAATACACAAAGTATGTATCCTTCATATACCTTTACATTTATACATATACATAGATATTGGAATTAATTCATAGTGTTTTACTAGTGATATTGAACGTAGTGCATAATTCATCTACTAGGTATATTACCTACGCCAAATATTTTCAGTAAAACACCTGTCATTAGGCGTCAGATTTAGTATATGTCGTTTGATTTGGGCGTGAATAACAACAATTCTTACTTTGTCCAATATGTCCAACTTTGTCCAACGCCTTAAAGCAATTGGAATGATCCCAAAAAAGGGAAATTGGGTTCCATATGAATTGAAACCAAGGAACGTTGAAATGGCATTTTTGTGAATAGCTGCTTAAGTGACAGATTGGAAGAAATTTTTGCATCGATTTGTCTTTGGCAATAAAAAGTGAATCCATTATAATAATCCCAAGTGCCGAAAGCCATGGGTTGAACCCGGCCAATCATCGACATCGACGGTGAAGCCAAATATCCATCGATTCAACCTCATACTTTATATTAGTGGAAGCAGAAGGGTGTGGTTTACTAGCTTCTCAAACAGAAAGAAAGGTCGCTATTGACTACAATCAATGCGTTTGAGCGGCGCATTAAAGGAAAAAAAAAACCGGACAAGTGCGGGTCGGACTCGCCCACCCAGGATTCCGTACGAATTTGTAGGTACATATTATAAGTAGTTGAGGAATCGAGTCTCGCAGTTTGTTTAACTACAAGATGTGGCATGTACGTGGGCACCCGGGGTTTTGTCAAAATTATGTCAACAATGTTATAACTTCAAGAGTGTGTATGGCGGGTACTTCCCTGCTGTAAAATGAAATGAGCTCACACGTACAATATTTATGGATAGATTTCGTTTGTAACAGGTTTTGTCGCTACAAACCTACAAATCAACTGACATTTCGTGTGCAAGCAGGAGCAAATATGTTTACATGAGACAAAAAATAATCTCCGTCAATTCCCGAGTTTCGTCGCGTAATTTTAATTACAACACCACCAACAACACAAGAAATGTCAACATTTACATTTCATCATTAAGCGAATTTTCATCTCCTGCCAACACGTCCAGTAAGGAAAATTTGACAACAATTCAAACGTTTCTGACAGCAATGCATGGGCGAATAGATCATCTACTTCAGTTGCGTTGCCTTCAGCGCAGACTTCATCCAACTACAACATCAATTATTCCGGTTCCGGCGAAGGCCTGTTTACAATGGAAGAAATATAAGAAATGTATTAGTCATGGAGTCAGAAGATTATCAAATTGGGTTCGTGCAAAACTAAATATGATCAATTTAATGCTATAGCATAATTAGTAAGTTAGTTCTTAAATATGTAACAATGCCTAGTAATTATTAAAAAAAGTAATTATTAATTATTATAAAATGTTGATATTACATTAGTAACTGAAACATGGTTGAATTTAGACATTAACATTTCCACCTCGGATATTACCGAGTTGATAGAGAAGGTAGAAAAGGTGGTGGTGTTGCAATACTTATAAAGAGGTCAATTCAACATGAATTGCAATTCATTGGAAAATGTAGGAATTGAACTAACTTTATCTAATCAAAAAAAAAATTAAAAGCTTTTGTGTGTACTTCCCAGATAGAATAGCAAACCTGGCACGTGAACACAAAAAAACTTGCTTTTAAAAATGATTAAAGAAAACTTTTATCCACGAGTGGTGTATTCATTATAGGAGATGACCTTAACCCTAGACATGGGGATTGGGCTGTGATAGATCGAAACCTTGGGGAAAATGTCCCATCCGATTTATGCGTTATGTTACCCCTAATTATTATGTTACCGCTGTGTCCGTCATATGTTCCAGCTAGTTATGTTGACAATCCATCTGTTCTCGATTTCTTTGTAACAAACGTTTTTAGGCTAATGTCTCAACTTGTCGCTGTAAATGAGGTAAGCTCCGACCATAACCCTGTTATATGTAAGATTCGGCGGTCGGGTCGAGAAAATATGCAATATCATTTGAATTTGAAACGAGCTAACTGATTAGCAACGAGGATGGTGATTTGGCTACTCAGCATTTTTCGGAATCCGTTCTTAACTCCGTAAATAACAATATAACTAAAGTTAGAAAATAAAGTTGTTATTTGAAACTACCTGCTGATATACTTGAACTGATAAAGCTAAAAAACATGCATCGAAGGAATGGGCAGGGATATCGACTACCATATATAAGCTTCTTAGTCGAACAGTTTAATAAGGCTATTGCATTTAGAATTCAAGAATTCCGCAATAGTAAGTGGAACTCCAAACTACGTTCCCTAGATAAGGGCTCAAAGCCATTCTGGAATATTGTTAAAATAATTTATACCAAAAATTATACTGTGTCCCAGCATTTAGGGAATACTATGCTATACTATATACTTTAAGCAGCTTTAATCTCTCTACCCATTTTACTCCACCAAATGAATTAATCACAGGGCGTGGTATTTCCTTTTTTTGTTAAAAACCTCAATCTTCGTAAAACGACTTGAGTAGACAATATAAAGAATATTTATCTAAGACAATTCCCGAAATTTCTAATTTTACTAAGCTCGGTGAGCAAAATCTATTAACAAATAATCAAAGAAAAATTTGTAAACACAATTGAAGATAAAATTGTCTATCCTGCTGAACAATTTGAATTTCGACGTTGCCATGGTACCTTAGATCAAGTTTTGAGAGTATGTAACATTATTAAATACATAAAATGATAATCCTTAATTTTCCCTCTTTCTTATGCAATATTGTTAGAAGCTTTTTTTCTAATCGCTGTTTCAGGGTATTTGTCAATATTCATTTTTCTAGACTCGTTAACTTTAATTCTGGGGTACAACAAAGTTCCGTCCTCGGCCCAATTTTGTACAATTTATATACATACGTCCGAAATTCAAAAACGACCTTTCTGTGATATTGCAATAAATGCGAACGACACAGCAATAATATCTTCTCATGACTTCCGTTCCGTTATTGAATCGAACTTAAGAAATGCAGCAGTTTTATTAGAAGAATATTATTCTTCTTCTAATTATTAAATGCTGTTAAGATTCACTCTAAATATTTTGTTTACAAGAAAAAGAAAGTCTTTTTTCTTACCGGCGAACCCACTAAATATTTTAGGTAACGTCATACCATGGCAAATATCAGTCAGGTATCTTGATATACATTTAGCACCAAAACTAACTTTTAATGAACATCAGACTCAAACCCTAAAAAAAATCAATCTTGCAACTAAAATACTGTATCCTTTTATCAGTAGAAAATCACTACTCTCAAATGAAAATAAAATAATCATCTATAAAATGGATGTCAAGTTTGGAGTAATTGTGCTAAATGCCATATACATATAGCCAAACAACAAATATCTCAAAATAAGGTATTGAAGTTAATGCTTAATCGACCATGGTTCTGTTTAACTTTGGAGTTATATAACAGAGCAAATGTTGAATTAGTCAGAAACAGAATGCAAAATAATATTAATCAAAATAAACCTCAATAAACTTATTTTTATTTAAAATAATAATCAAATTGTAACTATACCGTTGGACGTAGCTAAACTGTTTAATAATTTTTTTTGTAAATATCCTTTCATATCATGGTGTTTCCAATATAATTAATCCTTCTTTTCTCTGTGAGTCCTATACATAACAAATACATGGCAATATTCAATGGGACAGTTTTTACTTTGAAGATTTTTCTGCGCTTGAAATTTCTAAAGTTATTATGTTACTGAAAACTTCAAATTCATCATCTACTGACAATAAGTCAAGTCTCGAATGTCCTTTGTTATATTTTTAACTACTCGTATTGTGTGCACGAAGGAGTTTTTCCTGAAAGTCTGAAAACTGCAGTTTTTACTATCGCTGCATAAAAAAGGTGTCACTAAATAATTTTCGTCCTATTTCTATTTTATCTGTTTTTTCAAAAGTTTCTGAAAAGGGTATAAAATCTAGAATGTTATCATTTTGAAAAAGCACTAATTTTTTAAGTGATTGTCAGTTTGAGTTTACATGTGACAAATCGACTGAAAGTGGCCTTTTGAAATTAACTGCTGAAATATATAATTGTTTAAATACTTCTCAGATACCATCTAAATTATTTATTGATATGAGTGAAGCCTTTGATATGGTTAATCATAATTTACTACTTGATAAACTTTATAAAGCCGGCTTTTCTTCCTATTTGTCAAACCGTAATCAAGTTGTAAAAATAAGTAATGCTTACAATTCTAAAGGCTTCTTAAATATGGGTGCTCTTCAAGGACCAGTATTGAGCCTAATCCTTTTTTAATTTACGTTAACTCGTTGTTTTTACAACCTTTTAAAGGCAAAGTCACAGCTTTTGCTGATGAAACATCTCTTTTCTATTCGAACACTAATTTAATTGTTAGCTTTGCAGAAGTTCATTATGACCTAGATATGATAAGAAGATGGTTCAATTATCATAAACAAATTAGCAACAAAACGAAATTCGTAATATTTAATATCATAGGCAAGGTTTTCAGAGAACTTCCTTTCCATTGTCATGTACCAATGTGTAATCGATTTGTTTTTGGAGACAACAATCGTGTAGATTGTCATGAAAATTGCTTTTTGATTGAGCACGTTGAAATGTTGAAAGTTTTAAATATTTAAGTGTTATACCTACTGGCCCAACAACTTTGTTGAATAAGCCATTCGATATATTTGATACAGCATCTGCACGGGTTAAAAGACAAATATATCATCTTAGTATGTACTGCTATCTAACGATTTTAAAATTAGTTTACAATGGTGTATTTAAATGGAAACTGGAATATGAAATTTCTTGTTGGGAATGTACTTATTTCAATAAAATGGAACCATTATTGATAAGGCAGAAGGATGCAATGAGGATCATTTTAAAAACGAATGGCAAGATACCCAGTTTTGAGCTATTTAAATATCTCGAATTTCTTCCCTTAATGCACCTTTTTTGTTATAAGGTTTTAAAAATATTTTAGATAGAGTGCAAGACAATTATGGTTTTCGAATCAACACCCGAAATTTCGTAACTGTACCTACCACCAAAAAGACCCATTTTCTCATTATTATTATTTACTGCTCCGCGATTGTTTAATAGATTACCAGAAAACATTAGGTGTAAGAGAGTGAAAATAGTATTCCTAAAGGAAATAAAAAAATGTTTTTTTTTCATTCAACAATGCTGAAATTGATACTTTATTAAGTCCAATGGTATAACCAATGGTGATAGTCCGGCTATAAGTCAACAGCTCAAAATTTCCTCAACCTCCCACCATACACTCAGTGACACCTTGAGCGGGTGAAGTTGATCTCTAGGATGTTGTGTCTTCTGGACTAAGCCGGTTCAAAAACACTTCTTGATTGTGACGGAAGGACAGTGCAAGCTTCCATCCTTTGTTCAAGATTATTTTGGTACCAATTTTCCTAGCTTTATGGCAATTTTTGATGGTCCTCCTCTGGCTTGAATTGATCTACAGTGGAATTTCTTTCGGCGGTGGCCTTCAGCAACTTATCGTCTCGCTCTTCTGACCTGCCCAAACGATTTTCATTCTTTAAATCAAAATTACCATTTCCAATCAGGAAAGCGTTGCTGACACTTGGAGTCGCTGAGAGCACCTACTTTTGTTTTCTCCATTCATTTCCATTTTGGTTTTCCGGGATCAGAAACAATGAATTATGTCTAAAATGCACATTTCGATTGGACTTATTCCCCAAAAGCGTTTTTCTATATTGATTCCGAAAGATTATTGCAAAATGAAGCAAAATGGTATCCCGGTAATTATTCTATTAAAGAAATATTGAACTCATTCAATGAGCTAGGGCAGTCACAACCTCACCTTTGTTATTTTTTTGTGTATTTAATTTTGGTTATTTGTGAGTATAACTGGCGTGGTTACCATTTATGGCACCAATTAAATTCGTTAATAAGGGTGTAATTGGGGTGGTATAGAATTAAGAATAAATGGCACTTATTCCGCGTTTGTTCCAAGTATTTTAAATATGCAAGATTATATTATTGCAGTATACGTATAGATGGGTTAATCCGATTTTAATTTCGAGGCATTGGCGGTTTTATTCATACCGAGCGTCAATTTGTACTCGTTGTTGTAGCGGAATTATTTTGTGTTTGATTGTTTAGTTGTTAATTTAAATTGATATATTATTAAATATTTATAAATAACGCGTAACAAATTCGCAATACATAATAATTTCAGGTAAACAAACCCTTTCACTTTTATTTGAATTTTTATGTATCTAAGAACATAACATATATACAAATATAAAATATTATATTATATTCGTATTTCATTTCGTATAACAACACTATAACTTTATTTGGATGTGAAATATCGTGGTATAAAATAAGCAATTTTTCCCATTCAAATTTCTTTTCCGTGTCAAGCCGAGATAGGAGAGACGTTGCCCGACCGCATTAATGCTTTTGGTGGCTGGAGGAAGCTCCGGCCCAATGCCAATGGCTTGTTTACATCAGTTAAGTTAGTTTAAGTGCGCCCGCACAGGGCTAGTAAGTTAGTTTTAATTAGTTTAAATAGTTAAGATAAGTTTAAGCATTTGTGTCCAAAGTAATTGTAATAATAGAAATATTCAGATACAACTGCATTAAAAAACAGGAATAAAGAGAAACTTAGGTTTTCAATTCCTCGAGGATAGTTTCATTGTTCTATATAAATGTGGTGAACCCATGTAAGTTCTCTGTTATTACTGTTAATAACAATCCTCGATTCTTCGTTGAACCGGGTCCTTCCTTTGGGGCTTTTGCAGTGGTTGGTTTTTCGCTAGTTCCCTGTTGTTGACCATGCTGTTGCTACCTGCTTGCTTCGATTTCTAAACCATCTGGTACGATAACGAGGGTCCTTTAATTTTTCAAGGTTGAATTTTTTTATATATTCCTGTATTCCATTTCTGTGAATTTGGATTCGACCTTTAATTTTGGCAATGATTAGGATATGTACAGTTTCGCAATCCGCTCCTGTGTTTTCTGTTTATTAGAAAGCGATCAAGTCGGTTGCGCGTTACTTCATCCGGTGATATCCAGGTAGTCTTTTGTATTCCCTTCTGTTTGAATGCGAGCTGGAGAAGCTTATTGTCCTAAGACTACTATTGTTTGATGAGACATGGGGATATTCTTCTCCTATTGGTGGCCTTTATATCGCTTCTATTCTTAGTTGCACATTGAAATCCCCGAGGAAGGTTTTCACGTCAAAGGATGAGAAATTGTCAAATTTTTCTTCAGTTGTTTCGTAAAACGGGTCCTTTACCTCAGGACAGTGCACGTTCGAACCCTGGATTTTCACGTCGAACTTCTTGTACCGCGGTGGTATCCAATTTATACTTACTAATTTCATTGAGTACTGTTTGGAAAGCATCCGGTATATGTAAGCTGCATTCCATTAGTCTATCCTTAATTTTTGTCATCATTCCCCCTATGAAACTACTTCAAAAAATGTGTGATTATACGTACATTCTAATGAAAAATTTAAGAATAAATTATTATTACATTAAAAGAATGTTGATCAAAATAATGTATGATAGTATGGAGTAACTCTCAAGAAACTTAAGTAAGGAAACTGTCAATATTTCACACATAAATAAAACCTCTTAAAATTACCCTTTTTAGGCTTGGGCAATTATACGAGTATACAGATGAATTAAATACTAAATCAGTTATACTCGGACTTGAATGCAAGGAAAAATGATAATGAAAAAGTATGAACAGTACACTGACACATTTTATTTAATCTTCCTTGAATCCGGTGCTATCAACTTTAGTAAATTAGAAAAAGTATTTGTTCTATCCTTCGCACTCAAGTAAATGGTCAAATTTTTATCACGGCGAACGAAACCGTCACATTAAAACTTATGCATTGTTCTGTTTGTGTGGGCAATCATATAGCTGTTGCCTGTCACAAGTCCAGGGACAACGCATGTGTCACTAGATTTGAATTCATTGAAATGAGAACAAAACCTATCTTTAAAGTTATGCCCCAAACAACAACAAATGCATGATTTTCCAACTCCGCCAACATGCAGTGCTATGAATGGGGTAGAAAAAGAAACTGAAAATACTGAAAATACTAGGGTCTCGCTTCCGAGAGTTTGGTGCCTGTAACACTAATAACGCATTATACTGCGGGCAATTGAGGAAATTTTCTTAATGAAGAAATTGGATTCACCATTTAAAAGTAAAACTGGTTATTTAAAGTTTATCACACAATTAACGACTTAGCGACTAGCGACTTACTATCAGTAAAGTATTGCAATAGAAGTAATAAGAGTAACATAAAATTGTATTGTATGTATGCAGTGTAACATGAAATACTAGAGGGTAGTATTCAGCATGTTGAACACGAATAACTTGGTTAAAACCTGATTGTCATACTTCAACGTCAATGTTTAAATGTTATCGTTAGTTAGAAAAAATAGAGGTGGGAGCGTCGCTGTTCCGATCAGAAGATCATCTTCAGAATCAACTGTTACAATTACGCCATCTGATTCCAAAGATTCCCCCAAAGATTCCCCGGAGAGTAGTGAACCAACATCTTCGACACAAACCACCTGCACCCCGTCCAGGTTGTGTGACAAACATTAAAAGAGCGTACACTCTTGAACCTGCATGAAATATAGAAAAGAAAAAAAAACAAAAAAAAAGCACAATCCCTTCGGAAACGATTGTTGATGAAACATTTGATAATGGTATGGCAGAAAGCAAATAAAGAGTTCGAAAATTGAAATATAAAACCAGTTGTTAAACATGGAGGGGGTGTATATGGGTTAAAGTTGCTGGAAATTTGGTAATTACAAAAGATATTATGAATAAGAAGATTTATTTATACATACTAAAGAAAAATTTAAGAGTAGGTGCGGAAAGAATGGGAATTTTGCAAAACTTTAAATTTTATCAGGACAACGACTCGATACATAAAACTCATATCGTTCGTGAATGGCTACGTAACAACTGCCATTAAGTCAACACCTCCACATTCACCGCAACTAAACCCCATTAAAAATGCATCCAAACGCAAACGAAAAGTCTGCACGGTTGATAATGAAAGTTGGAAAACAATACCATAAACAATGAAATAACAATACTTACCGGCAAGCGCTGTCACAAACACGTTCGGGCTTAAGCAAATAAATTCAAAATATTTCGTTTCAAATCGAAGCTCGATACAAAAAAATCGTATAATAATCACAAGTGTCAATGTGCGCCTACATATTTTTTTTTTTTTTTTTTTTTATATGAGCAGAGTCAGATATTGATATAAAAGACCATAACTCACGAACGCCTCAACCAATTTCGTTCAAACTATAACATAAACCATCTACACGACCATACAAACAAACCCTGAAAGTTTGATCAAATTCGGTTAGACCGTTCGTGAGTTATAAAGTCACACCAAAACTTGCAACAATTTTTTATATACATAATAATATATATATATATATATATATATATAGATATAGATTTCCCGATGTTTTATTCTACTATTCAAAAACATAGTCGGACACGATATGCCAATATTGGTCATGCGGGATTCGAACCAAGTGTCATCAGCGTTAGAAGCCAGCACCTTGACCACTCTTACAATTTATAGTAACAAATATAAAAAAAATTGACTTCCTAAAATATTGATTTAATAATATGCTTTGGCAATTTTTTTCGTTAACTAAAATGAGTTCTTCCGTGCAACTGGTCTATCCATACTACTAACTTCCCATTTGGTATCCATAAAGATTTTGTCCCTTGTACAGACAATTTTTCAGTTCTTTTGTTATAACAAAACATACCGAATTAAATTAATGAAAACTTAATAAGTTATTCATTGCGACCTGAGGCGCGAATAGAATCCATGCAGGGTTCATATTTTCATTTATTCACAAGATACGAGCCACAAAGAAGTTTAACAACTTTCTCAACATATGCATTTTATTAAAATTTCAGAGTAAGATTTTGTATATCTAACCGCAAACCCGGGAAGAAATTTCTTTGCAGACCAGAGCCGATAAAGATCATTCTCAAGATAAACGAGGTAAAAAAAGCTCACAAACGAATGTAAGTACGTGCATGCCCATTTTTAAAATGTAATCAATTGATTACTTTGTCAATTGACTGCTTCTTATAAGCCTGAATTCAAAATTATTTTAATTCATTTCCGCTCTCAAATAGGAATTTGTTCCTAAAGATCATACTCGTATCAATGAATAAAATGTCTTCTTTATTGCCAAACGAAACGGTGGAAAACAATAGAAATAAGAAAAGCGATGTAAAGGTATTTCATTTTTTCTTGTTTGGAGATTAGAGAGTAGTGGAAAAGTCTTAATGTCAGAGTGCAAATATAACATACCCTATCAAAATATGTAAATAAGTATGTTATAAACATTTAACTGGCTCTCAACCTATGGTTTTAAATTTTGTTCTGTATTTAGTTCCAATTTTTTAGTGCTGTCTTTATATATTTTAATCATTTTTTGAAAATAATGAAATAATTTCCTTGGTGATACGAGCACATACCATAATATATTATACTTTATGTAATGACGAAATAATTAAAAATGTAAGTTTTATTAAGTACAAGCGAAGAGATAGAACTATAGCTTCTAATCGATTGCATTACATAAATCAAGTAAAAGGTATGTAATGATATAACATAAACATACCAAATTTTTCAGTTTGTGTTAACTCTTTTTGCTACCAGATCATTTTAATATTGGTTACTACCTTTTCTTTTTTTTTGACTCTCAAATTAAATAAACAGAGAGAATTCTTAAGAGTGGCCGGTTTTGTTTAGACGTTTCCGTTTTGTAAGATCGTTGCCGCGTGTCAAAAAGTATGGTATTATTCTAAAGGCATCACAAGAAAGTGCATTGTAACAGTTTATACTAGAGCTTAGAGTTTATACTGTTATTTTGAGTAATTACTAGGATGAAGGGGAGAGTGTTGACTTTTGTATTATTATTATATTTAAAGTTTTTGTATAGTAATGCATTATTTGAAGGATGTAACCATTTACTTATGATAAATGAAAAAGAAAAATTGTACATTAATTCCCCCTATTATCCAGCGTCATTACCACCCGGTACGTCGTGCCGTTATACGGTAGAAGCACCATTTGGTTTCAAACTCAAATTCACCTGTGCTCTCAATTTCAGTGTGGTATGCCAAAGTGATACTTGTATTATGCATAATTAAGTACAATGGAAGATACTGTATTTTTTGTGAATTCAGTGTGGGAAATTAACAAATTACAATAGCTAAATGATAAACAATTAAGATAACAATAGTCATGCTTCACTGAAATGCTTTGTAGTTAATACTCGTTTATTAGCTTTTCGGAATCTATCGTACAATGTGAACCAAATAAGTGACATACAGTATAAGTGATTAGGAGAACTTAATGAGTTTATAAAAGTAATAACAAGTATATGTAGAAATTTGGGGCTCGAGGTATTGCATTACGATCCCTTCTTAATAATTAATCAAACATACAGCCGTGTCCAAAATAACAGCAGTGGTAGCACTGAATTTGTAAAAGGTTTTATTTTATATATTGTAGTTTGTTTATATTTGGGTGGGGAAATTTGTTTTTTTTTTAATTGGAGGCTAGTGCTAACAGCTTAATATTGTTTGTTTTGCTTAATTTTGAATGAAATAAATCGTTTTTGGATAATTAATTCCACTACGTTGTTATTATTTTGTGCCTTTGGGTTTATTTTATCCCTCATTTGCTTGGCTGCCTGTTCAGCGCTTACTGCAGTCCTCTGATAGCACAATACGAGGCAGAGAGTTACGCAAAGCGGCGTAGTCCGGTAGTTCTTCAAGCCTCAAGTCAACTCAAGTCTCAACTATTACACTCAATAAAAACAAACGTTGCAGATTTTTTATCAGTGACTTCAGTGCCTTGACCTCCGAGTTTACTTGTCTGTCTATGCAGTGCTTCGATTCTCGGTACATGTTCGTGGTATCGTAATGTCGTTGGCGTGGTGTCGTACTGCCCGCCGCCTGGTTAATTATATCGTCCATTAATTTAAGAAACCTGTCAATCTCGTCATTTGGCAGGTACCTATTGGACGGTGGGAGGTAGGCTTTCGAAGTGAGCGCTCTCGTCGCTCTCGAGAATTGGCAAAGTGTGGCTAAGTGTGTAATCGAAGAGGTATGTTTGGACATAATCTGCCATCTCACGACACTAAGTTCGTAATGATCACTGTTGAATACAACGGTGCTTAGATAGTTAATAGAACATGTTCATGTGTTCATGTAAACTAGCCTCAGTCGAGAGTTTACAAGCATGGAGCAGATAGGAGCCGCTCCTAGGACACGACGGACTATCCTTTGATATGGAAGTATAAATGCTGATATATTGTCCATTTTATCCAAAATATTGGGCCCATGCCGAAGTACTAAAAGCATGTACAAATCATAATACTTGACCCTCCACGCTTTAAGGTTTTTCCCTTGTACATAGAGTTGTATTCAGTGCTTTTTGGTCGTCACACTGTCTCCCCAGACAGAATATTTCTCAATTTATCGATGGGTCTTAGCAAACCTAAGTTTTTATGAAAGTCATTATTTCTGCAATAGTGGGACTTTTCTTGGACTTGGATTGTTATATTTTCTATCGGTATCCTTCTTACGGTTATTGTACAAAACCGATTGCTATGTTGAATGCCTTTTTTAATCCCGTAGCTGGTATTATTCATGAAATATAGGAAACCATTCCCATCATAATATCGAAAAATTTAGCAAAATCCCATTATTATCTTGAAAATTAAAAAAAATATATATACATATGTATATATATAAAAGAAAATGAAAAGAGGAAAGAAACAAGGCAGTCACAAAAAACAAAATCACAGTTATTATTTCGAACGCTAAGAAAATGTGCATTTTTAACTAAACCGACGTTTGGAATACAACAATTATATTTACGGAGATAATTTCCACGCAGTTTTTTCCTATTTATAATCTAGATCCAGTAGTACCTATTGATATTATTAATATTACCAGTAGGCATTATACCCCACTGCTATTATTTTGAACGCAACTGTCCATAGTAATTACTCATGGAATTGTTATTGTATTTTATTTTCTTTATTTATATTATTGTTTAGAAAAATGAAAGTCAATGCGGTTCAGAAATATTTTATTTTAATGATAACGGAAGTGAACTTTCATCTGACTCTGATTTCTTCTGTGGATCAGGAACTATAAAAAGGAAGAGTAATTCTAACAGAGCAACAATTTCATACATTGCCTATAGTACGAACACTACAACCGGAAGTCGATTATTTTCTTGTTTAGTTGAGAGTGTGAAGTTGTCCTGTAATTGTGGATATAGTACTACGGCAAAGATTGTTGGTGGTACTGAAGCAGCTCTTGGCGAATTTCCTTCATTAGCAGCAGTAGTTCGTAAATTGAAGGCTTCTCTTGTGTGCGGAGCTACAATAAGTAAAATAGTTTCATAGCTTATTGGCTTTAATAATATTTGCATCTCTTTCTAGTTCATCACAGGTATCTTTTATCTGCAGCTCACTGTTATAATACCCGAGATATAGCTTTACCTAGTTTGCTTGAAATAATTGTGGGAATATCAGATATATCGGCTAGTAAGAATGTTTGCACTTTTAATAATATTCAGATTTTGAAGTAACGTCCCTTATTCTTCCAGTCTATGACTCTTCATATATTCAAAGGCATAACATTGAAAAAATTATAATTCATAAAAACTTTCGTTTGGTTGACTTAGCAAATGACATCGCACTACTTAGGACTGTCGGCAATATTAAGTGGAATCGTCTGATTGCTCCAGCTTGCCTGCCATTTAGTTTTGTAAAGAAATCTTTAAATGGGTACAATGTTAGTACTGCTGGTTGGGGTACAACAAGCTTTGGGGGACAGTTGTCATATAAATTGTTAAGAACCAATTTAAAAACTTTAAACAATGATGCTTGCAAAAAGAGCCTAAGTTCTGTGAATATAAATCAATTCTGCACCTCAACATTAACTGGTGATACGTGTCAACGTGATTCAGGTGGTGGATTGTTTTTGAAAAGAAATAGAATATATGTCTTGGGGATTGTTAGCTATGGCAACGGATGCGGTGGAGGAATTCCGTCAGTAAATCTGAGGCTAACGTCATATTTGAAATGGGTGCGAAGCAACACGCAAGGAAGTAAATTCTGCATCAAATGAGAGAACAAAGTAATATAAAAACATATGATTTACAAGTGTTTATCAAGAATTATTTAACCAGTCGACCATGTAATAAATAAATGAACGTATACAATATAATACTTGTTTTATGGGACTATTTGCCTTAGACACTTTCTTTTGATTGTATTTAATAATAACACTTTTCTCATTGACTGAAAAAAAATTAGACAACGTAAAATATAACTTTTAATTCGATGAACCACTGATTTTTGATTGTCTGCTGAAAAACAAAATGTGTAAAGCGAATATAAAAGATTAATTGTCATATGAACATGTTTAGTGAGTGCGTTATGAAAGCAGTGAAGAAACAAGATTTTAAATGAATGAGAAAGATTTATGTCGTAAAGCAGAAGTAAAAACAATGTTTTTCTTCCGGTTGGCTGTTAATGGTTAGAAACTTAGGAAGTCATGAACTTCTGATTCCAAGATTTTCAGTTCATTACAAATTTTATTATGTGTAGCACCATATAAGTTAAACGCATTGACTGCTGTCATCGAAATCATATTTTGCGGTGTTTCCGCAGAGTGGTGTACAGATAAATCGCATTTTAAACGGTAATTTAAACTAATTTTGATTTTGGACAAAACATATGAACTTTTATTTAATAGCCATATATTTGAATCTAATAAATGTCATCTGAGAGATAAAGTTTTCCAGCTCTTTTTCAAGCATTTGAGGTCATACGAGTATATCCTCAATAACACGAATATTGTTTGCGACTAAAGAAAATGAATTTCATAATCTTACAAGAAGACGGCAAGGGTGTGGAAAATTCAAATCGAGATGAGTTTTTAGCTCTAATACGTACTCAATAAGAGTACTTATGTCATCAAGTTATGAGGCGCACTTCTCAGCCATTGTCGAGAAAAAAAATCCCAAAGCTTAAAACAAAAAAACTGATAATCTGTTATGATCCTTTTTTTCAATTTATTTATATATCATTATCATACAGTGAATTGAAGAATTAACAATTTTAACATTTAAAATTCGTATGTAAAGAAATCGCGCTCTTCTCCAACTAGTCACCCACATGAAACGCCCAGGCCAGCTATTCTCGGCGTTCACCAGGCATGGTTTAGTAATGGTCAAGAAGCATACAAATGGCAGCTTCATCAACAGAAGATGATAACAGCTTTCCAGCAACGTAACACCTTTTTTGTTTTTTTTTGTTTATTTCTTTGTTTACTTTCTTGAATTTTCCTCTATTTGTCTTACTCTTTCTTTCTTCTTATTATTATTAACTTTATTATCTTCTCTTAGATTCTCTTATTGTTACCCTTCTTACAACCTTTTTCTGCTCTCAATTATGTATTTTCGATTACTTTCGATTCATTTTTCTTTGTACATATTTGTTGTTGGTTTTTGTGCTGATCTATATAAAAAGTTCATACTATTTCAATGTTGTTAGTAAATCCTTATGTTCTGACCCAATAGAATATGTACTTATCAGAGTTGTAAAAGAATGCAGACACTTAGTAATGCAGTCAATCCAGTACCAGTTAATTAACTTTTCTTTCGAATGTAAGTTAATACACTGCGAAAAGTTAAAAAATTAGTACTAACTGCTGACTACCTCTTTTGCAGCTAAATATTGTACTTTTGTAAGTTAAATGACTAAAGAAAATTAGTCGTTTTATTCAATTAACTGTAGTACTAAAAAGACTGTACTTTTTGCAACTCTAGTACTTATCGAAATTTTACTGAGTGGAGGGAAATTATTAGTAGGCTGCATTTATATGCCCCCAAATGTGGCTAATCTCTCTTTGCCTAGGAATATTTTAGAGAAGTTTGCACCACTTTATACGGATATTGTTGTCGTAGGCGATTTAAATCTAAACTTGCTTTATGATAAAAATAATTCCTTCATTGAAATGGTAACGTCGATACACCTTATACCCAATCGTAGGACTTCTCTCCTTAATGTATGTCTTGTTTCACAAAAAATCCTTCTTTCGCTCTACAATCAAATCTTCGCCACAGCCTTCTCATATAACGACTTGCTTTTTACCTTTATTAGTTAATATCGCATCACCCATTATTACAGATGCTACCATATCATACTACAATTTTTCTAACATGAACATTATTTCATTATTCTCAGATTGTCTGAGTCTGAACTTGTCATCAATATATAACCCCACAGTTCGTTAGTTTGTTTTTGGAGTTTGCTCTGAAGGAACGTGTTTTCTAATTTGTGTCTTATATAATTTCAAATTGATTTATTTTGAAAAAATGTCGACAAGCGAATTACTTCCTGACTCCTCAGTAAGTGTGGATCGAATTCCTGAATCGTCTTTGCATAGTGATAATTCAAAAATATTATTGAAAAATGCAGTAGTAAGTTTTCTTTTCGAAAACAATTTAATTGCATCAAAGCCATGTTTTTTGATACCTTAAAATGCAATGTAAATTTGCGAAAAAAACTGTATAACACGACATTCGAATTATTTAATGAAAATAAATTTATTCACGATGAACAATTAACTGACGCAAATGAAGTCAGTGAAGAAGTGACTTTTGAAACGGTCCGCGATGATTCTTCATCAGAAGAATACGAGCCCGAGTATAAAAGAAGCAAACCCAATGATTATATTTCATTAGACTATAAAACAAAGGCTATTAACATTGCTGAGGCACACCCCATATGATGACTTTACAAAAAAAGTCACTTGAAAAAAAGAGCATCTTTTTAAAATAATGGAAGTAGGATGTTAAAAAACTACTTTGATAATCTTTGATAAACATGCTACAGTTGACTCATGGACTTATGAAATTTACCAAATTTCAATACTGACTTCGTAATAAATACTGATCAAAAATGAAATGAAAAAAAAAACATTTAAAACGTGTTTTTAAAAAAAAATTTAAATGGTTTTTGTTTTCACTTTTTAGGATGAAAATATCAATCTACATAGTTTCCACAGAACTTTATCAGAAGTGGGAAGTAAATCTTTATTGGTCCACCTGAAGGATATGAACAAAGTTACACATTCGTATACTGCACAATACAGCATTACCTTGTCTGGACGTGTCTTGTATCGAGTATTTGTATGTTTGCAAGAGCCAACAGGTACATTTTGATCCAGGGCTCAGAAGATGGTCTTACGTGGGCATAGAAAAGGAGGACACACAAAATTAAAAAAATGTTAAAGTAATACCAAAGTAATGCAAAGTGTACTCCACTAGTACAATTTTGTAATGTTTACTTTAACAGACAAGTTAAAAATTTGATTAAAAAATTTCAGAATTGTTCACAATTCATAGAACAAAATCGAGAAATTAATTCTCGTGAGGATTTTATTAAAATTCAATCGATCGTTCATCATCATTTCGTTTCTCCAATTTTTGTCAGAAATGTTCAGGTACCTATCAAGAAATATTTATGAACATAAATTCTAAGAACTCATTGATCCTGTAAAAAAGCTGCATTTATTTTTTGCGTTAATTGTCGAAAAAATTGGTGTTTTTCTTGTTTTTATGATTTTTAATTATCATTCAGGTTCTTGTATTTCTAAAGTAAAATGATTGAAATAATAATTTCCAACGCTATCAACATTATCTCATGTATACAATATATTTTATTTTCAAATTATTAATGATAATATTTAACAAAAAGCGTTGTACCTTGTGTGTGTTCTGTTTCAATTTCTTCATATTATACAATAGTTTTTATTATCATTATAATTAAGATTGTAAGTTTTCATTATCAAAGAGTTACAAATTTAAATTCTCAATTCGCTGTCCTATAAAATAAATAAATTGAAAAAAGGGTAATAACAAATTATCAAATTGTAATAATTTATTACAATTTTATTAAATTGGCTGGGTAATGCGCCTTATAACTTGACGATATAAGTACTCTTATTGAGTACGTATTACGCCTAAAAACTCATCTCGATGGGGGTATGTGTGGGGGTATTCACCCACACCTTGCGTTAAAGATCATTTTACAGTTAGGTTCATTTATTTTGTTTGCTGAATGGCACCTGGTACCGTCCTGCTGGAACCACAACTCCTTCGACATTCAATCGAGGGACGACAAATTGATTTATCATGGCACTTTAGTGTCTCTGGCTTAATTAAAGCTTTATAAATCTGTATTTTATCATTGCGGGACCAAAGAATTGTTTTGAATAGTTCCTCCATTGCGAAGAAGCATTCCTTGCCCATATGTAGCTTTTTATTTATTTCGATATTTATATCATTTTTCCTAGATTCTATAGCGAATACCGTTAATCTTAACAAGTCACAGCCCGCAACAACCTGTACGGAATGTAACGACATTTCGATAATCTCATATCTTCGCCCCAAATGCAACAATTTTGCTTATTGACAAACTCAGTTCGATTAATCTGAGGTATACAAGTTGAATAGGACAGGTCCCAGAACCCTAGCAATTATTTACGTAAACTTTAAAACACCGTGACGACAGAAAACATTGGATGATTTTGCAGAGGTACAGAGGAAAATTGTGATTGTAAACTTAGTTACAGTTACAGTTTATTAATTCATTTTAAAATTATTACAATGATTATAGTTATCGTTCCGTGCAGGGACGGGTTAAGAATATCCCTGCAGCGATACCTCTCGCTTGTCGTAAAAGGCGACTAAAACAAAGGTAAACAAAAATCACATCTAGGCAATTTTGAAAACACCAAGGTGAGCCTAGGGACACATATACCACCATTAAACTGCTCCACAAGTATACATGCAAATCAGTGGGCTGACACGACTGGAGATCACCGGTGTTGTAAGAGTAAGATCAAACAAAAAAATCTGGAGCATGCCCGTGTCACAAAAAAAAAAAAACAAAAACGGCAGGCCGAAAAACAATTGATGCAAAAACACCAGCATTTGATTGGCCTCAGCGATGAAGTAATCCCAAACCGGGAAGCCTGCCGCTACTTTCTGAGGTCAAACCGGCGGACCCCACAAGCGGACCAGTAGGAATGCAGTTAAGTGGGAAGGTTATGGTCCTACACTTCTGACCATAACGGAAAAAGGAAAAGAAGAAGAAGACAATGATTATAGTTATCGCACAATATATAATAGAGAGATTTGATACATTACATATCTTACTTCTGAAAAACAAAAAAAAATACGGTTTTGAAAAGTGGAATGACTAGAATAAAAAAGCATTTTTGAAGGAAAATATGAGAAAAAACCTTCAATTTAAAAAAAAAAAAAAAATAAATAATAATAATAATAATAATAATAAATAAATAAATAAATAAGTAAAAATAGATAAAAAATAATAAATAAATAAATAAATTATTAAATAGGATGTATAGGTACACAGACAAGTAAATAGATATATAGGGTCCGCCAAATAACTTTTTTTTTTTTGAAAATGCTATAAAAAAAACTACTGAATATTTTCTCAAATTTCTTTTTTTATTTGAAAGTACAATCCTTCCGGTTAATAATGGAAAATAATTTCATTCAAATGGCTGCCTCGGCTGGCCATGCAGTAGCCTACACGATCGGTCCAATTTTTAAGCACATTATCGATTGTGTGCAGCTGTATTTCACCAATGGCTTCACGAATATTGCCATTGACTGTAACGGCCACTCCTTGCTCATTTTCGAAGACAAATGGCCCAATTATGCCTCTGGACCAAAATCCGCACCAAACAGTGGCTCGTTTTGGGTGCACCGGCTTTTCAATGTATGCGTGCGGATTTTCTGTGCCCCAAATGCGACAATTTTGCTTGTTTACATACCCGCCAAGATCAAAATGAGCTTCATCTGAAAAGATGATTTTTTTGGCAAAATCGGCATCTTCTGTAAGTCGATCGCAGGCTCACTTAGCGAAGCATTGTTCAAGCGTATACACAACCATATTCATTCAGCGGAAGGATAAAACTAATTATCTGTCAAATCAGACATGAGCTAAGTGTTACCATTCACGAAATAAGCACTACTTGAAAAAAAAAACGTTAGATGGCGGACCCTTTATAAATAATAATAAGATAAATACAGATATACATGTAAATTAATAGATAAATATATAAATAAATAAATATAAAAAAAAACAAAGACATATAAATATAGAAATAAGCACTGGGCAACCATAAAGAAGTATTGCCTGGAATATGATTTTAAGAATGATGCTTTTATTTGAAGGTGATGAATGGGTAAAGAATTTTTATGGCAATGTTGACTTTGTTAATAGTTTGCATAATATGTTCGTGAAACGTCAATTTGGGGTCAAGATATATACCCAGATATTTAACGGAGTCTAGCCATTCCACATTATTTTGTTTATTTGTAAGCTAGTTGAAGAGAGAAAACAAGCTTTTCTTTTTCGACTGAAAAAGATTGCTTGCAATTTGTCTTCATTTAGCTTGATTTTCCATTTGTTGTAGAAATTATGAACAATTTTCATCGCATTTTTAAGATTGTTCTCAATATTAAGAGCAAACTCATGAGATGAAAATATCGCTGTATCATCAGCATATAGAGCTGTTTCACATTCCGGTAGCTCTGGGAAATCCGAGGTATATAGATTATATAATATTGGGCCTAGGACAGAGCCCTGTGGTACTCCTGCTCTATAAGAAATTAAATTTGACACACCAGAATTAACATGTGCTTCGAAACAACGATCAGACAGAAAACTAAGAACTACATATATTGCACAGATAAAGTGGAAAATGTAGATCAATCATTTTATAGATTAATCCATTATGCCAAACACTATCGAACGCTTTTTCAATGTCAAGTAAGATCAACCCAGTCGATTTACCGATTGCATGCATACTTCTGACATGGTTGCAGATTCTTAGCACTTGTTGGCAAGTGTTATGGAAGGGTCTAAACCCAAATTGCACAGTAGGAAAGATATGTTTGTTATCAATATATTTCATGATTTTATTTTTAATTACCTTTTCAAAAATTTTACTCAGGTTACTCAGTAAACTAATATGACGGTAGCTATCTGGGTTTTCCATGTGTTTTCCAGTAAACTTTATGCCAGACAATATCAAACAATTTTTCTACATTTAATTGAACCATACCAGCCGATTTTCTAACTAGATTGACTGCACTGGAACCGAATTGCTCTTCAGGATATACATACTCGTATGTCATGGTCTGATATGAATTGCTATACTTCGCCTTTTTTCATGTATTTTTTTCCAAATAGTTTAGTAAACTTTTTGCTTACAGCAGGTAGAAGTTATTGAAGGTTTGCTAATTTTGATAATAAGTATAATCTTGGCTTTCTTTCCAGAAGTGAGGCTGCTAAATATTTTTGAACACACAACAAAATTTACTATGACAGTAGTCGTAAAAAGCCAGAACATAACAAAAGGGGGAATAAGTTATGATTAAAAATGTCGCTACATGCGAAATATTCTCCTCATTATGATATTAATAGGGTTTCACTAATGGTCGATATACCATTAAAGACATAGAAAGGCTTTAGTTAGCTCACTTGCGATTTACAGATACATCACTTAGTAATATGAGGCCATATCACGTAGCATCTTGAAGTTTGATTGTCACTTACGTACATAAGCACGTTATTAATTTCTTTTCATAATTTTTATAGACGGATCGGTTTTTCGAAGTTACCTTTACATTATTGCTTTAACTTCTCGATCATTGAGTTATTAGATGAGTAAAGAAGAATGTATTGAGAGTATTGCTTCTAGGAGTCATTGTGATCGGGGCGATAATGCGATTAGGATAGCCGAACTGATTGGATGACGAATCCAATAAATGGTCTAAAATCCCGAAATATATCTAAATTAAAAAACGAATGCAGTTTTTAATGTATTAATTAGCCGCACTTTTAGTTCTTGAATGAGAAAAGTGAGAAATGTCATATATGGATCCAGATTATATAGTACAATATAATATTTTGTAAATATCATAATTCGTAACACAAATGCAATCAATGTTACTAGCCCAAAATTACAGAAAAACCCAATGGCCTAAAGGCATAAAGTATTGTATTTAGTATTAACTTTCCTTTTATTTTCTAGACGAATTTCTAATCTATATTGAAAAGGTTCTCCACCAAGGATAATTCCTAAAATCCTAGAACACTCAACAACACGGCCCTTTGATATTTACGACGGCCGATTTTACATTAATCAATTTCTATGATTTCATCAGAACCTCCTATTTGCTTCTCTTCCGCGAACTGGCCAATCGATCCAATGCTACCGTACAAACTTTTTCTTAAGAGAAAGAAACTAAATGGTTTATATTATGTACAACATATTAAGTATCGTAGAAAAGATTAAAACATTAAGTTTTATAAGACGTTGAAAAATATAGCTGTGTTATGCATTTTGTTTTAGAAAGTAAATTGTTTTTATATATGTAGTATTTATATACATTATTCAAAATTAACTATAACTTTGGAACTTGTTACCGGATTATAATGATTTGTACCTATACGGTTTAGAAGATATTTCAATTTGTTTTTCCAAGATTTTAAAATTTTAAATGTCCTTTTAGTTCTTCCAGTAGTTTGTGGTGAAAACGGCTTAGGTTAGATTACGCATAGCAAACATTTCAAGAAAATTGGGGGAGATTTTTTTTTCAGAATTTTATCCAATAGTTTAACCAGAGGTGCCTAGAAAATTATATTGGGCCCGAATATTTCTAGCTTAATCTAAAAATTTAAATCAGTTTTTGAACATTTTAAAATCTTCTCTTTTTTGTTTTAATAACTATTTACTATTATAAATATAATAAACTATAATATCAATTTTAATACTAAAAATCTTAAAAAAAAAATTAACTAATATTTTTGTTTATGTTATTTTTTGCAATTTTTACAATTTTTGCTTAAACAAAAGTTACGAAAGCTACAGATGAAGGAAGTGGAGACGTACCATTCATCAGGTGCTTTTGATGACTTTAATGATTTCGAAAACATGATGTGTCCACTTAGCGGAGATGATAACTTCCCACTTACCAGATGGATAGCATAGTAGCCATTCTCTTTGAATGACTAGATAAGACTTATTTATGTAAAGAGGTTGTTTAGTTGCACTGCCAAGTTATATTCCCGATCAAAAGCGTACGTAGTTGGGCGGAATGTAAAAAATGCATTATTGAGTGAATTAACAAAAAAGTTATTACTAAAAGGGATATATACAACGAGCTGAAGGATCGGAAGAAAAGACAAAATGAAAGTATACAACATTACACATATCTTCGCTATGCAGGAAATAGGTTCGCACAATCCCATCGAAAATGATGACGATGGAACTGAGGTATTTATAACGCGGAAACTAATAAAAGTACATATTATATCGCCGACGATATAGAAGATATAGTCGAACTGAAACGTGCATTAAAATAGTATGACAAATTCGGAAGCATATTCACGTAACAAAGGTCCTATTCAAGCAACTAGTTCTACAAATAATTTATCTGACGGAAAATCCCGTCACCAAAATAGTGCGCATTCAAATAAAAATACATATAGCAAGAGAATGTAGCAAATGACCAGTCTGTATCGTTCATTCAAACATCAACAGCAGCAGCATAAGCCACAGTACCAGGATATACGAGGGTGGTCCGATAAGTACTTAGCCTAAAAAAGAAAAACAAAAATTTTGCAGAAATGGCGATTTATTTTTCAATATATTCTCCTGTTAGCTCGATACACTTGACCCAGCGATGCTCCAACTTCTTTAACCCGTCTGAAAAATACGTTTTCTCGAGGTCTGCAAAGTAGGCCTCCGTGGCGGCGATGACCTTCTCATTCCACTGAAATTTCTGCCCGGCGAGTCACTTTTTCAAGTTTGGAAACAAAAAGAAGTCGCACGGGGCCAAATCTGGAGAATACGGTGGATGGGGCAGCAGTTCGTAGCCCAATTTGGACGTGGCGAGGGCGGAGGTGTGAGACGGTGCGTATGCGTGGAAGAGCACTTTTTTCTTCGCTAAGTGGGGCAGTTTTTTCTTCAATTCGGCGTCGAATCGGCCCAATAATTTGGCATAGTACAGCCCTGTGACCGTTTTGCCATCCGCCAGGTAGTCGATGTGGATCACACCTTGTAAATCCCAGAAAACGGTTGCCATCACCTTTCCGGCCGATGGGACAGCCTTCGCCTTCTTCGGAGCACGTTCACCGGGTGAAGTACACTGTTTCGACTGTTCGATGGTCTTTGGTGTGTATCAGTGGATCCATGTTTCGTCGAATGTCACAAAACGACGCAGAAACTCCTTCGGATTGCGCTTAAACAGCGTCAAAGACTGCTCTGAAGTGGTCTCACGGTTGCGCTTGTTGTCCGGAGTGAGCAAACGCGGCACCCATCGCGCCGACAGCTTTCTCATGCCTAAAATTTCATGCAGGATATGACCCACGCGATCTTTTGAAATGCCTATTGTCCCAGCTATCTCGCGTACATTCAATCGGCGGTCTGCCAATACGAGATCGTGGATTTTTGTCACGTTATCGTCCGTAGTAGCCGTTTTCGGTGCACCCGGACGTGGCTCATCAAAAACCGACGTGCGAACACGTTGAAACTCGTTAAACCAATTTTTGATGGTCGCCATCCAAGGAGAAGAGTCACCGTACACAGACCGATACACACCGATACCGGCCGATATGCTCTTTTTCCATTTTTCTAAAATCCGCGGACACTCCCGCTTCTACTAGCGGTCAAAACAAAATTACGAGACCGATCCTGCTGAAATTTCGACAGTAGCCGTCTACTGGAATGTACTACACGAGGCGAGGCTAAGTACTTCTCGGACCACCCTCGTACGTTTTGGAGACATTATCTACTCGTACAATGTTGAGAATGTTATACATATGTGATAGAATATATTGTTGCAATCGGCCTTGGATTAGACAAAAATGGAAGCCCATGCTGAAACGATAAATGGATTGATTTATTATAAAACCAATGACAAGGTTCTCTTTTACGTTCCATCGTAAATGGAAAATCATGTCATTCAGAAACATAATTTTTGTTGGTTGAAAAGTGTTTTGCCCATTTATCCGAGATACATATGTATACTGGTTTCCCTAAATAAAGGAAGAAGTGAGGATGCTCATTAAAAGGATGTCTTAATCCACCTGTCTTCTGACTCAAGAAAAGCCCAAGGAGTCTTATACCCAATACCAAAGGGAAACCTCTTCACCTTACATGTTGATCATCTTGCTCCGTTCTCGGGTTCCCGTTCTAAGAAGAAATCTCTTCTCATTGTAGGGCATGGATTTACTAAGTTTATCAAGATGTTTCCGTTTAAAAGAAGCCAAAGAAAAGAGGTCATATTATGTTTAGAATCATACTACAAAAATGATTCGTGACCAAATCGGATCATATGAGATCGTGGTTTTTGCTTTACTTCACGAGAATTTACAGAGTTCTTGCGAACTAGTGATGCTCACCATATTAAAATCGCTACTCGCTCCTCACAACCTAATAGGCAGGTGAAAAGATTTAACCGAGTACCAGTGCCAATGCTGGCGAAAGAGTGTGAAACAAGTAGCACAGAATATTGGGATAAGATAGATAGACAGATTCTTTATTTTCGTCTATAATGTACAGTTTTCTATCGCACAATTTACATACAGAGATTGATAATTAATGTTTCTACTGAAGTTTATTTATTTAGGTTAGAAAAAAGTGTTTTAAATGGTTAATAATATGAAGGAAAAGACGAAAGAAAACCTTCAATATAAATAAAAACGGGGAAAAAAAGCAATATAAATATATGTATATACAAATGTGTTTATATGAATAGTTAAATAAATAAATAAATAAATAAATAGTTAAATAAGTAGATAACAGATAAATAAATAAATAAAAAATAGATCAATAAGTAAATATAAAAATAAATAAATAACTGAATAAATAAATAGATAAATAAACAAATAAATAATAAATAGATGAGTATGAATATAAACAGATAAACCGTCAAATAAATAAATATATATACATATAATTAAAGCTATGATTACATAGATAGTTGATTCACTAGAGGGTTATCCGCGTTTTGACAGTTGTTCAGGAAATTAGAAGTGTGTCTTAATATTCTATTGCAGATCATTTCAACATTCGCTACTTTATGTAAATCATCAGTCGAATGATTTCGAGGCATATTTAGCATCATTTTTAACACCTTGTTTGATGCCACCTGCAGGCGTTTTAAGTGACAATTAGCGCAGTTTCCTCATACTGGGCTACCGTATAATAAAATTGCCTGAAAGATAACTTTATATACAATATTATAATTTTATTTTGATGATTGAGCGAAGTTTTCCGGCTGATAAAGGTGTAGAGCATCCTGGTGGAAATATTTATTTTGTGTATAGTTTTCGACACGTGTTCCCCAAAAGTGAGTTTTGTATCTAAATATATTCGGAGATATTTAGCACTTTTTTGCATTCGATGTTGGTTCCATTTAGTAAAATTTAAGAACTTGGATGATGGCAAGGTCTTCTCTTTCGAGTACAAAAGATAGCTTCTCATCAAAATTAAACTGAACAATGTTCCATTTAGTGAAATATTTGAAAAGCATTTCGAATGCATTCCGAATATTTGTCTCAATATTAAGACTAAATTGATGCGATGAAAAAATTGCAGTATCGTCGGCGTACGATGCTATTTCACACTCGGGAACATTAGGGAGGTCTGGCGTATATACATTGTACAAGACTGGAACGAGAACAGAACCTTGTGGGACGCCAGCCAGAATCGTTTGGGAAGCAGATATACTACCATTTACAAAGACTTTAAATACACGGTTAGACAAAAAACTCTGGATGACCCGGACAAGATATAGGGGAAACTCAAAATTTATCATTTTATATAGAAGTCCGTCATGCCAAACTGAGTCGAACGCCTTTTCGATATCTAACAGTAGTAACCCAGTGGATTTACTTATTTCACGATTGCATTTGATATAATTACATATTCTGAGGACCTGGTGCGAAATATTATGGTTACTGCGAAAACCAAATTGCTCGTTTGGTAAAATGTTATGTTGAACTATATGCTCCATTAATTTCTCTTTAATAATTCTTTCAAAGATTTTACTAACACTACTCAGAAGCCTAATAAGTCTATAGCTAGAGGGTGCTGACTTTGGTTTCCCAGGTTTCAGAATAGGGATTACCTTTGCAGTTTTTCAAACTATTGGGAAATATTGTATTTTAAGGCAGGAATTTAAAATAAAGCATAGTGCTTTAATACCAACATTAGGTATATGCTTCATATAGAGATTCTTTATACGGTCAAAGCCGTCAGCTTTCCTCGGACGCAGATTATGTATTATTTCAGCTACTTTTTGAGGGGAAATGTATATTTCTTGAGGAATATTAATTTGATTGGATGAAATATTATTTACCCTTTCGTTCACCATTCTAGTTGTGTTTAAGTCCCCTAAATGTTCTGAAACTTGGTTGCTTAGAAAGGTATACGAGTATGCAAAGGAGTTGGCTTTTTTACTATCAGTATACAGGGTTTTCCCAGAGTCGACCAGTATATTAATGCGTCTATTTTTGTTTTTAATAACCTTAACGATGTTCCAAAATGGTTTGGATCCTTTGTCAAGTCCACTAAGCTTCCGATTCTACAGATTATTGTGATGCGTGAAAATTTCTGTAGAGATCAGTTTTGTATAATACTTTATATGACTGAGAATAACTGGACAACAATATCTTTGCCATTGTCTTTTTAAGGAATTTCGTATGCGGATTAACTCTAAAATCTGATTTGGTGATTTGGATAAGTAAACTTTTTTAGTAACTTTCGGAACACTGATGTCCACAGCGCTCTGTATGTGATTTGGAAATGTTAATATCAGATGGTCAATATTTTCAGTGCTTTCAATGTTGTATAGACAGGTTGGGAAAGTCGTCAGTTTATTCTTCATTGCCGATCGAAAACAGTTCCAGTTAGCCACTTTGAAATCGATCATATGCTCTACTTTTACCACTCCGGTTTTAAGAAACCTGCATGGGATAAGAGTATTGCTAGAATTGAGTTTGCTATGTATATATTGGCTTTTGTGTGGTAGAGATCAGAAGGCTAAATTGTGTGATAAAGTGAAAGAGTATTTGAATAGTAAATTAGGGCTAAAAGACACCAATTTAGGAGCGATGAGAAATAAAGCTGATGAAAGCATTATTAGGGAACAAGAACGCGGTAAACAACTTTTTGATAATAGGCAAAAGAAAGCGAAAAATTATAACCAAGGTGATGATATTATGTTAAAAAATGTTTTTACGACACAAGATATAAATAAGAAATAGCTAGTCAAATATCGAAGTACTTACGATATTAAATGGTTTTGGTATTGTCAGCGACATAGGTGGCTTTCAATTAACCAGAATACCCTAAGAAGGAATTAGGTGCATACGTAAGATAGTATGAGACTTCGCCGACTGACTTGGAGTGTCGAAAAACTGTAGTCTTAGAAGAAGAAACCTAAAAGCAAAAAAATGAAAAAAGCGGAATGAAGATGACGTATACAGGTACATATTTCGACATTCCTTCGCGTGCAATACGGTAAATAAGCCACCGCTTCTTTCGGTTTTACTTTCGTTAAAAACCTTGATCGACTGATTTTCCAGTTTACTTCAGTCT
Source organism: Merodon equestris (assembly GCA_958301585.1). Classification (NCBI taxonomy): domain Eukaryota; kingdom Metazoa; phylum Arthropoda; class Insecta; order Diptera; family Syrphidae; genus Merodon; species Merodon equestris. Next base: position 73,977,935 of record OY284416.1, on the reverse strand, counting down.
AATAAAATAAAGAGCGACGAAGAGTGCTTTTCCAACCAACTACACTTTTTTTTGATTCGGGTACTGGGAAGCCTCGTTCTCTCCTGTTCGTAGATCGTAAGTGGCCACGCCGAGACTTACTTAAGTTAAGTTAGGTTAGGATGCTTTCCTCTGTAATAAGCGATGGGGATCACTTAGATCAAGATCAGTCCATTGTGCTACCACTTGAGTCGGCTTGGTCACCGCTACTCTTGGACTTACTTACACTGAATACTCTCGCGGTTTTTAACAATAACTACTTTTGTATAAAATATATAATACTATTGAGACCTTGAATAAATGCTGGCTGTTTCTCAACAGATAATGTCACCAGAACTACGTGCATCTAATCAAAAATCAAAATCAAATACTGGAGGCAAGCTTAAACTTCAGCGTACGAGTATTTACTGTAGCAGAAGCACACAACATTTTTGATGAGCCTTCCATTGTTCTGTTGGAAATGATATTCAGAAATTGGTTTCGACACTTAAAAAATAATGAATTTGCTGTTAAAGATAAAGTACGCCTTGAGGCACCGAAAAAAATTGAAGACGAAAAATTGGAGGCATTAGGGGCAAGGGGGGTAATTGTGAACAGGGGTAATTGTAAACGCACTTTATTCTCCAAAATTCGATTTTTCATCAAGGCACTGCCATGCCATTATTTGAAAATACGCTATATTCCCGTTATGCTGATACGTGCAAGATGCAATCTGTAAATAGCTTAGTTGCAGTTTGATCGTTGGCGTGATTTATTCATTTTTCTGTGTTTTCAAGTTGTTTGGTGTTGAGAAAAATTGTTTGGAAACATAAAATAAGTGATCAAAGTAAGTAACTGTTTTATTTATAATTATATTAAATATACATAAGTGGTAATGCATGTGATGTGTTTTTTTAATTATTTGTGACAAATTATAAAAGTTATTGGCTGTTTACAATTACCCCATTTTTTTACATTATGGGTAAATGTGAACACCGAAATGGAGTAAAAGTAAACACTTTGGGGTAATTGCAAACGTACGTTTTAAATGAACTAAGCATTGATCTAATATAATTTTAATTCAAGAAGATGCCACGTATTTATAAATGAAACAGAAGATATATATTTATAATACATCAGAAGATATCTTACATGCAGTTGAAGACATCAACAACAAAAATAAGGCATACCGAAAAGCCGAAGAAACATATGGGGTCCCAAAGTCAGTTATTTTTAATCGAATTGCTGGTAAGAAAAATACTCCTGCCATTGTGTGAGGAAGAAAGCCTGCACTATGGTCTAATGTGGAAGACACCATCGCAATGTGCCTAATTTCAAGATCTCAAGCTGGTTACCGCTGCGATAAGGAGGATCTCCTTAATTTAGTGGATTCCTACGTGAAAACAAAGAACTTAGCTACCCCTTTCAATAGGGGGAGGCCAATAGATGACTGGTACCGTAGTTTTATGTCAAGACATCTAAACCTCTCACTGAAAAAACCAGAACACTTGCAAAAAGCGCGCCAAAACGTTTGAAAAGCTGACATAACTTGACTTTTGACTTTTATGAAAAAACTTACCAAAGTTTACGATGATTTTAATTTGCAATTTCCAATATCGCATAGTTAAGCTGGGTAAAACACTATAAATTTAGAAAAAAACCGAAAATGCAAAATCGTTTCCAATTACCCCCTTTGACCCTACTTCATAAAGACTCATGTCAGACGCTAAATCTACTTGCAACACCGTTAGAAATTGATGACACAACCGTTTCGAAATGTTTAAAAGCTTAGGAATGGTTTAGAGGCAAGGGCTTTAGACGCCGTATGAGTTGACGCCCTTATTATTATTACAATATTATTACTGGCCATTTTCAATTCGGAAGTTCAGCGTTTTATTAACCACTTTTGGCTAAGCTTCACGATCTGTTCCATCTCGCTGGATCCATTCATTGTCGTCCCGGCGCGGCCTTCCTAGTAGTCTTTTTCTTACGGGTTTTCCACTTGATATTTGACAATTTGTTGGGAGGTGACAATTTTAAGATGTAATTGTGGATTGAGATATGTAAACGTGGATTGTGGTTGGTTGTAAACTTGACGTTAATATAAAAAAAATAATGCACCATATGTACATGTATTATATACATACATAGCAAATTTAAAGTGAAAGAGCGACAAATCCTTATAACAAAAAAAAATAAAAAAAAATTTGTGCAGTATAGTAATGATTTAAGGAAATTTCCTATATAATACTGTAATATCGTAGGTATGAGCAACACTTGGTCGAAAAAGGAAAAGCTACAAATACAGCAATCTTTACTTTACACTGTCGTTCATCCAACAATTGCTAAAACTTTCGATAGCTTTCCTCACCTGTTATACTTTATTGTATGGCGAAACAACAACCCCCGTGATCCCTGCTATAGGCACAGTATGCAATAACTTCATGGAAATATTAAATTTCAGATTTTTATCAGAATAATATACGGATCGTAGCACAATAACCACGTGAGATCTTAATTGTGTGATAAACGAACTGGAATTGTGTTGAAGTGAATGATTTTAGAGAGTTGTGAGTTATTAAATTTAGGGAGAATAGATAAGCAATTGTAAATATAAATATATTAATGAGTTACAGAATAAAGAAGTTTCATCATTTTAATCAGAAACAACCTTCAATACCTTCAAAATTATAAAATAATCGGTTATTTTCAAGTCATGAATGTTCAATTTTCGGCAAAAGAAATTAACGAACAATTAGAAATGAATTCTAGCCGTGAAACAGAAAGTTCATTATTCCATCAAATATTCCTCAAAAGAAGCCGGTAGAAAACATTAATATATGATCCGAATGTTAAAGCAGATACAATTTATTTATATTTGAAAAAAATTAACTTTCTGTGAGAAAGTTACCCTTATCAAGGCAAGGTGAAAATTTATTATCGGTCTAACACAAAGGTGGCGTTCGATTGTCTGCGGCGATTTGTCACTATGTATGAAACATGAATTCACCACTGCACGCCAGAAACGACACAGTAGTCCAAGCAGTGAATGAAAGCCTTTGATTCAGCACCAAAGGCAACGAGGTTGATCGCATCTGCCGGAAACGTCATTGCCGTGTGTTTTGGGTGCGAAAAGGATATTGATGTTGTAGAAACATCATCATTTTTTAACTGAAAATTGCAGTCGTTTATTGTCAGGCCAAGATCTCACTTTTTTTTATTTTTCTTTTAAATACGGGGCTAGTGATAAGAAATAGCATGGGGCACCACGACCAGTGAAGGCCTGCTAGCCAATTAGATGAAGAGTTCCTATACCTGCTTAATAAAATTGAGGATGTTTCTCGTAGGAGCTGAGCCGATATCCTCAGGAGTCAGGATTTCTCTGAGGAGGATACGCTTCCTAAGATGGTAGAGGACAGCACACTCGCATGGTATGTGCTTTGCAGTTTCAGACGGGAGATTAATTTTGTTAAGATGATATCTCAGACTATGTATACAGTGTCCCGAATGCTAGCTGACCAGTCTTCTGTTACCGACTATATTGTATTTAAGGATTCTAATAGAGTGTTTGTTCAGGGGCTGTATGAATTTTTTCGATTGTCGGAATCTTTGAACAAAGGTGCGGGTATTATGATATTTCCCACTTGTCTAAGAAAGAATTAAAGTTCGACTTGGAGATTCCACGGAAAGGTTTGGCACCTATGCTCTTTTCGCTGGAACCTTTCCTAGCGAGTTGGTCGGTTGCTTTTTATGCCCTTGTGCCCTGGCATCCACCTGAGTTTGAACTTATTTCTTTCGGCTAGGTCCTGCAGGGTATCGTGGCATTCCTTAACTGATTTTGAGTTCGTACTATACGAGTTTAAGTCGCCGGGTACTGATGGGATATACACTTTTATGCTGCAAAAAGGAATAAAACAGCTGCTTCCTAATCCTTGAAAAGAATTTTCACTGAAAGCCTGGCACTTGCCTATATACCTATTCTTTGGCGCGCGGTGAAAGCGGTTTTTACATATTCTCAAAATAGGGAAAGAAGATTATTCACTCTCCAAGAGTTTTAGACCGATCAGCCTAACATCATTCTTGCTGAAAAGCATGGAGAGACTAGTAAAGTTGCACATGCGCAAAGTTTCCCTTCGAATACATACTCTCTCGGACATGCAACATGCTTATCAGCGCGGAATATTCTGCGAGACTGCGCTTCAAAACCTAGTTGGGAGAATTGAATGCGCTCTCGAAAGGAAAGAGTACGTACTGGGCATTTTCGTCGACAGCATGTGTAACGCTGCAAGATGGCATGGCGTAGAAGAAGCATTGATTTTGTGGATCAAAGCAATGCTTGTGCACAGGACATTGATCACTGATGCAGGCCTCGAACAATGTGTCAATTCTGGAGTAAACAGGGGCTGCCTGCAAGACAGGGGCGTCCTGTGTCCGTTGTTATGGTGCATGGTGGTCGACTCTCTGTTCGATGCTCTCAATGCCTCTGGAATCTATGCCGAGGCCTATGCAGATGATGTTACTATTCTCTCTGTCATCTCTGTCTGTTTCAAAGCACAGGCGGCGTTAGATGTGATCGAGGACTGGTACACGAGTAATGGGCTGTCAGTTAATCCCCTTAAGACTGACATTGTTCTTTTCACGAGAAGGAGGAAAAATACTGGCATTATTCAGCTAGTGCTAAAAGGCATTCCCATCCCGATATTCAAGGAAGCTAAGTATCTGGGAGTCATCTTAGATAGGAGGCTTCTTTGGTCATAGCATGTTGAGTCCAAAACCACCGAAGCGCTGTCTGCTTTTTGGCAATGCAAAGGTGCCTTTGGCAAAATATGGGGCTTATTGCCGGATCTACACGGCAATAATACGTGCATATGCATCGGTTGCTTGGTGAAACAGGCTTACACGCAAACACATCGTGGCCGCTTTACTAAATTGCAAAGCGCGGTTTGTCTTTGCTCTACGGGGGCTTTCCCCAGCAAGTCCGTTATGGTCACTGTTGTATACAATGGTCCGTAGACAGTTAATATACTGTTCGTTCATGTCTGGCAGTTTCAGTCGAGAGTCTATCAGGATGAGGTCCAGAAAGGAGCCAATCCTAGGATACGAGTCGTATCATACGACGGGCTATCCGTTGCGAGCAACTTGACTCTATATTCAATGTTGCGAAGAACTCACCAATGACTTAGTAGGCTCCCCCTAGTGTTGGTAATATTATTTCCCCAATCACTAAAATGACCAAAATATACATTTTGGAGGAATGCACACAATGCAGACTTCTAGCACCTTACTCTTATGTTTAAGATTATTTTTAATGAAGATCTCTTCTAATTATTCTGTAAGAACTGTACCGGATTTCGCGCTTCTGGTTTAGCTTTGTTTCGTTAACCAAGAGTACATCGGGGCTTTCGTCCTGCAACAGGTTAAAAAAGTCGCTCGATCTTTATCAGTGAATTTATATTAACCGACAGGATCTTCAAGGGCCTCTCTACCAGCGACCTATGACCGTAGGTGCGTTTTCATCCTAAACATTTAAACTGAAAATTACCTACACCAATAGCATAGTTACAAAGATCGATGATCTCTCGTAGGGCCGTGGTATAAATAAAGGTGGGTGGCACCTTCTCCTTTTCAGGGCGTTGTTGCTGCTTTTGTTGTTGCGGCTGTTGTTGTTGCTGCTGCTCCCCTTGCAGCCGCTGTTGTTGCTACTGCTTCTGTTTCTGCGGTGTTTGTTGTTGCCGTTGTTTCTGCTGCTGCTGTTTTTTTCGTCTACGGTTGCTGTTTTTGCTGTAGGGCGGTTTTTGCCTGCTCTCTCTCTTTTTGTTGCATCTTTTTAAGCTTATTAACTACGGCCTGCAGCTTGGCGCGTAGGATGCGCTCTTCCACCTGAAGTTCACTACGCTCCTCCTCCGTAGCCGAACTTGAAAGAGTGGCGAAGAGGTTGCTGTCCCCTGTGTTGCGGCCTTTCCTATATTCGAAGAGGTAGGCAATATCCGCTTCCACGGGGATCACTGATTTTGGTTCTTGTTGTTGTACTTGTCCAGCTGCATTGGACGTTGATGATAATGGTGATAGCGCCCCTTTCCTTCCTTCGACCTTCAGCTTTTCGGTCGAAGTGTTGAGGGAGGAGCGCTTAATTAAATTGTGCCTCGGATCGGCCCTTCTGCGCCTTGCGAAATCGGATGATAAATCATGTCTCCCGACATCTCCTCCTGCTGCTTTTAGCTTATTTCAGAAGTAGCAGTAAGAAAAACGAAAAAAAAAACGTCGTTGGGCACTTTGCCACTGCGCTAATTCGGGTTCCGCGAAAGCTTCGCCTAAATACGCATTTATATTTTTTGTTTATTTTACACTTCGTTCCACTGCACTGGTCTGTGATCAACTGGAACCACAGGCTCTATTAAAACTCAGATTTACGTTTTTTACAATTGCTTTGTTTCGTTATATGACGTCTGTCATATGTCAGGATTCAAATTTGAATAACATATTGTTCTCTAACAATTCACATCATAACTTATGACTAAACTGTCGAATTGCAGTTCCCACGCAGACCCAGCGCAACTACACCGTCTAGCGGATTGTGCGTGTACCAAATGCATTGCATGCATTTTTACGTTCCTATAAGAACTGCGACGCGCGATTAATGAGACCCGACACAAATTGTTTTAAAAAAAAATAATTTTGGTCTTTATCAGGTACAAAATCACTGAACTTAATCTTTAACATAATTTGACTTGTGAACTACGTTTGCCGAGGTGATCGTGCGAACGGATGTCTAGCAGGCGCTGATAAAGTATTTTCTCAATTAACCTGTGCAATTACAATTGGTCATGTTACGATTAATTTGATGAAATTTGCTATGTTTTGCTGTTGGCCTTGTTTTCGTTGCTGTGGAGTGTAATTTGATGATGGTGCATTCTGCCATTGATTTTGTTGTTGTAGGTGGCGGGTTGTTCTTGTAACTCGCGCATCTAATTTCATCGTCAGGTAGATAGCCGTGAATTGCCAACCTTTCAAATATCTGCGTCCCGCAAATTACCCGGCTAATCTTTTGGCTGGTGTCGTTGACCCCTTTAGGTGGCTCTTGATTGGAATGTGGGGAGGTCTTGGATTGAGAGGTAGGCGAAGTTGTTGGACATTTATTTTGCCATAGATTTTGCTCGTTTTCAGAAAAATGGCGACTGCTTATGTTTATGTTTATGTAAATTCATTTTTATTTATAGTTTCTTAGATCTATCTTATCCTAGACAAAAATGCTTAAAACTAGCTTAACTATCCTTACAAATTTAGGAATCTTACTGGCCCTAGGCGGACACTCTAAAACAAACTGTATAATTTTAACGTATGCCTTTCGACTACTATATAAATAACTTACAATTAACATTATTATGATTAACTTAAGCTAAGAAAAATTTGTTTTTCAAAAACTTAGCATATGATCATTTTATATATATTTATATAAGACTTAAACCTACCTAAACCTAACTAAACATATCTTATTCTAACTTAACTAATATTGTATATATTGTATATATACATATATATAAATATATACTTTTTATATATTTTATATGTATATACAATATATATATATATATTTTTAATTTTTATTTTTTATTTTTTATATGTTTATACTTTTTTTTTGGTTTTTATTCTTTTTTTGTTTTATCCTACCCTAACCTACCCTACTCTACACTAGCCTATGTAAGCCTGCCATTGGTGTTAGGCAAGCCCTGCCTTGAAGAGGCTGAAGCCCTTGAAGTGTCCACTGACGCAGCTCCCCCCAGCCACCAAAAGCGTTGATGTTGGCGGACTACGTCTCCTCGATCCCGGCGTGAGACCGATCTACAGAACCTGAGGCGCTCGGGCTCACTGAGCGCGACATCGGGTCCGTAGAGGAATCGCCGTTCCACGGAATTGCGACCCACGTGGAAGATTAGCGGCACCGCCAATCTATCCTGGATCAGCCCACATCTATCTAAATAGAGGAATGCTTCTGGCGGGACAAAGCCGTTAAGGCGCACTCTCTCGTGATATAAATCATTGGGGTAGTAAGCCCCAGAGATTAGGCTATTGGCCGAAGTCATTGCTCTCGCAACGTGGCCTCGAATCAGTTTGATCAGGAAGTTATCCACCCGTACAATCCTGGCCCTATTGTATAGGACCTCGTTCGGGTAAAATTTCGTGTAATCAGATTCGGGTGTCCTATGTAACCCGAGACAAGTCCTGAGACATTGTCTCTCAAACACCCGAATCCTTTCCATTAAGCTGGCTCTCACATTGAACCAGACGGGACATCCATAGGCAACCATGGGCCTGATTAAGGCCATGTAGCAGATTACCTTCACCCTGGAATCAAGTTGACTGCAATGAAACAGCCATCTTGTCAGAGCAAAAGCGCCTCGGGCCCTTGCCAGAGCAGCATCTACATGTTTATCAAAATATAGATACTGGTCTAGCCAGATCCCAAGGTATCTGACTACACTTTGTTTCGCCAGTGGGCGCCCGTCCTGTCCAAGAATTAAGAACCCGCGCCAATTTTTCCTAGTGTCTCGAGAGGCCCTAGACAAAGGCGTTCTCAACAAAATAGTTTCTGATTTCTGGCAGTTGATTTTCAACTTCCAGTCATCACAATACTGCTGAATTTTTTCGAAGTCACGCTGCAAGAGAGTAACAATGACGCCGATCGTTGGACCTGATCTGTATGCGATTAAATCGTCCGCATACGCTATTGAATGGTGAAGAGAAGCTATCAAATCACTGAAATAAATGCTGAAAAGGATCGGCGAGTTCACCGTACCCTGTTGCAGTCCGTTGTTAATATCAAATGTTTGGGTAGAAGTCACGTTGGCAATTTTCACTACGAACTTTCTACCTGTTAACATGTCAAAAATCATATATAGCAGTGGTTTACTTATGCTCAGCCGATTGAGCTTGTAATAAAGACCTTCTAGCCATACGGTGTCGAAGGCTTTTTCCAAGTCGATCAGACAGGCACCCGTGCATTGGTTCTTGCATTTATTCCATTGCACATCCGACACGAGTTTCGACGCGGCATGAATAGTGTCATGCCCCGCTCTGAAACCGAATTGGTTATCCGGGATGATTTTATTGTCCTCGACCCATTTAGACAGGGCCCTATGGACCACCTTTTCGAAGACCTTGCTGATACTCGGAAGGAGACTTATCGACCGGAGATTTGAAATGGCGACTGCTATGACAATAATCATGAACAACTCTGTAAGAAGGGAGGATTTAAATTTCTTTTTTTTTTTATTTTAATATGTTCTACACTTCCGGCAGAGGATTACGCACCATAACCTCCGCAGTACTCCTTAATTCCCAAAACCTACCCTACGATATATTTGCCCTAACTGAAACGAATCTATGCTCCAGCATTGGAGACATCGAGTATTATTTACCTCAGATTTAATTCTGTTTCGAGCTGATAGACACGACAACGGATGGTCGCAGAATTCTCTAAGCAATCCACAGCCACTATCCCTTGCCCTTCAAATCGTCGAATTCCGCTGACTTCAACTTCACTTGTACCCCAATAAGTCTCAATAAAAATAAACTTTATCTTTCCTGTTGTTATGTAAGACCCTCAAAGCCCATACATTGCTACCAACTCGCCGTTGATCTCGTCGACTCCATACCTGACATCACCGAACACAATGACATCATCATCATTTGGGGCGATTTCAATCTCCCACTCTTGAAATGGGTTCAGTCCGATGATGAGACCCATTATATCACCGCTAACCCCTCCTCAGGCAAAGAAATCCTTTTCACAGATCATCTCTCTGAATCCGGCCTTCTGCAACTCAGTAACATCACCAAAAACATGGACAGACAACTCGGCCTGATTTTCTCATCTGATACCGTAAACTGCGTTAATACCCCAAGTAACCATCTTCTCTCTACTTTAGCCCCCTTCATCCACCTTTATCGGTAACTCTTTCATACGAGACTCAAGTCACTATTCTTCCCTCCGAAAATACGTACTGTTTAAATTTCTAGAAAGATGACTTCGCGAAATTAAATAATCTGCTCATAAATGTTAATTTTAACTTTCTTCTTAACCCTAACTCACACATATCCTTAAATGAAACTCTTGCTCTATTTTACTCCAAAAGCTCACCAAAAAAGAATTACAATTTATCTCCGCCCTGGTATACCAAGAAACTACTCTCTTTGCGCAATAAAGGAAAAAAATATTGGTACGCCTGTCTTAGATCCTCCTCTGTATTTGATCTTTCTAATTACATGCAGTCCTACACTAAATTTGCACAGCTATGTGAATCACTCTAGTTCCGATACCTGAACCGAATGCAATCCTCCGTTATCTCTGACTCCAGGTGTTTCTTCCACTTAATTTTTACAAAAAAAAACCGATTACTACCCTTCTACATTTAATTTTCTTAATAACTCTTCCAACGAACTCGAAATAATCGCCAACTTCTTTGCTCATTTCTTGAGCCAATCATTAACCGACCAGGATCTTCAACCTGATCATGACTATTTTCGATATTTGAAAGACCGCCCCCAGACATTTCTTGTCTTACTGAACATAACTCCTGACCTAATCGTCTGCCTGCCATCGTTTTAAATAAGTGCGCGAACCATTTTATTTTACTCCTTAACGCTTTATTTCAAAATTTTATCTCTCAAGGGCTCTTTCCTTAGCTTTGGAAATATGCTTATATCATCCAGTCCATAAAAAAGGACTGAAAAATTATGTGTCCAACTATTATCCCATTGCAAAACTCTCATGCATACCCAAACTTTACGAGAGCATCGTTTATGATGCACTCTTCTTTCACTGCAAACCCATATTTTCTCCTAACCAACATGGGCGCCTAAAATGTCGATCAACAATCACTAATCTAGTCGAAATTGTTTCACAATTTTTGTGTGCACTCGAAGCCGGCAAATAAATAGACGTTGTTGCTACTGACTTCAGCAAGGCCTTTGATAAAATGTCACACCAAGCTATTATCCTCGAACCCACTGACCTTGGTTTCTTTTTCGGTTTTATCTCTTCGGTTAAATCTTATCTAGAAGAAGTCAGTATAACGTTATTTTCAGATCTTCTATCTCTGATCCAATTATTGCTACCTCCGGCGTCCCACAAGGTAGTCATCTCGGCCCATTGATATTTATTCTAACCATGAATGATGTTGACCCATAATAAATTAATTGGATCAACGGGGCTTGTATAACATGTGGTTTCAACAAGACGGTGAAACCGCACACACAGCGCGAGCCACAATGGGTATTGTGAAGGAAGCGTTTTCTGGTCGCGAAATCTCTCGTTAACCACCCAGACTTTTCTCTTTGGGGCTACTTGAAGTCGGAGGCTTATGCCAACAAGTCTCAGACAATCGTAGCCCTTAAGGAGAATATTCGACAGAAATGCAAGCAGTTATCACCAGAAATCTTCCGAAAAGTCGTGGAAAATGCTATAAAACGGGTACAAATATTTACCAACACTAGTGGCAGCTACATCTTTTACACTTAACAGAAAAAATTGTAATGATTCACATAAAGATTGAAATCACTCGCAATATCAGGAGGAGATGTTGGCTGTAAGCCTGGTTTCGGGAATGCCTATCGTACTTGTTGGCGTTGCAGATGTCTCATGACACTGCGAAGGCCTTAACCCGCGATACTATGGGAATTAGAAGCTCTGAAGTATCTACTCTTTGTTTTCTCTAGGAGCTCTGCGGGTTCTTCGGTCTTCTTTATCGATAATCATGGCCCTACGTTCTTCATTGGCTACATCTTCCACCACTCTCTGCATCAGTCGCACCTTATATTTCCCGAAACTCTCTACGTACACATTTTGAAGCATATTCTCGAATGTTGATCCCATTGACTACGTTTGGATTAAGGTACTCCCTTAAGGGATCCTTAAGCTTTTCCGTATTCAATGTTACACAAAGATATAATTTCGGTGATAATCGGCGCTGTGCATGGTCATAGTTTCTTTATCATCGATGGACTCTTTCCGTAGGCCCTCCTCGGCAGTTCCCGTGCGTGAGCCCGATGGAACTAGACTAGAGGTGATGGACTTCTGTATTGAATCGCTATAGAGCTTCTGTCACTATGTTTGATTTACCAGGAGTGTAAATCAACTCATAGTTGTACTCTTCGACTTCCGGTGCTTAAGCTTGACTTTATGATTGTTTTTACTGAGCGTGAAGGTCAAGGGCTGGTAACACTGCGTTACAAATGAAAAAAAAAATTGAGTACCCGCTTTGTAATGTCATGTTTTCTTATTTATACCCCTCGTTTATAAAACATACATATACATTTTATTTCCATCACGTCTCATTTTCCTTCCCTAAGAATGTGCCAAATTAAGTATAAGTTCATTCTTTAGGTAAAAAAAAATCAAAAAAAAAAATCATCTTATAAAATTCAAATACAAAATATCGTGAAACTTTAACTTTTTCTTTTGTGCTTTGAATGATCTTCCCGTTTTAAACGCCAACAGTAATCACCTAGCATAGTTGTGTCCCAACGGCCTTGAAATCGTTCTTCAAGCTTCTTTATATCCTGGTGGAACCTCTCACCCTGCTCATCACTGACGGCACCAAGATTAAATGGAAAGAAAGAAAAATGAGAATGAAGAAAATGAATTTTTAATGACATTCTGCATCCCAATTTTTCGTATGCTTTTAACATGTCGTTAACTAGCTGTTCCGCATTTTCGGCTCTGTGGTTCCCTAAAAACCCTTTTATAACTGCTTTCAGTGATAACCACCCATCGAGTTCATTGTTAGTAAGCTTTTTGTCAAAATTTAGATCTTTGATCAATGTGCGTATTTGTGGTCCCACAAATATTCCTTCTTTGAGTTTGGCATCACTTAACTTTGGAAATACTGCCTTTAAATATAAAAAGCCATCTCCCTCTTTATTCATAGCCTTGACAAAATTTTTCATCAAACCAAGTTTTATGTGGAGTGGTGGTAAAATTACATTTTTAGGATCTATCAATGGCATATGTTTTACATTAGTTTTTCCGCAAACAAACTCTGACCTTTCTGGCCATACTTTTGTAGTATAGTGCTTTTCTGTGGCTCTGCTGTCCCACATACAAAGAAAACAACAGTATTTAGTGAATCCACCCTGTAGTCCGAGCAAAATAGCTATAACTTTGAGATCAGCGCATACTTTCCAGCTGTAATCTTTGTATTTTATTAAATTTAATATTGATTTCATACTATCATATGTTTCTTTTAAGACAGTTGAATATGCTATTGGTACTGACGCATATTTGTTGCCATTGTGCAGCAATACCGCCTTCAGACTTGTTTTTGAACCATCAATAAATAAACGCCAGTTTTGTGTTTCATAAGGTATGTTCAACTCACTCATCAAAGTTTCTATATCGTTACAGTAACATATGTTTTCAAAATTTGAATAAAATGAAGCCAGTTCTTTGTTTCGTTTTCGTTGTGCAGTTACCTTTGTGTTAGGAGCCAAAAAATTCCACTCTTTTAATCTTGATCCTAGTAATTCAGCTTGCCTAATTGATAAATCTAAGTCCCGTATCAAATCATTTAATTTATTTTGATTTATCAGATGTGGACGGCCAAGAGAACTTGTTGAAGGTAAAAACTCAGGATCTTCACTGCTTCCGTCATTATATTCTACAACTTTTAGCAAATCTGGCTCTTCTGAAATCTTAATTTCATTTTTGGAGGGAGGTAAAGGAGGAGGCATTTCTTCACTGTGAGGTACTGGTTTCGACATTGAAGGAACGTCAGGATACTTTATGTTATGCTTAATTTTCTTTGTGAAACCACATATGTCAGTCATGCAAAAGTAGCAATCATTGAGATGATTACTAGGTTCACGCCATAAAGCTGGAATGGCAAATGGCATTGACGCCTTGTTCCCGTTTAACCAAGATATGAGAGTAGCATAGCACGAAACACAAAAAAACTTTGGTATCCATGGTTTATCTTGATTAATAGCACGTCCAAAATATAGTAAATATGAACTTCTCGCTTTTTCGGAAACATTTTTTGTTTGTGATTTCACAATATACTGTCCGCAAACGTAACAAAACTTATTTGGTGAATGTAAGCAGTTGCGACGACCACTTAGTCCAGTATTCATATTGGATTTTCAAATAAATATGTACAAAGATGATGACGTTATCGAAGACAAACGATTACTAAGCAAAACAAAGCAATAAAAAAGTTCGACGCGTCGATAACGGTAAACGGTAAACGGTTTCTTTCACACCTAAAGTGAGCGTAGTATTGTAGAAATAAAAATTGACATATACATTTGCAACTCAAACAGAAACTAGGAAATTTCGTAAAATTCATAAAAAATGCCTGATGCGAAATCATCCACAATACGCTGCCTTAAGGCATCACCAAATTTATTAGGTGCCCTTATTACGATTTTCCAGGAACACTTGAGGTCTGCTCTGTGTAAAAATATTTACGCAAGTGAGCCTTCAGGCAATGTACCTCTGACATGTGATTAATACGACGCAACTCAGAAATAATGGAAAACAACTGCGATGTAACGGTAAATATACAGTTGGGCATTGCAGTCACTTCAGTTGCAATTGTTTTGTCGCGAGAGAAATTTAAGTTCCTTATCATAATTTACTGTAACTTAAGATATATTGGATTTTTATGAATTATATATAAGATTGTTATGTTTTGGAATAAAAAAAATTATGAATTTTATGAAATTTCCTAGTTTCTGTACGAGTTGCAAATGTTTTGTCCGATACTGTACCTCGAAAACTAGACGTGATGGATACCACATATGTTTGGGACATTTAATCTATGACTCATTTCATACTCATTCCAGCTAACAGTTAAGAGGGTACCAAAATCGTGTAACGCAGTGTAATCAGTGTAAATTCTGGCTCCTAAGGATAATTCCTTAGGGTATCGAGAGCCCATACGATTGCACGGAGTTCCTTCTCGTTCGTTGCGTCGGCTCGGCTTAAAATCGGGAAATACGCCGATGAGAACAGTTCTTTCAGGTTGCCTTATCATCGAGTGTTACTGAAACATTTTTGGATTGATGAGAACTTACCTATATATGTATGTACATATACGTACAATATATATTTTTTTTATTCGAGTTTTAGCTTTTTTACTCTGTATATCGACAGTGTAATTCGTAAAATTATTTTCTGTATGGGGTTTTCCCTTGAATTTTGTTTTTCCGATAAGGCCAGTATCTAGTCCCTGGATGCTTGCTGAGAGCACCCTTTAAATTTAGGTTAAGTTGCTCCAGCTTAGAAGGGTCGTAGGTTTCCGTTTTAGTCGTAAGCGTTTATAATTGCAAACGACCTACTAAGGTACGAAGATCGACACCACCGGTAATTGTTTTTTCTTTTATTTCAGCAAACCAACCCTTTTTTCACCGGAGACTACACTGCAGCATATATTAATCTATTCTAAAAATGTTGCTGCCGCCCATATAAGTTTTGCTTTTTTACCGTAGTGCCAAAAGTGTTTTCTTGAATAAAAGTGTATCTTTAGTATTTAAAAATAATTGTTCTGTGATGTTAATTCATACAAAAAAGTATAGCTTGTGACCGCCCGCGGTCAGGTCATGTGTACTAAGGGAGTAAAAGTTGGCACGCCGGCGGGTCGCATGGCAATTAACGTGCTAACTCTTAACTTTAACTTATATAATATTATATAAATTTATTATATCTAACAGTAGTGTAGGTACTGCCCAACATCGCTTTGGTGCTTCTTTTCGTCTGGAATGTTTTCTTGATTGTTTCTTTGACTTCTTGTATTTTTGGTTATCGATTCAGATTTATACTATTCACACTTAGGGTTTAGGGGTTTAATATTCTTGTTTTTTGCCTCTTTCACTGATTCCTTTTCTTTCACCGTATGATTTTTTGTCCCTCTATACAATTTTCTCTTGGGGTCTTCTTTGACTATTTGGGTTTGATATTCACCGTTTCACTACTGCTTTTGATTATTTGATTTTCATGTTTTTTTTTTTTGTTTTAATTATTTTCTTTTATTCCTTATTTTAAATTATTTGGCACTCGCAAAAACATCAGCATTCGATTGGCCTCAGCGATGAAGTAATCCCAAACCGGGAAGCCTGCCGCTACTTTCTGAGGTCAAACCGGCGGACCCCACAAGCGGACCAGTAGGAATGCAGTTAAGTGGGAAGGTTATGGTCCTACACTTCTGACCATAACAACGCCGGAAAAAAGGAAAGAAGAAGATTTGGCACTCGCGACGCGGGCGGCATTTAATACATTCAGTTAGGAGTAAAATAAAATAAATCTTCACCAAAACAACCACAGGCTCGATTTTACGTTTACGCTCAAGATTTACGTTTTTTACAATTGCTTTGTTTCGTCATATGTCTGTCCTATGTCAGGATTCACATTTGAATAACATATTGTTCTCTAACAATTCATATCATAACTTACGACTAAAATATCGAATTGCAGTTGCCACGCAGACTCAGCGCAGCTACACCGTGCATGCGTTGAATGCATTTGTACGTTCCCATAGGAGCGCGCATCTTATTTCATCGGCAGGTTGATAGGCGATCGTGTTAGCTTAAAGAATTAAAAGAGAAGATAAATAAATAAATAAGTAAATAATTACAATTACATATGTATACACACATTTCAAATTCGTTTAAGAGTTCACTAGTTCACTTATAAGCCTATTATTGGCAAGGTTACAGGTATTTAAAAATTTGTTTGTAAGTTGTTGTATTCCATCACTATCATCAAGTTGAGTAATGTCATGGCACATTTAACATCATTATCAGTGATTTGCTGTGTGACACCTGTATTTTTTGAATGTGGCACTCGGCTGAGTTCCAACCGTAATGCGAAGTGAGTAGGAAAATTACTTTGTGGATGATTTTTTTTCTCTTTAGAAAGAAGAGAATTTCGATTTATGATTATGATTTTTAATGGCAATATTGATATTGTGAATTGCTTTCGTTATGTGTTCCGAAATGTGAGTCTCGAGTCGAGGTTAATACAAAAATGATTAATTATAGCTTTTTAATTTGCGATTTGTATTTAATTTCCATGTGTGTAATATGTATTTTATTTTATATTAATTTTTCAAGCAACTTCATAGATCGGAAATTGTTTTATGAAAGCTTAACCACGTGATACATATTACCCGGTACATATTTAGGAGACAGTTTGAATAGATACTATGGCAGTTTGTCAATCAGATCTATATTTTTGTATTTTTACGTTGTTCAAGCGACACATTTTTTCACTTTGTATTGTCAATTCAAACGGATAGTTTCTAACATTAGTATTTAAGCATTTATTTCTTGAATTCATTGAACTGCCAAAATATCACAAATACACATGATATCAAAAATAAAACATTTTTATTTATTAAAACAAACTATACAGATACTATCATATATCTAAATCACTCCCTTTTCCTACCATAACATTACACACTAAATTTTTTTGAAATTTTTATTCGGTAAACAGGAAGCTTTCGTAGAAGTGTGAATAATATGTCCCAAAAGTAAGTTGAGACCAAAACGATACTTGTACATATGTTTTTTTATTATAGCTTAAAATGAAAAGAGTTATAAGACAAGCACTGTACCATATATGCATTAACAACGGCCGGTTACAAGGGTAACGATGATGACAATGTTGAGATTGCTGCCGATGACAAATATTATTATGCTGACGATTTTAATGAAGACAAATCACCTCAGGGCAGTTATGTATATATATGAAATAACAATTAAACAAAGGCACACAATTTCATTGTCCTTGTGTGCTTCCTCTATTTCCATTGCATTGCAGACTTTATGTTAAGTGTTTCATTTCTTTCATTGTAACAAGTTTAATATAAATAAACATGAAATCATGATAATCGCTTATGAGAGACAATATAATAGAGCGGGAAGCTGAGAATGTCAAACAGAAAAAATAAAAAAATAAAAATAACAACACGCACACATGTTATATAGGTACTGGAAAACAATTGTAATATGAAATACAAGAGTAGATATACTCGCTAATTGGAGGAATACGGAAGTAGGACCTTGTTGTTAGTGTTCGTGCTGTATACCAGCGTATAGCACTTTATGATGAGATGTGATTATTATTCTTTCCAGTGCTTTACTCTTTTGCTTGAATAGAGTTTTAGGGTGAAATTTCTATTGTTGTATACAGAATATCTCTTTCTTTTGCCTTGTTGAAACCTTGGGGCGATTTTATTCATTTTTTAAGTAGGTCAAGAAACCTATTCGTTCTGCATTCAAAAATCAGCATTTTTGCTATTAATTCTACGGAAAAATTGCGTTAATTGATGTTTTAAAAAAATCGGACAAATTTATAAGGACGAAGGCGGTTACAAAAATGATTATAAAATTGAAATGCATACAATGAAAGTAAGCGGCATACTTGTAAATAAATCTCGTTCTTAACTAAATAATTTTAAACCAAACAATCTTAAGTCTTGGGTTAAAAGGGTGCAGATTGACAGACCCCCCACCCATTTATGTTTTTTTAATATTCTGAATATGCATTTTCAAATTAATTTTACTTGACATTGACATGACATGACATTGTCTCCAAAAATTTGCCAAATAACGATCTGTGAACTCCCGTAACTTTTTGTGGTGTTGTACTCAGGAACACCTCCCTCTTTCAATCTGCACCTTTATCGGTCAAAAGTAAGGTTTGACAATTTTGTGCCAGCTTTCGGAACTAAAAATATATGTATTTTCTTCTTTGCTGAAACCTATGGTTAATATCTTTTAACAGCGATACAATAAAAAACTGCATGCAATTTACCGAGAATTTACAATTTACCCCTTTTAAACTACTTTTACAGTCAAAAGTAATGAAAATCCATTTTTTCGGTCGCTTATACATATGCCCACTAGATTAGCGTAGGTTAGGTTAGGTTAAAGAAGGGGAGTGTGATGGTTGGACATCACTTCCACTGATTCCCTTCGTTTGTGTGGGTACACATAAATTTAACCTGTCCTATCACGTGGTGGCTGAAACCACCCCGTGCTCTTGATGAATCTTAGAAGATCCGATATATCTGCGTTAGCCACGTCCGCAATCTCTGTAAAGAATCTTTGGCCCAGCGATACTAGGCGTCGATTCTGGAGAGCTGGACAGTGGCAGAGCAGATGTTGGATCGTCTCAGTTTCTTCCTCATCGCGCAGCTCCGGCAGAGATCGCTGGATCCCCAGTCCCATTTCCGGAGCATTGCTCCAATGGGACAGTGTCCTGTGATCACTCCGACGAGCATACGGATCGAGTTACGGTCCAGCGCCAGGAGCTTCTTTGTTTTTCCGACGTTGAGCTCTGGCCACGATGATCTTGTCGTTTAGCTGTCGTTTCTTGAAAGCCAAGACGAGTTGGCCACTTTGATGATTGTGTCGTTTATGATCCTGTATAATGCGCTGATCGGTGGTTGCAGTGACGTGTCCGCTTCGCTGATGTCCAGAACCTTGCCTGGCCAGCTCGTCTGCTCTTTCGTTCCCTACGATTGAGCTGTGGCCCGGTACCCAGCAGAGTTTAACTTTATGGTGTCTGATGGACTTCAGTGAGTCGCGACATTTCTTGACAGCCTTTGATCTCGTTATACAGGATTCTATTGACTTCAGTGCAGCCTGGCTGTCTACGAAGATGATGATATCAGATGGTGGGATATCGGCTACCTGTAGATGTTTGGCTGCTTTCTCTATTGTCAGGATTTCTGCTTGGAACACGCTACACATATCAGGGAGTCTGAATGATTCCTGTTTGTGTAGGGTATCAGAGTAAAACCCGGCCCCTGTGCCTGTGTCCATTTTCGATCCGTCGTTGAAGAATGTGATCTCATGGTCGTTGATTACGGCATTTGATAGCCACTCTTCTCTGTCGGGGAAAAGGATAGGTATGCTGAGAGAGAAGTCATTTTGGGGGGGAATATAGTCGGTCGTAGCTGCGAGGCTACTAAAACCATGTTTCCTTCCCAGGTCGTCTATTATCTTAAGTATGGCCGCATGTCCATAGTTGGCTTGCTTCCACATAGAGGACTCTCTTAGTCTGAGAGCGCTCTTTGCGGCGTAGCCTTTTATGAATAGATCCAAAGGGAGGAGATGAAGAATCATGTCCAACTCTGCTTGCGGCGTGCTTCTCATGGCTCCCGTTGTACAAACAGCTGCAAGCCTTTGTACTTTGTTGAGCATGTTCATATAGCTTTTTATGCTGCTAGCAGTCCACCAGACTTGGGCCCCATAAGTTAAAATGGGTCTGATGATTGCTGTGTACATCCAATGAATGATGTACGGTTGCAAGCCCCATCTTTTTCCAAAAGTCTTTTTGCATGCATAAAAAGCGTTCAGTCCTTTTTTCATCCTTTCCTCCAGGTTCTTTTCCAGGAGAGTTTGGAGTCAAGAATGATGCCTAGATATTTTGCTTCCGCTTTAAGTTTGAGTGGAGTACCCTCTAACTTTGGGGGAGCAAATATCGGAATTTTCCTTTTCCTGGTGAATAAGACCAGCTCGGTTTTCTGGGGGTTTATTCTCAGACCGTTCTGTCTTGCCCACGAGGAGAGTTCACTCAGCGCAGATTCCATTAGTTCACTGAGAGTTGGTAGAAATTTACCTTTTATCAAGATAACCAGGTCATCCGCGTACGCTATGATCTTTGTGTCTTTTTCCATAAAGAATTTGAGGATCTTGTTGACTGTAAGAAGCCACAGTAGGGGGGAGAGAACTCCTCCTTGTGGTGTGCCTCTGGTTGTCACCTTCCTTATAGAACTGTGTCCAATGTTTGTATTGATGATTCTGTTCTTCAACATATTCTCAATCCAGATTACAATGGATTTGTCTACTTTTATGTCCTCAAGAGCTGTTGTTATGGCCTCTGTGTTTACATTGTTGAAGGCCCCCTCAATGTCGAGGAAGGCTGCCATTGTAAACTCTTTTAAGTATAGCGAGCCCTCAATTTCACGGACAACACTATGCAGAGCACTCTCCACTGATCTGCCTTTGAGATAGGCGTGTTGAGTGTTGCATAAGTTGCGTGAATTTAAGAGTCCTCTGATGTATAGGTCAAGGAGTCTCTCCAAGGTTTTTAAAAGAAACGACGAGAGACTAATTGGCCTATAGTCCTTTGCGGCAGTATGAGATGGCTTACCTGCCTTAGGTATGAAAATTACCTTAATTTCTCTCCACTGTGTTGGGATGTACCCCATTCGCAGGCAATTGGAAAAAATGCTTACGAGATGGGGTACAGTGTGGATCTGTGTTTTTTGAAGCATCGCTGGCAAGATATCGTCCGGGCCCGGAGATTTAAAGGGTTTGAACGAACTTATTGCCCATGATACTTTATCCGCTGTGATAATCTTGTTTATCACTTCTTCGGTTGTGTGAACCGTAGGAACCGTCGTCTCGAAGGAGACTGTGGTTTCAGGGGTTTTACAGCCTGGGAAGTGGGTTTCAGTCAGCAGTTCTAAAGATTCCCGACTGGATTGTGTCCAAGAACCATCTGGTTTAAGGATGAATCCCGGGACGCAGGGGTCCTTGGATAGGATCTTCCTGAGCCTTGCGGCTTCGTTGAGATCCTCTATTGATTCGCAGAACTCCCGCCAGGATTTAGATTTTGCTTCTTTTGTTTTGCTCTTCTATTCGTTGAAGCTGGACTTGTACTTATCCCAGTCTTCGGTTCTGTTTGAGATCTTTGCTCTATTGAATAGAGTTCGGGTCCTGAGTTGCTTTAGCTCTGTGGTCCACCAGACTGCGCTGGTCTTCCTGCGAGCACGCTGCAAAGGACAGGATTTATTGAAAGCCGCTTTCAGAATTCTCACAAGATTTTCGACTGAATTCTCAATGTAAGTTGGATCAGGATTAGTGGTGTCTTGTGGCGGTTCTAACCTGTTGGCAACTAGGTTTGAGAAAAGTTTCCAGTCTGTCCTCTGAGGGTTTCTGAAAGGTTTCGGTTTTTCTTTAATGACGTTAAGGTTAAAGAGTATCCGGCTGTGGTCCGAAAAGGAACAGTTAGTGGACACTCTCCAATCCTCTACTCTGATGGAGTCGGACTCACTTAGTAAGGTGAGGTCAATAACCTCTTCCCTAACCCGATTGCGAAACGTGGGTGTATTACCTTTGTTGCAAATATTGAGGTTGGTGGAGATAACGAAATCGAAAATGGACTCACCCCTTTTATTGATGTCGCTGCTTCCCCATTGAGTGTGGTGACCATTGGCGTCGCAGCCTATCAATAGACGCAATCCGCGTGACTTGGCGTGTCGCACGAGTGTTCGGACTGCGTTTGAAGGTGGATCCTCCTCATCGTATGGTAAGTAAGCGGACGATAGGAGCAAAGTCGATTTGTCCTGTTGTTCGTACGTTACCACCGTGAGGTCTCCGTTGCTGTACGTACCAAGGAGAAACATGTTTAAGTATCTCTTGGCGACTATACAGGTTCTTAGCTTACCTTCGGTGTGTGGATAGTATAAATTATACTCTTTCGACCTTAATCCCTGAATTTTGTTCCTAAGGAGCCAAGGTTCTTGGATTAAGGCTATATCCACATCTTCCTGCAGCATGTACATCATCAAGTCGTCGGTGGCTGCTTTGCAGTGCTGTAAATTAATTTGCACCACTAGCAGCCTTCTTTGACTTGCCGCGTTCATTGGGGAGCCTTACCTTCAGGGTTCCCAGCCCGAACTTGATGCTGCCAGATCTGCTGCGGATGTGGTCGAGTGACTTTTGGTCAATGGTAACCATGAGGTCCTTTCCCACTCCGTTCTTGCTCTTGGCTGAAGAAATTATTCTCCAGCTGGGAGTATCAAGCTCTTTATTCTGCTTGTCAATTAGCTTCAGGATGGATTCGTCCTTTTCAGGAACCGGTGGAGGTATCCATATTGAAGCCAACGTGCGAAGCGGATGCATCGAACGAGGGATAACTTCGAGTTTAGCATTCTGCCAGATTTCGCCGCAGTTGTCGATTGTGCGCTTTAAAAAGGGACCTCTGATTGTCACAACCGACAACTTTGACTCCTTTCTGCCAGCCTGCCCCGTCGAAGTTAATCTCATCGCTGCTATCCGCGACAAGCATCGCTTCCAATATTTTGGCTTCGACCGTTAGCCAATTGTCGGATGTAATCTTCCCATCCGGGTTGGAACGATCGACAATAGCCACTTGTAGACTCAAGGGAAGATTGAAGCTGGCTGATGTTTTTGCCTTTTTCGCTTCCCTAAGAGTTTCTTCTCCGGAGCGTTCCTCTTAACGTTCTGCTTCGATCCTGAGGCAGTGTGTCTCATGGAGGTGCCCGGTTGCTTTGCGCTCTTTTCGACAGTGGCCGGTTGTGTTGGCGGTTGTCTAGTCAATTTTGGGACGTTGGGTTTGATAGGGGCCGTGTTCAATGGCTTCTTATCTCGCTCTGTGTCCTTTTTCGAAGCGTGAGTGGAGGTGGGAGCCGATTTCTTCTCGAATTTGGCTACCTCTTTCTTGTGCTTCTTGATCAGGACTTTTTCGAGCTCAGAGAGCGTTGAGGGTTCTCTTGCGTTCATTTTCCTGATATATTGCACCGACCTCTTATAGCTACTCTTTGCTTTTTGGGCCGGTGTTTTTATCTTGCTCTTTTCTACAGGTTTGCCTGTGGCCTTAGGGGCGACCTTTTCTTCCAGCAGCTGGGCCTCGGTTTCAGAGTCCACTTGCATGGTGTTGCTTACCTGTGATGAAGCCAAGTAGGTCGGTAGCGGTACCAATCTGTAGTCCCTGAAGGAGAGCCCAGGCTACGCTGTCTGCATCGATCGTGCCTTCGGCGGTGGCAACCTGTGCTGTTAGCCTCTTCAGAGGATGCATTTTTCTATT
Source organism: Merodon equestris (assembly GCA_958301585.1). NCBI lineage: Eukaryota > Metazoa > Arthropoda > Insecta > Diptera > Syrphidae > Merodon > Merodon equestris. The sequence goes on along the minus strand of OY284416.1, from coordinate 73,954,096 downwards.
TTTGTTTTCAATGTTCTCTTCTTTCATGTGTGTTCCCACGAGTCGCGCAGGAATGGGTGGTCGACCTGTACAGAGCCTCGCAATATACAGGCAAGGCTAATTGATCCAGGAGGGCGCCAGGTATCCTGGATACACCGTTAGCGACTGGGCTATTATTTAGACTGGGCCCCCAGCCTGGCTGACTCTCGGCACGGTACGGTTAACACCTTAGTCCAGCCCAGGGGACGGGAGAGGGGAATGGAGGGGATACCCGGGGAAGGGAGGAGGAGGTGATGCCTGCAGCTTAGCTTCATGTCTCGTCATAGAGAATTCATGCCCAACATGGAAAATGAATTCTCAAGAGTCATTGACAATTACTGAGCCTCCGCACCGCGACAAGGTGTGCAGCCACGCGAAAGTAGATTAGCGTAAGGAAATGATATAAAAAAAACCGAAATTCCCATTAGGTACATTCATTTGAATACGAACCGTCGAAGGGATAACATCAAAATGAAAATAAAAAAAAAGCCGAGAAGCTTTTTCAAGGCAAGTGTACAACGGGGGTTTTGCCAGTACCCCGCCGTGGAGAGTAGCCGCGAAATAATCATTTTGATGGCGTTGGTGTTATCGGGATTCGAACTCGCTCATCATGTGTCAGCAGCCGACATACTACCTCAAAGACATATTCAGCGACTATTTCACAGTAACACGCTGGGCCAAGGAGTTTAAGCTGAGTAGAACGCTCACTGAAGATGAATATTGCGAAGGATACTCATCTGTTGGTAGATCGAAGACTGATCATAGGTCCAAGGGATTTCGTATGGTGGAGTTCAAAGAGTCCTTACGAAAGAATTGCATATGAAAAAGGTCTCTGCATATCGACATTTCGAGGGTGAATCTCAAGAAGTTTCAAGTTCAAGTTTTCCTGAAATCAAACAACAATCGATGACTTGAAAGGGAGCCTCTTCACCGGCGCTAAAGAAATCAAAGGTGATGGCATTCGTTGAAGGAATATTTTGGTGAAATATTTCGGAATCTTACAACGCAGACCAAATAAGAACATTGCGGAAGGAACATGCGGAGCGCTGTTCCATCAAGACAGGCTCACAAAGCCGCAGTAGCGATGGCTGCCATTCAAGAAACGGGATTCGAAATGCTGGCCCTATTCGCCAGATTTACATAGTCCCAGTAGTTTCTACCCCCTTCCTTGGCTTAAGAAATATGTACATCCGAAGTAAAAAAAATTGATTTTTTTTCTAGTTGAATCCTAGACTTAGAAAAAATTAATCTATTGACTTGTTTGGAGATTATGTATTTTTTTGTACAGGTGTCAAAAACAATCTCTTATCTATCTATCTCTCGGGGTCTATCTCGCCCCGTTTAGGAGGTAGGGCCAATTTTAGAAAAAAAAGACTTAAAATGAAAAAAAAAGTTTAGACCAATTTTTTTCAAAATTGTGAAATGAAGTGCTAAATTGACTTTTTGTAGTCAATGCTCATATCAATTTTGATTCGAACACAAAAAAACCGAATGGTTTTATGTGTTCCAATTTTTGAGAAAATCGAAAATTACTATTTTTGTTTTGTTTTTTTTTTCATTTAAGTGGTCTCCCTTTGACATAAGTGAATGAATAATAAATTAAACTTCTGGCAGGCGCTTATATCAACAGTTTTCTTAAATAGCAGTACCCGGGTGGCTGATTCGTATTATAGAAAATTCTGTTGCAGCAAATTATTTACTTTGCGTAATGTGTATGTTTGTACTTTATGTAATATGTAATGCACTTTATAATTATGCAAAAATATAACCGAACAAACAGCGGCTAAGCATCCTCTAATCCATCTTAAACTAAATAACTTTTCAATATTTTGTTCGTTCAGGTATTTGGTGTCGACCAACGAAAAAAGCATCGCTTTTTATTTCGCAAGTGAACAACAAGTGGAAGGGAAAAAGCATATCCGTCTGCAGTCAAAATGCTTAAATCTTAAGCTACAACTTTTTTGTAAAAATATTATTGTATATCTTTATTTTAAAATCAGCATTTAATCGATTGGCGCCATCATGACAATAAAAGTTAACTTAGTAAATCTACTATAATAGATTATTTTAACGCTAAATGAATTGCTGTCTTTAATTATAAAGATGAATCTATCATCAACATTAATCCTCAAAATGAGATCACCGTAAATACCAAAAAAACAAAAATCTCATAAAAAAGTAGTTTTACTCATTTAAAATTTTCTCAAAAACTAAAAGACATAAAACAATTCGGTTTTCTTGTGTTCGATTCAAAATGTATATAGGCATTGACCACAAGAAGCCATTTTAGCACTTTATTTTACAATTTAAAAAACTAAACTTTTTTTTTAATTTTTTTTAATCAAAATTTTGAGTTTGCATGCGATATTTTCAAAAATTATTGACATAAATAATTTATTTTAAATTTAGGTCTCTGTCTTTCAAAACCGGTATAGTACTTCATTCAAGTATTGCCGTTGTTTTTCAATATTTTTTTTTTCATTTTAAGTCATTTTTTTTTTAAATTGCCCCTAGCTCAGTATAGTTCAGTTTCATTGTGTTGAATATGTCAAATATGTCAGTTTTGATTGTGTTGAATATGTCTAATTTTATATTAACTACGGAACATTTGCAGGAGGTTTTAATTTGTTGCTTTAATTGGAATAAAAGTACAGCTGAAGTGCATTGAATGTTTGTGGAAGCTTATGTAGACAATGCTCGAACTGAAGAGACAAAGAATAGGGGGCATTATTAAATGAAGATCTGAGTCAAACGCAAATGGAGTTTGCAGTCCCACATTGGGAACTTTTGCGAGAACACCCCAGGGAAGTCCCACACTCCACCAAAAACAAAATTACAGCTGAGACTCATTTATGAAACAATTACTCTAATCAAACGGACTTACATCTTATAGATGGATGAATCCAACTCCAGCATGTTTGGTTCTGAAGGTAAAAGAAGAAAATCATGTTGGAAGTAATGTGTAGGAAGGTAACAGAAACAACTTGGCGATCTGTGCTTACCGCTTTTATATTGTGAATCCATTGGATTCTTAGCATTCGATGAGATTGTACGATCAAATGGCAACAGAATGTTATGTACATAATGTATATTTACACTTGAGTTAAAAAATTAAAGTACACTTTGTAATGATTTGAACATGCTACTTAACCACTGGTCAACATTTCCAGATATTATAACACCATGCTCATATACCTACGTATGTAGTTGTAGAGATTAAGCTATATAAATATTGATTATTCAGCTATTGAAGACATTTGACTGATTGCTTATCGTTTCTTTATTTGGGTTTTAGATAAGCACGGCTTTAACTCTTTCAGGGTCAGTGGTTAGCTACGCTAACCACGTCTTTTCGATTTTTTTTCTTTAAATTCTCTTGCTCTAGAGGCTAGTTTATGATCTAATATAACAGTAGAAATTACGCTTGATTAAATTGTGGTGGTTATTTGCACCAGCAATCGTTGACGTGTCAATTGTGTTGCATTCTAAAATTGGTGTATAGTGTTTTTGTCTCATGCTCGGAAAAAAATTATTAAAAATTAGGTAAGTTTGAATTTTATTGTTGTGATTGTTTTATTTGATGCTCATAGACATCTTTTAGATATACTTAATAAATATAATGTGTATATTTTTGTAAATATTGTACTTTTACACTGACTGAAGGTGGTTAGCATTGCTAACCACTGCGCAAATAGAAGATCCCGTCGTCCCATAACCAACCAATAAAAGGATCCGATCCGGAGTAAGTTGCTCTAAGTTGTTTTATATGAAGTACGGTTTGATTAGGTTTTATTTGGGTTTTCCTAATCCTTTGCAACAATTGACCCTGAGTGTCGCACAACAATTGTTTTTATGTGGTACAAGCGACATGTAGTCAACAGCCGATTCCCACAGATCGCCATCCCAGAGATAAGCCTCTGCACCATTGCATCTTATCACCACTCGGATATGAATGCAACCACGCGATGTTAGGTGGTACTAGCGGCAGCAGCTGTACAAATAATTGTACTGATTCGTTATCGAAAAAGGGATAGAAAGTGTTATGCCTCGTAAGAAACACGCACAAAAAAAAATTTGGATGTCAAAGTCCCTCGTCGGGCCAGTGTCAAGTTGGGTTCCGGACTTCTGGCGTTACCGTCAGAGATCAGGAATATTGTTGAGATGATGGGTAGCACGCCCACAAGTAGCAAACACACAATCTACTTCACGCCCAGACCTAAAAGCTCTGACATTGAAGGATTTTCGCCGTTCTGTCTATCAAGGCCTTTTGGCTCCAGTATTTGTCAATCGGCGCAGGCATCATTCAGTGGAGAGTCCATGTACTTCAGGAGTGTTTTCTCTGAGGCAGGTCGAAATAAAACGGCATAAACCAGCTGTTCCCAAAGAAATCCGTTTGGAATGCAATCAACATCAGCCAGAACGATGCACTTCAAGAAGGTGCGCCAAATGCAGAACAAGTAGAACTCCAGTCCGTACTATTTGGAAATGTAAGACTTGTAATGTACCACTATGTTTACGTAAAGGAAAGTCATGTTTCCAAGATTTTCATAAAAAGTGAGGAAAATATTTGTATTGAATTCTTTTGTTATGTTTTTTGCTTTTAGTTACGAATAAAAAATGTATGAATTTTAATAGTGTTTTTTTGTTCTACAGCGGCGGTGGTTACCGTAGCTAACCACTTGATTTCCCAGAAGTCCCCGCTCCAAATTTTTTTTTGTCAATTATTTCACTATTGTTATATCCTAAATATATCCAGAAACAACAAAAAAGACATATATTGTAATTTATATGAAAGTGCTCCTGAAAGAGTTAACGTCTATTTTGTAAAAAAAAAATCATGTCCTCTGCTGAGCCGAGCTTTCTTCTCGGTTGTATTAGCAAGTACAACCGATTTGTGCCTCATATTAGTCGACCTATTCATAAAATATGATCTCAAACCATTGAAAATGTGTATCAAAATTGGGTGGATGCCATACTGCGAGGCCAATTTAAATGAAATTAATTGCCAATGATTCTTTACGCCTTGAAATTTATTGAAGATTTGTAGTGTAATTGTAATTGTAAATTATTTATTTCTCATTCATTCCTAACATTACATAACTCAATACATATAAATATAAATTTGATACAAATTCAGGAGAAATACATATTAATGACATATTTATAACAAAATAGAGTTAAAAGTCATTTCAATTAGATATGATAGTATATATTAAAAATATGGGTGGGATGACCCTTTTAAAAATAAAGTGTTTTAACTACTAAAACGAAAGCAAGAGAAAACTTTAAATCTTCAATTCGCAAAATATAAGAATAAGGACTAAGTCATGGTGTTCAAAATAGACTCCAGGTTATTATATTGAACTCAAAAAGCCAGCATTTCAAAAGTTTAACAAATGTGCCAGATGAATGTACTATTTTTATGTTGATAGGCAGTTTATTAAATAAGCGACACGAAACTACAGAGTAAACATTTTGGAATGCAGTTGTACGATAAATGGGTATAGATACATACGAGGGTGGTCCGATAAAAACTTAGCCTACAAAAGAAAAACAAAAATTTTGGAGAAATGGCGATTTATTATTCAATTATAGTCTCTTTTTAGCTCGATACACTTGACCCAGCTATGCTCCAACTTCTTTAACCCGTCTGAAAAACACGTTTTCTCGAGGTCTGCAAAGTAGGCCTCCGTGGCGGCGATGATCTCGTCATTCGACTGAAATTTCTGCCCTGGTGAGTGACTTTTTCAAGTTTGGAAACAAAAAGAAGTCGCACGGGGCCAAATCTGGAGAATACGATGGATGGGGCAGCAGTTCGTAGCCCAATTCGACCAATTTGGCCGTGGCGAGGGCGGAGGTGTGAGCTGGTGCGTTATCATGGTGGATCCATTCTTTGCCAAGTGGGGACGTTTTTTCTTCAATTCGGCGTCGAATTGGCCCAATAATTTGGCTTAGTACAGTCATGTGAGCGTTTTGCCCTTCTCCAGGTAGTCGATGTGGATCACACCTTGTGAATCCCAGAAAACGGTGGCCATTACCTTTCCGGTGGGACAGTCTTCGCCTAGCACGTTCGCCGGGTGAAGTCCACTGTTTCGACTGTTCCTTGGTCTCTTTTGTGTACCAGTGGATCCATGTTTTGTCGACTATCACGAAACGACGCAGAAACTCCTTCTGATTGCGCTTAAACAGCGTCAAACACTGCTCTGAAATGGTCTCACGGTTGCGCTTGTTGTCCGGAGTGAGCAAACGCGGCACCCATCGTGCCGACAGCTTTCTCATGCGATCTTTTGAAATGCCTACTGTCTCAGCTTCGCGCACCTTAAATCGGCGGTCTGCCAATACGAGATCGTGGATTTTTGTCACCTTATCCTCCGTGGTAGCCGTTTTCCGGGCACCTGGACGTGGCTCATCAAAAACCGACGTGCGACCACGTTGAAACTCGTTAAACCAATTTTTGATGGTCGCCATCGAAGGAGAAGAGTCACCGTACATAGCATCCAAACGCTCTTTGGTTTCGCTGCGCGATTTCCCTTCCAAAAACAAGAATCGAATCACCGACCGATATTGCTCTTTTTCCATTTTTCTAAAATCGGCGGACACTCCCGTTTCCACAAGCGGTCAAAACAAAACCACGAGTCCGATTCGGCTGAAATTCCGAGAGTAGCCGTCAACTAGAATGTGCTACTACACGATAGCATATACTAAGTACTTATCGGACCACCCTCGTAATTGGTATAATAAATAGCTTCGCAAGCGGTGACTATCAAATACTTTGTGGTTTATATTTCCTGATCTTAGAAAAAATTCTTTTAGCATTTAAATCAATAGAGGTGACGAACTTGAAGAATATTCAAATTACGAAATAACGATAAACTAGGATGCATACCGTACTTATTGCATATTCTTCTTAGAACAGCTTTTTGTAAAATCAACAATTATTGAAATATATACCACCCCAACATGTGATATTTTTGGAGTGGAAAATACCATAATAAACTATTTTTAACAAATTGTTAGAGTAAACTTTACGCGTAGAACGAAAATAATTTGTAAGTAAAGCAACATGGTTGACAAAATTTAATCTGCTGTTTTTTTTTAAATGCTTGATTATTCCCAAGTATTTAAATTCATTAACTACCTCAATTGAAAAGCATTTTTTACTACAACTGGTATTATTGTAAAAGGTTAAGGAAGAGCAACAGTTTGTTTTTTACAACACATTTAAAAAGAAACCACCCTTTATTAGATTCACAAACAAACATACGATTTGAACAAAAGAGAACAATTTTATTTGTTTCCATACCAGTGGCATAAGTGTTACATAGGTTTCTATTATATTATGACAGTGTTCATTAGTTTGTTAGTCAGTTTCATTATAAGTAATTTGGCTGAAATGTGAATAACAACACTTCATACTTTATAGAATATGTAATATGTGATCCCGGTGATAAAGTGTTTTATGTTACTTAGATATGAAATAAATGCTAACGAAAATAGAACATTGTCTGAATCTTTTTGAAGTTAACTTTTTAACAGCAGGAAAATGCCTTAAAGCCATTGGAATGACCCAAAAGAAAGGAAACTCGATAACTGAAATTTAAACCAAGGGATATCGAATAACTTATTTACGGTACTTCAATGGCAGAAGGGAAGAGACTTTTGTATCACTGGCGATTAAAAATTAATCCATTACAATAAAATCATGAATTAAGTTGGGCCAAACTTTGACTTGAACAGGAAAGCCAAATATCCATTGATCTAAGCTCATACTTTATGTTTCTTGGGTTCAGAAGGGTGTGATCTACTATGAGCTGTACAAATCGAATGAAACCATCACTAATTATTACCGGTCGGGATACTCCTAAAGACAGGACAGACATTGCAAAAGTGATTTTGCAGTGATTTACTGAACCTGAGATGCTCGGGACTGCACCAAAGGAATGGCTGCCCCACGGAATTGCGGTCCACGTGAAAGATGAGGGGAACCACTAATCCTGGATCGGGCCACATTGATCTAACTAGGGAAATGCTTCTACGGGATAAAGCCGTTAAAGCGCACCCTTTTGTATTATCAGGGGTCAGGATATTGACCAAAATCATTGCTCTTTTGATGTGGTTTCCAATCAACTTAATCAGAAAATTGTCCACACGTAAAATCTTAGCCCTTTTGTATAGGACCCCGTACTCATATTCGGGTGTTCTATATAATCCAAGACAAGTCTTGAGACATTGTTTCTCGAACACCCGAATCTTTCTGGTTTGATTAAGGCTATGTAGCATGTTACCTTCACTCTGGAATCAAGTTGGTTGCTAAGATACCTTCATCTTTTCAGAGCGATACGCCCCAAGCCCTTGCCAGGACAGCATTCATATGTTTGTAAAAATATAGATATTGGTCTAGCCAGATCCCAAGGTATCTGACTACACTTTGTTTCGAAAGTGTTCGGTCCGTTTGGTCCGAGAATTGGGAACCTGTGCCGGTTTTTTCTAGTGTTCCGAAAGACCCTAGGCGTTGTGAATAAAATAAAATCGATTCCGATTTCTGGATTGCTGAATTTTTTCGAAGTTACGCTGCAGGAGAATCATCAATGGTTGAACCTGATCTGTACCCGATTGAATCGTTCGTATGCGCTTTTTGATCTTCATCATCAAAGCGTATAAATCTTTAAGGTAAATGCCAAAAAGGATCGGTGAGCTTACCGTACCCTTTTATTATTTTATAATTCGTGCAGGTTCAAGAGTTACGCTCTTATGATGTTTGTCACACAACCTGGACGGGGTGCAGATGGTTTGTGCCGAAGATGTTAATTCACTTCTCTACGGGTGTGGTTGTCTTAGATAAGAGAGATTTGGCTGAATTTATCGCGTTGGTTTTACCTCACATGAAATCTTTTGTTTCCATGTCATTAAGGTGTTATATTGGAAATGCACATACAGAGTATAAATTTTGAAGTGGTCTTATGCTGCGACTGTTAAGCCTTCGTCAGCATTTTATTTGATCATCTCTCATTCACAATTAATGTTGTTGCACAATTTGTCCCTATAGGAATTGTAGTACATTGATAATTACAAATGTTTAATTAGATGTCACGTCGGCAATTTTTACAATACAACGAACATAGGTTAACTTTTGAAAAATAATATATAGTAGTGGTAAACTTATGCCCGGTTCAGCTTTTAATACAGACCCTCTAACCATACAGTGTCGAAAGTCAAGTTATCACACTGATAAAATTCTCGATCCGGGAACCGAATATTCCGAGTTCAATCCTCCTTTGGGAAAAAAAAAACCATTCCTCTTCTGTTGTTGATGCAGCAGTTCACTCGTGGAAAAAAAACACGTTCGACGTCTCCTGGCTTCAACCGAACGTTTTTGCATATGAATCATTCCTAATGCTTTCAGTGATGTTACAAGCCAGCGTTGTAGATAAGCCTACATGAAATAAATTCTCCAATTCTTCGTCATTAAACATTTTCAGTGAGTCAGAGCGTTCTTTGTCTTCAACATCAAAATCATCATTTTTAAAGCCTCGAAACCTCAAACAATTCCTCTTACTTCAGCTGCAGAATTCTTTTGAATGCAACAAAATTCCCCGCAAATACTCTTTTCCCCGCAACCCAGTACTACAGTACCGGTATTAAAAAAAAAAAAATTCAGATTTTTTTTCCAAAATTTCAGAAAAATTAAGTTTTTTTTTTTAAATTAAGGTTTTCTATATTTTGCTTGCAAATTTCTAAAACAACTGGATTTAATGTTTAGAGTTCACATGTGATATCTGAGAATTCATTTTCATCCTTATTACTTTTTACTTCAACCGTCAAAATTGTATACAATTTTAACCAATTAAAATGTTGTAATGGAAATTAATTAGTACGTTGTGGTTGCACAGTAATTAACAATAGTGCCCAACAACGCAACCAAACTCGTTCGTTTCTTAAAATAAAGGATACAGGAAATGTATGTTTGCCATCACTTTGCATACCACTGGATACCTGCGCATATGAATCATCCACTGATACGACATACATAAGCTTATGTGTGACACCACTAGCAAATTTCATAATCAAACCCAATCGCCAATCACCCTTGCTGAATTACAATTGCTTTTTCGATATTCTAAAATTCAATTTTATACTGCTAAATGATGTTATCATTGTCATGATTTAAAGCCATACGAATCGAAAGCAACGCATAAAATATCAATTTATTCCAATTATCGTTGCTAAGTAGCATACGGGCTTATGGATCCGTTCGTTCGCGCGACGTTATTGTTAATTTGTATAGCTAAATGAACTCGGATATAAATAATCAGCAGATAATAATAAATATTTTACAGTAGCAAATGTTCTCATGATAAGGACAATTAATATGTTTTTTTGTGTTTCGTTGGCCACGATATCCTATAAAGTGGTCCGAATGCGTGCAAAATCGACAGGTTGATAATTTCCAGTCAAGCTGTTAATTTAATTAAAATGCTAACATATGCGAATATTTATGAATATTCATTTATATGATAGCCATTAAAGGATCGTAGTTATTCAAATAGAATTGCAATGTGAATTGCGTAAACGACTGCTGAGTAGTTCTATGAACTACACTACAAGACTAAGCAAGTCGAAATATGGAGCTATAGCAAATACTCCTATAATTAGTTAAAGGCCAATTAATAATTAGAAATTGAAGTGTTGTCTATTTTCATTAAAAACGCAAGTGAACATTGATTGACGGGATTTTACAATTTTTTTTTAAAATACATCTTCTGTAGTTCCTGTAAGCCTTTCAACTTCAATAACTGACATATTTTGCACATTCAGTTGTTATTACTACTATTTTATAATTATTATTACCGGCCATTTGGAACTCGGAACTTGTCGACCACCCTTCGCCAAGGCTCCCTATCATGATTGGTTCCTCCAATGTTTCGCTGTTCCATTTCTTCTAGATTAATCCTTATATTGTTCTATCATCTACGGCGCAGTCTTGCTTCAATAACGTTTTTTCATCTATATGATTAGTGATAGTAACTGTTTACCTAGTGAAGTGTTATGTCCGCGGAGTTTCTTCTTTGAACCCATAACGTCTTTTGTGTTAATTATATCTACCTTTGTTTAAAAAAGGAAATAAGACTGATATCAATAATTTTAGGTCTATTTGTTTGATGTCAGTTTCTTCAAAAATCTTTGAAAAAGCTATAAAGCTGAGATTGATTGAAAAAAAAAAAAAACTTTTCAGTGAATGTCAATTTGGTTTTCGGACAAGCTGTTTTATAGAAAGTGCCCTTCTAAATTTTCGTTCAAATATATACGAGTAAAACGGCTTAAATGACATTACTGAAGCCTTTGACACGGTGGATTATAAAACACTTTTGGACAAATTACATATGTGCCGATTAAGAGATAGTTTTCATAGTTGGCTTGGTTCGTATCTTTCTAACAGAGCCCAAAAAGTCAAAATTGATGGCGTATTAAATTTGAATAGTACAGTTTCTATGGGTGTTCTTCACGGTCTTGTTCTTGGTTCATTATTTTTCTTAGTATTTATTAATACTCTTTTTACAAAAATACTCTAGCATATTAACAGCCTTTGCAGGCGATATGGCTTTTGCTTTTACTGCTGATTCTCCTTTGAATTTTTCTGTGGCCATTAATCATGACCTTGAAGTGATTAGTCACTAGTTTAAACTACATAAAATGGTAATCAGTGACAAAACAAAAATTATGTGCGAAATGCAAACGATTTAGACCCAGTAAAACTATTTGTATCTCTAAATCTTTGTAAACAAAATCTATTTATAAACTCTGAATCTCGCGCTCAGACATTTTTCCCTCAACACCCTTGCTCTGGAAAATTGAGAATATTGATCATTTTAAATATCTCGGAGTTATGCTCAACAGGAAGTTAAACTGGTATGAACATACAAATGCATTAAAAAAGTACCTTATGGCAGCTACTAGACAGCTCTTCTTTTTAAAATCTTATTGCGCATTTGATCTTCTAAAGGCAATCTATTATGGATTAGTTCACTGTAAGCTTGAATAAGGAATAGTTTTCTGGTGTGGTACTTACTATAACAAAATATACTCTCTATTAGTGTCACAAAATCTTATTATTTGTTTAATTTGTAATAAAAATCGTCAATGCGGTAGCTTTGTACTTTTTAAGAATCTAAAACATTTATATTGTTAGAAAATTTAAAAAAATATTTTTCTCGAAATCTGGATATCTATTAAACAGAAGTTCTTCTTACTATCAACTCAGAATAAATGAACAGAATATTATTCGAGTTTCGCACCACAGTCTGCATATCTTTTCTCATTTCTTTTCTGTAAGAGCTCCACGACTGTTCAATAAGCTACTTTATTCCATGAGATGTATTTTAAATGAATCCCTTTAAAAAAAAATTACATCATGGCTTTTTAATTTTAATTACACAGCAATTCTCGACTTACCTTGTGTATTGGAGGGTTTTAATGACCAATATTTTTGTATCTTTTTGCTAAATGTAATTGGTCACCTGCTTTCGTTTCTAGTTCTTTATGAACTATAAGTCGGTCAGAGCCTAATTCCTCTTCTGCCATTTTTAGGCTTTCTGCATTTCTCTTTACTGTTTCCTCCGGCGATGTAAATATTAAACATATAATAGTGATTAGAGAAATAACACACCCAATATTAGGGGGAGCATACTAAGCCATTGGGGGTTCTACAGAGCATAGAGTACTGAGTCAAGCTACTTGCAACGGATAGTCCGTCCTATCCTAGAGGCGACTATTATCTGACACAAGTGAATGTTCTACTGTTTTTCTAACGCCCTTCGTATATGACAGTGTACATTGCGGACTTAGTGCCGCAACCACAGTACCAATAGCTAATGTTATCAGCATTCCACGAACGTGAACCGAAATGTTACAATGAACGTAAGCACAGACAGAAAAGTAGACTTTTGTCAAGACTCAAACTCATATAGACGGTTTACCGCCATACAAAAGCCGGGAGTCAATACACTGAAGTCGCTGACTAAAAATCTCCAACGATTAATCAATTACAAGTTTATCCATAAGTTTGCATTGCGACAACAGAATTCATACCGTAAATTCCTACTTCATCACTTATACCTTCGATAAATTGTTTTACCAGATTCAATAACAATTTCGTGGCAATTAATGCCGTCAACAGTGGCAGGAGCTAACGCCCTGTTTATTTCCACGGAAGACATCCATATTCAAATCATTGAAGAAAAAAAAACCGCAGGAATCTAAGGTATATTTAATGTGGTGCTCAAGCACCTCCCACTCGAGAGTGTTAAGATGTATACCATCCTTTCGAGTGCATTAGATGAGAACCAATCCCCAAGAGGGGTAAAGTGATCTCTAAACAGGCTAATCTCTGCTCGAGAGTACCCTGCCTAATTCGGTTGAGGAAGATAAAATCATTTCAGATAACTAATACGGCCTCAGAGCGGGGCATGACACCATTCATTCCGCGAACAAATATAAGAACAAATGCATGGGGGCTTGTCTCATTGACTTGTTCCTGCTGATTTTTTTAAAGTCCAGAAGAGTAACAATGACGTCGATTGTTGCAACTGATCTATACGCGATCAAATCGTCCGCGTACACGTACATAATAAAAGGAATCGGCAAGTTCACCGTATCCTATTGTAGCCCATAGTTAATTTCATATACTCATACTATCATTCAACTTGTGCACTTCCTCGAAGATAGCTCCTATTGTCGCCACCTTCTCTTGAGGATCCTCGATCACGAAGAAGTCGCGAAGAAGATCACGATGGCGCTCTCTGGATCGATGCTAACTGTTCGTAGCAAAAGTTGGTTGTTTCTCCAAAATATTTTATTTATTTGTGGGAACATACTCGCGCTGTTGGATTTTACAGCACGAATCCTGTTGTTCCAATGCAAACTTACAGATATTCTGTAATTCTCTTTGATTGACTGTTGGAGATTTTTAATCAGTGACTTCAGTGTCCTGACCTCCGAGTTTTGTCTGTAGGTAAACCGCCTGTACAAGAGTTTGAGTGTTGTCAGGAGTCTACTTTTCTGTCTGTGTAGTGCGTCGATTGTCGCGTTTCGGTACATGTTCGTGGTATCGTGTTGTCGTTAAACAGATAATGAACAGGACGATACCACTACTAATGGCTTAGTAGGCACCCCCTAGTGTTGGGAATATTATTTCCCCAATCAGTATGTTTGGCCTTTAAATCGCCAGCCAGAATGTAGAAGTTTTTTACCGAGTTCAAGCGCAGAGATCTTTCCCGAACTCTTTTCCTCGACCTTCTGCTTACGGCCCAGGTTTTCTTTCTTGATGTCCTGGAACTTACGTCATCCCCGATAGTTTGCAGGGTGTCCTGGGTTCCTGCACAAGACACACTCGAGCTACTCTCTGTCCGCCACCTTGTCTGTTCCAAGGACGCATTCCTCGTTCTTGTGGTTCTTTTCGCACTTAACGCATCGAGGCTGCATTTCGCAGTTCGACGCGGCGTACCCCTTTGGAAGCGGATACATTGCAAAATGTTTCCGCTTCTCCTTAATTTTTCCCACGTGACAGTACCATAACGGGTACATTGAGGCAATGTGTTCGCATTTGCATTCATTACTTTAAAACCATTATTTTCTTTGTTATTGCACAATGCAACTCCACTCTTTCACAATTGGTGTGTTATTTGCCAAAGCATTTAAGGAGCTTGCAACGGATGCATTTTCCGACCCAGTCTGGTCCTTGTGTCTGGATCAAAACTTCGGCGTGATACCTGAGCTTTTATCCACATCTTACAGAACACCTTATCGCATTTGGATACTTGTGGTTTGGGTAATCCACCCACGAAACTGGATGCTAGTGTGACTACTTTATTGCCCTTCAATAATATTGTTGATATATCCGTACCTTCAACGCAGGCAACATACTAGACTGAAAAGCTAGGGCCTTTTTTGGCAATTGCTTTTTCTGTGAGTAGTTTATAATCAGGCATTGTGTCTATCGATTTTTAAGCTCAAAATTTCGTGTAAAGTAAAATACTATAGTAGTAGAAGACACGTGAAGTAATTGTCAAAATATAGGCGGTCATTTTGATGGCATGGCATTTCACGAGCTAGTCTGACGAAGATCTTTGGTGCGGCGCACAGGTTTGGCTCATTAGACGCAATTATATTCTCAACTTCGGTTTCTGGCTCAACCTCTATGCAAACTTCACGCCACTGAGGACGTAGATTGTGTAGCCATGATTATTAAAATTATTAAAAATAGCAAAGAGATCACGCGTAGAAGATATTAAACCCTATGAGAGGAAGTCAGCCAATTCCTTCGGGATAAAAAACAGTGGCAAAGGAAAATTTCGATATAATTCAGGAAGAATGTGCCGCTAAAAACACGAAAGGAATGTATGCAGGGCTGAACGCTGTACGATAATGATACCAGGCCAGTTCGCAACGGTAACAGAGAGCTCATGTCAAACAACGAAAGAGTTCCAGCTCAATGAAAGAGATATTTCGATGAACCGCTTAATGTACATATATGGAGAGAAAGCAGGAATGGAAAATAGTGTTATCCAGAGGTTCGGGTAGAACTGCCAACCATTGAGGAAGTAATAGAAGGAATCCGTCGGCTTGAGAACAACAAGGTTGCCAGAATCGACCTGATACCATCATACCTGATGATCTGGACGTGCGTGGAGATAGTGAGGAAACACTTAAGCGAAATGTAGAAAGTCTAATAATGGCAAGAAAGGAAGTAGGCTTCGAAATAACTGAAGAGAAAATTAAATATAGGGTTACTAACCGACTTGGGTCAATCCAAACCGGTTTGAAAAAGTGGACGAGTTTAAATAACTGGGTACCATATTGAGTGCCAAAAATAACAAAAAGATCGAAATACGAGTATATAAAAGGCTACAAGGGATTATTCAAAGCAGCTCTTTTGTTTCGCACTGCTGAAATCTATTTTTATAAAACCATAATAATGTCAGTGACACTTTACGGATGAGGTTTCACTGAGGTCTCTGCCTAAGAAGGAGTGAAATAGATTTGGTTACTTCACAAATAAGATCTTAAGGAAAATCTATGGTGAAAAATAGTCTTTATCCTACTGTCCCATCCTAATACGTTAATGGAGAAAAGTTCACGATCAAGAATAGGAGGAACTCTATTCGTCGTCAAGCATTGTCAAGACTAAGAAGCGCAGGACACGTAGAGCAAATGGATAGTGGACGAACAGTCAAAGGAATGAGTCGAAAACCCGTCGGAAAAAGATCGGATATAAGATGAATGGATCTAGGAGAGCTGGGTCAGAACAGCGACACATGAAAGAAATACATTCATAACAGGGAAGCTTAGGAAGGGTGATCAACGCCCTGAAGTTTCGAGTTCCAAACGGCCGACCATAGAAATAAAAAAAATAAAAAAATGTTGAACTTCTTAGGATTGGATCGCCTCAGATTGTGTCGAGCATTAGTGGCACAAATCTGTTCATCCATGCAGTAATAGTTCTCGAAAGGAACATCGAAGCAAGTTTCATTTAGTTTTTTTTTAACAATTGGCCTGATTTTGTAAAGGCGGTCATTGTCTGTGTGATCTTGAGGATTCAAAAGCGAGATGTCATTGTGTTGAATAAATCACCTGATTTTTGCAAATTCGTTAACAATATTTGTTTTTTACCAGAGTTGTCCCTAATGTTTTGTAATTCTTGGAAGATATACCAATGACATAATGAAAATCAGACCAATAAATTGCAGGACATCGGTCTCTGTTACACGAATTACCATGTTAAGATCTTTTCGCATGATATAAAGATTAATTTGGTTGGTAATTTCTCCAACAAGTTCCTTGGGAATTTTTTTTAAGAAGATCTGCACCAGACTATCAAATTCTAGAAACTCTTGACTGCACCTTGATGATTCAGTTCTATATGATAGTATTGATTGAGGAAGGGTTTCAGAAGGAGCTGGCAATATTACCTGAATTCCTTTTTTTCAATGATGGTATTAATACCCACTACATAAATTTCTTCAAAACCATCGACTCCCATTGGTAACTCCAAATCCGGAACATAATCAAGATCAGTAGAGGGTTACATTTATTAATAGCTTATAGGTAACAGAAAATTAATTTTATTGAACTATGAAACCATTTTCTTAGATAAGAAACAATAGAAATTCGTAGGCTCTAGCACATGGAGCCTGTGCACATGGAGGTATGTGCATATATGAGAATAATATATTTGACAAAAACAATAAACAGAAATAACAATTATC
Source organism: Merodon equestris (assembly GCA_958301585.1). NCBI lineage: Eukaryota > Metazoa > Arthropoda > Insecta > Diptera > Syrphidae > Merodon > Merodon equestris. The sequence goes on along the minus strand of OY284416.1, from coordinate 73,936,817 downwards.
GAACATCCCCCATCTTCTATTTACAAATGGTTAATTATGACGTGTGTAACTAGTGAACTCAAAATCATTTCACTTTGCAACAGCAATGTTGCAATGTTGTTCTTTCAGATACAATATACCCAAGTGCATTATACATTTAAAAAAACATGGCCAGTAAGTACCCTTGTAGTGTGTTAAAATTGACACGTTACAAATTTGGTCGTAACACCTATTCATCGAGGGGTTTCTTCTTTTTCGAATTATGTTTTCAGAGTTTCCCATGCAAAGTAAGCGCGTTAATTAATCACAACATGGTGTATTCTACTCGTAAAAGCAGCTCAATCCTATAAATCCCCTGACTATTAAAACAATTTTAAGTGTCTATAGACATTCAATTGGCGTGATTTAATTAAAAACGAGCGCGGCAAGTGCATTCTTAAATATCTGTGCTGCTATTTGCCCATATATGTATAATTAATGAATCTGTCAAACAAATCCATATCATTGGATGGTGATTATATTGACGATGCTGTACGAGGACACTTAGAATACTCTCAATCTTTTCATTTCTCCACTTTTAAAAACCAATCAAATGCGTGTGGAAGATATACGAGTACATATGAAAGGATTAAAATGTTTACGAAAATTAAAATAGAAAACAGGTTGGGTTCTCCCTATGCTTTCCAATTTATTAGATATGCAATACGAGTATAACGCAGACTGATTTTAAAGAAAAAAAAAAACAAAACAGAAGAAAATTGAAAGCCGACTAGTTTTCAAAAAAAGTGCTAAAAATACAACAGAGCTTCTGCATTTTCGCAACGAAAGAAGGAGAAAAAAGCAAACTAAAACAAATTTTTAGGCGCAGAAGTGTGTGAACTGCTTCAGAGAATCGTTTCGTTGCATGTATACGTTCGTACGGGAGCCCGGGCATAGATACACAACTACAATACACTTAAATTCTTAATTAAACCACAGAATAGTACTTTTACTACTTTTTGGGCCGGAAAGGGGTGTGGCTCCCCACAATTTCGCTTCCTGCTTAAAAGAATAACTACATCAATACGCATGTAGGCGCATAAGATTAAACACACATAGATACATATGTATAAATACACTTCTAGATTGTTCCCTCTAGTGCATTTTAAAAGAAAAAGAAAAGGTAACATGTGAAATAATTAAATTAAATCTTCTATGAGTTGGAGAAGTCTCAGGAGTAAACTAGGTCTCTGGTGTTCTAAAAGTTTGCAGAAAAGTGTTATATGTATTATTATTATTATATTAAATTTAAATAAATGTTAAATTATATTTTGTCTTATTCATTACTAACAACTAATTATTCCTATATACATATGTAGGTAGATACCATATAGTATGTGTATAAATTTACAATGTTTATCTATTTAATTACTTATCGTGCCTCTACGAATTAAAATTATTGTAATAACTTACTTTTACTCGTAAACACGACTTCTATAAACATATATGGGCGTAACAATTGGTACTTTTCTAATTAATATGGCTCGAGGCTTATACTTTCTTCGTATGCCTCTAATCATAGTACACATGCAATAGTAATAGTGAAAGACATAAATTAACCCACGGCGTGAGATACACAGAATAAATGATCATATACCTACATATGCTATGTATGGTACGAATCTCCTTCATAACAAAAGTACAACATTGCATCTTTTTAGGTCGTGCTCGATCGATATTCAACCAGAGATTATTTTCTTTTTTCCGGACCAATCGCGCTTTGCGTAACCAAAGCAAATGATTTTGGTATATTTCACGGAAATTCTCTCGTAGGCGGAGCTCCATTCCTTCCCGTGGGAGTGTGTGTTTACTTTGAAATGTTCGTTATTATTGTTTCTTTGTTTCATCTTTTTGCACTAGTACGTTTTATGTACCGCGAACATTTTGTAAACGTAGCTGATGGCTCCGCTGCGGTTTTCTAAAAATGACCGTTGTAAGGGGATATATGGAATTTGCATTGGATGCATGCAAATACGTTATTTTTTCTTAGACATGCGGAAAATAAGAATATGAATTATTCGTTTGCGAAAGTTGTACTAAATGTCAAATTAAATAAAAAAACTCTTTGTAACTTGAAAAAAGGTCATTTGAAAAGAAATAGCCAGCAAATATTTACATATGTACATTAATTCCATTATGTATGTACATACGTACATATGTATGAATATAGGCACGAATAGCCAGGTACCTTTGTACCTTTATAGTCGTAGACATAGAATATTTTGATTTTACTAAATAACACATTAAGGGGCAAAAACATAACTCAAAACAAAAACAAGTCATTCACTTATAATTATTTAACGATAATAAGAAAAAAACAACAGCACCTAAACTCAATATGAAGGGTGTTTTTTATAGAGGTATAGAACTTTGAAATGAAATAAAACAAAGAAGATTTTTTAAAATATAATTTCTGGCATATGACCGCCACTGCTGGCTCGGACGTAGTCTAATCTGGAGGTCCAATTTTCGATGATTTTTTCCAACATTTGTGCCCGTATATCGGCAATAACGCGGAGAATGTTGTCCTCCAAGTGGTCAATCGTTTCGGGTTTATCGGCGTAGACTAGCGACTTCACATATCCCCACAGAAAATAGTCAAGCGGCGTTAAATCGCACGATCTTGGAGGTCAATTCACGGGTCCGTAACGTGAAATTATGCGGTTACCAAACATTTCCTTCAATAAGTCAATTGTGGCACGAGCTGTGTGACATGTTGCGCCGTCTTATTGAAACCACAGCTCCTGCACATCATGGTTGTTCAATTGATGAACGAAAAAGTCAGCAATCCTGGCTCTATAGCGGTCACCATTGACTGCAACGTTCTGGCCAACATCGTTTTTGAAGAAGTACGGACCAATTATTCCACCAACCCATAAAGCACACAAAACAGTCAGTTTTTGTGGATGTAACGGTGCCTCAACATACACTTGAGGATTATCATCACTCCAAATACGGCAGTTTTGTTTATTGACGTATCCATTCAACCAAAAGTGAGCTTCGTCGCTAAACAAAATTCGCTTATGAAAATTGGGATCAACGGCAATCTTGGTTTTGGTCCATTCACCGCCAGCCATGGCGATCATATGCCAGAAATTATATTTAAGAAAGAAGATTATCTTTCGAATAAAGTCAATTTCATGTCAATTTAAAAAAAATGATCTTTGTTTTATTCCACATCAAAGTTCTATACCTCTATAAAAAACACCCTTTATAAGTTAGAAAGTAAATTAATTAATTAAATTTTAAATAAAATACATTATTAATATTATTAACGGCCATTTGGAATTTGCTTCGCTGTTCTGGGTATCACTTCTACGGCGTGGCTTTTCCTTAGTGTTTTCCACTCATTATTTTATTCTTCTGTTTATTCGTCCACTGTCCATTCATTCTACAATACATGTCTTGCCCATCTTGTATTGTTCCTTAAGTTTTTACTGTAGAGTTATCTCTATTCGCTTGTTTTTTAGGTTTGTTTTGCTCTTAAATATATTTTACTTAAGAATTTGTGCTCATAGACCCAAAATTTAACTTTTCCCTTTTAGTGAAAGAGCAATTTTCAAAGTGTTACGTTTTTACGGTTTTATACATATGGATTTTGAGATTGCGCGACAAAGAAATTGTTTTGAATAGTTCCTCTGTGGAGAAGAAGCAAATATGCAACCTCTTATTTACTTTGATCTTTGTAATGGTTTTGGCAGTCCATAAAATAAAGATATTTGGAATTATCCATTTTCTTGTCATTATTAGAATTTCAGCATTTTTCTTATCCCTTTCCTCACTCCAGCCGGTCCAGATCATCAGCGTAACCTCAAACGGACGGAATTCCATTAAGGGTTATTCCCCTTTCCTTGTCTTAAAGGGATCTCATTACATATTCCAGCACCTAATGAAAAATAGTGGCATCTCCTGGTTTGTATACTGATCTCGCATACTTGATCCTCAGCCTTACAAGGACGTCCGATTTCCGATCAGTTTATAGAATCATATACCATTTAAAATCTACGAACAGTGTACCATTTTGTGAGATTCCCATTTCTCTCCTAAAAGCTGCCGTATCGTGAAAATCTGATTACTCGTCGGGCGATTTCTCCTGAAGACAAAATGGTAGTCTCCAATTGTTTCCTTAGCGTATGATGTCGGTCTCTTCAAGACAATATCAAGATAATATATTAAAAAAAAGTTATTTTGTTAGACCACCTTTCGTTTCCTGGATAGCTTCAAGTCTTCTGGGTTTGGAAAAGACGATTCGTAATCTTACATTTGCGAACCTAGCATTCCAGTTCATCCGACATGTGTTCTTTGATATTTAAATTTGGAGATTACGGAGGTGGGTTAGGTTGTTTTGGGACCCTAAAAAAAAGCTATTCTTTTATAATTTTTACTCTATGTTAAGAGGCGTTGTTCTGGTGTAGTGTCCCTAAGCTGTCCATAAGCTTTAGTACCTCAGCAAAGGCATGCAAGAAATCACGCAATTATTCCATATTACAGTCAATGAAAACTAGGCTTCCGGCGCGGGAAACTGCCATTGCTTCCAGACCATCACCTGCCAGCCACAGTGTTTCACTATTGACACCAGTAAAAATCGTAACCTTCCGATATATAGCGATCTGCGAACTCTAGGCATTTTGGAGCTTAACTTTATTTATCCAAATTTTTTTACATACATTTCTTCTTTTAATCCCTTCTGATCACAAAAAGCTGGGAACAACTTTTGGATCGACTTCTTTGCCAATGTATTTGCAAATTTCGGAGCACTAATTCGAGGATTTGCGTTAACTTTACGGATGATACTGCCAATAATGCGGTGATTTAGCTTTTTCGGGCAACCGGAATAGGGCTTACTCTGTCGGTATAATTTTTGGTGTGAAATATCTTAGCAGTAAAATCTACTATAATGCAGTAACGGCAAACGGCATGACGCTGTCGTGACACGATGTCCCCACTACGCCGCCGCTTGGATTCCTTTGTGTGTGCGTGCGAGTTACATACAGAAACAAGATACCAATGAATTCCGTCAGCAATATCACAGAACAAATTCAACAGTAGGTCTTACTCCAATACTGTCAACAATGGGAGTGACTTTGTCAGCAACACCTGGTAACGAGTTCAACACAGTTCACATTTGCTGATTTTGCACCGCTAGCAGGAAGCATGAATGAAAGACAATCACTGACGTCACCGGTTTGTTCTTTGATCGGGATATTTTAAAGAATAAAGTTGAAGAATAAAGTATCTTAGCAAAGACCCACAAAAAGTGTTTCTTTTTTTTATTCATAGTGAGATAACGCTTAACTAGAGCAGTCGGTAGGATCTTAAGAGATCCAGTGATTCGAACCGATAGTGAGAAACAAAGTGAGTCAAAGTGAAATTTAGTGACACAACAAAACGTGAAAACGAATCGATATTATTTAAGTAAAATTATAAAATAAAAAAAAAAGTGCAAAATTGATCGTAAAATTGATAGACAAAAACTCTTTGATAAACATCGCGCTATAATGGCTAATCCAATTGAACAATGTGTTATAGCTCTAACGCAGCTTCTTGTGCAAAACAATCAACTAACAAATAATCGATCCAGGCCTGATTGGAATATACACTGAACTGTCGTATCACGAATTGAACAAAATCCAACAATTGCTGATAGAATTATTCTATCATGACAACGAAATAAGATTCTTTACAAGCTTCTTCAAGAGCTAAAGAAATGAAAACTGAAGAAGAGCTACACAAACAATTGTCATTATACAACATAAATGAATCCTTGTATAGTGGAAAAACGAATGTTATTATAATTTAAAAAAACTACATTTATTCTCCGAAGCCCAGAGACCATATTCAACTAATAATAAATAGCTGCGACAAATGCCGGTAAATTAAATATGACAGGAAGCTAATAAAGCCGAAATTTCAAATAACTGTAACTCCGGAGGACAAGAATGAAATCACTCACTTAGATATATTTCACTTTAAGAAACAATCTTTTGTTACCATAATAGATAAGCTAACATCTTCTTCCGTGCAGGGACGGGTTAAGAATATCCCTGCAGCGAAACCTCTCGCTTGTCGTAAAAGGCGACTAAAACAAAGGTAAACAAAAATCACATCTAGGCAATTTAGAAAACACCAAGGTGAGCCTAGGGACACATATACCACCATTAAACTGTCCCACAAGTGTACATGCAAATCAGTGGGTTGACACGACTGGAGATCACCGGTGTTGTAAGAGTAAGATCAAACAAAAAATCTGGAGCATGACAGTGTCACAAAAAAAAAAGGCAGGCCGAAAAACAATTGGTGCAAACAAATGCAAAAACACCAGCATTTGATTGGCCTTAGCGATGAAGTAATCCCAAACCGGGAAGCCTGCCGCTACTTTCTGAGGTCAAACCGGCGAACCCCACAAGCGGACCAGTAGGAATGCAGTTAAGTGGGAAGGTTATGGTCCTACACTTCTGACCATAACTACGCCGGAAAAAGGAAAAGAAGAATAGATAAGCTAACAAAATTCGCACCAGCATACCATATAACAGACAGAAATTGGATAGCGAAAAACGTCCTCATAGTGAAACACTTTACTAAATTTGGAAAACCAAAGAAAATCATAATGGACAACGAATTCAGATCTGAATAATTAATGAGTTGTTTAAAGAGTGAAAATGTGGACAAAACCAAATAATCAAACTTGTTGCAGGACGAAAGCCCCGATGTAATTTTGGTTAGCGAAATTAAGCTAAGCCAAAAGCACAAAATCCGGCACAGTTCTTATAAAGTGATTCGAAGAGACCGACCCAACGTCACACGAACCGGGGGAGTTGGGATCTTCATTAGAAATAACTTTAAACATAAAATTATATGTAGAATGTGCATATATTGTATCAGCCTATGCACCTGAAGCCGACGTTTTCATTGCAAAGCTCGAGACACTTTTTTAATCTTTGCGCTTAAACTTGATAGATAACTTCTACATTCTGGCCGGCGATTTAAATGCCAACCATGGTGAGTGGGGAAATAACATTCCCAACAATATGGGGAGCCTACTAAGCCATTGGTGGATTCTGCAGAGCATAGAGTACAGACTCAAGATACTCGCATGGGATAGTCCGTCGTATCCTAGGAGCGGCTCCTATCTGGATCTCATGCTGCTTGACTCTTGACTCAGACTGGCTGACACGAACGAATAGTCTCCTAACTGTCTACGGACCTTCGCATACGACAGTGACCATTGCGGACTAAGCGCCGTTATCAAACTACCAGACGAATTCGCGGAAATGGCAAAGTACGTCCAAACGTACCCCAATGATTACAGTAGGGCGCGCTGGCCACGTTTTGCCAATTACCTGACGGGAGCGCTCACTTCGAGCGCCTCCTTTCCGCCGTCCAATAGGAATCTGTCAAACTATGAGATTGACAGGTATCTCAAACAAATGGACGATACCATTAAACAGATAATGAACAATACAATACCTCGTCAATGACAGCACGATACCACGGACGTGTACCGAAACGGAGGTCAGGACACTGAAGTCACTGATTAAAATTACAGAATATCTGTAAGTTTGCATTGGAACAACAGAATTCGTGCTGTAAAATCCAACAGCGCGAGTATGTTCCCGCAAATAAATAAAATATTTCGAAAAAACAATCACAATGACATTCAGGACCTAAAGCTTCCGAGAACGTCAGACAATGAACGCTTGCTACGAACAGTCAGCATCGCTCCAGAGAGCGCCGTCTTGGCCCTGTATTCCAGGAAGGAAGTGCATACGGTGAATGATCATTCGCCCAAACCGCGACCTGGAAAAGAGAGTCCTACTTTATAACTTCTACCTTCGAAATTATATCGATCATTATCGAAATTATGAGAAACTTGGTTTTATCAGTTTCAATGACGATCTTAGGGCAAACAATGCTGTCGCCAGTTAAGGGGCTAACCCTGTTCATTTCGACGGAGGATCTCCAGAAGATATTCGAGTCATTGAAAAGAAAAAAATCCGCAGAAACCGTCGGAATATATAACGTTGTGCTCAGGCACCTCCCACCAGGGGCTGTAGAGATGTACTCCATCCTATTCAACAATGCACTGAATAATAATTCCAATGCTCTGGAAAACAGCGGTGATGTACCCAATCCCCAAGAGGGGGAAAGACGCCTCTAACCCGGCAAATCTCCGGTCAATAAGTCTCCTTTCGAGTATCAGCAAGGTCTTCGAGAAGGTGGTTCATAGAGCTCTGTATAAATGGGTTGAGGACAATAAAATCATTCCGGATAACTAATTCGGTTTCAAAGCGGGGCGTGAAACCATTCATGCCATTCAGTGGAATAAATGCAAGAACCAATGCACGGGTGCCTGTCTGATTGACTTACATATATGATTTTTAACTGTTAACAGGTAGAAGGTTGGTTGTGAACATTGCCAACGTGCCTTCTTCTCAAACATATTTTTTTTTCATTTTAAATTCATTTTTATTTCATATTAACTTATTTGTATCTATACAACCCTATACAAAAATGTTTAAAACTAGCTTAACTATCTTAACAAATGTAACTATCTTACTGGACCTAGGCGGACACTCTAGAACAAACAGTACAATTAAAGCGTATGTCTTTCGACTACTACATAAGTTTACTATTAACATTATTATAACTAGCTTATGCTAAGAAAAATGTTTTTTTTATTAAAAAACTTAGCATACTCACACATTTGACATTAACAATGTCATTGTTACTCTTCTGCAGCGTGATTTCGAAAAAATTCATCAGCATTGTTGTTGAAGATCAACTTCCAGAAATCAAATTCTATTTTATTCAGAACGCCTCTATCTAGGGCCTCTCGGGACACTAGAAAAAATTTGCGCAGGTTCTCAATTTTTAGACCGGACGGGCGTCCACTGGCGAGACAAAGTGTAGTCAGATATCCTGAGATCGTGCTAGATCAGTATCTATATTTTGACAAACATGTAGATGCTGCTCTGGCAAGGGCCCGGGGCGCTTTCGCTCTGACAAGATGGCTGTTTCATAGCGGCCAACTTAATGCTAGGGTGAAGGTAATCTACTACATGGCTTTAATCAGGCCCATGGTTGCCTATGGATATCCCGTCTGGTTCAATGTGAGAGCCAGCTTAATGGAAAGAATTCGGGTGTTTGAGAGACAATGTGTCAGGACTTGTCTTGGGTTACATATGACACCTGAATCTGAATACATGAAATCTTACCCGAATGAGATCCCATACAATAGGACCAGGATTTTACGGGTGGACAATTTTCTGATAAAAGTGATTCGAAGCCATGTTGCAAGAGCAATGAAAGGATCTAGGAGACGTAGTCCGTTAGCATCAGTGCTTTTGGTGGCTGGAGAGGACTCCGTCAACGGACACCCTGATAAGTACAGCCTCTTCAAGGCAAAGCCTACCTAACACCAATGACAGGCTTACATAGGCTAGGGTAAGGTAAGGTAGGTTAGGGTAGGTTAAGGTAGGTTAGGAATAAACACAAAAAAAAGTAAAAAAGAAAGAAAACAAAAAAAACAAAATAAGAAATTTATAAAAACAATAAAACAAACAAAAATATTTAAATATATTAAAATTAAGGAAAAAGAATGTGTCCCAAAAAAGCTTCAAATTTTGAAGTGATGGAACGGGAAAGAAAACGGACCAACGAACAAAGGGAACGACGCCAACACAATTCTCAACTGCTCCACGTATCTGTTCTTGAAATAATTCTATTTTTGGTTTCAATAATAAAAGTGTTCGCAAGTGACTCCGCTTTTTTCCCTGTTAACGGATACTGACAATAAAAATGGATTTTAAATTTAAAAAAATAGACACGAAATTTTACTTTATTGAGGTGATAGGTATAATAGCTCTAGGATTTTACGAGTGGGCAAATTTTATGATTAAACTGATTTGAAGTTAAGTTGCAAGGACAATTACTCCTGTCAATAACTTGATCTCCGAGACTTACTACCCGAAATACTTTTGGATCAATTTGAAGTGATTCACCATCAACGGAAGGCTTGCACAGGTTAAGATGGGTTGGGATAGATTATGGCATAATCTTAGAGTATTCTGGTTACCTTAGTGTGTCCGAAAAGTGCCCGTAAGGTATATTAAATTAGTTAAGTTATTTAAGCTAGTTTTAGGCAATTTTGTCTAGGATAAGGTGGATAAAAAAGAAAATTATTTTAAAAACTTAAAAAAAGAAAAACGGGCTTGATTTCACCTATCCAATTTAAGTGCCCGTATGGAGCTTCATACTGGGCTTAGTAAAATTAAATCTATGATTTTTGTATGAAATTTAATGCTTATTTAGCATACATAGTTAGAATTATATAATTTAAGGTCTTTTATCCATCGTTTTGTCCGATAATTTGTTGCCATTTTGAAGGTAATTGCCTAAGTTTCTCTCTTTGAAGACCTTGTCCTTATTTTTAAAAACTGGAAGTGTTGCTCCAAGTAAGCTTGTCTTGAGGCATTCACCAGCATTCGCCAACAAAATCATTCGCCTTGGTGCCAGGTCCGAAATATAATGTAGATGCATAAGAACCTCAAAACCACACTTTCAATCAGTTAATTTGAACGTAGGGAAAAAATCATAAGCTACGTGGTCCATAAAGCCCATCATCGTGGTGATCGGCGTGGTTTTATGTAGTGCTATCTTATATGAAAAAGATTCGTATATTCGAGAGGCAGTGCCTTAGAGTTTGTATTAAAATGTACCTAACGGTAAGTTAATTAAGTATTACCCTAATAAGTTCCCGTACGACGGAGCGGGACTAACCAAATCTAACATTTTCTTGTTAAAACGAACCGAAAACACATTCCAATATAACCTAATCTCTAGGGATTTTTTTTTTTTTTGTTGGAGGCTTCTGCTATCTGTTGGAGCATTCAGACAAAAAAACTTGTCCATTGTAATACCAGACAGACATCTTTCTTTATTGTATTTTCACTGTTGTCCGGAGAAAAGTGAGGAGGGGCTTCAGTGATGTAGAGCTAAGAGATTTGGCACACAACACGTCGGCTCCAAGGGTGCACCACCGTGCGCGAGCGAAGGCGGGACAGTCGCAGAGAAAGTGTTCTGCAACATGCAGCACAGGTAATCGTCTCACTGATGCCAAGCACGTAGATATGCTTGGCAAAAGTATAATGTCCCGTAATGACGCCCGTAAGTCTTCTGCAACCATTTCTTCTTAAGGATGAGAAGAATGTTGCGGACTTCTTGCAGATATCAGGGTGTACGCGCTTAGTCATCCTGCATCCTGAATATTACCTCGATCTACGACTGTGTGCATTAAAGACCCATTCGTTGATGTCAGATTTGACCATGAAAACAGGTAGACCTAAGGCGGGTTCAGGTCGTGAGAAACTTTCCTCTGAACCCCTTCTAGCGAGTTCATCGGAGATCTCAAGCCTATGTGAATTTAGTCTTCCCACTTTGTCCGAAAAGGTCTTGAGTTCATGCACTAATTTGGAGTTAGATAGAGGGTTGGACACAGCTTTGAGTGCAGCTTGGCTGTCACTGCAGACGCATATGCTTTTTCCCTTCATCAGAAGAAGATTCATCATAGCATCTAGAGCAGTTCCCGGGGTACTGGGAAAAGCCCCCGTGCAGCTGAGACAGACCGGTCTTTGGAGTTTGGTGAAAGAGACCACAACGTGTTTGCCTGTTAGCTTGTTCCACTAAACAACCGATGCATATGAGATTATCGGTCTTATCGTTGTCATGAAGATCCAGAGGACTTTTTCGGCGATAAGCCCCATGATTTGCCAAAGGCACCTTTGCATTGCCAAAAATCTGACAGCGCTATGGTGGTTTTGGACTCAACATGCTTTGACCAAAGAAGCTTGCTACCTAAGATGACTCTTTGGATATCGGGATGGGAATGCCTTTTAGCACCAGCTGATTAATGCCAGTATTTTTCCTCCTTCTCGTGAAGAGAACGACATCAGTCTTAAGAGGATTAACCGACAGCCCATTACTCTTGCACCAGTCCTCGATCACATCTAGCGCCGCCTGCGCTTTGAGACAGACAATCGCTAGACAGCTCGACAGAGAGAACAGCAACAACATCCGCGTAGGCCTGGGCATAGATTCCAGAGGCATTGACAGCATCGAGCAGAGAGTAACGGAGACAAGACGCCACCTTACGGGCAGCCCCTGTTTACTCCAGACTTGACACATTATTCGAGGCCTGCATCAGCGATCAATGTCCTGTGCAAAAGCATTGCTTTGATCCACAAAACCAATGCCTCACCTACGCTATGCGAACGAAAATGCAAAGTACGTACTCTTTCCTTTCAATTCTCCCAACTAGGTTTTGAAGCCCAGTCTCGCAGGATTTTCCGTGCTGATAAGCATTTTGCTGCTCGGAGAGAGGATGCATTCGAATGGCAACTTTGGGCACGTGCAACTCTATTAATCCATACTTTCCATCAAGAAGGATGGTCTGTTAGTCTAAAACTCTTGGCGAGTGAGTAATCTTTTTTCCCTATTTTAGGAATAAAGACCACTTTCACCGCGCATCAAGGAATAGGTTTGTAGGCAAGTGTCAGGCTAGCAGTGGAAATTCTTTTCAGAGTAGGAATCAACTGTCTATACCTTTTTGCAGCATAACAGGGTATATCCCATCAGTGCCCGAAGACTTGAAGCCATCGAAAGATCCCAAAGCAAATTGAATGGCCTCAGTAGTTGCCACGCGTGATGCAACATACCAGCTCCGCCGAGTTGTTTTCATCGTTTCAGTCGCAGTTTCCAATGAGGGAGTGTGCAACGAGCCGAGGACAGTCTGATTTCCCAGAAAATGGCTCTGAAGCAGTAAAATAAGAGTTTCTGCTTTAGACACGGTGAAGGTACCATCAGACTTTCTGAGTGCTTCCAGCTCTGTCGATTTTCCTCGTTTGAGAACATTAACCAACTTGCTGGTCGCACTCAGGAATTAATCTCTTTGCAGAAGGACTTATAGGAATCGTTCTTCAATTTACGAATAAGCCTCTTATATTCCTTTTGTTTCGATCGATATTTATTCCAGTCATCTTCCGAGTTCGATTTATATGAAGACATTGGAACTCAGCGTTCCACCAGGGAACCAATTTCCTGCTGAGATCCCACATTTCAATTGGAATTCGATATATCTATGGTCTGACAGCGTAGGATCTGGTAATACTCTCCAGTTAATGATGGCCTTCACATGCCTATTAGACAGGGTTAGGTCAATCACTTCTTCTCATCTGGCCATCACACAGGTTGGTTGAGAGTCAACATTGTTGAGAATAAGGTCAGACGAAAGAGTGAAGTTTAAAAGATGGTCTCCTCTCCAATCCTTCTGGCTTCACAGTACTCTACGAGTTCAGAAACCACCTGGCCACACCTGACCACACAGACGTTTATTCCACACCCATGGTTCCTGAATAGATACAATGTGATGATTTGTACTACTGCATGCAATTCTGTTACTGAGAAGAGCGGTAGTAGCCTTGCAATGCTGTAGATTAATCTGAAGTCCGGGGTTATACGCACGTAATCGCGTCAGCACATCTAGCTTGCTTCCAGGTTTCCCCGGAATCCAGCAGATGGCGCGCGTTAATTTTGGGAGACTGGCTACCTGATAGGTAGTAATTCCCAGGGGAGGGATTTTCAGTACCATGCTCCTGATCTAGGCAGATGTTTGGTGTGAGGAACAGCTCACCACGAAGGTACCATTCATCAGAGCAGATCTCTCGGCCTGAATACAGAAGCCTGTTACTGAAGCTAACTTCAGTAGATGATCCTCGCAGTGTTGGCAATCTGCGCTGGTCATTCTGCTGTCACTGCCAGCTTTCCCTATCGTGACCTTTTCAGAGGAGATGGCTGCCTCTTTGTAGGAGAGGTGCTTGTCTCGACTCTTTACGGTCACTTGTTTCTCCATTCCAGAGGAAAGGGTTTTGTTGTGTGAAGTGCCTGCCTCCGAGGAGCAGTCTTTGGTCCTCCCCGTCTTCAGAATTTTGTTTTGATCTTTGTTGATCGCCGCATCTTCCTTCGGACTCCGATTACCCGCCGCCACGTCGGAGGAGGAGACATCACGTTCTCTCTCCCAGCGAGGTTGTCACCGGCGGCCGTCCTCCGTCTGCGAGGAGCTCTTGCTGCCTTCCGACGCCGCTTTGGAACAGCTCTGCCAGCTTGAGGTTTGTTGGGATCCGAGATCGCTTCGCCGTCTACGATCAGAGTCTGTCTGTCAGCATCACCGCCTTTTTCGGCGGTAGCGCCTGCCATAACAGGACCCTGAACACCTTCAGCTTCGTCAGTTTGGGAACCTGGCACGCTCTCATTGGGGAGTTGATACGTGGAGGAATGTTTGAGGCGCATACCGAAAGTGCTGGCATGCTTTTGCCTCCTCTAGCAGCGCTTACTAGCCGCCGACGTTTTATGCGCTGCGCGCCGCCAAGAACTGCGAGGCTGCAGATGAGAGGGTCGGGTGGGTTTCGGTAGGGGATACTTCCGCCGATCCAGCGGTTCACCTTCATCCTTCGTGTCTTCGGCTGTTCCAGCCTCTTTGCACCATTTTCGGACACTCCTCTTGCCCCTTCTTTTTTGGCACTTAGCAGTGCAATCTGCAGTACGTCCCAATTCTGGGGCTCATTCAACCTTAGCGGTTCCCCGTGCCGCGCCATTGTGGGTGTTGCCTCTGTTGGTTGCATTACTCATGCTCATTCCCACCACGCGGTCGGAGAATGGGCCGCAGGAGTCAGGTCTGCCGGAGAGTTGGGAATGAGGGCTTCCAATCTTAGATATAAATACCATAAGAACACACTGCCCCCAGAAATATTTCTTCATATTCATTTCGAAAGGTAGGTGCAAAATACTTATAGAGAGAGTATCCGGATAATTTACTTCAGGAGCACCAACAACAAAATGTTCATCTGCACGGCGATTTTTGGTGGTTGCCAGGTGCAAACGCTTCCCAGAGCGGTGCGTTACTCCAGCGTCATCCTCCTCAATAATTAGTTCATAAGTTAGATTATGGTTAGCTAGGGGATTTTTTGGACGCTGAAAGCATGAATCTAGCTTTCTAATCAATTTTCATAGAAAGTCTTTACCTGGAGCTTTGTAGGCTTTGTGTACTCCTACAGTCTTTACCTGTAGCTTGTAGGGTTTAAATGAGCCAATTGCTTATTTAACTCTATCAGGGCTGAAGAGTCTTGCATAGAGAGGCTATTTGTTCTACTATCGATGTACTCGTAATTTGTGACGCTCATTAGAGCATCGAGAGGTGTTAGCTGGGTAGTAGAACCAGCGAAATGTAGCTTAAGCAAAGTCTCCAGGGATTCCTTGCGATTGACAGTGAAATTGCTATCTGATTTGCGAAGCAATCCTACTCTATTTGTGTGCTCCTGTAGAGTCAGGCCGCCGTTGGTAATGAATCTACACTCTCGCAATGTTTCTTCCAAGACCTCATCTTGGATTTCCTTAATTCGAGATT
Source organism: Merodon equestris (assembly GCA_958301585.1). Taxonomy (NCBI): domain Eukaryota; kingdom Metazoa; phylum Arthropoda; class Insecta; order Diptera; family Syrphidae; genus Merodon; species Merodon equestris. Next base: position 73,921,342 of record OY284416.1, on the reverse strand, counting down.
GTATTTTGTTAGAGCAAATTTATAATCAGTCCAACTCTTCGTTCTTTTAGCTCTGTTGAACAAAGATCTCACCTGTTTCCTCAAAGTTTCGGGCTGTGCATTCCACCAAGTAACGCACCGATTTTGTGTATCTATCTTGAGTGCACAGCTGTTTTTGAAGGATGACATGAGGGCTGCGTTTAATTGATAAGCCAATTTTTCAATTTCATCCGTCGATTTGATGGATTTAAGAAGCGTGTCTTCCTTGGTGGCAAGTTGACCTGGAATAGAAGTTGGTTCTTTTAGGCTTATATCTATGGTCAGCTTCTCCAGCCTTACCAGTGATGTTAAATCTGATATGTTCGTGATTAGATAGTTAGACCTCATTGGAGACGTAAATTAATTTAGGCGACCTATTTTGTAGGCCCATAATCTTACTTCTTTGAACCCAGAGTTCTTGTATGAGTCCGAGAGATATTTTGTCGCTGTAGAAACACAGGCAAATGGCATCCGAGGCATCTTTAGCATGGTGCAGGTTATCCCGCAGTACACGCAAGCCACTCATCTACTTGCGACGGTAGGCCGGGTCCTTCACGCGGTGTGGCTTGTTATTTCTACGCCGGAAGTTTCCGGACAGATGGAAGTGATCCATCGATCTGCTTCCTATCGGAACTTCCCCGAGCTTGATAGAGGGATGTGTTTTGTTATTTTAGTTGGACGGCTCTTGGTGGTTGCCAGCTGTGTGGTGTGTGGTTTGTAGCCCTTTACATAAAACATAAAACTGGGCATTAAAATAATGCGTATCCGTCGACCTTGTAGATTCCTCAACCGTTTTCAAACCGGCTTATAACCCGCTGTGATCGTACGGCCTTACATTCGAAACATGCTCTAAATTGTGAAAACGCAACGTACCTATCGCGCAACATATCAGGTAAACGAAGTGCCTTCAGATGACACCATCAGGCGTTTACACCAAAAATTTATCTCTCCCGGCAACCTCGAGTTGACGCCGTTGGGCATCTCTTGTGCGTCTCTCAATTCGAAGTGGTTGATAATTTGAAGTTCTAATATAAATAATGCCGATGGGCAGCCACGTCAATCGATATTGGATAGCGTCATATGGCCGTGATAACGAATTTGTTAATGCCAATTCTGATTAATGTGCAAGTATAAAGAACTTTTGGTAACAACAAGGCGACGTCACAGCCCAAACAGCTTGAGCAACTATTGCTTTATTGCCGGACTTAAAGTCTTTAAAATTCTTCGAAAAATCGAAAGTGATGATACACTCTGACGATGAACATTTATGCGACACCCCTATTCAAAAAGTTATTAGAATAATTTCTCAAAATAAACGAAAATCACACAACAGCAACCGTGTGTTCTCAAGTAGTTTCTCGTAATCTTTTATCAAATGCAAAAATCAAAAAAACATTAAATACATATATTTTCATTTTAATTGTTCATATCTAGGGGATATACACCACGAACGAATCAATTCTGAATATATTGAAACGACCTAAATCGGTATATAACTATGTTTACAGTAAAAATTAATCAATAGTTAATTTAACTTTATTTAACAAACGAAGGAACGAAACTTCTTAATTTTACGAATTTAGATACTAATCACAACTTATCATTACGAGTTCACACATCACAATGATCCGGCTAGACATCGGCCTGCAGTTCCTGACCTTGACACCTGAGTTGGTCTTATAAAAAAGTTTTGATTCCCACACTGGCGGCAACTTGCGTACAAAAAATGTACCACTTGTGCAAAATGCACAATACATTTTGGTCTTATCTAGTTCACTTATTTTAAATTTATTAGATAATATGTGCCGTGAGAATTCAAAATAATTGAAACCTAAGAAAGTAAACCCAACAAACTTATAGAATATTTTCATCATAATGTGATGATATAGTTTCATTTTTTAATCTTGTCTAACCTTCATAAGGGAAAAAAAGCCAAAAACACAACACTTTTAATGGCAAAAAAAGAGAAAACAAAAATTTGGTTTAGTTGATCCGTAGGCAATAATAATTGATTTTTATAAAAGAAAAACATTTCAGATGAAATTGCAAACAATTTTTCCTTTTGCAAACAATTATGTGACAAACTGTATATATAACGGAGAAGTTGTGGATCCAAGATAATTTTTGTGATGAATCAAAATTTCACATTTTTAATTCCGATGGTTGTCACCTTGCATAGAGGAGAAAAGACACTGCCTTGTGTCCAAAAAATAAAGCACAGTGGTGGAAGCATAATAGTTTTGGGTCTATTGGCAGCAAATTGAAACAAAATTTCTCCTTAAAAACACTTCCTTGTTTTTCCATATTGTCTGTGTTTCAGATAATTAATTTGTAATATTATATAATTTTTATTGTATTTAACATATTTTTTAAAAGTACATTTATGCATAACAAAAAAATCTAAGCTTATTCAAGTAATTATTTTACAAGGTACTTAAAACTTATACAATACCTTTGTTCCTTCTTTTTTCTGCCGGTATCCGCTTCTGTATACTTATTTTATGACTATGGAAATATGAAGTGTTCTTTTGATTTCTTGATACTTTATGATTTCTGTCCTTCCACCCAAGTCCTTGTCAGTGTATCTACCTTTTTTCATATTATTTTATATGGGAAAAATCACTTGACGGAAATGCTTGTAAAACAAGAGGACAAGTGGGGCGTACAGCTCTAAAAGACGAGGATATGATGAGAAACAACGGACAAGGATTATAATAAAAAAGACAAAAAAAAAAAAAAGAAATGCATAAGAACAAAAAGGGCACAAATCGCATTATTTTAATAAACGTGTGAGTGTAAGGGTACTTTTATTGTTTGCGACGGGAGGACGCCTGACAAACTCTTTGACTAACTAGTGAAAGAGTTCTCTTGTCCTTAATTATTTTTTGTTCGTGTAAAGATTTTTTACTTGGAGTTGTGTGTATTTATCACCCCGAGCATTATAACGAAATTGTAATGAGTTGTTTTTATGGTTGTGTAACATATTCGTTTGCTTTATTCCTTGTGACTGTATTATTGCAATTATTCTTCGGTAATTAAGCCTTCCTGGTGTTCTCCCGACAATCCTCTCGTAATTAGCATTGTTTGAGTGTCCTTCGGATATTTTGTCTGCATTTTTCTTCAATCTTAATTTAATATTGTAGTCTGAAAAACTCAAAGATAAGTAATTATGAGGGTGGTCTGAAAAGATTCCGACCTCAACGAAGATACCAGCACTCGTCAATAAAAGCTAGTGATGTAGTAGTGCATTTTCTGAAAGTTACTCACAAAAATTTCAGCCATTTTGAACGCGTAGTTTTTATTTTAAAGTCGTTTGAGTTAGTTGATGTAAGTGAATGTAGTTGTGCATTTTCTAATTGATTGGCAGTCACTAAATTTTTGATTTTGAAAGGCAAAACCCTTAAGCAAGTCAAAAATGAGTTGGACTCTGTGTATGGGGACTCTGCATCATCATTTACCACAGTGAAGTTTTGGGCAGCTGAATTTAAAAGTGGACGTAAGAGTTTGGGAAATGACGAACATTCGGGCCGTCCAGAAACTGCATAATATCACTAAAATTCACCAAATGGTGCTAGGCGACTTAAAGTGAGAGAGGTAGCAGAGGCTATGAAAATGTCCAAAAAACGTGTCTGTCACTTATTAAGTCAAGATTTAGGCATGAGAAAGAAAATCCTGTTTCACCAAGACAACGCCCCGTCTCACACCTCAGCGGTTGCCATGGCGAAAATCCAATAATTACGATTTGAACTGCTTGACCTCCGCTTGAGCATTACCATCGCAACAAATGACGAGTCTTATTTTTCTGACTTCACAGTACTTTACGAGTTCAGATACCGTCTTCGGTGGCGAAGGTAGTACCGAGCTGTAGGAGAAGTAAGCATACTCAACAACGAAGTGTTCAATTTCCCCGCGCGTTTTATAGCCTACTCTGGTAGCCACCAAATCTGGTCCATATTTTGGTTGTCGATTGTGAGTTCATTATGATGAGTCAGACCCTAGGCCTTTCGGATCACTCATCATAAAGACTCAAGATTCTATCGGAAAATTCAAATTTCAAAAAATTACATACATTTCACTTAATATAATCGCGCCGCCTTTTGTGTACACCCCGAAATTGATTTACTTTCAACAATCCTTGCTGTCACTTACGGTTTAATTTTTGAAAATACATGTACATATGCACATATGCACATACATATGTACATATAATACAAATCTGAAATTATAGTCAACAATGAAACCGATTTTATTTTGATGCCATTTTAATTTTAACGATATTTTAGCATTTGTAATCAGTATTTTAAGAACAATTTCACCGACTAAGTTATCAGGTCCTTTGAGAGGTCTCAAACATATTTATTATTGTACTATCCTCAAGCACTATTTTGAATAGTCTGATTCAAAAGCTTAGATAAATCAGCTTTTTTCACATCTCCTCTTGCCCATTGATCCCACTTTTCTTTATTAATAACATCTGTATTTGGATCTTTTGAATACATTAAAAAGATTTTTGAAGCTATAATTTTTTTAGTTAAACGAACACCATCTCGAAAAATCAAGGTAGCTCTTTTCAAACCTTGACTATTCCAGTGCTCCTCCTCGGCGCAAAGGCACTTTCGAAAGTGGACTAAGGTGATCTATATAGCGTGCATTCTTTGTTCCCATTTGTCTTAACAGAGATGGAGGAGAGGATACAACAAAGAATTGGCCGCGGTTTACATCGTTATGATCGATGTTACCTGAATCGAGTATCTACGGATCAAGCATCTACTATAGCTAGGTAATGTAGATAGAAAGACACCAGTTCTCCAGCCAGAACAGTTTTCGATTTCAACTCCAGGAAACCTCAAAAATTGGAATATACGAATTACAAAATTTGCAGCATTTAAATCAAGTATGGACATCTAAGAACAAATAAATTTTGAAAAAAAAACATTCCCAATTTGTTTATTTATTTATTATTCAGATTATTAAATTATAGATTATATAATCATTATAGACTATTAAAAAATAATTAACACTATTAAACATGATATAAGGAAATAAATACTAACCACCGTAATAAAGACTCAAAAGCAACCTTTTTTTAAAACAGTCTCAACTTAAGTATAAATTAAAATCAATAACATTAAATAGAGAATTAAACAGCGCGTCACGGGTTCATTGGTTCCATAATTAACCCTATGAAAAGGTACACAAAATAAACGACTACTTTGATAACCACGACTTGGAACATGAAAACCTGCTAACAGAAGCGAATGAGGGCAATCGATTTTATAATTAATTTAATCATTTACAAATATGGTATCAAAATGTACGCCGTGTTTTCAAGGATTGACCACTTGTTTTATATGATGGGATAAGATAACAGAATAGCAATAAATCCACGCATTGAACTAGCCTTAGAATCATGAATTTCAAATCGCAGATCCATTCATTCCACATCAAAATCTTTTTTTTCGGTAGCTTTGGATAGAGAGGATCCATGTACAAATTAAACTATTTCATGTTATATTTATTAAGAAAAATATTTATTTTGACTAATGCCTTCATGGCTGTCTTAATAATGAACTGCTAACAATATTTTTATAGCTTAAATCTAATTTCTTGCCCGTGCAGAACCAGGCACCTAGTCAGCAGTGGATGTTTGTTCGTTGCTTACTTCAGGTCGATGTCTTATACGAGTATGTACATATGTCCGGTGGGAATGATGTTTACTTGCGACTGCAATTCTATATACATATTGTTAGTGTTCTTTATATTGTTATTATTCTGTATATTGTTAGTGACATTAATCATCTCGTTGATTTTTTCTATCGTCGCTTTATTAACGGCAACTTGGTTATTATTGCTTTGCAGTACATGGTTTCTTATCTTCTGAATTTCGAATGGTAGGATGAAATAAAAAGGATGTCTGGGTTGGACATGTTGGGTCACTGAACCTTCGATGTTGGTGAGTAACTCTTCGTAGTAGCTGATGTCAATTTCATGAATAATTTTAAAGGAACCATTCTGGATAACTGCATTTGCTTCGTGGATTTTTATCAATTGCGAAGATGAGTAATCAATGCTATTATTAGGAAAAAGGAAATATGTAGATCAATTCTTTATTAGACTTGTGAATCGTTCTACCAGATTTTATGATAATTGTGGAATTTCGATTTTCGGCTACTTCCTTTGCCTTATACTTAATACTTATGTAGGTGTAAGTTTACGTCTATTGATTTTGACATATACTGTTTCTCCGATATTATGATTCTTCGGAGGATCCTTAGAACTGTTATGGGAGTTTACGTTAGCTTCTTGTTTTTTTTTTTTTTTTTCTTTGGGTGTTTTTTGTCTTACTCTGCCTCGTTCTTCGGGATCGTTATGCAAGTGTTTTGTAAAAAATATATCTATCGGTTTTTTTCCGGTGGTGGAGTAAACGTTGTATTCGTAAATGCACCTATCAAGTATTTCAGCGAATTACGTAGAGGATATTCTGCTTTTAAGCATCGCATTAATTCGGAAAGAGTTGAATGCAGTCTTTCTTCTTACATAACAATTTGCGGAGCTTGTGTATGGGGGTACTTTAAAGATTTTTATGTTGAAAATGTTTTCCAAAATAAATGTTCAGGAACAAGAAATAAAGGACTTTTCGTTGTCCATTAGATGCTACGATTACTACGATTTTGTGGAACTCCAAAAGGTAGTTAAACTTCCCTGTGAGTGTTTTTAACGTCTTCGGTTGCTCTTGATTTTAGGATTCTAGCGAGGGCATATTTGGAAAATTTGTCTATTGCAGTTAAAATATTTTTTTTATTTGTGAAATATGTTATGAAAAATTTGTCCACGGTATTCTGAGATAGGAATTGGTTGGACTTCGGGGTTATTGGGGTGTCTGTTGTATTTGTTTTATTCTGTAATTTTTGCTATTTTAGCACTCATATGTGGGAACTAGAAATTTTGCAGAATTTGGACTTTATTTTCCCTTCCGTTACGATGTGCACGGTTATGTTTCTTAATAATTTTGGTTTCCTGACGGTCCTCGTCTATTAGGTAGGTGAGTAACTATTTTCTTGCAAATCGTGTTCTAACTTTGCTTTGGATATATTTGTTGGATTATGCTTAACAACTGATGGATTAAGGTATTTTTTAAGAATGTCTACAAGTTTCTCTTCGGAATACTCTAATTCCGTAATTATATGTCGGTGGCAGGTAGGAAATACTATTTGGAATTCATAAGAGGAAATGTCACCAAGGTTTAAGATAATTTGATTTTTGAAAAAATGTATAGGTGTGTCCGAACATTGGATTAGATCTTCACCGGAGTTCTCATCGCTGTGTTGAATAGTAAGGGAATTGATATGGGAGTTTATGGGCGGTCGCGACAGGACATCGGTAACGAGGTTGGATCTTTCGGGATTATATCTCAATTCATAATTATACTCTTCGAGTATTGTTTTCCAACGTTTAATTTTGCTGTAAAGACTAAGTCCTCAGTTAGGAGGGCATATATGTATTAGGGGTTGTTGGTCAGCATAGATTTTAGATTTGGTTGAACCGTATAGGTAATTTCTTAACCATTTTAAAGCCTATACTATGGTCAACATATCCTTTTCATTGACAACATAGTTCTCCTCGGCTTTGGTGAGTGTTCTTGATATGAAGGTAATTGGTTTGTTGTCCTACGAAAATCCAACTCCTAAGGTATAGTTTGATGCGTCGGTGGTCAACTGAAATTCTTTAGAGGAGTCGGGATGGTTGAGAATAACATCTTCCGCAATCAATAAATTTTTAATTTTTTCGAATGCATCTTTTGCGTTTTGGTCCAAGTGGATAATCTTTTTGCTTGAAGTAGTCTTGGGCGTACGTCCATCCTCCTCCCTTAAAAGGGCTGTCAGGGGTTTTGCTAGGGTAACATACATAGTCCCTGATGAATCTGCGGTAAGATCCCGACAGACTAATAAATGATCTTAAGTATTTAAGCGGTTAAGGAAATTCCGTAATTGCCTTCACCTAGAAATGTTACCTCTGACTTAAGAAAATCAGACTTATCTAGCTGAACTTTGAGATTGCATTTTGGCATTTTGGAGGGTTTGGAATATTTTTTCAAACTTTTTTTTTAGTATGTCTTCCAAAGTTTTTTGGAAAATTGAGGGCGTATTTTTCAGCCCAAATGGAAGTCTTAGCAATGCGTACTTTCCGTTGACGGAAAATGCGGTATTTTCGATATCGTCCTCGTGCAGAGGAATTTGATGGAATCCGCTCTTGAGGTCAAGAACCGAAAACCATTTATTTTTTTCCTAACTGGGATAAGACTTCGTATGTTTCCGGAATTGGATACCGATCACTCATTATTACGGAGTCGAGCTTCCTGTAGTCGATTACTTTTCGGTACTTTCTTTCACCAGAAGCGTCCCGCTTTTTCGATACGATCCATACCGGTGAGTTGCTCGAAGGTCTTATGATGCCGTAGTATAGTACTTGATTTGTCTGTTTTTCATCTTCTGGTTTACTCGTAAAAGGCATGGGATAATCGTAGGATTTGGAGTAAACGAGATCTGTAGAGGAAGTTCGGATTCTTCCCTTGACTGCGGTCGTGAAGATTAATTTCTCATTTGGTTCGCAAAATAAGGTGGGATACTTTGTTGTTAATGAGAGTAGTGCGTCTTTTTGGTCCTGGGTCATATGATCGATTCTTAGAGATACATATATTATATATTGTTTCGGACATTTGTTGTTTTAGCTTAACCTTGATGCTATTGTTAATAATCATATAATTTCTGTTTGAGAAGATTATGGCTTCGTTTCCCAATATTGCTTGATAAGATTTTCATGTAGGTAAAATGAAAAATGTCATGTCTTTCTTAAGACCGAAAAGATTAAGTAGTGTATAATGAGTGATTTCTATTTTAGTATTGGCGAGATGGGGTTGGATATAGTTTTTATTTGACCCGGTGTCCACAAGGCATTTTAGATATTGTTGGCATTCGTCTAGCACTCGAAGTAGGGCAGAGACGAATTGGTTAATCTAAAAAATGAACGTCTACAAATTTTTTTGCAGTGTATGTGATCACCTCGTTTAATTCTTGGTCGTTTAAGTATTCGTTCATGGTTCTACCGTTTATTTCAGAACTACTCATTTCAGTATTATGACTATCGACTTCGTTTTTGTAGTTGGATGGAAACTGTGGGTTGGTTCCAGGTTCCATTGTAGATGTTTTGACAAGGAAATTGCGTTGGAGTTTGCTTGGTACAACATGTTGTTGTGAAGGAGGTACAGAGCGCTTAACGTCTGGTGGCTAGTTTTTAGCCCTAGGCATGTTCATGTAATTTACGTTCTTATTGTGATTGTTACCATTGGTTCTGGTTGAGATTTTGGATAAAATTTGTGGTTTCGTTGGAAATTGGGTGGATTAGATTTAAAGATTGGCCTTGGTTAAGGTCGAGTTGATGCGAATTGTGGACGTTGTGGAAGTGGGAATTGATTACGATTGAGACGTGGTGGAAAACGTATAGAGAAATTGGCTTGCGGTTGTGGCAGATATGCCAAATGTGGATGAAATGGTTGGACACTCTGGTTTTTCGTGGATTAATTGTTGGAGTTGGTGGTGGTTTACGCACCGCTCTGACCTTGTAGTTCCCGTAATTCTAACTTCATTGTTGATTCTCCAGTTGTTGGCAAAGATTAAGAGTTGTGGGTAAATCGGCTAGCTCTCTTATGGCCGGTAGCCTAGCTAAATCACTCTTGAGGCCTCTGATAAACGTATCGAACGTCCTTATTCTGTAAGATTCGGTTAGATTAGGTAAAGTTTCTGGCGGAAGTTTCATGCTAGAAACTTTGTTCTGAACGAGGAGCAAGTTTCTACCGAATTGTTTCCTTGAGTTAGGGTGGTCATTTGGTACTAGAAGGTACCAAGATTACGTCTGCCTGCGTAGTGCAGCGTGAGACAATTGAAAATACATTCCCAGTTTAATCGTGTTTTAGAGGATTCTAGGATCGCATCCGCACTTCCAGTAATTTTGTTCCTAATTCCGATTAGTATGCCAAAGTAATTTGGCGTCCCCCTGGAACATTCGTAAATACTTAATCCTTTCGACGCTTTTGCACCAAAAACTAAATTCCCCTAGAGTTCCGGAGAACTCCCTTAGACTTTTTACTACGTCTGCCACTTTATCTACAATTGATTGGATCGGTCTTCTTCTTCTTCTTTTCCTTTTTCCGGCGTTGTTATGGTCAGAAGTGTAGGACCATAACCTTCCCACTTAACTGCATTCCTACTGGTCCGCTTGTGGGGTCCGCCGGTTTGACCTCAGAAAGTAGCGGCAGGCTTCCCGGTTTGGGATTACTTCATCGCTGAGGCCAATCAAATGCTGGTGTTTTTGCATTTGTTTGCACCAATTGTTTTTCGGCCTGCCTTTTTTTTTTGTTTGATCTTACTTTTACAACACCGGTGATCTCCAGTCGTGTCAACCCACTGATTTGCATGTACACTTGTGGGGCAGTTTAATGGTGGTATATGTGTCCCTAGGCTCATCTTGGTGTTTTCTAAATTGCCTAGATGTGATTTTTGTTTACCTTTGTTTTAGTCGCCTTTTACGACAAGCCAGAGGTATCGCTGCAGGGATATTCTTAACCCGTCCCTGCACGGTATTGGATCGGTATCGTTCGTAAATAGTTTCATCGACACCTCTCCGGAACTGAGCATTAGGACTTACTAGGTGGCCGCAGGGCTAGCAATAAAGCATCGCAGCAGCATAATGGAGCGATGTGGAAATATACTAAAATTGTTTCCAAAGACTAATTTTCTTAAACAAATCAACACATTTCAGTATACAAATATTTGGCATAGAGTGGAAATTATACAACTTGAGATTTCCCAAATTCTAATGCATCTTTCTTTCCAAATTCGTATAAAATATTTTCGAATCTATTCCAATCACACATGTCCTCCAACAGTTATAATTTAACGTCTAAAATTATATCATTTTGTCTAATGATAGACCAAATTGTCTTAAACGGCTCTACAGTTCTTAAAGAAAATTCTGGGAGGCAAATAGGCTTAGGAACAATCACACTTTCTTCATTTGGTTGCTTGCCATAAATGGAACGTTTCATTTTTTTTCGTTTACGTTCTTTAGCCCGGTCAGCTTCAACTTAGGCTTCAGATCATTTCGCACGATTTTTTGTCCGACGAACTGCATCTACCGATTTACAGAATCGTCGCTTATTAATCGGTGGCATTGGAAAGAAACAAGAAAAGAAATTGACAAATACTCATCAACAATAGAATTTTCTGTCTTGATGTTATATTAGCGTGCGCTATTGCCTGTTAAAGTTTCGCGGCTAAATTGCATTATAGTTTCTATCACCAAAAGAGATATTATTTATTTCTGATTAGTCTATGTCGCATTATGGCATGTTTCATTAAATGATACTGAAATATCGATGAATTACTATATGATTTCCAAAGTTTGAGTGGTTAAATCGGGATTTTTGAGCCTGAGTGAGTTTTCTATGAACCTTGAAGTACACAGAAAGTAAATTTCAAATTATAACTAGTCCAAATAAGTAAGCTATTTTTGCAAAATATTGTAAATTATACCTACTTAAACAACCTTATTACTTGACTTATTCGCGAATGGATTTTTTAAACCGCTAAATTAACGTGCAATATTGAATCTATAATACGTGCAACAAATTGAATCGTGCAATTAATTATTTGTGTTTTAGTTTTATTCAATTATTAATATGTGTTTATTATTATTTTTTTCCAATTTTCTTTCACCGTGTTATCGTTGAGCCCTTCTTAATTTAACTTATTTCTAACTAAAACTATCTTACATGATAATTCAATGCTGATGGAGGGGCTGTATTCCCTTTCTCTTGATACTTGCGATCCTTTCTCCACACTCCTTCGTTGGCTGCAGGATCTATATATGTTTGTCAGCTTGGTCCAGAACACAGTCCGTAGCACCACAACTTTTGAGACCTTCTTTTTCCTTTATTTTATTCACTACACTCGCGGCGAGCTTCTTGAGATCGATTTAACGCGAGGATTTCTTCAAAGATGTGCACACACTATCACTTACTTTAATCGCGGCGAGCTAATTCAGGTCGACTTATGCGTGTTAATACAATAGTTACTTTTTCGCGCACGACTCGATGACGCTACAATATCTGTGCCCCACGTTGGGCGCCAATTAAACTATTTTATGTTATATGTATTTATTAAAAAAAACATTTATTTTAGCTTAATGCCTTTACGGCAGACTTAAGACTGAACTGCTAACAATATTTTCATAGCTTAAATCTAATTTCTCGCCCGTGCATCCAGACGCTGGGAATTTCAGGTCGATGTCTAATGTGTTTTTTTTTTTTTTGTTTTCATTTTTACTTATAGTTTCTTAGATCTATCTTATCCTAGACAAAAATGCTTAAAACTAGCTTAACTATCCTTACAAATTTAGGAATCTTACTGGCCCTAGGCGGACACTCTAAAACAAACTGTATAATTTTAACGTATGCCATTCGACTACTATATAAATAACTTACAATTAACATTATTATAATTAACTTAAGCTAAGAAAATTTTTTTTTTTTTCAAAAATCTTACCATATGATCATTCTTTTATATATTTTTATATAAACCTTAAACCTACCTAAACCTAACTAAACATATCTCATTCCAACTTAACTAATCTATATATATATATATATATATATATGAATATATATTTTACCTATATATATTATATATATGTATATGTATGTATATATATTTTTTTTAATTTTAATATATTTATACTTTTTTGGTTTTTATTATATTTTTTGTTCTATCCTACCCTAACCTATCCTACCCTACCCTAGCCTATGTAAGCCTGCCATTGGTGTTAGGCAAGCCTTGCCTTGAAGAGGCTGAAGCTGTTGAAATGTCCACTGACGCAGCTCTCTCCAGCCACCAAAAGCGTTGATGTTGAAGGACTACGTCTCCTCGATCCCGGCCTGAGACCGATCTACAGAACCTGAGGCGCTCCGGCTCACTGAGCGCGAAATCGGGTCCGTAGAGAAATCGCCGTTCCACGGAATTGCGACCCACGTGGAAAATTAGCGGTACCGCCAATCTATCCTGGATCAGCCCACATCTATCTAAATAGAGGAATGCTTCTGGCGGGACAAAGCCGTTAAGGCGCACTCTCTCGTGATATAAATCATTGGGGTAGTAAGCCTCGGAGATTAGGCTGCAATGAAATAGCCATCTTGTCAGAGCGAAAGCGCTTCGGGACTTTGCCAGAGCAGCATCTATGTACATGTTTGTCAAAATATAGATACTGGTCTAGCCAGATCCCAAGGTATCTGACTACACTTTATTTCGCCAGTGGGTGCCCCTCCTGTCCAAGAATTGTGAACCCGCGCCAATTTTTTCTAGTGTCTCGAGAGGCCCTAGACAAAGGCGTTCTGAACAAAATAGTTTCTGATTTCTGGCAGTTGATCTTTAACTTCCAGTCATCACAATACTGCTGAATTTTTTCGAAGGCACGCTGCAAGAGAGTGACAACGACGTCGATCGTTGGACCTGATCTGTACGCGATTAAATCGTCCGCATACGCTATTGAATGGTGAAGAGAAGCTATCAAATTACTGAAATAAATACTGACAAGGATCGGCGAGTTCACCGTACCCTGTTGCAGTCCGTTGTTAATATCAAATGTTTGGGTAGAAGTCACGTTGGCAATTTTCACTACGAACTTTTTACCTGTTAACATGTCAAAAATCATATACATACATACATATAGCAGTTGTTTACTTATGCTCAGTCGATTGAGCTTGTAATAAAGATCAGACAAGTCGATCAGACAGGCACCCGTGCATTGATTCTTGCATTTATTCCATTGGATATCCGATACGAGTTTCGACGCGGCATGAATAGTATCATGCCCCGCTCTGAAACCGAATTGGTTATCTGGTATGATTTTATTGTCTTCAACCCATTTAGACAGGGCTTTATGGATCACCTTCTCGAAGACCTTGCTGACACTCGGAAGGAGACTTATCGACCGGAGATTTGCCGGGTTTGAGGTGTCCTTACCCCTCTTGGGGATTGGTTGCACCACCGCTGTATTCCAGTGCACTGGATAATATGCATTATTCAGTGCATTGTTGAACAGGATAGTGTACCTCTCTACAGCCACTAGTGGAAGGTGCCTAAGCATCCGCGGATTTTTTCCCCTTCAATGGATGAAAGATCATCTGGAGATCTTGCGTCGAAAAGAACAGGGTATTAGCCTCTTCATTGGTGACGGCATTATTTGCCATGAAATCGTCATCGAACCTGGTAAAACCAAGATTCTCGGATCGCGAATGATCGATATCATTTCTAAGGTAGGAGCGATGAAGTAGAACTCTGTTTTCCAATTCGTGGTTTGGGCGAATGCTATCATTCACCTTAAACACTTCCTGGAAAACAGCTCCCACTGCCGCCACCTTCTCCTGAGGATCCTCGATCACGAAGAATTCGTCATCCAGGATGGCGCCCTCTGGATCGATGCTTACTGTTCGTAGGAAACGTTCATTTTCTGACGTTCTCGGAAGCTTCAGATTCTGAATGTCATTCTGATTGTTTCTCCGAAATATTTTATTTATTTGCGGGAACATACTTGCGCTGTTGGATTTTACAGCACGAATTCGGTTGTTCCAGTGTAAACTTACAGATATTCTGTAATTCTCTTTGATCAACTGTTGGAAATTTTTAATCAGTGACTTCAGTGTCCTGACCTCCGAGTTTTGTCTGTCGGTAAATCGCCTGTACAAGAGTTTGAGCCTTGTCCATTGTCGCGTTTCGGTACACGTTTGTAGTGCAGTATCGTTATGTCGTTGACGTGGTATTGTACTGTCCATTGTCTGCTTAATTATAACGTCCATTTGTTTGAGGTACCTGTCAATCTCGTAGTTTGACAGGTTCTTATTAGACGGTGGGAAGGAGGCGCTCGAAGTGAGCGCTCTCGTCAGGGAATTGTCGAAGCGTGGTCAACGCGCCCTACTGTAATCGTAGATGTGCGTGTGGACCAGCGTTACCAGACGTCCCGATTTTTAGCCCAAAATGAAATATCCCGCGCGGGACAAGCACAGTCCCGCTTTTAATACATTTGTTTATTCCTCTGGCGACCAATTAGTAAATGTACTTTGTGAAGCAAAACTTAAAATTACGCAAATTCGCAAGTAACTTCTTATGGAGCTGACAATGCAAATGTTAACTTCGGTCCAAATCATTCCGTTTACACAAATCTCGTTGACAAAAACAAAAAAATTTAAAAGCGAACTGTTCTTGCATAGCATGAGCAAATTTGCATGTGATATATTAGAGATCGATATAGAAGCTATTATCTTAAAAATATATGGCCATTTCTCACATTCAGCTAAACGTCGTGCGGAATTAATGAAAATGTTTGAAACTACGGAAATGGAGTGGGTCGAGTTATTGCGTCACATTAATATAAGATTTTTGTCTCTCTGTCCTGCCATTGAAAGAGTAATCAAGCCTTGGCCTGCTTTGAAATGTTACTTTGCTAAGCCATGATCATGTGCGAAAGCCATTGAAAAGGTTCTCCATTCGGAAGAAGAGGAAACAAAAACCCCTGCCTACTTGCATTTCGTTCATAATGTTATGAGTAGTTTCAAAGGCAGGCAAGGCAAGGCAGGTAGGCAAAAGGATTGTTTTTTCGGCTACCAAACGAAACAGATATTAAATAAATTTGAATTTGTTGAATCTGAAAAAATCAAAGCCATTAAAGATTTCAATAATTTTTACACAAATTGTCAAACGTACATATGTATATAACCGAACGTTATAATTTCTCAGATGAAAATATTTTCGCTAAACTTTCATAAACCTGAATAATGAAATTAGTTTTGAAATGGTTGAGAATGCTGTGTCAGTATTAAACTTGTCAGGTGATGTTTCAGTTGATAACTTGTGTGAAGAATTTAACTTGTTAAAATCATACTTGGACGTAGTAGTGGAAAATCGTAAAGACACCACTGCACAGAAATGGCACCAGCTCTTTAAACAGTTTCCAAAAAAAGTGTATCAACTTCAAACTGCTTTGCCGAACGCTTTTTTCCTAACTGAATTTAAAATGATCGGATGCCAGAAATGTAAATGTTCCGTAAATTTAATAAAAGCTGAATTACTCATCCAATTCAATCTGGAGCTATCCTGTGCGGAGTTCTTTAACTATATTAAAGAAGAAAAGGGACTATTAAGAGAAGTTAAGTCTTCACAGGAATAGAAATAAGTAATGGTATTAGCCAACATATTTTTCCATGTACATATATCATCATTTTTAACTGAATTTAAATCCCAAATAAAAAGATAAGTAATAAAAAAAAGACTGACTACTAATTCTTTTTTTATGTCCCGCTCTCCACGTAAGAGTCCCGCTTTTTTAATCATAGGGTTTCAAAATCCCGCTTTACCCGAAAACAAAATCTGGCAACGCTGGTGTGGACGTACTCTGCCATTTCCGCGAACTCGTCAGATACTGTGATCATGGCACATAGTCCACAATGGTCATTGTCGTATACAATGGTCCATAGGCAGTTAATAGACCATTCGTTCGTGTCTGCCAGTTTCAGTCGAGAGTCTATCAGCATGAGATCCAGATAGGAGCCGCTCCTAGGATACGACGGACTATCCGTTGCGAGCAACTTGATCCTATATTCAATGTTGCGAAGAACCCACCAATGGCTTAGTAGGCTCCCCCTAATGTTGGGTATGTTATTTCCCCAATCACTATGTTTGGCATTTAAATCGCCGGCCAGAATGTAGTAGTAGTAATGTAGTTTTCTACCGAGTTCAAGCGCAGTGATCGAAAGAGTGTCTCGAGCTCTGCGATAAAAATATTTTGTTGAGGTGCTTCAGGTGCATAGGCTGATACAATGTACATTCGCTTTCCATTTCGGAGAGGAATGCACACAATACAGGCCTCTAGCACCTTGAACCTCCGCACTTCACCGCTATATATGACATTATGTTTAAAATTATTTTTAATAAAGATCGCAACTCCCCCGCCTTGAGTAGCGTTGGGTCGGTCCCTTCTAATTATTCTATAAGAACTGTGCCGGATTTTGTGCTTCTGGTTTAGTTTTGGTTCGCTAACCAAGAGTACATTGGGGCTTTTGTCTTGCAACAGGTTAAAAAGTAAGGCTCGTCGCTCAATCCTTATTAGTGAATTTACATTCACCGACAGGATCTTCAAGGGGCTCTCTACCAGCGTACCCATCACGACCTTAGGTGCGTTACTATCTACTCGGGTCGCCGTCTCAAGGATCTGTTTTTGGAGCTGCCCAATCTGCCCTTGGATTGCGAGGAAGATCGAACAGACATCCATCTCCGCCTCCGGTGCTTTAGAGACAGGCACTGGGGCTTTAGGAACAGCCATGGGCTTTTGTACCGCCTTTCCCGAGCCTGCCGCCATTTGGGCGTAGGTCAACTGGGATGTGACGGCTAGTGTTTGTAAGCGGCCCGAGGGATGTTTCCCCTCGACCTCTGCTTACGAGCCAGGTTTCCTTTCTTGATGTCCTGGAACTTAGGATATCCCCGATAGTTTGCAGGGTGTCCACGGTTCCTACACAAGACACACTCGAGCTGCTCTCTGTCCGCCACCTCGTCTTTCCCAAAGTCGCATTCCTCGTTCCTGTGGTTCTTTGGGCACTTAACGCATCGAGGCTGCATTTCGCAGTTCGACGCGGCATGCCCGAACCTTTGGCAGCGGATACATTGTAAAATGTTTCCGCTCCTCTTTAATTTTTCCCATGTGTAAAGGAGAAAAACTCCGTCGTAGACTCTTTCAATAGGCTTCTAATCCGCTTATGCTGTTCCAATGTCTTGCACTGAACAGCATAGCGTTTCTGACCTAAACATTTAAAATGAAAATTACTTACTTAAGTATGCTATTGGTATACTTACAGAGATCGATGGTCTCGCGTAGGGTCGTGGTATAAGTAAAGATGGGTGGCACCTTCTCCTTTTTAGGGCGTTGTTGTTGCTGCTGCTTCTGCTGCCTCGGCTGTTATTGTTGCTGCTGCTTCTGCTGCTGCGGTTGTTGTTGTTGCTTCTGCTGCTGTGGCTGTTGTTGTTGCTGCTGCTTTTTCTGTGGCTGCTGTTTCTGCTGCTGTGGCTGTTGTTGTTTCTGCTGGTTCTTCTGCGGCTGCTGCTGTTGCTGCTTTTGATGTGTGGCGGCTGTTGCCTGCTCTCTCCCCATCTGCTGCATCTCCTTAAACCTATAGACTACGGCTTGCAGCTTGGCGTATAGGATCCGTTTTTCCTCCTCAAGTTCGCTACGCTCTTCCTCCATAGCCGAAATGAAAAGGGGGCGAAGGGGTTGTTGTTCCCCGTGTGGGGGCCTTCCCTATCATCTGAGAGGCAGGCAATATCCGCTTCCACGGCGATCGCTGGTTTTGGTTTTTGTTGATGTTGTCCAGTTGCCTTGGACGTCGATGGTGATGGATATGGCGCCTCTTCCCTCGCTTCGGCCTGCAGCTTTTCGCTCGAAGTAGTGAGGCAGGGGCGCTTAATTAAATCGGTCCTCGTGTTGACCCTTTTGGGCTTTTTCATGACGGCGACGATAAATCATCTGATTCCGACTCCGTGTGACTAACGGGTCTTCGCCCGCCGTTTCCCGTTATCTCTTCGCGTAACTGCTGCTACCACTGTTGCCCTGCACTGGTCTGTGATAACTGAACACCTTATCACCGTGCTTATGTGATTGATTTCAAAACTACGGCCAAACGCGCACTTGAAAAATTACTTACAATAACAATTTTAGTTTTGACTTTTGCTTTTTAATTTTTAAAATTTTTTTTATTTTTTGCTCCTACTCGCACAAGTTACATACCATTCCCACGAGCATGATGCTCGCGATCGGCATGACACCGAAGAAAAAGAGCAACAAATCACATTTTGGTGAGGGAATCATGTTGTCGTGTTGATCGTTGGCACATGTACATGATGGAATGCAAAAGTATCAGTTGGCACTGCGAATCTGCCACCCGATTTACTTGTACTAAAATGATGTTAGAAAATAAAGAAGCAGTGGTGAAACAACCGCCGAAAAGTAAAGTCGTTTCTTATTTTACCGGAAAAAGTATGAAAACATATGTAAGTCACAGCCTACTGAGCGAGTATGATGTCTCATGTGTCCGGTGGGAATGATGTTTACTTGCGACTGCAATTCTACCCGATCATGCACGGGTTGGATGTTATTTCCCGTGGAAACAAAGCATGTTCAAATATTTTTGGGGTTAACTTACATATGTACTATGTCGTAAGAAACATAATCGGTGATGCACCACGGTAACACGCATTTAAAAGTGGTTAGTAGACGGTTTTGTTTGAATGCATATTTCGAAGTGAAGTACGATTATACATATTTTGAAATCGGATAAAGTCCTGGATTCACTGTCATATTTACTATACTTTTTCCGATGTTTTACAATTTACCAATACTGCCAACAAGACTTCGTCATTTCGCAATTTTTTCTGTCCACGTGACTTTTACTCACAAGAAAAGAAGTTAAAAAGATAACAGAATCTGTTCGAATTTCGTACCAGAACGAGAATATTCATATGCATGGTTTTTCAATAAAGGAAAAACATAGAAAAATTAACTTTAAAATACTGACTATGTTATTTAATTAAATTTAATGTCGCCAAAAAATTCGTTTCAAAATTTATTCGATTCAATTTTCAATATGACCACCTTTGAGTAGAGTCACACTGCCCAATCTTTCAGCGAACCCATGAGTCTAAGATGACCAATCTGTCGTTAAAATGAAGTCAGGAGCTTTTTTTGAAGAAAAGCGTTGTCCTGGCTTTATGATCGGGTTCAGAGCCCTGCTATATTATCCAGCAGCTTTTATTTAAATGTTTGGCTGCCGACTGTTAGGGTTTGACACAACCTTCCAATACAGCTTCTTCATAAACTCAGGCGTTAATTTTCACTCCCGTCGGCACAAAAGTTAGCGAAGTGCATCCATTTTGACGACGTAATGCCCGAAATTGATCCAAACACTTTCACATCAGAACAATTTTTAAAGTCGCCGCGAACGAGCCGCTGTTTCAACGCCTTTGGATTTTTGGAGCCTTTTATATTTTGTAAGGCTTGACTGTCAGCTCATTCCGTAAAATGAGATGCATGTTTGCGGCAGACACACGTCACTATTTTGCGCTGTCAGGCGGATTTCATCAGTGTGAAGTTGGAACACTCCAATTGAAATACCTGTTTTTTTGGAACTGAAAAGAATTAAGATAAAATGTGCTCGTTTGAAAATACAAAACGAGGAGGTCTAATGTTAAGAGATAATAATATGATTAATCAAATACCTATAGAAACTTTTTAAATATACACATACATATACATATGTATATATCGTTCCCCATACAGACATGATTTGTAGGCAATTTTGTCTTTAAAGGTATAGGCGAGAACTACTATGCTATATAATGTAACACACTGGAGCCCCATGACTGGGTCAAAGACTTATTAAAAGAGACCACAACCCAGTTTTTCTCATTTACCCCCAAGGCCGAGAGGTTGCAGACGGTGCTCCTTAAATGCGTTTGTTCGATTATTGACCCCGTGTGAACACTTACAGAACTCATCATTTCAAGAGTGACGACCTCAAATTCGTGGGAGTCAAGTCATCAAGCGGCGGGCCAAACGAGAGAACCGCGTATTACCCTTCTTCCTTCTCCATCTCGCGCCCAATAGCAAGCTGAAGAGGCTAAATACCATTACTTCCTTAGCATCCCAGTCTGTAAAATGGGAAAAATTAAGAAGGCACGAGAACATTTTGCACAGTATCCACTGTTAAAGGTTCGGACATGCCGCGTCGAATTGCGAGATGCAGTATCGATGCGCTAAGTGTGCAAAGAACCACAAGAATGATGAATGCAACCTCACCCAAGACAAGGTCTCGGATAAGGAGTAGCTCGAGTGCGTGTTGTGTGGGAACCGGAGACACTTTGTAAACTATCGGGAGTATTGTCAATTCCAACACAGAAAAAAATCAAATCTGGCTCGTAAGCAGAAGCCCGTGGACAAATATCTCTCCGGTGGCTTACCAGCCGTTACACCCAAAACTTAGCATCAGATTACTATTTTTTTCAAAATAAAACTTAAAACTAATTAAAAACTAATTGAACCTACTCCATATGTAACCTAACCAAAATAACCTTCAAAAATACCCTAATTTACCCTAACCTATGTAAACTTACCACTCTCGCAGTCGCCTCCAACCACCCAAAAAGTTGATGCTGTCAGATGATGTTTTCTCGATCCCGGCATGAAAAACACCCGAATCCTTTCATTAAGTTGGCTCCCACCAATCATGCCATGGGCCTGATTAACCATGTAGCAGATAACTTTCACCCTAGAATCAAGTTGGCTGCTATGAAACAGCTATTTTGTCAGAGTGAAAACGGCCCAAGCTCTTGCCAGAGCAGCATCTACCTGTTTGTAAATATATAGATATTGGTCTAACCAGATCTCAAGATATCTGACTAACGTGAGCCAATTTTTTCTTGACAGAGAGGCCCTAGACAGAGGCGTTCTTAATAAAATAGATTCTGGTTTCTGGAATTTGATTCTCAACTTCCAGTCATTACTATATTGCTGAATTTTTTCAAAGTCACGCTGCAGAAGAGTACCAATGACGTCGATCGTTGGAACTGATCTTTACGCAATCAAAACGTCCACTTACGCGTGAAGAGTCGCAGATCAGTGGCTTGCTTATGCCCAGCCGACTAAGCTTGTTGTAAAGTCCTTGTAACCATACGGTGTCGAAAGCTTTTTTCAAGTTAATCAGCAAGCACTCGTGGATTGGTTCCACGTCTTTATGTATTTATTCCATTGGATATCCGTTACGATGAAATCCCTCTGAAACTTAGCTATCTGGAATGAGTTTTATTGTCCTCAACCCATTTAGACAGAGCTCTATAAACCACTTTTTCGACAGGAGATTCAGAGATCAGCCGGACAACGCACTGGCTAACAAAGCCGAAGGTGCGATGGATGCCATTCAAGAAAAGAGATTCGTACTGCCCGAACACCCGTCTTATGCCCCAGATCTAGCCCACAATTATTTCTACCTCTTTCCTCGCAGAACCAATCAAGGAACACATCCGAGGCAAGAAATTTGAAGACGATAGCGAAGTTATGGCCGCTTTTAAGGTGTTTTGGAGTGTTTTTGGTTTAGACAACGAATTTTTTTCTAAGGGAAACGTAAACTTCAAAAAAGGTTGATAAAATGTATTTGGCTTTTTAAAGGGCTATGTACAAAAATAAATAATTTTTTTTTTAAATATAATCACTGTTTTATTTTTATTATTATTACTTTTGGATCACCCGTCGTATATTAATACTAAGATTTCACAAACGGTCCGTATTCGGAAATTATAAAACAATTCAATTTATGAAATGGTCAACCTTAAACCCAATATAGACAGTTCGGATGGCAGTTCATTTCGAAATTTGTGATTAACACAGCAATGTCGAATCCCAGACCACGAATTGTATGATCCGGCCTTTGAGATTTTGATGTAATTTATTAGGTCAACTTAAGATGGAATTCATTAGGTCAACTTTAAATCACTTATCTCAACCCAGTTGTAATTAGCCGATTATAATGCTGAAAATCCTTGGAATTTCCCTTGAAGCCCAGCTCATTAAAAATGCGAAACTTATCAAAAACAAACTAATTTTCAATTTGGAGAGTAAAAATCTCTTATTAATACGATTACGATTAAGGTTTTGAGTATTCTCCAAAGTATTTTTTTAATGTGCTTTGTTTTTCTTGATTTAATAATCTTCAATTTTGATTTTTGTTTTACTTGAGTAATGCATGTGTACATTACTCATACATGTAAGAATACATTTATATTTAACAAATAAGAGTTAATATCCCTTTGAAAGGAAGAATGGCAAAATAAAAATAATAAATGCAAAAAAAAAATAAATCAGTTCAAAAATGTTGCAAAAAATTAAATTAAAATGAATTTTCCGGCTTTCAAGTTGTGAAAAATTCATTACAACGAAAAAGCTTATATCTTCATATTAAGTTAATTTTCATGTTACTGCTGTTGTTTCATGGCATATGTTCGTGAGACAGTTATTACTTTTTTGCGGTGTCTTCAATTTCCGTTCGTTTTATATTTACCGCAAAATGAAAGCTTAATTAAAAACAATGCGTTTGTGGTGACATATGTATGTGAATATGCTTTGACGAATGCGAGTAATTCAAAAGGATATATGTATACAAATAGTTGGTATTTTATGCGCATAAGCATCACGTAGTTCATTTCATGTTATATATGAATATAACAGTATGAAAAAGTATGACATATAAGCGACATATAGGTATGTATATAATTCAGTTTTTTTTTTGTTTTTTATCGTTATAGATATGCGGTACAATTAAGCAATTAAGATAAACAGAAAGCTCGTGAATCGAACGGTAATATGTTAGTCGCGAACTTTAATGATACGACGCTCGAATCGTCAAGCGATCAAGCTTTACAAAGAAATTTTATTTTGCGATGTTCTGCTGCAGCAAGGGTTGCCGTTGCTCCTGCAACGTGACTTCGATTCAGTTTTATCAGAAAATTGTCCACCCGTAAAACCCCAGCCCTATTGTACTGGACATCGTTAGGGTAAAATTTCGTGTTCCCAGATCCGGATGTTCTATATAACTCGAGACAAGTCTTGAGACATTGTCTCTCAAAAACTTGAACTCTTTCCACTAGCCCTCAAAATACATATTTAACTCTCCGACAGCTCGGAACGATCCGACTCCTGCGGCTACCTGTCCGACCACCTGGTTGGACTGAGCATGAGTGGTAGTAACAACGGCGACACTGACGATGACGCAGCACAGGAAAGGTTGAATGAGCCCAAGAATTGAGACGTACTGAAGATTGCACTGCTAGGTGCCAAAAAAGAAGGTGAAAGGGGCGTGCCCATAATCGTGCAGACGAAGACACGAAGGATGGAGGTAAACGTCTGGGGAAAAGACGGGTGCTCCGGAAAAAGAGGGCTTCGCTCTGGTTGTGGATTTAGACCACGGCTCTGTCGAGACCCTGAAATCTGTGTACAATCAGTCTTAGTACAATCGGCTTAGTAGGATTCTATCCATTTAGATGTCACATAGTCGAAGGATCCGCACTCTAAATCTCAGATTTTTACTCAGATTAATCTACAGCATTGCAAGGCTGCTACCGCTCTTCTCAGTAGCAGAATTGCATGCAGTAGTATAAATCATCACGTTGTATCAATTCAAGAACCATGGGTGTGGAATAAACCAATTGAAGGCAGTTTCTTATCTCTAAGCTGTGAAGGCAGAAAGATTGAAGTCATCATCTGTTGCGATGCTAATGCTCAAAACACTGTTTGCGATTCATAAATCTCTGAGCGCAAAAAAACTAGATGTACTCTATGATGGTACCTTTACTGAGTCTAATGCGGAAATTCTCGGTTTATCGCCTCAGACACATTTCCTGGGGAATCAGACTGTCATCGGCTCCTTTAGCGGTAACTGTGATTGAAATGAAAAAAAGAACTCATTGTAGCTAGTATACTGCGTTACGAATTTGCTGAGGCATCTTTTGATGGCTTTACAAGTAAGTCGCCAGGCGATGATGAAATACTCGTATATAATATGACGCTGGAAGAAGGTATAAGACAGCTGCTTCCTACTTTGATGATTATTTTCACTGCCAGCCTGGCACTTTCCTATTCCTAAACACCTATTCTTTGGTGTGCGGTGGAGGTGGTCTTTATTCTCAAAATAGGAAAGAGGAGCACTCACTCGCCAAGAGCTTTAGACCAATCAGTCTCACATCCTTCTTACTGAAAAACTGCTAGAAGGCATGGTGTAGATGAAGCACTGTGCATGGTGGTCGACGCTCTCAATGCCTCTGGAATCTATGCCCAGGCCTATGCGGATGATGTTGCTAGGCTCATGTTTAGCTAGATGTGATCGAGGACTGGTGTACGAGTAATGGACTGTCGGTTAATCCTAATCCGGTCGTTCTCACCACGATAAGGAGGAGAAATACTGGCATTACGCAACTGGTGCTAAAAGGCATTTCATCCCGATATCCAAGGAAGTTAAGTACCTGGGAGTCATCTTAGATAGCAAGCTTCTTTGGTTAAAGCAAGTTGAGTCCAAAACCACCAAAGCGCTATCAGCTTTTTGAAATTGAAAAGGCGCTTTTAGCAAAACATGAGGCTTATCTCTGAAAAACGTCCTGTGGCAATGATATGACCGATAATCTCATATGCATCGGTTGTCTGATGGAACAGGCTAACACGAAAACACGTCGTGACCTCTTTTACTAAATTACAAAGGGCGGTTTGTCTTGACTGTACGGGGGCTTTCCCAAGCAAGCAGGCACTGCTCTAGATGATATGATGAATCTTCCACCCCTTGACATATTTTTCAGAGGATGCGCACTGAAAGCCATGTATCGGCTCAAGAGTAATGGTCTTTGGTACAACTCGCCTTGGGGTGACAGTGTACTTGCGCGAGAAATATCCTATGATCCGCGTCTCATGATTTATGCCCTCCAATACCATGACACCTGCCATCCTTTTGCACTAGGACTGGCTCTGGCCAGATACTGAACCTGAAAAGGACTGTCTTTGCATTTTTACAGATGGTTTTAAGTCAGGGCGGCTGTCCGGCGCTGGGGTTTTCTTTGAGCGCGAAAACGTCGGATTGCACTTTTCGTTAAGAAAATATGCGTCTGTCTTTCAATCAGAGCTATATGAAATCCTAATGGCCATGGACTATGTTGTGAAGCACAAGTGGAAGGAAAAAGCATATGCGTCTGCAGTGACAGCCAGGCTGCACTCAAAGCTGTGTCCAACCCTCTACCCAGCTCCAAATTAGTGCATGAAGATATTTTTGAACAGAGTCGGAAAAATAAATTTGCCAAGGATTGCATGGGTCCCAGGTCACTTTGGGATCCCAAGAAATGAGATCTCCGACGAACTCGATAAAAAGGGCTCTCAGGACCTGAACCGGCTTTAGGTCTTCCTGCTTCCACGGGATGACTAAGCGCTGATGTCTGCAAGAATAATTGTAAGGTGCAGAGAATGTGTGCAATACGTATGTATTGTACAGTGATTGTGTACATAATTTGTACACTAACAGTTCTCTGAAGTAAATGCTGAAAAGGATTGGCGAGTTCACCCTACCCTGTTGCATTCCATATATTTATTATTATTAGATGGCGTTACAGCCCATGAAGAGCAGATCCAAGTTTCTCTCATTCACGTATGCTGTGTGCGATTTATTTTTCACACACGTGAACGGGACCTATAGTTTAATGTCGATTCCGAGCGGCGAGAGTTGAGAAACTTTTTTTAAGGCAAGTATACTACAGGGGGTTTTCCGGGGGTTTTCCGGATAGCATTGGTGTTGGTGTTTTCGGGATCCGAACTCGTTCATGATGTGTCAGGGGTCGACACACTGCTCACTGCACCACAGCGCTTTCGAAATGTCCATTACAGTCCATTGTTAATATTAAATGTTTGCGTAGAAGTCGCGTTGGTTATTTTCACAACAAATTTTCTACCTATTAACATGCCAATAATCATAAATAGCTGTGTTTTACTTATGACCTGTAATAAAGACCACATGATGTCGAAAACTTTTTCCAATCAAATGGACACTCGTGCATTGATTCTTGCATTTGTTCCGTTGGATATCCGAAACTTGTTTCGACGCGGCATGAATAGTTTATGCCCCGCTCTGAGACCGATTTGGTTATTGTTATCAACTCGTTTAGACAGGGTTCTATGGACCACCTTCTCGAAGATCTTGCTGACACTCGAAATAAAACTTATCAACCGGTGATTTTCCGTGTTAGAGGTGTCTTTACCCCTTTTGGGGATATGCCGAATCACCGCTGTCTTCCAATGCACTGAATATTATGTATTATTCAGTACATTGTTGAACAGGATGGTGTACATCTCTGCAGCCACTGGTGGAGGGTGTCTGTGCACAACATTAGATATACCATCGATCACCACGGATTTTTTCTCTTCAGTGACTCGAAGAACATCTGGAGATCCCCCGTCGAAATGACAGGGTTTTATCCCCTTCGTTGGTGACTACATTATTTACCATGAAATCGTCATTGAGCCTCGTAAAAATAACGTTCTCTCTGTGCTAATGATCGACATCATTTTGAAGATAGAAATGATGAAGCGGGGCTCTGTTTTCCGGATCGTTGTTTGGGCGAAAGCTGTCATACACTTCTTCGAAGACAACTTACACTGAATTCAATTCATATGCTAAATTTTTATATAAAACTAATTTTTCTTAACTTAAGATACGATAAGGTTAAGGATAAAATATGATAAATTTACATATAGTTGTCGAAACACAGTTTTTCAGTTTATTTTTGAGTGCCAGCCTAGGGTCGATAAGATATTTAGATTTGTTAAGATAGTTATATAGATAGTAAAATTACAGAATATTTACTGTTGTGGACTTGTAATCAGTGACTTCAGTGTCCTGACTTTCGAGTTTTATCTGTTGATAAACCGCCTGTAAAAGACTTTGAGTCTTGTAAGAAGTCTGTGAAGGGTCAAAGCACCTGTAATCAAAGGGCGCGTTTGGACATACTCTGCCATCTCCGCGAATTCTTCTAGTCACTTTACATTTACATTAATTTAGAATAAATGGCCAAATGTAACGTAAAGAACTTAGCTATTAATTAAGCCCCTTAACGCTCTTGATCTTTGGCTTTGCTGTTCAACCTTGTACAATATAAGGTAGCTCTTTTGAATAATGTATGCCACATTACTGTGCCCGTTTTTGACAAAACTTTCTTTTATTTATACCAATTATCGCTGAGCGCATTCTAGTGTGTCAAAATTTTCGTTTTTGACCAAAAACAATACTGTTATCACGCAACAGCCACCATATTAATAGGACTTGGCTCTCAGCATAAATCTAAAATACATATTTTTCGAGAAAAATAATTGTTATTTTTTGAACAAACAAAGAATTTTTTGATCTTGTAAGAGGGAACTTGTGTTGTTAATTACTCGGAACAGCAAGTTTCTTTAAAGAAACCTTTTATAGACAATTGTACTACAGGAGGTATCGTCAGTACCACTTTGAGAACAGATACCGTGAAATATAATGCGATGTTGCGGCATGCGAATCCATAAGCTTACCCATCAATCTTTGAGTAACGGATACATATAAAGGTTAACAAATGATTAATGTGGAAATTTATGAGTGCAGTAAAAAGGCTACTCCATTAAAAGAAGCCAAAACTAAAGTTTATTTAGCAAAATTCTATTTTACAGTACAGAAGTATAACTCATCGAATGTAAACGAAAAGAAATAATGCAGCATTTTTGGGTGCAATAAATTAATTTAAACACAGTTGTTTTGTAACTACGCCACTGCATACCGTCATGTGTGTAACCGAAGCACCTAGATAACGTTCAATGTTTTTCTTTTTGGCAAAACCCTCAAGTTCAATGTGTACTAGTTTTAATTGAACTAAATATGCACATTATTTCCCTCTCTATTTCTCCTGTCATATTAACTGCGACAAGCGAATTTATGCAATGGTTATATAAGGGCTTATAGTTTACTAGAAAACGAATAGTTTACACGTAAATATACTCGTACATTGTAGAGGCTTGAGTGATTTTAAGAAGAGCATTCGATTTTATCCCACTTAGAATGTAAAACAAAATACTGCTATTTGCAAAGCACGACATTACAATCTGGAGATTAAAATTTATAAGTGTTGTGCCCCCTTTATTCGTGCTTTTTTCTTTTTTTCGAGTGAATATTAAAAGTATAATTAATGGGAAAATATTTTAGTGTCAAGAAGGTTTTTTTTTATGAAGATAAGGAAGATGAAAGTTAAATAGCAAGTTTATTCTAAGTAGGATATTTGTAAATAGTTTAAGTTCCACAATTAGGAATAAGCGAGAGACGAGTGCGCAGAGAATGATGAAACGATTAATATTTCTAAGTGAGTATTTCCGTTTGGGCTGATATAAATGAGATCGAATTTATTTGTTTTTCGTGCCTTCCAGGTATACTTTTCGTTTTTCATAATTTTTGTTTTTCCAATGCTTTGTTTGAAGGATGTGATCATACGTATCGTCTTGGTCCGAACAGCGTAGCATATTTACAATCACCTTATTATCCAAACAAATATCAATCTGGAACATCTTGTCGATACAAATTAATAGCTCCATTGGATTACGAAATCCTTGCTGAATGCTCTATTTCAATTGACAAGGTAAATAAAACTTACAAAATTATAATAGCAGGACTAAAATATTGAAAGAAAAAATAAAAAATACACACATACATAAAGTAGTGTGCATAATAAGTGTAAAAGCCGCCATTGACATGAATGTAATTTTTCTCAGACGAAAGCTGCAAAATACTCTACGAAACGGTTATAGAATAGCTAATTGTAAATTTTGATTTGAGTCGTAGGATTTTTATTGAATTTTGTTTTAATTTATTTATTGTTGATCTCTTATTCTTTCATATTCATTTAATATTAGGCGTGCTGTTGTAAAGTAGCATTTATTCTTGTGATAAGAGTCGGAAGTATTTCAGCCTAAAATTAAGTTTATATAATTCATTTAATCAAATTTCTTAAGTCAGACATGTAAAGGAATGCAAAGAATTCCAGATTCTGATAAAATTTTTGCGACAAGAAGGCAAAATATTTAGGTGCATTGCGTAAACTGTTAGATAGTTGAAGAATATGGTCACAATACTTAAAAACGAGGAAAGGGTCTTGTATCACTTGCACTAAATCGTTAGAGTCAGCCAAAGTTAGATAGAGACAACTTTTGCCTTAAAAAATCACCGTTGTGTACAACAGTTTTTACTATTTTAAAAACATAAATCAATCATTGAGAGTATGACATATCAGAATGACATTCCACTTGAATAATATCTGATAGTGTAGTAAACTTTCAGTCAACCCGAAAATATCGCACAGGCATGTATTCAAATATGTCAAACTCCATCTATTCCTACTACTTGGACCAAAGTCATCAAGCTGCTGGAAATTGTTAAAATATAAATATGTTTCAGAAAAAAAATATGACTGCGATTCCACCTCAACTAGGTCCATTATATTGGACTCCCATCTACGTCGCGGACTTTCTGTGCGAAATTTCCCCCATCGGAGAATCCTTTTATTCTTTTGACTGTTCATCATCTATCCACTCATTTTGTACATGACTCTCAAACCGAAATCGATAATCGTGGAAATTCTCGTAATTTGTTCAGAAAAGACAACATCAGTCTGATACGATTCTCCTCCACATTGTTATATTGTTTTTGCTTCTAAATTATTAAAATGTGATAAAGTAATAAAATAATTTGATACATCAGCCTCGTGAAAAAATGCGTCTATCAAGCGCAATGACTGCATAGAAATAATGTTCTTACCAACCCCGCAGCTGGCACGAACTTCGGTCTCTCACACCACCACGCTGTTATACAATATGAAGGTTAAAACTGATATGTTTTTGTCATATTTTTTAGGCGCAAGGGTAACACATCTATTTGTTTGCACAGCAAAACATTTAAATATGTTTAAATATGTTTAACAATATTGTTTATTTGCTTATAACTTTTTGTTACCTATTGTTTTATAAATCCAATTAATGAACTGAAAATTGCTTAAGTTTTTGACTCTTTCCGTTGTTATCACAAATATTATCACTCGCACCACTGTTCATAAAATATGGAAATAAAGAAACATGTTATTACAAAACTTTTAACGCGATAATGAATACAAAATACATAATAATGCATGAACACAATGAGATCAATTGATTCTCTTCTTACAGGGTACCGAGTCCTGCAGCTCAGAACATTTTTATATATCTATAGATGGTAATCCAGATTTGACCGGTGCTGAAGAATTTTGTGGAAATGGAGATATAATACGGACTACTTTATTCCGTACTCTTGTAATTGCATACATATCCGGAGCCACGAGCAATTCAAGTATCGGTGGCGTTTTTTATTGCAAATTAACTACACGACTTCAGGCATGTAATTGTGGTTGGTCAATTAACACAAGGATAGTTGGTGGAGTCGAAGCATCGGTCGGAGAATTTCCCTCCATTGTTGCTCTATACCACATCCCGTCACAATCTGTATTCTGTGACGGTACTATAAGTATGTATTTTCTATCCTGACATATGTATATTGTTACAACTTATTTAACATACACTTATACTATTCAGTTAGTCATCGTTCAGTTTTAACAGCGACTCATTGCACACGTCTTTTCCCCAATGAAAATGAAATTCTCATAATAGCAGACGATCATGATCTATCAAAAAGTAACGCTGTACATCTAGATACCTTTTTTAAAGAAATAATAATAACTTACTTTTCAATGTTCAAATAGCAAACGACACTGCGTATGCAGCCACCTACACCGTTAGTTCATATATTGAACATGAAGGTTATGACGCAAGAACCAATTTGAACGATGTGGCAATATTATTTACGAGCTCCGATATTGAATGGTCGCGCGGAGTAGGACCAATTTGCCTACCTTTCGATCAGAAGTGAGTTTTTTGCAAATGGATTTTGTAGCCCTCCAAAAAATTACATTTTTTTTTTAGAACAAATACATTTGATTTCCTAAATGTATTTCTCGTTGGATGGGGAACGACGTCTTTTGCAGGTCCACGATCCGATATCCTTCAAAAAGCATCTGTTAATATTCAACCCAATTCGGTATGCCAATCAGTGTATCCATCGCTTCAGCCAACGCAAGTTTGTACGTATTTTCCTAATAGAGATGCTTGTCAATTCGATTCAGGTGGTCCGGTAGTTTATAAAGGGACGGTTAGAGAATTCTTGTTGGGAATTATAAGTTTTGGTTTCGATTGTGGGTCTAATCCTGGTGTGAATACAAGACTAACTTCATTTTTAGATTGGGTTCAGTCGTATCCTGTAGGGAATTTATGTCCTAAGCCATTTAATTAAAACCATAAATAAAAAAACGAAACATTTAAAATTAAAAAAAAAAAAAACAGACAAACTTATATCACATGTGTTGTTTATAAAATCAAAACAAACATTTTGATGCCAAGTTTTTTAAAAAAAAATTCTTGGCGCAAAATGGCTTTTTTATTTATTTTTAAGGACGAAAAACATAGTTTTAAGTATTTTTTACATAGCTGTTCATTTGAAATTTCCTTCAAAGCTCAACTGCCAACATTCAACTATGATTTGCCCAATTTCAGTTCTTTTCAAATACCTGTGTTAATTTGTAGCGTTTCTGTATACGGCCAAGTATTTTTTAATGCTCATGTAGCAACTATAACAACTTTAACACACTCGTTAAGCAACTTTCAAAGTAGTTTAGTAGTAATTAATAAGTTATGGGTGTTGGTACATCAAGGGCAGCAGCGACTCATATGACAGCATCCTATCCAAGATAATCAGTGAAGAAGGCAAGATCTATGAAGAAAGAAAATCGGCTTATTTGAGAATTGATTGTAAAGACAGCAAAAAAAAAACAACAACAAGAACGACAGTACCACAACCAAGATCAACACCAGAAGCACCAACATCAAAAACAACAGCAACAGAAACAGTAGCAAAATCATCGGCAGTAGAAGTGAGCATAACAGCAAATAAGTAGAGGTGACCTTCGTAGTGACCTATAGTGATCAGCTATGTAAATTACCATGTAAGTAGCATGTTAGGATATAGAGGACTAACATAAGATATGCACTGAATTGAGTAAGGCGGAAGACGATAGAAAATCCTAAAAAGCGTTGATCCGACAGTTATGAGAGATGAACATGAAAACGAGTTCAAGAAATTCGAGAGCGACGCTCTTTTTTGCGGGTCAAGCCGTTCACCATGCCCGCGACTAGGGGTAAAAACAATAGTAAATTTGAGAGAACATTCGTCATTAATTTTCTTTATTATCAAGTTGTTCATTGGAAAAGATGAGTGAGAGCCAATGTTTGCGCTGTAGGTTCAATCATGCCGAGCTAACTGCAACATTCAGTGTTGATGTGTGAAGCATCACAATCACGTAGAATATTCTTTGGGTAATGAAAGAAAGATCGTGGCTTGGCAATAAGCAGCTGAAGAAAAGAAAAGCGATATGAGTAAGGCTCAAAATGAACCAAAGAATTATGAAAAGCCCCAGGTAATAGACATAGGTTTGAAAGCAATCTTACTGTCCTATGGCAGGATTGATCAGTTTCAGAAGCAGCTCAAAAAGCGACTCAAATAGACATCATCGCCATAAACCATACTGGATATGCTAGTTGAGGTGGACTTTAAAAGGCTTGCACTGAATGTATGGGTAATGGTCAGAATTTGGAGAACAACAACTCATTTTATGTTGTCAAATGAATGCCACCAAGTGGTTCTGGTTAGCGAAACAGAGCCAAACCAGAAACTCAAATTTGGCTACAAAGACTACTTTGTAATTTGGTCGATCCCATCCTTCAAAAGAGGCTAGAGTTGCTGTCCTAATATGAAAAGGATTGCGCCATAGTGTTGTATATAGAGGGTGGGGAACGAGGTCTAAGTGTTATTATTATAATCATTTCTCCCCAATTTACACGAATGTGGCGCTTTATGCAATTGAGGCACTGCAACGTATTCAAATTATTACAAAGCTTGAGACTCCTTTTGATCCTTCAATTGCATTCGGAAGAACATTATTTTATCTTGGATGGGACCTTATAGTCAAACATATAAACATACCAAACATTAAATAAATAAATACTACCGAGTACAGACTTGAGTTGTAGGTGACGAATATTCCATCCTTCCAACCAGCTCTTTCTTTAGCATACGTCGTATAAGTAAATTATACGAATCGGTATGAACTGTCTATGAACCATCGAGCTTAGACTAACGGACAATCCGGAGCTTACTAACCCAATTCCAGAACCTATGAGAGTACAGCCCGATAGGGCTTTATTCCTCTGAGACATTTTTTTCATATTGATCCCCGTTTGAAGGAAAGACAATGTTAATTAAGTATTTCCATTTCTTTTCGAATTTTTTGACCGGACAAAGTTTCGTGCATATTTTTAGTCTTTTAGCTGGCAAAGCTGGGGTAGGGAAGGCTTATGTTATTGCTTTCCTGTTTGTCCGTCCGTGCGCATATATCATATATCAGTCAGTCCGTCCGTCCGTACGCATATATCAAACCAAACTTTCCGAGTAGCTATGAGTCTGAAACTTGGCTTTGCTGAGATCCTGGTAAAAATTTGCAAAATTCAAGGTAGAAGACCTGGAATTGTAGCTTGGTTCCCGACGAGCTGATCTCATCTTGTTTTGTCTCAAAAATTGATGAAAAAAGAAATCGAATCGAATCAAGGGAAATGTTATCAAAAACAAAGGCCTATGGACAAGGTATTAAACTCCAAGAAACGGGTCACAAATAACAAACGTGCAAAAATGAATACATACCTATTTCAACGTTTTTATTTTTTACCTATTTTTTTTATTACAATTGTTATGTTTTCTTTGTTTAAAACAGTGAAGTATATTATTTTAATTAAAATGTGATTTTTTTTTTAATTACTTTAAGTGAAATAATAAACTATTCATTAATTTTACTGTAATTTCTGCAACATGTATTCATTTTTGCTCGCCACTGTACATAGTTTATGTTTTTTAAATCACCTAATTTAGTTTACATACATATGTATGTGTAAATGTACATTGTGATTGCACCAAAGGTTTTTTTTTTTTAATTTTCTTTCCTTCATTATTCATATTCCACCTGTCTGCTTTAGAGTGCCCGCACAAGTCCAGTAAGGTAGGTTCAATTAGTGAGTTTATTTTGTTTAGTTTTTCTGCGAAGGTATCATGCTGCCGCATACTGCCTTTTTCAAAAATCACTTTGTTAAATATCAAATTTTTACTAATTATTTAAGTCCATACAAATTTCTTTGCCAAGCTCCGTTCTATTTCTTATACTTCTACCCTTATTTCTATTTGCAAATAACTATTAAAACAATCTCATACTCTGGCTTTTAATAACAGTCCTTGTTCCTACTTTTTAGAAATGATAATCCTTATAATAACTTACCAGAATATTCCTCGCTGTGTGGATCGAGTTTTGTTCTTTTCAAGGTTTTATTCAAGATGGAAGTTCATGCCGATTTGATGAAAGTGAGTGCCGATTAGTACTTGGCCTTTCCAAGTTAGTCTTATTGAGGGAAGTAAGACAACAATTGCAAATTTATGCGGAAATATGAACTAACTAACTCAAAGAAACTCCAGCAAATTTATTCTATAAAAAGTAGCGAGCCAGTGTACGATTCATACGCTCGGCAACACTGTTCTATTGTGGCGAATATTCCACTGCATAGAATATCTTTAATATTACGGTTGCTGTTGCCAGACAATACTGAACAATTTTTTGAAATTCTTGGAAAATGCTCTATAAGGAGTAGAGTCCCCGTAAGCATTTGACATCATGGTATACATTTTTTTCCATCCGAAATGAAAAATTTTATGATCGCACGATATTCAAATTTGTACATTCTAACGAAAACACGTAAGACGTCTCTTGTAAAATTCCTCTAAACAAACTACTTGAGAAAATAACTTGAAACTTGCCGTACGAAATAATTACACTTACACCCTGGCAGAAATATACATTTTTACTAACTGGAACGCCATCTCTGTTCACCATACCACAATACCGCAAGTAAAAACTTTTTTAGAAATTTCTCTCATCTCTTAATCTTTTCTAACTCCGTAAATAATAAATAAATCCGTTCTCATTGATGTTTTTTTAATTAGATTAACAAGACAGTCTCTTTTTAATCGATTTTTTTATTAACATCGATGGCAATTAAAATGAAAATGATTGCCATATGGAGAATTTTTTTTAAGTCCTTTACTTTGAAAGCAACGTCCTCGCAATCATTAGTAATCCCTTTATTATCTCCAACTATAAGGAGTCTTGAGATGTGGAACAACCAGAAGTTTGAGGGTTTCAAGTCGGGCGAATAGTCTGAATGTTGCAATAGTTTATTCTTAAATTATTTTCCCTAAATTTCCGCGCGCGGGTTTTTTGAGCTGTGTAGAAGTGTGCATTATTTTGATTAAACATTTTTTTTCTGTAAACGAGGTCTTTTCTCACGGATTTTTCCATCCAGTTGGTCAAAAGGAACAATAACAATCGAAGGTGAAGAGGCCTTATACTTTCAACAATTGTAAATGAATCTAATATAAAAAATTAAGAAATAAGAATTTAAAATTTTTCAAGCTTTCCCATTATACAAACCTTTTATGGCACGTCAACTTTGAACAGCAGTAAATATATGCACCATTTAACAGCTCTGCATGAAACTTTAAATGTTTCAAGTGCATGAAAAAGCAGTACCACTTTTAGAAAAAAATGTAACAACGAACGTATTAACGCCATCTTTTACTGAACAACAGGACAGTATTTCCAGATCCGTTAAAAGTGAGAACTTCCAATTTCGTATTAGAAGTGACTTTCATTTTCAAATTTATCGTTACAAAATTCTTTGAATTGTGCCGCATACCTTCTCTGTCGTACGTTTCCCCCAAGATGTCTTATAAGTCTTTGGAGGTTTTTACTAACCTTACCAGCTATATTGGTGAAGATTCTTTCGTGAAAATCTCTACTCTATAAACTGTTATACTCTCTGTTCTATAAAAGAGAATACATTTTCATGTTTATCCGCGAGTAGGGAGTAGGTACGTAAAGATACCTTAACAATATATATATCAATCGACTTGTCGCGCCATTTTACCATTGAGTACCCTAGGGCTTTGAAACCCATTTTATATGATTTTTTAACTGGAAAAAAAACATTTTTTATAATTCACACACGAATTCACTACAAAATGGCTGAACAGGTTTGGATATGACTTTATTCTTCGATTAATACATTCCCTGAAGAAGAGACTGATGTATAATTTATTAATATGTGATTCTTATAATGGAAGTGATAAGCAAAATTTTATTATTTGAGATTTACATATTTCACAGATATGCGTAGGTCATTGCAATCAACAGTCCATCAGTGGAGTGCGGGCACATTCATGTTTATGAAATAGATTTTTTTCCTTCTCTCTTCTTTCTTTGGACTATTGTATTCTTATAGCGCTCGAGCGCTCGAACGCCACATTGTGATAATTGTTTCAATAGAAAAGCAATGAGAGTAGCATGCACAAGTTATATCAACCAAAAATGACATTCACTCGCAAGGTTACCGTGTCAATAATATGACGGTATTTTGTTTTTCTCTATTCTCTATTTGCTATTTTGTTCCATATGCACGTACTTTATGAATATATGTATGCATATATATATCACATTAATGAGATGGAAATAAAATAAGTTACTGTGAATTACAACCAACGCGACAAATTCAGTCGAATCTCTCGAATCCTATCTAGGGCAACCGCGCAAATACGAGTAAATGAAAATTTCAAAAATTCGAGAAAAACTACAACAATTTTTGTAAAATATGCCGATTGATTTATTGGTCTTTGCATTACATGCATTAGAATATCTAACGGAAAGGCTTGTTACAAAAACTTCCTACGGCATTTCTTGAAATCCAGTCAGCGAATGATGTAACTCTAGTATTTATTCCAGCGCTGGTACCACAGGCGAATCCATAGCTAATAATTCCCAATAAATATTCTCGGACAAATCCTTTATAAACAACGGGTCCTCCTGAATCGAATTGGCAAGCATCTCTGTTTTGGAAATATGTGCAGACTTGCGATGTTTTTAAGGCCGGATATGTTTTTTGACAGGACTGATTTTCAAGAATAAGTACAGATGCCTTTTGTAGGGTACTCGAGCGGGCTCCAGCAAAAGAAGTAGTACCCCAACCAAGAAGATTGACATTGGTAAACGCAAAATTATTATTTCTGAAATGTATGCATAATTAAAAATTAAAATTGAATTGATGGGACATGAAGTGCCAAAATGATTATACTCACATTTGATCAAAGGGTAAGCAAATTGGTCCAACTCCTCGAGACCATTCTATATCATTTTTGGTAATTAATAAAGCAATATCGTTTTCTTCCGTTACCGGATCATAGTTTGGATGTGGAATATATTTTAAGACATTATAAGTTGTTGCATATTGTGACTCCATACCTAAAATGATTAAAGAATTAATTCCTTAATTTTCTTATGTTTTTCAACTTCCTCACTTGAGGACAAATCATGATCTCCAGCAATAATGAGAACCGTGTCCGGATTTGGAAACAACTGTGTACAGTGGCTAGCAGTTACGATAGTACGATGGTTCACTGTGCTTTCAAGAAAATTATTAATTATAAAAGAATCTAATTATTAGACATTTCTAATTACGTATTGTTCCACCACAAAATACGAAGTTCGATTGCGTATCGTACAGGCCAACCATTGAAGGGAATTCCAGCTTAGATGCCTCCTCACCGCCAACAATTCTTGTGCTCATTGACCAACCGCAGTCACAAGCTTGTGGGCGAGTAATTAATTTGCAATTGAATGTTCCTCCAACATTTGAATTACTTTCCGCTGCCGATACGTATGCAATTACTAGACTTTGAAATAAAGTTGTACGTGTTAATGGTCCCCAGCCACAGAACTGCTCAGCTCCTCTTAAATCGGAATCTCCGTCAGTTGAAACGTAGAGGTACTCAGTACTACAAGAATCTGGATTCTTCAAAAGAAATGAGTGCATTTATAGGCATTATTTGTTAAAATTCACTGAGATAATTTTTGGCAAGAAGGACACACCTTATCTATAGTAATAGAACAATCTAACAGAATCTCGTAATTAGCAGGAGCGAAAAATTTGTAACGACATGATGTACCAGAGGGGTATTTGTTAGGATAGTAGGGCGATTGTAGGTACGCCACACTGTCTGGGTTAAGATAGTAAGTATTATCACATCCTTCATATAACGCTTGCGTAGACGCGAACCACTGTAGAAGCAAGCCTATACCTTCAATTAAAATATAGATTTAAATAAAACAGCCTTTTTGTTCAAAATATCAATTTCACTGACTTAAAAATGAAAACCACATTGTTAGAGATACACTAATTACTTGCAGATGGTAGCTACTCGACTAGTAAAATGTACGCTAACTTAATGTACTACACCATCCATAACCGCTAGGGTTCCTGTATTATCCAAGTTCTTATCGTTACTGTAAATAAGACCGATTTAGTTAATAAATTCACGAAATATGTTGCAACGTTTGTAGTAGAAGAACATTTCTGTGACTTCACAGCTTTATGTTTTCTGTCTAACAACAAACGTATTGTGAAATGAAGATTCGAGTTTACACAAGTGTTTAACATTATAAAGTATTACCTTTTTCTTATTGTTCGACCAAAAAATAGGGCAAATTATCTTACAATTATTGGAGTTTAGCAATATAATTTATTTTTAATAAGCCGTGCCAACCATATGGTCAAATTATGACGTTAACTCCATAGACAAAGTTAAGTAGTTACTTTTCTGTGCTTATAAGAAAAAAGAAAATAAACCTTCTGCCAAACAGTGTTTTATCACATGTGACTGCATAACTCTGTACCTACTGCAAACTAAACTGAGTCTTACTGACCCAACGCCTAAGTAGAATAACCTTCGGGACGTTTCATGATATAGGGCTATTCATTTTCATAGGCTAGGTTCATTAAAATTTAGTATTTCTAAAGACTCTGTATCAAATTTTGTTATTAAGATAAAAGGAAATAGCTTGAAAGTTTATGTTTGTTTCAATTATTCAATTTAGTTGTCAAACTAAGTTTAAAGTGATGATAAGATAAGTGATGATAAATGATTAGATTTTTAAAAGCAGCACTGTTTTTAAAATGTAACAGGAACATAGTGGGAGATAAAAAGAAAGGGCCAGAGTATATGGTGATGGGTTTTATTTGAAGCTCTAATTATCGAAACTTTTGAAGTTTGATATTTGTGACATTGATATTATTTGCAAGGTTAACCAAGTTAGAAATCTAAGCAAAAGAAACAAACCTTAGTATTAGTAAAATACTTTATTTTTTAATTCCCTTTTAAATCCAAACTTTCTGCTTGTTGTAATAGATTTCAATTGTATAATACATTTGTAGGTTGTGAACAAATATACACACATACACCCATACATTCAACGTAGCAGCTTAACACGTGTGGGATGTTTTTAAATTTCTTCAAAATAACAATTCCTTTAAAACTGTTGCGAGTTTGAGATTGCACAAGTGTTCAAAACGATGTTCAAGGTCACTTTTTTTCTTACTGTTCTTGAAAAAAAAAAGGGCATTTTATCTTAGAATTATAAGCTAATCCGGTCTTAAGAATTTAGAAAAAACAATAAATATTGTGATCCAACCATGAGACAAACATGATATATTAATTTGCTTTTGCAAGTAAAAATGCCGACTCTCATCAGACAGACGCTGCACCCTTTGGAAATTAAACTGAGTCTCTTTGACTGAATGCTAAAATTAATACAACTTTCGGAACATTACGCAATTTATTTCCACAGACTAGAACGCGAATTTAATTTATACTTCTAACGACTGTGTAAATTGTTGTTGTTGCGATAGAAGAAAATTTCTTGAAAGCTTGCATTTGTTTTAATTATACAAGTTGTCAAACAAAGTTAAAGGCGGTGATAAGATAAACAAAAGGCAGAGAGTTCTACTCTATGAGTATTTATTCAGCTATAGTTTTCCATCTAATTTTATTTATCATAGCTCTTGTATGTTAAAGAATTCAGGTGCATAAGATTCGGGACATAAGATTGTTTGATTATTATTTTATTTATTATTTAAATGTTGAAATGGTTACTGGTATTATTGTTGATTAACTAAAATCTAAACGTTTGTGCCCATTTATATTGCAACAGAGTCTTAAAACAAGTAATGCAGATTAAATCTTTTTGGCAAGTAATTGATTTTAATAATCATTTGATCACATCAACGTTTAAATAAATAAATAAATACGTTAATTATAGTAAATTCGACTATGAGATAAGAAAAAAAAAAATAAAACGTAGTTACCTATATTATTATGCAAGTTCACGAGAAATAAGCAGAATGCCTACACGCATCGAACCTCCAGTTGCTTGATAGGGAGTCGAACAAATGTAGGTTCAGCTAACACTTCATTGCAGTCCTGTTCATGAACAGTACATGCGTATGTCTGGTGAATATGTTGAAAGAATTGGGTCTTACTTAAT
This sequence comes from Merodon equestris, assembly GCA_958301585.1. Lineage (NCBI taxonomy): Eukaryota > Metazoa > Arthropoda > Insecta > Diptera > Syrphidae > Merodon > Merodon equestris. The sequence goes on along the minus strand of OY284416.1, from coordinate 73,880,033 downwards.
TTGCAACGTATATCCGAACCTACGAGGGTGGTGGTACTTAGCCTCACCTCCAGTATCGCAAGAGCAACTTACTTAATTTCAGCCGGATCGGACTCGTAGTTTTGTTTTGACCGCGTGTGGAAGCGGGAGTGTCCGCGGATTTTAGAAAAATGGAAAAAGAGCAATATCGGTCGGTGATTCGATTCTTGTTTTTGGAAGGGAAATCGCGCAGCGAAATCAAAGAGCGTTTGGATGCTGTGTACGGTGACAATTCTCCTTCGATGGCGACCATCAAAAATTGGTTTAACGAGTTTCAACGTGGTCGCACGTCGGTTTTTGATGAGCCACGTCCAGGTGCCGCGGAAACGGCTACCACGGAGGATAACGTGACAAAAATCCACGATCTCGTATTGGCAGACCGCCGATTAAAGGTGCGCGAGATAGCTGAAACAGTAGGCATTTCAAAAGATCGCGTGGGTCATATCCTGCATGAAATTTTGGGCATGAGAAAGCTGTCGGCGCGATGGGTGCCACTTCAGAGCAGTGTTTGACGCTGTTTAAGTGCAATCCGAAGGAGTTTCTGCGTCGTTTCGTGACAATCGACGAAACATGGATCCACTGGTACACACCAGAGACCAAGAAACAGTCGAAACAGTGGACTTCACCCGGCGAACGTGCTCCGAAGAAGGCGAAGACAGTTCCATCGGCCGGATAGGTGATGGCCACCGTTTTCTGGTATTCACAAGGTGTGATCCACATCGACTACCTGGAGAAGGGCAAAACGGTCACAGGGCTGTACTATGCCAAATTATTGGGCCGATTCGACGCCGAATTGAAGAAAAAACGGCCTCACTTGGCGAAGAAAAAAGTTATTTTCCACCATGATAACGCACCGGCTCACACCTCCGCATTCGCCACAGCCGAATTGGTCGAATTTGGCTACGAACTCCTGCCCCATCCACCGTATTCTCCAGATTTGGCCCCGTGCGACTTCTTTTTGTTTCCAAACTTGAAAAAGTCACTCGCCGGGCAGAAATTTCAGTCGAATGAGGAGGTCATCACCGCCACGGAGGCCTATTTTGCAGACCTCGAGAAAACGTATTTTTCAGACGGGGTAAAGAAGTTGGAGCATCGCTGGGTCAAGTGTATCGAGCTAAAAGGAGAATATATTGAAAAATAAATCGCCATTTCTCCAAAATTTTTGTTTTTCTTTTGTAGGCTAACTAACATACTTATTATAGGGTGGTCCCCTCGTAAATCGCCATTTCTCCAAAATTTTGGTTTTTCTTTTGTAGGTAGTACTTATCGGACCACCCTCGTAGTCATATAGCAGAATCACCTTGTCGTGTCCTACGCCCTCTTTCCCTCCAATGTTCGGGTTTAACGCATCAATTGCAGTAAAATCGAAATCCCGCGATGGTTTCGTTCAGTTTGAGCAGCCTACTGATTCCACAAAATGCAAGGAATCTTTGAATTATAAATGTACGCCTTAGCCGATGATGCCGGACTTATCTCACTGTCTTTTACACTTAGGCTTGTATGTACTCGTACTTGTCATCGCCAATCACGAGACGACATAAAAAACCTTTTCTTTTCAGCCATTAAAGCAACAGTTTAAGGTCAGCGTCATTGCATATGGCAACCAACGCCCTTGCTTCTAAATGATGACCAATGCTTTTTAAACGTTTTAAAACTGTTGTTTCATCTACTTGTAATGATTTTGCAAATTTGGCGAGCTCCTAACAAATTCAGTTATTTTCATATCTTCTAGAAGTAACATACCCTTGCCGAAAATGCTTAAAACTGGCTTAAATAACTTCACAAACCTTAAGTACCTTACTGGTCCTATCCGGTCAGTTTAAGACAAATAAAACCACTTAAGTTTATGCCCTTTGTCCTTATATAGGTATCTTATAATAGTCATAATAAGGATGGCTGCCTCTTGGTAGACAAGGCCGCTAAGGCTCACTATCTGTTGTTGTAGGAACGGTAGTAAGCCCTGAAACCGGTGGGTAAAAATCCTAGAAGAAGTTTTAGTCCTCCTCGTGGGCGTCCGCTGGAAATGACTAATCATCAGTTAGTGTCAGATAAGGTCTTACTCGCAAGGGGTAACAACAGATACTTAACTCCCTGGTGGTGTAAGCGAGAGAACCGTGCCGAGGGATGGAAGGCTGGGGATTAAACCAGCCCTAACGAACTTCTTTGGGTGCTATGAGTATACATGCCTTACCACAGTAGAACCGGCTATGCTGAGGTGGACCTTTTCTACACCGACTAGAGTCCAAACAAAATAAACAAAAACCATTGGGAGTTACCCCCCAAGATTTTCAGAAGACTGAAAACAAAAACGCTTCCCAGGCAACAACATCGGCCCCAGGGAAGCACATAAGATCCAGCACGACGACCTATAGAAAGAGACGTGCTGCTTTTCAAGCCCTTAAGCGACTGGAAAAAAAGGACAAGGACAAATGGGATGAAAAGGACGTAGCCTCGTACAAATGAGCTTCGGAAACAATTGAAGAGCGGAAAAGTCCACCTAGAAAGGGACATTCCGCATCCGCTACCTCAGCTTAAAAAGTGGGTGGACAACAAAAAGGCCTCGTTCTCACATGAAACCCCAACCACCTCAAAAAGGCATAGGAGCACTGCTACGACGCCCACACTAAATGAGGTAGTGAGGGATCACCTAGTGGTAGTGATCGTAGATCGAAGTCCTGAGGAGGGTCACACCACTCTGGAAAATCGTTGAAGGTGAGATCAACCTCAGCCTTCTCTCTATGTGCAAAAATAGCCTGGAAAATAAACTTCCTGGTTTCACCGATAGGGGCTGGTTCCAACGGTATTACAAATTTATTGCCTGCGACGACGACAGCGCTGCATCCTTTCTTAGTGCCACTGTCGCCGCGGCGGACAATTTGTGGGAAGGTGCTAAGCCGGAGGATGGAGCAAGGACGAGATCCCCTTCAGGCCAAGGGCCCGCGCCCGTATACCCGTGGAACCCAGCAACCCACAAGATATTTTGCTTCTGTTGCAGAGGTGAAATTCCGATTTTCCGACTACCAACTGGAAGGTCAGTAAGACGGAAGCTGAAAAGGACTCGGACAGGACAGTTACCCTGTTGCTGAACAGAGACTCCTCCCTCCATTAAAAACGAAGGAAGGCAAAGTTCGATATGGCTTTAAAACCATTAGGTTGAAGGTATATGAACTGGACGAGAGGCAGGCAATGGCCACGATTCCCACCATCTCAGCCTCTTCAGAACTCGGCAGGAATCCGATACTCTATCCTATAGCATTCAGGGGATCTTGATGCTACTGTGACAGATGCATCTAGCTTAAGCAATAGCTGCAATGCTACGTATAACCCAGATAAATCTCCACCACAGTAAGGTTGCTTATGCCAACCTTATTCTCCATCTTGCAGATAGTGGAGAAGACATAGTCCTTATCCAGGAGCCATGAATTAGCAATAATCGTACCCTTAGAACCTGCATTCTAGCAAAATCCCATATTAATATTAATATATTTATTTCACTACGTAGAAAGGAAAGCAGACGGCTTTTCACAAAGCAAATAAACAGAACAGATTAGAGGACTGGAACCGCTACAAGAACAGCTTCAGACTTTATAAAAGTGAGATAAGAAAGTTGCAAAGGACAGCCTGGCAGAATTTCTGCTCAGAAATAGATGGGAATAATGAGGCTAGTAGAATGAGGAAGATACTGTCAAAGACTCCCATTATACCCGCCTTAATTAACAAACTAGATTGTAGAACTGTGACCAGCGAAGAGTCACTAGACCTTTCGCTCAGTACACACTTTCCCGACAACGCCGAGGCTAGTAACTATAATTTCGAACAACTGATACCGAGTCCTCCGTTCATTTCAAAGGAAGTAGTAAGTAAATAGCTTCCTTCCATACAAATCTGCAGGTCCGGATGGAATCTACCCATTCTACCATTCTCGAACAGTGGCTTTTGGTATTATTCTCATTCAGTCTAGAGTGGGGCTATATATCACTATCTTATAGGAAGCAAATGTTGCCTTATACCAAAAGCAGGAAAAACCTTCCAAAAGACTACAGATCTATCAGTCTCTCCTCCTTTCTTCTTAAGACGCTAGAGACATTGGTGGACCTATACATTCGCGAAAACCTACAAAAAAGCATGCTTTCAAAATCGCAGCATGCTAACGTAAGGGAAAATCAGTAGACACAGCTCTACACACGATACTTGGAACCGTTGAAAAATCACTTTCCAACAAAGACTTCACCAAGATTGCCTTCCTCCATATCGAAGCAGGTTTCAACAACATAAAACCACTAGCCATCACTAATACATTAAGTAAACTAAAGCTTAATAGTAATATAATATTTTGGATCAAACAAATGCTTTCAAGCAGGTTGGTTCATTCGAAATTCGGCTGCTACCAAACAAAAAAGGCAGTAAAACGTGGCACACCACAACGAGGAGTATTATCTCCGCAATTGTGGGTGCTAGATACATATGTATATGAAATACTCCTATTGCGTATGCAGAGGATATTGCCCTAGCAGTTAGCGGGGAACATCTCCCAACAATCAGGAATTTGATGGAAACAGGCCTAGGCAAACTGGCCAATTAGGCAGAGAACTGCGGGCTTGTAATAAATCCCTCCAAAACGGAGCTAGTCTTATTCACAAGAAAACGGCAGATTCCTCAAATCATTGTCATTCACAGTACTGTGCTAACTGAAAGTTGAAAATTTCTCTCCTTCCAGAAATAAGAATCTATTTTGTTTAGAACGCCTTTGTCTTTGACGTCTCGAGATACTAGAAAAAAATTGACGCAGGTTCTAAATTTTTGGGCTGCAAGGGCGTACACAGGCGAAACAAAATGTAGTCAACGTATCTGACTAGACCATTAACTGTATTTTGATAAATACATAGATGATGCACAGGCCCCGGGCGTTTTCGCTCTGACAAGATGGCTGATTTATAGCAGCCCATTTCATTCGAGTGAAGGTTATGTGCTACATGGCCTTAATTATGCTTATGATTGCCCATGGATGTTCCGCGTAGTTCAATGTGAGAGCTAGCTTAATGGAAAAAATTCGGTTGCTTGAGAGAGAATATCTCAGGGCTTGTCCCGGCTTATATAGGGCACCGGGGTAGGATTGTATGGGTGGATAATCTTCTTATTAAAATGATCCGAAGTCAAGTTGCAAAGGCAATAACTTCGGCCACTAACATGATATCCACCCCACTTATTACCCCAACTCCTGTACCACGAGGGAGTAAACCTTAACGCCTTAAGCGCTTTGTACCACCATGGGCCTTCCTTAATTTAAACAAATATAGACTGGTCCAGGATAGATTAGCGGTGCCGCTAGTATTCTATGTATTCCGCAATTTCGCGGAGCGGCGGTCCCTCCACGAACATGATGTCGCATTTCGCGAGTTCGATCGCTTCAGCTTCAGTAGGTCGGTTTCTTGCCGAAAACAAAACCGAACAATGTATAATATGTATGTATTTTTATGTATATTTTAATTTAATGATAAAAATTAAATTAAATGCCAAAAAACAAAAAAGTGTCACAAAATGGCGTAGACCGCACGTAAATTGAAGGTGGCTGATACCTTAATATACATATAAGAAGGCATGAACATTTGATGATGTGAAATTACTTTTCGAAATGGGTAACAACGTATCGACGATCCAGAGCGTTGGTTGGAGCTGTCCTATGTGGCAATGATTGAAACACACTATATTCTAGAATAAAATCAGTAGTTTACTGAATGGACAGTAAGGGATAAAACCGTCCAAACCGACTTACTCATCGACTACCTTGAGAAATAACCATCAATAACGAATATTACATGGCGTTATTAAGGCGCTTAAAATAAGAATAAAGAAGGAAATAATCCTCTTTTTAACTTCCCAGTGGGAAGTTTTTGTAATTGGGCCGATTTTGTGAATCCCAAATTTTGACATATGTATCTTCACGTTTCAAGGTCACCAGAATCCAAATCCAACGTTTTTATAGAGATGTCTGTGTGTGTGTATGTACGTATGTGCGTATGTGTGTATGTGGGTTCTTAATAATTTTTCGTCTCGATTATCGTGAGAACCAAAGATGATATTAACATGGGACTAGATACATTAGACGCGTAATTACATAACATAGAACTGAAAGAATTTTCAGCGAAATCGGGCCAGCCGTTTTTTTTTTAACGAGAAAACCAAGAAAAAAGGCAAACAAGCTGAATTTTAAAATGAATGAAGTGCACAATTTATTCATGCAGATTTTAGATACCTTCATATTCACATTGTTATGATTGAGTATTTTAGCAAAAATGCAATCGGAGTTGTGAAAAATGTCATTAAAGAAAGTTATAAAAAAAACAACACTTTTTTCTACAACAACTCTAAACTTACATATATCAGGTTTGGAAGCATAGCATCGGTAAGGCTATAGCAATTAATAATATAATATTGCTATTAATAATTAAATATTATTAATAACAATTGAATATTGTTAATACCATTTGAATATTGCTAATAACAATTGAATAAGGTTAAGGTTGACAGTTGTCAACGAGGTTGTGGGGTACACACATATCGGGAGCTTTTTCAAATTTAAACCAACAAGTTTCATTGTCTAACATAATCTTTATTATTTAAACTTATAAAATGAATTGTTCTGTGTGCGCGCAAAAAATTGACCGAAACTGCTCAAATAAAATTAATTGTAGTGATTGTAAACATTATTTTCACTATTCCTGTGTCAATATCACTGATCAAGATGCGGAATACTTTGAAGATAGTGGTAATCCATTCCGGTGTGACAAATGCGGAATGCTAAGACGCCGTTCACTTCATTTGGCGGCTTCCCCAAACAATACGGCAAACAATATAAAAGCTCAGTAAACTACCATCAATAACAATAAAGAAGGAAATTCTGCGAACTCACAATCCTCAACATCAAAATCCACCATGAAATCAGCAAACAGCGGTGGTGAATGCACTTTGGAAATGATTTACATATTTAAAATTGTCGGTTTTGGAGGATACTAATAATCGCTTTCTTCAAGAAATAAATCAATTACGTACTGAGAATGCCGAATTAAAATCAAAATTAAATACTTTGGAGAGTAAACTGAACTGGCAGCAACAACAACTTCTCAGTAATTCTATTGATATTGTTGGTGCTCCTATTGGTAACAATGACAACGCTTCAAACAAGGCAAAACAAATTATTAAAAACGCCTTGTGCATTGACGTCACCGATGACAAAATCGCATATTGTTACGTGAAGAAGATGCAATCTAAATCTTCAAATTTGCGTTCCATCATCTGTGTACAATTTTCGGATCTTACAACGAAGCAACGAATAATGAGCGCCAAAAGGATTTATAAGAAAAACCTCAGCGCAGTAACGATGGGTGCCGTCGACGATAACAACAGCAACAACGGCAGAGTCAACAGCTCACGCAAAAGCAGTGAGATCTACATAAACAATTCTCTCACGGCGTACACGCAGGCTCTCTTCATGAAGGCGAAGGAGACAGCTAAACAAAAGAAGGCAAAATATGTATGGTACAACAATAACAAAATTCTAGTCAGGAAAGTGGAAGGTGGAAGAGTCATTTCAATTCGATCTTTTAATGACCTTGCACTTATTTAGTATTGTTTAAGTATGAATGACAAAACTTATTTAATGGATGATTCTTCTACCTCCCACTCCCACTATACGAGTAGTTCTACTAACGACGTAAATATATTTGTAAATAACCATGATAAATTTTGTATTGTTCACCAAAACATCAGGAGTTTGAGAGAAAATTTCACAGCCCTGGTCACCCATATTGACTCTTTTGATTTCATCCCAGATATTGTCTTTGTCTCAGAGATTTGGATATATGAATTTGAAAAAAACGATTATATTATTCCTGGATATAGATTTTTTACTAACACGAATGAAAATTACGCTGCTGGTGGTGTTGGTTGTTTCGTGAAAAATATATACAATGTCCTCGATGTTGTATGTCCCGATTTCTCAAGTGCTGACGTGTTAAAAATTGCAGTCAGTATTAAATGCGAAATATATGTCTTTTTGTGCGTGTATAGATTACATATGTTCTATGTTTCATTGTTTTTAAAAGAATTTGCTGGTCTGTTAGATAAAGAAAAATCCAAAAACTTAATCATCCTAGGGGATTTTAATCTGAATATTTTGGATATAAATGATTCCATTTCAAATTACTTGGCCCTGTTAGCATCCCACGGCTTAGCCAGCCTTATCAATGAACCTACTAGGCTTATTTCTGGTAAATGCCTGGACCATCTTTTTGCTCGTTTCAAAAATATCTCTTTGAACAATTGTGAAAACTGTATTCTAAACCTAATGATTACTGATCATTCAATGGTAGACTTGTAGTAAAGGAAATAAATTCCCAAATTAATAAAATTACTAGGTCGAATACTAAAAAAATGAAAATCAACTTTGGGAAATTGAATACATGTTTAATGTTTGAATGTTGGGAAAATGTTTTTTCTTGTGGTGATGCCTCTACTGCCTGTACGATGTTCATTGATTCTCTAAGAAAATATATCTCCAATTGTACATTCTCTGTGACCAGAAAAAAATTATGTAAAAGACTTAAACCATGGATCACGACGAACATATTAAAGAAAGTAAAATATAAAAACAAACTTAGACTCAAATGTAAAAGGTTCCTTAATAACTCTAGTTTAAGGTTGAAATATAATAAATTGTGTTCTGAACTTAAAAAGGAAATTCCGTTATGTCGCAATGTCTATTACCGTAATCAGTTTAATGCAGTTAAGGGTAATTTAAAAAATGAATGGCATTTAGTAAATACTATTCTTAATAAATCTTCTTGCATTAATAAACCTTCTATTATACAAATTGGTCAATGTGAAGTATCTGATAAATTCGTAATTGCGAATGAATTTAATTCTTACTTTACGAATATAGCCAGTGGTCTATTGCCTTATCCAACTCTAACAACCTGTATTCTGTGCAAGTCTTCGTACCTTTGTCCTGAACAGTCACAAAGCAATAGTTTTCTCTTCAAGCCTATAACGCCTTTAGAAGTGCTTAAAGCGATTGGCACTCTAAAAGAATCCAATTCTTGTGGTGTAGATAGTATTACCAGTCGTGTTGTCAGAAAAATTGCTTGCTATGTTTTGGATGTGTTGGCGTATATTTTTAATTGTTGTGTTTATGAAGGGGTCTTCCCGGAAGCTTTTAAATGTGCAGACGTTATACCACTGCTTAAGAAAGGCGTTAATACCGTAATATCAAATTATAGGCCAATATCATTTCTTCCAGTTCTGAGCAAAGTTTTTGAAAAACTTATGAAAAATAGAATATTAAGCTTTCTCTCTTCTACGAAGTTCTTCAGTCATTTCCAATTTGGATTTCAAAAAGGTAGATCAACAGAAGATGCACTGTTGCAGTTTTGTTCACATGTAATGTCTAACCTTGATCAAAAAAAATGTACTGCAGGTCTATTTATAGACATCACCAAAGCCTTTGATATGGTTAACCATAATATATTGCTAAGTAAATTAGAAAAAGCAGGTTTTCGCGGATTTATGCTGGAATGGTTTAAATCATATCTTGCAAACAGATCCCAGAGAGTCAAATTAGATGATATAAGGAGTGAAATTAAATATCTCAATTTAGGAGTACCCCAAGGTTCTGTGCTGGGTCCCATTTTGTTTTTAATTTATATAAACTCACTGTTTTCACTCAATTTTAAAGGCAAGCTTACTGCTTTTGCTGACGATGTCGGTTTTTCTTATGGCTGCAACAGTCCCTTAAATCTGGTCTCTGACCTAAATTGGGACCTTGACTTATTGCGAAAGTGGTTTGCTTATCATAATTTGATAATAAGTTCGAAAACTAAAATAATGTTCTACAGTCTGTCAGCAAATAATTTTGATACCTATGTTTATTTCCATGCGCCTGAGTGTCAAAGATATAAATTATCCCTGTGTAACTGTATTGATTCTCACCCATCTTTTTGTAGCAACTCTAATTGTAACGACAATTGTTTCTTGATTGAGAGAGTTGATGAGTTTAAATATCTGGGGATTATTATTGACCAAAGAATGAGTTTTTTCAATCATGTAGATTCCCTAAGAAAGTATCTCCGAAACACTCTCAGATACTTCTTTTACCTTAGCAAGATCTGCTCTAAACAACTCCTTAGAACAATATACTATGGGATCTTCAATTCTAAGCTACAATACGGTATCGCGTGCTGGGGAGGTGTCTATCTTCATAGAATTCAACCACTATTATATTTGCAAAAAAATGTATTAAGAAAAATATGTCGGAAACCCAGTAGATATCCTAGTTATCCATTGTTTTGTGACGCAAAAATTCTTCCTGTTCGTCATCTATATTGCTTTAAGGTCTTAAAAACCTTCTATATGAGGTCGGGAAATCGTAACTACCGTTTAATTTCGGCTTATAATTTACGTGGAAATTACACATATTTGTTATCTGTACCAACTTTTCATACCACTGCTTATCGTAATTTTTATAGCATCACATCTTATCGGTTATTTAATAAACTCCCTCAGTCACTCAGGACAATTTCAATATCTGGCTTGTTTTTAAAAAAAGTAAAATGTTGGCTATTTAACTTTGACTATACTAGGCTAGAATCTCTAATGACATATACACTTCTTTAAACTTAGCTATTGACGACCTATGAGAAAACCTTTGGTTTAAATATAAATCGTTCTATTTTGTCAAAATTAATAATTTGTTGCTTATTCTCGAATTTATTCCATATATTGTAAATTTTCTTATCTGGCTTTGTTGTATTATAATTTAACCGTGTAGCTACAATATTCTAAGACATTTGTTACTTTTTCATTAAACCAATTCATTTGATGTACGCTCTAGTTTTAAATTTATGATAGTTCAATTGTTATAATATACCCATATTTTGTAATCTTTAAATGTTACCCCACATGTTAAAATATCTCTAAGTTTTAAATACCATGAAGTGGCATTCGACACTATTTTTAATTACTTGTAATCAAAATACAGAATGTCACAAACTTTCGTATTCTTAAGCAATTATAAATTTATTGTAATCTTTATTAAATATTCTAAATAAATAAATAATAAATAAATAAAAAAATAAATAATAACAATTGAATATTGTCAATAACAATTGAATATTGCTAATAACAATTGAATATTATTAATACCAATCGAATATTGTGAATAATAATTGAATACAGTTGAAAAAAAATTAGTATTGTCTGTAACAGTTGGATATTGTTGATAACGTTTAGAGAATAGTGTCGATAAATTGTTGCTTATAATAAAACAAAGTTTTAATAGTTCTAATAAAGTGTCTGTAATGATATCGTAGAACACAAAAAATTGAACAATCTTTTTGCAAGTAAAGGTTGATTTACAATATTATTATGTAATTCATACAAAAAAATATATTGAAAAGAACAGTCGGAAACTACTATTATGATGCACGTTTAATAATTGAGAAACGATGACTGAAGGCCCGGTTGTAAGTAGAAGTTGTTAACAGTAAAATAGCTTTTGGTAAAGCTATGGTTTTTTGTTTTATAGTCATAAATGAATTAGACTTAAAAAATATTGTTATTTCATATTCTGATACGTCTTACGTTATGTTGAGTTTTTGAAATATGTCGTGGTCCTATATGGATAGGATGACTGGACGTGGACGAGGTGGCGGCCGTGGTGGATTTCGGGACAGAGGTGGAGGAAGCCGAGGAAGGGGTGGAGGAAGCCGAGGAAGAGGTGAAGGAAGCCGAGGAAGAGGTGGAGGCAATCACGGAACAGTATGGCAAGGAGATCGAGGCTTTGGCAAAGGACAACCAGGTGGCGGAGATGTTTACCTTTACCAAAGCTTCCACGGTTAAAATTATTAAAAAAAAAAAAATTAAATAAATTTAAAATTATAGTAATAATAAATAATAATAAAAAAAAAATTGTTCTTTCATTCTTCTCACTGGGAAGTTAGTCGTGTGGACCTTACGGTTCACACCTTGCTTAGCTCATGATTATTCTTATTAAGACCACCTTAGGTTAGGTATCTTTATTTATTTAAAATAAAAATAAACTGCTCTCTAATTAGGCACATGTAGTTCTAATTACATACATAAATAGTCATCATTCTAAATTGACGATTTCCCTCGGTATCTAACAACCGTCAACTGAGGACATTGAAACGCTGAGTAAATAATAAGGCTACATGCCAGACATGTGACACGTGAGGCACACAGAACAAACAGCTTATAAGCTGCCTTGAGGTGCAATGGAACAGCAGGTTTCTATGAGTTAATAAAAAAATTAAAAGTTTAGTCATAAGTAAGCTTCGAAAGGAATCGTTAAACAAATAATCTTTTTATTTAAAAAATTAATAAATAATACTTTGATTTGTACTCTTACTATTGTACTATTTGGGTTTGACCTTCCCTAGTCTCTCTATGCCAACCAACAATCTCTAATAATACTTGTTTCCAGAATAGAAACATTCCATCTCCGCAAAGTTAATGTCCCTGGTATTGCTTGACCTAAGCAAATTCTTCTTGTTAAGTACCACGACTTGCCCCTGTCGTTGAACTACGAGTTGAGTTTTTGATCCCCTCGAATGATGCCAATCTTTCACCTAATCCATGAATGAAAATTACTGAAATTTCGTCCTTCTAGCTTTCCCTTAACGTCTTCTTGTTCTAAATTATGTACCTTGTTTTACATCATTATCCTTCCTAGTGTGGATTTTTACTTCGGCTGATACTAATACTATAATTTCCTAGTGCATCTTAAGATCTCATTTTCCTTGTTCATGAAGACCATTGTGGCATTACCACACATGCTGTTTTGGATTTGTCTGAACATAACCGGTTTCTGAGCAGTAGGCACTAGATTCACAGCGTCCTTGCATTCGTCAATAAACGACTGAAAAGTGCATCAAGGATGAAGGATGCTAACACATTAATGCGTGCATAATGCGTAATTTCCCTCTTATTTTAATTTTATTTTATTCATAATTTTATTATTACATCTGATCCCACTAGCGCTTCCTCTACGAAACACAATGTCGTTACTACTTTGACTGCTGCCTTCTCTACTAACTCAGTCGGATTTCGGACCGAAAATTAAAGAGAAGAGCTGGCAGGACTGCTCCGATCCCATATATTTCTCTGGAAATAAGTCTACGATATTGGGCTGAGTAAAAGAAATAAACGATCTAATGATGAATGCATTCATCCAGACGTTTTAAATACTAACTATCGCAGTGCGGTCATTTCTTTGCCTAACAATAACTGAGTGGATGCGTTTGAAATATGCAGAGTTGATGCTTACTCAAGTGGTAATGCAATGCTCTCAAATCAATCCATATCTGTTGGTCTTGACAGTACTCACCCAGATTGTCTGAGCACTGCTTCCAATTTTACTCGCATATACTCGTATGTATCACCCACTATTATTACGACTCCGTCTATCCTTGCTGCATCTCAAAAGCAGTTTGTGCAAACTACAGGGGCAAGCACCCGCCAAATTGCCGAGATTGTGAAGTAGCTTAAACCTACAAAAATGGCGGAAAAATATAAATGAACCGTAAAATAAAAATCTAAAATTGACAAGGGTTCATGACAAAAGTGTTAATAAAAGAACAATCACCAAAACAATTGATTTGCAAAAGGACCCTGATGCTAAAAAGCCAACAGTTGGAAAGAATTAAAAGACAAACGAAGCACTAAGATATATGCCGGAGTTGATGGCGCCAATAGAAAGAATATTCCGACTCGTTCGAGTATAATATATAATAATGAAAATCTTGTTTGTTATCCTTGAAAAGCTTGAAGAATAAGGCAAGACAAACCAAAGACAAGCCCAATACACAAAGTATGACTATTAGCCCACGACAATAACGAACTCAACTCCATCCCGCTTCAAGAAATAACCGGAAAAAGAAGATTTAAAGCGCCTTAGACCAGCATATCTAATTCACAGACAATAGAAAAATTATTATAGAACTGTGATTTAATTGTTATATTTTTATTTCGTAAATACTGCTATTGCAAAACTAAGTATCTAAAGGCGCTGGCCTTAGAAACTATCCACATCCTATAATAAAAGTTACTTGGTGTCCAATTCGGACAGATGTAAATAAATAAAGGATATAAAAAAAAAAAAAAAAAAATTTATTAAGATCATGTTTAATTTTTTTTTTCAGAGTACCATTTTAAATGAACTTTTAGAAAAATGATTTCTTAATGTATAATACATACTTTCCCTCACAAAAGTATTCGGAATTATGTATTTTCTGGATTTGAGTGTTGTTAAATAACAAATAATTAAGCAATAATAATAAAAATCAGTGTCAATTCAACATTTATTCACTATTAACAAATAAAAAAAAAAATTAACATTTTCTCTCTACAAAGTAAACAATAACGGAGCGAATTCCATGTCACAAAAGTATTCGGAAATTTTGCTTATAACTAATATAATTTCAAAATAAAAAGTAAAACTAAAATTTTAATATCGTGTGGCAAAACCTTTTTGCTTAACAATTTCTTCAAGCCTATTTGGCATTGATTTTATTAGCATTTTTATCGTTTCAGGACTTATTTTACTCCATTCTTGACGTGACAATTTGCTTCTATTGGATGCTTGCGGATTTTTTGCTCTATGATGGCCCATAAATCTTCGATGGTGTTAAGGTCATCTGAAGACTGCGGTGGAGTTTTCAACTGTTTTGGTGTGTTATATAAAACCCACATTTTTGTATTGTGCACTGTATGCTTTGGGTCATTATCGTGTTGAAATAAATAACGACCCGAAAGCAACAATTTCTCCGCACTCTCATTCAAATTATTTTTTAAATGTCAATATATTGATAGTGATTCATATTTGTGATGATTCAAATTTAATGATTACATATTTCCAATCCCATTTGCACTCATGCAGCCCCACAGCATAACGTTACCTCCTCCGTGTTTTATCATTGGTATAGTATTGTTGGGATGCATTTCTTATCCCACTTTTCTCTAGATCTTATGGCCTCTTCCGGGTCCAAATATGTCAAATTTGGTTTAACCACTAAATATTACACTACTCCAAAAACCTTCAGTGCAGTTTAAGTGCTCTTTTGCAAATTCTAACCGTTCCTTCCGTTTGACTTCACTTATCAATGGTTTCTAGCGTGGAGTACGACCATTATAGCCAGAGCTTCTGAGCACCCTACGCACGGTTTCATCACAAGCATTAACACTGTTATAATCAGCCATTTATCTCTTTATTTCTGGATCTTGTTTTTTATTTTTATTTTTTATTTTTTATTTATTTTATTTTTTTGGATCTTGTTTAATTTTTCTTATTACAAGCGATTTTCCACGTAGATTTAATTTCATAGGATGGCCAGATCATTGTTGCGATTGAATGCTATCGGCCATGAATTTGTGAAATGCTTCTGTTTACATAAGACAATATTTTCTTTAGTTATTTGCCTTTACTGTGCATTTGAAAAATAAGTTTTCTTTCTTCTTCGGTAGTTTCCCTTGATTTTCTACCAATTTTAATATAAATTTAGTAAGATGCTATAAACAACGAAAAATTTACTGTATGATAGCCTTTTGATGTTTGTGAATGCTTATTATGTACTAATAAGGAAAGCCAACAACATATTTTAAGAAGAATTTAAAACGGCATTTGATTTTAATCGTAAATGGTAGCAATTCCGAATACTTTTGTGAGGGTCTGTATATACATAGGTGAAAGAAATATGTATAACAAAAATAGAGAAAAAAAAAGTGTTTTTTTAATTATTTTTTTTATGATGCAAATATTTTTTTATATGTATATCTATTGACTTCACTTATTGAATATATCAATGTATATATTTACATAAATATTCAAGTCCACTAGACTTTTAGTGCATGACTTCATATTCTTCTTGATAATTTATAAAATAAAATACAATTATGTCAACTAACTACAACAATTTGTCCTCTCGAATATATACAAAATAACCTTGAAAGCGGTAAAAAAAAACTGGAAAAAACTAAATCTATTAATTTTTTTTTTTGAAGGGCTAAAGGGGTAAGCGCCGACACTCCAGCCTCTGTCTACCAATTCCTACTCTCATCTCCACGCGGTGGCGCTTGGATGCCTAGTACCTCAACTGTAGATCGGGTAGACCCCTTTGTAAGGTTTTGGGGGCAGCAAACGAGAAAGGGGGAGTCTGAGCCGCCACTACGGCGGCAATCAAAGGAGTAGAGTAAGAACACCAAAATTTAACGTCGAAAAGCTGCAATGGCTACACTGCATCGACGAACGAAAGCTGCCCGCGAGCTGAACCGAAAAGAAGGGAGAAAAAAGCGCCTCTGAGAAGAAGAAAAAAGGAGCACGGGAAGCGCGAGATCGAGGAGATGGAGAGATGCTATTGCAGGAATGACGTTCGAAAGTCTTACCAAAATGTATAATGAATATGCCAAGGCTATAAAGCCAGAGCGTAAGCCTGCAGGGATGAACACGGACAACTAATAGTGGTGGAATCACAGTCGATGCTGAGACCGTATAACGGCGATGATAGTCAAAATGCCGCCATCAGGCAAAACGAGGCATTCGCAATGGACGAAGACGAAGGTGAATCCCGTCCACCCGACCTAGACGATGTTAAGATAGCGATATCGAAACTTAAGTCTTAAAAAGCTGCTGGAGCAATCGGATTCTCCGCTGAACTATTTAAAGCAGCTGGCGATGAGCTGGTCAGGAGCAAGCATAAACTCATCTGCAAGATATGGTCGGAAGAAAGCATGTCCGATGAACGGAATTTCAGCATCGTTTGCCCGGTCCATAAGAAAGGAGATCCCTATTACTGCCTCAATTACAGAGGGATAAGTCTCCTTAACATTGCGTACAAGATCCTCTCTGCCGTAATGTGTAAGCGCCTGAAACCGTTCGTGGACAATCGGGTAGGTTCCTACCAGTTCAGGGCAGTAAAATCCACGATAGACCAAATATTTTCACTACGCCAGATCTTGAAGAAGACCCATGAATTTCAGGTCGACACGTACCACCTCTTTGTCGACTTTAAAGCCGCATATGACAGTATTTATAGAGACGAGCTATACAGAGTCCTGTCATGTTTTAACATCCCTGCCAAACTCGTAAGAGTGTGCAGGATGACTATGGAGAATTCTCGCTGCTAAATTAAGGTCGGATGTGAATTAACCGAGATCTTCGATGATAAAAAAAGATTAAGACAGGGTGACGCATTGTCATGTGATTTCTTTAACATCATACTTGAAAAGATCGTGAGGGACTCTGCGGCCAATACAAGAGGTACGATCTACTTCAAGTCTACGCAATTGCTTGCCTACGCAGATGACATTGACTTTATTGGACGGACAAAGCGAGATGTCAATGAGGCGTTTGCAAGCATTGAAACAGAAGCGGCTAAAGTGGGCCTAAGGGTAAATGGGGACAAGGCCAAATACATATATGCTGTCATCAAAGAAAGACGCGCAACACCCTCGTCTTGGTCAGAACGTCACCTTCGGCAGCTATATTTTTAAAGTAGTCAATGACCTTGGCTCGATAGTGACAACCAGCAACGACACCAGCGCTGAGATAAAACGCAGAATAACTCTTGCCAACCGCTGCTTCTTTGGACTCAGGAGAAATTGAGTAGTAGAGCCCTCTCTCGAAAAACTAAGGTATCCCTCTACAAAACCTTAATCATCCCGGTCCTCCTCTATGGCGCTGAGGCTTGAACGTTATCAAAAGCGGATGAAGAGGCTTTTGGGCGTTTCGAGAGAAAAATTCTGCGTGCAACCTTTGGTCCCGTTTGCGTAAAAGGAGAGTGGAGGAGAAGATTCAACCAAGAACTGTACGGGCTGTACAGCGACATCGGCCTAGTCAGACGTCTACGGATCCAACGGCTAAGATGCCTGGGCCATGTAGAGCGAATGGATATCACCGCTCTGACGCGAAGAGTCTTCGATTCCAATCCCGAGGGACGACGCAGCAGAGGTGACCGCATCTAAGTTGGCGCGCACAGATGGAAAGGGACCTCAACCAACTGGGCGTGCGGCAATGGAAGCAGCCAAGATCGTGCCGGCTGGAGAGGCTTGTTGGTTGAGGCCTTAGTTCACCCCGAGCTGTAGCGATATCTAAGTATTTTTTTATTTATTGTGGCTACCAACGATTCTAATAATTTTTTTGCAACACTATAAAACCTTTATAAATGTAACTCCTCAAAAAAATTCACCTCAATAACTTAAACTTCCTATGATGTTAGTAGTAACTATACAAATATGTTGTTTTTTTTTTGTCACTTTTTTACATTACTCATACAGTATTATGAAGAATTCATAAATGACAATTTTTATACCTTTATTTGATGTAATTTCGTCGCTATTCTTTTGCGATTGAAATTATGAATAGTCTTCAACACATAATAATTAGATTATTAGACAGTGACCCCTATGGTGAGTGTCGATCAGCGATCGACTCGACAATTGTTGATTGATTCTGGATTTGGTATTGTGTAACTCAATCGATGGAGAAGTAGAGTATTGTGAATAATCACATCAATATTGTGAATAAAAACATGAATATTGTGAATACTTCGTTTTTTTCACAGTTGTTTGACTATCGTTTATTTATTTCATCAAAGAAATTCAATAATCAAATCATTCGAACAGGACTTGTTTTTCTTATTTTCACCCATTTTCCCATGAACGTACAGGAGGTCCATAACTATTTAGTTCGGTATTTAATCCTTCTCATCTGTGTTTTGTTTATGTTTTCAAACAAAGTCGCTTAGCAATATCGGGACTTGCTTCCAAGAAGGAAACGAAAAGCACTAATTGTTTTTTGTTCGTAAGCTGCTTTAACCTGTATTGGAATTTCATAAATACCTCATAAATTCAATATTATTATTAAAATTACTACATTTCGTACGCACAACAAATATGTACATATATATTTCTCTAACCGAAAGCAACGATCAGTATTTTGCGATCGACAACAAGCGAGTGTCAAATCGACAATAATTGTCGATCACAATCGACATCCACAATACCAACATCTGCAATCGATCGATAAATTTAATGTCGATCGTCGATCGATGATCGACACTCGCAATAGGGGCCAGTGTTATTGCTTCAAAGCGATGGATATCACAAAACAAATTATAAAACTAACAAATAAACAGGAAAGTGTAATATTATATAAATCTAAAATGTAGTGTAGTGGCAAAACCCAATCGCATAGATTATAAATAAGTCGATTAAAACAACAAGAACTTATAATTCTCAAATATGTCCCAAATATGGTCACGGAAGGGAAACGACAAATACTAAGATCGTCCGATCACCCAAAAATGGAAAAGGTTCTCCACAAATGGTTTCTGAAACAAAGAAATCAAAACAAAAGGAAAACAAGCAAAAAGTTCAAACGTTGCATGAAAAATACTATAAAGGAGTGATCTTACGAGTACAAGCAAGTAATGATGTGATGTCCAATTTCAAAAAGCTACTATAGCTATAAGGCTACCTCAAAATTTGTGGAGAGGTGCTTTCCAGAAAATAAGCTTCTGTCGCCCCATTTTTAATTCAGCTTAGAAAAAAAAAGAAGAAAATTTTATAGCAGTTGAAAATTTTAAAAATATGTTATTTGAAAACTGGTTTCACCATACATTTGTTCCTGAGATAGTTTTGCAAGTTTAAGATTTTATTTATTTTTCGAAAACTACAGATAGCAGAGGCTGTGGGGATATCAGAAGAAAGAATGCCAAACATCTTGCACAAAGATAGGTGTCGTATTTGCTGAATTATTATTATTTTTATTTATTATTACCTGCCATTTGGAACTCGGAAGTTCGGAACCTCGTGAAACATTTTTTCCCCTTGAATTTTCTAGTGGCTATTCTTTTGACTTTTCGTCACTTAGTCTCCGCGTCTTAATTGTTCGGACAATGCTGGATAGAGTTCCTTGAGTGTTTGGTTGTTTAGTATTCTCCATTCTCCTGTTTCTTCGTCCTGCTTAAGATCTTGTTTTCAAAGACTCAAACTCAATTTTCCTTCTTCTTAGGTAGAGACAAAATTTTAAATCCGTAAAGTGCCCCTAGCGTTATTATGGTCTTATAAATATGTACTCGAATTTCGACATTGATGGACAAAAGGGTTTTTCTGAATAGTTCCTTCATCGCGAAGAAGCACTTGTTGCCCATATGCAGACTTTTATTTATCTCGATCTTTATAGGTCGTGTTTGGCAGTAAATACGATACCCAAATATTTGAATTCGTCCACTTTATCAGAGCGTTTATCGAATACAGTCAGGTGCGAGGCTTGTATCGATCTAAGTTGGTTAGTAACCATCTATTTGGCTTTTTCTTCATTTATTTCTAAGCCTACATCCTTTATGCCATTATTAGAATTTTTACGATTATGTTTATTTAAACTATTTCCCCTTGATCTCCCAGGAGGTCCAGATCGGGAGCGTAAGTTAGAATGGAATCTTTCCATTAAGGGTTACTCTCCTCTTATTTTCTCGAAGAGATCTCATTACAAATTCCAGCACTAAATTAAAAGGAAATTATCACAAAATATTTCCTTGTTTTAACCCTTCACGTATCTCAAATGTTTCAGATAAGCCACTTCATATGTCATGTCTTTTGTCTCTCTTTAGGCATACATGTATCAGTTTCACCAACTTTTTGCATCGGTTTAGAGTGTCATATTAGTTTTTAAAATCTAAGAATAAAATAGCCTTCGTACATTAACAATCTGGTCACTCATTGAGTGGTTCCTCCTGAAGCTACACTGGCAATCTCTGATTATTTCCTAAACATATGATGTAGTCTCTTTAATACTTAACAGTACTTTGTAGCAACTTGATAGCAGGGATATTTGGTCGCCCTTTTTAAATACGGAAATTATGACCTAATTTTCCCATTCCTGGAAAATGGTTTCATTGTTCCATTGTAGTTGTAACGTAAATTACTAACGTTAACGTTGTAACGTGTAACGTTAACTTCTCTCCTGCATAGGTATATTTTATTAATTTCGATGACATTAGGTTGGTTCCTTCGGCTTTGTTATCCTCGTCGAATGGATTGCTTCTTTTATTTCCTCTATGGTTGGTAATTCTATCTGGATCTCTGCTGTGTGGATAATATCGTTTTCCATTGCTGTTTATCGAAATATCTCCTCCATTGGATGCAAGCCTTTCGTAGTCCGATCTGCCCTGGTATCCTTTTCGTACATTACATAGTTCTCGTGTTTATAACCACATATTTTTCTTGAAAGTTAGCAAACTTTTTTCTTTGCCATTGTCACTTATCCCGAAGAAGACGGCTGATTTCATCTTCGTCTTATTTCGTCATTGATTTCTATGCCACCTATTCGTTTATTGATTTCGACCTTTTGTTGACGTTGAATTTTTTCATCCATTGTTTCGTAAAATGCGTCCTTTACCTCTTCGTCTTCATCTTCCTCAGGACAGTGTACGTTCAGAAATGCATCCTTGTAAAATAAAACGTCCATTACGATTTACACAAGTTTGTTGCTGATGAATAATCCTTTTGTAAGATTGTGGGTGTCCGTATCACCAGAAACCGAACGTGCTTAACGGCTGTTCCGTTCGATAGTCGAACTTCTTGTACCACTTTTATGATTTATTTATACGAGGGTGGTCCGATAAGTACTTAGCCTACAAAAGAAAAACAAAAATTTTGGAGAAATGACGATTTATTTTTCAATATAGTCTCCTTTTAGCTCGATACACTTGACCCAACGATGCTACAACTTCTTTAACCCGTCTGAAAAATACGTTTTATCGAGGTCTGCAAAGTAGGCCTCCGTGGCGGCGATGACCTCCTCATTCGACTGAAATTTCTGCCCGGCGAGTGACTTTTTCAAGTTACGAAACAAAAATAAGTCGCACGGGGCCAAATCTGGAGAATACGGTGGATGGGGCAGCAGTTCGTAGCCCAATTCGAATAATTTGGCCGTGGCGAGGGCGGAGGTGTGAGCCGGTGCGTTATTATGGTGGAAAGGCACTTTTTTCTTCGCCTAGTGGGGCCGTTTTTTCTTCAATTCGGCGTCGAATCGGCCCAACAATTTGGCATAGTACAGCCCTCTGACCGTTTTGCCCTTCTCCAAGTAGTCGATGTGGATCACACCTTGTGAGTCCCAGAAAACGGTGGCCATCACCTTCCCGGCCGATGGGACAGTCTTCTTCTTCTTCGGAGCACGTTCGCCGGGTGAAGTCTACTGTTTCGACTATTCCTTGGTCTCTGGTGTGTACCAGTGGATCCATGTTTCGTCGACTGTCAAGAAACGATACAGAAACTATTTCGGATTGCGCTTAAACAGCGTCAAACACTGCCCTGAAGTGGTCTCACTGTTGCGCTCTTGTCCGGAGTGAGCAAACGCGGCACCCATCGCACCGATAGCTTTCCCATGCCCAAAATTTCATGCAGAATATGACCCATGCGATCTTTTGAAATGCCTACTGTCTCAGCTATCTCGCGCACCTTCAATCGGCGGTCTGACAATACGCGATCGTGGATTTTTGTCACGTTATCCTCCGTGGTAGCCGTTTCCGGGGCACCTGGACGTGGCTCATCAAAAACCGACGTGCGACCACGTTGAAACTCGTTAAACTCGTTAAATTTTTGATAGTCGCCATCGAAGGAGAAGAGTCACCGTACACAGCATCCAAACGCTCTTTGATTTCGCTGCGCGATTTCCCTTCCAAAAACAAGAATCGAATCTCCGACCGATATTGCTCTTTTTCCATTTTTCTAAAATCCGCGGAAACTTCCGCTTCCACACGCGGTCAAAACAAAACTACGAGTCCGATCCGGCTGAAATTTCGACAGTAGCCGTCTACTAGAATGTACTACACGATAGTGCTCTTGCGTAACTGGCGCCATTTGGCGGTGATGCTAAGTACTTATCGGACCACCCTCGTACTTATTTATTTCACTGAGAAGCACCTGGTCCGTACGAGCTGCAAACGTTCCACGAGCATATCCGTAATTTTAGTGCATTTCTATTGGATAGCTTTCACCCGGGATAGTTTTACCCAAGGAAGATCAGTCATATTTAACATCAAACGATTTGTTTGAATGTGAAGCTGTTATGTTGTTATGTTGTTATGTTGTTATGTTGTTATGTTGTTATGTTGTTATGTTGTTATGTTGTTATGTTGTTATGTTGTTATGTTGTTATGTTGTTATGTTGTTATGTTGTTATGTTGTATTTTTGTAGTGGTGTGAGCGTGCGTAGTGCAGAGTCATGAGCAGGAATAGAGATCCATTAGGAATTTAGTCGCATCTTACGACTGGTACTTCGAGTCGAGGGTATATTCTAACCCCGACCACGTAGGGGGAACATTTGCTTAATACCCAGAGATTTTCACAGCCGTGTTTGGGCTATTCATTAGTGACCCGATCGATTTTGCGCGAAGATATGTATGTGGTGCAAAAGGGATCCTGTATTGATTATCTTGCAAAATGCAGAACAATTAACCTCTGGTGGACAAAGTATTCGTAATGTGGTGTTACTAACAATAAAAAGCGGGAAAAACACGTTAAAATAGTTATTATTTGGAAATCGTTTTTCTTATCTTATAGAGAAACATATATACAACTAATAAAGCCAAACGCATAATAAAATCCATTACAAAAACAAACAATAGCAATAAAAATAATCAAACAATCCAAAATTTGGGTGGACAAAAGTATTCATAATTTCATGTCAATTCAAAATATATTTTTAATTACCTCATTATTTAGTAGTTGCTGGATAGCCTTTTGCTTTATAACAGCTTGCAGTCTATTTGACATGGAATGTACCAACTTTATGGTAATGTCACTACATACCAATTTTTGTCCATTCTTCCTGTAGCAATTCTTTAAGTTGCTGTTTAGACTGTTGTGTTGTCGTAACACAGCATGTAACACATGCCATAGATGCTCTACACCAGAAGCTGCCATACAGACCCATACCATGACTCCACCACCACCATGTTTGACAGTTGTTTGAATATTTTT
This sequence comes from Merodon equestris, assembly GCA_958301585.1. Taxonomy (NCBI): domain Eukaryota; kingdom Metazoa; phylum Arthropoda; class Insecta; order Diptera; family Syrphidae; genus Merodon; species Merodon equestris. Next base: position 73,855,964 of record OY284416.1, on the reverse strand, counting down.
TAGGTCTAATTCGGTGTCTGCTTTCCTCCAAGTCAAAACTCGTTCATCCGATCAGTAAACACAAAATTTACTCTCATCAGAGAACAACACCTTCTCCGAAAATGATTTTGGTTTGCCCGAAAATTCTTTTGTAAAATCCAGCCTCTTCCTTTTGTTCACCTTAGAAATGAAAGGCTCTCTTCTACAAACACTAGCCCTATACCCCTCATTTCTGGACACTCTTCGCACTGTTCCGGAGCTCTTTTTTATCTCCGAGGCAATTTCGGAGGACAGTGGTTCCTTCTTTATTATTAAAAGATTTTTCCTCTTATCCCTCAATGTCAGTTTACTCGGACGACCACTTCTAGGCTTATTGTTTAAGTCCGATGAATTCTTCAAATAAATCACGTAAAAATAGTTATGTATTGTACAGTGGTGGCACGCTAATTAGCACATCCTATCGAACAAAGTTGTTATACAATAAAACTAATCTAATAGTTAAAAATTTGAATCGGCAACTTCAATATTTATTTTTATTAATACTTTTTTTTATTAATATTCTATTAATTCATTAAATATTTTAAGAATAATCAATAATAAAGGAAGAACAGAAAAAAAAACAGAAAAAAAAGAAACTAGAAAATATACAATATGTTTTTAGAGTCTGGTCAATAACATCTGAAAATATGAAAAAAAAAAAAAAAAAAGATATCAAATAAATAAATCAGATAAATAAAAAATATAAAATTATCTAATATTTACCTTTTTGAAAATTACGGCAGCAGTTCTTTTGTTCATGGAAGACGTGAGTCGTGCGTATTCTTTTTTCGGTATTTTGTTCCATTCTTCAGCCATGACACACGTCTTAATAATAGCCCACAAATTCTCATTTAGACTCAGACCTGGGGCGGTATCGGCTAAGGTGATTTATGATAAGTGACAGTCACATTCTCGTTTTCGGTATCGTGTAAGGTGATTGTCACTGTGACTGTCACATTTTTGTGACAGTTTTCTGGTGACAGCTATTTAGCTATCACTTTCATATGGTTTGTGTTTGAAGTGACTTAGTTTTGTGCTTTTGTCTATTATTTAAAATAAAAAAAATATGTTTTCGTGTTTCGAACTATTTTTGAGAGATGAAGAGTTCAATGAGACAGTGATGAACGTGAACGTTAGAATTCTAAGGAAGACTTTGAGAGATCGGTCTAACATTCATGAACTTGCAGATGACATGTAATTGGGAATAATTTCACAGTTCATATTGTTAAAATTATGCTAAATGATTGTTTTTTTTAGATTCATGAAAAACTTCCGCTTAACGAAGCAAGCATTTGTTTCCGTCCTAAATTTTCTGGACCTTCCTGATGGGTTAAGATCAACTCATATTCCACCAATTCTTCAATTGGCTGCAACGCTGAATCTTCTTCGTGGCGGTGCTTACCAGAGACAAGTTGGGGAGGATTGGACAGCACCAATGGGACGAAGCACTGTAGCGGAGTTAACCACTAAAGTCATCAGAGAAATGGAACGTAAGCTTTGTCCACGGATGACATAGTTTTCACCCTCTGAGACAACAAAAATGTATTTTACAGAAAAATACAAGATTCCTGGAGGTACATTTCTCTTTTAACTAATAACGATATTCCTAGTTAATTTTTCGTCATACCAGTTATAGGTTGCATAGACGGAACACATATAAATCTTTTAAGACCAAAAGAAAATGAGCACATGTTTTTCAACAGGAAAGGGAGGCATAGTATTAATGCTATGATTGTAAGTATCTCACATAGATTACATTATTATTGAGGCTTAAATAAATTAAATAATTCAAAAATTAGATATGCGATGAAAAAAAAAAGTATGGCTGTGAATAGGATGTACGGGGGAAGTGCTGACGATAGTTTTGTTTGGCGACAAAGCAGAGAAAGAGAGGCATTGCAACAAGGGCATATTGTGGGAAATTCCTTATGGCTTCTAGGTAAAAAAATGGATTGTATTTCAATGATTCTCTTTGATTCTCTGGTTACCCACTCGAACCATATCTAATAACGCCCTATAGGAACGCTGAAATCAACTCTCCCGAGGCGCATTTTAACCTCGTACATTTCCAGTCCAGGAGCATCGTTGAACGGTGTATCGGCATATTAAAAGGTCTTATTTATATCTATACTTATTTTATGCTTTGTTATTTACTATGTATCTATTTCAGTTCGATGGCGTATACTTCTGGAGGGAAGAAAGTGTAGATACACACCGGTACGCGTGGTTCAAATCATTAATGTTTGTGTTGCGCTGCACAACATTTGCTGTGATTTGAAGGTACCGTTGAATGATAGTGACATTCCCCAACAACCAACTAATCTCACCCACCACACCACTACGCAAGAAGACCACCAACCATCCAACAGAGAAGCCGCGAAAATTCGTGATGCTCTTAGAGACACTCTATTATAAAAAAAAAGAAAGCAATGATTTTGCAACAAATTTGATTTATTGCAGCAAAAAATAAAAGTTTGAAAAAATATCACAAAAAGTTCTTCATATTCATAAAAAAAGGAAAAAAAATACTTCATTAAAGATACTTATAAACTATAGCATAAAAAAAACATAAAATAAATTACAATTCATATCACAGCAAAACAATGGAATTCACACAAAAAAACTAAAATTACAAAATATATACATCACAAATAGAAATAAATTGTGGATATCACAAACAACAAAACAAAACGTAAAAAAAAATAAGGAATTGTTCATTTCCTTAAGCACTCCAGTTCAAGGATCTTCAGCTCGTTGGTCTTTTTCGCTATTTCCAGCTCAATTTTTTTTATTTCAAGCTCTTGCTTGAGCCTCTCGATCCCTTTTTTTCTCCGCGCATAGTTCCTTTAAAACATCCCGGACCTCAACCAGGTCATTTTCATCCAGCGGTTTTAATGTGCACGGTCCCCCGCCCGTTTGCCTGGAAGATGACAAATACTCACTCGTTTCCACTCCATCACACTTCTCATTGGCGGTCCATTGGCATTTAAGCGAGATTTCAGCTGCTCCCACTGAATTTTTTGGCTGACTTTTCCTTGCACTGTTGGCGAAAATGATCTGGCCAATATGGATTCCTCTCCATATGTTCAATTAAAATGCCCAATTGAACGTTATTTGCTTGCGACCTAAAATAAATGAATTGTTTATATATTATTGTATTTCTAATATGTAATTTACTTACATTTTCCGGGCATTTTTCAAATTATCGGTGGCAACGGCTCTGTTTTTAATTTTTGAATTTTGTTTTGATCATTTGACAGCCGTCTTATCTGTCATCAACTTCGAAAAAGCAAGTGTTGCTCCTTTTCTGAACTTTTTTGTGATAATCTTACCCGATACCGAAAGATGATGATAGTCACAAATGACTGTCACCAAAGTGACTATCACTTATTACTTTAGCCGATTCCACCTCTGGGCTCTGAGGAGGCCAATCCATCATCGACATCTGGTGTTTTGAAAACCACTCTTTTACATGCCATGCTTTATGACAAGCAGCATTATCCTGCTGGAAAACAGCTTGAGAAAACTAAGAATCCTCCAGATATGGTATGAGGTGTTCCGACAGCATATCCTTGTATGCTAGCGCTTTTATTTTGCCTTTTATAAGTACCAGAGGATCAACACCATGAGCGCTAAAACAACCCCATACCATTCCGCTACCACCAAACTTCACCGACTCTTTGGTATACCGGGAGTCAAGTTGTTTGTTTAGCCGTCGTACAAAAGTTCTTCTATCAGATCCAGAAAGGTCGATTCATCGCTCCATATGACCGAATTCCAGAAAGATGAGGAAGCATCAAGACGGTCTTTTGCGAATTTAATTCTTTTCTTCCTATTACCATGCGTTAACTTCGGATTCTTTAGGCTCTGGCATCCTCGAAGGTTGTTTTCCAACAGCCGTTGTCGCACCGTTCTGGCGACATCACAAGATGTTTGCGCCATATTCTTACTCTATGCGTGCTCGAATTTCGAAGGAAAGTGTAAAAAGGTCTTTAAGAGTATACCTAATTAAAATAAAACCCTCCCTTTTGCTGTTTTTTCTAGGCCTGTATCCCCTTTTAATCTCAAATCTATCGAAGTTGTTATAATGCTTTAAAGCGTTTTGCACTTTCTTTCGCGAACAATTTATATTTCGAGTAATTCGGCTGATGTTTTGTTTCTTCTTCCGTAGAACTCTTATCATGTCTCATAATTATTTTGAAGCGCACTTAATCACTTAAGTTAATCACTTTATACCTCATCACAGCAATAATATGGAAAACAAATAAAAAATTCAAATAAAACTCAACCTAACCCTTGGATGTGCTACTTAAAATGCCAGAGCGAAACGGACGTTACTTTGAAAAATGATACTTATAAAGCAAAGCCTACTAAAATTTAAAATTTAAAATTTTGAAATATTCAAAAAGTGACTAAAAATGTATTTTTTTAAATATATGATAAATAATAGCTAGTAGATATGTTATATTTAGAAATAAGGCACAGGTTTAATCTTTCATGGTGGTGTGCTAATTAGCGTGCCAGCACTGTATGTACATACATATGTATGTATGTACATAAGAAACAATGGCTACAGAACTGCTAAATTCACTGAATGTTCAAATACAGACCCAGTGTGCAAACTTGAATAAACTGTTTGCAATTTAATTAACGAATATCAGGAATATCCTACTAAGAAAACGAATTGATAGTGGCTGGTTATTTATTTGCATAAAAACATGTTATTTTTAGTAATATTGTATGTAAGATTGGCAGAAAAACGCACAATTTCAACATTCAATCACGAGATCCAAATCCAAATAAAAGCGCCTAAAAAGTAAAGAGATTATTTTTTTTCTATTGAAAAAAAAGTTAATTAACACAAAAGCATGTTGTTATGATCTATCATAGCTAGTATCGAAGTCGCAGAAACGTTAATCTGTGTTATGACAGCTTGAACTTTCGTTTTAAACGAAGAAAAAAAACGGAAATGTTCTACATAAGCATGACTTTATACATACTTGCTGATATTTAGAATTATCATTGTGTATTCACAATGCTATCAAATACATACGTATCTACATACATAAGCTTAGTTCCGAATTTCGTTATATATTTATTTTTATATTACTGAAGCAATGTTATCTCCTTAATTACACTAACCAAATAAATATCAGCAATTATTATTCAAGATTAAGAAGGCAGTGTGGACGTGAAGCAAAGTCTAAATATGTAGTCACAACACCCTCCCACGCGAACTACTCCCTTGTTAAAATGCGCACACTAAACCAACCCGGACTAAATTACACGTTTTCTCTACAATCAGTAAAGGCATGTCGGCCAATCAACGTAACGCATTTTGTGCGATTTTTTTATAATAAATAGAAGTATGGACAGGCATATTCATGTGAAGAGTAGTGGAAGAGAAAACTAAGAAAAATTTACTCCGTGATCCACTGAAACACATCTCCGAACAGCATCACTTTAAGGGAAGGTGCATGATAAATTTCTCTCATTGTATGGAAAAAAGGATGACAATCACCTCGGCTCCCTAAAGTAAAAGTCTCCCTGGTTTCCTACCGTCAAAAGAGAAATGTGGGAGGAGAACATTAAACACTCCCCTTTGAAAATATATTTTTCTATATTCATGCTCATTATGTGTATGTATGTATATACTTTAGAGATGAAAAGAGCCTATAAGTCAGCAATTAATAAATAATTCAAATATTCGCGAATGCCTTAAACTCTGCAGCAAGATTTGAATTTACCTTCAGTACAAAGTAAGAAAACTACAAACTTAAACTTTTTCGAGATATACAATACATTAGACAACAACTTTCCACAAATCGACTACATATTCCATCCCCCAACGAAACGCGCACGTTCTTTACCGAAATTTTACTTTTTCCGTAGGTTGCTTAATATTGTGCACGACCGAATTTGGAGCAAAAAAAGGGTCACCTCCTACGAAAAAAAAAATAATTATCTATAAAATAACTAATTAAAAATCCAGAACTTTGTGCATTTGAAGAAAAACAAAAAGAAAACAAATATTCATCGTTTTCCAAGAAAAAGTGTAACTCATCCACAGGTTTTATACGGATTTTAATGTATCTGAAATTTGAACCAATCAGAAACTTTGTTTACGAAAGCATCCCCACGGCGCACACACAGAATAGTGCTTTATATGGAAAAATATCTACCACTAAAAACACATAAAAAACTCCCTCGTTTTTCTGAAATAGCGAAAATAATCTCTCTGTTGACTAAAGCTTCAGTGGAATATTTACCTCTTATTTTTTCCTAATTAAATTTAAGGAACACGAGGAAGGGATGGACATATTACCCTGTCACAGTAGGGCCCACTCTTTGCTCTCTTTGCCTTTTTAATTAGAAAGTACGTTACCTTTTACCGGTCCTACGCCCCATTCTAAACGATTCCGACGCCATAAGAGAATGATTTCCAGGAAAGCTTTCTTGATTTTTTTTTCCGCGCATTCTCTCTTTTTCTCTTCATGCTATCGCTGTTTTAGTGTTCTATTTTCTTTTTGACCTTTGTGTTTTTATTCCATTATTCGTACATGCTCTTTGAAGGGGAAAGTATTTTTCTTGTTTGTTTATATCGCGACATTCAGTTATTTCGGTGTGCCCTTCTTGTTATTTTGCTCTAAAGAGAAATGGAAATTGAGAAAGTGAAATAAAAACAAAACCGATGGATTGACATCAAACTATCGATGCCAGAGAATTATTATTTGTGAGGTGGTTGCATCAACAACATATTGATTCTTATGTTATTTGCATCAAAAAATTAATCTAGATATAACGATCAAAGTTTTGCTTTATAATTAATTACAATACTAAAATATAGTATGGATTCAACTATTAATTATTTTGTTGTTATTTTTTATGAAATCAAAAGAAGATAAAGTGTATTCTGAAAATACATACTTATGTACTTATGTATTGTACACGATCAAATTGATCAGTAGAAAGGAAATTTGATTAATAATTTTAGTTCAGTACTGTCTGCAAAAGGAAACGATTTTTAACCAATCACTTGTTTTATCCAACAAAGTGAAAGAAAATTGCCTAAAGTCTTAATGCAGAGACTCGATCACTACGAGAGTATAATCACCGAATGTAATATGTATGTCGTTAGAGGGAGCAGCAGCATTTTTGCAATCGTTTTTGCCTCCGCTAAAATTATAAACTATTTTAATAGGGTAAGGGTAAGGTATTTTTTAATTTAGGGTAAGGTTCTTTACCCAATAGTGGCAAAGATTAAAGAATTAGAAAGATTTTGGGCGATACCACATAACTCAAGAACGCCAGTTGATAATTTTAAATAGGTGTAAACAAGTTACTTTTTTTGCAGTGACTGTAAAGTTATTCGCACTTGAATATTAGTGAATATTTTCGATATACATATTTACATTAGAGCTCTCGATTTTGGACGTGCATTTAATTACACGTGTATTCGTGTCACGTGTACAAAATATCTATTTGACGTGTACACGTGTATACATTAAAAAAACGTGTAAATAAAAATACACGGGTAATTATATGCATTTGCTATGCTATGCATTTTTTCTAAATCCGACCTTGGGCAGTTTCTGAGAAAAGTTCTATTTGATGACTCTTCGTCCTCTACTCATTTACCGCTAGTTCGACGACAGCAAAGCCACTGTTTTTTCTTCTTTGTAGATTGTTGAAAATACTGGAACAACAAATGATGCCTTTAGAAAATGATTCAACTAGGTATAATAAGATCGTTTAAGATCAGTTTTTTCAGCAATTTGCAAAAACGGTTTGATCTACAGTGTAATGGCACATCTGATACTGGCACCGTGATACAAAGACCTTGAGCATGAAAATTTCGATGTAAGAGTTTCCATAAGAGACAAACTAAAATGCTCCTAATGGAAAGTTCTTCTTCGGACCATACTATTGAAGAAAAAAATATGAACTAAACTAGTTCACCGCATACATATTTTCTTTAATTACACGTGTTATTCTTAATACACGAATAAAAACTGGTTAGCACTTCATATGTTTTTTACGAGGGGTGATCCAAAATGATAACTGGTCATTTCCAGTCCGCATAAAAATCAAAAAAAAAGTTTTTGCCTGCTTAGGCAAATTCATTTAATTCATTCAATTCAATAGGAGGTAAATTCATTTCTTGAATACGAACCGTCGCGTCGAAGGGCATCAAAATGGAGAAATTTGAAATTAGCGCTGTAATAACATCCATAGAGACTTGATACGATAATTCAACAAATAACGACCAATTTTGGGAACTTGTACGGGACGGCATATCTCAAGACCGCTGTAGATGTCCTATTGGCTTCATGCCAAGAAGGAGAAGGTGTAGGGCTGTTATAACCAACAAAGGCAGATCAACAAAATATTGATCAAAACAATTGAATGATAGAGAATGGTTCGCTCACTTTGGTTTAAAAAAATATTACAAACATTTGCATTTGAGAGATTCAAATTGTGAAAGATATATCTTTTTCCGGTTTATTTCCAAAAGCTGAGAATATCTTCAAAGTTGTGACGGAAGATCAAACAACTACTACAAGATTGACAATTTAACAGTCGAAAAACATTTGCGTTAAGTTGGCCACTTAAAAAGTTTTGATTTTTAAATTTTATTTCAATAGTGGGTTGTTACTCTAACGTAACGAGATATAGCTATTGGTTGTGAGTTATTAATTTGGATCATTTATGACAAAGTGGTGCTCAGAAAACAAAACCTTTTTCGTAACGTGGCACTTTAAACTATCGCTTAAACTATTACTGACTCCAAGGAAAGTGAGGCTTGTATTTAGTCTGAGTGCATTATTAGCTACTACCGTCTGGCTTAATGAGATAATAAAGTCGAGTTTTTAAGAAACATGTAAAATCACCTCTAAATTACTTATTGTTCTGTAGTTATAAAACGGTTTTAATGCCAAGAAGTTAGCATTCGTATGCAAACGCAAAAATGCCCTTTGGCTAAGAAAAATTACAAAAAACAAGACACAACTTACAATCAATATTCACCCATTTTTTAAGAAAAGGCAAAGCAAAACAACCGATAAATTTCGATTATTATTATTCGTTTTGTAAAAGTTGTTTTTTTTTTCACACCTGCAGTTGTAAGTTTAAGTGAGTTTAAGGTTTTTTTTTTTAGTTATAATAATATAAATAGTTACTGATTTACTATCTGATTTCCACCTAAATCAACACATGTAAACCATATGTAAAACCATAATTAATCTTTATCGAAATGAAAATGAAGTTGAACATACTCGTAAAAAGAGACTCTTACTCTCAACGACAAGCTGGTAATACAACTCATAGTGGTAGAAGAACCGTTTATAAGGTTTAGATTGATAACTGTCGATCATAAGAAATATAGGAATATAAAAGTGCAAAAGAACCATGCCGATGCTGGTTTGAAATCAAGTATCCGGCAAAGAAAATCTTTGATAATGCCATTAAGAAAAAAGAAATGAATTGACCTTGCCAAAAAATAAGTAAACGAGACATAGAATTTTGGAAAAACTTATGATAATACAATCCAAACTCGTACATCCAAATACATTATTTTTAGTTTCGACGAAGGAAGGAAAAGCGTTGAAGCCTACGTGCATGACGATGGAGGCCTAGGGGTATGGGGCTGTGCGTCAGCTTCAGAGGCTTGCAAGCTGTTAATCAGCCTAAAACAAACTGTGGACTCACGTGTGCACCTTAATATCCGGAACCCCCTGCGTGATAGTGGCTCGGAGTGCCAGTGGTAAGAGGCGACTAAATTCCTAATGGATCTCATTCAGGTCTTCCTTGGGTAAAATATTCCGGAGATAAACTAATTCCCCTATCAGATCATTCATGTACAGAAATGCTTAAAAATTAAGGATAGTCTCATGGAACGTCCGCAGCTTGTACAAACAAGGTGCCTTTCAAACAGTACTCAATGAAATAAGAAAGTATGAATTGGATGTTACAGCGGTACAAGCAGCTTTACTTTCAAACGGAACAACCGTTCACTAGGTCTATACTTCTGTTTGCAGCGGTAGTACTGATACCCACAATTTTGAAACAGGATTCCTCACCAGCAACAAAATTGTGCCGAACGTAATGGACGTAGTATTTTACAACGACCGAATGTCGATAGCCAAAATATTGGTTCCCCGTTATAACGATGCACTTCTGAATGTACACTGTCCTAAGGGAGATAAAGACGAAAAGGTAAAGGATTTTTTTATGAAACAATGTATGAAACATTTGAATATTTCTCATCCTTCGAAGAGAAAATCATACTCGGGGAATTCAACGCGAGAATGGGAAAATATGCCATATTCTCGCCAACAATACGAGGGTGGTCTGAAAAGATTCTGATAGCAGCACTCTCAATACAAGCATCTTTTGATGCTCACTAAAACTTCTGCCATTTTGGACGCGTAGTTTTTATTTGATAGTTGTTTGAGTGAGTAGATGTGAGAAATTGTGTATCGAGCTGTCATTAAATTTTTGTTTTTGAAAGGCAATACGCCTACGCAAATCAAAGATGAGTTGGACTCTGTGTATATATATTTACCATCATTTACCACAGTGAAATTTTAGGCAGCTGAATTTAAACGTGGGCGTGAGAGACGGTGAACATTCGGGTCGTCCAAAACCGTAGGATAAAAAAAGTCTCCATATCTTATAATAATGGCTTTAGGACAATAAGTTTCGCCAGCACAAAAAATATTTTCGCGAAAATACAAGAGAATACACAAGGCTATCTGGATATCAACGGATTGAGTAACGCACTACCAAATTCGTCATTTTCTGATAGAAGGCACCATACCAACGTACAAGATGTAAAAGTTTACAGAGGAGCCTCTTACGATTTAGATCACAACCGTCAAAATTAAAAGCCCAATTCAAATTCACAGAAGCGGACCACGGGAATGTATGAAAAAATATTGACTAAATGTAACGACGACACAAGACAGGTAGAAACCGTATAGTCAACAACAAAAAGTGTTGTAAAGCAAGTAGTGGAAACTAGCTAGCTTATTGCAAAGCCTCCAAACGGAAACCTTGGTGCGACGAAGGATGCGGGGAAAAAGTTAAAGCTCGTGGTGTTCCAAAATTTCAAACCTTAGAAAAAAGTAAAAAGATTACGACCGTGCGAAAGGAAGTCTACCCACTTCTTTCGGGTAAAAAAAAATGGCATAGGGAAAAATTTGTTAACATTCAGGAAAGTAAACCAACCCAAATCAGGATTTTTACGCAATGATAATGAGGAGCTTGTTTCGGACAACGAGAGAGTTGCAGCCCAATGGAGGAGATTTTTCGTTAAACTGTTTAATGTACTAATGGTAAATATTGCTATCCACACATTAGAGATTCAAATAGAGCTTCAATCTATTGAGGAAGTAAAAGAAGCAATCAATTGGTCTAAGAATATCAAACCGCCGTAAAATATACTGGAGTTGAATTAACAGTGAAGTTACATGGCCATATCACAACTATGTGGAAACAACTATGAATGGAAAAACTCGTTCAACATTCCCATACTTGAAAAGGGTAACCGAACACCATGCAACAATTGCCGAGGAATATGTCTGCTATCAAGTTCTTGTAAGATGCTGTCAAATACTCTCTCTCAAAGGGAGTGACATCATACACTAAGCAAAATAATCGGGGACTCCTGAAGTCAGACCACTCGAGGAGATCACTATATCACAGTTTTTTTTTAAAAAGTAATGTAATAGGAGTTCCGTTAAACCGTGCACCAAGTATTGACTTGAAGGGACAAAGAGACAACATGTAACCAATTCTATAATGAGATCCCTTCAAGAAAATGAGAGAGAAATAACTGGAATCGCATTACTTCTAACTTACGCAGTTACGCTGTCGATCTGGATCTGGAGTGAGATAGTGAGGAAAGAGTTAAGAGAAATGTAGAAAGCCTAATAACGGAAGGAGAGAAAGTAGTCTTAAGAGTAAATGAAGAGAAAACCAATTATATGGTAACTAAACGACTTGGAACGATCCAAACCTCGCACCTGACTGTATTCGATAAACGCTGTGAGAAAGTGGATGAGTTCAAAAATCGGGGTACCACATTGACTGCCAAAAGGCTGCATATGAGCAATGCGTGCTTCTTCGCGATGAAGGAACTATTCAAAACAACTCGTTTGCCCCTCAATGTCAAAATCCGTATTTATAAAACCATTATTATGGTGCCAGAGATACTTTACGGATGTGAGACTTTATCTCTGAAGAAGATAGACGAAATAAAAAAAATTTCGGATTTTGAATACAAGATTTTTAGGAGAATCTTTGGTGGCAAATAGAATAAAAAAAATATGCGAATGAAGAAAACTACACAGTCAAGAACTTGAGGAACTCTCTAATAAAATCGTGGGGACTAAGATGGGCAGGACATGTAGAGGAAAGAACAGTCAGAAAAATAATGAGTAGAAAACCCGAGGGAAAAAGGATATTAGGAATGCCGCGCCGTAGACAGGAAAACAATATAAGGATGTACGGGGAGGCCTAGCGAAGAGTTGCCAACGCGGCTCTGAACATCCGAGTTGCAAATGGCCGGTAATAATAATAATAATTTTTATATCCGGAAAAAAAAATTCAAAGAATGTGCTGTACAATCTGGAACACACAGTTCAAAATGTGCGAATGTAGCTAATTAATAACACAACACCCACCAAGAAGCAAAACCCGCCAAAAAGGCCATATTCTAAAGCCACTTCTTTAGAAAAAAAAAGCACACGCATAAAATAAGGATAAAGGGTAAGCCTGGCGTTCAATGGGAGTATAAACATACATGTACGAGTACATACTCGTACATATATGTATGTATAAGGTTATTAAACCTTTAGAGCGGGCATAATAAGGGTCCGCCATCTAACGTTTTTTTTTTCAAGTAGTGCTTATTTCGTGAATGGTAACACTTAGCTCATGTCTGATTTGCCAGATAATTAGTTTTATCCTTCCGCTGAACGAATATGGTTGTGTATGCGCTTGAACAACGTTGGGAAATATTGCGACATTACTTTGAAAATCATGGTAATGTTGCAGAATGTGTGCGAAAATTGCGTACGGATTTTGGAAGAAGAGAAGCACCGTCAGCTCCGTATGTTCGTTATCTTGTGAAAAAAGTGAAAGAAACTGGCATCCTCATCGATAAACCAAAGCGTGAAAAGCCAAAAACAGTGCGTACACCCGAGAATATTGCTGCTGCGGCAGAAAGTGTGCGTGAAGCGCCATCAACATCAATTCACCGTCGTTCTCAACAATTGAACATTTCGGAGACATTATTGAGACGAATTTTGCATAAAGACCTTGGTATGACGCCATACAAAGTCCAATTGGTTCAGGAGTTGAAGCCAACTGACCATCCAATGCGTTTTCGCTTCGCTAAGTGGGCCTGCGATCGACTTACAGAAGATGCCGATTTTGCCAAAAAAATCATCTTTTCAGATGAAGCTCATTTTGATCTTGGCGGGTATGTAAACAAGCAAAATTGTCGCATTTGGGGCACAGAAAACCCGCACGCATACATTGAAAAGCCGGTGCACCCAAAACGAGCCACTGTTTGGTGCGGATTTTGGTCCAGAGGCATAATTGGGCCATTTTTCTTCGAAAATGAGCAAGGAGTGGCCGTTACAGTCAATGGCGATCGTTATCGGGCCATGTTGAACGAATTTTTGTTCACAAAAATTGAAGAGGAGGATATTGGCAACATTTGGTTTCAACAGGATGGCGCTACGTGCCACACAGCCGAAGCTACACTCGATGTTTTGCGCCCTGTTTTTGAAGATCGCATTATCAGCCGCAGAGCTGATGTCGTTTGGACACCTCGGAGCTGCGATTTGACACCGTTGGACTATTATTTGTGGGGTGCCGTCAAAGATAAGTGTTACGCCGACAAGCCAGAGACAATTGACGCTTTAAAGGACAATATTCGTGAAGCCATTGGTGAAATACAGCTGCACACAATCGATAATGTGCTTAAAAATTGGACCGATCGTGTAGGCTACTGCATAGCCAGCCGAGGCAGCCATTTGAATGAAATTATTTTCCATTATTAACCGGAAGGATTGTACTTTCAAATAAAAAAAGAAATTTGAGAAAATATTCAGTAGTTTTTTTATAGCATTTTCAAAAAAAAAAAAAAATATTTGGCGGACCCTTATTAAAAAAAAAGGACTGAACTCAAACTGTTGGGAACTCGAAAGTTCAGAGCCTTCTTAGCTTAAGTGTTCATCTACTTTAATTACCACATTTTTTGTTCATAAGGCCGAGGCCAGAAGGGTATTAGTAAGTAAGATATTTAAGCCAGTTTTAAACATTTTTTCCCATATACAAATTAACAAATTCTAGTGTTTATTAATTTTAAAAAAAATTTTATTTTTTATTTTCCTATTTTCTTGGGCATATGTTACCCTTACATTTCACAACTTAATCTAATCTACTTCGAATTTTACACTACCCTAAATACTACTGATAGATCGCCGGCGTACTGGGTCGGGTGTCGGCGGCGATGGATTGTGTCGGATATTTGAAGTGCGCATCTCAGGTATCGGCAGCGGTTCTCATGTCTGCATTAGGAGCGGATTCGGGTGACAGCGTGTGCAATCTTGGACGGATGTTGGTGTTCAGATGCGAATTCAGCAGATTCCGTCACGTAGCATGTTGTCGGTTGCTGATTATGTGACGACAATCTATTTTGCGTTAACTTACAGCCTTTTATTGTTTTTTGTCTTTTTTGGCAGTCAATACGGGTTTCACATAGTTGAAGTCATCGACTTTCTCAAGTACTCGTACAGTCAGATGCGAAGTTTGGATTGATCGATATTAGTCAGTGACCATATATTTGGTTTCCCTTTAATTTACTTCTAAGCTTGATTCCTTTTCTGCCATTATTAGACCTTTTGCCTTTATGTGTAATATTGTAGTTCCTCTATATCTTCCAGAGTATCCAAACCGTCGGCCTAAGCTAGAGCGAGTGTGATTCCAGACTCACTTAAGGGTTATTCCCCTATCATTTTTCTGGCGGAATCTCATTACGAATATGTCATACGTTGGTGGACCGTTTCGTATAATTTCCCTTCATTTTATAAAAGCTGTCGTATAGTGAAAATTTAGTCACTCATCGAGTGGTTCCTCCATTTCTATAGCACATGATACATTTTCTTTATTGGAATATTTGACAACACCTTATAAACAACTTAATAGTAGTGCTGTTTCTCGATAATTGTTGCATTGTATTCGATCACCCCTTTTAAATACCGTCATGATAGCCAAGTTTTTTCATTCTCGGGGGTGGTTTCATTATTCCATATAGTTCTGATAAGCCCATGGAAGTTCTCTGTTAATTCATTTCCAATATGTTTGTTGGCGGATTGTTATTCTGAAGCTGATAGATTGCTTCTTTTACTTTCTTAATGGTTGGCAGTTTATTTGATTTCTGCTGTGTGGATTACACCGCTTTCTAATGCTGCCTGCTCTCGTAGTAGTACGAGGGTGGTCCGATAAGTACTTAGCCTACAAAAGAAAAACTAAAATTTTAGAGATTGGCGACTTATTTTTCAATATAGTCTCCTTTTAGCTCGATACACTTGACCCAGCGATGCTCCAACTTCTTTAACGCGTCTGAGAAATACGTTTTCTCGAGGTCTGCAAAGTAGGCCTCCGTGGCGGCGATGACCTCCTCATTCGACTGAAATTTCTTTCCCGGCGAGTGACTTTTTCAAGTTTGGAAACAATAAGAAGTCGCACGGGGCCAAATTTGGAGAATACGGTGGATGGGGCAGCAGTTCGTAGCCCAATTCAACCAATTTGGCCGTGGCAGGGGCGGAGGTGTGAGCGGGTGCGATATTATGGTGGAAGAGCACTTTTTTCTTCGCCTAGTGAGGCCGTTTTTTCTTCAATTCGGCGTCGAATTGGCCCAACAATTTCGCATAGTACAGCCCTGTGACCGTTTTGCCCTTCTCCAAGTAGTCGATGAGGATCACACCTTGTGAATCCCAGAAAACGGTTGCCATCACCTTTCCGGCCGATGGGACAATCTTCGCCATCTTCGGAGCACGTTCGCCGGGTGAAGTCCACTGTTCCTTGGTCTATGGTGTGTACCAGTTGATCCATGTTTCGTCGACTGTCACGAAACGACACAGAAACTCCTTCGGATTGCGCTTAAACAGCGTCAAATACTGCTCTGAATGTGGCTCATCAAAAACCGACGTGCGACCACGTTGAAACTAGTTAAACCAATTTTTGATGGTCACCATCGAAGGAGAAGAGTCACCGTACACAGTATCCAAACGCTCTTTGATTTCGCTGCGCAATTTCCCTTCCAAAAACAAAAATCGAATCACCGACCGATATTGCTCTTTTTCCATTTTTCTAAAATCCGCGGACACTCCCGCTTCCACATGCGGTCAAAACAAAACTACGAGTCCGATCCGGCTGAAATACGACAGTAGCCGTCTACTTGCTCTTGCGATACTGGCGCAATCTGGCGGTGATGCTAAGTTCTTATCGGACCACCCTCGTAACTTGTGTATTTTCTCGTGTTTAAATGTTGTAGTTTTCATACTCGTAACCATACTTCTTGAACCGGACAAACAAATTGTCCTAAGACCATTATTGGGTAATGAGATAATGAAGCTTTTTCCTCCAATTGGTAGTATGTATATACATACTTGTGTACATATGTATATCGCGATGAAAGCATACAGATTTGTCAAATATTTCATCTATTGTTTCTTAAAACGAGTCACTAAACTCTTCGTCTTTATCTTCCGTAGGAAAATGGCCACCGAAATTCTAATTTACGAGTATAGTTACTTAGCGTTCAGCACTGGTTGGAAAGTCAGGCTCCGTGTGTTCCACGAGCCGATCCTTAAACCTTTTTATTTTATTTCATGGATGCTTAACCTTGGTTAGTTTTCACCCAAACATCTGATCGGGAACCTCCGGAATATTCTACCTCCGCAAGACTAGAAAATATTGAAATAATTAAAATTTATATTGTACGATTGTCGACTTATAATTTTATAATAGGAAAATCTACTATTTTATATACGTACCTGATACGTAGCGATTGCGATAAAGAGCTTTCGCGCACTTATATGTATTCACCATACTTTTATGGTTGCTGAATTTGAGATAGTTAATAATGGGTTTTTAAAAAAAATGTTGAATAATTTTACTTAATCAAGTAGTGCTTGAAATTTTCTTTTCTATGGATAATACACAGTGGTTCACGAAATAGTTTACTCTTGACCAAATACTTTATGACAAACCAATTCAATAAAATACGAAAAAATAAAAGTGTATCTTTATAAGTGTATGTATCGGCAATTAATAATTAAATATTACAAACATTGAAAATTTAATTTAGAATTTCAAAAAAAACATAACATATCGTTTAAGATTCCAAAAAGAGAAAAGATTAGTTCATAAATAAAAAATAGTCGAAAGTAGTCTTTCTGAGCGTGATGATCGTTGTGAAAAAATTCCAAGAATAGTTCATAAGTGAGTGCTTTGAACCTTCGAGGTATGGTGGAGCAATACCTGAAAATTGCTTGCAAAGAGATCTATTCAAGGCTGGATTAGATAGCAGAATCGCAAGAAAGAAGCCCCTCGTAAACCACAGGAATAAATGTTCAACGAAATATTTGTCAATCTGCATAAACGTTCTTTTAACCTATTGGATCAGATGGAAAAGTCAATGTGCGTTGAAAACCGAAAGAGATTTATCCGCGATACTTGCGCCCAACAGTTAAACACGGTGGGGTTCATGTGACGAGCTGGGGTGCATGTTCGACGGCTGGAGTTGGTAAATTGTATTTTGTTGAGTGAAATATGAACTAATTCCAATATTTTGCGGTTCTTTTGTTATTAGAAATAGCCTAGTTTTATGTATCCCATTGAATCCTTTTGACAA
Source organism: Merodon equestris (assembly GCA_958301585.1). NCBI lineage: Eukaryota > Metazoa > Arthropoda > Insecta > Diptera > Syrphidae > Merodon > Merodon equestris. Next base: position 73,838,014 of record OY284416.1, on the reverse strand, counting down.
CAAGCATTCGATCAGGGATGGGCACTATTACAGAGTTACATACATACATACATACATAAACCGACATTCTTATTCTGTTCGTAATCAAAAGATTTGTATCTCCTTCTAAAATTCTAGCTCATGTATAGTTATAAACATATGAACATATGTACATATGTAAGTATTTCGAAATTTAATTCAAATTCAACGAATTTCGCACATACATTCATGTATAGGAAGCAAATTAATCTTCAAATATTTGAAAAGGTGCCCAACCAAAAATATACCAATGTCAAAATTGATACTTGAAAAGGATGAGACTTGCATACAAGTATTAGATACGAGTGTCGTTCGCATATGTACATAGCTCAGTGAAGAAGGCATAATGCTCAAATTTCAGGGAGCAGGCTTGGTAACCTGCAATATCAATTCAGCTTTTTCTGCGGCCATTACCATCGGTGGACCTCATCAAGCATAAAACTGAAGCAAACATTCGCGGAAAAAAGAAAAGAAAGGAAATTACAGAAAAGGCAAGGAAAAACGTAAAAAAGAAAGGAAAACAAACAAAAAATTAAAAGCCGACAATGCATCCACCACCATCGCAACGCAACGTACAGAAGCAAACGAAACTGGATCTGAGAGTGTGACGCTCAGAAAATCAGCATCAACAGCAACATCGACAAACAGCAGCGTAGTATCAACGCCGTGGTGTCCAGCTGCGATTGGTTTAGAATCGAAAGAAAGCCAGGCCTCCCTGGTCCCTGCTTTTTTTTCGCCGCATTCTTTTATTTTTACGTTTTTATGCCCACAGTTTTCCTATCACATGTGTCACTTATGTGGCTGAGCAGTATGTTCTCTCTGGGACTATATGGGTGCGGGGGATTTTTCTTCTTTTTTCTTCAGTTTTTTTCTCATTTTCTTTTTACCGGTATTTCCGCTGGTCCCTACTTACAGTACCACTTATGTGTCAGAGAATTTTCTTTCTACGTGATCCTTTTTGTGCAATGCGTTTAGTGCGCCGTGCGAAATAAAAAGCAGCAAAGAGTGGGAAACAAATTGGAAAACTTGATCGTTAAGGGTTTTTTGGGTAGGTGGTTGGCGTAAGTGACTATGTGGAAGGCAACCGTTATGTGAACACTTGGACATGGGAGAGGATATAACAACAATATACATACATATGTATATGGGCATGAGCTCTATGCATACTTATATATGTACATACATATGAGTGTATCTTACGCGGAGGAACAACTTTCTTCTTATTTGTGTGACGAATGTACGCGTGCAGTTTGTGTATGTAGTATGTTTTATGATTTTTTAGGTATATTCGCTCAGTCTTTATTTTGTTCCTTTATTGGACGCTTTCTGCTCTGTTATCACAGATAAATGAGTTAGAGTAGGCGTTGGGTGATGTGGGATGGTGGTAGCGGGGAGCTGTTGTTATAGTCGTTATGGTTGATTTTGCCACGTTTGATTCTATGAAATTGAAGCAATTTAGTGGTTTTGGAATCGTATGTGTTACAAGGGTTGATGAGGAGAACAAATGATAATAATTTGCGCAAGAGATCAGTCCTTGGTATGCATTTACAAATTTATGTTTGCATGTACAAATGGGTTGTAGATGCCTGTGGGTATGATTTTGACAGCCAAGGTGAAGGTAATTACAGATTTTAATACTGTTTGTAAACGATTTATCTGTCAGGCTTACTAGTAAAGAAGCGAACAATGTTTGCAATTTAAAGTGGAATCCTAAGCATCCCTTCGGCTTTGTTTTCGGTTTGTAATAATCTAAGTAAATTTACACTTAGAAAAATTTATCGACGTGCTACATACCTGTAAGATACTTACATATAAGCCAATTTCCAAGAGGGGCTTACAGAATTCGTAACTGATTTTGGAGTGAGAGTATCATAGGCAGGTCATTACAATTTTAACCTTTTTTCACTAGGATAAGGTGAATATATGCGACAAAAGGCGTGTAGTGAGGTGTGAAGCATTTGAATGGAAGATACATTTTATTCAGGTCGATCCATAGCAGGAACAGTCGATGAAATCGTAATGAAATTAGCAGTTAAGCTTCTCGAAAATAGCAACAAAATTATTCAACGTGGAAGGTGTTGCGATTTAGGGTGTTTTTTATAGAGGTATAGAACTTTGAAATGGAAAAAAACAAAGATAATTTTTTTAAGTTGACATGAAATTGACTTAATTTGAAAGATAATCTTCTGACATTATAATTTAAATATAATTTCTGGCATATGACAGCCACGGCTGGCTCGGACGTAGTCCAATTTTCGATGATTTTTTCCAACATTTGTGGCCGTATATCGGTAATAACGCGGCGAATGTTGTCCTCCAAGTGGTTTATCGGCGTAGACTAGCGACTTCACATATCCCCACAGAAAATTGTAAAGCGGCGTTAAATCGCACGATTTTGGAGGCCAATTCACGGGTCCGTAACATGAAATTATGCGGTTACCAAACGTTTCCTTCAATAAATCAATTGTGGCACGAGCTGTGGGACATGTTGTGCCGTCTTGTTGAAACCACAGCTCCTGCACATCATGGTTGTTCAATTGATGAACGAAAAAGTCAGTAATCATGGCTCTATAGCGGTCACCATTGACTGTATCGTTCTGGTCAGCATCGTTTTTAAAGAAGTACGGACCAATTATTCCACCAACCCATAAAGCACAAACAGTCAGTTTTTGTGGATGTAACGGTGCCTCAACATACACTTGATTATCATCACTCCAAATACGGCAGTTTTGTTTATTGACGTATCCATTCAACCAAAAGTGAGCTTCATCGCTAAACAAAATTCGCTTATGAAAATTGGGATCAACGGCAATCTTGTTTTGTGCCCATTCACCGCCAGCCGTGGCGGTCATATGCCAGAAATTATATTTAAATTATATTTGTTTTATTCCATTTCAAAGTTCTATACCTCTATAAAAAACACCCTTTACATAACCAAATCACATACACTGGTGGAAAAATAATAGAGACAAGACGCCGCAAAACATATTTTGTTATCTTGTGGAAAGTATCTTCTGTTTAGAATGTAAACATTTTTGATTTTATCATCGTACTCATTTGTACATTTGAATGCCGTACCATTTTTTCCGAATCCTATCTGTGTTCTAATATGAAAAGGATATATTGACATTAATTGTTTCCTAGAGCTGGAAAATATAATAGGGACAGCTGTCGATTACTAATATTCTTTGCAATTGTCACGATCAGTTTATGAGAGGAAGTTGTGTTTTTTTTTTAGAAACGTTCAGTCATTTTATTTTGATTTAAAAATTTTAATCGTATATTTTATCATGGGCAGAAATAAGCATTGTTCGATTGGAGACCGTTCAAAAGTTAAACAGCTGCATGGAAAGGAGCTAATAGTGAGAAAGATAGCGGAACTTTTAAATTACTCGAAACCAAAAATTCACATAGCTATCGAGGCACATCTAGTACTTAGCCTCACCGTCAGATGGCGTCAGTATGGCAAGAGCAACTTATTATCATGTAGTACATTCTAGTAGACGGCTACTGTCGAAATTTCAGCCGGATCGGACTCGTAGTTTTGTTTTGACCGTGTGTGGAAGCGGGAGTGTCCGCGGATTTTAGAAAAATGGAAAAAGAGAAATATCGGTTGGTAATTCGATTCTTGTTTTTGGAAGGCAAATCGCGCAGCGAAATCAAAGAGCGTTTGGATGCTGTGTACGGTGACTCTTCTCGTTCGATGGCGACCATCAAAAATTGGTTTAACGAGTTTCAAAGTGGTCGCACGTCGGTTTTTGATGAGCCACGTCCAGGTGCCCCGAAAACGGCTATCACGGAGGATAATGTGACAAAAATCCACGATTTCGTATTAGCAGACCGCCGATTGAAGATACGCGAGATAGCTGAGACAGGAGGCATTTCAAAAGATCGCGTGGGTCATATCATGCCTGAAATGTTGGGCATGAGAAAGCTGTCGGCGCGAGGGTGCCGCGTCTGCTCACTCCGGACACTAGCGCAACCGTGAGACCACTTCAAAGCAGTGTTTGACGCTGTTTAAGCGCAATCCGAAGGAGTTTCTGCGTCGTTTCGTGACAGTCGAAGAAACATGGATCCACTGGTACACACCAGAGACCAAGGGACAGTCGAAATAGTGGACTTCACCCGGCGAACGTGCTCCGAAGAAAGCGAAGACTGTCCCATCGACCAGAAAGGTGATGGCCAACGTTTTCTGGGATTCACAAGGTCCGATCCACATCGACTCCCTGGTCACAGGGCTGTACTATGCCAAATTGGGCCGATTCAACGCCGAATTGAAGAAAAAACGGCCTCACTTGGCGAAGAAAAAATGCTCTTTCACCATGATAACGCACCGGCTCACACTTCCGCCCTCGCCACGGCCAAATTGGTCGAACTGGGCTACGAACTGCTGCCCCATCCACCGTATTCTCCATATTTGGCCCCGTGCGACTTCTTTTTGTTTCCAAACTTGAAAAAGTCACTCGCCGGGCAGGAATTTCAGTCAGGTTAAAGAAATTGGAGCATCGCTGGGTCAAGTGTATCGAGCTTAAAGGAGACTATATTGAAAAACAAATCGCTATTTCTCCAAAATGTTTGTTTTTCTTTTGTAGGCTAAGTACTTATCGGACCACCCTCGTAAAGGCATGCAGAAAAATTCTTTCACCTTTTCGTTTAAGATTGTAGCCGAACCATTAAAAACAGGCTTATAGAATGTGGCTTACGTGTAAAGGTAGCAAGAAAAGTTTCTCACCTCAACATAGTGAACATCAAGAAAAGGAGAATAATTTGCAGAATTAAATCAGCATTGCGTGCATTGGAAGAACATCTTATGATCCGATGAAACAAAGATAAATCTTTGTGCGTCTGATGCAAAATGTATGTTCGCCGTCCGAAAAACCAGGAACTCAAGTCTTCATACACCAGGAAGACGTTAAAGCATGGTAGTGGCAGCATCATGATTTGGGGTTGCTCCTCATGGTATGGCCTCGGTCTTCTCTTTTTTATCAAAGATGCTACGAACGCTGTAGTATACAGAGCTATAATGCAAAACACCATGCTACCATACGCGGAGGACAATTTGCCGTTTATATGGGAATATCAGCAAGATAACGACCCCAAATATTGTTCAAGGTTTGTAAGAACATGGTTCCAAGAAAATGGGGTTTAAGCAATGAACTGGCCGCCGCAGTCACCAGAATCCAATCGAACATCTTTGGGGTGTCTTAAAAAGGGAAAAGAGAAGTTTCAAAGACCAAAATAAGAAACCGCAATCATTTATGGCAGGTGGTCCAAGAAACTTTGAATGCTATTTCTACCGAAACATGCAGAGCACTAGTCGAATCTAGATGTGTTGCCACTTAATATTAATGAAACAAAAATTTAGAAACAACATTTTAAAGTAAGTAATATTTGAATAAACTAAAAATATTCCAGCCGAACAAACAGTTTCCATATCTCGAACACTAAAATCATTTGTGGGTTTTACTCGATCTTAAGCTTAAAACAAAATTTGACTCTATCTGAAATGATATGTAACAAAAAAAAAATAAAGGCAGGTACTTTATGCAACTATGTATGCACACAAAGTACAGTCACAAATATGTATGTATCGCCTTCATTTTAAAACAGGTAGTTTTTTTTAAATGTGCTACTTTCCCTTAGCCTGGTTTTAGTTCATGCACACCCTGTGTACATGCTTTCAACATTTCGGACAGAAAATGAGTCCCGTTAATTCGGGTCTAAGGTATTTCCATGATCACGAGATTCTTCGGGTTACCTTAGTCTATTTAAGATCGTTAACACACATGGCTGGACTGAAGCGTCGTTCGTTTTCCTCAATTTCACGAGTGGGATCTGTGCTCAGTTTCTTTTTGCCTAACGCGTAGAAAAACAATGTTTATTTATTTACCTACGTGAGTCTTGTTATAATTTGCTTCCACTACAAACTGTATCGGGAGTGTCCAAATATCGAAAGAATGGTTCCAGTTTGTTGAAACTCCAACAGTTGCAAAGCTTAAAAACATTTTGCGATCTCTTAAGAATTAGACGAGCGGCAGTAAGATGGAACTAAAATTACGATCGCGAGATGAAGTTCAAGGAGGATAATGGCGTAGAAACTGTCGACCGATCATTATCCCAGGACATGCAAGTGTCTTACAACAACATAGACGACGAAGACCATCTGGACGAAGAATTGGAGAGATTGCGTGCCGTATAAAAGAAAAAGGAGGAAATACCGCAACTCAAACAGAAGCTATGGGATCTGCAGTTGTAGAAAGATGTACCCAGGCATTAATCAGGTTTTTTTCATAGCTTCAGTGATTTCGAAGACATGATGTGAGACGATAGCTTTCCAAAGAGCGGCTGGATATCACAATTTGAAGAGCACGCGGAGTGTTTCTCTTTAAAAGATCATACCAAATTTGTTTTTGGAATAAGATTGCTAAGTGGTACTGCACATTTTTTTCGATCTAAAGATGTGTGCAACTGGACGGAACTAAAAGCACTAGTGAGTGAATTCAAAAAAACCGTCAAAAAAGTAGACCTATATGGTAAAACGATCTAAGGAACGGAAGAAAAGGCGATAGGAGAGTACACAACAATATATCCTGGCCATCAAGATATTGCTTCTGAAATCCAATCGAAGAAGAAGCTCTAATCCAACTGATCCTTAAAGGTATTTATGACACCGAAACAAACAAAAGTTTTCTATATGGTGCAAACAATATGGAAGAGTTAGAACTTAAATTACACAAGTATGAAAAGTTCAAAAACAAAGTAATTTTACACCAACAAATACCTGAATCAGTTCAGTTCATACAAGCATACGTAAAAAAGCTCCTACTCAAACAACTAGTATGGCAGATAAGCCATCCGAAATAAAACCCCGTAATTATAATAGTACTCAAACAAAGTGTTTCACATTTATGTATGTGTGGCCTAGGAGTAGTGTAGTTCACTCCAACAACGACAGTAGCATGAACACCAATAACAGCGCTAACGACGATAATAGCAACAACAACAGTCATAGTACTAACGACAACAACAGTATAAAAAACGTCCATAGCATGGACATCTTAAGCATTCCAAATATTACCAGAAAGAACAGTGTTCTAGTTAATGAATTCGAAAGAGAACTGCACTACATGTCTCATAGAGGAAATTCTTAGATTTTAACGACTTCGCTAACCTTATCGGACTCAGCAAGCCCCATAAGCTTCGTTCAGGAAAAATTTCTACCGTCGTTTATGATGTTACACCCGAATGTCAATTTTTAAACTTATTGCTTGATATTGTGGAAAGTATCCAATTATAGATGTATGTACATATCTATTATGAAAATTTATTAATCAATTTGCAAATGTTTGTCGTAACATGAATTATCCAGTTATACTGGGAAGGGATTTCATCAGCAAAGTTGGTATGGTGTTGCGGATGCCTGAAACAAAGTTAAAGGTGCAATAAGATGTACATACATATATCACGTTCATTAAGAAATTTTAACGCAACGAATCATCATCATATTCCATGTCAGGCGTCTGAATCATCGAATAAAACATGTAAATGTCAAAGTCTTGTAAGTACCTGATAAAACTGAAGATTTTTTAGATCAAATTCTCAATATATTGTAAAGGGTGGGCCATCTAGTGGTTTTTGTTTTTTAATCATAGTTTTTTAAAAATAAGTTTTGGCCGAAATGAAGCATCCACCGCGACTGATGTACGCAAGTTTGTGCAAAAAGTTCATTAGACTGGTATGCTAGTGGACAAAGCTCATGGTCCCCGTCGTACGGTGTGCTGTGGCCGAGAGAGTGACACTCAATTCACGAACATCAACTCGTCATCGATCTTAACAGCTTAACATTTGACACACTAGCCTGAGGAGAATGCTGCACAAAGATCTCGGATTATTCGCTACAAGGTCCAATTGACTCAGCAATCGAAGGCGCGTGACCATCCCCTTCGTTATCGCTTCGCAGTTTGGGCCTTACAGCAGCATGAATTGGACAACGATTTTGGGCGAAAAATTATCTTTTCTGACGAGGCGCATTTTCATCTCGGCGGCTACGTTAACAAACAATATTGCCACATCTGAGGCTCGGAAAACCAGCACGTTATTGTCGAGAAGCCAATGCATCCACAGAGAGTGACAGTTTGGTGCGGATTGTGGAGTGGTGGAATCATTGGACCATTATTTCTTCGAAAATGAGGCTGGAAACAACGTTTCGGACAACGGTGGGTGTTTACTGAAATTGAAGACATGGATTTGAACGACCTTTGGTTCATTCAGGATGGCGCGCCTTGCTACACAGCCCATGCCACAATCGATCTTTAGCGCACCAGATTCCCAAATCGTGTTATCAGCCGTCTTGGCGATGTCAATTTATCGCCTCGGAGCTGCGATTTGACCCCTTTGGATTTTTTTTATAGAAAACCGTGAAAGACCGATGTTATGCCAACAATTCGGAAACAATTCAAGCACTTAAAGCCAATATCATCCAAGCAATCCGTTAGCTATAGCCCGAAGCCATCAACAAGGTCTTGGAAAATTGGGGTGACAGAATGCGCTACTGCGAAGCCAGCCGAAGCAGCCACTTGAATGCCGTTGTATTTCATAATTTATGGGAATATTTGTCCTCAGAAATAAAGCCATAACATATGGAAAAAAATTAACTTTGTTCATTTTATTGTATTTTTAAAAAGAGACTTGTATTTGGTCCACCATTTGTAATAATGATTTCGATGTCTCAATGAAAACTTACCTTCTATGATTAAAGTAATTGTGAAAGATATGGTGAAGTTAGCTTGTTTAGTTAGTCAGCAAAGCACGTATGTAGAAGAAAGATGAGAATTATGCTATCAAAAGATTTACCATTTCATTATGCGCTTACCTCATTCACATGAAGTTACAGGAGTTATAACAAATTTTACAGAATTATAACAAATTTACCCAATAAAGGTGTCATACAGAAATCCAATTTGTAGTGTGCATCACCAGTAGCGTCGGTCGAAAAGAAGAATAGGGAGCAAAGGCTCTGTGGGGATTTCAGGGAACTTAATAAAATCACCCTGCGAGGTAATTGTCCGTTAGTTCTGGTTGGGGATCATATTGATCGTCTTAGAGAGAAGAAATATTTTACGACACTAGATTTGAAAAATGCTTTCCAACATGTTACGTTGGAAGAGGGATCGATGAAGTATACTTCTTTCATAGCTCCCTTCGGGCAATCTGAGTATGTCAAAATGCCCTTTAGTCTCATAAATGCGCCGTCGGTTTTTAGCGCTTCATGAAAAATATTTTCGGAGATTCGATTTCTAAATCCAAGATTTTAAGGTATTTGGATGATATCCTAATTGCGACGGAAACTGTTGAAGAACCCTTGTAAATTCTTAAAGAAAGTTCTTCATATCGTAACAACTAAAGGCTTGGAGCTTAGGTTGGATAAATGTTTGTTTATACAAGCGGAAATCATGCACTTAGGTTACACTATAAATTAGACAGGTGTTAGGCCCAATGACGCAAATCTGAAAGTTGTTCTCGACTTTCCAATTCTCCGTTGTACGAAAGACAACATAGTTTCCTTGGACTTTGTTCCTATTTCAGGAAGTTTATCAAGCACAAATGGAAACATTTCATTTTAATAACGGATTGCCAAACACTTGCTGTGACTTTGAATAAAAAGATGCTTACTCCTAACATTACTCGTTGGGTATTAGAAATCAAATCATTTGACTATACGGTTGACCATAGAAAGGCCGAAATAGTTTTTAGATAGCAAACCAGAGCCAGGTATTAAGTTAGGTAACCTTCCCTAAGAAAGCTGCAGAAAACATTGATAAAGAACAGGAGCGCAATAAACGACGCTTTGACAGTAAGCATAAAAAAACAAAAACTATAAACAGGGTGATTATGTCATGCTTAAAAAATGATGTTACCACACTAGGTGTGAATAAGGACCAAGTATAGAGGTCCTAACCAAGTATAGAGGTCCCTACAAAATCAAGAAGGTTTTAAGAAACGATCGATATCGATCCTCCTCTGCATCTGACCTGAGCTGAATACAATCATTCCTTATTTCCGATCCCAAGTGTTTCATCCACTTCATTAATACAAAAAGAAAAACCGGTAACTACCCCGCTACATTTAATTTTCTTAATAATTCTTCCAACGAACCCGAAAAAATCGCCAACTTCTTTGCTCATTTCTTCAGCCAATCATTCACTGACCAGGATTTTCACCCGAGCACGACTATTTTCGATATTTGAAAGACTGCCCCAGACGTCTCTTGTCTCAGTGAACATAATTCCCGACCTAATTACAAAACAAAAATACGCAACCTAAAGGATTACTACTCTCCCGATCACTGTCTGCTTGCCATAGTTTTAAAAAAGTGCGCGTAACATTATATTTTTCCCGTTACCGCGGTATTTCAAAGCTCTGCCTCTCAAGAACTCTTTCCTCAGCTTTGGAAATATGCTCATATCATTCCAGTCCACAAACAGGACTAAAAATGATATGTCCAACTATCGTCCCTCTCATGCATACTCAAACTTTTCGAGAGCATCATTTATGATGCACTTTTCTTCCACTGCAAGCCCATATTTTCTCCTAGACAAAATGGGTTTCTAAAAGGTCGATCGACAACCACTAATCTAGTCGAGTTTGTTTCACATTCTTTATGTGCACTCGAAGCTGGCAAATAAGTAGACGTTGTTTCCATTGACATCAGCAAGGCCTTTGACAAAATGTCTCGCCAAATTATTCTCCTCAAGTCCACTGACCTTGGTTTCTCTTTCGATTTTATCTCATGGAGGAGGATCGTCAATATAACGTTATTTTCAGATCTTCTATCTCTGATTACTATTATTATTATTATCATTATTAATATTATTATTCATTCATTATATAATATCAAAAACAAATTTCAGAAAATTTCATTCGCCAACTTGGTATGCATTTCGTTTCCTTTAAACTTCCTTCACACCTTCATTTTCATTATGTTGCAAGTTAGGTTAGGTTAGGTTAGGTTAAAAAGGGGCGTGTGATGGTTGAGTATCATTTCCACTCGGAGGCCAAAGGGCCGATTGTGAAAATTCCGTTGTAGGGTATCCTTGTTAATTAAAGGTTTTCTAGATTTGAAGCCTTAACAAAAGAAAAATAACGTAATCAACTTATTAACTAGGTGACAGGATGGAAACGATTAAGGAGAGGGTAAAGTGTTGTGGTATTGGGCAATTCTAAGACTGGACTTTTTGATGTGAAGGTCGAAAAGATTGGCTTTGCGCAGCATTCTGGACATTGGTTCGTGGTAGCCATAATTTAAGCGATGAGTGTTTATACGGAAAAGAGGCATGGACCGGAGTATGGGTTGGTGTTAAGTACAATCATGTGCAATAATATAGGGCTGTCAATGTTACCGCCGAGAAGGTAGTGAATAAAAAGAATATCTGCAACATCGCGTCGTTCTTTAATGGGTTGAAGGTTGATTAGTTTTACGCGATCTGTATAAGGTGGTAAATCAGGGGGGTCAACCCAGGGAAGGCCACATGGGGCAAAACGGCTAAGCCAACGTTGAATGGCCCCAATACACGTAGTGTGGGATTCGTAAGAGGGGGCCCAGACTTGACTAACATATCGGGAAATGGCCTAACGAAACTAATGTGGATCATTGTACATAACGTAAAGATTCGAGAATTCTTTAAGCCAACGTTTAATGAAACCGAGGGCAGAGTTGGCACGTTTGATAAGGTTGTCAAGGGGGAATAATATAGGTTCTGGGTGGTGAGGAAGAGCGTTTGAGTGATGGCTTGGCATTTACTGACATTGTGTTCGAGATGGTTTTTTTTGACACCAATTAGTGAACCTGCTAAAGTCAGATTAGAGAGAGCACGAGTCAACAAGGGAAGATAAGTGTTTAAATATTTTCATATCATCGGCATATATGGGGAGCTGAGAGTTAAGAATAACGCTGTCAACATCATTAATCGTTAGAATAAATATCAATGGGCGAGATGACTACCTTGTGGGAAGCCGGAGGTAGCACGTATTGGAAAAAAATAGACTAACTGATTAATAATAAATAAATAATAAATAAATGTAAATGAATTGTGCTAGATGAAAATGGAAAATATTTGTTAATAAGTAACCGGGACGATCACACTATCAGGATGACTGAAATTTAGGCGATTCGAAAAAAAATGTGCTACTTTCACTGTACACCAACATAACGGACAAGTAAATAGGCTCCGTTAATTCGGGCCTAAGGTATTTGAGCACTATTCGCGTGATTCTCCCGGTTACCTTAGTTTATTTAAGATCGTGTAAATCAAATCGCGGGATCAATAAAGAAAGTTCCGAAGAGTGAAGTTAGTTTTAATCATCCTCCTACCATATTGGGACTCTAGTTTTAGCAGGTACATTTTTTCCTCTTTTGCTCTTTATGGGATCTGGAGACTTAAAATTATTATCAAAGCTGGTAGATAATCGTACACTATTAGGCGAATGTATAATCATGGAAGGCGATGTGGATGGGTTTGACATAGTACGAGTTGTAGTTGTGGGTGCAATATTTTCTGAATGTATTTGAATAATATTGAGGTACTTGAAATATCTGGATTGGTATTCTCATGCAAAATTAATAGAAAATAATTAGTGTTTTATGGTGTTTGATTTATAGCTGTGTACCATTTGCTGTATAGAGAGAACTCAAGTTTCTTCTAGGATCCTGGGATTGTTAGAATCAAAGCTGTAAAATGTACACCAATATTTCTTGGCGCATTTTCCATTGATAATGAAACTTTTTTGGTGACGTTCAGTTCTTCGACCGTATTTCTTTTGACATATTTATGTAGATTTTCCATATGATTTTGACTACATTTCGAACTCATTTCCTAAATGTATTCTTAACTATGCTTGATCTCTCTGATTTACCCAGTACAAACTTTAAAAGCCAAAGTTCAATTTAGTTAAGGTCTTTCCAAATTTTTTTTCTAAATTGTCCTATTCCCTTACTGTTTACCGAAAATCACTTATAATATGAAAATCACTTATAATGTGGGTTGTGTTTGGTGGGAGTGACTACAAAGTAGTTTTGTTGTTGAAACGTAATTCACTTATATGGATTGATATTTGGCTTATGTCCTGTCTAGCCGCCAGATGCAATGCTGGCCATTTTACTTGGTGCTGGTCCAACCAATTGGAAAAATGATTTGCGATATGCTCGGAAAATGTTTCTCATCCACAGCCCAATCTTCCGGCATGCTGTCTCGAATTAAAGGAATTGTTCAATAAAACAAGTACAAGAGACAATGTTTCAGAAATTGCAAAGAAAATCAAAACAACGATCAAGTTATCCTTTTCATGCGCGAATTGCATTTTATATATGTATATATTGATATGCTTTTGGAACAATTACATTTTCCGATTTCGGTACAAGACTAAAGAAAGTCTCGTCGCCATTAAAGATATGTCTTCGGCCATCTAAAATATCATTTTTTGCCAGGTACATCGTTTTTAGATGGAGTTGTACATGTTTGTCAATATATTCGCATGTCCAGGTTTTTGAAGCTTACTCGATCATGGAGTGTTATGATGGGCACACTTAACTGTCTGCTAACTGCTCGGTTGTTTATAGGACCAGTTTTAAGTTCACTTAAAGCGGCTGCTAATAAATGTTCGTCCTATCTTTGTTTTCTACGATACATTTTCTATGAAATGAAGATCGCAGTAATCACATAAGATCGTTCGCAAATAGAAAACCACAAAACTAGTGTGATTCCCATTCTCGTACATTAAGGAATAAGGTGTTCGAAAATGGGAAAATAATATTTTTTGCCCTTTCGCTTACACAAAATTGAGGAAAATATTTTTTTTCCTATGGAACCCTATATGCAATAATAAAAAAAATGCAAGGAAACTCAAGAAAAAATCAAAAAAATTATTTTATCTTTTCTTGAATTATTTCTTCCATTTACAATTTAATGAATTAATATAAGAAATTAAATATTTTCAAATACCTTGCCCACGAATTCTTTATTTATTTATTTATTTATTTATTTATTCGTCTTGTTAATTAACAACTATGATAGACTAATATAATACAATGATAAGTATACAATAAACCTTTTATAATACTAACTATAATCTAAAATGACATTGTGAAAATTCCATTATGACACTTTTACAAAGCCATCTTGACATGTGGAAATCAATTTCATTTGTAATTAGATTGTAGTTATCACATGCCGTATTGATAGGACTATTTTTAACATAATTCGTTGTGTGCCTGCCAGTAACAAAAAAAGAATTTATCCTAGGACGAAGAATGCGAGATGTCGCATAAATATTAAGCATCGATAGCAAAAGCGGACAATCAATATGACCTGTTAGTATGTCATTAGCAAAGAGAGCAGAATAGTACATTCTTCTTTGAGCAAGCGGTTTTAAATTTAAAAGTGAGCATCTGGTTTTATAGGAAGGCATTTGGCTATTTCAATAAATTTTTCGAAGAGCAAATTTGGTAAACCGTTTTTGAATTTTCTCAATCCTTAATTCAGCGTTGCGATAGTAAGGGTTCCAAACTATGCAAGCGTATTCCAAAATGGAGCGAATTATTGAATTAAATAAACTCATTAGGGTATAGGGATCATTAAAGTCCTTGGAATTTCGAAATACAAATCCAAGCAAACAATTAGCTTTGGTAATTATGTAATCGATATGTTCTGTGAAGCTCAATTTAACATCAAAAATTATTCCTAAATCCTTCTGGTAAGTAACTCTTTTCAATACTGCATTTTGAATACTATAATCGAATATAATTACTGATCTTTTTCTATTAAAAGTTATAACAGAGCACTTTTGAATATTTAGAAGCAACCCGTTTAAAATGCACCAGTTATTGACAGAATTTAGGTCATTTTGAAGTTGAATTGCATCAGATCTCGAGTTTATAGATCTATACATTTTTAAGTCATCAGCGAATAAAAGACAATTAGATGATTTTATAAACGATGGAAGGTCATTTATAAAAATTAAGAAGAGGAGCGGACCAATATGACTGCCTTGAGGAACACCAGAATAGTTTCGTATTTCTTTGGAAAGTACGGAACCAATCTTAACAAATTGTTTCCGATTTGTTAAATAACTATCTAACCATTTTAAAATATTAGAATGAAATCCATACATTTGAAGTTTTCTTATAAGAACGTTATGTTGAACGCGGTCAAAGGCTTTTGAGAAATCAATGTAAACACAGTCAGTTTGCAAGTTTTTTTCGAAATTTCGAAGACAATAGTCGGTTAAAATGACCAGGTTAGTGGTGGTCGACCCACCACTTATGAAACCATGTTGACATTCCGAGATACAACTAGCGACAAAAGTATATAGCTTATTTTTTACAATTGCCTCAAATATTTTGGGAATCAATTGTAGTTTTGCTATAGGTCTATAATTTTCGACAATTCCTTTAGGTCCAGATTTATGGTAAGGTGTGATAAAGGAACTTTTCCATGAATCGAGGAAAACACCCAATTCAAGAGAAATATTAAATATGATTTTTAGAGGTTTTACAAGGCTACCCTTGCACATTTTAAAAACTAATGGTGGAAAACTATCAGGTGCGAGACATGTGCTCGATTTTAGAGATGATAATTCTTGTAAGACATCATCTTCTGTCAACAACAAAGAACCAAGATTCAAAATCTGTTTGTCATGGTTTGAAATTAAATTAGCATCTATCACTTCATTTACGAAATTTGATTGGAAGAACTCTGCAAAGGCGTCGCATATTTCCTCTAAATTATTGCATTTGTTGTTATTAAAATACATAATGGATGGAAAACCAATTGACTTTTGCTTTGTATTTATATAAGACCAAAATGCCTTTGAATTCTGTTTAATATTTGTTTCCATGGATGAAACGTATTGTCTATACAAAAATTTTTTTGGGAAATTGTAGTCTTTACGCATACGCACAAATTCATTTTTCGCGGGGGAATAGATTTTACTTAGTTTACACATCTTGCTCATAGAATTTTTCAATCTAGATAAACCTCTGTTAAACCAGACTGGTTTCTGAGACTTTTTTATTCGTTTGGTTGGTACATACTTGTAAATCGCAGAGTCAATTATGTCTTTAAATTTTATAAAAGCGGTTTCTAAGCTTTTTGAGTTAAGAACACTTAGCCAGTTTATTGAATCTAGAAAGATGTTCATGGCGTTGAAATCGGCTTTAGCAAAATCAAGTCTGACACTCTCACCATTCTCTGTTAATGAAGTAAAATTAGAGAAATTAAAAGAAAGTACAATAGCTTCATGAAAAATACTATTGCGAAGCATTGGCAAATCAGCACGATCTAAAGTTGTCTCTAACTCTTTGTTGACAAAAACTAAATCTAACACATTTCCCGTTGTATTGCAAAAAGTATTTAATTGACATAGATTTCTAGACCATAGATTGTCAATTACTAGAATTTCTTTCTCTTTGGAAACATTAAAAGGAAAATCATATTTTTCTTCTTGCGAAAATACCCAAGTAATATCTGGCAAATTAAAATCACCTAATACTACGGCATATGATAGGTCACTAAAGCTACTAACAATATTTGTAATGTTTTTTACATTTTTTCTATAAATTATAATATCAGCATTAGGAGGAATATAAGAAACAAAAAAGTACAAGTGAATTAGGTTGGTATATTCAAGTGTATATAAATCGACGGACACACAGATTTGTTCGATCATACCCGTATCATCTAATGCGACATTTGTACTCTTAAGAGCCTTTCGAACTGCAAATAATACGCCACCTCCTCTTTCACAACCAGTTTGAATGGGACATCTATCAGCTCGATAAACTTCAAAATCGTTGGGAAATTTTTTTAATATTCTTTCAAAAACTAAAAGTTTCTTTTCGCAAATATTTTGTGTGAACTGACGTTTTTTTAAGTGTATATGAAAATATTTGTAATATATGTAAGTAGATTAGTAAGAATCATGTATTCGTAGTGAATTGAAGGAGAAAATAAGAAATATGTATTTAGGAGTATAACGGAAATATAATTGAAACTGATTTTTAATGAAAGTGTTCGCCAATTACTAATATACGGGAATAGGTGCCACTACCCTACAATTTTTATTTATTTTAATTACTTTTTAAAGTTTATTTGGTGTAAATGTAGACCACCACTATGTTTTAAGTGGTTCATAAGGAGAGTTCAATTTTGAGTTAAATTTTCGAGCATATTGGTTGGTATCTCGTTATTAATACGTGTTGTCTTCCAAGGCTGCAATTGACATTTATCGGTTTATCGAAAAAATAGTCTTAAGGTGTCGTACTGCTCGATTTTACTGGCAAATTCACCTTTCCAAGGGGATAGATAAATTGCTCACCGATCCTATCTCTCAATTGGTTTACCAATTCGACACTGTTGTAAGGTTTTAGACCAAGATTTTTGAGTATAATCTTCTATGTACAGTGCTGTGCGAAGCATTCGCAAAACAGCAAGAATATCACGTAGAATATGAAAACTAGAAGTTGTAAAATATAAATTTGTTTCTTGTATTAACTTTTTATCGGGAAATCCAAACACATGTCTACAAATAGCTGTAACTACATACGAGTAGCATAGAAGTAACGCAAAACATAAGCACTCGATAGCGAATGATTGTAATCTGGCTCACAGCCATAATGATTGATAAGGATTTTGTTTTTAAGTCTACTTTTGGTGTTATTTCTCACATTTGTAGTTCATTTAAATCGCTCAGTCACAAGAATTAAAAAGGTTAAGATGTTTCGAAAAAGGATTATCCCAGAATGAAATTTTAATCAAGTGTTCTGCCTTTTTAGGACTGTCAGAAGGGAAGGGTGGTGTCTAACCGTAAAGGCGGAAGAGACAATAGCAAAATAAGACCGAAAAATAATTAATTTCTTCAGAGGAAAAAAATCCCACAGAATCTTCTAAAGGAGCTAAAGTGGAACTAGGTTAACAAATTGAGTCGTTAATAATAAAACGCCGAGCACCACAGACTGGCATGCCAATGGATAAAAAAACAATTTATTTCTAAAAAACATGTAAAAGATCGTTTGGATTTTGCAAAAAAAATCATGTCCATTGGAATTTTAATGAATGGACTACAGTCTTATTTTCTGAAGGGTCCAACTTTAACATGCAGGGATCTGATGGAAAGCAACACGTGAGGAGACCAAGAGATGAGAGACTAAATCCAAAGTACATACATATATCAAGAGAACAATTACACATGGAGGGGGTTCTGTAATGTTCCTGGGTTGCTTTTCTGGGCAAGGAATTGGAACAATTAGACGAATAGATGGCTTCATGAAGACTGAAGACTAATTCTAGAAAACACCGTGCTTCTTTATGCGGATTGGGAAATGCCACTTACTTGGATGTTCGAACATGACAATGACCTCCAATGCAAGTCGAAGTTTGTCTTTTAGAGAATAACATTACAGTATTGCATTGCCCCTTTTATTCCTGAAATTCAAGGACACAGGTAATGCTGTGTATTTGATGTGATTAGAAGACAGTGATCTATTATGAGTTGCTGAAGTGGTCAGACAATCGATGGACCTCTTTATCGACAACAATTTATGCGTTTGAACCAAGCAATAGAAAAAAAAATGGCCAGAATGGGAGACCAAGCACGACAAATAATTGATTTTCCATCATGAAAATGTTCGATTACATGTGGTGCATCCGTTAAAACGTACTTGGAAAGTATTAGGCGGGAACTTTTGCTCAGATCGCCATATAGTCTAGATCTTGCGCCATATGATTACCACTTGTTTTGATCAATGTATGATCCATGAACGATCTTCGAATCTTATTCAAAACAAGACATTTTTATACATCATTCTCACCAATGTTACATACATATGTGTTTTGTAACATCGGGTAATGGAATATTGTCGTATGCCCGTAACATCTGCCGAAGTATAAAAGACTTACCACCTGGTTGAGGTTCTTCGATATGATTCATCCAGTGCTGAAAAAGTTCACGAGCTTTCCATCTCAATAAAATCAAAGCACGGGAAGCGCGAGATCGAGGAGACGGAGGAGATGGAGGAGATGGAGAGATGTGCTATTGTAGGAATGACGCTCGAAAATCTTACTAAAAAGTAAAATTAACATGCCAAGGCTATAAAGCCAGAGCGGAAGTCTGCAGGGATGAAAACGGATAACTAATAGTGGAGTTACAGTCTATGCTGAGACTGTGGAAAAACCACATCTTTAGTCTTTAGAACTTCTTTATTGTGGCACAAGTTTTACAATTAATCCTTTACAAAGGATATGAAGGAAAAGCCACACAAAAACCTTCGTCTTAAAAAAAAACAAAAATAGAGCTAGATGGTATCGTTGAAGGGAAAAGAGAAGTGGTGCGCAAAAGTATGAAAATGACTATGGTAGATCTTTTAGAAAAAGCTATGGAAGGAAATGAATAAATAATTAAATAAACAACTAAACGAATAATTGTATAAATGTATAAATGAATAAATAAAACAAAATAAGAATGAATAAAAATTAAAAATAAGAAAATATATATATATGTAAACAAATAAATACATGAATAAATAAATAAATGATAAATAAATGAAAAAATAAATAAATAGATACATATATAAATAAATAATTAAATAAATAGATATGTGAATAATAAATAAATAATAAATAAATAGATAGATAAATAAACATCTAAACAAATGATTAAATAAATAAATAAATAAATAAATAATAAATAAAGAAGTAGATGAACAAATAAAAATAACAAGAAACAATAAAGTATATATGTATATATGTAGATGTAGGACTTATATAGTTTCAACGCTCGCATAAGTTATAGATTAAGTCATTTTCTGATGCAGAGCAATACTGCAAATAATTATTGCGTAGTTTTTCAATTCTTGCGGTGACTATTTCGATACTAGACAATCTGTGCAATTGGTCTGTTGAAAAAAACCAAGGTAGGTTTAAAATCATTTTTAACAATTTGTTTTGCGCAATTTGAAGTCGGCGTAGGTGCCTTCAGCACATACACCCCAAACAGAACACCCATAAATCATAATTGAATGAAAAACAGTCTTAAAGCTCAATATTTTATTTTCGTTGCTCAGATTTGACTTTCTGCAAATAAAATGGTTAAAGAATTTTCTTTGTGATTTCAACCTTCTTGATGATATGATGACATGTAATTTGAAAGATAAGCTTTTGTCTAAATAAGTATTTTCCATTTGATTTGATTTCCATTCAGCTGATACTAGGAAGAAAACAAGCTTTTCTTTTTCGCGTAAAAAAGATGGCTTGAGTCTTCGAAGCATTAATGCTAATTTTCCAGTTCTGGCAATAAGGGAGGACGGTGTTTATCGCAGATTGGTTTCAATATTGGAACCTATTGCATCTGATGAATAAATACGTGTATCGTCAGCAAATAGGGCGGTATCATAGTCGTTCAATTTTGGGAAATCATATATATATGTTAAATAATATTGGTCCTAGGACAGATCCCTGCGGAACTCCTGCATTAATTGTCTTTTGGTCCGAAAGCTTCCCATTTACACAAACTTTAAATGTTCTGGCTGATAAAAAAGATTGAATGGTTTTAGTAGGTTAACGCTCAGAAGCTTGTGTATCAGACCATCTTGCCATACGGTGTCGAATGCTTTTTCCATGTCTAAAATTCTTTTACCAATAGAAAAATTCATTTTTATATCCCAGGTTATTCAATGCACTTGGAGGATGGTGCTATGAAAAGCTCTCAAACCAAATTGTTCATTCGGTAAAATATGATTTTCGTTAATAAAAGGCATGACCCTACTTTTGATAATCTTTTCAAAGCATTTACTCAAGGAGCTCGGAAGACTTATAGGTCTGTAGCTATCTGGAGAATTTGAGAGTTTCCCAGGTTTTAGGATTGGTACTACCTTAGCAGTTTTCCAGTTGTTTAGAAAGTAATCTAATCTCAGATAATTGTTGAAAATATCCGCTAGAAGTGCTAGAGCTTTATCAGGGATATCTCACATCTGCAGACTGTATAACGGGGATGATAGGCAAAATGCCGCCGTCAGACAGAACGAACCATTCGAACGAACAATGCACGAAAACGAAAAAGAATCCCGTCCACCCGACCTAGACAAGGCTTGTTGGTTGAGGCCTTGGTTCACTCCGAACTGTAGCACCATCTAAGTAAATAAGTAAGATTAATGGATGACGAAACGCCATCGCCATCATTGCATCATTGATGAAAGATCTAGATTACTGGATGACGAAACGTCCCGCTTTGTGTCTCGAATATATAAATATCTACTGGGACAGTGACTGCATCAACCATCCAATTGTGATTTGTAAATTGTGATAGTAAAATTGAATAAAGGATAGTTTGTGTATTGAAAATTATATTATATTACCATTTCAACTCAGAAGTTCAGAGCCTCATTGAGAACCCTTTGCCAAGCTTCATCATGAGTTTGTTATTTCCATGTTTTGCTATTTGGTTCCATCTCTTCTAGGGTCATCTTTATATTGTCCTCCCATATACGGCTCGCCTTTCTTGGTGCCTTTTCTTACAGGTTTTCTACTCATTGTTCTTGTGACTTCGTCCACACCTTCTGCGTATCCTGTGTATTGAAAATAGGAAAATAGGAAAAGAAAAAGTTTCACGAATTTTTGAGCCAAAACAAACGGTACTTTTGGGTTGGGTACATGTTACGAGAGAGTAGTTTGAAACTACCAAATTCGACGAACAAGTTTCTTCACTAAAAAATAGGGATCAGAGGACTCTTAAGCAAAATCCAGTTGACACTTGCCTTGCTGCAAAGTTCAAAGTCTCAACTGCAACCATAAGTCGTCACCTTTCGGCAATTGGAAAGGTAAAAAAAAAAACTAGACAGATGGGTGCCATACGTCGTGACATATGTGGATATGCACGACATTTGGAAATTGCAATATGTTTGAGCAACAGATTCTGTATTTATCCTTTCTTGCAAAGCGTGTTCACCTTCGAGGAAAAGTGGATGCTACATTTGAATAGATTGGGAGAATGCACTAGGTAAGCACTTACCATCGCAGAACTTAATTTCAAAAAGGTACATAATTATGACAGTTCGGTGGAAAAGTGAGGTTTGTTTCTCAAACGAGCCATATTGTAGTGAAATCGGTATTCTGCATAACAAACTGCATTATAAGATCCTGAAGCTGAGGCAGTTGGAATGTGAAGCTTCGCTTCGTCCACGTTATTCATCAGAATCAACCAAATCTATCACATTTTTCGAAACTTGGGCAATAATCTGCTAAGTATACGGGCTATCAGCCAAGATACCTTCACACAAGACCCTGAGGTCTTTTTTTAAAAATGCTATAATCGAAGATTAGAAAACACTATAGGTGTAAATGGAGTCTAATTTTTGGAATAAACTTTGCTAATTTTTCATATAGCGTTGTTAACACATAAAAATCAGCAGCACTAGTTATTGAATTCCGCAGAGCCTCCTGTCGTTGGAATGGTACTTCTTTTTTACTAATGTTACTATTTACGAGGTCGGCAAAGTACACTTTCTATGCATACATACCTATATACGTTTCCCTCTTGCATATGGAGGGTGACACTTTAACACTAAAGAGTTGTGTGAGTTGAATGATTAATTATTTGGCTACTCGCAATATAATTTCGAGACCTTTCAGATTCAATAAGTTTACTTATGCGAAATTTGTTATTTTCAGGTCAATATACATTCCATATTATCCACTGAGCCCTGTGTATACTTATATAACTTTGTATATTCGGTTGGATTGTTCATCCTTCTCTTATTTGTTGGTCATCTTTTTTCCTAATTAATTAAATAGCAAACTATTTAATTAAACTGTACCGTATAATTGCGTGGTAACTGTATTTACGATTATATTGATTAAAGGAATAATATTCCGAAAAAAAAGAATTGAAGTTAAACCTAATAATATGAAAATAGCCTATGATAATTAACATAAAAGGGATGAATTTTTGGAATGCCTTTTAGGAAATTCGTGCGACGTAGCGTAATATTTTTGTTCATCATAAAACGAAGGCGTCATTAAGTTATTATAAGTGTCTTAAATCAATAATCGATCACGAACGTAGCCTTTGTGGAAGAAGATAAAAAGACACTGCTTAAAGTTTCCATAATTAAAGTAAATACGAGTGGTGTGGAGTCCGTCCAGTATTATATATACTCGTACTTGTGTATGTATTGAATAATATGAATTAAATCGAGTTGTTAATCAGGCATATGATACATATAATTAAATATTCACATATTTTTTAACTTCTTTAAAAAAGAATGCAACCGTTGCATGGGCTACAGTGATAAATATGTAATAATAAGTTGAGAATGAAAACATAATTAGGTGAACACGAATCAACTGTTAAATATAAATTGAGAAATTATTGAATGCCACATTATAAAATATAAATAAATAATGAATTCGTTGGGTTGGTATCAAAAAAAAAAAAAATGTGCCGCTCATACTACGAACATTTATAATAAATTATTTCACATAAAAGCGAACAGGCTATTAGTTTATACAAGACTATTAGTTTCCCGTCACAATGCATTCCGCAGTAATCCATAATGTTGGTATCTGAACAAGTGATAACTTTCGGCATTGGATATGTCACTCCCTAAGCAACTCCCAATCTAGAGAATCAGGTTTTGAGCTGCCTCAAGAATAAAGGTTGTAGTCATTTGAATAATATGGTTACCAAAGAAATTCTTTCTTTTGCACCGTAGACGCCTCCATCGATTTCGTTGGGAATTTTGCTGTCACCGTCAAAAAGAAGTATTGAGTCTTGGTGACAGCTCGGACTACATCACTCCCCTCTTTCGTGGCCCCTAATAAAGTTAAAAAGGGATTTGCTTAATCTACAGTTGGTGTATACGGGGAGATGTTGAAAACATAAGGTGATTTTTTGACACACACATGTGTCGTGTTGACACATATGTTCTCAACATATGTTGACATTGTAAGCCATTTAGGATATGAAGTATATTTTAGACGGTAGGACAGACAGGGTGTTTGGTAATTTTGTGCTATTGAAAAAAATGGATACCCCCGCACGTCAGCATTAGATGGAAAGATTAAAATAGTTTCAAAGCTTGTTACAAAAAATCGTCGAATCACTATCAGAGCAGTTTCGAAGATCGTATATCGGTTGGGTCATGGGATGAATTTTTTTTCAGAAATTTGTTTCGAAACTGAAAAATGTTGACCAAAAAACAGTCGTATGAGCACCGGTCAGGAGCTGTTGAATGACATGACTGACGATCCAGATTTGTTGAGAAGGGTCATCACAACGACCAATCATTCCAATAGAAAAACACGTGAAACTCGGTCAAATATTGAATTTTTGCACAGAGTTTTCTTCGATTACAATGGTGTAGATGTAGATTATCATGAGCTTTTGCCAGAAGGACGTACGGTCAATAAGGAAAATTGTCCTGAAGTTATGCGCCGTTTGCGAGAAGCAAAATTTGTGGACAAAAAGAAAAAGCCTGGCTGTTGCAACATGATAATGCACCTGCTCACTCATCGTTTTGCTTGTGTGTAATTTTTTGGTCAAAGAAAATAGCGTAATCATGACTCAGCCAACGTATTAACCGGAAGTATATAAAGACCGCATCGCTGAAAGAGTTAAGGGCTGTATTGAATAGCACATATTGCAAGTGCTTCGAGGATTGGACAAATCGTTGGCGTAAGTGTGATTATTTTGTGCCCGTGTTCGTACTTCAAAACTGCTTTGCATGATATTCGGTATGTAATTTTAGCTTTAGTAATATCTCGATTGCATGTGGTGAAAGCACAGCTTGGTTGAAAGAAGTATTAAATCACAGCTCGCAGGCTGTTCACCTCTGTTGTGCTCCACGGTATGACACCAAAGCCATCGCTGTGCCATTAATGAAGGATCTAGATTTTTGAATTCCGTCATTGTTGCATGACGAAATATTACCATATGAAATACACCATTAACGGAGTATCTATATTCATGTAATTATTTAAACAGCAACTGTTAAGTTGGGATCGTGGTAAAGCTAACAAATGTTGAATTATAATTAAGAAGATTGTTATTTTTTCTGTGATTTGTAGTTTTAAATTTGAATAGTAAAGAAAAGTGTGTGTGTTGAAAATAGAAAACGAAAAAGGTTAATTTGTAAGCTAGAAAATAAATTCGACGATGTTGATTTACTTCAGCTAGCTTGTACACTTTGTATTTGTACAAACCGATCCTATTTAAAAAACAGCAAAATTAAGAATGAGGAGAGAGATTGAGGGCATCGCTTTCATACTTCAAGTTTTAATGTATACCGCCTGGAACAGAGCTTTTACAACATCTTGATTAATAGAAAATAGTTAATTAAATTATTGCACAGTTTCAAACGATGATTCGCTGTTCCATTAAAGAGACATTCACTGCAGAAGTGTGTTGCCGAATGACGGATGAGTTTCTGTTGCTGCAACTGCAACTACAGTGGCCCAAATAAATATATATACCCCCCTAAGAATTCGACTTTTCACCCTTAGACAAATTTTAAAGAAAAACAAAAGATACAGTTGAATTTACTGAAAAAAATTAATTTTGAAAGAAATGTTGAACAGTTAGAAAAAAACGGAAAAGATTATTTTTGAACACAAAAAAGTATACATATTCAGCATATACCATATAATTAAAACAAAAAACAATTAATTAAAACTGAATTAAATCCAGATTTCGTCAATTTTTACTTATAGCTAGTATTTCATGGAACCTCCCTTACTTTCAATAACAGCTTGAAGCCGATTTTTCATAGATAGAACAAGCTTCCTTGTAGTTTCGGTTGAGATCTTGGACCATTCTTCAGAACGAGCATTTTTCAGGTCTGCCTTCGTACGTATCTTTCTTTTCCTAATTCGACGGTCTAGCTCTTCCCAAAGATGCTCAATGGGGTTTGAATCGGGGGACTGGGGAGGAGAATGGAATTGTTTAGGCACATTGCCAAAGCCGTACAACTTCTGCAGTATGCTTTGGATCGTTATCTTGTTGGAAATACCTATCTTGAGATAACCCCAATTTCTCCGCAGAAGCTTCTAAATTATCGTTAAGGCCCTGCAGATACATAAAGCGATCCATATTTCCCTCAATAAAATGTAAATTCGCTGCCCCAGCCCCCGACATACACCCCCACACTATTACCGAACCACCGCCGTGCTCTACGGTTGTCACAAAATTCTTCGGGAGAAGTTCTTCATTTTACTTCCTCCAGACTCTGACTTTGCCATCACTTCCAAACAAATTAAACTTGCTTTCGTCACTAAACATCACGTTTAGCCAAAAAAGTTCATCTTTTCGATAAATTTTTTCGCAAAATCAAGACGTTTTTTCACGTTTACTTCACTGATAAGGGTTTTTTTCTAGGAATACGACTGTGATAACCATTATTTCTTAACACTAAGCGGATTGTCTCAGGGTGGACCGATAATTGATGTTCATTTTGGACTGTTTTTGTAATATCCACAGCAGTTATTTTTTAGAATTTGCCTCTTGGTGCTTTTTACTTGGGCTATTTACTATAAGTGGTCGTCCACTTCTTGGTTTGCTTAAAGAGATTTATTTCTCTGAGCATTTCTCAACACTGTTTGAACTGTTGATTTCGATTTACCCACAATTTCCGCCACTTGATTAAAAGATTTGCCTTCTTTTTTAGTCTTACTGTTTGTTCTCGCATTTCTAGACAAATTTCCTTGGATTTCTTGGGCATTTTTAAAAACTCAATAGCACAACCGTCTCAAAACACAATAACAAAACCATCGCAAGCCAATAACAATCAACTTATGAATAATGACACATAAAAAGTTAATTACAATTAAAAAGTAACTGCGTTTCTAGAAAAAAAAAACAATGGGGTATGTATACTTTTTTGTGTTGGTTTTAGTGATTTTCTGCTTTCTTGCAAAAGTACGGTTATTTTATCAAAAAGCAAACAGTGAATATAACTATAATTAGTATTTTAAAGCATACTCTATCACAGTCAACTCGGAGCTTTTGCCTGCGCAAGTTATCTTTGACTATCTCTCGCTCTAGTTCCTAGTTTCTCAGTTAATAAAAATAAAAAATAAAAAAAATATATATACATATGTACATATATTAAAAAACCCCAAAATCGACAAGATTCCCAAACGCGAAAGATCTCCCGAAGACGAGGACACTCGTATGTCCTCAGATAAAAAATTTCGTGGTAGCTTGAAAGCCACCACGGCACATAAGGACTCCAGAACAAATTACTGGAGTCCTTTACAATGTCTCCCGGACAGTGACAGTGACGATATGGATGAAGTGATCGCACCCAATATACCTATTAAGAAAGTGCATGTCCCCCCGATAAAGTTATTACAATTGAGTGATTATGTGCACACCACTTGTAAATCCCTTAAGATCAAAGATTATTTTCTTAAAAAAATTTCCATCGGAATTAAGATTGTGTGTGAATCGCTCCTCTCGTACAATGCTGTTATCAGTAAATTAAAGCAGGAAAACTGCCAATTGTGTTTAAAGCAGTTCTTTATGGTTTAGACGATATAGACGCCCATTTACTTAAAAATGAGCTTACCAAATGCGATCTTAAGTGCATTGATGTAAAAAAATCACGAAGTCCTATGAACACTGTAATGACTTTATTTTCATAGTTTCATTCGAAAATGGCTCCGTCAAACTAGCCGATTTAAAAAAAAAACCATCGATCTATTTTTCACACGCAAGTTAACTGGAGTTTTCAAAGAAAACTAAAAGGTAAGCTCACCCAATGCCACAATTGCCAGTTGTTTGGGCATGGGGAAAGAAATTGCCACGTTAGAACATACTGTGCCATCTGCGCCGGCCCACACAAGACTAATGAGTGCGATAATGCAGTTTCTCCGAAATGTGTCAATTGTAGAGGCTGTCACAAGTCGTCGGATCCCACTTGTGTAAGCAGAACTAAATATTTGGAGTTAAAACAAAAATCTGCAAAGCTTAAAAGTTCTTATCATGTAAAAGCACAACGTCTTCTGCAAATCCAGCACGCTCACAAGTTACCATTGCGTCTCTATCTGATTTCCCTCCATTGCCACAGCCCCGCAAGCAAATCATCGTTGGAAATGAAACTCAAAAATATTCAAGCCCAATAAATTCATGTATGAACTACCGTAATCCAGCCTTCGATGGTAACGACATCTCCATCTCCAACAATAGTAGCAATATTACGAGCAACAACCCTGCCAACAGTTCGGTTGAGAACTCGAATACGCTGTTCACGGTTGAAGAAATTAACTCGTTATGTATGGAAATGATTACAAAGTTAGCTGTTTGTAAAACTAAAATTGAACAATTCAACGTTATCGCACATTTAGCAACTAAGTTCCTATACCCCAATGTTAAATAATATGGTAGATAGAAACCTAAGAATTATAACATGGAATGCCAGAGGTATTATTAAGTAGTATTAAATTATTGAATTCATCTATTTTGTAAACAGTAGTAACATTGATATCGCTTTGATTACTGAAACTATGCTACATAATGACCTGAATTTATCCACACCTAACTATAAATGCTATCGCTGTGATAGAACTGATAGGCGAGGTGATGGCGTTGCAATTCTAATTAAACGATCAATTCAGCATTCGCTCTTACCTGTGATGAAAACTCGATATGTAGAAAACATATGCGTTGAATTAGTATTAAGAAATCTGCAAAAGATCAAGGTGTTATAATGAAAAAAGAATTGCTGTAAAGAATGAATTTCACAGAATGTTTACATTGAGCGGTAAAGTACTGGTTGGGGGAGGCTTTAACTGTAGGCACAGAGATTGGGGTTGCTTAAGGGCAAACTCTTGGGGCAATATTTTATCAAATCTTTGTGCAACATTGCCAATTGTTGTAATGTTTCTTCCTAGTCCCACTTATTTCCCTTGTGGCTCACGCGGCCAACCATCTGTCCTTGATATGTTTATTACTAACGTGCCCTGTCTAGTAACGCAACCAGTCGCTGTGAATTTACTTAGTTCTGATCATTTGCCTGTTTTTTGTAAACTTAGACACTCAGGTGAAAAACAGTTCCAATATACTCGAGACATAAAAAATGCAAACTGGTCGCGATTTAGATCGGAAATTAATTCCATGTTGCGACAAACACCAATAGACTCCGAAGAAGTATCTCACAAAGAAAGTATTGACGTTGTCTTAGGTCGATTCTCATCAATTATCTTGAACGCTGCTGACAAAAGTATTCCAAAAAAGCCAGTAAAAGAAACTTGCATTAAACTTCCTAGTTACATCTTGACATTCATAAAATTAAGGAATTACTACAGGAAAATTTGGCAGAGATATCGGGACCCCTTTTACAGACGTGACGTAACTAATCTGAACAAGCTTATTTCGCAAGAAATATCACTTTTTCGCAACCAAGACTGGAATAGGAAACTAAATTCTCTAAAAAAAAAAGCCAAACCTTTTCGGAATATCATTAAGGTAATCAAAAACAAAAAGCGGCAATTACCTTACTTAAAAGACTCAGTTAACACCTACCTTTCAGATGTCGAGAAAGCAAATGAACTTGCTGTGAACTTTGCCAAAAACCATAACATCTCAAGAGACTTAGGTGATAGGGAAACTGAAAATAGAGTCAACACTACAATTCAAACATATTTTTCGGATAGTGCTCCTTACTCGACTTCAATAAACTTTCTTGTAGACGAAGATGTACAACATATAGTTAATAACTTAAAGGTCAGGAAAGCCGGAGGTATAGATGGTATCCGAAATGTATACATTAAACACTTGCCAAAATCTGGCATAAGATATCTAACGTTCCTTATTAATGCCTGCCTGAAAATAGGGTACTTCCTGATGCTTGGAAACTAGCAAAAATTGTCCCTGTCTTTAAATCAGGAGAACCACCCGAAAGTCCTGATAGTTATAGGCCAATAAGCCTGCTCAGTAGTCTTAGCAAAGTACTGGAACAAGTACTTAAGGAGCGAATGTTAAAGCATATCTGTGATAATAACATATATCCTAAGGAACAATTTGGATTTAGGCAATACCATAATACTTCGCATCAGGTACTGAGAATATGCTACTACATAAAACAAAATCGTTCTGTTGGAAAATCGACAGGAATGGTACTATGTATTAGACATAGAAAAGGCAATGCGACTCTGTCTGGCATAATGGTTTGTTGTTTAAAATGATTAACTTTAACTTTCCGTCCTACATTTGTAAAATAGTTCAAAGTTTTCTTTCTAGTCGCCGTTTTAAGGTTCATATCAACTGTGCTGGCTCTGATTTAATAACATTCGATACTGGAGTCCCCCTAGGCTCTGTGTTAGGTCCAGTCCTCTATAACCTTTATACATCTGATTTCCCCAGATTGCATAACTGTGACGCAGCCATTTTTGCCGACGATACTGCAATATTTACATCGCATGAGTTTGGTTGGAATATTGAAAACAACTTACAGAATGCGATGGAAGTATTAATAAAATACTTTTCAAAGTGGAAGATTAAGTTAAATCAAAATAAAATGCAAGCTATCTTTTCACAAGAAAAGGAAAGAGTTGCTTCCAGCCCTCCACTCAGCTACAAATCAATGGAATAAGCATACCCTGGGAGTCCTGTGTTAGATATCTCGACTCAAAATTGATATTCCATGAACACATAAAAAGGGCGATTAAAAAGGCAGATGTGGCCGTCAAAATGTTGTACCCCTTCATAAACCGAAAATCACTATTGTCTACAGAAAACAAGATTATAATATACAAAGTCATCTTTCAAGCCATTCTTTTATATGATTGCCAAGTCTGGGGCGACTGTGCAAAATGCCATACTAAAAAACTGCAGGTATGTCAAAATAAAGTTCTAAAAATGATGCTCAATTTACCTTGGCATTACTCCACACTAGATCTACACGAAAAAGCGAATGTTGAGCTGATTTGTGTAAGAATTGAAAAACTTAAATCTAAATTTGTAGACCGCTGTAGTTTTGCTGACAACCTACTGATAAACGCATTAAACACTCAGTGAATTAAGAGTATATGTCCAATTATTACGTGTTTATCTATTTATTTATATATTTATATATTTATTTATTTATTTACTTATTTATTTATTTATTTTATTTATTTATTTATTTTTCTATTTATTTATATATATATATATTTATTTATTAATTTATTTTTTTATTTAGCTACTTATTTATTTATTGTATTTATTTATTTATTTTTCTATTTATTTACATATATATTTATTTATTTATTTTTCTATTTATTTATTTATTTTCTTGTTTGCTTATTTGTTTATTTATTTATATATTTTATTTTGTACAATTTGTGATGTTATTTTTTTTTATTTTTTACTGTTCTGGTAATTTTCTACCTTTTCTCACATAGAAGGTTTTTTGTCGTATTTTTCCTTCTGTTAACACCAAAGACTTACTAAATATAATTTTTTTTTTGCTATATGAACAAAAATTCAGTGGAAAGATAAGTTTATCAAATCCCTATATAATGTAAAATGTGCGGTAACAAACCTATGTAAAAATTTACTATACGAAATAAAGATCTATCTATCTATCTATCTAAGCATACCCTATGATTTCATAACATAATTATGGTCGAAAATACTGCAACTCGACAATTTAAGGGGGTTCGTATATTTATATGGGCCACCGGGCACAACAACAGAACGCTATTTCAGTAAGACGGTGGTACACCATATGTTAGTTAATTCAATATTTTTTGAATTAATTTTCGCACGTAAAAGTGCGACGAAATGCGAGCAAGTAAAAAAAAAACAAAATTTAAGAGCCAATGGACTTTAATGACTTTACTTGTTGATTTCCAAAAGACGAATGAGAGTAGAGATTGAAAAGCCATAAGGGCATTTGAATTTAAAACGGAACACTTTTTTTTGTGGGTGGCAAAAGTGGCGTGAGCAACATTCGACAATGGTTTTTACATAGGCTAGATAATACATAGGCTAGATAACATAGGATAGATAATACTAAATGTTAATAACAAAATGTGAACTATAGTGTGGCGCAAAATTATTGTTACATTGTTTAATATTATTTGTACATTGTTGATAGTATTTTGCATTACAATTTGATGTAATTCTGAACATACACCCCGCGTTGAAGGCTCCGCATTCAAAGCTAGTTATTGTTGAGGTATTGTGTTGATAGGTAGGTTACAAATCTTGGCAATGGACCTTTTCACCTCTCCGTTGGCTGTCCTGACTTTGACAACTCTTACAAGTCCATCTGCTCCGGGGTAAACCTTGATCACTCTGCCTACTGACCACTTCAGTGGGGGTAAGTTGTCATCTTTCAGAAGTACTAGGTTCCCTACTGCAACATTAATTTCTTCTTTCCTCCATTTATGGCGTTGTTGAAGTGACGTCAGGTATTCACCCGACCATTTTCTCCAGAAGTTTTGCAACATGTAGCGAACCATCTGCCATCTTGTCAGTCTGCTCACGTTGTCGTCCTTTGTGTCTGGTTCCAGAGATGCAATGAGAGGGCCACCAATCAAGAAATGACCTGGGGTAAGAACGTCAACATCGGATGGATCATCTGAAATGGGACTTAAAGGACGGGAATTAATAATGGCCTCAATTTGACAAGTCAAGGTGTGCAACTCCTCGAAGGACAATGTTGCGTAGCCGATAACACGGCGTAAGTGATATTTGGCGATTTTTACTGATGATTCCCAAAGTCCCCCGAAATGGGGAGAACGAGCTGGTATGAACTTCCATTGAATGCCATCATTCAAACAAGTCTGATAAACCAAATTAATATGCTCCTGCGAATCAAATAATGCTTTCAGCTCTTTTAATTCTGCATTCGCTCCAATAAAATTTGCAGCATTATCTGATAAAATTGTTTGCGGCTTGCCGCGCCTGGCGATGAATCTTTTGAGAACTCCCAAGAAGGCTGAGGACGAAAGATCAGTTGCTAACTCCAGGTGGACGGCCTTAACCGCAAAGCATATAATAAGACATATGTAAAGCTTAGTAGGTGCTCGGCCACGAATTCCAGAGCGAACGTAGAAGGGCCCACAAAAATCAACTCCTGTTGTCGTAAATGGTCGGGATGGTTCCACCCGTTCGGCTGGTAAATTTCCTTCAAGTTGAGTCATGGCGAATGGTCGAGCCTTAAAACAACGGATGCACTTGTTAATGACTTTCCTTATAGTATGTTTACCTCCAATTGGCCAAAATTGCGCTCTTAGTGCTACTAATAAAGCTTGTGGTCCTGCGTGCATGTTTTTGACATGGAAATGATTAATAATTGTTGATGTAAAGGGATGAGATTTTGAAAGGATTATAGGATGTTTGGTTGTAAAGGGTAAAGATGAATTTTGAAGCCGCCCACGAATTCGCATCACACCTTGAGTATCCAAGAATGGCGTTAATGACTTCAAGTCACTCGTTGCACGCAAATCTTGCTTCTTCAAAAGTCGCCTATATTCATTTGGAAAGCTATTAGCCTGTATCATTCGAAGCATAAAATTCAACCCCTGATCTAGATCCAGGGTAGTCAGCTGGCCGCTCTTACGACTATCAGCCTTGGAGCGTGCGTTGCAATAAAATCGATAAATATAGGCAAATGTTTTCACCATTTTGTTAAATGAGTTTAGATATTTGCAAGTTAGCGAAAGATCTTCATTTTTGTGCGTTAACAAGATAGTCGTCTTAGTTTTGCGTTTCTCTGGGAGAATTCCATCGAATTTACTTAATTTGGGCCACTCTTGCTCATCTTTTAGCAGGAAGTCTGGACCTGTATTCCAAATGTTAAGGTGCAGCAATTCCTTTGGTAAAACACCCCTTGAGAGAAGGTCAGCTGGGTTGAGATTTGTAGGAACGTGCATCCATACTACCTTTTCCGAGAGATATTGAATTTTTGTTATTCTATTCGAAACAAACGTGCTCCAATTGCAAGCATCAGAATTTATCCATGATAGAACAGTAGTTGAGTCGCTCCAACAAAATATTTTGGAGATTTCTAGCTGCAAAATCATTTGAACCCGTTGCATTAGTTCGGCTAGCAGAAGTGCCGCGCATAATTCTAGGCGTGGGATGGAGATAGTTTTCACAGGTGCTACTCTGGATTTGGAGCAGAGTAGTTGTGTATGTATATTATTCGAAGAATCTCGAGAACGTAAATATACACAAGCTCCGTAAGCACTCTGGCTAGCATCGGCGAAACCATGTAATTGAATTTTCGAATTTGGTACTGACACATAACGTGGAAATCTTAAATTTTCTATTTCCGATAATTGATTGCTGAACTCTAACCAGACTGAATGAAGATACTGTGGAAGTGATTCGTCCCAATGTAGTCTTTCTTTCCACAATGCCTGCATGAACATTTTTGCTTTAACGACTATTGGACCAATAAGCCCTAGGGGGTCGTAGAGCCTTGCGATGCTAGACAATATTGACCTCTTTGTTGCGACCCGAACGGGATTTGATCGTGCATGGACAAAAAGAAATTCATCCAAATCAGGCTGCCAAATTAAGCCGAGAGTCTTTTTAACCTGATTTTGATTTATATCCAAAAAAAATATCTTTATCTTCATCCTTAATCGTATCTAAAAACGTGGGGTTGTTAGAACACCATTTACGAAGATAGAAACCTGCTTCGCTTAGTAGCTTCGTAGTTTCGGTTTTAATATCGATAATTTGATCCAACGTGTTGGCTCCAGAAAGCAGATCGTCGACATAAAAGTCGTTTTTTACAGTTCTCGAACCAATAGGAAAACATTCACATCTATCTGAGGCAAGTTGGGTCATTGAACGAATAGCAAGAAAAGATGCTGAAGCAGTCCCATATGTGACAGTATTCAATTTAAAAATGTTTAGGCCCTCATTTCTGTTTTCTCTCCATAGGATTAATTGTAAATTATCATCAGGTGGTTGAATTTTCACACATCTATACATTTTCGAAATATCGGCTGTGATAGCGAAACGATGCATCCGAAAGCGAATAAGGATAGTAAATAGCTCGTCTTGAATCGTTGGCCCTACCATAAGAATATCGTTAAGCGAAAGGCCCGAAGATGATTTGGCTGAAGCATCGAAAACAACGCGCAATTTGGTTGTGGTGCTGTCTTCCTTTGCCACGCAATGGTGTGGGAGGAAAAAGTGGTCTTTATTAAGAACGTCAGCATCTACTTTGGTCATGTGATTCAGCTTGATATACTCATTCATAAAATCAACATATTGGGTTCTCAGGTGCTGATTACGAGACAATCTTGATTCCAAATTATAAAACCGTTTTTGAGCAAGTTGAAACGAGTCACCTAGTGTGCTCGGCGACGATTTAAATGGTAGGCGAACCGCAAATTGTCCATTTGAAAGACGCTGGTGAGTTTCACGAAACAAGTTTTCGCACTCTACCTCTTCTTTAGATAGCTTTTTTGAAATAGCATCATGAGATTCAACTTCCCAAAACAATCTAAGAAGATCTTCTATTTTGCCATCCTCCTCTGGATTAGTGTGCGCCTGAAGTGATGCATTAAAGCTATAACGCATTGTGTTCTCTGGACTAATCTTCCCTGCAACAATCCATCCAAGGAGAGTTTTTTGCAACAAGGGCAAATTCTTGCCCAGATGAATTTGGCCTACAGACAGCAAATCGAAAAATAATTCTGCGCCTATAAGTAAGTCAATCCTTTGAGATTTATTGAAGAATGGATCGGCCAGTTCAATGTTAGCTGGTAGGTTTAAATTGGTAATTTCCACGCTTTTCTCAGGCTGGTTGCACGTGATGGACGGTAAAATTTGAACCTCTAAGTTCGCGGTGAATTCATTCAAACGAGATTTTAAAGATAAATTTGCCTTGTACCTCGATTTAGTGCTGGTTTCTCCAATGCCACCGATATCATTAATGGCCTTGATACGTTTTATGCCGAGCATTTGAATTAAACGGTCTGTAGCAAAGTGCGTTTGCGAGCATGAATCCAACAATGCTCTACAAGGAACATAGGAATGGTAACAATCCTTGATTAGTACTAGGGCTGTTCCCAAAAATACGAAAGGTTGGACTAATGCTTGTTGCTGTTCGATCGGAAATGCATTCAGCATTGATTTTGAAATTAAAGCAATATTTCCATTGTCCTTTGATTGTGAGTTTGAGCTGGATTGTGATAATGGTACCTTAAGAGATTGCTCAGTAGTCGATGATGGAGAAGGTCGAGCGGGCATAGGGCCCATATGTAACAACGTACTGTGGCGTTGAGAGCAGTGTTTGCAATAATGTGAGCTGCAATTTCGCGCTAGGTGCCCCTGACGGAGACAATTTATGCACAATTTTTTAGCTTTAGCTCCTTGATAACGTCTTTCAGGTGAAAGGCTTATAAATGCATTACAAGAGTGGATGGCATGATCAGTTGAATTACAAAAGCAACAAGCGGCAAGAAGAGATTTTGACGTAACGAAAGTTCTATTAGCAACTGGCTTAAATGACTTACGTGAGTTGTTGGATGTGATTGGAAGCTTGCAGCCACTGCCAGAAGTGTTGTCCATAGTTTCCAATGTTTGGCATCTTTTTTCGATGAACGCTGACAGCTGATCCCATTTAGGCAAAGCGTTGATTGCTGATTCCTCCTCCCACTTCGCTCGGTTCTTTGAGTCCAATTTGTTAACGACGAGATGAATAAGCAATCCATCCAAAATCTGCTCTTTGGTCCCCAGCGTGTTGAGCGCCCTTAAGTGAGAATTCATGTTGTCACTCAGAGCGCGTAACTTGTGCACCAAGCCATCATCAACGTTTGGTAAATTGAATACTTCTTTGATATGTGCCTGAAAGATCAAACGCTTGTTATCAAATCGAGCTTTTAAGAGTTCAATAGCCTTGTTGTAATTTTCGCTTGTTACTTCAAGTGATTGAATTGTTTTGAACGCAGAGTCAGATAAGCAGGAACGTAAATGCTGGAACTTTTCAATAGACGTAAGTTCGTCGTCTTTTTCCACCAAGGTCTCGAACATCAATAAGAAATCTGGCCAATCTGTATACTTTCCAGAAAACTTAGTTAGTTCCAGCTTAGGTAACCTGGCTGACTTTGGTTTCATGCAACAGAGGGTGGAGTCGTGAGGAGAAACTGACCCAACAGTGGAGGGCCTTTTAGAATCCATGAACGTGAGAATTCGGGTTTTGAGATCACAGTATATGTCTTCGAAAATACTTCGTCTATCACCCTCTAACTCTGTGTCATCCACTATTTCAATGTTGGTTTGGACATCATCGAATTTTTTAAGATATGACTCTAAAAGTCCCAGCTTGACCTCCCATTCGTGTAGAGAAACACCCTTTTCGCTCGCACTTTCTACGAACTTTTTCAGCTTCGTGAGTTGCCCAGTCACTGAAGCTCTTTTCGTCTTATAAGACGATATCAAATTAGAATCAACACTTTCTCCACCCATTTCAAAATTACAATATATTTAATAATATTTAAAAAGGCTAATGATGGAACTGAATTTATAAATGTACTTATCTTGGCCTCACGTGATCCAATAGTCGATGAGTCGTAAACTGCAATTTCAAATTTAATCAGCAATCTGAAATCCAAGTCCAACAATCCGAAATCCAAATCTAGCAATCCGTAATCTAAGTCCAGCAATCCGAAGTCCCGCTATCCAGTTTCGACACTCCCACAATCAAAATCCACAATCCAACTATTTGAATCCAACACTCCAATTCACAACCAAATCAAACTAGTATTCAATTTTATATTTATTTATTGATCGATTTAGTGGACTACGGTCCTGTCACGGTCGCCAATGTTAGTTAATTCAATATTTTTTGAATTAATTTTCGCACGTAAAAGTGCGACGAAATGCGAGCAAGTAAAAAAAAAACAAAATTTAAGAGCCAATGGACTTTAATGACTTTACTTGTTGATTTCCAAAAGACGAATGAGAGTAGAGATTGAAAAGCCATAAGGGCATTTGAATTTAAAACGGAACACTTTTTTTTGTGGGTGCAAAAGTGGCGTGAGCAACATTCGACAATGGTTTTTACATAGGCTAGATAATACATAGGCTAGATAACATAGGATAGATAATACTAAATGTTAATAACAAAATGTGAACTATAGTGTGGCGCAAAATTATTGTTACATTGTTTAATATTATTTGTACATTGTTGATAGTATTTTGCATTACAATTTTATGTAATTCTGAACACCATACACGGCTAGGATCTAGATGGGGCTATTTTTCCGAACAAATTGATTAGTAAGTATGGGGACATACCCTGGCCACCTCGCTCTCCTGACCTCACACCATCTCACTTTTTCTTCTAAAACGAAAAGCGTATGTACATAAACTATAACCCAAATTAAAGCTAAAATTGAAGACTTTCAACTGATATAAATCAAAATGATCGGTCAACAAGTTTTATAGTTATAATTAATTTTGAAAAGATGTATATAAATTTAAAAAAAAAACTATTAAATTTTTAAAACAAAATGAATAACAGAGCTATATTTTTCAACATGTTATAAAATTTAATGTTCTCACCTTTTCAACGATACTAAATATATACGTTATACTTACTGCAATGTGATACATAATACAAACAATTTCTTTTCTTACACTTAAAAAAGTTTCAAGTGAAACGTTTCGGATCTTTATCTTTTTGCAGGGAAGTTTGATATGATAGCATTAGATGATCAATTCGTGAAAGAGGGACAAATAGGGAGGTTCTGGTGAAAACAGGAAACTGATGAATGTAAAATTGGTTGTCGTAAATATCAACGTGCCGTGTTATTGAGTGTTCTTGGATTTTAGGCATTATCCTTTGTTTAGAACCTTCTCAATATAAATTAGAAATTTGTCCAGAAAATAAAAGAGATGGATAAACACTGATTGATTTGATTTAAAAACTCGTTAAGTCTGGAACCATAACTCAGCATTTCACGGTATTTCCAGGGAGTTTGTGAACTCTCAAACAAGTACTCAAACATGCATGATGGTGTGCATACCAATGATTACAAAAACATACTAAAGCTCCCTTTCACCAGTTGTTAAAATATATTCAAAAATAAAAGCTCATCGAAAACGCATGTAAAATCCGAATAGTTTTTATTAAGCCGTTTGATGTGTGTTCATGTGTTCATCTTCATTTTTGAAGAACAACGAACAAGTAATAAAATTATAATTATATTATATTATATAATATGAGTAATTTAATATGAGGGCTCAAAAGTTCGTTCATACTTCTTATATTCCACAATATACGAACAAAACAAAACGCTTCAGAATTACGAGGAAGTTTGGTTTTATATTAGATCGTGATAGGCATATTAATCTCCATGTTAAGCTTTTAAAGCATCATATCGATACTATTGTATTAAAGCCAATGATGCAGGGAGAAAAGCATTTGTCGCATATAGTATAGATCAGATGATTTATAATGCTCAAAAAGAAAACATATTGATAAGGAGCTCCTTCAAAGATATTTGTCTTACTTTTTACAAATTGTTTATGGATTGAAAATAAATAATTTTTTTTTCCCAGAACTAAGATATTTAATATATCAAATCTCTGTAATAAAATACTGTGCGATTTCAAAAATCAATGTAAATATACATTAGAAACTTATTTGTTACTTTTCATAAAAAAAAAATTGTTCGGATTCACCCTTGGGC
The DNA here is from genome assembly GCA_958301585.1 of Merodon equestris. Lineage (NCBI taxonomy): Eukaryota > Metazoa > Arthropoda > Insecta > Diptera > Syrphidae > Merodon > Merodon equestris. Next base: position 73,798,307 of record OY284416.1, on the reverse strand, counting down.
ATAGGTTGCCCTTATATGAACTTACAGACTAAACTATGATTAAATTTATTTCTACCTTAAATACTAGTCCTGCTGCGACGTCGGCGTGTGTGATCGGGTGTCGGCAACGCGGCTTGTATGTCAGCGTTGGTCCACGCTTGGACGAGATGTTCTGGGTTTAGTTGTGCAGCTCAGGCGGCGTGTGCGACCTTGGATGGATGGTTGGTGCACAGATTGTTGACAGGGCAGATTCCGTCACGTAGCATGTTGTTGATTGCTGATTGTGGCACGAAATCTATTTCGCGCTAACTTATATTATTACGGAATTATTATCTATCTATATATCTATTAATAAGGAGTTGCAATAAATATTCCTCCTCATCCTTCAAGAAAAATTACACAATTTTTATTGAAATGGGAAGTAGAAATATGCAAGCTGTCGTGGCGACCGCTATTTCAAATTTAATTAAAAATAAAATAGACCAAGTGCTTATTGAAAAAAATGTCCTCCCCTCCAGCAGTTTGGAATTAAACCACATTATAACACAATTCACCAAATGGACAGAATCACACAATATATATAAAAAAGGTTTACTTCCAAAAAAATTAACAGGGATAGTTATTCTTGACATTGAATACGCCCTTGACACCGTCTGGGATGGTGGACTACTCTGTAAAATGTAATTGTGTGAATCCCCAAAGCTTTTAATTAAAATAATTAAGAGTTTCTGAGAAGAACGGACCGTTAGTGTTTGTTTAATTTTATTTACATTTCTTTCCGACAGAACGACCCCGGCTGGAGTACCCAGTGATCTGTCCTTGGACCAGTATTGTTTAATTTGCACATGTCCGATTTTCCATCGCTCTGTAATTGTGAGTCAGCAATGTTTGCCGATGACACGTTTGGTTCTACTATAGAGACCAACCTGCAGTCGGGACTAAATACTATTTTAGAATATTGCAATAGGTGTAAAATTAAAGTTAATGCTTCTATGACACAAGCTATTTTTTTCACGAAGAAAAAAAAGCAATGTTTCTTACCAAGCAATAGTTTAATAATTAACAACGACACTATAATCTGGTCGGACAGTGTAAAATATCTAGGTATTACATTAGATAAATAAATTATAGTTTAAAAAAACTAAAAAAGACGCTTTTAGAGATAATCAAACTAAAAAGTAACATGCTTTGTATATCAATCGTTATAATTTTTCACTAGTTTCATTCCGAAATGCAGAGTTAGTTTAAAAATGTCATACAAAGTACCCCACGCTTTTAGAACAGTGACATTAATTTTCTCGGTAGTAATTTCATTCTTATGTTAAGAATTATTTTTTACCTTTTAGTTTGATTATCTCTAAAAGCGTGTTTTTTAGTTTTTTTAAACTATAATTTATTTTTCGCTTTTTAGTTCGATTTGCTATAAAACAACCGTCTTTAATATGTAAGTACAGACGTGTTAACAGTAGCATCTCGATTTAGAAAACATATTCAAAGACTTCTATGTTGCCAATATAAACAACGAGACATAGTGGTGTAACTGTCTTTGCGAACAAGTCTTATGGATTGCTACGTTATGGAACCATTTCATCTAATGCTTCACTATTACATGGGGTTCTTCCTGTTAATTTTGAGCAGTCAAGTTCTTCAATTCGAATACCGTCCAACGATCTTCCACGACTAAGTGCTACATAAGCTTGTCCAGCAGCAGACAGTCGTGAGCCTAAATAAATGACTGCTACTAATGATCAACTGTACAACCTTGCATCTTGTGGACGGTCGATGCCCAACTCAGGATTAATAGCAACATTCGTTTCTCAACAGTTCCATGGCTGTATTTCGCCGGGAACTATATCGATATTGGTTTAATTACGTGAACACCATCTGAATCAAAATCGATACGGACTGAAGGAATGTCTTCGGCATATACAATTTCAGCTGTATACTGACGCGCTTGCTGTAAACAAGCTTCTCTGGCTTGTTCTGACTGTTTGGCTCTATAATTTTCCATAGAGAGCCTTCTTTTCTTCTTTCTCTCTTCTAATTCTTCGCTTGAGAGTTTTGATGTTGTTCTTGATAACAGTTGTCTTCTTTTCTCCAATGTCCTTCTCTTCTGTGTTTTGTTAACTTTAATTTTTTTTCCATAGTGTTCCCACGAATAATGGACAAATATTCGGTCCACCCACCCAGAGGTCCGATAGAAGGGTAAGGCACTTATACAACAGGGTGAGCCTGGTTCCCTGAGGTTGACGCTAGCGACATGATATTTTTAGTCACCTTCTTGCCATTCATCCCTCGGTACGTTTCTCACCAGTATATTAGATTGGGTGAATTTTAAATACATACTCGTATATATCTGCATAATACTCGTGTACATCTAAAAACTAGCTAATTTCCCTCTGATTTTCAAAACCATTAAGAATCCGCTAAGTTTGCATGCATTCATAATACATTAAACGATGGATTAAAGTTGGACTTTGCGTTCATCAAGGGAGTGCGTAACAACAAATACGTCGCGGAGATCCTAGAGTTGCGTTGGTTTCCTCTAGTATGCAATGACCGTAAAGCTGTACCGATGTTACCTAACCCTTGAATTAATAGTATGCGTATCAAATTTGTCAGTACATTTATGTATGTATACGGAACAAACAAGTTGAGACCGCAACTACCTTGAGAAAGTGTCTGCTGCGTTTTGCTGAGCTGAGAGCCGGATTCATAGAGTAAGTCTGGAACTGCGCTCATGCGTAGTTCGCGCACTAGCTCTATCTCTCTTACTCTCATGCAAAGGATCCCAAAAGAAATTCATGAATCCTGGCGAACTTAATCAAGATAATCGCATATTTTGATCGAATTATTGTATTGTCCCCGGCCTTTGACAAGTGTGCAAAGTTTTAACCAAATCTGATCACTTGAAGTATGGCAAAATCGTACCCCTAAGAGTCAGTGACAAACAAATAAACATACAGGTGAAACTTATAAAAGCGTATTAACAATAGCTAATGCGACCATTCGGCGACCCTAAGACACTTGAGCAAAGAGTTCCATACAATTGCGGAATTGTGGGTCAGCATTTAGATGTATGTACATATATCTGTACCCAGATCAAGTTTTAAGAATAAAATTGTAACAGTTTTTTTGCAGCAACCCAAGCGATCACTAGAATAAAATGTATGATTTTTAAAAAAAACTTGTTCTGTGCAGTACAAAATTTAATTTACTGTAAAAACATTAACTTATTGTCAATAATTAGAAGACAGACGTTAAATAAAAAATTAAAAAAACTTGTCTGTGCTTATGGGTATTCATGATTTGCTTACTTTAAACTAAGTATCGAGGATCAGGGAGCTCAATATCAAATTTTCATTTTTTTTTTCAGTTTTCCATTTTTTCAGGCAAATGTAAGATAACATAGCGGATACCCGGGTACACCGCAATACATTTTAGTTTTTAATATTTCATAATTAGCATCAAAGTAAGGTTCTACAGTTTTGTTTATATTCTCGTATTGGTTTTTGTAAATATGCAGAAACATCTTCAAATGCATATGAATCTACTAGTAGTTCAATGATTGTGTTTTCGACCTGAAACAAATTATTTTCCATATCAACGTTCGATGAATTACAAGGACAGGGTTGGCCATCTAGTGTTTTTTTTTCTTAAATCATAGGTTATTTTGACACTGACAGCTGTTTCCCGCTCACAATCCTGACAGAAAGTCAGTTTCATACCCCCGCGGAACGAAATGAGTCGCTTTACGCTTGAACAATGTTGGGAGATATTGAAAACTTATTTCCAAAGTGTAGCCCAAACAGTGCGTTTTTTAAAAAGAAGTTTTGGCTGGAATGAAGCACCCACCGCGACTGCTGTACGCAAGTTTGTGCAAGAAGTTCGTGAGACTGGTATGCTAGTGGACAACACTCATGAAAAAAATGTGGCTGCTGTGGCCGAGAGTGTGAGACTCAATTCACGAACATCAACTCGCCATCGATCTCAAGAGCTCAACATTTCACGCACTAGCCTGAGGAGAATTCTCTACAAAGATCTCGGATTACAAGGTCCGATTGACTCAGTGATTAAAGGCGCTTCGTTATTGCTATCGTTATCGTTATCGTTATCGCTTGGGCTTTAGAGCAGTTTGAAGTATTATGAATGCATTGAACAACGATTTTGGGCGAAAAATCATCTTTTTGACGAAGTGCATTTTCATCTCGGGGGCTACTTTAATAAACAAAATTGCGGCTTGGAAAACCCGCACGTTATTGTTGAAAAGCCAATGCATCCACAGAGCATTGTGGTGTTATCATTGGACAATTTTTCCTCGAAAATGAGGCTGGGAACAACATTTCGGTCAATGGTGGGCGTTACGGAGCCATATAAACCAACTTTTTTTTACTGAAATTGAAGACATGGATTTAGACGACCTCTGGTTCATACAGGATGGCCCGTCATGGCATAATCGTTGTTTTGCGCAGCAGATTCCCAAATGTTTAAGAAGAAACTTGTATTTGGCCCATACTTTACAATTTGTAAATAGGTTTTCCACGAGGCAAGATATACAGGGTGTCCCACGAGCAGTGTGCCAAAAAGCTAGAGCGTGTAGATCTGGTCAAGACAAGAAAAAATCGTATGGGAGGGGGGGTCTATTCCCCCCCGTTTAGCAGGGAGGGGCAATTTTCTAATTAAGTACTAATTTTTTTTCAAAAATTCAATTCTCTTATTAGTTTTTAGTTAAAAACAGAAAACCGGATGCAAAAATGTCTTGTAGTTTTTGAGAAATTAAAAAAAATCCGAACCATTTTTTTCTAAGAAAAACCTTTTTTTGGTTTTAACGCGGCTGGACTTGTAGGCAAATTAATGTATGAAACATTGACCTCCTTTTTATTATTTTTAAAAAATTCGGAGTTATATTATAATAAATTTTCAATATGATCCCCATTTTTTAGAAGGCAAAGATTATATCTCCTTCTAATGGCTGCCCATAAGTCTATGCTTGACAAATTTTAAGGGAATGTAAATAAATGGTTGTACTATGTTTTATATTGCAGTAAGTGTAACGTATTTAGTATCGTTGAAAAGGTCAAAACATGAAGTTTTATGAGACGTTGAAAAAATATTGCTCTGTTATTCATTTTGTTTTAGAAATTGAATTGTTTTTTAAATGTACATATGTATATACTTCTTTTTAAGAAATAATTGTAACTTTAAAATCTGTAACCGGATTTTGTATCTCAGTTGGAAGTCTTCAATTGTAGCTTTAATTTGAGATAATAGTTGATTTACTTACTCATTACAGTTTAGAAGATATTTCAATTTGTTTATTCAGGATATTAAAATTTTCTTGTTCTTTGTCTTTGTTGCAAACCACTTTAAAGGTTTGCGGGACCACTTTGGATTTTTACTTCCTATGCAAAGAAAAAATTTCAAGAATATCGGTGGTGAATATTTTTCGGAATTTCATCCTGTTGTTTTATAAAAACTTAGCATCAGATCTTGTTATTTAAGTTTATATAAAACTTACAACTAATTAAAATTAACTTAATCTAACTCAATAAAAATACATATAACATATATGTATATGTATATACATTATATTAATTCTATATATTTTCATCCTTATTTTTATGTTTTCATTTCGTGTTTTATAATTCTCTTTTTATTAAGAATGAAACAAAAATAAACTAAATTAAACTTAAACTCACCACCCCTTGGTTAGTGAAACCTACTCTTACCTTAACTTGCCTTAACCTTTCCTACCTTGGCCTACCTTAACTTGCCTTAATTTATCTTAGCTCATGGTGTTTGGCAGGCCTTGAGGAGGCTGAAGTATCAAAGTTGACTCCTGACCAAGTCCGCTTCAGCCACTAAAAACATTCGGACGACGTCTCCTGCATCTCGGTGTGAAAGCGACCTACTGAACTTGAGGCACTCGAGCTCAAGGAGCGCGAAATCATGTTGCGGGCCACATGGTAGATTAGCGGATCCGCTAAGGTATCCTGAATAAGAACCACAAATTCCTGCAACAGAATGGCAACGACGTCGCTCGCGAATCTCCCGTACCCTGTTGCAGTCCATTGTTGATTTCTAATGTTTAAGTAGAAGTTACTTAAGCCATTTTTACAACGAACTTTCTACCTGATAACATGTCAAAAGTCATGTACATATAGCACTGATTTACATATGCCGCAAGCTTCTTCCAAGTCAATCAGGCTCACATGCATTGGTTATTACATTTGTTCCACTGGATATCCGACACGAATTTCGATGCGGCATGAATAATGTCGTGCCCCGCTCGGAAACCGAATCGGTTATCCTGGATGATTTTTTTGTCATCAACCCATAGCTATGGACATCATTCTCAAAGACTTTGCTAATACTCGGAAGGAGACTTATCGATAAGAGATTTACCGGGTTGGAGGTGTTCTTACTCCTCCTGGGTATTGGTTTCCCTACTACTGCCTTCCAATGCAGTAGATTATATGCATGATTCACTATATTGTTGAACGAGTTGGCGTACATTTCTACTACCACTGGTGGGGGGTGTCTGAGCACAACATTAGATATATTCTTGCGGATTTTCTCAATGACTCAAAATTTAAAATGAACAGGGTTAACTTCCTTCACTGGCGACGGCATTATTTGCTAGAAAATCGAAATTGAAGCTGATAAAAACAAGGTTCTCTGATTACTAATCATCGATATCATTTCAGAGTTAGAAATGATGAAATGGAAAGGCTCTGTTTTCCCGGTCATGGTTTGGGTGAATACTTCCATATAACTTATAGACTTTCTGAAAGACAGTTCCCACTGTCGCCACTATTCCTTTGTGGATGACGAAGAATTTGTTACCAAAGATGGGGCTCTCCCGATCAATTCTGACTGTTAGTGAAATGTCTGACATTCTTGGAAGCTTCAGCAGGAATTCTCTTTTTCCAATACAAATCAATAGATATTCTGTAATTTTCTTGGACCAACTCTTGGAGATTTTCAATCAGTGATTTTACTACCCTGACCTCCGAATTCTGTCTGTCGGTAAATCGCCTGACAGCAGTGCGTCAATTGTCGGGTTTCGGTATATATCTCTCTACTGTAGTCGTAGGGATGCATTTGAACATACTATGCCATTTCCTTGAATTCCGTAGGCAGTTATTCCGCAGCTAGAAGACCATTCGTTCGTGTGAGCCAGTCTCAGTCGAGTGTTAAGAAGCATGAAATCCAGATATGTAGCAGCCGATTCTAGAATAGGACGGACTATCTATTGCGAGTAACTTGACTCTGTACTCTATGCTTTGCAGAAGCCACCGATGGCTTAGGAAGTATCCTCTAGTGTTGGATATGTTATTTCCCAATCACTATGTTTTGCATGTAATTTTTTTTTCCATTTCAGAGAGAAATCCACGCTATGCAGGTCTTTTATTTATCGGGTTCTATAAGTTGTACTTGTGTTGATTTCAAATTATTATTATTAATAATTCACCATTCAGTTTAATTAATCAACCAACAACCTACTCATAAGTATGTTATGCATAGCATTTGCTATATTACCTATTAATGTTGCCACCGGTTGTTGGACAACTTCGCAGTGGATGGTCAGCATTCTTCTACACGTATTATGCAGGTATTATTATATCAGGTAACTTCAAATTAATAATAGCGTTTAACTCAATTAGGTATATAAAATTAATAAAGCTCCAGTTGAAGCGCATATATGCGGAAAATCAATTATTGAAGCTTGGTTTAAGAAACCTAAGCCGTTATTAACTAATTATTGACCTATTGAAAAAAATAATAAAAACGTAACAGCGCACAGTATTTACGAGAATAAGCAGCTATTGATACATAAATATGTGGTATGAGAAGTTGTTTTGAAACAACTCCATTTGAGAGCAAACTCACACAATTGTTAGGTATATTCACTGTTTATGCATACAATATACATACTAATTCTTATCCAGCATTGGTAATATTTCCTTTGCTAGTATGTATGAAAGACATATTGCTAAATTATAATAATATATTATATTTACTAAATTTCAGTAGCGTGATTTACGGTTTTCTACAGCACTTTCCAGTTAAATATTCAAGATATCATCTATTCCTGGTGATCCAATAACCCAACTTCCCCTTGGAATGCCTGTCATAAGAGGCGACTAAATTCCTAGTGGATCTCTGCCCTATAAAACAATATGGTGGAAATAGACGCAAGCTGGTGAATTTGTACTACACACACTGACATGACTACATCCACTTTCACCATTGCAACATTACACTTAAGAGATCCCACTAAAGACAAGGCGTTGAGATACATATGCCAATGTAGGTATGACCGGCTGGTGGTAAAATAGACTAGGTCGCGAATGGTCCCCTCCGACGCCCAGGCGAGGTCGGTTGTACAAATACTTTATCATGGTGTCTGCTCTGCCAAGATGGGCTTTTCTTTCCTTTCTTTCTGGTAACAAAAAGTGAACACAATGGACACAAATACAAACCAATACAAAAAAGAAAATAATAATGAAAGAAAAATCAATAAGCAGGACTATAGGACATTCTTGAATTTGGGAACAACGTCCGAAAATGAACTATTGAGCTCCTGTCGATGATGGCGGCGGATCACATCCCGGAAACCAATGCGGCCCGTACTCGGTTTTGACCTTTCGGCAACAATTCGTGGATTAGTCTTCCAAGAACGGTTTCAATCGCGTGCATAGCTGAGATCAGCAACGCCTGGGAGGGCTTTAAGCTTAAAGTGCCTGGAAATCCCAAAAGACCAAGAGTTCGTATTTGGCTACTCAAGATAAAACTAGAAGGCGGACAACTTCCCCAACGCCTTAAACTTCAGAACCCTGTGATTCCGATGGACGACTGGACCGTCATCAAAGCGGAGGAACCACAGAAAAATAGCAATTCCTTCCTGCTCTCCATCAATGGGGAATATTCGACAGCCTTCGAGGAAGCAAATAGCAAAACGCGGCTTGGCATCAGGTTTATCAAACTAAAAACCTTGCGATTCACGGGTCCTGGTGGCAATACAGATAATATCGACACTGCCGATGATATCCCGCAACTACCCCAACAATCCCATCATCAATAAAGATCGGCGTCATACAGATACATCTCCAGCACTCCAAGTCCGCGTCGGAGAATTTGGCTGTTTTCCTAAGCGAGGTAAATGTCGACGTGGGCCTGGCTTAAAAGATTTAACATCTTGGTCTCAGAGAAGACTAGTACAACATTTTCTACAACCAGGATAATGCTAAACCAAGAACCTTCATCCTTGTTAAAAAAAACGTTTTACCTTTTCTTTTGTCCCGATCTTAGGAGTCGTCAAGATAGAAGGTACGGGGCTCAACATATTCATCGCCTCGGCATACTTGGCTCACGACCAAGTGTCCCCGCCAGGTGAAGTCAAACGTCTGGTGAGGTGGGCCCAAGCAGAACACAGCTGGATACTGTTCAAAATCAATGTCGTAGTAGAATCCTCTTTCTCCTTTTCATTTCAGAAACTCTGGTTGATAACGCGCCAAACAAATTCAATTAAAAGGCCTTTTATACGTTATAATTCATTTTTTATTATTTTTTTTGCCCGATCTACCGACTATACAATGAAAAACGTTATGGCTCGACCGTTTGGTTAGGTGGTTGCTAAGAAAGTAATTTTTCATAGGTTGTGCAAGCCGTGCTAAACCACACATCGCTTGCAGAAACCAGTTTTTTTAAACATGTTAGGAAAAAGATGTTCGAGCTACAGGATGTTGAAAAAGGGTATTTAAGTTAACATAAAAAAAAAAAAGGCGTTTCTAAACAGGCCGCCCCCGGTGAAGGAATTTCAGGAACATGGCTGAATTTCGACAATTCTTAAGGACCACAGTGAGAGTGACAGACAGGGCTTCTTGAGCCGGGCGCTGCTATAAGGATGTTAAGTACTCGGTGTGCCGCGGCGCCCGAAATCTTACGTCATATTAACATCGTCCCAGTCGATTAACCGGTGTCTCCAGATAACTTGGTTCGGAGATTGCAGTATACCGCCTTCCTAAGAGAAAATGAGAAGGTGTTAATGGGTCAAGATCTTAGTCACAACGGGGCTTAGAATTCAAGAGGGTTTCAATTTGGCTAACATTGTACACATTTTTTCGATTGCCGAGGATTCGATGAAGACGTTGCTTTACAAATTTAACCCCCGCTTCCCGAAGCCAACTGAAATGAGGGCTGTGCGGGCCGACAGAATCCGAGCTCCTTCGAGTTGGTCCCATTATCATTGTATTACATTGCGTTTTCCCTGTCTCGCGATGAACCTTTTGAGAGCAGCCAAAAGCGCATCCGTGGTTAGGTCCGAAACCATCTCCAGTTTCAGGGCCTTAGTACTTATACAGAGAAATAAGCAAATGAACCCTTTTACCAGCTTTCCATTCCCTTGAATAACCGGAGTGTCATTGCCCAGCATAGTCACATCCTTTATGACCGAAAGCAAAGCACCGCAACGGTGGTACATTCCCTATAAGTTGCGTAGACGTTTGCTGCTGATGACAAAAACACGAATCAGTGAATCAGTTTCCGAGTAAGGTTTCTGCTGCCGATGATCGAATACTGCTGGCGAATCAGTGCGAGGAGTCCGGATACCGCGATATACAAAAAGTTTCTGTGTTCATCCAGTAGAATCAGTAACACGATGATTTTTGGGCAGAATAGCAGGATATTTTGCACAATAAGGAATGTCCATAGCGTTTGAAATTCTGCCGGCGACGGGCAATGACCCGAATCCATCCACAAATTACGACAGCGAAAACAGCGGGGACGTTTTGGGAACACAACGATCTAGGTATCTGAAGTGCAGTTATTTAAGCCGGGAACATGGTTTGTGACCATAGAAAACAGGCTTATTTAGCCACACAAAGCTCTGACAAACGACATAACTTTATGAAGCAATAAATGTACCCCATGATTCTAGCGAGTTTTCTCCAAGCAGATACCCTTTGCGAAAGGTTTTCGAGAAAATGATCGACTGAAACAGAGGCGTTAACTTCCAAGTGCTTCTTTCTCTCCACCGGAACATCTTCAAGCACAATTTAGCGATCAGTTGGCCAATTTTTTAACTGCTTGCTCAACCAACATGGAGCTTTCTACCATATTTCGAACTCAATTAGATCATTTGAGGCAAGACCCCTTGGAAGCACGATCAACAGGAATTTCGGCGGACCGCACGTAATTCCAACAAGAGCGCGGCAACGACGACAATATTTCGGAAGTTCGATTGGTTATGAACGTTTTCCATCTTCGTGCAGGGTTGGAAGCCAGAACAAAACTATTCGGGAGTCACAAAAGGGACGTTTGAGCTAACGACGACCGAATGAGCTCGATCAACCGACACAACAGTCGGGCGCCACAAAGTTCGAGGCACGGAATCGACAGCTCTTTTACGGGAGCAACACGAGTTTTGGCTGCAACTAATTTGACCTAAACAATGCCGTCTTCAGAGAAAAACGGCTGTAAGTCACTGAAAAACAAGCCTTCTCCGGTTCTTCTTCGAAACCCTGTCAACTTCAAGCTTTTAGAATTTACGGTAAGCCTTCGAGTACTCCTAAAGTTTTCGAAATAAATTCTCACAGTATTGTCGTCATTTTTCTGCTGTCGAAGGAGCCGTCTGCTAGTCAAAGGAGCCAAGAACACCAACGGATCGAAAATCTTTGAAACCTCTGAATGTAATTTTCGCTTCGTAAGTAATAACTGCTCTGGCAAGTTGAAACTAAACCAAGAACCTTGGTGTACTGCGATGGACTGTCCAAGTCAAGTGACTTCGATACCTCGCAAAATGTTCCAACAGTTTAAGCTCCACTTACTCAGCTCTAGATCTCCACAGGACAACAGTTGGACAACCTGCTTCTTCAGTTCTAATGTCTCCGACAATGAATCGGTCCTTGTTATAAAATCATCGACATGCATGTCATGCAAACTGGCATGTGACGCTGAATGGAACTGGTGTTTGTAATCATACGCTATTTGGCGCAAAGCCTTCATGGACAAATAAGCGACTGGAGAGGTAGCATTCGCCACAGTACACAAACGAAAATGCGAAATCGGGCTCTCAGTCGATCTTCTCCACACAATCCGCTGACAATTTCGATGTTTAGGATGGACCCAAATTTGTCGAAACATTTTAACGATGTTGGCACAAAACAGAAAACAAAGTAAGCGAAACCGTATACAAACGTTAATCAAGTTGCATTGAAAGGGGGTTCTTATATGAAGCATGCCATTGAGGCTGTAATTTTTGGTATCCTTGTGCGACTCATCGAAGATAACACGATTCTTGTTAGTGTTGACGGCCTGATGCGAAAGATAAAAAACACTCGCCGAGGAGGCTCTATTTCATCATTTGGTCATCATTATAAACGGGTCATATTTAACCTTTAGACCCTCATCGCGTGCAAATCGACGTTCTATAACGAAAATACTAGACAAACCCCAGATAGTGTATTAGAAAATCTTACATTGTCTTGTCGAAAAGGAAGTTCTACCATGTATTTGTTGTCCCGCGATCGAGTAAGGGTTAACATCTACTTCTTCACTATTTAGTTACCAATGACCACCTCGCGGGATACTCCAGTCCCGGGATATTCAATCCATTATCAGCTAATTGAAGGTCATCGTGGAAAGTAAAGTTGCTACATTCGAATGAAAGCGATGGAGTTTGTGAAGTTATTTTGCTCAAAATATAAGCCTCAACTGTAATAAAATGCGGGCTAATACGTGATTTTAGGAATAAGTTGAAGCACCTTGAGTCACTCCAGCTTCAACCGACGAAATTCCTGATCTAGGCAACCGAGCATGGGAACGACGAAGACTAGGCCTTTTCACCAACCTGTCAGTCGCGAAAGACACCTGCGAACCGGTATCCAATAAAACGCGCGAGGTGATCCTCTCCAAGCACATCAAGCACTATGACAATAACGGTAGGTAGTATACCTGAGGGACGCAATTCATGTTTCATATTGTTGCTGACGATCGATACAGCAGAGTTCCAGGTTAGCCTTAGGAGGACTGGCTAAACTAGAACATGGGGTACGGTTTTTTACGCGTAATATGTTATGATGACGAATATCACAAAGCGTACAACGCGCCTTAACTTGACATCGCATCGATGTGTGTTTAGTACCGACACAATTGTAGCATAACGGCTGATCTCTAGCAAAGCAGCGAAGCGAACTAATGGACTAATAGACAATGGAAAGAAATTCGGGGCACTGCGGAAGAAAATGTTAACCCTTGCACTTTGGGCATGACGCATTTACCACGGCTAGGCTTTTCATATTCACCGAATCGGACATACGAGAACTCTTTGCTACACGAGTGAGTTTTGGATCACTAGCTTCTAAGGCACTAGAACGTTCTTCTAAGAATTCTAGAAGGTCCTTAATGGTAGACGTCTCGGAATTTATGCTTTCTAGCGGTCAAGCCATTTGAGTTTCAGAGTCTGTTTTATTAACCAACAAGTATACGATCGTACACCGAGTACACGAATCCCGATCTCTGGCTTCAATAGCTTCTGATCCAAGAATAACCTCGTCCGCTTTGTCAACAAGTTTTCGTAAGTGCGCACTATCCTCCGACGCTAGGCAGTTTAAGAAATTCTTCAATGACCTGAACAATACCGAAATTTCTGCAGTTACATAGTTATGAATTCCACCTACAAAAACCCCAGGCTCAAAATATCCACAGCAGCAAATCGAGTCCCAAAAATTATTATTATAAAATTAAAGGCAACAACAAACGGGAGCACCAAACAAAAAGATTAACGGTTGATACCTATCTGTGCAGAGATCCAAGGTTAGCAACACGAAAACATTGATCCCGGAAGATTCAGCTCGAAGGACCAACTTTGATGATAATGCGCCAAACAAATTCAATTAAAAGGCCTTTTATACGTTATAATTAATTTTTTATTGCACGAGCTACCAAGACAATAAAATGAAAAACCTTATGGCTCGACCGCTTAGTTAGGTGGTTGCTAAGAATTTTTTTTTTCCAAAGGTTGGGCAAACCTTGCTTAACCACAAACCGCTTGCAGAAACCAGTATTTTGCCACATCATCAATGTTCCGCACAAATATGCGCGGCCAGTGATGAAGAGTGATAGGAAAAAAATGTTCGAGCTGCAGGGTGTTGAACAAGGCTATTTAAGTCAACAATTAACGGTACCTAATTAAAAAAAGAAGAAAAAACAATAAAAAGCGTTCCTCAACAAACACCAAACTCACTAACTGGAAAACATTCGACAAAATCCTTTCCGCAAAACTCTCAGATACCTCAGCTAGCCATATAAACACGAGTACAGACATATGTAGATTCTCGAGTAGGAACATTAGAGAAAGCTCAAGAAACAGCTTTGAAAAATGCATATCAGTAAGAAAACCCGTCCACCCTGGTGGAATGAGGATTTGTCAAAAATCAGAAATATTACCAGGGTCATTATCAATATCTACTACAGGCAGATAGCCATATAAGAACTGCCTCCTTGGACTGAATCCTTGGAGCTTCTGATTCACACCCAATTTCCTGAGTGCACTGACCCTGGTGTTTTTCGTCCCCGACACACCCCCGTTATAAATGAAGAATCTCGGGAACAAATTAATGCAGTCATCACTGCAGAAAAGGTATCCTGGGCTGTAAGTAATTTCTCCCCTTATAAGTCGCGGGGTCCTGACAGCATAATCTCGGTCTTGCTACAAAAAAATCTGAAGCTTGTCACTCCCCCTTCATGGCGATCTTCCGATGCTGCTTGCTTCTGAGTTACGTTCAGGAGTTACGTTTCTTCTGGAGAAAGTTGAAAAAAAGAAAGAAAGAAACAAATTAACCAAGGATTTCCTCCCCATCAGTCTATAATTTTTTTCTCTTTAAAACCCTAGGGTGTGTGCCTGATCTGCACATTCGCGACCTTTTAAAAACAAACCCCCTTTCAATATCTCAACATGCCTATCTCAAAGGCAAATCAAACAGAGATGGCGTTGCACGAGGTCGTGCGAACTATTGGGAGATCCATGCACTCCATGCACCCTGGCGACTTTTATAGATATCGAAGGCATTTTCAATAACGATTTCTCCAAATCGATTAAAATATCCCTAATGGCCATTGGAGTAGAAGGTTTCAGAAGAAGAAGAAGTGGATAGTGTCCATGCTTGAAACCAGGCTCATACAATCGCAATTCGGCAAAAGCCTCCTCACAAAATTCGTCAATAGAGGTACTCCAAGGTAGAGTTATCTCTCCTCTTTTCTTAGTCATCAACGGTATCCTAGTTGATCTAAACCGCCTGTGCGGCACCTTAAATTCGGTCGTCCCTCAGAGTTTTTTCGAAGACTCTCCGGGCCGGAGCTGTGTTGTGCATTCGCTCTACATGGCCTAGCCATTTTAGACGTTGGATCCGGAGACGTCGTACTAGGCCGATGTCGCTGTACAGACCGTACAGTTTTTCGTTGTATCTTCTCCTCCACTCTCCGTTTATATAAACGGGACCATAGATTGAACACCGAGTTTTCCTCTCGAAACGTCCAAGGGCATACTCACGTGTCATCGTTAAGCTCCAGGCCTCTGCGCCGTAAAGGAGGACCAAGATGATCAGTGATTTATATAGTGCTACCTTGGTTTTTTGAGAGAAGGCCCTACTTCTCAATTGCCTCTTGAGCCCAATGAAGCAGCGGTTGACAAGAGTAATTCTGCGTTTGATCTCAGTACTGGTGTTGTTGTCGCTGCTCACTAGTGAGCCAAGGTAGACGAAGTCCTTGACCACTTCAAACTTGTAGTCGTCAATTGTGGCGTTCTGGCTAAGACGTCGGTGTTGTGCGTATATTTTGTTTTGCCCTCGTTCACCGAAAGACCCATTTTAGCCACTTCAGTTTCAATGCCTTTGAACACTTCTATGACGTCACGCTGTGCTCGCCCAATTACGTCAATGTCATCTGCGTACGCAAGCAATGGCGCAGACTTGAAATAAATCTTTCCTATGGTTTGGCCAGTGAGTCTCGTGACATGACAGTGTGTCACCTAGCCTAAATCCTTTTTTAACATCGAAGGCCTCGGTTGATTCGCTACCAACCTTAATGGAGCAGCAAGAATTCTTATTCCCCATAGTTGGCGCAGTTTTAGGGGTCTCCTTTCTTATGGACCGGGCAAACGATGCTGAGAGTCCATTCGTCGGGCGTGCTTTCCGCCGACCATATTCTACAGATGAACTGGCGCAGGCGCCCTACCAACTCATTTCCAGCCGCTTTAAATAGCTCGGGAATGAAGGAGCGAACAAACAGAGCAAAGAAGTTGTTCGTGTTTAACATGGTAAACAACAGCTCCGATCTCTGGTCCTGCTCAATATAAGCTGACACACATCCTCCACGCGGTCTCTCCCGAATAGCTGGCCTGGTATCTGCCGGTTAGTGAACCAATGTGCGCAGCGAACCTGATCCTCTAGGTTGGGGGTTGTGCTTAGGATTGACATCCCTATCGCAGAGAACAAATATTGTTACGAAGCAACAACATCGGATACGGACGGATACAATGTTGAAGACCCATATAAAGCATAGCATCGGATCTTATAATAATCATGAGTTTATAATAATCGAATCCACGAGAGCCAAGAAAACATGCCCCTCCGAAGCCCTTAATACGCTACTTCATCTCCTCCCCTTAGACCTTCATATCAAATAGATGGCGGCAAATGGCGCCATCAAACTTAGGGAAGCGGGCTTCTGGTTACTCAGACCATATGGCCACGACGGGGCTGTGTGACTTCTATCAACAAATTTGAACTCGCTTCCTACGGACTACATCACACTTTCCCTCGGCTCCAATAGGGTGGTGCATTCTCATGATCAAAAACATATTCAAATCATGTCTTTAAAATAACTTTTTTTAATGTTTTTTATTTTTATTTTTTTAGGATGTTAATATTAATCTACTTTCAACAGAATTTTATCAGAAGTGGGAAGTAAATCTATATTTTTCCACCGGAAGGATATGAACCAAGTTACACATTCGCATACTGCACAATACGAGGGTGGTCCGATAAGTACTTAGCCTCACCACCAGTATCACGAGAGCAACTTACTATCGTGTAGTACATTCTAGTAGACGGCTATTGTCGAAATTACAGCCGGATCGGACATGTAGTTTTGTTTTGACCGCGGAAGCGGAAGTTTCCGCGGATTTTAGAAAAATGGAAAAAGAGCAATATCGGTCGGTGATTCGATTCATGTTTTTGAAAGGGAAATCGCGCAGCGAAATCAAAGAACGTTTGGATGCCACCGTCTCTTCTCCTTCTATGGCGACCATCGAAAATTGGTTTAACGAGTTTCAACGTGGTCGCACGTCGATTTTGGATAAGCCACGTCCAGGTGCCCCGAAAACGGCTACCACGAAGGATAACGTGACAAAAATCCACCATCTCCTATTGGCAGACCGCCGATTGAAGGTGCGCGAGATAGCTGAGACAGTAGGCATTTCAAAAGACCGCGTGGGTCATATCCTGCATGGAATTTTGGTCATGAGAAAGCTGTCGGCGCTGGGTGCTCACTCCGGACAATAAGCGCAACCGTGAGACCATTTCAGAGCAGTGTTTGACGCTGTTTAAGCCCAATCCGAAGGAGTTTCGGCGTCGTTTCGTGACAGTCGACGAAACATGGATCCACTGGTACACACCAGAGACCAAGGAACAGTCGAAACAGTGGACTTCACCCGGCGAACGTGCTCCAAAGAAGGCGAAGACTGTCCCATCGGCCGGAAAGGTGATAGCCACCGTTTTCTGTGAATCACAAGGTGTGATCCACATCGACTAACTGGAGAAGGGCAAAACAGTCACAGGGCTGTACTATGCCAAATTATTGGGTCGATTCGCCGCCGAATTGAAGAAAAAACGGCCCCACTTGGTGAAGAAAAAAGTGCTCTTCCACCATGATAACGCACCGCCCTCGCCACGCCCAAATTGGTCCAATTGGGCTACGAACTGCTGCCCAATCCACCGTATTCTCCAGATTTGGCCCCGTGCTGCTTCTTTTTGTTTCCAAACTTGAAAAAGTCACTCACCGGGCAGAAATTTCAGTCGAATGAGGAGAGAAAATGTATTTTTCAGACGGGTTAAAGAAGTTGGAGCATTGCTGGGTCAAGTGTATCGAGCTAAAAGGAGACTATATTGAAAAATAAATCGCCATTTCTCCAACGTTTTTGTTTTTCTTTCGTAGGCTAAGTACTTATCGGACCATCCTCGTACAATATTACTTTCTCTGGGCGTGTCTTGTCGCAAGTATTTATTTGTTTGTAAGAGCAAGCAGGTACATTTCGACCTAGGGTTCAGAAGATGGTTGATGAATACAAGAAAAAATATAAGAATGTTGTAGTCACATCTTAATAATCCGGAAAACTCACTTCAACCGTATATACTACTTTTCTCGAGGAATATATCAAATCTTAAGCGGACAAAGAAAAATTTCTTCTTCTCATCGATTCTTGCGGAGGACAAACAAAATTCGAAATGTATGATGAAATTTGCCAAGATGATGAGAAATTGTCTACTTGTACTGTTAAAGTTATACCTGCAAAGTGTATTCCACTGGTACAACCTTTGATGTTTACTTTTGCAGATAAGTTAAAAATTTGATTAAGAAAATTCAGAATTGTTTACAATTACCGCGCATCCTCTAACTTCACGCCCGGCTCCTCTTGTTAATTCAACACCCAATCCCAATGCCCAGGCTTCCCGCAATAGCCGTACTTATCAACAGTACCCAAACTTTATACACTCTCACACTCTGAACCCAACTCCCTCCACCTCCTCAGTTTCTCAGAACACCACATTTACCACATTCATTTTTATTTATACAATAGTTTCTTAGATGTATCTTATCCTAGACAAAAATGTTTAAAACTAGCTTAACTATTCTTACAAATTTAGGAATCTTACTGGCCCTAGGCGGACACTCTAAAACAAACTGAATAATTTTAACATATGCCTTTCGGCTACTAAATAAATAACTTACAATTAATATTATTATAATTAACTTAAGCTAAGAAAAATTTTTCTTTTTTTCAAAAAACTTAGCATATGATCATTCTTTTATATATTTTATATAATCCTTAAACCTACCTAAACCTAACTAAACATATCTTATTCTAACTTAGCTAATATATATATATATATAAATATATATTTTATATACATATATTATATATGTATATATATGTATATCTTTTTTTTTTTTTGGTTTTAATATATTTATAATTTTTTTTGGTTTTTAATATTTTTTTTTGTTCTA
The DNA here is from genome assembly GCA_958301585.1 of Merodon equestris. NCBI lineage: Eukaryota > Metazoa > Arthropoda > Insecta > Diptera > Syrphidae > Merodon > Merodon equestris. The sequence continues at coordinate 73,779,041 of OY284416.1, read as the reverse complement.
TCCTACCCTTACCTACTCTACCCTACGTTACCCTACCCTATGTAAGCCTACCATTGGTGTTAGGCAAGCTGCCATGAAGAGGCTGAAGCCATTGAAATGTCCACCGACGCAGCTCCCTCCAGCCACGAAAAGCGTTGATGCTGGCGGACTACGTCTCCTCGATCCCGGCGTGAGACCGATCTACAGAACCTGAGGCGCTCGGGCTCACTGAGCGCGACATCGGGTCCGTAGAGGAATCGCCGTTCCACGGAATTGCGACCCACATGGAAGATTAGCGGCACCGCCTATCTATCCTGGATCAGCCCACATCTATCTAAATAGAGGAATGCTTCTGGCGGGACAAAGCCGTTAAGGCGTACTCTCTCGTGATATAAATCATTGGGGTAGTAAGCCCCGGAGATTAAGCTTCAGATTAGGAATCAGTTTGATCATGAAGTTATCCACCCGTACAATCTTGGCCCTATTGTATAGGACCTTGTTCGGGTAAAATTTCGTGTAATCAGATTCGGGTGTCCTATGTAACCCGAGACAAGTCCTGAGACATTGTCTCTCAAACACCCGAATCCTTTCCATTAAGCTGGCTCTCACATTGAACTAGACGGGGCATCCATAGGCAATCATGGGCCTGATTAAGGCCATGTAGCAGATTACCTTCACCCTGGGATCAAGTTGGTTGCAATGAAACAGCCATCTTGTCAGAGCAAAAGCGCCTCGGGCCCTTGCCAGAGCAGCATCTACATGTTTGTCAAAATATAGATCCAGAGAAATATAGAGCCAGATCCCAAGGTATCTGACTACACTTTGTTTCGCCAGTGGGCGCCCGTCCTGTTCAAGAATTGAGAACCCGCGTCAATTTTTTCTAGTGTCCCGAGAGGCCCTAGACAAAGGCGTTCTGAACAAAATAGTTTCTGATTTCTGGCAGTTGATCTTCAACTTCCAGTCATCACAATACTGCTGAATTTTTTCAAAGTCACGCTGCAAGAGAGTGACAATGCCGTCGATCGTTGGACCTGCTCTGTACGCGATTAGATCGTCCGCATACGCTATTGAATGGTGAGGAGAAGCTATCAAATCACTGAAGTAAATGCTGAAAAGGATCGGCGAGTTCACCGTACCCTGTTGTAGTCCGTTGTTAATATCAAATGTTTGGGTAGAAGTCACGTTGGCAATTTTCACTATGAACTTTCTACCTGTTAACATGTCAAAAATCATATATAGCAGTGGTTTACTTATGCCCAGCCGACAGAGCTTGTAATAAAGACATTCTAGCCATACGGTGTCAAAGGCTTTTTCGAAGTCAATCAGACAGGCACCCGTGCATTGGTTCTTGCATTTATTCCATTGGATATCCTACACGAGTTTCGAAGGAGCATGAATTGTGTCATGCCCCGCTCTGAAACCGAATTGGTTATCCGGGATGATTTTATTGTCCTCAGCCCATTTAGACAGGGCTCTATGGACCACCTTCTCGAAGACCTTGCTGACACTCGGAAGGAGACTTATCGACCGGAGATTTGCCGGATTAGAGGTCCTTAGTTGCACCACCGCTGTCTTCCAGTGCACTGGATAATATGCATTATTCAGTGCATTGTTGAACAGGATGGTGTACCTCTCTACAGCCACTGGTGGAAGGTGCCTAAGCACAACATTGGATATACCGTCGATACCCGCGGATTTTTTCCCTTTCAATGACCGAAAGATCATCTGGAGATCTTCCGTCGAAATGAACAGGGTATTAGCCCCTTCATTGGTGACGGCATTATTTGCCGGTTAGGTTAAATTAAAGAAGGCGAGTGTGATGGTTAAGATAATTGTGTCATTTATGATCCGGTATAATGCGCTGATCATTAGTTGCAATGACGGGTCCGCTTCGCTGATGTCCAGCTCAGACCCTTGCCTGGCCAATTCGTCCGCTCTTTCGTTCCCTGCGATTGAGCTGTGTCCCGGGACCCAGCAGAGTTTGACTTTGTGGTGTTTGATGGACTTCAGTGAGTCGCGACATTTCATGACAGCCTTTGATCTCGTTATACAGGATTCTATTGACTTCAGTGCAGCCTGGCTGTCTACGAAGATAGTGATATCCGATGGTGGGATATCGGTTACCTCTAGGTGTTTGGCTGCTTTCTCTATTGCCAGGATTTCTGCTTGAAAAACGCTGCACAGATCAGGGAGTCTGAATGATTCCTGTTTGTGGAGGGTATCAGAGTAGAACCCGGCCCCAGTGCATGTGTCCCTTTCGATCCGTCGGTGAAGAGAGTGATCTCGTTTTCGTTGATCACAGCGTTTGATAGCCATTCTTCTCTGTCGGGGAAAAGGATTGGTATTCTGAGAGAGAGGTCATTTTGGGGGGAAATATAATCGGTCGTAGCTGCGAGGCTACTAAAACCATGTTTCTTTCTCAGGTCGTCTATTATTCTGAGTATGGTTGGCTTGCTTCCACAGAGAGGACTCCCTTAGACTGAGAGCGCTCTTTGCAGCGTAGCATTTTATGAATAGATTCAGGGGAAGGAGATGAAGTATCATGTCCAACCCTGCTTGCGGCGTGCGTCTCATGGCTCCCGTTGTACAAACAGCAGCTGACTTTTGTACTTTGTTGAGCATGTTCATATAGCTTTTCGTGCAGTCCACCAGACTAGGGCGCCATAAGTTAAAATGGGTCTGATGATTGCTGTGTACATCCAATGAATGATGTGCGGTTGCAAGCTCCATCTTTTGCCGAAGGTCTTTTTGCATGCATAAAAAGCATTAAATCCTTTTTTCATCCTTTCCTCCAGGTTCCTTTTCCAGGAGAGTTTGGAGTCAAAAATGATGCCTAGATACTTGGCTTCCGCTATGAGTTTGAGTGGAGTACCCTCGTACTCGTAATCGTGCCTGCTGTTACTTAAGACCATCACAGCGCGCACATTGCTACCAAATCGACGTTAATTTCGTCGACTCTATATTTGATATCACCGAACTCAATGACATTTTCATCATCTGTGGCGATTTCAATCTCCCACACCTGAAATGGGTTCAATCCGATGATAAAACCCATTATATCGCCGCTAACCTCTCCTCAGTTAAAGAAATCCTTTTCAGAGATCATTACTCTAACTCCGGCCTTCTGAAATTCAGCAACATCACCAATAACATGGACAGACAACTCGACTTATTTTCTTATCTGATGCCGTAAACTGGGTTGCTATCCCAAGTAACCATCTTCTCTCTACTTTAGACCCCCTTCATCCACCTTTATCGGTAACTTTTTCATAAGAGATTCAATTCACTATTCTTTCCTCCGAAATACGTACTATTTCAATTTCTGACTTGGCAAAACTAAATAATCTGCTCAACAATGTTACTTTTAACTTCTTTCTTAATAATAACTTACACATATCCTTAAATAAAACTCTTGCGCTATTTTACTCCAAAATCCTCAGCTGTTTCATTCTTTCAGTCCCATACTTACCAAAAAAGAATTGCACTTCATCTCCGCTCTAGTATAGCAGTAAACTACGCTCTTTAGGCAATAAAAGAAACAAAAATTGGCACGCCTTTCTTAGATCCTCCACTGCATCTGAGCTTTCTAATTACATACAGTCCTACACTAAACTTGCACAGCTATATGAATAACTCTACCTCCAATATCCCAGCCGAATGCAATCCATCCTTATGTCTGACCCCAAGTGTTTCTCCCACTTCATTTATTCAAAAAGAAAAACCAATCACTACCCTTCTACATTTAATTTCCTTAATAACTCTTGAAATGAACCTGAAATAATCGCCAACTTCTTTGCTCATTTCTTCAGCCAATCATTCACTGACCGGGATCTTTACCCGATCACAACTATTTTCGATATTTGGAAGACTGACTGAAGAGACGTCGGGCTATTGTCTCAGATAACATAATTCTCGGTCTAATCACAGAAAAAATACACAATCTAAAGGACTACTACACTCCCGATCCCGTAAATATCCCGCCATAGTCTTAAAAAAGTGCGCGTAACATTTCATTTTACCCGTTACCGCGCTATTTCACAGCTCTATCTCTCAAGAACTCTTTCCTCAGCTTTGGAAATATGCTTATATTATTCCAGTCCACAAACAGGACTGAAAAATTATGTGTCCAGCTATTTGTCCCATTGCCAAACTCTCATGCATACAGAAACTTTTCGAGAGCATCGTTTATGATGCACTCTTCTTTCACTGCAAGTCCATATTTTCTCCTAGACAAAATGGGTTTCTAAAAGGTCGATCGACAACCACTAATCTAGTCGAGTTTGTTTCACAATCTTTGTGTGCACTCGAAGCCGGCAAATGACAAAATGTCTCACCAAATTATTCTCCCTAAGCCCACTGACCTTGGTTTCTCTTTCGATTTTGTCTCATAGATTAAATCTTATCTAGAGGATCGTCAATATAACGTTATTTTCAGATCTTCTATCTCTGGTACAATTATTGCTACCTCCGGCGTCCCACAAGGTAGTCATCTCGGCCTATTGATATTTATTCTAACCATTAATGATGTTGACAGCGTTATTTTGAACTCTCAGCTCTCCATATGTGCTGATGATATGAAAATATTTAAACGCATATCTTGCCTTGTTGACTCGTGCTCTCTTCAATCTGACTTTAACAGGTCCACTAACTGGTGTCAAAAAAAATCATGTCGAACTTAATGTCAGTAAATGCCAAGCCATTACTTGCTCCCGCAAACGCTCTTCCTCACCACTCAGAACCTACATTATTCCCCCTTGACAACATTATCAAACGTGCCAACTCAACCCTCGGTTTCGTGAAACGTTGGTTTAAAGACTTCTCGAAGCCTTACGTTACTAAATCATTATACTTTACTTTCGTTAAGCCACGTCTCGAATATGTTAGTCAAGTCCGGGCCACCTCTTACGAATCCCACACTACGCGTGTGGAGTCCATTCAATGTAGGTTTATCCGGTTTGCCCTTCGTGGCCTTTCCTTGGCTGCCTCCCTTAATTAACCACCTTATGCCCCTTTTCCGTATTAACACTCATCGCACAAATTATGGCTACAACGAACCAATGTCCAGAATGTTGCGCGAAGCCAACACCAATCTTTTCGACCTTCACATCAAAAAGTCCAGTCTTAGAATTGCCCTATACTGAAAACCCCTTGATCCTGTAAAAAGTCTGCATTTATTTGTTGCGCTTATTGTCGAATATATTTGTGTTTTTTTTTTGTTTTTATGATAATCACAATTCACCTCACCCTCTTTCTTAGATCCACTTCTCCCTCCCACGGCCAAACTCACTAAACATCTTGCCGAGCTTAACGTCGAAGACCGCTATGTTATGTCACGTTTAAGAGACAGAAGAATCTACGAAAATGTACGCCTCTATCTGGCCTACCTCCACGACAAACCTGACTCCATTTGTATCGACGGCAAAACTAAAACCAACGTCCTAGTTTCAATCCACCAAGAAGGCCTACCCACAGACCCCCACGCGTTAAAAAAGACCTTTATACGATTTCACGAAAGCCTTAATATTTCTCCCATTGATGTAAATAACGACCTCTCCACTTTCGCAGCCCACGTCAGTTCAAAGCGCATTGCACACTTGCAAAGTACCCGTTCTAATCTCAAAATCTATTTTAAATCCTAACCTAAATACATTTACATCTCCTCACCCATCAAATAATAACATATCCCTGTACTATCAGAACGTCAGAGGATTACGCACCAAAACCTCCGCAGTACTCCTTAATTCCCAAAAATTTCCCTACGATATATTTGCATTAACTGAAACGAATTTATGCTCCAGTATTGGAGACAGCGAATTATTCACATCAGATTTCATTCTGCTTCGGGCCGATGGACGCGACAACTCTGCCGATCCTGACGGTCGCGGAGTTCTCTTAGCAATCCACAGTCGCTATGATCCCTTGCCCTTCAAATCGTCGAATTATAGATATAGATATTTATTGTGGCAGAAATTGTACAATTTGCAAAATACAATGTTCGTTATACAGAGATTTGGTTTCATTACCTTACATCTAGAATATTTGTACAATTACTTAAATAATATCACAGAAATACTTTCAGTCAGAAGGAAAAGCCACTAAAAACCTTCTTTGCAAATAAAATTCCTTATTTCATGGAGGGAAAAGAGAAGTGGTGTTGACTTTAGATTTTAAAGTGCTAAATATAAGTGTACTTGTGCAAAAAGAAAATAAAAATAAAAGTTTATATTTAAGTAAATGAACAAGTAAATAAATAAATAAATAAATAAATAAATAAATAAATAAGTAAGTAAGCAAATGTATAAATAATAAATAAATAAATAATTAAATAAATAAATAAATAATAAATAAATAAATGTATAAATAAATAAGTAAATAAGTAATAAGCTAGCAAATGTATAAATAAATAAATAAATAAATAAGAATAACAGATGAATAAATATACAAATATATAAGTAAATAAATATATGAATAAATAAGGAAATAAATAAATAAATAAATATATATAAATAAATATATATAAATAAATAAATACAAACAGAAAATAAATAAATAAAAATACAAAAAAAAAAAAATAACAAATGAGAGAGAATTGCACGTGAAGATTTTAATTTGCACTTTATGTAGCTAGGTTTAAAATCAAGTCATTGTCAGAAGCCATACAAGATAAGATATATTTACTATGAAGTTTCTGAATTCTAGTTGAAACCATTTCAATGCCAGCTATATTATGTAATTTCTCTGTCGAGAAGAACCAGGGAAGATTTAAGATCATTTTTAATAACTTATTTTGTGCTGTTTGGAGCCTACTAAGGTGACTTTTTGCGCATGTACCCCAGACAGGAGATCCGTAGAACATAATCGCTTGGAAAATAGCCTTGAATATTAATATTTTATTATCTTTGTTCAGTTTTGAACTCCTGCAAATGAATGGGTAGAGAATCTTGATCGTAACGTTGATCTTTTTAATAACTTCTTGTATGTGTAGTTTGAATGTTAAATGTTTATCTAAGTAGATACCGAGATATTTTCCACTAGATTTCCACTCAATTGGAACACCATTAATTTGAAGGCGGTTGCTTGGAAGTAAGCAAGCTTTTCTCTTACGTGTGAAGAAGATAGCTTGAGTCTTAGAAGCATTAATACTTATGTTCCAATTCTGATAATATGATAGTACTGTATTTAAGGCAGATTGCAGGTTAGTTTCTATGTTGGAACCAATTGCATCCGACGAATAAATACAAATATCATCAGCAAATAAAGCAATATTGCAGTTCATCAAAATGGGGAAATCAGAGGTATATATATTAAATAAGACCGGTCCAAGCACTGATCCTTGTGGGACTCCCGCATTAATCAGTTTATTATCTGCCAAGGTTTGATTTAAGGACACGGTAAAACTTCGAAAGGAGAGAAATGAATGTACGATTTTTATAAGGTATAACGGAAAGTTAAAACTCAGGAGCTTATGTAACAAACCATCGTGCCAAACGGTGTCAAACGCTTTTTCTACATCCAAGACTATCATGCCAGTACTTTTGCCTTCAGAAAGATTTTTTTTAATGTATTTTGTTATACGATCTACTTGGTGAGTTGTGCTATGTAAAGCCCTAAATCCAAACTGCTCATTAAGTAATATTTGGTTATCGTCAACGAAAGATATGATTCTTTTTTTGATAATCTTTTCCAGGCACTTGCTAAGAGAGCTTAGTAGACTTATTGGCCTGTAGCTACAGGGCAAATTTGCAGTTTTGCCAGGTTTCAAAATTGGAATTATCTTGGCAGTTTTCCAGTTTTTCGGGAAGTATCCCAGATTTAGACAGCCATTGAAAATATTTACCAAATATTTAAGAGAAGAATCTGGAAGATTCTTAAGAAATACATTTTTGATCCCATCAAAACCGGAAGACTTTCTGGTTTTTAAAGTGTGTATAATATTTCTTAGTTCACTTAGGTGTATTAGGTTGACATTACTTACCAGTGGGTGTGACCGAATAAAGTTAACTGATTGCTCAACGGAGGATGTTACGTGCATGGCAGGGGCAACATGACTAGAAACTGAATGATTATTAACGAAATTATTTGCTAAGGCGTTAGCTTTATCCAAGCATGATTGAAACACAGAGTTCCCAACCTTAAGTGGGGGAATGTAAGTGTGCTTTTTTTTAATTATCTTAGCGATATTCCAGAATGGTTTGCTACCTTTCTCTAACCCTTTAAGTTTTTGGTTCCATGATTGGTTTCTAAAATTTGTGATTGCACATTTTAGTAATACATTCATTTTTTTATATTCGGTAAGATAGAAGTCATTCCTCGTACGTTTCCATCTGGATCTGCAAGTGTTTCGTAATTTTATTATGTCAAGAATGAATTGAGGGAGTATGTATGCTTTATGTCTGGGAACCAATTTTTTAGGAACTGATTGATCCACGCTATCAGTAATAGCAGTCGTGAAAGTGTTTATATTTTGATCGACTTGAGATTGACTAGTATTTTGGTCTAATGCGTTAAGTTTTGCCCGCATTAGTCTTCGGAATAGCTTCCAGTTAGCATTTTTGAGGTCAAGAAATTGGTTGGTGCTAGGCACTGGAGAAAGTATTACACTGCATTTTACTGGTAGATGGTCCGAACTAAGTTCATTAAGGGTTATAGGCTCTGTAAAGAGATCTGGTATGTTGGTTAAAAATAGATCTAAAGTTGAGGGATTTCTGTTCCTACTCGATGGGATGTAAGAAGCAGTTGATGGGTAGAGTATTTCGAATGGATGTCTTGTGTTTAAGTTTACAAGGATGTTGCCCCAAGCATTAGCCCTAAGGCAACCCCAGCGCCTATGTCTGCAGTTAAAATCTCCACCGATTAAGAATAAGTCGTTTGTATTAACTAGCCTTAGTAAATCATTGTGAAGATCCGCACGTTTTTGGGGTGAGGTTGACCCGCCCGGAAAATAAGCACTAAAAATTTTTAGTGAGAGCCCATTAACAAAGGGAACTTCAACACCAATGGTTTCAACTAATTTCGTACTTGAGATAGGTAGTAATTTATTTCGTATAGAACGTTTTATTACCACGGCAACACCGCCACCACTTCTCTCTTCCCTGTCCAAACGATAGCACTTGTACACAGAATTAGATAAACGGTCGGTTGAATTCAACCAAGTTTCTGATACTAATGCTAAATCGATATTATAAGCCATAAGGAAAGAATAAAATTCAATTTGTTTACTTCGAATGCTTCTAGCATTCCAACATATTATGTTTAAGCTACCTAAATTCATTTCTTAGAATTGTATAAATACTTAATTGCGAGTTGGGCGATGGTATTAAATTGTTCCGCCTTCGTTGTACAATTTCCCAGCAAGGTGATCATTTCTGCAGTGAGTGCGTTTATTTCATCCAAAGAAAAAAGCTCTTCGTTGCTTTTCACACCATTGTTGTTGGTAGGCTTGGTCCATACATTTGATGTCTTGCAGCTGTTTGTAGCTTCAGCATTAACTGCGGCATTACGACGATGGAGTGGGAGTGAGGGAAAATCCATGATGTTGGCATTGTTGGCCTCATAAATTGGGTGTGTTTGTTTCACTCGCACAGTTTTGTTTTTGGCCGAAAGCTTTTCCCTCATTTCAAGAAAGCTTAGACGGCTTACACACGTCAGATCTGTGGACTTATGCGTTCCGTTGCAGTTGGCGCATTTGATGGTTTTAGAAGTGCATTCATTAGTTTTGTGGCAATCGGAGCAAATAGCGCAATGGGTCTTGATGTGGCAGTTTTTCTCGCCATGCCCGTACATTTGGCAGTTGTAACACTGCGTAACTCGATTTTGTTGTCTTCTTGCGAAATCCCATTTAACTTGTGTTTTGAACACAGATCTGAAGTTTTTTTTAAGTTCTCCTAATCGTATTGATCCACTTTCAAGAAAGACTAAATAGAACACATCCACGAAACGTTCATACTGTTTTTTAATTATTTTAACATTTTGACACTTTAGGCCAAGTGTTACAAGTTCATTTTTGAGTTCTTCTGTGGCTACTTCATCTAGCCCATACAACATTACTTTAAATGACCTTGACGTTGGTAGGTCATGAGTGAAAAATTGTAAATTTCCCGATTTGAGTATCGAGCAAAATTTTTGATGGGTGTCAACACTTTCACAATTAATTTTGATTCCAATACTCATTTTCTTCACGGAATAGTTGTCAATTTTATTTGCTCGAAGTAGAGCATGTATTTCACTTATATTTTTATGCAAAACACACACCGAGGGAATTTTAGTTTTTTTGCCGGACGTGGGAGGAATTATAAGTTCGTCACAATCAATGTCCTCGTTATCCGAATCAGGAAGGCATTGCAAGGGCGCGAAGTAATTTGTTCTAGAATTTAGATTTCTAGAACCCATTTTGCGTAGTTTTATGTTGGAAGACTTAGCGTCTTCAACATTTGGTGATCGATCGCGTTTCGGAATTTTGGTGAGTTTACTTACGAACGAACGATTAGAAACTTACTCGGTCAAAGCTCAGAACAGAACTGAAAATCGTCGAATTCCGCTGACTTCAACTTCACTAGTGCCTCAATAAGACTCCCTAAACAGAAACTTTATCTTGCCTGCTGTTACTTAAGACCCTCACAGCCCACACACTGCTACCAACTCGTCGTTGATCTCGTCGACTCCATATTTGATATCACCGAACCCAATGACATCATTATCATCTGTGGCGATTTCAATCTCCCGCACCTGAAATGGGTTCATTCCGATAATGAGACCCACTACATCGCCGCTAACCCCTCCACAGGTAAAGAAATCCTTTTCACGGATCATTTCTCTGACTCCGGCCTTCTGCAACTCAGTAATATCACCAATAACATGGACAGACAACTCGACCTGATTTTCTCATCTGATGCCGTAAACTGCGTTGTTAACCCAAGCAACCATTTTCTCTCTACTTTAGACCCCCTTCATCCACCTCTATCGGTAACTCTTTCACTCGAGACACAACTCACTATCCTTCCCTCCGAAAATACGTACTGTTTCAATTTCCGCAAAGCTGACTTCGCGAAACTAAATAATCTGCTCAACAATGTTAATTTTAACTTCCTCCTTAACCCTAACTCACATATATCCTTAAACGAAACCCTTGCGCTATTTTACACCAAAATCCTCAGCTGCTTCATTCTTTCAGTCCCATACTCACCAAAAAAGAACTACACCTCATCTCCGCCCTGGTATACCAAGGAACTACGGTCTTTGCGCAATAAAAGAAACAAAAATTGGCACGCCTATCTTAGATCCTCCTCTGCATCAGACCTTTCTAATTACATGCAGTCCTACATTAAATTTGCACAGCTATGTGAATCACTCTACCTCGGATACCTGAACAGAATGCAATCCTCCCTTATCTCTGACCCCAAGTGTTTCTACCACTTCATTAATACAAAAAGAAAAACCGATAGCTACCCCACTACACTTAACTTTCTCAGTAACTCTTCCAACGAATCCGAAGTAATCGCCAATTTCTTTGCTCATTTCTTCAGCCAATCATTCACTGACCAAGATCTTCAACCCGATCACGACTATTTTCGATATTTGAAAGACTGCCCCCAGACAACTCTTGTTTCATTGAACATCACTCCCCACTTAATCGCCGAAAAAATACGCAACTTAAAGGACGACTACTCTCCCGGTCCCGACTGCCTGCCTGCCATAGTATTAAAAAAGTGCGCGAACCATCTTATTTTACCCCTTACTGCTCTATTTCAAAGCTCTATCTCTCAAGGACTCTTTCCTAAGCTTTGGAAATATGCTCATATCATTCCAGTCCACAAACAGGACTAAAAATGATATGTCCAACTATCGTCCCTCTCATGCATACTCAAACTTTTCGAGAGCATCGTTTATGATGCACTATTCTTTCACTGCAAACCCATATTTTCTCCTAACCAACATGGGTTCCTAAAAGGTCGATCGACAACCACTAATCTAGTCGAATTTGTTTCACAATGTTTGTGTGCACTCGAAGCTGGCAAAGAAGTAGACGTTATCGCCACTGACTTCAGCAAAGCCTTTGACAAAATGTCTCACCAAATTATTCTCCTCAAGCTCACTGCCCTCGGTTTCTCTCCCGGTTTTATCTCATGGATCAAATCTTATCTCGAAGATCGTCAATATAACGTTATCTTCAGATCATCTATTTCTGATCCAATTAACGCTACCTCCGGTGTCCCGCAAGGTAGTCATCTCGGCCCACTGATATTTATTCTAACCATTAATGATGTCGACAGCGTTATTCTGAACTCTCAGCTCTCCATATATGCTGATGATATGAAAATATTTAAACACATATCTTCCCCTGTCGACTCCTGCTCTCTCCAATTGGACCTTAACAGGTTCACTACTTGGTGTCAAAAAAACCATCTCGAGCTCAATATCAGTAAATGCCAAACCATCACTTACTCCCGTAAGCGCTCTTCCTCACCACCCAGAACCTACATTATTCGTAATGAAACCGTTCCCCCTGTCAACTTCTTGGTTGACCTAGGGGTCATTTGTGACCGTGAACTCAACTTTCTCCTCCATATCGACAACATCATCAAACGTGCTAACTCTGCCCTCGGTTTCGTGAAACGTTGGTCCAAAGAATTCTCGAATCCTTACGTTACGAAATCATTATACATCACTTTCGTGAGGCCCCTTCTCGAATATGCTAGCCAAGTCTGGTCCCCCTCTTATGAATCCCATACTACGCGTATTGAATCCATTCAACGCAGGTTTATCCGTTTTGCCCTTCGTGGCCTTCCTTGGGCCGACCCCCTTAATTTACCAGCTTATACGGATCGCTTAAAATTAATCAACCTCCAACCCCTTAAAGAACGACGTGATGTTGCAGACATTTTATTTATCCATGACCTTCTCAGTGGTAACATTGACAGCCCTTCATTATTGCACATGATTCCCCTTAACACCAACCCGCGTAACCTTCGGTCCACACCCCTTTTCCGTATAAGCACTCACCGCACAAATTATGGCTACCATGAACCAATGTCCAGAATGCTTCGCAAAGCGAACACCAATCTTTTCGACCTTCACCTTAATAAGTCCAGCCTTAGAATTGCCCTATACCACAACCCTTCTCACTCTCCTTAATCGTCTCCCCGCCGCCACATAGTTAATAAGTTATAGTTAAGTTATAGATTTTTGTTAAGGCTTGCATTAAGCTAATAAAGTGCCCCTATGGGGGCGTCAAATCAATTCAGGTTCTTGTGTAAAATAACTGAAATAATAATTTCTAACGCTATCAATATTACATCTCATGTATGCAATGTATTTCATAATATATTCAATCAGGGTTTGAAATCTTCCGCATCCTCCTAATGTTTCTCCAACACATGATCACCTTTTCTACAATCTGCAGTAATTTTATCACCAGAAAATATTCCGAAACCGAACAAGTTATGTCTTTCAAAACTTTATAGCGCCCAAAAATTAAGACTTGATAATAGAAGAATGACAGATATTGAATGGCGGTTAAAGAAAGCTATAGATGCCAATGGGTTATATCAAACAAAAATTTGATATTATTATTATACCTGGAGTTACAGCCCGTTACTAGCCTACAGACTAGAGCTTCTCCCACTATGGGGGCCTGCTTACTGCTAGCTAATAAAAATTATACCCAGGCTCGGCACTTACAGTGCTGTACTCAGAGCCCCATACCCACTCAACACACATTCATTTCCAAAATGAAGAGAGAAGTCCACGATATGCTAAAATTATAGGGCACTAATGGACTTCTGCCTGGTGGGAACTATTTTTTTTAGTTAGTTTTAAATTCATTTTTATCTTATGATAGACAAAAATGCTTAAAACTAGATTAACTATCTTAAAAATCTAAGTATCTTACTGGCCCTAGACGGACACTCTAAAATAAACAGAACAACATAAATCTATGTCTTTCGACGACTATATATAAACTTACAATTAACATTATCAAAAAAGCACACAATCATTTTTTTGTGTGTTATATACAAGAGCTTAAGCCTGCCTTAAACTAACTAAATCTAATTAAACTTATATTATTCTAACTTAACTAAAATATATATACTTGATATATATTTCGTATATTTATCTTTTTTTTCAAATATTTACATTTTTTTTTTGTTTTTGATTTTATGTATTCTCTTTTTGTGATTTTTCCATTTTTTACTTTTTCTTTTCTTTTTTGTGTTTTGTCCTAGCCTATACTAACTTACGCATCCCTACCCTCCCTTACCCTATCCTAACCTATGTAAGCCTACCATTGGTGTTGGGAAGGCCTTACCTTGAAGAGGTTGAAGCTATTAAAGGGTCTACTGACGTAGCTCTCTCCAGCCACCAAAAACGTTGATGCTGGCGGATTACGTCTTCTCGATGCCAGCATGAGACTGATCTACAGAACCTGATGCGCTCGGGCTCACGGAGCGCGGCATCGGGTTCGTTGGGGAATCGCTGTTCCACGGAATTGTGACCCACGTAGAAGATTAGTGGTACCGACAATTTATTCCGGATCAGCCCACATCTATCCAGATAGAAGAATGCTTCTGACGGGCTCATTTCTCTCACTCTGGCGTAATATCGAGGTAGTTAACCCAGAAGAACAGGCTATTGACCGAAGTCATTGCTCTTGCAACGTGGCTTGGAATCAGTTAGATCAGAAAGTTATCCACCCATACAATCCTGGCCCTATTGTATAGGTGTATGTGGTGTCCTATGTAGCCCGAGACAAGTCCTGAGACACTGTTTCACAAACACCCGAATCTTTTCCATTAAGTTGGCTGTCACACTGAACCAGACAGGACAACCATAGGCAACCATGGGCCTCATGGCCATGTAGCAGATTACGTTCACTCTGGAATTAAGTTGGCTGCTATGAAATAGCCATCTTGTCAGAGCGAAAGCGCCCCAGGCCCTTGCCAGAGCAGCATCTACGTGTTTGTCAAAATATAGATACTGATCCAGCCCCAATCCAATCCCAAGGCATCTGACTACACTTTGTCTCGCCAGTGGGCGCCCGTTCGGTCTAAAAATTGTGAACCTGCGCCAATGCTTCTAGTGCCATCAGAGGCCCTAGACAAAAGCGTTCTGAACAATATAGAAGTTGATTTTCAACTTCCAATCATCACAATACTGTCGAATTTTTTCGAAGTCACGCGGCAGAAGAGTAACAATGATGTCGATGGTTGGACCTGATCTGTACGCCATTAAGTAGTCTGCGTATGCTATGGAATGATGAAAAGAAACTAACAGATAGCTTAGGTAAATGCTGAAAAGGATCGGCGAATTTACATTTTTGATTCCAAACGTTTGGGCAGAAGTTACGTTGGCAATTTTCACAATGAACTTTCTACCTGTTAACATGTCAAAAATCATATATAGCAGTGGTTTATTTATGTCCAGCCGACTGAGCTTGTAATAAAGACCTTCTAAGCATACGGTGTCGAAAGCTTTTTCCAAGTCAATCTGACAGGCATTGTTTCTTGCATTTGTTCCATTGGACATCCAATACGAGTTTCGACGCGGCATGCCCCGTTCTGAAAACGAATTGGTTATCCGGGATGAGTTTATTGGGCCTGCACACACGGGAGTAATCCAACCGGCTGAAAATTGATTTTATGGGAGAGGGAGCTGAAGTGTGAAGTATGAAACGGAGTAAAATCTTCAACCGCGTATCGAGTGGTTGAAGAGAGAGCAAAACTAATACATACACAACTCTTTACTTTTCGAGTCGGCACGTTTTTTGTCTCGTGTTGCGTCTCAATCGTAATTCGCCCTTCAAGCAGTGAACACTGTATAAACCAAATGGAGAGGAGACGTCTTTTGCGAAATATCTCTGTCAAATGAAATGTCAGAAAGACGAGAAAACACTAACACAATGAAACGAGGTTCACATATATATTTTTTTCAGTTGGATTAATTCATTCCGTGTAAGCTTAGAGCAGAGCATTACACCAGTTTTACTCCTGATAAAATTACTCCTGTGTGTGTAGGCCCAATGTCCTTCTTATTTTCCTTTTTTCGGTCGCGCTCTATCTTTCTTGTGATGGTTTCTTTCACGTGGAGGCTTCCTCGGATCTTTGAACTTCTAATTCTGTCACGCTTTGTTACTCCCACTGTCATGCGAAGCATCTTCATCTCAGCTGCCGTTAATTTGCTCTCATACTTTTTGTGCATTGTCCAGCATTGTGAACCGTATGTGAGCGCCGGACGTACAACTGAAGTGTAGAGCCTTCCTTTCAGCTTAGGGGGCATTTTTCGATCACAGAAGATGGCGGAGTTTTCCCGCCACTTCATCCACCCTACGCTTACGCGATGTTTGATGTCGTCATCACAAGTTGCTTCTCTATTAATCATAGATCCCAGATATTTAAACTTTTCACACTTGGGAAGCACTCTTCCATTCAAGTAAATGTCTGGAATAGGCTGATGAGGGTCAGAGAACGGGCAGCACAGATACTCTGTCTTCTTTGAACTAATACGATACCCGTGTCCCCCAAAAATGTCCACCCACACATCAAGTGCTCGTTGTAGGGACGCCTGATCATCACTTATAATGGCTCCATCGTCAGCAAAGAATAGCTGGTGCACATTGGGGTCCGTCACTTTTCCTTCAAGCAAGCAATCAAGGACTGCTATAAAGAGCAGTGGGCTGAGGACGCTTCCTTGGTGTACACCGACTTTGATTGCGAACTCTTCGGTGACTCCTGCGGTGCATCTTACTCTTGTCGTTGCTCTATTGTACATGTCCATGATCACTCGCACGTAGGTTTCTGGAACTCCTTTTTGTCTTAGCGCTACCCATAAAAGATCTCTTGGTTGCCGGTCAAAGGCCTTCTCGAAATCAACCAACACCATATGCAAGTCCTTTGACGAACCACGATGCTTTTCCATCATGACCCTTATACTTTGGATTGCATCTGTTGTTGATTTACCCGAGACAAACCCGCACTGGTCATCAGATAGTCGTATTATTTTCCGCAGTCGGCTATCTAATACCCGTTCAACGATCTTCATGGTGTGCGACATCAGCTTGACAGAACGGTAGTTATCACAATTTCGCGTATCACCCTTTCCTTTGTGCAAAGGAAGAAGATAGCTTTCCCTCCATTGATTAGGCATAGTGTCGCCTCTCATAAGTTTGGAGATAAGAACCATGAGCCATCTAGACCCGATGTCTCCCATCTTTTTCCAGAACTCAGAGGGTATCCCGTCCGGCCCAACAGCTTTTTTTTTCTTGGAGTTTTTAACCGCGTACCGAACTTCTTCGACTGTGATGTCGGATATTTCGGCATAATTCGGGTGAGTTTATTGTCCTATACTCATTAAACAGGGCCCTATGGACCACCTTCTCGAAGACCTTGCTGATACTCGAAACGAGACTTATCGACCGGAGTTTTGCCGGGTTGGAGATGTTGATATCCCTCTTGGGGATTTGTTGCACCACCACTGTCTTCTAGTGCCCTGGATAATATGCATATGTAGATAACGGAGGATAAACTTGGGATGGATCTAGAAGAGATGAATCACAACAGCGAAACCGGTAAGGAAGACAGTCATGAAAGAGAGGCTTGGCGAAGGGTTGTCGAAGCCGAAATGTCCGTTAACAATAATAATAATTTTTATTATGATGCTCTATTTGTTTTTAAATAGAATTTTTCTTTTCCCTAACTCCCTTAATGTTAATTATTATATATTAATCGTAAGGATGAAATTTATTTATTTATTTTAGAGTGTCCGCATACGGTCAGAAAGATATCTTAAGTTAGGTAAGTTAAACAAGTTTTAAGCATGTCTAGTGTAAGATAATTCTAAGAAATATGAAATAAAAATAAATTTTGAAAACTAAAAAGAAAACAAAACCAATGATAAATATCTAAATTCTCGATGAATCATTAGAAAATTGGTCAACTGGAAAGCTGGTTTGCTGGTACCTATACGGGCTTATGATTGTAGTTCTATTTTCTATTTAAGCTAGTATTAGGCATTTTTGTCTAACTACTAATTACCGCAAATGCAATGAAAAGTACAATAACAAAAGTGAGCAACTTAGACTAACTGTTCTTCGATATCTTAAAAGAACTATTAGTGATCCCCATCCCACAGGTGCTTATGTAAGTGTCTTTGCATGATCAAATCTATTTAATTCCATCTGCCTTATATTTTCTTACTTCACCCTGGTTTCCTGGTTTTTAAATTTTCAGGTTTCATTGTCCCTGTTCGCTTGCGCGGTGGAATAAAATGTTGAAGCGGATCAGAAGTAACCACGTGGTGGCACATATGTATTTAGCCACGATGTTCATGGACAAAAGATAAGTTAAGTGTATGGAAGTGTAGCAGTACTTTCGCACAATTCTGTATCTATGGACGGAGGACGACACACGCAAATTAGTCGTTTGGTAGGTGGTAGTCGTAAATTATGGTGTAGAAAATCAAATGGCCACACATTTTGCGGGACGACATAAGAAACGAAACGAAACGGACGTGTAATTAAAAAACACATATTCGACGATGACGGCGACTATCGACGATAGTAAATATAGTATGTGAAGGGAATTGTGTGCATTAACGGCTCGAACATAATGTACATGAACGTGCCTACCTATATTGTCAATTATTATTTAAGGTGACACAATGCTTTCCACTCAAATTTTTAATAGACGAATATTACTATTCCTACATTGCTTTTATATTATTGATCGAGCGGAGCGTAGCGGAGCGAGAGCAATCACCCACTTTTTGGCCTAGCGCGTGCATGTACGGGGAATATAGTGGTCCGAAAACGATTTCGGACTAATCTTGTAGGCATTAAATGTAGATATCGGCTATAACCACACATGTGTGCAGCATGTCATTCGATAGATCTAGGTCTGTAGATGAGCCATAAATTATCAAATGAAATTGTTTGATTGAAAAATAGTGAGAAATAACGAAGTAAAGTTTAGAAAAGTGCCATAGACTTTTGCAGGCACGTGCAATCAAAATTGTCAAAGCTTCAGAACAACACGTTTCTCGAAAATATGATCTTAAATCTAAACCTCCTTGCAAGTAGACAATTAATTTGATGTATCACACTTAGCTATATGTATTTACTTGAGAGTATTGGTTATGATTGTAATTTGATAAAACAACAAATTTGCTCGCTCGATCAAAAATTTTCAGTAGCGGAGTTAAGCCCGCGCATACTGATCTGCCTAGTACATAGATTTAACAGATTTAAGAAGGGAAGGAAAACGACTATCATTGCAATTACACATAACGTTCTTTTGTGTTTAAATACTAATATATACTTCAAGTATAGACAAAATTAGAAGTAATTATTTATAAACATAAATAAATCTTGTTGTATGGATTATAATATGAGCGAACATGTTTTCTGTTTTACTGTAATAACAAGAAAGTTATTAGTCGATTCGAGTTGGAGTACTTATGTACATACATCCGTACATGTTCTGAAAAGTCACCATATTACTTACAAAACGCACACCTCAAAATGCTGCCCTCCAGCCATTCATATAGCCACGACTGATTCACATGCAATTGCATAAATGTCTTATAGGCAAATGGAGCAACACAAACTAAATAGCAAACGGCAAATGGCAAAGCAAATGAATATAACATCGTATCGCGCGTCCAGCAATTATTATTAAAACCAAAACAAAATAAATATGCTCGGTGTATGCGAATATGCACGAGTACGAGTAGAGTGTAGCCGTAGAAAAGGCCCATGGCACGACTTGCTCATAATCACGATTTATATTAATGAGCTCCAAACGACAACGCGATGGTACATTGTGTTCCAGGAGAGCAAACGGCTGCGGTGGTGTTGCTATTCACGTAAAAAGATCGCAAGAAAATTATTATTTCTTGGACAAATCATAAAGAGAAAAACGAAACGGTCAGATGTTAAAACGTATGTTTGTAACTTTGTATGGATTAATGGTAATTATCATTTTCATTCATTTTGTTTTTAATTTACAAATACGTACGATCAGAAATAACTCTGCAAGAAATAATAGGTGTGCATGCCTATAGTATGTTAAACAAGATTGAATCGATGTTTATTTCATATAAAGATTCAAAGATATTTTCGAATATATACATATTTGTATGAATATATCTATTCAGGTATGTTAGCTTGTTGAAAGTAGAAATATATGTTACGTATTCCACAGTAGAAGTTATTTACCATATTCATTTATGTAGGATGATATAAATATAGCAGCAGACACATTTCTTGCAGCATCGACTGTTATATTGAATTTCTTCAAAGGAAAAGAAACAAGTTGAAGAATCGTAAAGTATACCATACCACAAGCACACCTAAATGATCATTTGACGTAGTCAATTACAAAACAAAGTTAATTACACTTGCTGTAGGAAGTAGATGATTATATGAACTCAATTTATTTTCTTCGCTTAATATTCATTGCATGGAGAAATTTTTCATTTTCGAGTTAATGCCAACTACCGCTGCGAGCTTTAAAGTATTACTTGTAGCAACAAGAAAGAAATAGGCTGACATACTTGAACATATGTACATTCATACATGCACTCAGAGTTGCATGTGTTGTCTATGGTTGGTCTGCAATCGCTATTCAAAATGATTTATCCTGGGTGTTGAGTCACATGACCAATTGTAAGATTATCACTGCAATGCCAAATGCTGGTTGGAATTGCTGTAGGCAGGATGAATTTTTATCTGTAGCCGTTGTATTTTGTATTAGTAGGCGCATTTATGTGCATGTGAAATGCTAATACGCAACTAATTTTTAAGAAAACAATTAATTGAATATGCAAAGAGTTATATATGCATGTAGATTTATATATAAACGTAGATGGACGTACACGTAAGTACACACCCTAGAATGTAGGTATGTTTCCAATCCACAATTTTTTTTAAGGAAAATTAATGTATGAAATGTAACACAAAGTAATGATGTTTATTACGAGGGTGGTCCGATAAGCACTTAGTCTCACCGCCAGATGGCGCCAGTATCGCAAGAGCAACTTACTATCGTGTAGCACATTCTAGTAGACGGCTACTGTCGAAATTTCAGCCGGATCGGACTCGTAGTTTTGTTTTGACCGCGTGTGGAAGCGGGAGTGTCCGCGGATTTTAGAAAAATGGAAAAAGAGCAATATCGGTCGGTGATTCGATTCTTGTCTTTGGAAGGGAAATCGCGCAGCGAAATCAAAGAACGTTTGGATGCCACCGTCTCTTCTCCTTCGATGGCGACCATCAAAAATTGGTTTAACGAGTTTCAACGTCCAGGTGCCCCGAAAACGGCTACCACGGAGGATAACGTGACAAAAATCCACGATCTCGTATTGGCAGGCCGCGGATTGAAGGTGCGCGAGATAGCTCGAAGTCAGTAGGCAATTGAAAAGATCGCGTGGGTCTGATATCCTGCATGACATTTTGGACATGAGAAAGCTGTCGGCGCGATAGTTGCCGCGTTTGCTCACTCTGGCCAACAAGCGCAACCGTGAGATCACTTCAGAGCAGTGTTTGACGCTGTTTGAGCGCAATCCGAGTTTCTGCGTCGTTTCGTGACAGTCGATGAAACATGGATCCACTGGTACACACCAGAGACCAAGGAACAGTCGAAACAGTGGACTTCACCCGGCGAACGTGCTCCGAAGAAGACGAGGACTGTCCCATCCGCCGGAAAGGTGATGGCCACCGTTTTCTATGATTCACAAGGCTGTACTATGCCAAATTATTGGGTCGATTCGACGCCGAATTGAAGAAAAAACTGCCCCACTTGGTGAAGAAAAAAGTGCTCTTCCACCATGATAACGCACCGGTTCACACCTCCTCCCTCGCCACCGCCGAATTGGTCGAATTGGGCTACGAACTGCTGCCCTATCCACCGTATTCTCCATATGCGACTTATTTTGTTTCCAAACTTGAAAAAGTCAATCGCCGTGCAGAAATTTCAGTCGAATGAGGAGGTCATCGCCGTCACGGAGGCCTACTTTGCAGACCTCGAGAAAACGTATTTTTCAGACGGGTTAAAGAAGTTGAGCATCGCTGGGTCAAGTGTATCGAGCTAAAAGGAGACTATATTGAAAAATAAATCGCCATTTCTCCAAAATTTTTGTTTTTCTTTTGTAGGCTAAGTACTTATCGGACCACTCTCGTAATTTTTATATATACATTATCAATAACTATTTTGTTTAATATACATATCTCAGTGAATTTTAGAACGGCTTGCAAATATACCTAGTTCTGTTACAAATATAAAACGCTACAAAAAAAAAAAGCTCTAAACATATTGAATTCAAAATTATTTCATTTATTAGAACACAATATTGGTTATTAAAAAAAGTTGGGTTCATTCGAAATGACCGCCTTTTGCTTTAATACAAGCTTTTAAACGGTGCGGCCATTGGACTATAGCGGCATGTACGGTTTCCATGGAGATCGTGGACGCTGCTCTGGTCAATGCTGTTTTAAGGCTTTCCAAATTTCTTTGGGGAGTCTTGCAGGCCATGTTCTCCAATTCTGACCACAAACCAGATTCCAGTGGATTCAGATCTGGACTCCCCGACGGCCAATCTTCTGCTGCTATAAAGCCAGGAATATTGATTTTGAGCCATTTCTGCGTCTTTGTGCGCTGGTGCAGAGTCCTGTTGGAAGATCCATCTGTGTCCATTGAAACGGGTATTGGTCAAACCTTCACAACACCCTCTAGCACTTCTTCTTGATAAACCTTTGCACCAGTTTTTACGCCCTTTTCACAGAAATGGAGGGATGTGACACCATGGTGAGAGACCCCCCACCAAACCATTACGGAAATAGGGTGATGGCCACGTTGAACCCTTAGAACTATTTTTTTTCGCTTCCTTGAATGAAGTGGCATAAATTTTGTCATTTTGTTTGTTGAAAACTTTCCACGGTAAACATTTCTCGGCCGTATATTGAATTTTTTCATGGGCATTGCCCGCGTGCAAAAGTCGCTTGCATCTTTCCAGCCTAATTTTTTTTTAAATTGAGGAGTTAGAAGAAGACCCGTTGACCGACGATAGGCTTTCATATGCAGATCATCCCGAATCAGCCTAGACATGCATCTAGTTGATTTATCCAATTCCTTGGAAATAATCTGCTGCTTCCTAAGGGGATTTCTCCGAATTCGTTCACGTACTTCCTTTACTACCGCACTTGGACGGGCGGCACGCGGGCGACCACTTTTTGGCCTGTCTTGTGTGTAAAGGAGCGAATGACGGAGAAGCCGCAACAGAGAACTCTGTGAACTCAAGATAAAGATAAAGTGGGGATAAAAACGTCTTTCGCCGAACCTCGAGAAGCATCTCACCCAGGGTCAAGGAGTTTTGAAAAATAATAGAATAGTAGCCATGGACCCTTCATCGTCGGGAGTCCACTTAAGCAGGTAAGCATATAAATTAGATTGCGTCATTATTATTATTACTATTACAGAGGACTCAGAACATACCTTTCTCCTAGGGTACGCAGATGACATCGGAGTTGTTATCATAACTAGAGATCTAGTAGAGGCGCAGATGAAGCTCAACCAGGTCATGAGACGAATGCGGAGATGGGTGGCGGACCATGATCTCAGAATGGCAACTAAGAAAACCGAGAATTAAAAGATGGATATCGTGCCACATTGAGTACCAAGTAGGTACAGAGAAAATGCCTTCTGGAACTATATAAGGTTGACATCGGAGCTACGCCGTCTCAGGATTATGGCTAATATGTAAAGCCTAGTGACGAGTAAGCGGAGACTACTTATTTCCATCTCTTACAATATTCCCTTGCACAGTTGTAAGACATGGCCCAAGGACTTAGCCTGAAAAAACACAGGAATATAATGGCGGCAAAATGTTCAAAACAATAATTTTTCTCTAATTGTACAAGTTTCCGCCTCCAAGGGATAGGTTTTGGAAAATAAAAGTAAGATAATGAACAGAAGGAGAGGGAGTTAGACGAGGAATAGCTGAGCTTAGTCACGAAAACAAAGAGAAAATCGAATCAAATGCAGGAATGAGGTGGTTGGAAAACAAGGAACTCCCTTTAGCTCGTTTTAGGCAGAGATAGTATCATTTGAAGAGGATTCTACAAAAATATAACAAAGGGATATTTGCACGTACATAACATATGTAACTAAACACCAAGTATCACTATACAATAGACAATTAAGAGCACAAGAAATAGATAGGTTTGTTTGCTTCCCTAGCTCGTCAATGAGGAGCTGTTGCGCTGATTCATAGTAAATACGGTAACGTGTTCTACTGCGGGATGGCCCAGTATGTCTCTGGTAAAGCTTTGAAAATTCTGGTATGACGTTGCTTGGACGTTTCGAAGCCTAGGATCCATGCGACATTGTCACATCTGTCGTTTGTTGAAGTTTGTCGTTGAACATATACTTGATACCCTCGTGTACGAGCTGAAGCGCACGACAGATCAAGTCCAAGTTATTGATAGTCATAAAGTATTTTGTCACAAGCGAACCGAATAGTCAGCCAGCTCCACGGGGGCGCTGGTTTTAAAAGTCAATTTCTTCCGGATCGGACCAGACCAAATCACAGAACGCGCCTTTATACGGGATCTCTTTGTTACGGTCTATAGTACGAATTTGATCCAGTGTTATGATCTCGGGACTGAGACCGCCATGCTCACCCAAGATATCCTCGTCGATGAGCGCGGCAATTGTCAGCAGGTCGAACACTTTGCAGAAATAATTCCACGCATTCGCATTGCCGTACTTGCTGAAACACTCATCATAAAAGCCATAGACCCATTCTGCCTAGATTCATGGTTGCCCCACAGGAGTGTAATCCTATCCGGATACCACCACGTTTCCAAGCTGTAATAGCCTCGATCAACGAAATCGCCTATGAAAACATAGTTGGTATCCGGCACCTGTACACCCGTACGGAAGAGCTCCTCCAGGTCATAGAACTGGCCATGGATATCTCCGCAAACTGTTACTGGTGTACTGACTGGTTGGATGTTCGGTTCCTCGAGCAGAATTTCACAAACAATATCACAGAGTTTCTTTAAATCGTTTTCGGGGAGATATTTACAATATTTAACAATTTCAAACCATCTGCCAAGTTCGACCATTTAGTAAAAGAAAAGAATGTGGAGCCCTTCTGGTCATTAGCTCTTACCGTAGCATATAAGAGTCAACGACACACGTGGTTACAGATGTGATTCTATCGATCTGTTAGCTACAGAAATAAGTACGTCTACGACAACATGACAGAAATGTTAGTCGAGGCGGTTGTGGCTGCGGCAAAAGAACAGGCTAAGAAGAGGCAATGCCGGTCCAATGTGAAAACCAGGGGAAGATGGACTGCGAGACTACAAGGGAACATTGGAAGTTAACTACTACACCTACACACAAAACCATAAGGGTTTAAGATGGGTTTTTGTGGGCCGATTCCGAACGGCGAGATTCGAGAAGCTTTTTCAAGGCAAGTGTACTACGGGGGATTTTGCCAGTTCTCCGCCGAGGAGAGAAGCCGCGTAATGAACATTCGATGGCGTTGGTATTATCGGGATCCGAACTCGCTCATCGTGCGTCAGAGGCCGACACACTACCCACTGCGCCACGGCAGTGGAGATAGTTGCCTCTTATTAAAAAAATACATTGAAAGCCACAGCCTAATCTTAAATTACAGCCTTATTACCTCGATATTTTGAAACATAATCCTATCCTACAGTTTCGTTACTATAAATGGAAGGAAAAATTGGAATCCTAAATGTTGTTAACCTTTTTGGAATATACATAGTTGAAGTGATTAAGAATAAAAATAGGTAAATAAACTCAACAATGACGATGGCATCATTTTCACTGACAAAGAGAAAGCAGGTTTTCTACAATTTTCTCAAAAAGTCAGTGCCTTTCTTAAAATGTACATATGTACATAAGTGAGCATGAAAATAATCTCTTGGCTGAACAAGCAATTCGGACTTTTGACAATGATTTTATAACACTTAAATAAACGCCTTTGTATCAGTAACCACTATTGAACATATAATAAAATCCCTAAAAATGAATAAAACTTTATTGTTAGATGGAATCCAAACATTTATCTGAAATACTTAACATCTTCGGGTATAAAATATTTTACATTTTAGTTTACTCAGCAGCCTAAGCAAAATCTTAGAAAATTTCCAATTTGGGAGTCCCACGAGGGTCAGTATTAGGCCCATAGCAATTTATACAAATTAATTAATTATATTTATGTTAATTTAATAAAAAAAAAATATTATTTTAACTTCCAATCGGGTAGCGATCGGTTCGGTAGAATCCAAAAATGGATTCTAAACTACATTATTCTTAAAACTACTTTAAATACTATTTTTCGTACCATGCTGCGACGACAGCACGCGGGATCAGATGTCGGCAACGGTGGATTGCGCCAGACGACGGAAATACGCTAGATGTGCGGCTCGGATGGCAAAGTGCAACATCAGGTGTATGGCTGGTGCATAAACACTGATTTGGCAGAGTCCGTCACGTAGCATTTTGTTTGTTGTAGGACGAGCTTTGCATTCCTTTGACGAACGAATGTTAGCTGATTGATTACCAAATTCAAACGAGTCGTCTCAAATTTGGTTGAAGAGTCGACTGTGAAAAGCACCACGCCTAACGAACACTTATTTTGATAGTAAGGTCTTATCATTTGGACGTACTGTACAATCGTGTTACGATTTGTGTTGTGATTTGACATCATTAATTAAATAATAAATAATTGATAAAAAACATCTGCGGCGAAGCTCACACTGCAAACTATAAAGGCTGTGAAGTCTACAAAACTCTGAAAGTACAAAGATTCCCGCCGCTCAGAAAAAAGACAATAGAAGACCCAGAGATTACTACCGAAGAGAAAAACCATAACGCAAATAATTCCAAAACCACCTCCACCTCAACTAATCCAATGCCAACATTAGCTGACGTCACTAAAAACTTTACCGTCCAAGAAGCGCCCAACAATATTCCGACTACAAGCAACAAACAAAAAGACTCAAATTCTTCAGACGACCTATCCGAAATCAAACAAATTATGAAACAGCTCTTAACGCAGATTTCTAACATGATGAACATTCTAACCTTATTAATGACTAAACTAAACAATGGACAGTAATACATATCTAAAAATAGTCATATGGAATTCAGATAAACTGATCCAACATGCACAGGAATTAGGACAATTTATCAAAAACAACTCGATCGACATTTTCCTAATATCAGAGACACACTTCACAAATAAAAGCTTCCTAAATATCCCCATATATAAAATTTTCCACACAAACCACCCCAGCGGACGAGCTCACGGTGGTGCAGCAATCATAATCAGACAAGAAATTAAATGCTATGAAATCGAAGGATACAAGAAAGATTATCTACAAGCGACGAATATTCAAATCCATGATAGCACCCTGGAGTATGGAGAATTCTCAAAGTATATAGGACCACGATTCATCGCAGGAGGTGACTTCAACGCAAAGAATACGGTTTGGGGCTCTACACTGACCAACAAAAAGGGAAGTAACCTTATGGAAGCATTGACTAGCTACAATTGCAAGTTTCTTAGCACTGGAGAACTTACATACTAGCCTACGGACCCCAAGAAGAAACCAGACCTTATAGAGTTTTGTATCACTAAGCAAATCAACTTAAACCTACTCACAATAAAATCTTGTCTTGACCTGTCCTCTGATCACTCACCTATGCTAATTGTATACCACTAAAAAGCCCAACTGAACGAAACTATATCGCACTTAACAAACCACAAGACAGACTGGAATGCGTATCGCGAATTAATTGACAAACAAATTGATATTAAAATCCCACTAAAATCGACCGATAACCTAGAGAGCGCAATAATACACTTCAAATATTTGCTCTATCTTGCTGCACTGAAATCGACACCTACACTGAAGCAATCAATTAAGAACTATGCACCCACGTCAAACTTTATTAGACAAAAAATAAAGAATAAACGCAAACTAAGAAAAAATTGGCAAACAACCAGATCACCACTTGACAAAGCTAAACTCAATAAATCGACGAAAGAACTAAAAGCAATCCTGAAGGAAGACAAAAACCAGAACCTAACTAAATATTTAATGAAAGTTTCAGCAACTCAAAACACTAACTACTCGCTATGGAACTTAACTAAAAGACTAAAAAACGAAACCACTCATCAGCCACCATTGATGAACGCTGATGGATTCTGGTCCAAAACCCCTGGGGACAAAGCTAAAACCCTGGCTGTCTACTTCAAAAGTACACAAACACTATCAACGAACAAAACATTTTAACTTCACTTATAACTACTACAATCAACACAAATTTAAAAAAAAAATAACCCCGAACGAAATAAAACTCTATCTAAAAGATAGACTCAACCTAAGAAAAGCCGCCGGATATGACATGATCACTGGAAAGCTACTAAAGCTACTCCCTGACAAAGGCATCGTATACCTCAGACAAATCTTCAATGTTATACTCCGACCCAAAGTCTGGAAAGTGTCCAAAATAATAGCTATTCCCAAGCCAGGCAAAGACCCAACAATGATCAACTCCTATAGACCAATAAGCGTATTATCTATCATATCGAAGATTTTTGAAAATATGTTACTTGACCGGACTCTTAATAAAATATTACCAGATTATTTAGCAATAATCAAAAGTTATTTAGAGTACAGGCACTTCTAAAAAAAACCAAACCTCATCAAAAATAAATTCAGGAAGTTATACTGGTTTCTTGGAAAACACTCCAAGCTATCCACAGAAAACAAACTCCTAGTATACAAGACAATATTAAAACCCATATGGGATTGCGGGATCCAAATTTCGGGCACTACCTGCATGACAAACTTAAACATTATTCAACGACTACAAACAAAAATCCTACGAACGATTGTTAATGCACCGTGGGACAGTAGCAACGAAGACCTGCCAGCGCGATCTCAACATAACCACCGTTAAAGACGAAATCAAAAAAATAAGCAGAAAACATCAAATTTCACTATGTATGTTACCACTTAAACCACGAATTACGAAATCCACCAGAACAGAAAATCAACGCAAGTAGACGATTAAAAAAACGCAAGCCAGTGAAACTTCAAATTTAAATTTTATTTTTTTTTTATTGTACTCGAGTATTAATATCCTATGTATTAAAAAAAAATTAAAAGCCAACTATGTACCTATATGTATGATAAATGATAATGTTAAACAACTCTTTCCGTTCAACCTGAATTTGTAGGGCGTTGGCTACAAATATCATTGTATCTCTTAGAACAATTACTACATAGGTGTCATCCAGACAGATGTAATCTGTATTTGGAAAAAAAAAAAAGAAAAAAGATTATAAAGACAATAAAGTGGAAAAAAAAAGTAGAAAAAGATAAGCTTGTTTTCTTCTAGATAGTGTAATTCTTAACATTGTTTAACAGGCTAAATTAACTCCCAAATAAGTCGAATCTTCTATATTTCTAAAGCTTTATCGGTCTAACAGCCGGTAATTGGCAGATGTTTCCAACACTGGGATAATATGTACTTGAGATCATTATCCTCGTGGAATCTAAAATCTTTCTTGTCAATATATTTTATGTCGCTGGCAGAAAAACAAGCCCACACAATGGCGAGATGGCCACCATGGATATACGGCTTACTATATTAAGTCCCGCTTCCGTTTTTTCCGTAAGTTAACTCTGTCACCTTACTGGAAAATATTAAACTTTGACTCATCAATAAATATTCTTTAGTGAAAATTAATTTTTCATTTAAAGTTAGTCGTAAGAAAACTTGCCACTCGAAGTATTGCCCAACGCTGGCCACTACTTTTTCCCTTTTATCTGCTAGCATATATTTCACTCTTGAAAAACAACATGTTGGCCTATTTTTCGGCATCTTCATAAGAATGGAAGTACTGCTCAGCTAGGCCATGTGCCATCAAATCGAACAAGTTATAAACTGTATAGGTAATGCCTGGTAAATATTACGGTTCCCATCACCGATGTTAAACATATAACCGAGCGTTTTCATGCAGCAAATCCACATTCTTTTTGCTCATATAGCGGCCGATTTAACTTCAATCCATAGCTTTAACGCATCAACTGCAGTCGAAAGTACAGTAATGATTAAGTTCAGTTTGAGAATCTCTTAATAAACTGCAGCTTGCATCGAATCCAGAGCAGAACGCTCGAACTATGGGTATTTACCTTTGCCAATGTTGCTGATGCATGACCTATCTTTTAGGCTTTGAGTACGTTGTCATCTTTTCATCGATGCCCGAAAACCTTTCTTTTTTTGCCAATGTCATTTCTTCCGAATTATTTCTAACGCTTTCAAACGTTTCAAAACTATCAAGTCATCTATTTGGACTGATTTTGCAAGGTCAGTGCGTCGAATGTCGCATCAATCTATGAATGTCGTTTCTGACAGCGCAGGCTCACCGTGTATTTCAGCTGCAGATTTTTTTTTTCATAAAAGGGAATGCAATGGAAAAAAGTTGCCCGCAAGTTCTCTTTTCATGGCACGAAACCCAATTCAAGTGTGCTTGCAGTAATTACAGTAAAACTGCAGTAGATGCGTTACTGTCTTTAATTATACGCAAACCTGTATCACCGGTTGGGATGTGTGAGAACTTAATCGAGGTCCCACTATAAGTATAGTACAAGCTCGATGGAAGTTGCATTTATCGAGAATTTTAAACTTTTGTTAAAATAATTTTGAAGAGAAATTGAGATCATAAGAGGCCTTAAAACTATTATCATTTAAAAAAAAATCATTTTTATCATTTAAAAAAAATTGTTTTATTAATGACGCAGCAAAATTTCAGATATTCGAAAACGTAATAGTACAACAAAAGCGTCACGAGTTTGTTTTTTTCTTAAAGAATGAAGATTGTTTCTTTTTGTAGAGTGAAAATGTCTTAATAACTCTTTAACAACTTGAGTTTTAAATTGTTGATCCAGTCATTGATTTGTTCAGCTGAGCTGATTTTTTGGGGACAATTTCATCTAGCAAATTAGAAACTGATGATAGCAATGAACTTTCCATTGCTATTTGCTGTCAGATGACGTTGATATAATTTGACAGCATACAGATGTACGAGGGTGGTCCGATTAGTACTTAGCCTACAAAAGAAAAACAAAAATTTTGGAGAAATGGCGATTTATTTTTCAATATAATACACTCAATATGATACACTTCACCCAGCGATGCTCCAACTTCTTTAACCCGTCTGAAAAATACGTTTTCTCGAGGTCTGCAAAGTAGGCCACCGTGGCGGCGATGACCTCCTCATTCGACTGAAATTTCTGTCCGGCGAGTGGCTTTTTCAAGTTTGGAAACAAAAAGAAGTCGCACGGGGCCAAATCTGGAGGATACGGTGGATGGGGCAGCAGTTCGTAGCCCAATTCGACCAATTTGGCCGTGGCGAGGGCGGAGGTGTGAGCCGGTGCGTTATCATGGTGGAAGAGCACTTTTTTCTTCGCCAAATGGGGCCGTTTTTTCTCCAATTCGGCGTCGAATCGGCATAGTACAGCCCTGTGATCGTTTTGCCCTTTTCCAGGTAGTCGATGTGGATCACACCTTGTGAATCCGAGAAAACGGTGGCCATCACCTTTCCGGCCGATGGGACAGTCTTCGCCTTCTTCGGAGCACGTTCGCTGGGTGAAGTCCACTGTTTCGACTGTTCCTTGGTCTCTGGTGTGTACCAGTTTCGTCGACTGTCACGAAACGACGCAGAAACTTCTTCAGATTGCGCTTAAACAGCGTCAAACACTGCTCTGAAATGGTCTCACGGTTGCGCTTGTTGTCCGGAGCGAGCAAACGCGGCACCCATCGCGCCGCCAGCTTTCTCATGCCCAAAATTTCATGCAGGATATGACCCACGCGATCTTTTGAAATGCCTACTGTCTCAGCTATCGCGCGCACCTTCAATCGGCGGTCTGCCAATACGAGATCGTGGATTTTTGTCACGTCATCCTCCGTGGTAGCCGTTTTCGGGGCACCTGGACGTGGCTCATCAAAAACTGATGTGCGACCACATTGAAACTCGTTAAATCAATTTTTGATGGTCACCATCGTAGGAGAAGAGTCACCGTATATAGCATCCAAACGCTCTTTGATTTCGCTGCGCGATTTCCCTTCCAAAAACAAGAATCGAATCACCGACCGATATAGCTCTTTTTCCATTTTTCTAAAATCCACGGACACTCCCGCTTCCACACGCAGTCAAAACAAAACTACGCGTCCGATCCGGCTGAAATTTCGACAGAAGCCGTCTACTAGAATGTACTACACGATAGTGAGTTGCTCTTGCGACATCTGGCGGTGAGGCTAAGTACTTTTCGGACCACCCCCGTACCTCTTATAATGCATTTGCTGTTTTTAAGTTAAGTGCTTTTGTTTTAGTTCCAAGCGCTCACTAGCAACTACTTTTTCTGTAGCAGAGCTTTATAATATTTGTAACATTTTGTTTCATAGGCAGCAAACATAACAAAACTTGTTTCACCCAATAATTGCATTGTAATTCATTTTTTCGGAATCACATGGAGTATTATCCAGATCAGTACCATATTCTTCTCAATTTGATTAAAGAAATGTTTCCTTACTAACAAGAAAAACTCTGATTGCAATTTTTTTTATTTCATGTCGGGTAAAAACCCGTAAAAACACGTCGCGCACTCATTTGTCGGATGAAATAAATGTCCTACATGCATTTTTATTCACGGGCTTGTTCTCAAAATGCTTAGCCAGTTAACTGTTTCGACTTTGTTGGGAAATGTGACCTAATTTGTGACTTTAATATTTTTATTTCGTTATTTATTTCATGTATACATTTATTTATTTATATTTATATTTAGTAGGAGCCAGAAACATCAAAAATAAATGGTCACTATTGAAGACGCATGACGAAAACACAAAATAAAAATAAAAATAACACAACATTTTACAATTTTTTCATGACGAATATATTCGTCATAAACAGTTAACTGGTTAAAAAGCTCTCGGATTGGGTGCTTTTCCCATGACAAACAGCTTCACTTTATCAATTTCACACGCATTTGTGTATGCAAGGAATGTTACTGCTTTTCGATCTGGAATTGATGATTCATTACAACCAACAGGCGTTCTATTCGGCAACATTTGAAGAACAACCAAGATTCGCCTTTATTAAAATTTAATCTGTGGCCAGGTTAAATTTATTTTTAATTTTTTTTCAAAATTTGTTTTTATAGGAACGGTTCGAACTTGTTCACTTTTATTGTATAACTTTTCGTCACAAATTTTGTGCATTCAAATACCATGTAATTTCCTGAATTTAGCGATCCTAAAATTGTATAAAATTTAATTTTATAATATCATTCGAAATCGGAAAACTTTTGAAACCATCCGCATAAAGCCGTTTCCATCTGTGAGCATTCGGAAACGTTTGGTGTAACGCTCCGGATGCAGCTCTGGCTACCAATTGTCTAAAATCGTTTCTTAAGCCTCTATACGGTAAAGTTCATGCGAGAAACATCCTTATCAAATTCGGTTCAAATTTGAATTTTTAAACAGATAATTAATGCTTTTTGTGACACCTACATATGTTGAACGAAATTCTTAAACTGAGGATAGCTCACATGAAGAAATATATATGTACGTGCAGATGTAAACTGTAAAACAACGCACTAATATGACATAGAACGATAACATGCAAATAAAAAACTAGATGAATACTCTTAAGATAGGTACATACGGTATGTGTAGGAGAAAAGTTGTACTAATCGAGCTATCTTTTTTAAAAGATGTACTTATAGTCACGCAGGGAAAAGATTTTAATGTTGCAAAAATCGAGAAATTACACTACTCTTCCACTACTCCACTACTCTTTTTCGAATTCTGATTTGCTTTCATGATGTGATGTGTGCGGATGTAGTTTTGTCCATACATCCTGATAGCTATTCCCACAGTTTTGAAAATAAGTTCTTGTCCTGTTCTTTGTGATATAGCGGTTTCTTTAAACTAACAAAATAATTTCACCATAAGTTTTTTCCTGTGATTCTAGAGAGACAAAAAAAATAGCGTTACCTTAGAACTTTCGGATACTTTTCCACTCATGACTACATACTATGTAAAGATTGAATTTATTGATTGAAAATATTTTTTTCTCCAAAGCTTAGATATATAAAAATGATCACACCACAGTGACCTCATGTATTAGCATTTCAGCAACATTAAGTTTTGTACGTTTTTCTCTCTTATTATCTCCAGATCATCAACAAAAAATTAAAAATAAACGTACAAAAAATAAACAAAAATAAAAATAAATTGGTACTTAAAATAAAATAATATTGTTTATGCAAAAAGTGTTAGATAAGTAATGAGACTGGCAGTTTAGTTTTTAGTTTTGAATCCTTTTTTATTTATAGTTTCTTATGTTCACCTCATCCTAGACTAAAGTGCTTAAAACTAGCTGAACTATCTTTACAAATTTAAATGTAGTATTACTGGCCCTAAACGGAGACTCTAAAACAAACTGTACAACTTAAACATATCTCTTTCGACTACTATATACAGTGGCGTTCATAGAAATAGCAAACCCCGTTTGAATTTCTTCATGTTGTGGTGTTAGGTGTCTGTTAACAGTAAAAATTTGTTCTGTGATCAGTATAGATAACAACGAAACAGGGCATTCCCCTTTTTAAAAGTTTGGAAGGTACATATCCATATGTGTCGGTTATTAATCATCAATCGCTGTTGAGAGCTGATCAGAGAAATTGCACAGGTATATTTAAAGTAATTTTTAGAGTGTTTCGCTAAACTAAAATTCAAAGTATGTTAATTTTTAAATTATTTAAAGTAAGAGTATTTGAAAAGTTCTGGAAATTTAGATAAAAACAATCGGTTGTGGAAAACACTGCACCACAGAAAAGCGAGAAGTTATTTTGGGAATGATACGTAAGGGTGAGACAATATCTAACATTGCCAGGTTGCTCCACTGCTCCAGAAAGCTGGTCCAAGGTGCTATAAAGCATGTAAGAGTGGAAGGAACAACATTTAATATAAAAATAAAATTAAAAATTTTAAGTAACCCTCGACACAAAAAAAACTTTAAAAAGTAAAAAAATTAAATTTTTCTCTCGGCCTTTTGACTTCATTGAAAGAACCTGTTAATATTTTTAATATAAGCGCCACCACATCGGGGAACTGCTTTGTAAATAAAGAAAACCAAAATACAAATAAAAAGAAACAGACAAACAGACACGTCCAGCTTATAATGCCCCCAACAATGGCGCGTCTTAGCAAAAAAGATCGGTTTTTAACATCAAATGAAATGAAAAATCAAATTAAGGATCAATATGATATTTCAGTATCAGTAGCAACCGTACGTCGCCGTCTAATGGAGGCTAATCTACATGGACGCATGGCAAGAAAGAAGACAGCTGTGTCAAACGAAAATAGGTTAAAGAGATTAATGTATGCAAGGATTCATGTTAACAAACCATTTTCTTTCTGGAAAAACATTCTGAGGAGTGATGAATCCAAGTTCAACAGCGTCGGATGTGACGGAAAAATATATGTACGACGTCCTCCAAACCAAAAATTCAACTCGCTTTACACGATTAAGACCATTAAGCACGGAGGTGCAAGCATTATGGTTTGGGGATGCATGCCTTGGCACTGTGTCGGTTCACTTGTGAAAATAGAAGGGCACTTGGAACAATACTAATACAAAGGAATCCTAGAGAATCATATGGAGCCCTATTGCGACGAGTTTCTCTCCATTACGTGGAAATTCATGGAAAACAATGACCTTGCAGATCAAAAACTAAATATTTTAGAATGGCCCCCACAAAGTCCTCATCTTAATCCCATAAAATACCTATGGAACGATATAGGGAAAAAGATTCGAACGAAAATCCATTATTGCCTGGTATTGCACCTCCACTGATGTCGGAAATTGGTTAAATGTATACCATCGAGATCCTTTTGGATAGTCCAAAGGTTATCCAAAGAAATATTAGCTTTAAAGATGGAAAGTGAAGCCTCTTAATTAGTTAATACGTACCAAAAGACAGTGTGCTATTTCTGTGAACAATTAATTTATGGACTGTTATGAATTTTTTGATATTTTTTTTATTTATTACTGCACATATGTATATATATTATTTTACGACGTGTCACTTAAATAAACACAAATACACTGAAAATAAACAAAAAAACTAAATGCTAAATCATGTTTGACCAAAACCGGCAGCCTTTAGTGTAAAACATATGGGGTGTGCTATTTCTTTGAACACTACTGTATAAGTTTACAATTACAATAATATTAGTATAACTAACTTAAGCTAAAGAAATTGTTTTCAAGAAAACTTGGCATATCATCATTTTTTATATATATATTTATATGAAACTTAGGCCTATCTTAAACTTACTAAATTTAACTAAGCGTATAATAACTTAAACAACAACGTACTAAAACTCAAACAATCAAAACAAAAAAGTTAGTGAGAACTACAAACAACAAATTCAATTGAAAAAATCCTATCTAGGACAACCACCCCCGGAGAGTAGTGAACGGACATCTTCGACACAAACCCAAACTATCTGCACCCCTTCCAAGTTGTGTGAAAAACACCTTAAGAGGGTACCCTCTTGAAATGCGCGAATAAAAAAAATCCCGGGTGATCTACAGAACCCAAGGTGGAAGATTAGCAGTACCGCCAATCTATCCTAGATCAGCCCATATCTATATAGGTAGAGTAATGCTGGGGAGACAAAGCCGGTCATTGCTCTTGCAACGTGGCTTCGAATCACCCGAACAATTCTGGCCCTATTGTATAGGTGCTCGTTCAGGCGGGTAAACGAGACTGGCAGTATAGCGATCGATGTGGCAACACTGTAGGCAGAAGACTTGGAAGGAAATTAGACTCACATGTGATACGCTTCCAGTACAAGTTTGAATTCGCCAGTTATTTGTTTGTCTGTAGCAGTTGTTTTCTTGATATATATTTTGCAACATCAATTTCAACCAACGGATTTAGTTGCAGACTTGGGCACAGTGCAACGGCAACTTTTGTAAAACTTCAGCAGGCCTTCGGAGACAGTTTCCAGTTTTTTTGGCAGTTTAATGCATTTTCGGAAATATTACGATCTTGATCATTCAGATCATCGGTTAGCAGTCAAAATGAATAGTAGAATTTGTGCCACACCACCGTTCATCAAATTTTATCCAATGAATTACGGATGAGAAAAATATGCTCAAAAATGATTCCAAGAAACCTTTCGCGGAACCAAAGGATATCAGGAGAACAAGATACTTTGTCTTTTTAGAATTGATTGAAAATTATCCCCATTTTCTGAAACGTATGATTACGGGTGACGAGAGTTTGAGTTCGATCCGAAAACTACGAGTAAGCACCCGAGTATAGTGTGCCATTAAAGTTTCTCCAAAGTCAAAAAAAGCTAAAATGAGCAAGTCAAAAATCAAAATCATGCTGATTTTCTTCTTTGAAGGCTAGGGAATCATCTTAAAAAAATTGGTTTAACCAAAGAAAGATTTTGCAAATGGGACATGCATATGTGACAAAACATCAAGAACAATTGAATGTTGCACCACGACAATGCGCCTTGTCAAACAGTATTTTCGATAATCCAAATTTTAGCAACACTTCAATCATTTAAATGACTGTCACTAACCACCTGAGAGTTATTCTAGTATTCGAATTGCATCACTGCTATAAGGAATTGAAGAACCGTCTCTAGCGGTGTGTGGCTTCCTAAGGAAGTTACTTTGAGAAAGACAATGTACAATTATTGTCGAATTCATTATTTAATTTACACACCTCGTATTTATAAATGCATAATAATAATACAAATAATTTTAAGTCAAGTAATTGACTGAACGAATACAAGTATGGTATAATTAAATGCATGTTTATAATATGGATTTGTGTTTCGCGGAAAGAAATTCTCACATCCCACATAAACGTTTTTTACATATGTATATCTATGTAGGTGCAAGCTTAGCTTCAAAGAATAAAAGGTAATATGTATGTATATTTTACGACAAAATCACACACAATTGGATGCCGTACAACGGTATATATGAAGGAAAGTGTCGATAACCAACAACCTTTATGAAAAGCATTAATATCTGTACATTCTGTATCTATAATATTCAACTGACCATATACGTCGAATACACTTATGTAAATACATACTAACATATGTATGTTGCAAGGTATAGCTGTACTATAATTTAAATTGAATCTCACGTGCCTAACAAACAAACAAAAAATAATAAAAAAAAAAAAGAAATTGTTTTCTATTAAAGCGGAGTGAGGATAACCCCATTGACCATTTGGTTTGCTGGAACATCGAATGTGAATTAGTGCATTTCAGTGTGCATGCATAATTCAAGTTCATCGCCGTAATCATAGAATATACCGGAATGCAGTAGATTTTCTTCATCTTCCGTAAGACGATGACGAAGGGTTCAGGATGGATTTTAATTGCCACCAGAGTGCAACTTCGCCTACTACACATATGCTTACGTATGTACATATGATACGACAGTACACATGCCCAAATATATGTATTATACATACTCGTATTTTCAGTATTCATCGAAGCATCGGTCTAATTTTACCGATAACTGAGGAGCCACCATCTCGTCGTCGTATCTTTACTTGTCGTACAGTCTTCTACCACAGTTGGTTGATGAACGGGTAGATTAGATGTACTGCTAGTACCTACTACCTTTTCCGGCGTTATGGGCTGAAGCATATACCAAGTTACTTCTAAATGCAATTTGTTTTACCTCTTCTCTAGGGTATCCTAAAATAGAGTTTTGAATATGATGGTAATGGTGGCAACGGACTGCCGAAGAAAGGATAGGAGTTGATGAAATAGGTGGTGGCCACCTTGGCACACACTTGAGTGCCAATTGATGCTTTATGGAAAGTGCGATCTGGTAATTAGTCAGCTTGAACTGCATCTGTTAGGAAACCAGATAAATGTTCTGCTTTTGTTGTTATAGATTTTTTGCACGTTTTTCTTTATGGCAGACGAGGTGATATGTAAGAGTGAAACAGACGAAGCGATTACGGTGGTCTCCCACGTTGCCCTTTTTTCTTTCTGTATCATACATAGGCACTATACAGATAAAGGCAAGATTCTGCTTCTCGAAAAGTAATATTTTTTTGCCACCTAATATAAAATGAAAGAAAGAAAATATACGTAAGCTAAGTTTTCTTGGGACATTACGAGTACTTTTCTTACATTAGATGTACAAGGTGACAACATTTGGGTCATTTATACGATATATACGATATAACATTATTTCATTTATTTTCCTTTTAATTAAATATTAAGTATCATCTATTAATTATGATAAATGGTAACAGGTATAAGGATACATACTTGCGGTCATAAAAACCGCACCATGTCAAAATGATTAAAAAAGTGTTAAATATCGCGATCATAATTTTCGAAATGAAAGGAGCGTTTTGTTAGGAACTCCTCAGAAGTGCAAGAAGAAGAGCAAGAAAACAGTTTGATTTTGTTTTTAGAATATTATTGAATTATTCTCTCATCACCTTTTTTCAAGTATTGATCACAATGGGACAAGGAAAACACACTAGTCCGCAAAAGTGGAAGCTAATTCGGAATCTGCGCAAAATTGTACAAGGAAATACAAAAAAACTCTTGGATATGGTGTTTTCAGAATAATAAATGCGTTCAATTTAGAACAAAAGCCAGGGGTGCGGATTCAAAAGGTAAAATAAGCGAAAGTAAAAACAGGTTAATTGTATGATTTGCCAAAAGAAATCCAATTGCGTCTTCTAAAGTCCATCTAGATGAGTGCCAACTTCATTCTTGTTCAGTTACGGGTTTTACGAATTTTTCAAGGAGCAGTTTAAATATTCCGATCAATTGGATCGGTAGCGTGTGTGTGGCGCGCTTTACTTGAAGTAGCCCGAAGTCCATACAAGGTCCTGTTCTTGATAAAGAAGCACTTACAGGCAAAAAAACATGCCAATCGGTCTGCTAAACGCAATATTCTTTGGATGAGACTGGTTCCCCACGACGTATGTATGTATGTCGTCCATCGCGGAATATTAATTTTTGTTTTACTAAATAAACGCCTGTAACAGACTATGAAATTCTACAATTATTACACTCATTAATTAAAAACTTTAAATGCATAGAATAGTATTATAGACCTAAATTGTTTTCTAGACACATTTGCAAAGAAATCAACATTGATCAAAAGGCAGATCAAATCAGCCTCTCGGATGCAACGCGTAATGGGCTTACTACAGCCATAATTTGTGATATTCAAAAAAAAATAACACGCGCGCGAGTGTCGGAAAACGTAACGAAAATAGAGATAAGATCTTAGGACATTTTATGTGATAAGATTAAACATCTCTCACAAACATTAATGAGAAATACCTTCGACGACTATAGAGCGATTGCATACCAATGGATTTGTGGGAGGCTATACCCCCATTTACAATCTAGAAAACTAAGAAAGAGGGCGACTGAGACGGATTGAGAGTTTTAGACAAGGGGTGCTAATTTTGAAGTCGAAACTGTTTTTCGCATTGACATTCGGCAGCATACGGGAGATAGGTTCATTGGAGCCATAGGAGGTACGGGAGGTGGGTACATAGAAGAGACGTGGATTTCGTGTATTACGAGGGTTAATGTTAAAAAAGATAGAGTTATAAAGGGCCGCGCAGTCGATGGTACCTGAGAGGAGTCGATAGATGAAAAGGATTTCGGATATCCTTCTTCGTTCTTCCAGCGAGTTCAAATTAATAAGTTTTAGGCGGTCTTGATATGGAGGTAGGATCAGAGGATTGTCCCAGGGTAAGCCACGAAGAGCAAAACCGAGAAAACGACGTTAGATACTCTCGATTCTGGAAATTTGTGAATGATAGTAAGGAGACCACACTTGTGAGG
This sequence comes from Merodon equestris, assembly GCA_958301585.1. Taxonomy (NCBI): domain Eukaryota; kingdom Metazoa; phylum Arthropoda; class Insecta; order Diptera; family Syrphidae; genus Merodon; species Merodon equestris. Next base: position 73,738,086 of record OY284416.1, on the reverse strand, counting down.
AGTATTCGGGAATAGGTCGAACAAAGGTTATGTAGAGAGACGGAGTGACGTAGGGATTGGACAACTCTTTAGACCATCGTTTCACGAAGTCGAATGCAGAATTGGTCTTAAGAATTATATCGCTGATATGTGCAAGGAAATTGAGTTCCTGGTCGCATAATACACCAAGATCACGGATCACCTGAACGGTAGAAAGGGGTTGGTTATGGAGAAAGTAGAGGCGGGGAGGAGGTTTGTTACGTTTGCGGGAGAAAGTAATAGATTGACACTTGGAAATGTTAAGATCGAGGCAGAGCATCAGGTGGAAAAGCTGTTGAGGTCCGATTGAATAAAGGAAGTGTCATGTTCTGAGGGAATGATCTTAAGAAGCTTAGCATCGTCGGCATATAGAGAGATGTGGGAATGTTTGATAACCATTTCAATATCGTTAATGGTAAGGATAAAAAGAAGCGGGCCTAAATGACTGCCTTGGGGATACCGGAGGAAGCAAGGAAGGGGTTAGAGACGGCAGATCTAAGGCGAAAGCTGTAGTGGCGATTTTCCTGGTAAGAGGAAATCCACTTTAATAAGATGGGTTCAAAGCCAAAGGAAGACAGTTTGAAGGGGGTTTGAATCTGTGTGAAATTTTATCAAAGGCCTTACTGAAGTCAGTTGAGATAGCATTGACTTCCTTTCCATTTTCTAAGGCTGAAAGGGTGATGGAAACGAATTCAATAAGGTTTGTGGTTCTAGACCTACCTTTAAGGAAGCCGTGTTGTCTGGGGGAGATTGCATTGAAAACTTACTTTTGAAGATTCTGGGTATATGAGGCAGTTTGGCAATGGGACGGTAGTGGTTAATGTCATTCTGCGGACCCTTTTTGTGTATAGGTGTTACAAAAGAGGTTTTCCATATCCGGGGAAATTCACTTTGGGAAAGAGATAGGCTGAGGATTTTTGAGAGAGGTAGAGAAAGGGAGGAAGAACATTTTTTTAAAAATATTGCAGGGGTGAATTCATCATTAAGTTGCTTTAATCTTTCTTCGATGATGTCGGGGTTGACGCTATGAGGGAGAAATGGTCCAAAGGAGAAGTTTGGTAAATAGTTGAAATAAATAGGATCGGATGGAAAGGAATCATGGATTAAACCACAATTGGTTCGATATGCATATCAATATCCCATCCTTACTTGTACATATTAGGTACATAACGGCGGCCAGACGTATTGTTATAATTCCAAACTAAGGGTTCCAAACTAAGCCGCATTACTCGAGCAAGGGCCTTACTGGTGACGTATACAACATTTTTAACGAGTAGAGATCTGACAATTTCTTACTGTTCCTTTTGATGAAGCCTAGCATTTGGCTTTGTTTACTATATAATCAGCATGCGGCAGAAATGAAATAGGACCAGAAATAGGACAAAAGAATGGCTTTGTGTTGACGCGAAACCAAAAAACAAACAACAGCTTTGGAAGTAATAAAGCCTTGCAGCCAATAACACCTACTCGTTGCCAGCAACTTGCAGACTTATAATCACGTCGGTGTTTGACAGTGCTAAAAATAAATGTTATAATACCAAATATTAAGTTAGTTATCGACAAATTTTAATGTGATTGATGTGCTTGATTTGTTAAATAATATGTATTCTGTTTTATGAAAAAAAAACAGCAAAAAAAAATATAAACATAACATAGACAACGCCATTTCTTTTAATCTTTTATGAATACATCTGTAAGTAATTTTACCTAAATTTGATTTGTTTATTTAACGTTTGAAGGAGAGATGCGAAGATGATGAATTATCTTACTATTTTGACATTTTATTAGTACTGGTTAAGAACTCTAACGATATATTTTTTTATATATGTATGTTTTAAATATAAAAGATGTTTATACAGGGTGTCCCACGAGCAGTGTGCCAAAAAGCTAGAGCGTGTAGGGCTGGTCAAGACAAGAAAAAAATCGTATGGGAGGGGGGTCTATTCCCCCCCGTTTAGCCGGGGGGGGGGGGGGGGGGGGCAATTTTCTAAAAAATTGACTTAATTTGGAAAAAAAATTATTAAAAATCACCAGTTACATCCACAATGCCGCGATATATTTTTTTGTAAATCCAGAAACCTTCTCTTTTATCATGTTTTTAAACGAAGCTGTTCTAGGGAATAGTTTTTGAGAAATTAATTTTCAAACTCAAAATTTTGAAAAAAAAATGAAAAAAAAAAATTTCGAACTATTTTTTTTCAAAATTGTATGTAATTAAGTACTAATTTTTTTTCAAAAATTCAATTCCCTAGTTAGTTTTTAGTTAAAAACGGAAAACCAGATGTAAAAATGTTTTGTAGTTTTTGAGAAATTAAAAAAAACCCGAACCATTTTTTTCTAAGAAAAACCTTTTTTTTGGTTTTAACGCGGCTGGACTTGTAGGCAAATTAATATATGAAACATTGACCCCTTTTTCATTATTTTTAAAAAATTCAGAGTTTTATGAGGATACAATAAAGTGACACAGTATTGGAATATCCCTGGATTAATCCTTTTTTTTCATTGATAATGCCTGAAAACTGACCTGCCAATTTCGTCTGGGTCCGCCCGCCGCCGATGGGTTCTACCCGCTAGGACCTTAAGACAATAAAACCGCAATTTTTGGATTTGGTCCGACGTAATCCCTCCCTTAGTACAAGGAGGATAGCTATTATGCTTGGAGTGCCCAAATCTAGAGTATGGAGAGTGCTTCATACCGAAAACTTACACCCGTACCATTTTAGGCCATTTCAGGAACTCACCTCAAACGACAAGTTTTTGAGAGCAGAATTTTGTTGATCATTACTGCTTCGAGATGAAACTGAAGGAAACTATTTTGCAAAGATATTCTGGACGGATGAAGCACAGTTTACCAGAGATGGGATTACTAACTTCCACAACACAATTTGCATCATTGGAGTAACACCAATCCACACAACAAAAAACAAAATAAATCACAACATCGCTCTAGCTGTAATGTTTGGCTTGGTATTGTTGTAATCGGGCCCCGGTTTTTGAATGCCGTTATTAATGGAGAATCATACCTGCAGTTCCTACGAGACCTTTTGCCCGATTTGATGGACAAAGTTACTTTGGCCATAGCAGATAATTTAATCTACCACCAAGATGGAGCACCAGCACACTACAGCTTACGGGTTAGAAACTGGCTGGATGATCATTTTAGTGACCGTTGGATCGGAAGAAGGGGCCCCACGGCATGGCCACCTAGATCACCAGATTTAACTCCTCTAGATTTGTATGTGTGGGGATTCATGAAGAATTATGTTTACGAAGTGGAAATAGTATCTTTGGAACAACTGAAAGAACGGATTGAAGTCGCTGGAGTCAAATTGCTTGACTTATGTGCAGCCATTAAAAGGAGATATAATCTTCGCCTTCTAAAAAATCGGGATCATATTGAAAATTGATTATAATAAAACTCGAAAGTTTTTAAAAATAATAAAAAAGAGGTCAATGTTTCATACATTAATTTGCCTACAAGTCCAGCCGCGTTAAAACCAAAAAAAAGGTTTTTCTTAGAAAAAAACGGTTTTTTTTTTAATTTCTCAAAAACTACACGACATTTTTACATCTGGTTTTCTGTTTTTAACTAAAAACTAACTAGGGAATTGAATTTTTGAAAAAAAATTAGTACTTAATTACATACAATTTTGAAAAAAAATAGTTCGAAATTTTTTTTTTTCATTTTTTTTTTTCAAAATTTTGAGTTTGAAAATTAATTTCTCAAAAACTGTTCCTTAAAACAGCTTCGTTTAAAAACATGATAAAAGAAAAGGTTTCTGGCTTTACAAAAAAGTATATCACGGCATTGTGGATGTAACTGGTGATTTTTAATAATTTTTTTTCCAAATTAAGTCAATTTTTTAGAAAATTGCCCCTCCCGGCTAAACGGGGGGGAATAGACCCCCCCCCCATACGATTTTTTTCTTGTCTTGACCAGACCTACATGCTCTAGCTTTTTGGCACACTGCTCGTGGGATACCCTGTATATCGTCATTTGAGCAGGAAGTTTTTCCCTCTTTAGTATTCTAGAAGGAATCGAGTTTGCTAGAAGTTAAATTATATCCCAAGACATTAAACGGGCCAAAAATGATTGCAATGTATTAATTAGATGTGTAAAATTCTTCCACGAAAAAAAGTTGAGGCAGAAAGTGCTACAATGTCCCAAGGGTAGCAAAAACGTTTGGTCGTTCGTGAAAAAACGTAAAGAATTTACCCTCGTCTTCGATTCCCACGCTCATTTACAATGACATTCCAGCTGTCAGCTCTTTAGACAAGGCCAATCTGCTTGCTGCGCATTTCGCGCATAGCTCAACGCTGCCAGATTCCACCACTGTCTCCGCCTGTACTTGAGAGCATTGATTTCAGCATGGGACAAATCCATTTTCGCACTCGTACAGTTGCAAGAGTACTAAAAGATCTCAACGTACACAAATCCGCTGGCCCGGATGGTATACTCCCAATACTTCAAAACCTCTGTGTAAGCTTTTCTATCTATCCTACTTTTCGGGTCTCTTTCCGAGTAGATGGAAAACAGCATTTGTCCATCCGTCCCTAAAAAAGGCAAATCTACGTCCCCCTCCTCCTACCGACCCATAGCACTAACGTTCCTTCTTTCCAAGGTTATGGAAACGCTGATAAACCGTCACCTTATGAAATATCTTGAATCGCGGAAGCTTCTTAATGACCGGCAATACGGTTTTTGCAGCAACAGGTCCACCGGTGATTTGTTGGCATATCTCACCGAAAAGTGGAACCAATCTTTGCACAATTTAGGTGAAAGCAAAATCATTGCGCTTGATATTTCAAAAGCATTTGACAGAGTTTGGCATCAGGCTCTTTTGTCGAAAATGCATGCTTATGGCATCCATAAATCTCTGCTTCTATGGAATAGAAATTACCTTTCGAATCGTTCAATTCAAGTTGTTTTGGATGGGTTCACGTCTGGTATTCACCAAATAAATGCTGGTGTCCCCCAAGGCTCTGTTTTGTCTTCGACTCTCTTTCTCATTTTTATAAGTGATCTCTTGTCTGTTACTATCTATCCAATCCACTCCTTCGCTGATGACAGTACTCTCAGCTTTTCATATTCGTTCCAGGACTCACGTCCCTGCTCTGCGGGCATAGAACTGGAACGGCAGCGTATGTTAACCACATTGAATTCCGATCGATGCTGTCAAGCATAATCGATTGGGGAAAAAATAATAGAGTGGAATCCAATGCTTGTAAAACTCAATGCTATCTACTGTCTTTAAAACGAACCCGTAATAATCAGCCATTATCTATGAATGGCGCTTGTGTCGACGAAACCGAAAAACTTTCCATCCTCGGTATGTGTATCAATACCAAACTTAATTGGAATGATCACATATTTGAAGTTGCCAAAAACACGGCAAAATGTCTATGTTTCCTCAAACGATGCAAGAAATATTCACCCCCTCCGATTTGGCTTCAATTTATAAGGACTTCATCCGCCCCAAGCTTGAGCATAACGCTCATATCTGGTCTGGTGCCCCTAAGACCTCACTGCATCTACTAGATAGAATACAACAGCGAGCGATAAAACTTATAGGAGACACTAATATCGCAAAGTCAATTGACTTGCTCGAACACCGACATAATGTGTCTTCTTTGTCACTGTTTTATCTAACAACCGTTGCTCAAATGAGTTAGCCAATTGCATTCCTCACCTCCATGAATTCACCCGCAATACTCGTCTTGCGAGGAATGCTCATGAGTTCACCCTTAAGCCTGCTTTCAGACGTACAGTTAAGTTCAGAGATCCGTTTTTCTGCCGCACAACACGATTATGGAATGCTCTTCCCAGCCCAATATTTCTTACTCACTACAATCCACACACATTTAGGACCAATGTGCACAGGTACCTCCTCTCCCTTTCTCCCTCTATACCTTCGGCCCGTGCTGTGTCTTGATTCCGGACACTTAAGGATAGTCCTAACCCATTTTGGGCGCGCAAATTATAAAAAGCAAATTATGAAAAAAATAAAAAAACATTTCAGTATTCCAGAATTATATATTTTTTACTCTCTGGTTTATGTCCAGCCTCCTTACGTTACATTATATACCTTATATACCAGAAATGTACGATTGGAATCAAATCGGGCAAATCCGCTGGCCAGTCTTGTCTGAAAATTTCAAGTTAATAAATTGTTTCATTGAGCTGAAAATTATTGTAAGACTTTGGTAACTTCTACTTATTATTTTTAAAGTAGACAGTAAGAAGTTAGTCTAAAACAGTTTACTTACCTATTTGGCTCGGCAATAATGAAAAACGCACTGGCCAGTATAGGAATGATGGTATTCAATGACTGGTACCAAAAACACGCTTTCTACTTGTCCATATCTTTGAGTGTTCAGAGTTCCATTAACAAAGGCTCAAATGTAAAAAGAAAGACATTCCCAAGCCATTTGGCTTAAGGAAACTTACTCTGCTGACCACGGAACGTATGGCAAACGGTCGGCACACAACAAATTAAATTTACTTTTGTTGGACCATATCACACAAATCCATTCAAGTAGAATAAATGAAGCCCAGTTATTTGGATAAGTATGGAGAAAGAAACCACTCTTGTGCAAAGAAGGTATCAATATAAAAAAAAATATAAAAACCCAAAATTCTGGACCAAAGTATATTGTCAATTCTTTACAAGCTTTGAATCCGAGATATATTCAAAAAACAATTAATGACGGTGGGGGCAATACAATGGTCTGGGGTGCATTGTCATGGCATGTAGTAGGACCGCTTGTAAAAATAATTTTAAAAATGCACAAAATCCTGTATCTAGATATACTTAAAGACACGATGGAACCTTATGCTTTCAAGTTCATGCCAGTTAATTAGATATTTATGCAAGATAATGATCCGAAGCACTGGGCCAAAATTATAAAAGATTGGATCTCTTAAGAAATTATACCTGTTCTGTCTTAGCCTGCGCAGAGTACCGTCCTTAACCCAATTGAAAATCTGTAGGTGAAGTGACGCGAAAATTGGACAGCAAAATTTGGGAAAGCATAATGGGAGCCTGATATTCTAGCCCGAAGGAAAGATGTCTGAAGCTTTTAGAAAGTATGATGCGGAGACGTTTGGAAGTAATAGAAAATTCTGAATATAGTAGAAAATATTGAAGAAGAAAGAGAACTGTTTTAAATTATATTTTGAATTTTTATTTTATTTTATTTTCGATTTTTGTGCTTATTTTTTGTCCAGGCAAATTCTCTGCCCTTTTTTTCTTTTCGTTCTATATTTACATTCTTAAAGTTAATTACATTCACTACTTTCGTTGTTTTAAAATAAAACTAAGTTTGTTACTGTGTTTAAAATATTACTTAAGATAATTGGTTTTTTTTTATAATTGACGTGCGCACAATGGGTTATTACTACCCTTAAACATAGCACGGGCCGAAGGTATAGAGGGAGAGAGGGAAAGGAGTTACCGGTGTTCAATGGTTTTAAATGTTTGTGGATTGTAATGAGTCAGCAAAGTTGAGCTAGGAAGAGCATTCCACATTCGTATGGTTCGGCTAAAAACTGAGTCTCTAAATTTGACTGTGCGTCTGAAGACAGGCTTGAGGGTGAACTGATGAGCATTCCGGGTGAGACGTGTATTGCGGTTAAATTCTTGAAGGGGAGGAATGCAACTGGCTAGCTCATTTGAGCATTGTTTGTTAAAATAATGGTAAAACTATTTTTGTTAAGAAGGTTTATGCTATTTATATGTACATGGCTATGGTTCTAATTTACAGTGCTGCCAGTGTTAAAATTCGAGAAATTTTTCCAATTAATGTACTCGTACAACCTTTTACTTTTCCATATAATTTTCTAATTAGTTCCAGTAAAATAAAAATCTAAAGGGAATCCAAAAAAGGCTTAAATATGTCTTTATTATTTGACCGATCATTTTAATTCCATTTCCTTAAGGTATTCTCTCATTTTATCCTAATGCATAGGCTTATATTGAGCTGCCGTGGCAGGTAAAATTATAAGCAAAATAGAAAGGAGTAAAAAGTGAAAATGTCATATTCCATTAGAAAATGGGATTGAGGAACGAATGTGGTACATACAATCCATTGAAATTGTGTTGTATAAATGGACACATGTATGGATGCATAAAAAAAGGATACTAAACGAGCTCAGGCTTAAGTTTTTTACTCATATTTGTATGTATGTTAGTCTTTCCTGTTTATTCCGTATTTTTTTAAATCATTTTATCCGTCCTTTTTTGAACATTTGCTGGGGTAGAGGTTTTATTTGAGTGGGTACCGCCATTCGCGAATCGGTTTATGTTGAATTCAAATAGAAGGCGAAAACTAATGATTTGGCAAAGACTTTTATATATATCCATACTCATAGATGTATGCATGTTTACATTACCTTTAATGCGGACCTTAAATACATATTATTTTTTCTTTATGCAATATTAAATTAGTTAAGAGAAAAAAGACCAAAATATTGTATATAACATATCAATTGTTATTTGTTTCACGCCAATAACATTATAACTTCGAATTGCTGCCACACTCCCCATATTCACCGGATATGGCCCCCAGCGACTACTACCTGTTTGCAGATCTCAAAAAAATGTTCCAAGGAAGGAGATTCTACTCCAACGAGGAAGTCATCGCTGAAACAAACGCTTATTTCGAGGCAAAAGATAAATCGTTCTACAAGAAAGGTATGTTAGAGAAGCGCTGGACTGATTGTGTTGCTCTTGAAGGAGACTATGTTGATGAATAAAGTTGAGTTTTGCCAAAAAAATGTGTTTTTCTTAGTTAGTCCCGGGACTTATTGATCCACGTGTTATATTTTGTTATAGAAATTGGAGTTCACACGTTTCCTTCCGTAACGAACCAGATGTTTTAAATGCGCAAGTACTATAAAGGAATAGTTACCACAATAGTAAAGAAATATACAAGAGTGATCATTATAAAAACAGAATTAAGTAACGCTAAGAAAATCCTTTTATTTATGGATCATGTTCAATCTTTATACGATTTTTAATTAATGATTTTTTTTATGTGAATAACCATCCAAATTCGTAAGTCGACAAATTGGAGAAAAGTCTACCGCTGCTGTAGCACAAAGTGTGGCTGACGAACCTTGCACATCGATATGCCCTTATTCTAAGACATTACTGTTTGGAGTATGTTTAATAGGAACTTGAAATTGTATCCCTAAAAAATTTACCTAACACAAGAATTGAAGTCAATAGACCATAATCTGCGCAGAACTTCCAATAGGTTGTTCGAATATGATGTTTAATTTTAACCCGAAATTATCTCTAGGGTTGAAGCTCAATTCTGAATTCACTAACCTTTAGAAATCAATATGAAGAAATGCTCTCGGGGGAATAAAGCCCGGTCGGAGTATGCTCTCATGGTATCTATAATTGGGCCTCGGAGATCAAGTAATTGTCATTACTCATAGCCATTGCGATGTGCTTTCGGGTCATTTCGACAAGAAAGTTGACGATTCTGTTCAGTCCAGCTCCATTTTATAGAACCTGATTAGGATAGTACCTAATGAACTGAGACTCTAGCGTTCTGTACATTCTAAGAGAGGCTCTGTCGTCTCTCAAACATGCGAATCTTTTTCATATAAGATGACGTTGCATAAAACTACACCGGACAACCATACGCGAGAAAGGGCCTTATTAGATCCACGTGGCACATGCTTTTTAGCCTGCGGTCAAGTCGACAGCCGTGAAATAGATTTCTCGTTATACCGAAGACCTTCTTATCCCCAGCCAGACAAGCGTCTATAAGTCGAATGGTCCATGTTGCCCAATGATCGCGTATTTCCGCCAGCCCTTTCTGGTATCCTTTGAGACTTTATATAGCGGAGTACTAAGCCCGAATTTAAGAAGTTAGTTTTTAACTTTTAGTTATCGCAATATCTCATGATATGATCGAAGTTACACTGCAGCATTGTATTGATGTCCTCAATTTTTGGATCTGACCTGTACGCTACTTAATTATCCACATACGCTATTGAGTGGCTGAGAAAATCTACAATCCGTTTTTAATATTAAAGATCTTACTCCCCACAATAATAAACTTATTTTTCATAGGCATGCTTAGTATGGTGACCGATCATCCTTCAATTACCGATTGAATTGATTTTCTCCAGTGGATCCTCAACCACAAAGAAACCGTCGCCTGTGTCATCACTCTCTGGATGTATGTCCACGTCCTGTACCGTTGCTGTATTGTCTTGTCGTCAGGGGGACTCGGATATAAGGGATATCGTTATGATATTTTGTCCTGAATATATTACTTGCTTATTTGCAGATTTTATAAATCGAACTTTATTGCCCCACTGCGAACTGACAGCTTTTCTGTTAAATTCTTTCAATATCTGTGGAAAATTTTATGTTTTACTGTCTTTTTCTCAGATTGGTATGGGTCTATAAACTGTTTATAGAGCCGATTAAGTCTGGAGATAGGTGGTGTTCGGTTGCTGGTGTTCTCTATTTGTTGGAACATCCCACAAACATCTGGCCAATTTCATCATTAGTTTCGGTTTATAGGTAGATTAATTTCCTTCAGGCGTATTTTTCTTCTTAAAAATCTTGAGAAAAGTGACCTTTTGATCTTTGGGTATTCGTAATATTGTGGTTATTCTGTAATGCTGACTATCGTACTAGTTCGCAAATAGTTTCGACTGTATTAATTTGTATTAGTCAGTTCAAGTCGTGAGTCTATTTAGGCCAGAAACAAGAGGGAGCCGTATCTTCGAAAGGATGGGGCATCCGTCTTGTATAGCTCATGTCTGTATTCAACGATGCTCAAAGTTATAACGAAATTCCCAAGCAAATTTGTGAGCAAAGAATTGATCAGAATAGGTGTTTATTGTGTATAACGCTCTTAACAAAATTTGGAATACAAAAACTCCCTTTTAATCGAATATCACATTGTCACTTCGCATTTTTTGGCTATTTAAGCCATTCTGTGTGGAAGTACCTGGGTAGTCCTGCTTTATTTTCTATACTTTACAGAGTAGATCTACCAACCGCTATATCCACTACTTTCCTCCGACGATACAATCGTATCACAAATTAGCAAATATTTAACACTAGCAATATACATATAAGCAATTTATAAATTATATAAATAAAGAATACCGTGCCGAGGCTTTCGAAATTGGGTATCTAGGTGCAATACAAAAAAAAAGACACAAAATTAGTTATAAGTAAACAGTCTAACAATCTCAACTAGTTATTCTAAACTTATAATGTAATATATGTATGTATATACTTAGTGCTCATCCCAAATAAGACCTACACAAATATATAAAACTCTGCTAAAATTACATATAGTGGCCACCTATCGATTAAAATAATAAATCACATCATTGATTTATGATTCAATGATGGTATTTTCTTTTGAACTTCGCTTTGCAAATAATTACCCACAGGCGCTAATTCCACCATTCTCATGGTAGCAAAGGCAAAGAGGAATGAATGAAATTAAAACCACTAATTCCGATCTGAGATGCGTTATTGTACAATATATAATAGTTGTTCTCATTTTCTTGGTTCGTTCTTCGCAGAGAAATAAATTAAATATGAAATTCCACATTATAATTGCATGTGGGCGTGTTTCTGGGGATCCTTTGCTCCTTCTGATTTCGAGTTATTTGGCATTATTAACAGACAAAGATGTATGGGATACTAAGATCTTGTTGCCTTGATCTCCATTATAGTCTTATTATAATTACTTCTTTTCCTTTTAATTGTATTCACGTTTCCTCTCCTTTTATCCATATACATTTTTCTTTTTCACAGAGAAAGAGAAAAAAGCGCAGATACGAGTAGTGTGTCCGTAAAAGGTCTTATAATTGGCATGTGCGATACATTTGTTAACTTGTAATTTTATTCATTTATTTATTTCATGTGTATCCTTAAAACTGTTAAATTATCGTTTTTTTTTTTATTTCGTAAGTACATAGGAGTATGGTCCGGTGCTTTTTTGCGGCTTTAGGTTTGTAGGAAATAAAAAAGGTATTTTTTTAAATGTCTAATTCACAAATTCAGTGAGTTCATCCTTCTAGAGTTTGAACTTATTTCATCAGATGGCAAAGGTAGTACGCTTTCTTATATTTCCTCTACAATTTCTTGTGTTCAATCCTTGTGAGACCTCTGGGTCTTTACTCGTAGTCTTGTCTACGAGTATATCCAAAACAAAAAGTTTTCGAAAAATTCCCACTCTGGCTGTGATCACGGCCGAACGGACTTGGTTGTTTCGATCAGAAAAAAAACGTTCGCAATTCCTTGACGCATCTATTCGCTTCTGAGGGCGTTGGCATCGGAAATCGAGGCCCAAGTCTCCGATCTCCAAAGCTCTTGAAACATTCACATAACGGGGTTATAACTGGCAGTAACCCATACCCATCTTAGCCAAAACCCATAATTTACTCACTTACCCGCTCATTCACTTACTACTCACGGAGACATAAGATTTTTACGTGGCCTCTTGGTTGCTTCTCAGTTGGGTCATCCCAAAAGGAAGTGGTTCTGCGTTCATGGCTCTTTACCCTCAGCTTATACCAGTCGGTGTGTAAGAGGGCGGCTGTTGACGATATTTTCTGCCTTAAATAGATTGTTCAGCAGAGTCTCAACCCCTGGTGACAATTGGTGAAGGATGTATGGCAAGACCTAGTAACACAACAGACGACTCTGGCTTGGTTGTCGAATATGTCAGTAGTTATCAGCTCGTTTCTAGCTGTGACGAAATCGATGCCGTGATAACTTCTCATACAGACCAGACTCCTTCTTCTGCTGAAAAAAATGTTTGTGGCACATGATGCATGCATCTGTTGATAAGTCAGCAGGGATGCCAGAAGGATATCACTTATGGTCATACACATAAAGAGAGTGATAAAGAGAGTTTCTCTTTACGATACCTAACTTGAACGGGCCTGAAACAGTTCAAGTCGGCAACTGACCCATCAATGGCGGTAAATGCTGGGAAGTCACGATGTGTCAGTGACTAAACTTTCATTTCGCTCCACTTATAGTGCTGCACAAGACAGGCACACAATATTTTAACCGTAGTCGTTTACAATGGAGTCGAGACATGAAAGTGCGCCGTTCTCAGCTTTGTAAGCAGGAGACCTTTCGGCAGATTGACAGACGGACCTCTGGCTCTGAATTGTATACTCGTAATCGTATACTCGGCATTCAAACGTCCATAAACCGGTAGCAGGCCGATAGCATCCAAACATGGTGTTAGTCCGTGAATAACACCGCCCTTCTGAAAGATTGTGCTGTAACCGGTCAATCGCACTTCCCCATCCAACCATTTGCTGTGCATTTCAAACATTGTGGAATAATTGGCGCGTTTATTTATCTGCTGAATTAACCTATCCCCATTGCCTGATCTTTCTGCTTTCTAAAATAAGTTGAATCAGGAATCTAACCGAAGCCAATTGATACAGGTTTTCGATTGACTCCAAAGATTCAATACTCAAATCGCAGTTCATGAATCTCTGCAATATAATAGAATTAAAGCAGCTAATAGCTCAGGTCAGAACATTTATGTTACCGTTTTGCGGGTTCGCTTAGTGTTTTTACGCAATTAAATGCCGTAAATAGATCTATCTTCCACCGCAAATAAATAAAATGTTTCGGAGAAACAATTAGAATGAAATTCAGGACTTGCAACTTCCAAGAATGTCATGAACGCCTTTTGCGAACAGTCAGTATTAATCCGGGGAGCGATCTCTTGGATGACGATTTCTTGGTAATCGTGGATCCTAAGGAGAAGGTGGTGACGATGGAAGGTGTTTTCCAGAAGGTGTATAATATGAATGACAGTATAAGATGAATGACGACGACCTAGAAAACAAAGATGAAGTAGGCATCACTTCTACTTTCGAAATGATGTAGATTTATTGGTAATTAGAGAACATGAGTTTTACCAGGCTCAATGACGATTGCATAACAAATGATGCTTTCGCCCTGTATATTTAGACGGAGGATCTCCAAAAATCTTGGAGACATTGAAGAGAAAGAAAGCCGCGGGAGCCGACAGTATCGTTATTCAATGTTCTGCTCAGGAAGCTCGCACAAGCGGCTCCAGAGATGAACAAATTCTACTCAACAATGCACTGATTAATGCATATTATAAAGAGCACTGGAAAACAGCGGCGGTGCAACCGAGAGGTAACTTGGCAAATGTCCGAGTATCAGTCGCCTTTGGTCCTTTGGATCTACACGGCAATGGTAAGACCGATAATCTCATATGCGTCGGTTGTTTGGTGGAGCAGGCTAACACGCAAACACGCTGTGGCTTCACTCACCAAACTCCAAAGAGCGGTCTGTCTCAGCTGCACGGGGGCTTCCCCAGCACACCGGGAGCTGCTCTAGATGCTTTGATGAATCTTCCACCCCTTGACATATACGCTGTAACTACACAGTCACATTTTCATGGCGTCAGGACTGGCTTTGGCCAGACACTGAACCTGGAATGGAATGTCTTCGCATTTTCACAGATGGCTCCAGGACTGGGCAGGGATCCGGCGCTGGAGTTTCCTTTGAGCGCGAAAACATTAGGAAAACGTTAGGAAAATATGCGTCTGTCTTCCAGGCGGAGATTTACGCAATTCTAATGGCCATGCACTATGTTGTGAAACACAGATGGAGAGGAAAAAGCATATGTGTCTGCAGTGACAGCCAAGCTGGTCTCAAAGCTATGTCCAATCCTCTATCCAACTCCAAACTAGTGCATGAACTCAAGACCTTTTTGAACAAAGTCGGAAGACTAAATTCACTTAGGCTTGTATGGGTTTCAGGTCACTCTGGAATCCCAGGAAACGAAATCTCCGATGAACTCGCTAGAAGAGGCTCAGAGGAGAGTTTCTCAGGACCTGAACCCGCCTTAGGTCTACCTGCTTCCACGGTCAAATCTGACATCAATGACTGGGTCTTTAACGTACACAGTCGCAGATGGAGGGAGTATCCAGGATGCAGGATGACTAAGCGCGTACGCCCTGACGTCTGCAAAAAGTCCGCAACATTTTTCTTATCCTTAAGGAGAAATGATTGCAGAAGGCTAACGGGCGTCATTACGGGCCATTACACTTTTGCCAAGCATCTCTACGTGCTCAGTGAGACGCCTACCTGTGCTGCATGTTGCAAGGAGGATGACAGTAGAACACTTTCTCTGCGACTGTCCCGCCTTCGTTCACGCACGGTGGCGCACCCTTGGGGCCGACGTAGTGTGTGCCGAATCTCTTAGCTCCACATCACTGAAGGCCCTCCTCACTTTTCTCCGGACAACGGAGAAAATACAATGAAGACAAGGTGTCTGTCTGGTAGTACAATGGACCAGTACTTGTGTCTGAGTGCTCCAACAGATAGTAGAAGCCTCCAACACAAAAAAAAATAAAAAATCAGTCGCCTTCGGAGTAACAGTCTAGAACTCTGTCTACATCGGTTGAGGAAAATAAAATCATTCCGGAAAACTAATTCGATTTCAGAGAGGGATAAGACATTATTCATTCTGCGTCGAAACTCGTTTCGGATTGTTTTTTTTTTGCAATGCATTTTTACTCCCACTTTCCTGTGTCTAACTTACGCTTAACTATCTTAACTAATTCAAATTACCTTACTGGCCCTACGCGGGCACTCTGAAGCATGAACCACGTTCTTAAAACTATGTATTTCAACCTTTAGAATAATTTAATAAAATACAATATGTGAATGAATTATCAAAGAAAATTTGGAAAGAAAAACTTAGCATCAGTTTTGTGTTTCTTCTTTTAAACGAACGCCTAATTTACGCCTAACTAAAACTAGCTTAACTAAAATACTTATATGTATATATTATATGTATAGTTATAAAAAATAAACATTATTTATACATATGTACGTTTATTTTTGTTTTACATCTTACTATCTTTTTTGTTTGTTTTTTGATTCTTCTTTTTTTGTTTTTGTTTTTTCTAAACTAAAAACTACAACTACAAATGCCCACCATCTACACTAAACTAAATTAATCTTCAAGTGGAGTTGAGCCGACTTTGTCTTAAAATGGCTGAAAGATCAGGAGTCGACGACAGAGCATCCTTCAGCTACCAAAGAGTTGATGTTGTCGGACAACGTCTTTACGAGTATTATATCGGCATGACACCCCTCTACTGAACCTGAGGCACTCTGGCTCACAGAGCGCGACATCGTGATCGTAGAGAAGTTGGCTTCCCACAGAATTGCGGGATACGTGGAAAACTAGCAGGACTGCCATTTTGTCCTGTACTAACCCATTTTGTTCGCAATAGAGGAATGGTCCTGGTGGGACAAAGCCGTTAAGGCGCACCCTCTTATAATACGAATGATTGGGGTAATATCCGATTTTTGACCGAAGTCATTGCTCTTGCAATGTGGCTTCGAATCAGCTTTATCAGAGAATTTACTGCCCGTAAATTCCTAGCCATATTGTATAGGACCTCATTAGGGTAAAATTTCGTGTACTCGTGTTGGATATTCAATCGAACAAATCCACGAGTGCCTGTCTGATTAATTTAGAAAAAGTTTTCGGCATAAATTACTATTAGCTGAGACGAAGTTGATTGTTTTATGGCATGAAGAACATCTTGCTCTTGATCTTCAATTCTTGACTTATGGTGGTGAAAACTGCCTAACACCAAAAAGGTGACTAAGTTTTTTACTCTCATAGAGAATAGTATCAACAATTCCAATTTATTTGTAACTTGTTTAATCGTCGAGAGCTAACCCCGCGAAAAAGCCGCTAGACGATCAAATCTGAGCTCTAGCGCTGCCATATCTTGGTCCACGTTATTTGGGTGTATAAGAAATGCCTTGACTACTATTTTTCACTTGCCTTTACTACTCTTTCGGAGGCGGAATATAAGTGGTTGCTGCATATAGCAACTGAGGTAGCTGGTAACGGTTTCTTCTTCTACAAAAAGTTTCGAAAGATCTTATATCGCTTGGGATACTCGACAAATCCGCTTTTCATTTTGGTTTTCATTGAACTTCTTCACGGTGGTTTGCGTTGCTTTCGACGTTAAAAACGATGATGAATAGGACGTTTGTCTGTGGCGACTGCTGGCTGCTATGCTTGGAAATACTTCTTTCCTGAAATTCGCGGAAAATACTTTCACAATTTATTTACTTTGTTATGACTAGCAGTTACAGGGAAACCAACATAATTTCGAGGCACTGGCACCAAATAAATCGTAAATGTCTTTGACAAAATTTGTTTTTTTCTTAAATCTAAATTTACAATTCACACTTGAACTTAGTTTGTTGTGGCCGACCTCAAATTTAAATGACAAAGCTAGCATTCTATTTCTTCTATTTCTTCGACATTTCCTTGACTTTATATTTTGACAATTGAAAAAGAAATTCTTAGCTCTGTTTGCATTTGCATCCTGAGATCGCACACTGCTTAAAATATTTTATTGGTGCAATCTCGAACAACCAAAGAGCTTTTGTGCAAAATCTTAACCACCACAGTCCTACTATGGTATAGGGTGCCGCAACATAGTCTTGGTTTCGGGAGAAATATTTTGCGCGAATCCATTTTTTATGGTAGTGGGACGCAATATAGGAAAATTGCACCCAACGTGGTGTCTACAGACATCAACCAACCGAACGTGCCAAGCTAAAAACGGCTAGTGCCAGACGGGGCTAATTTGGAAGGCCTTATTAGGTAGTGCCGAACATTCACAGAAGAAGCAGTTTAAGTGAACTTTGATTGGATGTTATGGCAACAGCGTCAATATGTTTTAAATATGCCATATCGGAACAATGTCTGCTTAAAAGCTTGCCTATCATCTAGTTAGGCCATTTTATTGATGTCCTATTGATTAGTTCTTCCTGCAGTCAGCTTCGGATCCCACATCCGAAGTTATTCTATAGTTTTGATTGCTGAATTTATTTTCGGTCTTTCCTTTTGTATCTTTAGACCAAACGACTATACTCGGGACGGGACATACCGAGATAAGCCGTTAATACAATGTATCTGGCCCAGGAGACAGGGATGACTGCTCGCGTCCATATTGGCTATATGAGGCACCCAATGAGAAAATCTTCTCTCCACAAGAAAGTTTGGACCTGTGTGATCATTATGCTTTTTCCACGCCGATTTTCATTTCTTTTTTTTTAATTGGGGGATAGTGGTAACAGATAGCATAGAGAACTGCGTCTAGAGTAGGTCTATTGTGTAGGTGTGCTTTCTTAATAAAGCTGAAGATGTCCCTCGTAGGAGCTGACCAGATCCCTTCAGGATTCATAATTTCTCTGCTTCCCAAGATGGCAGAGCGCAGCACACTCGCATAGTATGTCCACACTCGGTTTCAGACGAGAGGTTAATTTTGTTTAGATGATATCTCAGACTACAGTGTCCCAAAAGGTAACTGACCAGTCTACTGATATCGGCTCTATTATATTCGAGAAATTTGTTTGTTCAGGGGCCGTATGATTCTCTTCGATTGTCGGAGTCTTTGAACGCTGTTCCAAAAGCACAGGTGTTGCGATTTTTCCCACTTGTCTAAGAGAAAATTAATCTTTGACTTGAGGATTCCGCAGAAAGGTTCGGCACCTACATATGAACCTTCCGCTGGAACCTTTAATGACCTTGTGACCTGGCACCCACCTGAATTTGACCTTCTTTTTTTTTGCCTAGCTCTTGCAGGGCATCGTGGCATTCCTTGACTGATTTCGAGATTGTACTATACGCGTCCAACGCTTTGAGCGCTGCCTGACTGTCTGAGAGTATATCGATGGTCTTACCTTTAATGCCAGTCTCTAAGTTTAGATTGACGTACGTTATAATGGCGTATAGTTCGGCTTAAACGACACTAGGACTAGTTCCCACGGCCTTCGATATCTTCGGATTTGGTATAAAGATGCCAGTGTCAACACCGGAATCCATCTTGGAGCCATCTGTGTACCACCTTAGGCGTTTGACATTTAGCAAGCGCCGCTTTTCCAAACTGTGCGGCTTGGGATCAATATCTCAAATCTTTTGTCAAAGGTGCGCTTGTGTGATAATGCGTCCGAAACTGTGGTAATCATATCCAGCTCAGGAAGATGTTGTACTATAGACATGTGACCCAATGGTCTACATATCCGGTCCTTTTCCGATCGGAGAAGTCTATACTACGTATAGCAACCTTTTTAATAACAGGATGCAGTGGAGTAATTCCGATCAGTGCCTTTTGGGCTGCTGTCGGGCAAGTTTTCATGGCGCCTGTAATGTTGAGACATGCTAGGCTCTGAAGGCGTTAAAGTTTAACTATTGTAGTTTTCTGTTCAATTTATGCCCACCATGCAGCGGACGAATAAGTGATGATAGGTCTTACTATCGCGGTGTATAATCAGTAGATTACCTTAGGTTTCAATCTCCAGGTTTTACTGTAGGTGCGTCGACAGCCCCAGAGTGCCTTAGTCGCCTTTGGAAGTTTGCTTTTGATGTTAGAATTCCATTTTTCGATGAAGGTCAATACCTAGATATTTGACTTTTTCTGAGAATACAATGTTTGTAACTTTTAGGGAGGCGGGGCAAGGTTGTATTTTCCTCCTTTTTGTAAATGGGACTAAGGTTTGTGCTTGAATCCCCTTTCTTTCTTTGCATACGTTCATAGACAGAAAATTCGCTTTTACCTGTAACAATAACTACAAGGTCATCGGCGTATCCGATGACTTCATAACCAAGGTTTGTTTACTTATATAGTAGGCCATCGATGACTATCGACCAGGGAAAAGGTGAAAGATCTTCACCTTGTGGATACCCTTTAACTGTTGATACTGTCACAGAGACCTCTCTTGAACGCCCTCTCAATATCGATTAAGACTATTTTTCACATGCGCTGTCAAGTGATGCAGCGTGCGATTTTGATGCAGAGGTGTTTGATTTTTTAGTATACCTCTAACATGAAGCTTTTTCAGTTTTTCCATTGCTTTTAGTAGGAAAGATGTTAGGCTGATAATGCGATAGGATTTAGGTTGTTCATTTAGTTTTAAAATCTTAGGGATGAAGACAAGGTTGACTTCCCTCCAGACTTGAGGAACGTATCCCAAGTTGAAACTTGACCTAAAGATATCTAGGCCTCTCTGTAGGATAGCAGGCTCCGTCATTACCTGGAGCTTTGTAGGGTGTAAATTAGTCAATTGTCCATTTATTCCATCAGGGCTGAAGAGTCTACCAGAAAGGTTATTTGTTCTACTATTGATATAATTTGTGACTTTCATTAGAGCATCGAGAGGTATAAGCTGGGTAGGGTGTAAATTAGCCAATTGTCCATTTATTCCATCAGGGCTGAAGAGTCTACCAGAGTGGCTATTTGTTCATTTGTTCTACTATCGATATAATTTGTGACTCTCATTAGAGCATCGAGAGGTATAAGCTGGGTAGTAGAACCAGGGAAATGTACCTTAAGCGAAGTCTCCAAAATTTCCCTGCAAAGATGTTAATATACTAAAATATAATAGATATGTATATAACAATTCATTTGGCTGCTATTGTTTTTCGTTATTAATGGGTACCATTTTCTTTTTCCCCATCATGACTCAATGCTTTACTTATTTTCAAAGTTTTCAAAGCTTGTAGATCCTAAATATAAGAATCCTATGTTAGAACGATGTTTTTGTCGACTTTTCATGTTCTCCCGTTAGCATGACTTGGCAATCTTGGCGGCAATCTATATTACCTTTATTGCTCATCGCAAAGTAGATTTTTATATACAGTGGTAAAGCATCTGCACCTTTCAGTACAAACCATTGTGGTTAATGTTGGGTCGAATCACAAAAAGCCAATATCTCAAGACAAGCCAGAATAAATTTCTTGTTCTTCTCTTTCTCTTTCATTAGAAAAAAAAAATTCTACCAATTCAATCAAACATGTTCGAATGATTGCAGATTTCAAACAATATTAACTTTGCACTACTTCAAGAACATTTTGTTCAGCGCCATTAGTCTCACAATATAGCCCATTTTGGAACTAGAATCAGGTTATTGTATATTCTGAAGAGATACTTATTAATATCGACATATTTTATCCTCAATTCCATTGTTATCTGTTCATTTTTAAAGCTTTTATGGTCTGTAATTATGCTTGCCACACATGGCCTTGTACAGTATGCATTTTTGTTAAGATACACTGTGAAACCTGTTTTATTGGTATACTGTAATAATTTTTTGCCTATAACCATGGTGATGGGATACTTGTTGTTGATTGAACACTAATTAAGTTCAGTAAAAGTTTTCTTCATCGTCATTTTCTTTCCACAAGTAAAGCATATTCCTTTCGTAATTTGTTCACAGAGAACCGTATAGTGTATGTCCATTCATTACGTTATCCAATAGCCCGATAGCAACGATACGGTCGAAGGAGGTTGCATGAAATAACTTCCAAAGTTAAAATATTTTTCTAAATGAACCATCAAAAGTTTCCTTTTAAGAACTGACGGGCGGACTTAAATTAGTGGGTTCGATGGAATAGGACTGAATATTATGTTATTGTAAGATATTGTGTTTAAGTTGTTTGATCTGAAAGTTTTGTTCATACTTTGAAAAGAGTATGGTACATTCATACGATGTTAAATAATAGAGTACATTGATGATATAAGAATATGTTTCAAATTTTGGTTTGTACATGTGTGTATGTACATGTGCTTTCATTTTTATATGAATGTGTTTGTATATAAAGTTTATTAGTTTATTTGAATTTCTTATAAGACTGAAGAAGCTGAAGCGCTTCCACGCTATTTTTAGTCCTTCAGGGCATGAAAAGGAATGAATATCTTATAAAATGCTCGTATAATAATAATAATTTAAAAAAAAACGTTCGTTGTTAAAGATATACATGGTAGCAAACATGCGCTGTCCATTAACCACCATATCATGCCAACAACGGGTCTGTAATTGTAAACTGGCGCCCAAAGTGGGGTCACCGGTTTCAGTTCATGTGCATGAAATCAGGAGTGATAGGCGCATCACGTTATATATTATTTTGCAGAAGTTGCGACAAATATTAAATGAACGCGGAATGCATTTAGCGTGAAAGAGCATTCCTTGTGGTCCCATAAGAACCAAATCATCTGTATCAAGAACTGGCTTAAAAAGCCGATTACGATCCATAAAAAGTGTGAAGAGAGATTTCTCCTAGAACCACCTCTAAGGAAAAAGGATAATTAAGTCTGTTTAGCTTTTAAGAAAAAAAATACCCTTCCGTCCTTCAGGTGTCTTGTCATGGTGGTGGGCCTAAGAAGGGAATGACCTCGAATTAAGACCCGAAGAATTTGAATGAATGAATAACCAAAACTATTTGAGTATTCCAGGTGGCACCCGCAATAGCGGAAATACACCTAGCATCTGATAGGGGGAAGAATTCTGAAGAATTCGAAACATCATTGACTCCTGCGTCTCACTGTCCGATCACCTGGTTGGAGTGAGTATGAGTGGTACAACCAATAGAGGCGACATCGACGATGGCGTGGCACGGGACACTGTTAAGGTTTAATGCGCCCCAGAATTGGGACGTACTCGATTGTACTGCTGAGTGCCAAAAAAAAAAGGGGCCGATGGATGAAGGTAGACCTCTGAATTAAGAATCGATTAAGGGGGTTAGATCTGCTGAGGTGTCCCCTACTGAAGCCCTCTCATCTGCGGTCTCTTTTTTCTCGGCGGTGTGCAGCGTGGAAAGCGTTGGCGGTCAATGAAGGCTGTTATAGCGGGCACAAGATTCCCAGCAATTTCGGCATTCGTCTCTAACATTTTTTCTCTTATTGGTGAGGATGAAATCCTCAATAAGAGCGTGCTAGGTTCCTAAACTCACGAAGCTGGAAGCATTCAATGTGTGATGCTGACAGGTAGATTCTGAACACAGTAGGGAAAGCTGTTTCGGGTTCCAACAACCTTCAAACTGGCAAAACCATCCCAGAGCAACGTCCGAAGGGAATATGAGCTCGAAACCGAAAAGGTAACGGAAAACGGCTCAGAAGGACAGCCCCGCTGCTACCCCTCTTCTAAGTGGCAGAGTTGCATTACTGTAATCGCCAGCGAAGGCAGTTTCTGAACTCGTAGAATACTGTATGTCAGAAAGATTGGACTCATTATTTGTTACGAATGCTCAAAACACTGTTTGGGGTAGCAGAAAGTTCAACCTGAGAGCTTGTTATCAACAATGTTGGCTCTCAACCAACTTTTTCCACGGCGAGACGACAGAAGGTGGACGACCTATTCAACATGTATGTGAAATCCTTCACTAACTGGAGAATCTTACCAGAAGCTACGTTGCCAAACCACAAATATATTGAATTTCAAATGAGCGAGAAATCTCCCCCCCACAGCCCAAGTTGAATCCGCGAAAGACGGACTGGGTTTGGCTTAGAGAGGAGCTTGAGAAATCCATTCGAGACCTACCTAAGCTCAGAACGTAGCAATTGGTGGAGGATGGCGTTTGTAACTTGAGTAGCGCAATCACCAACTGGTTTGAACTCACATATGCTCTCAAAAAACATCCCTGCAGGAAATTGATTCCCTAGTGGAATGCTGAGCTCCAATGCCTCCCAGGGAGCCAGAAATCTCCTCAATAGATGGCTCAAATCGGATTCGGAAGATGATTGGAAGAAGTATCGATCGAAGCAAAAAGAATATAAGAAACTTATTTGTAAATCAAGGAAGTATTCTTTTAAGACCTTCTGCGAAGAGAACAAGTCCCTGAGCGCCACCAGTAAGTTGGTAAAAGTCCTCAGGCGAGGGAAATCCACAAAGCTGCATGTACTCAGAAAATCTGATGGTACCTTTACTGAGTCTAAAGCGGAAACTCTCAGTATACTGCTTCAGATTCGTTGCCCGGGAAATCAGACTGTCATCGGCTCGTTGCATACTCCTTCTACTTAAACTGCAACTGAAACCTATATTGCGCCACCCGCTATGGCATATTTTGGATGTCGCCAGGTACTGATGGGAAATACCCTGTTACGCTGCAAAAAGGTATAAGACAGCTTGCTGCATTCCTACTTTGTAAAGAATTTTCACTGCTGGCTTGCCATGTACCTACATACATATATATACGCGCGGTGAAAGAGATTTTTTTTCTCAGAATTGAGAAAGAAGACTACTCAGTCACCAATAGTTTTAGACCAATCAGTCTAACATCCTTCTTGCTGAAATGGAGAGTCTAGTAGATTTTCGCGTTAGCAAAGTTGCCCTTCGAATGCATCCTCTGTGAGAGATGCCACGTGCTTATCAGTGCGAGAAATCCTGCGAGACTGCGCTGTAAAACCTAGCTAGAAGACCTGGGCGTTATCTTAGGTAGCAAGCTGCTTTGGTCAAAGCATGTTAAGTCAAAGACTGCCAAATCGCTTCAATTTTTCGACAATTCAAAGGTGCTTTTAACAAAACATGGTACAACTCGCAATGGAGTTTCGGTATACTTGCTCGAAAAATATCCTACGACCCCAGTCTCATAGATATGCGTTCCGACGCAATGACACCTGGCATCCTTTTGCCCTATAATTTGGAACTAAAATTTCTATGGCGTCTTTTTTTTTTTTTTTTTTTTGTTTTGTTGGAGGCTTCTGCTATCTGTTGGAGCACTCAGACACAAATACTGTGGTCCATTGTACTGCCAGACAGACACCTTAGATGGCGTTGGAGCTCATGTGGAGCCAGAGCCAAGCTTCTTTTTACTCACTTATGTTGTGTGCGATTTGTTTTTTTTCACATAAGTGAACGGAACCTAAAGCTTAATGCCGATTCCGAACGGCGAGAGAAGCTTTTTCATGGCAAGTATACAACGGGGGGTTTTGCCAGTACCCCGCCGAGGAGGGACGCCGCGAAATAATCATTCGATGGCGTTGGTGTTATCGGGATCCGAACTCGCTCATCTTGCGTCAGCGGCTGACACACTACCCACTGCGTCACGGCGCTCCCTGACCTTGGGAAGGACTGTCTTCGCATTTTTACAGATGGCTCCAGGTCTGAAGTTCTTTGAACTCGAAACGACCAACTGGTTGATTCATTCATTTAAGACATTTACAGTTTGAGTTTAGATCAGTAAAGCCTTAAGGGCTTGTCTGCAGAGGACTGTTTACAAAAGTTGCAAATATGTTGAATTCTAATAATTATAAAGTACTTTAAATTAATTTTTATAATGTTTTCAAGTATTTGATATGAAAGCTGGCAATATGATTCGGAAGATGACGAGCCGTTTTCTAGTTTGAATTTAGAAAACGGTAAGAAAAAGTGGAACAAAATAACCCGACAGAACAAGAAACATGGTCAGTACAAAGAAATTTACTATCCTTTTCTAGGAATGAAGGAGGTGCCGGATGAAATGTCTGGTTTTGAGACTTCTTTTGACTTCTTCATATCTTTTCACTGATGAGCTATTCGACATTATTGTGGAAGAATGCAGTAGGAATGCGTTACAGGAAAATATTAATAAGCCAGTCAATATTACGCGAAGTGAAATGGAACAATTTGTTACTACATATATGTCTATTCATGTCTCTTATCAAATTACCTTCCTCTAGACGTTAGTGGAATCCTCAACTGGGACAGCCTTTCGTTTATGAGACAACGACGTGCGGTCGGTGGGAAGAAATAAATCGGTTTCTTAATTTTGCTGACAATGATAAGTTTGTAAAGTTTGGTCTACCTGGACACGATAGTATCTTCAAAGTCAGACCACTTCGCAACAAAATAAGAGCCTGACTACTTTTAATTCGAAAGGAGCAATATCTTGCATTGGACGAGCAAACAGTGCCTACTAAGTGCCTCCATAATTTAAGACAGTATAACCGGAAAAAAACGCATAAATGGGATTACAAAAATGTTGTTCTCAGCGGAATTCCGGGATTTTGCTACGACTTTGATCTTTTTGCAAAGTAACATAATTCCAGATGGTGCACAAGATCTGGGTGTCACTGCTAGTATCATCAGTTCCAAGACAAAAAACACAAATTACAACTAGTTTTATAGTCCAAAACTGCAAGTGTATCTTACCAAAACGGGCCTTCTACCATTAAGAAAGTGTTCCATCAGAAAAGGAAAGGAAGAAGAACAGACGAGGAAATATAATTAAGAAAGTATCAAAAATAGACGATGTCAATGCGACTTTTATATCTTGGTTCGATAACATAGTTGTCAATATTCTATTAACATTCGTGGGAAGCAACCCCACGACGAAATTTTTTTCACTTCTTGGACGTATGTGTGGTCAATGCTTAGATTTTTATCAAACTGACAGTGGCAGAACACTTGAACAAGATCGGTAAAAATCTGACGTCGACGAAATTAAAGAAAATCATAGCTCGGCGACATGAATTCTCGCTTAAAGCAGTTCAGTTGGACATTTTCCAGAATGGCAGCAATGCCAAAATAATTGCCAGTACAGGTCCCTTATATTCTGCGCCAAATGCGAGGTCCGCTTATGCTTGAACAAAGATCGAAACTGCTTTCCTCCTTTCTATATAATTAATAGTAGGTCTTATTTGTTATTTGAAAACTATATGAATTTCTACTCTTTTTTGCACACTATTTATATACCAGAATAAATACACTTAAAAAACACTTAAATACCAGAATAAAGATTTTATTTTTTATAAAGAAAAAAAAATGTTTCTTTTGGTTGCATGAGACGCCATACGAGGATGGTCCGATAAGTACTTAGCCTACAAAAGAAAAACATAAATTTTGGAGAAATGGCGATTTATTTTTCAATATAGTCTCCTTTTAGCTCGATACACTTGTCCCAGCGATGCTCCAACTTCTTTAACCAGTCTGGAAAATACGTTTTCTCGAGGTCTGCGGGTCCGTGGCGGCGATGACCTCCTCATTCGACTGAAATTTCTGCCCGGCGAGTGACTTTTTCAAGTTTGGAAACAAAAAGAAGTCGCACGGGGCCAAATCTAAAGAATACGGTGGATGGGCCAGCAGTTCGTAGCCCAATTCGACCAATTTGGCCGTCGCGTGGGCCGAGGTGTGAGCCGGTGCGTTATCATGGTGGAAGAGCACTATTTTCTTCGCCAAGTAGGGCCGTTTTTTCTTCAATTCGGCGTCGAATAGGCCCAATAATGTGCCATAGTACAGCCCTGTGACCGTTTTGCCCTTCTCCAGGTAGTCGATGCGGATTGTGAATCCCAGAAAACGGTGGCCATCATCTTTCCGGCCGATGGGACAGTCCTCGCCTTCTTCGGAGCACGTTCGCCGGGTGAAGTCCACTGTTTCGACTGTTCCTTGGTCTCTGGTGTGTACCAGTGGATCCATGTTTCGTCGACTGTCACGAAACGACGCAGAAACTCCTTCGGATTCCGCTTAAACAGCATGAAACATTGCTCTGAAGTGAAGCACCTGGACGTGGCTCATCAAAAACCGACGTGCGACCACGTTGAAACTCATTAAACTAATTTTTGATGGTCGTCATCGAAGGAGAAGAGTCACCGTACACAGCATCCAAACGCTCTTTGAATGTACTACACGATAGTAAGTTGCTCATGCGATACTGGCGCCATCTGGCGGTGAGGCTATGTACTTATCGGACCACCCTCTTACAATACTTTCGTATATTATAAATTCTCCTTTTTCATACAAAATTCTATCTTTAATAAAATTTGCTATTCGTCTTCCCTTTGTATTGGATTTGTAAAGGTATCCTGTGTAAGCCATCAATTTTGTAAAAGTCATTCTCTTCCAATTTTATATGTGTTTCCGACAAACTAATTAGATCAATGTTTTTCTAAGAATTCGTTAACAGTCAACAAAAAAGCATTCCAAATTTTCCGTATCGATTTTATGTTTACAAAAAAACAGGACAATTCATTTGCATATTTATATACGAGTAATTTGTTATTTCTTGATTTAACTACAGAGTTTTAAAATTATTTAATATTTATTCGTTTTCTTGATTTTCCATTAGTATTAATATACCCTCAGTCGCAGTTCAGAAGTAAATAGATAGACAAAAACTATGCAATTTTGTCAATATCACTAGATGTCTCTGTCTCCACAATACGCTCTCCATCATTTCTTCTCGAAAGAATTTTATTATTCCGAAACCATACATATGTATTTCCAGTTAACAGCTTATGCTTTGGTTTTTGATAATCGCGGCATCTTTTTTTTTTTTAAATGCACGGGTAATTTACTATTTATACTCGTATATATGACATGTTTTATATCCGCGAATGTCAGATTTTTCTTTGTTTTTATAATTTCAAGCATGGGATATTTTTATCGTTTTCGTGTAAAGTTAGCTGATATATTCTTCATTGTTTGTTCTTCGATCCGTGTACGCATATAGTCAATGGCAAAATTATTTACAAATTGCAATGCTTGCTTCTTGAGCAACTTTTAAGGCTGCAGAACTTCGAAAATAACAACAAATCATCCATTATCTTTCCCAATTTCAAACTTTATTAATTTTTTCAAACAGTAAACAAAAAAAACTGTCCAACTCCAACAAGTAACTGTTAAAATCACAGGAGAGTAAGAGGCAAAATTATTTATACAGGCATTGAACACTACCAAAATTATTTACACAAGTGCAATTAACTGTGCCTGGAATGTAAGAGTTTTAAATTTCTTTGGTAAATTGAAGCTTTGCGCGTCATTCAGTTATTGTTTGGTAAGGACCGTGAGAATAGTAATATAAAAAATTTAAAAAATAGAAAAGTGTCCTAAGTGCACTCGCGGACCTAAACAAAGATCGACGTCTGTAGTGAGAGCCAAGCTGCACTCAAAGCTGTGTCCAACCAAGCTCTAACCAGCTCCTTCTAACCTTTTTTATCAAAGTCAGAAGACTAAATTCACTAAGGCTTGTGTGGGTCCCAGGTCATTCTCGGATCCCAGGAAATGAGATATCTGAAGAGGAGAATTTCTCAAGACCTGAAACCGATTTAAGTCTACTTGCTTTCACGGTCCAATCCTATATCAAAGATTGGGTCTTTACCAATACAATCGGAGATGGAGATGGAGAATGCAAAATAACTTCTTGGGAATGGAAACCTTTGGATCCCCAACAGGTCAAGACTACAAATCTCAATATGCCTTGCAGTTTAAAGCATTGCTAGGCGGAAGCAACACTCAGGTAGCTCGGATTTCATCGAAACCTTAGCCTGAATTAACCAAATATTCTGCTCGGGAGAGCAATAATCTTTCTGTTAAAACATCCAAAGTACAAGTACGCGAAAGTTATCATATGTATGTACTCCGAAAATGACCAAATTTTAGTTTTCTACCTGGCAATCCAGGGGAAGGGAAGAGGAGGAGGAGGAAGCAAAAGCTTCAAGTTCGTACGCATTTATCAAACCAAACTTGCCGATTAGCTATCAGTGTGAAATTTGGCTGTGTTATAGAGTATATGATTCTGAGCTCATTGCGATCAGTTTTAGAGCCCTAGCTACTGTGGTTCCTGAGCTCCAGCTGAAGACTTGAATTGTAGGTTTGCTCTCGGCGAGATGATTCCATCTTCTTTTACCTTTTTGACTTACTTGTTCGACTTATCGTAAAGTGAGAACAGTTGTTTTACAACTTTACATTTGTTCACTTTTGCTTTTGAGGGAACATCAATTTTGAGCGGAATGAACGATATGAGTCAAACAAAAAAATTATTTTGGGTTGATTTTTTTGAGGTTTGGAAAATTAAAAATGAACAGTATAAAAATAAAGTACTGAAATACCACTTAAAGTTGATCTAGCTAGACGGGTGCTAAATTCCAAATCTGAAAAACTTCTTCCTGTCGCCAAAAACCTTAGGATTGCTGACAAACCTTCATGAGAAGATATTGCATCTCTCAGCATCTTCAGCTCACAAGCAAAAGGGACTCAACTGTGGCTCAAAAACAACGTTCCGGACTTCAAATCAACGGATGATTGGCCAGCTGGTAGTCCAGACATCAACCCGTTGGATTACAAGTTGTATTAGAGAGCATAGCTTGCTCTACTCGACACCTAAATAATGAGCCGTTGAAGCGAGCCCTTGTCCGTGCAATGGACAATTTCCCCATGCATGAAGTGCGTCTCGCGATCGATTAGTGGCCAGATCGCCTCAAGTCGTGCGGGAAGGCAAATGGAAGCCATTTCGAATAAGTTGTTCTAAGATTTGTACCATTAAATAACCCAATAAAAGCAAAAAAAAATTTTTAAAAACATTAATTCCTTTTCATTTGGCCTCGATTGTTCTGTGTACCAGTATCTATGACTCCACTAGGTAATTTTTAGTTAGGATGAAATGGCACATAACGTTTTCAGAAACAAGTCTGTTAATTTGAACAATCAATGAATGAGTAAACAATGAGGCAAAGCAGGCTTAAAAAAAAACTATCAAAATTTTGGTCCACCCGGATTCCTGCAAAATGATAGATATACATATAATGTTCATAGAGCAGAGCATAAAAAAAACTACTCTGCTAATGAGAATGCAGATTTCATCCGGATTCTTAAATCTTTGACAAATTACTTGTATAGTATAGAAAATAATAATAAGATAATTTGTAAAGATCAGCCATCGTTGCCCTATTTTCTCAGCGACCAGAACATGTGAAATTAAAAATATGATAAACCGCACACGAAAAGTAACATACTACTACTTACGACGTAAAACAAAGAAACCAACCACAAAATCCATGCACTTTTTAGACCACCAAAAGACACGTTAGAACAAACATTTAAAATTGTTTTCTTAACGTAGCATCAACACAAAATTTCAGAACCTTGGATAAATAAGATAGACCATTGACAAACAATGGAGATCTGATGACGCTAAATAGGGATTTCATCATAATACTCGTATATAAAAACAAAGGACAGGGACTTTCAGCCCTTTCGCAATAACATCTTTTAGCTCCGTTCTGTAATTTACCTCATCTAACAAGTTACTTGAAGAGATCCTCTTCTGTCATATGACAAAAAGCTTTCACATAATAATACCCTCAATGGTATATTCAGTAGCTAAGGAGTAACTTCAAATTAGGCACAAATATTGGTCTATGTGCAGTAATTTCAACGGCAGCATTTATCCTCGTTACCATCGTAAGTACCATTCTTGCAAAAAAACTGAAAAATCAGTAGGCCAAAGATAGAGAGATAATGATGGAGACAAAAGAACAGGCCAAAGATAAGAAAACCGCCATAGCAATACCATCCATATCACGCAGCGACCAAATTCCGTAAACCACGTGACCCATGAAGTTCACATCTAACGAAGGAGTTAGTGCAAGACATTTTTCCATCTTAACAAATATGCGTCGTCTGAGTAATGGTCGTTTCCACAACACATCTACCACTAAATCAAAATTTCTGACAGCTTGTCTGGATTTGATGTAATCATGTACTCAGTAGATCCTACAATCTACCTATAATTCTAGTAAAACTACCAAGTATAGTAAATAGAGTTAACATACATATCTACATCTGCATCTGCATCTGCATCTAC
The DNA here is from genome assembly GCA_958301585.1 of Merodon equestris. Taxonomy (NCBI): domain Eukaryota; kingdom Metazoa; phylum Arthropoda; class Insecta; order Diptera; family Syrphidae; genus Merodon; species Merodon equestris. The sequence continues at coordinate 73,706,643 of OY284416.1, read as the reverse complement.
ACTAATATTATTAAGAGGAAAGATTTGTATATTTGTGACGAATAAACTCAAAAACCTCTTGACCGATTTCAGCAATTCTTTCACCATTAGAATGCCATATTATCCCTAAGTAACATAGGCTAGATTGATAGTTTTTATCTTGGTTATTGACTTCAATATTTATTTTTGTAAATTTAATGTTTTTAAATCTTTGTTATGGGACAATAATATATAAGTAATTGTAAGAACATAAGTATCTAACAGATGGCGTTGAGAGTTATTTATCGACACAATACCGACAATAGTTGGATATTTTAGCTGGGAAACTATTCAGTAGATGGCGTAGTGTTGCGTTTTCTTTCGGCGTTCAAAAAGAAAGAAAAATTAAGAATTTCGTTTTTATTTAGGGACAACTATACAATTCCGACTTTGGTCTGCCAGAAGAGAAAAGAGGCAAAGACTGGTCGATAATAGATTTTTGTTTCCGATTTAAAATTCATTTTTATTCACTATTTCTTATAACTATCTCACCATAAACAAAAGTGTTTAAAACTAGCTTATTTATCCTAACAATCTAAATATGATAGCTTACTGGCCCTAGGCGAACATTCTAAAATAAACGGAATAACTTAAATCTATGTCTTTCGACGACTATACTAGTATATAAACTTACAATAACATTATTACAGCTATCGGGTCCGCAGAGAAATCACCGTTCCACGGAATTGCGACCTACATACGTGGAAGATTAGCGGTACCGTTAATCTATCCTAGATCAGCCCACATCTATGTAGGCAGAGGAATGCTTCTGGTGAGACAAAGCCGTTAAGGTGCACTCTCTCGTGATATAATTTATTGGGGTAGTAAGCCCCGAAGATCAGGCTATTGACCGAAATCATTGCTCATACAACATGGCTTCGAATCAGTTTGATCAGGAAGTTATGCCCGTACATTGTGGCCCTATTGTATAGGACCTCATTCGGGTAAAATTTTGTGTACTCACATTCGCGTGTAGCCCGGGACATGCCCTGAGCCATTGCCTCTCAAACATCCGAATCTCTTCCATTAAGCTGGCTCTCACATTCAATCTGACGGAACATCCATAGGCCATCATGGGCCTGAGTAAGGCGATGTAGCAGATTACCTTCACACTGGAATCAAGTTGGTTGCTATGAAACAGCCATCTTGTCAGAGCGAAAGTTCCCCGAGCCCTTGCCAGAGCAGCTTTTACATGTTCTGGTGGATAATGGTTCAGTTCAGTATGACATTAGCATTTTATTTTTCTTTCTTAATTCAGGATGACAGCGTCGCTGGTGGCAGCTTGCAGATATAACTGTTGCTTATGATATAACTGTCTTTCATTTCTACTGTCACTGTCAGCATTCCCTATTCTGACCTTTTCAGAGAAGATGCCTGGCTTTTCGTAGGAAAGGCGCTTCTCTCGACTCTTTACGGTCATTAGGATCTCCTTGCCGGAGGAAAGAGTTTTGCTATGTCAAGTGACCGCCTCCGACAAGCAGTTCTCTTTTTCTTCAGGTTTTTGCTTTGATCATAGTGGATCGCCGCATCTGCCTGAGGACCTCGATTACGCGCGGCCACGTGAGAAGACATCACATTCTCTCTCTCGGCCGTTTCCCGTATGCGAGCGCTCTTACCTTTTTCGGTTCGAGCTCCTGCTCCGTTCGGACGCCGCTCTGGGACAGACTTGCTAGTTTAAGGGTTGTTTGGGTTCCAAAACCGCTTTACCTTCTGCGCTCAGAGTCTGTCCTGTACACTTCCCTGAACACTTCCACTTCCTTCAGCTTGGAAGCTTATTGGGGAGTTGAACCCCACCAGTAAGAGGAGAAGTGTTAGAGGCGCATACCGAAAGTTCTGGCATGCTTGTGCCTCCTTCCTTGCCGCCGAAACTTTCTGTGCTGTGCACCGCCGAGAAGGGCATCGATGCTACAAAGGGCTACAATGCGTCCCAATTCTGGGGCGCGTTCAACCTAGACGATTTCTCGTGCTACTCATGCACCGTCCAATCAGGTGGTCGGACGGTTAACTGCAGGAGTCAATGTCGTTCCGAGCTTACTTACTAACTTAGATGGCCCTACAGTTCGGGGTGAACCAAGTCCTCAATCAACAAGCCTCTACAGCCGGCACGATCTTTGGCCAGCTACTTCCAGTGCCGCACGCCCAGTTGGTTGAGTTCCCTTTCCACTTGTGCGCGCCACCTTAGACGCGGTCGTCCTCTGCTGCGTCGTCCTTCGGGAGTGGAATCGAAGACTTTTCGGGCCGGAGTGGTGATGTCCATTCGCTCTACATGGCCCAGCCATCTTAGACGTTGGATCCGTAGACGTCATACTAGGCCGGTGTCGCTGTACAGCCCGTTCAGTTCTGGGTTGAATCTTCTCCTCCATTCTCTAAACGGACCAAAGATTGCACGCAGAATTTCCCTCTCGAAATGCCCAAGAGTCTCTTCATCCGCTTTTGATAACGTCCAAGCCTCAGCGCCATAGAGGAGGACCAGGATGATTAAGCTTTTGTAGAGGGATACCTTAGTTTTTCGAGAGGGGTCTCGGTTAATTCACATTCAATCTAAATGGAACAGCGAGAATTCTCCATAGTCATCCTGCACAGTCTGACGAGCAGGGATGTTGAAACATGACATGGCTCTGTATAGCTCGTCTCTATAAACACTGTCATATGCGGCTTTAATGTCGACAAAAAGATGGTGGTGCGACCTGAAATTCATTGGTCTTCTCCAAGATCTGCCGTAATGTAAATATTTGGTGTATCGCGGATTTTCCTGGCCTATAACCACACTGGTAGGAACGTATCAGATTGTCCACTTGATGTTCCATTTCGAACACTCCGAATGTGTTGAGTTTTCTCTCCAATTTAGTCTTAGTTTAGTTTTAAATTCATTTTTATTTATAGGTATATTTTTTAGAACAAACTGACCCTAGACGAAAATGCTTAAAATTAGCTTAGATAGCAATTAACATAGAATGCCTTACTGACCTTATACGGATACTCTAAAGCAAACAGAACAACTTAATTCTATGTATTATATTTTCAAAAATCTTGGCATCAGAACATATTTTTGATTTTGATGGGCGCGATATTAATTGGGAAAACATTTGATATATATAACAGTTTCATTTTAACATACCGAATGTGTGGAGTTTTCTCTCCGATTGCATGCGAGTACGAGGACAATCATGCAAAAAAGTGAGTGTTTGTAACCTCGTAGTCAAGTTAAACGTTTTCTTCCATTATCTCAAAATTACGCCAATGGAGATCATTTTCAAATGGGTTGTTTATTTAATGTTTTTACATGTATTCAATTTTGTGCTTTTTGAAAAATGTATTTTATACACAATTTCATCTGCACGAAATTCAACTAATTATATACGTTTACTTATATACATATGTATATACGCTTAAATCTTCATCACCTTCCGCGCAATGTTGCGCTGTGTCTAAAAGTATATGTAGCATATTTCGCAACAAGACGTTGAAAGGACATTATAATGTTAATTGTAAGTAATTGTTATGTTCTTATTTGGAAGTTATTGTTGATATTATCTCACGTTTCGAAGTTCTGAGAACTCGAATTTATTTATTGTTTTTTTTTTTTTTTTTCAATTCATTTTTGTTTATAGTTTTTTAGAATGCTTAGAACTAGCTTAACTATCCTTACAAATTTAGGAATCTTACTGGCCCTAGGCGGACACTCTAAAACAAACTGAATAATTTAACATATGCCTCTCGACTACTGTATAAATAACTTACAATTAACATTATTATAATTAACTTAAGCTAAGAAAAAATTTTTTTTTTTCCAATAAACTTAGCATAATGATCATTTTTTATATATATTTATATAAGCCTTAAACCTACCTAAACCTTACTAAACATATCTTATTCTAACTTAACTAATATATATACTTTATATATATATTATATTTATACATACATAAATATGTTTTTTTATATTTATACTTTTTGATTTTTATTCTTTTTTTATTTTATCCTACCCTAACCTACCCTAACCTACCCTACCCTAACCTACCCTACCCTAACCTACCCTACCCTAACCTACCCTACCCTAACCTACCCTACCCTAACCTACCCTACCCTAACCTACCCTACCCTAACCTACCCTACCCTAACCTACCCTACCCTAACCTACCCTACCCTAACCTACCCTACCCTACCCTAGCCTATGTAAGCCTGCCATCGGTGTTAGGCCAGCCCTGCCTTGAAGAGGCAGAAGCTATTGAAGTGTCCACTGACGCAGCTTCCCCCAGCCACCAAAAGCGTTGATGTTGGCGGACTACGTCTCCCGGCGATCCCGGCGTGAGACCGATCTGCAGTACCTGAGGCGCTCGGGCTCACTGAAACGCGACATCGGGTCCGTAGAGGAATCGCCGTTCCACGGAATTGCGACCCACGTGGAAGATTAGCGGCACCGCCAATCTATCCTAGATCGGGCCACATCTATCTAAATAGAAGAATGCTTCTGGCGGGACAAAGCCGTTAAGGCGCACTCTCTCGTGATATAAATCATTGGGATAGTAATCCCCGGAGATTAGGCTATTGACCGAAGCCATTGCTCTCGCAACGTGTCTTCGAATCAGTTTGATCAGGAAGTTATCCACCCGTACAATCCTGGCCCTATTGTATAGGACCTCGTTCGGGTAAAATTTCGTGTAATCAGATTCGGGTGTCCTATGTAACCCGAGACAAGTTCTGAGACATTGTCTCTCAAACACCCGAATGCTTTCCATTAAGCTGGCTCTCACATTGAACCAGAAGGGACATCCATAGGCAACCATGGGCCTGCTTAAGGCCATATAGCAGATTGCACTCACTCTGGAATCAAGTTGGCTGCTGTCTTGTCAGAGCGAAAGCGCCCCGGGCCCTTGCCAGAGCAGCATCTACATGTTTGTCAAAATATAGATACTGGTCTAGCCAGATCCCAAGGTATCTGACTACACTTTGTTTCGCCAGTGGGCGCCCGTCCTGTCCAAGAATTGAGAACCCGCACCAATTTTTCCTAGTGTCTCGAGAGGCCCTAGACAAAGGCGTTCTGAACAAAATAGTTTCTGATTTCTGGCAGTTGATTTTCAACTTCCAGTCATCACAATACTGCTGAATTTTTTCGAAGTCACGCTGCAAGAGAGTGACAATGACGTCGACCGTTGGCCCTGATCTGTACGCGATTAAATCGTCCGCATGCGCTATTGAATGGTGAAGAGAAGCTATCAAATCACTGAAGTAAATGCTGAAAAGGATCGGCGAGTTCACCGTACCCTGTTGCAGTCCGTTGTTAATATCAAATGTTTGGGTAGAAGCCACATTGGCAATTTTCACTAAGAACATTCTACCTGTTAACATGTCAAAAATCATATATAGCAGTGGTTTACTTATGCCCAGCCGACAGAGCTTGTAATAAAGACATTCTAGCCATACGGTGTCAAAGGCTTTTTCCAAGTCAATCAGACAGGCAGCCGTGCATTGGTTCTTGCATTTATTCCATTGGACATCCGACACGAGTTTCGACGCGGCATGAATAGCGTCATGCCCCGCTCTGCAACCGAATTGGTTATCCGGGATGGTTTTATTGTCCTCAATCCATTTAGACAGGGCCCTAATGACCACCTTCTCGAAGACCTTGCTGATACTCGGAAGGAAATTTGCCGGGTTAGAGGTGTTCTTACCCCTCTTGGGGATTGGTTGCACCACCGCTGTCTTCCAGTGCACTGGATAATATGCACTATTCAGTGCATTGTTAACTCGAATTTATTATTTTTAGAGGGATGTTCAGGTATAATATTAACTACGTACCAAATTTACTACATGTGTAATTGTGTAATGAAAACCTTATTAAGTTCTCATTGTTCTAATTCATATTTGTTTTTACAACAAAAAAAAAACAAACTTGAAACGTATCTTAACCCTAGAAAGAATACTATATGGCAATAAACGTACAGGATAACTATATGCTTTCGAAGCGCACGACTTTCTAATGCTTCTATTTTATGCTGAAAACCAATTAAATAATATAATGATTATATAGGTTTGGTACAGTTTTGAAAAATAATATGCATTCCTTTTTAACTTATTTATTTTATTACTTTTAAGTATAAATCACCGACCTTTTAAGAAAAGTTAACATGACAGGTTTATAGTATACTAGTTTACTATTTTATTACAAGAAAATATTTTTTTTTTGTTTCTTACAAACAAATATTTGTGTAGTCAACTTCATAAAAATCTTAATAACTTAATTATTATTTTATAAACATTCATGGCAAACGTTATTTTCGAGTTCGCCGCAAACTGTCTTTTTGCACAGACGTTATTTCAGATGTTATTTTGAAATGCAGTAGCTATAGTCATGCGGGTGATTCTTTGATTGGAAGAATAATGTCAATTTTGCTTCGCACATGTTTTGGCAAAGTAGGAGTTTTTAATCTTTGCGTCATCCCTGGTGCAGTAAGCTGAGAATTGAGCTTTTCCACGTATTCTATGTGATTCAAGGGCTTATTCTGTTTTGATAAAGCATGGTCATTGGGAATATTTTGGTTTTCTTGAACATGACATTTTACATATCTGTCGACGCCCCCTTCAATTTGGTTATAAAACATAATATCGAGCCCGCCAGTTGTAGGGTGGAGTAAATAAACCATCTTAGAGGGTTTCGGTTTATATGAAAATAAAGTCGAACAGCCATCTTAACAAAACATTGTGCTTACTGGTAGAGATCGACTATTTTTCAAGTCGTCGGGATTTTCACGTTTGTTTGATCTAATAATTCTTCTAAGAGTGAGCTTGTACGGTTCCTGAAAAAATGATTTTACGAGAGGTAAGCCAGGGAAATTTTACATTTTATTTCCCTGAGGCAATTTGTGGCTCTCGTGATATATGATATTGCACTCAGCATTAACTTGGTTCCACTACCTTACATATATCATACGGAGTTGTAAATCTATCTTATTTTTTACTTCGCCGATAGTAAAATTTCTATTCCATTCTCCACCTGGAGCATAGTTTATTTTACATTGGATTATCAGAAGCTCCAAGCCATTTATTTTCTATGAGGCGAGCTAACTGATTTGAGGCGAGCAAGAATTTCTTCTTCTTCCAGTGGCCTTTTATTCGATATGACCACAGCGTAAAGAATGTTCCCCAAAAATATAATAACGAACTTTACAAGAGTTAATAACAACACTTAAGTTACACTTTCGCTAACCAAACGCCTCGCGAGCGCACGATATCTGCTGAATTATGGTACTTATCACATAAAAACGATTGTCCTACAACAAGTTAGACCCGCGACTGAGTTGGTTGTGAAGCATACATAAGTCAATTTGTGTGGTGGTCTCCTCGACCTAGGTTGCCTAGCTTTAAGTTTACCTGTTTGCAGTCCTTAGGGTGCGTATTCAAGAACATATTTTTGTATATACCTACTAGTACAAGCGCATTTGGCGCCATTTAAAGATCATTTTAATGTAAACGTTCCTTGCGGATTCAAAAATCTGTCGAATTCGAATCACCTATTTACATACATTAGGTAACGAATCGTGTTCATATTGGTTGTATAAGATTACTCATGTTGTTTTTAATTCAAATTACGAAAGAAAATTATATTTTATTTCAGGACTGCAAAAAAGGGAACATTTTCTGCGTGAAATATAATTTAGGGAAAAAAGTTATTTGATAGTAAGGGCGATTTTTACCTGTCTAGTTTTTGGATGTTCTATTTTTGACTGCTCATGCGTGATTCGTGACACGCGTCAACGTTAAGCATGCATGGTTGGCATTGACATTTTACCATGTTAGGTCTTACACCTAAACAACGCTTACATATTGAATATTATTATCAAAATTCGTGTTCTCGTATTATTTTTAGGTTAGGAATCATTGGCTCGTACTGACTGGATCTGGTCAACATGAGTTTGCAACAAAACGGCACTACAAATCAGACAGCACGCGATTTGATGGACCAATTGGGAAATGAGTTCGATGAGCAATTTAACTCGTTATGATCCGATGTACGAGTATTGGCGGACTAGATCGTGCGAGCTAAAAGTAACCTCAGAAGACAACATTACACGAATCATTGTTAGTAAATAATCAAGCGCTCGAAATATGGCTCAAAATCATCCAACATTGACTCATATTTTGAGGTCAATATATGTACATATGTATGTATGCTAGAAATAATCTATTAAAAGTAACTGGCCAGCATTGATTAATCAACTCAATTATTTTTTTTTTAAATGCAAATATCGCTATTGTACTTTTTTTAATAACTAAAAACCAAACGCTTCCAAAATCTCATATTAAAAATATCTTACAAATTTTAAGAGAATTTTCAGATGAAGACTAATATTAAATGTGAAGAGAATTATTAATAGCGAAAGTATTTTAACATTTATAATTTTTTCTCTTTTTATTGCATCCAAGTGGAGTTAGTTCACTCCTGTTATAATGTAATAAAGCCCACTTATCCATATAGAATTAAAGACCATGTGTACGAGCAACCTATTTTTATTATCGAAAGAGAGATTTAGTTAATTGAAATGCCGGCTATCCAAAGAGTATAAAACATAACCCACCCCAATTAAAAACTCGTTTTGAAGGCAAGAGGAAAAGATTCTCTATAAGAGTACGCAGATTCTCTGAAATTGATTTCTCTTGAAAATTCGCTTTGGTATGAGGTGAAACCTAAGAAGAATAAAAAACACCAGCACATGCTACAATACAATCCCTTTTCAAAGCCAGTGAAACGCTACTCACTCCCTCAAGGGGTAGGAAGTGCTTCCTATGCGATGCGAACGCTTGCTCCAATATATACCGTTCTCTTCATTCGTGTATTCTTGGAGTAACACTGAGTATGCTTTTGCATTGCTGATGCACAGGCAAAGTGTGCTGAACCACTTTTCAGGATACATTTATGTGTAAATATATATGACTGTACACAACACAAATGTCATTATTCTGTGGGGTCTAATGTTCGTTGGTATATTATCCACTAGTCAGTTTACGAGACTTCGTCATAAAGAACGGCTGGGGTGTCGGGTTTGTCATCTAATTACGGTGCGACTATCGTGTATAATAAATAATTATAGTTTATGCTTATTATACCTTCTAATGCCGACAAAGTCGTTAATTTAAATAAACGGAAATAACTTATCAGCGAGTGACCGTTTATACCCTAAAAGCACAATTGTTGACAAGGTGGTTAAAAATTACATTAAATTACATTAAATAAATCTGCACAAAGATAATAAACTCCATGTTCATTTTTCGTGTTAATGTATGATTTTCTTTTTGCTGGACAATAAGCAAAAATAAAATTGAATTCAATTAATTGACAGGCAAATTGAGAATCAAGATTATTATTAAACAGCAAATTTATAAAATCGTTAACTGAATGTTAAAGTTTTGGTTATAGCTGGTGTATTCTTCTAACTACTTAATAGGATGTTAACTTGAACTGATCGTGGTAATCCATTTAACCATACCTTGTGTTGCATTGCCCTTACCATACAACGCTATATATATTTTCAGCCGTTAAGGTTTTAACGATAAAAGTTCGAAACTTTGAAATTTCTAATTTCAATAGTTCACTTGAAACAACTTTGTGATCACTTAAGTTTCAATCTTAATTAATTCTTAATCCAGTAAACAGTAAACCCGTCTTTCCTTAGTACCTAATCATTATTGGTTTAAGTATTTGTTTAAAAGAAATAAAAATTCTTCAATCAATCTTTGATAGTAAGGAGAAACGTGATTAATTGCATTATAATTAAATTTCTTGTTATACTCAGCCTTATCACTTGTTTTTACCACTGTCACCTTGTTTTTAGAATCAAACTATGTATATGCTTACAGCTAGTAAATCAAACCACTTTTAATGAGTTGTGAAGTTGTTTAAAAACATTCTTTTTCAAAACCAAAGACAGAAAACATATATAATAAAAGTTATAAATACATAAGTAAAACTAATTAACTCTCAATATATGCACGTAAAGAAGGTTTCTCATGTGTTATTAATTTTTTTCTTAATTGCCGAAAATACGTACGAAAATATATAAGGTGACTGATTTATCATTAATTGCTGAGAATTTTTTCATTTTGTTTATAAATATATCATACCAAAAAAAAGGAGTTACGCACAAAATAATTTCAATTCCTAACAAATGATGACTGAGTAAATGAGATAATTTCTTTTGATCTCAAAACTAATGACGGACTGAACTGATGAATTAAGTAGCTATTACTTAATTGGTTCCGAAGGATTCATGTATCATTTCAGAAATTATTCTTAAAAAAAATGATTTTTTATTTAGTTTCAGCCAATATTTTATATATTACAAGAAGATGGAGGAGAAGACTGTTTTCATAATAATTACTTATTTAATAACATTGGAAAATAGATTAATTTTTTCTATCTGATCATATTTCCTGCAATAAATTATTAATAATTGCAGTAATAACAATTTTAATAATAATACTAACAGCAATAATAATGATAATAATACTTGTAAAAATTAAAACATTATTTCATTATAGTCATGAAATGCCTTTTGCTGTCTTGTTACCAAATTGCTCTGGAATCTCAAATATTTCAACTTATATCTAATTATGCGAGTTTGTTCTTAGTAAAAACAACAACATATTAAACAAATAACTCGAACCATGCAATATAGAAGAATTAGTGTTTAATTAGCAATTAAGGTTTGGCACGGAGTGTGATCATATTAATTGAAGAAATTATCAAACACAAACTTTCTTCACACAAATTTAGTTTAAAATGTATATGTGCACGGTTGCTTTGGTATGAGTATGGATAAACCGTATATTCATATAAAACGAACAATCTGTAGAACTATGTCGTGGTGCAAATCATCATCAAGAAAACGTAACGTATTTAAAAATTAATTAATGATTCGAACATACTAAAGTGAAAAATAGTATTATTGTCAATTGAAAAATGCGTTATAAGCACGAGAGTCGAGAAGAAGATATTCTGTTCATATTTCGTAATCTGTCATAGTTTTAATGAAATGTATTTAAGCATATTTTCGATATTAGAATCAGTGAAGGTAAAATTATAAAAATTGCCGTGTTGAAAAGTTCTTCTTAAAATGGTAATATTAAGTTGTAACATGTTGTGCAACAGAACTTTCAAATGACTTATGCTTGTGTTTTTATTATCAATATGCAGACGATAATAAATTAATTGTGGTTTAATTATCGATTGCCTTATGATTGTTTTAAACAATGTTAGTGAGTCTTCTACTGGAGCATTGTATAGTTACATATGTGTGTGCATATAAAGATACCGCGTCATAATTCTAAAGTAAATCGGTTATAAAAAAGAAAACGCCAAACAACTCTTTGAACTTTAGTTTGATTCGATGAAAAGATTTACAGTTGTTTTTAAAAAAACTTGCAACCATAGCAGTGGTAGTACCGGATTACTTATGGCTAGAAGGTAGGTACTTATGATAGATCAAAATCCCACCATATACATACATGCATTTAAAATCAACCATACAATAAAAATGTAAATACGAAAAGAAAAATAGATTAACATTTCTTTATTATACAAGGAAGAAAGGAAGGGGTAAGGAAGGAAATATAAGGGGTATTAAGGACCCAGAACAGTTGCGTTAAATAAATGATACTAAAAAAGTATTGTAAAAGACCGGTTAAAAATGTCTCTCAAATACCCGCAATTTGTTACAAACAATCGAGTTTATTATATTAATTGACTTTGTGACATTCAAACAATTTGTTCATGTATGAATATAATATTCATGATTTCTTAAATGCTATTCCAACCAACTAAGGGGAATAACACCTTGAGCTTGAAAGGAATTAAAACAGAAAACAATAACGCTTTCCATGTGCTTGTTTTCCTTTTTTACGCTAGATTTAAAAGAGAATCAACAGTTTTCATATTACGAACATTATTCAACACAGTATCACAAGCAAAAAGGGCAAACTCAATCCCCACGGCAACAACCACTTGTTTGCTTGAAAAACGTCAAAAAAGAGGAAACTCAAACCAGGCGTAAGTTATAAGCGTGCCAGCATATCTTTATTCCCTGGTCTCGTCTTCATCCTTTTTTGTCCGTGCCCCTATTCGAATGCGATTAGTATGTGAAACACTTAATGTTTTTTCCTCTCTTTTATTTGTGTATCTCCATTATACATAATACATACATACATATGTACATATGCATGTATCAGGGATTGCCAAGGAATTTCTTTAGCTCATAGTCTGAAGATAGGTATAATACAGGAGGGTAAAACGTGACACTCATCATTAGCACAACTGGTCTATCAGCAGCCAAAAAGCGTTCCCAAGGGCGCCCTTTTAGGTATATCGGTTTAAAGACTAAATATAATAATTAAAATGTGGTAAAGTAATCTTAGTACATTTACGAACTTATTCGCTCTTAATTGATGGAAACAGTGACTCAAGCAAGATGTTGGACAGAAAAATAGTTGACTATTTGATAATATGGAAAAATATAAAACATGTCTATAATTACATACATATATTACCACTGCATATAGGGTGGAAATAGATTCAACTTACACTCTTATGCAAAAGGAAATCAGTCGAGAATCTACATTATGCGTTTTTTTCATATTTCTTCTAAATTAAGTTTTCTAGATTTCGAGAAATTCCTTCCACTTGCTTTTTAACTCTTTAATAAAAGCAAGAATGCGAAAACTTCTGGTTGAATCTTCACCGAAAAACATGGTTAGACTTACCCATACCCTATAAAACGCCCAGCAACTCGATCAATTATTAACATTCATAAATTCGGCTCTAATTTCAAGTAATTTATAAAAAAAAACCGAGTTTTTTACTTATGATTTATTTGATTGTTTTCCTTCCATATAATTTACACAATATTCGTTTCTCATTTCTTCGATTTTTGCCATTCTTCCTTCTTCAAGAAGATATATGTAGGTACGTTAGATAAATTCGTATAGCTATAGATCTGATTCTAATGTATTTTGTACGTACAAACGGAATCAATGTTTCTGCTCTGGTTTCGATTAAAAAAAATGCACTCAATAAGAAAAATATTTGACCTGAGAAGTCAATGAGTTTGGTTGAAAAAGATTGACATACATTTATTAAAGTTAAGTGATGTGAATATCATGTGATTGGTTGCTAATTTTGTAAATGGACATATGTATGCATGTGATCTAAATGTATTGCCTTCGAAATAATTTCAGTCTCATTAATATTAAAAGAGAAGAAAATTTGATAGCATATTAATCACATTGGCGATTTGCATATTTTCATTTTATGTTAGTTGCTAGCACAATCTCTGAACTATTGACGTGAATGCTTATAAAACCAAATCCCTATGATGATTATTTTAAGTACAAAACGAAAATGACTGCATAATTATGAATATCCTCTTAGTCCTATTAGTTCTTTCAATATTTATGAATCTTTTTTCAGTATGAAGATTGTATGACGGTAATCTTCTATCCTCGCAATAGTCAACCACGGATAAGTTCTGAACCAAATGGTGATGTATAATACTCATAGTTTCAATTCATAGGGGAAAAAAATGGATATTTAAATTAGTGCTATCTGACTCTTTTCGGTTGTCTGAATTACGTTTTGACTTAGTATTATATTATAATTTTATTTTCATATTAATTTCGTATTAATTGACTAATTAAAATATATATATCTGTATTATATCTCCAAAACTTTGACGCAAGTATTATACATGTTATTCCACAAGTCCTATAAATGAATAAAATAAAATAAATAAATTCCATATTTTACTTGACTCATGAGCTGTGCATTTATAATATATATTTGTATTTCGGAATAAAATATTAAACAATATCTTGCTTGTGGTTCATACAAAAGAAATATACTCATATGCACTTATATACAAACATTTGTGAACCGAATATGTGCATGGTTCAATCTTGAACATACTCGTATGACCAATTTGTCCACGTGGTACTAACAAACAAAATTAATTTCTGAGAAACAAGTTTTACTCATACATGTTTCTTAAAAATATCTCAAACTTTAATTTATTTCTGTGCAAATGTGTAGTGTTACCTTATATACATAAACAGAGTTAGAATTGCATAATACACCTAGTAATGAAAATAAGTATAAATTACCCAATTTCAGTAAATGTAGAAAGTCAAATTGATCATAGCAATAGAAAAAATAGTTAGAAATCGTTGCCCACATTATTATTTTACTTAAGTACTTATAAACGGCAATTGCGTTCACTTTGCTATACATATGTTAGTTGTGGCATGAACAGCAAAAAAGACTTCTGGCGATGAACGACCACAACATGAGTCATTACAGCTGAAGTTTAGTATTTGCCTCTTCGTGTAAACCAGATTTTCAAATTAATGAAACTCCTTCACCTTTTCTACACGTTGTCCCAAGGAAACTGGCTTATTATTGCTTTTTAATATAGCAGGCTATTTTTATTAAAGATAATTTGTTGCACAAAATCCGGCCATAACTGCACAACTAAAATATGATGCAGTTTGCCACCATTAAAGGAATGTGGTACACGGTGTTAAATTATCTTTTTTGTTCAGATTAAATTTGCTATTAATGCACTTCTAATCTAACTAATTAGCTAAGTCGACGTTCGTTAAATACTTGAAGAATTTATTACTAATCGAAGAATACAAAGGATGAACATTAATTGAAGTGTTACAAACTCGTTTATTGAACTTGTATGAACACATATACATACATAACTATTTATTTATTTATTTTTTTGTACAGAATAATATTTATTAGCTTTTAGTCAATGTTTTGTATTGTATTGTACTTGTTTTAAAGGTTTTAAATTCATGTTGGAATATGAACTATTCCTTTAAACTTATTTAGGCTAGATGAAAATTTAGATAATTTAGATAAATTAGCTAATTTAAAATACTCTAAAGTTAACGGAACAAAAATATAAATTTATGCCTTTCCACCTAAAGATTAGTTACGAGTAAATATTACTTTAAAATATATGAATAATTCTTACTAAGAAAAATTGTGTTGTACTTGTTCTGTTTGGAATAAATGCAGGGAATATTATAATACACTAAAATTCTAAGCATAAAACAAATACTCTTCTCTTCACATGAGGGTTTTTTCTTGTTGTTTCCCCTCGAAAAAATGTTCAAAAATACAAAAAAATCATAGCCTTGTAAAGTGCTTTTCCAGTTGAAAGATACATGTATGTATCAAATATCATATTTCTGTGTGTAAATTGTGTGGTGGCAAACCTTGTACAAATTCTACAAGCCTAATAATAAATAATAATAATAATTAACAAATGCTCTGGACTAATTTTTTGTGGAATTATTTAGTATATTTTTAGAGCACATTTACTTACAGCTCTTAAGTTATAAAAGTAAAATATTTTTATTTACTTTTTTTCATATACTTCAGAATTTTATCTGATAGTGTTATTTGGAAAAGATTTTGGTTATACTTTATTTTTTTCTTAAAATTAGCAAATTAAATTTAAGATTTAGATAATAAGAGACCAGTTTTTAGGACGTCATATTGAATTTGTGGACAAATAATATAATGTCATATAGGAAGTGAAAATTAATGATTAATTTTTTTTCGAGGAATTTGGAACGCTTGGTATTGATCTTGCCATAAAAAAAAATTGTAGCCAATTTGAAGACGGGTGTTAAAAATACCAGTCTATCTTACTAAGCAAAGAGCACAACTATATTATCTTGAAGATTGGGAAATCTATGTGTGTATGTACAATATATTTTGTATGTATATTTTTTATTCATTATTCCCATTAATATAATTTATTAAACTACAATATTAGCAAAAAATAATATTATATTATGAGAATAGTTTGCGGCATTAGTATTAATACCAAAAACAGAGGGAATGCCACATTTTATTCAATTAATTGCATCGTGGGGTGAGAAGACTTAGAAGAGAAATAAAAATATACAATTCAAAGTTAATTAGATATTTAGCATAAATCAGATAAACAGCAATTATATGGTAGAACAGGTTTAGATCAGACTATATAGTGCAGCAGAATTTCGATATTATTTATGTCGTAAATAAGGAGCCAAGAATTTATTCTTTTCAAAAACAGGAATGGATTCCTAATATTTCTTATTTCTTCTGGTAGTTTATTAAACAACTTGCGGGCTACGTTAGAATAAGAGTTCCTTAAAAGGGTTGTTCGAAAAGGTAAATAATTACCGGGATTATGTCTTAGGTTATAAGGTCCAACAATAGGACTTTGCATGTAGCCACTACGTATAAAAACAAAAATTTAAGACTTGTAGTAGTATAAGTGACGTACTGGTAAAATCTTAGCTTTGCGAAATAACTCCATTGAATGAACCAGCCGAGTAGAATTACAAACTTTTCTCAAAGCACAATTTTGTAGGACCGTCCGTTGATGAAGTTTGTTGCGATGAGCACCACTCCAACAACAAACCTTAAATGAAATAATCCATTGTATACCGTTTTTAAAAAAGCATTGGAACAAAATTTTCGTAGATTATACAGACATCGAATAGTCGAAAAAAATAATTGCTTGAGATTCACAATATGTTCGGTCCATTTAAAATGTTGATCTATTGTAACTTCTAAATATTTGAAAGATTTTACATTTTCAATTTTAAAATTATACGTGCATGATATATAAGGGTCAAAGGTAGATTGAGGACTAAGTTTTAAGCAGTCATTATAAAACAAATTGAATCTTAAACAGCCAGAAGAATGAAAAATAAGGTCAATATCAGTCAATTCCTTGGAGCCAAGACCAAAAAAAAAATTGTTTAGTTTTATTGCTTACAATAAGTCTATGTTCTACAAACCACGATCTTAGTATATGGATATCATAATTTATATCAGAAACTATCTATAAAGGATTAACAGCGTTATATCCAATAGCAGGATCATCCGCGAAAGCCTTTGCATTACCGATAAAAGGTTGCTCAAATAATGAATTAATATAAATTAGAAAAAGAATCGGGCCAAGCATATAGCCTTAAGCTACGCCCAAATTAATATCTTTCGAATCGCTAGAAGCGTTATACACTTTTACTTTCTGACTATAAGATAAGATACGAACCCGTTGTGAATACAGCCATGAAATCCTACAGCTTTTTTAAGAGCTGTGATAAAAATGTCTGTTGTTTTCTGCAGTCATTGTTATTTTTGCTGTTATCTGTCTGTTTTTGTTCGAAGGGCTAACAAAAAACATGCATTGCATAATCAATGATGATGGTCAGTTAAAGTTTAAGATTTACCTTAACAACCTGGGTGAAAATTGTTTCCATATCCTTTAAGAAGAACTATTGGAATAACTGGGATAAAATACAGAACCGATTTTTTCAGAAAAACTTTCTTACTTATAAAGCAGTAAGATGCTCATGAACAGCAAAGGAACTTTTGCAATATTGTCTTATATGTAAATTAGTTTAATTACAATATATTGATAATTTAATGATCAAGTTTGTTTGATTTGTAAGAAATCTAAGTTTTGCAGCTTGGCAGAATATGTAGAAATTATATCACATAAAGACCAGTCGCATCCAAGAACCCATTTTCTGACTGAAATATGTGAGAAAAATATTTTATGATAGCTTTATACCAGTGATTTTATCTTAGAATAGTCATCGTCAAATGTTTATCGTGCATTTATACGTCAAATGTACAAGCGCATACACAGTAATCGCTAAAAACGAGGGATTTGAAATCGAAGGATCTCAAAACATGGACACATGTAAAAATTATTCATTTGCCATAACTTTTCAATGGGAAGCCAAACATTAAGTCCAACTTGAATAACTCGACAGGGTGATATGATAGGAAAAGTCGTCGTCGTTCCTGCCTTCACGTTAAGTTTTGATCTATTCATAACATCACCTCAATTTCAATTTTAATTCTAAACCTTACAAAAATTGATTGTGATCCTCCTCCTTTTGAATGCCTTACCTTAACAGACAATATACTATAATTGATTTTCGATTTCCACAACAAAGCATAAAAATTAACATTTTCAATATTTTCTTTACAATTGACAAATCATAATACACATACAAAACAATTCAAAAAGATTTTAGGTAAAAGAATATGGCACTGTTTCAGATACAACGTATGTGATTCTTATGAATATGAGATGAAAGAGGGCAATATCTTCTCCCACGGAAGAGTTTCGATTTTTCGGTTTTTAATTACTGGTTACCTTTACTCTTTGCACAGAAGTCACCATTGAATTTTACAGAATATTTATAAGGCAAGTCCTCCGTTTCTCGTTGTTGAATAATTAAAAGTATTTTATTGGCAATGGAAATAATAAATAAAGAATTTACGCATTTCTAAACGGCAATTCATCGTGCAATTTTTTCTCTTTGGGTTCGGGAGGCTCCCTGTCTTCAAAGTCGAAATTAAGTCTCACTGGTCAATCCCATAATCATTCGAGGTGTCTCAGTTGCAGATTTTTTCCACTTGTAGGCAAGAAATAGGACTTCCCGCAAATCATGTTTATTTAATCCGAAAGCATACATTATCACAAACAATAAAATATATGAGGTCGATGACAATTCAAGAATGTAATGATGATGATGAGTATCTAGGTTTACCAGCGAGTATTGCTTGCGTCGTATATCGGAAAATTGCGGATTGCATTTTGCACATCTGACATTTACATGCAAAAATGTAACAGATATCGTTGAATACGAGTATGTTGTTTTCAAGTTTGATTTTTACCGTCGGTAAAAGATTCAAAATTACCTTAACTATATTTTGATTAACATTCCGAGTTGCTATTGTATATTAAACGCGTGAATGCTTGTTTTATCTAATTTATTAAGTTTTGAGGCCCCTGTTTTCAAGTTTAGAAATAAAATATTACCTTTTTCCTGACTCTTATCAAATAAAAAAAAAATCAAAATATTATACATACATGTAGTATTAAATGAAAGCATCTACAATTTTTGAGGATTATTTTGTAATGTCCGAATACAGTTTGCGAATTAATTAATTTGCAAAAAAAATATTCTTTTTAAATCTATATTTTTGTAACAATTAAAACATATGACAAGAAACATGGAATATACTCATATTTCGGTGACTTATTCTCTTTGACTGTCTTCTCTGAATTTTCTCTTTGTTCAGTTTTAGAAAATTTCACTTGAATACCACACTGATTGCCATGAGTACGAATATCGATGGTGCTCTCAATTTTCTTCAAACTCCATTACTGTTCCTTTTCGGGGTGGTAAAGGCCTTTTCAAATGTTATTTGTGTTATGTCATGCTTTTTAAAGGGCAAATGAATGAATACTTAAGCGGTGTATGTTATATGCTATCGCATGCAATAAGTGAAATTAATTATGGACCTTCTGGCTCTTGCAACTGCAAAGGAGTTTGTAGCCCTCAAACATGCACCCACACCTCTGCTGGAAGGGTGGAAGCCGATTGGGGGCAGCCTAATATCCCACCGGATGGTCAATTGCACTCAGTCATGAACACAAGCAAAGAAAAGATTTTCGTGCGTATGTGAAGTGTGTAGGACCGTGAATATGTCTACATACATATATGTTTGTAAATTTTCGTTGTACCGTAAGAAGGATAATAACAGCGCATACGACAGAAATGACGATGTCGAAGGAGACTTGGTTGTAACCTACGACGGTTGTGGGGATTTTGATGATAATGACGACCATACTAAAGAACCAATCGATAGGCGTACGTCCACATTGCAGTTTGCTGAAGCTGAAGCAAGGATATCAGGAAGCGCCTATAAAATCCCTTCATTACGGCGCCGCTATAGTGAAGTTGTTAGCTTGAATGCAATTTATGGTGTTGCTGTTTCCTTGGTGTGTGTGTTTTCCTTTTTCTTGCCTTATACTCGTATGTGTTTTTATTTCTGTGTACAGCAAGTGATAATTATCTAAATTACTGTTAAGTGCAATGAAGTTGATGTGAATAGCTCGGCTTGTACACACACAGAATTTACTAGAATAAAGGTTTAAGAATAAGATATTGTTTTCTAAAATAGTATTTATTTAAACTTTTACATTGACCTGTACCGAAAAATAGGAAGGCATTGTTAATAACCGGCTTAATGGCTTCACCCAAATCCATTCCCGCTTTTTTCGGTGTACAGAAATATTTCTTTAAGAATACACGAGTGCACACATACATATATATGTATGTATATGTATGTATGTACGACGACGTTTAAAATGCACACAATTTAAATTTCAGTTCGCTAGCTTGAGTACAAGGGACTATTAGAATATTATGGGTAACATATTGAATAGCCTTCTTGTTGAGTTACGAATTGCCATGCTATTCAATAAGTTTTGTTATTTGATAAGAAAAATATGTTTTTATGGCTTGAAATACTTATTTTTCAATAAATCTACCTGAACTTCAATACACTTGTTTCAGTGATCTTCTAATTTCTGAACTCCTGGTATGAGTTACACTTCGGAGGATTGTCGAAATCCACCTTCACGGCGGTTATTACTTCTTCGTTTGATAAAACGTTTTCCACGCATGTATTTTTTTTTTTGAGATGTGACAACCCCCAGAAGCCTGAGGAATGAAAGTTCAAAGGCTTAAAAAAATAACATGCGTCTCAGTCACAAAAGACTGATGCTAGAAACTTTTTGGCCTATTTCTGAACCTTAACTCGCTCTGAAGCTGAATTACCGGGCTTACACCATTTCTTTGCCTTTTGTTAAAATCATGGTGAGAGACCCTCGACGCACAAAATCCTTTTTACATTTTCTGAAATGCTCAAAATGTTATTGAAAGGTCGCGTACAAGGGTGTTTTCGTTAGCAAAAGCAGCACTTAATTTGCAAACATCTTTCTGTAACCAAAAAAACTTAAGCCAAAATATAGCTCACAACCTAATGAGATGTCCACGACTTCTACTAAGTCTCTCTCGATTTACTCAAGATCTTTTATAATCATATCCTATATTTTTACTACGTCTTTTGGTTTTGATGCACTTTACTGACGTTGTTCACGCGGATCATCTTCAAGAATCGTATGACCAATTTAAATTCATCTTTCATCTGTTGGAAGGTTAGGAGTCCTTATAGCCTCTAGCAATCGTTCATGAATTGTTTGATTGACTGATTGAATCACTTTTTTATTTATATTTTTGTTTTAGAACAAACTTACCCTAGGAAAAAAACTTAAAATTAAATAACATTTAACATAAAATACCTTACTGGCCCTATACGAACACTCTAACGCAAACAGAAAAACTTAAGACTATGCCCTTCGGCCTTATGAGTAACCTGTAATAATTAGAGGTAATGAATCTACTATTTCGAATGACTGAAAATATACAAATGTGTTACATTTTACAAACGTCAAATTTCAAACGTGTTCATGAAACGAAACAGCGAACCTGGCATTATGTGTCTTTTTTTTTGAGAAAAGATGATTTCCAAAATTTCGGTATTGAATTAGAAACCAATAGTAAGATATCTTTGATGTTGATGGATATCTTTCTATGATGGCTATTCTAACCCAACACGAAACAAATTAGTCTTGTTATAAATAATGAAATCCTTTTTGTTTTCATATTTGACAACTATTCATAACGACTTAATATATTTTATTTGTGCTATGGGCATAAACTAAGACTGTGTTTCTGGGATTGACGAAGAACTAGTAAATATTTATAAGAAATTGCCCACTAAGGGTTCCGTACAAATTTGTAGGTACAAATAATATATACGAGTAGTTCAGGAATCGAGTCTCGCAGTTCGTTTCATATCCTTTTAATACATAGGATGTATAATACTACTCGGTACAAGACACTTAAGTAAGTAGGCACCTATTTGGGATTGTGTTCAATTACAAAATTAAATAATAACTTAGTACGTACAATTTTGCCAACAAAATACCATGCTGAATTCATCGGTTCTCGTCCGATCACCGCAATCAAACAGCGTCGGGCGCGGTCACTACTTAGATGGACTGCTTGAGAACACTGTGTATTTGTTGGCATCGGGCTAACATTTTGTTCTTTTTTTTTCTTCATTTTCTTCTTTCGTTTGAATTGTATATATGTGAACCTCGTTTCATTGGTTAGTGACGAATTACGAGGGTGGTCTGATAAGTACTTAGTCTCATCGCCAGTATCGCAAGAGCAACTTACTATCGTGTAGTACATTCTAGTAGACGGCTACTGTCGAAATTTCAGCCGGATCGGACTCGTAGTTTTGTTTTGACCGCGTGTGGAAGCGGGAGTGTCCGCGGATTTTAGAAAAATGGAAAAAGAGCAATATCGGTCGGTGATTCGATTCTTGTTTTTGGAAGGGAAATCGCGCAGCGAAATCAAAGAGCGTTTAGATGTTGTGTACGGGGACTCTTATCCTACCATGGCGGCCATCAAAAATAGATTTAACGAGTTTCAACGTGGTCGCACGTCGGTTTTTGATGAGCCACATCTAGGTGCTCCGAAAACGGCTACCACGGAGGATAATGTGACAAAAATCAACGATCTCGTATTGGCACACCACCGATTGAAGGTGCGCGAGATAGCTGAGACAATAGGCATTTTAAAAGATCGCGTGGGTCATATCCTGCATTAAATTTTGGGCATGAGAAAGCACACTTCAAAGCAGTGTTTGACGCTGTTTAAGCGCAATCCGAAGGAGTTATTTATTTATTTATTGTGATTTATAGTGATCCACATCGACTACCTGGAGAAGGGCAAAACGGTCACAGGGCTGTACTATGCCAAATTATTGGGCCGATTCGACGCCGAATTGAAGAAAAAACGGCCCCACTTGGCGAGGAAAAAAAGTGCTCTTCCACCATGATATCGCACCGGCTCACACCTCAGCCCTCGCCACGGCCCAATTGGTCGAATTGGGCTACGAACTACCGTATTCTCCAGATTTGGCCCCGTGTGACTTCTTTTTGTTTCCAAACTTGAAAAAGTCACTCGCCGGGCAGAAATTTCCGTCGAATGAGGAGGTCATCGCCGAAACGGAGGCCTACTTTGCAGACCTCGAGAAAACGTATTTTTCAGACGGGTTAAAGAAGTTGGAGCATCGCTGGGTCAAGTGTATCGAGCTAAAAGGAGACTATATTGAAAAATAAATCGCCATTTCTCCAAAATGTTTATTTTTCTTTTGTAGGCTAAGTACTTATCGGACCACCCTCGTACAATTGAAGCGCAACACCCTACAAGAAATGTGCAGACTCGA
Organism: Merodon equestris; assembly: GCA_958301585.1. Taxonomy (NCBI): domain Eukaryota; kingdom Metazoa; phylum Arthropoda; class Insecta; order Diptera; family Syrphidae; genus Merodon; species Merodon equestris. Next base: position 73,683,398 of record OY284416.1, on the reverse strand, counting down.
AATATAAAGAGTTGTGTTTCATACTGCACACTTTAGCTCCCTCTCACATAAAATCAGTTTTTTGCCGGTAGAAATACTTCCGTGTGCACTGGCCCATTACGTACTTTAAATAAAAACTTAATTACAAATGCAAGACTTGCCAAATTTCATAGTTCTAGATCAACGGGAAGTACCCTATAAATTTTGATTCTCTTGAGAGTGTCGAAATATACGTTCTTTGCGACATAAATGGCCGCAAATGGTATCTTTTTTTTATGTTATCTTTGAAGTTTGATTTTTTCACAGTTTCAAGGGACGGCAAATCTGAGTATATGGATTTAATTTCAACTCGATACCTCTGCGCGTTCCCGAGATAAAGGGTCTTGACAGACAGACAGACGGACAGCAAAGTGATCTTATAAGGGTTCTGTTTTTTTCTTTTTGAGGTACGGAACCCTAAAGAGAACTGGACTTAACTAAATCTATGAGTTTGGTGTGCTTAGTGGTGATGTTCCGGCTAAACGACTTTTCTCTTATACCATTTTCCATTTTCAGGAATTAATTCGCGTTTTTTATGAACAAACTTAAAATTGTTTGAAATTGTTGAAAAAATTGAACTTGAAGAACCATATTATAGGATGGAAGCCCATCGCTAGGTTGGCTTAGTCTTTACATGAAATCATCCAACCGACTCATTTAAGGAGCAAGTTTTGTAAAATACGGCAAGTGAGATTAGCCAGCTTCATATTTGATGACGAACATGGTCGCGCGGCAAAAATACTTTGTCGTGTCTTTCAATACAATCCGGCCGTCGTTTTTTAAATGTCGGGTTCGAGCGCATTTATTGTAGTCGGTAAAAATCTACAATGATGGTTTCATTCAGATGGGCATCTCATAGAAACCATATTCTTCTGATTCCACCAAATATACAGCAAGAAGTTGGATCCATATAGCCAATGAAGAGGTACTCAAAAGAGCAATTTATCCGAAACGAAACCCGACATATCAGATTCACGTCCAACCAATTGATGCCTAATAATTGATAATCGAAATTATCGTGAAATAAGTAGGTTATCATATTAATTCTGCTGTAAGTGATACAATTTTTCTATTTATTAATATTTCTCTGCTTCATGAGTGTTTTTAAAGTTTTAAAAGTCACGAAATAAAGTTTACATTAGTGGTCCTTAAATAGAGTTTGGTCAGAATCTGTCGATCGGAATAGTGCTTCCTTGCAATTTGATATAAGAAAACGATGCATATTGTTTCAAGTAGCTTTGGAAAGACATCCTAAAGGAGCCGTTAATCCCCAAAGGTATTCCTCTCTAACATGGAGTCATTTAATCCGTACAAGACGCGCTCTATAAGTTTGATATAAAGTATTATTAAACTCTGTTAGTGGTCAAAAACCTACGGCACATTCATAATTGGATATGAAAATATTTAGCTTGCAAAGTACAATGCAAAGTATACTGCAATTCATTTACAATACAGCTGCAAAACAAATATACAAAATTGAAAATACATACCCGTTGTGCGATCAATTTACTACAGGGCAAGTAGTCAAGAACTGTTTGCAACATTGTATCATTTTACAGCAATAATGTATCCAAAAGAGACACTTCTGTTCTATTAAACTCGCAAAACCTGCACACACACTTAGAGCAGCACCGCAACTCCACGTAACCTGTTGCCTACGGCGTTATAATTTGCTTCGATGTAATTATTGATTTAATCCCATTACGCTTATAATTAGAATAATCATTTGCTCTTTTCTATTTGCTGTTTGCTTTCATAAATTGTAGGTGACTTTACAGTCTTCGCCAACAAATATATGTTTGAAGTTGATGCACGTTTATAAAAGTACTATATCTAGGTGTGTATGTGGTGAATGCTTTGGAATAAATATAAACAAATGTTATTATGTTATAAACAAATGTTATTATTTAATCAAAACATTTAGGGCTTAGGCCGGTACGGAAAACAATTTTTTGAAATAGGTTTTCTGAAACGCTTGCCTTATCTTCAACTAAATTTAATATATGTAAGAATCCGGATATTTGTGTGAAGTCGAAAAACTTCATACATACATAATAGTACATGTAATAACCTTTCTTGCAGCAGAGATAATATAAATGTAATTCGATTTCAATATTTGGAGCGTGAAGGAGTTGCTTTATTTTCATTTAAACATAACACATAAATACATTTCTTAACTTAAATATAACATATATAATACAATACATATAAGCAGGTTCATCCTCTTTTTTTTATATTCAATTTAAGGTGAATCGAGATGAGTTACTAATATGGCAGAAGGTGCCGAAGAAGCTGAGAGCAGTGGCCATCAGAACAAAGCAGACACACCAACGATGTTAGGCACTGTATTACCATGTGAGGCAACGATTACCGCGTCTCTTGGTGGCATCAAACGCGAAATCGAATCTACATTCACCCAAATCGGTAGCGTTGCAACAGCCGGTGTAATCGCTCCGGTTTCTCGATTGCCAACACCATCATCTCCTCCTTCGCAGCTTATCCCCACCTCAGCGGCGATCAATTCAATTGCGGCTACGATACGTCCAATATCTAATCTATCATCTGCCTTATCAACATCGTCTATTTCATCGTCGCTGTCTTCATCGTCATCATCATCATCGTCATCATTGTCTTCTGTATCCTCGTCATCAATATCCGTGGCCCCGGCGGGGACCACTACATCCCTGGTAACAGGAGGAGCTGTAGACAAATCGTCGTCGCCGTTTCCTTCATCATCAGTGTCACCTACTAGACCTAACAATAATCAGAATCATTCACCTTATTCACAAGAGCAACCGTGCCAACCGCCACATCAATACAATAGTGCTAACTCAAAATCTGAGGTAAGTAAATATATTGTACTAAATAAATTATTTTTTTTTCATATATATTATTAACCCAGGCAAAATTCCTAAACATATTTTACAAAAAAATATATTTTTATGCAAGTATACTCAAAATTTTAATCTCAAGATTAAATCCACTGTTTTAAAGATGAAAACAATTTTTTTTGTTTAATTTTTCTTTTATCATTTTTGTTTCCAATTTTATAAAGTTTGTATTGTTAAGTCAATTCTACAGTTAGAAAATGACGAGAGTCGAATTACTTTTTATTTGGCTATGGGATTATCGAAGTTAAACTTACATTTTTGCAAAAATTAAAGTGATTGTTCATAATAGTTCAGGGAGAAAATAACAAACATATTTAATAAATATAACATTAGAAAAAAACTAACAACAATAAAAAGAGAAAAGAAAAAAAATAGTTGTCCATTCTATATTAATTAGATAATGTTTAACTTCTTAACTATCCATCATAAAAAAGTAATTTTTTTACCTTTTTAAGAGCATCCAAAATTCTTAAATCGTGTTATTATTAATTTATGAAATAGCTTAGGGAATAGCTGAGTTAAAACGATGGGCTCAAGGATGTAAGAATAAACAGTTTCCCAGTTGCAAATGTCATACTAAAGTTTTGAGTAAGACTTTTTGTGAGCAATAACAATTTCGCGTGAGGGCCAATATATGTGTACCTTCATCACTCCGCTGCATTTGATTTCCAATTCATATTTTTTAATAACAACTCCGATTCTATTTTAAAGCAATTGGCCGTACAAGAAGCATTTGAGACATATTGGAAATGCACAGCCAGGATACTCGTACCTCTAAATTATTTATCATAACCTTTTAGATTTTGCTCAGTAGGAGCTCATTTTTAGCGAACCATTGCCTCGAAATTTGTAAATCATTTTGCGTTACGCTAACGCAACATTATATGCAAATGATGTGGCGTTACTTCTAACATTTTGACAGAATATGGAATTTGCATATAATAATAATATAATAGGTCCCAAGACGGAACCTTGAGGTACAGTAATATGAATATTTAATTCATCGTTAAGAACCCCTTCTAGTTTAACTTTCTGTGACCTGTCTTTCAGTTATGAAGTGAACCAATTATGTATCGACCCTCAGAGTCCAACTCTGTAAACTTTATTCGGCAAAAAGATATGGTTGACAATATCAAAAACTTTCGTCATGTCGATGAATAAAATTATTGGTGTACTATATTAAAACCTTCACAAATTTCACAGCATAATTTTAATATCGCAATCTCCTGTACTTTTTCTCACGAAATACTCGTAGTTCACTGCTAAAATATATAATTATTATCAGGGAGGATACAAAACTGTCTTCCGAAATTTTTCAAATAACTTAGAGAATGTTGATAGGATAAGTATATGTATGCCTATATATACTATGTTTTTGGTTTCCTTTTTTTAAATACCACAACTGAAATTTATATTGAAAATATGTCATCGACATACCATGAACTACAGATTTTATTTTGGATGTCGTCAGTAACTAAATCTGAATACAAGTTACATCTGAAATCGTAGGTTTATGGTAATAAGGTGATAACGATCTTACGAATTCTATAGTTATTCGTGACTTTTTTAAATCCTGATTTAATTTAATATACTGCTGTTTCAGTCTTGAAATATGTGTGTGATGTTTAAATTTTCTCCCTAACTGATTTTTTCTGGCTATTAAAGTTACTTCTTTCCAAACAATGGTTGAAGTCGTTTCCATTTTCAAGTTCTAGATAAATCTGAATCAATCTCTATCCAATGGGTTTGCAATGTTTTCAAAAGGTTTCATAAGCTAATGAAGGATCAGCTTTAAATACTCAATAAGTTTTAGAAAATTGATTTTATGATTTTGTATTGGAAATGTTATGTATTTAAAGGAGCTATGCTTGATTGGTTTCATTAGTCAAACAATGATTTTAAAGCGCAAAATATCCGTCCACTTAGGAAATGCAATTCTTAGAAACTCCACAAAAATGTGATCAACGCATGTTTGGATTCAATTTGTTACTCGAGTTGGTGCATTTATTATATATATATCCCATTCAGCTAAAACCAGCGGAATATGTTATACAACATGCATTGACTTGAGCTACCACCGTCTTGTATAAAAAACCTTAAAAACTGCATTGGGAATGCTATTCGATAGAGGAATAAAGGCTGTGTTTCATTAAAACACGTTCAGATTTTTAGCGAAGGTGTATTTATTACCGGCAACCGATCATGCGTTCAAGTCCTCTAAGATCAATTTGGCAATTTGTTTCAGATATCGAAATGGACCGTATACACTTCGTCGGCAGACGTCAGGACCGTTCCGCCATCTGCTCTACCTGGGCTTTAAGGTATAGAGTAGCTAAATATGATTCGATGCTTTTAGGATGTTCAGCACAGAATCCGCTACTATTGCAACGGGAAGAGAATGTCACTTTGTGGACAACTTTTGCTTACGCCAGACATGACATGGCATTGGATACGTATCAGCGACTATTTGTTTTTTAAATAGTTTATTTTCTTTTCCTTATGTCTATATTATTATTCGAGACAGAAGTGCTTAGGTCTAATTTAATAACCATAACTGCAATAATTAAAATTACCTTACGCTCCTTATGCGGGCATTCTAAAGTTGACACCATATATCAGGTTGTATCATAAGTACTGCGAAAGAGCATATTTAGCATATTTTATTGTTTTTGTTCCGGAGAAACTAGAGTGAAAGATGTTCTCAGCGGATCCAAGTGTCAGTTTTGATTTGCAAAGCTTAGAAATATAATTTTTAAAGAGTAGGTCAGAAAAGCTAGACGATGAGCTCCTGAAGTGCACCGTCGAAAAAAATCCGACTGTTACTGTAAGGTAACTCGCATGCAAACACAACGTAAGCCATGATCATCCGACACCAAGCAAAAATGGAAATGTCGTAAATCTAGGAAAAAGGGTACTATTCAAACTATCAAAATAATCTTCAGCAAAGAACCGAAGTTTGCACTTCATTTCTGTGGTGTCAGAGTAAAGAACCGTTTTTCAACTGAATCGTTAAGGGATATGAGTAGTCGTCAAATGTCGTCACCAATGGCCAGGAAATCTACCAGCACGACATCCCAGAGATGGACTGATTGTATGACGGGATGCTGAGCGTATATCACGGGATGCTGAGCGACTATCACCGCAAAAGTCTACTGTCAACAACTGTCACCACTAGAGCAGAAATGGCCAGGTCTGGTTAATCGAAGAGGTGTTCTATGCATTAGGGTAATGCTCGCCCTCATACAGCTAGAACCACCTGCATATAGTTATAGAAGTTCGATTGGCAAAAGTGGTGCATTCACCTTATTCTCCAGATTACGCACCTTTAGATTTCTACTTATTCCGAAGTCGGCAAAGCTTCCTTGATGGAAGATCTCGAGAGGTTTTTGGGATTTTGAACAGAATTGAAAAGTTGCCTACGAAGTGGGCAGAAGTGTTATCGAATAAAGAAAATTATTATACGAGTACATTGACGAAAATTGTTTTGCATTTGGTGCAGAGCAGCATCTATATATTTATTAAAATATACTGAACTTGTCATATCCCAGATTTTGGGTCGGCAATTTTTTTCTGCTTTCCCTAAAGACCCTGGCTAAGGCTCTCGGAGTAACATTTTTTTAGATTTCTGAAAGTTGATTTTAACTTCTAGTTATCACAATACTGTTGAATTTTTCGAAGTCAAGGAAAATTGTCATGACACCCGCCTGAAACGTTAGAAAAGATTGGCGAATTCAGCGTGCTCTATTGCAGTCCGTTTCAATTTTAAATGCCTAAATGGAAGTCTCGCTGTATGTACTCCCAACACACTTTCTAGGGTTTCAAAATCATATAAGGGTATAGAAATTCTTCATTATTGGCTGCCGGCTGAGTTTGCGATAAAGACTTTTTGACTATTGGGTACAAAAGCTTTTTCCAAGTCGATCCCACAGGCACCGATTTTTAGTTTCTGCATTTATTTCATTAGACATCTGATAAGAGTTTGAATATTGTCTGCTTGATTAGTTCATTCCTGATTTTAAGATACCTGTCTACTTCGTTGTTCGACAAGTTTCGACAAGGACGGTGAGAAGGCCGTTCTCTTCAGGAATTTGGTAACACATCTCCAACGCATTCTACTATAATGGTAGGAGTGCAATTGGGCATATTCGCATATTTTCGCAAATTCGTCTGGTTCTGTGATTATTTAACTAAGCCCTCAATGTACGCTGTCGTTCATTACCAGACGAACTTGCGTGTATAAAGTTGCGTAGGCAATTCGTAGACCATTCGTTCATGTCTATCAGTCTCCGTCAGGTGACAAATACGAGTAGCATATGTAAGATCCCAATAGGGTATGATCTTTGCGAGCAACTCTGCTGTTAGGTATATTCCTTTGCCAATCATTATCAATTTTGTAAAGATATGCACATAATGCAAACTTTCAGCAAATGAAACCCCCGCAATTCACCGCTATGTACGATTTCATTAAGCATAAAGTTCAGTTAAGCAGACTCTTCGTTAGAAGATTTATCTGTTAAATTTTTATTTAAGTTTGTGAAGATGAAGTTTAATGGCGAAAGAAATCTCAAAGATATTCATATTATATTGTAATATAATTCACGAATTTTTTGGCCGAGTTAACATGTGTTTATCAATTGCTTAAAGAAAAATTAATAAAAATTTGTTTTTTTTGTCGTGATTCAAAAAAAGGATACTGTCCCATAAATCTGCATTCTTTCCATCAATCGAACTCCTATGAGAATTGGATACCATACATGAATTTACAAGTAAGAGGCAGATTTAGTTCACATTCCAAGTTTTGACACGATATTGTTTTATCTATTTATACGTACGTATGTATGTACATATATCGACACAATGCTATCATATTATTATTTTCCCAATTAATGGTTATTGTTTTGGTAATTGTTTTTAAATAAAAAAATGTATTAGCAATACTGCTTATTTATTCTAAGAATCTTGTTTTTTTTTAATAATATTCCTATTTTTTTTTTACATTTATCGTTTTGAATTCTTTATAAGTATAGATAATAGAAAATGGAGAGAATGCGACATTTCACAAATTCCATATTTTTATAATTCATTTTTATTTCATATTTCTTAAAACTATCTCATGGTAGACATAAATGCTTAAAACTAGCTTAGATAACTTAACTAACTTAAAATATTTTACTGACCCTATATGGACACTCTAAAGTAAACAAAACAAAAACATATGTCCGAACACAGTGGCGAGTTTAGACGTTTTCCGCCAGTAGGCTATTCATATCTTGCCATCCCTACCAACCTCTACACTTCTATACCCTAGTTCATAATCATATTAATTGCAATTTTTAACGCCCGACGCAAAAAGAGGGGTGTTATAAGTTTGACGTGTCCGTTTGTCTGTGTGTCTGTCTGTGGCATCGTAGCTCCTGAACGAATGGACCGATTTTGATGAAAGCTACCGTGATGGGGATGGTTCTTAGCTACAATTTATGAAGATCTGTTCAGGCATTTCAAGGCCATCAGCTCCATTTAGTGGCACAAAATGAATCACCCTATCGGAAGATGTTATAAATTTTGCAAATAACGTCATACCTCAATCATATTTGTCATTAGTGAACTAGACAGCTGCAGTATACAAACAGATAAGCAATGGAGCGCTATCTGTTTCACATGAGCTTGGAATAATTGTGTCGATTTTTTTGACCAATAATCGGTCGGTGGCGTTTAGTGAATTTCGACGTCGATTTCCTATTCGTGTCGTGCCAACTGGGCAAACAGTCCGCTTAGCTACTCGATTTGAACAGATTGGAACCTTAGGACGCCATGCTGGACGTGGACGCTACCGGACTGGTCGTTCGCCCGAGAATATCGCGTCTGTGGTTACCGATGTCGCTAAGAAAGAAGAAACATCAACCAGACGACGGGCTACGCAATTGGGCATAATCAGACCCTACAGTTAATTTTAGTGAAACACTTACACATGTTTCCGTACAAAGTACAAACAGTGCATCAATTAATGCCTGCTGACCGTCAGCCGCGTGTGAATTACTGTCAAGCCATCCTTAATCAACAACGAAGAGGAGGATTTTGTGTCGAAAAAATTACACTTAAGCGGTTACGTCAATAAACAAAATCTTCGTTTCTGGGACATTGAAAATCCGCGTGTGATACACGAGGAGCTATTACATCCACTCAAAGCCACTGTATGATGCGGCGCTCACGCGGGAGGAGTAATTGGGCTGCATTTTTTCGAGGACGCCATCGACAATACGATCGCTGTTACTGGCGAACGCTGCAGGGCCATGATAAATGACTTCTGACTGCCGGAATTGGATGAACGGGCCTGGTGAACATTTGGTTTCAACAAGACAACCATACACTCCGCACGAGCCAAAATGGATATTGTGCAGGAAGCGTTTCCTGGTCGCGTAATCTCCCGTTTCGGCCATTTGGCATGGCCAGCAAGATCGCCAGATTTAACCATCCCAGTCTTCTTTCCTTGGGGCTACTTGGAGTCGCAGACTTATACCAATAAGCCTCGGAGCTTCGCGTTCACAGCCCTTAAGGAGAATATTCGACAGAAATACGAACATTTATCACCGGAAATCTTGCGAAAAGTCATGGAAAATGCGATAAAACGAATACAAATGTGTATCAATACTAGCGATAGCTACTGGACGGATATCATCTTTTCCACACAACAGAAAAAGTCGCAAGGGTCCAGATAAAGATTTCCATCCATAAAAAAGTTATTCAAAAACAAAATTGGATGATAAATTTTGCACCACTTTGTACATACAAGGAACCATATGCGTTGTTGCATAATACTTAAGAAAAATGTAATTTAAGTAGTTACCTGCCGCAATGGCGGTCCGCGAGTAATTTAAAAAGAATAAAATAAAAATATAATTAAAAAATTTAAGTTACCCCCGACACAAAAAAACAAAACGTTAAAAAGTATAAAAATTAAATTTTTCTGTCGGCCTTTTGACTTCATTAAAAGAACCTTTGCGACCGCAAAGTAATCAAATAAAACAAGAAAACAAGAATACAAATGAAAAGAATATTGAAAATGATAAAGTATGGATTATACAATACAAAAACCTACTGTATGTAAACAACGTAAATAAGTACCGAAACAGCCATATCCAATATTTTAACGGAACGCACATGGTTCTCAAGCGATCGCCTCATATAGAAGTGATACAATATCGAAACACTGCAGGAATTTAGTACACCTTGTAAGATAAATTGGTGTACAAAACTAAGATCATACGTACAATTTGAAATTAGTAGATATTTTTTATATATTACACCTATGTAGATATAACTAATTACCCTTCTTCACTTAGCGGTCCCCCGTCGTGGCGACGCTTGTCTTAAAAATATTAATAGGTTCTTTTAATGAAGTCAAAAGGCCGAGAGAAAAAATTCATTTTTATACTTTTTAAAGTTTTTTTTTTGTGTCGGCGGTAACTTAAAATTTTTAATTTTTTTTTTTCGATGTGCACTATCATCCTATTTACATCACTTTTTTTTTCTCGTAATTAGTATGATTGTTGATTAGGAGATCGTTGTGTCAGTTTCTAGATTATATTTATTTATATTATATATTTCCGTGCAGGGATGGGTTAAGAATATCTCTGCAGCGATACCTCTCGCTTGTCGTAAAAGGCGATTAAAACAAAGGTAAACAAAAATCACATCTAGGCAATTTAGAAAACACCAAGGTGAGCCTAGGGACACATATACCACCATTAAACTGCCCCACAAGTGTACATGCAAAACAGTGAGTTGACACGACTGGAGATCACCGGTGTTGTAAGAGTAAGATCAAACAAAAAAAACTGGAGCATGCCCGTGTCACAAAAAAAAAAAAAAGGCAGGCCGAAAAACAATTGGTGCAAACAAATGCAAAAAGACCAGCATTTGATTGGCCTCAGCGATGAAGTAATCCCAACCTGGGAAGCCTGCCGCTACTTTCTGAGGTCAAACCGGCGGACCCCACAAACGGACCAGTAGGAATGCAGTTAAGTGGGAAAGTTATGGTCCTACACTTCTGACCATAACAACGCCGGAAAAAGGAAAAGAAGAAGAAGAAGAAGAAGTATACATATATTTGTAGGAATATTTCTCGAATAGCGTAAGGAACTTCGCTCCTATCGGGTGTCCCACAACACCACACGGCTTGTTTTAATTTCTGTAAGAAAAAAAAAATTGTTGGCCCCAAATTTGCCATCCTAGACTTCAGCCTACTCAGCCTGTTGGTAAATCCGTCACTGCCCGAACATAGCGAAAATCAATAGAAGATGCTCTTCTCAACTTTTGCATTAATGTTTTCTCTAGCCATGATGCTAAAAAGTTCATTGCTGGCTTATTTGTTTGTATCACTAAGGCTTTTGATATGGTTGATTTTGCCATAAAACATGGAGAAGGCTGAGTTTGATGATACAAGAACCGAGATCCAATTTTTTAATATAGGCGTTCCTCAAGTTTGCGTATCGGGGGAAATTTTGTTCCTAATATACATAAATAACCTATTTGCATAACATTTTAAGGACAAAATAACCGACTTTGCAGATGATGTGGGTTACGCATACAGTTCGAACATTCCATTAAACTTAAGCTGCGACATCAATTTAGACCTTATATCATAAGAAACAGGTTCTTTGAGCATAGTTTGAAGACTAAATATACGTTAATGTTTTGTGATTTGGTTACAACATTAAATTTAAATGCTGAAACTTGCGTCATGAACCGGAGTGTCAAAAGTACACATAGTGGAATGCATTAGTGATGTCTGCCTACCACGTAATTTTTTTCGGGGCAACGTAAATTGCAATTAAAATTGCTTTTTGATTGAAGTAGTAGACGAGTTTAAATACCTTTGCCCCACCATTGATTTAAAAATGTATTCTGCTAGCCATACAGCTTCCTTAAAGAAATATTTGTGTAATACTCTTGGACATTTTTTCTATCCGAAAAGTATATGCTCAAGGAAACTATTAAAATGATCTATTATGAAATTGTTCATTTCAAAAGTCAATATGAAATTGTTTGTTGGGAAGGTGTAAATAAGTTCATGTCTTAACAAAAAAATGTTTTGAAGAAAATGTGCAATAGACGTCGTCGTAATTCTAATCTTCGACTGTTTTTTGATCTAAATATTTTTCCAGTCCGGCAGTTATATTATTTCAAAGTATTCTTCATAAGATCAGGTAACTTTAACTGCAGATTAATTCGGACTACAATCTAAGAGGGAACTTTTCAAAATGTAGCTTATTTTCGTACTATGGCCCATCGAGAATTTAGTACAAATAAGTTTGTCCGTTTTCAAGAAAAAATGTTATATGTTTCCAAGAAGTAACAACTGATTTCGGTAGACGTTAGACATCTGTCAATATCCTTCAGTTGAGATAAGCATTTTTTTTTTGTTTTGAATATATCAAGGAACATTTGGGGAAGGTTCCAATTTTTTGGCGTTAAGTGCAGCTGAAACACATCGAATGCTTGTGGAAATTTGTTGTCTCGTAGACATCCCTCGATGAAGATCCGAGTCGCAAATGCAGCTCGCAGATCCATTGAGAGTAACTCGGCAAGCAGTTTCTGTACGATTAAAATCAGTGGGAATGATTCAGACTCAGGAATTACGAGCAGCTGATTAAAAGACAAACAAGTAAGAGTTTTTTTTTTTTACATCGGATTGTAACTGGGGTTAGAAATGGACGTTCGACGATAAACGCTAGAAGACAAATTACTACGATAAACGTGGTGAATCGTTACCATCAACCTCGACATCAACACCAAAGCTAAATTTAAGTTCGAAGGTCCTGCTAGACCAAAAGAGTGTTGTTTAGTATAAGCTGCTACAAATTGGTAAATCCATTACGGACGATCGGTAAGGGCTATAACTGATTCCTTTGAGCGGTGCATTACGAGAAAAATGATCGAAATACGAACAAAGACATGACTAAGTTCAAAAATTTTTCGAATTATTTTGTAATCACCATATGATTTTATGATGGCGATCATTTAAATAAACTCCCGCAATCTATGTTTTTTCATTTTTCTTTTGCATTTAGATTGTTCCTTTTTCCCATATTATTACATGAAATTTTACAAATTAACTCTCTTTCTCCCATTAAATAATAGTTAATAGGATTACCTCACCTATATAAGGTTGGAAAGAAAGTAATTTTGGCTTTTGGTGTGGAAAAAAAATTTAATTTAAGTTTAATTTCAATTTTTTTGCCCTCTTTCAGGCAACTTGTTATGTCAGGCTCGTAGAACATCTGATGCGTAACGGTAAGAAACTGAATCAAGTTCGATTCGTCATCTTTAGGAAAAATTTCCCATTTCAAAAAGTTTTAAAAACTCCAAAATAAAGTTGATGGTGCAAGATTTGATCTATATGGTGGATGAGGAATTTTTTGCCAGTCACCAAAGGTATGTAGGGTCAAGCGCTGTTATGGTGGAACGCAATGCCCTTACCAATTCTGGCTTTTTGCCTTTTATTACTTTTTCGAGTTTCACTAGTTGTTGGCTATAAACCTCTGAATCTATCTTATGGTTTCTAGGAAGCAGTTCGTTAAACACTGCGCTTTTATAATCCTCCCAAATTTACAGCATAATCCTTTTTTGGTGCGATTGAGCATTTGATGTGGTTTGTGCAGATTCGTCACGCTTAGACCATGATCGTTTTCTATTGACGTGTTGCAAACAGTAAATTTTCCATCACCCTGTATGATTTGTTTTAAAAAAGGATAAATTTCATGGCGTTTGAGTTGCATATTGCAAATATTGATTCGCTGCGTTAAATTAATCTCTTTCAATTTATGTAGCAGTCATATTTCGAGCTTTTTTCGAATCGAAAAGACTATTGAATGATTTTCAACTGTTTTGCAATTAGCCTCTCTCTAATCTTCCGAAGAGTCACATGAGTCACATCCACTCAAGTCGGTCAACCAGGACGTTCATCATCTTTGAGTGAAGAGTTGCTGTTGTTTTACTCAACCAAAGAGCAAAATATATCGAAAATGTTCGTTTCTGCACTCCATGGTAAAATAACACTGAACTTACAGTTGTACACAAAATTACACGCGATTTGTTTTTAAAGTGAGCTAAAAGTCCCAGCAATCCAAGAGAAAGAAATCCTGATGGTAATACTGAAGACATTTAACAAGGCATAACTCAACCTTTAAATGACATTATTAAGAAAGAAATTATTTCCTTGCCAACCTAATATAAATGCAATAATTTTAAAACACACCGAAGTGCACTCAACGCTATTCTAATACCAAATGTAAACAAATATAAAACGTCTCCTTGAATTAGTTATTAAAAAAGTTAAGTACTTTTTTATATGAAAAGAAATAATGTAAAAAATAAATTAAAACTAAAAAAAAATACCTTGTAACCAATGACAGATGATGGACAGATGGAAGAAAAATATTTCATACACGCAATTTTACAATGGTTGTAAGCAGCGATCCATGACTTAGTCTATACAATATTTTCAAATTTCAGTTCAATTTCAGCATAGCAAAAACTGGTTTGAATAAACGAAATGAATATATGGCAACTTCTTCCCTGGAAATTTTATATTAAAATTATGATGGAAATATTAATATCCGGATTTGATTGATACTTATATTTTTGCCGCATTGAAATAAAGTATGATTTAACAATTTTCCGCACTATTTATAAAAGCCCAATTTGTTAAGGCTGTAAGGTTAGTTTTTTCAATGCATTTTTATTTTAATTCTCTTATGTCTGACTTATTCTAGATAAAAATGCTTAAACCTAGCTTAACTTAAGAATTTAAGATTAACTTAATTAAAATAAATGAATATTTAGGCTAAGAAAATTTGAAAAAATAAACAGCATCTGAGCTGTAAGTCTTAAGCGTGTTAAGATCATGATAGTTATAGTCAAAAAAGTGTATATACGAGTGAATTCATGTCAAGAGAAATAAAACAACTTAAACTTCCTTTTAAAAAAATAGTCTCAACATCATTACAATAAATTTGTCTCAAATTTGCATCAACACTCATTTGTGCGCACAGTTTTCACCTCCTTACTTACACAATAATGTGATAGGTCTTTTTTTACAATTATTGGCATAAAATGTTAAATCGACGACCATAAGGATAATTAGAGCACATTCAATTTCTAACGTCTATATGCATATATCTATAAATACATATTTTTGATGTATGTTAAACGGCTGTACATACACATGCGTTTTACTCGAATGTATCGGATGTTGTGGATAAACTGGAAGGGGTTGAGGTAAGAGTATCCGGCTCTACACCTTATTCGCCTTTTATAATTAATTTTAGTTAAGTGTTTCAAGAAAGTTAAATTCAAATCCTTATTTTGTTGAACCCGCTCCTGTTTGTATCTCGCTTTCTCTGCTAATAACAGTAAGAGAGCAAGCGGACGCGGACAGATAGGATAGAAGGTGGAAGATGGGTGTATACGTCTTATCCACCAGGGCAATCCGGCATTTTAATGCATGCAAAACAACACATCACACTCACTGTTCTGTCCTATTGAGGAAAACTATGATGTAGAGTGAAGATGATGGTGATATTGTGTTTGGGTAGTGGTTAGTTGCACATTGGACACAACTATGTCGCTGCCACGGACATACTCATATATATTTACGTACATATAAATATGTTTGTACTATATGCATGTAACTATGACTTAGAAGTGTGTGTTGAAAGGGTGATAGGCGGTTAGGGACGAAGAGGTTGTAAGCGGGAGGTATAACCAAGAAAGTACACATTGTAGGGGCCAGTTCGTCAGCAGAAATGTAAGTAGAAAGCAGAATCACACTAAAAACAACAGAAGCAAGGCAGTCTGGATAGAAAGGATATTAATGCTTTTGGAGAGTAGCTAGCATTTACATAAATTTTCAATACATTCACACATACACTATTAGTAGCATTTGGAAGCGAATACTATGAAGAAGAACGAACGAACCTTGGGCTTGAATTGTCAGTTGTAGAATGGGTTGTTGGTTGATGGCATATCCTTTCGGAATTAAATTATACGACGATGTGATGAGGACTAGGGCTCAAGGAACAACGACGAAAGGGTAAATGAGGGTGAGGCATTTTTCAGAAGGATGTTGTGGGTGTTTTGATTGAAATTGTGGCTTTTCTTTAATGAGATTCCTGTAATAAATTATAAATGCGACGAAGGTAGGAATATGCATAAGATATGTGCCTAACTACAACTAATAACGAATGAAAATTATATCATTGTAAATGAATGAATGGTCTTCGGGGCTACTATGGGTTGAGTAATTAAAGGCTCCCAATACTTTTTTATTTTCTTCTTTTTATTTCTGTAAGTATTGCATATAGCCTAACATCTAAATAAGGATAATATATTTACGCACTTATAAAATTATTATACATATACATACAAATATGTACATATGTTTGGTCGAAATCTATACATTACTATGTACAAAACTCAAAAGAAATAATTAAGTTAGAACTAAATAAATCAAGGATAATATGAACCCGTTTTTATTGAAGCTATATATGTACATAAATCGCGCCTTTTTATATTGTATTATAAACCCATATTTAGTCTGGCACAATTAAGTACTACTATTATTTAAATCAACTAATTTATTACAAGATATATCTAATTTATGTTTAGCTATGTTTGCGAAGAGCACCAATATACGAACGAAAAATTACACTTTCCTCTGTATAAGTAATATAGGTATGAACACAGTACAATGAGTACTGATTTTCGTGTGTATCAGTTTCAACATAGGTAAAATTTGCTAATGAATAATTCTATTTAACACTGCTCGTTACGTTTCTAAAACTCTTTTCGATAATTTGAACCGTACTGTGTTTTCCGAACGATATGACGGCAGAAGGAGGTCGAGCGAAAGTTCTCAAGCAATATCTTTCTCTCCTTTCAATGTTCTCAACCGATAAAACAGAAATTGTTTGTTCTCTTAACTTTGGAATTGACCGGTATGGATCTACCTAGGGTGTATTCCGGTCGGTTTCTAAGTAGAAATCATTAAGAGGAAAGATATACTGGCAGGTCTGCAAAGAGAAAACGTGTTTTGGTGAAGGGTCGGCTTAGTTCCACATTTCATAGTCTACTGGGCAGTTAGTGCCTTGCTAATATGTATATTATTGTATAGGTAACCCAAATTCCCCCTGATTTGCAACTAATTCACCCCCTTTGACAGGGTAGGGAAGGAGTTAATTCGATATAAGGGTTGCTGGCATTTACCAGAAACAAAACTGCAAACTGAATTAACTTATATGTTAAGCAAAGTGAGGAGGGCAAGAAAGTAGTTGTCATCCTGAATGTGGATGGTTGGGATAGAGGCGGACAAGATTCTTGCACTTTCTGCAAAGCCTCCTATAACTGAAGACTTGAAATTGTGAAATCCTTTCTCCCCATGGTTGCAGTTGCGGGTTTGGGCATTTTGGACTCACAGAGGAGTCACGAACGTAGGCTATGAAATTACGAGTTTCCAAGGCCCGGTATTCGTGTTAGTGTGTATGTATATGTATATTTGTGGGATAGTAGATTGAACTTAAATGAGTAGAATGGCAGAAGGAGTTGAAAAGGAAGGGTAAAGGTAAGGTGGATAGTTAGCGTTCTGGTGTTGTCGTCAAATGAATCTCATTTGCATTTAAATTAGGAATGAAGGACCATCGGATTTTTGGCATATACATAAAGTTACATGTAGATGTGTACAGATGCATGCATAGATAGGTTTTAGGTACTCGTAAATTGGTTGTTCTTCGTTCGAACTTTTCGGTTTCCTCTTATTCTTGTTCCATGGAATCATGTGGAGGCATACACACTTATCCCTCAAGAGTTGTCAACGTTTAGCCCTTCATTTTAATACTACTGGTATATGTATATATATTTTTGTATGAATGAATGACCGAAACTTTGCATAACAACATTATACACTCATGCACTACATATAACCGACCATTCCTTATATAATATAATACTGAAGACATGGCCGCAAAAGCCATGCGTTTTCAAAAGAGATAGATGATAATCAAAAATCTCTTTCGTTTGTAAAGTGCATTGTAATGATGGGCAGAGTGATTGTGGACTTCTAAAAATCTGGAGCTTGAATGCAATTTCAGGTCCGGGTTCGATCTTATTTCAGATCCGGATGTGTGCTTCGTTTGGTTTATGATGTGTGGTAACTTTTCATATATTTATTATGGTTTTGTGTCGTTTTTAGACATATGACGCTTTAGATATTTAGTTTCACCTTTTTGATCACAAAGCAATATTTTATGGTAATATCTTACATAAGCATGGTCAGATATACATTTGTACGAATAAACGAAGGATTGGACTTGGTAAAGATTTTATGTTTTGGATTCGTTTTTGATTCCATTTTATGATATTTCGATGATTGGCCTTTTCATTGTGACATGACATATTCTAAATAGAATTAAATTGTATGTATTGTATATATTTTTGTTTACATAATAAATATATAAAACATATGGACATAGTAATGAAAACAGCTTCTTAATTCGTTTTATTTGTACAGGGTGGGTGCAATAAAAAGAACAAAATTAATTTTTTTCCATGTACTCGTATTATGGCTCTATTAGTAAAAACAAACATTCCCATTAATTATGAAATACAACATCGTTCAAATGGCTGCCTCGGCTGGCTGCAAAGTAGCGCATTCTGTCACCCCAATTTTCCAAGACCTTGTTGATAGTTTTGGGCTGTAGCTCAGGGATTGCTTGGATGATATTGGCCTTAAATGCTTGAATCGTTTCCGGATTGTTACCATAACATCGGTCCTTGACGGTTCCCCAGAAAAAACATTCAAGTCGCGTGAAGTTTTATTATTTTTACCCCATTACTGATAACTGGCTCTGAATAGTGATTTTACGTTCGTCGCCATCAGCATACCCTTTATTTTCTTTTCATTATTTCATTTCTCCTACGTACATAAAACAGGTTATAGCCCATAAGATGTTTCATCAGGACTGATACTAAGGCTTAAACTCGTAACTATTATGTTTTCTGATATTACACTTCCCCTCTTTAAATGGAAAATGCTGATCACGATTTATACGAGAATAATTTTTCATACAAACTCTTCTCGTGCTCAAATTTGTGGAGCAAAACAACCGTTTTCCTTAATTCTTTTTCATATACATTTTCTTAAAAAATGTTCTAACATACTAAAAAAAAAACAAGTACATTTTTAAACTTAGCTAAATAACGTGAGGGTAGTTTTAAAGCAGCCACATCCTTACTATCTGGGCCTTGTGCTTATGGTCGTTATCTTTATAAAAATAAAAATCCGATTTACATATTCTAAATAGCTGACTGCCTTAAGTGTTGCTTCGAATTATTAAAATAAACTATGTGATCCATTTTATCTTCATTACCAATAAAACCAACATTTCCAACTTGACAGCCCATTCCCCATATCATGATATTGCCTCATCCATGCTTTACGGCTGCTTGAATGTTTTAGGCAAGCAAGGCTTAATTTCCATCTCCATACCTTTTGTTGCTTACCATCCGAAAATATTAAATTTACTTTCGTCAACGAAAATCACCTTTTTCCAAAAGTTGATTTAGCAAAATCCAATCGCTTCTTGAGGTTGGCTTCCCATAAGAGAAGTTTCCTTCTAGCAGTATTGCAATTGAGCCTTAGAGAATTATGTAAGTTTTTTTGGTCGAGCTGAATCTGTTACACTAAATAATTTTAAGCTTTTGTTTTGGATACTTTTTTATTCAATTTTAAAGACAGTTGAGATTTTGTATGAAAATTTTTTCTCAAGTTTTTAATACGTTGAATTTTTTAAGTTTTTATTATTCACTTAGTACTAAGCTTAAAAAAGTACATGTTTTTTAATATGCTACTATAGAAACATTTTTAAGAAAATGTATATGAAAAAAATTAATAAAAATATTTGTTTTGGTCCACAAATTATAAATTTGAGCACGAGAAGAGTTTGTATGAAAAATTATTCTCGTATGCGTATGTACATAGATAGGGTTATCAAACGAGACGTTTTATGAATCAATAGTTTTTTTTTTTAATCAGTTGAAAAGTCTAATCTTTTTAAGAAAAGTGATGACAATATTGACCTAATTTAAGGTACAAGCTGAAGTTAATAAAATAAAATATCTACAAAATGTCCAAATCGATTTTGCTTACAAACGTCCACATACTTGGAAAATAACACCCCTGATATTACCAGTAGTTGAGTAGATTCTTGACGGGGCATTAGTGTAGACTTCATCTTTAACAGCAAGAGCATATGAGATAGAATCGCACAATTCGGCTCTCAGTTAAAAAAGAGATATTGTTCCACCAGCTGTGCAGCACGTAGTGTCCTTATTCTGAAAATAATTATTATGCAAAAAAAAAGAATCAATGTCGTTCAGCACGAAATCCATTTACGGGAAGGGTCTCACCAGCATCGTATAAATCATATAATAAAGATGGTCCAATGACACCATCAGTCCAAAAGGCACCCCAAATTGTTACTTTTTTTCGATTAAGAAATTGTTTAAATAATCATGATTTTTTTTCTTTCTTGTTCAGCACCCAATCAGTTCAAGTCCTTACATCACTAATCTGTCAGAGGCAATCAAATTTATCGATTAAATTTTCCATAGCCATACGAAAAGGCGAATAATAATGACGGTAGTTTTCGTTTTTGATTTTGTACCTTATTTTAATTTTCTTAACGGTGACAATATGTAGCGATTCAGAAATAATTGCCTCCAAGTTATTTCTTATCGAAAACGATACTTCTTGATGGATGACCAACCGCTCACAATAGTAATCAATTAGGTTAGAAAAATGCATATGGTCTAATAACAATACAATAGGAAAAGAAGTAGGTGTTGAAGTAAATCCAGAAAAAAACCACTAACCGACTTGAATTGAGCGCAAATCAGGCACCTGATGATCGATAAACGCTGAAGTGGACGAGTTCAAATATCTGGATTTCATATTGACTGGCAAAAACGATATAAAGATCGAAATAAAAAAAAGGCCGCACATGGGCTATTTAGGGTTCCTCGCTTTAAGGAACTATTCAAAACAACACTCTGTCCCGCACATTATAATAAATAACAATAATTCGACTGAAACGCTTAAGAAAAATATCTATATTTCTGGTTTCTAGAATTATAGATTGGTCAACATATTGTATATGCTTCTGTGGGTTTCACTTTTATTTAACAATTGTTGAGCAGCAATTACATGACAGAAACTTACAGTTTCCCAGGGTATTACTTGCAACAATTCTTCTATGATTAAATTATAGCTAGTAGTAGTTGTTTAACTATTTTTTTTTGAAATTGCTAATATTTTCGCCTTCATTTCGCCTTTTGATGGTTAGCTTGTCTACTAATTGCACTGAGAGTCTTATAATTAAGGTTTCATAATTACTGAAATTACTGGGTAATGGTCACTGATTTCATGAACCGGAGAATGTGATAAAACATTAAAATGGTAAAAAATGGAACGAAAAATTTAGTACAGTTTAAAATTTCAAAAACTTGAATTCTTACTGAACAACAGACTGAATGACTGAATACTAAATTTACTTAATTTATGCAGAAAAAAATGTTTGCCTAAGCACGACAAGTTGCACTAAAGAAGAACAAAAAAGAGCGAATATTGTTAACGAAAGCAAAAACTAAAGCTGTTAACCTAAGAATTGAAAAATACAAAAATCAATGTCATCAACATTTTGCCTCCTCCGGCGTTGTTGCGCAACTGATCTCAAAACGATTACTCGGAATGCCCTTTTGATCTCTTAATTCGATGTTGATAGAGTTTTTAGTTGGACACTTGCCGTACTTAAGGACACAGCCAATAGACAAATGATAACAGTTGCGGCTGCAAGCATTGAACAAAGCCCAATTTTCCAATACTGATGCTTTTTGATGGTCTTCCGGTTGTGGTCATGTAGCCAGTTGAGCGCTTCGACTGCTTCTTGATGATTGAAATTGAAAATCACAGTTACATCCTTATTAATGGCGATGACCGTCTCATTTTTTAAATAAACCGAAAGCAGAGTTGATAACGATGTACTTATAGTGGCAATTGACTTGCTAAAATGCATCACTTTTCTCCTTTTCTTGATTAATTTCGCTTCTAATCATATGAATTTGGATTGGATGACTTATGTAAATAATGTCATTTAAAAATACTTCTCAATACATTCAGGTATTGTGCGTCCTCAATTCCTTCCATACAATGTGTCTTATTTTTAGCATCCTGGAAGAACAGCGCTTAAAAGTGAGTTTCTTGTACAGTTGCTGGATAATACTCGTACAATTCTCACTCTGCTCAATACTGTGAAGTATTGATGGCCAGAATATGTATGTTGTTTCATTGAGAGTTGGTGCCTTGCTTATATCTTCCAGTGGTAATTCGAAATATCTCTTTAGATTATAGTTGACTCCAAGCACTGAATGCTGTAGTTGCATTTCACGAAATGTCTGCTCCTCGATCTTTTTAGGAACAGTGTTAAATTTGACCAGGTCATATTCACTGGCATTGCTGACAATGAAGTATCCGATTAATAAAATCTTTGTTGTATGTCCATTGGATCTGGTAGTACCTCCATCTCTTAACCAAGTTCAATATATTCTCGCATGAAATTCGTTCCGAAGATCTTCATCTCTTGCGAATGCTTGTTGCAACATAAAGAATCGCTTTAATGCCATTTTGCATGTATCACCCAAAACCATGCGATCCTTCATTAGTGGCAAATTGACGCCCTGTGTTTCCCGTTTGTGTGTCATTTGATAGTGATTCTCCCACATTTCGTCTTCAGTCGACTTGATCCTTGCACTTGGAACTTCCTCTTATTCCCAACATTTCTTCAAACCTTCATTTTTACTGCACACACTGATTAGCTTGTATCTGCTTCCTAGGGAATACGTAGTGCTGACTGGTCTCGATGGTATTCAGCCAAACCTCGTGTTTTGTGCCATTGAACGTGAAAAATTGGGACAAAATGTCTGATCCAATCAGTAATTCAATCTCCTTCGGTTCTTCGTACCATGCATCTGCCAACTTCAACCCTTGGATGCCACTGGTTGGATGCAATTTGTTATGCTGACAGTCTTGATGTGATAACTAGCATTACCAGAGCATCTACAATAAATACCTCTAAGCTGACTTTTTCCCGTGAATTGACTGAATGGTGAAGTGGCATGTCGAGATGATTTTTGTAGCATGACCGTTGATTCCAATGATCTTTGACTTATACTTGACCAGTGGAACCTTTAATTGACGGGCTAAATTCGCTGCCATGGTCTAACTTGTCCTCCAACGCATATGTTCACCATGGCTGTGGCTAACAATCCCATCCTATTACTTGACATGCGGTAGCGATTCGTGTTGATGGTGATGCTTCCTCATTTTATGTTCTTCCTATTACCGGGACTGTTTTACTCTCACCTCAAGGGAATATGCGCTGTTGTGCGAATATTTTGCAACCCTTCTTCATCAAACATCCCCTTACCGTATGTCCATCTCGCAAACAGTTAAAACACAGCGTCGACCTTTGGACCACATCTAATCGGTTTTTCGTCTTTATACTTAAAAACCTTTTGCAGTTATACAATAGATGAGATTCGCCAATGCATTTCGGTTGTGTGACTGAAGTCAAATGTTTTTTTGTGGCTGTTCCTCTTCGCGTGCTTAAAACTGGTGTTCACGATTGAATTCGCGGCTGACTTTTAATCCTCGGAATCTTCTCTCGATGAAGTCAAACAATTCATTTAGTTTAGAAATTTCTGTCGAAGTTCCTCTTGCTTGTTGGTATAGTTTTCTTGATTCAGGGTCAAGTTTCGGACATAACAACTGAATCACTAATGGATCCCAAGAGCTTACGTCGACCGCTAAATTGTTTATACCGTACAACAACATTCCCTTTGACAATTCCTTGATCGTTTTCAAATCGAATGCATTTTCATGTTGAACTGGTTTCAAGGTAAGCAATTTTTGAATGTAGGTGTTGACCAATGCTTAACCGCTTAGTTAATATTTCTATAGATGCTGCATAACTGCTTGATGTCGCTGCCCAATGGATAACAGTCTTTGCTGCTTCTCCAAATAGTTTCTAACAAATAGTTTCCAAAATGATGTCCACTCTTCATACCTGCCGCTTAATTTCACGATGTGTTGCAGTTTGTGGTGTTATTGCCACTTGTTGTTATCGTTGTTCTGCTTCTTCAATTTGGATATAAGCATCTTGACATATTTGCTCTAACGCGAGGAACTCATTGGAACCGTACACCTATTGGTAATCATCTTCTTCCAATGAGGATATGATTTCGCCGTTCATTGTCGTCAGCTTTGTCCAGTATTTCTTAATCTGATCCAATTTAATTGTTAGGTAGATTGCGTTCTGGATCAACTCCAAGTTATCGATAACGCCTATAAAGTGTTTTTTAATCAGCTTCAATTTCTTAAATTTTCTTGATGTTCGTTGACAGTTTTTTTCTGAATCGGATGAGTACTCGTTGATTATTGCCTTTCTGCATCTGGATTTGCTCTTCGACTTACAGGAGCTGACCGTGAAGCTTGAATGTTGGTGATTGTTGCGATTTTTCTTTCTTAGCTCCATTTTTACCTTGAGGGAACCCTTAACCTCGAGATAGATAATTGGCTATAATACTTCCTCACAAAGTAGATCTTCCAAATACCCATTACTTATTTGGAATTGGCTCCAGTGCTGTTCTAATTGCTCGAGTCGCCTCTATAGAGTATCGAGATTCTCCATCTTTCTTGAAGTTAGTCCATAATCGATGCACTTCTTCCGTGATTCTCGTGTGATTCAATGCGATTTTTTCGACTGCACTTATGCTAACTGTGAAGTGGAGTACGAGCTTTTACCACAATTTTATATTTTCACTGTTTAAGTATATTAGTCTAGTACCAATTTTAACTAATCACATTCCGGCTATCTCGAAGGACCCTGAAAATCTCCACAACTTGAATTCTTACAATAACAGACTGAATACTTTATTTACTTAATTTATACAGGAACAATTTTTTGCCTAAGTACGACAAGTTTCACAAACTAAACAAAATCAACAGTCAAATGAATCTGTAGTTTTCATAAAGATGCGGAAACAATAATTTTATGTCTCCTTAAACCATTTTTTTTTTATATAGGTTAGAATAGATAGGAAGAAACAACCTACATATATTACTAAACCAAAACGAAGAAACAATCATTATTTTGAATATCATTCAATAGTTGAAACAATTAAAAATAAGCCAAAATCAGCACAGCAGAAAATACAATAACATCAACCCTTAGAGAAGAAAATCATCAACACTGTCGCTCAAAATCCGAAAACAGCTTTTTTTGTTGCTTAAAAATATACTTCTGCTAGGAAAGATTTTGAAGAAATATGGATTTAATGGACAGGTGAACCGTAGGACCACCTGAACTCTATTGACCATCATGCTTCGAAACTGGCAGATGTAATAAAAGATAAGGACTTCATTAAATTTGAAAAAAGAGAATTACACGGAGGCTTTTAGCTTGTCTTTTTTTAAGGGTTCAACTAGATTACGTTTTTTAACCATCCGCTTGGGAATTATTGTAATATTTTCGATTGTCCTAATTCTAAATTTAAATATATCGATGATCATGAATTGACTCAAATCCAACGTTTTCAGAGAGACAAGAAACGCTAATAAAGACGGATAAACCTCCTAAACGTCGTCTAGAAAACGAAATAAATTCCAGATTGACATCCAGGTTGCTCTACGTTTTGCATCTCAAAAAGGACTAAGAGCGGTGTCGAGAACTTGTTTAGCTTCTTGGTAAATTTTGTCTCACTGGAGTTGCTTATATACGCGGATGATCAAGATTCCTAGATGATTGGGTGAACAGAACGATACATTCATGGAGCAATTAAGTAGTAAAACCTTTTACTCGTTTCCTTTCGGTGAGAAGCATATGTACAGCGCAAAATATTCGCATTGTCAATATTGAGGACTCACTTAGTCATCACAAGTTCCGCCTTCTGTTATGATAATGCGAAAGTTAAATAGTACCGTCTTGTGGATTTTATTGAATATCGTGAAGTGTTTTGAATTCGTTTGATTTAGAAACTATCGCTCCATTCCTTTGATTCGAAAGTGGCTCTTGTCATTTCTTTTGAAAATTAGACTCCAAAGAAAGCTGTGAAGATCTTGCACACATCGAGGGCTTTATGATCGTCTTCGTACGTCAAGAACAGTTTTGCTATCAGCATTTACCTGTAGAACCCAGTAGTTAAATTAAGAACTATGTAATGCAGGCAGGCTTAGGGAGGGCTCAGGTAATGAGAAAGCCTTCTTGGGCCCATTAAGTTACATGCTCTCTAAAACTTCTTTATTTGTCGTGAGAACAATTTATGTCCTTAATTCTTTTTTACACTAATTAAGTAATTTATTGATACTTCTTGCTAGGTCTTTTCAAAATGATAAAAGCAAGGCAGTAACAATCTGATTGCTTACAAGCATTTAGTTTCAGCAAGCATGCAAGTTTTATTTTATTGTTCATTTCTCTTAATTTTGATAGTACGCTTCCGTTGATCTTAAAAGTTTTTTTCTTTTTTTTTTGATATGGGATTCGTAAAAATTCAGTATTTATCATGACATTTTTCCTCCCCTAATTACTCTACGAGTAATTTCGTCTGGTTGGTAGCTATCTTCTTTTTTAAGTTAATTTCACACATCTGGCACACATTTCGCTCTTCCTTTTATTTAATCTACATATAAGTTTGTTTTTAGTTGTACTATGATTGGTAGTATTATTATCATAGTCATTCTCATTGTCATGTCGTAGTGATTATGTTAATTAATTGTCCTAAGTGATCATTCTATAGGGTGGGCCAAATACAAGTTTCTTTTTAAAAATGCAATAAAATAAGCGGAATTAATTTTTTTCCATGTATTATGGCTTTATTAATAAGAACAAATATTCCCATTAATTATGAAATACAATGTCGTTCAAGTGGCTGCCTCAGCTGGCTTCGCAGTAGCGCATTCTATCACCCAAATTTTCCAAGACCTTGTTGATGGTTTCGGGTTGTAGCTCACTGATTGCTTTTATGATATTGGCCTTAAGTGTTTGAATAGTTTCCGGATTGCTTGCATAACATCGGAACTTCCCGGTCGCAGCACCGAGGCGGCCAATTGATATTGTGAAAAAAAAAATCTGTGGATGCATTGGCTTCTCGACAATGACGTGCGAGTTTTCCGAGCCTCCAGATGCGGCAATTTTGCGAAGCGATAACGAAGCGGATTGTTGCCCGCCTTCAATTGCTGAGTCAATTGGACCTTGTAAGCGAATAATCCAAGATCTTTGTGCAGAGTTCTCCTCAGGCTAGTGCGTGAAATGATGAGCTGTTGAATTGATGAGTTCGTGAATTGATTCTCATACTCTGGGCCACAGCAGCCACATTCTCATCTGTGCGCACCGTACGACGACCGGGACCATGAGTGTTTTCCACTAGCATACCAATCTCACGCACTTTTTGCACAACCTTGTGCACAGCAATCACAGTGGGTGCTTCATTTCGGCCAAAACTTCTTTTTAAAAAATGCACTGTTTGGGCTACACAGCACTCACTTTGGAAATAAGTTTTTGATATACCCCAACATTATTCAAGCGTAAAGCGACTCATTTCTTTCCGCGGAGGTATGATACTGGCTTTTTGTCAAGATTTCGAGCGGGAAACACATGTAAGAGTTAAAATAACCTATGATTTCAAAAAACCACTCGATAGTCCACCCTTTACGCCAAGGTGTGAAGCATGGTTACTGTAAGAAGTTTATTAAATTACCATATTTTCGTTCTTCAAGAATTTCGAGCCAGTGAGGCTTTAAAGCTCAAATCCTTGCATACAATTTCGATTAAGTTTGCTAAATTTTTCATTTTTCGACTCTTCCATATAGTTTCATACTTTTGACCATCTTAATTTTCTCAATAATTCTGAACAGATATTCAGTATTTAAATACATACATATGTTAGATATTATAAAATATAAAACGATATTTTAATAGGAAGGGAGGTTCAATGAAAGTATAGCGAGAGATACATTTGCTATCCACTCAATTTGTTTTCTTTTTCAAAGTACATTTTATAGCCTTTACATATGGAAAGTAACCTCAACTCTCTGAGTCAGTTACACTATAAGCTTCCATGCCTTTTAATATTAAACAAATCAAAATAAATTTAGGGCATGTTTCTTTCTTTCTTTCTTTCTTTTAAAAAATAAACAGATTCTGTTTATCCCTACTGAAATATCCCTTAATAACTTAAGTATTGTAATAAAATCAAAGTTAAAGTCTGAATTTGAGAGTAGGATAGCGAAGGTAGTACATTCTTCATCTATTATCGATGCCAAATATTTCGTATTTTAATAAATTTACGATTATTATTTTCTGGTTGAGCAATCGGTTCGGAAATAGTTTGCACGTTTCAAAACAGTTCAAAAGTGGTGATTTCGGTGTGGAAGACGAGGAGTGATTTGGGCAGCCACAGAAGTTCGAAGATGAAGAATTGGAGGAGCTCCTCCCAAAAAGACCAATGTCAAACATTTCAGAAATTGTCTGAATCTTTGGGAGTTGACTTGTCAATGGAAATTGTTAAAAAAAAAGTAAATTAGGTCCTGCATGAATAGAAACCAATGGATGTCGAATTTCACTATTTGTTAATGTGAGCAGTTGCTTCAAAGGCAGAAGAGGAAGAGAGTTTTGCATTGAACTGTTTTTGGGGATGAAAAGTGGACCAAATAAGACATTCCCAAGCGCATTCCTAATAAAAAAAAAATAATAAAAATCTGTATTTGGTAACACTGTATAGCGAACATAAGTTCAATAAATGCTTTTGCCTCAACAATCAACGATTAACTAATATATTATATATTATATATTATAATATATCTGAGCCGAAGGCGAGCGAAGCTCTTATACCCTGGACAGCCGTTTCTTCCTACAAATACTCCCCCGGAGCCATTCAACTGATTTTGACTAAACTTACCAAGTTGATCATGTGGACATCGCTGAGTGTCCGTACGTTTTGTTTTTTCAAATCCGACTTATTATTGAGGAATAATCACCGAAAACCTGATTTTCCTATGTGGAATGTTAAGATCAGACTCACTATCGGGAAATAGTCACCGAAAAACTAATTCTCAATTGATGTCTATGGGAATGTCACGATGCTTGGGAATGTCACGATGCTTGGGAATGTCACGTGCAATATCGAATTTCCCGGAGGGAAAAAGATTCTACGGATTGTTTAAAACCGGCGAAGACCTTGCCAGTTTGCGCTGCGCACCTCTCGCTTGGAACTCAATTTTTTCAGAACTTTTGGAAATTTTTCGTCTTTTTATTTTCCAAAAATAATCATAAATATTGGGGCAACTTTTTCGTATAAGGTAATTAGAAATTGATGTTATAACAACTGAGATATTAACGAAAATCGTTCTGATAGACTTACTATAAAAATAAATACATAGGAAAAAATAACCCTAAAGGATAAATACCATAAAAAACTAAATATATCAATTGAGCTAAAATCTTTTTACTTATAAATTGCTTAAATCATGCCAAGGTTGCGTCAAAGAACTAACATTAGGAGACGAACAGTGAATGCCAGACGACACGACAACGAATCGTCCTCCAATCAATCTAATGGCAACAGTGGGGACACACGAATTGTACAAGAATTTCAACGAAATCTGGATAACAAGTCGTATTAAATGTGCTCAAATTGCTACCGTTTAGACTACAAGAATACAACTGACAACTACATCTGCAATGCTTGTGTTAAGAATCCAACTAAATTCACACCTGTAAATAACATGTACCCTGGCGACGTTCCATCAGAACTCAAAGAACTGACTATGGTTGAGCAATTGTTTATAGCTAGAGTACATCCCGTAATGAGAATACATCATGTATGGTTCAAATGGACAGTATCATTACTCTGGAAACGTAATCAATGTAGCTCAAGATATATTTCCACCCGCAACTTCACTTCCTGTTGCACCAAATAACTTGGATATAGTGATCGTCAGACGTGCTGGTATGGATGGTTTTACTGATTTCAGAGTTAGAAAACATGTTGTTCTGAATGCATTGATATGTCTTCAACGAATCAATCCTTTTTATGCTGATGTAGTAATTGACTAAGATCGAATTTCAAGTTTACCTGATGATGGCAATATTGCGAATGATTTACCGTTCATTGAAGATGGAAAATTTCTAGAAAATGAACCTGAAGTTATAACTATAGAAAAGAATGTTGTCACGTTTGCTCCAAGACCAGGTCAAGAAGCAGCAGTTCAAGCTATGTTAAATTGGCCTACAGCAAACAGTGATCCAATTAACGAATTCCGTCAGAGTGGTTACATTATGCAAGCTTTTCCTGACCTTTTCCCCACTGTAAATGAGATTTTCTTGACTTCAGTCGTGGTTTCAAAGTAACTTTTCGAGAGTGGTGTGAACATCTCATGAGATTCCGCGACCAACGATTTGCACAAGACCCTCGATTCCGGTTTTTTTGCCTAAATACTATGCAACGCCACGACGCTTGTAGACAGAGCGGTGTACTAGCCAAGACGAGTGACCTTCAAAACGTTCAAAATATCCAACAACTTGCTCAGAAAGTTCAGCAACAGCCAACTCTCATTAAACGTATTCTGTCTTGGGGTGCAAAGATCCGAGGCACTTCAGCTTACTGGTACCATCAGCGTTGTGAGCTTCTTGCTATGGTTAACCAGCTTGGTATCCCGACTCTATTTCTAACACTAAGCGCAGCTGATCTCTGGTGGCCATGTCTAATTCATCACTATGGGATATCTTCAGGTGCACAGTAAACAGGTATTGTATATCGAATTTAAACAGTGAGACAAAAGGGTTCGCTCAGCTCAATTTTTTTCAAAGCAGCCCACCTGCATTGAATTCCTAGTAAAATATTTAAAGCTAGTTGCCGTTAGAGCGAAGAACACAGACAAGCAACAGCTAAGCAGCTGCCTTAACAAACCTGTCCTAATGACTTTTACCCTAGTTGGCTTAAAACTTTGTGCATATCGCACAAATATTTAATGATACCCCTAAATGTTTTTCATAATGCCATTGACTTATTTGAAGATAGTGGAAAGGTTGTAGCAATGGAAATTAATGACATAGTTTTAAGCAGAGGGTGTGTACTATATAAAGATTATAAATGTTTGTTTGCTCAAACCGAATGTAACAATCATCGCAGATGTCTATTTACTCGTACTACAATTAATATTCTTTCGCTATGCATTGAAGGAAAGGCGTTCGTCATAATCAGAAAGACATAGTGATTATGAAGACCGACAACGCTCGTCCACATTTCTCAAAACTGATCAAAACCTACTTGAAAGTGCTCAAATGCAGAAGCTTACTTCTTATGCATTCCGGCATGGTATTCGTATCCTGCCCGAAAAATTACAATAGCTATAGAAAATACTAAAATAATATAAACATAAACATCGAAAATTTTGTTATCACGAATTACATTTAAATTTCGTTCTTTAATTGACAAGCTGTGTTACGATTTAAAAGTAAACGCTTCATCAGGATAGTTTACGCTACTGATGCTGGATCGCTTACGAGAATTGGAAACGACAATGAATTTTTTTACTTGCTTACTTGCCTTGGTAATAGGAAATTAAATAACAAGTTCAACTATCTAAGTTACGACATGTTCCAGAAATGTGGTCCATCTTTTAAGAAATTCTGACCTAAAAACAGAAAAATGGCTCTTAGTTGTTTTCTCTAAAGAGGTCAATATCATTTTCTTGCAAAAATTGTTGGGAAAACTTTCTATTGTTCTCGTATGTATCGTCTTCTTCTTCTTCTTTTCCTTTTTCCGGCGTTGTTATGGTCAGAAGTGTAGGACCATAACCTTCCCACTTAACTGCATCCCTACTGGTCCGCTTGTGGGGTCCGCCGGTTTGACCTCAGAAAGTAGCGGCAGGCTTCCCGGTTTGGGATTACTTCATCGCTGAATCCAATCAATCAATCTCGTATGTATCGTCTAAGTAAACCAAGCATATTTTATTAATAAAATACATCACCCGTTGAAAAATCTGCAGAACTACTTTGAGACCAAGGGATCCCTTGAGACGAATTTTTTGCAGTAAATCGGATAAAAATGTACAATACTAGGTAAGTTGTCACAAAAGCCTATTTCAATAACTTCAGTACAACTTTACTTTTTAGAAGAAGTTGAGTATTTTTTCATTTCATTGTGTGAGTTGTGTAGATGGTGATCGTTATTAATTTTCTTCGTAGCTCTTTTATGCGAATTCTATAGAAGTTTTATTGTAAGAAGACTGTCGTCTTCGACTTTGCTCGGCCACGCTCTTCCTCTTTTTTAAACAAAAGGTCTTACTATGCTCCAATCGAATCACTCATGAGACTAGCACACCCCTGAGGGCAGATTGCACCATAGAAAGTTGAGCACCTACATATCCATGGTTCTAGCCTCGGCAGTTATCTTCAATGTTCTCTCAAATTTTTTAACTTGATCCTTTTCACGTTTCAGACACTGCCTTTCATCATTTTGAGGAGCCTTGGCTTCTGCTAAGACTATAACCTCTTCTGGTTGCACAATTGTCAAAACAGGGACAGTCGGCTCGAACTCTTTATCAGCCCACGAAATATTTATTGGTCCCAGCTGGGGATTAAGAAATGATTTCACTTTCTATAGTAGATGTTATATTATTATTATTATTATTATTGAAGAAGCAGTTTTGCGCAAATTTCCCCCGTTTCCTCTGTTTTTACTTTTGCTAAAGCTAGCAAAGGCACTATGATCTGGAGCTGAAGACCCGAACAGACGATTAGGATGTCCCCCTCCTTCTCCAACCGTCTGAGGATTGATCACTCAAGAACAGAGGTAACTTCTTCAGGAGAGAATATTTCTATGCAAAAGATACGCTGCCTAAAGTGAGAGATGGCAACACACTCTATGCAGTTTTATCACCCTTAAGACGGAGTCTGCTCTTCGTTTCAGAGAAAGCGGTTTATTCTGAATTGGTGGATGAACTTTGACGACGTAGATACCTAAATTCGATTCTATTAATTTCAGTAAGGCCTGAATGTCTATAAGAACGATGATGACCATTAATGAAATATTCGAATACAGAGTATGTACATTTCGCCCTAAGAGCTTCGCATGCACCAGGTATGTTATTTTGTTTGGAGGTTCCGATTAGATTCAGGTTCCCATGACAGCGTCCCTTTTAGTATCCTTATTCAGTTCCCAGCTTTCTTTGTTGGGAACGAAATTAGGTATTCTACTCATAAAACTAAAGTCACTGATTCTGTGAGGTTGACAGAGCTATATTTTTCTCCAATTTGTACCCTTTTGTTTTGTTGTTCGCCAACCATATTTTCATAATGAAACCCACTTCCCATTGAAGTTTGCCCCTGGTAATAATTTTTGGTACTGCGTCCACCACTTTGGTAATTAAGTTATTTAGCGTGTTACAAAGTATAGTGGCCTTGCTTGATTTTAGGTCTTCTACAATTGCTATTATTAATATATTGATGAAGGCCAACATAGTAAACTATTGTATTTAATATGAAAAGATTGTTCGGTCTCCCTAATAGCACTATGCAGTGCGCATATCCACTTAAGGTGGGCGTGATGAGTGGCGCACAGTTTCCGAAGATTGATATCTATTGCTTTCAGAAACGACGGGAGGTTGATGGGTCTACTGTCCCTTGTCAAAATGTTATTCGGTTTTGCTGCCCTAGGTTTAAAAACTGCTTTCACCTGCTTTGCTTTCATTATTTTGGTATGCACGTAAAATTCAATGCTGTATGATGAATTTTGAGGCACAAATCGAAAAAAAAAGCGTTCAGCATATATTCAAAATTGTAAGAATTTATTGTCCATAATACTTTATCCATCATTGAAGCTAGGGAGAGGATCAGAGTACCAGTTTGCGAAAAACTATGCTCAAGTATGTAACATATATGTATGTAACTTATTGGTCGTGGTGACTACAGATGTCATAGCATATCAATAGGTTGAAACCGTGAGACTTGACTATTTCACAAATTTTCGTTTTGAACCTGATGGTGGTCATACTATATGCTTGTATTCGGGATAATGTAGAATAGAATTGGAAGTAGAAAAGAGCCATAAAGTCTTAGTTGCTTTATAGAGTAGACAAGCGATAATATAGGCTCATTTTTGATGGTATAGATTATATTCCCTTAACTTCTAACTCTGCACTTTGTCTTTAACAAGCAACCTTCCCATTAATTATGAAAAATATTAGAGTAGCAAAGCAATCTGCTTTCCTTACTCCTGGCTTCTTGATGGCCTGTATAACTTTAAAGTGGATCACAGATTTTTTTTCAGGAATCCTTACCTGATCGAAAACAGTGGACGGAGAAGTGGCGCCAGAAGGAGAGTTTAGGATGCCCAGAGAATTTTGGTTGTCCCGACCGATGAATTTCACTCCTTGCTATCAGATTGTTTTGCCGAAGTCTGTTTCGTCTTTCTTTTTATCAGGGGCTGTGGAAGGAAGGAAATAAAATGAACACACCTAGCTTGGATAATGCTATCAACAAAGTCGTACTAGCCTAAAAAAATGTGATAGTTGGCCTGAATCCTGAAACTAATGTACGAGTTAGTCACAAAGTGTGCCATTTCTCTCAAATATTTCAATTGTGCAAAATTTAAATATTTTACACACGATATTTTCAAAGATGATGTTGAAGAAATCGCATGAGAATGCATCCCCTTTCTTGAATCATTTTTTTAAAATTGAATGTCCTGATTGGTTCATTACCGACTTTAGTAGAGAAAGGATAATTCTTCACTCTCATCCTATTCAGCCTGTCAAGTTTGGCTGCGATGTCGAGATATGCCATGGCTCTGTATAATTGATCTCTACAGTGACAGCGTCTAAACGGCTTTCAAATTGACAAAAAATTGGTTCCTTTGAACCTAGGAATGGGGATATAGTTTTCTTTCATATGGCAAATGGTGCTGAGAATCCATTCATCGGGCATGCTTTTCGACGAGCGTCAATAAACGGGTTATGTTGTAATTTAATTGTTTCCTTTATTTTTTTATTGATTGTCAATGGTTTCATATCAGAGCAGTGAAATAGTATGTGTGTCTGAGAGTTTCAGTGGACGACGAAAGCCTCAAATCAAAAATGCGCCATATTCGGCATCCGTCTGCCTATTTGAAGAAACAGTAATACGAATCATTTGGTAGATATCAGGAACTATTAATTCCCAAATAGCGTGTGTAATGTACTAGTCAAATATCAATTTAGAATACGGGGAATATGTGTGGAATATTTTTCGACTAGACTGGTTTTTACTCATATTTGAACAGCGCTTGTAGTACTCGTACCTTTGCATTTGCGAGCCTTCTTGTCTCCTTCATGCTGACATACGTACCATTCTGAAAGCAGAGACGGGAGAAATGTCCACGACAGTTTTATTGAATTTTTTCTTTCATTTAATATGCGATTCCAGAGTGCAAGAGATACTGGTGTATTTGGAAAGAAAGATAAGTAAGTCCTAGCCCTAGGTATACCGTGAACTTAGATTTGCTTATTTTATATGTGTTGAAATATTGGTCGTCGTTTCCGGTCACTTTTTGTGCGAATCGAAAATGATTTTGAAACCGTCTGAAAGAGCATCATATTCAATATTGTACGCATATTGTTGTCTCATGTGTGTGTGACTAATTTATCCAAAACACTTTGGTTACACTTCTTTCTTTCCTTAACGTAAATTTGATTTGTTAAATGTTAATTGTAAAGTTTAAGTTCATGACGAAATGTTTGCCTTTATTTATTTTGGTTTTCATCTTAGATTATTACATACGTCTCCTGATAGAACTTGTGTTCTAAACTCCAACGCTTATAAGATATCGGGAATATACAATATCAGTATACAATCAAGACTACATAGGTTATTTGTCTTATATTTTGCGGTAATATTTTGGAGAATTTTTTTTGACATTGCATAGCATTTTATAGTTTTTATGAAAATTGTCCGATTTGGAAGACCTATGTTAAGTCCCAAAGCATTCGTAATGGAAACCACTATGGAAGTCACCACATATACATAAATTCCGAAAAAAAATTTTGATTCAACTTCAGAATAAAAATTATTAGAAAATGTGTTATAAATCTGAAACTTTGTTATGCTCTCGTCGTAAGCATACATTTGAAATTGTTATTTCGAACGAAAAATAATTGAAATGAATTACTTCCAAGAACGAATACAAATTCCGATAATAATTGATTGAAAGTGAACCAAATCCTTTTTTAACATTGACAAGAAATTCATATAAATTAATTTTGTGGACGATAAAGTAGGTAACACCTTAAAGGTCTCTTCACAGTGGTTCAAGTTCGATATATTTGTTATATAAGTCATATAAGTCCGATATATTTTAATGAACGTATTTTTGTTATTATGCCTTTTGATTACTTATTCTTATATATGTATAACTTATTCCGAAGCCCAGCTTCAGTGTTTAAATTACTTAAAACCACCTTGCTAGGCCTGTGCGGGCGCTCTAAAGTAGAAGTCACGTTCTTAGAACTATGTCTTTCGTCCTTAAGATCAACTTTATTAAAACAAATGAGGAACTTTGAATGTATGTATTGATGTGTAGATGTTTGGCGGACCCCACAAGCGGACCAGTAGGAATGCAGCTAAGTGGGAAGGTTATGGTCCTACACTTCTGACCATAGCGACGCCGGAAAAAAGGGAAGGAAGAAGAAGATGTGTAGATGTTTGGGATTCGAACTTTTAAATACCTTGGGCTGGAAAATATGGTAAGAATTCGGAGGTAAGGTGCGTAAGTAACAGTGATATTAAAAATAGTGAGTGTAGATAAAAAAAAATATTAAAAAATTAACATAATATAGTACAATAGAAAGTCGAAGTTCAGGTGTTAACAGAATAAGGAAGAAACGTGTAGTACTCGGAAATGTGCACATGCCGTAACTATTCGGAGCCATGGAGGTGGGATCATAACCAGCAAAGTGATAGGCGATGAAAGTAATCTGCACATATTGATTAACATAATCTGGCTTCCCTTAATACAAAGTGTTATGCGTCACGGAGTTCAACGAATGGTTGCAGACTGTAATTCAACTGTAATTCAACAGCGCTTCTCCGTTCCGGACCAGCTGAAAGAGTTTGTGTACATTTTTTTTCGACTCTAGCGACATTATTTTGCTTTACTCATGAGACTTTAATGAACAAAATAAATTAACTTTTTCTTCTTAGAAAGGATGTGGTATCCGCTGTATACAACTCAAGTCTGTACTCAGACGTATGTATATATTATGACACCACCAGCTAAGCCGCTGGTGTTTGTTCGCAGTGGCATTTCCTCATGTTTGATACTAACCAACCACTCAAGAAAAAAAATTCTCTTCTGAATGCAAATAAAGGTGCGGAAAAATGATCCGTATAGTTTGAGGGGCATCAATATTCTCCATTCTGACCAGAGAATTTACATTCGCTGCGACAGTTTTAAAGTTTACCTCATCTAGGGTATCCATCATGACTTATGGGATGCCAGACTCGGCAATTAGATTATGGCTATTCGAGTCGCCGCAGTCGTCCTTATCATGGAGGGAAAATAATATCGTTGTCAGATCTACGTCTATTACCCCTAGCTTTTCAGGAGTCTTTTTAACTTCGCTTTTCTTTAGTCTAGATGCCATTTGGGTGAAAGACATTTTTGGTGACATGATGGTGGTGAATGGTTACTGTAGGTCTTTACCTCTAACCGTGGCCGGGGTGAACTTCTTCACTCCCGTGGGACTTGAGGGCGTCTCTCTCATATTTCCTAAGTTCGTTTTCGAGCTCATTTGTCGTAACCACAAAGCCACAATGCCGTCGGGCATCAACTCTATCCCAAATCAGCCTCATTGATATGGCTATGCAATGCGAGACAAGTTCTGTGAGATTGTCTCCCAAACACCCGAATCATGTTCATTAAACAGGCTCGCACATTGTACCACTTATAAAACTCATATAGCAGATACCCTTTACTCTCGAATCTAGTTGGCTGCTCTGAAGCAACCTGGGCCTTGCCTGAGCAGCATCTACATTTTTTTCAAAATATGGCTTTAGCCAGAACTTGATTTTTAAACTTCATTTACAACAAAGTCGCGCTGCAATACAATGACGTTAATCGTTAGTCCTGACCTCTACACTATTAAATTGCCCGCGTACGCTATAGAATGGTGGGAGAAAGTAAAGAGAAATTAAATCGTTAGCATTTGTTTTATAAATAACACGAAAAAAACACATGTATTTAGTGTTAAGTGATTAGTCTTTTATTTTGGACCTTGAACAATTTGTTTTGATAACTTCTTGTGTAAATGGTAGCCCTTACAGCGGATGGCGCAATGAGCTCGTTTTTGGGCATTTTCCATCACTTTGCGAAGTATTGCGGGCTCTTTAGCGGCTATTTCGCGTCGAATATTGGCTTTAAGCTCTTCCACAGTCCGTGGATTGTTGACATAGACTTTGGACTTTATAAAGACCCCACAAGAAAAAGTCAGGCGGCGTCAAATCGGGCGATCTAGGTGGCCAGTCAAAATAATCGTTTATGAAAAGACGATCAACGAACTTACGGCGCAATAAAGCAGTGGTTGCCCCAATGTCTGGGCTGTGGCACCATCTTGTTGGAACCAGATGTTGTCCATGCCATGTTCCGCTAAAAATGGCAACAACAAATCCGTTATCATTGCCCGATAACGCTCGCCATCAACGGGGGTGGGCATCCCATCGTCGTCTTCAAAAAAGAACGGTCCAATGACCCCATCCGCACAAACTCCGGCCCAAACAGTCATGCGTTGGTCGTGAAGAGGTTGGATTAATTGAGGATCTTCATCAGTGTAAAACTGACAATAATTGTTGACCGTTCCATTTAACGAAAAATGAGCCTCATCGCTCATGATGATTTTTTCCCAAAAACTAGTAACGGTTTGAGCCAAGTTCACGATGAATTTCGCATAATCCAAGCGACGTGACTTATCGGTTGGCAATAATCGATGCGTAATTCAAATTTCGCACGGAAATAACTCCAAATCATCCCGAATCATGCGTTGCAGTGAGCTGCGACTGATGTCCAACTAAGCGGAACGGCCGCGGCGGCGACTTGATTTTCGTGGTGAGGTCTCAACTGAGGCCCGTACAGCCAAGATTACCGGCGTCCAAAAATGTTCGGTGCATACGCCTAATGGTCATGTGAGAAGGCGCGTCTCTCACTTCAAATTTTGAACGGTACGCACGTTGGGTTTTCACAATCCGTTCTGACAATCGGTATGAAAGTTATTGGGTTGCCTGATGCTAACACTTTAATCGGACCACCCGTTATCAGTTCATTGAGGTAATTTTTAATTTCAAATACATATTTGAGTAGAAATCACATAAGCAATTTTCATAGTGAACTCTCTGCCGGTTACTGTCAAGTGTACGTATCAGTGGTTTATGACTTTGTAGTAAAGATCTTCTTACCTTACGGTGTCGGAATATTTTCGAAGCTTATCAGGCGGGCGTACGATTATTAGTTCTTGCATTTGTTCCATTGGATTTCGACGCTGAAAACGAGTTATTTATACGGACCACCTTCTCGAAGACTTTGCTTATACTCGGGAAGAGACTTATAGGTTGCACCACCGCTGTCTAGGATGGTGTACATCTCCACAGCCAGTGCTGAGAGATGCCTGAGCATCACTTTTTTCTCGTCTGTTTAATGATTCGAAAATCATCCGTCGAAATGAATGGAGTGCTAGCACCTTCACTAGAGATGGAATTATTTGATATGAAATCGTCACTGAACTTGGTTAAGTCAACGTTCTTTGAACGTCTATAATCAATACCATATTTCGAATGTAGAAGTGATGATGATTCAAGTTGTGCTTTGGGCGAACGCCTTCATTCACCTTATAAACTGTCTGGACGACATCTCCCAGACGGGGGCCTCTTCTCCTGACGATCACGAGAGGATTGTTTTCAAAGTCGGCGATCTGTGGATCAGTGCTGACTGTTCGTAATAGGCGTTCATTATTTAACATTGGAAATTTCAGATGCACAGCCCCTGAGTCGTTTATTGTATATTGTTTGTTTAGTTCACTCCTTAAGAACTCCCGGTAGTTATTGCGTACCCTTCTTAAGCCGACTAAACAGCTTAACTCATTCAAGATCATATAGACTGACGAATGGGCAGAGCAAAATTATCTAAATGGCTTATGCATTGTTCTTATTTTGAAATATCTATATTTGCCTGCAGGTGCATTGTTTCAATTTCTATAATATGAAATAATTAGATTTTCTTGTTTGTTTAGCTTCTCTAATATTTGAAATAGTAATTAGTTACGTCCCGATTTAGACGAATTTCCAGTCCTTTTTTGTATTTCTGATTTGTGAATATTTTTTGTCACTTGCGTTTTTGATTTAATTTCTTTTCTTATTTCTTCAATTTCTTTGCAATTATTGCAGTAATTGAAACTATGTAGATTTCTATTTATTCCCGAGGCTTTTTTTTGGTTTTGATTCTAGCCATTTATGGAATGTAATTATCCCGTTGATTATCAATTTCCGTTTATGTAACCTGTTGTATTTTTTCTATTCATCCATGGTCAAGAGTGTTGCCGATTTTAAGGGTGTTCTTATCTTTTGTATTGTTCGGGTTGATTGTCAGTTTCCCTCCAAATTTACTTACTACAGTTTTTATTAGATAAATGTTGAAGGAATATGGCGCTCAACTTTCTGATCCTTTACACCTAATTTTGCTCCTTACCCATTGTTATTTTGCCTTTATCTTCTTCTCAAACGCGGGCTTCGAAACCCGTCATCATCGTCATCGCGAGTGATGCTGTCTTCTTAGACAATTTGTTGGCAGGAAGTCTTGTAGGCAAGCCTGAACATCAGTATATATTAGTTGGCCGAAGGATAAACAAATTTTTCTTTTATAGGTTTAAGCATGTCGAGTTTTGTGCCAAGAAAATGGTGGTTCCGAGAATTTTATTGCATTATTTTATTCAAAAACACGTCAACTTTCTTGCTGAGACTTAGGTACGGTAAGGAGGCTCTGACATTCATGATTTAAAGGTTCTGCTCTACATTTGGTGGGATCAACAGTATGTAGTTTACTATGAACTGCTTAAACCGAACGAAACTATCACGGTAGTCGGATTCGACCTCTTGCCATCGGTGTCAAGAAAAAAACAGAAAAAAAAATTATTCAGTTGGCATTAATACCTACTCATTAGTTTACATAAAAAAACATATTTTTCACATTTTCAATCTGTCTTAATATAAATTTTCTTAAATTTGGTGCTTACTGGTTGATTGTTCGCTTATTGAGAATTTATTATAATTAAATTTAATTTTGAAGTCGAACATGCTTGGAGCTTTTTTAGTGTGTATATTAAAACAGAGAGCGTATAATATTGGTGAATTAGATAAAATTTTTTATATTCATTAACAGATCTAAAGCTTGGGTTCCATGGTTCCTTCTTAATAACAATGCAAAAAAAAACGAATAATTGTATTTTTGGCGGTGATCTCAATGGCAGACACAGTGATTGGGGTTTTGTACGGCAATTGCTTTTAGGAATATATTCTTTGGTGTTTCTGTAGTCCTTCGAGCTTCTGCTCTGTTTCCGTTCGAGCCTACTTATGCTCCATCTTCTATTCGCAATAGACCTTCTGTGTTGAACTTGTTCATAGCAACGTCTCCTTCTATTATCACTATATATGTCGCCGTGAATGAGCTCGAGTCGGATCACAATCCGGTTCCCTGTCCAATTAGATTATTAGAATATATAAAGTGCAATATTTCTATTATATTAATCATGCGAATCGGTCGCGTTTCAAGAATAATATAAATAAATCACGAAATTCTATTCCAAATATACATAGAAGATATTACATCGGAAGAAGAAGTAGATAGGTCAATAAATAGTTTTGCTTTTGACTTTTGACCCCAAAGAACATTTTGCAAAATAACTTTAACATTCCTTTAACATAATATATAAAAAAAAAAAAACTGCAAAAAGGTTATGGCATAAGTTTCGGCAGAGAATTTTAGCTTTTTAAGAATAAGAAACTTAGCGAACTTGATGTGTCTGCAAAACCAATCTGGAATCTAGTATGTAATAAAAACAGCAAGATTAAAAATCTTATTTCTAATAAGACATCTCTCTACAGGGATGAAGATAAAGCTGATTTATTCGGAGAAATGTTTTCGAAAAACCATTTAGTATCGTCGAATGTTGGTAGTCACATAATCAATTTAGAGATAAACGATAGGCTAAGATTTTTTTTTTTATAAAGGGTCCGCCATGTAACGTTTTTTTTTCCAAGTAGTGCTTATTTCGTGAATGGTAACACTTAGCTCATGTCGGATTTGACAGATAGTTAGTTTTATCCTTCCGCTGAACGAATATGGTTGTGTATACGCTTGAACAACGCTGGGAAATATTGCGACATTACTTTGAAAATCATGTTAATGTTGCAGAATGTGTGCGAAAATTGCGTACGGATTTTGGAAGAAGAGAAGCACCGTCAGCTCCGTATGTTCGTTATCTTGTAAAAAAAGTGAAAGAAACTGGCATCCTCATCGATAAACCAAAGCGTGAAAAGCCAAAAACAGTGCGTACACCCGAGAATATTGCTGCTGCGGCAGAAAGTGTGCGTGAAGCGCCATCAACATCAATTCACCGTCGTTCTCAACAATTGAACATTTCGGAGACATCATTGAGACGAATTTTGCATAAAGACCTTGGTATAACGCCATACAAAGTCCAATTGGTTCAGGAGTTGAAGCCTACTGACGATCCAATGCGTTTTCGCTTCGCTAAGTGGGCCTGCGATCGACTTACAGAAGATGCCGATTTTGCCAAAAAAATCATCTTTTCAGATGAAGCTCATTTTGATCTTGGCGGGTATGTAAACAAGCAAAATTGTCGCATTTGGGGCACAGAAAACCGGACCCTTTATATTAGGAGCGCAACTAAGTTCTCGCCGGTTTTTTGATGAAAATGCAACTTTATTGTGAAAGTTGAGCATGAGCACAGTTACAAATGAATTATTCAAAGTATTGCCCATCGCTAGTGATAACTTTTTCGCATCTTTTTGGCGGAGCTCGCATACCGTCACGGTAGAAGTGTTCTTCTTTGAGGCTAGCTACGAATCCAGCCATTTTGAGATGTCTTAATATGAATGGAACTGCTTATAAGCCAGACCATGTGCCATCGATGGCGCAATATCTAGGGAATATGGCGGGTGGGGTAGGACTTCCCATTTGAGCGTTTCTAAGTAGGTTTTAACGGGTTTGGCAACCTAAGGCCGAGCGTTGTCATGCTATAAAATCACTTTGGGTTGCTGTAATGAATCCATT
Source organism: Merodon equestris (assembly GCA_958301585.1). Lineage (NCBI taxonomy): Eukaryota > Metazoa > Arthropoda > Insecta > Diptera > Syrphidae > Merodon > Merodon equestris. The sequence goes on along the minus strand of OY284416.1, from coordinate 73,640,010 downwards.
TTTTATCACCCGTAAAGATGCGATGAAGAAAATCCTTGCTTTTTTGCCGCTGGAGCAGTTGGTCACAGGCGAAAAAACGACGCCAACATCTCTTGGCATCAAATCATAAGGAAACCAAGTTCCTTACTTTTGAATCATTCCCAACGCATGCAATCGCTTGGAAATAGCCTGGTGGGTAACTCCTAACATTGAAGCAAGCTCTTTTGCGTTTGGCATGGACCTCATCGAGCAATGCCTCCAATTCAGCGTCTTCAAAGGTTTTTGGCCTTCCTTCATGCGAACGATCGTCAACATCGAATTCACCGTCTTTGAAGCGACGGAACCAATCACGGCACATTGTTCCATTTAGAGCAGTATCTCCGTTAACTTCTTGGAATTCTTGATGCCCTTCAGCCGCCATTTCCTTCGAATGAAAAAAGAAAAGCAACACTTACCGCAAATGACGATTATTTGGCACAAAATCAGACAACCAAAAGTATATGACGCAAAAACAAAATCACTAATGTGTCAAAGCTTTGTTTACCATATGTCTAAGCTTGGTTCATGACGTTTTGGACACGTCACAATCGTGCTTTAAGATTTATATAAACGGCTGCTCTGCCAGGGATCAGTTTTATGGCCAATTTTATACAACTTATGTACCTCAATCCTTCCTAATTTCTCCGACGCATGAAATTTCTCTCAATATTGAGACCATTCCTAAGCATGAGATTGAAGTATCTATTAAGTGGAAAATTATGTTAAAATTCCTTTACTAGGAAAAGAAAAAGCCCTTTTGTTCCATACGCCAGTCTTCATTTCAGTCGAACTTCAGTTTCATCGGCAAACAATGTTAAATATCAAAGTGTTTTTCTGGACCAAATATTAACCTTTAGTGAACATATTGCTCGAACCATCGCCAAGTTCAATATAGAAAATAGGCACTCTAAGCAAAAAAATTTTCCTATTTCTGCAAAGTTATATTTCAAGCCATTCTTTTGTACAGGTATACGGTATGGAGTTCTGGCGTCAATTATCATATTAAGAAATTTCTAGTATCCCTGAATAAATTATTGAAATACTCAAACTTCTTTAACATCATTCGACAGAAGGCTAACATTGGCGGGCGAATGCTGTATTGTTCTCCGATTGGATTCAGAACCTTAGCCAGAGATTGATAAGTATTTATCAACCCATAATAGCTTGATTAGTGATCCTGATCTTTATTTAAATACATTCTAGAGACAATTATAAAAGCATAATTCTCTTGAAATGTTTTGACGTAATTTTGTTCATTCATATTCTTGTTGATCATTGTTTGTTCTGTATTGGTCTGTATATAATTAGTATTAATATTTGTTTATTTTATTTATGTTATTCGTTTATTTACATACATATATATTTATTTATTTACTTATTGCGTATAGTTATTGATATTTGTATTTAAATCTATTAATTCAATTTATGGGGATGTCAAGTCTGACTTTTGTGTATTGAAATTTTTTTTTGTTTTTTTCTTTTAAGATTTATTCGAAAACGTTCTGCTTATTAGCGAAAAAATTTCGATACAAAGATATAATTGATATATGTATAGTATGTATATCACATCTCTGTTCAATATGCGATGTCAAACTATTGTAATTTAAAATTCTTGATACGAAATAAAGAACTATCTATCTATAATTTTTTTTGTATTTCTTATTTTGTTATTGCACCAATTGTTAAATTATTTTTGATAGGTATTGTCTTATTCTCATACATAGAATAAAACTAATTTATATGCGCGAGGGTAATTTAATATGAATGCCCTAATATTTTCCAAACTCATGTTACTTGCTCCTTTGAAAATGAAAGACAATATCCTATTCTCATCATTAAATTAGAGGCTAATTGCATTTATTATTGAATTCAGTATCAGAAAACCAACTCAGCAGCCTTCCAAAATTCAGACAAACTAGTTACGTTCGCAGTTTCATTCGGTTCTCCTAAGTATGTGTGCATGAATGGTCGTATATTGCTCGCGACATTATTGCCACAATTTCTAAACAATGTCGTTCAGTTAGTTTACGAGGCTTTAACTTATATCTCTGTCTGTTAGACGGAGCATATTAAACATATACATGTTTGTATATATATTAATACATATGGTAAGAAGAATTTAAATACATCCAGGTAAATAGGTATGAATGGATTACTTGTTATGCAATTGTTCGAAAATCACTCAAATCACTTTCCCCAAGCATGTATCCGCGAACGATTACGATCGGATATTTTCCAATCTTCTTTGAAGAAATAGGCAACAAATCTTCATATAAATAAATAAATTAGTTCGGTTCAAATAAGCCCCCCCAACGTAATTTTTTTATCAATGTGTATTGTATCTACACCATACGAATTGGATTTCTCTGCAAAACAGGCACAGATGTAGCAACAGTGTCATATTTTGCTTTTTCCAGTATTTGTCATATAAGACTGAAACGTCAACCATGTAACATCGGTTGCTTGGAGTCAACATAAAACCAAAATATGGTGTAAAAGGGAAACGGTGTAGAATAAAGGAAGGATGAATGTGCATGTGTAGGCATATACATATAAGTATGAATCCCATAGACTGACGAGAGCTACGATGTGCCGGTAAAACGACGAACATCATGAGCTTAATTACCCGTTCTATTGATGTTTAGCATAACTTAACATGCTTTAGTAATTAATTTACTATTGTTAGCTTAAGTTAGTCTCCTTCAAGCAGATTATCTAAGGAGTTCGTTGTTGGTTAGGATGCGCTTTCTTTGGATATCGAGAGTACTTAGACTGAAGTGAATGAATTGTGGTAAGTTCTGTCTCAACCACATGAGTGATATATTTGTTTTGAATATTATTTTTTAAATGTTTACGCACATTATTGTTTAATTGGTTCAAAGGGTATTTTCTATCAATACCTGCTGCAGTTCAGCTATATGGTTTTTGTTTTTAATCCATTTTTATACATAGTTTCTTAGTTTTCATAGTTTCTCTTCTTCAAAGATGTTTAAAACTAGCTTATCTATCCTTACAACTATAAATATCTTACTGGCCCTAGGCCTTTAAAACAAAAGGTACAACTTAAACATACGTCTTTCGACTACTATATATAAACTTAAAATTAACATTAAGCTATGTATTTTAAATTTAAAATATAGATGAATACGTAGAGGTCACATTTCTTAAAATATTTGCATCTAAACACAAATGTGCAAATATTTTTATTTTTGTAAATAAATTTTGCAAATCTTCTTGTTTTATCAAATTGTATTGTATGTAATTCATATTCCAACTACTCCTAATATATTTCACAAAAAAAAAAATACATTAAATACACGTACACATAATTATTATATAATACATTGAAATTAATTATCTACACCATTGAAAGTGACTTTACAACTAACGGTCAGTTGTTTAGTGCAATAGTAATATTAATGGCTGTAACGTCAGATCCCGTTATTACAATGGTTATCTGCACTCATATGTAAATGCATAAGATGCACTAAAACTACTTGGTCGTATGTAAAACCATAGTCGCGCAAGCCTTTGTGAGACTGGGTGCAGTAACAGTTTGCGTGTGAATTTGTTCCCTGCGCCTTCATTAATTATCATTACATATACATACATATATCAACTCAAATTAAGAGATCGCTGCGCTCATGCATTGAATATAGTTAATTTTATTTTAATGTGCGTTCGAGCTCGTCAAGAACAAGAGCCCAGACTTCTCTCTATTACCTACTTATATCATTTGTGGTGAAATTCTTTGCATTTGTAAAACGGATTACTCCAAACGATGAAAGCTCATGCTCAACAAGTACGAGTATATTCTAGATGGTTTTGTTAGTAACTCGCTAAGACGAAACAATACGAAATACAATTTGAATGGCTGGGCTTTTGCCAGATTCGATCCCCATTTCATCTGCTTCGGAAGCTAAAGCACCAACCCCGGAGCCATATTGTAAGGGAGTTTTTTTTCGAGGTCTACAAATTCAATATAAAATAACAGGCTTGAATGTAAATGTCTATGATAGCTTTATTTAATAGATATGGCATATGCGTCGCATAAACGCAATCGTGAAGTTCAATTTTCGACAACTTTATCGAGCAATTGGGGTCGTACATCAGCGTATACAACACGGCGAATGTTGACTTCTAAATCGTCCAACGTCTCTGGTTTATTGGCATAGACCCCCAAAGAAAATAATTTAAAAGTGTGAGATCACACAATATCGTGGAGGCCAGTTCGCGAAATGAACCGCTCAGCAAATGTGTCCCGCAATAAATTGGGGGTGTCGCTCGCCATGTGGCTTTTTGTCTCAACTTGTTGAAACCAAAGTTATGTCACATCAACGCTATTCAACTGAGAAACGAAGAAGTCAAAAAATATATTTCTGTAGCGCTTTCCATTGACAAAAACGTTCTGCCCGGCATTGTCCTTAAAGAAATATGGGCCGATTATTCCACCAGTTTATAAGTTACATCAAATAGTGAGTTTTAATAATGGTCACGTGGTTTCAACTCTTGTACCAGCTGGATCTTGGATCTTGGAGTTTCAACTCTTGTACCAGCTGGATCTTGGATCTTGGATCCGTAAAATCTTCCACAAAGTGGATGGGCATACATATTTCCAAATGCTGTGCAAGATGGCGAACCGACTCATTCTCATGCTCATGCTCCTCTAAGACAATAACTGCTTCTCTTTGCACTGTTTGTCGTCTTTGGGAATACGTATTATCCACTAGAGTTTATGTGGTGCGAAAACGATTCGTCGTGTTCTGAATAGCTTGTTCAGATGTAACGCACAATAAGTTTCGCGAACCGAACCATGGTTTTTGGAATAAGATTGCACAATTTGCATTCGTTATTCTGGCGTTTTATTCTATTCACCGTAAAATGGCAAAACGTACCAACCACAATGAACTTCGGTACAGGATCTTATTAGGGTAATAGTTAATGGGCTGTACATTCTAAGACAGACCCTAAGACACTGTCTCTCGAACGGACGATTTTTTTCCATATACGATAGCGCTACATTAAAACACACCGGAAAAACATACGCGATGCTGGTCTCATTAAGGCCACGTAGCACATGAATTTTACCCTTCAACCAATTTGACTGCTGCTTCCTTGACGTGCTGACGGCTTTCTTAGCTCCAGAAAGACATACGTCTATATATCTGTTGGAATATATTGTAGATACTGGTCAAACCAGATACCGAGGTATCTAACCGCGTTTCGCACCTCCAATGGTTGTCAATGTTGGCCAATTATCTTAAATTTCCCCTAATTCTTTCTGAGACTTTATACAACGGAGTCCTAAGCAGTAACATTTCTGACATTTTTTTTTTAATTTTAACTTCCAATCATTGCAATATCTCATAATATGATCGAAGTCACACTGCAATAATGCATTGATGACCTCAATTGTTAGACCTGACCTGTGCGCTATTTAATCATCTGCCTACGCTACTGAAAGGCTGAGGCAAACTACATATCAGATCGCTTGTATAGAAAATACCAGCATTTTACAATTAAATGCCATAAGATGCCGTAAGTGTTTTCCCTGGCGGCTGTGTACGCACAAGCGGGTTCATCCGTTATAATTAGTCTTTTTAAGTGTAGCTAACCAATGTGGCTGTTCAGACATTTCTTAATATTGCAGCCGATTAAAAGCACCCACAGGTCCTTTATTCAATTTCACAATCACAATTTACAAATTACAACTCTCTTAAGCTCACCAACATTTAATTCAACACTTTGTATAACTCTGCAACGATCGCAACTCAACTTTTACTCTTCCCGAAAGTCGCCGTCCCAATATTTTTATACTCGACAACCGAATCTAGATCTTTCGACAACGGCGCAGTGATGGCGGTGGTATATGGTCATTGAGTAATTGCCCAGAGATGGCGGTTATTTTATTATCCAGTAATCTAAATGTTTATAAAGAGTGCGCAGGGATAGTGTTGGTTTCATCCAATGGAATGTAAAATAGGTGTAAAGTTAGAATACTTTGAAAAGCGCAACGAAATGGCAACGTTTTCAACCAGGCTGCTTTTTCGTCATATCGAAACGCGATCGGACTGTTATACTCCGCCGATGCAAAGGATATTAACGAACGTTACAATGTGCTTTTTGATTCACCATCAACAATAATCGAACTAAAAGTTACAACAATTTTTTATCTCTTCATCCGTTTTTCATCATGGTATGATGGGTATATGTACATAGGTACATGTTGGGTTTTGTTAATTAACTCTATTCCTTAGCTTTCTATTACTCTTATGTTTTTATTGTCAGCCTTGTAGCTTCGGACTGCAGTGCCCTGATAATTTCTATCGTTAACGCCAACCATAAAATCCATAACATATACTCGTATAAAGTATACATATATGTAGGTATAATGGCATTGTTTTGTTTTGTCACACCTACAACATTTTAACATAATAATATACGAGTAATTCGCACAAACGATTCAATATTTACATTTGTTAGATCCGTTCAGTACTATTCGCACATAAATCAGGCCTAGCAATCCAAAATGTATGATGCCCCTCGGAAATCAACGTTTTAGTAAAGCAGTTTTTTGGTATTAAAGTGCTTAGAGTGTTTCGCTACCACACTTTTAATAGTTTTGAGGCTTGATACACATATGGATAATTCTACTACAGCATTATTATTTAAAAATTACTGAAAACCTCCAAAATAATGGCAAACAAAAATAATAATATAATAAATAATATTATATTATATAATATATATTATTATATAAAAGCAAAGAGTATAAACATATGAAAAAAAAAAAAAATAAATAAATAAATAACGGGATCTGAATAGGATAAATAAATGAATAATTTTAATAAAAATCTAAAATAAATATATAAATAGATAAATTCAAACAATTAAATCCACAACGGTTGTTCAACTTTTTATACCATTTATCTACTATGCATTTCCAAGATAAATGCAACTTCACTTGTGTGAAAAACAAATTGCACACAACATAAGTGAATGAGTGCTCTGACTCCTCATGGCTCTGACTCCTCATGAGCTGTAACGCCATCTAATAATAATAAATCATAGTTCAACATTTGTTCCTTTATGCAGTTGGGTAATAAAATAATGCGCAGGGGTATTCAGCATGATTTTTAATTCTGTGCAACCTGAAGTTTCCTTTTATGACTTTTAGCATACATATCCCAAACTGAAGCACCATACAGCTGTATGCTTCAGAATCAGAATTTTATTATCACTTGTAAGTCGCGAATTCCTATTTTTGAAAAGATTTAAAATAATCATTAGTCAAGGTATTCATTAGGTACTCATTATTCATTATTTAAAGGTAATATCATGTTTTTCAAAGTAATGTCGCAATATTTCCCAGCGTTGTTCAAGCGTATACACAACCATATTCGTTCAGCGGAAGGATAAAACTAATTATCTGTCAAATCAGACATGAGCTAAGTGTTACCATTCACGAAATAAGCACTACTTGAAAAAAAAAACGTTAGATGGCGGACCCTTTATATAGGTTCATAGAACTAAATGCAAAATTTCGGGGCTACGAGTCCATATTCTGACTGTTCACCTTTGCCGTACTCTTACTTATTGAAGGATCTAGATTTGTGAGTTGGAATTGTGAAATTGAATAACAAAGAGAAAATATGTGCATTGAAATTAAAAAAAAGTTTTATTTTTATTTTTTGAATCAGCAAAATTTTATCCCCAGTTGTGGGAAAAAGGTTTTTGAGAGTAATAATAAAATAAACCAAAAGACGTCTTAAGAGACCGAAAGCAAATTTTTGAATCTCGCAAGTATACAAGTACAGGGACTAATTGAGCCCAAATGTTAGACTAAGGGAGAAAGGTTGCAGCAAAAATGCTTCTGCTACAGAGTGGACGTCGAGAGCCAAACCACATCACAGCATGGCAGGTTGGAACCGCCACAAAAATGCGTGAGTGTCAAACTATATGTACCAATCTTCTTAGTGATATATATATTGTGTTTTAATTCACGCGAAGAAGACCAAGGCCGGACACATTTGGTACAGCACCGCATAGACACCGGCGATGGCAGACCGATTAGACAGCCTGCCAAAGGGCTCTCATTAGCAAAACAAATAGAAGTTTCGGAGATGTTATCGTCGATGGGGAAAGAAGGCCTTATGGAAAGTCTACGATTCTGCATGAACCACTGGAAACTGAATAATGTCATTAAACAGAATAAGAAGAAACTCTTTCCCCAAATCAATGACATTCTGAACATCCTTACTTGAGCTCAATGGTTTTCCACTCAGGTACTGGCAAATGCAGATTCATTTGAAAAATCGCCAGAAAACTTATGGTAAATGTGGCAGTTCACTGTACTGGCATCCAGCAGCCTTTGAGCGTTTGTTGGAACGCGGCGTTGGTTGAGCTGACCTGCTTCAGAGTTGAGTAGAATCAGTTATAAACACTGTGGGCAGAAGCAAGGAAAAGACCTTGCTCCTGTCCATGTAGATAGAACTGAACCTACTACCGGTTAGATTCCAGAAGAAAATTAATATATGAAAATAGGCGACGCCTAATGACAAGATGTTCAGGATGCAGATCTTGGAGAAAGTACGGGAATAATTTGAACGAATCGCCTTAGACATGCTCGTAGACACAGGCCTATTTCTGGAAACTTACAATGCTAACCGATACATTCTAATTCGATTGGACTACTTCAACAAGAGGCCTTACATTTGCAAACTAAAAGATCGACAACAGCTGGGTGTACAGGCTTGGTTTAACTAGGGAACTGCACTCAGATCAAGCACGAAACTTCGTAAATGTGTCATCTAGCCGGATTCAAAAAGATCGAAATGACTTCCTTTCAACTACAATCCAACAATGTGGTAGAAGGGTTCAATACATGTCCAAATGACCCTGGTGGTCGACATATTCTCTTGTTCCTGATCGCTTAGTAGAATGCAGTTCACAGTTCAGTGGGACACACTTCTAAATCCTTTTGGCGATTAGTCCAGTATCCTAAGAAGGTGAAATTCGGATCCAAAATCAGAAGACCTAAGGGGAAGGACGAAAATCAAGAGAGACAATGACCACATTGAAACCAGGTATGATGCGAGGACAACAATGCCAGGATTTCAGGAGGTAGATCTGGTATGTCCTTGCAACAAGACTGGGACAAAGTTATCTGCAGAATTTGATGAGGCCAGTTAAAATCATGAATGTGGAACAGAAACGATTCATGTGACTGAATTTGATCGGGGTAAAAAACCTTTAGGGTGAACTTCAATATTGATGTGGCGAAAATGTTACTTGATTGAGAAAGTTGTTTCGACATGGTTCATCTAGCGTTTGTTGAAGTGTTCGCGAGCTTACCTTTGTTGTACTCTACTGATCGACATCATCATCTCTTTTTTTTTTAATAAATTACTGCCATTACTGCATCATTACCGAAGGATTTAAGTACTGGGACGGCGACTGCATGTAAATTGATCAAGAATGAGTTGGGTTACAGTTAAAAAGTTGCAAAGTGTTGATACCTGTTAAGATTTAAATTCCACTGGAAGCATTCCTTATTTTGTCAGATGACGAGCTGATCAGATCAGCACTGCCGCCACTATTCAAAATAATCCACAATGCCGTGAAAGGACGACTAGCAATACGATATCGCGCTTTTCGATGCGCACGTCTCAGGTTTAATCGAGATATCAACGACTTTAGTAGAAAGCTCCGTCGTTGACATATGTATGTACATACGTTCGGTCTATCAAAAGCTAGCCTTACCCTTACTGAAGACACGATTTAAGGTTTACCGTTACCTTCGGCGTAGTACTTGAGTTTATCACAATCCTACAGAGTACTGTACCAATCTTTTCATAAAAGTCTGCAGCTGCTATTAGTGGTCCATTCATATTCCTGGCCTTACGAACCCTTTTCCTTCTATTTTTAAAGGGGGTAATCAAATGCCGCGCTTAAAATTAGCAAAAATTGAAAATTCCGGTTTTCTTTTTTTATATCCTTACATTTTTACAAGCTTATCATCAGGTGGCAGGGAGTAAGGAAAAATGAAGGTTTTTAACAACAGGTCGGCAGAACTATTATCCCTGCTTTATGATTTAGGCAGACATAAATGAAGTTAATCGAGTGTTGCGGAGTGTACTTAGGATTATATCTTGGCAGCATGCTCAACTGATTTCTTTAAAATTTCTTCTTCAGTGGGTAATTTACAATCAAGTGTTTGATTGCGTTGAACGGTTACTAAGCTCAATATAATTTAATAAATATAATATAATAATTTTGATTGCGTGGTATTTCACGAGCTGGTTTGACTACGACATTTAGTGCAACTCCCAGATTCGGCTCATTAGACTATGTTCTGAGTTCCGGCATTTGACTCAAAATTGTCTGCAAACCAGCTCACCCCACTCAGGATGTAAATTTTCATTTATGGGGCTTTTAGCATTGTATCTCTTAAGGTTGTGTCGAGCTTTCATTGAAACAAACTGTTCATCCACCCAAATATATTTCTCGAATTGGACATTGAGGGAAGATTCATTTAGTTTTTCTACACTTGGCCTGATTTTGTAGAGGCGGTGATGGTCTGCGTGATCTCGAAAAATCAGAAGTGAGTTCTCGTTAAAGTGAATAAAAAGGCTATTTTTTCAAATTTTTCTAAATCTTTTCAAATTTGTGCCTGTGACCCGAAATGGCATAATAGGATCTTCCTCCACTACGTTAAGATTAGTTTGGCTGGTTTTTTCTCCAAAATTTCTCTTTGACACCTCTAAAACAGAGTTGCTGGTCATATAGCTGATAGTATTTTTTTCCAACGGAGATCAAATTTCTGGTTTTCTGGAATGTGGCCTGATGATCCAAGTCAAGAAGATGATTTTGGTTGAGAAAGATTTTCAGAAGTAGGCAGTTGGGAAGTACTACCTACATTTTCAATATTCACGAATAAAGATATGGTCAAATTTAAGATATGATAAGTTATATAGTTATCGAAAAACATAGAATTAAGTTGTTCAATTTGTTTTAGTGTGTCCGTTTAGGGCTAGTAAGATATTTAGATTTATAAGGATAGTAAAACTGGCGTTAAGCATTTTTGTCTAGCGTAAGATAGTATAAGAAAAATGTAAATAATAAAAATTAATTTTAAGTTGAATATTAAAATATGGTCAATGTATATGACACTCGATAAACTTAGTAACATAATGTACCAGAACTGGTACAAATACAAAACGGCTACTTTTTTTCAAAAATTACCAAAAAGTTATTAGTTCCTACCACAAATAGAGTTTTGAGAATTGAAATAGTATTTTTAATCTATAGTTATATATATAAATAGATTTTACGAAACTCTCAGATGTCGACTTAAATTCGTTTAAGTTGAAAAAGTACTATTTGTGGGTTATGAACTAAACATTGAAATGCGATATGCTCCAGAGCGGAAACTCTGTTTTATAACGAGAGGAATTAGTTATCTGTGCTAGATTTAATATGAACAAATTTGATATGTGCTTGTACTATCCCATGGTGATATAAAGGGCTAACATTATTGGTTGACTTACGTAGGTTATTTTTGCTTTTAACTTATTTATAAGTAGAAAAAGAGGTCCGTAACATCTAGCTGGTTTGCTTCATCCTTAGATATTGACGGTTATGGTGAAATTTAAAAATACTTGTAGCTCCCTCAAAAAGATTGTATCGGGTGTTCCACAGGGATCAATTCTAGGCCCCATTCCATCTATGTGAACTTCCTGTTCGCTCTACCATTTAAAGGTAAATTCACTGCCTTTGCTGATGACACTGCGATTTCATACTCTAATAAATGTTTTTTTTTCTTAGATGTAAATCATGATCTTGATTTACTGAGGAAATGGTTTGCTTTTCACAAGCCTAGTATCAGTAATAAAACTAAATTTATGGTATTTAATACTAATAATACAAATTTTGTTGATTTACCGTTATATTACCATCCTCAGGACTGTACCTGCTTTAAAATATCGAATATTGCAGATGTGTTTTCTTCATTTGACGATCAAGGTTTATGTTGCAATAATTGTTATAAGATATAATGTGTTAAAAGCTTAAAATACCTTGGAATAATCTTGGATACCAAGCTGAATTGGAAACATCATACACATTATCTAGGACGATATTCTAACAGAGTAGTAAGACAACTGTACCATCTCGGTCTTTATTGCCCTCAAAATATTCTAAAACTTGTATATAATAGTTTATTAAAATTCAAATTGGAATATGGTATCACTTGTTGGGGTGGTGCTTACTTTACGAAAACCGAGCCTTTATTGATAAAGCAAAAACATGTAATTCGAATTATATGCAAGGCAAATCGCAGAACTCCAAGTTTTAATTTGTTCAGGAACCTTAAAACTTTTCCGTTAAGACATCGCTACTGCTATGAGGTACTTAAAATATTTTTTTCAAAATTCGGATTTTTACGCAGTTCGTAACACTGATAACTATAATTTACGAATCCATTCCAGAAATTTCGCAGCAGTTCCTCCAGTTCATAAAGCTCACTTTCATCGTTTACCCCTCGCCTCAGCATCCCGTATGTTCAATTTACTCTAAGATTTGAGAGAGTGAACAATGTATTTGTAATTGGTATTAGTAATTGGCTTTGGTCTTTTGACTATATACATAAGTGTTAATAATTTGTTCATTAATGAATTTTTTTCTTTTAATTCTTAATAGTAACTTTTCCCTTGTTGTTTACTTGAACTTCCCCCTCAGCAATAATATTTTATTATGAATTCTTTTCTGTAGATATTAATAGTACATCCAGCACTTGCCACTTGGGCAACAGTACGAGGGTGGTCTGATAAGTACTTAGCCTACAAAAGAAAAACAAAAATGTTGGAGAAATGGCGATTTACTTTTCAATAATCCTTTTAGCTCGATACACTTGACCCAGCGATGCTCCAACTTCTTTAACCCGTCTGAAAAATACGTTTTCTCGAGGTCTGCAAAGTAGGCCTCTGTGGCGGCGATGACCTCCTCATTCGACTGAAATTTCTGCCCGGCGAGTGACTTTTTCAAGTTTGGAAACGAAAAGAAGTCGCACGGGACCAAATCTGGAGAATACGGTGGATGGGGCAGCAGTTCGTAGCCCAATTCGACGAATTTGGCCGTGGCGAGGGCGGAAGTGTGAGCCGGTGCGTTATCATGGTTGAAGAGCACTTTTTTCTTCCCCAAGTGGAACCGTTTTTTTTTTCAATTCGGCGTCGAATCGGCCCAATAATTTCGCATAGTACAGCCCTGTGACCGTTTTGCCCTTCTCCAAGTAGTCGATGTGGATCACACCTTGTCAATCCCAGAAAACGATGGCCATCACCTTACCGGCCGATGGGACAGTCTTCACCTTCTTCGGAGCACGTCCGCCGGGTGAAGTCCACTGTTTCCTTGGTCTCTGGTGTGTACCAGTGGATCCATGTTTCGTCGACTGTCACGAAACGACGCAGAAACTCCTTCGGATTGCGTTTAAACAGAGTCAAACACTACTCTGAAGTGGTCTCACGGTTGCGCTTGTTGTCCGGAGTGAGCAAACGCGGCACTCATCGCGCCGACAGCTTTCTCATGCCCAAAATTTCATGCAGGATATGACCCACGCGATCTTCTGAAATGCCTACTGTCTCAGCTATTTCGCGCACCTTCAATCGGTGGTCTACCAATACGATACCGTGGGTTTTTGTCACGTTATCCTCCGTGGTAGCCGGGCACCTGGACGTGGCTCATTAAAAACCGACGTGCGACCACGTTGAAACTCGTTAAGCCAATTTTTGATGGTCGCCATTGAAGTAGAAGAGTCACCGTACACAGCATCCAAACGCTCTTTGATTCCGCTCCGCGATCTTCCTTCCAAAAACAAGAATCGAATCACCTACCGATATTGCTCTTTTTTCATTTTTCTAAAATCCGTGGACAGTCCCACTTCCACACGCGGTCAAAACAAAACTACGAGTCCGATCCGGCTGAAATTCAACAGTAGCCGTCTACTAGAATGTACTACACGATAGTAAGTTGCTCTTGTAATACTGGCGCCATCTGGCGGCGAGGCTAAGTACTTATCGGACCACCCTCGTATGTACTTAGCTATTTCTTGTTTGCAATTGATAAATTATAGTTTGTATAGGCTAGCACATTTTGTAATTATAACTTAAATTGAAATAAGAAATAAAATAAATAAAATAGAAAAAAAAAATATTTAATTAGTTTAGCTAAATTTAAGTTTTTTTTTTAGATTGAAGTAGATAGACATAGGAGTAAGAAAAATTAGATTCATGAAAAAAAAATCCCTAATAGATTTTCACTTCAGTTTATTTTATTTCTGATGGGAAAGATCTTCATATTCGGGATCGATGTCCTGTAAACTTGTTCATATTTATATGTCACAATAAACTATCATCTCTCTGTTGTCAACAAGCCCTTCATATTTTTTTTCACATATGAATTTCTTCAAGAGTGATGCATGGTTAAGTCAGACTTAAAATGCAAATTTGATGCATTCGCGCTGGATCATTTCCATAAATATACCAACATCATTATTTTAAGTCTAACTGATTCTTTATTTCCATTCATCCCTTATTTATCTTCAGAAATGATTCAGATCATGGAGAGTTAACGTAAGGATATCATACTTGAGCATCATATTCATTTTTTTGCTTGTTAGGATGGGTACATCATTTACCCAATACCTGGCCGGTGTGTGTTATTTGTTTGCATTAATAAATAATTCGTTTAGATATAGGGATCTACGACGCGAATTCATAACAGGGAATCGACATCAACTCGTCCGTCCACATACCTATCGATTTTTTCGATCATTTAAAAAAACACATTGTTTTAATGAATACTTAAACTTTTATAACCCTTAAAACATTTTGTATTGGTTCTTCCTTCGCTTTTCCACATTATGGACCAATAAACGAATAATAAATCTAATGAAAGTCTGGAATTCATACATTTCTACGTATGGTTATACGTATTTACATTGAAATCTACATACATACATACATCTGTATTCATATATGCAGTTTACATAGATGAGCTCTTAGTACCGGCGTGATGTATGTACGTCAATCGAAGCCTCCACTGAAAATAATCTTCATAAGAGAATATCATTAGCATAAATGTTTACGTTAATTCGTGGGCATTGGTTTCTTATTTGGTCGAGTAGATGAGTGCCTTTAGACTCCTTTTTGACATATCTCGCAGCCGCAATTTTGTATTCAAATTTTCCAATTGACAACCATGACGACAGATATTATTTGACGTTACGATTTTCTTCTTAAACATCGCATTGTCGTTCATCGGTTCTTGACGATTATTTCATTGCATGGATGTTGAGGGTCCAGAAAAAAACAGAATTGTGGTGCAACGGAAGAAATATGTAGGAAATTCTATATGTACATGTACATATAGGCAAATGTGTATATGTGCATATGCAATTTATATGCACATTCATTACTAAGAAAACATCAATTTGATATCGTTAATTTCTCACATCAGGTGGAATCAATTTTAATTGATTATTTCGTCAGAACAAGCCACTTATTCACTTGAAATATCTTACTACCTATAAATATACATATATATGTACATACATGGTATATGTGATGACCTATACATACATGTGAACTACACTATTTTTCTGCTAAAAGTTTGAGATGTTGCCACACATAATGTACGAGTATAACATATTTCTAGCTGTACATTTTTATCATATGAATGCTATTGTTGTTAATTGAAACTTTATTGATCTCG
Source organism: Merodon equestris (assembly GCA_958301585.1). Lineage (NCBI taxonomy): Eukaryota > Metazoa > Arthropoda > Insecta > Diptera > Syrphidae > Merodon > Merodon equestris. The sequence continues at coordinate 73,624,224 of OY284416.1, read as the reverse complement.
CAAAAATAAATAGGTAGTACATAATTAAATGGTGAGCATTTTCGTGCGATTATTTTCTACGATATACTAATTTGTGCTAATTTCCGGTGTTGTGCCGGAAACCATCAGTGCTGACCACTTACCATGAATGACGTGTGCTTGGTCCTTGGTATAACAGATAAGACTGCAATTTTTCGATTTAACTGTGAAGCACATAGTAGTATACATAAAGGGTGGGCCATTTGGTGTTTTTTTTTTTAAATTAAAGATTATTTTGACCCTAACAGCTGTTTCCCGCTCGAAATCTTGACAGAATGTCAGTATCGTACCTCCGCGGAACGAAATGAGTCGCTTTACGCTTGAACAACGTTGGGAAATATCGAAAACTTATTTCCAAAGTGAGTGCTGTCTAGCCCAAATAGTCCCTTTCTTAAAACGAAGGTTTGGCCGAAATGAAGCACCCACTGCGACTGCTGTACGAAAGTTTGTATACATTGTATACTAGTGAACAACACTCATGGTTCTCCTCTTCGTACGGTGCGCACAGATGAGAATGTGGCTGATGTGGTCGAGAGTGTGAGACTCAATTCACGAACATCAACTCACCATCGATCTCAACAGCAAAACATTTCATGCACTAGCCGGAGGAGAATGCTGCACAAAGATCTCGGATTATTCGCTTACAAGGTCCAACTGACTCAGCAATTGAAGGCGCGCGACCATCCGCTTCGTTATCGCTTCGTTGTTTGGGCCTTAGAGCACCATGAATTGGATAACGATTTTGGGCGAAACATCTTCTTTTCTGACGAGGCGCAGTTTCATCTCGGCGGCTACGTTAACAAACAAAATTGCCGTAAAACCCGTTATTGTCGAGGAGCCAATGCATCCACAGAGAGTGACAGTTTGGTGCGGATTGTGTAGTGGTGGCAACATTGGACCATTTTTCTTCGAAAATGAGGCCGGAACAACGTTTACAGGGCGTTACAGAGCCATGGTAACCGACTTTTTTTTACTGACATGGATTTGGACGACCTCTGGTTCATGCAGGATGGCGCGCCGCGCCGTTTGACATTGTGCGCACTAAATTCCCAAATCGTGTTATCAGGCGTATTGGCGATGTCAACTGCCTGCCTCGGTGCTGCGATTTGACCCCTTTGGACTTTTTTTTCATGAAAAACCGTGAAAGACGGATGTTATGCCAACAATCCTAAAACTATTCAAGCACCTAAGGCCGAACCTATCAATAAGGTCTTGGAAAATTGGAATGACAGAGTGCGGGGCAGCCATTTGAACGACTTTGTATTTCATAATTAATGGGAATTTTTGTTCTTACTAATGAAGCCATAATACTCGTACATGGAATACATTTAATTTTGTTCATTTTTAAAAAGAAATTTTTATTTGGCCAACTCTTTACATACAGTACCGTGCACATAATGCGGGACGTTAATGGTATCCAGATTTTCATTTTTATAATTTATGTGCTTCTACTTTTCAGAAGAAGATTTTTCAGATTTTTCATGAAATGACATGTGACACCGTTTCTTTCCGAACAAAAGCTCAAAACGTGGTGAGGAATTTCAGAATTCTTTGCATTGTTATCCAAAAAGAATTAGCTGGTATTGTAGATTTCTCGTATTTTTAGTTTAACGCAATGTAGTAGAAGTAATTCCGAAACCGACCATGCAATTTTTTGGAAGGACGTTCGAACTATCGTCAAAAGTTGGTGGAGTCTATGCTCCGAAAACGGTATGCAGTAATTACGTTATTTTGTAGAAATAAAAGACTATTTTCCATTGAAAATGTCTGCAATTTCAATTTCAATTTTAAATTCATTTTTATTCGATTTTGCTTATAACTTCTTACGCTAGACAAAAATGCTTAAAACCAGCTTACTTATCCTTACAAATTTAAATATCTTACTGGCCCTAGGCGGACACTCTAAAACAAACAGTACAACTTAAACCTATGTCTTATTATATCTTAAGCTAAGAAAAATTAATTTTATAAGAAAAAACTTAGCACATAAACAACAAATGTCTGCGTTTTTAATAATGTGCACGATCAATTCTGCTTACTTTACCCCGTTTTGAGCTTCTGATAAAAACGATACCGCATATCACTTTCATGTATATCATATAGTCGTACATATCAAAATTCTGGAATTTACAATGAAGGAATATACAAATTGTAAAGGAAAAACGCTGGAGTTTTTAATTATGTGCTCGCCATTGTATGTACTTAGGTATTTTAACTTGAAAGGCAAAGTTATCAGCCTGACACAGAGATGGCATTCCAATCAGCAGAAATGTATATTTCCCACCTGGGTGATCTTGTCATTATTTCGTACGACAAGTTTCAAATAGTTTGTTTATAGGAACTTTCGCTGTAGACGCCTTGACTGTTCTCGGTAAAATTGATAAACTTAAATATCGTGCATAAAATACGTTCCTATTAAAAAAAGAACAGCTTGGTTTAAACGTAGACATACATCTCCCGAAGATGACCCAGATGAAGGTCGACCAAAAATCTCTACCACACCAGGAGGAACCATCAAAACAATACATGATATCGTGCTGGAAGGTAGGCGAGCTAAGGTGAGTAAGATACCAGAGGTTATGGGGATGTCAAAAGAAAGAGTGCAAAACATCTTGCACCAAGAATTAAGGACACGAAAGCTTTGCACCAGATGGTTCCCGCATTTGCTGAATGCCAATCAACCTTTGAACCGATTCATTAGGAGTTTGGCTCATTTTGTGCGACGATTTGTCACCGTGGATAACACATGAGGCCACCATTACACGCCAGAAACGAAACTGCAGTCCAAACATTTTACAGGTATTTGAATGCTATATCCTAATACTGAAACATTTGTTTTTGGTGATAACTTAAAAGAAGAATAAAAAAGATAAATTTTTTTAATTATATACGAGTATATGATAATAAATATAAAAATAAATATAAGAATAAACGAAAATAAATGATAAAAACCACACCGTATTGAAATAAATGAAAATTCCTAATAACTGCGAATCTAGTTTTTGTAATGAAATGGGGATTAAATTAAGTACTCCTCAATAGTGTGTAAGTATTTTTGTCTAATTTTAATTTGTTTATTTGATGTGTAGAAAAGATATGAACAAAAGGAGCGAAAACAATAGATTTTCTTATTATTTTAACAGTTTAGTTAGTACTGTTATTAGTTGAGAAATCTAACGATGTATTTTTTATGTACATATGTATATAAGATGTTGATATACCCATAAAATCATTAATACCGAACTGCTCCTCCTTTAGGAGCAAAACCGCTATTCTAATAGGGGTCGAGTTTACTAGTAGTCCAATAATGTACTGTGATATTTCAGTATTTCGTACATGGTCCAGAACTTCATTTAGCTTTTTTGTACTTTTTGGTTTAAGCTCAGCAAACTAAAATTTCATCATATGCCACGAGACATTTTTTGAATCTTGATCTTGATCTATTATTTATAAAAAAACACTTAAAAGTTAGTTTGCTTACCGATTTGGCTCAGTGACAAGATGCAAAATCATTGTCAAAAGGAGCTGTCAGCATAGGAATGATACCAACTCCCTTATTATTTGATTTTGTTCCATTTACAAGGAGCAAAACAAAACGCAAAAAAAAAAAGCATCAAACCATTTGGCTTTGAAGAAACTTGACTCTCTTGACTATCCATTCATCCTTAAAGCTTCCACCTGCAGACCGTCGAATGTGTGCCAATTGTCGATACACAAACAACACTCCAAATTAAATTTCCTATCGTCGGACCATATTACACACCTCCAGTTATGCTGCGTCCAATTGTCATTCATTTTCGCCCACGTCATATGAGCTTTACCATTTTTGTGGCTAAGAGACGCTTTTTCGCACAACTAAATTCAAACTGAAATGTTTTGCACTGAATACGAAGCCGAATGTTGCTGTGGAAATTCTGTGCATAACTGTTAAAAAAACAACCCTTCCGCCTAGATGAAATAATCCCTATTTAAAAACCACAACTCTTGAATGAGGCGGTTATTAGACAAATCACAGCAACTGCAAGAAATGTTTTTCTTTTTATAAATGAATATAACAACTTTGAAGCAAGAGTTGCCTTCTGTAGTGTTTTTTTATTGTGTTTTTTTGGTAATATCGGGGGCTAGTGCTAACAGCACTGGGACCAGAGTAGGTCTATTGTGTCTGCTAGTCAATTAGACTCGTAGGAGCTGAGCTGATCCCCTCAGAAGTCATGATTTCTCTGAGGAGGATACGCTCCTAAGATTAAGATGGCAGAGGCAGCACACTCGATATCGACTCTATTATATTTGAGAATATGGATAGAGTGTTTGTTCACACGCCGTATGAATCTCTTCGATTGCCGGAGTCTAATCTGTTCCAAAAGCGGAGGCGTTGCGAATTTTCCTACTTGTCTACGAGAAAATTAATCTTTGACTTGATGATTCCGCAGAAAGTTTCAGCCCCTATGTACCTTTCGCTGGATCCTTTCCTTGCAAGTTGGTCGGCGAATTCGTTGCCTTTAATGCAATTGTGACCTGGCACCCACCAGATTTTTACCTTATTTCTTTTGCCTAGATCTTGCACCGCATCGTTGCATTCCTTGACGGATTTTGAGTTCATGCTATACGAACCCAATGCTTTGAGCGCTGCCTGACTGTCTGAGATTGATGGTTATACCTCTTATGTCAATCTCTAGGTTTAGGTTGACGCACGTTAGGATGGCATATAGTTCGGGTCCCAGGTCCCAGGTCCCAGGGCTTTCGATATCTTCCGATTTGGTCCAAAGATGGCAGCGCCAACGCCAAAATCCATGTTGGAGTCATCTGTCTACCAACTCAGGCCCTTGATATTTAGCAAAGAATCACCGCTCTCTTAAGCTGAGCGGTTTCGCATCAATAATACAAATAATATAAATAAGGTGTTTTTTTAATTTCGCGAGTTAAGTATAAGCGATTTTCCTTTTTTGTTATATTGGTTCCCTTGCATATGTTGACATTGTTAGCTATTGTGGACATTTAGCTTATTTCCCATAGATTTAAAGGTAAGATGTGTTTTAATGTGCTTAGCAACGCGACGACATCATCTTAAAAATATTAATAAGTTCTTTTAATGAAGTCAAAAGGCCGAGAGAAAAAAAATTATTTTTTTGCTTTTTGGAGTTTTTTTTTGTTACTTAAAATTTTTAGTTTTATTTTTATTTCATTCTTTTTAAACTACACGCCCTAATTCCGAGTAACTACTTAAATTACATTTTTCGCATACAAACCCATATATAATTTACCATATTCAGCATGACTTATTCCCGTTATATTACACATGTGTGTCAAAAATGTAATCTACGACAGAACTGTGTCAATTTTTTTTTAATAAAGCGATTTTTGTTATTAATATCGTGATTCCGGAATAAACTCATTGTTTTTAAAGCAAGTACAGCACCTTAACTAAAAATGTGTGTTTTATGTAAGTTTTTTTTTTTAAATAAACAGGTTAGTTATGTACATCCAAATAAAAAATAATTGTATTTTTTTTTTTGATTTTTTTTTTCATGTTTTTCTAATAATTATTGCCTTTTTCGAGTTTTTCCAAAAAACCCATATACATATGGGTTTTCATGCATTGGCGAATCAACTAAGTGTTTATATATAAACATTACTCTTATGTGTATAAGTGTTATCAATTCACATGAAAGGCAAACAGGAAACGGAAATGAATATACGGTCAACAAAAATCGTTTCCTACCATCGAGTTCCATCATCAGAGTACCAGCTCAGTAGTACCAGCATACATAGGTGTTTCAAATGTTAGGTCGCAGATATGTTTGAAAGTAATGTAAATACCCATTGTGTCTACCGCAACTAACAAAAAGTGGTAATAACCTTGAAACGCCTGAACAGATCTTCATAAATCAAAATCGGTCTATTCGTTCAGGAGCTACGATGCCACAGACAGACACACAGGCAAACAGACACGTCAAACTTACCATATAACATCCCTCTTTTTGCGTCGCGGGCTAACAATCTAATAAGAAACTGCGGACTATCGTACAAATTGGGAAGGTTGGAGGTACTCATTTATGAATAAGATCATCAAGCAACACAGTATCAAATGTCTTTTCTATAGCAATTACCATTACTACTATGGATTGAACCCTCACATATTTTAAAATGATTATGAATCCTGAATACCTGATGAATTTCCTTATGAAAAACAAATGTTAAATTTACAAAATTTTAATTTTTTTTATCCCCGACGCAAAAAGAGGGGTGTTATAAGTTTGACGTGTCTGTGCGTCTGTCTGTGGCATCGTAGCTCCTGAACGAATGGATCGATTTTGATGCTTTTTCTTTTTGCTTGAAAGCTACCGTGATCGAGATGGTTCTTAGCTACAATTTATGAAGATCTGTTCAGGCGTTTCAAGGCCAGCAACTCTTTTAGGTGGCGCAAAATGAATCCCCCTATCGAAAGATGTTATAATTTTTGCAAATGGTGTCGTACCTCAATCATATTTGACATAAGTGAACTAGACATCTGCAATATATATACAGGTAGGCAATAGAGTGCTATACTTGGCAAGAGCGTGGAATAATTTCGGCGATTTTTTTTACCAATAATCGGTCGTAGGAGACCATACACATGTTCCCGTTCAAAGCATAAAGAATGCATCAGTTAGTGCTTGCTGACCGTCAGTCGCGTGAGAATTACTGTCAAGCCATCCTTCATCAAGAGGACGATTTTGTGTCGAAAATAAGCGGTTAGGTCAATAAACAAAATCTTAATTTCTGGGACATTGAAAATTCACGTGTGATACACTCAAAGCCACTATGTGGTGCGACGTTCACGTGGGAGGAGTGATTCGACCGTATTTTTTTGAGGACGCCATCGACAATACGATCACTATCACTGGCAAACGCTACAGGACCATAATAAACGACTTCTGACTGCCGGAACTGGATGAGCGGGGCTTGGGTTCAACAAGACGGTGGAGCCACACACACAGCACGAGCCACAATGGATATTGTGAAGGAAGCGTTTCCTGGTCGCGTAATCTCCCCTTTTGGCGATTTGGCATGGCCAGTAAGGTCGTCAGATTTAACCATTCCAGATTTCTTTCTTTGGGGCTACTTGAAATCGCGGTCTTATGCCAGCAAGCCTCGGATGTTCGCGTTCGCAGCCCTCAAGGAAAATATTCGACAGAAATACGAACATTTATCACCGAAAATCTTACGGAAAGTCATGGAAAATGCGATAAAATGGATACAAATGTGTATCAACGTAGCCACTGGATATATATCATCTTTTCCACACAAAAGAAAAATTGTAAAGGTCAAAAACAAAATTGGTTGATAAATCTTATATATATATATATAATCTTATATACAAGAAGCTCTATGCGTTGTAGCATAATATTTAAGAAAAATGTAATTTAAGTAGTTACTTAATAGCAGAAAGAGATTTTCGATCACCGATTTTAAGGTCCTTATATCCAAATCCTGTGGATCCATAAATTATCCATATAGTCTGGAGAGAACTCTACTCTCTTGTCTGTAAAGTACGTCGAACGTTGGTGTTCTGTATTTGTCAGTTTATTTGCTGTTCTAAACTATCCTAGGGATATTTTTGTCCATTGTCCGTTTGATGACGAAATCTATATGTTGTAAGTGTTGGTCAAATTCGTTTCGGCCTATGGGTGGATTTATTTCATTCAGGCGTATCTCGCTTTTCAAAGATCTTGAAAATAATGACTGGCGTACATTTTGATAGTTAAAGGTGCATGCTGGTTCGTACTGTTCCAGTTGTGAAAGCTCGTTGGGCATTCGTTCAGGCATTATTTGTCGAATTTGTGTAATTGTCCGTAATGGTTACTGTCGTACTCGATGGAGCTCGCAGACACTTTCGATTGTAGCGATTTGTATTAGTCAGTTCCGATCGTGCGTCTGATTATTCTGAATCCAAGAATAAGTCTGTTATTGGATAGGATAGAATATCCCGCGCTCAAGTCTGTACTCGAACGAATTTCGACACCAACTGTTGAACAGTATATAGACCCTGGTTTTTGTTGCGGCATTTTCCCATGGTTTTTATTTGGCATTAAGATCCCCGCCCAATCACTAATAATTTTCTTTCGGATGCAATTGAAGGTGTCGAAAAAGTGTATCAAGCTCTTTAACAAACTGAACAGATTGAGGTACTTCAGGTGCCTCTTTTTTTAGTTATTATTTATCTATTTATTTGTTTATTTATTCCTTGCAGCAGATATTATTTTCTTGGCGCGGAACATGTTTAAAACTGTGAAAAAATATTTATTTTCACTTCAGCGAACTAACATTGAATTTCAAGCTTGTTTACACTACCTCCTTGTAGACGCGTACATTTTCATTTATCTTATCATCTTAAATTAATGCTGGGAAACATCATTTGCGCATATTCCCAATATTTATTTCGTAGTGCTTAATGAACACTAGTTTAATGTTTCTTGATTGATCTGATTTGTGGATCCGATTTAATTTTTGTTTTATTTATTTTGTAAATTATAATAGAGGAGGAGATTGAAAATCACTTGAAAAAATTAGAGTGCCAAATTCAATTATTCATCTATATCTATGTAAATATGTACTTATGAACATGTACGATAATTGCTAAATTTTAATAATACAAATTTATTGCAGAAAATAATTCGTGCAAAACCACTCTGCTTATGATCTTTATGCTACTCTTGCCCATAGAACCAACTAAACACCCTGTGGCGATATAATAAACTCATTTAAATCGTATCACCATTTGCCACTCGCAAGAAACCTTGCCCGTTTCGTTACTTTACTCTGCATGCACATAGAACATATGGATATATATACATATTTTCGTGTCCGTGTGGCGGACAAATTTCGAAGTGGCTTACAATATCGTCCCACTGGCAAATAGAAGCTATTACTGTGTATCGAATCTCAATCTACCGTCAGAGTACGTACAACGCGGAGGACAAGCTACCCTGATTATACATAATTCTAAGGTATCAATCTATGCGCGAATATATACATATGTAAGCATGGATGTTGCTATACATATAGTGGAAGGTAATTAAAATCCTTTGATTAATATGTAAATTTAATAAGATTTCAACAAGCGCTGTGCTGGTTAAAGGGACGATAAGTTTGAGATTCACAGCCTTAAGGGGTCCATAAAGATTACAACCGTTTAATACAGAGTTGTACCTAAGACAGAACAAAATATTATTTCACTCTATAAATGGAAGCTGTTACAATACGTATGTAACATACGACATATGTGCATGACTAGGTCTGTTGCATCGTCTTCTTATTTACTGATTTCAATCGGTACTACTATGCTACATAAAGAATGTTTTGTATGAGTTAAAATCCTTCATAATATTTTCATTTACAGGACAAAAAAAAGGAAAGAAAACAATTACTAATTTGCGCTTAGTATTCTTATGCATTTATCATTAATCGCTCATTTAAATAAGGTTCAACAATTCAAGTTAAACCCAGAAGATCAGTGTGTTTTTGTTGTGGGAGTTATAGCAAATAATTAGAATCATGATAATTCGCCAGACAAATTAAAATGTATAGAATTTAGCATAAAATGTAAATGAGCGCAAGACTCTTCTGATTCCTTTTTTTGCTGGCCGTTTGATTTACTTGCGTTTTTTCCAAGGTATTGCAATTACTTTTGGAGGTGTTTTTGATCCCAAATAGATTTTTCTTTCATTTGGCTATGATTTTTCTGAACAGACAACAATTAAAAAAGTCATTTGGCCTGTGATAGCAAATGTCGAAATACCGTTCAACAAACTTATTTCCTTATCCTTATGTGTGTATGTACATAGTTTATGGACCATTGCGTGTAGTGAGGTAACAAACATATGTATGTATACTCAAGTATATTTGTAACGCTTAGCCTGAATTCACTGGAAATATACAAAGGTAATTCTAAATACGAGGGAAAGCTTGGCGTTTTAGCAACAGTAGTAAGGAATATCTGAATAGTTAACATCGGCTTTTCATTGTCACCAGAAAGTTTTTCCTTTTTGTTTTAATTAATCAAATATTCTATTAACAAAAAAGAATAGCTATTTTATTTATTTTTAATGCAAGACAAGATGCACAGATTAGTAATACATTATGGAACTAGTCAGTGCAAGAAGACCTGCGACGATAAATTTCTCTACTCTGTCTCTACTCTGAGGGGATGTGTACATTAAAAGGACGGAAGGAGAATAGTATGATTGGTCTTAGGCGTTTTTGACATATTACGTATTAACCATATTAAACTATGAGGATCTTTCGCTTTAAAATAGAATCTCTACACATAGGGAAAATGGAATTAATGGTTAATTCCAAATCCAAATTGGGATTTTTGATTGTTTTTTTGCTAACTTGCTGAATCATTTTTTGGCAGAACAATTGATTGACATTGAAAAATGAGAGACAGAGCGAATATGGCTTTCTTTTATCATCTTGATATAGCATAGCAGTAAACACCATACGTAATCAGAGAAGTATAAATGATAGGCGAAAATTAGATATAAGGTTACATTTTGGATTCTTACACGATGTTTTCAAATATTCAAATCATTTGCCTATGAAAACACACGTCGATCTCCGAATGCGTGTGCTGGTACTTAATGTTTTCTAATAGCCTACTCTTCATTTTTCTCTTCGAACGTTATTTTGATTAACTATGGACTGAGATCGGGAAATTTTATTTTGTTTGTTAATGTAATTTTAAGGGAAATATTTGGGTAAACTACTGCTTGGCTTGACTACCGCCTACGTCTAATTGAAAGGGTCTGTTCTTCTTTCTTTGGCTTGGAGCATACAAACAAAAAATGTAATTATTAAGTTTTTCATTTATGCCGTCTGTGCGTGAGGTTATCGGCGGAATACAAATCCGATGAGTTCGCTTTCGTTGGGATTCAATTTAATGTTACCAGCAAATTGTGGAAAGCCATGCCGCCCCCGGCGCGATATATGTACGTCAATTGTCCAGCTTCAACTTATTTATCAACAGTCTTTGCTACTACATACATATGAACTAGGTTGTTCAGCAAATGTTGTCGCACTATTAGGTTCGTTGTTTTATTTTTCTAACTATTTCTAACTACTACTTGAAAAGAGGGGTTGCTGCATATCGGTGCTGATACAAGTTTTAAAAATAATCCACATGAACGACGTCTAAAAAGTGAACCAACATCAGAAAATATAGCGAAAATGCAGAATATGATTATGAAAGATCGTCGGTTAACCAAGAGATATTAAGTATTTCACATTAGATCCCGAAATTGTAGAAATTGTTATATCATAAATCGTTTGACACTAAAAGCTGTTCAATCATGTAACAAAGTTATACACCAATTTTTCTCCTAAATTTAACGAACTCAATTAATCATTGCTATTATTAAATAAAAATTATTTTAATAGTCTTAAGTTGGAATGAATAAAATAAAAATAAATAGATGTTTGTAGATTTTGTGAATCAAAAGAAGAGGCTAAGGAGTGGTGTGAATCGGTACTTCGACTCCAAAGCGTAAAGGGTTCATAAATCGCCCAAGAAGGTTTTAGTATTAGTCTTTTGGGATGCAGAACGAATTTTGTTGATTATCTCAAAACTGATAAAACAATATACGCAATTTATTGGATGTAAAAATCAAAGTTAACAATTTTTCATCACAAACATTTTCCATCAAGATAACGCACCCTCTCCCAGTGCAAAAAATCATTACGAAAATCAGTGAATTCAAGTATGAACTGTTGCAACATCCACCCTATTTACTAAACGTGGCTCTCTCAGACCATTCTCTCCTCACAAGGATGTGAAACGATTTAAATCAAACGAAGAGGTAATAGTCGCCGCGAAAGAGTATTTTGACAATCTTCCGGAGTCTTACTTCAGGGATGAAATCCGTAAATTAAAAGATTACTGGAATAAGTGTGTTAAAGTTAAGAAAGATTACATTGAAAAATAAAATGTATTTCAAACCGTAAAATTTCTTATCGAACAAAAAAAACTTATTGAGCAACCTGGTATGTTAGATGGGCTTGCATCTTTACTGCAACATGAAGTTTCCGCTTTTTAACATTAGTTCATGTGTGGTATTTACATATTTTGTTAACTTATCGTTTACGGGTGATAGCATTGCTCTTAAGGAAAACCAATTATAGTCACTAGAATCAATGTTAATTCTTGACATTATGTAACCTAATCCTAATATGTACAGTTCTATTTTATGTTTACAACAATACTTCTTTTCTCTTAAACGTTTAATCTTTGTCATAATCATAATACTACAATCTTTATTATTTTTTTAAATGCGCTCTGATATTAGCGTGTGTTTGAATTGAATCCCATAACATTTAAAATTCTCCTATTGTTTCTCATGTTTTAACGGGAAATAATTGCCGAAAATTCTCACAAAAAACAGATATTATAACACATATCACGGCACTATAATATAATTCTTAGGATCATTTAACTTTCTGTTCACTGCTTTTACCTGAAATCTTTGGTTCATACATACGAGTAGTAACAATTTTCTAAGCGGTCCATTTTTACATACCGATTATTTGTCCAGATTACCACTAACTGTACTGCGTGGTGATTCAAAGCTAGATTCGTTTTCCCGTCATTTGATACAGTTGCTGCCGTTTCAGAAGAAGCGTCCCCCATAAATATTCGTTTATTCGTTAATCGTTCATAAAAATAGAAAATATAACGTACAATAGTATTTATATTCAAAGTTTTACATTTTTACGGAGATGGAGTCGTAGTGTAAATCTTACTGCCGAAATATCTGTAATAGAAATTTGAAAATATATTTTTATATTGAAGGAGAAATCCAAAAACAAAAAACCTTCACTTAAAATTTAAACCCTTTTTTAAGGGAAGAAAAAAGTGTAAAAGTTTATTATACGGCTTGATTTATTTACAAAAGTAAATCAATAAATGACTAAACAATAAATACAAATAATAACAAATAAATAGGCAAATGAACAAATAATGGAAAAAACTATGAATTAAAAAAATAAATTAATTAATTAATAAATCAAAGTAAAATGACAAAAAATAAAAGTAAATAATCATAAATAAATAAGTAATTAAATGCTTAAATGGAAAGATATATATTATATACTCGTACGTGTATATGACTAGTTAAGTAAATATTTAAATAAATAAATAAGTGCAAAAATAAATAAATATAGATTGCATGTTACTATCTTACAGAATAAGATTAGAAATCTAATGTTGAACAGGAAATGTTATAAAGTTATTCTCTCGGTGAGCGTATCAATATTAGCTAACTGATGAAGTAAGTCAATAGAAAATGACCGCGGTAAATTGAAAATCATTTTTAAAACTTTATTTTGGACAATATGAAGCCCACGGATATGACTTTCCAGATTTTCCAATGATAAACTCCTTATTATGCATAAGGCAGATTGTAGATCAGCTTCGATGTTGAAGCATCCGACGAGGAAAAGCACGTATCCTTAGCGAAAAGCTGGCGTTTAAGCTGTTCAAATGAGAAAAATCGGATATGAATAAATATAGAATTAGGCCAAGAACTGATCCTTGCGGGGCTCCAGAAGGTTAAAAGTTGAATATATATTTCCATGAACATTTTATTGGTGCGATCCGATAGAAAGAACTAGACAATTTACACTAAGTTAAGTGGGAAACTTAGCCTTTTTATTATATGCAAAAATCCTTGGTGCCAAACCGTGTAAAATGCTTTTTCCACAACTGAAAGTACTAGACCGGTATTTTTGCCCATATTTGGACTATTTTTTATATCGGCCGTTATCCGATAGACTGTTGCCACAAATATTTTCCCAGCATTTCGTGGATGATATACACATATTAATTTACCTCTGATATTTTCTACAATCTCTTGCTGTAATCGACTGTCAGTTCAAACAATTTTCAACTTCTTCATGAGCTTTTTTTATAACTTAAGTTGCCCTTTATGATTTGGTATAAACCTAAACTGCTCATCTAAATAGGTGTTTTTCTCGCAGATAGTTTTTCAAGATTGTTCTATTTGATTGTTTCAAAGATTTTACTCAAGCTGTGGGGACTATCTCGAAGTTCCCAATTTTCTAAGTATTGTAGAAACAACTATCAGATTTTCCTTAATGGAGGGGATCGGGATGAACCTGGGCCTCAGCCAAAATGCATCTCCATCTAGAGTGATCTTTCGCTAGTTTCCTCCAGTGCTACACTCCCAATTGGTTGAGGTCCTCTTCAAATTGTGTGCACCACTTTAAGTGCGGCCGTCCCATTCTGTGTTTATAGGACCAAAACTCACAGTCAGAATCTTCCCCTCGAAGCGCCTCTTCATTCACTTTTGATAGGGTCCATAATTCTGCACCATATAATAGGAACTAGCAAATTAGTATTAGCTCAATTGAACCTATTGAATGTGTTGCGTACGAAATCATTAGTTATGTCGTAACCCATGTTTTGCGATACAAGGCGATATTTTGCAAAGCTCTTCTTGTCCATAAACTAATTATTTGAGGCGTCTTTGAGGAACTCTCTATCTTTGTTTATATTATGGAATTTAATGTCTTATTCTTTCTTGGATCAACGTTGTTTTTTTTTAAATAATTCCTTGATGGTATGGTGGTAACTTGGCCAACTTCTTCTCATTGTGTTTCTAATTCTAATTAGTTCAATATGAAAATGTAATTTTCGAGGCATCAGCAGAATCTGTGCTACAATAATTTTTGTAAATCGCTTAAGAGAAAGCCAACAGTTTATTTCGTTGATATTGAATGGAAATTCATTGATTTATGGCGAAACCAATTTGCATTATTTTTATTTATGTTGTAATGCACATTTACCTCTCTAGTACAAAGAAATTTGAATACCGGAGTTAAAATCATAAGGGACAGTTGGTAAGCACTAAATGGTACAAGACGGAAATTAAACAGAAATCGGCAATCTCGAGGATATTGTACGAGCAATTATCCGAAGTATTTCCAGGTGTGCAACCCCTTACTCTGTGTCAACAATTACGAGTACGATCACCTCTGAACAAACTCACACTTAAGGAGAAGAGTTTTAGTATCTCAAATAAAATTCTTTCATGTCCGAAGAATTACTTTTCCAGAGGGTAGACGCTATATTTTAAACATTTTATGATTCCTTAATTTAATTTAATATAATAATATTAAGGTAATTTAATTAAATTTCGGTTACAATTTTGATACTTGGATGAAAATCAATATTTTATTTCTTAAAGTAATAAATAAATTCAATTTTTTTTTCGCATTTTTAGCACTCTCTAGCACTCGAATTAAGAATTTTGATCTTACTGTCCAAGATGTTATTTATCATTTCGATACATGAACTTAGAAGCTAAATGTGCAATTATATTGAATTCTTCTATCTCACATTCACAGGCCGATGATTTTGTAATCACTCTTACTGCTGAGTTGTTTAATCCTTCTTTTCATAAATGTATTTTGAATTGGCGCGGGTTGATTTTGGCGGCCCTGTTGTTTTGATGACATCTGCAAATATATTCTTCATTACTAAGTTACTGATGTCAAATCACCATAGCAAGCTATACGATTGAACAGCACGTCAAGTGTCGACTTTTCAACGTTTGGTTGCTAAATTTGAGACGACCGGTTTGAAAATTAATCAGCCAACATTCATACGTTAAAGAAACGCAAGATCGGCCGAGAACATAGGCAGTCCGTGAAAGTGTGCAGCAGAACCCGAGGCAGTCGATACTTCGCCGTGTACAAGAACTTCGGTCTTTCTCTTTCATGACCATAGACAAACGTTTGGGAGAGGACCCAAAACGAAAAATCATCTTTAGCGGCGGCGGAAAAATCATTTTTAGCGATGAGGCGCATTATAGTATGTACACTTATGAGAAGAAGCACAGATTCCGCAATACGAGGGTGGTCCGATAAGTACTTAGCCTACAAAAGAAAAACAAAAATGTTGGAGAAATGGCGATTTATTTTTCGATATAGTCTCCTTTTAGCTCCATACACTTGACCCAGCGATGCTCCAACTTCTTTAACCCGTCTGAAAAATAGGTTTTCTCGAGGTCTGCAAAGTAGACCTCCGTAGCGGCAACGACCTCCTCATTCGACTGAAATTTCTGCCCGGCGAGTGACTTTTTCAAGTTTGGAGACAAAAAGAAATCGCACGGGGCTAAATCTGGAGAATACGGTGGATGGGGCAGTAGTTCGTAGCCTAATTCGACCAATTTGGCCGTGGCGAGGGCGGAGGTGTGAGCCGGTGCGTTATCATGGTGGAAGAGCACTTTTTTCTTCGCCAAGTGAGGCCGTTTTTTTTTTAATTCGGCGTCGAATCGGCCCAATAATTGGGCATAGTCCAGCCCTGTGACCGTTTTGCCCTTCTCCAGGTAGTCGATGTAGATCACACCTTGTGAATCCCAGAAAACGGTGATCATCACCTTTCCGGTGGTCACCTTCTTCGGAGCACGTTCGCCGGGTGAAGCCACTGTTTCGACTGTTCCTTGGTCTCTGGTGTGTACCAGTGGATCCATGTTTCGTTGACTGTCACGAAACGACGCAGAAACTCCTTCGGATTGCGCTTAAACAGCGTCAAACACTGCTCTGAAGTGGTCTCACGGTTGCGCTTGTAGTCCGGAGTGAGCAAACGCGGCACCCATCGCGCCGACAGCTTTTCCATGCCCAACATTTCATGCAGGATATGACCCACGCGATCTTTTGAAATACCTACTGTCTCAGCTATCTCGCGCACCTTCAATCGGCGGTCTGCCAATACGAGATCGTGGATTTTTGTCACGTTATACTCCGTGGTCGCCGTTTTCGGGGTACCTGGACGTGGCTCATCAAAAACCATCGTGCGACCACGTTGAACAGTAGCCGTTTACTAGAATGTACTACACGATAGTTAGTTGCTCTTGCGATACTGGCGCCATCTGGCGGTGAGACTACGTACTTATCGGACCACCCTCATATGTCTTAATTTTGCCGTTTCATACGTTGTATCCCAACCTCTAACAGTTGTGGCATTGCCGAATCTAGACATTCGCGACGGCTGGCGAGTGAATGACTCATTCCATATCCAATTAAGTGTGAACTCTCAAGAAGAATCAAAGTTGGATTGCGATCGCTGAAACGTTACAAAGTTGTTGTTGATTAGCTTAAAAGAATTGTTATTGGTAAAATGTGATTGTAAAATTTAATAAAGGATAGTGCGGATATTGAAAGTAAAGAAAAAAAATTAATATTTATTGAACCAGGAAACAGTTTACATTTGGTTTTATTAGTCGAATAAAACTATCATATTTCGAAATTTCAATAAACTAGGCAGATCAGTATGCGCGGGCTTAACTCCGCTACTGAAAATTTTTGATCGAGCGAGCAAATTTGTTGTTTTATCAACCTTGCTCTCGCTCCGCATGGCACTTTTCTAAACTTTACTTCGTTATTTCTCACTATTTTTCAATCAAACAATTTCATTTGATAATTTATGGTTCATCTACAGACCTAGATCTATCGAATGACATGCTGCACACATGTGTGGTTATAGCCGATATCTACATTTAGTGCGTACAAGATTAGTCCGAAATCGTTTTCGGACCACTATATTCCCCGTACATGCACGCGCTAGGCCAAAAAGTGGGTGATTGCTCTCGCTCCGCTACGCTCCGCTCGATCAATAAAGGCGTAAGTGTTTTTTTGTGTTGAGTAGGGAAAGTAATATTGAGAAAGAACAGTGTAGAGTGCGCCTGGTCCAACTCAAAGCAGAGTTAGGAAAGAAGAACTTTCTGACCAGTAGGCTTAAAAAAGAGTCTCTGCGGGAAGACGATTGGGACCCTAAAACTATGCTGTTTGACCGCTCGCTCTGGACAACAAGTTGAAGGAGCAGGAAACCGCTCCAGACAGCAAGTTACATGAGAAATTCTCGTTAAGAGATGATATTCGACCAACAAATTCAAGATGTGGAGAAATAGAAGTGTAACAAAGCCAGACGCAAAAACCAAGGGCAAAATCGAAACCCTAAAAAGGAATAAGTTGCGGCCTTCGGCATTCGTTGTACTTATAAAACCCAACTACTGTACTGACGATTGACGAACAATTGAGACGACGACGATAAATCGAAAGCACCGTGGCTCAGTTGCAGAACTGAAACTGTTCCAAACACCGCGACTACGGCTCATTAGTGAATGCTATCGAGAATCGATTCGGCAATGACCACATGCAGCAAGTATACAGGGTCCAATTGCACAGAACGATGTTTGGTACTTCTATGATACCATAATTCGGGTAAAGAGATCATCAACGAGTTGGCGACCGAAGCGGTCATGCAGGCCACTGCTGACAGAAAACTAAAATGGCTAGGAAGAAAATATTTTTTCTAGTTTTCGCTCGGACAATGGAGGAAGCAGATCAGCCTTTGCCTTTCAAGTCATCACGTCAAAAAAATATCCAACCAAGAATGCTCATGCCAAAAGGTGGAAATTGAACGGCAGACGACACCTAAAGACTACGACTGTGAAATTAGCAAAAGTGTATGGAGAAGTTTATCTGGAGAAACAACTGGGAAGGTTGACCTTCTGGCAGCTTGCTGTTGGCCGACATACCCGACGATTGCATCATCGTGGTGGACTTAATGAAAGAAGGCAGATTAATCCTGGACTTCGGAACGCAAATGCTGGGGTACAATTGGGTATAAGCAAAACACTGAAGAATGTACGGGAGCGATTCTACTGGATTAGTGCAACAAACTACGTCGCGAGCTGTTGCCAACAATGCGAGGCGATGTAGCTAACAAAGGGCCAAAGGTTAGAACAGGAAGGAAGATAGCCACTATCTGCATAAAGATCAGGCTGAAACCACCGAAACCTAATGAAGTCATCACATGAGCTCGCTACCGAACACAACTAATGCTTCTGTGCCGAACATTGAGTAAAAATGGCCATAAAGGCCATGTTGCATCCCATCCACCTTATTCTCAACCCATCGCCCTTTCAAACTACCACCTGTTTCCATCGATGACGCATAGCCTTGTCGAGCAGCACTTCCGGATTTTTGAAGGAGTGAAAAATCGGGCCGAATCGTCGATCACCTCAAAGAACGTGGGAAATTCGTATGCTGAAAGTAAGATGTGTAAAGGTTTTACCTTGCTATGGACAGTATTTCCAGGAATAAACATGTAACCACTCTTCAAAATAAAGTTCGACATTTCTAAAAGTACACTCTGGATGTCTCTAGAATAGCACGACAACACATCACATAATCATGATAAGGAATATCGTCCGTTCTCTATATTGCCTTTATATCTAAGATTTTTGGAAAGCTCCTGACCAGACAGTTGAACTCCTTAAGCGAATATAAACTTCTTTCATCATTCTAGTTAGGTTTCAGGCACAGATTTCAACACACATTGTTGAAGACTTTCCTGGAATATTGATAAGAACCATGAGTTAAGGTTCTATTAAACTATTCAAAGCATTTGCTACTGTCTCACATGAAATCCTTCTCAAAAAATGTAAACATTACTTCAATTTCGATTTCTCTGCACTCAGACACATTAGGAATTACCTTGGAGATCGCAACCAAGCTGTATATAATAATGGTTACCTTTCAATCGTTTTCAAAACCTTACTTTTCTTGCTATTTAATAAATATATTCCTAACATTCTCAAATAATGTTTCCTAAAAGTAGACGCTACTGTACGGTTAAATGAGGATTTCCAGGGCGTTACACGATGGTCATATAAAAATAAAATTATGCTCAACTCCACCAAGAGCCATTGACATACTCGTATATATGTACATATGTAGGTCGTGCTATCTTAGGCTTGAAAACTTCGCAGTAATTCAAGCTAACGGAAGTAACTATGTACAGACTACTAAAAACATTGGAGTCATCTTTAATCAAAAGCTGGATCACATCACCAGTTTAGCAGGTAAAATTTACGACGTCTTGCGTATATTATGCTACTCCGGAAATTGCCTTCCAGTTAGCATTAAATCGTCAACATCTGATACTGATCCTTATTTTAACGTACGCACTACAAATCTTTTGTGATTTCGATAGTCACAGCTGACGCAAGCTAACAGTTACATATAACAGCATAGTGTGCTTTATATACATATTACGGCGTCGGGACCACTTCGCGCCATTCGCTTTTTTTGGCATGGACTTTCAAAACTTCCTTATGTTTAGGATAGCAACTTTATATTTAAGACTCAAACAGAGCAAAGCCATGCCTTTACTAGAAACTTCAGTTCAGTACATCTGAGAAAGGTGCAACATTTTTACCTAATTTTGGTTACAGGATGACAGAAAAAAGTTTTTCAATTTCACCACAAGGCTATGGAACTCACTAACACGAGAAGATGTCATAGCATGGACAATTTTAAGGAGTAATTTGTACAGCAATTTAGCACATCGCTTCAGAATATTTTTAGAGGCTTCTAGGGTTGGCTGGTTTGAGTATTTTTTCCTTATTTATTATAATTTAACTGTTTTCCGTACCTTTTAAGCTATTTAGTTGGTGTTTGTTCTTTGAATGCACTTTCATACTATATACATATGTATGTATATGTACTTACTTCACAGTAGCTAACACACACATCTTACAACTCTGTGAAAAAAAGTAGCACCATGCTGAATTTTGTACATATCTTACAAATTCCGTTCTTCTCTATTGATGTTGACACAATGCATCTACCGAAGAGTGTTTCCATTGATTTGTGATGAAAATTTCCGTTAACCGTTGAGAGGCTAAATTTGTGGAAACGCAAATGTGTGAAAAAAATAGCACTTTGTCATCCTGTTGAAAGATTGAGTAGTGTACATATATGTATTCTATTGTAGTTTACATATTTTCTTACATTTAACCATATCATGGTAAGTTATTTAAATAACTTAAAGTTAATATCTCACAAATGCGATGTGTTTACCAGCTAAAATGTGTCGCGGTAGACATTTTAGGTACTACAAAATAACGTTCATTAATAAAAAAAAAAAATTTCTGTGGGGAAAAAGTACACAAAGATGAAAAAATAGGCAGAAAACCGAAATTGAGTCCTATCGATGAACGCCGCATAACGAGATTTTTTTTTTTATAGGGTCGTGCAGGTTCAATAGTGTACGCTCTTATGGTGTTTGTCACACAACCTGAAGGGGGTGCAGATGGTTTGTGTCGAAGATGTTCGTTCACTACTCTCCGGGGGTGGTTGTCCTAGATCGGAGTTTTTGAGAGATTCGACTGAATTTATCGCGTTGGTGGTAGTTCACAGTAACCCTTTTGTTTCCATGTCATTAAGGTGTTGTAATGGAAATGCATACATACGTAGAGTATGAATTTTGAAGTGATCTTATGCTGCGAGTGTTATGCCTTCGTCAGCATTTTTTGATCATCTCTCATTCACAACTTGTTTTTGGAAGGGAAATCGCGCAGCGAAATCAGAGAGCGTTTGGATGCTGTGTACGGTGACTCTTCTCCTTCGATGGCGACCATCAAAAATTGGTTTAACGAGCTTCAACATGGTCGCACGTCGGTTTTTGATGAGCCACGTCCAGGTGCCCCGAAAACGGCGACCACGGAGGATAACGTGACAAAAATCCACGATCTCGTATTGGCAGACCGCCGATTGAAGGTGCGCAAGATAACTGAGACAGTAGGCATTTCAAAAGATCGCGTGGGTCATATCCTGCATGAAATTTTGGGCATGAGAAAGCTGTCGGCGCGATGGGTGCCGCGTTTGCTCACAACACGACAACAAGCACAACCGTGAGACCACTTCAGAGCAGTGTTTGACGCTGTTTAAGCGCAATCCGAAGGAGTTTCTGCGTCGTTTCGTGACAGTCAACGAAACATGGATCCACTGGTACACACCAGAGACCAAGGAACAGTCGAAACAGTGGACTTCACCCGGCGAACGTGCTCCGAAGAAGGTGACCACCGGAAAGGTGATGACCACCGTTTTCTGGGATTCACAAGGTGTGAAGGGCAAAACGGTCACAGGGCTGTACCAATTATTGGGCCGATTCGACGCCGAATTGGTCGAATTGGGCTACGAACTACTGCCCCATCCACCGTATTCTCCAGATTTGGCCCCGTGCGACTTCTTTTTGTCTCCAAACTTGAAAAAGTCACTCGCCGGGCAGAAATTTCAGTGGAATGAGGAGGTCGTTGCCGCTATGGAGGCCTAGTTTGCAGACCTCGAGAAAACCTATTTTTCAGACGAGTTAAAGAAGTTGGAGCATCGCTGGGTCAAGTGTATCGAGCTAAAAGGAGACTTTATTGAAAAATAAATCGCCATTTCTCCAAAATTTTTGTTTTTCTTTTGTAGGCTAAGTACTTATCGGACCACCCTCGTATAATGGTACTGGTCCCCTATTTTGTATCAAACCCATAATGACCGGTAAAATTGTTGTTGATATTATTGTTTTTTATTATTAGTATGGAATATGCCTCTCGAGTGGGTCCTGTAGAAAGATACTGACCATAAGTATGTGAACAAATTAGCGAAAGAATTTTTTGCCAGAAATAGGGTTCATCGAAAATCTTTGGGCAGATGTTAAAAAATGCGTATTTAAAACCAAGCCGAAAATCACACTGCAATTATGGGATGCTGTGCAGGCTGCATGGAGAGATATTCCACTTTAGCGATGTGAAACATTAATTGACTACACGCCACGACGTGTGTGCCACTGCACTTAAAAATAAGGGTTGTAATACAAATTATTATTACATTATAAAATATCATTGATATCATTAAAAATCAAAAACATATTAATTTTTCCGAGGACTTATTTTTCTACGAATTTCCACTCCTGTTGCTATTATTTTTCGCACCCCAAAAGAGGTATTTTTTGATTTAAGAACATAACTTCTTTAATGTTAGTTATAATGGAAAAGTGTTTATGTTTCTAAATTACTTTATCTTCACTTTTTTTCATTAAAATTTATAATAAAATTCAAAATGTTGTTTGTTTAAAAAAAATTTCATTCAAAGTACAATAATAAGTGATTGGTGCTATTTCTTTTTTCATTGAGCTGTTTGTGAGCTTTCGATTCATTTCTGGGAGATAATTTTCAATCAACGTTAAATCACACAATAATTCACTAAAAGGCGGGCAGCGGCCTATTACTTGATAGTGGACATTTTAACATTGATATTTAGTTTTTTAAGACGTTTACCTATCTATAGAAAAAATATACCCTTTTGGATGAAAAATTGAAGAAAAAACCGTTCTTCTAAAGTTATATACTTAATTCTGTTGAGTAAATAATGTGAGTAATTGCAACTGCAAGATTAAAGAAAACAATTCAATGCCACATATAAATGACAATAGAAGTAACAGACATCGATATTTCTCTTAATCACTCATGTATTTGTTATAATTATATATTTTGTTATATATATGATATATGTGGCGAGTACGTACAGAGAAACCGAAAGAAGCTACCAACACTGAAGGAACTTTAGCTGGGCCAGGCAAGCATGAGGCTGAAACTCCTTAACAGTCTACACAAAGGAACAGATATAATATGCAATTTAGTTTACTTGAATTTGCGATTCGGACGTCTGCATTAATTCTAATTTATGCATAACAACACTCAAACTGTGAACGACATAGAAATAGATCCAATCTCCCTTTACACCCCTTTTACTCGTAATAGCTTCTTGCTTAACGTTCAAAAACGACGAGATGGATATTGGCATAGATCCGCTCTTGTACAAAAGTGAATGCTTGATGCAATTTTCGATGGTAACTTACTGTAACCAACCTCTCCACCTTCGAATGCCACATTAGACTATCACCAGTTGTTTTACCACCACTACTACCTGACTGAAATGAAAATGTCGTACCCAGGAATGTTTTTGTGTAGTTTTATAGACGTCCATATATGCTTGGATATTTAGGATATAATATGCGATAGATACCATCACTATATATCTACTTCTTAGACCCCATGCTACTATGAGTCTATAGTCATCCTTCATTTCGAAAATCTCATTCAGTTTGTAGAACCAGCTAACCGCCTTAAAACTTCCAAAATGAGACTAACCAGCAGGGAGGGCAATTGCAAAGTCTTATAGGAGAGGCTTAGTGGACTATATGAATATAGCTACGGGAGTGTACGGTCAAATTAATGTTGCATTTTAGCATTACGCAAAGTTTAAGAGGGAAAATTATGCAGATATCGATCGTTATAGATTTGCCGAAGACCTTTTGTTATGTAGGATGGTTTTGTTGCAAGTATGTATGAGTGTTTGTTTTTTTTTTAATTAGATTACGCTATTAATTAGTCACTGAGCATATAATATATTTCCCGTTTTTACTAATAATAGGGCTATATAGTTTTCCTAACAAACAAATATAAAATTTTGTTAAAAAACGAAATATCAAAAACCATAAAAGATGCTGGTTACCAATGTAGTTGTAGCTGTCGTTACAGCGTCACCCACCTTCTTCTTCCTCTATTCCGATATAATCATATACTCTCTCTCCAAATATAAATTGCAGATACTGCTTATTTAGCACGGGCTCCGCAAAACTGAGAGACAGAGGGAGGCAAACAACCTAATTGTGAAGGAGTCCAGTGCTAAACTACATACCAAAATACAATTTGCAATCACACCAAGATACATATCGGTGCTCACTTCCCTTCGTTCTCGATACGATATACTCTTCGTCTCAATTGTTGTCCTTAATCTTATAGCTACACGTACATAAAAAGTTGTCAGTTTGTTAGTTCGGTCCGGTAGGTCGTCGTACGGGTGGTAGTTTGGTTGCCTGGCTGGTTGGATGGTTGGTTGGTTAGTTAGTCGGGCTCCCGCCGAAGGTCTACTGGAGAAGTGGTATTTCCTACAGGCGACATATTCTGGCAAATTTTGAGTCCCCAATTAAGCTCCAGTCTGCATTAATGAGAAATGCTAATCCATGTTCTGCCTGTTTTAATACATCTTATGCGCATTGCTATCGTATGAATGCAAACTCGGCACTTCTCAGTACACGAATACATGCACAGATGGTAATGCGTATAGATATGCGTTTATGCACAATATATATATATGTATGTGTACATATTCACGTGTATATTAGTATATAAATGAATTTTCTTTGAATAAATAGGTATATGTGACTCCATAGTCATGCATGCATGCATGCGTTCTCATCCTACCAAAATGCATAGACATACTACAGTATATGTATGTAGATGATTTCTACCACCATTCCATGGACATACTCGCATACATCCATATCATACACATTCATTCCTCATTGTTATACTGAATTAGCAAGTAAGGAGGGGGCGTATTTGAAAGTAAAAAGGGGTGTACAAATAAGGACATTTGCATAAGAAGGCTTCCACAAGTCTGTACGTTTACGTTCCTTTTTCCCCTTTCCCTTGAGGATCTAATTATTTGTCCGAATAATTTTAATTTTCTGCATAATAACAAGGTGTGGAGTTGCTTCCCCCATACATACATTCATTGGCTCATGCACTGACTACATTACACACACATTATAATTACATTCTTACAAATTTCGTCATCGTGTCACATGCAAATATTGAAATAAGGGAGACTACTGCGTGCACGTCATACAATGTCCGAGGATAGACATTTTCAAACCCTGACTTAATTCGAATTGATAAACGAATGCAGATGTTAAAGTGTGCGCGAAGAATGAGTAGGTTGAAAAGAGGAAGTAAAACTCGGGAAAGGAAATTATGCCTGCAGCATTAAAGGGGTTCGCAATCATAAGTATGTATGTATGTATGTATAAATATAGTATCTCCTATCGTATACACCAATTGATTGTGATTTGCAATGAACTAGAAGAAACTCAGGGGTAACTAGCATAACACCTTTGTGGATTTCGACTCTGAATTTCATTGAGTAGGTAATAATTGGTAGGTGTTGCATCATATGGAGCAATAATATTTTGTTAATAAATATCCGTTTATGTATAGTATGTATGTACATAGACGATATTCAAATTGTAGATGTACAGTGCATAAATCATAAGAAGCGGTTCACAAATAGTATATATGATAGTAATATCATAAAGTGAGAAAAAATCATTTTTAAATATTTGTTTACGTAAACGATGTAAAAATAGCAACAGCAACAATGAGTCCTATAACGTGGCGCTAAATCGATAGCAATTAAATTTTTTTTTTGACATGCAGACATCAAAATAGAAAAGGAGCAAAGAAGCTAACAAACATCAGTTGACTTCCCTTTCAATCACATCAACCCCTTTCTCATTAACCAAACCACCTACACCAAATGATTAAAATGTTCTTTTCTAAAATAAAGCCAACAAGGACT
Source organism: Merodon equestris (assembly GCA_958301585.1). NCBI lineage: Eukaryota > Metazoa > Arthropoda > Insecta > Diptera > Syrphidae > Merodon > Merodon equestris. The sequence goes on along the minus strand of OY284416.1, from coordinate 73,597,890 downwards.
ACCGATATGAAAATCATCGTCAGTTTTTCCCTGTGTTACCCTGCAGGCCATAATCGCATTGTTGTTATGCATCAATGTCCGTTTTTCTTCCTCCTCATATGCGCTAATACGTAAAGGTGTGGACTGTGTCAAACCTCTTGATGAAAAAAGGAAGAAAAACACATTTTGCGTCCAAAGCAAAAGTAAAAATCAAAAAAAAAAAAAACGGAAAAATATAAAATAAAAAACAAGAAAATTCACAAACATTTACATACGACTACATACGAGTAAATTCTATCATAGCCCGTCCAAAATTTGAGTTTTCGCGCAACCCCTCGTAAAATTAAAGAAAATAAAAAAAACAGAACGAAAAAGAAACAGAAGAAAGAAAAAAACAAAAACATAAATTTTGCCTACTGCTTGCTTTCCGTATTAAGGGGGACGAGTAGCGATTGCCACGTATTTCTTTTTCTTTTCATTATCCAACCTCCCCCCCCCCTCTCTTCGATCACCATTAACTCTTCAATTGACCATTGTCCTCCATCGAAATATTATGATTATATGTGCCTGGGAAGGCACGATGTTTGAAGTGATGGTGTTTTGTTTTTCCTGTTGTATTTCTGTTTTGTTTTTTTTGTTTTTTAGCTTTCTGTGTGGAATACTGTTGGGGGCTACAGAATATTTTTTTTTTATTGAGCAATTTTTGTGTTATATGAGACATTGCATGAGTACGTATACATATATGTATGCAAGTCAAATACGACTGGACTCATACGTGTACTGCCCCGTCTAGTGGTGTCTGGTATAATTTTTTTCAGGGACGATCGCCAAAAAGAAAAATTATAAGGAAAAACGCAAATGGTTCTCCTAGCATACCCATAGGTGATTGAGGACGGGACTTGGATAAAATACTCTTTCAAAACAAAAAGAGCAATTTTTTTGATTTTGTTTCTTCTCTGTTGTCCAGTGGACGATTGCGAAAGATTTAATATTGTATGCAGGATCATACATTCATATGATGAAAATGTGTTCATGCACAATGGTTGGTAGAGCTCTTTTCTCGCGTTATTGGTGCTGATTAAACCTTAATTATCGGATACAATGATTTCGAAATATCAGCGAATACTGGAATATATTTTTCCAGGACATATGATATAATTTTAACATGTCTTATTTGAACTGAGAGTCCTTAATGATCTACTATTAATGAGCGTGCCCATTGAATCCTAATTAAATGTGTACATGCAAGTTTTAACACTGTTAAGTGATTCTTACAAGCGATTGGTTGACTTCATTTCTATTGAAAAGAAATCTCCTTCAAACCGAAAGTAGACATACTCGTCATGTGTGACTAATCCCTCTTAACCACCTACATATATCAATAGCGAGAGACGTACTATAGAATACCGGGGGGCTCCAGATCATAGCACCGCGATTTTTAATTTCGAACACTTAGCCACATAGCCAAAATTCGATCCCTATGTCACCGAGGCCAGAGGCTAACATTGTACCAATTGTTTCAGGGCGCACTATAATTATATATCAAATACATATATTACATAAAAGCAAATATGCCCATACATACATATATACAAAACGGTTTGTAAATGAACGAACCTGGACAGAAATTCGTACACGAACGTCGAAAAAAGCAAATCAAAACGTAAAAATCGACGTAACAAAACGAAAAGCAAAAGATGGAACATAATTCAAGCAAACTCCACAATTTCCGAAAACTCGCACCATTTTTAGTCTGTTCTTGCAACAAACCGCTCTACAGTGGGTGGAAGAGTATGAGAAAAAGGATGTCATATAAAAAGAATCCTGCACAAAACAAAAATGTCAAAAGAGAAGGTAGTACTTTGACTCGTACCCAGCAGGCAATTGGCTTGGCTCTGGAATTGATGGTGTTTGTATTTTGCGTTATAGCCTTCTGCCAATATGTTTCTTTTTTTTTATACATTTTTTGTAAGCTTTCGACAAAACAGAAGTTAAAAAATATTCTCCAAAAAAGAAAGTAGAGCGAAACGAAGACTATAACCAATCTCTCATGGGAGTGTGAACAAATAAAAAATAAAATCATGATTTGGAACGAGTATGAACGCAGGCTCATCGTTGAACCTTACCTCTTGCCTAGATGAGGGCGCTACCGGGCAAAAAAAACATGTTGGTTAGGTGAAAATGGAGTATTTTTTTTATTATATGTGAACATTTGGTATGATTTATTCGTGTTATTTTTTGCAAATGTCTTATATTCTAAGTTAATTAATGAATTACTTTTTTAATACAATATGTATTTCATGACGGGTTGAGTATGTCCAAGCTTTTTTTTAATTTTTAACTCGGGCTTAGATCATGTCAAATATTTAGAAAATATTTTGTTTGAAAAATCCACATAAAGTACAATTTAATTATTGAAAAACTAATGCTATAACATGTATTTTTATTTATAGCATAATAGTATGTATTAATCGCCTTTAATTAAGATTTGTTTAAGGAATACTATAAAAAACTCGGATAAATACTGAAAATAAAACATCAAAAAGTTGTATATGTGTATTGCTAGTATTGCAGTCCAACATGCACCCTTTTTTTAATCATCTATCTGGTGAAAGGCATTTACTAACTATTGCTTAACCCAAATAACGACTACTTTTACTTGACTTGATAAATCTGAAATGGTATAATAGAGGTAGGAGGTGCAGAGGTACACCTTCAATAATTTTGTTCTTATCGCCTTCTAGCATTATTGGTTAACAAAGCCAATACGACCTCAAAGATAAAAAAAGTATTGTAACAAAGCCCCATCGAAAATAACTACACCTATAAAGATCAGTTTAAGAAAACTACTTACAACCGAGCTAAGTCAGATTTTTTCAAACTTAATTTGTTTATTAGGAGCATATTTCAGTATAAGGGGTACCCTAATTTCCGGGTATATACATAGTATACACACATACATATGTATGTGCTATATACAAAATGTAGGTGAATATATACATAATATGTAATTGGGGAAAAAAAACTAAATGAACTAAACGAATTTAGAAAATATGATAAAGCAAAAAAAAACGAATGTAAAAAATTACAGAGCTTTGCATCGAAGCTGCGGTTCGCCCAACACTGGCGCTCTTCACCGGCATTCGGGAGGTTGGTTTTACCTCCAAAGGTAAAGAATAAAATAGCAGTAGGAAAATTTATCGTATGTGGATGCTGAGCATCGTATGTAGATATTCATAAAAAAAATAGAAAACAACCAAATCATTTGGGTGAAAAGTGGAATTTTTTCCCGACGCAGTTTACTTTCCTTTTTCAATACCGAACTCATGTATCTGCCATCTCACTTCAGCTTGTCTCACTATAAACTTTTACTAGTCTTTTTTTTTACGAAAGAGGGGTGGCTTTTTCGATCTCTTTCGTAGAAGAGTTGTAGGTAAACTTCCGTTGTAGGGTTGTATACATCGATGCATTTATCGAAAAAGGGGTGTAAACGAAGTTGATTTCCTGTTTTCTTTTTTTGTATTTTTGTTTTCTTTTCCAGTGGCGCTTGGAAATGGCAATTCTTTGTTTTTTTCTTGCAGCTACGATTTTTGTATGATTATTTTTTAGGACCCAGCGCAGTCGGATAGATAGATAGGATGGTTTTCATGCAACGTTCTTGCTTGTTTTTATTTCATCCTTTATAGTGCCTACCCAGTGGGGGTGAGTGCAGATCTCTCGTCATGTTGCCTCACGTTGGCGAAGGAAGAAAAAAATCAGAGCGCGAAAAAATAGCTACTAACAAACACTAAATTATTTCTCTTTTTTTGAAGTTCCCAAATGCATTTCGTTGCATGTGCGCAACCACGCGACTTGTGTTTTGTTGCTTACGTATTTCACGAGGGCTGCGGCACATAAAACCACACCCACACATAAAATAAGCGATTTCGAATGGAGAAATGAGCAATTAAATATGATTGAGAATTGTTAACTAGAAATGGATAAAAAGCACACATGCCCGTGTACATTGATACCAAGGGTTGGCGGCATATATTTTTGGGGAGTTTGAAATGCTCATCTTGTTCAGTGGGTTGCTCTTATTGCGAAGGACGTTTTGATTTTTTTATCTTTAGAGGTCGCGTAAATAATTATCGTGGTGTTCCTCAACGTTTGAATTTGCTTTTTCCCTGTATTTGTATTTTTTTCTGTTCAGGAAGGCTGTTCAGTATTTTTAGTAATCAAGAGGATAAGAGGACAAAAAAGGACTGTTATTGGTTTTTGCGAGGTGATGGTGTGCATAATGAGCAAGAATTGTCGATTAAACAATGGTCGATGAATCTTGAAAAGGAAATAATGTCGTATTGTTTCATTGTTTGTTCAATTCTTGTATTTAATCCATAATCCATTATAGAACAAAAAACTTGACTTTTACAATACATACATATGTATGTACATACATATGTATGTATGTAGGTACGCGTGCAAATCATTAGAAGAAGCTATAGCTGCGGGCAGAGAAATAGCGCACTTATAGTTTACACAATATGAATTGTTGTTCCTAAACAAATTTCACACTTCACTTTATGCATTTCACATCTACTCATTTACTCTGATGCAGTTCTTATGCTGTACTTTGCTTATCTTCAAATTCCAAGCAAATGACGTGATAACCCTTTACCTTACCGGACTTTTATTTTTTTGTTCGAAATGCAGATTATTTCGTTGGACAACAAAATAGCGCGGTTTTGTATCGATCGTAACCTAAGGTAATTTTTTGTAAATTTGGCCTAATGCAAATTTTTGTGGTAAATATCTGGGTATTTTAACAAAAATATTATTCTGAAACAAAATAATCAACAATGTGAATAAAATGGGTAGATGACGTCACTGCTTAAAGAAAATATAATTTGGGACCTTTACCAAAAAGGTACAAGACAGACAAAAATCGCAAAACCGAAAAATGATATACAATGTTATCAAATGTGTAAGCGCGGACATCAACATGCTTTCTTAAAAAAAAAAGGATGAAAAACGCCGGCGCGAAAGACAACAACCCGCGTGGACAGGGCAATCGTCCGGAAGAGTAAGCTTGACCCTTTCAAATTACGTCGAACAATAATGACGGAAATAAATAAGAAATGTGGACTGAATGTGTCAAGTAGACTTGGACGAAGACGTCTTGATGAAAATATACTTTATGGGCGAGTTAGTAGAAGAATCCCACATTAAGGCACGTTTGTCTTTCGTAAATTCCCATAAAAGCAAAGACATGAAATTCTGGAAAAGAATATTTTTTAGCGACGAAACAAAGCTTAATTTGATTGGCCCTGATGGGGAAATATTTGTTCGCCAAGAAATAAGCCAAGAATTTAACTCATGGTATACTAAAAAAAACTGTTGGTGGAGGAAATTTAAAAACTTGGGGATCATTTTCTTGGAATGGAGTTGGACCAATTGTAAGGATAAATGGCAATATGGATGAGTTTTCCTATCTTCGAATACAATGGAGCCATATGGCTTTGAATTCATGCCACTGAAGTGGATTATTAGGCATGATATCGACCCCAAACATACAGCAAGAATCTTGAAAATTTGGCTTTCCAAAGGAAAAAAATTGCAAATCTTGTTTGGCCCGACCTTAACCTATGCCAAAAGTTAATAGAAAGCTTACCTCGTAGGTGTGAAGCAGTCTTATAAAAGAATGATTATTCTACTAAATACTAATTATGTAAGTAATTTTTTGTTTCGGTTTCGAAAAAGTGCGCTATTTTGCTGTCCAGCCTCAATTGAGACAAAGTGTTATGAAGTCATTGAAGTAATTAATTTTAATTTCTTATTCATTTTATGTTTATTTGTTGAGAATGAAATAAAAAATAGAGGTACAGTTCCGTTTAGAGGGCACCCCCCATTGGGACGAAACCTTGAGCATTTGTTGACCTTGGTGGAACATGAAAAACCAAATGCGCAAATGCACCAATGGAGGTTTGAAGATTTTCTAATTTTTAAACATTTATTCGGAGGGATCTTGTTTTGAAGGGTCGGGGGCGCGGAGCGCAGATCCCAGTACATGTTCAATTTGTAAATATGTTACAGTGTGTTGGCAGATGTACCTACCTATACATTTATACTGAAAATATTGCGTCGTCATGGCGCTAGATGAGGCGAGCTTTATCGAAGAGTGGAGTCCGTAAGGAAACCACTGTCGATAATTTGTGTGTGTTTATACATATAGCGTGTGTGTGTTTATATGTCGACTTTTGAAACGTGATTTTTTCCTCGAACTGTTGTATGTATATGTATGTACGATCAATATGTGTTAACCAGGATGGATAACGAATAGCATCACGGGCAATTAATAATGATACATCTAATAGGTCAAGAGTTGTCTAAAATTTTGTCTTCTTCGGGCGTCAGGCAAATCTTTAAACCCCCATGAAAAGTTTGTCTTGATCATCGTTAACAATTGAATACGACGTAAAAACGAAAACCTCTATAAAGACTCATAATTAAGCTTCCTTTTGGGGCCATTTGTATATACTCACGGCCAACCTAATCACAGTATTTGATCTTTTTGATTCCGTAAAAAAATTATGGTGCATTTGCGTCGAAAATCCCTTTAGGAATTTTCAGCACTAATCGACGTAAATACAAAAAAGATGTTGGACCAAATCGGAAATGCCCCCTAAACGGAACTATTAATATCCAAAAAAAATTGTTTCGAAATATTCACATGTCAAAATATTGGAGTTTATTTCAATGTCGGGAAGTGTGCTATTTCTCTGTCCGTAGCTGTATATTTATATCGGCCATAAATAAGAAAAAAAATTAACTGTCCAGGCCATATGTGCCAATGACGTTCAGAAATACTATTTCCTCATTATATTTGTCAGATTTTGTCGACGTAATTTAATAACATTTTTCGCCTTCAATTTGTAAAAAAAGGTGGTTCGAAAGATAATAATAGAAATGACTACAATGCTACGAGAGCGGTGATTTCAACGTGGGAGAAAAGAAGAAGAAGGGACCGGTGAAAAAGTGTGAAGACTCAGAATTGTCGGCATTCAACAAGCCCCACGTGAAATGCAATGTGAAACCGCAGATTCATTGACCATAACCCAATTAGGCTTTTATCCCGGGGTTCGAAAGCCTTGAGTTTGCTTCATCGCATTGTGACTGGCCTATTGCAATAATTCAAAGCGAAACAAATCACGAGGAGTCCTCGGCGATGCATCAACTTCTACCGCCAAGCTAGAAATCCATGGATCGATCCACCACGGCATGGTACGTTATGAGTTGTTACTACCGAATGTACTTATGCGTTTGAGGAATACATCGAAGAAAAAAACCGACAAAAATAACAGGAAATACACAACAAATTGATTTTCCAGCGCGACAACAATCTGGAAGCATCACCCAACTTAAGGTTAAATAAATAAAAAAAATGATCAAAACCGCCAGAGGAAATGTTAGATATTTAACTCTTATTACCAACCTTTAGAATTGATCCAGAGAAAGACGTCTTATAAGCCTTTTTCTCTGTAATTGAGGGAATGGCGGCAGAAGTAACCGAAAATAAAATAACATAAAACGATTTAATTCTACCTTATATACTGTGGATTTTAGGGCTTGTTGTTTTTTAATTCTAATTTTTGCTGGATTCAAAATTGCATTGGGACTTTGAATAAGTTTGTGTGAAAATTAATCGTTTATTTAAAGTAAGCCGTAAAAACATTCCACTCCTTTTTCATATCCTCCTGGTCGCGTAAAAGTAGTAAAGCTGCTCCGTCAGGTCAAATACCATTGAAACAAAAAAAAAGTGTTAGGAAGGGGCAATGTCTCGTGAATACCGCGTGGGGTAGGACTTAATATTCAATGCAAGGCTCAGACGCATTAATTACAATCGGTAGCAATTTCCCGTGATGTTTTCGTTCGGTTTGAGCAGCTCATTATAAACTACACCATGGTGATCTCAATTAATACAGAGTAGAACCTTGAAACCGTGGATATTCGACTTTGCTGATATTGGTATGAATGAATTTATTCCCATCCTTTTGCTTTTAGGACTACCGTACAATATTCATTTTACATCGTCAGTCACGATGCGATGCAACAAACCTTTTTTTTTTCTACAGTTCACACGTGGAAAACCCCGTTCGACGTCTCTGGGCTTAAACTAATACGGTTTCCAATATCCTTGCTTTTAAATTATTCGCAATACTTTCAAACGTTTTGGAACTGTTATTTTAACTTTATATAATGATATTCAATTCAGCTACCATCTTACATGAGATCTTTATGAAGTAATGGCTCCATTTCATCGCCTTCAAACTTTGTCGGTGCGCCTCAATGTTCTTTAGCTTCATCAGAATCATCGAAACCAATCTATGCATTTTTTTAAATTTTTTTTTAATTTCATTTTTATTATTCATTTCTTAGAACTATCCAACGCGATAGACAAAAATGATTAAAACTGGCTTAAAATCTTAACAAATTTTATAATACCTTACTCGCCCTATACGGACACTCTAAAGTAATCATAACAACTTAAACTATACTTTTCAGCCTTACTTACTTACTTAAATGGCGCTACAGTTCGGGGTGAACCAATGCCTCGGCCAAGAAGCCTCTCCAGCCATCACGATCATTGGCCAGCTGCTTCGAGTGCCGCACGCCCAGTTGGTTGAGGTCCCTTTAAACCATGTTCGCGCCACATGTCGCAGCGGTCGTCCTCTACTGCGTCGTACCTCGGGGTTGGAGTCTCTTCGAGCCGGAGAACCGTATACGTCTAACTAGACCGATGTTTCTGTACAGCCCGTACAGTTCTAGGTTGAATCTTCTCCTCCATTCTCCGTTTACACAAACGGGACCAAAGATTACGCGAAGAATTTTTCTCTCGAAACGCCCAAGAGCCTCTTCATCCGCTTTTGATAATGTCCAAGCCTCAGCGCCATAGAGGAGCACCAGGATAATAAATGTTTTGTAGAGGAATACCTTAGTTTTGCGAGAGAGGGCTCTACTACTCAATTACCTCTTGAGCCCAAAGAAGCAGCGGTTGGCAAGAGTTATTCTGCATTTTATCTCAGCGCTGGTGTCGTTGCTGCTTGTCACTATCGAACCAAGGTACTGACTATTCAAAACTTGAAAAATTTAGCTGCCGAAGGTGACTTTCTGACCAAGACGTCGGTGTTGCGCGTCTTTCTTGGATGACAGCATACATTTGGTCTTGCCCCCATTTACCCTTAGGCCAGCTTTAGCCGCTTCTGCTTCAATGGTTGCATACGCCTCATTGACGTCTCGCTTTGTCCGTCCAATAACGTCAATGTCATCTGCATAGGCAAGCGATTGTGTAGACTTGAAGTAGATCGTACCTCTAGTATTGGCCGCAGAGTCCCGCACGTATATCAAGTATGATGTTAAAGAAATCACATGATAATGCGTCACCCTGTCTAAATCCTTTTTCAACATCGAAGGTCTCGGTTAGTTCACATCTGACCTTAATGGAGCAGCGAGAGTTCTCCATAATCATCCGGCATAGTCTGACGAGTTTGGCAGAGATGTTAAAATATGACATGGCGCTGTATAGCTCGTCTCTATAAACACCGTCACATGCGGTCACAAGTCCACAAAGAGGTGCGCCGTGTCGACCTGAAATTCATGGGTCTTCTCCAAGATGTGCCGTAGTGTAAATATTTGGTCTATCGTGGATTTTCCTGGCCTGAAACTACACTGGTAGGAACCTACCAGACTGTCCACGAACGGTTTCAGGCGCTTACACAGTACGGCAGAGAGGATCTTGTACGCAATGATCAGGAGACTTATCCCTCTGTAATTGGCGCAGTCGTAGGGATCTCCTTTCTTATGGACCGGGCAAACGATGCTTAGATCCCATTCATCGCTTTCTTCCGACCACATCTTGCAGATGAGTTGGTGCTTGCTCCTGACCAGCTCATCGCCAGCTGCTTTAAATACTCGTAGCTCAGCGGGGAATCCGTCTACTCCAGCAGCTTTATAAGACATAAGTTTCGTCGGGTAGACGGGATTCACTTTCGTCTTCATCCATTGTGACTGGTTCTATACAGTCTGCAGATGTGGTTTTTCCACAGTCTCAGCATCGTCTGTGTTCATCCTAGCAGGCTTCCACTCTGGCCTTATAGCCTTGGCATGTTCTTTTTATTTTTTGGTAAGACTTACGAATGTCGTTCCTGCAATAGCATCTCCCCATTTCGTCGATATCGCGCTTCTCGTGCTCCTTTTTTTCTTCTCAGAAGCGCATGCTCCTCTCTCCTTTTCTGTTTATAGACCTGCAGCTCTCGTCCGTCGATATAGTGTAGCAATGTATGCATTCTGTTTCTCTACATGGGCCTGTCTGCACTCGTCATCAAACTTGTTCAGAGACAACCAATAGCCTCGGATACGGACGGATTACATGTTGACGACCCCCACAAACTTTTCAGCCTTATAAATAAAACAAAATTATAATAATTAAAATAAATGAATACTTGAGCTAAACAAATGTTTGCTTTTCAAAAAACTTAGCAACAGATTACTTTGCCATTGGTGTTTAAGGAGGTTGACTTATCCAAAATACCACTGACCTAAACCACTCCAACGCACCAACCTGGATGCTGTCGGACGACGTCTTCTCGATCTCGGCGTAAATTCGACCTTCTGAACTTAAGGCACTAAGACTCGCGGAGCTCAACGTCACATTTGTAGAGGGACCGTCGTTCCACAGAACTGCGGGCTACGTCTCTCTGTCATTTCTGACAGTAACGATGGACAAGAATTCTGTTTTTTTTTTAATTCATCTTGGCTAGACAAAAATGCTTAAAACTAGCTTCAATAACTTAACAAACTTAAAATACCTTACTGGCCCTACACGGACACTCTAAAGTACACAGAACAACTTAAATTATGTCTTTCAACCTAATGCTTGACTACAAATAATTTGAAAAAGAAAATAGTTTAGCTAAGAAAATGTTTATTTTTCGAAAAATTTAGCATCCGAGACAAGAATTCTGTGTGCTGTGTGTGTGTCCACCAAATACTCTTTTATTGGTACAAAATTCGACATGCTTAAAACTACAGTCGCTTACAGTCAAAATAACCAGCAATCCTTTTGTCAAAACAGTTAAACTAAATACGTAAAACGAAAAACAAGATCACATATCATTCTTTAATTTAAAAGATAAAAAATTAGACAAATTCTAGTAACAAAAGAACAACAAAAGAAAAAAAATCCATTTCACAGCGAAAATGGCCCATAAACCTTAAAAAAATTCTATTAGTAGTATTATACTCCTCTAATATTTTGTTGGTTATCCTTTCTATTTGATGATTGACTTTAAGCGAGTTGGAATAGATTCGAGTAGTTATTTAGTAGAGTGGCGCTAACTTTACTTCATACCTCCAAAAAGACATCGTTGCAATCGTCTTTGCAGGAAATTTGATGATTCCTAACTTCAACTTATAGTTTTTTGTCATAAATTCTCTATAATACATAAGTCTAGTGATTCTTGCAGTGTTTTGATAAGCCTAGTGTGTTTCGGGTCATTATTCTAATAAAAGTCGATTGGCTGAATGGGGAAAGAAACCATCTTAGACCACTTAGTGGCAAATTACTATTTAAATATTGGAATTTGTCTATATTTCCTTTAACAAAATACAATTTACCAATACAATCCGCTAAACATGCATCACAAACCATCACATGCGTTCAATTTATGGGCGCAAATGTCGTATATTGATATCTTCATTGGGTTTTCGCTAAACGTAGACTCTTTCATCCAATCCAAAAAAAAGTATATTTGTTCTCATCGGTGAAAACAACGTTTTTTCCAGAACGAGAAATCTTTCACGCGTAATTGTGAGAGAATTCCAATCAAACCTTTTTATTTTTTTGGCGAATTTCCCATTAAATCAGGCTTTGTCTAGAACCCTTCAAATTGTCTTAGCATTGCTAGCAATTTTTAGGTGTTGTTCCACCATATCTGGAAGCTTCGGCGCATACAGTCTTGGATTATTCTTCCACTTGTTGACAATCCAAAAAAAAAAAACTTTTATAAGCTAATTCTAGCTGCACTATGTACACTTTCTGGAACATTTGAACAATATCGTATTATTTATACGTGATTTATTTGCTTTTTTTACTATATTTTAACAAAAATATTATACAATAAACTTTTTTAAACATACATTATTTATTTTGATTGTTTCTAAATTGTTTCTAAATTCCTTGAATTTGTTTGGTCAGGTGTGGGCCATTTTGACTGTGAGCTACTATAGTTCTGCGAACGTCATCTGTTGGAAAACAATGAAAGCTTAGATAATTTAGATCTAGTGGACAGATACATGCATAAATATTATAAACGAATAAGTTATCGTATTTCAAATAAAAACGTTTTATATTTATTTGACAATATTAACTCAAATGAAGTTGCAGATATAATGCAGTAGAAACCTAAATTAATATAAGTATGTATTTTAGGATAGAAAATGTTTTCAAGGACTTCTTTTCTCTAAGAGATTAACGAAACCACAGAACAATAATGTTTTGATTAAATCACATCAATCTTATGTATATTGTTTTCTGAAAAAGCTTTGGGAAAGTTTGTCACCAGATGTTGTTTGGTGTAATATATCGAACAACAGTAATCAGATTGCGTCATACTGACGAAAGGTGGCATTTCCATATATAATTTTCACGTAGAGAGTTTTGTATTTCGTTTGTCGTATTAATAGTTATTAAAAATTTCTCAATGCTATATTCCAGAACTGATAAGTAAAATTTCCAATGAATTATAAACTATTTAACCACTCTCAATTATAATACATTGGCTTCCTAATTAAGGTGACCACCAACATCAATAACATATTAATTTATTAATAAATGCGAATTACACGCAAATTTATGAGAATGAACTGAACTGACTTGCATATATGTACTAGGTGTACAACTTTGCTTCCGAAGTTTTTTCCGCAACATTAGAGGCTTTAATGAAACAAATTGTTTACACGTGTATCATTCAAAGTATTTTCTGGCCACTACTTTCTCCCATCTTTGGGTCAGTGTACGAATCCCGCGTCGAAAAAATTGTTCATTTTTTGAAGCGACCCACGAATCGATCCAATTTTTGACTTCTTCATGAGGTTGGAAGTGTTGGTCAGCTAGGCCATACGCCATTGATCGATCGTTTCCAAGTACGTTTTGACCTCTTTTGCAAGAGGTTGTTGTGCTGCAAAATCACTTTATCGTGCCTCTCGCTGTATTGCGGCCGTTGGTCTTTTAATGCTCTGCTCAAACGCATTAAATGCGTTCGATAACGAGCACCTGTGATTGTTTCGCTTGGTTTCAACACCTCATAGTACACGACGCCGAGCTGGTCCCACGTGGTCGATGTGGAAGCATAGCCGGGATATCCCCATGATTTCTTGCGTTTAGAGTTATCGTAATGAACCCATTTTTCGTCTCCGGTCACAATGCGATGCAGAAATAACTTCCGTTTTTGCCTCTGAAGCAACTGTTCACAAACACACAAACGCCGTTCAACGTCTCTTGGTTTCAACTCATATGGGACCCAAGTTCCTTCTTTCTGAATCATGCCCATGGCCTTGAGACGTTTTGAAATGGCTTGCCGTGTCACTCCCACTGATCGTGCCAATTCTTCTTGAGTTTGACGCGAGTCTTCACTTAGCAATGTCTCTAATTCTGCATCTTCGAAAACTTTCTCTCTTACACCACTATGCCGGTCTTCGACGTTAAAATCACCATTCTTGAAGCGTTGAAACGACTCACGACACGTTCTTTCACTAATAGCGTCCTCACCACACGTATCTGAGAGCATTCGATGAGACACAGCCGCTGTTTTCTCCATATTGAAACAAAATAGTAACATCTCCCGCAAATGATTAAAATTTGGCTCGTAAACTGACATTTTCAATCGAGATCTCTGTTCTGTTCTGTTGACCGAGGTCCAAACCAACTGCCTGACGTCATTTCTCTCTACACGATGCTATTGTAACATAAGTCAAACGATTAAAAGTGGTCAAAATTTGTCGTGTACATAGTTAAAAACGATGTAAATTTTTAAAGAAACTTGTCTTTATATTCATTATAATAATTTACTACAGCTTTCAATGGGCAGAACATCGTCTCCATTCGTTTTTGCCATATATCCTCCATGGAATAGTCGCAAAAGTGTTTTTCGTTACGTAAAAAATATTGTTATTTATTTATTTATTTTCATGTCGCTACAATTTGCATTTTTATTATAATAAATATAACAATTCTTCTAGATAAAGAAAATGTGTGACAAGGAATTTGGAATTAGACATGAATTGCTAAAAGAAATGAATAAAAATGCTAATTAGAAAAATACAAATGACAAATTTAGGTAACTATTTAAGCAAAAGTAAATTAGAGAGGCAGTTCAAAGTTAAGGGGGTTAGATGTTGAAATGGAATTAAGACGAGTTGTGTGTGAGGTATTACCAAAATTCTTTTCTTTTTGAAACGCCAATGTATGCCATCCTGTATATAATATGACATCGTTCGAATGCTCGACTTCTTACGTGGCACCGATCCGATTGATGCAATTTCCAATGTAGTTTCGTTCTGTTGAAATCACATGCCATCTAGGTCCATATGGTTCAATTTGGGCTATAAGAAATTGGTTACCATCGGTTACCATTCTTTAGCAGTCACCTTTGACGGTCGCCACCTCACTGCCATTCATCTAGCCAGCTAAAATTGGGGTCGCCATTCGGCGAACAAACAGTGTTATCTATGAGCTCCTGGGTTAGTTGAATCTTGTACGGGTGTAGGTCCAAGTCCCAATGCAAAATTCGCCAAGTTGAAGTCTGCGAAAGGCCGAGATCTTGGTCATGGCGAGGAATCGATTGCCTTGAGTTCTGCTGTAGACGCTAACGGACCTTTACTATGTTGTCGGCCGATCTTGCGTTACGAATGTTGGGTGATTGATTAGCGAAAGTTGAAGAGTCTACTGTAAAGAGCCACCAGGTCTATCGTAAAATGGGCACAACTTAGTAAGATAATAAAGTTTTATCATTTGGACGTTCTGCTCAGCCGTGTAATTTGAAATAATGATTTGGCATCAGTAACTAAATAATAAACAACAGATTTGACAGATGTCACCAAAACAACACGGCTGCCACAAGCTCCCAAAATCTATCCGCGCTAATTGTAAAAACCTTTAACTAGTTGGTCGTGGTGCAATGGTAATCATCATCGACTGTTGAGCGGAAGGTCTGTAGTTCAAGTCTGTCCATAGCCAAGAACAATTCTATGAGAATAGTGAACGAACATCTTCGAATCAAACCATCTGCACCCCGTCCAGGTTGAATGAAAAACACTCTTGAACATGCACGAACCCTATAAAAAAAAAAGCAAGTAATATCTTCATTAATAGATATTACCATTCTAATAACAGGTGGTCATCTACTTCAGATTTGAATAATAGCCACATACATAGATTTTTTAAAAACTTAAGGAACCGGACATTTTTGCATAGATCGTCGAAAAGTCTATTGTATTTATTAGGAGTATTCAATGCTACCTCTAGGGACGACAACCATTACTTGCTTATTTAAGAAAATTATAATAGTTATATTGCATCCGGTTAAATTATTATAACTATTACGCAGTTAAAAGTCTTAATATTTTGAATATATATAAACGCCTAAGAGGCATTAATGGAAATCATGGCTTCCATCTAGGCTTGATTATTTTTTTCATCAGGTTACAGACTGCTCAATATTCCAAATGAGAAATGACCAATGAGTATTAAATTGGCGGAAGGAGATTTCGTGGAATCAGCTTACGAAGAAGAAATATTCATGACAATATAAATTATTTTTTTCACATTTTTAATGTTTGAATTTAAAGGAATTAGTAAATATTTAAAATTAAAAACGGATCTGAGCTACGTGTAGAGAACATTGCAGACATTTTTATGACTTTCCGCTACATTATTGAAGAATACATATGTTAAAGTTATTTACAGTTCCTACTTAATTTTCCGAGATCTTTTCTTTATACGTTTTAAACTGTTCTTTTCATTTCTTTTGCCTAGCAAATTATTAATAATATTTCATTGTTGTCTTCTTCATACTTCCTTTTGTACAATAGTGCGTTTCTTTTTGTTTACGCATAGCATAAACATAATCAGCATATCATGTTTTTCTGTTCCGAGTATACTAAATAATTTTAGTACATATTTTCCCGTAAAGAATGTGAGTGTTCCAGTGCTTAATTTTATGTAGATTCATAACTTGATTTTATGGACTTACTAATAGAGAAATGGTCAGAAAGGCTATAACTGCAATATATATTATACATTTTTCCAACTTTCTATGGAAAGGCATTCCTGCAAAACTGTGCAATTGATTCTTTGAAGCACTGTACTTGTTACATTTTTGAAATATTTCGCCATCGATTCTCAATGGATTTGAGAGGGCACGACTGGCAATTCAAACACTAAATCTTTTTTATTTTATGCCGCCGTATTCTTAGAATCATTATCCTGTTGCAATTTCTAAGTAAGATGGAAATTGTCATCGGTCTATAACTATACAGAATCTTCTATTGGAATGTTATCCTCTTCTTCATTAATCTTTCAAATTAGGTCGTCATCACGCCAAGAAATTACACTACCCATACTACTCATATAATATATGTATAATACTACTGCCGCTATGTTTGACTGTTGACGAATGTACAATATTATGAGTCAAATTCTTTTGATCTAGAGCAGTATAAAAGGGTTTTTGAAAGTCTGTTTTGGTTTTATCACTAAATAAAATATTCTTCCACTGTGTGACGCTTCAATGTCTGTATATGTGGGCAAACTCCGACTTCTATTTCGGCTTACCTCATTTCTTCGTGTCCACCATAATGCAAACTTCATTTGACAGTATCTAACGACGGCTATCATCATTGTCCATGCGGATTTCCCTGGCGGTGGGATACGGGATATTTTTCGAAGTAATTGATTGCGTTGAAAACCATATTGTTAGAGTACTTTGTTCCTTTCGCATTTTCACCATATACATACATAATGTCCCTCGTCGTAGAATGAGAATGAAAAATATATGAAATCTTAAATTCATGTTGATTTCTCATGTTTCTATTGCTTAGCTTCCTTTTTATTTATAGGCAATTACATTTTATACAATGCAAAAAATCCCTTTACTTAATTTGAAAACGAATGCTATAATAGAAGAGCAAGTAGATAATTTTTGGTGTTTCTAATTATACTCGTATGTATGTAACTTTGTGTTAATGAGTTTCAGCGACCGTGAAGTTTCAACGTATCTAATAATTCCCACAGGAATCATAAACGAACCTTTATTTGATGATTTGGAGTACTTCAGAGATGTAGTAAACACAATATGTATGCAACAGGAGGTTTTTATTGAGGTTTGAATGAAACGCTTAAATAAGAGAAAAAGTGAGAGAATGGTCCATAGTACTTATGTTATGCCCGATAAGTTATGTTAGAGAAAAAAATTAATTATCTTCTGCTTATTCCATTGAAAAGTTTTTTTAATATTTCTACGAGTATATACATAAGCCACGGGTTGGTATACGAAATGTATAAATTAAGAACTGAAACTGGCAATAAGCGATCGATTTAACAACACGTTTCCAGTACGCGTTCATGCGAGGGTGGTCCGATAAGTACTTAGCCTACAAAAGAAAAACAAAAATTTTGGAGAAATGGCGATTTATTTTTCAATATAGTCTCCTTTTAGCTCGATGCACTTGACCCAGCGATGCTCCAACTTCTTTAACCCGTCTGAAAAATACGTTTTCTCGTGGTCTGCAAAGTAGGCCTCCGTGGCGGCGATGACCTCCTCATTCGACTGAAATTTCTGCCCGGCGACTGATTTTTTCATTTTTGGAAACAAAAAGAAGTCGCACGGGGCCAAATCTGGAGAATACTGTGGATGGGGCAGCAGTTCGTAGCCCAATTCGACCAATTTGGCCGTGGCGAGGGCAGAGGTGTGAGCCGGTGCGTTATCATGGTGGAGAAGCACTTTTTTCTTCGCCAAGTGGGGCCGTTTTTTCTTCAATTCGGCGTCGAATCGGCCCAATAATTTGGCATAGTACAGCCCTGTCACCGTTTTGCCCTTCTCCAAGTAGTCGATGTGGATCACACCTTGTGAATCTCAGAAAACGGTGGCCATCACCTTTCCGGCCGATGGGACAGTCTTCGCCTTCTTCGGAGCACGTTCGCCGGGTGAAGTTCACTGTTTCGACTGTTCCTTGGTTTCTGGTGTATACCAGTGGATCCATGTTTCGTCGACTGTCACGAAACGACGCAGAAACTCCTTCGGATTGCGCTTAAACAGAGTCAAACACTGCTCTGAAGTGGTCTCACGGTTGCGCTTGTTGTCCGGAGTGAGCGAACGCGGCACCCATCGCGCCGACAGCTTTCTCATTCCCAAAATTTCATGCCGGATATGACCCATGCGATCTTTTGAAATACTTACTGTCTCAGCTATCTCGCGCACCTTAATCGGCGGTCTGCCAATACGAGATCGTGGATTTTTGTCACGTTATCCTCCGTGGTAGCCATTTTCGGGGCACCTGGACGTGCGACCACGTTGAAACTCGTTAGACCAATTTTTGATGATCGCCATCCAAGGAGAAGAGTCACCGTACACAGCATCGAAACGCTCTTTGATTTCGCTGCGCGATTTCCCTTCCAAAAACAAGAATCGAATCACCGATGAGCTCTGCGATTTTTTTTAGATTTTTTTTTTTTTAATAAAAACCTCATCCATATAAAGGATTTGGGGTCTCTCGTGAGGAATAACGTTTCCTCATGGATGAAATTGATGCCAATGGCAGTGAATGATAGGTTATTGAAATCGAAAACAATCGAAAATCGGGTTGAGATATTATTCTGTCTCGTTTTTATTCAAACCTACTTTAAAAACATGCATAGCAAGGCGAGCCTCCACAAACAAGACTAATTATTTTGTAACTAGTTGCCTTTAGTGCTATTAGTGATTATCCCATTTTCACCTGCGTATCATATCATGTCCCTTGTATTTTGTTTATTAAATATTGTTTTAGAAGTAAGTGGTGTGTATCAGTGGCAGACTTACATATTTTCCGCCAGTAGGCATTCATATTTTGCCGCCTCTAAGGACCTCTCGATTCAATACCTTAGTTCACAAGCATATTAGTTACAATTACTGTGTCGCTGAAATTGTAACTTTATGATTTGTGTACTATCGTCCTAATTACACCACTTTTTCCCGTATTTTTTGTATATTTCTGTAAGACAAAAAAAAAACATTGGCACCAAATTTGCCGCACTAAACATCTGCCGCCCTAGACTCCAGCCTACTCAGCCTGTTGGTAAATCCGCTACTGTTGTCTTTGCCAAAATGAAATAAGACTGTTTATGTTACTCTTTCCACAAACTTAATGTATTTGCCCTTAGGCTTAATTTGGATCCGTTTGTAATAAACTTTCAACTTATAAAATTAATAAAACCCCATTCACAACTAGTTGTAACGAAACTGTTTTTCTACATTACACGACGCAAAGCATCGTTAATTATCCACAATGTCACCTTCATCTCGTTCTCGTTGGCAGAGCATTTCACCACATTGCAACAGCCACAGCGCATAACAACTTATACGATGATCATTCAGTTTGGCGTCTACACGTCCTGACATACCACGTAGTGTCCTAGCCAGCAGTATGAACCGAACGGACGAAGTCTTTATATTAGCAGATAGGTTGCGGTGGTAAAAAATGCGCCATAACATATGTATCCTATTATCAATTTACATCACTAACATAATGAAGTTTCCAATTGAATTCTATTGCTGCCTGGTGGGTGATGGTGTTAAATGTTGACTTCGATCATCTGACAGTATGAGCTAGTGGTTGATGCCTGATGTTGATGGCTTTTATTTTGCATTTGTTCCTCATGTTTTGCTTTGCAATGGAGTTGGCGAAAACCGAAGCTTTCTATTGATTCGTAGTATATGTTTTGTTTACGTGACTCTGGGTTTTTTTACAAGCTACGTATATATTAACTCCCATTTGCTATTTGTAAATACATTTTCAAATCTTCTAAAAGGATTCAACGAAAATATTCTTTAATTTTTCAGGAGTATGAAAAGGGAATTACCAATCAAAGGGTGCATTCTCCCCCTAAACAGTTATTTAAGGATACCGATTTATATAAACATCTTTCTAACAATTTATCAACCACCACACCAACAAGTATAACGGAATGTCCTTCACCAGCACATGACCAGACAGCGCTGGCAGCTGCAGCCGCAGCCGCCGCTCAAGTACATCTTAATGGAACTAGTGAGTACATATCGATGTCCAATTAGACAAAGAAAATGTAATTACAAGTGTGGATAAAGCTAGTAATCAGAAATAGTTGTTACATGTACATATACGAGTTATCCACACTAATACATTTAATACTGCACCCCGAAAACGGGGAGTCGAAAAGTTCTTATAGAAATCAAATCATTTTTTTTCTCCTCGTATCAATTTGTTTTACTATTATGTCGCAGTGCAAGACATGATAAATTTGCAAAAGTTACAAAATTTAGCAACTCTGCAGCACCACCACCAGCAGCAACAACAACATCAGGACAACCATCATCATCAAACAAATTCAAAGGTTGTTGTTCCCCCTGTCGCTGCAGCACTTGCCAGCCTTCAGGGATTAGCCGGCATCTCATCTGCAGTAGCTTTAAATTCACCTTTGAATTTGAGCATCGGCTCAACAATATCAACATCAGCAGGTTTATCATCATCAACTGACACGACTAACAGTATCAATAATAATAAACCCCATGGTCCAGTAGAATCAACATCTACATCCTCGTCAACGTTACCCGTTTCGTCGTCATCCACTTCTATACCGATAACATCCTCACCACAACATAGCAGTGAAATTGGTGTTGGGGGTTCACCTGTAGCCAGTAATTTAATTGCAGTTGGTAGTAGTCCACCAACCGCTAGTGCACAAATGCCGCAATTAATTTTGGCATCAGGACAATTAGTTCAGGGTGTTCAAGGAGCTCAACTACTAATACCAACGGCGCAAGGTATGGTATATATTCGGGTATTTGTTCGCTAAAAAGAAATAAAAACTAGTGCTACACAGCCATACAAATAATGGTTAACAATATAATTCTAATGATATTTTATAGGTATATCAGTTCAAACTATTTTAACCATACCTGTTAGTCAACAAATTAACACAAATGACCATTTCGCTCAAACTTTTGGGAACGGAACTTTTGCAACGCATTTGCCATCGCCTTTACCGCATCAAAGTTTAATTAAGCCAAATATTTTCTCCAACGGTGTTCAACAATTATTGGCTGCTCTTCATCCAGAATTATTTGCGGCAGCTGCAGCCAACCACTTAGTTGCAACGGCAGATGTCCATCATCATCGTCAGCATCAGGCGGCTGCAGCTGCCGCAGCAGCAGCGGCCGCTGCTGCCAAGTCATTTCATATTCAGCAGCTTAAACAAGAGCAACAACATGATCATCAGCAATCGAATACGGGCCATCAACTGTCACATCTACAACATCATCGTTCGCAACATCAATCGACTGACAATCAGCACCTTTCGCCAAAATTGGAACCCTACACCACAAGGTCTCTCCAGGACTGTCATTCTCCAACACCGCCATCTTTACGCCACTACAATTCAGCATCGCCTTGCCACAGGTCGCCATCGATTTCACCACAACTATCAGTGGTGAATTCAGCCAGCACAGTTCTGCAATTAAAACAAAGTCCTAAACATGAATGCTCGACAGAAATTGATCTAAGTCATCAGCAGACAGACAAATCAGCCGTATCCTCCAATTTAATGTCGTTGAGTGGTGGTAACAGTGTTGGTCATTGTGTATCTTCAGGCAATCATTACGCCTCCTCACCATTAAGTTCTCAGTTGTTTAGAAGTCATTCACCAAGTAACAGTAAGCATCTAACATCAATATCAACCCCTTCTCCTTCAAACATACAACAGCAATCACGAGAACAGCAGCAGCAGCAGCAGCAGCAAGCTTCTACATCCAGTGTACTTAATAGCATCAATAGGTGAGATGCCCGTCTGTTTCGACAAAACTAAAAATCAATCTTCTGAATTAGTCTTGCTTATGTGTGGGTACTTTCCTGTCTTCCTTCTAATTTCATGCTTCCACGACAACAGACTTACATCCACCAATAACGAATTGACGATAACGAAATCGCATGGCTCAAGCATAGCCCAAGCGTCTTCACTATCGCCTCATCACCATCAGCAGCAACAACATCAACCAAACTCACACCATCCCTTGCATATAGGTGGACATCATCAGCATCTGCATCCTGGTGGGAGTTCGTTAAAAATGAGTCCTACATCATCGTCATCAGGGATGCACCAGCAACAACAAATCTCACCGAATGGTACGGATGGTTCAGGTCCTGATTTGCTTACAGACTCACCAAGTAAGTTTAAACCACTTTTTCTATTTTTCTTTATATCGCGAAAGGATTGAGAGTTTCCTTTGCAAACGATTCCAAAAATAAATATTGGATACGTATTTCAGTCCACAACATACTTGTAAAATCAATGTTAAACACAGCGTCACATGGCATCGGATCGATTTCGATGTTAATTACTTTATTTTTAATGGGAGGTCTTCTTTTATCTATAATTAAATCAAATAATTATTACTAGTACAATATATCATCGTTAAAGATACATTTGAAAATGTATCCAATTTCTGGATATTTCCAGACGTGTATCTCTAATGAAATAACCACGAGTACATACTGGCAGTAGAAATTAAGTAATATTTTGACTAATGTTTAGCGATGTACACATTTCGTTAAAAGCAATACATAAGCCCTTCTTGATTTAAAAAAAAAAGTGAATAAAATACTAGGTTTTCAATAAGGTTTGTCGTTCCGTAAGATAAACATGATTTTATGGTTTGAAATACAATTTATTATTCAATGTAATCTCCCTAAACTTCAATCAACTTGTCCCAGTAATTTTTTAGTTTATGGATTTTATCTCTAAAGTGATACTCCGGAAATCTGTCCAAAGACGCTTCCACGGCGGCTATTACCTCTTCGCTTGATGGAAATCGTTTTCTATACATTTTTTTTTTTTTCGAAATGTAAGAACAGCCAGAAGACTGACGGAGTTAACTCTGTTGCAAGAATTCTCACTTTAATTCACTCATTGATTGTTGTATGTTTTTTGAGCTGTGTGAGAGAGTGCGTTATTTTCATGAAAAAGGAAAAAAAAAGAAACTCACGGATTTTACATCTAGTTGGACCGAAAGCTACAATAATAATCTGCGTTTATTGTTTTACCAGTTAGAGGTAATCCATAGATAAAATTATTTTGCGTCCCAAAAGACTAAACTTTCTAAAACTTTCTTGGTCGACTTCTGGACCCTAACGCACTTTGAAGCTCTCTACTCTACTCTTAGGCTTCTTGTTTGATTCAGGGCCAGGGTGGTAGAACTAAGTGATAAAACGGCGCACAAAATCCTTTTTATCTTTTCTAAAACGTTCCAAATGTTATTAAGAAAGTTCCATACGAGTTTGTTTTGGATTCTTTGCCAGTGAATACGACATCTATTTGGTACACTTCTTTCTATAGGCCAAAATATTGCTCACACCGCCTAATAAGAGGGCGAGGGCTTCTATTTAATCTCTTTGGATTAACAGACGAACTTTCATGATCACGTGCTGTATTTTTGCTATGTTGTCTGATGTTGATGGACTTTTTGGACGTCCGTCACGTAGATCTTCTTCAACCCAGCACCAACTCATCTTTTTATTTCTCGAACCGAAGGTGAAGAGTCCTTATAAACTTTTAACAACCATGTATGAATCTGTTTTAATGCTATACATTCCAATATTACCAAATTACTGTGACAAGTCAAGTTTGAACAATTGTAAGAATATGAACGAGTTAAAAAATGTACATGAAACTTCACACGTGTTCCTGTAAATAAAGGGTCCGCCATCTAACGTTTTTTTTTTCAACTAGTGCTTATTTCGTGAATGGTAACACTTAGCTCATGTCTGATTTGACAGATAATTAGTTTTATCCTTCCGCTGAACGAATATGGTTGTGTATACGCTTGAACAACGCTGGGAAATATTGCGACATTACTTTGAAAATCATGGTAATGTTGCAGAATGTGTGCGAACATTGCGTACGGATTTTGGAAGAAGAGAAGCACCGTCAGCTCCGTATGTTCGTTATCTTGTGAAAAAAGTGAAAGAAACTGGCATCCTCATCGATAAACCAAAGCGTGAAAAGCCAAAAACAGTGCGTACACCCGAGAATATTGCTGCTGCTGCAGAAAGTGTGCGTGAAGCGCCATCAACATCAATTCACCGTCGTTCTCAACAATTGAACATTTCGGAGACATCATTGAGACGAATTGTGCATAAAGATCTTGGTATGACGCCATACAAAGTCCAATTGGTTCAGGAGTTGAAGCCAACTGACCATCCAATGCGTTTACTCTTCGCTAAGTGGGCCTGCGATCGACTTACAGAAGATGCCGATTTTGCCAAAAAAATCATCTTTTCAGATGAAGCTCATTTTGATCTTGGCGGGTATGTAAACAAGCAAAATTGTCGCATTTGGGGCACAGAAAACCCGCACGCATACATTGAAAAGCCGGTGCACTCAAAACGAGCCACTGTTTGGTGCGGATTTTGGTCCAGAGGCATAATTGGGCCATTTTTCTTCGAAAATGAGCAAGGAGTGGCCGTTACAATCAATGGCGATCGTTATCGGGACATGTTGAACGAATTTTTGTTCACAAAAATTGAAGAGGAGGATATTGGCAACATTTGGTTTCAACAGGACGGCGCTACGTGCCACACAGCCGAAGCTACACTCGATGTTTTGCGCCCTGTTTTTGAAGATCGCATTATCAGCCGCAGAGCTGATGTCGTTTGGCCACCTCGGAGCTGCGATTTGACACCGTTGGACTATTATTTGTGGGGTGCCGTCAAAAATAAGTGTTACGCCGACAAGCCAGAGACAATTGACGCTTTAAAGGACAATATTCGTGAAACCATTGGTGAAATACAGCTGCACACAATCGATAATGTGCTTAAAAATTGGACCGATCGTGTAGGCTACTGCATGGCCAGCCGAGGCAGCCATTTGAATGAAATTATTTTCCGTTATTAACCGGAAGGATTGTACTTTCAAATAAAAAAAGAAATTTGAGAAAATATTCAGTAGTTTTTTATAGCATTTTCAAAAAAAAAAAATTATTTGGCGGACCCTTTAGTACACGTGTTCATGAAATAGTAGTGCATACATTTTTAAAAAATAAAACATAGAACCTAAGAGGGTAAGGTGAAATGTTCTCGCATTTGGCAATGAAAGACTGAGATTTTCAGTTAATAAATTAATTTACAATATTTTTCTACATAATTTTCCTTGACTTCAACATATCTAATTAAACGTTTCTTCAACATCAGTTGTGGAAATACTTATTTATTGCCCTCCCAACTTCTTCATGGCATGCAAGGCACTTCCCAGAAATAAATTTCTTCAAGTTTAGGAATTAATGAATATCTGAAGGTGCCAAATCAAGAAAAAAGGGGGAATGGCCGAGCAAATCTTTCCCCAAATCCCAATTTTCCCATCACCGACCTACCCTTGTGTACAGATGCTTTGTCCTGACGATAGATGATTTTTCCTTCGTTACGATGATCAAGAAGGCCGGACTACTATTTACATGTAATTGTTCTGTCTATTTCAAAACATACTAGCCGTGACCTTTCTTGCAAGAGCGATCAAAAGTCGCCAAAAAAAGCGAGTTGGCGCTAATCCACCGGCTTCCATCCACTGCTTGAACTGCTATTTCGTTTCTGGCGTGTCTCATTCATGGCGATAAATCGCCTGACAAAATTGGTCAGATCCTTACATTTTCCATGGTTTCCGGTGTGGTTGCGGTTTTTGATCATCCCTCACGTGGGTCATCTTCACAACTGCCCACTTTTAACGGTTGACATCGAAGGCGCGAAATCTCCGTAAATGTTTGTCAACTTCGAATTAATTTTCTTAGAGGTTGACATATATCCCCCCCCCCCCCTTATTTATATCTATTTTAACAAGAAACCATCGTGTAAACAAACTGCTTGAGAGAACAAGTCATACGAACTAACGATACGTACGGCCAAGCAGGAAAGACCCATTTTTGCTGATTGGAACGCCATCTCTAGCTAAGGCCAAGAACTTTTCACCTTACCCAAGTAATAGCGCCACTTCTTATCGAACGACAAAACCTAAAATATATTCATTTGAATTATTGGTACCTTAATTAGATTGAAGTTGGAGTGACATAGTTCAACTCGTAATTTCACTAATTACAAAATCGTTACTATAAGACATTATTTAAAATATGCAAAAGTCACAAGTCTGACTTCACCCAAGTGTAAATGAAGGGACCTACAACTTTAATCAAAATTCACACAGTGCACTAAATTCCACGATAAAACTTTTTCCATCAATGTTATCTACTTCAAGTTGCACGTCTTTATGATATATGTAAGGCTAGATTTAATAGTTAAATAGATAATTTGTTAATTCATACGTAAGCGTATCATATAAAGCAGGTTTACTTTCTCAATTTATCTTTGGTAGAGATATACTTATACTGATACTACGTACGAACGTATTTCTCCTCACCTATGCTTAAATTTGCATTCAGCATTAGCTTACCTGTTTACGAAAAAATAATTAAAAGTGATTGCACTGTGTGGGGGCTAATATTAAAACACATTATTCGCGCATTTTATATCAGCAACTATACAATGTTATATACTGATATAACAAAGTATCAACTTAAGATTACAAATATATCGCTACCGGAGTAAAAGAAGATGTATTGTGAGACGAGTTAACTACTCAGAACGAGTTTAACTTACTGAATCGGTACTATATAAATGAAGTATACATGTGATGCAAATGAGTATCCGAGTACACATAAATATGCACGAGTATGCACATACAGTATGATCAAAAAGTAATCATAGTAGTGTATTTAAAATTTAGTTTTTTTAAATAAAACAAATTTCTGTTAATTTTCGGGCAAATTTGTTTTACCACCTTCAAAATAAAATCCATCTGAAGCAATATTCATATGCCAATGCTTAACCTAATCATTTATGAATTTTTGGTAGGCCAAAACTAGGATGTTTTCAATTCCTTCGTCGCATACCGTTTCATGACTTCCAAATATTTTTCCGCGTAGTGGTAATTTAAGTCAAGAGAAAAAATGTCGTACGGAGCCAAATCGGTTGAATACTGTGCCTACTCAAGAATATTTATGCTGCCCTTGGTCAAAAAATCTGTCAAAATGTGCTTTAGGTTATGGTCATTATCTTGGTTCCAACTGTTGTCGGGCCATAAATCCGGGCATTTGCACTGCATCTCTTAAATGCAGCGCTGTAATTATTCTTGTAGGCAGAAACTCCTAATGGGTAACACTTCGGGGTTGACCTTGATTTTCGAGCAACTTTGGCGCGGTTTATTTGGGTTTCGGCTCTTTCTCAAAATGCTATCCAGATGTTTGTTTGGGATATTTCCACTTCGTGGGTTTATGACCACGTCTCGTTTGGGCCTCTAAAATCAGATCTTTAGCAACTTTCTTTCGATTGCCGTTTTGAATGTCGTTTAGCTCTCACAGCACAAGTCGTGCAGTAACACGTGACATGCTCGAAATATCTACAGTAATGTGCTGATTCTGGTTCCGTATGATGCTAAGATCATTAGCAATTTCTCTAATGCTTACATGTAGATTTTCAAGCATATTTTGCTTCATAATTTTAACGTTTCCATCGGCATTAAATGTGGAAGGGTGTCCAGAACGAGGGGATTCTTCAACTACTTCACGACCACTTCAAAACACCTTATACCATTCGTATGCTCTGGTTGTTAATAAATTAGACATTTTCAATGATTCAGCACAAGATTTTCGTTAAAAACACAAAATTTCAGGCAAAGTCCTTGCTCAATAAAATTGCTCTTGTTAAATTGCTACAAACATTTGTCAGTTGTGAACGGTGACAAATAAACATTCTACTCTACTAATTAGAAAAAAAGTTACCGTATCGGTCGAGAACGATACATTTTAATTAAAAATTCTCGGTACTTTGGCATCATACTGTACTCGTATGTTGACGAAATACAAATCTTAGGAAGGAGGAGAGTTATGGATACGATGTTTTTAGGCATAACGCGTGTTACTCACGTATATTTAATAATTGACATCGTGATTGGTTTAAGGCTACATATTCATAGATATTGTTTACCCAAGTTGCCTTAGTTGTGTTCGTTGGCTGTCACATTGCTGGCGTCATCGGTAGAGCGTTACATGTGCAAATTGCTAAGAAATCTTAGCGCACAAATGTCAGGAAACTTTACCTTCTAACTTTGACATGCACTAATTGCAGTAACACAACAGCCAACAACCGATATTCGATTATGCAATTAAATATGCATTATGCCATCAATTACCTTGCACTAAGCTAATTATTTGTGGTGTTCTTCTCGATTTTGCCTTTTCCCCATAGCGCTTGTTAGCTGTAAGCTGCTGTCGGAGAGAGAAAGTGAGCTCTTGCAGGATAAACTAATTTTTTATCCATTAAAATGCACTACAGCTACTACCACCGCCACCAAACTACATACTCGCGTACACACAAGAGTACATAGAATGATGAAGATAACGGGCGATTCGTAATTAGTAGTAATTAGAGTTGTTTTAATGTGGGTGTTGCAAACCTTGCAAATTAGATATTTCGCGATGGTGATAGTAGCATATTTAATCATGTCTATTTCCTTGTTTCGTTTTTATAACTTTCAGACGAACAAACCATCAATCAAGCAACAAGTAACGTTGTAGACGGCATTGATTTGAACGAAATTAAGGAATTTGCCAAAGCATTTAAATTGCGAAGACTTTCTTTGGGATTGACGCAGACACAGGTTGGTCAGGCTCTGTCAGTAACTGAAGGCCCAGCCTATAGTCAAAGTGCCATTTGCAGGTGAGGTAGAGTGCGATCAATGTATTTTTTTGACCTAAAATTACATTTTGATTTTATAAAATAAAACAAGGAAAGTTAATAAAGAAAGCTCTTACTATTTGTTCCACACTGGATAAAGAAGTTAATTTTATCAGAGGCGCTGTTAAAGAAAATACACGCATATGTAAATTCGATTCGTTCCTCATGGTCTTAACCGGGTAATCTGGCCATGTAAAAAGGTTAGGAAAACATAAGCAGTTTTGACTTAGCTGTGCGAACTTAATAAAATAACAGCAGCTATGGAAAGTTAGCATGTAATTAGCACACTCATGTGCGAGTATATATGAATATAATTTCCGCTATATTAATTTGAATGTGTGAAACATTTTTATAAAAAGTAATTACCTAGAGCTAAGCATTCGTTTATTTTAACTACTTCTACATAGATTAGATTTCCAAATTGTTACATTCGACTAGATATATATAGACATACGTTTGAGTATGCTTATGTAATTTTTTTTAAATTAAAAACAAAATTTCCACATAAAATAGTAATATGTATACTAGCAAGTCAAAAAGAAAAAAAATTATTGCTTTTATTAACGTTTCCTTATAAGTGCCAGGACATTTACAAAATTTAGTAACCAATTTATAATTAATTTAATTTTTATATGTTTCATTTCTTTTCCGGTAAAAATGATACTAAATCTAAATTAAACACATTCTTATGAAAAAAAAAAAAAAACGAAATAAAATCTATTCTGTACTGGACGGGTGTGGACTTACTACAAACTATTATCAACAGTGCGCTTGCTGCGCAAATGTACGCCGCCCAGCTTTCATCGCAACAGCAAAATATGTACGTTTCAAAAGAAAATTCAATTTCAGTGTAATTTGTGAGATTTTTGAATTCCTTCATTTTATCTCTATCACAACTTTTCCATAAATAACATGTACCTTTACACTATAATTAAGCTAAAAACCAAATCATTCTTTTTCCACATTGCTTGAATTCCCTTTCTGTTGATCACTTTTAGATGCATGCAAATTAGATTAAACAAAACAAAATAAGATATGTAAATGCGTGCAAAAAAGCACAGCAAAAATAAAATTCATGAGAAACAGAAAGACGAAAAAATAGCACATAATTAAGGCCACATGATGTCCGTGGTCGGTTTCTTGGGCACGACAACCAGTAGTTACCTGGCTGATATCCTCAAACCTTTAAAGCAATTCGCATTTACAATGACTTAAATATATTAATTGGATATAATGTAATCAGGGAAAAAAAACCTTAGACTTTAAAAAAGTGCTATTTTGTCTAAACAAAATTACTAAACCCAAGTTATTTTAATATTATTTTTGTATGTGCTGCAATTAATTTGAATATCACTTTTACCAGGCCAGGGCATTGCCTTCGTAAGACAAAATTAAATTAAAGTCGAAATTGTATGAATAAATATATTTGGTTTCCTTCTAATAAATATATACAAATTTTAAATTCGGTTATTAACTTCATGACAATGTCCTGGCACTGGCAATGCACATACAACTTACTTGCCATTATAACAATTATTACTACTTTTCTACTAAATTCCATTAAACAATTAATAAATGTATGTATGTATACATTTAGGTTTGAAAAATTGGATATTACTCCCAAGAGTGCCCAAAAGATAAAGCCTGTCCTGGAACGGTGGATGAAAGAGGCGGAAGAAAGGTGATTTAATTCTATTTGGCTTGGCATAATTAATTGTTTACTTTATTTTTATATATTTCAGCCATTGGAATCGATTTAAGACTGGTCAGAATCATTTAACGGATTATATTGGCGTTGAACCATCTAAAAAACGAAAAAGAAGAACATCTTTTACACCCCAGGCTTTAGAGTTGTTAAATGCGCATTTCGAAAGAAATACCCATCCTTCTGGTAAGGAGTTTCATTATCGCCGTTAAACATTAAGTTTTGGATAAATTTTAGACTAAGATTAGTTATATTATTTTTTCCCACCGTAATCTTCTAATAACAATACTATGTACATGTAATTGTGACCACGTTTTGATTGATAGTTTTTTTTTTAATAGTTTTAGCTCCTTTGAAATCAGTAAAGTTATATTGTCACTAAAAAGTGCTTATTCAACATCACATAATATGATCCTTACTTACTTACTTACTTAAAAGGCCAGCGATCCATGGAGGATCTTAGCCTGGGCTATGGCTGCCTTCCGTCCTTGACGGTCCCTGGCACGCTGGTTCCAGTTGTCAAGACCAAGTTGCCTAACATCCGCGATTACTTGGTCTTTATACCGGAGGTTCGGTCTTCCTCTTCTTCTCGAACCAGGAGGCTCGAAGTCGAAGACTCTCTTAGCTGGGGCGTTGGTGTTCATGCGCTCGATGTGGCCGAGGCAATGTAGTCGACGGATCTTCGCTTTCCGGACTGCATCCACATCTTTATACATCTAGTAGAGGTCGCGGTTATGTCTTCTCCTCCATTCACCTTGCTTACAGACATGACGAAATATCCGGCGCAGAATCCAAACCTAAAATCAGCTCCGCTGTCCTACTTTTCGGCTCCATACAGCAAGACTGGTAGTATAAGCGTTTTGTAAAGCATGACTGGTTCTTCGAGTGAGGAGTTTTGAACCAAGTTGTTTGGACAATCCGAAGTATCAGCAGTTGCCAAGGGCGATTCTATGCCGGATCTCCACTGTGGTCTCGTTAACCACCTCGAAATTGTAGCTGTCAATTGTTACGTTTTGTCCCAGGTGGTGAGCGACGGATTGGTTTTTACTTGCCAGCATGTACTTTGTTTTATCCTCATCGACCTTAAGACTAGCTCGTTTAGCCTGTTCTTCAATCGCCGTGAACGCTTCCACAACGTCACGTCAAACCGCGCGATTTTGCAAATATCATCCGCGTATCCTAGCAGCTGGACATACTTTTGGACGATAGTGCCTTCCTTATTGATGACTGCCCTTGGCACTATCTGCTCCAGCACCAAGTTAAAGAAGTCATACGACAGCGCATTTCCTTGCCGAAATCCGGTACATGTTTCAAACGGTTCAGAAGTCCTAGAACCGGGCTGCACTATACATCGTATATTTTTTAACGTGGTGCTACACAACCGGATCAGTTTTCCCGGGATCCAGAATTCAGCCATCGCATCAAACAATTCTTTACGATGTATGCGGCTTCGAAGTGGATCAAGAGATGGTGTGTATCGATTTGAAACTCGTTGGTCTTTTCCAAGATTTATCGAAGTGTGAAAATTTGGTATATAAACGATTTGCCAGGCCGAAAGCCGCATTGGTAGCTGGCGATTAGTGCGGTGCAAAAGCGCTTTAGACGTTCACACAATACACTGGACAGGAACTTATATGCGACATTTAGCAGGGATATACCTCCATAGTTCATGCAAGAGGTGGGATCGCCTTTTCTGTGAATGGGGCAAATAGAGCTGGTATTCCAGTCGTCGGGCATGCTTTCATCATCCCACATTCTGCAGATGATCTGGTGCATGCTCCCTACCAGAACATCGCCGCTAGCCTTGAAGAGCTCTGATGGCAAACCATCTAAGCCTGCGGCCTTGTTGTTCTTCAGCTTGTGAATAGCTGTGCCGACTTCTTCGATGCTGGGTGGGAGGACTACTTCAGCGGCTGGAGTTGGTATTTCCTCGGTTCCTACCACTCTCTCTTGGTCATGCTCATTAAGCAGCTGCTTGAAATGCTGCTTAAATATATCCATTATGGATGCCTTTCTTGAAGGCTCCTGCAAGTCCTTTGGCTTTCTTATAAAAGGCTCGAATTTTATGCTTATCCCTAGACTGCTCGATATCCTTTAGCTGGGAGGCCGCGTAGATTATTTTCTTTTGTCGCAGTAGTTTTTTCTCTTCCTTTCTTCTGGCTCGGTACTCCGCTGGTTTTTCTCTGCCTCTGGTTTTTCGTTGTAGCGCCTTTTGATATGCCTCGTCGGTTGCTACTTTTTTGTACTCACACCCTCCATCGTACCACGAGTTTCTTGTCGGGGGTGGTAGGTAGCCTAAGGTGGTGTCGGCTACTTCCTAAATTGCTGAGCGGGAATGCAGCCACATACTGTTGGCATTTGTGTTCGACGTAGGCATGCCGTAGAGTCTTTCGCTCAGTTGCTCCCTGTAGACTCTGGTAACCTTCGGTATGCTCAGGCGTCCAATGTTAAACCTCCTCTTGGTGGGCTGGTGCAACTTTTTGCCATTGGACAGTCGAGCTCTGAATCTTGCTGTTACGAGGCAATGGTCAGAGTCGACATTTGCCCTCTTGAATGTTTGCACATCCAGGATGTTTGACGGGTGTCTATCGTCAATGAGCACATGTTCGATTTGGTTTACGGTTCGACCATCTGGAGATCGCCAGGTTGCTGTGTAGATTCGTTTACAAGGGAATCTTCTGCTACTTATCACCACGCTACGAGCTGTCGCAAAGTCCGTGAGTTGGCAGCCGTTATCTGTTGATGTATCGCGTAGTGCTTTCCGATCACTCCGCCAAGAGTGTTCTCCTTACCGATTTTGGCGTTAAAGTCGCCGAGAACGATCATGACATCGTACTCCGGACAAGCTCCGTAGGCGTTGTCCAGGAGGTCATAGAAGTTCTCCTTGATGGGGTCTTCAGCCTCTTCGGTAGGGGCGTGTGAACATATGAGGCTGATGCTATAAAATCTGCCTTTGATACATCCAGGCAATCACTTATAGGTTTAAAGTCGATGACCTTCGACCTAAACCGCTTTCGCACGACAAATCCACATCCCAATATGTGCATTCTTTCGTGACAGCTGTAATAAATGTCGCAGTTTTTTTCCTCATCATACCGTTTCCTATCCAGCGTATTTTCTGGATCGCAGTAATATTCGCCTTGTACTGCGTGAGGAGTCTTTCCAGTTTATAAGCAGCTTCGGGGGTGTACCGAGTTCTGACATTCCAGGAGCATAATCGTGTTCCTGTATCATGCAGTGTCGTCGTCACGTATCCGTCCGTTGATCTGATGCATTTAGCTCATTCATAACTTGGTTTTATTTTTAACGTGGGCCAATTTTACCTATCCCTGTAAACCTGTTGGTCTGTAGCGTTTAAGTCATCGTGTCTTCGTGTTTGTTCGTCGTTTGGGAGCTTACGTATTTCGTTTTTCTACGACGCCCTGTGACATTTGCTATTTGGAAGCCTCTGTGAATTTCCTTGTTTGGTACTGCGTTGATAATAATTCTTAGAATCCGGTTTTGCGTACGCTGGATTGCTTGAATATTTGAGGATGAAGTCCCGCCAGCTGTAGCCTATA
This sequence comes from Merodon equestris, assembly GCA_958301585.1. Taxonomy (NCBI): domain Eukaryota; kingdom Metazoa; phylum Arthropoda; class Insecta; order Diptera; family Syrphidae; genus Merodon; species Merodon equestris. Next base: position 73,563,546 of record OY284416.1, on the reverse strand, counting down.
TGTCCAGATCGGTTTTATTATTGCTTTGTAAATGTGTTATTTGTTATCTGTTGATAGCTAAGAGTTTTTACGAAGAATATCATTTTAGAAATTTCGTTTCTCCTTTCTTGAATGTGTTGCTTTCATGTTAATTTACTATCAATAACCATATATAAGTACTTAAAGTAAGAGTACTTTCCGTTGGCCAAGCTTTGAAAAGCGACCCATATGCCGCAGCCTTTAGATGTCGCACACTTCAGACCAGTAAAAGGTGAATGGCGCAAGATATTAAGAGAATGGAAGGATACAGCTTATGGAAAGAGATGTGCTACCATCCGTAAAGGGTGCTTTCCAGGACTTTTGAAAACATTATTTCACAAATTAAAGCTCAATGGCCCCAACAATTTAAAGTCTGGATTCTGAAAGTGTGGCATTTATACCCTACATAGGAATATTGTCCTTGCGTGATTGCCGAGGAATGTTTTGGGAGCAAGCCTTTCACAAAAAGTAACATTAAGCAACTCTTTTGTTGAGTTTCTACAAACGCAAAGAGAGGATATCACAAAAAGTAAACTGATCAACAAACGAAAACGGTTGAATATGATGACCCTGGGCCAAACAAATTAAAAGCGTCCCCCAGAAAGACATACATCTTCATCTTCCGTTGAAGTCAATATGGATGCTTATTCTCTCAGAGATAGTGAATGCAGTCCTTTTTTTAAAGAATCCGATCCTTACGAGCAAGTTGCCTGGCCATCATCTAGACGGCTTATTAGTTGTAGAAGTAGTATTACAGAAAAAAGTCTAATTTTTCGGCTAGCTGATAACGTGATTGTGTTGTACGACGGACAAAAGTATCCGGGAAAAATAACAAAGGTTAATGGTAACACTTACTTGATTAAAACTGTTGAAGACCAACAAGATCTGGCAACACCATTAATCCCACAAATAAAATAAAAAAGAGAAAATATTCCCCTCATTACTTTGTTGCCCTATGTGTAAAATAAGTTGGCACTTGTTCGCTGTTCCTAGAAGAGATTGGTGTTTTATTTTTCGTAACTATATTTTCTTAACACGTAGTACATGCGTGATTCTACCACAATTCTTAAGTTCAACGGTCGACTAAAAACCATGATGATGAACCAAGAAAGCTCAAAGTCACCCCAAATCCGAGGTGACTTTGTGTCACACCTTAGACGTTTAACTTTGTAACCAGAAGTCATATCTTATATTTCATTACGTGCGCCTGGCTGCTGGATATTCATGAGCATAATGTACTTTATAAATTTCTTTTCTATACGTAGCAAATGTTATTAAGAAAATACACCAAAACATGTTCCCGTACAAAATGCAAACAGTGCATCAGATAATACCTGCTGACCGTCAGTCGCGTGTGAATTATTGTCAAGTCATCCTTAATCTCAACAACGAAGAGGACAATCTCACAACAAAGCCACTGTTTGGTGTGGCGTTCACGCGGGAGGAGTGATTGGGCCGCCATTGAGGACGCCATCAGCAATGCGGTCACTGTTACTGGCGAACACTACAGGGCCATGATAAATGTCTTCTTACTGCTGGAATGGAGGCTTGGTGAACATGTTGTTTCAACAAGACGGTGCAACAGCACACACGGCACGAACCATAATGGATATTGTGAAGGCAGCGTTTCTTGGTCGCGTAACCTCCGTTTAGGCGATTAAATAGTCGGCATACGGTATTAAATGGTGAAGAGAAGCTATTAAATCAATGAGGTAAATGTTGAAAATTATCGGCGAGTCCACCATACATATTTCACAAATTGCATTGGTAAACAGAATGGTGTGCATTCCTACAGCCACTGTTTAATAAACAGAGTGTTCGACCCTTCGTTGGTGATGGCAGACATTATTTGCCATGAAATCGGCATTGAAACTGCTAAAACCAAGATACTCTAATCACCAATGATCGATATCATTTCTAACGTATGACCGATAAAGTAGAACTCTGTTTTCCAGGTCGTGATTTGGGCCACCATTCGATCACGAAGAAATCTTCATCCAAGACGGCGCACTCCGTCTGACTTTTCGTAAAAGGCGTTCATTGTCTGACGTTCTTGTTCTGAATGTCATTCTCATTGTTTCTTCGAAATATTCTATATACTCGTATGTATTTGCGGGAACATACTCGCACTTTTGGATTTTACAGCACGAATTCTGTTATTCCAATGCAAATTTACAGATATTCTGTAATTGTCCTTAATCAACTGTTGGAGATTTTTAATCAGTGACTTCAATGTCCTGACCTCCGAATTTTGTCTGTCGGCAAACCGTGTGTATAAGATTTTGAATCTTGACAGGAGTCTACTTTTCTGTTTGTGCAGCGCGTCAATTGTCGCGTCTCGGCACATGTTCGTGGCATCGTGATGTTTTTGAGGTGGTATTGTACTGTCCATCGTGCTTAATTTTATCATACATTTGTTTGAGGTATCTGTCAATCCCGCCGTTTGACAGGTTCGTTTGGATGGCGAAGAGCAGCCACTCGAAGTGAACGATCTCGTCGAACTACTAGGCGTAGCCAACGCGCACTACTATAATCGTAGGGAGTATTTGGACACACTCTGCCTTCTCCGCAAATCCGTTTGGTAGTATCGTGGCACTAAGTCCGCAATGGTCACTATCATATTGTCGTATATGAAGGTTCGTAGACAGTTAGTAGACCATTCGTTCGTGTCGAGAGCCAAACAGCTTGAGATCCAGATAGGAGCACCTTTTGTTGCAGCCGCTGGTATTTAGTTGTGTTTGTGATTGCGGCTGTAGTTGAGTGTTAAACCCGCTCTCTTTCCATCTGACACATTTCGATGAGCCTATCTACTACTGCCTTCAATTTAGTGCGTAGAATGCGTTCCCTATCCTCAAAATCACTGCGTTCCTCCTCCGCAACCGAACTTGAAAGGCGGCGAAGAAGTTGTTCTCTCCCGTGTAGCGAACCCCCGGAGAGTTGGGCAACGTCATTTTCCCCGGAGAGTGGTTGCTGCAGCTATTGCTCGACTGCTGTTGATGTTGAGTATATCTGTTACTCGCACAGCCTACTTTGCGAGAATGGTCCTACAGTGAATCTGTTCCCTGGAGTGTTAGTGTAGCTTTTGAATTTTGTTCTGTCGATATATTGAATTTGGGTGGACGGTAAAGTGCTTAAATTGTAAGTGATCCGTATGCGTCTTCAATTTGTATGATCGTCGCTTAGATGTGTTCGGATTTGTAGGCTGCAAGTTCTATTGATTTAATGTTCTGTCGCTAATAATTGCTGTACTAGCATGAGCTTTGTTGTCGGGATGACTTGTTTGATACGTACGAGTATCATAGTCTGATATTTTAAAATGATTTCTGTTTGTAAAGTGTGTTTTTGAAAAGGGCAAGATGTCTATGGAGTTAGTCTTGTAAATATTTTCAGTCCGTTTGCGTGCTGCTGGAGTATTTTAGTGGATTCATATTCATTCTTAATTACTAAGTTTTGTTATTAATGCTGTAAGTAGATTCACTTTTTTTTTTTTTCTTCCTTTCAGTATTTTTTTATTTCTTTTCTATATTTAACTTATTTTATACAAAAATGCTAAAGCCTAGCTTAACTCTCTTACATTTTTATAATTCCCTTACCGACCCTGTGCGGACACTCTAAAGCAGAAAGCACGTTCTTAAGACTATGTCTTTCGACTTAATTAATAGCTTAATTAAAATAAATGAAAAATAAAAAGCTAAGAAGATTTAAGACAGGCAAAAACTTAGCATCTGATAGTGAATTTTTGATTTTACATACAACGTACGTAAGCTAGTTTTAGCTTAACCTACCTTAACTACAAATAAACATAGAATATATGTATACGTAATATATTGTACATTTACTAAATGCATATTTTTTTTGTGGATTGTGAGTCATAGTCACTATCATACTCGATGGTTCGATGGAAATTCAAGAAAGAGCTGATCATTATAAAGGATGGATCGTATTTGTAGACCTTGATCTTGTTTCTTATTGCCTGACTTTGAACGTGACTACATAAAAGAGTAATATTTGAGCTTCTTCTTCTTCTTAGATGGTGCTACGCGCCGATGTGAGCCTGGGCCTCAACCGACAAGCGTTCGAAGATTCTTGGGGCGGAGCAGTGCTATTCATTCGATCTATATCGCCTAGCCATCTTAGACGTTGGATCCGAAGACGTCGTACTAGGCCAATGTCGCTGTACAGCCAGTACGGTACACTCTCCTTTTATATAAACGGGACCATAGATTGAATGCAGAATTTTCCTCTCGAAGCGACCAAGAGCATCTTCATCCATTTTCGTTAAGATCCAGGCCTCTGCGCCGTAAAGCAAGACTGGGATAATCAGTGATTTATATAATGTTACCTTGGTTTTTTTGAAAGAGGGCTTTACTTCTCAATTGCCTCTTGAGCCCAAAGAAGCTCAGGTTGGCAAGAGTAATTCTGCGTTTGATCTCAGCGCTGGTATTGTTATCGCTGCTCACTAGTGAACCAAGGTAGGCAAAGTCCTTGACCACTTCAAATTTGTAGCCGTCAATTGTGACGGTCTGACCAAGACGTCGATGTTGTGCGTCTTTTTTGAATGACAGCATATATTTGGTCTTGCTCTCATCTACCGAAAGACCCATTTTAGCCGTTTCTGCTTTAATGTTTTGAACACTTCATTGACGTCTGGCTGTGCTCGCCCAATTACGTCAATGTCATCCGCGTACGCAAGCAATTGCGCAGACTTGAAATAGGTCCTACCCCTTGTGTTGGGCAGTGAGTCTCGTGTGATCTTTTAAAGCACAATGTTGAAGAAGTTAAATGACAGTGCGTCACCTTGCCTAAATATTTTTTTAACATCGAAGGTCTCGGTTAATTCGCTACCGACCTTAATGGAGCAGCGAGAATTCTCCATTGGAATCCTGCACATGGCTCGGTATAGCTCGTCTCTATGCACAAAAGATGGTGCGTGTCGCTTTGGAATTCTTGGGTCTTTTCCAAGATCTGCCACAGTGTGAAAAGTTGGTCTATTGTGGATTAACCTGGCCTGAAACAACATTGATAGGAACCTATCAGATCAGTACGCGATGTTAAGGAGACTTATTCCTCTTTAGTTGGCGCATTTATAAGACTGGGAAAACGATGCTGAGATTCCATTCGTCAGACATGCTTTCCTCCGACCATATTTTACAGATGAGCTCGTGCATGCGCCCTACTAACTTATCTCGACCATATTTTACAGATGAGTTGGTGCATGCAGTCAGGCCATCTGCGCCCGCGGTTTTGTTAGTTTTAAGCATCGAAATAACAAGTTTAATTTCATCTAAGTGAATGGATCATACTGCCTGACAGTGGTATCAGATCTATCATCGTCGTTATACAGTCTACAGAAGTGGTTTTCCCATATTCTCATCGACTGTGACTCTTCAGTTGTCCGTCATCCCTACAGGCTCCGCTTAACCCTGGCATGTTCATTTTACTGTTTCGTAAAACTTGCGAGCGTCATTCCTGTGGTAACATCTCTCCATCTACTCGATCTCACGTTTTTCGTGCTATATTTTTTTCTTCCCTAAAAGCGGGTATTCCTCTCCTTTTTTGCTCGTAGAGCTCATGAGCGGCTCTCGTCCGTCTATCTAGCATGGCTTTGTAGGCGGTTTGTTTAGCTACAGGGGCTTGTTGCTCATCAAACCAGGGGTTTCTAGCTGGTGGCGGTTTGAGCACATCAGCACATCAAAGGCAGCCTATCTGATGGCGTGCTAGCAATGCTTTCACTGTTGTCCTGTGGATTGGGCCGGTGTCACCGGACTTTGCTAGCTCTTGTTGTTTTGCTCGACTCCGTAGCAACCTTGTTATCCTCATTCGCACTTTGGCTACAACAAGGTAGTGATCCGAGTCGATGTTTGCTCCTCGGAAGGTTCGTACATCTAGGATGCTGGAGGAGTGTCTGGCATTGATCGCAAAGTGATCAGTCTGGTTAATGTTCGACTGATCTGCTTACCGCCAGGTTCCTTTATGAATGTTAAGATGTGGGAATCGTGTGCTTGCTAAAAGAAGGTTACGCCCTGCTAGGAAGTTGATTAGCCTGAATCCGTTGTCGGAAGTGGTGTTGAGTAGGCTATGTTCTCCAATGGTCGACTTTAACATGTCCTCTTTGCCCAGTTTTGTGTTAAAATTCCCTGGTGCAGTTTTGGTATCATAATTGGGGCAACTGCCTTATGGCAGTTACCGTAATAGATATCACCGATTTTCATCCTTTCTTGCCTGTTCCACCCCATCGCACTTCTCGGAGTGCGGTTATATCTCCTTTTTAACAGTCGAAGGTTTTTTCCAGATCGTTTCGTTTATAAGGGTCGTCAACATTGTATCCGTCTATATCCGAGGCTGGTTGTTGCTTCGTAACAATATTTGTTTTGTATATTTAAGGATGTCAACCCTAAGCACAACCCCCAACTTGGAGGGCCAAGTTCGCTGCACATATAGGTTCACTGCCCGGTGGATGCCAGGCGAGCTATCTAGGGGAGGCCGCATGGAGGCTGTGTGTCAGTTTGGATTGAGCAGGGACAGAGATCGAAACTGATGTCTGTCATGTAAACACGATCAACTTCTTTGCTCTGTTTGCTCGCTCCTTCATTCCGATATTTGAGCTACCGATTCTTTAAATATACAGAATCACATTTATTCTTTTCTCTTCAATTTTTTTTTTATTAGGTCAATTCCGCTCATTGAAGATAGCTCAATCAGAAAAGCTTATCAAGGAAACTTACCTTTCTTAAAAGTCGAGGATTTTATTATATAGTAGTATTGTAGTTTATATAAGCGTATACCACGTGATACCAATCATAGCTCGCATTGGTTGTAGTAGTGCAAATACTCGTATGTAAGTCATTCATAAAAAACACTAAATGACTAGACGAGGTCTTAAGTTGCAGATTACTTACATCTATTAAGCATAATAATTTGTTATCTTTTTTTCCTTTCTTCATTATTAATTATTGATTGCCATGTTTTTTATTTTCAGGCACTGAAATTACGGGGCTTGCCCATCAACTAGGCTATGAACGAGAGGTAATACGGATATGGTTTTGTAATAAACGCCAAGCTTTAAAAAATACTGTTCGAATGATGTCCAAAGGGATTGTTTGAATTTTAATATAAAGAAAAGGAGCGAAATTTATATGCTCTTGATTCTCTAGGTAGACAAAAGCTAGTAAATTTTTAGTTTCAATATTAATATATCTTTTGTTTATATATTTTATATATGATTGGGGAAAAAAACGTCATACCCCACGAGTGCGTTGAGTTTAAACAACTTTCATAAGTATACGAAAAATAAAATAATTTTTTTTTGGTATAATTATGGATCATTTTGTTTCCTGTTGTTTTATGTACACTTTCTGATTTGCGCTCAAATGTTAATTGCAGAAATTATAAGACGGATGCCATTTTTCCAAAAAAAGCAATTTAATTATAGCTTGCAGTATTTTAAGATTGAAGTCAAACTTCCATTTATATACATATGTATGTATGTACTTTGATGTAAGTTAATTTGTTAGACAAAACCGAAAACTAACACGAGTCGTGCCATTTTGAAATAAATTCAATGTAAAATATAATAACAATGTAATATGTACAATAAATGCCTGTATATAATCATAACTTTACTTTGACAATGCAATTGTGGTTTAAATCATTAACATTATCATAATTATCAAATAAAATAAATATATTATTTTATAAAACAAGGAATTAAATGGAGAAAAAAGTAAAATTAATTCTGAATCATAATAAAATTCGATATTACTTTAGGAAATAAAACAAATGATGTAATATAGATATAAACATGTAAAAACGGAAAATAAAAATAGCAGTAATATATGCTCTAAGTAATGCCTGAAAAAAATATTGATATAAAATAAGGGAAAGTAGTCATATACAGCGTTAATTTTAAGTATTTGTAATTATATTAAAATAAATAATTGCTAAAACTTTATGAAATATAAACAAAATCCCAAGGCCAATAAGAAACGAAGCAGGATAAATAAAAACAACATTGTAATATACATATTTCTTTGCATCTTTTTAAAATCTTTTACAGGGGAAGGTGAAGTTTTAATAGCTCAATCGATTTGATATACATTTATTTTATGACAAATTAAATCAAAATGACACTAACAAATCAGAATGGATTGATCAACTTAAAAGCTTGTGTATAAAGCTACGTGTCGGTCAAAAAATAGCGTACACAGTGTTACTTTCTATAAAACATACAATGGTAAAGGAATAAATATTCTGCTTAATGTTGGGGAAAGACTGTTGCTATTGATTGGTATAACAATACTATTCAATATACCACATGTCTGCCACTAGAATCCATGTTATAAGCTAGGAATTAGTATAATTTTGACGGTACACCATCTTCTGAATGCAGCGCACTATTTTCTCATTTTCATAATTATAGTGAAAATGTAAAATTTCTAAAATGGATTAAAAAGACAATTTTATCAAAAAGCGAAAAAGTCAAAGTGATAGAAGTGTGGAAAACTATATTGGCGAACTACGAGATGAAGACGCAATATTGGTGCGTTGCAAGAAATGTACCGCGCTGCTTTGTTAATTAAACCCCATGCAGCTCCGAAACCGTATAAAAAACGGAACAAAACACTCCGGTATATTTCATTTAGTAAAGGGTCCGCCAAATAATTTTTTTTTTTTTTGAAAATGCTATAAAAAAAACTACTGAATATTTTCTCAATTTTTTTTTGTATTTGAAAGTACAATCTTTCCGGTTAATAATGGAAAATAATTTCATTCAAATGGCTGCCTCGGCTGGCCATGCAGTAGCCTACACGATCGGTCCAATTTTTTAAGCACATTATCGATTGTGTGCAGCTGTATTTCACCAATGGCTTCACGAATATTGTCCTTTAAAGCGTCAATTGTCTCTGGCTTGTCGGCGTAACACTTATCTTTGACGGCACCCCACAAATAATAGTCCAACGGTGTCAAATCGCAGCTCCGAGGTGGCCAAACGACATCAAAATGAAAACAGGGCGCAAAACATCGAGTGTAGCTTCGGCTGTGTGGCACGTAGCGCCGTCCTGTTGAAACCAAATGTTGTTATCCTCCTCTTCAATTTTTGTGAACAAAAATTCGTTCAACATGGCCCGATAACGATCGCCATTGACTGTAACGGCCACTCCTTGCTCATTTTGAATCAAATCCTCTGGACCAAAATCCGCACCAAACAGTGGCTCGTTTTGGGTGCACCGGCTTTTCAATGTATGCGTGCGGGTTTTCTGTGCCCCAAATGCGACAATTTTGCTTGTTTACATACCCGCCAAGATCAAAATGAGCTTCATCTGAAAATATGATTTTTTTGGCAAAATCAGCATCTTCTGTAAGTCGATCGCAGGCCCACTTAGCGAAGCGAAAACGCATTGGATGGTCAGTTGGCTTCAACTCCTGAACCAATTGGACTTTGTATGGCGTCATACCAAGGTCTTTATGCAAAATTCGTCTCAATGATGTCTCCGAAATGTTCAATTGTTGAGAACGACGGTGAATTGATGTTGATGGCGCTTCACGCACACTTTCTGCCGCAGCAGCAATATTCTTGGGTGTACGCACTGTTTTTGGCTTTTCACGCTTTGGTTTATCGATGAGGATGCCAGTTTCTTTCACTTTTTTCACAAGATGACGAACATACGGAGCTGACGGTGCTTCTCTTCTTCCAAAATTCGTACGCAATTTTCGCACACATTCTGCAACATTACCATGATTTTCAAAGTAATGTCGCAATATTTCCCAGCGTTGTTCAAGCGTATCAGAAACCAGAATGAGACGTGCGTCTTTCGTACGTCTTCCCCCGTAACACCCTGAAATTTTGACGAGATTTTGACAGCGGTTCAGGTGCGTAGCGACAAAACCCGTTACAAACGAGCTTCTATCCGTGAATACGTGTGAGCTCATTTCATTTTACCGCAGTGTACTCCCGCCACACACACTCTTGGAATTATAACAATGTGCGCGATTGTTTACAAAATTTTGACAGCACTTGAGGTACCCACGTGCTCGCCCGAGCTTGTAGACAAACGTCGGCGGCCATTTTGAGTGGGACGTCTCATTGGTGGTTTCTGAAGCGTATACACAACCATATTCGTTCAGCGGAAGGATAAAACTAATTATCTGTCAAATCAGACATGAGCTAAGTGTTACCATTCACGAAATAAGCACTACTTGAAAAAAAAAACGTTAGATGGCGGACCCTTTATATGTAACAATATACACAGACATGCGTTCAGTGAAGGGTTTTAATAATATTCCAGGTCCGGGAAAAAATTTGTTCTTTCTAGTGGTGGCCCATCAGACTGGCAACATTTCATACAGTTGTCAATTGACTGAGGGGATGCATAGGAGAGCTTAAGGGAATAGTAGCTTTTCGACGTTATATTATTGTATTCTGGCTCTACTCCAATGCGTCCTTGATATCTTTAGGCGCATCTTGGCTACTACCTGTAGAAGATAGTGGTTCGATTATGTTAGCACCTCGGAATGTTCGAACATCAAGAATAGGGGAGAAGTGTCTGACGTCGATCACGATGTGATCAATTTAGTGCCTTTGTGTATTTTGAGGTGCAGATACTGGCTGGAAGGAGATTTCGCCCCGTTGCAAGATCAATAAGCCTGATTCCTTTCTCGGATGTGGTGTCGTGCAGTCTGTTTTACCGAATGACTCGCTCAAAGAGTCATTAACTTGCATTAAAGTATCTTAGAACAAGGTTGATGTCATAGATGGGGCATTGCGCATTTTTGTCTAGTAGCTCATAGAACTCATCTTTCACATAGTCATTCTTTATTCCGTGGGGTCGTGGGCGCAGATCAGGCTGATGTTAGTGAATTTAGCCTTGACGCGGATCGTTATGAGGCGTTCGCTCACATGCCGAAAGCTTAAGACTTTTTACCTTAGTCTGACTCGAACAACAAATCCGCACCCGAACAGTCGTTGTCTTCCCGCCTTATAGCAGTCGCCGCAGTAGATGTCATAGTTTTTCATTCACGTTTTTGCTCGGTCCATCTCATCGCATTTCCTGGATGGCGGTTAAGCCCGCTTTATAGCGGTCTAGGGCGTCCGCAAGTTGTTCGGCTGCATGTGGTCTGTTTAGGAACCTAACATTCCACGTGCAGATCCGAAGGTCGTTGTCCTTTGTTTTCTTTTTTATTTTCTGTGGGTCGTTAACGTAAATCCGGTCCGTTCTATCCGAGGTTTTCGGTTGTTTCGGAGCTTTTGTTTTTTTTTTTATGTTTACGGTTACGGACACTAACCCTGTTATGTGCGCAGGATGCTCGCCATTCGCCCTCTTCCGTTAGTAATTTCCTAGGTTAGGAAATGTCCAGGTGGCACCACGAGGAGGTGGGAGTAGGGCATAACAATGGCTTTGGGCTTTCGACTGTCCAAACCAAAAATATTAAATTTTCTCTTATAAGGAAATAAAGCAGTTGACCAAAAATCAAAATCTATGTATATTCACGTATTCTTTTGCGCAAACACATAGTTAAGACTTGTGAGGTGCTCTGGAAACAGTCGCCAATCTTCTATTTTACTTAAACTTTGACCAGGTTCTCTTGACACCTATATTCGCATAATAAATTTACTCTCAAATCAAAAATTATCAATTCGTTTCGTTTAATCCTCTTCATGTTTTTGTAAGGATTTCGATTCGCACCGAATGAGAATACGAATGTAATCGGAAGAAAACGACATGTTGGAAGAGGAGAAAAAATATCACTGTACGTGATATGTCTTACACTTTCTTACGGTATTTCTTTTTTCACAGAAAAAATACTGAGTTTAAATGGAAACTCGTAGAGGAACACACCATTATCAGATTTACCAACAACTAGACTATGTCCTTTGTTTCAGTGCTGAACATTAATTAACTGTTGGAGAAATTATAGAGGTGCAGTGTACATAGACTTTTCATTAGATCAGCGAGATATGAAAGAATTTCCTTATGTATTGAATTCCACTACGGCTGAGTTGACTTCCTCCTCGTCCAGTATGCTGTCCACGTCTTCAGAAGCGTTGGACTTATCGCACCGAGTCACTAGGAAAAAATGACTTATGGTGATAGTGACAAAATATTAGTTCGTTACAGTTTAAAAATAAATACATGGAAAAGTAAACAAAAAAAAAGAACTTTTAAAAGAAGACAATGAAATATAAAAACAAGTATTAAATGCAATTCTGAAAAGAAAAGATTAAAATTATTATGTAATGAATAATATTTACTAAAATATTTGCAACGCGCTTATCTTATTTGGTAACCTTCTGTATTTCTATTTTGTTCTCTAACCATTGTTACTCTATTTGGTTGGAATATTTCTCAAAATTGACAAGCTCCGCTAATTTCAATTTACCTATATAGCCCCGTTTCTTTAATTACAAATGTTGTGTAATTTTGAACAAGATTTTATCACGATAAGAGCATTGTCGGTATGAAAGCTTGCGAAAACGCTTTTTTAAATGCTCAAAAGCATTCTCGACGAAATATCTGCAACTTGACATATTCAATTTAAATTCTTTTTCACTCTCTGATAACTGGGTACAACTAGGATAAGATTTCATAACATAATTAGACAATTTGAAAGCAGAATCTCTCAGTGGAAATATTGCAATATTTGCTACTTCAAGTTTACCTTTGTTTACTTCAAACATAGAGTTGTTAAGGTACTGCTTTTTCAATCTGGAGCACTCGGAAATTGCGGAATCATACGTTTTCTCCGACTACCAGGACGGTTGTAATTGAAGTAATCTGCAGCTTCATCTTTCGGTGGCTTAATTTCAATATGACATCCGTCAATAGCTCCAGAACACTGAAAATCTAAGCACTTTAAAGCATTTAACTACATCCATCAGGTAATGTTGAGTTAGTGGGTAAAAATGTAGATAATCTTCCTGGAAAACACTGCATATTTCTTCACACACCTCCAATGTTTCGTACGAAGGTTGGTCCAAAAATAACGATAATGAAAATAAAACATCGCGATAGTTAATGAATTGCAGCCAGGCACAAAAGCTGGGGGAATTTATTGAGATGCCGCCTGATGGGTATAGGACCGAGTATATAAGTTGGAAGAATAATGGTGCTAACGGAAATGGTTGCTTACTTGAATTTTCTGACTTTTGAGCGGTTTTACCATACAAGTGCTCCAGTGCACGACGGGTAGTATTCAAATTAATGTTCCTCCTCGGAATTATGATCTTATTGTATGATTTTTTAACGCCAACCTAATAAGCAAAAAAATTGGCCTGAAATATGCGGACTGGAAATAAACGATTATCATTACTTTCGAATCACCCCTCGTATTCCCCCAAATATTATTTTCTGCCAAGACCAAAGTGGCTTACGACAGTTCTGTTTTCAACAAAAATTCCTAAGGAATGCCATATAACGTAATAGCTATACTATTTTCCAACGAAATTGAAGAACGCTTATTTGTTTCCTTTTTGGTTAGTTGTGAAGGTTTTGTACCAAAATGTTATGGACTTAACACTTGTGGGACATTTACCTGCCAATATGTAGACGATTCAGCCTACTCGTATAAGATTATACATTTCTTAGGAGTGGCAATAAGTACGTATGAGCTAACTATAGACCAAACACTGCGAAATATTTTCTTCCTTTTTTCCCTATTCGCATGTACTTACATACCGAATCTTCTTTTGCTTCGAACGGCTTACATTCTTAGGTGTGAGTTTCGCTTTCAATCATTTGAACTTTCTACAAATTTGCAATGTACCACAAAAGCAATTTTTTTCTTGGAGTGGACTTTTAAGTTGTCTGATAATAATAGGATTTAGTGAAATAAAATCAAAAGTCGTACAAGTATTACGTAGCCGCCATTTGAGAACACAGAGCCAAACTCTGCTCACTCTGCGGTCTTACTTTTACGAGTATATCATATACGAGTCTTATGTGATGTGATATGATGATGATGATGATGTGATATAAAAAACTATCAGGGGTTCATCTGAACACCAACACTCCAGAGGAACTAGACAACTCAGTCGAATTCCTCACGGACACCATATTATCTTCCTACCATGCAAGCTGCCCACTAAAAGAAAAAAAATCCAAAGTATCCGTACCCTGGTGGAACTCCAAACTGAGCAAACTTAGGAAGTCTGCAAGAAAAGAGTTCAACAGGGCAAAAAAGACGGGCAACTGGCAGCCATATAAGGAAGCTCTCACCAATTATAATAAAGGAATCAGGGCATCCAAAAGGAAATCATGGATGAACTACTGTGATAACCTTAAAGACTCACCAGAAACAGCAAGAGTCTACAAAGCGTTATCCAAGGGAAACCATGATTCCTTAGGTCTGCTCAAAGACCTGGATGGAAACCTGACAAATAACTTCACGGACACCCTAGAATTACTCCTAAAGACTCACTTTCCTGGCTGTACCGTGGAAACTAGCTGTAATCTCAGCCATAACTTACCAAACTATTATCAAAATAGTAATAACAGAGTGAGGAAATATATAACGTACGAGAAGCTAGACTGGGCCATTAACAGCTTCAAGCCATTTAAAGCTTCGGGACTTGACGGAATATTTCCAGCTTTACTAATACATGGGAACAATAAACTAAAGGCACTGTTGGTAAAAATTATCCGAACCAGCCTTGCCACTAGTTACATACCACGTACATGGAGAAGGATTAGGGTCATATTCATACCTAAAGGGGGTAACAAACCACCAGAAAATCCTAAATCGTACAGACCAATCAGTCTATCCTCGTTCCTACTAAAAACAACGGAAAAACTGATTTAACTAATCATAAGAACAACACTGGAGATATCTCCACTCCATAAACTACAATTTGCATACCAAAAAGGCAAATCTACGATAACCGCACTCCACAAAGTTACGGAAATCATTGAAAAGGCCTTAAATTCAAAAGAAGTAGCAATTGGAGCATTTATGGACATAGAGGGAGCATTTGACAATGCAAATCACTCATCACTAACTAAAGCATTACATGCAAAAAGGGTGGACCCCCTAGTAGTTAGATGGATCAATAATATGCTAAAAGATAGACGCATAACAGCCAAGTTAGGTACCTCAGAACTAGTTATCAAAACTATTAGAGGTTGCCCGCAAGGGGGTGTTCTATCCCCGCTTCTGTGGTCAATTCTGGTAGATGAACTTCTCTGGGAACTTAACAACAAAGGCTTTACTGCCATTGGATATGCAGATGACATCACCATATTCATAAAAGGCAAACAAGAAGACATTCTAGGGAATCTTATGCAAAACGCCCTAAAAATAACATGGAACTGGTGCGATAAAGAACAACTCTCTATCAATCCCAGCAAAACCCAAATAATTAGGTTTACCAGGAAAAGATCAATCGATCTACCAAACCTTAAAATAAAAGACACCTGCATCCCAATAAAGAAAGAGGTAAAATTCCTAGGAATAACACTGGATCATAAACTCTCATGGAATGCACACCTAGATAACATATACTCAAAGGCTGTAAAGGCCTTATGGTCCCTAAAACAGCTGGTGGGCAAAACATGGGGACTCAACCCAAAAATGAGTATATGGATATATGTACAATCAGATGATCAAACCAACCATACTATACGGCGCTGCGGTATGGTGGAGGAAATGCGTACAAAAAGGAACAATACGCAAACTCAACAAAATACAAAGACTAGCATGTATTTGTATAACTGGAGCAATGAAAACCACTCCAACCGCTGGAATGGAGGCAATCCTAAACATTCCGCAGTTACACACTGCCATTCAGGCAGATGCGGCCAAACAAGCCCTAAGGATACAAAGAACTTATAACTACAAAAAAGGGAACCTGACTGGATATCTAGAGATTCTAGAAAAGGTCGACAACGTCTGGGAACTAACTCGTGTAAGTGACCTAATGTCCCCTCAGCTGAACTTTAAAAAACACTTTGAAATACTCATTCCAAACAGGGAGGAATGGAAAAACAATCCCCCTTGGTTGAAGGATGGTGCCCAAAAGTGGTTTACAGATGGGTCCAAATCCGGAAATAAAGTAGGGGCTGGTGTGATAGGACCTAAATGTAGCCTTCACATCCCTCTCTGCGGTGAATCATCAATCTTTCAGGCTGAACTGTATGCAATAAATGCGGCGGTACACTACATTAGTGAACAAAAGCCCAATAGATTAAAGATATCTATATTCTCGGACAGCCAAGCGGTTCTCAAAGCTCTAAGAAGCTATACATTTAACTCTAGAGCTGTCTGGGAATGTCACCAACGTTTAAATAAACTGGCGATAAACAACAAAGTAAAGTTGATTTGGGTGCCAGGTCATGAAAACCATAAAGGCAACGAAAAGGCGGACTTACAAGCCAAAAAAGGCGCCCAGATGCCTTTTACTGGACCCTTCCCCCTTTATGGATTGCACAACACAGACACAAATAAAACTCTAAACAAATGGGTCATCAAACAAAAGAACCAATTCTGGAACAGACAAGAGGGCTTAAAACACTCTAAAATTTTTATGGAACAGAATCACAATCCAAAACGTGCAAAAGAGGCACTAGAACTAAATAAAGCCGAACTAAAACTGCTATGTGAAGCTCTAACAGGGCACGGCACTTGCAATCACCACCTATTCAAAATGGGTCTCAGCAGCACTGAGTCTTGCAGACGATGTGGACAGGATAAAGAGACAATGGAACATATTCTCACAAAATGCCCAGAACTCACTGAAGAGCGACTCGAAATGTCAACAAAGACACAACTAAGAGGGAAGGACTTTCAATTTTTCATGAAAGCAACACTAAAATCCTAGATCAAAGAAGGGGGTACAATAGATCTTTATGGTCGCAGTGCAAGTGTCCTGTAAAGACACACCCCATACTCTTCAATTCAAAAATATGTGATATAATATGTGACTTTTTAACCGTTTGATTTTCAATTGACAAAAAAGACAGGAAAATTGCAAAAGTTACACATTTTTTTTATCTGATTTGATAAATCAATGCTTGCCTATTTAAAGATTATTTCGCGTAAATGTTATAATAATTTTAGGAGATTCATACGGACAATTTATGTTTGATATCAGGAATACTTCTATCTACTTCGGTTAATAACCTGATATTCGAGGCTTACTACCCCAACGGCTGACTAGCTTAAAGGCTTTACCCACCAGAAGTATTCCTGATATTCATACTCAAAATTAGATGCCCTTGCACTTGTGACTTCGAATCACTTTTATTACAAAATTGTCTACCCGCAAAATCCTAGCCCCATTGTATAGTATAGGATCTCATTAGGGGAAATGTTTATGTATTCAGATTCGGCTGTTCTATGTATTGGAGACAAGTCCTGAGACATTACCGCTCAAACACAGGAATCGTTTCCATTATGCTGGGTCTCATATTGAACATCACTGGGCTGATTAAGGCTACGTAGCAAATTATCTTCTCTCCGGAATTCAGTTGACTCATATGAAAAAGTCACTCTGTCAGAGAGAAAGCGCCCCGGAAACAGATTTTTGAGAAAACGACAATGACATCTTTGGACCTGCTCTGTACGTAATCAAATCGCTCTCGTACGCTATTAAATGGTGAAGAGAAGCTGTCAGACTCACCGTACCCTGTTGCAATCCATTGTCAATTTCAAATGTTTGGATAGAAGTCACGTTGGCAATTAACTCCCTTCCTCAACCCTCAACATCTTCAAACAATCGTCTATACCCTAATTTGTACACTTTCGCACTCTCAACTGTACTCCTTCCACCTCTTCTTCTCCCTCAAAAATCCTTTCGATCCCCCTTCAATTTTCTTAGATCTACTTCACCTTCCAACCGTCAAACTTATCAAATACCTTTCCGAAAATAAGCGCCTACTTTCACGACCCCGCCGATGCAATCTGCATTGATGTCAAAAAATCAAAACAAACGTCATGGTATCGATTCTCTAAAAAAGCCTCCTGATTAACCATCACCAACTTAAGAAATCTGGTTTCATAAGAGTCTAAATGATTCACCCAATGACATAACTAACGATCTCTCCTCGTTCGCTGCCCAAATCAGCTCCATGAGCCTCTCACACATGCATAGAACTCATTCTGACTTCAAAAATTACGTTCAATCCTAGCTTAAACACTGTCGCATTTCTCCACCATCCGCTCAGTTCAGACAAATACATCACTCTATATTACCAGAATGTCAGAGGACTGTGCACCAAATCGTCCGCTGGCATTTTTGCCTTAGCTGAAACTAACCTATGCCCCAGTATCGGAGACAGTTAGTTACTCACATCAGATGTTACTCTGTTTCGCGCTAATGGCAATGACAACATTGCCGAACCGGACGGTCGCCGACTCATAACAATTCACAGTCGCTACCCTTCGTCCCTTACCCTTCGAAACATCGAACTGTACTCGTACTGATTTCAACTTTACATGCGCCGTAATAACTTTCCCGAAACGGAAGCTCTACCTTATCTGTTATTACACTCGTCTTTCACAACCCACTTATTGCTATCAACTTTGCCATCAACTTAATAGATTCCATATTTGATACCGCTGACGCCAATGGCATTATCATCTTCTGTGGCCATTTCAACTTTCTGTACTTGAAATGATGAGAATCACCTCGCCCGGTAAGGAAAACCTTTTCACATATCGTCGCGTCGCTTCGACACTGGCCTTCTTCAACCCAGTAACATTTCCAACAACATCAACCGGCAACTCGTCCTGATATTTTCATCTGACACCGAAAACTTCGTTATTACCGAAATAAAACATCTCCTCTCTACCTTAGATCCACTCCAACCACCATTACGGGGAACACTTTTGCTCGACAATCACTTATTCACATATAGCTTCAATTTCCGAAAAGTAGACTTCGCAAAACTGAATAATCTGATCAGCAATATAAGCTTTAATTTTCTCCTAAACCCTAAAAATCACATGTCCTTAGATGATACTCTTTACCTTCTGTCCTTTTCTAATCCGAAATCATTAGTTGCCTTTTATCATTTGTAAAAACAAAACTGCAGCTCATTTCCACCTTGATACACCGAGGAACTACAATACACTCGTTATGCAACAAGGGTAGCAAACGCTGTCTCGTTTTCCTTAAATCCCGCTTTGCGACCGGCCTTTCTACTTACCTGCAGTTTTATACGCAATTTTCAAAACTATGTGAATCTCTCTCCGATGAACCGTATGCAATCTTACAATCCGATCTCAAGAGCTTCTACCATTTTATAAATACAAAAATAAGGCTGATAACTATCCTTCTACTTTAGTTAGAATTTCAGCAGTACTGTTCTTTGAATTAAAGAAATATTATTTTCTCTATTCGCCTGTTTCTTCTATGTTTTCCACCATAACTTCTCCTTAAGATTTTGTTTCCTCTTTTTTAAAAAGAGATCAAGTTTGATTGAGAGAAAAGAGTTGTTTTGAATAATTTCTTCATCGCAAAGAAGCGTATAACTTTTATATATTTCGATCGCGAAGAACTTATATTTATTTCATCTCTACCCATATATGTACCTATGTATTTGAATTCGTCGCCTACCCGCTATAATTTAAAAAAGAAAATTGCTCTTATCCCTCATGGCGTTATTTCAAAGTACCACTTCGCAAGGACTCTTTTCTCAGCTTTGGAAAAACGTTTATATTATCTAAATCTACAACAAAGGACAAACAAAGTAGGTGTCCAACTACCATCCCGTTGCTAAACTTTCTAGTATTCCGACATTGTTTGAAAGTAACGTCTACGATACAATATTTTTTCACTGCAAAGCTATCTTCTCCCCAAATCAACATGGGATCCTATGAGATCGATTGACAACCACTAACCTAATTGAGTTGGAACAAGCTATCTGGATAGGGGTATACTCGCCGGGGCAGGATCTGTCACATCAATTTATATGTGACACCGACAGACGCGCTAGTGTAGTTGGCGCACTACTCTAACCCTCTGGGTTGAGACCCGTTCGGGACACTCGGTAGTAGTCACCTCGTCAATCAGTCCCAATCAGTCCCCTTCTGGGTGAGAACCCGAGTCCGGATCCCGACTGGTGAAGGGTTACCAGGAGTAGTGTGAGGCCAAGCCTGTCTGTCTGTCTCGACCCGAGTCAAAGCTCTAACTGTTGTTGGCTTATGCCCTTTGAGACCGGCTATAACGTTTTGTCAAGCCCTTCCAGGCTAAAACCCAAATCGGGGAACTCATCCTACGGTATTTGCCTCGGGAGGAGATACTAATAGGAGTTGATCAATCTCGTGTGGGTTAAAACCCGAGTCGGATAATCAATTTCGTCCTATTAGTCCCCACTCACCATTTTACCCGCTGAACGACAGCCTCAACTAGTTTCGACCACATACTCATCTCTCGCTTGTAGCCGACGTAGTCGAAAGAGTTGTCTTTTATAAAAAAATATTTTATTTAATTTTGTGCAATGTTATGCCGCCTTAGCGTCAACACCGCGTTGTTGCTTCGACGAACACTTCTTATCTTATTCGTATGGTAGTTGTTGTTGTGGTTCTGCTTTGGTCTAGCTTCGGCCGGACTTTCGATCTCTTGGTCTTCCTTTGTTCTACGGTCTTTGTTTTTCTCCTTGTCGTTAGTGTTGGGTAGGACATTTTTATTGAGTTTGTATGATTTACTCATTTGGGAGAGTGAAGTGATACATTAATGTTTTCATTATAGGCTGCGTGAATCGTTTCTATTTGTCTTTTGATGAATATGAGAAAGATATAAAAGATGCTATAAAAAAGGAAAAAACCGTATGGACCAACGAAATCATAAGCTGCGGTTACAAAACAAAATGATTTTGTAATTTTTTTTTTTATTATGTTTCTTTTTTTTACCAACTCTGTGTAAATTTTGTATAACTGTGTGATCTAATGCTTATAATAAACTGTTAATACGGTTAAGCAATGTCTTATATATAGCTTCTGTAAAACTGATAATATGCCTAAAATAAGATCTTACATAATCCTTACCTTCAACATATAATAAGTCTTATGAAAGGCTTTTTATAATGCTTATTTTAACGAAATGTAAGGTATACGGACGTATACCTGATTCCCTAGGACATGGCATGTGTAAAAGTAAGGAATAAAATAAGGAATCTTGAATGCAGCGAATATAGCTTATCAATAACAACCCTTATCTCATAAGGGATAAATTGTATTGAAATAAGACTTATTTAAGGCTTATGCTTTCTGCTGGGTTGTCCCACCTCATTTGAAGTACATCTATTGTCACATGTCCCATTGATATAGCTTGCAATACTAATGCAAAAGTAGTGAGGTGCCCCTGAGTATGACAAGAATCAAAGTGGAAAAATTTTTTTTTTGAGGTGTCGGGACATTTTTGTACTAGTGTATGGGACATGAGGACTTAAGCTCTGACTATGACAAGAATCAAAGTGGGAAAAATATTTTTTTTTGAGGTGCTGGGATATTTTTGTACTGGTTTATGGGACATGAGGACTTGAGGTGCCTCTGACTATGACGAGAATCAAATTGGGACAAATAATTTTTTTGAGGTGTTGGGACATTTTTGTAATGATGTATGGGACGTTTGTAGTGCATCTTGTATGAGTAACGCAACACTACTTGTCGTTTGCTACTCCTTCTCGGTTGTTGTCTGCGACTACTTCTTGGTGTCACTCCTTGGTTATCACTACTTGACCTTCTAACAACTGCCTCGGCCTTTTATAAGGCTAGGCTAAACGGCCGGCGATATGAATGGCGGTTTTCCAATCGTCACTTACATTTTCCCTGTTTACGGGATCTGTCAACGGTGACGGCAGCTATAGCCGTTTATCTTTGCTGTCTTTGACCTAATGGTCTCAGGCAGGTTGCCAAATGACAATGAATGTTTCCCTTTTCTGTTTATTTTTTGTGTTTTCTATTTGATTATTTTGTGATTATTTATTTAATGATCTTGTGTTTAGTTGTTATATGTTTGGTGGTTGTTTGATGCACATACTAAAGTGTTTACGAAGAATTTTCGATTTGTTTCTTTGTTGTAATATAATGTTGAGTTTATTTATTTTATCGATTTGTTTATTTTTTTGTTTATGTTTGGTTGGACTCAGATGAGGTAA
Organism: Merodon equestris; assembly: GCA_958301585.1. Taxonomy (NCBI): domain Eukaryota; kingdom Metazoa; phylum Arthropoda; class Insecta; order Diptera; family Syrphidae; genus Merodon; species Merodon equestris. The sequence continues at coordinate 73,541,437 of OY284416.1, read as the reverse complement.
GTAAAATGTGTATGTTTGCGAGGGAAAATTTCTTCGTTTTTTTTCTTTTCCAGGTTTGGACATTTTTCTTCACAGAGTTAGCCTCAAAATCCTTGTGTGAAGCTGGGCATGTTCCAGATCAGCCATACCCATAGCGGAATCGCAGGAATCTCATTTGGCAGCGTTCAAAGAATCCTTGCGAACGAATTGCATACATATGTTCCCTGTGCGTTGGGTATTGAGAATGTTAATTGACGGGCAAACGAAAAAAACTGTCAACATTGCGAGTTTGAATCCCGTGAAGTTCCAAATAGATCAGGAAATGTTTTTGTTACTTTCGTGATCATAGACGAGACCTGGATCTACCATTTTGATCCTGAAATTAAACAGCTATCAATGACTCCTTACAAAAAAAAATTTAAAATGTCCAGTTCGTCGCGAAACATTATGGCATTGGTTTTTTGGGATGCTAAGGGAATAATTATGGTGGAATATTTGGGAAAGGGAGCCATTATTTCATGATTTTACTACCAAATAAGAAGATTGTAGGAGGTTGTAAAGCAAAAGAAGTGGCAAACTGCGAGCTTGATTTTTGTTTCACCAAAACAACACTTGGGCTCATAAAGCATGAAAGAGACGGGATTCGAACTGCTTGAACACTCGCCCTATTCACCAGATCTAGCTCCCAATGACTTCTATCTCTTTCCTCGGCTCAAGAAACACATGCGAAAAAACAATTTGTAGACGATTGCGAAATTATGGTCGCTTGTTAGGCGTTTGTGCGGGTTGAGATGAAGAATTTTTTTTTTCTAAGGAAATTCCAAGCTTATAAAAATTTATTGACTAGTTTAGAGACTATGTAGAAAAATAAATAATTTTTTTTAAATATAATCATCTTGCTTTATTTTCATTATTATTACTTTTAGATCACGCTTTGTATATATTTTGATATAATAACAACAAAACGGACCTATTATTTTTAAGCTCTACATGAATCACAAGAAACTTAAACAATAGGTAATATATTATCAAAATTTGAGAAGAAATTCTTAGTCGGCACTAGAGAAGCAGAAATAAAATATCTCACTTATTATACAAAATGTTAACTAATTTTTATTTGATATATGTACATATACTTCGTACATGAGATATATTGGCTACTCGCATGTGATTTCTTCATCTTAAATATAACTGCTATCATTTGTTTGCTCTCTTTGTTCCACGAGCTCGACATTTCTTCTATCTACCGAACCCTTTTCTTGTCTTTCGATATACTCGATTACACCATACCTAAACCAAAGCGAGAAAAATGTTATAATGACTTATCCTTAGCGTACATACGCCAACTTACCCTATAACACCAACAGTCATTAGAAATAAGAGTCCTCTGATTTTAGCGTATGTACATAGCAAAGGACTAATGATGTATCCAATAACAGAACCAGTTGACTCCCATAAACGAAAGTTGCTATATGCAGCAATTTCTTTTCCAGGAAATAAAATTCCACTGAACGCTATAAACAAATAGACACATATTTAAAATATACTTTGCAGAAAATTAAATTATGTATTTATATCAAAAAACTTTATTTGTGTCTTTCTATTCGTTAAGTTAATTAAGTACAATAGTTTCATGAAAAGGAAATATTATAGGTCGATTTGCGGTTTATAGTGAAAAAACTTGATTGAAACTTAGAATGTAATTATGTTATACATTTTTGTGCGAGTTTTTAGTAATGATGGAAGACAACATAGCAAAAGTGCAATTAAAGAAAGTTATGCTCTATCACTCTTATAAAGAAAACATGGTGAAAACGTGATGAGGCATCTCCAGAAAAAACTCTTTTCACGAAACATATTGGGCACATGTTCAAGACGTCATCTTGAGGTGAAAATGAGACCGGCACGAAGAATATTCGGAAACGATTCCACTGGCTGTAAAGACAATATCCAGGGCTGAAAGTGCGTCACGTGTGAAGCTAACAAAGCACCAAACTTGTCAGAAACAAGGGAAAGACGTATAAGTATAACGTGGGCGCTTCGTTCGAACTAAACGCTGTCGACATCACAGGAAACCGACTTGTGTCTAGTGACATTTGCAATTTGTCGGTAACTAATAGAGCAAGTTGTACTACCTATCGAACTGCATTCGGTCAAAGGATGAAACTTCGAATCCAAAATATTTCAGGTCGTGTGTCAACTATTAGGAATTCAAAAGAATGAAATGACCTTACTCCACCTAACATAGAGTACGTCGTGATGATGGAACGTTTCAACAAAAAATTGAACCACTATTTCTCCAAGGTCTTGAGTGATTCTCAACATGACTGAGATCAACATATTCCACTGTTCATGATGACTCATCAGAATATAGTTCACAGTTTAATCTTTTTAGTCGACATTAAATAATTAATAAATAGAAATTCCAGAAATAGCTTCACTTTTATTCTATTTTTTTCCGGAACAAAATCAATAGAATATGCCCAATATGCTCTTCCATCATATGCATAGGTATTAATTTTAAAATTCAGTTAAAAAAGCTTAGAATGATGTTAACACAAAACTGATGTACACACATAAACTTGTAGACTAAATGGGCAATATATGTATGCCAAATACTAATTCCAATAATGTTTTCAGTATTAAATTGTCTTTGTGCATTTATGGCATTAATAAAATACTTTGGTTAATTTTACTGTCCGTAAAATACTTTGGTTAAAACCTGATGTATCAAGGGTTCGGATCACACTCTGGGTCTTCATCAAACTCGGACTCAGTAAAAACATTAGTAAAATGGAGGATATTACTTTGTAGAGAATATCTTTAACAGAACGGATATGAAAATTAAAGTCAGATGGATTCTGTAGTCTACAATTGAAAAGGGTTGCTTACTTTAAGCTTATATTTGCAAAACCACATTTTCAGTAAGTAAACATCGTTGTGTTTAGCCACCAATCTCGTCAACAGAATTCGCAACTGTTTCCCCTTAAATTGTTGAAGAAATAAAGAATTTATGTAAATAGGGAAAAGGATCGCTTGTGATACCCCTGATATATTTGCTCAAGAGAATACCATTATTATGATGTGTGAAAGCCGTGTTCATGTCTTTAAACAGACCGACCAAATTTTCATCATTTACGAGTAGTACAAGCATTTATTTGTTAAGGAAAACAGTTTTTTAACTTCGATTTTGTTAAAACAGTTATTATCGTAATGCAGTCTAATCTCTTTATTAAGTTACAAGGACAATAATTATCGAGTGGCTTATACAGTACTTCAATTTAATGTTCGACTTCAAGCTTCACTTTTATTATACGAGTGAAGAGTCTGCCAATTTTTTTTCGAATCTAATTCTGGTTAAAGTGAGTGTTGATAAGCCGTCTGTTGATAAGTCTGCGTAGTATTAAGCTGCTAAACAGAATACCCGCCATACAATGATCGGTTATGTATTTCAAGATTAGGAGATCTTTCTTTGAAAACTTTGTCAAACTTTGAACAAAAATCTTTCAGAAGAGACTAAGCTTCATGTAATTGTGGTAATTGCAGACAAAATTGATGCATCCATTTCATATTTTAGAAAGCGCCGTGGCGCAATAGGTAGTATGTTGGCCGCTGACGCATGAAGAGCGAGTTCGGGTCCCGATAATACCAACGCCACTAAATGATTATTTCGCGGCAAAACCCCTCGTTGTATATGTACTTGCCTTGAGAAAACTTCGGAATCGCCGTTAAGCTTTAGGTTCCGTTCACTTGTGTGAAAAACAAATCTCGCACAACATAAGTGAAAAATAAAAAAGAAGCTTAGAAGAATAAGGTCCCTGTCTGGTAGTACAATGGACCAGTAATTGTGTCTGAGTGCTAAAAATTTCATATTTTACAACTTATTTGTAATAAATCCACAGTCACCAGACTATGATAAAAAAAAGTGAAACTTCAAAACTCAAGCCCAAAAATTCCCAAAGATACTAAATGAAAAAAGCTGTGAAAAATGAAACATTGTCGCAAGCTACAAAGATAAGATGATAAGATCTCGGCCTGATACAGGCCTCCAATCAGCAAAAATGTATGTTTAGTGCCTTTCATATGACGTTTTCGTTTCAACTCGTCCTCTCAAGTAGTTTGTTTGCACCAATTTTTAACAATTAAAATCGTCCAAATATCATCTGCTTCATAAGGAGATTGCTATGCTTTGTCATGTACACATCATGCTTCATTGTATAAACTTATTTTTGACAAATGTAAATATTTCATTTACCATTAACGTTCACCAGCCAAATTCCATCGCAAATGCCCCAAACTGCTGCCATTATACAGTAGCTAATATAATCACCTTCCACCGCGGTCCACTGGTGCATCCAAATCAAAAGACAACCGTGAAGGATAAACACGGTAATCATAGTTGATATTCGTCCAACTAACTTAGCCACCGCTCCCGCAAGTCCAGCCGCCATTGCATTTGCCACCCCAAAACAAATCATTGCAAAACCAATACGAGATATTCCCCAACCGCATGCTACAAAAGACTGCACAAGCATTACTCGTATACTAATAATATAATTTCATATATGTATGTCGGTAAGTATCATTACTTAACCAAAATAAGAGACAATTAAAATAACTTACTGCTGTAAAATCGACTGCCACAAAGGCTTCCTCGAGGCCAATAAACATAGTAATTGGTAATAAGAGCAATTGGTACCGTTGCGATAGTAATTGTACTGTTACCGCTAATAATTTACACCCTGACAGTCCGTCGCCAGCCTCCTTACGATCTACTCCGTATCTAGTATATTAAATGTTTAACAATTGGCATAAGCTTCAGAGCTTTAAAAATGATGTTGAAAGTATAATACTTCCTTAAGAAAACTTAAAATATTGTTGCTATGCTTGATAATTCTTTTTACCTTTTCAACGAATCTACACCAAAAATAACCAGAAGGCAAGCAATCACCATACAAAATAGGAAAATACCGGATAACATTTGTATCTGAGCCGGCTCTGGAGGTATTAAATTCGGATTTAAATTAGCATTAACACCTGGACAAAATTTCGCTCCACAAAGCTCTGCTACTCTATTTTGGTTATTAGTAGTAAAATTTGCAAAAGTTATAACACCGTCTGCAGAATTTCCTGTCGTTGAAAATGATAGAACTGCCAAATGGGAAAAAAATGTAAAATCCATAGTCAAATGCGAAGAACAGATCGATTAACCTGATGAAGAAATGAGATTGCCCCAAACTTGTGCCATTTGGTAAAAAACGAAAAATAAGCCGAAGAAACGCACGACGTTCACACTTTGTTCGCTGTCATTACCAGTGACATGTGTAATTGCTTCAGCGACAACAGATAGATATGTACACTTAGAACACCACAAGGGTCCTCCGCCAAATCCAACTCCCAAAGCAGCCGGTATGAAGGTAACAAATCGTGGATAGAACTGAGCTGCGATGTAGGGCATGTACGCAATAAACGAGATAGCTATTGTCCATTTACATCCAAGCCATCTGCAATTCGAAAACATAATTAAATATTATTAGATAAATCTTTGTTTTTAGAACTAAAATATGCTAACAAGCATGATTATACACTGACCTTATAACAGTAACCGGTAAAAAAATATTCGATAATATCAGGGATCCGTAAATGACTGCCAAGGTCGTAGTACCCAAAGCAGCATCTGAATTAACAGAACTTTGTAAATTCGATGTCCCATGGAACGCAGTGAAATGTATCATAAATGCTATGCCAATGATGACAACGTTTCTGGTAATACGAATATTTTCACTTTTATCGTACTTTTCTGCGTTCAGGTGGTTGGGTTGGGTAACGTTTTGCGCCGTTTCTGATATTCTGTCACGAGTCATCCTAAATCTGACTATTTTGTGTCCTTAGCTCTACAAGGGAATAGATACAAACTTATGTTTACATTTTAATAATAAAATAGTCCATTATTTTGCAATTAAATAAATATAGGTAAATTTAGCCAAAATTATTTAAATGCATATATATGTTAACACACATTAATTAACACGACGTGCGATTACAAATAGGGAACGATATTCTCTTTAGCAACTGTATGACCTAGCTTACATCTTCTATGACATTGTTTATAAACACCTTTGCTTATTCCAGAATGCATAGCCAAAAAAGCAACTACAGTGACCGCAGCTTTTCGACAAGTTCTCGCAATCGCATATGTTGACGAGTTTCCTCCAGTGGCATTTTGTAAGTCAGTCTTAGATTAGTGCTCTAGTGAACAGATCTGCATAGAATTGTTATAAGATAAAAACTTATATAATATATTACAAACAGAACATAGTGCTTAATTGGCGCCCAACGTGAAGCAACGCAAGTGTTTTGTGTATCATCGAAAGAATCGTTGTAAAATCATAGTGAACACTTAGTTACAACGGAAATAGAGCTTAGACACGCTCGAGAAATCAAGTGATATAAGTTCATAAATTGAATTTTAATTCATTCGGTAAATATCGTTTCGAAAGAAAACCACAATAAAACTAATGAATATTACTCTTATTGCTAGCCATTTGAAACTTAGAATTCCATCTCTTCGACCATCTTTATATCGTGCTCCCATTTATGCCGCGGCCCTGGCCGTTTGATTATTCGTCCACGCCCTACGTGTCCTGATGATCTTAGTCTTCACTTTTTTATTACGCGGACAATGCTTAAGGCTGAATAGATTTCCTAGAGCTCTTGAATGTTTAGTTTTCTCCATTCGCCTTTTTTTTATCCTTATTCTTTTTAATATCTTGGTTCCAAAGACCTGAAATCTATTTTACTCCCTCTTAGACAAAGGCCAAGTTTCATATCTGTAAAGGGTCACTGGCATTTTTGCGGTTTTGTAGACACAGATTTTGACATTGCGGGACAAACGAATTGTTTAAAATAGTTCCTAAATATCAAAAAAGTCTTTGTCATTTTTTGGCAATCAATATGGTACCCAGATATTTGTACTCCTCCACTTTCTTAAACCGTTTATCAAGTAGAGTCAAGTGCGAGGTTCGGATCGATCCAAGTTGGTCAATGTGAATACACTTGGTTTTCTCTTCATTTACTTCTAAACCTACTTCCTTTCATGACATTATTAGACATTATCTCCCAGAAGGGTAATTCCTACTTCATTCTCCCGAAGGGTAAAGGGAGTCCAGCGGGAAATTTTCAAATTTCGAATATTCGAAAACCAGCGGGTAGTAGTAAGAGGGGGAGACATCGTTCGATCCGCATTTTAACTGGATTTATTGATCATAATGAGTCATTAATCTGGAGCACACAGCGCATTCGCGTATGAGCAATATTTGAAAATGGGTGACTTGTTGGTTCATGCGCGACGTAATTTTTGTACTCACTTCAATCTACGCAGACTAAGTGATTGAGTCCTCCGGGACCATCAAAATCAGTAGCGACGCCATAATATATCGTTAAAATTCGACACGGTATTATGCGAAATCCGCATAATGAGAAAGATTGCAGCCTCTATGGGAATAAAAAAAAAAATTTATGTTTCACCCGTACAAAATCGAAATCGTGCAAGGGCTAGAGGAAAGTGACTATCCTTTGCGAGAAACCTTCGCTCAAACGCTTTCGAACAGCACGACCGCTTGGCAACATATCGTTTAGTGATTAAGCACATTTTCATATCGACGGCTACGTAAAAGCGTCGGTATAAAGTGTACAGCAAAATTCTTGATATCCCAACTTGTCCTGTCGTCGTGTACGGAAAATATATTAATGACAATTTCCGATAGATCTGTTTCTTTTCTTAGTTGACACAAAAAAAAAATAAAAATATTCCATTCACAAAAAAATAAAAATGTTTCGCAGCACATGAATTGAGCACAGCAAAAGTGTTGAGACCCTTAAGGAAAAGAAGGACTAGTCTTAGGTTATACCTTAATTTTGCAGTAGTAAAACTTACCTAATATTTTGACGGATACCCATTGAGTCTTATATCTTCTTTTAAGCGGTCTGGCATAGAATGGTTAACTTTTGCAGATATTCATTTGATATTTCTTGACATTCCGCTTGAAGCAAAGCCTTTAAATGTGGCTTTGATGATATTAAAAGTTTTCGCAAGCGCTTGTCCAAATGATCCCAAAGGTGCTCTATTGGGTTAAGATCGGGGCTTTGTGGCGGTGTTACTAGCAAATGAGAAACTCCAGTTATCAACCACATCTTCACAATGTTGGCAGTATGCTTGGGATCGTTATCCTGCTGGAAGTAAAAATCTTCCACGATTCCCATTTTTTGAGCACTTTGTATTAAATTCTCTTGTAAAATGTTCAAGTACACTTCTTTTGTCATAATTACTATGTTACCGACGCCTAAAGTGGAAATACAGCCCCACACCATAACACCACCACCTCCGTGCTTTACTGTTTTCCGTGTGATTTTGGGATTCAACGCTTCATTCGGTTGTCTCCATACTTTCGAGCGCCCATCGGAGTCAAATTTTGACTCGTTCGAAAAAAATGACTTTATTCAAAAGTCAAATCCTTTATTTTTGTATTCATTAGCAAAGTCTACTCATTTTTTTATTTATGACGAAAGGCTTCGTTCTGGCAGTACAGCCCTTATACCCAGCTCGTTCTATGCATCTATGAATTGTGTCTGCCGATACAGTTATATTTAAGGATTCTTCTAGAGTTCTAGTTATATTTGGTGCACTTTCAAAAGGATTTTCTTTATTAATACCTTCTATCATTCGTTCATCTCTGCCTCGAGGCGTCCAGATTTTGGTTTGTTTTCGATTCGTTTTTCTGTTTTAAATCTATTAATTACGTTTTGAATATAAGGTTTAGTTCTACCAATTAGTTTAGCAATTTGTGAGTATGACTTTCCATTTTCATGACACTTTATGATAATTTTTCTTACTTCTACGGTTAATTTTTTTCTTTTCATTTTTAAATCTTCTTTATTCTCACTCACTACTCGTATGCGCACTACGGTCTCGGTCAAACTGAACGAATTCCTTTTTACATGCATTAAGGACTGCTTACAATTTACTGTTATTATTGGGAAACAGATAAGTAGATATCAACACATGCAAGGGGTATCAACACTTTTGCTGTGCTCAATTCATGTGCTGCGGGACATTTTTATTTTTTTGTGAATGGAATATTTTTATTTTTTTTTTGTTGTAACTAATAAACTACTAGTAAACATGTTATTTGAAAAAGAAACAGATCTATCGGAAATTGTTATTAATATATTTACCGCACACGACGACAGGACATGTTGGGGTATCAAGGGTTTTGCTGTACACTGTATATTTCTGTCCGAGGGCCCTTATTTTTTTAACCAACAAGAGAGAGTCACTGCTGAAGTGAATTTCCGAAAGATGGAGAAGTTTCTGTTGCCGCAACTGTAGCTGTTCCCTGGGCACAACAACAGAACACTATTTCAGAAAGACGGTGCTACACCACGCACGGCTAGGATCTCGATGGAGAAGCGGAGGGCTACATATATTTCCGAACAAATTACTCGGTAAGTAAAGAGACATATCCTGGCTGCTTCGCTCTCCTGACCTCACACTATGCGAGTTTTTCTTGTGGGGATACCCCAAGTCAAGGGTTAACAATAATAATCCTCGAACAATTCAGGTCCTGCAAGAGAAAACTCGTCACGAAACTGCCGCCATTGCAAATGTGAGTGTCTGACTGAAAGAGTGCCTGGAAAGAAACGGGCGTAATTTAGAGGATATTGTTTTGAATAATATCCGCAACATGACTGTACATTTGTCTCTTTTTAGTCATACTTGTACGGAAATTATGTCCAAGTTCCATATAGTTGTAATGAGCTCATATAACTTCTTTGTTAATCTTTCTTCTGCATATTTTATTAATGCTGATAGTATTAGGTCAATTCATGCGGTCTTGTTATTCCTATGGTAAATCGGTAGATTGCTTCATTTACTTCCTCGATAATTGGCAGTTTTACCTGAATTTCTGGTAATCGTTTTCCGATGCTGCCATGTACATTAAGCAATTTATTTACATATTTCCTCCATTGGGCTACAACCATTTCGTTGTATATTTTTCATATAGTTTTAAGTCCTATATACATTGACTTCTTCGCGAAGGGACTCCCTTCAGGAGTCATAATTTCTCTGAGGACGATATGTTTCCTAAGGTGATAAAGGGAAACACATTCACATAGTACGTGCTGCGCAGTTTCCTTGTCCTCAAGATAAAGTCGGCACAAGGTTTCAGTTTGTAGTCTTAGAACATTACAGAAGATGATCAATTTGATTGCGCGTTACTTCATTCAATGATATCCAGGTTGCCTGATTTATTCTCTTGGATCTGAATGCTGTTGTCTTCACGATTATATATTTTGAACTGTCGAAACTTTTTGTCCTAAGATCATTATCATTCGATGAAACATGGAGACTTTCTTCTCCCATTTTTGGCCTGTATATCGCATCTTTTCCTATTTTCGAGTTAAAATCTCCGAGTATGGTTTTCACGTCGAAGTATGTGACATTGTTAAATATTACATGCATTGTTTCATAAAACGCGGTATCCGTACCGCCACAAACGAAAGTACACTCGTCCTTAACGGATCTGTTCTGTTTGAAAGTCAAACTTTTTGTGCCGCTGTGATATCATATTTATACTTACTAATTTCATTGAGTACTGTGTGGCTGTACAAGTTTCGTATGATCCATGAGCCTATCCTTAAAATTTTCATGGAAGAACTCTCTTGGATAGTATCAATTCGGAAATCTGATCGGGGGAACTAGTTTACCCCCGAAATAGAGAAAGGAAACCAGTCATATTTAAATTAAGGTATGTTAACGATTTTTGATGCTGTTTTGAGTCTGGAGAAATGGTATATTGTTGTTTTTTTTTTATTCCATATCTATTTATTTTCTACTAAGAGCTACCTTACGCTAGACAAAAAAGCTTAAAAGTAGCTTGAATAACTTAACTACCTAAAAAAACTTTACTGGTGGTATTCGGCCTTATGATTAACTTAAAATATTAATTTTTAAATAATTAAAAAAAAAATTAAAAAATTAATAACTAGCTTTTTTTTAAAGATAAAATATTTTCAAACAAATTAGCATCAGATGGTGTACTGCTGTATTGATGTGAGTTTGCATAGTTCAGAATCATCAGCTCTGTGCCTACCTCTGCCATTTTTTTCATGTAGCCGAGATCCATTAGGAATCTAATCACTTCTTACGACCGGCAATCCGAGTTGTGAATATTTTCTAACCCTTATTCATCAGGAGGGAAACTAATGAACAAGAAAATATAACTACTTACAAAAATAAACAAAAATTTGCAATTGTGCAGAAAAAAAACTAATAAGAAGAAAAATAGACAATAAAAAAATAAACAAATCAGAAAGATACATAAAGAGGCATCACCTATCCATCAAATTTTATCGAAAAAAGCAGAAATAGATTTCCTCGGCTTAAAAGAAAGGATTTTCGGTAAATCTTTTCTTGTTTTATTTACAAATACTATACTAAATCAATTTTTGTTATCCCTTACTACCCCTCTATTACTATATTATCTACTTATACTGAATCTTATTACACAATGTGTTTAACTATTAATAGTAAATGTATTCTTCTAAGAGTTAGTAACGTTATTGGTCCTGTCTACTGCGATGGCAGTACAATCCGCAGTTGAACAAACACCACAATCGTTTTAAAATGCGATCAGTGATTTAACGAACCGGTAATTTAATCTTGAAACGAACGTGGCAATTGATCCACAAAAGAAATATAACCCAATATACAACCCAATTTGGGTTATTGATGATCGTAAAATGCAACTAGTTATCGAATTCAAAAAACTCAATGCAAAAATGATCAATGGTAAGTATCCTTTTCTAGATATATCAAACATCATCACGAATTTGGGAAAGTCTGCATTCTTTACATTAACATTCAACATTACATTTGTAGTCTGGTTTTCATCAGACTAATCTGTCTCGATATGATAAGGAAAAAAAACTTTCTCAATTAATAATGGAAAAATATTAATCTTGACAGTTGCCATTCGGACTTAAAACTGGTCCGGTAACTGGCCATTGATGATATCCTTAGGAAATTGTTAAGTAAATGCCGTTACGTTGACGACGTCATTGTTTTTTCTGAAACATGATAACAGCATCTGAAAGACGTAGATAGAATTTTAACTAAATTCAGTACAGCTAATTTGCCCCATTAAAATAAAACCCTAGCTAAATATTTAAGTGGGTAAAATGACTATGCAAGCGCTAGGCATTCGAAGAATATTGCAAAGCTGGATGAGGATGCTCTTAGGGCATCTAATTATATAAGAAGAATTTTAACTGCGGATAATGTCCGCATTCCTATATCTTGATCATACAAAGTCCTTCGACTCTTACGCATTAGGTGCAGTTTTCTCGCAAGGTGGCTGACCCATTTCTATGACTTCGAGGATCCTTTCTACAGTTGAAGAAAATTATGCCTCCTGTTTATAGTTTCTATTATATGAATTTTAAATGTATATAGTTGTACCTATATGGATTAAAAATGAATAATGAATAAAGCATCAATTATAATGTATCAAAAAATGTCCAGAAGTCCCGAAAACCACTTCAACTCAGCGCTTCCAAGATGGAAAGATTTTGCAGAGGTGTTAGACCGGAGATGCAAAACCAAATACTCTAATATAAGCTTTTGCTTCAAAAGAGAATCGAAACTTTCTAAGACTGATACAAATATGGATATTCATCCAGAGCGAACTCGGTCTCGTGGTGGTGGGTATAAAAATAATCATGAACATATCCGTACTCCACAGTCTGGCCGTTAGTTGCGTTTTTTGTTCTTCAGATGAGCATGATATAGTTGGGTGTCCTCAATTTAATCTATTACTAATCTCAAAAGGTTTTCAAGTAGCCAAGCATCGAGTGCTTTGCATTAACTGTTTGAGGAAAGGATATTCAGTCAGAAATTGCTTCGGAATTAGGAAATTCTTTCGAACAAGCGAAAAGAAGGTTTCATAGTTTAGAGGGAAGATTACAAAGAAATAAAGTAATCAGAAAACAGTATCTGGAATTCATGAACGAATGTAAAAGGTTAGGTCACATGGAAGTTGTGCCCAAGGATCAATTGTTTCAAATTCAATATTTTGCTCCTCATCAAGTCGTGCTTCGACCTGACTCATTAACTACCGAACTCAGAGTTGTCTTTGATTATAAAGGGTCCGCCATCTAACGTTTTTTTTTCAAGTAGTACTTATTTCGTGAATGGTAACACTTAGCTCATGTCCGATTTGACAGATAATTAGTTTTATCCTTCCGCTGAACGAATATGGTTGTGTATACGCTTGAACAACGCTTCGTTTTCGCTTCGCTAAGTGGGCCTGCGATCGACTTACAGAAGATGCCGATTTTGCCAAAAAAATCATCTTTTCAGATGAAGCTCATTTTGATCTTGGCGGGTATGTAAACAAGCAAAATTGTCGCATTTGGGGCACAGAAAACCCGCACGCATACATTGAAAAGCCGGTGCACCCAAAACGAGCCACTGTTTGGTGCGGATTTTGGTCCAGAGGCATAATTGGGCCATTTTTCTTCGAAAATGAGCAAGGAGTGGCCGTTACAGTCAATGGCGATCGTTATCGGGCCATGTTGAACGAATTTTTGTTCACAAAAATTGAAGAGGAGGATATTGGCAACATTTGGTTTCAACAGGACGGCGCTACGTGCCACACAGCCGAAGCTACACTCGATGTTTTGCGCCCTGTTTTTGAAGATCGCATTATCAGCCGCAGAGCTGATGTCATTTGGCCACCTCGGAGCTGCGATTTGACACCGTTGGACTATTATTTGTGGGGTGCCGTCAAAGATAAGTGTTACGCCGACAAGCCAGAGACAATTGACGCTTTAAAGGACAATATTCGTGAAGCCATTGGTGAAATACAGCTGCACACAATCGATAATGTGCTTAAAAATTGGACCGATCGTGTAGGACCGAGGCAGCCATTTTAATGAAATTATTTTCCATTATTAACCGAAAGGATTGTACTTTCAAATAAAAAAAGAAATTTGAGAAAATATTCAGTAGTTTTTTTTATAGCATTTTCAAAAAAAAAAATTATTTGGCGGACCCTTAACATATTCGTTTTGTTAGTTATGTACACAGACCTGTATGTATCTACCTACAAGTAACTGTTTATCCGCTTTTAAATCGAGTACAAGATACACAACTTAGTTTTGGTGATTTTTTATTTTCTTCTAGGTAGGTAGATACATGACGACAACTTTGGGACAAAAGCCTATCTGGGAATATTTTTCTAAAAACAATGATAAAGCAATTTGTAAAATATTGAAAAAGCATTGTCTCTTGGTAGTGTCTTGCCAAAAAAACAGACCACGACAAATATTAAGAACCATTTGGCGAAACAACATAAAAATGAATGGGCCGCTTATTGTAGGATAAATGAAAAACAACAAACCTTGATGAAAAAAAAAACAGAGATGTTTAACCCTTCACGAGATAAAAATGAACTCAAACAATGCACTTTACCAGATATAATCGAGAAAAAAAAGCTCCGCCGCATCCTGATAATCATCCGACATCGTTACGAATCGATAAAAGTATAATGGATCTCATCATCGTCGAGATGCTGCCATACAACCTGGTTGGAGGAGAAGCATTTCAAAGACTCAACTTAGGTGACCCTGACACTACATTTAAGTACAGGAGAAAGTCCGAAAAATACTTTAGAACGACTTTAATGCCAGCGACGTATGAAAAAGTAAAAGCGAAAGTCGTATTTCTTTTGGAAAAGGCTGAATGGGTCAGTCTTACTACCGACATATGGAGTAATCCAGCGAAGACTTGTTCATTGCTGAGCTGCACAGCTCACTTCATTCAAGTGTCCTAAAGGGAAAAGGTTATATTGGCAGCTAGTGTACTGAAACAAAATTATGGACAGCATATTTCAGAAACGCTTAACCAAATCATTGCGGAATTCAATTTAATCAAAAAAATTCACATGGTTATCCGCGATAATGCTTGTAATATGCAGGCGGCCATGCGTTGCGGAAACTTTGCGTCTATTGGATGCGTAGCTCATACGCTGCAGCTAGTTATACATGACGTTATATTCAAAAACGCTGCTGTGATGGATATAATAAAAAAATGTTGCAAAATTATTGGACATTTTAAAAGAAGTGAGCAAGCTTGTCGGTATTTAAAGAAATTTTAGGAAACATGCGACTTACCCAGATACCCTTTGATTGATTTGATATTGAAACCCGTTGGAAAAGCACATATCTAATGTTGGAAAGACTGATTGAACAAAAAACTGCTATCAATTTGTACGTGGCAGAACGCTGTGGCATAGAAGTACCAACTGCAGAAGAATGGGTACTAATAAGCTATTATATATCAGTACTGAAGTGTTTTTATCAAGCTACACTTAATATTTCAAGCGACCCTTCATCAGTATCCTTAATAATACCACTGATGGTCATGCTTAATTCGAAACTAACTCTAAAAGATGAAGACCCTGAAAATTTAAAATTGCTTAAAAGCCAGTTGTGCGAATCTGCTAATAGAAGGTTGTCATACGCAAAAAATACTTCGCATTTATTGATTGCCACTCTTATAGATCCCCGGTTTAAATCAAAATATTTGACCAACGATGAAACCGAAAACACGAAGACTGAAATATTGACATTACTACGACAAAATGCGTCAAATCAAATAGTTTCTATGATTGTAGATAATGATGAGCCTAAACCATCTTGTTCGATATCGGGTTCGAAAACGATGATTTATGGGAATCACATGATAAACTTGCTTTAACTGTCGAGAGTGGTACTAAGTTGAATTTTCGACATGATCATCCTCCATTTGAAGAACATTTAATATGTTTCTTGAGAGAACCTTTGCTTTTAAGGAATGCTGATATATATGAATATTGGGCTTCTAGCCCATACATGTATCTATGGCCAATTGCTATGAAATATTTATCTCCTCCTCCAACTAGTGTTCCTAGTGAACAACTTTCAGTGCTGCGGGACAGATCCATGCGGACAGGCGATCCAATTTAAAGGGGGAAAATATTGACAAGCTATTATTTTTAGCTTACAACATCAGACTTTTTAATTTTGACTTTTGATTGGATAAATGTTTTTGTGATTGCTAATGAATTATTTGTTTTTTTGTTATTTTATGAGTTATTTGTTGTTTTGTTTTGAACTATTTATTATGTTTATAAAATATTAAAATTGATACTAGTTTATTTTGTTATTATTTTTGAAAGTTAATTTATCGCTTTAGTTTGCTTATTGCATGTATGTACATATATGTTACATTCCAGAAGAACTTCCAAAAAAATCATTATTTTCGTTTTTAGTCAATCTTAAACCAAAATTCTTTAAGTTTGTAAGGCTTCGGCTTGGCTTCAGCTTCGGCCGAAGGTTACGCTTTATAGCTCGAAGAGGGTTGTGTGAGAAAATTCACTGCGATAACGGGACAAACTTCGTTGGTGCTCGGAACGAACTTAAGGAGCTTCACAAATTGTTTTAATGGCTTTAATAAATAAAGCGTGAGCTGGTTATTTAATGTGCTGCTCAACGCGTTCGCTTTATTCATATTCCACCAAGCTCACCTCATGTTGGAGGTCTGTGGGAGGCAGCAGTAAAATCAGCAAAAATCCACTTATACCGCACAGTCAAGTTTGCTTTTCTCACATGTGAGGAATTTTCTACAATAGTAGCCGAAATCGAGGCTATCATGAACTCTCGCCCTCTCTGTGCGCTTAGCTCGAACCCCAACGATGAAAAGTTTTAACTCCCGGTTATTTTTTAATTGCTGAAGCTTTAAACTCTATTCCAGAACCAACCATGGAAAAGGAAGTCCCCATCGTTGCCAGGTGGGCGAAATATTACCCAGATAAAACAACATTTTTGGGCAATTGAGACATTAGTTTTAGTTGCAGACGACAGTTTAACACCACAGCAGTGGCTTCTGGGACGAATAGAGCGTGTCATTCCAGGCGTTGATGATAAGATACGAGTTGAAGATGTAAGAATAAGAGGAACTTTGTTGATGCGACCTATAAACCGTTTGGCGCCCTTACCAATGGATTGAAGTTTAATTGTACCCTTCAAGGCGGGCAGTATGTTTAAAGTTTTTATTATCTGAATTTAAAATGCTTACATACATGGATTAAAAATGAATAATGAGTAACGTATCAATAATAATGTACCAAACATGTATCAATAATAGTAGCTTATTTAAATGTCTGTTAACCAGAAAAATGTAACCGGAACGTATAGAATTGCATGGAAGAGGGGAACATTTTCCCGTGATGCGGTTTCTTCTCTGGACCGTCGTCAGTAGAGCATTGGAAACAAAATAAATTAAATAAAACAAGAAAACCGTGTGTGCTTTGGTATATTATTAATCTTACAATTAGTTGAAGTCTCAAAAACGCTTATGCACACCACCAATAAATGGGAACTTCTCGCCATAGTTTAGCCCCTTCACAATCTTTTTAACTATTCGTATAAAATTAGAGACAAAAAAGGGGTTCAAAATAATATTCTATAGAATGTTAAGGCACACTATAACCTTAAGAAGTTTCAAAGAGTTGTTTGACTAATTTAATTTAGTTGTTAGTTCTTTTGTCATCAATGGCATATTTTGCGACCATATTTATATTTACATAAAACGAAGTAAAACGAACCAAAACAGTCTACCAAATTTATTAACACGAACAGCTTTGTCATCGATTTTTTTAATGATTTCAGGAAGTAGTTCTCACTACCCTTCTAAGGCAGAGGATAGGAAATACCTTCACTTGCGGGGGAGGTTGATATATACTCGGCAGATAAATTGCGTTTTTTTACCTGCATAAATGCATTTCCGAAATTTGCCTCTGCAATCCCCAATAGGTGTAAAGGCACCTCCAACCCGGCAAATTTCTGGTTGATAAGTCTTCTTCCGAGAATCAGCAAAGACTTAGAGAAGGTAGTCCATAAAGCCCTGTCTAAATAGGTTGACAATAAAATCATTTTGGACAACAAATTGGAGAGCGAAACATGACGCTATTGATGGTGCTATTCCGAAATTCGTATTGAATATCCACTAAAATAAATGCAAGAAATAATGCACGGGTGTCTGTCTGACAAGATAGGGTGAAGCCGATTTGCCTTACTCAAGTATTGCCTATGGATGTCCCGTATGGTTCAGAACGTGAAGCTGAAGGGAAAAGAGTTGGGTGTTTGAAAGACAATGTCTCGGGACCTGTTTACATACTCGTATAATACCAAATCTGAGTACAAGAATTTTTTTTATTATTTTATCCGAGGCTTACTACACCAACTAGGTACTTATACCACAAGAGGATGCGGTACCGCTGTAGGAGCCCCTTGGCCAGGGCTAAGCTTACATACGCTAAGGCAGGTTAGAGTAGGTTAGCGTATCTTAGGGTAGGTTAAGGTAGACTACGATGGCGGCTAGGCTAATAATAAAAAAAACACAAAAAATATGAAGTATATATTTTTATGCATATATGTTAGTTAAGATAGATTAAGCTAAATATAGTTAACTTGAGGCAGTTTTAAGTTTATTTAAACAGAAAATATTGTAATAATTATGCAACACTATATTATAATTTTTTGTATCTATATATACATATATTTTATTAGCCTTAATTAATTTAAGTTAGCCCACATTGTACATATACATATAAGTATAATACGAGTATAAATCGGAAAATAAAGAAAAAAAAAGTGCAGTTCATCTTAAAGTGTCTGCATAGGGCCAGTAAGGTATATTAAGTTAATTAATACATATATTTAAGCTGGTTTTATACATTTTGTCTGTCGTAAGGTATTTAGAAAGATATTTAAAAAGACAAATTTAAAATAAAAAAAAAAGTGAAAATATATGTGCGTACAAACAAACGAATAGTTTATTTATATAAATTATAAGATTTATTGTTAGAAAAGTTTGTCATCCTGATGAAAAATATTTTAGTAAAATATACAATTTGAAATGAAAATTAGTTAACATTAATCACCGAGGATAGCTTTAATAAAAGGGGGAGAAGCTAACATGTGATTGCAAACAGCGAACGATATCCCCAAAGCAAGTATAATAACTAGCCATGATCTGCCACCTCCTAGTTTGCAGATTAAATTGTTTACTCGCGATCACATGTGTTGATGAGTTTTCTTCAATGGTTTTTGTAAGTCTGCGGTAGACTACTGTCTAGAATATGTTTTCATTGAAGATAACATCGAAATACAGATAAAAACATTGCAAAAAAAAACCCGAACAACCCGTGTTTAATTTACTTGCACATACCATAAACATACATATACATATATAATAGTATTTTATGCATTCGGACACGTGTGCAGATGTTATGCCAATGTCATCATATTGGATTAGTATTATTATTATTGCTTCAGTATTAATCTTTATTAACTAGTAATTACCATACAATGTATATAAATAGTAAATATATATTCTATCTATATAACACCATGACAAAACTATCGGTCCGGTTTTCAATTATTTGTAACCCTAAGAAGGGAAACTCTATAAAATCCATTTGAAGGTTGTACTGTTCTGTGGATACGAACCAGCATTATCGACATCAGTCATCATTGTGTCATGACGCTTTCAGCAATTGAAGCTGATCTGGGGGCACGGCAGTGCCCCCGCCAAGTCGAGCAAAAAATCGATAGTTTACATATTCATACATTTCATAGCAACGTTTAAGCCATGCAAAGCTTCTGTATATGTATCACTAAGAAGTGATTTGCATAAACTACTCTTTCAAGTTATATCTCTCCGATAAGAATAAGCATTGAACAAATGGAAAGTGGTTCATTCTTTAACCACTTTATTTATTTTTTTTTGTTTTGCAGCACCTCAAGTTGATAGAGGTCTCTTAGCTCTTTTGTGGCCATTTATAATATGATTGTCCCCTCAAAAACTACAAATCAGTTATCTATTTGCGTTAGACAAAAAACATGCGTTGTTTTCTCATAAAAAGTCAGTGAATTTGATAACTTCATGATGAAAATCGGAACAACAATTGCGTCAATGTAGTTTTTTTCTGTGCTACCTACCTATTGGAAATAAACTCTATATGAGTTCTGTAGACGTTGATTGGCCGTATGACTGTAATTACTTGGTTATTCTTTTGGGCAAAAGGTTAATAGGCCACTCATCTCAACCTTCAAATTTCAATAGCCAATAAAATGTGTAATTAGCGCGTCAAGAAGAACCGACTTTTATTGAAAACTCAAACTCAAAACTTATATAAAATGAGGTTTTATAAAACAAGTTATGCAAATTCAAATGATTTAATTTTTTTTTCTAATTCCCTTTGGTTCACAGAATCATCTTTACATTTGTACATGTACACCTAGTAATTAGTTGTTGATAGTAAATTGGAAACAAGAAACAAAGTCAATGTACCTTGAAAACCGACCCAACTAAAATAACTCATGAGAGTGAACACGTTTTCTACAAGGTTGTTGCAATTCATAATTACTTTCAAACATCAAAGGCATGTAGACTTTTAGTTTGTTTGTTTTTTTACCTAAATTTGAAACACAATGAGAAACAATGGCTGTTTTGAAATACCTTGAGTATTCCGTTCATTCAATCACTAACTATACACATACAGTATAAAAAAAAATTAGTAATGAATTGCACTGTATTAACTAAACCGTGTATGCAATGGACGTATGACTTAAACTTTCCGAAGCTGATTAATAACTGAACAAGATGTAAGACTACATAGAACGAAGTGCTTGAATACCTAAACTGAAGTTGATGTCGCCTGATCAACCGTGTGCTTAAGATTTTAACATTGCTGTGCTTTGCACTGATAGGTGGGTGTCTCTGGATTTTATATCTGGTTCTTTCTGAGCATATTAGGAACAAATGTTAGACAAGTTTAATGGGATATCATTATTTAACCTTGAGAGCTCTGAGTGACGTTGGAACATTTAACCCAGGTACCTATTTCCTGGCTTTATTGAATGGTTGAACAGCGCCCCCGACTCATACTGTCTACAATGCTATGATTGCAATGATTATGCTCAGATTATAGCATTTATTAATGTAGTGTAACATTCGGTAATGTCGTTTGTGTCATCGAAATCTGGCGGGGTAGGACAGTCGGCTCACTACTTTTGCCTCGGTTATATACGTGAATACTGGGATAGCGACTACTTCATTCATTTAAGCGAGATCAATCAATTAAGTGTGGATTTTCAATAATAGTAAGAGTTGTGTTGCGAAAGTTACAAAGTATTGAATTAAATGTTGAGTAAGCTCAACTGAACTGAAATTTGTAAATTGTTATTGTGAAATTGAACAAGGATAGTGTGTGTATTGAAAAAGAGAAAGAATACATATCAATATTTCTCGAACTAGATGACACGCTACAATATGAGTTATATCTGTTGCATATCTTTTTATTTAGTGCTTCGTTTCCTTTTTATTTTTACTTTCGAACAAGAAATCTATTTTAAATATGGACGGTTTTGTTTTTGCAAAATGAGTGGAAAGGGTTTTCATTTAATCTGTTGAGGCTAAACACGTTATTGTGAATTTTTTTGCTAAAGGTTTTCGCTAAATCGCTCCATACACAAGCTACCGATCCAATTGATCTGTTGATACCTCAACAGATCGGCATGTGTGTGGCGCAGTTTACAACAGATCGAAAGTTGACAAAAATGTTTGTTTTTCCTGCGATCGGTAATGTGTGTGTGGCGCGGTTAAGCTATTTTCTAGAATCGAGCAAAAACAAAATACTGGGAAGATTCTATCCAGTTCGGTTCTGATATTCCGTTCTCTTGGACAAAGGTTTCGCAAGATGGGCTGCGGCGGCTGCACAGTTAATCGCAGACGCATTTGGGCGAAGTCTTCCCAACAGTCAAATGGGCACAGTGGTTAAGTGCTTCGTCCGGGAACCAAAGAGAATGTAATCAATCTCCCAGCGAGAAAAAGTTTCTCTTTGGGTTTCTTTGTTTCAGCCCTGCTATTCTAATGTAGCAAGAAATAATGTTGTCTAAAAACAAGGAATCGAAGTGGGATAAAAAATTGGATGCATCATCTGATTTCGCTGCTTCGTCCACCATTCTGATGCCTGACGTCTTTAGAATAAGAAGGAGGCTTAACCCGAGGGCTAATCTGTTGAACGCCTCTCTTTATCTACTTCGACAAGAAAGCTACTAAAGCAACCTAAACTACCGCTGCAAATTTATATTACCCGCATCTCCGAGTATAGAAGGTCGCTACACGGGGGAGAACAATCCATATATTACATACATATTGGTATATGTATTTGCATAAAAAAGCTGACAAAATTTTTTTTTTTTTGATATCGGGGTCTATCGTTATTTAGCTCAAACGCAAACACATCATGAAGTTAAGTAATTTTTTAACTTTTATTTTTATTTTTTTTTGTTTTTAACAAAAACATTTACAATTATATACGTATGCCGTCTATACGTACACCTATTTGAAATACTTATGTATCAGTAACTTATTCACCTAAGTTTACATTCTATCATACTTCCTGTTCTCACTCACTCATAGTTACTTATCCAATAAAGTATTTTTTTTTGTAAATAGCCACCCACGTTTTTCTTCTTATTAAAACCTACAGCCATCGTACTTTAATTGCATACATTTTCTACAAGTGATGGGCAAGTGATTAGTTTTCAATATAGGTTTCAAATAAAGCTTTGTTTTCATCGTGACGAAATGGGACTGGAAATTCGACCAAAGGCAAACAAGGTAGTGCAGGAAAAGTGGGATGACAAGGATTTAGATACTTAGACAAGTGGTGGTTCTGGTCAAAAACCTTAAAACATCCAAAGAAATTTGAGATTTTTTGCAATCTAGCTGTTAATTATTGGTGTGACTCTGGTATTGACCTGAGTGGACTGTACAAAACAATGAGCCGGAAGTCAAGAGGGCAATTACTTGACGGAGTCACACGTCCAAATCAACTGCTATTTATTTAATCCTTTTAGTACTATTACAAATAATAATGTTTAATACCGTAGAAGATGATGCCGATGATGCTGATGAATCTGATGAAACCGATGATATGATGATGCCGATGAAGTTGCTGATGCGCCTTTCTCGTTTCTATTACCCTTTTGATATTCCTTGTTGCCTTCGCTTCGATGAGGCTGGATTGCTCTTGTCACGAGTTGTTGTCTCTTTGGATGCCGATGGATAAGTAGAGTCGTCAAGATGGCCGACCGCCCCCAGAGGAAGTGCCCATTTTAGCACCAAGCCGGAAGGTGGCGCTTTAGTAACAGCCAGGGATGTTATATGAGTACCTTGTGTTTCTTAAACATTTTAACATTTCCGCCCGCCATCACCACTGTTATGGTGATGAGCTGTTGGTTCAGTGCTTTCTACTGTAACTGGGAGTGGCGCCAATTTGGTGATCGGTCGAGTCAACGTGGTGGTTGCCGTCTTGATGGTGACTATCCGTGTGAGGCCGTCCGGTCCGGGATGAAGAGCTACCACTCTTGCTAATGGCCCCTTGCACGGTGGAAGCCGCTCGTCCGTGAGCAAAACAATTGATCCGATTTTGATTTCATTGTTGGGGTGATACCAGTTTGAGATGGACTGCAACCGTTGTAGGTAGTGCGCGGCCCATTGTGACCAGAACTTTTGCAACTTGAATTGGAGAAGTTGCCACCGTTGAAGTCTGGGCAGTGCAATGTGAGTCAGTGAGGGTTCTGGTAACGTGGTGAGACCGCTACCGGTGAGAAAATGATCCGGTGTCAAGTGGCTTAAGTCTTCAGGATCGTCGCTCAGTGCTTGAAGTGGTCTCGAGATGAGGACAGCGATCTGGGTGAGTAAGGTTGTGATTTCCTCAAAGGTCACCAAGGGTCCGATTGAGGTGGAACTTTATAAGCTTGACCATGGCTTCCCACTTGCCTCCCATGTGGGGTGTAGCAGGGGGGTTGAAGACCCACTGTCAAAAGTCCTTTGATAGAAGATTTTGAATTTGTTGATGTTCTTTTGTCCCGTCGGTGAATAGCCTCTTGAGTTCCCTGCCTGCTCCGATGAATGTTGTGCCGCAGTCCGAGTATAAGAAATTTGGGATGCCTCGCCGTGATGAAAACCGCCTAAATGCTGCAATGAATCTGTCTGCTGAGTAGTCTGTAACCGCTTCCAGATGAACTGCCGATGTTGAGAAGCACACAAATACACAAATCTAGCTTTTATAAGATTTTGATCCTCTTCCTTTCCAGCTTTTGATGTTGATCGGTCCGGCATAGTCCACTCCTGTGTGTGTGAAGGGTCGTGAGGGTTTGACTCGAGAAAGAGGCAGTTGGCCCATCAGTTGTTGTGCGCGGATCCCCCTTTGCCGTGCACACACTACACAACGCAACACGTATGATTTAACTGGAGCCCGTCCTCCTAGAATCCAATATTGTTGTCTGAGATGAGCAAGAGTGAGTTGAGTGCCGCCGTGAAGTGTTCGATTGTGAGAATGGTCGATCAGGACCATCAATGTGACACCAGGACGGGCCTCTGGAATGCTTGCCCGAGCTGGTCCCGTTGGTTGATGAGGCCATGAATCTGTATCTTGGTGTAGCCAAGGTGGTCCGGTCCAAAGGATGATTTTTTAATTGTGAAGTGGTGATCCCCCGTGATGCGCAATCCGCTGGATTTTGTGAGCCAGGAACATATCGCCATTGTGCACTTGGAACGAGATCTTGGATCGATGCGACTCTGTTCCTCACAAAATCCTTCCACCGTGATGAGTGTGTCTTGACCCACGTGAGAACTACCTGAGAGTCCGTCCACAAATGTATATCTTCTATGTCCTGTTGAATGGTGGCTTGGATATGTTTGATGAATTTTGAAAGCATCAGCGCTGCCGTGAGTTCTAACCTGGGAATTGTTAGCCGTTTGAGAGGTGAAACTTTCGTTTTTGCGCAGAGTAGTGACGTTACTTTGCCTGTGGACGGTGAGTTGACAGTGATGTATACTGCCGCCGCCATGGATAATTGTGAACCATCAGAGAATCCGTGTAGACTGATAGTTGAACTCGTTGATGTGTGTAACCATCGTGGAATTGAAATGCTGGCCAGACTGTTAAATTCTTCTCTGACGGTTAACCACCGTGCTGAAAGTTGAGATGGTAGAGGCTCATCCCAACCTGCCTTGTGGAGCCACAGCTCTTGTAAGAGCATCTTTGCCTTGATGATCAGAAATGAAGCCGAGTGGGTCAAATATCTGAGCCACCTCAGATAAGACGTGTCTTTTGGTGATTGACTTTGGCCGTGTTGCTGGGTGACAGACAAACTTAAACCGATCTTCGTGAGGTAGCCATTTCAAACCGAGTATCTTTGTTGCACAATCGTCAAGTGTTACTGAATCGGATGAATTTCCCGTAGATAGCACCGCTTGCAATAACTCAGTGCTGTTAGAGTGCCACTTTGCCAGCTGGAATCCGCCCGCATCGCACAAGTGTTTCAATTGGTGAGCCTTTTCCTTGAGTTCTGTGATAGTGTCCGCACCGCCAAAAATGTCGTCGACATACCACCCGCGTGTTAATGATGGAACAGCGAGAGGGAACTTGTGACCCTCATCTTCAACAAGTTAAGAAGTGCACGCACAGCTAGAAATGGTGCTGCTTTTGTTCCATAAGTGACTGTTGTGAGTTGATAATGCACTTCTTCTTGGTTTTTATCCACCCACAAGATGCGTTGAAGATCCCAATCGTCTTGGTGCACCTTGACTTGCCGATACATTTTGGTGATGTCGGTTGCAAAAATGTGACGATGAAGCCGTATCCAAGTGAGAACATCCGTGATGTTGAGTAGCAAGTTTGCTCCGGTGTGCATGAGATCGTTGAGTGATCATCCAGAAGATGTTGAGCTGGAACCGTTGAAGCAGACGCGCAATTTGGTCGTCGTACTATCAGGTCTCAACACACCATGGTGAGGCAAATAATAGTGAGGAGAACTGGGAGTCGAGATGCTTGGAGTTTTTACCATGTGACCAAGTTGCTCATATTCAATCATAAACTGGTCATACAGCCGCTTGTAGTCATCGTTCCGTTCCAGTCTTGTGACGGTTGTTTGAAGACACTGGTGTGCTGTTTGATAAGACTGGCCCAAACTTCTTACTGGTGATTTCAGTGGAAGTCTGACCACGTATCTTCCTTGCGAATCCCTCGAGTGTGTCGCCTTAAAGTGAGAAGACGAGTGTGAAGTCTTCTTCAGGTGTTGTTGACTGAGGAGTGTCTGACGGGATCTCTTCTAGTACCCAAAACCGAGTTAATAGTTCGTGAAGTTCCTCTTTCTCGTGCTTGAGTGTCACTTGATACGTTCGGCGTGAATGAGAGGTGATGGAGGTAGCAGGACCGAGCACTAACCAACCAAAAATTGATAGTTGGGCCACTGGGCTGGTTGGCGAATGATAGATGATGTTGGGCTTGATGACCTTGCCGTACTGATCCGCTCCGATGCTGATGTCGATGGCTCTCGAAATTCTGAAGTTTGGGTCTGCTAGCTTCAACTTGGTGAGATGAGGCCATCCCGTCGGTAATATCGGTAGATGGTAACAGGCCAGAAATGATTTTCACAACATGAGCATTGATGATAACGTCCTCCTTTTTATCGACTGAGGATAAGCACACCAACACTTTGCCCTTAGTTTTCAGAGCCTTCTGACCTCCAATTCCCAAAATTGTTATTCGCGACTGCTGCCGTGGGAGATGAAGATCCCGTGCCAGTTGCTCCGTTATGAGTGAGAGTTCTGATCCAGTGTCAACAAGCACTCTGACTGTGTGAGTTGTGACAGATGTTTTCACGGTAGCTAAGGCAGTCGCAAGTAGAGTGGATTGATCTGGCGAAACCGTTGAGATGTCCGTTGATGATTGATTGACCTGATGAGTAGCCGCATTGAAACATGATTGAATTTGATCAGTTGCTCTAGAGGATGAGTTGACCGTTTCATCGACCATAAATTTCGCCAATGGTGTATTCTCTAGAGAGTCTTGATGCGATGCCGACTTGACGATTGTGATGTTTTTTCATTGTGTTGAAGTCAGTTGAAGTCGCGCTGCTTGCGATGGTGGTGGCCGTGTGGGATCGTGGAGCATGGTATGATGCCTCCACACTCTTTGCAAAGCTGCCCACCCTTACAAGATCTTGCTGAGTGTGGACCGAAGCAGTTAAAACATAGCGCCTTAGTGGTGATGATTTGCCGTCTAGCTGCCTTGTCGAGCGCTCTGAACTTTGGACATGATACAATGAAGTGTCGCTCCTTGCACATGTCACACGGCCGTTGTTCCCGCTGTTGAGGTGCTTGCTGCGTGGCTTGATGAGCTACCGCCGTTGATTTTGATTTTGGAGCTGGTGCAGGGTCCTTTTCCACTTGTGCGCGCCATTTGAGTCGAGGACGTCCTCTGTTGTCCATACGCTCTAAATGGCCTAGTCATCTTAAGCTTTGTATCCGTAGACGCTTAACCAGGCACATGCCGCCGTACAGCCCATATAGTTCGTGATTGAATCTTCTCCTCCAGATGCCATCAACGCAAACAGGCCCAAAGATCGCACACAGAACTTTTCTTTCGAAAAGACCAAGAGCTTCCTCATCCGCTTTCAACAGCGTCCATGCTTCTGCACCATAAAGCAGGACTGGGATGATTAAGGTATTGTATACAGTCAACTTGGTCCTTCGAGAGAGGGCTCTATTACTCAATTACCTCTTGAGCCCAAAGAAACAGCGGTTGGCAAGAGTGATTCTGCGTTTGATCTCGGTACTGATGTTGTTGTCCCTATTTATTGCAGAGCCGAGGTAGACGGAGTCCTTGACTACCTCGAAGTTCATGCTGCCCATTGTGACGCTCTGTCCGAGACGTCGATGTTGTGTGTCCTTTCTTGATGACAACATGTACTTCGTTTTGCCCTCATTTACCACTAGACCCATTTTAACCGCCTCCGCTTCAATGCCAGCAAACGCCTCATTGACGGCTCGCTGTGTTCAACCAATCACGTCAATATCATCCGCTTAAACCAGCAGTTGAACGGACTTCTGGAAGATCTTGCCTCTGGTGGTGACTTGTGAGTTTCGTTTCGCACGATCTTCTCGAGTATTAAGTTGAAGAAGTCACATGACAGCGCGTCGCCTTGCCTAAAACCTTTTTTGACATTAAAGGTCTCGGTAAGTTCGTTGCCGACCTTGATGGAGCAGCGAGAGGTCTCCATCATCATCCTACACAATCTGACGAGTTTGGTAGGGGTGTCAAAACTAGACATGGCTTTGTATAGCTCGTCTCTATGCACGCTGTCATATGCGGCCTTGAAGTCGACGAATAGGTGGTGAGTATGGACCTGCATCTCTTGGGTCTTTTCCAGGATCTGCCGCAGTGTGAAGATTTGGTCTATTGTGGACTTCCCTGGCCTGAAACCACACTGATATGAACCTATCAGGTTGTTGACGAACGGTTTCAGGCGTTCACACAAAACGGCAGCGAAGATCTTGTAGGCGATGTTAAGGAAACTTATTCCTTTGTAGTTGGTGCAGTCAAAGGGGTCTTCTTTCTTGTGGATCGGGCAAACGACACTGAGATTCCACTCATTGGGCATGCTTTCCTCCGACCGTATCTTACAGATGAGCTGGTGCATCCTCCCTACCAGATCATCCCCAGCTGCTTTAAACAGTTCCGCGGACAATCCGTCCGCTCCAGCAGCTTTGTTTGACTTAAGTCTCGATATTGCTATCTTGACTTCGTCAAAGTCGGGGGGACGGAACATTCTGCCTGACAGCGGAATTTGGTTCCTCGTCGCCGTTTAACAGTCTGCAGAAATTATCCTTCCAAATTCTCAGCATCGACTGCGATTCTACTACCAGTTGTCCATTTTCGTCCCGACAGGCTTGAGTCCGAAATTTATATCCACTGGATAATTGTTTTACTTTCTGGTAAAACTTTTGGACTTCATTCCTGCTGTAGCACCTTTCCATCTCTTCGACCGCGCGCTTCTCATGCTCTTTCTTTTTCTTTTTGACAAGCCGGTTCTCTTCCCTCCTCTTCTGTTCGTAGAGCTCACGAACAGCTCTCGTTGTCGATGCAACATTGCGTTGTAGGCGTCTTGCTTGGCTGCATGGGCCTGTCTGCACTCGTCGTCAAACCATGGGTTTTTCCTGGGTGGTGTAAAACCCAGCACATCAGTGACAGCTTCCTTGATGGCTTTTTGACAACGTTTCCAGTCTTCTTCTATGGTCAGTACAGGCGATGTCGAACTTTCAGAGAGTTTTTGGGAGACTCGGTCGGCAAAGTTCCTAGCGATCGTTTGCGATTGTAGCTTTCTGACGTCAAACCGTGGTGTTCCTTCTCGACTCCCTTGTCGTTTTGATATCCGTGTTCTTACCTTGGCTACAACAAGGTAATGATCCGAGTCAATGTTGGCTCCTCGGAACGTTCGGACATCGAGAATACTGGAGGAGTGTCTGACGTCAATCGCAATGTGATCAATCTGGTTGACGGTTGATTGATCAGGGTCCCGCCAGGTCCCTTTATGGATGTTGCGGTGTGGGAACCGCGTACTCACTACAGAGAGGTTCCACCCCGAGGCGAAGTCCACGAGCCTGAGTCCGTTCCCGTATGTGTTGTCGTGCAGGCTGTGTTTTCCAATGACTCTAGCAAAGATTTCTTCTTTTCCCAGCTGTGCATTAAAATCTCCTAGAACGATCTTCGTGTCGTAGCTGGGACATTGGTCGTATGTTATTTCTAGGAGATCATAGAAGTTTGCTTTTGTCATCTCTGTCTTCAGTCGGAGCGTGGGCGCCTAATGTTACCGAATTTAGCCTTGATGCGGATTGTTATGAGACGTTCGCTTATGAATTTGAAGCTCAAGACTTTTTGATTTAGTCTGCCTCGAACAACAAATCCACATCCAAATAAGCGCTGCCTTTCCCCTCTGTAGCAATCGCCGTAGTAGAGGTCGCAGTTTTTCATCCTTTTCTGACGAGGCGCATTTTCATCTCGGCGGCTCCTTTAACAAACAAAATTACCGCATTGGGGCTCGGAAAACCCACACGTTAATGTTGAGAAGCCAATGCATCCACAGAGAGTGACAATTTGGTGCGGGTTGTAGAGTGGTGGCATCATTGGTCATTTTTCTTCGGAAATGGATTCGGAACAACGTTTCGGTCAACGGTAGGCGTTACAGGGCCATGTTAACCGAGTTTTATTGAAATTGAAGACATAGATTTGGACGACCTCTGATTCATGCAGGATGCTGCCCCATGCCACAATCGTTCTATTGCCACTAAATTTCCAAACCGTGTTATCAGCCGTCTTGACGATGTCTATTAGCCTCCTCGGAGTTGCGATTTGACCCCTCTGGACTTTTTTTTTTTGTGGGGAATCGTAAACGACCGATGTTATGCCAACCTTCCATAAATGATTCAAGCACTTAAGGCCAATATCATCCAAGCAATCCGTGAGCTACAGCCTGAAACCATCAACAAGGTCTTGGAAAATTGGGTTGACAGAATACGCTATTGCGAGGTAGCCGAGGAAACTACTTGAACGACGTTGTATTTCATAATTAATGGGAATGTTTGTTCTTACTAATAAAGCTACAATACATGGAAAAAACAAAAATGTATTTGGCCCACACTGCATGTGTTGATAGGATATTCTGATGATGCGAAAACGAATAGATTGTGGAAAAATGGAACAAGATCTGTAATTAAAAGTCAGGATATTATCTTAATTGGAAAATCTGAAGATCAAAGGCGCCTAGGGGTCATCGAATTTGAGCGGAAAATTGAGAAACCGCAATCAAATGGAACTGGAAATAAGAAACAAAATTAGATAAAGTTGGAACAAATGACCAAGGACCAGGTGAAATAGGAACGGATAAAGATGAAAATGAACTAAAAATCCAAACAAAAATTTATAATCTTGACGAAATTTCGGATACGAGACATTTTCAGAAT
Organism: Merodon equestris; assembly: GCA_958301585.1. NCBI lineage: Eukaryota > Metazoa > Arthropoda > Insecta > Diptera > Syrphidae > Merodon > Merodon equestris. The sequence continues at coordinate 73,510,473 of OY284416.1, read as the reverse complement.
GCTGTAGATAATCAAAATCCAGGCTGTATAAGATAAAGGTAATATCAAATGTTGCCACAACAACAAATCCCAGGCCCAAATGAAACGTCACAGGCTTCATATCTATCCGAGGCAAATGATCCGAATTCCTTAAAGGAAACTTCTCCTGATATTGAAGAATGGAAAGAAGCTATGAACATTGAACTAGATTTTTCAAAGAAAAATGAAATCTGGAAAATTATAGATCGTTCGAAAGATAAAAATGTTGTCGGATGCCGATGGGAATTCAAAACCAAGTGGAAGGCTGATAGGACTAACGAAAGAAGAAAAGCTCGGCTAGAAGCAAAAGGCTATTCACAAATGGACGGTGCAGTTTACTTCAAAGCTTTTGCTCAAGTTGCTGATATAAGCTCTATTCGAATGCTTTATGCTATTGCTACCCAACTTGATTTAGATCTTCATCACATCGACATCTCAGCTTTTTTATATGGTGATTAAGATAAGAAATATTTATGAAACAGCCAGCAGGTTTTGCGCATGACAAATTAAAAGTATGCAAACTTTAAAAATCAATATATGGTCTAAAACAATCGGGCCATCAATGGAACAGAAAGCTTGATAACAAACTACAAGAAATCGGTTATAAAAATTCAAAATATGTAAATGCATTTACTTCAAGAAACAAAATGGAATACATAAAATAATTACTGCTTATGTTGATACGAGTAACTTAATCATAAGAACAAACAGTTGTAAGGCACAAAGCGGAACCAACGACCTCAATCAGCAAACCACCAAACACGAACCCAAAACAAAGCGCATAAAAGACAACTTCCCAAAATATATTCTTTATTACTATACTCAGAACACTTCTCGTATGTTATTCCTATCGCCCTGACTGCTACTCGTCGACTTCCGACTATTCGATTAACTCAGCTGCTTTTATACCCGCGCGTTGGATGTCTGTACCGTTTATCCGCTGTGCCAATGCCATGGGCGGCTCTGGCGTTGAGAAAGGGTGCAAGGCGCCATTGGCGGCTCCTGATGGAAAAGGGCGCAAGGCGCCTACACGGATCGGATGCGTGGGTATTACAGCTCGCCCATCCTGACCTACGGCTCGTCCTCGAGACTTCCTGCGGTTGCTGGTTCGGAAATCTCCTCGTCGAAACTGTCTGCACCAGATTCTTCAAGTTCGCTTTCGGAAATGTTTTCGTCATACAGCTCGCACCACCTCTTCATCTTGTCTGCGCTTTCAACCGTCTCAAATCGTTTTTGAGTTCGCTGCTGACCAGGAATATCCTTCAAGATGTACCGGTCGTTTGGCAAGACCTTCGCCACGATGTATGGACCCCTGTAGATTGGATCAAGCTTTCTTGACTCACCTGTTGCCACGGGCTCACGTTCGAACAGGACCAAATCATCTACAGCATACGTGTTGGGCTTCTTATGTGTTCTGTCAAAACGTTCCTTCTGCTTTTGTTGGTCTCTTGAAATGTATTGCAGGGCGACGTCCCGCCTATGGTCCATTTTCTCTTTGTCACAATGTCCGTTGCGTTCCAGTTCTAACAAAAGTTTGTCCCCGGTGTGTAGGCGAACATCAGATCGTGTGGTGTTGCTCTGGTAGTTGCGCTTCTCGCCGTGTTCAAGCTCCATTGGATACTCCTTAGCTGCTGAGCCCAATCCTTGCCTGCCGTATGACTGCACTTAAGTGCTGCAAGTACTGTCCGGTTAATTCTTTCCACTTGACATGTTGTATCCCATAAGTTTGGCAGTACTTCTTGAACTTGCTCGCCGAGAACGCCGTACCTCGGTCGGTTATTAAACGCTTGGGCATTCCAAAGTATTCACTGACTTGGTTGAGCACTCCTATCACCCCCTTCGTATTGGTCGTCTTTACAGCTTTCAAGATGGTATATTTTGTAAAGTTGTCTACTAGTGCTACCAAATGTTTAGTTCCACCTCGCCCAGTTGTGAATGGCCCAAGATGATCTATATGAACCGTATGAAACGGTACTGGTTCTCTTTCCACACAATGCAGCTCACCTTCTAACGCTCCACCCTTCCTCTTAGTGTAGGCGCATTCCACACATCCCTTAACGTAGCTCTTGACAAAATTCCTCATCCTGGGAAACCAATATGTCCTTCTCAGCCTTTCTAGAGTTTTCTCATAGCCCATGTGTGCAGCCTCATCATGACACACTCGTAAGATTCGCCATCGTGCCCCTTTAGGTACTACCCACTTTCGCTGTTCACCAACGCGTCTGTATAATCGGTTCCCTTCTAGCTTGTATTCCTTATGGAGTTGGTTCTGCTCACCGCCAACAGCTGTTGATTGTAGTTGTCTGATAATGTTCCGTAGTTTTTTATCTTGCCACTGCATCGTTGCGAGCCAATCGTCGTCTGTAATGTAGATATTTAATATATTAGCTCTCTCTTCCATCTCCCGTTCTTCCTCTACTGGCTCTCGGCTCATGGCGTCCACATATCCCGCTTTCCTTCCTGACTGGTGAATTGTCGTAAACTCAAACTCTTGTAGTTTGAGCCACCACCTCGCGATTCTTGGTATCATCCTGGCCTTGTTTTGAGTGGCTACTATGGTTTCACAACTTTAAATGCCTTGCCTAGCAGGTATATCCGGAACCTTTCCAGACTTTCCACCACAGCTAAAACCTCTAGCCATTAGCTGTGGTACTTTGCTTCTGTCTCTGTCAGCTTCCTGCTAAAGTACGCCACTAGTCTCAATTTATTGTCGCCCTTCCCTCGCTGCAACAGTATTCCGGCAAGTCCCACAGTGGAGGCATCAGTATGGACCTCGTGATCACACTCCACATCGTAAAGGGCTAAAATAGGTGGGTTGATTAACGCAGATTTCAGTTCTTTGAACGCCGCTTGTTGCTCCTCTGCCCACACAAAGGTCTTGTCTTGTTTAGGTAAGTCAGTAAGAGATGTTGCGATTTGAGAGTATTTCGGCACGAATTTCCGGAAATAACCGGTAAGGCCCAAAAATTGTCTTACCTGATGCACATTTTTCGGCTGGGGAAAATCTTTTACTGCCACCGTCTTCCGCTCACTAGGTCGTATCCCGTTTTCATCCAGCTGATGTCCGAGGAACTCAATGCTAGTTCTCAAGAACGCACACTTTTTCGTATTGAGTGTCAACCCCGACTCCTTCAGAACCTTCAGAAATTTGCGGAGCTTCTGTAGTCCTTCTTCCAGCGATATGCTTGCAATGATGACATCATCCAAGTAGACTGCAACATCACCAGGATCCATGCGCGCCTTTAGCTGGTTCATACACATTTGGAAGTAAGCTGGAGCGTTCACTAGACCGAACGGCATACGCACGAACTCGTACAGACCGTTCTCCGTAGCAAAGGCGGTGTACTTTCGGCTCTGCTCCGCTATCTGCACTTGATGGTACCCAGAAGCAAGGTCCAGTGTTGTGAAATACTTCTTCCCAGCTAGAGTTGCTAATATTTCCTCCATGGTAGGCATCGGGAACTTCTGTTTTTTTGTTACCCTATTTAGCGCCCGGTAGTCAATTTATTTATTTATTTATTTCAGAAAATATTGTACAATGGTTATATGTTTCCGCGAAGCCTTGTTAAGGCTTTTCTGCAGAAGATTGCGTTTCTAAATTTTATACTGAAATTTAAGATAGTAAGCTGAGCTTAAATACCAATATAGATGTAGTTCATTAACTAAATTCAAAAAATAATTTATATAATTTACTAATGATTACAAAAAAATAACAATTTATGGAATCACATATTTGAATTTGTGTTTATAAAAAAGTTCTTTAAGTTCTTTTTTCTAATTTTTATGTTTGCTAAGTTTTTGAGCTCTTGTGGAAGTGTATTGAGGACTTCTGGTACACTGCATTTTAGTTGTCTTCTCCCGTAGTTATTGTAGAATCGGGGTTCTTGTAGCATACCATTTGCCCGCCTTCTAGTGTTGATTTCATGCTGAATTGGCGCGATAAACCGATTGTCATCATAGTACTCCAGGATAAGGGTCATCTTAAAAATATCTTCCACTGAAAGGACTTTAAACCGTTCTTGTTCAGGAACATTTTGTCGATTTCGTATTTCTTTCAATGCCGTGTTTTGTAATTTTTTAAGTTTTTGTATGTGTGTGGCAGACGCATTACCCCACGCAAGTATTCCATACCTTAATTTTGATTCCACTAGGGCATAGTATACCAGTCTTAATACGGACGTTGGGGCCTGGAACTTTAGATGGGAAAGTGCGTATAGAGCTTTTTTAAGATTCATTCGCATCAGATCAATATGTGTATCCCACAGAAAATTACTGTCAATGGTGATTCCAAGGTATTTGTAGCTCACCACTATGTCAATGGGACAGCTAATTGAGCTACTGCAAGAATCATTTCTATAATATATTTGTTGTGTAGTAGCCTTGAACTGCGGACTTCGTATGTGCATCATCTTAGTTTTTGTAGTGTTGATCGTTAGACCGTGGTCATGGCACCATTTAACCGCATTGTCAAACTCCTCCTGCATTATAGCCGTTGCCGTATTCAAAGACCGGTGGCGCACCACTATCGCCGTATCGTCTGCATACGCGAATGGTATGGCTTGTTTGAATACTTGTAGCAGTTGGTTAGTGTATAGAATAAATAGGATTGGACCCAATTTTGATCCTTGAGGGACCCCATATTGCACGCGTTCCTTTTGGCTATATGTCTGATTGATTTTGACACAAAATTGCCTGTTTCTTAGGTATTCTTTTAACCAATTTGCCATCAGACCTCTTATGCCAATGTTTTCCAGTACTTCTATTAGCTTTTCATGGTTCAGCGTATCAAAAGCTCTACTGAAATCCACGAATAGCACTAGAACGTGGTGACTTTTGTTTAGGCTTTCGTTAATACAATTGGCAAATTCCCCTAGCAGTTTCCCAGTACTCTTATTTTTCTGAAATCCGTACTGGCTTTTATGTATGAGGGAATTTTTTGCAATGAAGTCTTGCAGCCTCTTTATTACAACTTCTTCAAGGCACTTTTCAATTATCGATAATATTGATATTGGCCTATAATTGTTGATCTCGCTTTTGGTACCTCCTTTATATATTGGCCTGACAACAGCGGTTTTCAAAGTTGCAGGTATTTTTGTTTGATTTATGCTTAGATTAACGAAATTGCACAATATTGGGGTAAATATGTTTGCGTGTCTTCTTATATCTCCGGATCTTATTCCGTCAAAACCTGGCGATTTGCTATCGCTAAGTGAGTGAATTATTGTTCCTATTTCCGATAAATTTGTTTCTCTTACGAATACTGATCTGGTCAATGTTGTGCTTACATGTGTCGACGTAACAGTGTCGCATTGATGAATGATGTTTTTTATCTGAGTGCTAAAATTGTTTGCAAATGCACTAGCGAGGTTATTCCGGCACATTTTACCAGAAAAATTCTTTGTAATTATTTCGTCCACTCCAGGCTTTTTCCTTCCCAGTATTTCGTTTATAAGACTCCATGTTTTACGGGGGTCAGATCTGGCTTCATTGAACTTGTTTTTGTAAAATAGCGCTTTTTGAGCCGACATTTCCTTATTCAGTTTGTTTCTGAAAGATTTGTACTCTAGTTCATATGTTTTGTTCAGTCTGTTATTTTTCCACCTCCTGTAGAGTTCGTCTCTTTTTTTGCATTTGGAGACTAAATTATTAGATATCCATGGGTTATCCTTTCTTCTGTTTTTTATTTGCTTCGTATATGTCGATTTTTCATAAATGTTTGTCATTTTATCATAAAGTTTCTGATAAAGTGAGACAGCATCATTTTCATTAATGATTTCATCCCAATTTGTTTTTGCAATTAGTTCGTTAACTTTTGCGTTAGATATATAGGACAAGTTGAATATCTTTTCTTTAACCGCTGATTTATGCCTAGATGGGAAGTATATTACTGGGTAATGATCAGTGATACAGCTTTCAATTACAGCTGAATTGATTTGGTTATGCATAGTGTTAGTTAAGATGTGGTCAATTATTGATTTTGACCCTGTGTTCGGGTCTACTCTGGTATACTCCGTTATCACATTAACCAATCCTAGTGACGCCAGCATCTCAAGATATTCTTTTACACCATACAAATACAAATCACTCACATTGATATTCATATCACCCATTACCATAATTTCGCCCTTTTTTTCCAGTTGTTCAATGTTGTTTCCAAATTCTTCGATAAACGCTTTACGGCTGCAACCTGGTGGTCGATATATCCCTATGACATAATTGTACTTATTATTTTCTTTAATTTGGATTTGAATATGTTCGTATGTTACACTTTCAGATGTTAATCGTATATATTTTAAGTCTTTATGTATTAACATCAGAATTCCACCTCCTCTACGTTTATCTCGATTGAGAAACTCTGCTTGGAAACCATCTATACTGTAATGACCTTTCTCTTCTTCATTTATATTGGTTTCAACTAATACTATTATTTTTAACGTATTGATGATGTGGTTAACGTTAACGCAGAAATCATTCCAATTTTTTCGCAATGATCTTATATTAAAACTTAGACAGCAACATTTATTTTCTCTCAATTCATTTATGTTGATGCTGCTAAAACCACTAATTACCCTACAATTCAAATCGATGCGTACTTCATTTGTATCCATTTTGGTATAAAGAGTTTTGTGTATCGTCTTGTTTACAAACAATGGTATTATTGAGTGCAAGTAATTTTGCTCACATCGTCAACGCTACTCATTAAGATCGGTTGGGTGCTCTCATTCCGCCTAACGAGTATTCTTCCCGCACTCTCCCATACAAATTTCCAGTTTTCCTGTCTCGCCCTCTCCTTTGCCAACCACATTATGTGTTTGTTGTGCTTTGTCAGCTGATTATTAATGTAAACATTGGCATCAGGCAAAGCTGCGCACACGCTTGAGGTGCTGTTGGTTTTTGGAAGTACTGCTTTCAGTTTAATGGAGCGAGTGGATCGTGCTTGCTTCATAAATTGAATTTTCTTTATACTGGACGCAAATGTGGCGACTATAGTCGATCGTTCGGGGTTTTTTGTTTTTGTGCGATATATGTCGGTGATGTCGGTGTCGTTGATGTCATAGTTAACAGTTTTTCCTATTCCCTTTACTACCTCTATTAGGTTTTCTTGTGGGGTAGGGGGGATATTTTTTATTTCAATATTGTTTTTGATTATTTGCTGTTCAAGTGTATTGATTTGTGTCTGCAAATTTTCCATGACAGCATCTTTTCTTTTGTTGGTTTCTCTCATTTCATTGAGTTCTTTTTTAATGTTTTCCATGAGTTCATTGTTTTTTTTCATGTTAGTATTGAGTTCTTCGTACTTAGCGGCTAGAAAATCACAGCTTGTCGCAATCTCTTTTATTTCCCCTCTCAGAAGACGGATTTCCGCTATAACAACTGAGTTGTTGACAGTTGGGATGGTGTTAGTTGGGTTATTTGGGCTGCTGAGCTCACGCATTCTCTTGGATGGTTGTTCTTGCGTTGGCATAGGGGCAGATACTACCACATTGTTGGCTGCAGCTGTTATTTGGCTATCTCCGCACAGATGTGTCGATGCACATCCTATCCGTACCGTCCTTCTTCTTTGTAAGAACAATCGGTGCGCAGAAGTTGGATGTTGAAGGCCGAATGACTCCTTGATGCAACATTTCGCTGATCTTTTCCTCTACTATCCTTCTCTTAGCGAAAGGTAATCGGTAGGGTTGCAAACACACTGGTTGTGTCGTCGTTACTTCGATTGTGCACTCACCCCAGTTGTACAGTCCAAGTTCGTCGGCGTCTAGAGCGAAGCAATCTCGGTATTCATTTACTAATTCGCCGAGTAGCTCCTTTTCCTTGGCTGTGATTTCTCCCGCATCAATATCATCAATATCGATTCTACTCCGCACCTGCTGCTCCGCAATCGCCTCGTCTGAGATAATCAACGATTTGCCTTCATCACTCACAGTGCAGTCGCTGATTTTGAGTTCATGGTATGTCTTCTCGATTTTGACTTGCGGTTGGTCAAGCAAACGCCTACCGACAATTATATTGTATGGTTGACTGTCGTCTGGGACAACTAATACTTCACACCAGCTTCGCAAAGCATCTACCCCGACTTCGGCATAAAGTTTTCCTATTGTTCGGCATCTTCCTCCGCCGAACCCGCTCAGTTTCCTAGCATCATCGCTGTAGCGAAGATTGTTGGTGATAGCGACTGACTCTTGCAGTGTGACGCAGTCGCTGCCCAGGTCTATGAAAGCTTCGATTGGCTTCCCGTTGACGGTCACAATTTTGTGATACACACTTATGTCTTCGCACACCCACAACTGACTTGGCCTTGTAGGTTGCCGCTGTTCGGTAGCGTGTTGCTCTGCTGCCCTCGTCGTTGCCGCGCTCGTACCATTGCGACCTATGTGCCCGGATTGGTTGCATTTGAAGCACCTGACCTTTGGGCAGTTGCGCCCTATGTGCCATATCTGACTACACTTGAAACACCTGATAGTGTCAACTGATGTTGAGTTTTCACTATTGCTCCCAGATATTCCCCGTCTCTGTGATGCTGTTACGATTGATGCTGACCTCTGTTGCGATCGTACGCTGGTGGTCCACCGAAATTTTTCTTTCTCAGCTCCTGAAGAGTTTCTGGCTGTGCCGCTTTCAGTGCGTCACGACACTCTACATCGGTGATGCCCCGCACTATATATTTGACCACAGTTTTCTCTTCTATATGCCCCCTAGACGCAATAGCTTTCATCTCATACACGAACTCCTCGATATCCTCATACGGATTTTGTTTTTTGTTCCGCAACATTTCGTGCAGATCAGCCACATCATCGTCTGCTGGGAAATTATCGACTAAGTCTCGAAGAAACTCTTCCAACGATGAATGAACTACCCCATTACCCCAAAGCTTTGCTGCTCCCACTAGATTACCGATCGCCGCCATCATGACTAGCCTTCCATCTAGCTGGTACACGTCTCTAACTTCCCTAACCCTTCGGACGAATGCGGTTGACGATAGTCCTGTTGGGTTCCTTGGATTAAATTCGGAAAGCATTTCGGTCACATCCTTCACTGTGTAGCAACTCCTCGACTCGACTCTCTCCTCCACACAACTTGTTGCTCTTGGTTTAGGCGCTGGAGCACTCTCCGTCTTTTCACCCCCCTTCTGTATCTTGATGCTTTCCAAAGCTGCCTTCATGGACTGGATCTCTTGCCTCAGCTTCTCCACTTCGCTTTGCTCGTCCTCCTCCCATTCCTTGTCGTCGATCAATTTTTCATATACCAGTAGTTTGTGTAGCAATTGGAACTTATCTCCCCCCCCTTTCAAGCCACGTTTCTTCAGCTCTTCCCGGAGTTCATCTCTTGTATACGCGCTGAACTTGGCGATTTCTTGTTCGGCGTCACTCATTTTCAGAATACAGCAATCGATTGTTTAATTAAATATCGCACCAGGACTTTATCCCACTTCTGAAGTTGTAAGGCACAAAGCGGAACCAACGACCTCAATCAGCAAACCACCAAACACGAACCCAAAACAAAGCGCATAAAAGACAACTTCCCAAAATATATCCTTTATTACTATACTCAGAACACTTCTCATATGTTATTCCTATCGCCCTGACTGCTACTCGTCGACTTCCGACTATTCGATCAACTCAGCTGCTTTTATACCCGCGCGTTGGATGTCTGTACCGTTTATCCGCTGTGCCAATGCCATGGGCGGCTCTGGCGTTGAGAAAGGGTGCAAGACGCCATTGGCGGCTCCTGATGGAAAAGGGCGCAAGGCGCCTACGCGGATCGGATGCGTGGGTATTACACAGTACGTTGTATTTTAGAAACTCAAAATTAAATTTAAAATAACATTTTTAAATTAGAGACATGGGGACCCAAAGTTAACCATAGGACTGGAATTTTCAAGAGACCGATAGCAAGGAACTTTATCAATCAGCCAATCGAACTATGTTAGGAATTTAATTCCAAAATGTAAACTACCAATTGTAATCCACGAACTTTACCGTTAGCACCCAAAACCAAACTTAAAAACGAGCCACAAACTGAAGAAGAAAATAGGCCTGTAAACCAAACATCTAATCAAGAACTTATAGGAAGCCTACTTCATTTGTCTACATTCAGTGGGCCAAATATTGCGTATTCCGTGAATACTTTATCTCAGTTCAACCAATAACTATTGGAACGCAGCAACTTCCGTTTTTAGATATCTCTTAATACATAAATTATTTATTGCAGACATCAATGATAGAAAGCCACAGTCTGTTGCAATTTTTGTTCTAGCAGGTGGAATCTCGCAAGCAACCCATTGTCACATTGTCCAGCGCTGAAGCAAAGTATGTCACCTTAACAGCAGTTTCAAAACGAGCCAAGTATTTCAAATTTTTACTTGACGAAATGGATCTACATTGTCCTGATGAATGGATTATCTTATTTACGGATAGTCAAAGCGAGCAATATATAGCAAACTATAAAGGAAGAAGCTCGCAAATGAAACACCTTCATATAAAATATCGTTACTGTCATCACGCCTTAGCTGATGGGACAGTGTATCTGGAATACTTGTCGACAGAACATATTTTAGCAGATCCTTTAATAAAAATCTGTCTTTATCCAAACATTATTCACACTTTAAGAATCTTGGACTAGTATTTTCCCGAATTTATTAAAATTGTTAGTAAGGAGGTATGTTAAACAAAATGAATTGTTATTACACTTCGACAACACTTACAATTATCTAGCTATGCCATCTATATTTGAAATTCTTATCTATCCATAACTTATTCACCTAAGGTTATATTCTACCATGCTTCCTGTTCTCACTCACTCATAGTTCCTTATCCAATAAAGTATTTTTTTTGTAAATAGCCATCCACGTTTTTTCTGTTATTAAAATCGTCAGCCATCGTGCTTTAATTGCATACACCTTCTACACCTGAAATTAATTCCAACTTAACATAAATATATTATATTGTAGTCAGAAAATAGTGTTTTACTAATAAGGGAACCAAAAGAGAAGTTATCGATTTATTTGAAAAATTCGCAAATTCTCTATACGGTGGATTGGATTCGGACTACGCAAATGGCACATACAATCGTACAAGTCAATGCAAAAGAGAATCATTTAGGAGAGATATTGAGAAATCAGGCATCACTCATAGATTCAAGTTTCAACTACACTTACTGTCATAAAAACCGCATTATTTTGGAACGGGTTATTTTATCAAATTGAAAGGATGTCTTTAAACAGTTTCAAGCAGTTTTTACTGTATATTGGGCAAAAAAATATTGGTTTGAATTGAATTGTGATTGTGATAAGTACATAGAAATAAAATATTCGCATTCGGCAATTGACCCGAGGCGCAAAAGTAAAAATATTGACTTTAAGTTGAGAAAGGGTCGCCTTTTCGTAAGATTGGGGTGGTCGTGATGCAATGGTAATCATCACCGACTGTTGAGCCGAAGGTCTGTAGTTCAGTCCGTATATAGTCAAGAACAATTCCTCAACGGAAAAACTGTGCAACAACATCTGTTGTAAAAAAAATAAAATTAAAAATTTTAAGTAACCCCCGACAAAAAAAAACTCCAAAAAGTAAAAACATAATTTTATTTCCTCGGCCTTTTGACTTCATTAAAAGAAACTATTAATATTTTTAAGTTGACGTCGTCGCGTCGGGGAATCCACTAAGTAAATAAAATAAAACCACAATACAAATAAAAAGAATATTGAGAATGGTGTATGGATTATACAAAGACCTACCCTATGTGTTGTGTGGATTTCAACAAATTGGTCTAAGCGCCGAAACGATAAGCAGAAAGTTACGTCAAACAGGTTATATGAAAGACGACCAGAAAAAAAGCTCTCTAAAATAGGTCAGGTGAAAGGTTTAAACACGAGTGGATAGTCGAAAAGTAAAGTTTCCTCAAAGCCAAACGATTTATGGATGTTTTTCTTTTACTTTTTGGGCGTTTCATACTTTGTTAATGGTACTGTGAACATGTCAGGGACAGGAAATCAGAAAGAAATCAGGAAGATTTTGGTACCAGCCATTAGGCAGTATAATTTCTATACTGACAAGTCCATTTTTCAGGATGATTCTGCACTTCATCACTGAGCCAAATAAGGAAGTAAATAATGAATAAAGGAGCAATAAAACATGCGATGACCTCGGAATTTCTAGGCTAGATTGGTTAGCCAATAAGCCCAATTTAAATCAAATCGATTACTTGTGGCATGTAATGAAACGTAAGCTGGCTGCACACAAACCTTACTCTCTGCCAAATTAAGTTCTGAACTATGTATGGAATACTGAAATATCGAGGCATATTATTGAACTTCTATCAGCCCGATGCCTAATATATACTATATAATAAAAGCGATTAATACCGCTAAACTGCCGGTACTGGTACAAGGACAATAAACAACGCCTATTCGGACGCGGATTTGTTATTCGAGGAAGACTTCCGGCATCTAAGCGAACGCCTCATAACAATCCGCATCAAAGGCATCCTCGGGAATATAAGCCTAATATGCGTTCATGCCCCTATGATAGAAAAATATGAAAGGCTCAAATACACCGAATGCCTTAGTTATGACACAAAAATGTTGTAGAGACGCTGCCTCTGTTGTGCTTGGTTTCAAACCGCCACCAGCTAGGTTTCTAGCAATGCAAACAAACCCATGTAACAAAACAAACCACCTACAAAATTTTGTTACATAGACGGACGAGAGCCCCTGATGAGCTCTACGAGCAGAAAAGGAGAGAGGAACACACGCTTTTAAGGAAGAAAAAAAGACAGCAGAGAATTTAGGTAAGATGACCCACTGTCATGTAACTTCTGCGTGTTTGAAAAGGTCATACGAGCCATACAAATTATATACTGGCCAACACAAGGGGTACGATATATTTCAAGTCTGCGCAATTGCTTGCGTACGCGGATGATATTGACGTAATTGGGCGAGACGTCAAGGAAGTGTTCAAAAGCATTAAAGCAGAAGTGGCTAAAATGGGTCTTTTGGTAAACGAGGGTAAAACCAAATATATACTGCCATCCAAAAAAGACGCACATCACCGATGTATTGGCCAGAACATCACAATTGACGGCTACAAATTTGAAGTGGTCAAGTACTTCATCTACCTTGGCTCACTAATGACCATCGACAACAAAACCAGCGCTGAGATCAAATGCAGAATTACTCTTGCCGACCGCTGCTTCTTTGGGCTCAAGAGGCAATTGAGAAGTAGAGCCTTCTCTCGAAAAACCAAAATAGCACTATATAAATCTTTGATCATCTTGGCCCTCCTTTACGGCGCAGAGGCCTGGAGCTTAAGGAAAACGGATGAGGAAGCCCTTGGTCGCTTCGAGAGGAAAATTCTGCATTCAATCTATGGTCCTGTTTATATATACGGAGAGTGAAGGAGAAGATACTACGACGAACTTTACGCGCTGTACAGCGACATCGGCCTAGTATGGCGTCTTCGAATCCAACGTTTAAAACGGATAGGCTATGTAGAGCGAATGGACAACACAGCTCCAAACCTGAGGGACGGCGCAGCAGAGGACGTCCGAATCTAAAGTCGCGCATGCAGATGAAAGGGGACCTTAACGAACTGGGAGTGCGGCACTGGAAACAACTGAGGAAGAAGAATACCACTAAAGGTGGAGCAGCTTGGTATTAACAATTTTGTGCATAAGTCGTTAAATTTCTATTGCAGATATAAAAACTACTGAGGAGCACTCAACAATATCTTTTTCTTAAAACAAAAACGATGATTGTAGTTATTAACAATTTTTCAATAATTTCGATATGATGCCGTTTTTATGACCGCAAGTGTATGTAAAGCAATATCTACTTCTTGTCAAACTAGATTCAATCAACTAAGCGAAATAACTTCAAGAATACATGATAATGGTGAAGACCACTACCAAATCAAGTTTTTCCAGATCTTCAGAACGCTTACGTCAAAGCACAAACAATCGGGTCAAAAATGCATATGATGGATTGGAACAACAACCTTTGTACGCCAGCCAAAGCATTCTATTTTACTACGTAAACATATTATGTCAACAAAGTAGGAATTGTGCAGCATTAATAATTGGTAATTTAGATTTTAGTATTCTCTACTGTCTAGCAATATAAGTTAAGGGAAGTTAGTATATAAACGAAGAATTCATCAATAAAGTTTGTAATATTCGCTCATCAACAGAGCGTTAAGTTTCATTTGATCTGCTATGAACAAGTTCAAATGATTGTTGCAACCCAGCATTATCACATTATCATACCATCAAGATTATGTGCTTGATATAAATAAAGACATACATATGTATAAGTCTTGGTTACATTTTATAAAATTCGTGAATTTTTTTGTCCGAAATTAGTGTAATGGTGAAGCGTTTCGAAAAAACTTGCTTGGTATCGGATTAAACTCCATATATTATAAATATGTATATTATATTATATAATAAATATACATATATATATATATATACTCGTTCAGCACATACTCGTATACGCCAAAAAAAGTCGAAAACAACCGGGCAGCTCATATCGACAATTGGGCCTCCCGCCACTCTTCATGTACACACCTATAAATTCTAAAATACACAACAGTTGAGATATACAGTGGGTAAAATAAGTATTTGCACACCCAGTTTTCTTTCGATTTGACTGTAATCTGTAAAGTTTCAATGAAATGAAATATATAGGGTCCGCCAAATAACTTTTTTTTTTTTTTTGAAATGCTATAAAAAAAACTACTGAATATTTTCTCAAATTTCTTTTTTTATTTGAAAGTACAATCCTTCCGGTTAATAATGGAAAATAATTTCATTCAAATGGCTGCCTCGGCTGGCCATGCAGTAGCCTACAGGATCGGTCCAATTTTTAAGCACATTATCTATTGTGTGCAGCTGTATTTCACCAATGGCTTCACGAATATTGTCCTTTAAAGCGTCAATTGTCTCTGGCTTGTCGGCGTAACACTTATCTTTGACGGCACCCCACAAATAATAGTCCAACGGTGTCAAATCGCAGCTCCGAGATGGCCAAACGACATCAGCTCTGCGGCTGATAATGCGATCTTCAAAAACAGGGCGCAAAACAGCGAGTGTAGCTTCGGCTGTGTGGCACGTAGCGCCGTCCTGTTGAAACCAAATGTTGCCAATATCCTCCTCTTCAATTTTTGTGAACAAAAATTCGTTCAACATGGCCCGATAACGATCGCCATTGACTGTAACGGCCACTCCTTGCTCATTTTCGAAGAAAAATGGCCCAATTATGCCTCTGGACCAAAATCCGCACCAAACAGTGGCTCGTTTTGGGTGCACCGGCTTTTCAATGTATGCGTGCGGGTTTTCTGTGCCCCAAATGCGACAATTTTGCTTGTTTACATACCCGCCAAGATCAAAATGAGCTTCATCTGAAAAGAAAAAAATTTGTTGGCAAAATCGGCATCTTCTGTAAGTCGATCGCAGGCCCACTTAGCGAAGCGTTGTTCAAGCGTATACACAACCATATTCGTTCAGCGGAAGGATAAAACCAGAAACCACCAATGAGACGTCCCACTCAAAATGGCCGCCGACGTTTGCCTACAAGCTCGGGTGAGCACGTGGGTACCTCAAGTGCTGTCAAAAGAGCATGTGGGTACCTCAAGTTCTGTCAAAATTTTGTAAACAATCGCGCACATTGTTATAATTCCAAGAGTGTGTGTGGCGGGAATACACTGCGGTAAAATGAAATGAGCTCACACGTATTCACGGATAGAAGCTCGTTTGTAACGGGTTTTGTCGCTACGCACCTGAACCTCTGTCAAAATCTCGTCAAAATTTCAGGGTGTTACGGGGGAAGACGTACGAAAGACGCACGTCTCATTCTGGTTTCTGGATAAAACTAATTATCTGTCAAATCAGACATGAGCTAAGTGTAGTGAATACACTACATGCACCTATTACATCACGTACCAACACCACGATTAGCCATTCCATAACCACGATCAAGCCAAATGTCTATGCTCAGCATTACGCTCAGTGCCTCACCACTTGGATCGAGCTTGACCTACATTACTCATCGCTTTGCTTAGCAGTGACACCCTAAATCACGTGCACTTAAAAGCAAAACAAATGCGATGTAAACAAACGGTGAAAACCAAATGTAAACAAACCGAGTTAGTCGAATAGGTACAATGCCGATGATGCGCTTGTGCCTTTGACCGGTTGCCCAATGCATTGTGCGCTTGTACCTTTGACCGATTGCACAACGCATTGGACTAAATATTCAAAATAGCTGATCTATGGTTATGGGAATTTCGCAATGCATGTACGTGATAGAGGGGATAATATTCCTGCGACAAATTGTATAAAAGGAAAGGATTGAAAGGAAGGAGCAGCAGTACAAAATACGGCAGAGTAAGAGTGTTACTCAAATAAAACGTAATAAGTACCATAAAACCGTATTTTTATTCGCTCCGTTAGATACTCTTCTCCCAATAAAAGGGAAAGCACGGTATCTGACGTACAACATAAGTGTTACCATTCACGAAATAAGCACTACTTGAAAAAAAAAACGTTAGATGGCGGACCCTATCCATAAGAAAAAGCAATTAAAATCACGACATGCAATACAAAAATTATTGAATTTGGTTAAAAATTACTCCATTTATTAAGCAAAAATAACAAAAACACGCTCAAAAAAGTATTTGCACACTTAAGGTTGTGAACGAAATATAGTCAAAATAAATAAGTTTTTACTGCAACTAATATTTTGTGTGCATTTCGTTTGCTTCGATAATGGCTTGTAATCTGCTCGGTATAAAATCTATAAGATGTGAATTGTCCTTCATAATTGCCCTCTTAAGGTCAGTTTTGTTTGAATATTTCCTTTTTCCTCACTCCATTATCCAAAATGCTCCAAAGATTTTCTATAGGGTTAACGTCTGGTGATTGGAGAGGTGTCACAAGTCGGTGGGGGGCATTATACAATAACCATTCTTTAGTGACCTTTGCAGAATGTTTGGGGTAATTGTCCTGTTGGAATAAAAATGACCCCTGCATTTCCAATTTGACGGCGCTTTGAGTCAAATTATTGCGCAGTATTTGTTGTTGTGTCAAAGTTGACAGACGTGAATTCGAAGTGCTCTCACAAAAAGTAAAATAAATTAAAAATAAAAATAAAACAAAAAAAAAAAAGTAAACACATTAACCTTATTTATTGTAAAGTAAAGTGCATTTACAAAAGCTATTTCTTTTAAAATTATTAATATAATACTGGTAAGCATAAAATGGAAAAAACATGTATACGATGCGAGGAGCCGTTACCACTTGACGGTGACTTCATAAACTGTTCTTCCTGTAAAGGAAATTTTCATTTTAACTGCTGCTCAATATCGCAAAGTTCATACCGGAAGATGTCCCAACAAACGAAACAAAAATGGGCATGCACTTGGTGTAGGTCGAAGGAAAAAGCGACACCAGAAGATGGAGCGCAAATTGCGAAGAGATCCAGACTAGCGGAGTCCCCACAGACCAACTCTACGGCTGACCACCTGTCTAATAACAGCTCCATAAACAAAGAGCTGAAAGAAATAAAGACACTTTTAAAAGAATATGCCAAATCGGTCGAATTCACAACACATAAGTACGATGAAATTAATATTACACTTGCAAAAAATAACACATTGCTAGAAACATTAATGAAAGAAATCGAAGAATACAAAAAACAAATAGACATAAAAGATGCTCAAATCTCAAATCTCCAAATACAAGTTAACTCACTAGAACAAAAACAAATTGACAAGAACATAGAAGTAAAAAATGTCCCCATCTCAAACACAGAAAATGATTTTCACATCATACGCGCAATAGGTGAAACACTAAATACAGAAATCACTGAAAACGATATCGAGGAAATGTATTCTTTTAAAGACAAGAAAAACAATCAGATGAAAAACATTGTGGTAAATTTCACTCGTAAGCAAACAAAAGTTGCATTCCTAGAACGCGCAAAGCAAAAAAGAATACTGAAGTATGACGAGATATGCACCAAACTGGGAAAAGAAATCAATCCAGCATACAAAAACCAAAATATATACATAAATGAACAACTAACACCACACTTCAAAAAGATTTTATGGCTAACAAAAACAAAAGCACGAGAATTAAATTGCAAGTTCGTCTGGTTTAGGAACAACAAAGTACTTGTCAGAAAGTCGGAAGGAGAACGTATTATTGACATACAGACCATCAATGACATCGATAAAATGTCATTAACATATGGTACCCCCAGAACTGCATAAGTACACTAATGAACGAAATTCATCAAATAAAAAATGCCAGACGAAATTAACGAAATAATAAATATTAACTTTAAAAATCTTAAATCACAAGAGGATGCATGTTGTTACATAAAAGATAAAAAAACTGAATTTTCGTGTCTATCTCTAAATGTGAGGTCTTTGAGAACTAATTGGAATGCTTTTGTCTTATATATAAATGACTTTTTGTCCAGTATTGATGTAATTATGTTGTGTGAGATAAATATTACGAAAGAAGAAAACGATCTGTATAAAATTGAAGGATATAACAACGAATTCTTCAATAGAAGCAACTCAGGAGGAGGAGGAATAGCAGTTTATATGAAAAACGATATTTGTTATGAAAGAATTGATCGAAGAAGCAGTATGTATGAAAATGTGTCTCTCAATGTTGTACGTGGAAACTTCATGTTGTCAGTCATCTCAGTGTATAGACCACCAAAGCTAAATGTAAAGAGTTTCATTCACGAACTTGGTGAACATATCGATTCAGTTGGAGCGGGAACAAACCTGATAGTTACGGGAGATATAAATATCAACATTAAAGACAAAAATAATGTAGACGTCAGTAACTATCTTCTAATGATAGCATCAAAAGGACTTTATAGTACTATTTTTTCCCATACTAGAATTGACCTAATCAAAAATACAAGGACATTAATTGATCATAACCTGGTAAGAATAAAAGGTGGAGAAATTAAGTCTGCATTGATAGAGACATGTATATCGGACCACTACACCTTATATCTCGGACTGAATAAGAATGAAGTAACAAAGAATGAACCGGACCAAGAACGACACATTAAAACACATCTAGTAGCAGAGAAAATAAACAACTATAATTGGGAAGAACTAAACGCTTTCACAGACGTCAATTCATTTTACAATCATTTTAAACAGACGATGAACACAATTGTTACCTCATCAACGGTTATGCGAAAAAAACGAAACAACGAGCATAGCTGGATAACCGCCGAACTAAAACGTGATTGCAAGGAACGTGATAGATTATACAGACGATACAGAAACAATAGATATAACGAAGATTATCACATGCAATACAAAGCATACCGAAACGAGCTAAATAAGAAAATTGCAAGAACAAAAGCACAATTTTATAAACAGAAGTTCCAAGAATTTAGCAATAACCCAAAAGAGACGTGGAAGTTAGTAAACTCAATACTGGGAAAAGTGACTAGCAATCTGGACGAAACCTTGAGAAAAAACTTTGCAAGCGAGACAGACTTCAAAGACCTTGTAGACAGATTCGCAACCACATTGTCATCAGAAGTAGTCAATATTGTACATGAATGCAACGAAAAAACATATGTTGGTCACTCGAACAGTAGACAGAACTCAATTTATGCAAATGGAGTATCCATACAAGAAGTCAAAAATGTACTTAATTCGTTGAAATGCAATAAATCTGCCGGAATAGATGACATTCGACCGAAAGACCTGAAGAACAATGCAGAAACTCTCGCGCCAACGATAACAAAGCTAATAAACATGAGTATAGACCAAGCATCATTCCCAAACTTGCTCAAAATATCTATAGTAAGACCAATATACAAGAGTGGTAAAAAGAATGAAGTTGCAAATTACAGACCTATCTCAATATTATCAGTTGTTGACAAAGTTATGGAAGAACTACTGGCAAAAATGTTATCCGAGTATGTAGAAAAATACCAAATCTTGAACAAAAACCAATTTGGGTTCCGCAAAAACAAAAGCATCAACCGGTTGCTAGGAGACTTTGCGAACAAAATATATCAAAGCTTGGATAAAAATCACAACTCACTGGTTTTATTCATTGACTTCAAGAAAGCGTTCGATACATTAAGTCACAAACAAATCCTGAGGCAATTGGAAAAAATAGGAATAAGAGGGGGCATTTTGGCATGGTTTGAGAGTTATCTATGTAACAGATACTTCAAAGTTAAAATTGGTAATTTCTTCAGTGAAGAGCAAAAAGTAGCATATGGAGTCCCACAGGGATCAAAATTGGGACCGCTTTTG
This sequence comes from Merodon equestris, assembly GCA_958301585.1. Classification (NCBI taxonomy): domain Eukaryota; kingdom Metazoa; phylum Arthropoda; class Insecta; order Diptera; family Syrphidae; genus Merodon; species Merodon equestris. The sequence continues at coordinate 73,490,155 of OY284416.1, read as the reverse complement.
TTCATTATTTACGTCAACGATCTATTGTCAGTGTTGAAGTATAGTACGGGATACGCGTATGCAGACGACACAGCGATAGTAGTTAGCCACAGGATCGTAGACGAAGCTGCAAAGATGATGCAATTAGACTTCAATGGCATAACAGCTTGGTGTCACGACCATGGATTAATTATCAACGCACTGAAGACAAAGTTAATGCACATTCGTCCGCCGCATATCACAGAAACAAAACTTAAGATAAAAATGCATGACATAGATTGCTTGCACAGAAGTGGTAATAATGAACACATAAGAGAAGATGATAACTGCAGTAAATACATAGATATCGTATCAACATACAAATACCTTGGCCTGATTGTTGATTATAACTTTAAGTGGAGGAATCATATAGAGGCGCTTAAGAACAAGTTGTATCAAGCAGCGTATGCACTATTCCATCTAAGCGATAAATGTACACGTAATGTCCTTAAACAATGCTATTTTGGATTGGTAGAATCGCATATTAGGTACGGCATACTAGCATGGGGTAGATCTTCGCAAATGCAACAACTACAAAAGGTACAAACACGACTACAAAAAATTGTACAAAAAGCAAGGTATAATGGTGAAGAGCAGAATCAAACAACGAATATGATGAACATCACACAAATACATAATCTCGAAATGCTGACACACTTTTACAACGATAACGCATACAGAATCCAGACGCAGCAAACTATCAACACCAGAAGACGACAACACCAACTATACGAAATACCGAGGTTCTGGAACGAATATGGTCGAAGAACATTCAACGTAGCAGTCCCAACGGTATTAAACAGCCTCCCAAGAAAATACCGCAACATCACGAGAAATGAAGCGCTGAAACAGATTAAACAAATGTATATACAATCATGAAAATGAGTTTTCAACTTGTGTTAATTTTAATTCAACATCTTTTTTTCTCTATTTTTATATACTTAAATTATTTTACTTTTGAACAACAACAATAATAATATAACAAATATTGTACTCAGTCTTCTGCAGACAAGCCCTTTTGGCTTTGCAGATATTGTAATCAAGATACATTGTTATTGAATAAAATTGTTATTGAATTGATTGATTGATTGAAAAAATATCGATATATCCAAGGGCCGTCATAATTCCATCTTTAAAAGCCGTCATAATTCCATATATAAAAGTTCCCAACTCCTTTATAAGCTACTCAACCCGAATCCATAGGATGCCCACCACCGTGTTTTACTGTAGGCTTTAAATGTTTGCTTTGAAGTTCGGTGTTGGATTTTCTCCACACAAATCTTTGTCCATCTGATCCAATTATATTAAATTTACTCTCATCGGAAAAGATGACAGTTCTCCAAATTTTCAAGGGCTTCGCAATACATATCAGTTTTGGCAAATTTTAGCCTTTTTTCCCTATTTACCTCCGAAATAAAAGGTTTCTTCCTTGCTGACCTGCCATAAATAATTGCGGAATGTAAGACATTCCGAATGGTTTGCGGATGCACTATTTGCCCGGATATTTTTGCGGCATGTTGGACTAAATTTTGCGCACTTATAAATGTTTTTTTTCGGGCTTCATTTATGATTGCTCGCTGTGTCTTGAAACCTTTTCAGAACGTAACGAACAGCAGAGAACGAAAATGGAACTAAATTAGCTATTTCCCGATAATTTTTACTACTTTCACCTAGGAAAATATTTTTTTCGCGGATTGCCAAGGGTATTTCAGTTTTTTTTGGACACATTTTAGCTACTTAACTTGTTTTACGACTAATACAGTCGAATTTGCAACCACGAATGAATAAAGAAACAACAAAAACCTCAAAAACCGTTATAATTTTGATCCAAACGATGAATTAATTCAGGGAAAAGGGTGTGTGCAAATACTTTTTTGAGTGTGTTTTCTTAGTTTTTTGTTAATAATTGGGGTAATTTTTAACCAATTTCAATAATTTTTGTATTGCGTGTCGTGATTTTAATTGCTTTTTCTTTATGCATATTACATTTTATTGAAACTTTACAGATTACAGTCAAATCGAAAGAAAACTGGGTGTGCAAATACTTATTTTACCCACTGTACATATGTATGTACCTACGTTAAATGGATGGTGGATCACCTAAGTGATTCGTTATCAAACTTGTTCTGTTTCGATGAATCCGTAAACGGCCGATGGTGACGTAAATAAAATTATTGTCTTATATGAGGAACGGAAATTCCACAAAATACGTCCCAAAAAAGTTACCGTGCGGTTCGATATCTTTTCGAAGTTTCGATTGTACCGACTTACGAGAACACACGACCTAGGAATTTTTATAACGAAATGTGACTTCAGGCGCTCACAGAATGCAAGCAATGTTTCTTCAAGCAACCCATACACACATTCAGCGCTAAAATAACATTGAAATTTTACTCTTTAAATTGTTGGGTCTCAACGGAATGGCGCCATCACCCACATACATACATAAGTTTGCAAACAATAATTGTATTATATACGAAATAGAAAGAACGCGTTATTTCAGTTATGGGAGACCCCCTAAAATATACTCAGTCGTTTTGGATAATTAGTTTGTGTCCACAGGTACATACATATACAGGGTGTCCCACGAGCAGTGTGCCAAAATGCTAGAGCGTGTAGGTCTGGTCAAGACAAGAAAAAAATCGTATGGGAGGGGGGGGTCTATTAGTATGAGTTTGACATCGTAATGTGTTGATGAGTTAACATCCAATTTTGAAATGTTTTTTTAATGAAAATGCGATGCCTTTTACTTACATTTGGGTTGCAAATATTATGTTTTTCAATAAAGAAAAATTGCGGTTTTATTGTCTTAAGGTCCTAGCGGGTAGGACCCAAACGAAGCCAGGTCAGTTTTCAGGCGTTATCAATGAAAAAAAGGATAAATCCAGGGTTATTCCAATACTGTGTCACTTTATTGTATCGTCATAAAACTCCGATTTTTTTAAAAATAATAAAAAAGAGGTCAATGTTTCATACATTAATTTGCCTACAAGTCCAGCCGCGTTAAAACCAAAAAAAAGGTTTTTCTTAGAAAAAAATGGTTCGGGTTTTTTTTAATTTATCAAAAACTAGAAGACATTTTCGCATCCGGTTTTCTGTTCTTAACTAAAAACTAATAAGAGAATTGAATTTTTGAAAAAAAATTAGTACTTAATTACATACAATTTTGAAAAAAAATAGTTCAAACTTTTTTTTTTTCATTTTTTTTTCAAAATTTTGAGTTTGAAAATTAATTTCTCAAAAACTATTCCTTAAAACAGCTTCGTTTAAAAACAAGATGAAAGAATAGGTTTCTGGATTTACAGAAAGTATATCAAGGTATTGTGGATGTAACTGTTGATTTTTAATATTTCTTTTTCCAAATTAAGTAAATTTTTTAGAAAATTGCTCCTCCCAGCTAAACGGGGGGGAATAGACCCCCCCTCCCATACGATTTTTTTCTTGTCTTGACCAGACCTACACGCTCTAGCGTTTTGGCACACTGCTCGTGGGACACCCTGTATATTAACTATAAAGTTTTTTGTTTCTTCTAACACACACAAACACATATACACACACACACACACATCCTTTAGTGCATGGTCTAATTTATTTTACAATTGCAATGAACGTAATCGGTATGGGGGCTCCCAAGAAAAAAGTTTCAACAAATTATTTACCAGTATGATAATTGCATACTGAAGGGAGCGCCGTGGCGCAGTGGGTAGTGTGTCGGCCGCTGACGCAAGATGAGCGAGTTTGGATCCCGATAACACCAACGCCATCGAATGATTATTTCGCGGCTTCCCTCCTCGGCAGGGTACTGGCAAAACCCCCCGTTGTACACTTGCCATGAAAAAGCTTCTCGGCTCTCGCCCTTCGGAATCGGCATTAAGCTTTAGGTTCCGTTCACTTGTGTGAAAAACAAATCGCACACAGCATAAGTGAATAAAAAGAAGCTTGGCTTTGGCTCCACATGAGCTCTAACGCCATCTAAAGTGTCTGTCTGGCAGTACAATGGACCAGTATTTGTGTCTGAGTGCTCCAACAGATAGCAGAAGCCCCCAAAAAAAAAATGATAATTGCATAATTCTGTAACGTTGAAAAAAAAAATCTCAACTTTTTGCGATTATGTTTAATTCATGAAATAATATAAAAGATAACGGACTCGCACCTTAACATATGCTACAAATTATATCATAATTCGGTCTTGAACAAACAATAAACAAAAACAAAAAACAATAAAATCAGTTTTTATTTTTATTTTCAGGTTCCGCTTTATATTAAAGCAAGGATTATTTTTAAAATACACTGATTTCACTATAATTAAATATTCTGATTAGAACAGCTTAAATGATTTAGGAATTGTAACAAGTGTCAATGACCCCGAACACAGATTTTTTTGTTCGTATCAACACACACCAAATTAGTCAGACGCAGTTCGAACGACCTTGAACGCCCTTCAAGTCAAACGACCTTGAACATGACTTTCAAGTCAAACGGCTTTGAAGCCAAACGGCCTTGGAGCCAAATGGCCTTGAAGTCAAACGACCTTGAAGTCAAACGACCCTGAAGTCAAACGACTTTGAAGTCAAACGACCTTGAAGTCAAACGACCTTGAAGTCAAACGACCTTGAAGTCAAACGACCTTGAAGTCAAACGACCTTGAAGTCAAACGACCTTGAAGTCAAACGACCTTGACCTTTGAACAGTGATGACTCATTTATGACGCATTTCCTGGTCTGAAACCGGCATAACAAGCTGCCAATAACATAAAGCTGCCAATATTGATGTTCTGGCAAAGACGTCGGTGATGAGCGTCCGTTTTTGATGACAGCATATATTTTGTTTTGCCCTCATTTACCGCAAACCAATTTTCGCTGCTTCCACTTCAGTCATAAAAGCTTCATTTACCCCATTTACATGCGTAGTTGAATCCGGATTGAACTTGGATCGAAATGCCTGTAAACGCGGATCGAGTTGAAATAGAGTTGAGTCGACTCGATCCAGCTAGCTGTGCTGTGCTGAAATGTGAAGATTTGATTGGTGGTGGACTTCGCTGCCTAAAGTCACACTAGATGTGTTCAATGACCAAGAGATCAGAACAGAACAGGACAGCACAGATTCGTGAAAACTGTCAGATCAAGTTAGGACAGAAAAGTACAGCCGTATTTCAGTTGTCAAAAAACGAAAAACATCTTATGTGTCAGATTGCATTAAACATGTTTTAGAATTAAATAATAAACTAGAATGAATTCAAATAAAATTGATTTGAAAGAGTTGTGGTGGGCACTGAAAGTGAAAATAGTGTGATTAGTAACTCGTCAACAACATTTTTTTTTTTGACATTTTTATTACAATTTTATTTTCACCTTTTCTTAGAACTACTTCAAAATAGACAAAAATGCTTAAATCTATTGACAGAACGATTACAACTAACTTACTGGCCCTGAGGGGGCTTCAGTGCTCGTCAGATGACGCGTCCTCAAGTCACCAGAAGAGACGGTGCTGACGTGAAACGTCCTCAATGTCTCGGCGCGACACCTTTTTACTGAACCTGAGATACTCCGGCCCGTATAGAAGCCGCCGTTCCACAGATTTTCGGGCTATGTGGAAGATCAGCGGAACCGCCGATCTGTCTTGCACTAGCCCGCACTTGTCCTGGTAGAGAAACACTTCTGGAGGGATGAAACAATTACGGCGCACCCTCTCGTGAAATAAATCATTAGGGTAGTAAGCCGCAAAGATCAGACTATTAATCGAAGTCATTGCTCTTGCAACATGACCTCGAATCAGCTTGATGGTGAAATTATCGACTCGAATTACCCGGGTTTTTTTGTATAAGACCTCGTTGGGATAGTATTTTATGAGACTCGGTCGTTCTGTGCAGGCCGAGGCATTTCCTCAGACACTGTCTTTCAAACACCCGCATCCTTGCTCGCACTCACGTTGAACCAAACGGGACATCCATAGGCAATCATGGGCCTAATTAAGGCAATGTAGTAGATTACCCCCACCCTGCAGCCAAGTTGGCTGCTGTGAAACAACCGACTTGTCAGGGCGAAAGTGCCCCTAGCCCGGGCCAGAGCAGCATCTATATTGTTGCGCACTGAATGCGACCAGATCGATTATAGCGACCTCATGTTCGAGGCGTTATTCGAGTTTGACGTAAAAGAAGATCTCGGTTGATTGACGTTTTTTTTTTGGCTGACAAGAGGCGAGAAAAGAATAAAGAGCTGCTAACAATGTGACAAGCAGAAACCAGAATGAGACGTGCGTCTTTCGTACGTCTTCCCCCGTGACACCCTGAAATTTTGACGAGATTTTGACAGAGGTTCAGGTGCTTAGCGACAAAACCCGTTACAAACAAACTCTAATCGTGAATACGTGTGAGTTCATTTCATTGTACCGCAGAGTACTCCCGCCACACACACTCTTGGAATTATAACAATGTGAGTAATTGTTTACAAAATTTTGACAGCACTTGAGGTACCCACGTGCTCTTTTGACAGCACTTGAGGTACCCACGTGCTCGCCCGAGCTTGTAGCAAACGTCGGCGGCCATTTTGAGTGGGACGTCTCATTGGTGGTTTCTGGTGACAAGTCTCGTGTTTCATTTTATTTTTTTTTAATTTCTCCCGCCATCCCTTTGTTGAGGAAATATTTATTGCGCTATAACGCAACAAAATGTTTGTTTTTTTTAATAGTTGATTTTCAACTTCCAGTCATCACAATACCACTGAATCTTTTCGAAGTCACGTTGTCAACAACATATTTCAGTGACGAAATGTATGTTTTAGCAAGGACTTAAATGTTTTTTTTTTCAATTACAGCTGATTTTGACACTTTTGACGAATCTGTTCCGACTCAAGAGTAGATGCGGAAAATCGTGTTCTGAAGTGTCCAAAACACCCAAACTTTTCTCTGACCATATCTTACAGATGGGCAGGTGCTTGCTTCCAAACGATCCATCTGCGCCAGCAGCTTCGTTAGGCTTCAGTTCAGATATGGCTATCTTAACTTCGCCTAGGGGACGGAATTCTCTGCGACCTTAGCTATTAATATACAAGCGATACCTCTCGCTTGTCGTAAAAGGCGACTAAAACAAAGGTAAACAAAAATCACATCTAGGCAATTTGGAAAACACCAAGGTGAGCCTAGGGACACATATACCACCATTAAACTGCCCCACAAGTATACATGCAAATCAGTGGGCTGACACGACTGGAGATCACCGGTGTTGTAAGAGTAGGATCAAACAAAAAAATCTGGAGCATGCCCGTGTCACAAAAAAAAAAAAAAAAAAACGGCAGGCCGAAAAACAATTGGTGCAAACACATGCAAAAACACCAGCATTTGATTGGCCTCAGCGATTAAGTAATCCCAAACCGGGAAGCCTGCCGCTACTTTCTGAGGTCAAACCGGCGGACCCCACAAGCGGACCAGTAGAAATGCAGTTAAGTGGGAAAGTTATGGTCCTACACTTCTGACCATAACAACGCCGGAAAAAGGAAAAGAAGAAGATTAATATTAATAAATAAAATATTCTGCCTGACAGCGGCATATTATTCCATATTCTCAGCATCGACTGTGGTTCTACTACTAGGTGTCCGTTCTCATCTCTTTTGTCTGCTCCAGCTTTACAGCATTGGCATATTCGTTTCATCTTTTGATAAAACTTTCAAACGTCATGCCTGCAGAACACCTCTTGTAGACCAGAACGTCAGAGCTTGTACTTTTCAGGGCTTGCTTACAAAGGTTCCATTGTTGTTCTATTGATTGAGTGAGGGATGGAGGTGTATAAGAGAGGTTATGAGAGACGCTATTGACAAAAGCACTGGCAGTTTATGGCGATAGTAGCGTTATATCTTTGTGTTCTGGCTCTACTGCCGTGCATCCTTGATGGCTGCAGGCGCTCACATGCGTTCGCTCACATGCCGAAAGCTTAAGACTTTTTGCTTCAGTCTACCTCGAAAAGTAAATCCGCACCCGAACAATCGTTGCCTTCTCTCCTTATTAGTGGAAACACAATCTGGCTTTGCCGCGTGCCGACTTTGACAGCATGAGTAGAAACAACGAAATCTTATGGAGCTTCCTACAATGTTACCTCAGGCTTTTGCTCGACCTCATATCGTAAATATCGTAAAGTTAAGCAAAGCGCCAGAGTAGAGCTACTCTCTACTCAGACCTGCGTTTGACAGATGAATTGTCTTTGACTTGTTTGATTTTAGCAAAAGCGAGTAACGTATTGTGCTCCGAGCTGTTCGTTTCAATATGCATATATTTTCATAGCTTATTATTGGACTTTTCGATACAAACTAATCATGATGGAGGTTAGAGTAATAAATTCTTTTCTTTTTTCATATTCGTAGACCTTTATTTGAGCTGATTTGTTATGTTTCAATTAAATCATATAAATAATAATAACACCAGTCTACACTTCTTTCTGCACTGAAATCATACGTAAAGATTTTGAGGAAACCGAACTTAGTGTTGTCATATTCCTAAGTTCTATACGCGCTCCTGTGTCAAAGCCACATTGTGATTGCAAATTGCGGGTTGCCGGCGTTTTGACACATTTTATCGTAAGAGATCGTAAGTCGGTGAAAAGCAGTGCAAAGCCTGTCAAAAGTCGGCACGCGGCAAAGCCAGATTGTGTTTCCACTATATAGCAGTCGCCGTAGTAGATGTCATAGTTTTTCATTCACGTTTTTGCCCCGTTCATTCTATCGCATTTCCTCGATGGCAGTTAAGTCCGTTTTATAACGGTCTAAGGTGTCCGTAAATTGTTCGGCTTCATGTGGTCTGTTTAGGGACCTAACATTCCACGTGTAGATTTGAAGGTTATTGTCCTTTTTTTGTTCTTTTCGCGTGGATTGTCGTCATAAATTTGGTCCGTTTGATCGGAAGCTTGTGATCGTTTCTGTGCATTTTGTTTTTATGGTTATGTTAAGTTATGCTAGGCCATAGCTCCACCGACACTAACCTTGTTATGTGGCGCAGGATGCTCGCCTTTCGCCCTCTTTCGTTAGTAATTTGCATATTTAGCACATTTCCAAATGGTACAACGCGAGGTGGAAGTAAGACATAACAAACACTTATGGCTTTTATTCGTTTTTTGACGGGCTAGCACTCGTCGACAGATGCCATTCCTACGATGCCTTTACATATACATACATATGTACATATATGTAAATTTAATGATTTTTTCTTTCATATTTCTTTTTATGTCCCTTATTAGTTTTTTTCAATGTTATTGAACATTTTTTGTTTTGTTTCTATTGCCACTCCTTAATGCTTATAGAAAAATTTAAATTTTCATAAGATAATCGTAACAAACTACATGCTCGTAAACAATATTTTTTTCATATGAATGTGTTATTTTCTTCTGACGTCATGCCTAATCAAACATATTAAACGGAACAGCTAGTTCGGGTGTTCTGTCAAAAGATGAATCAGTTCAGTGCTTGAAAGCAATATGACAAATGACATTTGTAATAAAGGTGTTTGTCGAAATATTGGAAGAACGCCGGGAGCTGGTCAGCATATTCGATAAAATACTTCTTTCATAAAGTTAATGAACATTTGATATTTATAGAAAAACAAATAAATTGCTCAGTTGTCGTATAAAAATTGAACTAACCGTACTACTGTGTTATATCCAGAAAGTATTACCTGAAAATACAAAATGACAACCGATATATTAATGACGCAGGACAATACAGAGCACACACATACGGAGACTCGCAATCAGTTGGAACAGTTTATCATTCTTGCGAAAACTGCAAGGGGGGCTGCGTGTTTGGAACTCATAAAGCAAGTGCTCGAGGCTCCTGGTATATATGTTTTTGCTGAATTACTGGCTATGCCTAATGTTGCTGAAGTAATATTCAACAAATTTATCCCATGTACCATATTAAATGTCACTTCCATCCTCAGTTGCAGAATGGAACGCATTCGACTTATTACAACACTCTTAATCTTTTTGCTTATGGAACTTACAAGCAGTATTCACAGAATCCCAGTGAATACCTGGAACTTTCAACAGCGATGAGAAAGAAACTGCAACATCTGACCATTGTCTCGCTTGCGATTAAGAACAAATGTATTCCTTACAGCGTGCTGTTGGAAGAGTTGGAGGTCGAAAATGTACGGCATTTGGAAGATGTAATCATCGAGGCTATATATGCAGGTAATGTCCTTTTATTAGTAAGAAGCAATTGTAAAACCGAGTGGAGCCCCAACCAAATCAAAAGCAAAGATGGGAAAAGAAAATAGCGTTTACCGTCTGATTGGAATTGTATTCGGGTACTGCTCTACAACGAATAACACATACACAGTCTTTGCAGCGGCTGATATACCGCTCGCATTGCGATGTAACAGTTCGGCCATCCTATCATTCGTGTCCTCACGATCCGCGTTCTCAGGGTCGATTGTGCCTGCCTTATTTACGACTCGGTCATCTGTTAACCCTCGATATCGTCATCATCATCCGAAGTTGCCGCCTCAGCTACTACGTTGACAAGCCCCCCTTCCGACAGCTCGGACCACAGTTTAAGTTTGTCGGAGCTCAGCACAAGTTAAACTTACGCTGATTCCGCTGCATTTTGGGTATGTCTGAGACAACGTAAAGGTCGTTAGGCAGTACGCTTCTGACGATGTAAGGTCCACGGTAGAGCGGCTAGCTTACGGAACTCACCTGTCGCTGCCGTCTCATGCTCGGCTAACGCGAAGTTAACCACCTCGTACTTGGATGGCTTGCGATGTCGCAGACCGCAACACCGTTCTGCTCTGTTTGGCTCCTCTCGACAATCTGCAACGCTCTCTCTCTCTCTCCTATGGCCGCTCTCTCTTCATTCGACCCGATTGGTCTGGTTCGCCCTAACTCCAACAGCAGCTTGTTACCCATGATGTTCCTCGGTGTATACGCAAACAATAACTCGTGCGGGCTCGCCCTTGTAGTGGAGTCCTTGCAGTATTCAATCCCCGGTGAATCGTTCGCAGTCTACCCGCCCAGTCCATTCCGGCAGATTGTGCTCATTTTAGTGCTGAAAGGATGGTCCTATTACAGCGTTCCACCTGGTCATTCGCTCGAGGGGTCCTTACAGCGGTTCTGATGTGCTCCACCCCGTTGCCTTCGGAATACTGCTCAAACATCTTGGACGCAAAGGCTGTCCCACGATTGGTGACTATTCGTCTCGGTACACCAAAATATCCCTAAATATCCGTCATCACCTTAAGCACTCCTTTCGTGTTTGCAGTCTTTACTCAGCTCCTTTATTATCTCCTGCAACTTAGTGTTCTGAGTCATCTGTCATGTGCAGATTAAGCACGAACAACGATGCTTCTTCTTCCATCTCCTTCCATCTGAGTCTTCCATCGATTTCCCCTCGTTCGCCGACTTAAAGCGTCCACATAAGCTGCATTTCTTCTCGGTTGATGCACGGTCTCGAATGTGAATTCCTGTAGCTTAAGCCACCCACTGGCGGCATGATTTTTGGCTTGATTTTTGTGGCTAAGATCGCCTCGCAGTTTGAAGTCTCTTCTTAGCAGGTAAACTCTGAGACGATCGAGACTGTCCACAATCGCCAACAGCTCCTATTCGTAACAATGATACTTCCTTTCATTTTCCGAGAGTTTTCGACTATAGAGCAAAACCGGATGCAAGGTCGAATCTTCCTTCGCCCTCTGAAATAAGATTCCTGCCAGGTCCATGGCTGACGCATCAGTATGTATGTACCTCGTGCTCGCCGCTTGGGTAAAACAGCACCAGTGCTAGCGGATTACTTAAGATTCCTTACGATTGTGCATACGAATTTTCGATCCCCTTTCGTCAAATCGGTCAGAGGTACTGCCAGCTGCGCATAGTCTTTCATGAACTTCCTAAAGAACCCGGTGAGTCCTAAGAACTATCGCACCTCATGGACGTTCCGGGGTGCTGGGAACTCGATGATCGCTGTTGTCTTTTTTCCGGCAGCTCATCTTTATTCACATCGTACCCAAGAAACTCAATCTGTCGTGAAGAACACGCACTTGCTGACATTCGGAGTCAGTCCGGACTCCTTTAGCGCTCTCAGAACCCATTGCAGCTTATCCGAACTCTCTTCGACTGTTTTGTTGGCCATGATGGTATCGTCCAGGTACACTACTACATCGCCTTTCCTCAATCGTGACTTCACCGTATTCATACAGGCTTGAAAATGTGTCGGAGCGTTTACGAGGCCAAAACGCATCCTATTAAATTCGAAACATCCATCATCGGTCGTGAACGCGGTGTACTTCTTGCTGCCTTCCTCCATACGAATTTGATGATAGCCCCACGCTAAGTCCAGCACAGTAAAGTACGCATTACCGCTCAGTGATGTCAGCACTTCGTCTATTACTCATACGAGCATCGGAAATTTCCGTTTCAAAGCGCGCGAAAATCATGGCTGTATTACCCCTAGCTTCAGCAATTCCTCAACTTTATCCTTAACAACTGCCTATTGGGCGAAACGAATCCTATACGGTTGTACACAGATTGGCTGTACTGACGATAATTGAATTACGCACTCTAGCCTAGATCCCCCCAACTCCTCGATACTCCCGATTGGTGTTGACTGTTGGCTTCTCCGACATCCCCAACATCAAGGTCAGCAACCTCTGATTTCTTACTCTAAATTCTTCCATATACGACAATTTTGCTTATTAATACAACCATTCATCCAAAAATGCGCCTCGTCACTAAAGATGATTTTTCGGCCAAAATTAGGTTCCTCTACCAATCGCTCCGAAGCCGCGTCAGCGAAAAAACAGCGTTGTCTTGTGGGTCCTTTTTTTTTTTTTTAATTGGAGGCTAGTGCTTACAAATATCATAGAGCACTGCGACCAGTGTAGGTCTATTGTGTCTGCTAGATAATTAGACGAGGAGTTCCTCTACTTTCTTAATAAAGCTGAGAATGTCCCTCGTAGAAACTGAACTGATCTCCTTTTGAGCCAGGATTTCTCTGAGGAGGATACGCTTCCTAAGATGGTAGAGGGTAGCATAATCGTTTTGTATGTGCTCTAAAGTTTCCTCGTCCTCTAGACAGAGTCGACACTCGGTTTCAGACGGGAGGTTAATTTTGTTAAGATGACATCTCAGGCTAGAGTGTCCCGAAAGGTAGCTTACCAAGCTTCTGATATCGACTCTATTATATTTAGGATATTGATAGAATGTTTGTTCAGGGGTCGTATGAATCTCTTTAATTGTCGGAGGTCTTTAACGCTGTTCCAAGACCGCAGGTGTTGCGATTTTTCCCACTTGTCTAAGAGAAAATTAATCTTTGACTTGGGGATTCCACAGAAAGGCTCGGCACCTACTACATATATACCTTTCAATAGACCCTTTCCTAGCGAGTTGGTCGGCGATTTCATTACCTTTTATGCCCTTGTGACCTGGCACCCAATTTGATTGGCATTCCTTGGCGGATTTTGAGCTCTGCCTGACTGTCCTGAGAATATATTGATGATTATACCTCTTATGCCAGTCTCTAAGTTAAGGTTGACGCACGTTAGGATGGCGTATACGAGGGTGGTCCGATAAGTACGAGTACTTAGCCCACAAAACAAAAACAAACATTTTGGAGAAATGGCGATTTATTTTTCGACATAGTCTCCTTTTAGCTCGATGCACTTGACCCAGCGATGCTCCAACTTCTTTAACCCGTCTAAAAAATACGTTTTCTCGAGGTCTGCAAAGTAGGCCTCCGTGGCGGCGATGATCTCCTCATTCGACTGAAATTTCTGCCCGGCGAGTGACTTTTTCAAGTTTGGAAACAAAAAAAAGTCGCACGGGGCCAAATCTGGAGAATACGGTGGATGGGGCAGCAGTTCGTAGCCCAATTCGACCAATTTGGCCGTGGCGAGGGCGGAGGTGTGAGCCGGTGAGTTATCATAGTGGAAGAGCACTTTTTTCTTCGTCAAGTGGGGCCGTTTTTTCTTCAATTCGGCGTCGAATCGGCCCAATAATTTGGCATAGTACAGTCCTGTGACCGTTTTGCCCTTCTCCAGGTAGTCGATGTGGATCACACCTTGTGAATCCCAGAAAACGGTGGCCATCACCTTTCCGGCGGATGGGACAGTCTTCGCCTTCTTCGGAGCACGTTCGCCGGGTGAAGTCCACTGTTTCGATTGTGGTTTGGTCTCTGGTGTGTACCAGTGGATCCATGTTTCGTCGACTGTCACGAAACGACGCAGAAACTCCTTTGGATTGCGCTTAAACAGCTTCAAACACTGCTCTGAAGTGGTCTCACGGTTGCGCTTGTTGTCCGGAGTGAGCAAACGCGGCACTCATCGCGCCGACAGCTTTCTCATGCTCAAAATTTCATCCAGGATATGACCCACGCGATCTTTTGACATTCCTACTGTCTCAGCTATCTCGCGCACCTTGAATCGGTGGCCAATACGAGATCGTGGATTTTTGTCACGTTATCCTCCGTGGCAGCCGTTTTCGGGGCACGTCAAAAAGACGTGGCTCATCAAAAACCGACGAGCGACCACGTTGAAACTCGTTAAACCAATTTTTGATGGTCGCCATCGAAGGAGAAGAGTCACCGCACACAGCATCCAAACGGTCTTTGATTTCGCTGCGCGATTTCCCTTCCGACCGATATTGCTCTTTTTCCATTTTTCTAAAATCCTCCGACACTCCCGCTTCCACACGCGGTCAAAACATAACTACGATCCGGCTAAAATTACGACAGTAGCCGTCTACTAGAATGTACTACACGATAGTAACTTGCTCTTGTGATACTGGCGCCATCTGGCGGTGATGCTAAGTACTTATCGGACCACCCTCGTAACGATGTTAGACTTTTTTCTTTGGGGCTAGTTGAAGTCGCGGGTTTACAAGCCTCAGACAATCGTAGCCATTTATTGTTTATTTAGTAAAAAACTAATTCAAAAACAAAATTGGATGATTAATTTTGCGCCACCTTGTACATACAAGAAGCCCTATGCGTTGTGGCATAATACTTAAGAAAAGTGTAATTTAAGTAGTTGTCTATCGTAATCAGGGTCGGCGAGTAATTTAAAACGAATGAAATAAAAATAAAGTTCAACACAACGACACAAAAAAAAAAAAAAAAGTCTAAAAGTAAAAAAATAAAATTTTTCTCTCGTACTTTTGACTTCTTTAAAAGAACCTATTAATATTTTTAAGATAACGTCGTCGCGTCGGGGAATCCGCTAAGTAAATAAAATAAAACCACAATACAAATAAAAAGAATATTGAGAATGATAAAGTATGGATTATGCAAAGATCTACCCTATGTAAACAATGTAAGGAAGTACCGAAACAACCATATCCAACTTTTAATTAGTGCTCAGTCTTAATTTAATCTGAAAAATTTGTGAAGTAGACACAACGGTCAACAACGTCTGTCTTTACGTGTCCGATCGTTCGAGTTGCCACACTCTGTCACCTTCCGCCCACGTGCCCACATATCACGCAACGTACACAGCTCATAAGCGAACGCCGCATGTAGAAGTGGTACAATATCGAAACACAGCAAGAACTTAGTAGACCTTCTAATGTAGATTGATGTACAAAACTAAGTTCATACTTACAATTTGAAACTAGTGGATATTTTTTGTTCATTACACCTACTATAGATTATAACTAATTATACCTCTTCTTTTAAAGAAGTCAAAAAGCTCAGAGAAAAATTTTATTTTTTTTACTTTTTAGACTTTTTTTTTGTGTCGGGGGTTACATTAAATTTTTAAAATTTCAATTTTTAAATTTCAAACATTAAACGATAAACAGCGTTAATTTCGTTAAAATGGTTTTTAATTTGAGCAGACTATTTCCTTTAAATTACAACGCATTATTTTTGAATATTTTTACAAAAACAAAAAATGCTATTGACTAACACATTTAATATATTAATACACAAATACGTCATCTTGTTTAATATTTTCATATAAGGTAAAAACGCTTTAGGCCCATGTTTATTCAAATTTACACAATATACTGGATAAGTACAATACTTAAAATTATTTCTTTAATTTTCCTCCAATTCTTTGCTCAGCTGTATATTTGTCTTGGTTGAGTCCCCATTAAAGTGTTTTTTATTTTATATCGCTGCCATTACTCAGTGTAATCTAAGAAATCCCTAATCGTGTTTCGCTTTCATTAGAAAAATAGCCCAAAGGAATTCTCCTTGTAAATAAGATATCGTCTGTTTCTTTTTGTCTTCCATGGTTTTGAAGAAGTTTAAAGTGAAGCTGGAGCTTTCATTGAGACACTTGTCTTTAAAGCTATTTTTCTATCGATTATATGATTAGAAAAAGAGAAAAAAGTAATGTTGGATTCGTCTTCCTATATGGTCCTTGATCTTTGTTTGCTTTATACTCGTATATTTGGTGAAGCAGTGGGAAAGCATTTCTTGTATTATTCCAATTACTCTTTCCTCTGTTCTTATGGTGTTAATAATGTTATGATTGAGGAATCTTTTGAATAAATCTATGAGTTTTTCTGTAGTGTATGCGGGTTCTGTTAACGTTTGCCTTCAGTACATGGGAGAGCGTCCAAATGCGTTTATTGGGATATCAACTGAGAGTATAAGATTTTAACGGTAAGCTGAATAGCTATCATTGATTTTATGAGGGTCTTTTGTGGAAGACTGTATAGTACATATTTAACGACTTTCATTCGTCCTGGCTGGTAAGTAATTTTACGGTTATATTCTTCAAGGATGACCTTCCATCTCTTCATCTTTGCGTTATTATTTTAATTACAAAGAGCGTACATTTAAGGTTGGTGATCAGTATATTGATTTTCTTAGATTCGTAAGGGATGTTTCTTAAACAGTTTGATACCCAATAATTCTTTCTTGTTTGTAGCATATGCTTCCTCAGTTTTGTTTGTTTTTGTTTTTTTTTTTATTAGCGAGAGAAAAGTGAAAGAAAAGTGATTGGACGGCCGTCTTGTGCTAAGATTGCTCTGATCACCTAATTTGACACTTCGATTGTGAGGTCGAAATCCCTCGCGTTTTGTTGTTTTTCTTAATTTTAATATGTTTTTGTTTTTTGTCATTCTTCTTCTTATGTGACGCTACAGTCCGATGTGAATCTGGGCCTCAACCAACAGGCGTCTGCAGCTGGCACGATATTTCGCTAGTTGTTTCCAGTGCCGCACTCTCAGTTGGTTAAGGTCCCCTTCCATCTGTGTGCGCCACCTTAGATTCAGTCATCCTCTACTGCGTCGTTCCTAAGATTTGGTTTCGAAGACTTTTCGGGCCGGAGCTCTGCCCTGTCCATTCGCTCTACATGGCCTGGCCATCATAGACGTTGGATTCAGAAACCGCGTACACAAGCAGTTGGGCAGACTTAATATAGATCGTACCCCTTGTGTTGGCCAGTGAGTCTCGTAAGATCTATAAAGCACGATGTTGAAGAAGTTACATGACAATGCGTCACCTTGCCTAAATCCTTTTTTAACATCGAAGGTCTCGGTTAATTCGCTACCGACCTTAATGGAGCAGCGAGAATTCTCCATTGTCATCCTGCATAATCGGACGAGTTTGGCATGGATGTTAAAACTAGACATGGCTCGGTATAGCTTTAAAATCGACAAAAATATGATGTGTATCGATTTGGAATTCTTGGGGTTTTTCCAAGATCTGTCGCAGTGTGAAAATTTGGTCTATTGTGGATTTACATACCTGGCCTGAAACTACACTGATAAAAATCTATCAGATTATCCACAAAGGCTTTCAGGCGTTCACAAGGTACGGCAGAGAAGATTTTGTGCGCGATGTTAAGAAGACTTATTTCTCTTAAGTTGGCGCAGTTATAGGGGTCTCCTATCTTATGGACCGGGAAAACGATGCTAAGATTCCATTCCATTGGTCGGAGCTGATATATGCACCCTACCAACTTATCTTCAGCCGCTTTAAATAGCTCAGCAGTCAGGCCGTCTGCGCCAGCGGCTTTGTTAGTTTTAAGCTTCGAAATAACAAGCTTATGTAATTTCATCTAGACGGAATTCTCTTATATCTTCGTCCGTTGCGAATGGATCATTCTGCCTGATAGCGGCATCAGATCTATCATTGCCGTTATACAGTCTACAGAAGTGGTTTTTTCATATTCTCAGCATCGACTATGACTTTACTACTAGTTGTCTGTCTTCATCCCCACACGCTTCCGCTCTGCCTTTATAGCCCTGGCATGTTCGTTTTACTTTTTCGTAAGTTTTTGTTGTTTAATTTTTCACAAAAAATGTGCGCAATTCCACGAAGAATCTGCCATAGCCCTTCAATCGGGTCGTAGTTTCTTAATATTAACGGAAACCTGGCTGAAACATGACATCTACCCTTCTGAGTTGTTCGATTCATCATATGTCTTCTATCGTATAGATCGGTCTCAAGAGTCTAGTATGGAACGAGGCGGTTAGTGTTGATTGCTGTTCGAAGTTCACTTAATAGTCGACAAGTGGATTTGCCAACGATTTTTTTTTCATTTTGAGCAATTATGCATTCTTCACAAAGCTATAGATGTAATATTTGAATTTTACCATTTTCCAACTGTTGGTACTCTCATTATCTTAATTTTAAGGAGGCGGCCTTTATGTCTTTAAATCATTTCCTTTCTCCATTAATTGGGAGCAAGTACTTTTTGATACAACTCTGGAACAGATGTACGCTATATTCAAAATGCTTTTATTTGAGGGCGTCCAACGTTCGTTTAGTTTAGCAAAAAAGAGAACGCTCTTTAAGTCCCCTCAGTTTAATAAGAGACTAAAAATTTAGAGAATGTCAAAAATAGGCTTTTAACAAACGGAAAGCATCAAACCTCAAGATAGGACTCGTCTTATACAACTACGTAGGGAGTTAGAATACTCCTTTTTGGATGAGTGACAAGTTGCCAACGTTAAGCGTTAAAAATTATTTTTAATAAATCAGTTCCAGAGAAGTGGAAAATGTCGTCTATAAGTCCTATCTATAAAAGTGGCTTCAAGCACTTAATTAAGAACTACAGGCCAGTCTTAAGACTTTCAGCAATTCAAAAGCTATTTAAACAACTGGTTTTATGGTTTCAGGCTAAATTTGCGGTGAAAGGCATTTTAAGTTCTCATCACCATGGATTTATTAGTGGTCGTTCAACAACAACGAATTTTTGCCTTTTACTCACTTTTGTGTTTATGCCTCAGGAAAAGGAATGCAGGTTGATGTCTTGTACACAGATTTCGTGAAAGCTTTTGATAGGCTTAATAAATAAACTTAAAATAATGAGATTCAAATTCCGTTTACTTGAATGGTTTAAATCCTCCTTAATCCCTCTTAATCTCTTTGTCAGCGGCATAGCAGACTGTTTCCTGTTCTCTAATTGTTTAATGTTTGCAGATGATGTGAAATTATTTTCATCTATTTCTAATGATGATTGATGGTTGCTTGAATTTTCAAAGAGATATAAATAATTTTTTCCAATAGTGTGCATATAACCACCCGAACCTGAATATTTCAAAGTGAAACATTTTTAGCACTATTAGTAAGCTTTTAAGATATACTCGACGGCAGAATTAATTTTTCGGACTTAATTGCACTTATGTCTCTTTATGTTCCTGAGAGAAACCTAAGAAATAGGAATGTTCTCTTTTTATATGTTAGAAGAATTATGGGCTAAACGAACCCGTAACCGGTTCCTTATTATTATTCAATTTAATTGATCACGAAGTCTACCTTCAAATTTTAAAAATGTTAATTCTAATTAGTTATAGTCAACAGATTATCTACACATTGATGAAATAATAAATAAATAAATTAATAACCTACCCTATGACACTGGTGATAGACAGGCAAAGCCGTGAAAAAGCTATTCCTACTAAGGTGTCCGTTGAAGGAGTACTCCCTAGCCACCAAAAGCGTTGATGCTGTGCGGACCACGTCTCCTTGATCCCGGCGTGAGACCGATCTACAGCAGAAAGATCCGCAAAGGAATCTCCGTTCCGTGAAAACACGACCCACGTGGAAGATTAGCAGTACCGCTAATTTATTCTGGATCAGCCCATTTCGATCTAGATGAAGTGATTCTTCTACGGGACAAAGCCATTAACGCGCACCCTCTCGTGATATAAGTCATTGGGGTAGTAAGCGCTGGAGGTCAGGTTATTGTCCGATGTCATTGCTCTTGCAACATGACCTCGAACCAGTTTAATCCGCAAATTATTCACTCATTCAATCCTGGCCTTATTTTATGTTCTATGTAATCCGAAACAAATCCTGAGACATTGTCTCTCAAACACTCGAATTCTTTCCATTGGGAGTCTTTCGCATTGAACCCGACTCAAGTTGGTAGTAAAGTCCTAATCATGAGGTGTCTAAAGCTTTTTCGAAGTTAATCATGCAGACACCAGTCATTGGATCTTACATTTGTTCCACTGGATAACCGATACTAGTTTCGACGCAGCATGAATAGTGTCATGCTCCGCTCCCTGAAAGTGAGTTGGTTTTCGGAAATAATTTGCTTATCTCCAACCCAATTAGACATGGCTGAAGGAGACTTATCCACTGGACATTTTCCGGGTTGGAGGTGTCAGCAGCTGTCTTCCAATGCATCGGATAATATGCAATATTCAGTGCATTGTTGAACAGTATAATGCCCATCTCTATAGCCACTGGTGGGAGGTGCCTGAGCACAACATTATTCCGTCGGTTCTCACGAATTTTTTTCTCTTCAGTGATATTTGCAATTATTTTGCTTTTGTTCTCGTAATTGAATGGAGGTTTTTTTCCATAGTTTTCCTCCAGCTCCATATTTAAAATATTGTATATGTACTGCATATCCTAATCCATACACCAATTGTATTTTTAGCTGTAAGGTTTAATAACACCATATCTCTATGCAGGCCTGAGAAAATTAAAATACTATTGTAAACACTGTTATACTATGCAAGAAATGAATATATATAAAAAAAAAAGATCTTTTGCTGATCCACCGTTGAAATGGACGGTCTGATAGCCACTTCACTGAACACGACATTTGTTGCCATTAAATCTTCACTAAACCTAGTAATACGTGTCTGATCGCCACTTTATACTCTTTCTGGAAAATAATGACAAAAATATGTCTTTGGTACATCTTTTAATGGTATGGCGAAGATAAGCTGGCAAATCCGGCTTCTCATAGGATTGGAAATACATATACAGTCAAACTTCTAAGCAAAAAAATTTGCTTCGTTATAAGGAAATTTTATAGAAAATTTTATTTTGTTTTTAATACATACTGCAAGTGTACTTTATATTAAAATTTGAAAAAAACTTATTATAAAGAAATATAAATCTTTTTATTTTTTAACTAAAAACAAATTAAATTTGGATTGCACAAAAGCAGTTTTGTTTCTTGTTTTGTTATAAAAATCTTCCAATTTAGAAAGGCGAAAATATGCATCATCTGAGGTTTCATCCCTTGTTTCAATAAAACTTCGTAAATTATCGAATGCAGTTCTCAAATCATGATCGTTGGGTTTTTTTCGAACAAAATCGATTTCAGCATTGTCATCTAATGAGTCCGATTCCCCAGATGAAATGACATTCAAAATTGCTTCGTCTGAAGGAAGTTCTATGGTAGCAACATTTGCATCCACGGCAATATAATCGTCAAATGTTACAGGACAATCATTACTCGGTAAAACTCTGTTAAAGTTGGTGTTGTACGCGATTATTAATGATTTTATCGTTGACAATGGAACTGAGTCTTCATCGGACCAATTAGCAAAGAAACAATTACGAATTGTACTTGCTTTAACATCAACGCACCAAGCTTTATAAACATCTGTGATGGCATCCAAAAGATTGGGTTTGTGTGTCCGCCCCTAGTCAATAAGTCTCTGTAAAAAACGAAAACGATAGAACACTTTTTAATTTTGAATAACGCCTTGGTCCATTGGTTGGAGTATTGACGTTGTATTCGGTGGGAAAAATTTCAACTTTATTGCCTTTAAATGGATCTGAAGATGTTTTACTATGGATTGGAACAAGGAAAAAACGGAATCGCCATCATCCTTGCGGCAGAGTTACTTGGCAACGTCTTAACCATTTCAAAGTCCAGTGACCGTTTGATGGCTCTCAAATTGGTGATGCATGGTGAGGTGTGGAACATCGTAAGCGCATATGCCCCTCAAGTAGGATGCGAACAAAAAGAAAAAGATGCATTCTGGCTAGATTTCCACAACCTTGTCAAAATCATCCCAAAGGAAGAGCTTTTGTTTGCTGGGGGAGATTTAAACGGACATGGCGGGAAGACAAGCGAAGACTATGAAGGCTACCACGGGGGGCTGGGATACGGCACCAGGAACTCTTCAGGTGAAGATATCCTAAACATGTGCAAGTCGTACGGTCTTATAGTGCTAAATACCATGTTCGTCAAACAAAGCCGGCACCTGATCACTTATAGCAGCGGCGGAAATGAAACTCAAATAGACTATCATTTGGTATCCAGTTTCATGAAGCCACGAGCTAAAGATTGCAAAGTGATCCTGGGAGACGCGATCGCCCCTCAACACCGTCTCCTCCTGACTGATTTTTTTATGGATGCGAGAAAGAAGTCTCGAAAGGTGACACGAAGGTGTCTGAGAGAATCAAGTGGTATAAGCTGGATAAAGGAAAAGGCGAAGCTTTTATTACCATCATGGAAAACTACCTCTCTTCCATTATCGATGAGGTGGGTAATGAGGAGTGCAGAGCACAAGACATGTGGGATTCCCTACAACAATCTGGCCTGGAGAAAGCCAAATCACTGCTCGGAACATCTAAAGGCCCCTGCCAACACGCAAAAGAAACCTGGTGGTGGACAGACGAAGCCAAAGCAGTGATACACGAAAAGAAAATGGCTTTCCAAGCTTGGTCAAAGTGCTCTTCTACTAATAGAGAGGTTGCAAAGGTATCGCGAAGAAAAAATGCGCCGAATTCAAAGCGAAAAGCATGGAAGGCCTCTATCAGGAGTTGGAAGAAATATCGTCTTCCGCGTCTGACAGGAACCAGGCTACCCAGGAGCTTCGACAAAACAATTTGAACAAAGGAGCAAATATCTTTAAGATAGCTGCCCAGAGAAGAAGAAATGCTCAGGAGATTCGTTTCCCAAAGTTTATTAACAATGCTGAAGGCCAACTCCTTGTGGAAGACGAAAAAATTCTCCACAGATGGCGACAGTATTGCGAGGAACTTCTGAACGAACAGTTTCCCCGAGTGTACTTTCCAAGAGCCGCCCCGAATCATGCCGAAATACCCGACATCACAGTCGAAGAAGTTCGGTACGCGGTTAAAAACTCCAAGAAAAGAAAAGCTGTTGGGCCGGACGGGATACCCTCTGAGTTCTGGAAAAAGATGGGAGACATCGGGTCTAGATGGCTCATGGTTCTTATCTCTAAACTTATGAGAGGCGACACTATGCCTAATCAATGGAGGGAAAGCTATCTTCTGCCATTGCACAAAGGAAAGGGTGATACGCGAAATTGTGATAACTACCGTTCTGTCAAGCTGATGTCGCACACCATGAAGATCGTTGAACGGGTATTAGATAGCCGACTGCGGAAAATAATACGACTATCTGATGACCAGTGCGGGTTTGTCTCGGGTAAATCAACAACAGATGCAATCCAAAGTATAAAGATCATGATGGAAAAGCATCGTGATTCTTCAAAGGACTTGCATATGGTGTTGGTTGATTTCGAGAAGGCCTTTGACCGGCAACCAAGAGATCTTTTATGGGTAGCGCTAAGACAAAAAGGAGTTCCAGAAACCTACGTGCGAGTAATTATGGACATGTACGAGAGAGCAACGACAAGAGCAAGATGCACCGCAGGAGTCACCGAAGAGTTCGCAATCAAAGTCGGTGTACACCAAGGGAGCGTCCTCAGCCCACTGCTTTTTATAGCAGTCCTTGATTGCTTGCTTGAAGGAAAAGTGACGGACCCCAATGTGCACCAGCTATTCTTTGCTGACGATGGGGCCATTATAAGTGATGATCAGGCGTCCCTACAACGAGCACTTGATGTGTGGGTGGACATTTTTGAGGGACACGGGTATCGTATTAGTTCAAAGAAGACAGAGTATCTGTGCTGCCCGTTCTCTGACCCTCATCAGCCTATTCCAGACATTTACTTGAATGGAAGAGTGCTTCCCAAGTGTGAAAAGTTTAAATATCTGGGATCTATGATTAATAGAGAAGCAACTTGTGATGACGACATCAAACATCGCATAAGCGTAGGGTGGATGAAGTGGCGGGAAAACTCCGCCATCTTCTGTGATCGAAAAATGCCCCCTAAGCTGAAAGGAAGGCTCTACACTTCAGTTGTACGTCCGGCGCTCACATACGGTTCACAATGCTGGACAATGCACAAAAAGTATGAGAGCAAATTAACGGCAACTGAGATGAAGATGCTTCGCATGACAGCGGGAGTAACAAAGCGTGACAGAATTAGAAGTTCAAAGATCCGAGGAAGCCTCCACGTAAAAGAAACCATCACAAGAAATATAGAGCGCGACCGACTCAGTTGGTATTGCCATGTTCAAAGGAGAGATCCTTTGAACCCCGTGGGTGGTCCAATCGTGGCCTGATCGTGGCGGCCAATTAACATCGCCACGATGTGAGATAACACGACCATTGAATTTCTCGCGCAAAAGAGCCATTGTTTCGTTGGCTGTGTGGCAAGTGGCACTATCCTGTTGGAAGCACATATCGTCCAGGTCCATATCCTCAATTTCTGGCCACAAGAAGTCCGTTATCATCTCGTGATAGCGAACACCATTCACGGTAACTGCTTGGCCGACCTCATTTTCAAAGAACTACGGCCCGATGACGCCAAACAGTCACTCTTTGTGGATGCATCGGCTTTTCAACAATCACTCGTGGATTCTCATTTGCCCAAATGCAGCAATTCTGCTTGTTAACGAATCCACTAAGGTGAAAGTGTCGCTGAAGATGATTTTCTTTGTAAAGTCACCATTCACTTCTGTCTGTTCAACCAACCATTCGGCGTATTGACGACGCTTGAAATGATCAGTAGGCTTCAGCTCTTGAGTCAATTGAACCTTGTAAGCGTGTAAATTCAAATCTTTATTCCAAATTCGCATCAGTGTTGTTTGTGAGATGTTCAATTGTTGGGCACGACGACGAGTCGAGGTTGACGGCTCTTCTGCCACACTATCGCGAACAACAGCAATGTTTTCCGCAGAACGAACTGGGCGAGCATGCACAGGTGTTTTCACATTTCCTACAGACCCGGTTTGCTAAAATTTGCGCACAATTCTACCTATTGTGGACACATTTGGTCGATTATGCTGACCAAAAAAATCACGAAGTGCATGAAGTGCATTTTGATTTGAACGCCCATTTTCGTAAAAGGCTTCAACAATCTTAACGCGCTGCTCAATTGTGTACCTCTCCTTGGTTGAATTTGTCAAACACTGAAACAAAGAAATGTCAAATTAAATTATGCAAAAAAACTTGACGTTAAGGTGTGACTCACAATTAACATCGTGCATTATGGTTGGACCACAGTTTACTACGTAGTAGGCAACCAAAAACAAAATGTGAATCGTGTACATTGATGTGGCGATGGACTCCAACAGTTTGTGCACACTTACACACTGGAACTGGAATGGCAGAAGAGTGATCAAACAATAATGTCCGCAATCATACTCGCACAGGCAATTCGTTCCGTGTTTCGTAAACGAATTATGTATGCAAAATCGAATATGGATCTGTCTTATCATATTTCTTCTTCTTTTCCTTTTTCCGGCGTTGTTATGGTCAGAAGTGTAGGACTATAACCTTCCCACTTAACTGCATTCCCACTGGTCCGCTTGTGGGGTCCGCCGGTTTGACCTCAGAAAGTAGCGGCAGGCTTCCCGGTTTGGGATTACTTCATCGCTGAGGCCAATCAAATGCTGGTGTTTTTGCATTTGTTTGCATCAATTGTTTTTCGGCCTGCCGTTTTTTTTTTTTTTTTTTTGTGACACGGGCATGCTCCAGATTTTTTTGTTTGATCTTACTCTTACAACACCGGTGATCTCCAGTCGTGTCAGCCCACTGATTTGCATGTATACTTGTGGGGCAGTTTAATGGTGGTATATGTGTCCCTAGGCTCACCTTGCTGTTTTCAAAATTGCCTAGATGTGATTTTTGTTTACCTTTGTTTTAGTCGCCTTTTACGACAAGCGAGAGGTATCGCTGCAGGGATATTCTTAACCCGTCCCTGCACGGAACATCTGTCTTATCATACTAATAGTTCCGATAGTTTCATATTCTGCTACTAGTTCCCTATCTGCATGAGCGTGTCCGGATTTCGTAGTTCCATTCTAGGATTGTCTTGTCAACTTTTTATGTTATGTTTTATAGGTACTGTTACTTTTGATCCGAAGTGATATAAGAAGTATTATGAACAAAATATCAAATATCAACACTTTTTATTTTGACTACTGTATCATTTTGACACTGTATCATCATTGCATCAAGTAATAGAAACACCAAGTGTTTATTGTAGTTCCGAGGGGATCTTCTTCTTTTCCTTTTTCCGGCGTTGTTATGATCAGAAGTGTAGGACCATAACCTTCCCACTTAACTGCATTCCTACTGGTCCGCTTGTGGGGTCCGCCGGTTTGACCTCAGAAAGTAGCGGCAGGCTTCCCGGTTTGGGATTACTTAATCGCTGAGGCCAATCAAATGCTGGTGTTTTTGCATGTGTTTGCACCAATTGTTTTTCGGCCTGCCTTTTTTTTTTTTTTTTGGGACTCGGGCATGCTCCAGATTTTTTTTTTGTTTGATCTTACTCTTACAACACCGGTGATCTCCAGTCGTGTCAACCCACTGATTTGCATGTACACTTGTGGTTTTAGTTTAATGGTGGTATATGTGTCCCTAGGCTCACCTTGGTGTTTTCTAAATTGCCTAGATGTGATTTTTGTTTACCTTTGTTTTAGTCGCCTTTTACGACAAGCGAGAGGTATCGCTGCAGGGATATTCTTAACCCGTCCCTGCACGGAGGGTAGTTCCGAGGGGATACTTCCAGGAACTAGTTCCGATTGGGAAAGGAAATGTTCCATGTTCGTTCCTGGGTTGGAACTATTTTGCGCAACTCTATTCGTTATAAAGAAGTTTGACCATATATGTATATCTGTAACTTGGTTTTGTACCAACTCATTATTCTTTGTTAGGAGGCTGGTATATAGCACGTTGGCAACCGTCAATTTTCATTTTGCAAATTCGTAAATATCAATCAGTCCTGAGGTAGCTAGTAATCCGTTTCATGGGTTGCCATAAAGCAGTCGAAAAATTCAGTTCTCGAACAAAATCTAAAGTTTAGAACTAGGGTTTTTTTTTTTTTTTTTTTTGGAGGCTTCTACTATCTGTTGGAGCACTCAGACACAAATACTGGTCCATTGTACTACCAGACAGTAACCTTGTCTTTATTGTATTTTTCCCGTTGTCCGGAGAAAAGTGAGGAGGGGCTTCAGTGATGTGGAGCTAAGAGATTCGGCACCCACCACGTCGGCCCCAAGGGTGCGGACTTTTTGCAGACGTCAGGGCGTACGCGCTTAGTCATCCTGCATCCTGGATATTCCCTCCATCTGCGACTATGTACGTTAAAGACCCAGTCATAGATGTCAGATTTGACCGTGGAAGCAGGTAGACCTGAGAAACTCTCCTCTGAGCCTCTTCTAGCGAGTTCATCGGAGATCTCGTTTCCTGGGATTCCACAGTGACCTGGGACCCATACAAGCCTAAGTGAATTTAGTCTTCCGACTTTGACTGACTTAGAACTAGGGTACTGAAATATTTGAGACGCAGTCCTTTTCAACTACTCGATTGCTTGGATCGCAAATCTGTGAGTCAGTCTCTTTCACTTTTTCATCTTCAGAGCGTGGAAATTTGAGATCCTTTGATATATACAACAACCTCTTACTTATTGCTCTCCGAAAAGGGATGGACCTCAGTATCAAATGTGACAGGCAATCTCCATATAATTCTTCTCTCAGAGAGATTTCTTTTGCTGCGAAATAATCTAAACAGAACCCTCTTGATTCAGCAAAATCACGTTCGATTTAATAGTACATCTATACCTGTGTAATAAGAAAGAAGAAAACATGCAAAGAACTCAAAATTATTCTCAAAAAGGGGAAAATCATCTCGAGGGCAAGACATTTAATTGCTATATAGAGATAGGACGATATCGGTTAGACGGGATATCCATAGGTCTGAATTAGTTTTTATGTGCAAATATTGAAAAACTTTGACGTTGATAAATTAATCATTTATTCTCTTATAAAGGTTTTCCAAAAAACGACTTGACAACTTTTTTTTAAATAAAACGCAAACCATTTGAGATATTTCAAAAAACTTTATTATCGGCTTGAAGTACAATCAAAACATTTATGAATGGAATTCGACTTCGTTCATATGGCCACCGCGAGCACGTTTGCAGTGGTCGATTCGTTGGACCCAATTTTCGATGACTCGGCCACACATTTCGGCCGAAACGGCCGTTATTTCGCGTTCAATGTTGGCTCTGAGCTCTTCCAACGTCGTCGGCTTGTTGGCATAAACCAATGACTTAACGTAGCCCCAAAGAAAATAGTCTAGAGGCGTTAAATCGCATGAACGAGGCGGCCAATCGACGCCCATTTCTTGAGATAACACGCTCATCAAACTTACTCTTCACACATGTCGTCCAAGTCTATATCTTCCAATTCGGGCCAAAAATACATAATCGGTATTCATGGCGCGATAACGCTGGCCATTCACAGTAACTTGACGACCGTTATCGTCGACGAAAAAATATGGCCCAATAACGCCGCCGGCATGCAAACCACACCAAACAGTTATTTTTTGTGGATGAAGTGGTGATTCATGAAACACATGTGGATTTTCACCCGACCAATAACGCATATTTTGCTTATTGACGAACCCATCTAGCCAAAAATGAGCTTCGTCACTGAAGATGATTTTGCGATGAAATTCATCATCTTGGCCCATCTTCTCCAGAGCCCAATCGGAGAACGTACGTCGCTTCAAATGGTCCATCGGCTTCAATTCTTGAGTCAGCTTGATTTTGTATGGGTGTAAACCAAGATCCTTACGCAAAATACGCCATAATGTGGTCTGAGCGACGCCCAATTCTTGAGAACGCCGTGGAATTGACTGATTTGCATCGTTTGCTACGGACGCCTGAACGGCCGCGATATTTTCGACACTTCGACCAACCCGTTGTCTCACTGACACGGGAACATCACACAACGAATATGTAGACTAAAATTTTTGCACTAAGCAATTAAGACCGAAAATTGGAGTAAACGCTCTTAAAGTTGCGGTCACCGACTCCGAATTTCGGTAGAAAATTTTTATAATTTGCAGACGTTGTTCGTTCGTGTACTTTACCATGATGAAAATGTTGAGTTTACTGAATAAATTGAGAATGACAGTTCGATGATTAGTGAAATTAAATTCAAAGCTGTCAAGTCCCCATTGGAAAACCCTTTATTACGAGTATGACTTAATAGTAGCTTAATTCTCTCCGTCTCAGGTTACATACAGTTTGTCAAGAAAGTGTTTACATAAGTAAAAAAAACAACCTATTTTAGTTTTTACTTTAAAATATCAGGACTTATATTAACTTTATTCAATTTTTCTTTTCCAATATATTATTATTCAAATCAAGAAAACGATATAGCACAAAATGCAACTCATTTAACTAAAAAACAACAACAAAAAAACATTATAAACTAAAAGGGACAAAAAATCGAGTGTCAAGAATGAATGAATTTTAAATTTTTTTTTTTTTTGTCTTATTAATACTTGGTATGGCTACCTTTCGCTCCAATACCGCCTGTAATCTTCTTCATAGAGCCCATTAATTTTTTGAGGACGTAGTTGGTGGGAATTTTGGCCCATTATTCTTTCAGAAACTGTAAAAGTTGAATTTGGTTCTTGGGGCTCCTTTTTGACACTTTTTTTTAAATATGCAGATAGATTTTCTATCTATTTTGGGAAAAAATGTCGTATGTTATCTATCTGTTTAAATTGAAAACCCGTAGTAGGCTTGAAAAAATGTTACTGGATGGCTTCACAAAGTATTATTGCATAGAGTCAAAAATAGCGATATATTTCGAACCCTAATACTTTTAAGCCCTGAGTTTATTACTTTTTTGCAGATATTATTCATGGGAAACTTTTTCAAAACAATCGATATCTAGAAATCGATTACGCACAAGGAAGGGATATTCCACCGGGATATGCAATTAAGATAACGGAAACTTTACAAGAGTGGTCAGATGCTTGTGATGCGGTTTCCAAATGTATTGAAGAACAAATTGAACGCGCCAACCTGGAAAAAGCTAAACGTCTAAAAAATAAAGACAGAATTGACCAGGAGGTATGTCACTATTCATGAACTAAAATAATTAGCTAAATATAGGTTTGGGGGAAAAGTATTGAGATTGAGAAAGAAATGAGACAACTCCTATTCGCAGTCACTTTTTGATGTGAATTACTTTTCATTAAGAAAGTTTTGCTGAGATCGAAACAAGTGATTATCTGTAGGTCTGCGTTATGCATCAATATTTCCACACCGAGCTTTTCCTTCCTCTTCACACCCATATACAATTATACCATACACAGTCATGAGGCATCAATCCTGACTTCAAAGTCGTTTGTGTTGATTCACACGGTTTTTTCCACCATCTTTTTCAAATGATATCCTCATACTTTACCCATTTTTCATTGCCCGTTACTACGTTACAATTAATGGATCGATTTCGATTCATTTTAATAGTATTTCACAATTCACAGTCAATTGATGCGGAACTCAGACATTGAGCGTCTTTGTGTGTCCATACTTTGCGTATGTTGTTAAAAATTGTTTTAAATTGTTGTCAATGTTTAGCTATTTAGTAATATCACGAGAAGAGCAAGAGACATGACGGTTTTCAATGACTTTGGAATATTTCATCAACATTTCCCACAATACGTCGACCGAAGCAAGGTACATCTTTCATATCGCAGAACGGAAGCGAGCGAACTAACTACGCGATGTTGTATTTGATAAACCTTCTTGACCGTAAACAACACGCTTCTTTTTCCCGGATTTGCACAACTTTTTTGGCTTTTTGGTAGCAAAACAACAAAAGTTCCACTTATTTTCCCACTAATATAACTTTTGACACGATTGACGAAATATAAAGATGTCTACATGAAAATGTAGATTGAATTGTCAGCTTTCAAACGCGCAATGTCAAATTTGGCTACAGATATCTCTCAATACTTTTTCCGCCAACCAATAATATTGGAAACGAATGAAGATGAATATAAATTAAGCTTATTACACATTTTCAAATCACTCACCGCATATTGGAAAACAAAAGTTATTTTCGAATAATTTTTAATTCACATACAATATGTACACGAGTTCATCCGTCTGAGGAATCGGACTTTTTATTAGCGCATTTATTCTTATTTAATTTTTATTATGAACAAACAAATTTTTTAGTGACAAATAATTTAGATAAATTATCTTAACAAATTTATATAAAAAAAACAATATTTTTGTTTTAGATATTTAACCTAAAGGTAACGTTAAAAGCGCAATTGAATGATACGGATGAAGTGATGCAAACGGAATCTCGTGAATCCTCCACCAGTCAAGAAGCTCGTAAAAAGTCCTGTAAATCAAAGACTGCACGACCATCTGGTAAGTTATCATGTTTAAATTGTTTACCAAAATATAAAAAAGGATTGCTTAAATTTTAAAATATTTCGATTTTAGTAATTCAGAGAATCCATTATCGATTTTGTGCCTTTTTTTCTCATTTTTAATTTTTTGTTTCATTGTCTATATGTCCGAAAATGCCTAACAATTATCTTTTCTAGGAACATTTAAATTTTCATCAATGGGAAAATAAATGAATAACAAAAATGTAATCACCTCAATATCAGATGAATTTAGAAATATTCTCTGGATGGTCACCATTTTTAGGAAATAATAATGCAGTTCAGTGTCTTTTTTTTTTCTTTGAAAATAAAAATTTTCTTTAATTGGTTTCTTTTTGAATAAAAATAAATAGAAATGCTGAAAATCGAACTGTTTTTCTTAATAAACTAAGAACTATACGAAGGACTAAATCTTAGTACACTGCCACCTCAAAAATAACAGCTTATAGAAATTCGGGCAGTTGCTTTAATTGAGTCAGCTGCAAAAACTGGGTGAGTGAACTAAAAGGTTGAATTATTATTATTATTAACACCGGCCATTTGGAACTCGGAAGTACAGAGCCTTCGCCAAGCCTCCCTGTCATAAGTGTTCCATATTTGGCTGTTCTCTCCCACCTCGGAATTTCCACACATTATTCGTATGACTGTTCGTCCACTGTCTATTCTTTGCGATCTAATTACACGGACAATGCTTGAATAGAGTTCTCCGTATTCTTGATTATATAATTTCCTTTTCTTCGTCCTGTTCTCCGCCATAGATTTTCCCTAAGAACTTGTTTTCAAAGACCTGAAATCTATTTTCCTTCTTCTAAGTCAGAGATTGTGTCACTGGCATTATTATGGTTTAATTAAAGCGGATTTTAGCAATGCGAGGCAAAATATTAGTTCTGACTAATCACTTCATCAGGAAGAAGTACGAGTAGTCTTTTATTTATTTCGATCTTTATGTCGTTCTTGGCAGTCAATGTGGTACCTAGATACTTTCTCGAATCAGGTTCGAGGTTTAGATCGATTCGCTTTTTCGGCCTACTTCCTTTTCTGCCATTATTTGACTTTCTACATTTCTTTTAACTATTTCCTCACTATCTTCCAGCAGCTAGAAATAGTCAGCATAGGCTAGAACAGATGTGATTCCTTTATCATTTTCTTGAAGGACCTCATTATGAATCCCAGCACTAAATTAAAAAGAAGAGGTCACAAGACATCTCCTTGTTTTGACCCTTCACGTTTCACGAATGTTTCCGATAAGATATCTCCTACTTTAACTTGTCCTTTGTTTGATATTATCCACTACTTTTATGTATCCACCAACTTTTTCGGGATTTCCAGCCTTACAAGGACGTGATATATTTTCAATCGATTTAGAGAGTCATATGCATTTTTCAAATCTACGAATAGTTGCTGTAACGTTTTGTGGAATTCCCTATTTTCTAAAAGCTGCCGTATAGTGAAAGTCTGGTCACTCGTCGAGCGATTACTCCTGCAAAGACTGAAGCTGTTAATGTTACTGTTAAGTTTTAGGTGTTGCTATATTATGAGTCATATGTTTCGGGTTTTTTTTTTACTGAGATGGCACTAAACAAAAACTACTTTGATCCTAAAAAATAGATTCCAGAAACTGCTTCGAAAGATTGTTTTTATGGACGAACCCAAACAGCAGTAATTCAGTAACGCAGTAATTAATTAATAAAAAACATTTAAATAAGGTACCCAAGCACATGCCAAAAACGAGCTTTGTTTTTCCTAAGGAAGGTCATCGACGCTATAAGCAGCGAATACGAATGTTTAAGATTTTAATTCTAAATACTTAGCCTCACCACTAGATGGCGTCAGTGTCGCAAGAGCAACTTACTATCGTAAGTACATTCTAGTAGACGGCTACTGTCGAAATTTCAGCCGGATCGGACTCGTAGTTTTGTTTTGACCGCGTGTAGAAGCGGGAGTGTCCGCGGATTTTAGAAAAATGGAAAAAGAGCAATATCGGTCGGTGATTCGATTCTTGTATTTGGAAGGGAAATCGCGCAGCGAAATCAAAGAGAGTTTGGATGCTATGCACGGTGACTCTTCTCCTTTGATGGCGACCATCAAAAATTGGTTTAACGAGTTTCAACGTGGTCGCACGTCGGTTTTTGATGAGCCACATCCAGGTGCTCCGAAAACGGCTACCACGTAGGATAACGTGACAAAAATCCACGATCTCGTACTGGCAGACCGCCGATTGAAGGTGCGCGAGATAGCTGAGACAGTAGGCATTTCAAAAGATTGCGTGGGTCACATCCTGCATGAAATGTTGGCATGAGAAAGCTGTCGGCGCGATGGGTGCCGCGTTTGCTCACTCCGGACAGCAAGCGCAACCGTGAGACCACTTCAGAGCAGTGTTTGACGCTGTTTAAGCGCAATCCGAAGGAGTTTCTGCATCGTTTCGTGACAGTCGACGAAACATGGATCCACTGGTACACACCAGAGACCAAGGAACAGTCGAAACAGTGAACTTCACCCGGCGAACGTGATCCGAAGAAGCCGAAGACTGTCCCATCGGCCGGAAAGGTGATGGCCACCGTTTTCTGGGATTCACAAGGTGTGATCCACATCGACTACCTGGAGAAGGGCAAAACGGTCACAGGGCTCTACAATGCCAAATTATTGAGCCGATTCGACGCCGAATTGAAGAAAAAACGGCCCCACTTGGCGAAGAAAAAAGTGCTCTTCCACCATGATAACGCACTAGCTCATATCTCCGCCCTCGCCACGTCCAAATTGGTCGAATTGGGCTACGAACTGCTGCGCGATCCACCGTATTCTCCAGATTTGGCCCCGTGCGACTTCTTTTTGTTTCCAAACTTGAAAAAGTCATTCGCCGGGCAGAAATTTCACTCGAATGAGGAGGTCATCGCCGCCACGGAGGCCTACTTTGCAGACCTCGAGGAAACGTATTTTTCAGACGGGTTAAAGAAGTTGGAGCATCGCTGGCTCAAGTGTATCGAGCTAAAAGGAGACTATATTGAAAAATAAATCGCAATTTCTCCAAAATGTTTGTTTTTCTTTTGTAGGCTAAGTACTTATCGGACCACCCTCGTATGTCCCGTAAAAATCACTTTACACCACCACCATATGCAAGATGTTTATTAATGTTCCCGAGGAAGAAATCGCATGTATCTGAAATGAAAATGCAAAAAGTAACTGAGGTAAACACCCTTACTAAACAAATAGATGGAAATCAACCAGCAACAGGACTTTTGATTCATTCCGACTTCTAAGCACTGGAACCCAATGCGGTGCCGGGAATGCCAGTTTGGTGGTCTTATCACCAAAAGATTTCATAATACCACTATGTATTGCCCACCACATCCCAAATCCGAATGCTTACGAAACATGTGCCCGAACTTCTTAACCCATTTTCGGCCAAAGGTGCGCATACGCACCTTTTAATTTCACCTTCATCATTATTACAATTTGCATACTTTTTCTAGAATATCAGCTTCTGTACCGGTAAACTATATTTTTTTATAAGAATTGACATATTAAATTCTCAATTTATCTGAAAAATCAACAAAATTGCAGTTGTTATAATATGCCTATATTTCCACATTTTTTAATACCTTTACTTGGTTTGTTCTTGGACATGTAAAGAAAATAATAACGAAAGCTTATATATCGTAATGTATTTAACAAATAAAGTAAGTTTAATATGTAATAGTAGTTACAGACGATAGAAAATAAAGTTGCGCATACGCAGTTTTGGCATGATATATAAAGATTTAAATCAGAAGGTCGCGATTTATCATGTCGTGGAACAACAAAAGGGCACTTGCTCTTCAAGAACTGGCCGCATTGTTGGAAAAAGACGATGACATACGGTAAAGGCTCAACCATAATACCATAATAGGTAGGAGCAAGCATATGCAAGCAGAGAGGAATGTCTTCTTACATGCAAAGCATATGATATGCCCACAATGGGAATATACGAGGTTTCGTTAAATGTTCGTTAACTGATGCGAGCAGACGGAAGGTCTTCATGAAAGAAGACATTCCGGCCGGAGTTTTTGACAAGTGACATTTGAGGTTAGGAAAGAGAAGAAAGATAAAAATAAATATGGAGTGCGACTTTGTTAACAAGTTGATTTCAATTTTGCAGGACAATAAGTGACTCTATGATAAAGCAGATGGCTTTTATTTCAACAAAAAGGAAAAAGCCAAGGTGTGGGAAAACAATTTACCAGTTCCTTTCCTTGTGCTTGCTTCTGCTTGCATCTGTTCATTGTGGGTATCTTGACTTTTCGTTGAAACAGAGGGGAGAATTTCGTTCGGTTCTGACATAAGCTTCTGCTTACTTCTGCCTATTATGGTTAGCCCTTAAGCCAAGAGCGTAGACGCTGTATATGTTCCACCACCTGTTGATGGCATTACCAATGAAGAAGATTTGGACGAAAATAATTTTGGAGCCGGCGAATTTCCAAGTGATATAGCAGGTACTTTTCATGTTCATATGCAAGTGATGTACATATGTATGTCGGCAACAAGAAATAGAAGAGGAACCATCATTAAAAAAAACCAAAATATCCAAGAAATATATACCAGGTTTGAGGAAAAGTACCCGATATTTACAACATTACCAACATTCAAAATAAGCGTGCTGGAAAAACTCCTTTAGAAATTTTCGGGCCTTATTTCGATGATGAACTGCTATCAAATATATTTGATTACTCGACGAAATATGCACAGGTAAACAATCGCCAAGACTTTTTACTTGACATTTTATCAATAAAGTGATTTATTGCCGTACTAATTTTTATGTATTGGTCAAAAGACGAAGATAAGGGTCAAGAAATCGTGCGAAGCTTGATGAGCCGTAACCGATTTAGACAAATCAAGCAAAGTTTACATCTTTCCGACAATAAGTGCTTGAATATAAATGATAAGTTTGCAAAAACTACTTCCATTTTTCATGGAAATCAATGAAAGAAATCTGCAGTTTGGTAGTTTTTCCAATAATCTGTCCGTAGATGAAGAAATGTTACCGTATTTTGGCCGACATTCTGCACAAATGTTCATAAAAGGAAAGCATGTAAGGTTTGGTTTTAAGCTTTGGTGTTTGTGCAGTTCTAATGGCTATTTGTATCAGTAAATATATGCCATATGTTGGGGCTAACCCGAATATTGCAAAATGTAAATACGGTATGGGAACGCAAGTAGTTACCGATTTACTGGGTGTAATTCTGAATCCCAGCCACCAACGAATTTTTTTTTTTGACAACTTCTTTGTCTCCTATAATCTGTTTAATTTGTTGAGAGAAAAATAATCTTATGTCAGAGGGGCCAGAGAATAGGTCGTGAGGATGCTAGCTACTTAACTAAAAAAAGATGTAGTTAAAAAAGAAAGAGGCTACTTAGATTTTCCTTTCGGCGAAAGACTGAAACTGCTCTTGTCAGGTGGAATGATAATAATGTGTAGTAACAAAAATAAGTATCCACATAAACATCCATCCTACCATTAAGACAAAAAGGTAAAGTCGGAAGCTTAAAAGAGAAATGCTCATAAATCAACCACTTATGATAAGCGAGAATAACAAAAATATGGATGGGGTTGATTTGCACAAATTATAGAATTCGAGTTCGCGCCAAAAAATGGTGGTGGCCATTATTCTCCAATACCATTGACAGTGTTATCATTAATTCCTGACGAATTTACAGATTAGCAAATAACAACAAGATCAATCAGATTGATTTCAGGTCCCACCTAGTTCGTTCTTTGATAAACAGCGAAGAAAAAAAGAGTAAGGACATGAAGGAAACAATGAAGAACGAATGTCCGAATCCAAATCCAAATCCTTTTCAAAGAATCTCTCTTAAATTCACTCGGCTTCACACGACAGCAATTTTCAGTGACTGTCATTCGACATCTGTTTTTCCTATTTATGACATAGAACAACAACAAATTTCGAAGAAGGAATAACGTATCTCGACGGCCGCTGACGCAAGATGCGCGAGTTCGGATCCCGATAACACCAACGCTATCGAATGTTTATTTCGTGGCTTCCCTCCTCGGCGGGTACTGGCTAAAACCCCTCGTTGTACATTTGCCTTTAAAAGCTTCTCGGCTCTTGCCGTTCGGAATCGGCATTAAGCTTTAGGTTTCAATCACTTGTGTAAAAAAACAAATCGCACACAACAATAGTGAATAAAAAAGAAGCTAGGTCTGGCTCTTCATGAACTCTAACGCCATCTAAGGTGTCTGTCTGGCAGTACAATGGACCAGTATTTGTGTCTGAGTGCTTCAACAGATAGCAGAAGCCTCATAAAAAAAAAGCCTACAGTATCACATCCGTATTCGTACAAACACCTAATACTTCATTATCAATGAAAATCTCGAAATTGTTTATTACTTTTTACTATTTTGTTTGAACCAAAATTCTTATTAACATTACAGTAATAAAAAACAAAAGCTTTTTTATTCAAAATAACAGTATTAAAAAAATAAAAAAAATAAAAATGGAAAAGACTTCATATTTTACGTCACTTTCGTATTCGTACAAACTAAGTTCAGGGAACTAAAATAAATTAAATTTAATGATTAATATTTCGTTGGGTACCCATTTTGTTGGATAACGTTTCTTAGACGATTGGGCATGAAATCCACCAATTTTTTCGTAACGTCAGATCCAATTTGGTTCCATTCCTTTTTTAGAACCACCCAGAGCTGCTTTGTGTTCTTAATTTCACATTGTTGTACTTTTTTCTTCAAATGGCCCCATAGGTTTTCTAGGGGGTTTATGTCAGGTGATTGTGGGGGTGTTTCCAATACCCGAGGACAATTATAAAGCAACTTGTGTTTGGGGTCGTTGTCCTGGTAATATTTAAAAGTATCTCTAATTCGCAACTTGGTGGCGCTAGTATGCAAATTGTTCTTCAGGATATTAATGTACTTAGCACTATCCATTATTCCGTCAATAAACGGCAGAAAAACAACCTCACAGCATAACCGACCCACCCCCGTGTTTTACTGTGGATGCCAAATTTTCCTTATTTAAGCTAGCTCTGGGTTTTCTCCATACTTTCTGGTGCCCGTCTGACTGGAATACATTGAACTTTGACTCGTCCGCAAATATCACCGTATTCCAAAAATCCTGATCTTTGTTAAAATATTGTTTAGCAAATATCAGGCGCTTCCATTGGTTTGCTTTGCTAATAAGAGGTTTTCTTCGTGCAGTCCTGCTCCTTTACCCATATTTTCTTAATACCCTTCGCACAGTTTCAGCACAAACAGTCTTTCCAATTCTTTCACTAACTTTTGGAACTAATTTTGGTGCACTTATTTTAGGATCTTTCTTGGTTTCTATTAGAATTTGCCGTTCGTCCCGATCAGTCAACACTTTTACGTTTCTTTTTTATTACTTTTTTATTATGTATTGAACTGTTGAATGACTTCTTCCAATCATTTCCCCAATTTCGCGATAAGTTTTACCCTTTTGATGTAATGAAACAACAATTTTTCGCACTTCTTCGGACGTTTCTTTTCCTTTCCTCCCCATGACCTTCTATAACAAGATACTATGCCAAAATAAGAATAATTTTAACTAAAATGCGTTTCACAGTTGGAGGCGAGCAAAAAAAGTTAACTTCCACAGCAAGAACTACCGTTAGTTTCGAGGATTTGTGTTTGTACGAATACGAAAGTGACGTACATGAAGTCTTTTCCATTTTTATTTTTTTAATGTCTTATCTAATATTGTTATTTTAAATAAAAAAGCTTTTGTTTTTTATTACTGTAATGTTGATAAGAATTTGGGTTAAAAAAAAAATTAGTAAAAAGTAATAAACAATTTCGAGATTTTCATTGATAAAGCAGTATTAGGTGTTTGTACGAAAATGGATGTGAGATACTGTATATCGACTGTCAGATGATGTGCCCTCCGCAGATAGAAAACGAAAATGAAGCGCAACACACTTAAGGACACTCAACAAACAAAACGTCACGAAACTATCATATGCTAAGTTTTTTTTAAATAAAACTAATTTTTCTTAAGTTATCCTAAGCTAAATTCTAAGATTGTATTTAATAGTAGTAGAAAGACATACATATGTACATATGTAGGTATAAGTTGTAATTTCTATCTTAGAGCGTCCGCCTAGGCCAGTAAGATATTTAGATTTGTTAAGATAGTTAAGCTAGTCTGAAGCATTTTTGTCTAGCGTAAGATAGTTCTAAGAATTGTTCAATTTCAAATTGAAGAAAGAAAAAAAACGTGAGAAAATATGCGAAGAAAATCAACCTGCGACTGTCCCCGAGCAATGAGCAATTATTCTTTATTTATTTTCCCTCTCCCTCCTCTTATGGAATGATTCTATAACTGCCCAACGGAGCCATTACCTCAACACCACAAACATTACATCATATAATTACCCATCGCTATACTTTTACACAACTGACCATATTCCCACCACACTGTCACTGTCCCAAGTCAATAACGAAAGTGGGGTCTTAGACGAAAAAACACAAAACATACATACATATGTATGTTACTCTATCCATACGTACGTAAATAATTATGTAAGCTGAAAAAGATGTTTTGATTTCTGGACACAATCCATGTTTTGAATGGATCTGTGAATCTCCAAGTAACTCATTGTCAATACAATTTTAAAAGCTAATTCACAATGCCG
This sequence comes from Merodon equestris, assembly GCA_958301585.1. NCBI lineage: Eukaryota > Metazoa > Arthropoda > Insecta > Diptera > Syrphidae > Merodon > Merodon equestris. The sequence goes on along the minus strand of OY284416.1, from coordinate 73,449,772 downwards.
CGTGCGTGCGTGCGAGCTTTTTAACCCTTATGTGTGTGAAGAAAATAACGCCTGGGCCAGCTCGGTTGAGTCGGATTTCTGCATATAAGCCTAGGTTGAATTACGTTTTGCTGTGTCAGCCGCCGCGTAGTCAGTCACTGCACAAGTGCTCACTGGAATTAGGATATTCCACCAAATTTCAATGCATGTGCTGCAGCCTTCTTATGGAAATTTAGACCATGCATACATATGTACGTATAAAAGGGGTAATTACGGTCGGTTATCTATTTTTGATTCCTCAAAGAAAAAATGTAACGGATATCATTTGAAAATCGAAATAACATTTGTATGTAGTATGCTTTGAAAAAAACTGCCATTGGTTATGTGTGTTTATTTTGCCAGTCATTTCTACGCATCGAAGTCAATTCAGCAGAGATAAGAACTCATTAGACAAAATAAATCACAGGAAATGCGTAAATTGAAAACAAAAAAGTTGACTTTATTGGTATTTTTTTATTGTAGATAATAATTTAGTGTTAGTGATTTGACTTATCGAAATGGATATTACCGAAGCAAGTTTTAGTGTGGCATATTAAGCAGAAAGGCTACCCCACACGATATTAAGTTTTATTTGTATTTTTAATACATATTATCAATTTTTTTAAAGTGTACGCAGACTTTTTCTGATGATTTTTTGTATCTGTTTTCACTTTTTGCGTGTTTTTATTACTATTTGTACTTGGATTGCTTTTAAAAATGTATCAAATAATGATTTGAAGTCGGATTATATTAATTTGGAATAAATATTTTATTTAAAAAGTTTAATCCCTCTATTTGAATCAAATATAATTCATTTTAATAGCTGTACGCAGACTTTTTCTACTAAGTGTATATATGTACATACATACAGTTTGTCAAGAAATTGTTTTGACAAAGGAAAAAAATGGTAACTGAGACAGTTTCTTTGTAAAAAAAAGGCTTCTTTGATGGTTTACTTCTTTTTTTTTAATTCACGCTTATTTATTAATATACCTACTAACGAACAATAACAAAACAAAATTCATTTTACATACAATGACCAAAATTAACAAGAAAAAACAAAAAATACACAGAAATGAGTCTGTCAAGAAATTGTTTTTACAAGGAATTGCGCTCGGCCTGTTGAACGCATTTACCGTGAATTTCATGTTTCTCTTCACACGTGTGCGTTTTTGTCTCAAATTAACCGAAATACCATTTGTCCTGCGAAAAATGGTCGTAAAATACAACAGTTGTGCTTAATTTGTGCTTAATTTGTGCTACATATAAGATGCCTGGCAATAGAACATCGTATGAAGTGGCTCAGCTGGTGTATTACAATCACAGCATCGGGAAAAGTGTTCAAGAGTTGTCGCAGATGTTTTCATTAACCAGACAAACTATTTATAACATCTTAAATCGTGCTAAAAAAGAAAATAGACTGGAATTGAGATCTTCAAACGGCCGCCCACGCATATTATCGGCACGTTCAGAACGCATTTTGCTAAGGAGAGTGGTGGAAAATCCACAAATTTCGACAAGAACCCTTGCGAGTGAACTTAAAGAAGAACATGGTGTTGCTGTTTCCCACGAAACAATAAGGCAAGTACTGAAAAACAACAAGTACCAATCCAGAGTTGCTCGCAAAAAGCCACTGCTTTCAAAACAACATGTTGAAAGGCGATTATCTTTTGCTACGGAGTACATTGCCAAAGCTGATGACTACTGGGACAACGTCATATTTTGCGATGAAACTAAAATTATGCTCTATTACAACGATGGGCCCAACAGAGTTTGGCGGCAGCCGTTAAAAGCTTTAGAGAATCGAAACATTATACCGACTGTCAAATTCGGTTGTCAGTAATGGTGTGGGGGTGTATTTCTAGCAAAGGAGTGGGAGATCTGGTTTTTATAGACAACACCATGGATGCCCAACAATATTTGACCATACTAAGGAGTCATTTGGCTAACAGCGCAGCTAAATTTGGGTTCTATTACGACAATAAATTGCAATTTAAATTTTACCAAGACAATGATCCCAAGCATAAGGCGCATATGATAAGGATGTGGCTTTTGTTCAACTGCAGTAAAGTATTGGATACACCTGCTCAGAGCCCAGACCTGAACCCGATTGAGAATTTGTGGGCCCATTTGAAAAAAAAAGTTGCCAGGAGACACCCTAAAAGCAGAGCAGAACTGAAAACTGCCATACAAGAGGAATGGAATAAAATTCCAGCCGATTACGACATACAAAATTTAATCTATTCAATGAAAAGGAGACTACAAGCCGTTATAAACGCAAAAGGTGGCCATACGAAATATTAATTAATATAAGTGCTTTATTTTCTTTCATTTTTAATAAAAACAGATCTATGTAAAAACAATTTCTTGACAGGGTAATTTTTGTGTATTTTTTTGTTTTTCTTGTTAATTTTTGTTATTGCTTGTAAAATGAATTATGGTTTGTTATTGTTCGTTAGTAGGTATATTAATAAATAAGCGTGAATTAAAAAAAAAGAAGTAAACCATCAAAGAAGCCTTTTTTTTACAAAGAAACTGTCTCAGTTACCATTTTTTTCCTTTGTCAAAACAATTTCTTGACAAACTGTATGTATTTGAGGCACCTGATGGAGATGAAAATTATTTTCCAGTAACTGAAGAATTTGAAGGTTCAGACGTTGAACAAGAGCCTGATATTGAATACTATTCAGAAGAGAGCGTAAAGGAACATACGTTCATTGGAAAATACGAAACTCGTTGGCAAGCAAATCCTTTCCCAGAAAGCCAAACATTTTTTCGCAACATTGTTCCAGCGGGGTGGAGTAGCTAACTTCAGCAAGTTATTTATTGTAAAGGACATCTCCAAAGTATTTTATCTAAAGATATTTGTGATATAATTTTGCTAGAAACGAATAGAAAAGGTTTAGAAGTAACGTGTATTCAAATAAAATACAAAAAAAAAGTATTCAAAAGATTTACTGAGCAGGATTTCGGCGTTTTTCTTGGAATTTTGATTTGTTGTGGAATTTATAAGTCAAAAGAGAACACTTGACAGAATTATGGAAACCGGACCGTTTTCCATTGATTCGCGCATCAATGTCGCATTACAGATTTAGAATGTTTTTGCGCTTTATAAGATTTGAAGCGATGTTACTCGCCCAACTCGTTTGTCAACTGACAAAGCTGCTGCAATTCGCGACGCTGTACATACATATGTTACTTTCAAATTTGGAGAAGAATTATAAACCACATGATTACATAATGGTCGATGAGAAACTCTATGGATATCGGGGGCTTACTCGTTTTACGCAATATGTACTTACATATATGCCATCAAAACCTGAGAAGTATGGCATACAAATATTTTGGGCTTCTGATGCATCAAACTCAATGGACATATTTACATGGAAAAATTAACTGGAGAAGAACGCCGGCAAGTGAAACAACTCTGAGAGGAATGTGACAACTGACAACTTTTTCACTTCAATGCAAGTTGCTCACGTACTGACTGGCTGGAATATGACGCTTGTGGGAACTGTAAGAAAATATAAACGTTTTTTTTTTTCAACAAATATGCAGGCACGTAAGGATAGACCAGTGTATTCCACCAACTTTGCGTTCCACAAAGAAGCGATAATCTGTTCTTATGTCCCCAAGAATAATAAAGCAGCTTTCAACATATTTCGCCTAGTGTTCAAAATATCGAAACTGCGAAACCCGAGATTATATCCTACTATAACAAAACCAAAGGGGACGTTGATAATATGGATAAGTTGCTAGGAGAATACAGCACAAAACGAAAGACAAACAGATGGCCTTTGGCTCCGTTTTATAATATGGTTGATATAGCAGGCTTAGCTTCTTATATTGTATTATTTACATTGACCGCAACCCTCTATTTTCCTCCAACATTCAGTAACCGAGGCATCATGCAACACCTGTTTTCAAAGGTCTGAATAAAAAATATTTTTTTCAATAAAAAATAAAAACAAACATTTGCTTTTTTTTTTTTAATTTTTTTGAAAAGAAATTCAAAATTTTCATCAATTAACGAGTGCAATTTTATTGGATATCGAATCAGAGGGAAGTGTAACTGAAAATATTATAATGCAGAAAGTAAAAAAATTTAAAAACCTACTTTTGCTAAACAAAACCAATGAATTGTATAATTTCAACGATTCAAAACATGGGAGCAAATTCACAGAAAAACAGAACTCAGAAGAAAATACACACAAAAACAGTCAAACGCAAGCGCCAAGTAGACAGTATTAAGGGCTACCAGCCTTTAACAAGATCATCATCAACAATGGTTTGGAATTTATCATTTCTAAATAATAGGAAAGCTTTCCATTCACTATATAGTTGGCATTTTACCTTTTTGAATAACTTTTGGATCTACTATATATTCCAACAATTTTAATTTGATATTTGAAAAATCAAACCTTTTTTTCAACTCATCACACAACTTTATATAATAGGAAACTAGTGATTCTCTTATATTAATTTCTTCTCCATATTGCATTATATGTTCTTCAAACTTGAACCCGAAAAACATTTTTTCAAAAGGTAACTGCATATTCTTATCTCTATAATTAACTTCTAAATCTGTATGTTCTTTTATGATAAAATTTGCAGCAGGTTTTTGATTATATAAGACATATGATTGTACCACCGTTATTTTCTGATTGAAATAATTTATTTACCTTATTTAATTCATTGAAAACATAACTAAGATAAAGACAATAAGCTTAATTTGTATTATTCATTTCTGCCAAAATATCACTTGCGTTTGATTCGTGTAATTGCTCAAATGTCAGTAAAGTAAAATAGTGCTTTGATGGTTGCCACTATTCAATCAAACGGTTAATTGCAGCTTCAAGAGATAACCAGCGAGCTGAACTTAATCCCAAAACTTTATGTGGCGTAATGTCAAAAAATGTTTGAAAATCTTGGAAATCGTTTTGATGTTTTGAGCTGTGTGCGAAGAAAGATTATACATTTCTAGCCAAGTTTTATAATGCTACTGGTAGTTCCCTTGAAGATGCAGATGAACATAAATTAATTGAGAGACATGTAAGCCACATAAAATAATCTTTGTTAACTTGTTCAAATTTGCCCTTACACCTCCTTTGCAACTTTGCGTAACCGAAGCGTTGTCTGTGGCGAGTCCTATCAAACGCTGGTATTGAACACTCGTCCAAAGCTCTCATAACTGCTTCATATAAATATGTCTGAAGCTCTTCCACCCTCCGTTTCCAGAAGACCGAAAAAGCGATCAACCCCTTTGCATGTATCTTCTGAGAAGTATCGGACAATTATCACCAGACAACTATTCGTTTCTACATATGTAAGTAGTTTTCTCAATTTTTTTGTTTGCCTGCTTTTAAATCTTCTGCAATCATTTTTTTCTACAATATATGGTCCTAAAATATCATTTACCATTGAAGTAGCTTTTTTCTTGCTACAGGATTGCATAAGGGAAACAAATTTTCAAATAATGATGGCAACGAATCCATAATACTAAAAGGTAAGGAATGCTGAATGCAATACATCACCATAATAATTTCTTTTTTCTTTTTTCAACTTCGGATGACGTTGATGTCTGAACACATTCAAATAATGTTTGCTGTTTTCCCGAATTATCCTTGCATTCCTTGTCCAATGTGCACCAGCTATTCTTTGCTGACGATGGAGCCATTATAAGTGATGATCAGGCGTCCCTACAACGAGCACTTGATGTGTGGGTGGACATTTTTGAGGGACACGGGTATCGTATTAGTTCAAAGAAGACAGAGTATCTGTGCTGCACGTTCTCTGACCCTCATCAGCCTATTCCAGACATTTACTTGAATGGAAGAGTGCTTCCCAAGTGTGAAAAGTTTAAATATCTGGGATCTATGATTAATAGAGAAGCAACTTGTGATGACGACATCAAACATCGCGTAAGCGTAGGGTGGATGAAGTGGCGGGAAAACTCCGCCATCTTCTGTGATCGAAAAATGCCCCCTAAGCTGAAAGGAAGGCTCTACACTTCAGTTGTACGTCCGGCGCTCACATACGGTTCACAATGCTGGACAATGCACAAAAAGTATGAGAGCAAATTAACGGCAACTGAGATGAAGATGCTTCGCATGACAGCGGGAGTAACAAAGCGTGACAGAATTAGAAGTTCAAAGATCCGAGGAAGCCTCCACGTAAAAGAAACCATCACAAGAAATATAGAGCGCGACCGACTTAGTTGGTATTGCCATGTTCAAAGGAGAGATCCTTTGAACCCCGTCCAAAAGGCGTTATCAATCAACATTCCAATTTCAACACGCAAAAAAGGCAGGCCGAAAAATAATTGGTGCAAACAAATGCAAAAACACCAGCATTTGATTGGCCTCAGCGATGAAGTAATCCCAAACCGGGAAGCCTGCCGCTACTTTCTGAGGTTAAACCGGCGGACCCCACAAGCGGACCAGTAGGAATGCAGTTAAGTGGGAGGGTTATGGTCCTACACTTCTGACCATAACAACGCCGGAGAAAAAAAGGAAAAGAAGAAGATCCTTGCATTCCTTGTCTTTTTGCATATGCCGTTTGCTAGACGCATGTTTATCAAGATTGCAAACGTCATTCACTAAAGACTTGTCACAAAGTCTGCAAAATGCTTCAACTTTTTTCTGTAAGCCAAGGTCTTTCCGATTTCCACTGGATTTTATTCCCACTGCGGCTTTATAACGTAATTTTCAGGGGCAAGAGATCCTTCTTTAGCCAGTGATCTATTGGGAAAAAAACTCAGGAAAATATGTATAAAAGTCTATGTATGCTCGTACTTACTTATCAGTTGTCTCGAAATATTTTTCTATTTTTGTATTTGTTTTGCATTCACTTTAGTTAAGATGAGGAAATTATTGCACTGTCACCCCCACCGCCAAAAAGTGAATCAAATGATTTCTTTATGTGTTTGAATTGAATTTCGTTTGGAATTGAGTTGGAGGGAAATTCAACAGAAATTCGGCAAAACTTGAACAAAAACGAAACAGAACATGTGGAAAGGAAGAATGGAGAATTCAAAAGAGTGGTAGATCTCATACTCTGAGTAGTAGATGTGGTAGATTTGAAAATTTCACAAAATAGTAGTAGATCTATCACAATAGGGGTAAAGTCCCAACACTGGTTCACGGTTCAAATTTTGATGCAACAAACAAGGAGATAAATTGCACAATGTGTCTAAAAAGTAAGTGCCGCTGAAACCATTTACCACATCAGATACTAAAAGTAAAAACATTTTAGAACTAATACACAGTGACGTTTGTGGTCCAATAAATGTAAATTCATTCGTGGATGTGTCTTTTGTAAAACAAAAATCAGAAGTCTTCAGTGTATTAAAAAAACTATAAAAGCATGGTTGAACGTCTATCGGGATCATTATAAAGACTCTTGCAACTGAGTTTATTAATTTCAGATTGTTGATTTGATTTGACGCCTTGCATAAGAGGACTTTATTAGCTTGATACATGTCTTAACAAAAATACAAATAACTTAATTATCTTATTAACTAGCTGACAGGGTGGAAACGATTAAGGAGAGGGTGAAGGGTTGTGGTATAGGGCAATTCTAAGAGCAATTCTAAGCATGGACCGAAAGTTAAATGGGTTGGTGTTAATGGGATCACGTACAATAATGTTGTGCTGTCAATGTTACCGCTGAGAAGGTCGTGAATAAAAACAATATCTGTAATATCGTGTCGTTCTTTAAGGGGTTGTAGGTTGATTAATTTTAGGCGATCCGTATAAGGTGGTAAATTAAGGGGGCCAACCCCGGGGAAGGCCACGAAGGTCAAAATGGATAAACCTAGGTTGAATGGCCTCAATAGGCATAGTGAGAGATTCGTAAATGTGCTATAATTATGAGCAAACTTGATAATATCTATCGTATACCAGAAACGTATTTCGTAAAAAGCCGGGAACTGTCTGGTAGATAAAATAAATATATTTGATTGGGAGCAGTTGAATGAATTTATTGAAGTAAATGAATTCTATGAGAACTTCACGAACTACTTCAACGATGTCGTTAAATCTTCAACAAGAAAAGTCAACACAGATCGGACGAGTACAGCTGGATTAATAATGAACTAAGAAATGGCTGCTTAGAGAGTAATGTGACTGTACCGAAGATATAAAAATAACAGCAGAAATCAGGATTACGAAAGAGAATACAAGAAATACTGGAATAGTGTAAAAAGACAAATCAACGTAGCTAAACTAAAGTATTATAAAATTAAATTTTCAAAATCAAAAAACATCCTGAAAGAAACCTGGAAAACCGTTAGTAACATTCTTGACAAAAAGGTGGTAAACCTAAACGATGTATTGACCAAAAACTTCCCAAACGAAAAATTGACTGACCTGGCAAAACAATTCTCACAAAGGTTAAGTCGTGATATTGGCAACACGGTTCACATTTGTCATCATAAGTTATACTCTGGTACAGAAGTAAACGTTCAATGCTCAATATTTCTTGGGGAAGTCAGCAGTGAAGAAACATATAAATTTCTAATATCACTAAAGGAGAACAAGTTAGCAGGTAAAAACGCCATCCGGCCAAAAGATTTGAAGTATGTCGCGAAAGTCCTGGCGCCAGTATTTACAAGACTCATTAACATGAGTTTCGAATAATCAACAAATCCAGACACCCTTAAAAGATCACTTGTTTGTCCTATTTACAAGAATGAGTCCAAAAACGACATAGGAAACTACCGTCCGATATCCATACTTTCAGCTACGGATAAAGTGCTAGAGGAAATTGTAACTTATTGACTATTCGAAAATATTGAAAAGTATAAGATTTAATAAAATAAAATTTATAAAATAAGAGTACTAGCCGGCTACTAAGAGATTCTACTGACAGAATAAATCAAAACCAGCATACAATAGTGCTTTTCATAGAATTCAAAAAAAGCGTTTGTTACTTTATACCATGGAAATATACTCAAGCATGTGCAGAAAATCGGCATAAGAAGATGTCCTTTATCATGGCTCGAAAACTATCTCAGATTTAGAACACACGAAGTTAAGATCAAAGACATTTTAAGCAATAAAATTATCGAGTTCCGCAAGGATCTAAGCTGGGTCCCCATATCTTTATAATCTATATGAACGCAATTCTTTTAACTCTCAAGAACAGCGCTGTGTTTGCTTATGCCGACGACACTGCATACTGCAGTATTGGTAAACCACCAGGATGTCGCAGAGGCAAAAAAAGTTCGACGTAGTCACCACATGGTGTCATGACAATGGACAAAATGCACAAAAGACTAAAGTCATGCATCCGCCCACCGCACATACTAAAATGCAGCATAAGAATTAAACTGCATATGTATGATTGTCTACATAAGATCAAAGCCATCATGTCCTTCAACATAACGATAAATGCAAAATGATAATTGAAAATGTATCGACTTACAATACTAAGATGTCATAGTTGACTAATCTTTTAAATGGATCTATCACATACCGGAATTAATAAAGAACGTCAGGCAATCGGTGTATGCTCTATATCACCTGAGCTGCAGATGCCCAGCAGAAGTTTTTCGGCCGTGTTACTATGGCCTAGTCGAGACACCACCCGCACCCCAACTTCAAAAGCTTAATTCTCTGCATACAAGCATACAGAAGTTGCTAAAAAAATCGCCCCGAGAGGACAGAGATGACAACAAACCACTTTTCTATACTAGCACATGTATAAGTTAGAGATACTCTCAACATTTGAGGATGACAACAAATACAAGATAGCAACTCAACAGGTAATCAACACGAGGCATCATCTTCAAAATAAGGAATCGTATCCTATATACAAGAATATATGTACATATATGGCCACAGTTATTATGAAGTATCGATTTCAACTATATTTAATGAACTTCCAGCACAGTTAATCAATCTTCCTAAACCCGTTTTCATAAAAAAATGTTTAAAAAATGTTTTTGGTATCTACATAATATTGAAACAACTTAATGGAAATATATGTCAAATGTACTATTTATGTTTAAGAATCTGTAAAAAGAAAAAACAAAAAGTGTAAAATGAACTTTAAACTCGAACAATTAGTCACAATCAATCCAAGCAATCTTCTGCAGATAAGCCGCTTTGGCTACGCAGATAACATATTATACCATGACATGTAATTTTCGAAGAACAATAAATTCAAAGTTCAATTCAAAAGAGGGGAAGCAGTCTTGACTAGCATATTCGAGAAGTGGCCTAACGAAAGTAATGTATAATGATTACGTAACGTACGGATTCGAGAATTCTTTCGACCAACGTTTCATGGAACTGAGGAGAGAGTTGGCACGTTTGATAATGTTGTCGATATGGAGGTTAAAGTAACGTACAAATGACCCCTAGATCAACCAAGAAGTTGATAGGGGGAACGGTCTCATTACGAATAATGTAGGTTCCGGGTGGTGAGGAAGAGCGCTTGCAGGAGTAAGTGATGGCTTGGCATTTACTGACATTGAGTACGAGATGATTTTTGACAACAAATAATGAACCTGTTAAGGTCAGATTGGAGATATCACGAGTCCACAAGGGAATATATGTGTTTAAATATTTTCAAATTATCGGCATACATATTGGATTTCAATTTATGTATAGCTGAGCTGAGTTCTTTATATCGGGAACTGAGAGTTCAGAATAACGCTATCAACATCATTAGTGGTTAGAATAAATATCAATGGGGCGAGATGGCTGCCTTTGATGGGAGGTAGCATTAATTAGATTAGAGATCTGAAAATAACGTTTAAGATTTGATCCATGAGATAAAACTTAGGGGAGTGAGCTTGAGGAGTATAATTTGGTGAGACACTGGCTGGAGTCAGTGGCGACAACGTCTACTTCTTTGCCGTCTTCGAGTGCACACAAAGATTGTGAAACAAACTCGACTAAATTAGTGGTTGTCGATCCGCCTTTTAGAAACCTATGTTGGTTAGGAATAAATATAGTTTTGCAGTGACAGAGTAATGCATCATAAACGATTATCTCGAAAAATGTGGGCATAGTTGACCACATTATTCTTAATTTTTTTCACTTTTTTGTGGACTGGAATAATATTGATCGGATGGTTGATATATTTTGCTATCACATCCTAACTCGATAGATTACATTGTTTTTGTAAGCTGTCGCGAAGGAATAAATCACCAAACAGTGAGCATAAGACAGTACAGAGATATTTTGACACGGATCGGGAAAATCTTACACTGATTTTGTTTTTTTTATCTTTTTTATATTGAAGCGCATTCCTCCATGGGAAAGCAAGAAACAGTGATCAGTAGCCCTTAGTATTACAGAAGCGAAATATATGGCTATATTAGAAGCCTGAAAAATATTTTTGAATAATTTTAAATTTTAAAACATCAAATTCCCTCGATAATATAAACGCCATGATCTTATTTAAAAATGTTGAATATCATGCCAGGTGGGAACATACATATGTATATGGTAGGCATCAGTTTTCATTGCGTAGGCGAAATTTGTACTATGATTCTAAATTAAATAAGTATAACTCAACGAATGAAATGACTGCTATGGTCTTAACTAAACGTGTAATTAATAAATCGCATCTCTTCTTAATTTTTCAGAAACGTATTTGTATTGATAAATAAACCAAACTGGTCATATGCAACCACTTGTCTAAGAAAGTGACAAAAAATACGGTTCTTTTCTATTTGGACCACTCCAACAGAATCGCTCCAAAAGGAGTGCAAATGATGTAATAATCCTTCCTAAGTGCAATGGAGGACATTTGGGGGTGGGAAAAGACAAGAAAAAATTTTTCAAAAAATTATTAGGTGTGATCGGTGCATGTATTGAACCAGGAACCACCATTATGTCTGATAAGTGGAAGGCATATGATGGGATTCCTTAAATGGAGGGAATGAACTTTTCCCATTACACCGTCAACCATTCCGAAAACTCCGTGGACTCAGAGACCGGTGCACACACCCAGCAAATTGAAAGTTTGTGGCGGTGCGCAAAGAGGAGGAATAAACGAAATTCGGGAACTCGCAGATCTATGGTTGATTCCTATTTGTGTGAGTTCATGTGGAGACGGAGCTAGATTTTTATTTTCGTGTTTATTTTTTTGTTGTTGCATTTGCTTTTTTTCAATTTTGAAATTTGCTTGCAGATACAAAGACAAGGACTACTTCGAGCAAATTTCGGAAGATATCGCTGATTTTGATATTAAGGCTTAATTTGGAATTTTCGTTAACGATATTAATAAATTTCTAGTGAAATTTATGTTGGAAAATTTTTTTTGGAAATATTTCTAAAAAATTGTATGTTTAAAAACTTTTGTTTTTGCGTTTCCCCTGCCATAACCCACATAGTTCAATCGATTATAGGGTACTGTAGATGAAGAGTATTGATGACATAGGCGCCTGCCTGACGATCAGCACCTACCCCGAGCGGAGTGAGCGAAGTTCCCGCACCGAAGTTGCGTGAGCGGGACCTGCCGCATATGAAAAGAGAGTCTAAATCCCTTAATCCCGCGCAGCGGGCCACCCGGGTACTGTTAATTAAGAAAATTGTTGATATTATTAAATAGTAATAATATCTATATAATGGTGGAGTGGTCGAAATAGAAAAGACCCAAAAATACAGTGAATCGGTATTTCAAAAAAAGTCGGCGTTTTATGTAAGATTTTGTAATAATGCATAGTATATACACATGTATATATCATAAAGGAGAGCAATGACCGAGCCAAAATAGCTTAAAGTATTAGACCCAAATTTCTCTTTAATGTACTGCAAACCCAAGTGTGTGAATTTCAATTACTTAACGCGTGTGAATGGTTGTAGACAGTTTTTACACACTAAGAAACGTGTGAATTAAATCAAATATAAAATGTGTGTGATTTTAATACTTTTGTAATGTGTGAATATCTGTCAATAATTTTTTTAGTTTACAAAATGTGTAGATCAAATCATACACTCAGCGTGTGTGATTTTTAAACAGCAGAAATAAGTTGTTACGATTAAAGTAGGCTTTATGAGAAAAAGTGATAAAAATATCAAGTATATTTGTCGTAAAGCAGAACGTTGCGGCGCATCGGCGACAGCCGTCTTACCGATGTCCGGTACATCGATAAATTACATCCTAACAACTTATACGCATAACTTTTAGCTTTCCACTACGCAGTTTTTGACGATTTTCTGTATTAAGATTGCTAACGTGTGAATGTTGTTAGTGTGTCATTTAGAATAAAGTGTGTGAATTGCTAATATGTAAATGATTTTCATTTAGATAAAACGTGGAATAATTAGAAGTTAAATTATTTCATACATATGTAAATGAAGTGTGAGTTAAAATATACACAAAAAGTGTGTGAAATTAATATTGAGCTGTGTGATTTTCAAATACCCTGCCACAGTCACACACTAAAAATATGTGTGACATGTGAAATTCACTCATATGATCACACACTTACATACATACATAGGTTTGTAGTGTGGCCACCATTTATTTTACCTTTAATATGTATATCAAAATACACACTCCATGATCACCCGATAAGAAACGGGTCAGTTGGACAATGAGTGCAATCGAAAGGTATTATTTGGTTTGTTCACTCTACATCCTAATTCCATGTATTCCAGGTCTATATGTAGTCATTCATTTGAAAGTTCGTTGAGAATCCTTGCCCAAGCCAATCTTCAATCTAGTCTGGGTCCATCTTCCTGTTGTTCTCCCATCTACGGCTCGTCATTCCTGGCTGTCTTTTCACTCCGGTCTTCCACTCATTATTCTTTGACCTTTCGTCCACTGTCCATTCGGTTTACATGTCCTGTCCTCGACTGGGCTGCAGCTCATTCGTTTTCCGAAACGAGCTCGCCGTTATCCTTGCCTATAAATCCCGATCTGTTCTAATATTATTTTCGTACAATGGTCATCTCTGCATACATTGCTCTCGTTTTTTTTGCTGTACATTCTTCATGAATTTGAAGAAGGAAATGGCTGACTTCTTGTTAGGGTCTAACATAAATTTACGCATTACCGCTTTATTATTTTCTAGCGGTTGACGTTTTAGGATATTACGCTTTAACATTTTTCTCGCATTCTTCTTCAAATCAAGTCCGTCATTTGCACCACTATATTATTCACCATTTGCTTATACTTGATTTGCTTCGTCGCTAGTTTCCAATACATCTGGTAGGGCGAACTGGTTATTAATTTCGGTCTGGTAAATATTAACTTTTCAACGTTACAATTTTTATACATTTCTGAATTTCACTTCTATGAATAACTTAACCTCAGAAGAGTTCTTTAGGCATACAAAGGCATAGAAACGCGATAGTATTTCCATTTGTTGAAGTGAAACTTCTTAACGCGCGCTGGGAGTAAAATTTCAAGGCCGTGACACACGAGCTAGCGGGACGAAAATCCGTCACGATATAACATAAGCCTAGCATATACATATAGCGACGCGTATTTGTGTAGTCCACGGGTTCATGAAAAATATTAATATTTTAACATATACATATTCAGTGAAAGTGAAGCTAAAATTTGTAAATTAATTTGCAGCTACAACAAGTATGTATGTTGATAAATTCTCATGAATATACTATGTCAAATTTAGTATCTATACGGATAAATTAAATATCAATATATTGTGATTATAAAACATCTACATATGTTACACAGTTCTCAGGTACTTTCGAGGAAAAACTGCTGCGACTTATTAATCTAAACCCGATTTGACGTCACTAATTTGAATATTTGTAAGAATAATTTTAAAATATTATTATTGTATCATTAAATGATAATTAAAAAATATTGTTGATTTCTAATTTGGTATTATTATTTTTTTTTTATAGTCGTCAACATGTCAAAAACGCCTGCCGAACGTGCACGAGAATACAGAGCTCGGAAAAAAAATTATTAAAACAACAAAAACCGCCAGCGCAAACAGCAGCACAACGCAATCGAGAATATAGGGCTCGACAGAAGGCGTTGAGAAATGCTGCCGCCACTATCGGAGAGAGTGAAACACCATCGACGAATTTCTCTGGGTCACGTGAATTACCCATAGTGAATCCAGACAATCCACAACCCAGTACCAGCAGAGACGATGGTAACATATTATATGATTATTTATCACAAACGAGTGGCCAAGCTGCACAGGTTCAAGTTCCTGTTGAGAATGCTGAAGAAAGAATTGTCGTTCAAGCTGATGTGCATCAGGCCAATTAATCTCAATGTGCAATGATTCCGACCTCAACTAAAACCACAAGGACGAGGAAATCATGTGCACAGCGGTGTCGTGAATATCGACAGCGAAAGAAGACGATGGAAGATGCCAATGCTATTGTCGTTCAAAGACCAGTTGTCTCTCCAGTTGTTGTTAATGTGTCGTCGAATTTGAGTGATATACAAGTTGATCCTGCTCAAGTGTTACAACCTGAAACAATGGAAATAGAGTGTGATGTTCCCGCCACTTCAGTCGTTAGACGTCAATCAACATCAACACATGTTCCCATTGATGTAAATGAGCAAGACACGTACATATGTACACTGCTTATCGTCAACATTATAAAGCTCACCAGGGATTTATGGATAAATTTACGAATAATCCATTTGGCCATGTTTGTACAATATGCGATCGATTTAAGCAGATTTAAAACAACCAGTAGAGGCACACCATGAAATTTTAAACACTATTTTACCAAATATATCTGTGGAGGATATTCTGGCTTGTAATACGTGCTTCTCCTCTTTGAATAAGAACAACACTCCAACCATACACAAATCTTAGGGCGGTACATACTCGGAAATAGTCTATGAATATGATAAAAAAGAGTCACAGTCGCATTGTCACGTGTTACTTCCATTGATGGATTATTTATAATTACACGTAATAACGACTTAAAGTTCTACCATGGACGAAGACCATCAACAACAATGACATCATTGCAAGCAGAATTCCGAAGACTGTCGACGAATTGTTTGGAAACTCTTGATCAACAAATGATTCAATTTCTACAACAAAGAGAAAAAGTGTCGATATACTCTTTCAACTGCCAAAGGCTACGTGCTCACGCTACTGACGTATTGAAACCCGTTACGGAAAATTGCAATGGGGTAGTTTTTCATGAGACTTGCTTGGCCGAAGACGAGGAAATCAGTTTACCGAATTTTAACTGCGTCATCTAGTGTAAAAAAAGTCATGCTCGGGCCGGAGGAGTCGCTATCTATCACAACAAAAATGATACCGTGAATGTCCTCACACCACACGTACGACTTTCCGCTGTGCAGTCAACATCAAGTGCAGCTGGGGCAAAAGATGTCGGTGACATTTGCATTTCTGGGTGCCGTGCGATAAATGGACAAAGCATAGTAATTGTGGGTGTCTACATAACTCCGAATTCACATATTAACGACATTATCGCATTTCTACATGGGTCGTTATTGAGATACATTTGTGATGGTGGTAAACTTCTTCCTCAACGCGATAACCTGAAACTGGAGATGTCAATGTAAATTTGCAAAGCAGAAATTAATCGATTTTTTTACAAATGAGTAATGACCGCTATACAACAACAAAATCGGGAATAACGATAGATGCTTTATTTTCTCGTTATATTGACACAATCGAGTCAAGAACCTACATTTCGTATTTTAGCTACCATAAACCGATTGTATCCACTGTAGCTATTGCACCATCAGTACAAAATATACCGGCTATTGAAACGCCTAGTAATGTACAGATTACAGAAATAAATTAAAAATAATAATTGTATGTCATTCTATAACAAAATTATTTCAATCCTTATCAAAATATTTAAATTTAATACAGCTGTTTAAGTAAGAAGTTTCACTTCAGATATGCGCACATAGTGCACACATGTTTTTTTTTTTCATCTACCTTTCCCCCTTTACTCCCTCTTTCTTCCAAGCTTTCTATATCTACATCTATATCCGCTATATACCTGCTACCTCCGTACTTCCATTTTCTTTTTGCCTTCTAATCTTTAAAACCAGTTTTAAGACCATTAATGTAAATTAAATTGTTAAACTTATGTACTTAACCATATGCATATCAAAAAGTGAAAGCTTATTTATATAGAGAAATTAATAGTAATAAACTTAAGAATTTGGATTCGGCTTTTAATTTAAGCGATAATAAGGGTGTCGCAGTCCATTCCTCTCTATATTTTAACACCTAGATAGTGTCCTCTTATTATCAGAAGGTTATCAATTTGGTTGCGTGTTACTACATCCGGTGATGTTATAATAACCTTGTGTAATTTCTTGTGTTTGAATGTTGTAGTTTTCACAATCATATTTTTTGGCCTGATGAAAATGATTGTCCTAAGACCGTTATCGTTTGATGGGACGCGGGGACTTTGTTCTCCTATCGTTGGCCTATATGTATATCGCATGTTTTCGATTTTTGTGTTGAAATCCCCGAGAATATTGGATAGTTCCCAATATTTTATGATAATGAAAAAAAATGGACAGTAATAAAGTTTGAACCCCCTACGGGATAGGGGTGAGGATATACCCGCGATTTGAGTATTTTTCCGATTGGAAAACTATTTACCTCCGGAATATTTTACCGAAGGAAGATCAGCTATATTTGAAACGAAGGTGTGTCAACGATTTTTGATGTTTTTTTTTTAGTGTAGTGTTGTTATGGTGTGCGTATCAGTTCTGCGACTACTGCTGAAATATTTTCATGGGAGATAGGGAGGTAGAGATCCATTAGAAATTTAGCCGCCCTAAACGACTAGCACACCTTAATGACATGGAAACAAAAAGAGTTGCTGTGAACTACAACCAACGTAAATTCAGTGGGATCTCTCAAATCATATCTAGTACAACCACCCCCAGAGAGTAGTGAACGAACATCTTCGACACAAACCATCTGCACCCCGTCCAGGTTGTTTGACAAACACCATAAGAACGTACTCTCTTGAACCTGCACGAATTATAAAAAAAAAATTAGTTTAGATTTTTTTACAATTTCACTAAGAAAGACGAGATCTGAGGAGAAGGGTGGGGAGCATCCTGCACTACGCTTACCTAGGAATTACTTATCGAAAGTATCTGTGTTATTGGGGCATGAAATGAGCTAGCGATTTTTATTCCGAAATCGCTAAATTTTGACCAAAAGAACCGTCGCATCACTTGCTTGTGCGTAATTTGTTGATAACAAAAAAACCGTAATCATGCCCCAGATACTGTATTTACTGGACGATTTTTTCTCTTTCTTCTATTGCTAAAAAAGCTCGACAAAAAGCGCATAGCAGAAATGCTTTAATTGAAATTTGGAAAAAAAAAACGCTGGCGTAAGTGTATTATGTCTGAGGAGGATTACTTTAAAGCGGGCAAAATAAATATTGATGAGTAAATAAACCTTTTACGAGCAAAACAAAAAGTTATAATAAGTTATACTTATTTTTTTAGCAAACCGATATGTCTAAATAACTATATAAAAAAATAAAGAGGAATAAAAAATTAAAAAAAAAAACCGTTCAATTATGTTCAAATTTGTTATCCGCATTATATGTACATATTTGAAGTCGAAGATTCCTTGGATATTATATATTACAATATAATCGTAAACACGTCTTCCACAGATAACAAAACAACAAGTTATGTTCTGAGGTAGTCATCGTATTTATCAAATTTAGGCAAATCAACACATTTAAACATATGTTAATTTAATCACACTACAACGAATAACGCTGTTAACATATACCATATGTATGCGCCACAACAATGACTTGGCAATTATTTGGCACTAATACCGCTTGTAGTATACTAACGCCTGTAATCTTAGGCACAAGAGCACGTTCTTAAGCTTTTAAGACAACAACAACGAAACCAAATCTTATCTTGATATTGTCAGCCTGCTAACTTTGTATTTAACGCAGCCCGAATTAGCTAGACTTAGAAGTTGTCGTTGTCAGTTTGGTTTTCGTTCGATTCGGTTGAAGACGCAAACATGTTGGCATGGATAATCGGTGTCGTTTTACTTATTTTATCAGTTATTTACTATCATTCAACGTTCGGTGAATTTCAAAAAGCCGTTAATAAAGTTCCCGGGCCCGCAGCGCTACCCATATTGGGCAATATTCATCAAGTTGGAAATAATCCGTCCGGTACTTTGATAAGAATTTAATTTTTAATACGTATTTTTATGCATAAGTGAGTTTACGAAAGGTGTTTATCAATAATAATTTGCAAAATTTAGTTTATATCCCATTCACAAACAATTCATAATAGTTTCTCGAATTGAAGTCTTCTATCAGCCGTGAATAATTGTTCATCCAAATGACAAGAATCAATATTTAAACCATGAAGTTAAACGTAAATAACTAACATTTATCTTAAATTCACATCTGACAAATATAGAATTTCATTTTATGTTCACTTACTCAGTGGGTTTTAATATTGTAATATCAACACTATGAGTATCATATAGCGCTGAAGTCGTAGGTGAATGTTTCATATTCTTACCCTTAATGGTGATCTTTAGTAAGAATAAAAATTATTTTTTCAATAAATGAGAAGCACAATTTTGACAACTTGGCTGTTGCCAAGATTTCATTTCATACCATTGACCTGAGAAGCTAACACTAAGGACGAAGCCTTCACTTCTATTCCGAGTAAATGAATTAAATATGACCTTATTATAATAATGTTTTGAATGCACGAAATTTCGACGTAATATTGCTGCCATTTGAAAACCAAATGAGTGTACGTATAACTGCTCAAAATCTGGATTGGCTGATTTAAAATTCAATAAAAAATCATCGTATCAATAATGGCTATTATAATCATTAATATCATCCGTGGTCCTTGAAAGAATTGTTTCTATATTTCGTTTTGTTGCCATTGTCATCCAATTGAAAAGTTATGTTGTTGAAGCTTTACTTCTAAGGTATGTTTGTGGGTTGAAATGAGTGGGATAATTTGAGCTGGGAAGAACATTCCACATTCGTGTGGTTTGGCTAAAAAACGAGTCTCTAAATTTGATTTTGCTTTCGAAGACAGGTTTGAGAGTAAACTCATGAGCATTCCGAGCGAGACGTGTATTGCGGTTAAATTCTTGAGGGGGAGGAATGCAATTGGCTAGCTCTCTTGAGCATTATTTGTTAAAATAACGATAAAACGTCGATGTTCGCGTGAGTCGATCAACTTTGTGATATAGTTGTTTCCTTTGAGTTTATCGCTCGCTCTTATATTCTATCTAACAGGTGCAGAGAGGTCTTGGGACCACCAGACCAGATATGAGTATTGTACTCAAGCTTGGGGCGGATGTAGGTCTTGTAAATTTAAGCTAGATCAGAGAGGGTAAAATATTTCTTGCATCGTTCGAGGAAACCTAGACATCTCTCTTCTTGGAGACCTCGAATATGTGGTCATTCCAACTAATAGTTTTTTTGACACACATACTAAGGATGGATTTCGGTTTCATCGACCCTTATTGTTCATGTAAAAAAATTATTTGAGGTTTTGCCTTTATTTGGTACAAATTGTGATATCAGAGAATAAGTTTTATCCACAAAAGAAAAAAGAAAGTGCGAAGTACAGCAACCTGGAAAGATCTATGATGCCTAAAGTTGATCCCGCAAGGATAGGGATTACTTTCTCTAAGAAAGACACTTTTTCTGAAGTGGTAGAGAATAGTACATTTATATAGTATGCGCTCCGAGATTTACTCGTCAAACGAGAGTCCGTAAACAAGTCTTCTGATATTGCTAATTTATTATTGAACAAATGTAGTGGAGTAAGGGCCAGTACGTTAAGGGCTTCCCTGGGGACAGATTGCATGTCGTCTGTGATTTTGTTCCTACATGCGACGGAGGCATATCTGATGGTAGGTTCCCTTGCCGCGGAAAATCTTCACCAGAAGTATAGTGCCCTATTCGCGTCGTTAATTTGTTTTATTTATTGTACAACATATTGAAATTCGAATAGAGGTCAATACCATGATAATTCACTCCATCTAAAAATCCTATATGTGTAGTCTTTGATACTGACGAAGCCGCAAGTGGCGATCTTTTTTGAGCTTAAACTAGCCTCTACATGTCAAATTAATTGATTGATCTGGGTGTCTTATTCCTTTCGATATTCGTATTGGTGAAGATGTAGAATTTTTTTCTCCAGTGTGCCTTTTATATGTAGCTTCAGAAGATTTTTAATAGGATTGTCATTCAATCGATAAAGCGATAGGATTTAGGTGCATTACTGATTTCTCCAGCATGATTCATTTTCAGGGAATTCGATGATGTATGATGTGGTTCTGAACAGGCTATTTGAATGATGGAACCAAAAATGCTTACCATGTCATCCGATTTACAGAGCAGAATCCACATCTTGAAAGAGCTTTGTAGATTCAGGCTTCGGCAGTCTACAAACCATTTGTCTCGCAACCTTCCTCCAAGACACTCTTTAGGCTTTCGTGAGTCAATCGTACATGCTATAGCTGATAAAAGTAGATCTTGATCATTTGATTCATTTTGCTCTTTTATACTGAGATCTTATTAATATTTTTTTCTTAAGTAATTTAAGACGAGCGTTCCCTATATTGTCCAATATTTTTTTGAGCTGGAAGAGATGGAATCTGATAAAAATGAAAACCCGCTTTGTCGATCTCGTTTATGACCATACGATTTTCACGAAACATGTCTCTTATCTCACGGGCGTCGAAATTAACTCAGAATAAGCCCACTCATTTGATTAAGGGTTACATCCAAAATCATCCTCACCTGAGATGTTGATGAACAGAGAGCAAAGTCTTATTGTCATCTTCATCGTGTTCAAAATAAAAGGGCTAGAGGATGTGAGGCCAAATAAATACCTCCCTCCTAGTAAAATGTACATATAAAGGTTGGGTTTTTACCTCTAGTGATCCCGATGAGATTTTTACATAAAAGCTATTCAGAAATTAATTTTCTGTCGTTTTTGTTATGTTGTTATCCATCTGTTGAAGTTGGTTTTCATCCAATCAGCATAAGTATTTTGTTTTAAAGGTCGGTCTTTTAAAATTGAGCTTGGGTTGCCCAAGAGCCCAACTTATGTACTATTTTGCCTCGCTTAATAGCCTATGTTTGACAAGGCCTTTGAACTGTTCTCAACATATTCATCTAAGAGCACATGCACATAATCTCTATATATTCAGTGCGAGAGCCCTCAAATGAAGTAATATTGTATGCTTTCTTCCGGCAAAGATATAGAGAAAAGAACTGTTTCTTTGTTGAGGCCACAGGCCCTTATAGCAAGCAATATCATTTGAGAAGCGTCACTCTCACCATCTTTATATTTCATTGAAAAATTTATCTCCACGAGAACATATGAAAATAAAGTCGTCTGCAGTGGAGCCCGAGACGTTGTGGGAAGACTAATTTGAAACCGAAGCTTGTTATTAACACATTTTAATATTGCACCTAATATTTCCTTATCTTCAGAGCAGTTGACAAAGCGCGCTGTTATGCGAGTCATGTATCGGAATAAGGGAAAAGTTGGAGAATTAGAAATGTTAAGGTAGAGGGAAGGGGATATGAAAATAATTTCTCACTGTCTGGTGCACCTTGAGACAAATCGCGTGAATTCTTGCCAGTACCAAGCCCCGCACCTCTTCGATGTCGAAAATCACGTTAGGGGAAAAATCGTGACATTTCAGTAACAGTTTTATACGATAAGATAAATGTCATGAAGTTATCAAATATGATAACTGATATGATACATAAAATTCTAATCTATTTTCTAGCAAAAAGTAAAGATGAAAACCTATTATTACCTACTATTACCTAAAAATAAAATACATCAATACATAAAGTGTATGAGTATTCAAGTATTACTTAAGTATTCATATCTGAATAATACGATACTGAACTAAGTACGAATGTACCTAATAATTCACAGTAAGATGATTATCATACTTTAAATATTTGAACAGAGATATCAAATTTAAGTAATGTTTTTTTGTTTCATCTATACACTTGAATGAGTAGACATTATTCCTTTCTATTATTCATAGGGATATTTCCATATCCTTATTTCATTAAAAAATAAAATTAAAAATTTTAAGTAACCCCCGACAAAAAAAGCTCCAAAAAGTAAAAAAATATTTTTTTTTTCTCTCGGCCTTTTGACTTCATTAAAAGAACGTATTAATATTTTTAAGATAACGTCGCCGCGTCGGGGGACCGCTAAGTGAAGAAGGGTAATTGATTATATCTACATACATAGGTGTAATGAAAAATCAAAAAAAACTTATAGCTTCAAATTGTACGTATGAACTTATAATAGTTTTGTACATCAATTTATCTGACTAGATCTACTAAGTTCCTACAGTGTTTCGATATTGTACCTCATCTGTATGAGGCGTTCGCTTGAGAGCCGCGTGCGTTGAGTGATATGTGGACACGGGGGCGGAGCGTGACAGAATGTGGTATCACGAATGGGCAGACACTTAAGGGCAGACGTCGTTGTCAGTTGTGTCTAGTTCACGAATTTTTCAGATTAAGTTATTAACACTAATTAAAAGATTGGATATAGTTGTTTCGGTACCTACTTACGTTGTTTACATAGGGTAGGTCTTTGTATACTTTATCATTCTCAATATTATTTTTATTTGTATTGTGGTTTTATTTTATTTACTTAGCGGATTCCCCGACGCGACGACGTTATCTTAAAAATATTAATAGATTCTTTTAATGAAGTCAAAAGGCCGAGAGAAAAAAAAATAATTTTTTTACTTTTTGGAGCTTTTTTTGTCGGGGGTTACTTAAAATTTTTAATTTTATTTTTATTTCATTCTTTTTAAATTACTCGCCCTTATTCCGATAGGTACGAGTAACTACTTAAATTAATTTTTTCGTAACACTCTACCGCATACAAACCCATATATAATTTACCATATTCAGCATGACTTATTCACGTTATATTACACATGTGTGTCAAAAATTTAATCTACGATGGAACTGTGTCTATTTTTTTATAATAAAGCAATTTTTGTTATTCATATCGCGATTCCGGAATAAACTCATTGTTTTTAAAGCAAGTACAGCATCTTAACTATAAACAGAATTAGTTAAGACGAATGTAATGAGCCCATACTTTTACCAATAGGCAATTGTCTCCTACCTTCGAGTTCCATCATCAGAGTACCAGCTTAGTAGTACCAGCATACATGGGTGTTTCAAATGTTAGGTCGCAGATATGTTTGAAAGTAATGTAAGTACCCATTGTGTCTAAGATCTAGAGTTGCGCAAAATAGTTCCAAACCCGAAACGAACGTCGGGGGTTAAAAATGAAATTGATGATGACGAACTGATGAAATAAAGATGACCATGTGAAGATATCTAAGCAAACCTTAAGCAAATTATATTACTACTGTATAAAATCAGTTGCTTCCAATTTGGTCACCTATGTGTAACAAAGTTATGATACTAAAGGTCTTTACGATCAGCATAAAAAACAATTGGTGTAACCTTATTTTAAAAGAGAAGTTAATTAAAAATTCAATCGCAATATCGCATTGAAAGTAACACAGGTTATTGTGTTATACATGCGAATTCAATTCTTTTATGATCAAGTTATAAATAATATTTATTTATCTTCTTCATAAACTTCGTAGAATCCAAGCCACGTTCAAATGGGCGATATATAAAATCATTAGATTCGATATAAAATCGAAAACAACTTTCGCGACGAATGCTGAACAATTTTGGCTACATTGAAACGGTTGGGCTCTTGCATTTAGGAAATCCTATCAATTTAGAGTATAGTTCCTTATCCATACTCTACTATTAATGCAAAGAAAATGAATGGCTAGGAATGACTCTAACAAATTGTGCGGCTTATAAAAAATAATTAACTGGGGATATCGCGTAGCATATATCCCAAGAACTTAGACCACTTTATAACTAGAACTAAAACTGATAACCATCACCCTATTTTTAATTTTCTCAATAATTCTTCCAACGATCCGAAAATAGGTGCCAACTTTTTCGCCAATTTGTTGAGCCGGTGGCTCACCCAACAGGTCCTTCAACCTGATAATGACTACTTTCGTTATACGAAAGACTGCCCTCAGATGTATCTAGCCTCAGTGAATATAACTCCAGCCTTAGTCATTAAGAAATATAATACGTTACACGAACGTTCGTCCCGACTGACTCCTCGCCATGGTTTTAAAAAAATGCACTTGCTCCTACGCCCCATGGTCTTATTTCAAAATTCAATTTCATAGCCATTCTTTCTTCTGCTGTGGAAAAATGCCTAAAACTATCCCATTCCAGGAAAGGGACGAAAGAATGAAGTGCCTTTTGCCCTTTTTTTGTTTTGTTGGAGGTTTTTGGAGCATTCAGACGCAAATACTGGCCCATTGTACTACCAGACAGACACCTATCTTTACTGCATTTTCTCCGTTGTCCGGAGAAAAGTGGTGTAATGGCCCGTAATGACGCCCGTCAGCCTTCGGGAATCATTTCTCCTTAAAGATAAGAAGAATGTTGCGCACTTCTTACAAACATCAGGGCGTACGCGCTTAGTCGTAGTGCATCCTGGATATTCCCCCCTTCTACGACTGTGTATATTAAAGGCTCAATCGTTGATATCGGATTCGACCGTGGCAGTAGGTAGACCTTAGGCGGGTTCAGGGCCTGAGAAAGACTCCTCTGAGCCCCTTCTAGCGAGTTCATCTGTGATCTCATTTCCTGGGGATACCAGAGTGACCTGGGACCCATACAAGCCTTAGTGAGTTTAGTCTTCCGACTTTGATCAAAAAAGTATTGAGTTCATGCACTAATTTGGAGCTGTCTAGAGGATTGGACACAGCTTTGAGTGCAACTTGGCTGTTAATGCAGACACATATGGTTTTTACCTTCCACTTGTGCTTCACAACATCGATTGCGTATATCTCTGATTGAATGACAGACGCATATTTTCTTAACGAGAAGTGCAGTCTGATGTTTTCGTGTTCAAAGAAAACTCCAGCACCGGACCCCCGCCCAGACCTCACGCCATCTGTAAAAATGCGAAGACAGTACTTTCCAGGTTCAGTATCTGGCCAGAGTCGGACCTGTCGCCATGGAAATTTGACTGTAAAATTATAGCGCAATAGGATGGCATGTCCATGAGATAGGGGTCGTAGGACCCCCCCCCCCCCCCCCCGTACATCTGTCGTTTGGTGAAAGAGGCCACGACGTATTTGCGTGTTAGCTCGTTCCACCATGCAACCGATGCATATGAGATTGTCGGCCTTATCATTGCCATGTATTGGTAGATACAGAGGACCTTTTTCGGCGATGAGCCTCATGTTTTGCCAAAACCACATTTGCACTGCCAAAAAAACTGACAGCGCTTTGGGAGGTTTTTGATTCAACATGCTCTGACCAAACAAGCTTGCTAGCGATGTTAACTCCCAGATACTTAGCTTCCTTGGATATGGGTATGGGAATGGCTGTTAACATCAGCTGAGTAATGCCAGTATATTTCCCCCTTCTCGTGAAGAGAATGACATCAGTCTTAAGCGGATCAACCGACAGCCTAGTACTCGTGAACCATCGATCACACTTAGCGCCGCCTGTGCTTTGAGACAGACAGTCGCAAAACATGAGCCGATAGAGAGAACAGCAACATCATCCGCATAGCCCTGGGCATGATTCCAGAGACATTGAGACCATCGAGCAGAGAGTCCACCACCATCCATCATTACAGCGGAGACAGGACGCCACCTTGCGGGCAGACCCTGTTTACGCCAGACTTGACACATTGTTCGAGGCTTGCATCAGCGATCAATATCCTGTGCACAAGCATTGCTTTGATCCACAAAACCAGTGCAGCATCTACGCCATGCGCTCTAGCAGCGTTACACATGCTGTCGAAAGTCGCGTTATCAAAAAAAGTAGCGTCGATGAAAACGCCCAGTACGTACACTTTCCTTTCGAGTGCGCATTCAATTCTCCCTACCAGGTTTTGAACCGCAGTCTCACAGGATTTTCCGCGCTGATAAGCATGTTGCATCTCCGAGAGAGGATGCATTCGAAAGACAACTATGCGCACGTGCAACTCTCCATGCTTTTCAACATGAAGGATGTTAACCTAAAACTCTTGGCGGGTGAGTAATCTTTTTTCCCTATTTTGGAATTAAAGACCACTATCATCACGCGCCAAGGAATAGGTATACAGACAAGCTAGCAGTGAGAATTCTTTTCACTTTTGGAAGCAACTGTCTTATACCTTTTTGCAGCATAACAGGGTATATTCCATGAGTACCTGGCCACTTGAAGCCATCGAAAGATGCCGCAGCCAATTTAATGGCCTGAGTCGTTGCTCTGCGCTGGTCATTCTGCTGTTACTGCCAGCAGAGGAGATGGGTGCCTCTTTGTAGGAAAGGTGCTTGTGCTGAAAGGTGCTGTGAGGAAAGGGTTTTGTTCTGTTAAGTACTAATCCGGGGAGTAATCTTTAGTTCTCTCCGTCTTCAGGTTTTTGCTTTGAGCCGCATCTGTCCTCGGACTTCGATTACCCTCCGCCACGTCTCCGAGGAGGAGACATCACCTTCTCCCTCCCCAGCAAAGCTGTCCTAGGCGGCAGTCTCCGTTTATGAGCGCTCTTACCTTTTTCGACTCGAGCTCCTGCTCCATTCCGGAATGCCGTGTGATCTACATTACAAACAGTACCGCTCTTTTGGAACTACGAGTACATCTTTTCAAACCGTATCTTAGAAATGTCCTCCACCGCAGCTTATCATCCTCTGGTTAATACTAATAGGTATTAAGCTCATTTTAGGTTCAGATTGTTTAAGTTATTTTTGAAGTTTTGATTAAGTTATTTTTTCATTCGTTAAGGCTTACATTAAGCAAATAAAGTGGACGGGTGGGGGTGTCAGGTCAGATATATGATATATGATTTCGACATCAATCGTAATGATTTTTGAAAGGCTTCTATGAGATTGCTTTGCGTAGGTATCCTATTTGTTCCCTTGTTTATTTTCGTCATAATAACGCAACTTTATTGTGCATATTATAATCATCATAATTTAATAGTGATTCTGAGTAATTTGCTCGACTGGTGGCGGCAATATAATGGAAAATTCAGAATATGGATTGGATTCGATGCTAATATTATAATCTCGGATCCCAAAGATGTTGAGGTATATTTTACTGTTGTATACGCATCATAATATATTTTGGATAGTTAACGGCATTACTAATTTTATTTAAGGTTGTACTTTCAAGCGTACAAATTCTAAAGAAGTCGAATATGTATGATCTGCTACATCCATGGCTAGGAAATGGATTACTAACAAGCACTGGAGCTCACTGGCACAGTCATCGTAAAATGATTACTCCGTCTTTTCATTTCAAAATTCTTGTCGACTTCCTTGATGTTATGAACCGAAACTCGTCTAAATTCATGGAAAAGCTGAAACAGGTATCTGCGGACGGTGCTATAATTGACTTGCAAAAATTAGTCTGCAATTGTACTTTGGATGTAATTTGTGGTGAATATTAAATAGGACCCTGCTCGATTATCTCTTCTATCCTTTCTACATTATTTACAGAAACTGCAATGGGCGTAAGTATACAAGCAATGGATGACGACCAGTCGGATGTAGTTAAAGCATTTAAATAGTGAGTAAATTATTAGATGAACATATGAAGTTTGAACAATTGACATAATTTTTTTTAGCATGGCCTATTCAATTCAGATGCGATCTTTCAGTCCCTTTAAACGAAATCCCTATCTTTTCCCACTTACTCCAGAATATAGGACTTACAAACAAAATCTGAATATATTAAAGGATTTCACGAGAGATGTATGTATCAGTATATTAATTTTTTTTGGTATAATTCTTATACGAGTTCATGTCCCTTATCGATTATAAATATTAATTTACAAATCAGCTTAAATTGGTGAAAAAATTTATTTTACTATAAGACAAGTTTTAAATTATGTTGTTTTGCTATAATATACCCATTCATGCAAACGTGTACATGAATGATGGAAAGCGGATGGGGTTCGGAAATTGCAAATAGTATACACATATACATATGTATGTATGTACGTGATTTAAGAAATTGAAAGGAAAAACTGATCAGAAGAATTGGTCTTAAAAATAAGTATACATTGGATAACTTTGACTTTGGTTTTTATTTAGTTAGTTGTAATTATTTATTTTGCTAAGCAACGTAAATATTTAAAATGAAAGTACAAAGCTTGATGAACCTTTTAACTTTTTGAGAATACAGTTTATCTGATGGTTAATAACTTGTATACCAACCGCGAGCTTTTAAGTCTCATTGAATTTCTTTACCTCGTAGGAGATTTATTGGTAGAAAGCGAGGGTTGCTAGGATTTTAAGTTGCTTACTCTCCAAGAAAAGCCTGGTTTTAGATTTATGTAGTTCCTCAAAAACAAGTTTCCCTGCTGTGACAACAATTCAT
This sequence comes from Merodon equestris, assembly GCA_958301585.1. Classification (NCBI taxonomy): domain Eukaryota; kingdom Metazoa; phylum Arthropoda; class Insecta; order Diptera; family Syrphidae; genus Merodon; species Merodon equestris. Next base: position 73,420,328 of record OY284416.1, on the reverse strand, counting down.
TTCAACAGTTTCGCATAATTTTTCACTTCATTTAATTACTCCTGAGTAATTTCCATTAACCTTTGTTTTTAATTGGAATTTAAGAAAATTTGGGACGCTTTTCATTCCTTAAATATTCGCGAAAATTTCATGTCAAAGGCCAGTTCATTACCCAACATTTTCAGCGCCTTCTCTGATTGTTGTTCGGCGATCGTTCCTAATTATTTCGTTGACTTATTCCGCGTTTTTATCGGTTTTTGATGTACTTTTCACCTTCATCGTCTTTGGGATTTTATTCATCGAAAGTTATATTCTAAAATACTACAACTTTGTTGTAACGCTCTTACATATTTAAGTTCAACGAAACATTTGTTTATGTAAATGATCCCTGATCGTGCCATAAAAGCTGAAGGTAAACTGAAAAGCCGGGTTGGAAACAATTTGGCTTTACGGTAGGTGCGTCGACAGGCCCAGAGTGCCATAGTAGCCTTTGCAAGTTTGCTTTTGCAAATGCTCTGATGTTGGAATTCCACTTAAAGTTTCGATGAAAGTCAATACCTAGATATTTGACTTATTCTGAAAATCTAATGTTTCTACCGTTTAGAGAGATGGGGCAAAGTTGTATTTTTGACATCATTACAACGATAAGCCACTTTGCATTTTAGTTCTAGCAGCCGGACCAGGGACCTCTCGCTGATTGCTAGAACCGGATTCAGGAGGTCTTTTTCTTTATCTGCCGCGCTTTGTATGACCCTCCAGTGTTGTGCATACAGGCCTTCGTTTTGTGAGTCCAGCGTTGCCAAAACTTTAGTTATGGGTACACCGATACTCTGGGGAAAGTAGCCCCGAACGGTATGAAGTTTCGGGAAGGCGTCCTCTTTCACAAGTTTGACATAAAGTCCGTTTTTTTCTTTTATAGCCGTGAAGTTGGACCTCTTCCAATCGGCTGTGATCGTGTCGGCACACACAAAGTAGAGCCAGCCTGACCTATATGTCGAACCCTTGAAGTGTGGTTTTGGTCCCTTACTTAGCAGTTCAATCAATCACAGCCTCTTGAATAACTGCCATTTGTGTTGTGGTAAGGAGGCCTGCGCCCAGATCATTGGGAACGACGCCGAGTTTTGTTTTTCCAGCTAAATTGCTGTAACTTTCTTTGTCGGCTTGCGGATTCAAATTCTCCTGCAGGCAGGGTTCGACGGGGTGTTATCGGCGAAATGAACCCACTCCAACGGTGGTTTCGTTTCCTTCCGCGTCTGAGATTTAATCTGAGAGCATACTCACAGAATCTTCACAGAGCGTGGAGCCGGAGTCGGAGAGTGAAGACACATCTTCTGCTTTCCGTCCGGCGGCAATATCGGCAAAGGATATCGAGGTTGTTGTTTTTCTGTTGTGCCGCTGAAGGCTCACAAGCCCTAGCGGGCGATGACATTGGAGAGGCATCACTCTCTTGTCTAAGAAATGTTGTTTCCACGAGTACCCGGAAAAGAACGATCACCTACTGTGGAGCCCGAGACCTTGGAGTTAGGGCAGCGTAGGAATGATGGGTACAGGGGAAAAGGAAAGGTAAGGAAGGGTCAGTAATTGCTTCTTGGCTTTGGCTTCCTCTAGAGACAGGTCTCGAGAGTCTTACCTTGTACTAAATCTCCGCACCGCGGCAAGGTTCGCCAATTTTCGCGAAGGAACGAAAAGTATAGTATATCCGGAATACTACTACATATATTCATCGCTTGAATGTTTACATGTGAAACACCAGGTCTAACCAGGAATGTGATCTTATTCTCTTAAGAATGAAGTTAATGTGTATTAACTATGGTGCACATTATGATATTCGATTGCAACTCCTTGTTTGTGTCTCATTCTATATTGCTTTCCTGTTGATATATATCGAAACAATTGCTTATCAATTAATTACTATGCAGAATTTGGTCGAATTAATTTTAACTTTGGTGAATTTTAATTTGATTTTTTACATTGCATTAGATATCAACTGCATTTTGCTTATGTCCCCGTGACTAATGATTCAAGATTAATTCATTTCTCCAGTAAGGCAAGATTCTTAAGTTTATCACATCGTCGGTGACAAAATTCGGAGGTCAGGACATTGATGTCACTAATTAAAAATATCCGACAGTTAATCAAAGAAAATTCCAGAATAACTGTAAGTTTGCATTGGAACAACAAAATTCGTACCATAAAATTTAATATGCTCTCGTAAATAAATAAAACATTTCGGAGAAACAATCAGAATGACATTCAGAAATGAACGCTTTTTACGAACAGTCAGCATTGATCCGGAAAGCGCCGCGCCGCCTTGGATGACGATTTCTTTCTGATCGAAGGTACTCAGGAGAAGTTGGCGACAGTAGGAGCAGTATTTCTAGAAGTGTATAAGGTGAAACACAGCATTCACCCAAACCACGACCTGGAAAACTTCTTCATCGCATTTACCTTCGAAATGATATCGATAATTGGCGATCAGGGAACCTTGGTTTTTCCAGGCTTCTTGGAAAATAATGTCGCCACCTACGAAGGGGCTAACATACTGTTCTTCATTCAATCTTCTTCAAATTAAGAGAAAAAAAATGGGCAGGGATCAATGGTATATCTAGAGCCGTGGCTCCCACCAGTGGCTGTAGAGATGCAGATGTAATATATGTTATCCAGTGCATCAGAAGAAGGGTGGTGCAAAGGGGTAAAGACACCTCTAACCCGGCAAACCTCCAGTTGAAAAGTCTCCTCTTCGAGAACTTTGCCCATCATTTCGGATAACCAATTCGGTTTCAAAGCGTTTCAGGCATAGCACTATTAATACCGCGTCGAATCTCTTGTTGGCTATCCAATATAACAAATGCAAGAACGAATGCTTGTCTGATTGACTTGGGAAAAGATGTTCATACTGTATGGTTAGAATGTCTTTATTACAAGCTCAGTCAACCACTAAGATTTTTCACATGTTAACGGCTAGAGAGTTCGTTGCGAAAACTGCGAATTGACTTTAAAAGAATACGGTTAACTCGCCGAACATTTTTAACATTTACCATACCTCAGTGATTTTACAGCGGACGACTTAGTCGCGTACCGGTCAGATCCAGTGATCGTCGCCATTGTCATTCTCTTGCACGGTGACTTCGAAAAAATCAACTCCCAGAAATCAGAAACTATTTTATCCAGAACGCCTTTGTCTAGGGCCTCTTGGTACACTTAAAAAAAAATTGGCGCAAGTTCTCTATCCTTGAACTGGACGGGCGTCAATTGCCGAGAGAAAATGTAGTCAGATACCTTAGGATCTGGGAGACCAGTATCTATATATTGACAAACATGTAGATGCTGCTCTGGCAAGAGCCCGTAGCGCTTTCACTCTGGCAATGTGGCTGTTTCAAAGCAGCCAACTTGATGAAGGTAATCTGCTATATGGATTTAATCAGGCCCCTGATTGTCTATGGCTATACTGTCTGGTTCAATGCAAGAGCCAGCTTAATGAACAGAATTAAGATGTTTGAGAGATATGTCGCAGGACTTACCTCGGATTACATAGAGCACCCGAATTTGAGTACACAACATTTTATCCTAACTAGGTCCAAAACACTAGCTCTAGAATTGTACAGGTGGACAATTTACTTATAAAATTGATTTCAGGTCACGTTGCAGGGGCAATGATTTCGGTCAATAATCTGATCTCCGGCACTTATTATCCCAACATGTACCACGAGAAAGTGCGCTTGAACGCCTTTGTCCGCACGGGGGCATTTCTCTCAATTAAATTTCAATTCAATTCATTTTTATTTCATATTAACTTATATCTATCTTACCATAGTCAAAAATGCTTAAAACCAGCTTAACTATCTTAACAAATGTAACTATCTTACTGGCCCTATGCGGACACTCTAAAACAAACAGAACAATTGAAACATATGTATGTCTTTCGACGTCTACACTACATGAAATTTCTATTAACATTATTATAACTAACTTAAGCTAAGAAAAATGTTTTTTTTTTTTATTAAAAAACTTAGCATATGATCATTTGGAGGCATTTCTCTATTTTGATCCGCATGGGCTGATCCATAATGAACTGGTGGTTCCGCTAATCTTCTACGTGGTCCGTATTTCCGTGGGCTGCGGCTCCTCTACGAACATAAAGCTGCGCTCTGTGAGCCCGAGCGTCTCAGGTTTTTAGTAAATCGGTATGACAACAAGATCGGGCAGACGTCGTCCGACAGCGCTTTCGGTGGCTGCAGCAGCTAACGCATGCTAGGGTGGCGGGTAGATTAAGACTAGCCTGGTTTTAGTTTAATTCTAAATAAAAAACAAAAAATTTAATACAACAAAAAAGATATACATATGTACATATACAAAATACTTATGAAATATTTATTTTTGTATATATATATTAGTAAAGGTAGGGCTAAGCTAGTTTTAGTTAGTTATCTGAGCTTTTTAAATCTAACTTTTTTGAAATGTAATTTTCTTAGGTTTAATTTTTTCTTCCTTAATTATCATAAACTAATGCCGAAGGGCATAGACTTGAGTATGATAATTCTATTTCCTTTAAAGTGTTTTAAATTAGTTTTAAATGAAACAGTTTTTTTCCTAAAACTAAAAGCACTACATACATATGTTAAAAGCCTTAAAATTTTACTTTCATTTGGGCAGGTAATAACAAAGAGACAGAATACTTTACAAAACAATGCAAAGGATGTGACCAGGCAATCAGTAGAGGATGATAGCAAAATCGATGTTCGTCAAAAACAAGCATTTTTGGATACGTTGCTAAACGCAAGTATAAAGGGGGAACCGCTGACAGTGCGAGAAATCTATGAAGAGGTTTCCACTTTCATATTCGAGGTTGGTTGCTGAAAATATATTATCATATATTATATCCATTGGAATACTAAACCGTGTGTTTTAGGGCCATGACACCACTGCGTCTGGCATATCATTTGCAGTTCACCTCCTGTCCAGACACCCGGAAATACAGGTCAGTGAATTATTAGTTCCATGTATAATAAATATAAACAGCGCTGTGCAAAATAATAGATGCGTGCAGTAGACTTATCAAAAATGTTAATGTTTTGAAAATAATGGCATCAATTCTATCGCAGCTGTTTACAACAGAATTAGAGTTAGTCCTTTAAGCATTTGGCAGGCCAAATGGATGTATTATCTTTGTTATTTGTAATTCAGTGATAATAAGGTGGACATACATACATACAGCTGCGATCAAAATAATAGCAGTGAGAAACCAAAAACGAAACAACTCATCAAAATTAATACATATTATAACAAAACGTTATAAAATAGTATTATTTGTTAAGTCACATTAATATTAATTTTATTAATTTAGATTCTGGGTAAAATATTTGTTAAATTCACAAGAAAAAAAAATTAATGAAAAAGTCTCCATAGTAGGAATCAAGCACAGTCAAAAAAATAGCGGTTTTCAAGTCCATTAAGTAAAATGGGGTAATAGATGAACATTTTGAAGGAAAGTGTACTGAAATTAGTTAAAATTTGGTAGTAGACCCCTTGTTCTTTAATACGACTTCACATCTGCGCTTCATGGAATCCACCAAAGCCTGACATCTTACCAGGGGTATATCTTACCATGCTGTCTTCAAGGTGACCCAGAGTTCGTTGTTATTTCTGGGTTTGGAAGCTCCCACCACTTTTTTCACATCCGTTCAAGGGTTCTCTATTGGGTTGAGGTTAGGTTGAGTGGCATTTTCTCCTCTGCGTAAGGCAGCATGGTTGCCTCAAGTATATTCACATAAACCTCCTGGGAATCAGAGCCGCCATATAGGACGATTTTACCTTCATCCGTCCACAGGATGTTACGCCACTCGTGAAGGGGCCTATCAACATGAATCTTGGAAAACTGAATTCTTTTGGAAATATGCCTTTTTGCTAAAATTGGGACTTTTCTTGAATTTCTGGCATAAATATCTAATATTTTGTCTTAATGTTTTCCTAATAGTTTCCACACTTTCATTTAAATTTAGCTCCTTTTTTATTTCTGTGGCAGCCATAAACGGTGAAGCCTTCGAGCACCTTACAATTTCTCTTGCCGATTTTTCTGACAAAACCGTTTTTCTGCCTCGGGTTTCGGGTTTTTCCTCGTATTTTTTTGCATTTAAAATCATTTTCGCGGAAATCCCCATCGTGTGTTCAATTTCTGCATATTTTTTGCCTTCAACAGGAAGAGGACGGATAAGACTTTGCTGCTCTGGAATGCAGTGTTTACCGCGGCCCATACTGTTAGTGAATATTAGTAATATTTGCTATAATTGCTTCAAACTAGCGCGCACTGCCATTATATTTACCGCCAAGGAACACACAGTGAATGGTTTGAAATGACATTTGGAAAGAAACCGTTATGGCAACCAATATTTTTTTTCTTGGAAACGTAAGGCATATTGTTCTATTACCGAAAAATTAGTTAAAGAAAGTAATAGATTATTCATACCTTAATCTATGCTATATCATTTCGTTCGGGAGGTTGCACTGCTATTATTTTGACCGCAACTGTACGTGACATAACTGTGCAAAAAAATAGATGTGAAGGCAACGCTTTTTTATTTTGTATTGTTTTTTTTTATATTTAAAGAGTTTTACGGTAATTTTAGGTAGTTTATTTCCAAAAGGTGATTTTTTTTACCTATGTAAGTAGTATACCTATCTAGTGTTGATTTCAATAAAAATGGGACGCAAGAAACATTGTACTAAAAAAGTAAAACGGATCATTCGGCGACTGAGGAGCGAGGGCAAAACTTACAAAAATATTGCCGAACTAGTAGGCTGCTCTCAGAATATGGTTACAAACGCCTTAAAATACAAAAAAACATCTGAAATCAGAAGCAGACCACGATTAATTTCGGAGATAACCGTTCGGCAGATATCACGACTTTAAAGAAGCATTTTGATACTTCTACCGAAATAAAAAAGGATCTTGGACTCGTTTGCAACGCCTCGTGTTGCGTAAGGTTTTCGTTGTCATTTTTCGTTCAGTTTTGGTTGTGGGCGGTTCGTATCAACCCATTTTCGGGGGCCATCCCTAAAGATGACGAGTGATCAAAGGGAGCGATCACCGCTCGACACGCGGGCGACTGAGATCGGTTCCCAAGTTGTAACGACTTTTTTTTTTTTTTTCACTTGAGCTCCGTGCATATAAGAGAGAGCAGACGAAGGACTCGGAGAGCGATCTTCGGATGGTGAGAACTGCTTGGATGGGAACACATAAAGGCCAGAATCAAGCCATGGTCATCATGCCACATGCCCCTTATGAAAGGGGGCAAAAACAGTCAGTGGACGCGCGGCAGGTACTGGTCGGTATGTGAAGTGGATTAGTTGATCACTTGAGAATAGACGACCAGGCAGTTCAAGTGTCAGGACAGTGCCTTTAGTGTAGAGAGAATGCGGGTGAAAAATAATTTGTTGGTAAGAAAAAGCTTAGCTGGTTCCATGTTTTTCTCTTAATTATTGTAGACGAGTTAAAGCACGATATAGTCTCGATACGGAGTGTTCATTTTTTTTAAATATACGACAATCCGGAAATTACGTCTATTACCAACGCACTTTGGCGCGGTCAACACATGAGTTGTTGCTGGCGTTGCGGTTTAAATCGCATACGGGATTACTTGTGTCGCGGTTTCAAATCATCGAGCGGGCGAATTTTGTTTTGGATACGATTTGTTTCTTTTCTTTTTTTCTTCAATTGGCTAGATGACACGATGTAGGGTAGGTTTAGGGCCTACTTTGTAAACCTCGTTTAAGATAAGTTAAGAAATTTATTTTAATAATCGAGTTATTGCTCCGCGAGTCTCGCATCAAATTCGCGATTCTTGTTGCGGAGTCAGCGCAGTCAATAGATCTAAACCCCATTGAACATCTTTAGGGTAATGTTAAGAAAACGCTTGGATTCACTGCACACCGAAACAAGGAAGAATTGTGGCAGTTAGCTCGAACAGCGTGGAAGTCGATACCTGTTGAAATTTTGCCAAAGATTAGTTGAATCCATGCTAAGAAGACGCCAGGCTGCTCTCAAAAATAATGGATATGGAATAAAATACTAGGTACATACGAGTATATAGGAATACTTGAGAATTGAATATGCTGCTTAACATACCTCGTATTTTCCTTTTTTAACAGGATTGAGAAAAATGCACCTATTTTTTGCACACCTAATCGATGTGTATTATTTCTTAAAAATATAATTTCGTTTGGCTAAGATATACATATACATATATGTATATATGTATTAAGTAAACAAAAGGGCACTGGAGTTTTTTTCTAGTTGTATTAATAGTATTCTTGCTATGGACAACATTTTATATTCTTTCAGTTCATACCTATTATTTTGCACAGTGATATATATATATATATAAGTACATATGTATAAATTGATAAAACAATTTTGTAGAAAAAAGTTTACGAGGAACAAATGAGTATACTTGGTGATGATTTGAGCCGTCATCCGACTTTCGCTGAAGTACAGCAAATGAAATACCTGGATATGGTTATAAAAGAAGCGCAACGTTTATATCCCAGTGTGCCAATAATTGGTCGTTTCACCGAAAATCCGTTTGATATAAGTAAGGTATCACAGGATTAACCATAATTATTTTCCAATAACAATAACTCTTTTAGATGGAACGATTGTACCCAAAGGTACAACAATTAATTTGTTCTTAATTGGGATGGGATACAATGAAAAATATTTTCCTGACCCTTACAAATTCGACCCAGAACGGTTTAATACTGATACAAGGGAGAAAGTGAATCCTTACGAATATGTGCCTTTTAGCGCAGGTCCGAGAAACTGTATTGGTTCGTGAAGCTAGAGAAGGGTATTTTTTATTTTTTAATTAATATGTCATACTATTTCAGGTCAAAAATTTGCATTAATGGAAATAAAGTCAGTTGTTGGCAAAATTGTACGAACATTTGAAATATACCCGCCAGATAGTACATTGTATTCCAAGGATGGTTATGAGCCCAAAACGCCACGAAACAAGTATGATCCCATTTTAAGCTCCATATTGACTTTAAAGTCAGAAAATGGAATCAACATTAAGTTAAAGGAGAGATCAGCTTAACATACAACGAACATCAATAAACGTTTAAGTGTAGTAAAACTTTTTGTTTTGTACTCGAATGTGGAAATTCGATAAAAAATAATAAACTTATATTTTGTAACAGTGAAAAAAAAAAATTAATAAAATACGAATTAGATTTATATTCCCGGGACCAAATGACATTGTCGGCGGTCCGGGACATTTTTGTCAATCTATTTGAATGTACATATGTATATATAAATAAAGGCTAAAAGAAATTAAGAAGGTGTGTAAATTCAATATGTTGTGGATCTGTATGGTTGTCTTCTCTGTCACACAATTTTTTACATCCTGGGGCCCGTTGATACCTGATGAAATCTCCAGAGGAAAGATTAGTTGTACAGACCTTCGGATTACTTGTTGATTTTTAAGTTGTCACTTCCAGGATAAACTGATTGAGCAACTGCTCACTTTCATAGTAACCGTGGTTTGTTATCATCGTGTACCAACATTGCGTCGCCGATATTGACTCCACGAGAAGATCTGCCTGCGTTATGGGGTATTGATCTTAGTTGATGAAGATACTCCCCACGCCAGCGCTTAAAAAATAGTTTCATGAGTGTCTGCCGAAGTTGCCAAAATTTTACAGTTGATGAACCATCACAATTAAAATCTGCTGGAACCAGAATAGAATTATTATTTAGAAAATTAGCTGGCGATAAAGGTTCCAAGTCCGTATGATAATCTGTTATTTACGTTAAGGGCCTTGAATTTACAACCACTTCCACTTCTGTTAAGAGAATCGCTAAATGTTCGTATGATATGCACGATCTTCCAAAAGTTGCTTTAAGATTGTTCTTAACACTTCGGACAAGGCCCTCCCAAAAGCCACCCCACCACGCTGCTCATTTCGGTAAGTATTTCCAAGTAATGTCTTGATGTGTCGCTAACTACTGATTTTCACTCTTCTTCATTAGTTCTTCCAATTTTCTTAGTTCCAAGTCCGCCCGCTTAAAGGTTTTTGCCTTATCTGATAAGTTCGTTACTGGCACTCCTCGTCGCAATGCATCAATACAGCTTTTTACTGATATATTCCCTACGAGCTTGAGATGATTTTCTCGGATTGCAGCACATGCAAAAAGCATCACGTAAACTTTTTTTTTACCAAGCTCGTTTTCCGCTTATACAAATAGGGGTCCCAGAAAGTCGACGCCTGTGGTTTCAAACGCCCTACTAGTGACCACTCTCTCTACTGGTAATACAGTCTATGGTTCAGATGCCGCTTTACCGTAAAGCCTCCTACATGTGACACCATGCTGTACTACCTTTTCAATTAACTGCGTGCCTTGAACAATCCTTTCGTATATGAACAAGTACTACGCTGATACCACCATGCTGCGTTACCTCAATTATAAGCAATCGGCGTAGAGTCTCCTAAGATTCCCAACGGGTCAAAGATTTTGGCCGTTGCTTTCATCACGTTTCGCTTTGTCTGAGACTGCAAGTATTCAACGCTGTTTCTGAAATCGACGTTAATTTCATCGCTATCTATCCACCAGTTGATGCCAAGAACCTTTTGGCTTGAAGTATTTGCGGATTTGAAGCTTGCGCGGTGCTTTTCGTAGCATCATTAGAATTCCATTTCCGTAGATGAAAATAATGTTATTTGCGTTTTGATAAAACTTTACAGCTTCCTCAAGGGTGCGCTCACTTGTAATCAAATCTTCCATATTAAACGATTTCTGTTACCTATCGCATATAGATCTATATAGTGATTTACTTAATTCCAGATGCTTTCGTATTGTTGCCGCAAGTAAAAATGGGCTGCTAATTTAGGTAGCTCACCATCAGAATTTGGCAAAGATTTATACCAAAAATATCGATGTGAGTCACGGCGATAGAGATCAACATAGAAGAAAGTTTACATCAATGTTGTCGTCTGAACACAAATGATCGGTGAGTGATGAAAGTCTTGGCTCGGTAGATGAGGCATCGAAAACAATTCTCAGTCTGGTTGTTACTTTATCCTCTCGATAAACAGGCATGTGAGACATTTAATATGTACGTTTATTATAAGTTACTTCAGTGACTTCTTCGGCTACGCCGCTACGAAACAACTGACGCATTCCTTTATCATACTCGAACGTATTCTTGGAATTTTTCATCAGCTTTGTTGTGAAACTGCGGAGACGCTGCAATGCAATTCGTTTATTGTCGTGAAGTGCGTCGTTAGAAATCCTCCGCTTACGACAGCACTTTCGGAGCTCCTAGAGTTCCTAGGCGACAATACATCCGACGACTCGAATGCTTGAAAAAAATGGAAGGCGCCCTGCACGCACACAACGTTGATTCCAACTTCACAAGGTCAGCGATATAATAGAGGAACTGAAATGCATGCCATCCAAATTCCCGGTAACTGTTTGCGATTGCAGGACTACCTACAACATCTCCCTTACGAGGGTGGTCCGATAAGTACTTAGCCTACAAAAGAAAAACAATTTTTTTTGGAGAAATGGCGATTTATTTTTCAATATAGTCTCTCTTCAATTTTAGCTCGATACACTTGACCCAGCGATGCTCAAACTTCTTTAACCCGTCTCAAAAATACGTTTTGTCGAGGTCTGCAAAGTAGGCCTCCGTGGCGGCGATGGTATATCCTGCTATTCGACTGAAATTTCCGCCCGGCGAGTGACTTTTTCAAGTTTGGAAACAAAAAGAAGTCGCACGGGGTCGAATCTGGAGAATACGGTGGATGGGGCAGTAGTTCGTAGCCCAATTCGACCAATTTGGCCGTGGCGAGGGCGGAGATGTGAGCCGGTGCGTTATCATGGTGGAAGAGCACTTTTTTCTTCGCCAAGTGGGGCCGTTTTTTCTTCAATTCGGCGTCGAATCAGCCCAATAATTTGGCATAGTACAGCCCTGTGGCCGTTTTGCCCTTCTCCAGGCAGCCAATGTGTTCCAGAAAACGGTGGCCATCACCCTTCCGGCACGTTCGCCGGGTGAAGTCCACTGTTTCGACTGTTCCTTGGTCTCTGGTGTGTACCAGTGGATCCATGCTTCGTCGACTGTGACGAAACGACGCAGAAACTCCTTCGGATTGCGCTTAAACAGCGTCAAACACTGCTCTGAATTGGTCTCACGGTTGCGCTTATTGTTCGGAGTGAGCAAACGCGGCACCCATCGCGCCGACAGCTTTCTCATGCCCAAAATTTCATGCAGGATCCATGATCTTTTGAAATGCCTACCGTCTCAGCTATCTCGCGCTCCTTCAATCGGCGGTCTGCCAATACGAGATCGTGGATTTTTGTCACGTTATCCTCCGTGGCAGCCGTTTTCGGAGCTCCTGGACGTAGCTCATCAAAAACCGACGTGCGACCACGTTGAAACTCGGTAAACCAATTTTTGATGGTCGCCATCGAAGGAGAAGAGTCACCGTATACAGTATCCAAACGCTCTTTCTCTTTGTCCATTTTTCTAAAATCCGCGGACACTCCCGCTTCCACTACTGGAATGTACTACACGATAATAAGTTGCTCTTGCGATACTGACGCCATCTGGCGGTGAGGCTAAGTACTTATCGGACCACTCTCGTATCGACGAACTTCTGGAAAACGGGACCAGTACCATTCAGTACACCTCTTACATCTTTCGTTCAAACGAAAACCAGCATGAGTCCTCATCTACCACAACTCCTCCCATCTCAGCGCCGACCATTGAACGATTCGGAACTGTTTGGACCTTATCTGATTGGGAACAGAGAATTAACAAGATCCACAAGTACATTTCGATGACACAGGACCTTATGTCTGCCTACATCCTATGGGACGTATTTATCTTCCGCAAACGATATGCCATCAACCTCGTAAAATGCACAAAGCTCACCCTGGCCTCCATGGCAAATGTGCCATGTAACGTCCGCAGATTTTTTAACAGCGTCGATAACCCTTTCAATCGCTGATTTCTCCCCACAAGATTGGCAATCTAATATTACTACTGATTTCAAATTCTAAAATATAGACAAGTCGAACTGCTCTGCTTCCGCGCTAACTTTTAGAACACAGTCTCCTTGCTCATATGTATCTCCCCTCATATCTATCTCTCTCCAGCCGAAGAAGGTCCGCACTGCCCTTAAATGCGTTGAAATAAATTCGCTTTAGTTTGTGTTGAATTGCAAATAATAATCTTGACTGATTAATAAATTAATTCCATCAATCAGCTTTTCATTGCAGCTCCGTTCGGCCGCTTGTTTGGTTCACCGAATCCAATAATCTGCATATTCTTCTTCTCTATCGTTGTCAAATTTAAAGCATTTGCCGCTTTCTCGGTCATGAATGTTCGCCGACTGCCGTTTTCCATCACAATCCTAGAAAGAATACTCTCGCTGTTGTCTATGTTACATAATATTAATTTAGCGTTTCGCTTAACGATGCTAATGCACTAATCGATTTTGGGGAATGTTCTGCAATACCTTTGCTCGTTTTTTTTGCCTTGTCCCCTTTTCTTCCGTGTGTCTCTGTCAGATTTCTCGCACATTAACGTCAAATGGCGATCACTACACTTGTCACACTCAATCCACTCTGCTTTACAAAATTGGGAAGCGTGATCTGAAACACCTTCCTTCGCTTCGCAGGAGCACTTTTGTTTTTTTGTGGGTGGTTAGATTACTTCTACAGTTTTTTGTTGAATGATTGTTCGTTTTATACAGGATGCACTGTAGTCTGTCGCTGGTTGCAGTGCCTGTAGTTAACCGTCTCTCTCTCTAAGCAATCGATCTCCTGGAATTTTTTCTCGCTCTGTCACATTCGGAAAGACGGATTCGGAACGTCTCTACTTCTACCCTAATCAAACCAAGAGGGGTTTTTAAATGTTCCTCTCCGTGCGCAGCTTGTTTATGGTCGTCGCTATCACTCTTTGTTTCAATGTCTGCATTAAGCAATATGCTAGGCATACCATAGAACCTCTGACTCCAGTTTATAGTCTGTGGTATCGTATACGCATGCCCGATGAAATTGACTTAAGAAGTACAGATTTCACTACAATCTTATATTGTGATGATGGTTCCTCTAATGCCGTTAAAGACGCAGGACGTTAAAGGTATCAATATCGTTTGGTCTTTGAGATATTGAAGATTTTGTGATAATTAATAAAGAGGTTCTTGAGGCTGGCAAAGTCAGTAGGAAAATCTTCCATTTGAATGCTAATGCTTATGTTAGTTTAACCTCAATAGCAAACCGAGTCTGATTTGTCATGCAGATAAGTAGAAGAAAATCAGGTAAATTGAAAGTAAAAGTAGAATAGAATTGCATATCGGGTAATACTGAGCCATCAAAAACATAACTTGTAAAAAAAACCAAGTCTCGCAACTCAGTTCTTCTACTGTAAAAAGTTGTGAGATCTATGTAATACCAAGTCGGTTAATTTATTCAGCCCCTACTTAAGGGACCTTCTGTCTTAAGTTATTACGTAATTAGCTAACCTAACAACATCTTATAGTGACCATATTAATATTAAAAATCTTTTATGTTTTAAATAAATAGATTGACTTGTCCATCGCATGCATCTCACAAATAATACATATTATATTAAATTAGATTGTCTAGTGCGATTGCCAAGTCAATCTATTTATTTAAAACATAAAAGATTTTTAATATTAATACGGTCACTATAAGATGTTGTTAGGTTATAGCTAATTACGTAATAACTTAAGACAGAAGGTCCCTTAAGTAGGGGCTGAATAAATTAACCGACTTGGTATTACATAGATCTCACAACTTTTTACAGTAGAAGAACTGAGTTGCGAGACTTGGTTTTTTTTACAAGTTATGTTTTTGATGGCATCTCATTTCTTTTTGTAGATAGTCCTACTCTTCTTCCTTTCCGGTACCTTCTACTTTTTGAATACCAACAACAGATTTTCTTAAAGCCCACTCTGTGTCTTATGAGCTTTTCTTATTTTTGTAGGTTGTCTTCCTCTTTTTCTTTTCCGGTACTACTTCTTGAGCTTCAGCTGCAGTTTTTCTCAAAGCCCACTCCCTGTCTCTATGGGTTTTTCTCAAAGGCTTTGATGTTACAATTTTTATCAAGTCTGGACGGTAAATGCTTCTTAATCTATTGTATTCACAAATTGAGGATTCCTGCGCTTTAATATTTCCAAAGTCGACATTAATTAGATGTAAGCCGCCCAGACTTGTAAATCTCGAAAGTGCCACGTAAGCTTGACCGGATGTGAATACTGCAGAACCGATATCCATCAGCGCATTATTTAGACTTAGGCCCTGACTTTTGTGTATAGTTATAGCATAGGCTATACATATAGGAAACTGTTCGCGATGAACATAAGCTCTATTAATAATTTCAAATTTAGTTTTGACCGGACCAAGCTCGTAAACCTGTTCTTTATCAAATGTAATGTATATTTTCTTAATTATTTTTGTATTTTCCGGATCAACCTTTACTCTTTGCACTATACCGATAGAACCATTAACTAAACCAAGACTCACGTCAATATTTCGCCTTAACATGACTCTTGCTCCTATTTTTATAATTATGTTCTCTTCTAGGCCCGCAGTCATAGAAGCATCGTCTTCATAATTTTTTATGCATTCACGAGCTCTTTTTGTTATCCTCTTTTTGCAATCTATGCTATCTACAGCTGTAAGTTTTATTTCGGGATGTGGGAGAGATCTAAGCATTGCAGTATTTAATTGTTGACACATGTTTTTTGTAGGTAATAAGCAAACGGTATCATCAGGAAGTTTCGAGAGGTGTTCAATTATTTCAATCAATCTGTTTTCATTTGAATTGGTTTTTAGAGTTATTAATCTAGTCGAGAGTAAGTCGCGTTCTTTTTGTGTAGTCACACCTAATCTTATTCTATTTAGCATTTCAACAAAGTTAGAATCATTAAGCTGTCGCATGTTAATAGTAAGTTCATCGTATACGAACAGTTCAATCCACAGATTCGGCATACTGAGGGAACCTAACAACTTGTTAGCTTCAGCAGTTGAGAGTTTTTCAAAAGGTGACTTTTCTCTTACCGGCGGAAGCTGTAAAAGATCCCCGAAAAGTACAAGATGTTTTTTTTCCAAACCACCAATTCTGATCATCGCTTGTGTCAAATATCTCAGACAAGCGTAAATGAATATATGTTAAAGTAACATTGGATATCATCGACACTTCGTCTATGATAAACAACACTACTTCTTTCAAATCTGATCTCAGAACTTGGAGCACTTCATCGGAAAGTGGCTTGTACCTCGGTGTTTGCTTGTGTTCCACAGGCAGCTGCAATAGTCTGTGTATAGTCAATCCATTCACATTGAATGCAGCTATGCCTGTTGGATCACTAACTGCCACTTTTTTGTTTAAATACATCTTAACCCAAACTTTCAGAGTTTTTATTAAAAAGCACTTTCCAGTGCCACCAGTTCCACTCACAAAACAGCGTAAAACGTCAGCGTTATTATCAGTTGTGTCCATTTCATGTGTGATCATATCGAAGACTCTTTTTTGATCGGCATTAAGTTTTGCGATCATACTTTGAAGATCAGTCTGCTCTTCTTCTACCAGATTGATTCTGTGAAAGTCATCCATTGCGTTTGCAGCTTCCACAGCTTCAAAGTCTAAAGGGTTTTCAAGACCATCGTCATCATCAACAATTTCCCTTTCTTCGTTTATCTCAGCAACTTTAGATTCTATCATTTCACATGCTTTTTGTATCTTATATCTTGACTCTATCATTGAATTACCATAATCGATTCCTTCTTTTAAATCTTCTTTCGCCAAATTAAAGGCCTCCGTGTAAGTATCACACCCCATTTTGAGTTCATCTAAGGAACGTCATGGCTTGAATAAAAGAAGTAAAGAGAAGAAATATTTCTCTGGTACTTGTTCTCCGTCGTAGAAATAGTGATTGATCAAATATGGGTTATCTCTTCTTTTCAGGAACTTTTTACCGTCATTTATCTCGTAGCACTCGACTTTAGAGGAGACTGGGCGTGTTTTAACAATATCGTAATTTTGAGCGAAACTGTACAAGTTAGTAGTCTCCAACTCTGACACCGAACATACAATTTGTTTTAAAATTGATTTAATTATAAGTTCATCAAATGGTTATTAAATATATGTACATAATAAAGATATTTATTTTATATTCCGTCAAATACATGAACCACATTGACCACTAAACCCAATTCCCCAACCGCCCATTGATTGGGTTGCATTGCATATTTTTAGGGGTTAATCGCCATCTAGATAAATTGAAAAAGGATACATACAGACACTATCCTATTAGTAATAATATTTGGTGTATCTAGAAAACTGGACCAAAATTGCAAAATGTTTTAGTTTTTCCTTGATTTATACACTAAACACTAATTGTATTCTAAATTTCAAGCTTCTATGTCTGCTAGAAGTGGCCTAGAGTTTTGATGATCGGTGAGTGAGTGAGTGAGTGAGTGAGTGAGTGACAGAATTAGAAACTTTGACTAGTTATAATTCTTAAACTACTGGTTCAAATTTAATGAAATTTGAAATATACCGTGTCTATGGGATGCCTGCTTGGTTACTGAAAATTCAGGCTTCTAGTTTTATCCACAACGAAGTTATAGGGGGTCGAAAATGGCCCGAACTGCTTCGAGAAAAGGATGGTACGGCCGTGCCGCTTTTTTGCTCGACTTGGCGGGGGCACTGCCGTGCCCCCAGATTATTTCGAGACTTAAAATGCCATAGAATGTAGATTGGTGAATTACTAGTATCAGTAGAGGAAAAACACTACTCTTCTACATGTAGTTATGCCCTGCATGAGCTACCGATCTTTCACACGGCGTGTGAGGTGGTCTCCTAACGAAGATAAGAATAATGTAAATGGTGTAAGTCTGTTGTGTATCGGCCATCTGTTGTAGTCGTAGTAGTAGAATGAGACTATAATTAGGTAGTTGCATGTTTTGATGATATTCATGGGTGTTTATTTATATCTCTTCAGGATAGTTGCTAAACAGGGAGTTGACGCCTTACGCGTACATATTAATAGTTTTGGATTCTTCTTTTCCTTTTTCCGGCGTTGTTATGGTCAGAAGTGTAACCTTCCACTTAACTACATTCCTACTGGTCCGCTTGTGGGGTCCGCCGGTTTGACCTTAGAAAGTAGCGGCAGGCCTCCCGGTTCGGGACCACCTCATCGCTGAGGCCAATCAAATGCTGGTGTTTTTGCATTTGTTTGCACCAATTGTTTTTCGGCCTGCCTTTTTTTTTTTTTTTAATAGTTTATTAATAGTTTTGGATTAAAACTAATAAAAAAAACATTATAATTAAAAAGAGACGGATGTTCTCTTACGTTTTTTTATCCCTTAGACGAGAGAAATCATAGCGACATTCGGTACGGTTACTAACTCGCTCGGTAATTTTGACTGCGGGGGCAGAAGGAGATCAGCGAAAGATTTGGAGAAACTAACAAAAAAAAGAAACAAACTTGGTCTTCACCCAGAAAACGTTATGGTGACAATCTGGTGGACATCGAAAAGAGCAATCCACTTTTCATTTCTTCAACCAGGGGAAACGATAAATGCAGTCAAATATTGTGAGGAAATCGACATAATGCATAGGAAATTGGCTGAAAAGCAACCTGCATTGGTAAATAGGCATGGTCCGATCTTGTTGCATGACAATGCTAAACACGTACAAAAGCTGCTACAGTTGGGATTTGAAATTATTCCGCATCCACCGTACTCTTTTGATTTTTCCTTTTCCGCAGTCCGGCGTTATTTTGTCTGCAAAAGGTGTTCCGAAACAGAGCAGAGGTCATAGAAGCCTTTGAAAACTATTTAGCGTCAAAAAATCATTCCTTCTATAAAAAAGGTATAATGGACCTTGAATCACGGTGGATGAAAGTTTTAGATGTCAGTGGTTCATATTTTGACTAAATAAATTTTTATAAAAAAGAGATACGAACTTTTAATGTTTTACGAAAAATCTGACATTTCATGTACTACAATCATAAACGAAAAAGATTTTTTTTCGTTGTTGAAAAGGTTGAATACAAGCCTTTTTGTATTCTTTAAATAAAACACCGTGATCGCTTCCGATAATTATATTACAAAAAATAAAGAAAAAATGTCAGGTCTTTTAATAGGATTGCACATACAATATACATATATATGTATATAGCAAAAAAAACAGAAATTCCAGTCAATAGAAAAGTATGTTGGTACTGCTGATATTGGTACGGGTGTTGATGATGCGAAATGGAATTTATGAACGTAATTTCATGCGCGTTTTCCCATATTGTTATTCCGCACGGGCTGTTGCCTTTTTTAAGTTTTAGGTTCGCTGGTTCCATTCACTATTTGGTTAAGGCGCTCAATATTGGTTCCAACAGTTGGGTCTTCAGAAATAGGGCCTTCCGTTGTTCGGAAAAATACAAATTGACGGCGGGGCAGACACATTAGCTTCAAGCAATTCATCACGTATGAAGGTATTGACAAGCGATGGGTAGGAATGGAAGTGGCCGGGGATGTGCATGTAGCCAATCTTATTAGATGCTGTTCTAATTTCATCAATAAGAACTTTTAGGATAAAATATATCTATGATTTCAAGGAAAATGATTTAAAAAGAAGGCTAGTATGAATGTATCTTTTTTTACAGAATTATAAATCTATATTCGAAGACCTATTTAACGATATCAAACATGTTATATTTTTCCCCAAATATTACCTTATGGGAACAGTTTATTTCTTTAGAAGTGACATTCATCAAAGCATAGTTTACAAGATATAGGCTAAAATGAGTGATAAATGCTCTTTTCCCTGGCATAACACAAACACAAATCGTAGTGAAAGCATGTGTCAGCCATATGAACAAAAACGATGATTATCACGTGTACACATTTAAATTTGGCCAACAGATTAAATTAGACCCAATGATGTCGGTCACCATGCATCAACAGAAATTACAAATAAATTCAAAGGCAATATATATAATATTGTTTGCAAAAACATGATTCATGGTCCATGTCCTTATATAATCAACTTGCATGGCGAGTGACCGATGCTCCAGGAGACATTCGCGTCAGTTTCTTCCACATACCAAGGTATACATACCTATAAGCAGACCGATGATGGTGGGCATCCCAAATATAACCCATATGCATAAACAAAGGTAGACACATAGCAATATTTTCTGTTCAAGACAAAAAAAGACGAATCACAACCGCTTTTGAATGGCAGAAATAAACACTTGAATATCCTCATTTAAAATTTGCACCTAAATCATAAATCATACAAAAATCACTATCTTTCTACTACCTGTTAACAAGCTTGTACAAATTTAAGGAAGTACAAAAGAAAATCGCCATTTTCGGTTTTTTGCCAATTTTAAGTCCACTTCATTACCCTCATCAGTTTGTTTTCAACATCAAAGCACAAAGCCCCTTTAAGTAAGTGACAAATTGTTCTGTTTTATTGCTACTTAATATTTATCAAAATTATTTTCGTTTTAGATTCATTTTAGAAAAGATGGGTCGAGGTAAAACTCTAATAAAACGAAATTGGCAAAATTCTTGCATTCAAGCAAGGAAATTATTCCAACCAGGAGATTGCTAAGAAAACGGCCAACAATTTTCTAAAAGATCCAGAAAATGATGCAATCAGGAGATTGTAGTTCAATTTTACGCAAACCTTAAGATTCCGCTGCGATCGCTCGCAATGACATTGCTCTTGGTCCGTCATGGGCTGTAATTTCATTTCATGGCCCAAAAGGTCTGGTTGTGTTAGATAGTCGCCTCTCAGAGGAATACATCGGAACTCAGAGGAATACATTGAGCTCCTTGACACTCAGACAATCAATTTTCACGAAACGTTTATTGGTCAACGTTGGATTTTCCAGCAGGATAACTCAGCATTCACATAGCTGCATCTGCAAAAGAATGATTTACAAGCTGTGTTTGCAAATATGTTTCGACTTAAATGTTCTGCGAAATTGACTCATGAGTTTAAACTATAAAGTTGAATTAAAATCAAAAAGGTAATCATCTATTTAAAAATTTAAACAAATTTGCAGGTCTGACAATCATTTTACTAGATTTTCACGAGTCAAAGCACTAACAAAAGCATGATTATATTTCGGAATTTAATCGCATTCCTCAACTAGTTTTCATCATATTTTCAAAGCCGTACGTTGTGAGGAAGTCTATGAAAACTTGCTTCTTTTTACAATCATATCATGTTCTTTTATTAACAAATGTTTAAGCGAGGGAAGCCTATAAATGCCAAATTTGCCATCTTGTTTTGATCTATTTTCGTGATGAATGGTGACAAAGCTTTCAAGCCTAGAGTCTGTCGACTTATATCGTCGCTTTGATTGAACTCTTGGATGTCCACCACAACATCCAAAGAAATTGGGCCAAAAGGGGTTTGCAACATCAATCATCAATCTTTGAGAAGTTTGAAACATCTAACTCTACTTAATCCAAATTTAGCCCGTCTTCTTCCTTGGTTGGTAACAATTAGGATCATAGTGACAAGATCACCACAAAGCAGTTCCCATCAAGCCACCCACTAATGTTCACGTATGATATAGGATATCTCACTGAAACTGGAGAGCAAAAAAATATTGATAAACGTAAACGCATAAAGGGTGCATCAATTACGAGAGATAGCTGCTGCTGTATGCTTAACTGTTGGAAGTCAAAATCTTTGTTGTTCAGTTCCAAACAATGACAGTGTTCTTATTGAAGATTTTACTTCATTCGAGAGGTGACAGGAAGAGATTAAATAAAAATTACGAAAGGCAAGTGAGTAGGAGTGGAGGAGAAGGAGAAGTTGGAACAAATACCAAATTCAAAATGATTTTTATGAAAATTATAACCATAAATTAATCTAAAATTAAGATTTACCGATCTTATAAAGAACATTTTTAGGACTTTAAAGCAATGTAAATAACGGATTGGGAAAATATTCGTATCAAGGCTAACTGAAGTGACAACAATAGTTACAGGATATTTTTCTTAAGACAATCTTATGCAGAGTTAAAAGGGAAATAATTTTATTCACATATGTACCTCCCCAACGCCTAATACCCTTTTGGAGCTTTGAATTGATGATACCATAATTATATCAGAAATTACAATAAAAATAAAGTAATTTTGTTGAACAAATATTTTGTTAGATATAAAAAAATAGCAAAGAGTGCAGCGAAAATATTTCTTAACAACTCACTATGATTTGCAAAGTTCATCCTAGAACCTACACATAGCCCAAAAAGTCTCCGTACAGTAAGTGACTTTTTATATAATTCAAAAAAATATTATAGCATATAATATAAACATAAATGTGGTAACACTAAAATATATGTTTTAAATGTCCTCGTTTGTTTTCCAAATTTTAAGAATTTCTATTCACCCAAAATACCGTTATGATCACATTCAGCCAAAATCTATGATAAAAAAGCCTCCGTACAGGCATTCATTCCTATGTAAAAGTCACAATAGTAGCGGGTGGAAAAAGGAATTGTGTCGTAATTTTGTTAGTTTTGTATTATTCTTCAATTTCGAGCTAAATTACTTTGATTTTATTACTTACTTCCGCCTTCATTTATTGTACAAAAATATTAAAATGGAGAATGAAAATAATGAAATAGCACAGGCTGTAAGAAAACATCATAGAACTTAAAAACGACGGAAAATATTTGGGTGAAATATCTGCTACTGTGAAAAGACCCCGTTCCTCCACTCAGTATGTTGTGCAACAATTTAAAAAAATTAAAACAATGGTTAATAAGTCAAGATCTGGCCGTCCAAGAAAAATTGATCAACGAACCAAAAACAAGTGCACCTGTTATAGCAGGCAACTTAAAAACAAGCGAAGGAATATATGTGTGTGCTCAGACAATTAAAAAGATGCTTAATAGGATCGGATTCAATGGCCGAGTAAGCCGATTAAAGTCATTGATTCGAAAAGCAAATTAAGTGGCTAGACTTGAATACGCTGTTGAGCACATGGAGAAACATAATTCTTTCAGCAAATTCAACATATTTGGTTCAGACGGCCGTCGTATTGGAGAAAGCCGAACTCTGAAATGAACCAGAAGAATCTAACACCAACGGTTAAACACGGCGGCGAACATGTATGGCTTCTTCAGGCGAAGGCAATCTTGTTTTCATAGACAGTACAATGAATAAAAATCAGTACATGGATATTTTAAAAGAAAATCTGCTTCCACGTCCAGAAAAACTGGGTCTTATGGACAATTTTGTGTTCGTACAAGACAATGACCCAAAGCTTACGTCATGGATGGTAAGGGAATGGTAACTGTATAACGTTCGGAGACAGCTGAAACATCCCGCAAAATCATCAGACCTCAATCCAATTGAGCATCTGTGGGATCCCTTTGAGAAAAAAGTTCGCCAACACACGATTTCCAACAAAAACGAACTGAAGTCCATCTTGCTCAAGGAATGGAACAACATATCATCAGAAACGACCTCTAAATTGAACCATTCCATGAAAAATCGTTTAAGAGAAGTCGTTAAAAATAAAGGAGGGCCAATGAGTTATTAAATGTTAATTTTTATTAAAGTTATTTAAGTTTCGTTAACTGTTATAACAATAAATATGAAGCGTACTGAGACTATTTTGTTTTTTTTTTGCTTTAGTAAAATTAATTGTTCTTTTTTAATCTTTTTTTTAATAAAAAAACTTTTGTTTTTCTGTAAATATGTTAACTATAGTTCATATTTTTTATTTTTTGTTAATTGTCAAACTCATTTTTTTTTTATTATTCGTTTTTTTAAAGATTCTTAAAAGTAAACTGCTGTACGGAGACTTTTTGGGCTCTGTGTATAGTTAGCCCCAAGTATTTAATCATCCACTTTTTCAACTGAAAAATATTTATTTCTGTAACTTAAATTAAAAGAAAACGTAGAGAAAGGTAAGGTGGAAATACAATTGCAACCTGTAAATTTGTATCTTTGACATTCGGGCTCGTGAAAAAAAATTCTTCAGCATTACATTTTTAATATATGAAAATAATTAAATTTCATTTAAAAGCTAATGTTTAATCTGTGCAAACCAGATTCTCAATACATTCAGATTTCAATTGATATCAGATACGAGATTTAGAGCACTGTCGGAATCATAAGAACAACCCAAATCATCAGTAAAAGCTGTAATTTTTGCTTTAAAGCTTAATTTTAAGTATCATTGTGGATCAGAAAGAAAATGAGTCCCGGTACAGAACTTTGGGGTAGTCCCAAATCGAAAAACCGAATTCCACTCCTCATTTCTCCAATCTTTAGTCTTTGAGACAGATTTGAGAGAGCAATCGAGCACGAATCCACGAAACCTTGCATTTTCTAATTTTCTCAATAATATTCTGTCAAAGGATTTCGCAATATTTACAAATAGGCATTCAGTGAACCTTTTTTCATCAAGGCTGGAAAAATGTGAGAGCAAAGATTTTAATAAGTGCCTTCAGTAGATTTTCTCCGCTAAAAACCAAATTGCTCTGAGCTGAAAGCTCAGGAAACCTGTTAGGATGCTTAAAATACTTAATTCTAAACCTATTTTAGTATTAACCTTGTTAATGAGATGTCTTGCAGGAGATCATTTTTGAACTTGGTCAAATCAATTTTTGACACCATTTTGGTCGGGTTTTTGTACTGGCTCAAATTTTTATTCTGGATTTCATGTTAACCAACAGTATTCTTATTGGAGATTATATTAGATTCTTTATTTTCGTTTATAATAAACAGTTTTACTTTTCAATTTTAGAGAGAATCATAATAATTAATGTCTTTCAACTGAAGTATTTATATTTAGGTCAGAAAAAAAAAACCAAAAAAAGGCCTTTGAAACATCTCACACATACACACACACACGCGCACACGACCTTGAACGGGGGTGAATGTCTTTTGAACAGTGATGACTCATTTATGACGGATTTCCTGGTCTGAAACCGGCATAGCCTTACTACTTATGATTACATAGATAATTCATTCATTAGAGGGTTATCGGCGTTTTGGCAGTTGTTCAGGAAACTAGTGCTGTGCCTCAATATTCTATCGCAGATCATTTCAACGATCGCTACTTTATGTAAATTAGCAGTCGAATGACACCGAGAAAGATTCAGTATCATTTTTAACACCTTGTTTGATGCCATCTGCAGGCGTTTTAAATGACAATAAGCAGTTTCTTCATACAGGGCAACCTTAAAATAAAGTTGCCTGAAAGATAACTTTACATATTATAATTTTATTTTGATCATTAAGCGAAGATTTCCGGTTGATAAAGGTGTAGAGCATCCTGGTGGCAATATAAACTTTGTTTAGACACGTGTTTTCCAAAAGTTAGTTTTGTATCTGAATATAGTCCAAGATATGTAGCACTTTTTTCCATTCGATGTTGGTTCGCTTTAGTAAAATATAGGAAATTGGAAGATAGCAAAGTTTTCGCTTTTGAGTCAAAAAGAGAAAAAAAATTTCGCAATGTTCAATTTAATTTTCCATTTAGTGAATTATTTAAAAAGTATTTCGAACGCGTCCCGAATATTTGTGTCAATAATAAGACTAAATCCATGCGATGAGAAAATGCCAGTGTCATCGGCGTAGGACCTTCACACTCAAGACCATTAGGAAGAACTGACGTACAAGGCTGGACCGAGAACAGAACCTTGTGGGACACCAGCCAGAATCGTTTGGGAAGTGGATACATAACCATTTACAAAGACTTTAAATACACGATTAGACAAAGAATTCTGGATGACTCGGATAAGATATAGGGGAAACTCAAAATTTATCATTTTATATAGAAGTACGTCAT
Organism: Merodon equestris; assembly: GCA_958301585.1. Classification (NCBI taxonomy): domain Eukaryota; kingdom Metazoa; phylum Arthropoda; class Insecta; order Diptera; family Syrphidae; genus Merodon; species Merodon equestris. Next base: position 73,394,487 of record OY284416.1, on the reverse strand, counting down.
GCCAAACTGAGTCGGGTGCCTTTTCGATATCTAACAGTAGTAATCCAGTGGATTTACCTATTTCGCGATTGCATTTGATGTAATAAATATCCTGAAGACCTGGTGCGAGCAATTATGGTTACTACGAAACCCAAATTGCTCGTTTGGAAAGATGTTATGTTCAACAATATGCTCCATCAATTTTTTTTTTAATAATTCTCTCAAAGATTATACTAGCACTACTTAGAAGGCTAATAGGTCTATAGCTAGAGGGTGTTATCTTTGATTTCCCAGGTTTTAGAATAGGGATTAACTTTGCAGTTTACCAAACTATTGGGAAGTATTGTATTTTAAGGCAGGCATTAAAAAGAAAGCATAGTGCTTTAATAACAACATTAGGTAAATGTTTGTTATATACAGTGGTGGCGAACTAATTAGGAACGGTCTTACAAACAAAATATTGTTAGACTTTTTTTAAGCATAGATATTGTAGCTTGTTATATAAATTGTTAATTTAATAAAAAAGTAATAAAAACAAGTAACAACTAACAACAAATATAATTTGTAAACAAAAAAATATTTTCAAATTCAATTTAGTGCTTTTATGTAAATGGTAGGCGACCTAATTAGGAACGTTTTGAAATTGTTTATTTATTTGCGGAACAATCATATTCTGATTCAATATTTTTGTGGGAAACCCTTTATTTGCGATCACAGCCTTACATCTCCGTGGCATAGATGCAACAAGATCTCGACATTTTTTAGGTGGTATGTTGGCCCAAGCCGACCTTGCGACTTCAAATAGTTCGTTCAAATTTCCGATATTTTTCTTCCCAATTTTGGTCTTAAGTTCGTGCAACAAGTTTTCTATTGGATTTAAATCCGGACTACACGATGGCCATTCTAAAACATCCACAGAATTCTTTTCGAACCATTGTTTTTGGATCATTATCTTGCACAAATCTCCAAGTAACGGGCAAATTTTCCTCAGCAAAGGAAAGCATTTTCTAATATTTGTACATAATGCTCCGAATTTATATTACCCTCTATTCGATAAAAAGGCCCGGTTCCTTTGAACGACATGCATCCCCAAAGCATCACACTTCCTCCTCCGTGCCTAAGGGTAAGTGCTGTATATTTCGGATTAAATGCCTCATTCTGTGGACGTCGGACATATCTTTTGCCATCTGATCCCACTCTATTTATATAATACTAGCTGACCCGCGCGGCTTCGCTCGCTTATATATGTATGTATTACATGGATAGCAACTTGGGGTTATTTTTCCTAATTTAAGAGGGATGAAATATAGAATGGGGTTTCTTTAGAGGCCTGAAAAGTTTAGAGGTAATGTTAAGGCTATTTTAAAAATGCTCCAATATGTTTCAAATTAAAATAAGAAGCATTAATTTTAATTTTATTTTGGAGTAAAAAATCCATTCTGTAGTAGCAATATTTAATAATATTTCTTAATGTATGTTGTTTAATTAAACATTTTATAATTAATAAATAAATGATCGAATCTTTATATTAAATAGCTGTACCCTGCGCGTTGCAACGCTACCAACTAAAATAAATTTGAAGGAAAGACATTACACAAATATTCAATTCATTTTGAGTCATTTTATTGATTTTGTTCATTTCGAATTCGTTTCGTTTCAATTCGATATTTATTGAAGTGCTGTGGGATACACAATATTTCTTGTTTTTCCATCTGGTGCATAAACAAATAAATCAGAAGGTTTTCCGACGCGTGAGCAGGCCACATAGAGCTGCCCATGTGAGAAGCATGGATTCTCCAAATTTAATCCACACACTTGCAACGATTGTCCTTGTGCTTTGTTGATAGTCATTGCGAAAGCGAGTCTCACCGGGAACTGCAGACGTTTGAATTCGAATGGTATATCTGGCGGGATCATTGGGATACGCGGCAACAGTACGTCTTCACCTTTGAATTTTCCAGTCAAAATTGTTGCCTCGATAACATTGTTCATCATTTTCTTGATTGAGAGTCTGGTTCCGTTGCAAAGTCGTGGGGGATTTATGTTTCGAAGAAGAATGATGGGTACGCCAATTTTCAATGTAAGAACATGTGGTGGCATGCCTGGCAAATCAATCGAATTCAAGAATTCAATTGGATAGTTGACAACTTCGTCTTGATTCACCACAGTATCAATGGACTTATATGTTGTCGTTTCGCCGGGTATTCCATTCTGAATGGTGAAGTTGATGTTATTAACATCGATATTTTTGGCCGCTAATATAGCACGCGTATGTTTGGGAAAACTTTTTGCACCATTTCGTCTATGCTTTCTGTGATCTAATAGAAGTTTGCTGGCAAGGTGATGCATTGCGTAGATTCATCAATTTGAATTCGCCCATTTCCAATATCCATTAATTGTTGTGCAAAATGTCCAGCCGATGCATCCCGTTGTAGTTGTACACGCATGTTGGTTTTCAAAGTCAATTTCTGTAAATGACACCATAAAACTGATGATTTGAGACATGCATTAAGTTCATCAGAGGGTGTTGAACGTGGTATAACCGGCAGTGTTTGTCGAAAATCACCCGACAATAAAATGAGTACTCCACCGAAGATCCGTGCGTTTTCTCTCAAATCTCGCAGTGTACGATCAAGCGCTTCCAATGCTTTCTTGTGAGACATTGTACATTCGTCCCATATGATAATTTGACACGTTTGGAGTACTCTGCCCATTCCAGAGTTTTTGCTGATGTTGCATGTTGGTGCCTCAGTGTTTTGCAAATTCAACGGCAGTTTCAATGCTGAATGCGCTGTTCGGCCACCATCCAAAAGAGTTGCCGCAATTCCAGATGATGCAATGGCCAGTGCAATATTATTTTGTGATCGTATAGTTGCCAAAATGAGTGAAAGAAGAAAAGTCTTGCCTGTACCACCGGGCGCATCTAGAAAAAACAGTCCACCGCTTTGTTCTGTGATTGCACCCATAATTCTGTCATACACAATGCGTTGTTCTGGAACCAACTGCGGAAGATTTATCTCAACAAATGTCCCCAGTTCGTCAGAATCAAAGTGTGTTTCTCGTTGCAAATCACGATCGAAAGGGTCGTTCGCTGGTCGGTTCGGAGCAGGCATTCCCAGTTGCACCAGTGCCTTGTTAGCGATTGCCAAACATATGTCTTCAATCAAAATCAATGCCTCATTATACACGTTTGGTGTGAATTGATTGTCCGGATTTTGATTCGCAGCGCGCAAACGATGTAGAATATCTTCACTCATGTAGTCCTTGTATTTTTCCCAAAGATCTTTTGGATTAGATGGGAAGCAGAATGTCAATATTATGGCAAATAACGTGCGTATTTGTTGTGGTCGAGCAGTATTCGATGCATCAGCGAGTGCAATGTCCCAATGTGCATCATTCTCAAGAAGATTTAGTTCCTGGCAAGCTTTGCGATAAGTAGCGCACAGCTGACCGTTGACTGTTGTTAAATCTTTGAAGGATGTCGGTCCACGTACATTGATTAACAGCAATCGCAGATGAAAGTGTACAGACGACCCAATGCGTCACGGGAATACAAATTGGGATGTCCTTCAACTGCTTTACCTTGTTTGCGACGTTGAAAGTTTTTAGCCGATGCATTCCATGTGTAGAATTTCGGTACCTCAGAATAAAGTAGAGTCTTAGCAAAAAGATCATCTTGGCACAATGAGTAAAATGCAGTTAAAGTTGTTGCCGGTGGAACCAATGCTCTTGCACGTACATTATCTGCTGTGAAGTACACGCGCTGTCCATTTTCGAGATGCACCGCCAAGTGTACTACTGTTGGATGCCGTTCATGGATTGGAAATGATAAGATGCGCCATACTGCTTCATTGCTGCTAATGTGGCGTCCAAGTTGGTATTAGTTGATTTCATCGAGCGGTGCGGCCACATTTCCTACTCCGAAGACTGCCATGTCGCTTCCTTTGTTGACATATTTGTAAATGTATTTGATCGACTTCACTGAATTGCAATACTCAACATTAATGTATGCTTTGAAGGTCTTTGAGAGCAACGGTCAATATGGAACAACCCAACGATTATCGACTTCGACATCAACGTTTCGTGCTTTCAGAACGATGGATTTACCGCCATCCTCAACTGATCGTCGACGATACAAGGGGTATCCGTCATTGCCAGTGATGGTATCAGAAACCAAGTTTCTTGGGTATCGTTTCGTGCATTTCCCATCAGACATGCATGGTGAATTGTTGTTGAATGCGCCACATGGACCATGAATCATATTTTTGGTAATGACGTCGAATAAGTCTGGATCAATGTCCTTATCTGGTATTTCTGCTGAGATGATTTGGTCAATTTGATCTGGCGTAATTTTGTTGATTAACCAAACCAAAATATGTGCATGTGGCAATCCTCTTTTCTGCCATTCAACAGAATACATCTAGCAGCGTGTCTCTCCAAAAACGTGCTGCTTGATAATAAAATGCATCAAAGATTTTAATTTTTGTTTAGATACGCGTGCAGTAATGTCATGGCGGTCCGAAGATGATTGTCCAGCTAACAGAAGTTCTTTAATTTCATCCCATGTTGGATTGCATGTAAATGTGATGAATAAATCTGGACGACCATATGCGCAAACGTATGTCATCGCATCTTGTGCATATTCATGCATGTGCCGTGGACTCTCCGTGAATGTAGACGGTAATATGACCATTCTTCCCAATTCGTTGGGATTCACTTTACCATCATTAACTATTGCGTCTCGTAAATGGATGTACTCTTCAGAACGCAACTTGGTTTGATTCAATCGAATATATATGAGTCGTTCGGCTTCAATCTTCGCGTACATGTCGACGATGTATTGATGGAACAATTGTCGACATTTCAGAATGTGGTTCTCAGCGTCTTGACGAATCATCAATCGATACGAATAATAATTCATGGCACTGACTTTTTTATTTGTTTCCTCGTCTGTTTCTGGATTTCTCATTTTGATGTTGAAATGATATCCATCTTCTTCCCGCCAAAATAGAATCGGATACTGCAATCCGTCGTATGAGCGATGAGTTTCGGAGACTCGCTGAACGTCACCACTTCTGCGATGAAGAATTATGTCGCGCGATTCGAATTCTTCGCCAACTATCACGATCGCCACTTCATCGATTGTTGGTGCATTGAACTGTCTTGCGTGTTGGCCAACGGGTCTTTTGTCTGCTCGAATTACAACTGCATAGTCATCGGCTGGCATTCGTTGAATGGCGGTTTTAAACAACTGAACTAATTCATTGTGTTGATCGAAAAGGGCTTGTAACGCAGCCACGATTTCTCGTGTAGTGCCCGCATTGTAATGACATCGTTGTTCAATTTGTTCATCACTGTTTGCCATGAAATAAATTTGAAGAAATTTGTGATCTGCGTCCGGCAATGGTAGAAGCGATCCGACACGATGATAAATTTGACCTTGGACTCTAAATGTTGGCATGTAAATTTCGCGCACGATGTTCGTTGCACCGAACGATGTTCATTGCACCGAACGATGTCATTTGGAAACATGAATTGTATTTGCGGATGTTTTCCAAGAAATGCTTCGACTCACGTGTAACACCTGATAGCAACGTTGAGAGTGGTTCGGGTGGTGGATGTACATAATTCTGGCAGTTTAACTTTTCCATTGGCGCAGCACATTCCTGGCGGTTCGTTCTTAAATTTGAGGGCCCTACAATACATGCAAATTTTATCCATTTTTCCAATGACGACACTTGGATGAAGACTGTAATCATTATTGCTGTCATAATGGAATGCACCAAGATTTAAATCATCATGCAGTGTTCGTCTTGATCGGGCGGTGCTTATTCGAACATTTTGCAGCCTTATTTCCTGTTGTTCAGTTGTCTCAGACGAACGGGCCTGAGTAATACGTATTCGATCAGTTTCTTACCGCACTTCTCGTTGTTCCCATGATCCAGACGAACGGGTCTCAGCGGCATGTACTCGAAGATTTTCCAGCCTTAATGCTCGTTGCTCGTCTGATTCTGAGGCTCGTAAAGCTCTTCTCTTCCTTGCTTGAGGTGTAGATCGGCCAATTGCTTGTCGCTTTGGAGCCATAATTGTACGGGAACGACGTGAAAAAGCGGTTGAATTTATAAGATGACAATCAGCAATCTGAATCCCACAATGTATCCAATCCAATTGAACCGGCTGTTCACACACGTATGGAAATGTTGATATTGACGGTTTTCGCTGAGGAAAATTTGAAAAAAATCAGCATTCGAGAATTGTTGAAATCGATTTTAATTCCCCTCACGATGATATCCGAAGGAAAAACTTCACAGCAAATGCGTCCGGAACGTTCGGAACTTTATTCGTTGAGCGTTTAAATGATTTGTTATTTATGTTAAATTCTTAAATTCTTAAACGTCCACACTGCTAAGCACTCCGTACGAAATTGATCCAGTTAAAAAACTGATTTGTTGAAGCATCGTCTTGAAGGATGATTGCTTAAATGAGCAATTTGGGAAGGGGAAAAAGGGCAAGATAAGAATAAAGATGGGAGCAAAGATACATGGACTACTGACAAAACATGAAGAATGTGGCAATACAGGCAGATAGACCGCAGAACTCATTTAATACGTGCCCATGAGACTTAAAGCAATTAGAAACCACAATAAAAGTGCACATGTCGTATATGTATATTTAACCAGACCGTTGGCTGATGGTTGTTTACAACATTCCCCGAGCAAATAATGCTTTATTATATTACAAATTTGATTTCATAAAAAGGGTTATAGCGAGTCAACCTTAAAAGATATATGTATGCTGCCACGGACTTTTTTTTAGAACTTTTAAAGAGGAACAATTTCGTCGTACATAATTTTTGCGTAACTTTAACCGTTTACGCAGCGTACGCAACGGAAGTTCTCAAGACGAATCATTTTTGGTGTTTTTTGCTACATTTTTCATTGATGCTCGGTTGTTATTCTTCGTAGAGTAATGTTACATAGCCTTTATGCTGCCTCGATAAATGGACCATCCAACAGAAAAATAATTTTTATATATACATAGATGTATAGATCATCACTGTGCTATCAACCTCAAATTCATATACATACATACGAATAATACGAATGGGTATAATTTTCTTTCGCTCCTATCCGAAACCAATAATGAGAAAAGTCATTTCAACCCCTTCTTCTGTTAAAAACCGATTTGTGTATGTGTGAATTCATAAATCATAAGGCAAGCCTGCAGGCTTACAATTTCAATGTATTTTTCGGTCAAACAGCGTACTCAAGAATTTACAACATGTCATTTTTATTGATTGTTTAACTTAACGACAACCGTTCCAACTTCAGCCTGTGCTACAAAATTCCTGGCATCGATTACCTCACTGAAAAAGCAATAGAAAATAGTTAATGAGAATTATAATAAGTATGATTTTCTATTGAATCAATATATTTACCCATCACTATATCTTGACTGAATCGATGTTGTAACTATCTCAACTTTTGATCCGACTGTGAAGTATGCATTGATGTCAAAAGTGCGATCTGTTTTTCCGAAGTTTAGTATAATCACATACATGTCACTTTTATCGGTGTGCCTTTAATTGAAAAAAAAAAACAATTAGAGCCGTAATTTCTTATTAATGTCTTCACTCTAAAAACGAACCTGCTGTATATCACAATATCATCGAGAACAGCCCTGATTTTCAAGTTATTCTTATCTTGAAGCGAAGGTTCTTGCCTCAGACGGATAAGCTTCTTAAATACTTGTAAATGGCTGTGGGGTGCCCGGGATTGCATTAAAACATTATTTGTCTTGTAATCCGCTGAAACTGGTAGCCAAGTGTCCGATCCAGAAGTGAACCCTTCAGTAATTGTCAATAATAATGCATTTTTATTTGAAAACCAACTGAAGTGTGTTACTAACCTGCGTTAAGTGATGCATCCCATTGGAATGGTGTTCTAGCTGGATCTCTAGAATATGAATTGAAATTGTCTGGGTTAGCATTGCAAGCTTGTGGATCTACTGTTTGCTCCCATGAGATGTATACATCAGTCATTGCCAATTCTTCACCGTTGTAAGTAACAGCGTTCCCAGGTAAAGTTTGTAGCAAGATATTCAACAAATCTGCACGTGCAACACCAAACCTGGATGCTAATCTTTTATTGTCGTGGTTGCCTAAAACCCAATTGGCGTATACATCTTTTGGCATAGCATTCAACCACTTCATAACATTTTTAACTACATCTTCCGCTTTTGTATTGTTGTTAACGTTGCCCATAAAGTCAAAATTAAATGGAACATATGAACCATTACGTTTTCCATCGCCATAGTATTTTATCATGTTTTCGAAACTCGTGTAAGCTTCGGTTAAAAGGATTTTCGTATCACCTCCGTGGTCTTTTTTAAATTGATCTGTCAACTCACGCCATTGATAGAGCAAGTCTAGGGTTTCTGGCTGATCATTAGTAAAAATGTGCTTTAGGTGACAGTAATCATTTACATCTGGGCAGGATTGAACATCGTCAGTAACTGGTTCATCCCGATAGTTGTTGTTTGAGTCCATTTTGATTTCAAACAGAAATGGGCAAGCATCAATGCGGAAGCCACTAATGCCTTTGGCGAGCCAGAAACGCATTACGTTCTTCATTTCTTCGACGACAGCTGGATTGCGATAGTTTAAGTCAGGTTGTTTAATAGCGAATTGGTGAAGATAATATTCTTTACGAATTGGATGCCATTGCCAAGCGCTGTAACGAAAAGCGCTAAGCCAATTGCTCGGCGGATCATATCTTGTAGTCGATGCATTATATTTGCCGGGATGCCAAACATAAAAATCCCTATATTGTGGATCCTTATTCACTGATTTTTTGAACCATTCATTCTCATCGCTGGTATGGTTTGGGACAAAGTCAAGAATGATTTTGATACCGATCTCTTTCGCCTTCTTAATAAGATTTTCAAAGTCCTGCATTGTTCCGTACTCAGGATGAATTTGATAGAAATCAGAAATGTCATAACCAAAATCAGCCATTGGGGATTTGAAGATTGGCGAAAGCCAAGCTGCAGTGAAACCTACATCTTTAATGTATTGAAGCTTTTCCGCAATACCTGTGGAATAAATGATAAAAATTAACTTGATTTTATTCGAAAAATTTTCATTTCCGATAGACAGTTACACACCATTTAGGTCACCAATACCATCACCATCACTATCGCGGAACGATCTGGGGTAAATTTGATAAAAATTGCCGTTCTCCCACCAGTCCTTTCCGCTCGCGAACGAAATCACGTAGAACAGGCCAAGTAATAATGATAAGATCACCTTCATGTCCAAACTCATGTTTTACTCAATAGATCGGAAAACGTTTCCGATATCTAAATATCGAAACACTAAGAGCAATTTTTCGGAACGGTGCTTTATATAGACTCAATTTGCCAATACACTCGATAAATTTTCCTTGGCTCTCAAGTTTTAATTGCATTGCAAATATATCATCCGATATGATACGATACGATACATCTGTTATTTATTTTCTCTTGAGTGTTGGCCTTATAAAAAGTGATCTAATATTCTTTTCCACTGAGAACTAACTTACGTAAATAAACAGAAAAAAAATTATATTTTAATACCTTTAGATAAGATATAAAATGTTTTTCAAAATATTTCAAATATCAGAAGCCGTTGGAAATCAGAGTAAACACTGAAACAAAATGATTAGGTCAAGATGTTTGATGAACCCTTTGATGTATGTAGCGAGTTACTACTATTATATACATATCATTTAAAAAATTGAAGGAAACTCTAGGAAACTTACACTTACACTTAGACTACATACACTAAACAAGGCCAGTGACGAACGTCTTTACTCAAAATAAAATAGAAACAATAATAAAGAGTATTACATGGGCTCATTACAACTATATGGAACAATGAAACTATTTGCGAGGAATGGAAGAACTTAGTCATCATTCCCGTATTTAAAAACGGTGACCAAACACAATGAAACAATTCGCGAGTAATATCTCTGCTACTAAGTTCCCCTAAAGAGACTGACATCATAAGAACAGGAAACAATCGGAGACTACCAGTGTGGTCTCAGGAGCAATTGTTCGATGAGTGACTAGATTTTCACTATACATCAGGTTTTCGAAAAGAAATGAGAATTCCACTCAACGGTGCACCAATTATTGGTTGATTTTAAGAGTTTAAAAAAGACATATGACTCTATAAATCGATGGAAATAACGTCCCTGAAACGCTGAGAATCTGGAAAAAAGTTGGTTAAACTGTTACAAGTTTGACTAAAGGGAAGCAAAGGAAATTTAATTCGGAAATGTCATAGATACGTGAAGGATTAAAACATGGAAATGACTTGTCACAACTTTTTTTAATTTAGTTCTGGAAATTGTAATGATATCCTTTCAAGAAAATGAGCGGGGGAATAGCTCTTCATAGAATAACAACCGTTTTAGCTTACGCTGATGATCTGAACCTGCTGGGAGATTGTGAGGAAACAGCTAAAAGGAATGTAGAAAGAAAAAATGGCAGAAAAAGGAGTAGGCTTAGAAGAAAATAAAGAGAGAACCAAATATAATATATGTATGCACACTGACCGACTTGGATCGATCCAAACTTCGCGCCTGACATTACTCGATAAATTTGTGGACGTTTTCAAATATGTATCTGGGTATCATATGTATTGACCTCCAAAAAAAAAACAAAATCGAAATATTGTAAATGAAAGGCTGCGTATTGGCAACACGAAATTTCTCAAAAACAATTGTTGTGTCCTGCAGTATTAAAACCCATAATTATAAAACCATAATAATGTCAGTGACACTTTATGGATGTAAAACTTGGTCAGATTTCGGGTCTTTGAAAACGAAATCCTAAGAAGAACCTATGGTGGTATACAAGACGAAGAAACAGGCGAATGGAGAAAACTACACAATCCACACACTCGAAAAACTCTATTCAATCCCAAGCATTGTCCGAGTAATTTAATCGCTAAGAATAGGACGGGCGGGACACGTAGAATGAATGGACGATGGACGAATAGTCAAACGAGTAATGAGTGGAGAACTCATAGAAATAATACCGTCAGGAAGGCCGCGCCTTAGATGAGAGGACAATATAAGGATGGATCTAGAAGAGATGGGATAGAACGGCGTAATGTGGAAGGAAGACAGCTTGTCGTAGGGTGGTCTACGAGGTTCTGAACCTCCGATTTCCAAGTGGCCGGTAGTAATAATAATAATAATCTGCAACGACCGAGTTAGAGCACAACTTTAAGAACGGAAGAATCAATAAAAAATAGAATATGTGGTCTGCATTTTTGATGTGAAACATCTATAGGCGCGGCTTAGCAATAAAATCTACTCGAATGCCCTGACGGAAAACGGCATGACGCTATCGTGCCACGCGTATACTATACACTTTGTTACTTCTCTCTGTGAGCTGCGTTGCTTTGTATATACTTGTCACACATACCATTCGTATACACGTGTTTTATTTTTTTTTTTAATGTAAAAACGCTTTAAAAACGCGTTCAAAGATTTAGAATCAGTTAATATTATCAAATCGAAATATGAGTGATAGTGACGATCAAATGACCAAAAAGAAATAAAAACTCAATGATGATCAAAGTGCAGGGTGCACTGAAATGTTTAATATGTGTCCCCAAGATCGTGCTGGATCAGTATCTATATTTTGACAAACATGTAGATGCTGCTCTGGCAAGGGCCCCGGGCGCTTTCGCTCTGACAAGATGGCTGTTTCATAGCAGCCAACTTGATTCTAGGGTGAAGGTAATCTGCTACATGGCCTTAATCAGGCCCATGGTTGCCTATGGATGTCCCGTCTGTTTCAATGTGAGAGCCAGCTTAATGGAAAGGATTCGGGTGTTTGAGAGACAATGTCTTTGGACTTGTCTCGGGCTACATAGGACTCCCGAATCTGAGTACACGAAATTTTACCCGAACGAGGTCCTATACAATAGGGCAATACAGGATTGTACGGATAGATAATTTTTTGATCAAACTGATTCGAAGCCACGTTGCGAGAGCAATGACTTCGGTCAATAGCCTGATCTTCGGGGCTTACTACCCCAACGATTTATATCACGAGAGAGTGCGCCTTAATGGCTTTGTGCCGCCAGAAGCATTCCTCTATTTAGATAGATGTGGGCTGATCCAGGATAGATTGGCGGTGCCGCTAATCTTCCACGTGGGTCGCAATTCCGTGGAACGGCGATTCCTCTACGAACCTGAGGAGGCATGGCCTGCCTAACACCAATGGCAAGCTTACATAGGCTAGGGTAGGGTAAGGTAGGGTAGGGTAAGTAGTAGTAGGGTAGTATGTATGTATATAAAAAAAAAAAAAAAAAAAAAGATATATGTATTAAATATATATTATGTATGTACATATAAAGGGTCCGCCAAATAATTTTTTTTTTTTAAATGCTATAAAAAAAACTACTGAATATTTTCTCAAATTTCTTTTTTTATTTGAAAGTACAATCCTTCCGGTTAATAATGGAAAATAATTTCATTCAAATGGCTGCCTCGGCTGGCCATGCAGTAGCCTACACGATCGGTCCAATTTTTAAGCACATTATCGATTGTGTGCAGCTGTATTTCACCAATGGCTTCACGAATATTGTTCTTTAAAGCGTCAATTGTCTCTGGCTTGTCGGCGTAACACTTATCTTTGACAGCACCCCACAAATAATAGTCCAAGGGTGTCAAATCGCAGCTCCGAGGTGGCCAAACGACATCAGCTCTGCGGCTGATAATGCGATCTTCAAAAACAGGGCGCAAAACATCGAGTGTAGCTTCGGCTGTGTGGCACGTAGCGCCGTCCTGTTGAAACCAAATGTTGCCAATATCCTCCTCTTCAATTTTTGTGAACAAAAATTCGTTCAACATGGCCCGATAAGATCGCCATTGACTGTAACGGTCACTCCTTGCTCATTTTCGAAGAAAAATGGCCCAATTATGCCTCTGGACCAAAATCCGCACCAAACAGTGGCTCGTTTTGAGTGCACCGGCATTTCAATGTATGCGTGCGGGTTTTCTGTGCCCCAAATGCGACAATTTTGCTTGTTTACATACCCGCCAAGATCAAAATGAGCTTCATCTGAAAAGATGATTTTTTTGGCAAAATCGACATCTTCTGTAAGTCGATCGCAGGCCCACTTAGCGAAGCGAAAACGCATTGGATGGTCAGTTGGCTTCAACGCCTGAACCAATTGGACTTTGTATGGCGTCATACCAAGGTCTTTATGCAAAATTCGTCTCAATGATGTCTCCGAAATGTTCAATTGTTGAGAACGACGGTGAATTGATGTTGATGGCGCTTCACGCACACTTTCTGCCGCAGCAGCAATATTCTCGGGTGTACGCACTGTTTTTGGCTTTTCACGCTTTGGTTTATCGATGAGGATACCAGTTTCTTTCACTTTTTTCACAAGATAACGAACATACGGAGCTGACGGTGCTTCTCTTCTTCCAAAATCCGTACGCAATTTTCGCACACATTCTGCAACATTACCATGACTTTCAAAGTAATGTCGCAATATTTCCCAGCGTTGTTCAAGCGTATACACAACCATATTCGTTCAGCGGAAGGATAAAACTAATTATCTGTCAAATCAGACATGAGCTAATTGTTACCATTCACGAAATAAGCACTACTTGAAAAAAAAAAACGTTAGATGGCGGACCCTTTATAATTTATATATATATATTTTAGTTAAGGTAGAATAAGTTAGGTTTAGTTACATTAAGGTAGGCTTAAGTTTTATATATAATACAAAAAATGATCATATGCTAAGTTTTTAATAAAAAACATTTTTCTTAGCTTAAGCTAGATATAGTAATATTAGTGGTAAGTTGATATAGTAGTCGAAAGACATAGATTTAAGTTGTTACGTCTATTTTAGAGTGTCCGCCTAGGGCCAGTAAGATATCTAGATTGTTAAGATTGTTAAGCTAGTTTTTACGCATTTTTGTCAAGGGTAAAATAGATCTAAGAAAATATGAATAAAAATGAATTAAAAACTAAAAACTAAAACTATGTGTCCCCAAGGTTTGCTTCACAGAACACAATCTTTCGATTCAAAGGTTAGCAAATCATTATCGGTAATTATTTGGAAAAAGGCCATACATACTTATACACTATTTTATGGATATAGAAAAGTCTCATATAAGAAAAAACTTCTTATAGGTTAGGTTAGGTTAGAGAAGGGGAGTGTGATGGTTAAACATTACATCCACTCGGAGGCCAAGATGCCCATTGTGATTCCCTTCATTTGTGTGGGTACACATAAAATAAACCTGTCCTATCACGTGGTGGCTGAAACCACCTCGTGCTCTTAATGAATTTTAGAAGATCCGATATATCTGCATTAGCCACGTCCGCAATCTCTGTAAAGAATCTTTGGCCTAGCGACACTAGGCGTCGATTCTGGAGAGCTGGGCAGTGGCAAAGCAGATGTTGAATCGTCTGAGTTTCTTCCTCATCGCCGCAGCTCCGACAGAGATCGCTGGATCCCGAGTCATATTTCCGGACCATTGCTCCAATGGGACAGTGTCCTGTGATCACTCCGACGAGCATACGGATCGAGTTACGGTCCAGCGCCAAGAGCTTCTTTGTTTTCCCGATATTGAGCTCTTGTAAGCCAAGACGAGTTGGCATCTTTGATGATTGTGTCGCTTATGATCCGGTATAATGCGCTGATCGGTGGTTGCAATGACGTGTCCGCTTCACTGATGTCCATTTCGGACCCTTGCCTGGCCAATTCGTCTGCTCTTTCGTTCCCTGCGATTGAGCTGGGGCCCGGGACCCAGCAGAGTTTAACTTTGTGGTATCTGATGGACTTCAGTGAGTCGCGACATTTCTTGACAGCCTTTGATCTCGTTATGCAGGATTCTATTGACTTCAGTGCAGCCTTGGCTGTCTACGAAGATAGTGATATCAGATGGAGGGATATCGGCTATCTGTAGGTGTTTGGCTGCTTTCTCTATTGCCAGGATTTCTGCTTGAAAAACGCTGCACAGATCAGGGAGTCTGAATGATTCCTGTTTGTGGAGGATATCAGAGTAGAACCCGGCCCCAGTGCCTGTGTCCATTTTCGATCCGTCGGTGAAGAGAGTGATCTCGTGGTCGTTGATTACGGCGTTTGATAGCCACTCTTCTCTGTCGGGGAAAAATGTTGACTGCAGTGATCGTCTTTGTTGACTTCGTTATCAGCAATTTCCTCTATCTCCCAGAACCTTTCCAGATTTGTTGTCATCGCTGATGTAATTTTATTTGAGTTGCTTGGCACTTTTAGGACTCCAGATAAGATCCAACCTAATTTGGTGGCTTGTCCTAGTACCTTATCGACCTTTCGAATTCCGCTTTCTGAGATTTCTTGATATAAATCTCGACAAATAATGATGTCGACTCGATCAGATTTATTGAAATACGGGTCTGCCAGGGTGTAATTTTTCCATTCTTCAATATTGTACTTGAATGATTTGTCTGGGTGTGCACCTGATAGCTTTTGTAAAACTAATGCTTCTGATCCGAATTTTTCGTTTCTCATAAAACAAGGGTGAATTTCAAGATTTATCTTGTATTTTGATAATCCTACTAAAGATTCTCCTAGGCCACGAAGTTCAGTTTGAATATTTTTTCTTTTTAGCTGCAGCAACTGTGCTGCTTCTTCTGATACGGCTGTCCTTTGGGATCCTTGATCAATTAACGCTCTTAGTATTAGAAAACTGCCATTTTTTGCTCGTACTCGAACCTGAGCTGTTGCTAGCAAAACTGTTGAAGTACTAGGTTCCTCTGTCAGCATTGATGATGTATTTTAATTCATCAATGTGTAGCAACGTGTGGTGGCCTCTACTACACTTCTTACACTTATTTGATATTTGTGGACATTTTTCATTAAATTTGTGATTCATGCATATGTAACACAACTTATTTTTATTAAGAAATTGCCTGCGGTCGATTATTGTTGTGCCTTGAAATTTTCTGCAAGCTTTCATTTCGTGGCCCGCCAGTTTGCAAAATTCGCATACTTTCTGTATTGTATAAAATGAATTTCCTGATTTGTTGGTTCTGTAATTGCTGCTGTTGACCTGTTTCTTGCCTCTCACTGCTTCCAATGCCTGATACTGCTGTTCAAGAAAACTGAGAACCTCTTGAAGTGTCTGAATTTCTTTACTACTTTTGACTGTTTGTTCATACAATCGAAGTCCATCGCGATCAAGCCTGGGCACAATTATCCTGTGTATAAAGGGTTCGGCATCATCAATCTTAATATTTAGACCTTTAAGCGCCTGGACACATTCATTCGCTGTGTCTAATAATTGCTTAATGCTTGACGCTGATTCGCTGTTTACCATAGGATGGTCTAACATTCGGTCAACTTGAGTTGCGAATAAAAGCCTATTATTCTCGAATCTCATTTTTAGAATTTCCCAGGCTGCTTCGTAATTGGCGTCTGAGATTTTTAGATGTTGAATAAGTTTACCAGCTTCTCTTTTACGTAATTTTTTAAGCGGTACATTTTTTCTGCATTTGAAAACGACTTGCAATCATGTACCAAATTTTTGAAGAGATCATGAAAGGATTGCCATTCATTGATGTTTCCGAAGAAAACTGGAATTCTTATATCTTCTAATTTTATTTGATTTTTAGATTTTGTTTCAGGTTCTGAAAGTGTTACCATTATTTTCTTTAGTATATCTCGGTATTCATTGTTTATTTCCAAAATTTCGTCTTCAATTACTTCAGTCTGAGTTTCACTATTATTTCCCTTTAATAATGCTTCATAACTTTCTTTTATTTTTTGAATTTGCTCTTCTAATGCAGTTTTTGTTAGTATCAATTCTGCTTTTTGATCATTATCTATTTCTGATAGAGCATCATTTAATAATTCTTGTAGGTAATTCTTATTTTTTTTAATTCTTGTGTAGATTGGTTTATTAATACTCGTATCACTGTTTTCTATTGGATTCTTAAACGTTGGTTTAGTTTTCTCACTTTTAAATACCATACTACTTGAATGAGGATTGTTTTCGAAATCAATTTTCCCCTCAAGTTTATCTAAAGCTTCATTCACTATTTCTGTAATTGCTTCAAAATAGTTATTTTTAAGTATGCGTCTTCTGTGCATCCTTTCGCTAATAATTTGCTATGATTAGCCTCTAGTTGCAGTTTAATTCGACTTAGGCGTTTCTTTGTTTTTCCCACTTGAGCTAATCGGATTCTGCTTTCAGATATCTTATCCCTTATGGATATAACTTCTTCGCCGAGTTCCTTTTGCTTCTCTAGCAGCTGTTGTTTTTCTTTCGGCATTATTATATTTTTTATATTATTTTATAATAATATTGTATTATTTTGCTTCCGATGTCTAAGCCTCGGATACGCTTTTTACACACTCCGATGTCTAAGCCTCTAATACGCTTTTTACACACTCCGATGTCTAAGCCTCGGATACGCTTTTTACACACTCCGATGTCTAAGCCTCGGATACGCGTTTTTAGTTTTCTCGCTCTTTACTTTAGCGACTGGAAAACTTCTTCTTCCGATGTTTAAGCCTCGGATACGCTTTTTTAGTTTTCTCGCTCTTTAGCGACTGGAAAACTTCTTCTTCCGATGTTTAAGCCTCAGATACGCTTTTTACACACTCCGATGTCTAAGCCTCGGATACGCTTTTTTAGTCTTTTACCACTGGTGGGGGTTAGTTTTACTTAGTTTTGTTTTTCTTCGAAGGACCACATGTTAAAAGATATAACATCGTTGAGTATTTGTAGGATACTGAATTTATTTTACGTTACGATTAGCTTATATACTATTTCAAACATATTGATTACATTAAATCATTATCTCGAGAGTCGAGATAAATACATTATAAAAGATATGATGGCCTGACCCTAGATAAGGCTGCTGCTAAGGATGCGTTGGTTCGACCGCTGATAACGAAAGTGTCAAATGACACCTCGACAGGGAACATTTGAGCGCAGCTGAATTATATCAGTTGTCTTCGGCCTTATCGTGGTTCGCTGATCGTCGTCTGCTCACCTTCCTTGTCAACATCTCGTACATCATTTCTCGAGATTACCATGTTTAGATTATCTCTAAACACAGTCTGTGGCTCTTATCAGTTGATTTACTCGACTAGTGCTTATGACTGAACGCAAGGGTGAACGAGGTTCCTTGGTGCATATCATATCATCATAAACACCGTATATAGTGCTGTAGTGATCCGATATATTATTAGCTATAGTTAGCTGAAAATAATTTATGCTCTGTTAAATTCACCAGAATGTGATCAATTAATGTGCTTGTTTGTGCATTCAAATCGATTCTGGTTGTTTCTGTAATGACGTTGTAGAGACCATTAAAAGCGAGCATTTCCAGATAGTTAAGTACTGTTGATTATGTACTGACTTTAACATTTATGTTAATATCACATCATTATGTTAATATCACCCAAATCATTCTGCTGTTGCATATTTGTTATTTTTTCAAGCTCATCAACAAATTCATTTTCGTTATTTTTGGAGGTCGGTATACTCCACTGACTATTTTATTTTTTGAATCGGAAAAAGTCTTCACTGGGTTTTCATAGGATTTTGTGGCGATATTAAGCCTTTCGTAATTTAAATACTTTTTAATAAACATGGCAACACCACCTCCTTTTTTTCTCTCTATTTTCAAATTCAGCATTGAATCCATCCTATTACAATATATAAATTATTTTTTTCTATTTTAAGATTTATTTCTACTAACACAATTACATCAAGTAAATTCACTATCGGACATACACTCGCGCAAAAGACATTCCATTTTTTTCTTAATGACCTAATATTCAAACATAAACAACGAAAATTCAGTTTTCTTAACTCATCTTTTAATTCAGCAAAATTTCCAAACTCCATAAAGTTTAGATCTAAGAAAATTTGATCTGTGTTATTCATTCGAATAGTAATTATAATTGTACTTCAATAAATATGCATATGTATGAAATTAATGTCGTTTTATTTTGTTTACGTCATTAATGCATTGGATGAGCAAAACTTCTGCTCTCTCTTCTCTTCTTGCAAACACTTTTCCGGAGCTCACCCACACGAATTTCCAACCTTCTTCTTTTGCTGTATTCTTTGTCTGCCACAGCAAGTGTTTGTTTACGTTTGTAAGTATATCATTTATGAATATGTTGTTGTTGGTGTTTGCCTCCGTAATTTTTGTGTTTCCCATATTTTGGTTAATTTTTGCAATTGTCACTGGGCGGGTTATACGGGCATTATTAATCAATGTATCTTTAATTAAGGTGTTGTTAAATGTTGCTACAATAGAAGATCGTTTGGGGTTTTTCGGTTGGGTGCGATATGTATATATCGGAAATATCAGCGTTTGTAACTTCTTGTTTGATTGTCTTTCCAATTACTTTGAGAAGATCAACTAAGTTTTCGTTTTGAGTTGGTGGTATATTTTTAATTTCAATTGTATTGTTTAATTGTTGTTGTTCCAATTTATTAATTTGTGCTTGCATTTGGGAGATGCATTCATCTTTTTCTTTTTGATCTTCCCTTAACTTCTGTATTTCATTCATGGGTGTATCCATTATAGTGTTGTTTTTTTCAATGTTTTTGTTTATGTCATCGAACTTTTGTGAGACAAAACTGCAGAAATCGGCTATTCCCATCATTTCTATTTTCATGTTCCGCAGTTGTTTCATAACTTCATTCGAGTTTAGAATTACAGCGTTTTCCGAAGTTGTTTCTGTATTTTGTTTTGTTGGGCTATTGATTTCAGATCGATTTCTTTTATTTGCTTGCAGATCAGATGTTAGTGGGCGCGATGAGGTTTGTGGTGGAATGGTGCAGAGATTTTCGCTGTTGGTTCGGCACTTCCATGATTCCCTTTTGGAACCCATGGATCTCCATGACCTTTCTGTTATCGTGGTGCAATCGAAGTGTAGTTTTCGAGCACATAAGGGACATATGACAAAATCGCCGGATGGAGGCAGATTCTCCTTACAATGGTCATTAAATATGTTTTATTTTTATTTTAATTTAAAAAGAAACACTTTATCAGGCAAGTTTTCAAAATAAATTAGGAGCAGTGAATATTGACCGACCGTATAATACATACATACATACATACATACTGTGAGCATCAAAAGAAAGTTTACACTTCAGTGTTATATGTTTCTAATTCAACAACAGATTTTATTAAAGATTTATCATATAACTAATTTAACATGTTCATTCACCTTCTTCTTCTTCTTTTCCTTTTTATCCCGGCGTCGTTATGGTCAGAAGTGTAGGACCATAACCTTCCCACTTATCTGCATTCCTACTGGTCCGCTTGTGGGGTCCGCCGGTTTGACCTCAGAAAGTAGCGGCAGGCTTCCCGGTTTGGGATTACTTCATCGCTGAGGCCAATCAAATGCTGGTGTTTTTGCATTTGTTTGCACCAATTGTTTTTCGGCCTGCCTTTTTTGCGTGTTGAAATTGGAATGTTGATTGATAACGCCTTTTGGACGGGGTTCAAAGGATCTCTCCTTTGAACATGGCAATACCAACTGAGTCGGTCGCGCTCTATATTTCTTGTGATGGTTTCTTTTACGTGGAGGCTTCCTCGGATCTTTGAACTTCTAATTCTGTCACGCTTTGTTACTCCCGCTGTCATGCGAAGCATCTTCATCTCAGTTGCCGTTAATTTGCTCTCATACTTTTTGTGCATTGTCCAGCATTGTGAACCGTATGTGAGCGCCGGACGTACAACTGAAGTGTAGAGCCTTCCTTTCAGCTTAGGGGGCATTTTTCGATCACAGAAGATGGCGGAGTTTTCCCGCCACTTCATCCACCCTAAGCTTACGCGATGTTTGATGTCGTCATCACAAGTTGCTTCTCTATTAATCATAGATCCCAGATATTTAAACTTTTCACACTTGGGAAGCACTCTTCCATTCAAGTAAATGTCTGGAATAGGCTGATGAGGGTCAGAGAACGGGCAGCACAGATACTCTGTCTTCTTTGAACTAATACGATACCCATGTCCCTCAAAAATGTCCACCCACACATCAAGTGCTCGTTGTAGGGACGCCTGATCATCACTTATAATGGCCCCATCGTCAGCAAAGAATAGCTGGTGCACATTGGGGTCCGTCACTTTTCCTTCAAGCAAGCAATCAAGGACTGCTATAAAAAGCAGTGGGCTGAGGACGCTCCCTTGGTGTACACCGACTTTGATTGCGAACTCTTCGGTGACTCCTGCGGTGCATCTTACTCTTGTCGTTGCTCTCTCGTACATGTCCATAATCACTCGCACGTAGGTTTCTGGAACTCCTTTTTGTCTTAGCGCTACCCATAAAAGATCTCTTGGTTGCCGGTCAAAGGCCTTCTCGAAATCAACCAACACCATATGCAAGTCCTTTGAAGAATCACGATGCTTTTCCATCATGATCCTTATACTTTGGATTGCATCTGTTGTTGATTTACCCGAGACAAACCCGCACTGGTCATCAGATAGTCGTATTATTTTTCGCAGTCGGCTATCTAATACCCGTTCAACGATCTTCATGGTGTGCGACATCAGCTTGACAGAACGGTAGTTATCACAATTTCGCGTATCACCCTTTCCTTTGTGCAATGGAAGAAGATAGCTTTCCCTCCATTGATTAGGCATAGTGTCGCCTCTCATAAGTTTGGAGATAAGAACCATGAGCCATCTAGACCCGATGTCTCCCATCTTTTTCCAGAACTCAGAGGGTATCCCGTCCGGCCCAACAGCTTTTCTTTTCTTGGAGTTTTTAACCGCGTACCGAACTTCTTCGACTGTGATGTCGGATATTCGGGGCGACTCTTGGAAAGTACACTCGGGGAAACTGTTCGTTCAGAAGTTCCTCGCAATACTGTCGCCATCTGTGGAGAATTTTTTCGTCTTCCACAAGGAGTTGGCCTTCAGCATTGTTAATAAACTTTGGGTAACGAATCTCCTGAGCATTTCTTCTTCTCTGGGCGGCTATCTTAAAGATATTTGCTCCTTTGTTCAAATTGTTTTGTCGAAGCTCCTGGGTAGCCTGGTTCCTGTCAGACGCGGAAGACGATATTTCTTCCAACTCCTGATAGAGGCTTTCCATGCTATTCGCTTTGAATTCGGCGCATTTTTTCTTCGCGATACCTTTGCAACGTCTATATACCTTTTCACGGCGAGCTTTTTCCTCTCTATTAGTAGAAGAGCACTTTGACCAAGCTTGGAAAGCCCTTTTCTTTTCGTGTATCACTGCTTTGGCTTCGTCTGTCCACCACCAGGTTTCTTTTGCGTGTTGGCAGGGGCCTTTAGATGTTCCGAGCAGTGATTTGGCTTTCTCCAGGCCAGATTGTTGTAGGGAATCCCACATGTCTTGTGCTCTGCACTCCTCATTACCGACGTCATCGATAATGGAAGAGAGGTAGTTTTCCATGATGGTAATAAAAGCTTCGCCTTTTCCTTTATCCAGCTTATACCACTTGATTCTCTCAGACACCTTCGTTTGCTGCTTTGACTTCTTTCTCGCATCCATAAAAAATTCAGTCAGGAGGAGACGGTGTTGAGGGGCGATCGCGTCTCCCAGGATCACTTTGCAATCTTTAGCTCGTGGCTTCATGAAACTGGATACCAAATGATAGTCTATTTGAGTTTCATTTCCGCCGCTGCTATAAGTGATCAGGTGCCGGCTTTGTTTGACGAACATGGTATTTAGCACTATAAGACCGTACGACTTGCACATGTTTAGGATATCTTCCCTGAAGAGTTCCTGGTGCCGTATCCCAGCCCTCCGTGGTAGCCTTCATAGTCTTCGCTTGTCTTCCCGACATGTCCGTTTAAATCTCCCCCAACAAACAAAAGCTCTTCCTTTGGGATGATTTTGACAAGGTTGTGGAAATCTAGCCAGAATGCATCTTTTTCTTTTTGTTCGCATCCTACTTGAGGGGCATATGCGCTTACGATGTTCCACACCTCACCATGCATCACCAATTTGAGAGCCATCAAACGGTCACTGGACTTTGAAATGGTTAAGACGTTGCCAAGTAACTCTGCCGCAAGGATGATGGCGATTCCGTTTTTTCCTTGTTCCAATCCATAGTAAAACATCTTGTAGGCTTTTGTTTTAACGTCCAAGAAACGTGCCCGCTCATGCTTCCAACGTTCCAACTCGCGACTCTTAAATGTGGCTTACGCCGTTGCATTACTTTGCTATCCCCCGGAAATCCTATAGCTCTGACCCGAGCATTGCTTCTCGTCCCAGGATCACGACCATTAGTAGTGCATGGCGGGGTAGTGCTTTTCCTTTTAGCGTTCTTTTCCATAATGCTACGGTTTGACCGTTTTCTTTCTTCCCTTCCTTTTTGACACGGGCATGCTCCAGATTTTTTATTATTTTTTTTTTGATTGATCTTACTCTTACAACACCGGTGATCTCCAGTCGTGTCAACCCACTGATTTGCATGCACACTTGTGGGGCAGTTTAATGGTGGTATATGTGTCCCTAGGCTCACCTTGGTGTTTTCTAAATTGCCTAGATGTGAGTTTTGTTTACCTTTGTTTAGTCGCCTTTTACGACAAGCGATAGGTATCGCTGCTCGCATGTTCATTCATCTATTAATTCTTAATCGAACGATGTAAAAAATTAACAAAAAAAAATCAAAAACAAAAATTTTATAAACAAAAAAGGGTAAAACACTTCATATTTTAGGCGTCAAAAGAAAGTTTACACTATTTGAATTGTGATTTGCAGAGCATGGAAACTACCGTTTTGTTCATTTCCCCGCTGTTTTTCGTTTCTCTTGCAGATCATTCTAATAAAGGCTATCTTCCGATTTCATTTTTGTTTGTTTGTTTGTGAAGAAAGTTGTGTCAACTTAGTACAATCAAAGTTTTTTTTACAATGGGTAAACAAATGCCTATTAAAACCAGGAAACTCGTTTTGAAATTTAATGAAGAAGGAAAATCTTTAAGAAAAATAGGGGAAATAATTGGCAGAAGCCACCAAGGTATTAAGAAAACTATTGATAAATATAAAAATTTTAAACAAGTTCAAGATCGACAACCAAGCGACCCTCCCATTCTGAAGCCAGATCCATTGTGCGAGAAGTGAAGAAAAATCCATCTGCTAGTGCTGTGACATTGAAAAGGCGTCCGGTATTCCCATTAGTGCAAGTACTATTCGACGAGTACTTCACGATAATGGGCTACATGGCAGAGTACCGCGGAAGAAACCGCTCATATCAGCAGCTAATCAAAAGCGGCGACTACAATTTGCAAAAAAGTACGAAGAAAAAGATATTTAATTTTGGAAGAGTGTGGTATTCAGTGACCAAAGTAAATTTGAAGTTTTCAAATCCAGAAAACCACCAAAACTTTGGAGAGCCAAGAACAAGGCGTTCAATGAAAAAAACATTACCTCCACGCTTAAGCATGGGGGAGGTTCGGATATGGTCTGGGGATGCATGGCGGCGGCAGGTGTGGGAAACCTGGTGTTCATTGAGTCCACAATGAATAAAATGGATTATTTAAATATTTTGAGGGAAAACTTACACCTTAGTGTTGCAAAATTGGGTTTGGATCAAGCATGGGTATTCCAGCATGACAATGACCCCAAGCACACGGCCAAAATTGTGAAAGAATGGTTATTGTATAGGACGCCGAAGCTATTGGATCATTATCCGCAATCCCCAGACCTAAACCCAATCGAACATTTGTGGGAACATCTCGACAAGCAAGTTCGAAAAAGGGTCATTACAAGTAAAGACTCACTAAAGTCCGTCCTGCCGGAAGAGTGGGAAAAAATTCCTTCCGACTTCACAAAAAAATTGGTAGAATCAATGCCCAGGAGGTTGAAGGCCGTTATTAAGGCAAAAGGAAAACAAACAAAGTACTGAGTTCACCGTTTATTAATACATTTTTTTATTTTTTCAGTAATGTAAACTTTCTTTTGACGTCTAAAATATGAAGTGTTTTACCTTTTTTGTTTATAAAATTTTTGTTTTTGATTTTTTTTTGTTAACTTTTTACATCGTTCGATTAAGAATTAATAGATGAATGAATTTGTTAAATTAGTTATATGATAAATCTTTAATAAAATCTGTAGTTGAATTAGAAACATAAAACACTAAAGTGTAAACTTTCTTTTGACGCTCACGGTATGTCGCGCGCTCTTTTGACACTTGCTAACAATAAGATGAGTTTCAGCAATGTCGATTTCGTTGTCTCTAAGGTATTGTTTCAACTCAAGATAATGCTGGTGGATGGTCATTCTAAGATGATTATGATTTGCTTTCACCATATGTCTGGTAATAAGTAACGTCCGAATGTTTAACATGTTAGTCATTTGTGTGATAAGTTGTTTCATCATGTCTTTGAGTTCTTTTATCTCGGAGCAAGGTTCGTTGTTGACGGTTTGAGATTATTCTGAGGGTGTTTTCGTCTTATTGGTTATTGTCCGTTTTGGTAGTTGAGTTTGAGGAGTGGTAATATTACCTGCAAC
Source organism: Merodon equestris (assembly GCA_958301585.1). NCBI lineage: Eukaryota > Metazoa > Arthropoda > Insecta > Diptera > Syrphidae > Merodon > Merodon equestris. The sequence continues at coordinate 73,368,989 of OY284416.1, read as the reverse complement.
AGCATTTGCGCGTAACTCATATTTGGTTAGTTGTAAATAGTGTATTATTTGGCTGATTGGGTGCGTTCGTACTTACTCTTGTTCGTAAGGGAGGGAAGCGTTGAATCAGTAGGGCTTTGTAGACCTCGTGACCCTTAAAATTAGCTGTGTGGTTCCTTCACAATGAGCACATTTTGCATTATTATCCTCTCTTTTCAAATTGCACTCAAAAGTTTTAAGTTTTCCTGCGCATTTCACGCAGACTGAGTCCATATTGCAGAAATTCTCGTGTCTTTTTTGTTTTTGAAAGGCAATACGCCTACGCAAATCAAAGATGAGTTGGACTCTGTGTATGGGGACTCTGCACAATCATTTACCACAATAAAATTGTGGGCAGCTGAATTTAAACGTGACCGTGAAAGCTTGGGAGACGATGAACTGCAAAACTGACGATACCATCACTAAAATTCACCAAATGGTGCTAGGCGACCGCCGAATTAAAGTGAGAGAGATAGTAGAGGCTATGAAAATGTGCAAAGAACATGTTTGTCTCATATCAAATCAAGATTTAGGCATGAGAAAGCTGTCCGCGCGTTGGGTGCCGCGTTTGCTCACGTTAGACCAAAAACGTGTTCGAATGAACATTTCCAAGGCTCGATTGACGCCTTGTTATTGTAGGGGTCTTTTATGTTTGTTATTGGAGAGGGTTTAGAGCTTCTGCGACGGAGGATTGCTTGGAGTTGTGTTGATGGTTTGTTCACTTATTTTGAAATTTGTGTTTGATAAGTTTGGCGTTGTTTTAGTTTGTCATGTGCTTTTTGTCATTGTAGAGGTGGTGTAAGTGGATGCAAGGGTTGTTATGTCGCTGGTCGATGTCGAGATTGTTGGTGCCATTGTTGTTGTTTTAAATTTATGGAAGTTTAACTCCGGGTGAGAATTTTGATCGCAGGACACTTATTTTATTTTGTTATGCTGCTTAGGTGATCAGCATTTGATACCGCCTAAGGGTATGCAACTATTATTTACATGTTTATAAGACTTGAACTTTGCTTTCGACGGCGGAGAAGGTGCGCGTCTGGGCTTAGCTTGTATTTTTTTGTTTGGGCTTGTAACACTGAAAAGTACTGATTTAACATCCACACTTCCCACAAAAAGCTTTGCGTCGAGATACCCAGCAACAGCTGTTTTTCGGAAATCTGTTACTTCTTCAAAGATATGTAGAAAATAAGAGAGAATACCATTTGCTTCCGTTTTAACAGCTGCTGGGCCCCATGGGAGAGCACTTCAATAGTCAGCGGTGCACCATACAGTGATACAGTGTTGTTACGATTGCCACTAGCCTTTCGTTCTGATGTGAACTGGTTGATTATAAAAATCGGTTTTAACTGGACCCTGATTTGACATACATACTATCTTATCACAGTGTTGTCGTCTTCATCAAATTGCGGTTAAGGTCCTCAAACGAGGAAAATCGATAAAGCCTTTCCTGAGTCTAAGCGGAAACTCTCAGTTTAGTGCTTCAGACCCATTTCCCGGGAAATCGGCTCGTTGCATACTCCTTGAATGGAAATTGTGACTGAAACGATGAAAATAACTCGACGTAGCTGATATATTGCGTCACCCGTGGCAACGACTGAGGCCATGGAATTTGCTGTGGCATATTTTAATGGCTTTAAGTCGCCAAGTACTGATGGAATATATACTGCAGAAAGATATAAGATACCTAGCTACTTTCTACTTGAAAGTGAAAGTGGTCTTTATTCCCAAAATAGGGAAAAAAGATTACACAGTCTATCATTCTTCTTCGATTGATTCGAAGCCACTTTACAAGAGCAACGACTTTGGTCAATAGCCCGATCTCCGGGGCTTACTACCCCAACTAGTTGTGGAGCGGCGACTTACATAGGCTAGAGTAAGTTATGGTTAGAGTGGTGGCTAGGATTAATTGTTGCATTAAAAAAAAAAGAAAAACAGATGTGAAGAGTGATTCGCATGTGGCGTGACAAAAAGTTTGAACAGAAAAACCTTTTTTTAATTCTTATGCGACTGGACTTTTAGGTATTTCCAATTGAGTGAAGGGGTCTTAGACACAATGAGTATTTATAGTACCTTCAAACATATCCTAACACGAAGGTAGGAGACGATTGCCTATTAGTAAACCTATTAAGTATGGGCTCATTATATTCGTCTTAACTTGTTCTGTTTATTTCTATTATTTGTCGATCACCATCGAGTATGGGTCTATATATGTATGTACATTGTTGGTTATGAATTACGTTATTGTAACATTACAAATACAGAAAAAAAATAACAGAGTGATTTTTATACAAATGATGTAAAAAATAATGTTATTATAGAAAGTGTAATTAGTTCAATATTTGATATTTTTTGAAATTAATATGAAAACAAACGCACCCTTTAATAACCTTTATAATTTTGCTTAGACATAAATATCCCTAGTCCATATGTATGTATGTTGGAATAATTTTAAAATTTACGGTAATGTGTTTCGTAATTTTTGCAGTTCAGCTAAAGCAAGTTTGTCGTGAGGACTATTAAACAACTTTCTTTAATTAAGTTCACAAATTGCAACGCCCTGCAAACTTTGTACGCGACTTAAGGCCACGTTAGCTTGGCCTTATGCAAAAGTACTTCTTCCCAAATAAACGACAGCCTTATCTACCGTGGTTCCTTGTAATTTATGGACAGTAACAGCCCAACTCAAAATGATAGGAAACATTATTCTTTCTATATTGCCGCTCCCTCCTTGACCTTGATATGTCAGACTTTGTGACTGTATTGGAATCCATCCGTGTTCGTCTCTAAAACTTCCTCCGATTGATTTATCATCGAATTCTAGAAATATCTTTTTCGGAAGTTCCCCTCCGATTTTTATAGAATTTAGCAAACCTCCCGTACAGTTTGGATCTTGGGGAATGGAAGCAACATTGGGTTTTTGACCATAAGTGGAAGGTTCCTTGGATTCGGCGTGAGCATTCAACGTATAAACTTTAACTGTTTTGGCGATTAATTCCACCATTTTATCATTATAGTTATTCACTAGTTTGACGGAATGCGACTTCTTTCAAGTAAAATCTCGTACTGCTCCATACTCAATTCACCTACTTGGAGGTTATTGAGGTTATAAAGAAGATCTATGAATTGGCTATCGTTTCGTTGTCGAACGTTGGCCTTTAACTCACAAAGTCTAAAATGATGCCACAACTGAAATATAATCGGTTGCTTGAAGCACCAACTGCCCTTAACAGGCGCAATTACATAATATGTCCAAAAACTAGGATGTTTACTCCACCAAATATATCGTTGCACTTTTTGAACTCATGTACACGTATGTAGATGAATGGTTCTAAGATATTTCATCTACCATCAGCCAACGAATGTGTCGCCATTTTCTTCTCATATCCTCAAGCCGCTGTCCTGTCATCTGTCTATAGACTGTTGCTCTACCTTTCTCGATTCCTAACCTAAATGCACTGTAAATGGTTTTTCCATTAACAAGACGCACTGCTGCTCCTGTTCGTGCAGTAACTTCAACAAAAGTTGCATTTTTTAATTGGTCCGTTGATGGAGCATAACATTGACGAATGTGATGTACTATTGTCTTCAGCACGAAGGACTTTCCGCTGCCAGCTCCTCCCGTTATAAATAATTTTAAGGGAATACTTGTGCCAGACTGATTTGTTATTACTTCATGTCGAATACGTTTTGTCACTTCATAAAATAATTTTCTCTGCTCAATATTCATACTGCTGACCATGGCCTGAAACTCTTCGTCGGTGATATTGACACTCACATCTTCCCCAACTTCTTCTACTTCGATATCAACATCGGCCATTCTAGGATCGTATCCATCCACCATAGCCCCTATGTCCTGGTTTTCTGCATTTACGTCTTGCTCATTGGCAGCATTACATTGTGCAGGTTCGGCTAGTGCTAACACTTAGCCAATAACCTGCTGGAGCTCGCGTTCTATGTATTGAAATTGCTCAATAGAATCGCCTTGAAATGGACGTAAGCGATCTCGATGCTGCATAAAAGCTTCTTCACATGTTTCATAACTCGCCAGCAAACTCCTTTCATCTCTAAACGGTACGTGGACAACATGATATCTCTAGAAATAGCCTTTTCTATCTCCCATTTGCGTATAGTAGCGAGTTCTCAAAATTGGAGGCTTTCTCCGCTTTTTCATGATATTACCGTTTTGCAGTCTTATTATCGTTTGTCCAGTATCAGTGCCCTTTTCCTGTTCATCCTAAGCTTCCACATCACCGTCTTCTTCTTCATAAATGGATCTACATAGTTGTGTGTTCATAATTAACGGCAAATTCAGCCAAACTGAGTAGCTGGCCTTTGAACATATCTATCAAATATATTTTGATAAGTTTGACCTTGATCACTATCATGCCGGAGAATCCTGTATCGTTCATGAGGCTGGCATGTGTTGACAAAAATTACTTTTCGCGAACTGTCTCTTAATCTCAAGTGCCATAATCTGTATGAGCATTCACACGCCGATACTCTTCGATGGTTTAAAATCGCCATAGAGACAGCGAACAATTGCCTGCCGATATCTCCATGACAAGCACGCACTCTGCTAACAGCATCTTTCACCGCTTGACCGACATCTTGGCGCTCGTGCTTAGAAGTATGTATATTTTGGGATGTAATATGACACAGTTGTCACATTACCACAGGGCTGAATGTCCATATTAGCTTTCCAGAGTCTAAGTATTTGTGTATTGTAATTATTTACATATTGCTCTTCAGGATTTCTTCTTAAAATACAAAATCGACCATTATTACGTAAAGTTTTGTCAGGTCCAAGCAAATTTGTTTGGTCGCTTACTGGTCTTGGAAAATTAAATTGACAGTGACGATTACTGCTGTTCTTGTAGCAAGTTGCTGAATGGGAGTGTATTTGAACTCGTTGAACTATTTCGTTTAATTCATTATCATCACAGCGGACAGAACATAATACAATCTCATTGATCAAATTCCTGCCTTCAACAGAGTCAAAATTTGGTGCATTTTCAATCCAGCACAACATATGCAAGTGTGGACTGCCCCGATTTTGGAATTCAATCTTCCACCAGTAATCTGTAAGCCTTCCTCCTAAAACTACATCATTGTTCTTTATAAACCTCATAAAGGCATTAACTCGTATCATAAATTGCCAGCTAAGTGTCACAGGATGATCGTCTACTAGTTTTTGTTTTTCATTAAAAGATAAATCACTAGGAATTTCATCTTTTTCGTCTTTCATCGTCTTCCTGCAGCAATAAGAAGTGCTTTCAGTATATCATCCCAATTCAAATCATTGCAACTTAAGGTAAAAAAACAAGGAGGTCCCAGATTCTTAACCATTGCAATGCGATTTGAACACGCACTTTGCCAATATGCATTCGATCCTCGCATGTTCCGCATGTTAAGGTGAATATTTTCAACTAAGTTTTCTGGATTATTTTCTCCTTGACGCATTCTTAAAACAACACCTACATTTTGCCTAGCTCTATAAAACTCCATAACTGACAATGCATAAAAAAGATAGTCGTGTCTTTGAAAACGTGTATCGACGTGTACCCTGGCTTGACAGTAATCCAAAGGTGTAATTGGATGAGACCGATTTTCCTATAAACCATTTCTTCCCTTAGGAAACAAGTGAAACCATGCTAATTCCTCTGCTCTTCTTTCCCTCAACATTTGTAAAGGTGGTTCAGTTTTTCTATGCATTTCATGAACTGGCAACTCAATACAGTTGCTGTTGTCGATAACAGTGCCTAATTCTGGAATAGGTTCATCTACAGCACGTAAAACTGACGAGCTAATAACAATATCATCAATTCTTAAACCGTGGGATGATTCTGGCGACTGATTGGTAATGTTCTAATGTCATTTACTGTTTCATCCACGTTTTGATCTAATAAATGTTTCGGTACTTACTTACGTTGCTTACATAGGGTAGGTCTTTGTATAATCCATACTTTATCATTCTCAATATTCTTTTTATTTATATTCTGGTTTTATTTTATTTATTTAGCGGTCCCTCGACGCGGCGACGTCATCTTAAAAATATTAATATAATAGGTTCTTTTAATGAAGTGAAAAGGCCGAGAGAAAAAAAATTATTTTTTTACTTTTTGGAGTTTTTTTTTTGCCGGGATTTACTTAAAATTTTTAATATTATTTTTATTAGGTTTTAACTTCAAATTGTATACGTGCTTTTTTTTATCTGCAAAATCGGAAGGGCTAGTCTGCAGAAGACTGATTCTTACTGTATTCTGTATTTGTTACATCTTAAGTATCTATTGAGTTCTTTACTTCAAAAGGTTGACATTTAGATTACAATTAGATACTTTGAACAGATTACATTATATACATACATAGGTACAAATAAAGACTATGCAAAAAAAAATATTTAAGTACATTTTTTTGACTTTTTTCAATACTAATTTTTTGTTAGGTTGCGGTATTCTCTTGGGAGTTCGCCCTTCGGCCATACTCGTTCCAGTACCTAGTCTCATAAAAATGTTGTTGTCTTCTTCTAGTGTTTACTGTCTGTTGTGTTTGATTTCTGTAAGTGTGGTCACTGTAGAAATTAGACAGGATTTCCAAATTGTAGATTTGGGAGATGTTGAGCATATTAGTCGTCTGGTTTCTTTTGTACTAATCCTCGCAGTAGCTTTTGCCTAGCTTTTTGCACTATTTTTTGCAGTCGTGATTGAAACTGTTGTAGGGGTTGCATTTGCGATGCTCTTCCCCATGCTAGTATACCATACCTCAGATGTGATTCGACTTATCCGAAGTAACATTGTTTAAGCACTGCAGGTGTGCAGTGTTTGCTTAGATGGAAGAGGGCATAGGCTGATTGACGTAGTTTCTTCTTGAGTTCGCTTATATTATAGTTCCATTTAAGTTCTATGCATTCTTTGCAGTCGTCATCTTCTTTTATTAGATCGCTACATCTGACTCTGTGCAAGCAGTCTATTTCAGGCATTTTTGTATTAATATTGGTTTTTGGGATATGCGGCAGGCGAATGTGCATAACTTTTGTCTTCGATTCGTTGATTATTAATCGACTATCGTGGCACTAGGCTGCGACTCCATTAAAGTATGTTTGCATTAATCTTGCAGCTTCCTCAACGTATTTATGGCTGACTACAATCACTGTGTCGTCCGCATACACGTATCCCATACCATATTTCAGCACTGATAGCAGATCGGTTACAAATATTATAAACAATAGTGGACCCAATTTTAATCCCTGCGGGACACCATATACAATATTTTCTTCGCCACAGAAATTCTTCAATGTTTACTTTAAAATTTCTATTTCTTAAATACAGTAAAAGCTCGTTAATTCGGAGTGGTTGAGGGGAAGGTCAGTCCGAATAAATGAATTTTCCGAATTAATGAGATTTTTTTTGTGCACTAAAACGCGTCCCTATTAATGAAAAAATGCAAGAACTTAAACGAAAAATTATTTTATTAACACAAAATATTGCAAATAATACAATACATAAAATGTGTTATAATTCATTTTTGTAACTAAAAATATAAAAAAAAAAATATAAACGTATTAAAAAATACAAGAAATTAAAACATAAAAAAACATCATATTGAATACAACATACCTACATATTTTTAATCGTTACTACATATAACTATCAAGATCAATATCAATATTCATTTCAGTTGGTTTAAAAAATGTTTCAATATGACTTTATTTAATGTTACTTGTTTGCTCGCGTAAAAGATAAGTTCTTAAGTTTTTAACAGAGGTGTAGTAACCTTGAATTTCTGGTTCTAAATAACTAATTGTTTTGTCCAAACATTGCAGCACTTTCCTTCGAGTTATCTTGCATGTTTCTGTTTCTACGTTATCTTCAGACTCAGAAGAAATTTCCAATGAATGTTGATCCAATAATGACGCGGGTATTTCCTCCTCATTCAAAACTAAATGACCCGGGTCACTTTGATCAATATAAGCCCAGTTTTCCTGGTCTTCTTCTGTAAAGTTTTCTGTCGGACGTGCCTCACGAATAATGTTTGCCAAATCTACCAAATTGATGTCGTCTTCATAGTGCAACATTTCATCTTGGATAAGTAATTTTTTCCAACAATTTCTTAAAGTTGTTGTTTTTATTTCAGCCCAAGAATGAGACAAATTGTAAATAGCTTTTCGCAAGTTATAGTTTTTAAATTTTTTAAAGTTTTCATTCCAATATTATCACACTCGTTCTAAAAAAAAACCAAACAATCTTCCAGCTGTCGACGTCTGTATAATCGTTTAAAAGCCATGATTATACCCTGGTTCATTGGTTGAAGTATGGAGGTTGTATTTGGTGGAAGAAATTTGCATTTTATGCGTCCATCGGCGCTCTCTAGATCGATGGGATGAGCAGGAGCATTGTCTACTAGCAATATTGCCTTAACTTCATCTTTTGGTATTTTTAAGACATTTTTCTGGTACCACCTTACTTCACAGATAAATTTTTTTGAGAACAATTCATTAAAAATCCGTTATCGAACCAAGCTTTCTTGTAATAATGTACCGGTAACTTTTCCATAATATCCTTCTGTACTCTTGGTTACTTCAATTTCCCTACAACCGCAAGCGTGTTTCTGTGAGAACCATTCGCATTCGCATTTGCACAACACAGAACCGATAAACGATATTTTGGCTGCCTATGACCAGAAACGTTTTTGTCCGATTTATCAGCCTGTGTTGTATCTTGTTTCATCTGCGTTATATATTTGGAAATCAGAAAGATTCTGCTCCTGCACAAATATTTTAAAATCACTTTTAAATAATTCTGCAATTTCAGTGTCAGCACTTAGGGCTTCTCCAACCACGTTTCCATTTAAAATACCGTGTCTCTTTCTAAATCGTGATAACCAACCATAGCTAGCTTTGAAATCGGGTTCTCCAAGGATCTGTGCAAAACGTGTGACAGCAGTTTGAATTTCAATTCCACGAATAGGAACACCAATGGATCTCTACGAACAGAACAAAGTGTAAACGACACTGTCAATTTGTTTTAAGTTTGGCTCTCTCAGTCTAATTATAATTTTATTCGATTTTGTTTCAGATTCAACGAAGCTTTTTAATTTGGCTTTATTTTTCTTTATGTCGTAAAATGTAGATTTAGTTATGTTAAACTTTTCTAAAATTTTCTTGTACAATAATTCATTCCAATTTTTACACATTCAAGAACTTCTAATTTTTGTTTTAAGTTTAATGATTTGTACAAACCTATACTTGTTGATTGTTTAACTGACACCTGAATTATAATTAATTTTTATTTATGCAGAAATATGTCCATGTCAACTTTGTGCTTAACACTTTAAGCACTGGGATCACAATTAATTTTACCGTCCATCCACACAGAAAAATTTACAGAAATGCCTGCATCTGTCACACTATTGAATTCAGCGCGATCAAATTGGTACCGTTAGAAAGGAAATTCAAGCAAAAAAAAAACAACATTGGCGCTTAGGGCACAAAGAAAAAACGGTTAGGAATAGAAGTGGGTTTTGGAATGACCTGCTGAATACGGTCTTAGTGGTTTAAGGATTAAGGACTACGATTTACATTTATCGCCAACTTAAACTGTACTGGTGTTTTCCCAAACAATATCTAAATGTGGATTACTGGGATTCCCCCAATAGACATTTTGTTCCGACCTTTTACATTTTTGAGACCTGTTTGCTATCTATACGTGTTCAATCATTGCGTTATTTAATTTTTCTAATTTAATTTAATTTTTACATACAAAAATTTAAAACTGACTCTAATTTATTCGGAAAAATTTCTTTTATTCGAAAAAAAAAAAATTCCGAATAAAGGAGTTTTCCGAATTAAAGAGCTTTTACTGTAGTTTTCGAACCATGCCAAACAGTCCACCCGTATCCCAATTTTTTCCAGCTGTCTCAATATTTGCTTGTGGCTTATTGTGTCGAAGGCTTTCTTAAAATCGATGAATACAACTACTTTCTTTTTTACAATTATTTATTTGCAGTTTCCCAGCAATTGGTTGATGCTCTTCTTTTTGCGGAGGCCAAATTGATTCTGTTCTAATATTTTATATAGCTCAATGTATTCGTACAACCTTTTTGCCAGTACTTCTTACATAATTTCGTCTACAGTAAATAAAATTGAAATTGGTCTTTAATTAAAAATTTAATATTTTCAACTAGCATTTTCAACAGGATTGATGTTTGATCTATAGTCATATTAATAAGCTTCGTTATCACTGAGAAAGAGTCTGTGCATCGGCTTTCAGGTCTCTTAGCCCTATTTCATCTCTTCCCGCTGATTTGTTGCAGCTTAAAGAGTTCAGAATATTTTTACCTCTGTAACAGCTACGTGTTCTGTGTAAATTGAATGTGATACACTGTCTGAATGACCAAAACAAGTTTGTTGATTGCAATCGTGTACTATGTTGAGGACTTCAGATGACAGTGTGTTAGCGAATCTGTTTTGACGATAAAAAATATTGTAATTAGTTAAGACGAAAAACGTGTCTATTATTTTCTGACGTATTTGCTCGTGATCAGGTTTCCAATTGAAATTTGCCTTCTTGGAAGTAAGAGTATAAAGTGGTTTCATTTGCTGTGAGAACTTGGGCACAAATTGCCGGAAATAAAACACCAAGCTGATAAACAGTCTAATTTGACTGACGCACCGAGGAGGAGGTAAATCAATTAATGCCTGGATTTTACGTGAATTGGGATGAATTTCACCAGCTTCAATTTTAAATTCAAGAAATTCCACACTCGTTCTAAGGTAAGAGCATTTCATTATGTTAATAGAAAACCCTGCTCGGAATAAAGTTTCCAAAACAATCTTCAACCTTTCAAATGCCTTTTCAATAGTACGAGCAATAATTAAAATGTCGTCCACATAGATAATGACGTACGAATTGGCAAATTCGCCCAAAGCCTTCATTACTGCTCGTTGGAACACGGATGGGGTATTCTTCAGCCCGGAAGGTATAGCCAAATACCCATATTGCCCTTCAGGTGTGACGAATACAGTACGCTTAATTGAATCAGGATGTATAGGAATCTGGTGAAACTTGCTTGCCATATCCATATCATGAAAAATATTTAGCTCCATGCTATCTAGAAATTTGATTAGCTATGAGAGGAAGTGGATATCTATCGGAAAGTGTGTTAGCATTTAGCTCACGATAATCAATACATACGTAGATGATCGGAGCCATCTTTCTTTTTGAACCAAAAGTAAAGGACTAGCGAATGGAGAACAGCTTAGGCGAATAATACTTGATTCCATTAACTCCCTATTGTGTGTCTAACTATCTCTTTTTCCTCTCCACTAAGTCTGTAGGGTCGTCTTTGAACAGTAGACGTATCTCTAGCTGTTCAGAAGTTACACGACTTTTTGGAATACCCGCTATAAATGAATTTAAATTTATCTTTTAAAATATCTAGCAAACGTTTTCTATTTTCATCATTCAGTCCTGTGCCAATATTTTTAAAGTCAGCAAAATTTTCAGACGCCTTTAATGCACACACAGATTTTACTTTAAAAAATTTAAATTTATCAGAAGAAATTGAAACTCCAAAACCCTGACTCAGAATTTCACAGCCAATCATTACATCGAATTTTAAGAAATTACCTAAAACAGCATGAAATAATTCCTCAAAGGAATATCCACTAATTGTAGCATTGGAAAGAATTTGTAAGGTATTATACACAGTGCTATTTCCAATTCCCTTAAGAACAACAACATTATATTCTTTTCCCCGAAAATTTGTGTGAAATCGATTCCTTAACGAGTGAACATTCGGCTTCAGAATTAAACAAAATGAAAACGGTTCACCGGACTGGAACAAAGTACCCTTTGGTTCAGCTACCCTGCAAAGATTCACTTCTCCCACAACTGGTTTGTTCTTGTTGGATGAAGAACTACGCACGGAACATGTTAATGCACTATGCCCACTAGCGGAGTTCTGATTGCTATTTGGTTAGTGCTTTCCTTTATCGTTTTTCAAGTGACAGTCAGCAATTTTGTGACCAGTTTTTCCACAGTAGTGACACTTTATGGTAGAGGACAATTTAATTTTTTTACTTACAGAACATGAATGATTTTCTGAAGAAAAATGCTCCTTTCTTTTCTCAAATGCGAATGCCTTTCTTTCTTGCTGTAACTCATTTCGCGTTGTTATATTCGTGGTAAATACCAAACATTGTAATCTGCTATCAGTTTGAGCCATATGCGCCAAGGCAACCGATATGTTTATTTCTTCTGCAGTCATTAATTTCCATCTGGATATGAGTGACATAATTAGGCGACTACGATACAACGAAAGACCTTCTTTACTCTCACTTCGTTAATTTCAAAGTGTTGAATAAACAGTTCCTTGAATTGTTCCCAGGACATACTGTCGAAACATATCTGTGCGAATGCGAAGCAGTCCCCTTTACAGATTTACTAAGAGCTATGAGAAGCGCGCTGCCTTCTACATATGTAGTTCTCAGACAGAATTAAGTCCACGTACGAACACCAGGAAAGAGCATCAACACCAGCATGATCGGGGTTGAATTTTGGAAGCGTTACTATTTTTGCCACTCTTGATGTTAATTGATTATTTTGTTCAGCTTTAATTAATTCCACAAAGTGGCGATGCTGCGCTTCTAAAAGAGTACACAAACGATCGTCAGAAACCGCTTGGGGCGGAGTGGATCCCACTTCTGAAGTCGGAACTACAGTTTCATCCTGAGATGGGCTGCTACGACTTAAGCTACAGCTATTACCCATCGTTCTGGCGGAATACGAAGTCCGTTTTGAAAAAATTGCACGCCTTTTGAGGCGATCCACGAATCGTATGTTAGGTGGTCCCATTTGAGTGTTTTCAGGAAGGCCTGTGTGATGCCGTTGCTTTTGAATTATTCTTCAATGATCTATTAAAACACATTAGTTTTATTCAGTTGCGAGCTCCTGTGAACTCATAATATATGTATGTACCACGTCGAGCTGATTTCGCCAAATACACACCACGATGTACGATATTCGAACCATGGATGTTTGGCTTGGCCGTCGAAGTTAATGCATCTTTCATTCTTGCAACTGTAGCTCAAAATTTCGTTTGAAAAATGCTTTCAGAAGTCTCTTTTTTTAAGTCGTTTGGTACTCAATTTCCTAGTGCCTTGGATCATTCCCAAGGCTTTCAAACGATGGGAAATGTCTTGTTGAGTTAAAGCCAATGAATCTGCAAGTTCTCGACATGGGTCTTGATCTATTAATGGTGCCAGCTCAGTGTCCTCAAAAATGTTTAACGTTTCAAGACTTTCCTTGTTTTCCTAGTCGAAGTTATCATTTTGTAAAGTGAAACTATTGGAGGTACGTTCTTTTACTAATATAAGCCTCACTGAAGGTTACTATAACTGAGAAGTAAAACCTTCCGCAAATTATGCTTATTTGCCTCTAGACGTCGAGCAAAAAAAAAGCACAAAAAATATAAGTACGATGCCAATGCAAATGTGACGACGCTGTCATGTATCGCTAGCGCCATCTATTGGGAAACAGCCGGTTTTTGGCTGTGAAGAAAATCTTAGTATATTGCACCATACTGTGTTAGAAAGGAAACCGGCAGCTTTTAAAAATGCTATAGAAATAGTCCGAAAAAACAGCAACATCATCAAAAGCTAATGAGAATGTGAAACCCACTTGGGTGTAGTGGAAGAAAAAAGGCTAAGTCTATAGCTCCTGCAATAGGCTAAAAAAATCCTAGAGTAGAAAGAGTAAAGGAGTTGATCAGCTTGCATGCAAGTGGCTAATGGCCAAACCTCGTGTTGTCTGTTGAAGCACCATTTATCTCGGAACATTCAAAATATCGATTTTACTGACCCGAAAGGTCTATGATTTCTACAAGAGAATGGCCACCAGAAAGCAGCAACAGCCAGATCTCCACTCGTATTCTTCGACCGTGGAAACACTCCAGGAAGCTGTGTTGAACCTTCCGGCCAAACGCGAGAAGAATGTTTGCAACAAAAAATCCTCAAGTGCTCAAGTAAGCTTTTCGTCGAGATTGGATGCGCATTTATAGTTGTCTCTGTTGAGTATTTTTAATATACTTTTAGGGGGTTTGTTCAAGTACTAAATGTTTTTTTTTTCTATAGGCGAAGTTCTTAAATTCGGTTTTAATACGACATATGTATGTTGTGATTTTTCCTACAGAGCATCGTAGCTGTCTTTATTTGATTTTGAGCTCACTCCTTAGCTTAGACCTTGTGCTGCAAGGCTAAGTAAGCTTATAATATATGTTTCATTCGCTTGATTTTTAATTATTAAAGACAATACAAGAAAATTACAAAGAGTAACAATTCCTACTTGAATTGATAAATCCGTACTTACGATTTACCTTCCAAAAATTATTCCATGTAAATTTTGAACACGATCGTATTTGCTGGCACCTTCCTAATAACACGTGCAATCTTATTTTTCAAGGGTGCAATTGAAGTTGGCCTATCAGCATAGACTTTAAAAAAAAATAGTCTAATGGTGTCGAATCGCATTATTTAGCCTGCGAATTTACTGGTCGAAGACGAGAGAAAAATTGCTCACCGAAGTAATTTCTCAATTGGTTCAGTTCACAGGCTGTGTGATGCCGTCTTTTTCCGATGCCGTCTTTTTCTCTTGGTTATCTTATACTGAACAGTCCATTTTTCTTGGCAGTTCTTTTATTACCTGGGGTTGCTCAGGACCAAATCATTCACAGAAAATTTGACGTTGTAGCAGGTCGTTCAGTCACGTCGTCCCTAATTTGGAAAAGTTGGATTTATGCAGTTTCTTTAAACCGATAGGAAAGATGTATATAAAGAAATATTGGATCCACCCAAACTCCCACCTACACCAAATCCCACATTTGTGAGAGGGTTCTTTGGGGCAGCACGCCTCCTATACGCGTTTAGATAATCATTCATTGAGTAATTAATTTTCACTTTTCATATGTCGAGTGTGAGAATTTCGCTTTCTTCCCAACTTTTTTCCTAAAAAAATGATTGATTTTTCTTCCCGGCCCCACTTTTTGTTCATCAGAATAGCCACCTGACCTTGCCCTACTACCCTTTCCCATATTAACACATTAATTTTGCATGTCACTATTGTATCCAAAAATTGACAAAATAATCATCTTTAAGCCCCCATAACTTTTTTAGGGGTGTGACCGTCGTGATTATTTTATGGTGTTGTACTCAGCAACACTTCTTTTTCAATCCCCCCTCATCGCTTTATTAATTATTTCATTTAATTTGCTTGTTATTGTATATTGAGTGAATTTTGTACACTAGTGTGCATATGATATTGAAATCAGCGTTGCCACTTCAAAAAAGAGGAGCGCAGTAGATCATTAAAAAAAAATGCAGCAGATTGGATCCTTCCGCAGTAGATTCTTTAAAATTCTTTAATTAATCACTTTAATAGTTTTTTTTATAAATTTTCCATCAATCAAATTAAAATTTTGAAAATATTCTAAAAGCCCAGGAGAGTATGAGGATATCCAGCAACCGTTGTTAACATTATTCATTTCCTTACAAAAAATTACATTTTCAAGAGCATTTACATTAAGTTTTTTAGTTATTTTTTACTTGGCTTAAAATCGAAAACTTTCACTCTGCAGCAGCACACAAGATCAACATATACTCGCAAAGTTCGACATATGTTTTTCCCCCCAGAGCGTTTTTTTTTTTGTATTGAGAAATTTAACCAAAATATTGAACAATCTAAAGCATCATAGTATTCACATAAAGATCTTGGTTCCCTAGTAAAGACTCCCGCTGACTATTTAAATTTTCTTTATTGCAATCGAAAAAGGGAAAGGAATCTAAAATAGGCAATATTGATGGCATAGCACTATCGACCACTAATTTAGCATCTATGAATTTCAGCAGCTTAGGTTAGGTTAGGTTAGAGAAGGGGAGGCCAAGAGGCCCATTGTGATTCCCTTCATTTGTGTGGGTACACATTTGTGTGGGTTTCATTTCGGCTGAAACCATCCCGTGCTCTTAATGAATTTTAGTCTCAAAAATGGCCCAGTTGTATATCGTACAGACAAGGAAAAGCCAAATGCATTCGCGGAAAATTTTGCCAAAAATTATACTGTGTCCCAGCATTTAGGGAATACTTACACAAATTCTATTGTGGAAAATACTTTAACCAGCTTTAATCTCTGTAGTCATTTTACTCCACCAAATGAATTCATCACAAAGAGTGATATTATCTTTTTTGTTAAGAACCTCAATCTTCATAAAACGAATGGATTAGACAATATAAAGAATATTTACCTAAGACAACTCCCGAAAGAGGGAATAAAATTCCTAACTTTCGCCATAAACTCATGTTTAAAACTACAATATTTTCCAGAAGCATGGAAATTAGCCAAGGTCATCGCAATACCCAAAGCAGGTAAGCCAATTGACAGTCCAGTATAGACCAATTAGTTTACTAAGCTCGGTGAGTAAAATCTATGAACAAATAATCAAAGAAAAACTTGTAAACATAATTGAAGATAAAAAGCTCTATCCTGCTGAACAATTCGGATTCCGACGTTGCCATGGTACCTCACATCAAGTTTTGAGAGTATGTAACATCGAGTTCTATAGGAAAACACCTTCAAAAGCTGGCGCCACGAATATCGTAATCGTGCCGTTTGTCAGAACAATTTAAATTTTTTTTTGTGGTTTTCAATAAATATTTATCCATGTTTTTTTTTTGGATTTAGTTTAATCCTTGTACAATAAGGGTTTTCCACACAAGACACGTTACACGACTTCGAATAAGCTGTCAGAATCCCGTTAGCTTAGCAGAAGACGAGATCATAACAAAAACATAAACAGAGACAGAGATTTCTTTCATGAATGAAAGCAGCCACCTCATTTCATAGGTCAAAAAAGAATGTGGCCAAGTCACAATAAGTTGGCTTCGTTTAGACCATCTTTACAGCGGTTATTTTTATTCATGTACAGCTGTCGAAAAGAAGGTTTATCAATTAAAAAAGTGCAGTAGATTGGATTTAGTGGCAGCGGATTTATTTTTTGAGAAAAGTGCAGTAGATCTACTGCTATTGCAGCAAAGTGGCAACGCGCGCTGATTGCAATAGAGGCATGTATTCATGCCATTCTCTCGAAATGGATTTTCGTTTGTATTTCGATAATACGATCTCCTTCATTTTTTCTTGCAAGAATTTTGTCACTCCGAAACTGTACATAGGTACTATGTGTGTACTACCAGTTTGACGCTCTTGCTTTTGTTTTGCCTAACCAAAAAAGCTTTTTAAAGTGAGGCGTTAACTGTTCGTTTACGTATAGATATGTTTTGTTTTGAGTACACCCGATTATAATCTTAATTTAGTGGCCACCTCCCCGTACTTCCGGGTTCTCTGTTGTTTAGCTCGCTCCAAGACTTTTGTTTGTTTTCGCGTGAAGCTCACAACAATACGAGTATTTTTCATTTGTTTATTTTTACCTAGTGCTTTTGTTACGTCAGCTAAATTATCGGTGTTCGACATGGGGACATTTTTTATTTCCACTTTCTTGTCTCTTTGTTTTTGTTTAATGCATTGACCTGTATTTGCAGGCATGTAATTTGTTCATCTTTTGTTTTGATTTGTTTTTTGTATTCTTCTTATTTATTAGTTGTTATACCTAGCAATGTGTTGTTTTTCGTGAGTGAGATGTTGATTTCATCGTATTTAGTGGTGGTGAACTCCCCTGTTTTAGCATAATTTTTTAATATTGCCCTAATTTTTTGTAGTTATTTATTTCTTCTTCTTAGATGGCGTTACAGCACGGAGACCAAGAGCCAAGCTTCTCTCATTCACTTACATATGTTGTGTGCGATTTGTTTTTCACAAGTTCTTTATTTACTGAATAATATCTGGTTTTGTGTCGGACGTAGATTTTGCCTTTGGATATTCAGTTGGCCTTGATCTCATCGCCATTAGAATGTGTTCTACTGCTTGCTTTTTGTCTTTCAACCTCAGATGAAAGAAATTTGGATTCGGTCAGGCGTAACCCGCCTGTACTTCTTTCTTTAGTACAAAGAAGATAGCTGCTATGCTTCAAGTGCCTCAAAATAGAGTATGGAGAGTGAAACATTTTGACATTTTGACACACGTGTGATTTTATTGTATAAAAAAAAATCAAAAATGTCAAAAGCATAAAACGAATAAAAAACGAAAATTTATCTTTTCTTCGTCTTTTATGATTATTGCTTGGAAATTAATGGGTTACTGAGAAGTTAAAGCGCAAGTTAATAACGACCGATTGGACTTGATTGTGATTATTGAGTAGTACTCCGTATATTAACAAATAATAAAAAATGGGCGGGGAGAGCACGATAACTTTGGCACCAAAAATTGATAACGGTTTTTTGTAGAGGGGTCAAAAGCATTGGGAGGGGGATCTATCTCGCCCCGTTTAGGAAGTAAGAATTTTAGAAAAAAAATTCCTAAAATGAAAAAAAACAACGGCAACACTTACAATGAAGTACTATAATGGTTTCAAAAGCCATAAACTTGTTCTTTAATCTGAAATTTAAGTTAAATTATTTGTATAAATAGTTTTTGAAAAATTCGCATGCAAACTCAAAAATTTGATTAAAAAATCGAAAAAAAAAGTTTAGACCTTTTTTTTTAAATGATGAATAGAAATGCTAAATTGGCTTTTTGTGGTCAATGCTCATATAAATTCTGAATCGCACACAAAAAACCGAATGGTTTTACGTCTTCTAATTTCTGAGAAAATCGATAATTACTGAAAGTACTTTTTTTTATGAGATATTTTGTTTTCTGGTATTTACGGTGTTAATACGTATGGGGAGTATGCTGCCCCACCACCCCCCTTCCCTCTTCCCCCTTCCCCCATTCCCCTTATACATATATTCCGTATTTTGCTATACAAAACTAGCATTTACAAAACTAAATTAATTAAATCTTAACTTACAATTTTATTTTAAATATTATTGTAAATCATAACTGCTTGGCCCCATCAGGACAATAAAAGCGAACTAAGTAAATCTACTATAATAGATTACTTTAACTATTGTCGTGAAATAGCCGAAATAATAGCGTCTCAGCATTGGCGGCGAAGAAAAAACTGTGCAAATCGACGAGACTTTTCTTGCAAAAAGAAAATATCACAGAGGCCGGGTTACCGAACAGATGACAATCGTGGTATTGGGATTGTTTTGCAAAGAAGATAAAGTCGGACGGTTCTTTAAAGTGAACTCTAAATGTAAGGAAGATCTATGGCCAAATACGTTAACTCCAACACCAGTCGTATTTGTACCGATAGCGCACGCCATATATGGAGGTGTTGAGAAAATGTTTTCTAGTTATACGACCCATGAAGTGACGAACCACAGCAAAGATGTTGATAAGAACGATGCAAGCAACACTATTAATGATCTGGAGAATCAGAACAAGCTTCTGAAAAAATCTCTTTTGTGTTGCAAAACTACGCACCACCTTCACCACTTTTCTTTTATATAAAACCTAGAGGCTGTTAGACTCTGGTAGAGTCTTAGACTATGACCAACTACATGGTTGCAACTACTGAGGCCATTGCATTTGCTATGGCATCTGTCAATGGCTTGCAAAAAGGTATAAGACGGCTGCTAACTACTCTGAAAAGAATTTTCATTTATAGCTTAGCACTTGCCTATATACCTATTCCTTGGCGCGCGATGAAAGTCGTCTTTATTCCCAAAATAGGGATAAAAGATTACTCACATACCAAGAGTCTAACATCCTCCTTGCTGAAAAGCATGGAGAGACTAGTAGAGTTACACATTCGCAAAGTTGCGCTTCGAATGCATCCTCGGCGATGCAACATGCTTATAAGCGCGGAAAATTCTGCGAGACAACGCTTCAAAATCTAGTTGGGAGAATTGAATGTGAAAGGAGAGAGTATGTATTGAGCATTTTCGTCGACATTGAGGGAGTTTTTGATAACACTACTTTCGACAGCATGTGTAACGCTGCTGGAAGCACTGGTTTTGTGGATCAAAGCAATGCTTGTGCACAGGACATTGATCGCTGATGCAGGCCTCGAACAATGTGTCAAGTCTGTCTCCGCTGTTATGGTGCATGGTGGTCGACTCTCAATGCCTCTGGAATCTATGCCCAGGCCTTTGCGGATGATGTTGCTGTTTTCTCTCGGCTCATGTCTAGCGACTGTCTGTCTCAATCGATCGATGGCTGGTGCATGAGTAATGGGCTATCGGTTAATCCTCTTAAGACTGATGTCGTTCTCTTCATGTGCTGCTGGCCTAAATGTGGGTTGTATCATCTGGACCTTATAAGGCTGTAGGCTAAAATCTGTGCACGTGCAAATGGTTATGAATAGGTTTAACCCTACCTTACCTTACCCTTACCAGATGAACATAGATTTGGGTATTCCCATTACTAACTGTCCACCCATCAGTTGTATGAGAAGGCGCCTGGCGATGACAACTGCTATACTGCGGAGATAAGTGGGAAATAGCGAGTCATTGAAAGATAAAGGAAATTGATTTAAGCAGCAATGATTCATCATAAGGATAAATCACGAAGAACTATTTTTTCCCAGTTTTTTCCCATTTATGATATAATTTTTTTTTACAAGAACTTGAAAAGTTCGTACCGTTTGTAAGTTTTGCCTTGCATTTGGTGGGTTCAAATTTCTCAAATCAGGCGTAACCATCACGGGAGAACCCGATCAACAGCAATTAATGCATTTGAGTCAAGTATTGAAGGAAAAACGATCACTATAAGAGCAGAGATACGACAAAGTGATTTTGCTGATTTTTTTCGTTGAAAATTTGATTGGAAACACGTAAATGGGATGTCCTAGAAACGTACATTTCGTTTTTTGCATTACTCCCGCTTACGACTACTTATTTACCTGCACTGTGGGACCCAAGCAAACACCGTTAGCTTTAGGCAAAAAAAGTCAGACTGCTTACCGTAGACAACAACCATACGATATGACTTTTACCTGTAAGTATGCTTACTCGTGTGCAAGGTGTGATGAGTGAATTATTTACCCTATAACAAACTTAACCCCATGTTGGCAACAAATATATGTACATCCACAACAACAACGAAAACCACACATACGTTAACTCTTCTGACTGACGATCTAACTATACTATGTTTCCCCAGCGGACGCCCCTCCTCCATATTCTGCTGTATCAAGCATAGCGGATGAACATCGCGAGGGACGCTCATCCATTTCCCTCAACGAAGATAACATGAAAAAATGAAAATGTTCTGTTGGTAGATGGAAGAATGACCTTCAGGCATATAGTTAAATTCACAGGGATCATATGGCAGCTTTCAAAGAATCCTTGCGAACGAATTGTACAATGTATGAAAAAGGTCTTTACGCGTTGGGTTAGGAGATTGTTGACCAATGAGCAAAAGAAAAAAAAACCAGTCGACATATCGAGGGTGAATCTCGAGACGTTCCAAGCAGATCAGGGAATGTCTGCTACGTTTCTTGACCATTGACGAGACCTAACCCCTTAATATAATAAACTACAGCTGATGACTTGAAAGCGACACCAAAGAAATTTAAAGTGTCAAGTTCGGCGAGTAAGATTATGGCACGCTGAAGGAATAATTATGGAAGAATATTTGGAAAAGGGAGCCACTATTTCGCAATCTTCCTACGCAGACCAAATAAAAACGAAGGGACGGAGGTCCCTTAAGAAAGGTAAACTGAGAACAATAGTGCTGTTTCACTAAGACAACACAACGGCTCCCAAAGTCGCAGTTGCGAGGGCTGCCAATCAAGAAACGGGATTCAAACTGTTCGCCCTTTTCGCAAGATCTAGCTCCCAGTGATTTTTAACTCTTTCCTCGGCTCAAGGACCACATCCGAGGCAAGAAATTTGAAGATGATAGCGGGAAAGGTAGGGGAAAAATATGGACTAAATATATTTGACTTGTTAGAAGATAATTTAGAGAAATAATTCTTTTTTTTTTTTCTTATAATCACTGAGTTTTATTTCATTACGATTACCCCTCGTACAGTCGCAATAACTATACGGTGCCGAAGGCCTTTTTCAAATCAATCAAACGGGTGCCATGCATTGGTTCTTGCATGAATAGTGAAACAGAATTTGTAATGTTGTACGCATAGGCATATGTATATACATATATTAAATATTATATTATTGTACCATTAAATAAATATAATATTAATCTCTTATACGTAAACAGTATAATATTTTAACTTCATTGAGGCATGGCAACCCTAAACTAACATTAATTATATTTTTGATTTGATTTTGGTGGGGGCTATACCCCCATTTTATTGTGCTTAATTCAAGCTACATACTTAATTTAACTTACAATCTATGAAATTAAGAAAAAGGGCGATTGAGACGGAGTTTTAGACAAGGAGTGTTGATGTTAAAGTCGAAACAGTTTTTCGCATTAACATTCCGCAGCATTCGGGAGATAGGTTCATTGGGGCCATAGGAGGTACGAGAGGTGGGTACATAGAAGAGACGTGGATTTCGTGTATTACGAGGGTTAGTGTTAAAAAAGATAGAGTTATAAAGGGACGCGCAGTCGATGGTACCTGAGAGGAGTCGATGGATGAAAAGGATGTCGGATATCCTTCTTCGTTCTTCCAGGGAGTTCAAATTAATAAGTTTTAGGCGGTCTTGATAGGGAGGTAGGATCAGAGGATTGTCCCAGGGTAAGCCACGAAGAGCAAAACCGAGAAAACGACGTTGGATACTCTCGATTTTGGAAATGTATGAATGATAGTAAGGAGAACACACTTGATAGAGTGTGACGTAGGGATTGGAAAACTCTTTAGACCATCGTTTCACGAAGCCGAGTGCAGAATTGGCCTTAAGAATTATATCGCTGATATGTGCAAGGAAATTGAGTTCCTGGTCGCATAATATACCAAGATCACGGATCACCTGAACGGTAGAAAGGGGTTGATTATGGAGAAAGTAGAGGCGGGGAGGAGGTTTGTTACGTTTGCGGGTGAAAGTAATAGATTGACACTTTGAAATGTTAAGGTCGAGACAGTTCTTGGAGCACCAGGTGGAAAAGCTGTTGAGGTCCGATTGGATAAGGGAAGAGTCATGTTCTGCGGAAATGATCTTAAAGAATTTAGCATCGTCGGCATATAGAGAGATGTGGGAATGTTTGATAACCATTTCAATATCGTTAATGGTGAGGATAAAAAGAAGCGGGCCTAAATGACTGCCTTGGGGGACTCCGGAGGAAGAACGGAAGGGGTTAGAGAGGACAGATCTAAAGCGAACGCTGTAGTAGCGATTTTCCAGGTAAGAGGAAATCCACTTTAATAAGATGGGCTCAAAGCCAAGAGAAGACAGTTTGAAGAATACTAATCTGTGTGAAATTTTATCAAAGGCCTTACTGAAGTCAGTTGAGATAACATCGACTTCCTTGTCTAAGGCTGAAAGGGTGAAGGAAACGAATTCAATAAGGTTTGTGGTTGTAGTCCTACCTTTAAGGAAGCCGTGCTGTCTGGGGGAGATTAAAGACTTGCATTGAAAACTTAAATTATCATACAAAATACTTTCGAAGATTTTGGGTATATGAGACAGTTTGGCAATGGGACGGTAGTTGTTAATGCCATTCTTCGGACCCTTTTTGTGTATAGGTGTTATAAAAGAGGTTTTTCATATCCGGGGAAATTCACCTTGGGAAAGGGATAGGCTGAAGATATTTGAGAGAGGTAGAGTAAGGGAGGAGGAACATTTTTTTAAAAATATAGCTGGGAGGCCGTCGGGGCCAGGGGTGAATTCATCATTAAGTTGCTTAATCTTTCTTCGATGATAACGTGGTCGACACTACGAGGGAGAAATGGTCCAAAGGAGCCGTTTGGTAAATAGTTGAAATAGGTAGGATCGGATGCAAAGGAATCGTGGGTGAAAGATTGATTGAAAAAGGTGGCAAAAAGGTTGGCGATGTAATGAGGATCATTGGAAGTTTCATTATTAAAGGAGAGTGAGTTTGGGTAGCCATCAGATTTTCTTTTGTAATTACGAATTGAAAGAAGGACTTGGGATTATTTATAAGGTTGGTTTGCATCTCAACTAAGTAGTGTTGATAGAGAGATTTATAAAGCTCTACAAAATGCAGGTAACTACCGAAATAGTTAGAGAAGTCATTGGATTGAGTACGAAGGAAAGTTGTCCAGAGTTTGATACGTTTGTTTCTCAAAGAACGGAGCCTGCGATTATACCATGGTGGGGAGGTGGAGGAGGTTCTATGTCGAGAAAAGGGTACATAAAGGCAGAAGGAATTAAATATTTCTTTGTAGAATATAGATATGGCATCATTTACGGTAAGGTTGTTGAAATTAAAAGGAGCATTATTGAGCTATTCATTGATTTGACGGAAATTGGCTTTGTGAAAATCGTGAGAGATTCGAACAGTTGGGGGAGTGTTCTGTATATGGGAGTTGTGAAAGAACGAGAGAAGAAGGGGAGGGTGGTAGTTGTCGACGGTTGATAGGGACAGCGAAGAAGCTGAAACTGAGGAGTTGAAGGGGTCACTTGTGAAAATGAGGTCGAGTTGTCTGCCCATGTAATTCAAAATGCCGCTGACTTGGTTAAGGCTATAAACAAATGTGTCAAGAGCACACCCACGATCGGGTGTATAAAAGACGAGGCCCGATCAGTGAACATTTGGCATCTAGGACGTCCCAGGAAAAGAGGCACACTTGTGCGAACCCTTCTTAGAAATTAATAAAAATTGTTCTCATTAACAATTAATTTTGTTGCATAAACAGCCTACGCGCGGTGAATAGAAAGGCAAATAGTTTTGTAACTGCTCAGGTCAGGAAGTTAGGTGGTGACTAGGGGGAGTAATCCGAAGGAGAGTGGAGACCAAACAGAGCTACAGTCGAACTTTACAATTGACGCCCAACGAGTGGGTGACTACTCGGAGAGCACATTCTCTGACTACAATAACTTGCGCAGAAGTAAATGCATATGCAATGCGTGAGATGCACTCAGGTTGCGAGGAGTGTATTCTCCACAAGCACGATAGCTCAGTTTACTAAATCCCAGCTTAAGGAATTTATTGGAGCAATGCAGAGCCAAACCATAACCAGAGACAGCTTTAGCAATTGCACGGCTAGGTTCAAAGGGGAACGCAGATATTGTGGAGGCTCTTATAGCCACAATAAACATAAACAAGGATGTAGAGCGTATCGATGATAACGATGCTATAAAGGGATTTCCTCTACTGCTTAAGATGGTGCCGTTAAATGGTGGCAAGGCATAAAGGTCGAAGCAAAAACTTGGGAAGAAGTGACTACTCTATGGCAGTGTGGATACAAAACATATTTGGCGATACTTTAACATGCACTGACGTCACTCCAGACCGCATACCATCGGTGCAGTTTTGGTCCAGGGGGAGAAGACAGACGAACATCCAGTAGAATATGCTTCAAGAGTTCTAACATCTTCTGAGCGCAACTATTCCACTACAGAGAAGGAAGTTCTCGCAATAGTTTAAGCTGTAAAGAAATTTAGAGGATACATAGAAGGAGGAGAGATGACACTTGCCACTTGCAACCGATCATCAACCCCTAAAGTGGCTTATGAGCCTTAAATCCCCACCTGGTGGACATGCCCCAGCCTTACAACTTTAAGATCGAGTATGCACCAGGAAGGACGAATGTCGTGACCGATATCCTGTCAAGATCACCATGCGAAAATAAACAGCACTCGGATAGCAAATGAGAACTCTGTAACATCCATATCGACATACCAACTCGGAGACCAAAGCGCGAAGCACAGCTACAAAATGACGAGCTGAAGCCCATCATCCAATCCTTCGAAAGCAAAGACGGAAACATAACTTGGTGCACATCCCGTGGATACCTCCTTAACGATGGAATACTCTCCAGCTATCCATCCGAGTCAGACTCTGATGATGTTAAACTTCGAAAGAGAGAATCTATCGTTTACAACTACATATGACGCTTCTACTGCTGGCCTGGAATGAGAAGCAATACCACCAAGACCACTCAGATACAAACCGAGCAATATGAAGTTTGCAGTACTCAACGATTTGAAGTACTTTCAGTCGACTTAATCGGTCCTTTGCCCGCAACGCAAGAAGGATACCAATGGATACTCATCGCTCAAGATCTTGCAAGTCGATGGGTTGAAATATTTCCACTACTCGAGACAACGGCTGAAAAGTGTGCACTAACTCTACTCAATGAGGTATTCCTACGCTATGGAATGCCCCGTCGTTTGCATACGGACAAAGGGCCTCAGTTTATCTCAGCAATAATGCAACAACTGACTCAGAGCTAGAGCCGAGCTTTACAAATTGATTATCTGGAATTATTTTATTGTCCTCAATGCATTTAGGCAGGTTTCTATCGACCACCTTATGGAAGACGTTCTATTTTTTTTTTTGTTGGAAGCTTCTACTATCTGTTGGAGCACGCAGACATAAATACTGATCCATTCTACAACCAGACAGACACCTTTCTTTATTGTATTTTTTCCGTTGTCCGGAGAAAAGTGAGGAAGTGAGAAGGGGGTTTAGTGATGTAGAGCTAAAAGATTCGGCACACACTACGTCGCCACCGTGCGCGAGCGAAGGCGGGACAATCGCTGAGAAATTGTTCTGCTGTGTCATCCTCCTCGCAACATGCAGCACCGTTAGGCGTCTCAATGATGCCAAGCTCGTTGAGATGCTTGGCAAAAGTTTAATGGCCCGTAATGACGCCCGCAAGCGCTCTGCAATCATTTCTCCTTAAGGATAAGAAGAATGTTGCGGACATCTTGCAGACATCAGGGCGTACACGCTTAGTCATCCTGCATCCTGGATATTCCCTCGATCTATGACTGTTTGCATTAAAGACCCAATCGTTGATGTTGGATATGGCCGTGGAAGCAGGTAGTCCTAAGGCGAATTCAGGTGCCGAGAAACTTTCCTTTGAGCACCTTCTAGCGAGTTCATCGGAAATCTCATTTCCTGGGATCCCAGAGTGACCTTGGACTTGAGAACATTACCCAACTTGCTGGTCGCGCTCAGATATTTGACCTCTTCGCAGGAATCATTCTTCAATCTCGAATAAGCTTCTTATATTCCTTTTGCTTCGATCGATTCGTATTCCAGTCATCTTCCGAGTTCGATTTAAGCGACCTATTCAGGAGACTTTTGGCTTCTCTGCGAAGACATTGAAGCCCAGCGTTCCACCAGGGAACTAATTTCCTGCTGGGAGGTTTTTTGACAGCATATGCAAGTTCGAAACAGTTGGTGATGGCGCTGCTCAGGTAATAAACGGCATCCTCCACCAATTGCTTTCTTCTGAGTTTAGGCAGGGCTTGAGTGGATTTCTCAAGCTCCTCTCTGAATCGTACCCAGGCCGTCTTTCTCGAATTCTGCTTGGGCTGCGAGGTGGAGACCCCATACTTCAATTGGAACTCGAAGACCTTGCTGATACAAGGAAGGAGAGGAAAATGGTATGCAAAGGGTATATTGGTCGTTATCCTGATGCGAATTAAATAAAAAATGTAAATGTATAAATCAGAGACTTATGGTAAAAAAAAGCAATTTTAAAGAACTTATATCAAAACATGCACAATAATAAAACAAAAATTGCATTACGCAAGGGATCACCTTCACAAAGTGAAAAAAGAGCAACATGTAGTCAATTTACACATGCGGACCACCCGAAAGGTAAAAGTCTGAATAAATACATGGATGCACAGGAAACCACCTTAAGACACCTACATACATATGTATATCAATTGACTTAGGATTCGTAAAGAAAATATGTCAAATTTGAAACCAATACATTATTTCTCACAGGTGGAGATAGTGAAAAAAAGTGCTGTTGGAATGATGTGGATTAAATTTCTTTGATGAAATAAATAAATGATAGCCAAACAACCGTCTAAAAACAATGTATTTACAATATGTTTTTATTCATAATATTCACGTATTTATTCACAAAAGTCAACTTCTCCATGGAGTGAGTAACACAATAAGAAAGCGAAAATCAATCGACAATTGTTGTGTCGATCGCTGATCGGGGGCCAATTTATATATGCAAAACAGAATATACACCTAAAAACAATTTTGTGGGCATAGATGAAGAAGGTTTACAAGGAATCGAAATGATTACGCTTATTTCTTACGTTTCACCGATTAGTCTTAAAAAGGGAAACCAGGTTCTGAATGTTTTATTCTACAAATCATTTTTTTTTTATTTACATATGCAAATTTAATTAGGTTTTATATTTACAATGTTTTGAAAGAAATAAATCGCACGAATTATAGACGTAGTATCAAGAGCAATAAACTTCTTAGACTTCCAAGATTAATCCTCCACATTATACGTATAGTAATCACTGTTTTTGACTCCCTTTTTCGATGTTCTGAGCACAACTGCTTCTTTAGGTAAAAGCAAGATCTGGTCT
This sequence comes from Merodon equestris, assembly GCA_958301585.1. Classification (NCBI taxonomy): domain Eukaryota; kingdom Metazoa; phylum Arthropoda; class Insecta; order Diptera; family Syrphidae; genus Merodon; species Merodon equestris. The sequence goes on along the minus strand of OY284416.1, from coordinate 73,340,535 downwards.
GTGTACGCCTTGTCGCCTTTCCTTCGGAGTGACTTTTGTGTTACCACAGTATATTCCAGTTCAATAGGCAAGTCAGTAAATACTGAATTCAAGTTAATAATTTCTACGCTATCCATGATGTTCATCAGAGTGATATAGGTATAATCGTTGTGTAGTGACCTTTAAAGTGATATTTTTAGTAATAGTTAATTTAAGGTTTAAATTAATTTCTTCCTACCTCCGTATAGCTAGTACCATGTTACTGACTGCCTTCACTGAAACATCACCATTTCGAATAGTCCTTTCTGCTCGTAAATCTTGCAACTGCTTATAGACATTTAAATGGCTGAATGAAATACCGCGCTCCCTTTTAACATTGACGGTGGGATATAAGTCAGAAACTGGCAGCCATGTACTATCACCGGTTGAAAATCCAGCGTTTTTCTCGTCATTCCATTGGAAAGGAGTACGGCATGGATCACGTGACATACTTTCGTAAACAGATGGATTTGAGTTACAAGCTTGTGGATCTACAGTATCCTTCCAAGAGATCCAAACATCGGTCATTCCTATCTCTTCTCCTTGATATGTAATACTGCAACCGGGTAAAGTCAGAAGCATCATATTTAGCATGTCTATACGGTCTGCACCCATACGTGATCCAACTCGGTTTTTGTCATGATTGCCCAACTTAAAAACACAGCAAATGTTATTATTGAAATATTTTCTCAATCTTCATCTAAATTTTGTATTACTTACAACCCAGTTTGGTGTTCGTCCATTTGGCATATTGGTCAACCAAGTATTAATGATTTCAGCGTAATGATAAGCATCCGATTCAATAGTCAAGAAACTAATCATCAAAAAGTTGAAAGGTATCTGAGCACCATCAGCAGTTTCATTGCCGTAATATTTCATGATAAGATCTACTGGGGACCAAGCTTCAGTCATAAGAATTCTAAACGGGAAACAAAAAAATATGAAATAAGCTGATTCCAACATTTGTTTTTACTAAAATTACCTTTCATCGCCACCATTCTGAGCTTGAAAATCTTTCATCACTTGGCGCCACTCGTAAACCAATTCGAGAGTTTCTGGTTGATCAACAGTATAAATATGGTTCACATATCCGTAATCATCCGGATCAGTTATCCATTCATTACGTGGCTCATCCCGATAATTTCCCTCGGCATCGGGAGCAATTTCAAACGAATGAGGCACAGCATCAATTCGGAAACCAGCGACGCCTTTGTTCAACCAGTAAACCAACACATCCTAAAATAAAAATAAAATATATACATATTGCCATATGTATGTATGAGTATTCATAATGTGTATATACCTTCATTTCTTCTCGAACTTTTGAGTTACGATAGTTAAGATCAGGCTGCTTAGTCGCAAATTGATGCAAATAATATTCTTGGCGTTTTTCATTCCATTCCCAAGCTCTTCCACGAAATACGCTCACCCAATTCGTAGGTGGTTGTCTCACACCATTTACAACCTTGCCTGGATGCCACACGTAAAAGTCTTCGAATTCCGGATCACGATCGACTGACTTTTGGAACCATTCGCATTCATCACTGCTGTGGTTTGGAACAAAATCCAAAATGATTTTTATTCCAACTTGTTTGGCTTTCTGAATAAGAGCTTCAAAGTCTTCCATAGTTCCGAACATTGGATCGATTTCTTTAAAGTTGGAAATATCATAGCCGAAATCAACCATTGGTGAAGCAAAAATGGGCGAAAGCCATGTTGCTGTAATACCAATTTCCTTTAGGTATGCCAAGTTTTCGGTGATTCCTGTAATAAGAGTACAAAAGTCATAAGTTTTGTTGATTTATCGTAATCCAACTATCGTTCTTGAATATATGGATATTAAAACATATATTAAATCAAAAAAAAAAAGGACTGCATCTAACCTTTTAAATCACCGATACCATTGCCATCACTGTCCTTGAAAGATCTTGGGTAGATTTGGTAGAACGAAGCTGTCTCCCACCACTTCTTCTCCGTTGCTCGTACCTCATCGTCCTCGATTGAATTAAATTCTAAACCAGAATGGAAATTAGGATAAACACTTCCAGAGACTTGAGCTGCAATAAGAGCTACTACAACTGCAATAAGTAATTGAATGGGCCCCATTCTACTAGCAAGGCGTGAGGAGAACCGTTCGCAATGCCACTCGGAGTCCAACTGAAATTATTTGCGGACATTTATGTTAGTAATATATATATACAAAAAGAAAACTGTGGATTTCAAATTAATGTGAGTTATCAACGGAATTTTTCTATTGGACATTTAAAATTATACATATACATATGCAGGTACATATGAACTTGTTGGCACGATCTTAGATAATACCAAGGCTACAATATTGATAAATTTGTTATTATCCCCGTGATAAATACAATTATCAATCGAACAAAAATAGCTGGGAATTCTGTGAATATGTGATCTACAATTGACAGGGGATCGTACATACATATGTACATACATATATGTGTGTATGTATGGAATACTGTCCTCATACAAAACAAATGAAAACACCATCCGCTGAGAAGAGAGCTGTTTTGATCAGCATTTATGTACATGAGTATGTGCTCCTATTGCGTCCAGATTTCTTTGTTGAATAGATGCTTTAAGCGTGGGTGCAAACGTAAAGGGTACACACATACATACATATGTATGTACATTTCTATATTTTGAAATGTCTGACGCACTGTAATCATATTTTGTATGAGCGTTTTATATGTACATGTTTTGAGTTCATTGTTTGATCAATACGATGATAAAGATTTATATGCCCCATCAATTTAGTAGTTTATTTTATGACAAGCTATTGTAAATGCATAAATGAGTATATAAACGCTTTTACTTGAAAGTTTTTCTTTCAATTTGCCATATACATTCATACATATGTTATGTACATAGTTGTGTTATTATGGTTAGTGTCAAAGTCACTGATTAAAAATCTCCAACTGTTGATCAAAGAAAATTGGAACAACAAAACTTGGCTGCAAATTGCAAGTACCTACTCTTTCCAAGAACGCGACTGTGTTGCTGCAAATAAATAAAATATCAGAATGATATTGAGAATCCGAAGCTTCTAAGAACGTCAGACAATGAATGCCTTTTACGAACAGTGACCTTTGATCCGAAGTGAGTGCCCTCTTGCACAACAATTCCTTTATGACCGAGGATTTTCCGGAGAAGGTGGCGACACTGGGCGCTGTTCTCCAGAGAGTATATAAGGTGAATACAGCATTCGCTTAAACGACGACCAGTAAAACAGAACCTTATTTTATTACTCCTATAGGGTGGACCATCTAGAGGTTTTTTTTGTCATAGGCAACTACGTTAGCTAACAAAATTACCGTATCTCGGAAAACCCGCATGTTATTGTTGAGAAGCCAACAGAGAGTGACAGTTTGGTGTGGATTGTGGAGTGGAGGCATCATTGAACCATTTGTCTTCGAAAATGAGGCTGGGAACAACATTTCGATCAAAGGTGGGCGTTACAGAGGCATGTTAACCGACTTTTTTTTTTATTGAAATCGATCTTTTGCGCACCAAATTCCCAAATCGTGTCTCAGCCGTCTTGGCGATGTCAGTTGGCCGCCTCGGAGCTGCGATTTGAGCCCTTTTGAATTTTTTTGTGGGGACCCGTGAAGTACCAATGTTATGCTAATAATCTGGAAACGATTCAAGCACATAAGGCCAATATCATTCAAGCATCAGTGAGCTACAGCCCGAAACCATCAACAAGGTCTTGGAAAATTGGGGTGACAGAATGCGCTACTGCGAAGCCAGCCGAGGCAGCCACTTGAACGGCAGGCGTATATGGGTTGAATTCCACTCTATTTTTTTAACCCCAAGCAATGATGCTGTCAATATTGGAATTTAATTAGCCTAACAAACGCTGCCGCTCACTGTTTACAACCCCGTAACGGTATAATATAATATTTATCTTTAATCCACAGCATCAACTAGTCTTCGCCTCACTTTCTAAAGGGTGGTCCAACCATAATGCACGTTGTTAATTGTGAGTCACACCTAAAGGTCAAGTTATTTTGCCCAACTTAATTTGACATTTCTTTGTTTCAGTGTTTGACAAATTCAACCATGGAGAGGTATACAATTGAGCAGCGCGTTAAGATTGTTGAAGCCTTTTACGAAAATGGGCGTTCAAATCAAAATGCATTTCGTACACTTCGTGATTTTTTTGGTCAGCATAATCGACCAAATGTGTCTACAATTGGTAGAATTGTGTCTTTGGTTCTCTGAAACCTAATACTTAGTTGTCGAAATAAAAAGTCCGATCTGTTTTCATATTACATCCTTACAAGACAATTTATATATGAAGCGACTTTGTCACGCATCTTTGGATAATAATAACTTTAACTCAATTTATGCAAAGTCTTTTCCACACTTAATGAGATAAGCTTTTATGCGTTTCATTTTGTAAATATTTCTATATATTTAGTCACCTTGTATACACGAGCAGTGATCAATGTGAAGCTATTGTCAGTTAATTAAACAGCTAGTATTTGTGAACTCTTGCGCTGCATAGCAGCTACCTAAGCTCCCATTTATTTGCAGTTCTACGATGCCTTCCTTCCTTTACCCCCCTACCGGGGTTTGGCTCAAACAATTCGAGTCAACATTCTGGCTACCCCTATAGTACTCGATTTCGTAATTAAACACAATGGGCATTATCTAACAGTTTCACGTTGGTAATCTAGAAGCTGTAAAATAATAAAATCGGTTTTTATAATGGATTTATTATCCGGAAGATAAACTCGGAAAGCCTTTAATTCAGTTTAATTTCTTTCGAAGTTCTGCGTGTATATGAGGCTATCGGAGGGTCTAATCTTTGGTCTAATTTTTATTTAACGAGCCAGTTCCGAAGCCCACAGAACTAAGAAAAAAATATTTAGCAATGCTTTTATATTTTTGGAAATCTTGTTCAGATGTTTACAATAGATAAATTCTTTACGTATTGGCCCCAACTAACATTTTCCCGGATATTAAGTTTTTGAACGGAGATTATTTTTGCCTGGTCCAATGGCTGAAAATTCAAAAGCCAGATAACTTATACTTATTAGAAAAGAAGCACTATCTAATTGGTCATCTATTCCGTTGCTCGGCTTATCTATTTTTTTTTCTCACTAGAGTGAGCTACACACCATCGATCAAAACTGACAGTTTATACTTTTGAATAATGGCCTGTCGATCACAACTGATGAAATATTTGCAATTGATTGACGGTCAGCGGTCATTTTTCATGTTGATTGCTCGAAGTTACGTATGTACTTGAATGATGTTTTAAGTGGCAAATAAGACATTTAATGTGTCAAAGCTCTTCGTGCAAAAGTGACAACAGTTTTGATAGATGGTGTGTACTTCACTTAACACAACAGGGCGATATCGTTATCTTTTGAATCTGGTAACATATTTTGCGACTGCTTTCTTTCAAAATAGGACATTCTATAAGGCTCATAACTAACGTGATCCGACGTCCCGTTTTGAACGGGACTGTCCCTTTTTACAATTACGAGTCCCGGTGTCCCCGAAATGGACTGTGGGACGCAAAATTGTCCCGTTTTCAGAAACTGCGCGAAAATTTGAGTAGCAGACGGACACCGCCCTGCCCGCCGCCGCCGCGATGTAACGCCCGCACGCACCAACCGGACGGGAGCTAGCGGTAGGCGAGAGCGAGACCGCGTCGACGACGCAATGATAGCCGAGAGTAGCCAAGACGTCATACCGCGCGTGCTTTGTTGACTTATTGACTATTGTCTGACAAACTGTTCATTTGCCCACTTCCCGCTATTTGTTTTGTTTTTGTTTGATGCTCGTGTAGTAAATAATTTAAATTTCTTTTGTTTTGGAATCACAAGTTAAAATGCCGAAACGCAAGTGTTCGTTCAATGTTAGCTTACAAGAAAAATATCCGTTTATTAAGCAAATAAATACTCCATCAGATGTCAGGTGTGAAAAGTGTCGTACAGAATTTAGTGTTTCCCACAGTGGTGGTGGTGATATTGAACAGCATTTAAAGTCTGACAAACATAAAAATGCCGATCGTGTTGCCGCTTCGAGTTCTTCATTGTTAAACTTTTTCAAGAAATCGGACGCGCCAACTTTGAAGGATATCGCCGCAGCAGAAGGCGTCTGGCTTATCACACGATACAAGAAAACCACAGTTTTCGTTCTAATGATTGTGCATCGAAATTGATTCAATCATGTTTTGATCCCAAATTTACATGCGCACGTACGAAATCAGAAGCTATTGTAGTAAATGTTTTGACGCCTACAGCAATGAAAGAATTAAAAGATGACCTTGATAAGTGCAATTGTATTACAATACTAAACGACGCGTCAAACCACGGTAACAAGAAAATATACCCCATTGTAGTGCGTTTTTTTCAACCTTACGTAGGTGTGCAAGTAAAAATTTTAGATTTCCAAGACCAACGTGGTGAAACTTCTGACATTATTGTCAATTATTTAAACCAAGCGTTGACAGATAATAATTTGACAGCAAAAGTCGTAGCATTTTGTGGGGACAATGCCAACGTCAATTTCGGAGGTGCAGTTAGGCGAGGAACTAACAATGTATTAACGAAATTACAATCATCTCTGAAAAAAGAATTAACAGGTATTGGATGTGGAGCCCATGTAATTCACAATGCAATAAAATCTGCTGCAGATGGGCTACCCGTAGATTACGAAAGCGTTATTGTGAAGATATATTCATTTTTTTATATTTATACGATTCGAGTTGAAGCTCTAAAGGAGTTTTGTGCCGAAACTGAAACGGAATATCAAAAAATGCTCGGCTATAGCAAAACCAGATGGCTTGCTCTTATGCCTGCTTTGGAGAGGGTTTTAAAAATGTATCAGCCGTTAAAAAGCTACTTTTTGAGTATTGAAAAATGTCCCCTGTTACTAAAAACCTTTTCTGAAAATCCCACATCCGAATTGTGGTTTTATTTATTACACGCTCAGTCAGCAAGTTTTTATCAAGCTGTCTTAAAACTTGAAGGTCAGACTGTATCGGCAATTGAAGCTGCAAAAGAAATCAATCAATTAAAAGACAATTTAACTCAGAAACAGACCAATCAGTTTCTTCCATTTATGGTCCGTCAATTAATATTGAAATTGAAAGATAGTGGTACTGATATCGATGAAAATTTGTGAAAAGGACGGCTACAGAATTTTATAAAACAAGCCGTGAATATCTGGAGCAGTGGACTTACTTTCTTACCCAAGAAATGGAGATATTTTATTGGGCAGATTGGCAGATGGGAAAAGATGGGAAAACATTCAAAAATCTCTGGATGTATTAATTGAAAAGCAATATATTGACTGTAATAAAGATACTGAAGTTTTTGACGAATTTTCATTAATTTCTAATTACATTACATCGCAAAGAATAACGGAATGGAATAATTTAAATGTTTCCACGGAAATCCGTTGGGTGGAAGTATTCAAACACTTTCGCGCCAACAATCTTCAGCATGAAAACTTTTCTATTGTAATTGAATATATTTTATGTTTGCCTGCTACAAATGCTCCAGTAGAAAGAGTATTTTCTATTATGAACAAATTGTGGACATCTGAGAAAACCCAGTTACAAATTTTAGTTCTAAAGGCGATGTTGATAATTAAGGTGAATATAAAAAAAACGTGCCAAGAGTTTCATTCTTACTTGAAATCATCACCAGCTATATTAAAACAAATTTGTTCTTCTGATAAATATAAATATAACTAAACATTTTGGGTACCTATATTTTGTGATTCGTAACTTTTAAGCCAACTAACTTTTTCTGAATAAATAACTTTTAAAAAGTGTTGTTTTTTTCATTGACTACCTATGATTTGACCTAAATAAACCAATGTCCCGTTTTGAGAAAAAAAATAAATGGTCACGTTACTCATAACACACTGGCTTCCCAGTCGGGAGTTCGATCTGCATCTGCACTTCCACTATATTCGTACAATTTAAAATTTTCTACAATACTAACGGTTGCAAATCTGTTTGGATATCGACTCTCGTTTTTTTTTTATTTCACTGTGTTTTTGAGTGAAATATCTTCCGACGTCTTCAGTAAAGTGGTCTGCTCTAGTTAGAATTTAGCCTTTCTTGATGTAGAAGTCTTCTTCTGATAATTTAAGAACTGGAGTATATACATACCATAGAAGCCTTCTTTATCCGCTTGCCAATGCACCTTGGAATCAGCTGACCGGATTCGTGGTCAGCTATATATCTATAAAGTATGTAGTTTTGGTACGCCGTCTTATACCCGATGTAGTTTTGCGGTATGATATTTATTTGAAATATCAGGAACTGTGTCTTTCTTGTGGTACTATTGGACGGACTAAAAGTTTGGAATCTTGATGTGCCCAATGCTTAATCCGGTTACATTACTGACGCAGATCCGCAAAAGGATGTGAAACCAATTGGAATCGTTTGAAAAGCTGCTTAGGCGAGGTGAACATACAGCTTTGCGAACATCGTCCATTTCTATGTTTGCTGTTAATAACCCTGATGGCTCTGCCACACGATGGTTGTAGCCCACTAAGTTAGGCAAACAATCATCTTGATAATAGGTTAGATTCAGTTGATTTGCAATATTATTACGCAAAGTATATAGATGCTGCCAAAGTTTATTTATTTATTTATTTAAGATAGTAATATTCTTATACATTGTTAATACATTAAGATGAAAATCTTATAAGTTTGTACAAGATCAAAAGAATACATGTACAAAAGAATTTGAGAGATTATAGGAGACAGTAAAGGAAAGAAAGAAAGAGATGAAGAAAAAAGGAATACATAGATAAATTTTCTCAGAGTCACTACCTCTTAAATTTATAAATCATAAATTATGATCATTGGCCAAATATTTAAGTAGCTCAGTTTTAAATTGCTTGGAATTTCTGATTCTTCTCAATGCAATGAGGAGAGGGTTCCAAAAAATTGTCTTTCAAATGTTAAGCACATGTGTCTAGGTTGAATGAGTGTACTCGTTCGTTCAGAAATGGAAAGTTAACTTATTGAAGAGGTAATTAGGTTGTCGGGTATGCTGGATCTTCTGAAAGCTAGTCACGGTATGGTAGCTGAGAATGTTGTCAAACCATACTCGTATGTGAAACTTGAAAGCAGCAGCGTCTTAGCGATAATCATTTTGGTTTTGATAGAGATGTAGTGCTGTGATGTCAGAGAATTCGCAGCACGCCGTACACCTTTCAAATGCAGGCATTGACGGGATCGTCCCATGTGAGAGTGCGGTTAGAAATTAATCCTACATTCCTATATTGTACTAGCCCAGTTTGATAGCGGAGAGAATAGAGGTGTCCACCAGATTTCGCTTTATTACTAGTGACTTCGATTTACTGGGATTGAAGCAAAGGGTATTGGCTTGGGCCCGGTCAAGGATACCTTGCAGGTCTTCATTCATTTTGGAAACGAATGCTACTGCCGACTAAAATGGAAAGGATATTTGTAACTGCACTTCATCTGCGAATTTTAGATAATTCATTAACCTACAGCAGGAATAAAACCGGACCTAAGATGGAGCCTTGTGGGACACCGGCATGCTTGGAAAGAAGATTACTGAGGAAGTAGAGAATAAGGGGATGTTTGATTCGTTTAAGTGAAAAGGTGATTGAGTGGCCTTTGGAAATGATAAGCTCCAAATAATTTTTTGAGCACCAGACGAAAAAGGTGTTAAGATCCGATTGAATAATTGAAGAATCTTGTTGCGAGGAAATGATCTTGAGGAACTTGGTGTCGTCAGCGTACTGTGAGAGGTGGGAATGTTTGAAGAATGAAAAGAAGTGGAACTAGGTTGGTGCCTTGGGGAACGCCGGAAGAAGCTAAGAAAGAGTTAGAAAAGGCAGATCTAAAACGAAACTGTAGTACAGGTTTTTCAAATAAGAAGATATCCACAGTGTGTTAAGCGCCAATGGAAGACAGTTTGAAGAGTATTAGTTTGTGGGAGATTATGTCGAAGGCTTTACTGAAATCAGTTCAAATGACGTCGACCTAATTTCCATTCTCTAATACGGAGAGTGTGAAAGACTCAAGTTCGACAAGGTTTGTGGTTGTAGATCTGCATTTGAGGAAGTCATGTTGTTTAGAGGAGATTGAATATTTGCACCATACAAGATACTTTCAAAAAGTTTGGGTATATGCGACAGTTTGGCGATGGGGCGGTAGTTGATAACACCACTCTTCAGACATTTTTTTGTGAATAGGAGTTATAAAAGCGCTTATCTATATCTGGAGAAATTCTCTAAGAAACAGGGATAATCATGAAGTTGATTAAATTTATTTTCGATAATATAGGGGTCAATAGTACGTGAAATGGTCTAACGGAGAAATTTGGTAAATAGTCGAAGTAAGTAGTGTCCGGTACAAAGGAGTCATCGGCGAAAGATTGTTTGAAAAAGTTGGCAAAGAAGTTGGCGAAAGTTTTGGGATCATTCGAGATTTTCCCATTGAAGGAGAGTGAAGTTGGGTAGCCATCAGATTTCCTTTTGTAGTTGGCAAACTGAAAGACGGACTCAGGATCGTTCATAAGGTTGGCTTGCGTTTCGATCAAATGGCATTCATAGAGAGAGTTATGAGGCTCGGTAAATTGCAGATAAGTACCAATATAATTAGAAAAATCATTGAGGGATTGAGTACTAAGGAAGATTGAGATTAGAGAACGGGGCCTGCCATTGTTCGGATCAGGAATAGGTTGAAATTTGCTTTGTCGCAGTCGTAAAACTTAAGTGCTGGAGGGGAAGCGTTCAGTGGTGGAGAATCGTGAAAAAAATTAGAAAACAAGGGTCGATATTTGATAGGGAAACGAGAGTACTAGTTTTGTTAGAGAAATGAGTGGGGTAGGTTGAGTTTACGACTTGAAGGTTAAATGCAGCCATAATACCATTCAAGAGCCGAGACCGCGAAGAGTCGGAATGACTACAAAATAAAATCTCCACAAATGATGACATTTGTAGTATAATATGACAGCCGTTCAATTGATTCCAAGAAGAGTGAGATATCAATGAGGCCTATATATTATACACAGTAAGTCCTTCTTGGGATCTATAAATTAATTTGCTGCAGAATTGGTTCCTTACGTACACAGCGACGCCACCCCCTATCCTACCAGTTGCATCAGAGCGATTAAGCCTGAAACCATTGAGAGAGGGAAAATTGTCGCAAAATGCAGGGCTAAACCAAGTTTTCCGATACACAGATAACATCGACACCGGAGTTAACAAACAAATAGCGGAACTCATCGATCTTACTCTTCAAACTTTCCGCTGTGTACTGTGGTACTAATGACACGAATCATGTTGCACAATTTTCTCACCACCATCAGGTATAGTGTTGGGTTACTCATACAAGATGCACTACAAATGTCCCATACATCACTACAAAAATGTCGCAACACCTCAAAAAAATTATTTGTCCCACTTCAATTCTTGTCATAGCCAGAAGCACCTCACGTCCTCATGTCCCATACACCACTACAAAAATGTCCCAAGACCTCAAAAAATTATTTGTCCCACTTCAATTCTTGTCATAGTCAGGAGCACCTCACATCTCATGTCCCATACACCAGTACAAAAATATCCCAACACCTCAAAAAATAATATTTTTCCCACTTCAATTCTTGTCATAGTCAAGGCACCTCAAATCCTCATATCCCATACACCAGTACAAAAATATCCCAACACCTCAAAAAAGAATATTTTTCCCACTTCAATTCTTGTCATAGTCAGAGCACCTCACATCCTCATGTCCCATACACCAGCACAAAAATATCCCAATACCTCAAAAAAGATATTTTTCCCACTTCAATTCTTGTCATAGTCAGAGCACCTCAAATCCTCATGTCCCATACACCAGTACAAAAATATCCCAACACCTCAAAAAAAATATTTTTCCCACTTCAATTCTTGTCATAGCCAGAGCACCTCACATCCTCATGTCCCATACACCAGTACAAAAATATCCCAACACCTCAAAAAAATAATTTGTACCACTTCAATTCTTGTCATAGCCAGAGCACCTCCAATCCTCATGTCCCATACACCAGTACAAAAATATCCCAACACCTCAAAAAAATAATTTGTACCACTTCAATTCTTGTCATAGTCTGAGCACCTCACTTCCTCATGTCCCATACACCAGTACAAAAATATCCCAACACCTCAAATTTGTACCACTTCAATTCTTGTCATAGTCAGAGCACCTCACTTCCTCATGTCCCATACACCAGTACAAAAATATCCCAACACCTCAAATTTGTACCACTTCAATTCTTGTCATAGTCAGAGCACCTCACTTCCTCATGTCCCATACACCAGTACAAAAATATCCCAACACCTCAAATTTGTACCACTTCAATTCTTGTCATAGTCAGAGGCACCTCACGACTTTTGCATTAGTACATATTGCAAGCTATCAATGGGACATGTGACAAGATGTAAAGGGTGTTTTTTATAGAGGTATAGAACTTTGAAATGGAATAAAACAAAGATGATTTTTTTAAATTGACATGAAATTGACTTTATTCGAAAGATAATCTTCTGACATTATAATTTAAATATAATTTCTGGCATATGACTGCCCAAAACAAGATTGCCGTTGATCCCAATTTTCATAAGCGAATTTTGTTTAGCGATGAAGCTCACTTTTGATTGAATGGATACGTCAATAAACAAAACTGCCGCATTTGGAGTGATGATAATCCTCAAGTGTATGTTGAGGCACCGTTACATCCACAAAAACTGACTTTTTGGTGTGCTTTATGGGCTGGTCCGTACTTCTTTATAAACGATGCTGGCCAGAACGTTACAGTCAATGGTGACCGCTATAGAGCGATGATTACTGAGTTCTCCGTTCATCAATTGAACAACCATGATGTGCAGGAGCTGAGGTTTCAACAAGACGGCGCAACATGTCACACAGCTCGTGCCACAATTGATTTATTGAAGGAAACGTTTGGTAACCGCATATTGTGAATTGGCCTCCAAGATCCTGCGATTTAACGCCGCTTGACTCTGAGGATATGTGAAGTCGCTAGTCTACGCCGATAAATCCGAAACGATTGACCACTTGGAGGACAACATTCGCCGCGTTATTGCCGATATACGGCCACAAATGTTGGAAAAAATCATTGAAAATTGGACCTCCAGATTAGACTGCTTTCGAACCAGCCGTGGCGCTCATATACCAGAAATTATATTTAAATTAAAATGGTAGAAGATTATCTTTCGAATAAAGTCAATTTCATGTCATTTTAAAAAAATCATCTTTGTTTTATTCCATTTCAAAGTTCTATACCTCTATAAGAAACATCCTTTACCTCAAATGAGGTGGGACAATGTACCACTTCACTCCCCCAAATGAGTACCTCATACAAACTCAATAAAAATGCGTGTCCTACCCAACACTAATCAGGTAGTGTTGGGTTACTCATACAAGATGCACTACAAATGTCCCATACATCACTACAAAAATGTCGCAACACCTCAAAAAAATTATTTGTCCCACTTCAATTCTTGTCATAGTCAGAAGCACCTCACGTCCTCATGTCCCATACACCACTACAAAAATGTCCCAAGACCTCAAAAAATTATTTGTCCCACTTCAATTCTTGTCATAGTCAGAAGCACCTCACATCCTCATGTTCCATACACCAGTACAAAAATATCCCAACACCTCAAAAAATAATATTTTTCCCACTTCAATTCTTGTCATAGTCAAGGCACCTCAAATCCTCATATCCCATACACCAGTACAAAAATATCCCAACACCTCAAAAAAGAATATTTTTCCCACTTCAATTCTTGTCATAGTCAGAGCACCTCACATCCTCATGTCCCATACGCCAGCACAAAAATATCCCAATACCTCAAAAAAGATATTTTTCCCACTTCAATTCTTGTCATAGTCAGAGCACCTCAAATCCTCATGTCCCATACACCAGTACAAAAATATCCTAACACCTCAAAAAAAATATTTTTCCCACTTCAATTCTTGTCATAGCCAGAGCACCTCACATCCTCATGTCCCATACACCAGTACAAAAATATCCCAACACCTCAAAAAAATAATTTGTACCACTTCAATTCTTGTCATAGCCAGAGCACCTCACATCCTCATGTCCCATACACCAGTACAAAAATATCCCAACACCTCAAAAAAATAATTTGTACCACTTCAATTCTTGTCATAGTCAGAGCACCTCACTTCCTCATGTCCCATACACCAGTACAAAAATATCCCAACACCTCAAATTTGTACCACTTCAATTCTTGTCATAGTCAGAGGCACCTCACGACTTTTGCATTAGTACATATTGCAAGCTATCAATGGGACATGTGACAAGATGTAAAGGGTGTATTTTATAGAGGTATAGAACTTTGAAATGCAATAAAACAAAGATGATTTTTTTAAATTGACATGAAATTGACTTTATTCGAAAGATAATCTTCTGACATTATAATTTAAATATAATTTCTGGCATATGACTGCCCAAAACAAGATTGCCGTTGATCCCAATTTTCATAAGCGAATTTTGTTTAGCGATGAAGCTCACTTTTGATTGAATGGATACGTCAATAAACAAAACTGCCGCATTTGGAGTGATGATAATCCTCAAGTGTATGTTGAGGCACCGTTACATCCACAAAAACTGACTTTTTGGTGTGCTTTATGGGCTGGTCCGTACTTCTTTATAAACGATGCTGGCCAGAACGTTACAGTCAATGGTGACCGCTATAGAGCGATGATTACTGAGTTCTCCGTTCATCAATTGAACAACTATGATGTGCAGGAGCTGAGGTTTCAACAAGACGGCGCAACATGTCACACAGCTCGTGCCACAATTGATTTATTGAAGGAAACGTTTGGTAACCGCATAATTTCACGTTACGGACCCGTGAATTGGCCTCCAAGATCCTGCGATTTAACGCCGCTTGACTATTTTCTCTGTGGATATGTGAAGTCGCTAGTCTACGCCGATAAATCCGAAACGATTGACCACTTGGAGGACAACATTCGCCGCGTAATTGCCGATATACGGCCACAAATGTTGGAAAAAATCATTGAAAATTGGACCTCCAGATTAGACTACTTTCGAACCAGCCGTGGCGCTCATATACCAGAAATTATATTTAAATTATAATGGTAGAAGATTATCTTTCGAATAAAGTCAATTTCATGTCATTTTAAAAAAATCATCTTTGTTTTATTCCATTTCAAAGTTCTATACCTCTATAAGAAACATCCTTTACCTCAAATGAGGTGGGACAATGTACCACTTCACTCCCCCAAATGAGTACCTCATACAAACTCAATAAAAATGCGTGTCCTACCCAACACTACCATCAGGTAGAAGAATGCGTGACATATTTTCAAAAAGGAATAAAGTTAAGGTGAGAAGAAGCGGAGAAGTAAGTAGATATGGGGCAGGGGATTGAATAAAATATAGTTAAAATGGCTATTTCTCATTTACAATGATAAAAAGGGAAAGAAGTAAAATAAAAGAAAAATAAAATTAAATAATTAAAAGAGGATTAAAACAAAAATAAAAAATAATAAAAAGGAAAGAAAAAAAAAGTAAAATAAAAATAATATTAATAACAATAATAATTTAGGTTCCACGGCAACACAACGCCTCTTTTAAATAACAGTCCAATTTGTATCTATTGACCCCCGCTTCTTCATGTATTTTTAATGACATTGGATATGAAAAACTTCCGATGGCACAGAAGTTGTAAAACTTTGGTGTAATTTTTTTGCCTTTTCATAATGCCGCATTTAAGACAGGTTATTTTTTTCACATTCTTGGCTTCCAACTTCTGCTGCACTGCTACATTATGTGACTAACTGGTAGTAAGTTCGTTGCTACCTTAAATTAACAATGGTTTGAAACAGGGTAGGGTGAATTCGCCGATCTTTTTTGACATTTAACTCAATGATATGGTAGGTTTTCTTCGTTATTTTATAGCCGACGATTTACCAT
The DNA here is from genome assembly GCA_958301585.1 of Merodon equestris. NCBI lineage: Eukaryota > Metazoa > Arthropoda > Insecta > Diptera > Syrphidae > Merodon > Merodon equestris. The sequence continues at coordinate 73,324,513 of OY284416.1, read as the reverse complement.
ATTCGCTTCAGATCAGGTTCAGTGATCGACGTTATGATTCAGCAGTATTGTTATGACTGGAAGTTGAAAATCAACTTCCAAATATCGATAACTATTTTATTTAGAACGTCTTGGGTCTCTAGGGGAATTAGGAAAAAGTCCACTGGCATCCCAAAGTGGATATACATACATGGGTAGAGGCGCCTAACAACTTCTTTATACGCCTTTATACTTCTTCATCTAAATGGACTGATCCAGGATAAAATATTTTAACAATTAGTAAAGATTTGACTTCCTATCTGTGGTTTACTCGAGCATTGTTAGGATATATTTCCAATCAAAATTTTCATTCCTAAAATTCAGCTTTCTTTAACCACTCTTAAACGCTGCTATTTTCGTTTACCAATTTTTGTTTTGTCCATTCTATTACGCAAGTAGGACTGCCTGCTGCGTGATATTTTATCACTAAGGAAAATGATCATGTTACGAATGTCATTAATAATATTAGGAGAATGATATTTTGAGATACTATCCGTATAAATACGTGTGTTTTTATTTGGAAATCAACTATTAGATAAGAAATACTGCTGCTGCTGTTTTCAAACCAAACAGGTGAAAAGAATATTCGACCTCGCCTAAAATCGAACTTCTTATTGCTTTGCGATAAGCTAAGGCCGATAACTTCGGGTTAAAGAAGCGAAGGAGAGTGTTTTTGAAGGCTAAACTATGGACAATAGCTGGACGAATTTGATGGTTGTTTATTCCTCTTTCAATATTTTGGCAGTGTCCTGGATTTTAAAATGTCTTTTTGTTCTTATATGGTTGAAAAATCTCTTTCGGACATCAAATTTAAGATTGGCTTTGTTTCAAAGTTCTCAAAGATTATCCCACAGCTGCATTGTACGAAGCATGAAGGAGATTTGATATTTGACTTATCAAACATCACCAATACCATGCTCAATTTTAGATAGTAGAATTAGCTTAGTAAAAATAACAAGAGTACTTTATCATATTTATTGAAGAATCACGTCAGAGATTACACTGCCGCTTGCCACCTCTTAAACCTATCCACTCATATGTTTGCCCTTGTTTTGCATGCACCAATCACATGCAGGTTGCGTGATCAACAATGCGAGGGGCATTTTGAAGCGATACTCGCGCCGGTAAATATGACACTTTCAATAAAGGTCAACAAACTCCTTTCTCACGAGTGAAACCTTGTCCACCGGAAAAGCTGTGTTAGCAAATTGAAGTCGTTCAATTCATGCTGTCAAGTTCAGTTCAGTTTTTTCTTGCATTCACTTCAGTTTGGAATAAGTAACGGATATATCATCGGTGGAATAGAAAAAAAAAAAGATTAAAAATTCTAAAAACTAAATGTGTTTTTCTTTCTCTGTGTTTTTCTGTTTGCTATATCGCTAGCATATTTTTTTTCCCTCTGAGGATGCAAGGTGAAAATTTCGAAAGACACTCCACCGTTGGTATTGCAGAGAAGTGTGGGACTCTAACACCACTATAAGCACCTCCATTGCGAATTACGATCTAGTCTCCTGGACCAATTAGCAACCTTTTTCTAATCTAACCTGCTACGCCCTCTAAGCTAAGCTAAACCTACTCACCACCCTAGTTTGCCTTAGCCTGCCCTTATCTACCTTAACCTACTCTAAGCTTTCCTAACCTACCTTAGTCCATGTCACCTGTCATTGGTAGATTTTGCCCTAATAACCTATTAAAATTAACCATTGAGGCAGTCCGGTCTAGCTATTAAATCGTTGCTGCTGTAGGGCGAAGTCACACCGTGACGCCGATCTACTGAACCTGAGGCGATCAGGCTCACGGAGCCCAATATCATGTTCGTAGAGGAGCGGCCGCGAGATTGAACTACGGGCCACGTGGAAGATTAGCTTCTGGGGAGACAAACTCACTAAGGCGAACCTACTCGTGGTTCATGTATTATTTTAGTTTTATCAGAAAATAATCCTGGCCCTATTCTATTGTGAAGTCACGCTGCAGAAGATTAACCCATTAAAGACCAAGCATCTTAAATATAAAGATAAATGAAAAACCTTAAAAATACTATTTAATAAGTGATATATTTGACCAAAAATACAATTAAAAACAAAAAAGAAGTTTAAGCTTGGTATTGAGAGTATGTAACATACACTGACCAGATATGGATTCATTCTTTAGCTAGCTACGAAATATTTTAAAACATTCTTTTTCGATGGAAAGAGTAGTTTGACATCTCTCTGGCATCTTGGTTGATTTGTATTTTTTTTCAAGTCACCATGCATTCACCACCATTAAGTTGATGTTCATATGTGTAAACAATGGCCGCCACCATTGTTTAAATACCTGTGGAACGAAACCGTAGGGTAGCCATAAGGTAATGACTTGTGAAATAGTTGTCAAAAAATAAGGTGTGGTCAATTGGCGTATTAACTACTTCCAACAAATCAAGCACCGCACGAGATCTAAGGGGTAAATATTTATTAATTGAAAGTACATTTTTGGCACCACAATATATGTATGTCAAAAATATATCAATATCCATCGCTACTGCAAAGCATCCACTCCTTATATCCAAAACCAACAGGCTTTCCACTGATGAAATGCTTTGCGGAATGATGACTAAAGTATTTTATCATCGCCTCGTCAATAGTAAGCTTATCATGAAAGAAACCCCATTTTTGATAATTTTGCTAAATCATTTTCATGAAAGGTCGAACCTTGGCCATCTTATCAGTCTTGTCAATACATGAGTTGTTAGCCAAATGGGTGAAGTGCTTGATTTCTTTGAATCGATTGCGGGATATGGCGTTAGTTATCAACGGAATTCTTGTTTATCCGTCTAAGCACCACCAAATAATGAAATAATTTATTCATTTTAGTATAATAATAAGCCACATGATGACCATTTTGGGGCAGTATTCTGAGACTCACTTGCGGGTGAGCTTTCTTCCTTTAGATTGGCAAGTGGGATATCGTCTTCGCTTTCAAATTCATCGTCCATTTTAACCTCTACTGCTCCTAGGGTGTCAACAGGAATAGAGTAATCAAGCAAGTCATTCTCACATACATATATCCTTCTCGCCTATTCGCTTCATTTTCATCATCTTCGATATCATCAACAGCCATGTGGACATTTGTATAGCGCCTACCATGAAAACTGTTACATTTAATTACTGAAAAAGCCATTTCTTTGCTTATCCAGCGAGATAAAAAAATGGCACGGTTTTGGTACTCAATTGAGTACACTAATTTTGTGTACGACTTACCATGAACAACAAACAATTTTTTTTATAAGATCTATGTATTTGCAATATTATTTTTAGATAAAAAATCTAATGAAAAGAATTGATTATTCACACTATAGTGCTAGCTACAAGTTTAAATTTTAACTATTTTAACCTTTTGCTTTCGCAAATATTTACATAAAACTGTTTGAAAAAAAAAGTTCTCGATACAAATGGTAACCAAACAAGTAGAAAACAGCTTACAACCTCAACAAAATTATTCCAAATGTCAAAACACATGTCTATTCTTACGAGTACTTTCCAATCGAAAGAAATTAAAAGCAAAGCCTACTTTTTGAAAATTTTTGAAATTGAAATTGAATTTTTCAAAAATACTGTACTCAATTGAGTAGAGTGGCAGATAATGTGTTAATAATGACGCCGATCGCTGGGCCTGACTTGTATACTATTAAGTCTTCTGCGTACGCTATAGAATGATGAAGAAAAACTAGTAGATTGCTTCGGTACATATGTAAATGCTGCAAAGAATCGGCGAGTTTACCGTGCCCTGTTACAGTACATTTTTGATTTTAAATGTTTGGATAGAAGACACGTTGTCGATTTTTACAACCATATATAGCAGTGGTTTACTTACGTCCAGCTAACTCAGCTTGTAATAAAGACCTTCTAACCATACGGTGTGGAAAGCTTTTTTCAAGTCAATCAAACACCCATGCATTGGTTCTTCTATTTGTCCCATTGGATATCCGATGCGAGTTTCGGCGCTGCATTAATAGTGTCATGATTTTTATTGTTCTCAGCCCATTTAGACAAGGCTCTATGGACCACCTTCTCTAAAGCCTTCTTGATACTCCGACTGGACCGGGGGTCTTTACCCCCCTTGGGGATTGGTTGCACCACCGCTGTCTTCCTGGGATAGTATGCATTATTTAGTGCATTATTGAACAGGATGGTGTATAAATCTACAGCCACTGGCGAGAGGTGCCTGAGCACAACAGTGGACATACCGTCGATTCCCGCGGATTTTTTCCTTTTCAATGACTCGAAGATCATCTGGAGATCTTCCGTCGAAATGAACAGGCCATTAGCCATCTCACTGGCGGTCATAAAATCTTCATTGAACCGATCGATATCATTTCGGAAATAGAAGTGATGAAGCTGGGGTCTGTTCTCCGTACATACTCGCTCTGCTTTTACAGCGGAATTCTGTTGTTCCTATGCAAACTTACAGATATTCTCTCATTTTCTTTGATTAACCGTGATGGATTTTTAATCAGTGACTTCAGTGTCCTGACCTCCGAGTTTTGTCTGCCACTAAGCCGCCTGTACAAGAGTTTGATCCTTTTCGGGAGTCTACTATTCTATATGTGCAATTGTCGCGTTTCGGTACACGTTCGTGGTATCGCGATGTCGTTAGCATAGTATTGAATTGTTCATCGTCTGTTTAATTACATCGTCCATTGGTTTGAGATACTAGCAATTTCGTAGTGTCACAGCTTCCAATTGGATGGTGTAAAGAATGCACTCGAATTGAGCGTATTCGTCGGGGAACTGGCAAACTGTGGCCAACGCGACCTACTGTAAATATAAGGGTACGTTTGGACGATAGTTTGTAGCGTGTCCTCATTTCCTATAGGGAACGCACTCGAGCTGTTCCCACGACCTTGTCCTAGGTCAAATCGCATTCCTCGTTGCAGGGTTTTTTTTTTGCATATTTAACACAACGAGGTTCGACGCGGCGTGCCCGAACCTTTGTCAGCGGATACATTCTATAATGTATGCTTGATTCTCGCTGTTCCCAATGTTACAGACTGGGAAGCCAAGGAAATAATGGATTTTAGCCATTCCAGGTTGCTGTTGTGCGAGCTGGACCAGGAAGAGGGCCAATACCCCGTACTGTTTCATCTCTGGGAGCATTTCCTCGGGGTCAGTGATTGAATGCACACCTTTGAGAGTATCGACCGTAGCCTCTCGGCCTTGGGGACAAAAGAGAAGAACTCTTCCGTAGTCTCCTTTAAGAGGTTCTTAACCCGCTTATGCTGCTCCAGTGTATTACATTGGATTGCATAGCGGTTCTGGCCTAAACTTTTAAATAAAAAACTACCTACGCCAATGACGTACATCGATCTATGGTCTCAAGCAGGGCCGTAGTATGGGTTAAGATGGGTGGTACCTTGTCCTTAGTAGGACTTGTTGTGTCGGCTGTTGCGGTTGCTGCATCTGTTGCTGTTACTGCAGCTGTTGTTTTTGCAGCTTTTGTTGTTGCTGCTGGTGTTTCCATTGCGACTGTTTCAGTTGCGGCTGTTTTTGTTGTAGCTGCTTTTTTGCGGCTGCTGCTGTTGCGGCTGCTGTTGATGTGTTAGCCTCCAATTTAGCGCAAAGAATTCGCTCCTCATGCGTTTTTCCTCCGCAACCAAACTTGAAAGGGCGGCGAAGTAGTCGTTCTCTCCTGTGTAGCGACCCACGAGGATGTGAACAACGTCAAGGGAGACTCTCAGTTGCCCTAGCTGTTGTTGTTGGACTTTTGTTGATGTTGTTTTCGTTGTCGAAGGTGAGATGTTTAAATACATAACGTGCAGTCGCATTGATTGTTCAGTTGTTAGACAGTATATATGTAGTTAATGAAATCACTCCACCTCAGTTCACTATTACATATTATTCCAATATTTTTTTTTTATAGAGGTTAGGTATTCAACAGTAATAAAGTTTAGTTCTACGGGTGGGAAAGTTTAAACGGAAAGCTGGTGCTTAGAGAAGGAAATGACTTTGGACTTGTCGGGATTGAGTATGAGAATAATTTTGTTAGACTTAGTAAAAGAGCTTATGTCTTAGGATGAACAGATTTCACCTTGTACAGCACCTTGTAGCTATTTAATAGCAACGATATTTCATGGTAACCGTTGCATTGTGTTCGGTCCCCCTTTTAAAATACGGAAATGATGACCGAGTTTTTCCATTCCTCTGGATAGTTTCATTGTTCATATTGTTCATGAATTTCTCTGTCTATTCTTCTTTAGCATAATTTATCAAATCGGTTGGTATTAGAACGATCCCTGCGGCCTTGTTACTCAAAGTACTTCCTCAATTGGTAGTTCTACCTAAGCCTTTTCCTGTGTGGATAACACCGTTTTCCATTGATGGTTGCTCTCCATGCAATTTAAGTAGTTTATCGATATAGCTGCTCCATTGGGCTGCAACCCTTTCGTTTTCCGGATCGAGCTTCCCATTATCGTTGCTGGTCCATCCTTTTCATACGACGTGTAGACCTGCACACAATGCTCTTGTCCTTTTAATCCTACATTCTTCTTAAATATTAACAAACTTTTCCTTTTTCCATTGTCTTTTTTTATCCCAAATAAGATGGCGGATTTCCTTTCTTTGAACATGAGTTTCTTGAAGACAACTATTTTTTATAAATAGTAATTGTTCAAATATTCATTAAAATTCGACTGAAAAATCTTAACGATTGTTTTGAGATAAAGTGAACATTTTAATTCAATATTTGTATGCCTTTTAATTGATTTGATTGACTTTGTCGATCCAATGCTTAATCCCCCAAATTCATTCCATAGTGATAATGAATTACCATTTTGGGACCAGATGTCTCCACAATGTCTTCATATTGTCGGCGATGTTCTTGTCATATGTATGTGTAAAAATGTTCAAAAGTTTAGATAGGATTGGGATAAGTAGATAAGTGTAATGCAGTATATTTGTTTGGGTTTGTTGATTCTGAATGTGGTTTTTGTGTGTGGTTAGGTTAGAAAAAAAGGTTAACTTTGAGTAGCTAAAAGCATTTTATAAATCAATGGAGATGAAAGAATTGTATTGGAGGGAATACTTTTGCATTTAAGAATAAGTGCTTGAGTAAGCAACTTGAAATTAACTCCTTTCCTGGGATATTTATTAAACAGGGAGCGTACATAGTGTCTTTAGATAAGTTAAGCGGTTTATGGAGGGTAATAATTATTGAACAAAAGTTGGTTTTTTAGTTAAGAATGGAATATTAGCAATGCGGGTTTTTCAACGACTATGAAATTTTCGACAAAATGTTTGGGTTACTGATTCGTAACTTGTAATCGTAATAATAACATTAATAGAATTTTTTTTTTTAAAGGAACACTACTCTAACAGAGTGGTTCTTGTGGGTCGTCGGAGGGAAAATCACTTTGAAATATAGGATTTAGCGATTCTTTTTTTTTCGGGTAAGTAAGAGATTTTTTTTATATTTTTACACACTTGCCGGCGATAAAATAAGGAGAAAAGAAGAGCATTATACCCTGTTTAACTCTCTTAAAAAATCTAAATATCTCACTGGCCCTAGGCGGATACTCCAAAATAGACAGAACAACTTAAACTTATGTCTTTCGACTACTAAATATAAACTAAAAATCTACCTTAGGATCTTTTTCTTTTCCTTTTTTTCTCCGGCGTTGTTATGGTCAGAAGTGTAGGACCATAACCTTCCCACTTAACGGCATTCCTACTGGTCCGCTTGTGGGGTCCGCCACATCTACCTTAGGATATCTCAGCTAATCATAATCGACTTACTGAGCAAGCAATTCAAGCCAGAGTAATCAAAATTCGTACCAATTTCACGCCTTTGGACAAAGAATCTACTCGTATCTATCTATATGTAAAGCTGCCAATGAACTGAGCGGAGTCATTGGCTCGTATTTTTTTAAGATGACCATGAGAACAACATCACCGTCAACGGTGCCCACTGTCGTTCGTCAATGGTTTCGACCTATTTTTAGCCAGAATGAATGGACTAAATCTGGTTGACATGTGGTTCTAGCAATATGGCGCTACGCAATCGCAAATCGATGAACTCATGCTTATCTCTTTGAACCGTTGAATTTGCCCTCAGACTATTTTTTTAGGGGATACCTAAAACATTTTCGTACTTCCGAATAAATCAGCATCAAGTGTAGCACTGTAAGGTAAATTACACAATACCAGCCAATACGTTCGAAAAAGTGATTTAAAATTGGATTCTCCGTGTAGACCACTTAAACGGTAGTCATATGATATAATCTTCAAGAAATAAATTATTATTAATATCATTGACATGTTCTACAAATATACAATTTACGAACTTAGTCTATTCACAAGATTTCCAACTATTTCTATCGCGTGCTTAAGCTCTTAATTCGCTGAAAGATTTGTTCGTCTCTCTGACCTAGTCCTTCTCCTAGTAGATTTTTGACGTCCTCAATTCCTTCCACCTTGTGGATTCCATTCCAGGGCAGCGTGAACAATTTCGTTTATAGGTTTACGGTGTGTGTGACCCAACCAACCCTACTTTCGTTTTATTATTTGTTTATCTATTGGCTGTGCACCAAAGCGCCCAAGTTTGATGGCAGGTTTGCTACCATACATGACTTTATGTGATGTGTGATATAGGCCTACGAATCTACCTAAATCACGATGTTAGTTTTCTAATATTTTCCCAGAAAACAGATGTTTTGGAACAGTTATCCCGCTGTCTGGCTCCGTCGCCAGAGCCTCATCTGTGTCGAACGGAGACCGCCCCGAGAAGGCTGAGGTTGACATTTGTACATAGAGGCTTTAAGAGACGCTTCATTCACCATGATCCGCAAGAAATAAATGGCATTGATTTAATAATTCAATTAAAACTTGTATGCACTTATGCAATTTTCCTGTATTACTTTTTACATTTGAAAACCAGGCCCTTAAAAAATCACACATAATAATGGCTAATTGATATCCAATTTCAAATTAAATACCTACGCACAACCTTAACATCGAAAATCAATGGATGTCATATTAATGCACTATCATATTTTTTTCGATCATAACTCACGGCTAATAAGGAAAATCACATATGTATGTACGTGATATTAAACGACCCGAAAAAATAAAACAATGTGCTTTATTTATCCGAATCGTTCACAAATTGGGCGTATCTAAAGGGGATAAAAGACAATATTTTTAGACTCACTAAAATTAATTTATTATCTTTATACATATATCAGCTCAAAAAAAACTTATAACAATAATAATTAAATTATATATTGTAAATAAAATTTAATAATAATTCATAATGAAAAAAAAAAAGTATATTTATACTTAACATTTTGGGCGAACTAAAAATAAAAACTGTTTCATTGTTAGTAGTAAAAAAAAATATTATTTCCCGTAAATCACATGGAGCATTTTTCTCTTTTTATGCTTATTTTTCACTGTATGAAGTCACGATAAGCTGGCTTTAAAGTTTCACTCAAAATGTCTTTGTTTTTTTGTAAAGGAATACAATAGCGAGATAACAAGTAAGGGGAAAGCTTGTAATTAAAAATAATCAAATGTCGAGTTTCGTGTCATGAAAAGAGTATTTTATTGCAATATTTTCTTCAAAAACAAGATTTCAGAAGCAGATATTGGTTTTGGCCTATCAAAAATATTTATTTTGATATTAAAAATGAAGAACCCTCTGACTGACCGAAAAAGTTTGAAGACTTAAATAACTGAAGCGTAAATCATTAGAAGTACATGTATATGCATTAAATGTAAATGATTCAGAGGGAAGATGCCGTACGTGTTAAAGCCGAAAGATGTCGAACGGCGTTTTTTTTAATACCGCTTAACTCTCATGTAGCCCGAAATTGCGTAGAGCCGCCTTTTCTCAGGTGTGGTATTGCCCGAGTGCCTCAGTTCGGTAATGTCAACGCTTTTGGTGGTTGGAGTCGACTGCGCCAGTGATCAATTTTGACAGGTCAGCAACTACAAGGCAAAGTGTGCTTAAAACTAATGTCAGGCTTACATAGGCTATGGTGGCTAGGATGTGTAAGGGAAGTTTTAGTATAGTTTAAATTATTACAGTTCAAAATATAATAAAAAAAAAACAAACAATAAAAATCGAAAATCAAATAACAACAGAACCCGCAAAAAAACAACAAAAACAATATTATATGTTTATGGCTTGTGATTTGTTGGGTCGCGTACTCAAACTGCTCAACTTCCATTGGAAAAAAAATTGTATTATCCGATAAGATAAATCATTTGTTTATGTGTATGAGTTAATTGATTTGTTTAAAGTTTCATTATAAAAAAAACACTTTGTTCTTTTACGGATCAATTACAATTAAATTCATAAAAACCTAATTCAATTTATAGGAGAATGCGATAATTGCACCGTATGTGATTGTGGTCTCATTCACATCTGTACTAGCGCAATAAACGACAATTGATTTCAGTAGTGTGTCTGGCAATTTTCTGTGAAAAAATTCCAAAAAAAAAAGTTAAGCTGATTTATTTTTGCGTAATAAGTATATTTAAAGGTGAACATTTGTTTTTGGTAGATTCCAGATACGAGGGTGGTCCGATAAGTCCTTAGCCTAACCGCCAGATGGCGCCAGTGTCGCAAGAGCAACTTACTATCGTGTAGTACATTCTAGTAGACGGCTACTGTCGAAATTTTAGCCGGATCGGACTCGTAGTTTTGTTTTGACCGCGTGTGGAAAAATGGAAAAAGAGCAATATCGATCTGTGATTCGATTCTTGTTTTTGGAAGGGAAATCGCGCAGCGAAATCAAAGAGCGTTTGGATGCTGTATACAGTGACTCTTCTCCTTCGAGGGCGACCATCAAAAATTGGTTTAACGAGTTTCAACGTGGTCGCACGTCGGTTTTTGATGAGCCACGTCCAGATGCCCCGAAAACGGCTACCACGGAGGATAGCGTGACAAAAATCCACGATCTCGTATTGGCAGACCGCCGATTGAAGGTGCGCGAGATAGCTGAGACAGCAGGCATTTCAAAAGATCGCGCGGGTCATATCCTGCATGAAATGTTGGGCATGAGAAAGCTGTCGGCGCGATGGGTGCCGCGTTTGCTCACTCCGGACAACAAGCGCAACCGTGAGACAACTTCACAGCAGTGTTTGACGCTGTTTAAGCGCAATCCGAAGAAGTTTCTGCGTCGTGTCGTGACAGTCGACGAAACATGGATCAACTGGTACACACCAGAGACCAAGGAACAGTCGAAAAAGTGGACTTCACCCGGTGAACGTGCTCCGAAGAAGGCGAAGACTGTCCCATCGGCCAGAAAGGTGATGGCCACCGTTTTCTGGAATTCACAAGGTATGATCCACATCGACACTATGCCAAATTATTGGGCCGATTCGACGCCGATTTAAAAAAAACGGCCCCCTTTTCGAAGAAAAAAGTGCTCTTCCACCATGATAAAGCACCGGCTCACACCTCCTCCCTCGCCACGGCCAAATTGGTCGAATTGGGCTACGAACTGCTCCCCCATCCACCGTATTCTCCAGATTTAGCCCCGTGCGACTTCATTTTGTTTCCAAACTTGAAAAAGTGACTCGCCGGGCAGAAGTTTCAGTCGAATGAGGAGGTCATCGTCGCCACGGAGGCCTACTTTGCAGACCTCAGAAAACGTATTTTTCAGACGGGTTAAAGAAGTTGGAGCATCGCTGGGTCAAGTGTATCGAGCTAAAAAAATTGAAAAATAAATCGCCATTTCTCCAAAATTTTTGTTTTTCTTTTGTAGGCTAAGTACTTATCGGACCACCTTCGTAAAATTCGAATGATAGAAGATGCAGCGCGTTGTCCCTTTTTTTTATGTTTTACAGTGACATAAAATAATTCCATCAAGGTTATTTTATAATATGTCAAGTCTTTGTACTATACTTGACGATGGATTTGAAAGTGAAGGCGAAATACTCCAGTTAGAAGAAAAAAATGAACAGGTTGAAGTTTATGGATATTATGAAATGGAGGAATGAAAAACGTGTTACTTACAACTACAAAAAACCAATATTCTTTCTTAGGAACTAAAGATCTTGCAGAGATCTGAGATTTTTTAATTTTTTCTCGGCTGAGTTGTTCTACATAGTTGTAGATGAATCAAATAAAAAAAGCCTTGCAACAAATATTAAAAAGCCAGTAAATATGTGCAACTTGGAGTGAAATGGAACAATTTGGCGGTATTTCTTTAAGTATATCTCTAATAAAATTGCCCTCCACTAGATGCTATTTTAACTCTAAAGTTAACAGACGGTGGGACGAAATTGAACGGTTCCTGCACTTTACTGATAATGATCAATTTGTGAGGCTTGGGCTACCAGGTTATGAGAAGCTGCTCAAAGTCAAACCACTTCTAAACAAAATAGGAGATCGACTACTTCTTATACCAAAGCAAGATCCCTTAGAAATGGAGGAGCAAACAATACCCATTTATTGCCGACGTCACCTAAAGCAATACTCGCCGAAAAAGCCATATAATGGGCTTATAAGAATGTCATGATTCTTAGGGAAATTTCGTTATTCACGTATGACTTTGAGTTATTTTCAGGTGAGTAGAGTAACGTTATACCAGACAGTGCATCTGATTGTGCTGTTACGTTTGGTACCAACACTTTCACGGCATGAGAACTGTAAATTACTTTTCCACAACTCGTTGAACATCCCAAAACATTTAGTTTACCTGACAACATCGGGCTTACTTCCTTTGGGAACGGTGAAAATGAATAATATTCCCGACATTAACGTTCCTTCAGAAAAGAAAAGCAATGAAAAATGGATGAGTAAACATAATTGAGAAAAGACTCAATTCAATCCTTCTAAAACTCAATGCTGTCTACTGTCGTTAAAGCGAACCCGTAATAATCAGCCATTATCTATGAATGGCGCTTGTGTCGACGAAACCGAACAACTTTCCATCCTCGGTATTACCAAACTTAATTGGAATGATCACATATTTGAAGTCGCCAAAAACACGGCAAAATGTCTAGGTTTCCTTAAACGATGCAAGAAATATTTCACCCCCTCCGATTTGGCTTCAAGGCCTACATCCGCCCCAAGCTTGAGTATAACGCTCATATCTCGTCTGGTGCCCCTAAGACCTCATTGTATCTACTAGATAGAATACAACAGCGAGCGATAAAACTTATAGGAGACAGTAATATCGCAAAGTCAATTGACTCGCTCGAACACCGACGTAATGTGTCTTCCTTGTCACTGTTTTATCGCTATTTTAACAACCGTTGCTTAAATGAGTTAGCCAATTGTATTCCTCACCTCCATGAATTCACCCGCAATACTCGTCTTGCCAGGAATGCCCATCAGTTCACCCTTTAGCCTGCTTTCGGACGTACAGTTAAGTTCAGAGATTCGTTTTTCAGCCGCACAACATGATTATGGAATGCTCTTCCCAGCCCAATATTTCCTACTCACTACAATCCACAGACATTTAGGACCAAAGTGCAGAGGTATCTCCTCTCCCTTTCTCCCTCTATACCTTTGGCCCGTGCTGTGTCTTGATTCCGCACACTTAAGGGTAGTCATAACCTTTTGCGCGCCCAAATTATAAAAAAAAAAAGACAAAAATCGATGAGGCGGGCGTCTTGTTTTTGTATCCTGGTTTGAAAATAAGGTTTCCAAAATGCTTTCTATATTTGTTGGAAGTGATCCTACTTTCAAAAAAAAAACCGACAAGTAAGAGTCGGACTCGCCCACCGAGAGTTTCCGACTAATTTGCAGTTACATTATGTTATAAATATTTCAGGAATCGAGTCCTGCAATTTTTTTCCGAACTTATCCCGAAATTCAGTTTCCAAAACCTATAATTACTTTTATTATTGTGTTTTGCATATAAGTGAAATTCTTGTTATACTAACAGTTCAAACCTAAATTACATATGTACATAGTTAGGTAACCAAATCAAAGTTGTTTCTTACTTCAATAGCAAATTTAATCCAGATTTGTAAGTGGTGACTGAAAAAAGGGTAGCATCGCATTGTACGTTTTTCTAGTGCTAGTGCTTATTAACACTATTCCTGACTGACCGTTTTTAAAATTTCGATTAGAATTTCCTATACATATGTATATTGTACAACGTAATTGAATCGCCTTTAAACTTCACGACTTTTCCTAATACATACATACATATATGCGTATAAAACATTTTTCAATATTCACTTTTTTTTTGTTATTTATTACATTTTCTGAGAAAAATTTGTAGCATGTCTTACCTACATATGTATCACGACCGGTCCTTTGACCGGTAGAACGATTTTTGCATATGTTTTTGTAATAGTATTCTTTCAGAAACTCAATTCCGAAAATATAAAGTCGTTACAAACGAAATGTAAAGCAGTTGAGGCATGACTTCAGCCGAAAAGTTAATTTCAAGGATTGCTCTACTTCAAAGTGTTACAGTTCTCGCTTGCCTATCGCGTCTTCTCACAAATTCAAATTAGTAAAGTTGTGTGGCCTTAAAAGAAAGCATCGAAACATGAAAGTTAAAGATGAAAATAATGTTTCGAGATGAAAGAGAAGGAGATTTGAACTTAGTTCCGATAGTGAGAATGAGGAAGAGGTAATCGAAACTGCTGTCGGCGGAACTGTTTAGCAAGAAGTAGAAGAAGGGTCTAATCCTGAAAGAGAACCTATTCATAATATTCAAAACATCAGGCCCAACAGGGTATAGTAAACGAAATATTATGAAAGGTAAAATTATGACGGCATTTTCTCTGATTCTTTATAAGAATACATTTATTTTTATTTATTTATTTAAATTCCTTATATAAATTCCGTAATAATTCACAATTTGGAATAACATAACAATTGACATAAAAGCTATGAAATATAAGAAAATTTAAATGGCATTCTATATTTTTTATACATAAGTAATAAAAATAGAGTCGAGTGCCACATCAATGTTTGAAATTAGACAAGATAAATTTGATGCATTTGGGTGGGGTGACCCTTGAGATCCAAAATTAAAAAATTATGAGATATGCAAATATTAATAAGATTATCAAAGAGAACATAATTATTTTATAATTTCATATAATAAACAATATAAGCTAAGGCATAAATTAAACCAGAATGTCAGAGAGAAGAGATTCCATGCTGGAGAAATTAAAATTCAGAAGCCAATTCTTTACTAGTTTAAGAAATGTTCCTGGTACAGTTGTTTTTCTGATCGACAGAGGAAGTTTATTGAATATACGATGAGACGAAATATAATAAAAATTACGAAAGGCAGTAGTATGGAAAGAAGGCACAGAAACAGAGTACGAGAAGTTTCCACGTAAGTTGTATTTTGACATTAAACGAAAATTCCGATTACCAGATTTAAAAAAAAAAACATTTAAGTACCTTAAAACAATACAAATGACGAACAGGAAGAATTTTTAAGTCATAAAACAAAGGGTAACTAGGATGACGCACAGGTTTACGGCATAGTATGCGTATAATATATTTTTGTAACACTAAGAGAGAATTTATTTTATTCTTAAATGTACCTCCCCAACAAGCAATACCATATTGTAATTTTGATTGAACAATACCATAGTAGATAGTTTTCAATAGCATTTTGGAACAGACATTACGCAAATAGAAAAATGCCTAAGTGTAGAACGACAATAACTCCTTAAAGCTTCAACATGTTTCGAGAAGCACATTTTCGAGTCAATGATAAGCCCAAGATATTTAAACTCATTGACGATCTCGATTTGAAAGCAATTATCACTGCAGCTTAAGTTGTCATTAAAGGTAGGAGAAAATAAGCCAGACCTACAATTGCAGGCATTAAGTTCAAATTTTCGGCACTCCGGTGAATGAAAGCAAATATTAACTTCAGGATCCGGTAATGATGACAAGCTAAAGAACATTACCTTAGTCTTGGCACTTATGACCAAGTTGTGTTTGGAGAACCAAATTCTAAGAAGATAGAGATCCATATTTACATATATCTGAAATCAGGTCTAGACGACTATCTGAACCATATAAGAAACCTACATCATCTGCAAATGCAGTTGGCGTACCTTTGAACTTAAGTGCAAACAGAGAGTTTATATATATAAGAAAAAGAATGGGGCCTAATACATAGCATTGAGGTACCCCTAGTTTTAAAAACATAAGTTCACTCCTAATTTCATAAATTTTCACTCTTTGTGACCTATTATTTAAGTACGACCTAAACCATTTTAACATGAAGCCTCGAAATCCTGCTTTTTCAAGTTTATTGAGAAGAATAGGGTAATCGACCATATCAAACGCTTTGGAGATATCAACAAAAAGACCAGCAGTAGCCTTCTTATTATCGAGGTTGAACATCACCTTGCTACAAAATTGTAAAAGTGCATCCTCGGTTGATTTACCTTTTTGAAAGTCAAATTGTGATGGGTTGAAAAACTTAGTTTTTAAAAGATAACTCACTATCCTATTTTTTATAAGCTTTTCAAAGATTTTGCTTATAACTGGAAGGAGAGAGATAGGCCTATAATTACACACTTCAACAGTAGAGTCCTTTTTATATAGCGGAATAACATCTGCACACTCAGGAAAAACTCCTTCAAAAATACAACGATTAAAAATGTAAGACAGTACATCTATTATATAAAATGCAACATTTTTAAGAAAGAGACTTGAAATACCATCAGCACCACAAGAATTTGAATTTTTTAAAGTGCCCAGTACTTTTAAAACTTCAAGTGGAGTTATGGGATCTGGAAATCGAAACTGTTACAAGAAATCGGGTCTTCAGTTGGTAAATAGTTGGGACAAATAGGTTGAATGGGATCTGGTTGCAAGTTGGTAGCTATATTAATAAAATAACAAATTAAAAACATCAACAATGGTCGGTTTGTCAGAGACAATATGGTCATCGAAACGAATAACAGTAGGTTTCTTTGCGGCTGAGTGTCTATTCAAAATATTATTAACCAAATTCCATTCATTTTTTAGATTACCTCTAGCAGAAAAGAATCGAGAACAGTAGTAATTATCCCGACAAATTGGAATTTCCCTTTTTTGTTCCATACACAGTTTTTTATATTTGTTTTTTAACCTAAGATTTCCAGGGTACTTTCTAAGTTTAACTCTAAGTTCGTTTTTAGTTTTTACTTTTTTCAATAAGTAACTAGAAATCCAAGGTTTCAATCTCTTAAGTGAACTTTTTGAAAGATGAGTTGAGGAACATTTGAGAATATGGTTCTTTAGGCAATCAATGAACATTGAATATGACGTTAGAGCATCAGTACACAAATAAACATCATCCCAAAACTCTGAAGAAAGATTGTATTTAATCTTGTTATAGTCAATTTTCACTAATTTGTTTTTCCTCTTGAAATTGGAACTGCTTAACTTGTTTGTGCAAAACAAAAGCCCAGTCATAGAGTGGTCAGTATTCATAAGATCTAAAACGCATTTCTTAAGACAACCAAATGAAACATTTTTAAACCGTCCATAGATATGATCTAAACTAGTACCGGAGACAGATCTAGTTGGTTCATTAATAAAGTTCGTAAGGCCATGCGAAGCTAACAATGACATATAGCCCGAAACTATTTATCTAAACTACTATCTAGAATGTTAATATTGAAATCGCCTAATAGTATTATATTTTTTGATTTTTCATTTTCTAAGAAGCAAGCAAATTCATCTATAAAATTAGCAATATTAAACATTTGCAATCTGTAAACACAAACAAAGACATATGTATATCTCACGATTAAGTTCAGTGGATACTTTTAATATATCGGCACATAGAAAATCAACATACACAACTTCGCGAACGAAGTATTCCTCTTTTATAAAACAACCTACACCACCTGCAGCGTAATTTTCATTGGAGTTAGCATAAAAGTTAAAACCGGGCATGCAATAATCATTTTTTTCGATGTCGTAAATAAAGATTTCAGACACAAAAACAATGTCGGGAACACACAAAAAAGAGAGGAAAAATTTTATCTAAGACTTCTGACATTCTGGTGTACAATAAAAAAATTGTCTTTGACACAAGAAACATTAGCCACATCAATAGCAGTGTTCGATGTAGTAAGATTAAGGGGAAAAAGTCATCATATATAAGGAAGAGAAAACAAGAGAAAAAAATATAATCGAACATAAAGGGTGTCTCAGTAAGAGTGCACTTTTTAAAATTGGAATATTTTTTTTTTCATGCAAGTGGCAACTCTGAAATTTGACAACTGTCACCTCTGTTTATTCCGATTATTAAAAATGGAGCGCTTTTCGAAAGAACAATGCGTTATAATTGTGAAAACTTATTACAAAAATGGGGAAAGTTACGCTGAAACCGCTCGCAAACTTCGCCAAATTTTCAGCCGAGAAAGTGCACCTAATGTGTCAACCATTTGAAGAGTGGTCAAAAAATTTGAAGAAACTGGGTCAATTATGGATAATAAGAATCCTTTGCGTCAACGTACCGGTCGGTCTCTTGAAAACATTGCTGCTGTAAACGAGGGTGTCGCCGAAAACCCGAAAACATTAATTCGACATCGTTCTCAACAACTGCAAATTTCACGAAGCACTACGCAGCGAATTTTGACTAAAGACCTCCACCTTCATGCGTACAAGATTCAGTTAAATCAGGAGCTCAAACCAGCAGACCACGGAAAGCAACGGCAATTCGTTCAATGGGTAATGGAGCAAAGTGAAGTCGATGCCAATTTTTCGAAAAAAGTCATTTTCTCCGATGAAGCGCATTTCCATATGAATGGCTTCGTGAATACACAAAATTGTCGAATTTGGGACTCAGAAAATCCTCATGCAATCCATGAGAAACAAATGCACCCACAACGAGTAACTGTCTGGTGCGGATTTTGGTCAGGCGGCGTGATTGGACCTTACTTTCTTGAAAATGAGGCCGAAATTGCAGCGACTGTGAACGGCATCGTTACAGGAATATGATAACGGACTTCTTGTGGCCTCAACTGGACGGCATGAATCTGGACAACATGTGGTTTCAGCAGGTCGGCGCAACCTGCCACACCGCGCATGAAACAATCGACTTCCAGAACAACGATTTCCAGAACACATTATCTCACGAAATTCTGATGTCAACTGGCCACCAAGATCGTGCGATTTAACGCCGTGCGATTTTTTTCTTTGGGGTTTTGTGAAATCTCGGGTTTATGCGAATAAACCCGAAACAATTCCTGAGCTCAAATCGGAAATCCAACGCGTCATCGGTGAGATACAGCCACATCTCTGTGCAAAAGTCATCGAAAATTTCATGAAAAGAGTAATGGCCTGTCATCGGAGCCGTGGGGGTCATTTGCCGGATATTTTATTCCATACTTAATCGGAACATGTCTTCTTTACAATACAATAAAAATATCACAACTCTGTCATAAAATACTTGTTTTTATTTTAAAATAAAAAAGTGCACTCTTACTGAGACACCCTTTATAAGAAAGTGCACAAAAATAGAGGCGTTTCGAGTGTTGCGATCTAAATCGGATTTATCTACTGCAAAGTTACATGCATTTATTGCACGTAGCACATACATATGTATGATATTGCAAATTTAGATATAGCACTTATATGGAACAAAAAATGGGGCCCGGATTTTTCTCAAATACTATGTGCAGAAATAACTTCACGGAGATTATGAGATTTATTCAAGTTGACGACAGAAATCAACGAAACCAACGCTCGCAAACCGATAAATTTGCTTTGATTTCTGAAGTGTGGTATAAATTCATTGAGAATATAGTCAAAATTGTTCCCTCAGAACATGCCCAATAAACCGTCCGATGTAAGTACTAAATATATATATGTAGGTAATAAACGGTTTTCCATATTTGGGAAAAGATGAAAGCAGAGAACCTTCAGTTCCGCTTGCAGAGTTTGTTACTTTGAAACTAGTAGAATCGTATACAGGATGTAGACGAAATACGAGTAAAACGACGGACAATTTTTTTACAAGCGTGTTTCTAGTAACAAAACTTTAAGCTGAGAATACTACGGTTCTTGGAACAGTTCGAGCACGCTACTCCGTTGCTTGGACGACGTTCCCATAGGTGGATGGTATGGGTCAGATGGCAAGCCGTTCGTATGTTGTTCCCATCGCGTTTGGACGCATTGTCAGCAACCTTGACTTTTTGGGGGCAGAAATCACTCGAACGACGCGTGTTGTGAAGTGAAGTCGTCTATTAGATGGAGCAATTTCCAAATCAAGTTCTTATGTGTCAGATTGCATAAGTTAAAAAAAAAAAACCTTTCCGGTTTAAAAGGAGCTGCACTATAAAAGGAGCTGCACTATAAAAGGAGCTGAACTTCCTTACTATAGATCAGAAATACAACTAACTTACTGACTAATAAAATCATCTATTTATATCCTAACTTATTCCTAATGCTCATCATGTGTATGTGATGGGATGCGGTGGATGGTGATAAGTGGGTGTCGTATGGGATTTTGTTACATATGGATTTATGGATTAGATTCGATAAAGAAGAGTAATCTGATCATTTTGTTTGTGGATGATGCAAGTGCATATAAAATTTTGGTGCATGTTTATTGAAGAAGAAATGAAAGTGTAACTTGATCATGGTGTCGGATGGTGTGCAGTTTGAGAAATTCTCAGCGTCGTGCATTCATTCCCTTAGCCTCCTATATTCTAGGTGCTCCTTTAACCCATTACCTGCCACTGTACTCAATTGAGTACAGTATTTTTAAAAAATTCTATTTGATTGTTTTCAAAAAGTAGGACTTGATTTTAATATCTTTTGATTGGAAGGTAAGAAAAGATATGTGTTTTGGAATTTGGAAAACTGTTTTCTAGTTGTTTGGTTACATTTTGTGTCGAGTATTTTTTGTTCCAAGCAGTATGTGCGGAAGCAAAAGATTAGATAAAATTTAAACTTGTGACTATAGTGTGACTAATAAATTCTTTTCACTTAAAAAGAAAGTTTGTTGTTCATGGTAAGTCGTACACAAAATTGGTGTACTCAGTTGAGTACACTGGCTAAAACCGTGCTAATTTTTTATCTCAATGGATTTGCAGAGAAATGGTTTTTTGAACAATTAACTGTAGCAGCTTTTATGGTAGGCGCAATCCAAATCTCCATATGGATGATAGAAATGAAGTTGATTTAGTGATTATTCCACCGGGTGTTGATGTCCAAATAGACGAAGAGGATATATGTGAGAATAACTTGCCGGATTACCCTATTCCTGTTGACATCCCAGGAGCAGTAAAGGTTGAAATGGACGATGGATTTGAAAGCGAAGACGATATTCCACTTGCCAATCTAAAGGAAGAGAGCTCACCCACAAGTGAGTCTCAGAATACTGCTCCAAAATGATCAAATCATGTGGATTATTCTATTATTCTACTGAATTGAATGAAACATTTGATTATTTGGCAAATTTAGCCAAAATAAGAGGCCAGTTTGAATTGGAAAACGAAGGTCAAATCGTTGAACATTTTTTCGATGATGTTGCGATGAATTTGATTGTGGAGCAAAGCAGAATATACGCACCGAACAAAAACTATCCCACATTCATGCTTACAAAAGAGGATCTGAGAAAGTTTGTTGGTACAATGCTTTTTCCGAATATCACACTTTACCTCAAGAATCATTGTATTGGTGCTTAGACGGAGAGACAAGAATTCCGTAACTAATGCCATGTCCCGTAATCGATTCAAAGAAATCAAGCACTTTATCCATTTATCTAACAACTCATGTATTGACAAGACTGACAGGATGGCCAAGGTTCGACCTTTCATGAAAATGATTTCCCAAAATTATCAAAAATGGGGTTTCTTTCATGATAGACTTTCTATTGACGAGGCGATGATAAAATACTTTGGTCATCGATCCGCAAAGCAATTTATCCGTGGAAAGCCTGTTCGTTTTGGATACGAGGAGTGGATGCTTTGCAGTTGTGATTGGTATCGCTATAGTTTTGAATTTTGATATATATTGTGGTACCAAAAATATAAGTTCATGCAATAAATATTTACCCATTGGACATCGTGTGGAGCTTAACTTGCTGAAAGTAGTAAAAAGACCACGTAAGCACACCTTATTTGTTGAAAACTTTTTCACAAGCCCTGACCTTATGGCTACCCTACGCAAAAAAGGATTTCGTGCAACAGGTACGGTTCGTGACAATAGAACAAAAAAATGTACACTTAAATCTCTGAAGACGAAACTGATGTGTTTTTTATTGTTTTCTGTTGGAGGGTTTTGCTATCTGTGTTGTAGCTCTCAGACACAAATACTGGTCCTTTGTACTGCCAGACAGACACCTTAGATGGCGTTGCAGCTCATGAAGAGCCAGAGCCAAGCTTCTTTTTATTCACTCATGTTCAGTGTGATTTGTTCTGTCACATAAATGAACGGAACCTAAAGCTTAACGCCGATTCTGAGCGGCAAAGCAAGCGTATAACGCTTAATTGTTAATTGCTTCAATTTGCGGTATAATTTTCCGTCATTCAAACCTGTTATAATTTTAGAGATATTTGAGTTAATTTCCTGCAGGATATTAAAACTTAGCACATGCTTTTAGTCCTTTCGACCAATAGGCGCTAAAAACCGCTTTCGATTTTTGCTTTCGACATATTAGACCCTATACGTATAAAAAAAAATTAAAAAAAAAATCGGAGATCAGTGCTATTCGGAACTGGACCCGAATAGAAGTTCTTAAATTTTTTATAAATGGCGAACGTAACCTAAAGACGTAACCTAAACATATGCACAACTAATTCAGCAATTAAGAATCCCAAAAATGAGAGAAAAGTAAAGGGTTTTCCAATGGGGACTTGACAGCTTTGAATTTAATTTGTTAACGCACCCTTTCACTAATCATCGAACTGTTATTGTCAATTTATTCAGTAAACTCAACATTTTCGTCATGGTAAAGTACACGAACGTGCAACGTCTGCAAATTATAAAAATTTTCTACCGAAATTCGGAGTCGGTGACCGCAACTTTAAGAGCGTTAACTCCAATTTTCGGTCGTAATTCTCGCCCTAGTAGAGAGGCAATAACAAGCTTAGTGCAAAAAATTGAGTCTATATATTCGTTGTGTGATGTTACCGTGTCAGTGAGACAACGGGTTGGTCGAAGTGTCAAAAATATCGCTGAGGTTCAGGCGTCCGTAGCAAACGATCCAAATCAGTCAATTCCACGGCGTTCTCAAGAATTGGGCATCGCTCAGACCACATTATGGCGTATTTTGCATAAGGATCTTGGTTTACACCCATACAAGATCAAGCTGACTCAAGAATTGAAGCCGATGGACCATTTGAAGCGACGTACGTTCTCCGATTGGGCTCTGGAGAAGATGCTCCAAGATGATGAATTTCATCGCAAAATCATCTTCAGTGACGAAGCTTATTTTTGGCTTGATGGGTTCGTCAATAAGCAAAATATGTGTTATTGGTCGGGTGAAAATCCACATGTGCTTCATGAATCATCACTTCATCCACAAAAAATAACTGTTTGGTGCGGTTTGCATGCCGGCGGCGTTATTGTGCCATATTTTTTCGTCGACGATAACGATCGTCACGTTACTGTGAATGGCCAGCGTTATCCCGCCATGATTACCGATTATTTTTGACCCGAATTGGAATATGGATTTGGACGACATGAGGTTTCAACAGGATGGTGCCACAAGCCACACAGCACACGTTACAATCGATTTATTGAAGAGTAAGTTTGATGAGCGTGTTATCTCAAGAAATGGGCCAGTCGATTGGCCACCTCGTTCGTGCGATTTAACGCCTCTAGACTATTTTTTTTGGGGCTACGTTAAGTCATTGGCTTATGCCAACAAGCCGACGACGTTGAAAGAGCTCAGAGCCAACATTGAACCCGAAATAGCGACCGTTTCGGCCGAAATGTGTGGCCGAGTCTTCGAAAATTGGGTCCAAGGAATCGACACTGCAAACGTTCTCGCGGTGGCCATATGAACGAAGTCGAGTTCCATTCATAAATGTTTTGATTGTACTTCAAGCCGATAATAAAGTTTTTGAAATATCTCAAATGGTTTGCGTTTTATTGAAAAAAAAAGTTGTCAAGTCCTTTTTGGAAAACCTTATATAAACAAACCCAAAACATCAATGGAATAACCTGACGAAGAAAACCAGAGAAGATCAGAGAGAAGGAATGACAAAATACTTCAATATGTGTGTTTTATACTGATTAGATATCGAATTAAAAACGATTCAGACTCCTTTGAGTTATACCTACATATTTAATAATCGCGACTTTATCTTGATGATTTGAAAAAGAAATGCGAATAGATTCGATAAAATATTGAGGCTTATCAAAACGACCCCACTAAAAGCCGATGATTATGCGATAAGAACTCAGTTTGGTGCCGTCACGGGCACGAGCTCAATAGGTGAATATGCACCACAGATGATCGACGATAACATACGGTGCGAAGAATCAATTGACGTGAGTAGCTACCAGAATTTTCTGGTTAGAGCAATATACTCGTATGTACATACATACTTGAGGCGCGAAGCTACACAATCAAAGACATTTTGTAGCCCTAATAATTGTATGAAAATAGACAATTCATTTTGCTGATGATATTCTCAGTAACGATTAACGGATTCTTAATTTTGATGTTTTCATAAGCAAAATGGGTTTTATCTATGTTGGAAAAATCTGTAGGCTA
Organism: Merodon equestris; assembly: GCA_958301585.1. Lineage (NCBI taxonomy): Eukaryota > Metazoa > Arthropoda > Insecta > Diptera > Syrphidae > Merodon > Merodon equestris. The sequence continues at coordinate 73,299,849 of OY284416.1, read as the reverse complement.
CATAATTGAGGAAGAATTCAACATTATTTGGCGGGAAACCTGTATATGTATATTAGACTATTACAAATTGGTTATTAAAAGATGACATCGTTGGTTAATAAAACTATTATTACTGTGAGTTTTATTTTCAATGTGGGGTTTAACCCTCAATAAACAAAATAAAATAAAAAAAATAACAGTAAAAAGAAATAAAAAAGACTCTTGCCGTCCACCTCCACGTGGTTTGAGTTGAGAAACGTTTATGAAGCGGCTAACGGACGGAAACAACTAGTTTTCTAGCGTAAACTCCCTGTATAGTAAACATTATCGCATAAGTTTCAGTCACTTCATGAAATTTAATCAGTTATAGATCCACCATTTAATCTTAGTCTAATCTAACTTCGAATTCCTGATCAACGGCTCATTTTTTACACATTGATATCTTGAAGAGGCCAAGTTGATTCAAAAAAAAAGTATTCCTAGTTAAATTTTGGATATTTTGTGCACTTTTGGTAATGGTTTGGCGTCGATTCGGCAACTTTATTGATGCGAAAAAGATTCACAAAAAAAAAGCGCAAAAAAATCGTTGTTTTTTTGTTTAAAATGCGGCAAATTGGTTTTTAAAGTCATTATTATGCGAAACAATCGAAAGATTGAATAGGTACGTTCGGAATTTTTGATGGCAGAAAATAAGTCTCAAACATAGATGAAAATTGTGCTCTTCCCGGACTTAATGGGTTAATTGGAGATAAACTACGATAGTTCCCCAATTGGATCTCCGGTGGGAACCACCCATATCCAAAAAAAAAAAAAACGCGTGTGCTTTAGACCACACCACTGAAGTAAAACTTTTTGGCTCCATCTATATGTATGAATATGTATATATATTTATGTATGTATATACAATGTATACTATATACATGTATGCATATACATATATTGTAGACACATATATTAATTTTCTACAAATATTTAAATTTATTATGGGTTTTCATTGATAAATTAATATTTTTGAATAGATTTTTAATTTTTATTCATTATTTTCATTATCGGATATAGGTTGTAAGACCAAGACAAATAAGATACATATATTTTCGAATGAAAATTAGAAAGATATCTGGAGAAAACTGCATCGATTTTTGTTCCATGTCTTGTGGTAGGCTCATTTCGGTTATTATTCATTTGTAGTTCTAATTTATCTTGCAGAAAGTTTACCAAGAGTTTACCATCTTCGGACGCGAAATTAACATTGAAATCTTCTGCTAAAATTAGAGGCAACGTATGATAGTTTTCTCCTAATTCTTCAGAGCTTACTCGACCGTAAGTCATAAGTCTTTTATATAAAAACTTAATAATATTATTAATGGTGTTATTGGGCGAAATGTAAACAACTACCATTATGATGTTTCTTCCATCATCCAAAACACAGTGAGCAACACGTATATCACCAATTGATGATTGACCAATATCGATTTCACGAATATATCCTAATAAAATGTCCATGTTCGAAGTTACTATATTCGAGGCATCATTTGTATGTATGTATATGTTATTTATTGTGGCGGAAAATTTTACAATCTTGGTCATGTACAATTTAGTTTTATAGAGATATGGTTCTTTAACCTTACTACTACAATATTAATATACACATAATATGAGGTATAAAGTAATATTATTGAAATAAAGTTATTGTGTGAAGGAAAAGCCACTAAAAACCTCCATTTAAAATTAAGTGCCTGGTTTCACTGGTGGGAAAAGAGAAGAGGAGAGGATCTTGATTTCGAATACCTGATTTACTTGATAATCGACATTTAAGTAAATAAATGATCGAATAAATAAATAAATAAATAAATAAATGAATAAATAAATAAATAAATAAAAAAAATATAAAATCATTTGATTTCTGATAAATTGCGACTCCTGTTGATTTAACATTTTTTGTTTTATTTCGTTTTATAGAAGATACAATGTTGCTATTGCACAATTTACAATAAGTACAGAGATGTGATATAATTATAATATCTTTCTACTGAAATATATTTTAAAATACAATTAAAGGTATATTTTTATTCAGAAAACGAAAATAGTGAAGAGGGAAACAACGAAAAACAAAAACCCTCTATTTAGTAATATTAATTAAATGTCAAGGCTTAAAAGAACAATGTTCTGGCTTTCCAGCAAGCAAAATTACATAATTATTTTACTAACAAATAAATGCGGAAGCTTGCAAATAGCTAGGATAATGAATAATAAATAAATAAAAATAAATAAACAAATTAATATAAAGATAGGTATAAAGATCAATAGATAAGCAAATAAATAAATAAATAATTATAAATGGATAATAATTATAAATAAATAAACAAATAATATATATATACAAATAAATAGATGTGAAAATAAATAATTTGATAAATAAATAAATAAATAAGTAAACGAATATATTAATAAATTGATTGATTAAGACAAAAATTATGATTAAGCCAAAGTAAGATCACAAAAAGTTTCATAAATAAATGATTAAGGAGTTTAACAAATATATGTTAAATTTTATAATAAGTTAATAAATAAATAAATAGAGAGTAGAATGCCGCGTATTAGTAGAGGGAGAAAATAGACATGGAAAAAGGAACGCTGCATATGACGCTACGACGCCAGCAACTAGTACGAGATACGCACTCACTTTCGTGATTCATTATCAGTTGATTGGGTTGGATTTGCCTGTGTCACATCCTGCCATCATTTTTTATTATTCACCTGAAAATTCACAAAATATGAACTTTAAAATGAATTTACAATTTTATTCACTTTAAACGTAGAATATTTGATGTATTGAATATTGAACAAAAAATATTAATTTATAAAATTGTTCAAGAGCGAAATTAAATTACGAAATAATTAAGAAATCACCCTTCGCGTAACGCTAGCAAACTCGCAAACGAACTGAGATATACATATGTACATATACATATTTCATGCCCTAGCTATGAGAGGAAGACAGAAAGAAAATGTGTGCTCGCACCTCTCTCTCTTGTGATCCACATCGACTACCTGGAGAAGGGCAAAAAGATAGAGCAGCAGTTCGTAGCCCAATTCAACCAATTTGGCCGTGCGTTATCATGGTGGAAGAGCACTTTTTTCTTCGCCAAGTGGGGCCGTTTTTTCTTCAATTCGGAGTTGAATCGGCCCAATAATTTGGCATAGTACAGCCCTCTGACCGTTTTGCCCTTCTCCGGGCAGTCGATTTGGATCACACCGTGTGAATCCCAGAAAACCCTAACCTTTCCGGCCGATGGGACAGTCTTCGCCTTCTTCGGAGCACGTTCGCCGGGCGAAGTCCACTGTTTCGACTTTTCCTTGGTCTCTGGTGTGTACCAGTGGATCCATGTTTCGTCGACTGTCACGAAACGACGCAGAAACTCTTTCGGATTGCGCTTAAACAGCGTCAAACACTGCTCTGAAGTGGTCTCACGGTTGCGCTTGTTGTCCGGAGTGAGCAAACGCGGCACCTATCGCGCCGACTGCTTTCTCATGCCCAAAATTTAATGCAGGATATGACCCACACGATCTTTTGAAATGCCTACTGTCTCAACTATCTCGCGGAACTCCTATCGGCGGTCTGCCAATACGAGATGTGGATTTTTGTCACGTTATCCTCCGTAGTAGCCGTTCTCGAGGCATCTGGACGAGGCATCCAAGGAGAAGAATCACCGTATACAACATCCAAACGCTCTTTGATTTCGCTGCGCGATTTCCCTTCCAAAAACAAGAATCGAATCACCGACCGATATTGCTCTTTTCCCATTTTTCTAAAATCCGCGGACACTCCCGCTTCCACACGCGGTCAAAACAAAACTACGAGTCCGATCCGTCTGAAATTTCGACAGAAGCCGTCTACTAGAATGTACTACACGATAGTAAGAAGCTCTTGCGATACTGGCGCCATCTGGCGGTGAGGCTAAGTACTTATCGGATCACCCTCGTATATCTGAACCATATGGGATATGTAATGGATTATCACTATTTCTCTTTAAATTGCTGCTTAGTAATGAGATCCCTTCAGGAAGATGATGAGAATACTTATTTATTACATAGAGCCGGATTACATTTTGAATCCTTGATGGGCAAGACATATAAAACAAATGGACAGTGGATGAAAGTCAAACAAATAATGGGTGGAGAACAATGGGAAGATGGGGCTAGACATGATGGAAGAGAATATGAAGGCATGGAAGGAACATACTCATGACAGTGACGCTTTCGTAACACTGTTAATAATAATAATTACATTTAATAAAGACATTTTAATAATAACAGTTTAAAAAAAAAAAAACAGTTTAAGAAAAAATTTCATAAGAGCAGCAAAAAAGATATAAACTTTGAATAAATGGAATTAGGAAGTATCATGCACAAACCAAACAATACATTTGGACTGCTTTTTTTTTTTTTTTTTAAATTCATTTTTATTTACCATATAGTTTCTTAGATCTATCTTATCCTAGACCAAAATCCTTAAAACTAGCTTAACTATCCTTACAAATCTAGGAATCTTATTGGCCCTAGGCGGACACTCTAAAACAAACTGAATAATTTTAGCATATGCCTTTCGACTACTATACATTTGGACTGTGCTCGTGCTTATCGGGTAATCATAGGGTACGCAATTCTCTTGAGTTTAAGGAGTCATTTAAAAGAAATCGGGGTCAATACTTGTAATTTTGACTCGGTCACTGTACTCTTTTTCCATATATTAGGTTGTCGAAAAAGTCTTTTCGTATTTCTAATCAAATTTCAACTCATTTTTTTTTATATTTATAATAAACTTTATTGAACCAAATATGTACCATTTTGGTCGACCACCTTTTGCCATTTTTCCGCTAGAGACATTATTACCGTAAACATTTACACTGATGGTAAAACTTTTGTGGTTTCTCGGTAGTGTAGAATCAATCGTTCGACCAGGCTGGAGCAGCTCATAGTGGATGATTCCTTTCCAATCCCACCAAACACTCAGCATAACCTTTCGAAGCGTCAATCCTGGCTTTGCGGCCATTTGTTGAGCTTCACCACGCTTGCACCGTGATCTTTTTCGCACATTGTTGTCGTATTTGATCCACTTTTCGTCTCCTGTTACCATTCGCTTCAGAAATGGTTCGATTTCATTTCGCTTCAGCAAAGAATCGCAGATGTTAATTCGGTCCATTAAATTTTTCACAGACAATTCATGTGGTACCCAAACATCGAGCTTCTTTTTGTAGCCAGCCTTTTTTAAATTGTTCAAAACCATTTGATGATGAATGTTTAGTTCCTTGGCGATGTCATGGCTGCTTATGTGACGGTCCTGGTCAATCTTTTCCATAATTTCATCGACTTTTTCAACGATAGGTCGACCAGAGCGAGGTGCATCTTTCACATCGAAATTTCCAGAACGGAAGCGGGCGAACCATTGTTGTGCTACACGAACTGATACAGCATCGTCTCCGTAAACTTCACAAATTTCATTGGTGGCTTGCGTGGTATTCTTCCCTTTTTTATACAAAAATTTCAAAATATAGCGAATTTCTTCATTATTTTCACTCATTTTTGAACAGCTGTAACTTTTTTTTCAACTTCTCCGAATTTAATTTTGTTTTTGCTTAAATGAAGTTTAAAATGTCACCTTTCCAACACCATATGGTATGACACAATGTGATTGGTAGCCTTGGAGATAGACGACTCCAACAACATCTGTTGACAAAATACGAAAAGACGTATTAATTAAAAATCTTGCACTGAACGCCGATTTTTTTTTAAATACCGGTTTTTGGATAATGATTTGGACTGTAAGTTTATTTTTCAAATGTTTTGAATTACAATAGTCAACAAAATACATAACACAAATAAAAGAACATGTAAACTGTAAACTAAAAAATCTGCCTTAAATATTTGTATATTCAACGCTAACAGGATGTAGCGGCTAAAGAATTGTTTTGCTGGATACATGATTAAATGTGATCAGTTTGATTAAGTTTTCAAAATGTAAGCCTGCCTTCTTGCTAAGTAAGCGACAATAGTCAATATACTATAATGACATAAAGTGTTCGGCGCTTGTGATTGTTTTATTATGTTGTAATGACAATTTTATGCAAAAACCTCTTTCGATTCTGACGTTAAAGCAGCAGTTCACAGGTGTTCAGTGTCGTCTCTTGTCTTTCAATTCCTTTCCGCTTTTAAAACCGAAAATTTTATAAAAGAAAACAAATCTATTTCAGAAAAAGAAAAAAAGAAATGATTTACATATGTATGAATCATAAGTTCTGCTTATATAAGTAATTTTATTATGTTTGCTTGTGGGCATGTACATACGTATATTATAATTTCAACATTAACTTCAACTGAAATACAGTTGAGCGCGTTGCGCCCATTTTATGGTAGGCGTGGTGGTCTTCCACGGTAATCAATTTTGATGTCAAAGGAAACCAAGATCGTCCGAGAACATTACCGCGGACCGTGAATGTGTACAGCACAGTTCGCGGCAGTCGATTCCTCGCCGTGCACAAGAACTCGGCCTTTCGCAGACTTCAACTTGGCGAAATTTGTTTGGGACTTGTGTTACACCTGTTCAAGTTAAAACTGACCCATGAGCTCAAAGTTCATGAACATGGACACCGGCGTTTGTCCACCGACTGGGCTTCGAAGCTTATGAAAGAGGACTCCAATTTTTGGCAGAAAAATAATTTTAAGCGATGAGGCGCATTTTTGGATGAATGGCTGTGTTAACAAGCATGGGTTGGTGAATACACCCATGAAACCGACACGAGGTTCACCAGGTGACAATCCTCCTCAAAAAGTTACCGTTTGGTGTAGACTTCTGGCTGTCGACGTCATTGGTCCACCTCATTGGCATTCACCATTAATGGCGAGCGCTACAGAACGATGATAACCAATTTCTTTTGGCCCAAATTGAATCATATGACCCAGACGACAGTGGTTCCAACAGGACGGCATTTCGTACTGCACAGCGGACGCCACGAACGCAAACGATTTGAGGGTAAGGTTATCTCTGGCAGAAATGAGGTGAATTGGCCACCAATGTCATGAGATTTAACTTCGCTAGACTTTTTCTTATGAGATTTCCTGAAGTCGCAGATCTATGCGAATAAGCCACAATCGACCGACGCCTTTTAGGTGAGCATAACCCAGGCCATTGCTCAAATTCAGCCGGATTTATGCGAAAGAGTCATTTAAAAGTAGACCACTCGGATCTTTGGCACCGTTAGAACCTAAATGAAGTTCGAATAGAGGCGGGTATTTGAACGATGTCATATTCTTTCAAATAATCAGTAAATACAGTTTTCTTTGTTCCATTTTAAAATTTGCCCAATCTTTTGAAAAGCCCTTTAATATAGAAAGTTAAAAAAAACCTCCTCCTATAATTGCTTTATGCGTTTTAAGTCCAATTAATAGCCTTAAGCGTACTTTAAGCTCTAACGAAGCTACTCTCCCGATGTTGTCGACTCTCTTGATCAGAAAAAATTAACTAAAATAAAATTTTAATTGTTATTAGAGTTGACTAAAAAAAACAAAAACTGCAATATAATGGGGATGTAACCTGTACAGTGATTTTTCTGGACGGCATAGAATTACTGGCTGTTTTTCTTAAATAAATCCGATGACGCCTTGAAAATAATTCTGATAGGATAAGTTCATGAAAGCATAATTGGAAAGGCTAAGTATGAGCTGCAAAAGCATGGCCAATTAAATACATTGATTGACATTAAAGAGATATATAAAAATAGTTTTGGGGAAACATTTCCAATTAATAAATTGATCGACGAAGTTAGGACAGCCAGAATTCAAACTACTATTGCCAACTATTTTAAGGAAATAAATAGCTTTTTAAGGAGAATATATAATACATATTTTTTAAATGATTATGATGGCATTGGACACATGATACATTCAAATATTAGAATTGCGTTGAGGGCTTTCGAAATTAATTTGCTTAAACCAACCAAAACAATTATTTTGAGTAGAAACCCGCCAAGTTAATGTGAAGCTTATAAAATAATTGTTGAGGTAGGTCATCAATTTATGAGGCCCGATGGGTTAGTTAGCCGAGCAAGTGGAAATGCTGAGTTCCACCAAACGTCTAATCACGGTCAACGTTTCTACTTAAAAAAACAACAACACGATCCATACACGATCAGGATTTAACAGCAACAATTATACACGAAATTATTACAGATCTACATAAAACAAAAGCAGGAACGCAAGCTACCACTTCCTCACAGAGATAACAACTACCTAAATTAACAAAATTATTAACATAATTAACAAAAATGAAGTGTATCAGATGTGAATGCTGCTGACATTTTCGAAACTACCGCGAAGAGTATGTAATAACGTCCCTTTAATATTACTGATTAAATGTGGCGCGGAACATAGTATCTTTAATAAAAATATTTTTAATCCTACTTGGAAAGTAACACCTGATAAAAACTACCTTGAGCACACTATTCAATCGAATACTAATTTTGAATTCCTTTGTTTAGTGAGTTCGATAGATAAGGCTCAATGGAATACATAGAACATCCATTACACCGATTTTTTAACAGACTCATAGGTAACAACATCTCCTGTGAACTTAATGCAAGTATAGATTTTGGATACAAATCCCTCATTACAAATAACGATAACTTTGGTGCTTAAAATTGGAAACAGTTTTTTAAAGAGGGGTCAAAAACAAGCATTTTTTACTATGGAAGGTGAGGGCAATTTTAGAAAAATATGACTTAAATTGAAACAAAATTATTAAACAACAACGGAAAAACTTAAATGAAGTACTATACTATTTTGAAAGCCAGAAACTTGTTCTTAATTCTCAAATATAAAATAAAATTATTTATGTCAATAGTCTTGATAAAAAAAAAGTAAAAAAAAAGTTCAGACCAATTTTTTTCAAAATTGTGAAATGAAATTCAGAATTGGCTTTTTGTAGTCAATGCTTATATCAATTCTGAATCGAACACAAGGAACCGAATGGTTTTTGAGGAAATTGAAAATTACTAAAACTACTTTTTATGAGATTTTTGTTCTTTGGTATTCACGGTGATCTCACTTTGAGGATTAATGTTGATGGTATGCTCATCTTTGTAAGTAAAGTACAGCAATTTATTAAGCGTTACACAGAATACACCACGAATGCATTCCGCGTCCCAGTCAGTCAGTTTGTGAGTAAGCCAGGAATTAAAAATAGTTAAGTCAAAATTCAATGTATTAAAAAGATATGTAAGTCTCGTTAATGAAGTCATCGTCCGTACTGGTGTTACTGTCGAGTTCATTGAGTTCGTCGTTGATAGTGAGGGCTGAGGTTGTTTTGGCGGTAAAACACCTCACTGTGAACGGTGGGAGGGTCGAAGTCCTTTAGTTGCAAACCCACACTTTCTTCACCATTGATAAAACATGGGTGCACTTTTCTTAACGTCTAGTAAAAATTCTATGATTTGGGAACCGTCTTTATATTCTTTTTCGAGGCAGTATTTTCGATAAAAGAATAGTGCCATATTATGGTAAAGGTTGTGCGTTGTTTTGCGGCATAAAATATTTTTTTTCAGAAGCGTGGTCTGATTCTGCAGATCATTAACAGTGTTGGTTGCCTCGGTCTTGTTCAACACCTATGTACTGGAGTGCGTACATTTGGAGTTCCTTTTAAAGAAGCGCCCGACCATATCTTTTTTGCAAAACAACCCCAACACCGCGACTGTCATCTGTTCGGTTGCACGGCCTCTGTGGTATTTCCTTTTTGTAAGAAGAGTCTCGTTGATTTGTACAAATCAACAACATCAACGTGAGGCGTTATTATTGTGGCTATTTCACGGCAATAGTTAAAGTAATCTATTATAGTAATTGAAGTGTATTGGTGACATAGGCGCCTTTCTGACGAAAAGCACCTAACACGAGCTGAGCAACGAAATTGCGTGAGCGGAACCTGCCGCATACGAAAAGGGATTAAATCCCTTAACCCCGCGAAGCGCGCCAGTCGGGTATTGCTAATTAAGAAATCTGTTGATATAGGCACCTGCCAGACGTTTAATTTATTATTCATTCACTTACCTCAAAGAAAGACCACGTAAATGCCAAAAAACAAAATAAAATAGTAATTTTCAATTTTCTCAAAAACTAGAAGACATAAAACGATTCGGTTTTTTGTGCTCGATTCAGAATTGATATAAGCATTGACCACAAAAAGCCAATTTAGCACTTCATTTCACAATTTGAAAAAAAATCGGTTTAATTTTTTTTTTCATTTTAAGTCATTTTTTTTAAAAATTGCCACTATCTCCTAAACTCCCATAGTAAAAAATGCCTGTTTTTGACCACTCTACAAAGAACCGTTTTCAATGTTTGACGTCTACTTAATACCTAGGACATATTGTAGTAATAATAGCAACACCGGACGAAAATTTACCGGAAACAATTTAGCCGAACTAGAAGATATATTCATGGGCTTTAGTTCGAAGTATGATAAGATCTTGGTCGGTGGTGATTTTAATGTTAATTATTTTAAGTGCAATAACACATCTAGTCTCTTTCAATATTTCTGTAATAAAGTAGGACTTTCGCTAGTAAATACTCGTTACCCCACATGCTACCAATCCTCTACTAACCCTTCACTAATAGACCTGTTTTTAACTAATACTGAAACTAACATTTTATGTGTTGATCAACTGACACCTACTAGTGAATTTATTCATGACATATTGTTTTGCTCCGTAAAATGTAATGTTAATAAATATAACTGTAATAATACTATTAGTTTTAGGTCATTTAAAAAATTAAATTATTCCAACCTGTTAGAAACCTTCTATAATCTCAACTGGTCTGACTTATATCTAACACCTGATATTAATCAAAAAGTAGACATTCTTAATAGTCTTGTGAAGTTTTTATTTGATGTATATGTTCCGATTAAGTCGAAACAAATCAAGTCCAAAAATTGCCCCTGGTACTCAAATGAAATTAAAGAACTTATACAAGAAAGAGAACCATTTTTTAGACGTTTCAAGAGGAATCCGACACAGTTCAATAAAAGACAGTACTGTGTGGCTCGAAATAAAGACAACTCAATGATTAAGAACTCCAAACGTTATTACGTAAAAAGCCAACTTGACTCTAAAATGGATCCTAAAGTATTGTGGAGAAATTTAGCAAATCTGGGTGTAACAGGGACTAATAAGGCTCAAAATTGTTCCTTGTGTCCAAATGTAGTAAGCAACTACTTTAAACCTGATTCATGTAGTCCATCTTATATTGTGCCAGTTGCGAATCCCTCTGTCCTCGACATGTCCAATGGTTTTACCTTTGAGTGTGTCACGGAATATGATGTTACTAAAGCAATTATGTCTGTTAAATCAAACACCGCAGGTCCTGACGGCATCAATCCAAAATTTCTAAAGCTACTTCTTCCTCATTTGCTTCCCTACTTAACGCATATTTTTAACTTTTGCATCTATAGTTGTCAATTTCCAGACCAATGGAAATCTGCAAACATTATTCCGAGACCGAAGAAAAATTACCCTCAAAGTCCATCGGACTTCAGACCAATTAGCATACTCTGTTTCTTAGCTAAAGCATTCGAAAAAATACTTGCCCATCAGATACAGCAATATCTTAATGCAAACAATTTGTTATCGTGCTGGCAATCTGGTTTCCGAGCAAAACACAGCTGTGAATCAGCGGTTTTGAAGGTGACAAGTGACCTTAGGTCATCGTTAGATTCGAGGGACATAGGAGTCTTAGTACTACTTGATTTCTCAAAAGCATTTGATTGTATTGATCATTCCATACTGTTATCGAAATTGGAACAGAAATTCAATTTCTCTCCATCTTCCTTAAGGTTAACACAAAAATATCTGTATAATCGTATCCAAACGGTTATCACAGAAAGGGGGATGTCCGATCCATATACTGTCAATATAGGTGTTCCACAGGGATCTGTATTGGGTCCCCTCTTATTTTCTCTGTATAATAACGATCTTCCGCAAGTGATTCAAAATTGCAAACTTCACATGTATGCTGATGACGTCTTAATTTATATTACTCGCCCCATCGGTTTAAGTGACGACTGCGTCGCAAGAGTAAATGAGGATCTTAGCAATGTAGCAAAATGGTCAGCACTTAATAAACTTAAACTTAATTCCGCTAAATCTACAAGCCTTATTTGCTCAGGCAGTAATATTGACTTACGAGATTTTCCTTCGATAGTACTGAATGGTAGTATTATTCCCATTGAGAAGTCTGTGAAATACCTTGGCTACTACATTAATTCCTCCTTAAGTTGCTGTAGTGCAACAGCACATACCATTAAAAAATTATACGCTGGTCTTCGATGCCTGCGACATTTTAGTCACGTACTGGAAAAATCCATGAAAATGCGTTTATTTAAATGTTTATTAATGCCATTTTTTACATATAATTGTTCTGTGTATCCATATCTTGACTTTGAATGCAAGAGGAGATTAAATGTTGCTTTCAACGACTGTATCCGCTTTATCTATAATGTCCCCAGGTATTGTAGTGTTTCTCATTTAATAACTGATGTTTTGGGTCTAAGTTTGGATGTATTTCTGAGGTATCGTAATATTCTTAAATTGTAGAAAATTATTCATCATATGTGTCCTGATTACTCACGTCACATGTTAACGTTTGTGCACTCAGCACGCGGCCTCAAACTAATTTTACCTCGATTCACTCATTGCATTGGAGAACATTCCTTTTTCGTATCTGCAATTCGTCTGTGGAATGGTCTTCCACACGATCTGCAGACAATAAACTCGATTGCCGAATTCCAAAGAAAACTTTTGATCCACCTCTCTGATAACAGTATCACGACTTAATACATAATTGGTTGTCTTATTATGTTTATATTTTTACATACATGCTTTATATCATATTCTATTCTAGTCTAGGCCTGAGTTTTGTTCTTTGAAAGTTACGTTCGATTAATTAAAATGTACACACTTTGTCATTTAAATAATTTATGCTTCTCAAAAGATCTTATTGTCTTGTAGCATTGTGTTATTTATTACACTCAATAAAATACAAATGCAAAATACAAAATAAAATAATAAAGATTCCTTTCTGGTTGACACGAACGAAGTGGACCTTTAATTGCGTACAGATTGTTGTTATTCTTCTGCAGCGTGACTTTGAAAAAAATTCAGCGGTATTATGATGAAATCAGAATCTGTTTTATTCAAAACACCTTTGTCTAGGGCCTTTCGGACACTAGACAAAATTGGCGTAATCACTTCAGTCAATAACTTGATCTTCCGAGCTTACTACCTCAATTGCATGCAACGCAAGAGGGTGCACGGCTTTGTCCCTTCAGAAGCATTGGTATATTCCTCCATTAGAATCGATGTGGGCTGATCCAGGATAGGTTAGCGGTTCCGCCAATTATAAAGAAGGGAAGTGTCTCTACCATTTTGTATAATCATTATACTCGTAATTATTCTATTACAGAAAGTTGTATAGAAAACTTCTCCTATAATTGCTTTGAGCGCTTAAAGTTCCATTAACAACTGTAAGCTCTATAGGAGGCACTCTCGCGATCATGTCAACTCTCTTAATATTGAGGAAAATCAAGCCTGTGAGTACGAGGGATTGTATTGTTCGGTTACCATAGCAAGTTGGTGGCCAAATCACCAGGATATCTTAAGAAGAATTTCTTTGTGGGATTATTTAATAAGCTTGATTTTGCAAAGTGTATGTGTTATGTAATGGTAGGTAATGATACCAGTATTCAGTTCGGCCTAGTGATAAGAGAAAAGCTGTGGACATCGGTGTTTCGTACACTTGTTTCGTACAGTTCCGGCACTTGCGATAGTTTATGCAGTTGTTGATGGATTGATCTTAGTCATAGATTTGAGGGCAGTTTGACGGTCGCTGTACTAATTTTCTTCATTTGAGATACGTAATTGCCTTATAAAAATACAGAAGTCGTCGTTTCATCAAGCTCCGGTTGAGATTTTAAGCCATCCGTGAAGATAGTCCAGTATCAGATCAGATCCAGCCCTGACGTCCCAGAAAGCTGACTATGTATGTATTTGGATGTGGGAGAGGTGGAATTTATCATAGTGCATGGTATAAAGCTTGAAGTGCTGGAAAAGATGCCTGCAAACCGAGACCGATTATTGTTTGAGGTTGAGATTGAAGGAGAGCCACGAGAGAGAGAGAGAGCAGGTAAAACCTTAGTCGTTTTTGATTCGAAGTATTTCAATCGAGAGAGCTTACTATTTAGGATAAATGTGTATGGAGCTTCTTTGCCTATTTCAATAGTTACCCTTTTTTATTTTGACAATTTCCGTTTCGAGAGGATAAACTCAAGCATATATTTTTAATGCAGCAATCATCGCATAAGTGTAGCGCTGGCTGAAAATTAAGACAGATAGTCACCAAATATGAACCGATAGAAAGAATAGCAACATCACCTCCCGAATGAGCAGAGAATCAAACTCCATGCCCGTAGCAATAGGGAAAGAACACCCCCTTATCTTGCATTGTTGGAGATGCTATCCAAATTTGCATTATTAACAGATATGAATATGGATAAAGATGCTAATGTAATTTTCCCTATCGAATGCGCCCAACTAAATTCTGAAATTCTGTCTCACAAGCTTTATTTCGTTGCAAAGCACGTTGCATTTCAAAAGTGGAGTTTTTCTACTTTTTCTACTAGTTGCACCTGAAACCCTTGACAAGGCAAACGAACTCTGGTTTCACCATATGCAAAGGAAAAGGTGTGTATATTAACTAGTAGAGCTATGCCTTTATACTTTTGTTGTAATCGAGTCTTAGCAACAGAACTGTTCAAGTTTGATTGCCGAGAGTGCAGACCCTAGAACTTACAAAAACAACATTTATTGGAAATCGGTGAAAATTCTCGAAAATGTAGAAGTTGGCGGATACGCCAGTTTATGTGATATTTCTTATCTGACCTTTATTTGCTTCTTAAAGACGATGACCTCATAAATTATTTCAAAGTTCTTCTGAGAAATATGAATGAAAATAAAAAAATTATAAAGAGTATTACAAGAGTAATACAAAATATCATTTCTGCTTCTGGCACGGGGTTAGTGCAGCGAACGTGAATATGTAAGCTGTCATACGTTGGAAAGGTTAAGTTTGACACACAATTCAAGCAATGGTGCATCTATAGAAATAAAGTATGTTGCCCAAAAATATTGGGAATTAGCACGGAATAGCAAACTCAAAAAATTCTAATCTCTGCACGAATAATTTGAAAACTATATCCGTGCGTTCAAAGTTATCATCCGATAGATAACAAATGTTTTCTACTTGATATGCCATACATTTGAATTGGCTTATGGCCGCCAATGGTGGTATCCTTTTAGGGGTATCCTATATTTTATTCAGCTCGTTTTATTTTAAACATTTTTTTCTTTTGGTTTCTCGCAGCCTCTGAGGGTAATTGTTTAAAGTGTTTAACAACGCGTTACATTCGAATTTATTTCATCACAACATATAAAAATCAAATCTAAAATTTTAGAAAGCGTGTTAACTACAGGATTAATCTGTTTTAAATTTAGTTTAAGAAATCAAGCAACAGCTCTTCATGAGCATGGGAAATATTATCTGGTGACAGGTAATTTGAGTTATTGGATTTACGCCAAATAAAATTATTTAGAAATTACTTAAAAATTACTCCAAAAATCGCTAAATTATCGAATTGGTTACAAAGATTGTTAATAAATTCAATATTAAGAATATGCCTCCCAAAAATGTCAAGCATACTTCCGGGTGGAACTTATTATTAGTAAAAACAAATGCTCATTATTAATTTAATTATGAGTTAAACATATACAAATTTGATCGATACCAGAAAATGGAAGATCGATTTCTTTACCATTAAAACAGGAACGAACAGCAACAATTATTCCGCGACCACCTTCATCAGAAGATTTACATCTGCAGATTCTGAAGGAAGTGTAGATTTCCTCATTGAAAATTTCAGAAGATTATATGTATTCCTGGATATAGCCATGATTCGACTATAATTATGACATCATAAATCTCATTACAGGTGTTTACGAAGAGACCAGAGGTTTTAGTACGCATTTTACTTGCAATGTGGTAATAAATTAAGTCTGATGGAGAATTGATTTTGCAGGTCCGAGTTGGATCGCTGGATTTGTTGCCACTTCTTCATAACAAAGCTCCTGCTCGAAGAAATGTTGTCACATTTAACAACAAACTTTTTCCCCATGGTCATTACGTAAATTATGTATAGACTGTACTGACTGTCCGGTATTTTTTTTCCTTTTTTGACATCCATCTTTCCAGAATTCTATTTACTATGACCGACTTTTTCAAGCTCGTGATTGGGGTGAGCAGAGACGTTCACCGTGAAAAATGTCTCGAAAATAGGCCGATGGAATTCACTTTCTCCTGTGGATGCTCGACCACAAAAAGCCGTCGCCAATATCGATTCTCTGAACTTATGCCCACGTTCCGTAGTGTTGTCACTGTGTTGTCTGTAATCCGAGTGTTTCGGATATAAGATATATCGTTATGATCCTTTCTCCTGAATATTTTATTTTTTTACGGGAGTATGCTCGAGCTATGTTTATATTCATGTTTAAACACCTTTTTTTTTATTTTGATTACTTTAATACTTGTTCACAATTTATTTTTACTTCTGGATAAAATTATTTTTATATGCTTCACAAGATCTTCTTGTCTTCGAGTTCTCGTCTCGACTGATCACCCACCAACCAAAGCATATCAGACTTTTCATTTAACAGAGGACATTTAAACGCATAAACAAATAAGGGGTTTAACAAATTGAGAAGACGCCACACATCACAACGCGTAAGCAAATACGAGGGATAGCAATTGGGAGAAAACGCTATTTGTCACAATTCATAAACAAGCAAGGGAACTAAGAAATGCGAAAAGACGCCACCCATCTATAACATAAACAAATGGAAGATCTGGCAATTGAAAAAAGACGCTACAAAGCGAATGCCGATAACAGGCACAAGGAACACGGAGTGGGGATTAGACTAGGATAGGTTATATTGTTGCTGGGTGATGACGAGTACTTTTAGGGTTACCAACGTAGCTCTCGCCCTATTGGATTTTATATATTGTAACGAATTTTATTGTCCCAGTGAACACTTACAGCCTTCCCGTAATTTTTTGTCAATAACTTTTTCGGGTTTTTGATCATCGATCTTAACGCCTTTATCTCCGGATTGGTGCGTCTGAAAACTATCTAAATATATAGCGGATGAAGCTTGATCAAAGTGTAGTATTTCATTTGCATCCTTCCAGAAAAATTAAGCAAGTTCACCAATCCAAAAACTACATCAAACAGCAAAATTTTGTGGATCTAATGACTGATCGAGGATTTTCTCCTCTTCAGATACAACAATTTTGTTTGTCAAGGAACCCATTCAAAATGAAATAGGCTTCTTTCCTGTAGATGATTTTTCGAGAAAAGTTCTACGTTGATTATGATCAGTTGTGTTCAATAAAATAGGTCAAACAGACGATGAATGAAAGCGGAATGCCTGAGAACTTCGGGGTATTTATATTAAAGATCTTGCAATGATACTGCGTAGTGTAGAATCCCATAAAAAAAATAACGAATTTTGCTATAAGAATTCATTGAAGATAGACCAATTTCATAAGTCTGACATGTAAATGTCAGTGACTAAAATTGTACATGTTTTTATTTTACATAGAAAAAGATAGCATTCAGGTATCATTCACTACCGAGATCTAGGTTTGACTTTTGTAAGATCCTAAGCAATATAAAAAAAAATCGAAAAGAATTAAGTGCTTAAGAATATATATTTTTTAAGCTTAAAAGACATAGGAAGAAGAAATACACGAATTTTGTATTTATAAAAATTACTCTTCATTGTATGTATGTATAGTAATAATTTTTTTTGAGTCCCTTTTTTGTTGTTCTGAGCACGACTGCTTCTTTAGGTAAAAGCAAAATCTGGTTAGTGTACGCCTTGTCGCCTTTCCTTCGGAGTGAGCTCTGTGTTACCAAAGTATACTCCAGTTCAAGAGGCAAGTCAGCAAATGCTGAATTCAAATTAACAATTTCAACGTCGTCCATGATGTTCATCAAAGTAATGTAGGTGTAATCGTTGTGCAGTGACCTTTTATAAGTTTTAAAATTCTTATTAGCAATTCAGCGTAGGTTAAAGTGAATTTGTTCCTACCTGCGTATAGCTAGTACCGTATTACTGACTGCTTTCACTGTGGCATCACCGCTCCGCATAGTTTTCTCTGACCGCAAGCCTTGCAACTCTTTATAGATATTTAAATGGCTGTATGAAATACCGCGCTCCCTTTTAACATTCACGGTGGGATATAAGTCAGAAATTGGCAGCCATGTTTTATCACCACTTGAAAATCCGGAGTTTTTCTCGTCATCCCATTGGAACGGGGTTCTACATGGATCACGAGACTTACTCTCGTACAAAGACGGATTCGAATTACAAGCTTGTGGGTCCACAGTATCCTCCCATGAAATCCAAACATCGGTCATTCCAATCTCTTCCCCTTGATAGGTAACACTGCATCCAGGCAAAGTCAGAAGTAACATATTCAGCATGTCTATACGATCAGCACCCATACGTGATCCAACTCGGTTATTGTCATGATTGCCCAACTGGAAGAAATACGAAAAGTGGCTAAAGAAAAAATGTGCATTGAAATTTGACATAACTTACAACCCAGTTCGGTGTCCGTCCTTCTGGCAATTTCGATAACCAAGTATTTATAACTTCAGCATATTGGAAAGCATCGGATTCCTTGTTCAAGAAAGTAATCATCAAAAAGTTGAAAGGCATATGAGCACCATCAGCAGTTTCATTGCCGTAATATTTCATGAGAACATCTACCGGTGAATAAGCTTCGGTCAGAAGAATTCTAAACACAAAATAAAATCGTGGCCATAAAAATATATTATTTATGATGTTTCAACTAAATGTACCTCTCTTCGCCACCATGCAGCTCTTGAAAATCATCAATAACCTTGCGCCATTCGTAAACCAAATCTAGAGTTTCAGGTTGGTCAACAGTATAGAGATGTTCCAGGTAGTCGTTTTCTTCAGGGTCAGTAATCAATTCATTTCGGGGCTCATCCAAATAATTTCCCTCATCATCGGGAGCAGCTTCAAACGTATAACGAACAGCATCAATTCGAAAACCTGAGATGCCTTTGTTTAACCAGAAAAGCAGGATATTCTAAAACATAAAAAATTACGAGTACATCAAAAGAAATTAATTCTCCCAACACAAAAAAATGTGCTACATACTCGTATATTTATACGAGTACTATGTATTCAGGATTAATATATACCGTCATATATTCTCGAACTTTTGGGTTACGATAGTTAAGATCAACTTGCTTCTTCGCAAACTGATGCAAATAATATTCTTGGCGTTTGTCATTCCATTCCCAAGCACTTCCTCGAAAGACGCTCAGCCAATTCGATGGTGGTTGGCGCACACCGTTCACGATCTTGCCAGGATGCCACACGTAAAAGTCTTCGAATTCGGGGTCGCGTTCAATTGACTTTTGGAACCATTCACTTTCGTCACTAGTATGGTTTGGAACAAAATCCAAAAGGATTTTGACTCCAACTTGCTCGGCTTTCTGAACAAGAGCTTCAAGGTCTTCCATGGTCCCAAACATGGGATCGATTTTAGTAAAGTCGGCAATGTCATAACCGAAATCAACCATTGGTGAAACAAAAATGGGTGAAATCCATGCTGCTGTTATACCTATTTCCTTCAGATATGGCAGTCTGTCCATGATTCCTGCAATAAAAATGCAAAAGTCATAAGTTGATTTATCGGGATCTCGTTATATGAAATTGACGTTTGCTTTAGAAGAAATTGTTTTTTCTTTTTCATTAAATATAAAAATTTAAAAACTTTTAATTTATCTAACCTCTTAAATCGCCAATACCATCGCCATCGCTGTCCTGAAACGATCTGGGGTAGATTTGATAGAGGGAAGCTGTCTCCCACCATTTTTTTTCCATTGCTTGTGCCTCAATTTCATTATCAACTGAATTGAACTCTAAACCAGTATGGAAATTAGTAATGCTACCACAGACTTGAGCTGCAATAAAAGCTACTACAAAAATTAATTGAACGAACGCCATTTTAGCAGCGTTCCTAAAACAACCCGGAGTCCAACTGAAATTCTTGCAGGGAATTAGCCGTATATATTGTATATTAAGAAAACGGTGAGTTTCAAGTCAATCTGAGTTATCAATGGAAAATATCTTCTATTGGACACTATGAATTATATAAATTTTTAGATAATACCAAGGCTGCCGAATAGATAATATTTTTTTTTCAATGATAAGCTGTCTCTTGGTACAGTCAATAAAACTTCCAGATACGCAAATGTACAATTGACAGAAGGGCACATACCCATGCGGACATAATTTTTTTAAATACTTGTATACATTCCAGATGCATTAGTTCATCCGGCGCCAACATGTTCGCACGGGTGTACTTGAGTTATTGTCGTCCAATTATTCATGCATAAGGGGATCTTACACAAACATGAAAATTAAAAATTTTACGGATTATTGAACTTATGTAAAAATAGTTTAAGAGATGTCTATGTTCCGTTAAGATTAAATTTTTTCTATCATCCTTCAATCTTCTTCTTTTCCTTTTTCCGACGTTGTTATGGTCAGAAGTGTAGGACCATAACCTTCCCATTTAACTGAATTCCTACTGGTCCGCTTGTGGGGTCCGCCGGTTTGACCTCAGGAAGTAGCGGCAGGCTTCCCGGTTTGGGATTACTTCATCGCTGAGGCCAATCAAATGCTGGTGTTTTTGCATTTGTTTGCACCAATTGTTTTTCGGCCTGCCTTTTTTTTGTGACACGGGCATGCTCCACTGATTTGCATGCACACTTGTGGGGCAGTTAAATGGTGGTATATGTGTCCCTAGGCTCACCTTGGTGTTTTCTAAATTGCCTAGATGTGATTTTTGTTTACCTTTGTTTTTGTCGCCTTTTACGACAAGCGAGAGGTATCGCTGCAGGGATATTCTTAACCCGTCCCTGCACGGAACCGTGTATCTTTTTTTTTTTTTTTTTTTTTGTTTTTTTATTGTCGTTATATAATTTAATGAACATGTAGTTCTAAACTAGTGTTAAACGACACTACAATTATATTTTGGATAATTCAATTTTTTTCTACTGATGTGGGGTGACAATCGGATAATTTACAATTTTAAGATAGAGTATACTTCAATACTTTTTTGATTTCCCGCAATCCTTATAAGTAGGGCTAGGATTTTCATGCACTTAAAAACGCAAAATATGCGCTTAAAATATGCTCTTAAAAATAGGAAATATGCACTTTAAATATGCACTTAAAACCATGGCGAAGTCACCTATAACGACGTGGTTTATAACGACCAGTCGCTTTTAACGACCAATTTTCCCAAACGTGGTTGGTTTTTGTACAAGTAATCTTTCTATTTTTGAAAAGTGGGATAAAACGACCGTGGGCTATAGCGAACAGTTAAACTGTACGACTGTAATTTAGTTTGTCATTTTTATAATGAGAAACAAAAAGACATGTTATCTAGTTTTTAGGAAAATTCAGTCTTTTTATTTTAAGAACTATTAGGTGTGCAACTAAGTTCTCGCTGTTTACCACGACATGGCTCCAGTAGTAAGTGCTGGTCGATTGTGACGTATTCCAAACGCCATGAATCAAGCTTAGACATATGGTAAACAAACCGCCTTGACACATTAGTGATTTTGTTTTTGCGTCATACATTTTTGGTTGTGTGAACATGTCTGATTTTGTGCCAAATAATCGTCATTTGCGGGAAGTGCTGCTTTTCTTCTTTCATTCGAAAAAAACGGCGGCTGAAGCGCATCGAGAACTAGAAACAGTTTACGGAGCAGTTGCTCTAAGTGAAACAACGTGCCGTGATTGGTTCCGTCGCTTCAGAGACGGTGATTTCGATGTTGACGACCGTTCGCCTGAAGGAAGGCCAAAAACCTTCGAAGACGCTGAATTGGAGGCATTGTTCGATGAGGATCCATGCCAAACGCAAAAAGAGCTTGCATCAGTATTAGGAGTTACCAGCCAAGCGATTGCATGCGTTTGGAATGATTCAAGAGGAAGGAATTTGGGCTCCTTATGATTTGAAGCCAAGAGACGTTGAGCATCGTTTTTTCGCCTGTGAACAACTGCCCCAGCGGCCCCAGAAACCTGAAGAGAAAAAAATCATCGGCTCGGCCGAATATTCACGCTGCGAAGGTTATGCTGTGTATTTGACGGGATCAGGGCGGTGTTATTTATTATGAGCTGTTGAAACCAAACGAAACCATCACTGGGGAACGGTATCGAACTCAATTGATGCGATTGAGCAGGGCACTGCGATAAAAGCGGCCACAATACGAACAGAGGCACGAAAAGGTGATTCTACAGCATGACAGCCCTCGGCCTCACGTTGCCAAACCCATCAAAACGTACTTAGAAACGCTCAAATTGGAAGTCCTACCCCACCCGCCATATTCCCCAGATATTGCGCCTTCCGAGTATCGTCCGATTAAATAATAAAAGTAGCATTACTTTAAGATTTAACTTAGGTTTTCAAAATGAAAAAAGAGTATAAGATATTTAATGGTGCGTGTGCATTTTTACGGTTTTGTTCTTTTTTAAATTTGAGTTAATTTTTCGGAAATATGCACAAAATATGCATTTATAATTAAAAATATGCAAGAATATCCAAAATATGGATTTATATTGTAGTAAAATATGCAAAAATATGTACTAACGATTGGATGCCAATTTAAAGGAAAATTCATGAATTGGAAAGATAACTTATGCTTCTAATGTGTCTCAAAAAAAAAATGCAAATGTATTGAAATCCTAGCTTTAAGATTATAATTTCGGAAATGGTTGAGGTTGCAATGTTGCTTGCAATTTATAAAATATATATATGAAATACAAGTACTAGATTGAGAAAATTCCTTAGTAAAATTTCTAAATATCTTGAATGTGTAAAGTTATATCTTATGGAGGAGCTAACAACAAATTTAACATCCATGCTACCAAATATAATATTAAGTTTTTTGTATAAATTTGTATCAAACGTTATGTTTCGGTAATATTGGTTTAGTAATTCTTCTTTCTTTATTTTCATTTGTGTTAGTTATAGATGGATTTGTTGTTTGACGCTACCAAATAATCACATGTGTGCTATTCTCGTTTTATTTTTGTCTTGTAAATAAATTCCCCTGGAAAACCATATTATGTGTATAGTTTTTGTATCTTTGATTTTTCTCTGTCTGTCTTATCCGACCCTGTTGTTGGTTGACATTAAGTTTCTGTATCGAAATGATATAAAAAATTTAAATTTTTGGTAGATTAGCATCATCAAAAGTTATCATCGAGAAATATTAGGAATATTCGAGGCTCTGATATTCATTTGGCTAATTTTATTAATTCATTTTTATTGCTCTAATACTATTCTTATTTACTAGACAAAAATGTTTAAGTCTAACTTAAAAATATTTTAATACTTAAAGCGTTTTACTGGGTCTTACGGGCACTCTAAGTCGAACTGTATTTCTTAAATACTAATGCCTTTCGGCTCAAACTTATTAAACGTTCTTTTCTAGGAAAGCAGTATAGAAAAAAAAACAGATTCGGGAAAGCAATATTGAAAAAAAAAACAGATTCATGTTTTTTTAAGCGCAACCTACCCTACTGCTTAATTCTAGCCTTTAAAAAGTCAGATGAGCACGCGACTTACGTGGCCTTATTTGCTACGGACAATAAAACAACTGAGAGAAATTTTATTATGTTATATTTTACCAAGGGAAGTGCCGTCCACCGAACATTTCTCCAATCAGCATTCTCTTATTTGTTCTTATTCGTTCGAACATTGAACCACTGATTGCATGGAAATGCTAACCTTAGTATTTCCTGGTTTTATTTGCAGTATTTTATCTTAATTATGTCAATGTTGCAATGTTCGATGGTTGAACCATTATTTTGCACATCGGAAATCTTAGCTCAAGCATCAGAATTTCCGATTGATGGGGCAATGTTCGGTGCTGACGTAACTCGCGGGCATGTGCTCAGTGGTCACCCTCCTGATTGCGTCTTTCAGCGACTGTGCCTCGCCATCTCGCACATTCTGCATGAACGAGACTTCACCAAGGCTCATCAGCCTCAGTCAGTTCTCAGGTTTATCTAAGCATGATGACGCTCCCAGCCTTCAAAAGACCCACTAGCTATTTGAACCTAACTTACAAACTAAAGAATGAGGAGGATCTTTTCGGAGCAACGCATCGTTCTGGGAAGCGTTTTCACCCGACAACCACCAAAATTCGGCGTTCTGTTTAGTAACATCGGCAAAATCCCAGTCCGCCGTCGCGGATGGGCCGTTTGTATCCGGCACCCCGGTCGAAAATTACCGGGATACCGTTTATATTTGCATTCACTTTTCGGAATCAATATAGAGAAATGCTTCTGGGGGAATAAAGTCTGATTAGAACGTGCTCTCGTGGAATCTATAACTGAGGTAATAAGCGTCAGAGATCATTTTATTGTTGTTAGCCCTTGCAATGTGCTTCGTTCTTTCTCTATCCGGCATATTCATGTGATGCTCTCTCTTAAATGTCTTAACACATATACGAGTACATATATCTAGATGGATCCTTTTAATAATTTCACCTATAACTTTTAACAGATATTTACTGCTTTGTATCCTGTTGAATTTATATCTTATATTGTTACTTAATTCTCATGCAATGTGGAGTCAGGACTGTTGGATGTACTTGTATTTTGTAATAATAAAATACCTTAGTAATAACTTCAGTAGTTGACCAGCACTTATAAGTACTTTGAAGTGCGAGTACATTTACTATTAAGTACTTACAAGTACCAGTTTGTATTGTTAAAATGATTTAAAAATTCAATCAAAGCCATCAAATTAGCAATTCTTTGTGGTGGTAACACTTAATACGAAGTATGCTTTATCGACGTCGATCTCTATACAGTTTTGTGGTCTGAGGCGTTTAATTGAATTTTATTTGAATTTTATTATGGTAAATGATGACTTTGAGGGCATTTAGCTAAGCTTGCGTATCAAATGGAACCGAAATTCATATTTAAATGAAAATAGTAAGTGAAATGTAAGAAAATACTGTTAAATTCAATATTTCCCAAAGTAGTAAAAATAGATATATTCAATAACTGGGAGAAGCCTTGATGTTAATTTGGATCAAGGCATGAGCTCCCCAACTTCAAGAAAACGACTAAGATTGGATGATTTGGCAAAAAGAACAGTTCTATTCAACGAAGTCTTTTTCAGATTAGTCGAGACAAGTACATATGTATATATATACTGTATATGAGTAATGTTGTTATATATACTGTACCTATATGTTATGCTGTTGTTGTTATATGTGACTTTTATACTATTCCTTTCGTATCAGATTGTTAGTTGTTTTAATAAACATACATACATACATATATCAATGGATGGATTGACTTAACAGGCATCACAATCAGCATTTGTCAGATCTGCAAAACCTTATACTGTAAAGTTGAATTCCACAAAGCATTTAAGAAAAATTCAGAGAATGCGAAGCCCTAAAAGAAACTGATTCCAATTGTAAAAACAAATTTAATAATAAAAAATAGTAGCAAGCCACTTTATTCATAAAATTGTGGAATCGATATCATTATTGGATGTCGACGATATAGTAGTATTAGTATTGCTTGATTTTCAAAAGCTTTTGACGGTATTGAACATTCGATTCTTCTCAGGAAGTTGAAACAAAATTTCAATTTTTCTTATTTCTCAGTGAGATTACTGCAAGCTTACCTACATGACCGCACTCAAACTATTATTACTGAAATCGGAAGGTCGACCCCATTTTTAACAAATATTGGGGTCCCCCAGGGCTCTGTTTTGAGACCACTTTTATTTTTACTATATAATAATGATCTTCCGCAAGTAATTCGGAATTGCAAAATTCAAATGTATGCGGATGACGTCTTATTCTACATCCCGCGCCCAATCGGATTGCGTGAAGACTGTATAGCAAGAATCAACGAGGATCTTATTAGTAAGACCACATTGTAGTCATCGCAGAATAAGCTCAAACTTAATCCTTCTAAGTCCACGAGTCTTATCTGTTCTAGAAACACACTTGACCTACATAATTTTCTGAAAATATTACTAAATAATGAAATAATACCGTTTGAAAATAATGTGAGATATCTTGGGTACCACATTAATTCATCATTGACCTGTTGTAATGCTATAACTGACACCATCAAAAAAATGTATACCAGTCTGCGATACCTACGACACTCCGCTTACGTGTTAAATATGTCGATAAAACTACATCTTTTTAAAGGTTTGATAATGCCGTTCTTTACTTATAATTGCTCTGTTTATTCCCATTTTGACTGAGAATGTAAAAGAAGACTAAATGTGGCTTTTAATGACTGTGTTCGCTTTATTAATAATGTACCTACGTACTGTAATGTCTCTCATATTAATACTGATGTCCTAGGTGTGAAACTGGACGTATTTCTAGATTTTTGAAATATGGTATCTTGAAATTATATCGAATTATTTATCGCATGTGCCCAGATTACCTTCATGACATGATAACATTTGCACGTTCAACTCGCGGTTTGAGTTTAATATTACCACGATTCACACATTGCGTTGGTGAACAGTCCTTCCTCGTATCTGCAATTCACTTGTGGAATCGTCCCCCCACGAATTGCAGGCAATAAACACAATTGCCGAATTCCAAAGAAAACTTTTTTTCCATCTCTCTGTAAACAGTACCATAAGTTAAAATTCCAATATCTATAATTCATTAGCTCTTTTCTATCTTTTCTTTATTTTCAAATTTTATTTCTATTTTAGTTTGTATTTATTAGTTTTTAAGTTTTATTTATTTTTTTATTTTATTTCTTTTTTCTTGTAATTTAATCTAAACTTTGTAACCTAATGTCTTTTTGCTTTTAAAAGACCACTGTACCTTGTAGCATATTGTTATATACAAATAAATGCAATGAATGAATGAATGAATGATATCTTCAGTTGAAAATCTTATTCAGATACGTATACATATAAGGGCTTGCAGTTAGGCGTAGATCGAAATTGATGAATCTTTTAAATCAGCAATTTGATGGAATGAAAATTATCACTGAATCGAGAATGGAAACAGCAAAAAAGTTCTGCACAACTGCAAATATCAAGTCGATTAATCTTGAATCGTACTTTTTTGGTCCACAGCTGCCACTGGTTCGGTGATCAATTCCAAAGACGTTTCGTAACCTTACTTGCTAAATATATCCAGGAATCTATTCTCCAGATTTATTGTCATAAATAAACACGAAATTCAATTTAAATATTATCAAACACTCTGGGAAAATGGCTGAACTGTGTGTCAAGTTGTCAATGCCATAACTTTCTGAAAATGGTTTGCAATATTTGAGATCGCGGTACAATATTATGAAACCTTTAGATCAGTTGCTAAATCATTTACTAGATCAATGGGAAAAAACATTTTTTGTCAATTTAATTCCTTCCTTGGTCCCATTGAAAACAACGTTAAAAATCGAATATTATCACTTGCAAACCTGAAACGTGCTTTCCGGGCCGAGATATACGCACCCGGGCCAGCTCCGTCACATACAGTTGGTGTTCCGACATCATGGTGTTAACCGTCGAGTGATTCTAGTTTCTAGTTATTGTAGGCCACAAAACTTGGAGTTCGCTTATAACGATGTCTATTTCCCGTAAAACCATACTTTGACAACTACAGCAAGAAGTTTGCTTACCTCTCATGGTCTTACTTGTTGTTGTAGCTTAACTCTCACTTCTTTTCTTTTGTTCACTGCCGCTTGCTGACTCACAACCATCTGACCCAAAGCCAAATGTGTTCTTCTTCTTCTTAGACAGCGCTACAGTCCGGTGTGAACCTGGGCCAACCAACAAGCGTCTCCAGCTGGCACGATATTTTGCCAGTTGTTTCCAGTGCCGCATTCCCAGTTGGTTAAGGTCCCTTTCCATCTTTGTGCGTTACCTTAGATTCGGTCGTCCTCTGCTGCATCGTGCTTCAGGGTTGGATTCGAAGACTCTTCGGGCCGGAGCTGTGCTGTCCATTCACTCTATATGGCCCTGCCATCTTAGACGTTGGACCCGGAGACGCCGTACAAGACCCATGTAGAGTGTGTAGCCAGTTGTATGAAAGCATTAACTGCAACAAATCGACCATGGCACTTTTTGTTGATATGACAAAAGCGTTTGACATGGTTGACCATGACTTACTCTTAAAAATTTTATACAATGCCGGTTTTAGAGGAGCAATTCAGAAGTGGTTTACTTCTTATCTAAAAGATAGAAAACAAAAAGTTTATGTAAATGGAAGCTTTAGTGACTCTCGTATTTTAAAAAATGGTGTACCACAGGGATCAGTTCTTGGCCCTCTGCTATTCCTTACTTACATAAACTCTCTATTTGACTTAAATCTAAATGGAGTGGCAACTGCATTCGCAGACGATATACCCTTTACTTATCAGTTTGATACAGTTTATGAATGTACTGCAAAGGTCTCGGAAGACCTAGAAACTTTACGACTTTGGTTTACTAATCATAAACTAATTATAAGCGAGAAGACAAAACTTATGTCTTTTAAAATATCTAGCAACGTTTTGAATGATTCTAATTTATACTTTCATGCTTATGATTGTAAAAAATTCTGTTTACCTGTACATAGTTGTGGAAAACCTAATTTTGTTCCCAGTTCACCGTGTTCAAATAATTGTTTTAAAATTGAATCAGTGCACCACTATAAATACCTTGGAGTATTAATTGACTATAATTTAAATTGGAAAGATCATATTCAAACAATTAAATCGCATATGTTACTAGTAACGCGTAAGGTGTATCTCATCAAACAATATTGTTCCAAAAAAGTTTTAAAGTCAATTTATTACGGTCTTGCTCACTCCAAGTTGCAGTATGGTATATCAAGTTGGGGAGGTTCTTATAGAAGCTCTGTCAGACCATTATTAATAGCCCAGAAACATTTAGTTAGAATTATATGTAACAAAAATCGTTTCGCTCACAGCTGGCCCTTATTTAGAGATATACGCATTTTAACAATGAGGCACCTTTACGTTTTTAAAGTGCTAAAAGAATTTTATAAGCAAAGCGGTAATATTCCTAGCAGAAGCACACAAATGTATAGTTAAATAGCATGCATCTTGTCAATGTTCCAATTGCCCACAAGACTCACTTTTCACATTTCTACACTGTTACAGCTCCTTCAATGTTTAATAAGTTACCTTTTTCTGTTCGGACATCCTCACACTCTAATTCGTTTTTAAAAAAAGTTAAAGACTGGTTATTCACTATCAATTACGACGTCCTTGAATCGTTACTTTAAAGTGTTAAGTTCATTGTTATTTCTTAATAATTTACTATCGAATTGTATTTTTTATTGTATATTAATTGCTTTTGTTTTTCTGAATTCTTATTGTATATTTTTTATGAAATCCAAAAAACAAATAAAGAAAAATAATAATAATAATTTTGTATAAACCGATGTTATCCCCACTTCAGATCAATTTACATTTGTTAATTAAATTGCTGTGTCATTCCACACTAACTTTTAAGTTACGGATTGATTACTATTATTTTCCGCTATATTTTGTATGAATGTATATTAGCTTTAAGTTATGAAGAAAATAAACAAATATAATCAATCAATCAATCAGCCCGTACAGTTCGTCGTTGCATTTTCTCCTCCACTCTCCATTTATATAAACAGGACCATAGATTGAACGCAGAATTTTCCTCTCGGAGCGACCAAGGGCATCCTCATCCGTTTTTGTTAAGGTCCGGGCCCCTACTCCGTAAAGGAAAACCGGAATGATCAGTGATTTATAATATAGTGCTACCAGTGCGGTTGGCAAGAGAAATTCTGCCTTTAATCTCAGCGCTGGTGTTGTTGTCGCTGGTCGTTAGTTGACCACTTCAAATTTATAGCCATCAATTGTGACGTTCTGGCCAGACGTCGGTGTTGTAAGCTTTATTTGGATGACGGCAAATACGAGTATTTGGATTTACCCTCGTTCACCGAAAGACCCATGTTAGCCGCTTCTGCTGTAATGCTTTTGAACACTTTATTGACGTCTCGCTGTGGTCGCCCAATTACGTCAATGTCATCTTTATGTATTTTCAATATGATCCGGGTTAAATATGATCGATCTATACAGAGAATAAAAACATATTCTTGGTTCAACTATTTCTGATATGGCGCTACATGATTATGTTATAGAACATCAATATAAAATGTATTCATATGAACGAAATCGTCGTTGAAGCTGGGATGTGTACGAGTATAGGGCGGGCAATCTGGAGGTTTTTTTTTAAATCATAGGTTATTTTGACACTGACAGCTGTTTCCCGCTTGAAATCTTGACAGAAAGTCAGTAACATGCTTCTGTGGAAATGAGTCGCTTTACGCTTGAACAACGTTGGGAAATATTGAAAACTTATTTTCAAAGGGAGTAGTGTGTGTAGCCCAAACAGTGCGTTTTTTAAAAAGAAGTTTTGGCCAAAATGAAGCATCCTCCGCGACTGCTGTGAGCAAGTTTGTGCAAAAAGTTCGTACGACCGGTATGCTAGTGGACAACACTCATGGTCCC
Organism: Merodon equestris; assembly: GCA_958301585.1. Lineage (NCBI taxonomy): Eukaryota > Metazoa > Arthropoda > Insecta > Diptera > Syrphidae > Merodon > Merodon equestris. The sequence continues at coordinate 73,269,097 of OY284416.1, read as the reverse complement.
CGTCGTCGTATGCACACAGTTGAGTATGTGGCTGCTGTGGCCGAGAGTGTGAGACTACATTCACGAACTCGCCATCGATCTCAATAGTTTAACATTTCACGCACTAGCCTGAGGAGAATTCTGCAAGTTCTCGGATTATTTGCTTACAAGGTCCAATTGACTCAGCAATTGACGGCGCGCGACCATCCGTTTCGTTACCGCTTCGCAGTTTGGGCCTTAGAGCAGCTTGAATTAGACAACGATTTTGGGCGAAGAATCAGCTTTTCTGACGAGACGCATTTTCATCTCGACGGCTTCGTTAACAAACGCTCGGAAAACCTGCACTTTATTGTCGAAAAGCCAATGCATCTACAGAGAGTGACAATTTAGTGCGAATTGTGGATTGGCGGCATCATTGGACCATTTTTCTTCGAAAATGACGCTGGGAACAACGGTTCGGTCAACCGTGGGCGTTACAGAGCCATATTAACCGACTTTTTTTTTAATGAAATTGAAGACATGGATTTGGACGATCTCTGGTTCATGCAGAATGGCGCGCCATGCCACAATCGATCCTTAGCGCACCAAAATCCCAAATCGTATTATCAGCCGTCTTGACGATGTTAAGTGGCCGCCTCGGAGCTGTTATTTGACCCCTTTGGACTTTTTTTGTGGGGAATCGTGAAGGACCGATGTTATGCCAACAATCCGGAAACGATTCAAGCACTTAAAGCCAATATCATCCAAGCAATCCGTGAGCTACAGCCCGAAACCATTAACTTGGAAATTTGGGGTGACAGCTATTGCGAAGCCAGCCGAGGCAGCTGCTTGAACGAAATTGTATTTCATAATAAATGGGAGTATTTGTTCTTACCAATAAAATTATAACACATGGAAACAAATTAATTTTGTTCATTTTATTGCATTTGTAAAAAGAAACTTGTACTTGCACCTTACTTTAAATAAATATCCCTTCCTTAAGAACTTGGCGTTAAAATTTGATACACCACTTACCTCCTCAGCCCCTACTATAGGTTATTCTGTACCGCGATGCCTTATCGGAGAAATTGGTCTCATTAAAGGCTAGTTCATTTTTCAACTTCCGAATAGAATAATTGCTCTCTGAGAATAAGTTCGTAAGTTTGTTCGTATTCCAGCCGTTTCTCTCATTCGCTCAAGCGAATCAATCGTTGCCTATACTGATCGCCCGTAATATATTCGCCAAGTTTCAATGGTACACAACACCCTTTTGGTCCCACCAGATACACAGTATGACCCTGGAATCAAATTTCGCTTTTATGTTGATGTTGAGGTCGATGGTAACGATTCACAACACTTAAATATTTTTTTTAGGATAACCGTAGAAAATTCATTTCTCCTCCATCACAATCCGATATAAAAATATCCTTTCCTTCTTGCTCTTGACTCAGCTGCTCGCAAGTGAAAAATCGTTTTTCAGTATCTCTCAGTTTCAATTCGTGAGGAATCCAATTGCCTTTCTTCTGAATTATTCCTTTGGATTTTAACAGTACAGGAACTGCTTCTTGAGTTACTCCCAATGAATCTGCAAGCTCCATTTGCGTTTGACTTGGATCTTCATCGAGCAATGATACTTGGTCTTTGAATTTTTATGATTGTTCAGAGCGAGGCTTACCTTCAACACTGATATCATTATAAAGGGTGGTCCAGCGAAAACGCACGATGATAATTGTAAATAAAACAAAAAAATTTCATAGAATTATCTTAATATTTCTTATTATGATAGAATGGTTATGATAATTATGTGTGAAACAAAATATCGGCCAAATGCTCGCCACGGCTTCAAATCTTTATTTAAATTATTCGCATCAGTGTTGTTCGTGAGATGTTCAATTTTTGGGCACGACGACGAGTCGAGGTTGACGGCTCTTCTGCCACACTATCGCGAACAACATCAATGTTTTCCGCAGAACGAACTGGGCGAGCATGCACAGGTGTTTTCACATTTCCTACAGACCCGGTTTGCTGAAATTTGCGCACAATTCTACCGATTGTGGACACATTTGGTCGATTATGCTGACCAAACAAATCACGAAGTGCACGAAATGCATTTTGATTTGAGCGCCCATTTTCGTAAAAGACTTCAACAACCTTAACGCGCCAAAAAAGGGTATGGTAGTGGTGCAATGGTAATCATCACCGACTGTGAAGCGGAAGGTCTGTAGTTCAACTCTGACCATAGCCAAGAACAATTCCCATACGGAAAAAAAAAAAACTGTTCAACAACACCAGTCATGAATGAGAAATGATCAAAAAAAGCTGACGAAGGCATAACACTCGCAGTATAAGATCATTTCAAAAAAATTCATACTCTGCGTGTGCATTTCCAATAAAACATCTTAATGGCATGGAATAAAATTACTGTAAAACTAAAAACAACGCGACAAATTTGAGTCGAGTCTCTCGAATCCCATGACAACCACCCCCGGAGATTTGTGAACCAACATCTGAGACACAAACCATCTGCACCCTGTCCAGGTTGTGTGACAAACATCATAAGAGTTTACACTCTTGAACCTGCACGAATTATAAAAAAAAAAAAAAAAAAACCGCGCTGCTTAATTGTGTATCTCTCCATGGTTGAATTCGTCAAACACTGAAACAAAGAAATGTCAAATTAAGTTGGGCAAAAAAATTTGACGTTAAGGTGTGACTCACAATTAACATCGTGCATTATGGTTGGACCACCCTTTACTTAAACCACTGAAACCATTCCCTACATGGTTCATCAGCCGGAGGATGGTCAGTATAAACCAATCAAAGCAAACAATTAAAACCCCTCGCAATAGTTGCTTGGTTAACGCAAAATTTGACATGTGCAACAAAGTAAGATTTTTTTATGAAACTTAATGTGATATAAAGTGAATATTACTGAAAGATGTCTAACCTCTCTGATGATATCGAAAGCAGATGTCACTACGAAGCATTTATTGTACTTTTGAAATTGAAGTACAATTCTATGTATTGATACTGGTACTTAATTTCATACAGCCCTGTGTAGAATGAACTCTCTATGTCACTGTTTCCTATATGAGGTGTAAGATGTATGAATAGAATATTCTTTTTAAAATTTTCCTAAGAATTCTTTACTTTGATTTCTTGCCGAATAATAATACTAATAATCTACTCAAATGTGAAGATTTTCGGTATTGCTTAATTTTTAATATTTTTCCTATAGGGTGTACTCTATTGCAGTGGCGTGTTTCATCCGGTAAAAATGATTTAGTTTTGGCCGCTCCATATCAAATTTATATTCGTTCGCGATTGATCTCCTGGCTTTACTTATGAATTTTTCATTTCGTAATTGGGTTACAAAATCGATCAAGGATCTATAAAGGTGGACAACGGTTTCTAAATTTGTTGTAATCGATTTTAACGATCTACTGTCGCATTAAAACGAACTAATAACGTGTTCCAAAAAAATTATCATAAAAACAATTTCGAATTTGGGCATTTGGTCTATGGGTCTGTGGGGCATTTCACGTCAAGCGGACAAGGAAAAAAAAGTGAGGTTCTGAAATTTGTTCATACTAGGTCCAGTTGTACTTCTAGTAGATATGAATACGAACACATAATATTTTTTTTATATGATGTGTATTTGTCAAGTTATGGGCTTCTAAAGAATCGTCTATATCAAAATTCGTATATTTTGGAAGAATTTTTTCGTATTGAAAAAAATTACAATAAATTTTCAAATAACCCGATTTGCATCAAAAGTTTCCTGCTCTTTTTAAAAAAGAAATCAATTTCGAAAAAAAAAAAATTTTAAATATATTTTGAAATAAGAAAAATAAAAATAAAATTGGTCGAAGTTTCCAAAATGTTGTTTCGAAATGTTTACTTCTGGTTTTGAACTTAAGAATTTTTTTACAACCCCGGTTTGATTCTGCAATAACCATTTCAGGAACTAAAAAATTGCATGCCTTCATTCAGACTACGGAAGGTATTCTTGTAAAAGGAACCAGTTGAGTATATGCTCAAGGTATAATTGTAAAAATTATAATGTAAAATCGTTCTGAATTTATTATTACGTTATTTCATTACATTATCATTTAATTTCACAGCAGTTTTAAGTAGTAGTAGTAGTCGTTTTTAGTAGATCCGGAGATAGGTTAGGATAATGGTACCCTAACTTAGAAACTAACAAACAAACACTATTTCTTTATAATATTAACACTAAAATACTAATTATACTAATACTATATGCTAATTTCTACTAATACTATTATACATACCAAATACTATACAAACCACAATAATACTAACTCTATTCGCACCAACCGGCCGACATACACAAACGCCTAACATCATACTTACTGCTATATGTACATACATTAATTTACCTACCTCCTTAACTAATGCAGATCCCATTTCAAAACTTCTGGTGTATTATATACATATACATATACTCTAAGCTATATTTTGAAATGAGAAAAATAAAAATAAAATTGGTCGAAGTTTCCAAAATGTTGTTTCGAAATGTTTACTTCCGGTTTTGAACATTAAATTTTTTTTTTTTCGAAATTGATTTGTTTTTTAAAAAGAGCAGGAAACTTTTGATGCAAATCGGGTAATTTGAAAATTTATTGTAATTTTTTTCAATACGAAAAAATTCTTCCAAAATATACGAATTTTGATATAGACGATTCTTTAGAAGCCCATAACTTGACAAATACACATCATATAAAAAAAATATTATGTGTTCGTATTCATATCTACTAGAAGTACAACTGGACCTAATATGAACAAATTTCAGAACCTCACTTTTTTTTCCTTGTCCGCTTGACGTGAAATGCCCACTAGATGTAACCTTTTACTTCTCTCCGAGTCGCTGCTTTCTCCATCGTGTCTTCTCGAATTTTCTCAAAGATTGTATAACTTTCGCCCATCGTGTGGCTAAACTTTTACAAGCGTCGTATTTACTATACCATCTAGTACCATTTACCCGTTTCAAATCATGAAAATGGAAAAATCATAAAAATGAAAATCATAATTACATAAATGAAAGTTCAAGTTCACATTGAAAAAATGTGAATTTGGTCCGAATGGTAAAAAAATGCGGAAGCTTCAGGAACACACTCAACAGCGCATGAAACAACCAAATTCAGAACTTACCACAGGATATACATACGTGGCGGGATAATTGTGTCTAACTATTTGGGCTTTTAATCCAGTATACGCGCCGCACATGTTACTCGCATTATCGTACGATTGTTTTCTAGAGTTTTTTATTATGTCAATTCCAAGACTTTCCAAAAATGAGAGAACTGCTTTCTCCATGTTTTCAGATTTATGGCCTACTTTTGGCCGAAAGCGCAAAAATCGTTCCACTGGAATACCGTCTTTCACATATCTCAAAACAAACGATAATAATTGTTCGACGTAACTAATATCAGGAGTAGAATCAACGATGAAAGAAAATACTTGCATTATTTAATTTCATTCATAATTTTGGTTGTTACATGTTTGGTCATCAAGTTGATAAATTCATCGCAAATTGTTGACGATAAATATGACGTATTACCCTTACCAGGGTTTCCGCGAGTAGCAATATGAGGTACAGTTCTGTTTAAGGGGAACCCTTGATTGGGATGAAACTTTGGGCATTTGTTGTCCTTGGTGGGACATGAAAAACCCCCAAGGGATTTTTGGCGCAAATGCACCATATCATTTTTATGGGGGTTTAAAGATTTTACCATTTTTAGCCATTTATTTGTAGGGATTTTGTTGTGAAGAGTTGGGGGAGAGGGTGGGGTCCAGGATTGAAGAACGGGGTTCTCAGTACATGTGCAATTTGTAAATACGTTTGAGTGCGTTGTCGCGATTTCTTGTTGTATAGTGACTTAAGGGTACAGTAGATGGCGAGTCGCATCGAATTTTCTGTATATCAAATGTATTAAGAAGTCAGTCAATATAAAACTGCTCGATTAATTGTATAGTGTGCATTAAAGCCCCCATAAAAATTCTATGGTGACCCGTAATTAAGCTTCCTTTCGCGACCATTTATATACATATACTCGCGGCCATTTATATGTACTCACGGCCAAATTCATCACAATATTTGGCCTATTTTAGGAGTCATTACTAAGAATAAATGGTTAAAACTTTAAACCTCCATAAAAATGATATGGTGCATTTGCGCCAAAAATCCCTTTAGGAATTTTCATCACTAATCGAGGTACTGACGTAAAAAAATGTTGGTCCAAATCGGGGTGCCCTCTAAGCGGAAGCAATATGATTCGGTAAAAATTTATAAAATTCTGCCAGTAATTCCAGACACATCATGAAGTTGCCATTATGGAACGATTCAAATCGTTCATCATGTCCCCTAAAAGCAAGCCCTTGACCGCTGAGTTGTTTAATCACTGCCAAGACTCGTTTTAAAATGTTTTTCCAATACTAAATTTCAGCAAAAATTTGCGAACAAAGCACATTATCTACTCTTGCAGTTGCACTAGCTCTACTTGGATCTAACATGGCTTTTTGGCAAATGTGATGATCTTTGGAATTTTCATGCGACCTCAGTACTCTATTAATATCTTCACAATCGTTACATTCGTCTTCATATCGGGGAATTTATCATCACGTATTTTCGAACCGTTCGCGCAAATAGACGTTTCAAGAATAGAGAAAAGCCAGATACCAAAATAATGAGTTCCCCATTTGAATGTCATTAATCTTTTTTTTTTGCATCACTCTTTTTTAGAATACAAAATAGCATACAAAATTTTCGGCCCCCTACAAGTTGCCGGCCTAGGCTCGAGCCTCACGAGCCTAGTGACTAATCCTCCACTGCTTTATGGGATAATTTATACACTGCAATCAAATAGCTTCATGCTTCTGAAATAGTATAAGTCCGCGTGGAGTATTTGATTTGGTTGAACAGGTGTTCCATTTACTTTTAAATTTGCTTTAATAGGTTCAGAATCATATTTGGATTCTAACAACACTCTGCAATTATTTATTAACTTGATTATTTCCTTTCAATCAAATTGAGTTAGTGCATTTAAATCTTTAGACTGTAGGAGTTTCTACTATTTCATTATGAAGATTTCCTGGATATGATACAGTGTTATTGGTATATAATCCAAAGGTATGTCGGTTGTCAAATGAATTATAGCATTATTCGATAAGTAATTTACTGATTAAATAAAATTACTATTTTATTATTCTCTTCTGATAACACACTTAGAAAATCTATTATATGATTTTATTTTCTATCCCCTCACGCTATTCTTTATCGTACTAATATTTCCGAAGTTTTTTTCATTTGCTTTTTTATTAAGATATTAAGAAATTTTAATTTATAATTAATATATCAGCACCGCAATAAGGGATGGAATAGGAGATTAGACGCACTTGATAAAAACAGTAAGCATTTTGGAATGCCGTCAGGTGTGGTGAAATGAATGGGAATCAACCCCCATTTTTAACGGACCCTACTAAAACCTATTTCTCCGAAGCTGAAAAGGCTAATGTGCTCACACATACCTTTCTAAAAAATCACAGTATTCCTAGCAAAACAAGCGAGTCTGAGACTGAAAACTATATATGTATGTAAGTAATACTATATAGTCTTTCTTTATAATTTGTTGTACTCATGCATGCAAGAAATAGCCCAGATTACGATAACAATTTTTTTTTTTTTTGCTCGAGCCTCGAAGGTAAAAACCATAAAATTTATTTCGACAATTATTTCAATAGTTATCAGCTTCAAATGGATTTACAAAGAAGAAAAAGTACTTGCCCGTGGGACAGTAAACTCAAAAAGGAAGCAGTTACCAAACCTAAAAGAAGTAAGATAAAGTCTTGCAGAGAGGACAACACGACTATAGAGAGACAAAAGATCTGTGTTTACGAGTATACTGTCAAATTATCACGATCCTAAGAACGTTGGCAAAGTTACACGCAAAGAACGTAACGGAGAGAGTGTAGAAGTTTCTTGCCCAGATACTGTGAAAGATTAAAATGCAAACATGAATTTTGTTGATAAGTTTGATCAATTAAAAAGCTGTTACGAAATAGACAGAAAATCACACAAATGGTGGCATCGAATTTTGTTCCATTTTCTTTATTGCTGTATTGTCAATGCCTTTTTGGTGTATAAGGAACTGCAATCTACTTCACGCCCAGACCTAAAAGCTCTGACATTGAAGGATTTTCGCCCTTCTGTCTATCAAGGCCTTTTGGTTCCAGCATTTGTCAATCGGCGCAGGCATCATTCAGTGGAGAGTCCATGTACTTCAGGAGTGTCTTCTCCGAGGCAGGTCGAAATGAAACGGCATAAACCAGCTGTGCCCGAGGAAATCCGCTTGGAATGCAATCAACATCAGCCAGCGCGATGCACTTCAAGAATGTGCGCCAAATGCAGTGCAAGTAGAACTCCAGTCCGTACTATTTGGAAATGTAAGACTTGTAATGTCCCACTATGTTTACGTAAAGGAAAGTCCTGCTTCCAAGATTTTCATAAAAAGTGAAGAAAATATTTGATTCTAATTGTTTTGTTATGTTTTTTGCCTTTGGTTATGAATAAAAAATGTATGAATTTTAATAGTGCTTTTTTTGTTCTACAGCGGCGGTGGTTACCGTAGCTAACCACTTGATTTTTCAGAAGTCCCCGCTCCAAAATTTTTTTGTCATTCATTTCGCTATTGTTCTGTCCTAAATATATCCAGACACAACAAAAAAGACATATATACATAACATATATTGTAATTTATATGAAAGTGCTCCTGAAAGAGTTAAAGAACGAGGAAGGCAAGTGGACTTGATGGCATGGGAAATTTATACTTAAAGCATTTGCCTAAATCTGGTATTGCTTTTGTAACATTTCTGATTAATGCCTGTTTAAGAATGACCTACTATAAAGATTCCTGGAAAGAAGCGAAGATTGTACCCATTATCAAGGCTGGTAAGCCTTCTAAAAGCCTACAAAGTTACAGACCCATTAGCTTACTTAGTAGCATAAGCAAGATCTTCGGAGAAGGATCTTATTTTAAACCATATTTCTAACCTGTACATTTATCCCAATGAACGGTTAGAGACCGCAACACCTTATCAGGCACCGAAGATTTGCAATCACGTTAAGATAATTCGTGCAAGTGGAATGATTTTGTTGGACATAGAAAAAGCATTTTAACAGTATTTCAAAATGATTTTGTTTTTAAGATGAATCCATTAAACTTCCCTACATTTGTTTGTAAAATAGTCCAATAGTCAAACGTTTTTTTGTCAAAACGGTTCTTTAAACTCTATGTCAATAATGGCACGTCAAATTTAATAATAATTGATGCGGGTGTTTCTCAAGGATCTATTCTTGGTAGCATAAGTACACAGCAAAAAAACTTGGATTCCTTTTGAATCTAGTTAGTTTACAACTGTCGCCGAATTCTCTGCTGATAGAAAGAATCGAGAGTATAACGACTTGTGTGAAAAGAAATTAAAAAATGCGGTTCGTACAGTGTAACAGCTGATCAGTGAGCTGGTTGTTTTATTTCGACTAGCAAAGATACGAGCAGGACATCGATCGTGGCCAAATGAGTCGAACCACTTAAAATGGCCGCCGAGGTTTGCCTACTGATCGTGGGTCTTATACAAAAACACGACCGTCCCTCGATTCTATGGGTGTTTATGTTCATGTATGTGAGCGCTGCACATTCAGCTACAAATTAGCTCTTGAAGAAAAAACATGTGCAGCCGTGATGTGGGAGGTGTTCTCTTCGTTAGTGTTGATGTGACAGCTGTCGTAAGATGTTCAAGTGCTGTTGTACCGGCTGCAAATTAATTTTTCGGTTAGAAATTGGTTCGTTGACGGCATTTATCCCGTGAGGGATTATTTATACAGCTGTCTGAATGTTGGTTGTACAGTTCTTATGTCTAGACAAAGGCATGTTGCATCACATGCAACATTTTATCGGGTCAGGGGATGAAGATTCACCATTTAATAGACGGTTGCGGGTTATGTTGTAGTGCTGTGGGCTCACCAGGATGTTGTTGTTGGAGTTGGAGTTATCAGCCTTCTTTATGCGACGACGTCTTTCATCGCGTGATTGCTCAGGTATTATACTAGTATTATTGAATGGTGTGTCGCAATAATGAATTATTGGGTGTTAGTAAATATTGCAAAAATAGGTTAAAACTTAAGAAAAAACGTCTTTTAGAGTTGCAAACTACTATATAAAACATAAAATGTCAATATCTCTGGCGTCCTTACACCTATCGATGCAGCGATACCACCGTCTTTTAGAGCATCTGATGGGCTATTAAATGCGATACAGAGTTTCTGTAAGTCTCTCAAAGATAAAGCAAAAATAGGTTAAAACTTAAGAAAAAACGTTTTTTAGAGTTGCAAGCTACTATATACAACATAAAATGTCAATATCTCTGGCGTCCTTACACCTATCGATATAGCGATACCGATACCACCGTTTTTTAGAGCATCTGATGGGCTATTATATGCGATACAGAGTTTCTGTAAGTCTCTCAAAGATAAAGCAAAAATACGTCAAAACCCCAGGAGAAGACATATTTTAGAGTTGCTAACTACTATATAAAATGTCAATATTTCTGGCGTCCTTACACCTATCGATGCAGCGATACCACCGTCTTTTAGAGCATCTGATGGGCTATTAAATGCGATACAGAGTTTCTGTAAGTCTCTCAAAGATAAAGCAAAAATAGGTTAAAACTTAAGAAAAAACGTTTTTTAGAGTTGAAAGCTACTATATACAACATAAAATGTCAATATCTCTGGCGTCCTTACACCTATCGATATAGCGATACCGATACCACCGTCTTTTAGAGCATCTGATGGGCTATTATATGCGATACAGAGTTTCTGTAAGTCTCTCAAAGATAAAGCAAAAATACGTCAAAACCCCAGGAGAAGACATATTTTAGAGTTGCTAACTACTATATAAAATGTCAATATTTCTGGCGTCCTTACACCTATCGATGCAGCGATACCACCGTCTTTTAGAGCATCTGATGGGCTATTAAATGCGATACAGAGTTTCTGTAAGTCTCTCAAAGATAAAGCAAAAATAGGTTAAAACTTAAGAAAAAACGTCTTTTAGAGTTGCAAACTACTATATAAAATATAAAATGTCAATATCTCTGGCGTCCTTACACCTATCGATGCTGCGATACCACCGTCTTTTAGAGCATCTGATGGGCTATTAAATGTGTTATTATTTTATCAGTGTCAGTAAATTATCAGGTTTTTTATTATAATAGGCGGTTGTTTTATGGAGTGATTGGGACGTGGATCGCAGTTTATCTTCTTTATTCGCCATGGGGAGAAGGCACATTTTGGGGATGGGGCGTTTCAGTTTAATTGTCGCTGCCTATATAGTAACGACTCGAATTCTTCCATCCCTTTCTGGATGTATTTCTTCAAAAATTGCAATATTTGCCTTTATTATCTTGTTGCAGCAACCCATCCACGCCTTTAATTGTACTGGTCCAGCATAATCAACACCGGAAGTATAAAATGGACGAGCTGGGTTCACCCGTTGCGTCAAACATTTTAAACATCTACTGATGCAGTTCTTTACCTGATTTTATGTTTAAAATCCAAAATTGTTGTTTTGGGGTTGCTATCATTAGCTCCATGCATCGTTCGATTATGTGTGTCTTGAATTAGTAGTTGTGTAAAACTGTATAATTGGGAGTATAATTGAATGTCGTAGGGTAGATTAGCGTTCTCTAGCCCACTCATAACACGTCTTCCGCATTCATCATTGGAGATAGCCGTGCAATCTTGCAGCCCTTTGGAACTGATTCCCTGCTAATTCCTTCGTTGAACCACAATGATTAACTGAATACGAGCTTCGGTTCTTGTTAAAGCTCCTAGTCGTCTTTCATGACCCTTATGCCCTTGGGCGTTGTAGCAAAAACGAAGGTAAAGAGCTGTTATGAGCAGTAGCCATTGGTAAGATGAATATCTCCTTAATAGGCGTGTAGCGTGTATGTAACATGAAAAATGTATATAAATACAATATGGTATATATAATTTTTATGTTAGCCCTCAAAACTTCAAATGCCCTTAGTTCTAATTTGGTGGGCTTGATCAGATGATAGCTGGAATTTTGTTCATCAAATGATCGCGTGAATTCTGGACCGTATCACCAATGCCGGTGCGTAACTACATCGGAGAGAGACGTACCTCGTGATGCCAAGTCGGCTGGATTATCCTTGGATGTGACGTATTTCCACTGAATTGGATTTGTTAGTTCCTGTATTTCGGCTACTCCATTGGGAACAAACGTTGTTCTCACGTATGGAGGCGTCTTGATTCAGGCAAGTGTGAATGACACCAAGTATACACGTTTGCCTCTTGAAACTTCATAGTTTCAACTGTCTGCGTTAGAGGTTGAGGTAGTAATAATCCTCCCCAAAACTCTAGGCGTGCGAGCGATTTCTTTTTCAATGGTGCCAGTTTGGTTTTAGCTATCAGAAGATGCGACATCCATCTGTTTTTTAGTATAAGCGGACATAAGAGAGCGCCATGCTGCCGTGGGTAGTGTGTCGGCGGCTGACGCAAGATGAGCGAGTTCGGATCCCGATAACACCAACGCCATCGAACGTTTATTTCGCGGCTTCCCTCCTCGGAGGGGTACTGGCAAAACCACTTCTTTTCCACTTCTTTGACGATCGCATTGTATACGAATATTAAGTGATTAACGCTACTTGCTGGATATTTATACATATATGCGGTACGGGCGTTAATGTATTCTGTGCTTGATTTCCAAGGTGAGTACTTTTGCGAACTTGATTGATAATTTTCCAAAATCTGACTCATTAGTAAAATTGTTTTTAAATATATCGTCAAGGTTACTATACGCATAATATTTCATTTAGTTAATTTCTGAACTTCTTGTATTCGTTTTGAAATTCGTCATTTCGTCTGTTGTTTTTAAATCGCCTATACAATCGATCTCTTTTCTTACATGCTGATTTTAGTCCGCGTTCATCCAGGAATGCTCGTTGTTCCTCTTTTTCATTCGAGCCTTTGATCAATTATGCTCTTCCTTACCTCTATAATTTCATATTCTTTTACACGAGTGAGACTAAGATCAATCAACCCCTTCGCTCTTCGGGCGCCTTGTCGGGGCGGAGGGGCTTAAGAGGCCGTTGACCTCGAACTAAGACCCGGAGAACTGAGTTTTATATGGATGAATGGACAAACAAAAGGATTCTGGAGGCCCCAACACTCATTCTTGATTCTCCGGCAGCCCGAAACGACACCGACTCCTGCGGCTCATTGTCCGACCACCTGGTTGGATTGTGCATGAGTGGTACAACCGACAGGGGCGACACCGACGATGGCGCGGCACGGGAAACCGCTAAGGTTGAACGAGCCCCAGAATTGGGAAGTACTGTAGATTGCACTGCTAAGTGCCAAAAAAAGAAGGAGAAAGAGGCGTGCCCGAAAATAGTGCAAAGAGGCTGGCACAGCCGAAGGCACGAAGGTTGAAGGCGAACCTCTGGGGAAAGCAGTCAAGAGGATTAGATCGGCGGAGGGGTAATTGTGCAAAGAGTCACCTAGCAAAACTACAAATAGCACAAAATAAACTCCTAAAAATTATGCTAAATCTCCCATGGCATTTTTCTACAAAAGCCTTGCATAAAAGAGCGAAAGTCGAATTGATCTCTGATAGAATAAATAAACTTAATGAACAATTTAAGGTTCGCTGCGACAACTCCGAAAACCCCTTAATAAGAAATTTATTTTCTCAGACTTAATTTTGACAATACTCCAAGCATATTCAAGAAACCATATTAGAAAATAGCATGTTCCATCCTATTCATCTATTTAATTCTCTACTTATTTAACTTTTCATACACTATATATTTATTTATTTATTTATTGTTTATTTATATATTTATTTATTTATTTATCTATTTATCTATTTACTATTTACATATTTGACTCTTTGCTTTTTTTCTTTTTTCAAATGAGGTTTTTCAATAATCTGTTTTTTCCTCAAACTGTAAGCTTTTTCTTCAAGTACATCTTTTGTAAACTAATAAAATCGCAATTTCAGTAGCAAGATGCAATCAAATCTCGGTGTAAAATATTGTGCGGTAACTCAGACCATGTAAATTTTAACCAAAACCTGAATAAAATATACATATTTATTTATTTTATTTATTTATTCCAACGTAATGATTTGCTACACTGTAAGATATAATATCTTATAAATAGTAATAGCATTCAATAGTTCATACAACTTTACAATTTTTAGCGAGAGTTACATGATGAATAAAGAGTAAATGTTTACAAATTCTAGCATAAATGTGTTTTTAGTTTCTTTTTTAAGCTGGTAGTGTTGTCTATTCTTCTTATTTTGCGAGGCAAAGCATTCCATAAACTAATGGAGTTTATAAAACAATTTACGCTCAGATGTCAGACACGTATGGCGAGGATAAATTAGCTGTCCGGATCTGTTTGAGGAGGATAAACGATTTTTTTCATACAGATAGTAAGGTTGATGTGTAAGTAGAATATCCGAAAGAAGGCATAGGGTGCGAAAATGGAGGAAATTTTCAAAAGTCATGTGCAACAGGTGCTTGGTGTACCGTGAGACTCGGTCATGACCTCGCAATCCAAAGACATAACGTACTATACTATTAAAGGCGACAGTGGGTTTCCTCATAGAGGTGTAATTGCAGTTTTGAAATATCTCACAACCGTATGTGAGTACGGGTAGAGCCAGTGTTTTAGCAAGTCAAGTTCTAGATTTGATAGGGGTGAAAGACTGAGAGGCCCAGAGTGCACGGAGTGCACCGTACGTTTTCCCTACGACTAGATTAATATGGTTGTCCCAGGTTAGGCTTCGATTAAACATTCTACCCACGTTTTTTAGAGAATCAACGTACTCTATATTGACATTGTTCATGGTGATTAATGGAAAGTAAGATAGATCCAGGGGTATTTTAGAGATCACAATGCACTTGAATTTTTTAGGGTTTCGCAAAAGACTATTTTCACTTGACCATTGTACTATATTTGCAAGATCGTTATTAATGCAATTTGCAGCATGTTCTATTAGACCTAGAGGGCAGCTAAGAGTAAATTGTACATCATCAGCCTACATGTGTATCGAGCTATTCGTTATAAATTTCGGAAGATCATTTATATAGAGGGAGAAGAGCAGAGGTGCTAAAATGGATCCCTGTGGCACGCCGCGAATGTTGGGGAGGAAGTCCGAAAGAACATCTTTTATTTGTACAGCCTGCTTTCTGTTATCCAGGTAAGAGGATATTAGCTTGACAGCGTGAGTCGAAAAGTTATAGAGCCGATGCAGCTTTTGACAAAGAATACCATGATCGACCGTGTCGGACGCTTTGGAGAATTCTAAAAGGACTAAAAATGACACACTTCCTTCATCCAGGGCACATCGTATTTCTTCAGAGATACATATAACAGCAGTGATATAGCTGTGTTTTTGTCTAAAACCTGATTGTTTGGGGGACAGAATATTGTAAGTTTTGAGATACTCGCCGATCTGCTTTTGCATAATTTTCTCAAATATTTTTGACAGAAAAGGCAGAATGGAGATTGGTCGGAACGCATCACCTCTGGTTATCTTGGGAATAAGTATTATTTTGGCCAATTTCCATTTCATCGGAAAAATCCCCTTTGTTAGAATTGTGTTAAAGATGTGATTTATATGGGGCAATACTACTGGCAGCATAATTTTAAAAAAAGACGGATGCATTTCATCTAAGCCAACAGCATTCGATTTGATGCTGAGTATGCTTTCAAGTACGTCGGCACTATTAATACCTGAAAAGTTGAAACTGGGGTAGATGGGTTTTGTGGGGAACGGTGGTGATTATTATTGTTTACAGAGGCTGCTGAGGATATAAATCTATGGTTAAGTGTATCCGGTCTATTCCCTCAAAATTATGATTCTTAGATTTACCAATGCCAGCACTACGTAGATTTCTCCACAAAAGTCTACTGCCCATAGAGGCATTAAATCGCCTAGATAAGATATGAGATTTAGCTGCTTGTATCTCAGACACAACTTTGTTACGGAGCGAGCAGTAAGTACGTCGATGATCATCCAAACGAAAACGTTTCCAACATCTTTATGCAAGGTCACGCTCTGATATAAGTTGGCGGATCCGATTTGTGAACCAAGAGGAGGTGCTATACGATGACCTTTTTGCTTTTAGGGGAACATGACAATTATATAGCTGTTCAATATTTGTATTTAGAAAGTCAACTTGTTCATCAGGCGATGGAAGACAGTAAACAGTGTTCCAGCTAACATTTCTAATGTGTTCCTCAAGAGCATAGTAGTGTATGTTTTTGAAATCCCTGTAACTATATGTTTTTGCTGAGGTTGTTATATGAAAATCAAAAGTGAGATATATTAGGTCGTGCCTTGAGAAAGCTGGTGCGGATAATTGATCATACAACAGACAGCACATATCACTAACTAAAAAAATATCTAACAAAGAAGAGGAGTGGTCAGAGAAATGGGTGGGAGCAGTAGTGTTGACAGAAGACAAGATTAACGAGCCTATTTCATCTATTAAGAAGTTATCATTTAGGAGGTTGCTGTTTAAGTCACCTCATAAAAGATATTAGGACAAGTTAGACAGATTTCTTCTAATCCAGTGATAAATGGACGAAAGCTAGTCTCAGCATTGACAAGTTCCATAAACATGTACTCCATTTCACATCCATCCGGCGAAAGATGTCGTACTCATACATACATACATCGGCGGAGGTATCACCTACCGAAACTCATCCGACCCTATCATCTGGAGCCCCTGCACTTCTTGGCGGCGCAGAAAGCGTCGGCGGCTACTTAAGGCTGCTGCAGGAGGCACAAGCATGCCAGCACTTTCGGCATGCGCCTCAAACACTCCTGCTCTTATTGGTGACAATCCATAATATCAATAAGACCATAATAAGAGCGTGCCAGGTTCCCAAATTGATGGAGCTGGAGGTGTTCAGGGTCCTGTTATGGCCGGCGTCCCCGACGAAAAAGGCGAGGATGCTGACAGACACAATCTGATCGCAGAAGGCAAAGCGGTTTTGGATCCGAACGAAGCTCAAGCTGGCAGAGCTGTTCCAAAGCGGCGTCGGAAGAGAGCAGGAGCTCGAACCGAAAAAGGTAAGAGCGCTCGCAAACAGACGACGGCCGCCAGGGACAACCTTGCTGGGAAGAGAGAACGTGATGTCTACTCCTCTAACGTGGTGGCGGGTAATCCGAGTCCGATGGTAGATGCGGCGATCAACAAAGATCAAAGCAAGACTCTGAAGACGGAGAGGACCAAAGGCTGCTCATCGGAAGCTGGCACTTCACACAACAAAACTCTTTCCTCTGGAAAGGAGATACAAGTGACCGTAAAGTGTCGAGACAAGCACCTCTCCTACAAAGAGGCAGCCATCTATTCTGAAAAGGTCAGAATAGGGAAAGCTGGCAGTGACAGCTACCGCTCTTCTTAGTAGCAGAATTGCATGCAGTAGTACAAACCATCACATTGTGTCCATTTAGGAACCATGGGTGTGGAATAAACGCCTGTGTGACCTTGGTGGTATATGTGATGTTATGATCCTTTATGATGAGCGATCCGAAAGGCCTAGGGTCTGCCTCATCATATCGAACACGCTATCGGCAATCAAACTTGGTCAATTCTGTGGACAAGATCAGCCAAGCGGAATCCGAGAAAGACGGACTGGGTGTGATTCAGAGAGGAGCTTGAGAAATCCACTCAAGCCCTGCCCAAACTCAAAAAAAAGGAATTGGTGGAGGATGCGGTTCATAACCTGAGTAGCGCCATCACCAGCTGTCTCCTAAATAGATCGCTTAAAGCGAACTCGGAAGATGACTGGAATAATTATCGATCGAAGCAGAAGGAATATAAGAAGCTTATTCGTAAATCGAAGAATGATTCCTATAAGTCCTTCTGCGAAGAGGTCAAATCCCTGAGCGCGGCCAGCAAGTTGGTTAACGTCCTCAAACGAGGAAAATCGACAAAGCTGGATGTACTCAGAAAGTCTGATGGTACCTTCACCGAGTCTAAAGCAGAAACTCTTAGTCTACTGTTGCAGACCCATTTCCCGGGAAATCAGAATGTCATCGGGTCGTTGCACACTCCCTCATTGGAAACTGCGACTGAAACGATGAAAACAACTAGGCGTAGCTGGTATGTTGCGTCACGCGTGGCAACTACTGAGGCCATTGAATTTGCTGTGGCATCTTTTGATGGCTTCAAGTCGCCGGGCACTGATGGGATATACCCTGTTATGCTGCAAAAAGGTATTAGGCAGCTGCTTCGTACTCTGAAAAGAATTTTCACTGCTAGCCTGGCACTTGACTACATACCTATTCCTTGGCGCGCGGTGAAAGTGGTCTTTATTTCCAAAATAGGGAAAGAAAATTACTCACTTGCCAAGAATTTTAGACCAATCAGTCTAACATCCTTCTTGCTGAAAAACATGGAGAGATTATAGATTTGCACTTGCGCAAAGTTGCCCCTCTCTCGGACATGTAACATGCTTATCAGCGCGGAAAATCCTGCGAGACTGCTCTACAAAACCTAGTTGGGAGAATTGAATGCGCTCTCGAAAGGAAAGAGTACCTACTAGGCATTTTCGCCGACATTGAGGGAGCTTTTGATAAGGCTACCTTCGACAGCACGTGTAACGCTGCTAGACGGCATGGCGTAGATGAAGCATTGGTTTTGTGGATCAAAGCAATGCTTGTGCACAGGACTCTCTGCTCGATGCTCTCAATGCCACTGGAATCTATGCCCAGGCCTATGGGGATGATGTTGCTGTTCTCTCTGTTACCTCATGTTTAGCGAATGTCTGTCCCAAAGCGCAGGCAGCGCTGGATGTGATTGTAGACTGGTGCGCTTAAGACTGATGTCGTTCTCTTCACGAGAAGGAGGAAAAATACTGGTGCTAAAAGACATTCCCATCCCGATATCCAAGGAAGCTCAGTACCTGGGAGGGAAGCGCGGTCAGCTTTTTGACAATGCAAACGTGCCTTTGGCAAAACATGGGGCCTATCGCCGAAAAAGACCGGTCTGTCTCAGCTGCACGGGGGCTTTCTCCAGCACACCGTTAGCTGCTCTAGATGCTATGATGATTCTTCCCTCCCTTGACATATATATCAGAGAGTGCGCACTGAAAGCCATTTCTCGCCTAAAGAGAAATGGTCTTTGGTACAACTCGCATTGGAGTGAAAGTATACTTGCGAGAGAAATATCCTATGACTCCTGTCTCATGGATATGCCTTCTGACGCAATGACATCTGCCATCCTACTGCGCTGTAATTTCACAGTCACATTTCCAAGGCGTCAGGATTGGCTTTGGCCAGACACTGAACCTGGAATGGAATGTCTTCGCATATTCACAGATGGCTCCAGGACTGGGCAGGGATCCGGCGCTGGAGTTTTCTTTGAGCGCGTAAACATTCGACTGCACTTCTCGTTAGGAATATGCGTCTGTCTTTCAGTCGGAGATTTACGCAATACGCCATGCACTATGTTGTGAAACACAGGTGGAAGGGAAAAAGCATATGCGTCTGCAGTGATAGCAAAGCTGCACTCAAATCGGTGTCCAACCCTCTATCCAACTCCAAATTAGTGCATGAACTTAAGACTAATCTTCAAGTCCAGACTAAATTCACTTAGGCTTGTATGGGTCCCAGGTCACTCTGCCATCCCAGGAAACGAGATCTCCGATGAACTCGCTAGAAGGGGCTCAGAGGAGAGTTTCTCAGGACCTGAACCCGCCTTAGACTTACCTGCTTCCACGTTCAAATCTAACATCAACGACTGGGTCTTTAACGTACACAGTCGTAAATGGAGGGAATATCCAGGATGCAGGATGACTAAACGCGTACGCCCTGATGTCTGCAAGAAGTCCGCAACATTTTTCTTATCCTTAAGAAGAAATGATTGCAGAAGGCTTACCGGCGTCATTAAGGGCCATTACACTTTTGCCAAGCATCTCTACGTGCTTGGCGTCAGTGAGACGCCTACCTGTGCTGCATGTTGCGAGGAGGATGACACAGCAGAACACTTTCTCTGCGACTGTCCCGCCTTCGCTCGCGCACGGTGGCGCACCCTTGGGACCGACGTGGTGGTCACTGAAGCCCCTCCTCACTTTTCTCCGGACAACGGGGAAAATACAATAAAGACAAAGTGTCTGTCTGGTAGTACAATGGACCAGTATGTGTGTTTGAGTGCTCCAACGGACAGTAGAAGCCTCCAACAAAAAAAAAAAAAAAGCTGCAACTGTAAATTGTCCAATATCGATCGTGCCACCGTATCAATCGTAAGTATTTTTGTCTAGGGCAAGTTAGTTCTAAAAAATATGAAATAAAACCGAATTTAAAGCTATTCCAGCTAAAAAATCAATGCTCATGAGAACCACTTAAAAACGGTGGCAATTCATTAACAGTTTTTTTTAGATTAATTTTCGCCTAAGCTTATTGGAAGTGGTCAATTGAAATGCGGATGACGATACTGTTTAGCGACGAGCCCAAATTCAATATAATAAATTTGGGTGGAGCGTGTACCACGACAAAAGGATAGCATCTTTACCCAGATAATTTCAAATTGTCTCTGCTAAGCATGAGGGTGGTAGTGTGATGGTATGGACATGTTTTTTTTTGGTAACGTTTTCTGTTCAAGTCAATGGAATCAATGGACTGTTTCATGTATAAAGACGTTCTAGAAACAGTAATGTTGTCATTTGCCGAATAGGAAATGCCCCTTCGATTGGTGTTTCAACATGATCCGAAACACATATCGAGGTCGGTTAAAACATATCTAGAAGATAATGACTTCAAGTTCTTTATAGGCCAGCCTAATCACCCGACTTGAACCCAACCGAAAATTTATTTCAAATCCTTAAACATCGGGTGGGAGGTGAACGGTTTCGAAATAAGGAAGAATTGATGAAAACATTAAATATTGAGTGAATAATGACATCACCAAGAATTTTGAAACAATTGATAAAAACCAAAACACATTATATGAAAAACTTACGAAAATATGCTAATGTCCTTAAAAGTTGCTTTTAATTTTCACACTCTACAAAATTTAATTCATTTATTTTTTGTATGTAACCTACGTACATATGTATGTACATACATATATGTAGGTTAACTCGTTTGGGCATGCTTTCGAATAGTTTCTCGTAACGTTGATATGGAGTACTGGAGCACACTATCTGAAACCGGAACCAAAGTTCATCTAAATTCTAGCAATATTCCTAATTCCATTCTACTGGAATATCATTTCATTAAGTCTGGTAAAATTTATTCCAAAATAACAAAATGTTCTTTTTTTTTCATTATGCAATTAATCTCCATCAACAGTCCGACATTCCACCAAGTGCAGCAGCCCCATACCATCAAGCCACCTCCTTTATTCCTGATGGTTTCTTTTACCTGGTTCTTTTGTATAAGGATTCATATTCATATGGTCGATACCAATAATACTGCTTACTATCTAACTGAAATTGGAATCCTTGTGGTCTCTATAAATCTCGAGGCTCGCCGTTACATTTTTCATTGAAAGTGGTAAGAGTAGGGAATTACGAGTACATAAAGAAATGTCGTTGATTTTCTTCAATATTGGTTTTTCAAAAAAAAAAAAAAAGAAAACCATAAAAAAATAAGGAATATCAATCAAACGCAACGCCTCTCATTGGCGCACCGCTGGATACTGAAATCTCCTTTCAGCAGTAACCTATCTTTAAGAAAAAGGTAAATTCTCGTTCACGAATAATACCTTTGTCCTCGGAGACAGTTGTATTTGGGTCAAAGCTCCTTGTGAAAGGACACTAAATACTAAAACACCAGTACTTTTCTGTGTCCAATAATAGGGTTTAGATCTAGGCTAAGCTTAGGCAAACCACAATAGCTATTAAGGGGGTAGCCTATGTGACCACTTCGAACAATCGATATTTTTTTCATATTTCGATAACAAAACCTATCGAAAATATTCTGTGAAAAATTCAAACTGAAATTCCTAGTATTAAATAAGTTACAACTCATAGTCGCCGACGCGCCGCATGAAAACCGATGAAAACCCCCAGCACTCGTATTGTTGAATTGCATGGTGGAAGTATTTACAACATACGGCAGAAAAATTAGAGGAAATTTACACACATCCTCCAGCATTTGATGAAGAAACAGTAAGTTTTTTGAAGCCAATGTACGAAGAATTATCATCTGATGATCTGATATAAAGGTGCTTGGGAAAAAAACACTCAGAACAACAACAAGTCGTTTAATAGTTGCATCTGGAGCTTGGCCCCAAAGCATAATTTTGTTGGAAAAAAAGACGCTGGAAATTGCTTAATGGACAGCTGCGTGTATGTTTAATGAAGGATTTTCACCCATCCTTAAAATAATGGAGAATTTTGGTACGCAAATTGGCCGAAACGCCTACTCGTATGCTGAGGAGTACGATGAACGACGAATTACCTGTGCAGAGCAATCCCCGTCCGAGGCATCCTAAAAGGCAAGGGCTTCCCTCAAGTCACAAAAACTGTCAGAAAATGACGCGTATGAAGCTTGTATTGCAAATAAGATGAGTGTCCTCCGGACGGGGGCGATCTCAATACATTTCCGAACCTTCGGTTATTAATTATTAATTCATCACAATGATGACCTCGACCAATACTACATCGGCCAGCGTCATAACAACAATTGGCTCAGCAACCACCACGTCAACTACAACAACAACAACATAATTTATAACACTTTCGAACAACTCCTCTACTATCCATGTGGAACTCAAGAACACGAATCACACCCAACACAAAACTTTTTCCAATTCTGTCGAGGCCACTAACAATATGGCTAGTAAAACCAACCACCTCTCTACAAGTCAAAAAAAAAAAACAGATCCCCACCAATTAACTCGTTCGCGGACAGAGCGGCATACATACATATGTACATATGCCGCTGAATTTTGTTTCGTTTGCATATCCCGTCCAAGTTTCCTATCCTCTAAAACACAAAACGGTAAATGCCGTCTAGTTGTCCATTTAATTCTGTATATGTACCTACAATGAAACCTCATGCCCCAGTACAAAACAAAATATTTTGTAAATTGTCCCAGCAAAAGCTTAGCATCTGCAGATGCAATTACCGCTAGGTTTACAGTATTTTTTTATTTTTTCCCTTTTCATTGGATTTATTTGTCTGTTCGTATGCTAAAGTCCTGATTTATCAGTTCGAATCGACCAGTGTTTACGTGCGCATCGTTTGAATTTCGGAAATTTCTAAGAAGTACATATACATAAGTACCTAAAAAATTAGAGTGGTTTTCCTAGCAAACATACATATTGTTATACAAGGCCCCCTTGCGACCCGTAGCAAAACTAGCCTATCGACGTACTTGACTCGTTTGCATAATCAAACAAGTCAAGTCGCGTTTCCGGTAAGGCGAATTGCACTTTTTCGCCTTGCTCCAACTTCGACTTCCTCAAAGCCGAAGTGGAGCACACCTTCCTTCTTCTTCGGGGACCTGCCAAGCAAGCTGGACGCTAATAACGAACAAGTGGAAAAAGTGTAAAGTAAAAGACGGAAAATAAAACATAGTTTTTTTAATTAAAATTCAAAATAGTTTCTTTTTCGTAATATCGATACCCATCGATAAAACTGGCGCAGTCGGTACTTCGGAAAATAAAATTAAACGAGCTTTGACCGCGGCTCTGCGGGAAAAAAAAAAAAAAAAAAAAAAAAGACAAACGCACGTGTGTAAGACAAGTACAATGCACGCTGCAAAGCAAATTGTGATTTGTGAATTTAATTTAATTAAAATACAAAAAATACTTAGCTTAATCGGTATAAATATAAATAATAAATAAATACTTATAAATTACAAAACAAAGTAAAGACAAACACGTGGTCCAAAGACATTTACATAGAAGAAGTTAACCTAAGTGTAAAATTACTGTACATTAATAGAATCAAAGCTAAAACATTCAAAAATTAGATCAACTCATAATTAAATATTAATCGAATTAATTTAAATTAAATTAAATATCATAAACAAGCATAAACAAGTGCGAACATTTAAACAAAAAGGAAAAGAAGAAAGAACAAAACATCGAGATTACATTCTACTAACAATCATCCGGAGAAGACGAGTATATATTGTAGGTATATAGTAATACTAATTTCAAGCAATTGTACAAAAACAAAAATTGTAACTAGTAACTAAGCATTTACAATAAATTATTAATTAGTAACTAAATAAAGAAAAATTAAATAAAAATGGAGTTGGTACAACCAGTGGAGAGGCTTAGACTAGTGTTGGATTTAGTAAGTAAAATTAAAGAATTTAACGGAGACCCGTTGTATACATTAGATTTTATTGAGCGAATCGATTCGCTAGCAGCCACAATAGACAGTTTTGAAGAATCCATACGCGTTATTGTCATGGGCTATATCAAAGATAAAATTGTAGGAAGTGCTAAAGCTGAAATACAAAAACATGGTAGCGTAAGTACCTGGACAGAGATAAAACAAATACTTAGGAATACCTTCGGCGAAAGATTGTCCGTTAGCTCGCTCATAGACAAGATAAGAACAAGTAGGATAGAGACAAATATCGAAGACTATTATAATACCATAAATACGTACTTAAGTAGGTTAAATAACGTTTGTTCACTTGAGGCGAACAATTACGATATGATCTTATCCAATCAAAGAATTGCTTTGGAAATATTTAAGAAAAATTTACCTGAGCCGGCTAAAACGATTATTCTTAGTAGAAACCCCGCAACCTTGAACGAGGCATACAAGATTATTATTGAAACCGAAACTCAGCATTTAGGTCACCGTAAGGAGTTTAGGAAAACACCACAGTGTAATAGGTTCGGAAATAACGACAACTTTAATTTTCGGAAAAATTTTCATACTCAAAATCAAGGACAGGAACGAAACTATAATATAAATAATAGCTATACACAACAACACAATAATTACAGGCACGCAAATACATCGCAACATTCAAATAATACGAGTAGAATGCCGGACATTCATTCGCGACAGGGTCGAGATTTTGAACAAAGTAGGCAGTCTAGACAAACAAATGGTTACCGTGGTTTCCAACCCATGGACATAGGACTAAATGAACGAGGAAGATTTTCTTATAATTCTAACCAATCAAATTTTCCGCGAAAAGGTCAAAATTATTACCCTATATAATAATAAATACCAATATACGTCCTCTTCGATTTATTATTGATTGTGGTGCTGAGTATAGTATTATAAATAAAAATATCTGCAATCCCAAATGGAAGGTTAATTCACCAAATAATTCTTTGCAAGTACTTGGCCGGTATATTTGCACTTCAACTAAATATAAGATGCCCCTATTTTCCGAATTTAATATGTCAAATTATTTTGTTAACTTCCTCGAATATCAGTTTCATGGTTTCTTCGATGGCCTTATAGGCAATAATATCTTGCTCCCATTAAGCCCTATTATCGATTTTAGTAAAAAATTACTTATTACCAAAGATGCTAAAATACGTATCTACTTTAATGAAGAAGATGAAAGAAATTGCTACAGCGATGAAGCGTTAGCAATTCTTTCGAACGAAAGTTTCGAAAATAAAGTTAATGATAAAATTTTGTCCTCTCATTTGTCAAAATCCGATATATCTAAATTGAAATCGTTGCTCTACTCTTTCCAACCTATTTTTTATAAAAATGGAGATCTTCTCACTTTTACTAATGAAATCAGGCATCAAATAAACACCAAGAATAATATACCAATTTATAGTAAGCTTTACCGTTATCCAGAAGTGCATGTTGAGGAAATAGATCGCCAAATCGAGGAGATGTTGCATCAAAAAATTATAGTCCCAAGCAATAGCCCCTACAATTCGCCCATCTGGGTTGTTCCTAAAAAAGACGATGAAAACGGTAACAAACAATGGCGAATTGTAGTGGATTATAGGAAACTTAATAATGAAACAGTAGAAGATAGGTTTCCAATGCCAAATATCGACGACATGTTTGATAAGCTGGGAAAATGCAACTTCTTCTCTACGATTGATTTAGTAAAGGGCTTCCATCAAATTGAAGTCGAACCAAGAGATAGACCCAAGACCGCCTTCTCCACCAGGAACGGTCATTATGAATTCCTGCGTATGCCTTTTGGCCTGAAAAACGCTCCAGCAACGTTCCAACGGCTCATGAATAGTGTGCTGAAGGAATTCATCAATAAAATTTGCGTGGTGTATCTTGATGACATTCTTGTATTCTCTTAAAGATCACAACCTAAAAATACAGATTAATAAGTGTCGTTTTGCTGAGCTCTCTACAAATTATTTAGGTCATACAATAATCGGCAATGGTATCAAACCCGACGAAGGGAAGGTAAAAGCCATTCAGTGTATGAAAGTTCCTACCACGGTAAAAGCTATAAAACAGTTCCTCGGGATCACAGGCTACTACCGTAAATTTATCAAAGACTACGCGAAGGTAGCCTACCCTATGATCAAATGCCTAAAAAAAGGAAGTAAAATCAATATAACAGATCAGCAATATTTAAACGCGTTCAACACTTTGAAAACTTTGCTTACAAGTGAACTCCGTTACTCGACAATCGAGAAAGAACTTCTGGCTATCGTGTGGTCAATAAAAAATTTCCGGACATACCTATACGGTCGACATTTCGTTGTACGAACTGATCATAAGCCCTTAGTATGGCTTAATGGGATTAAAGAACCCAATATGAAACTTCAACGATGGAAGATTCATCTAAATGAGTTTAACTTTTCAGTGGAATACTTGAAAGGCAAGGAGAACTGTGTCGCAGATGGGTTAAGTAGGATTCCAGGTGGAAGTAGTAACGCTGAAGTTAGCGCTTTCAACGATGAGGAATCTATCTTAGGTGATTTATTTAATAATGAACTGATTGCCCCTAACAGCTGTTATGACGAAGAAGTCATAAATGCAGTTATAAAACCGAATGAAGATAACTTATCGACAGCCGCCACTATCCATAGCGCGCAGGAAGATGAAAGTAGTTATATCTATATAACAAACAAGCCTATCAATCTATATAAAAATCAGATATATCTCTCATACGGCACAAAAGAAAAAGTCAGTTTAAAAATAGTTTATAAAAAAGTGCAAAATTTCATTTTCGTTAAAGAGGGTAGTACGAACCTTTTAAGTATAATGCAAAGAGTTCTAATAGATAAAGGCTTAATGTGTATCTATTGTGATGATATTCAGTTGTACCTGCAGTTTCAAAACTTATATGTGAGATATTTTTCAATGAATAAAAACTTAAAGATACTGAAATCCCAGAAATCCCACTTGAAGATATCACAGACAGAAATAAAATAATAACTTTAATAAAAAAGGAACATCTAAGTAAGAAACATAGGGGTATTCGCGAAGTTTTTGCAGAAATGCAAAAGTTATACTACTATCCAAACCTTCAAGTTGAGATTCAAAAAATTATTAATAATTGTGAAATTTGCAACCTCTCGAAACATGATAGGCGGCCACTAGAGATACCGTTTCAAATAACGGAAACCCCCGCGCAATTCAATAGTATCGTTCATATTGATATCTGGTTCCCCGAAAGAAACAAAATGTTTTTAACAACTATTGACAAATTCTCTAAATATGCAACAATTCACAAATTAGATAATAGGAACTGGGTAGCAATATTAGGGGCACTCAAGGAAAGAATTAGGTTTCTGGGAAAACCAACAAAAATAATTCTAGACGGAGATACCTGTTTTATAAACTCAGCTGTAGAGCAATTTCTTAACGAAAACAATATAGATTTCCACAAAACCACAGGTCATCTTAAGACTGGGAATGCTGATATCGAGAGACTTCATGGCACCTTAAACGAACACCTGAGGATCATGAATGTAGCTAAAGACAAAGACGAGCTAGAGGATAAATTGTTTAGAATTATTTGCTGTTATAACAATACGATACATACCACCACAAATATGCGTCCGATTGACTTTCTCTACAAAAATCTCACCAGGGAAGATATAATATCTTTATCCGAAAAGTTCAGGGCTCAAAAAGAAAACAGAATTCAAAAATTAAATCTGAAGATAGCTAGGGGAAACACCTCGAATCTCTGCACAAATATAGTAAAAAACAGAACGGTTGGTAAAAGTAAACCCAAATATAAGAAGCTTGATAGTTTTTCGGTCAAAGGTAACTACGTTATAGATAACTCTACTAAAAGACAAACAAGATTCTACAAAAACCAACTTAAAAGAAAGTATACTTACCAAAACGCCCTGGATCGTGAATATTCTAATAATAAATAAACAAAATATTTTCCATTTTCAAATTTTGAAAGAAAAATAGTAAACAGACGTCAATGTCAAATGAAATTTGAAAAGAAAATCGTACTAGATTTCCGCAACGATGAGTCCGTTTAGGTGGGTAGTATAAACCCATGTAATTGAATTTATTGTGGCTGATAGCGAATAATTAAGGAAATTAATATGATTATAAATGAACACTATGCCTAAGAAATGATTTGTACGTAGATACGTATATGTACTTTATATGAAGTTTTTGAAAATATATCATTAGCAACGTAAGCCCATATCAGAATTTAATATTATAACATCCCTGAAAATAGTTATAGAATGGTTGAATTGCCAGTGATGACACTTGTTTTGTAACATAGATTAATGTTTTTTTGGAATATGTTTAGCAATTATAGCAATTATATACTATAGTAAGTTATGCATTATTTTTGGGGCCCAAAAATTGTAAAGGGGGGAGGTGTTATACAAGGCCCCCTTGCGACCCGTAGCAAAACTAGCCTATCGACGCACTTGACTCGTTTGCATAATCAAACAAGTCAAGTCGCGTTTCCGGTAAGGCGAATTGCACTTTTTCGCCTTGCTCCAACTTCGACTTCCTCAAAGCCGAAGTGGAGCACACCTTCCTTCTTCTTCGGGGACCTGCCAAGCAAGCTGGACGCTAATAACGAACAAGTGGAAAAAGTGTAAAGTAAAAGACGGAAAATAAAACATAGTTTTTTTAATTAAAATTCAAAATAGTTTCTTTTTCGTAATATCGATACCCATCGATAAAACTATATGTATACATATGTTATGGATCAGAGAGAAGAAAAAGGGTTTTAAGATTAATTGAGGAAATACATAAGTACTGATGAATAAGAATTTGGTGATGACTTTGATAGTGATGATGATGGTGGAGATCCTAATTATGAAGAATCTTCCGAACAAGAATTTTCTGACAGTGAACCTGAAACGTTTTTGCAACTTGACGATGGCACAGAAGAAATATTGCAAGTGGTTCTTGAAGAAGTTTATGGCACGATGAAAATACAGGTATTGGGTCAGATGACCAATGGTATGACATTATTAAAGATATTCCTGATTTTAAATTTGATCAAACAATTCACAAAACGACAATCCACTAACGAAACGGG
Source organism: Merodon equestris (assembly GCA_958301585.1). Taxonomy (NCBI): domain Eukaryota; kingdom Metazoa; phylum Arthropoda; class Insecta; order Diptera; family Syrphidae; genus Merodon; species Merodon equestris. The sequence goes on along the minus strand of OY284416.1, from coordinate 73,239,613 downwards.
AGAATGTTTCAGTAAATTATGGAACGAAATAATGAGTATGATTCTTGACTCAATGAACAGTTATGCTCTTGCCAAACTCTGGTCGGCCAGCAAGGAAATTCAGCAAATACTCTAGTGTTAAGGCATTTACTATGCAGGAACTGGAACAATTTCTTGGAATAAGTATTTTGCAAGGTCAGACCAAATATAAGTCGGTAAGAAAAATATTTTCCATGGACCCACTGTACTATGCTCCAGTTTTTCACTATACAATGTCCGGGAGGAGATATGAAGAAATGCTAAGATGCTTTAGTTGTTTTTATTCACAAGAAACGAACCAGTTCGACAAGTTGGGCAAAGTCACACCATTGCTGAACAAATTCCTCATCAATTTCAGAAACGCATATTACCCTCAGGAACAGCTTTCTTTAGATGAGTCTTTACTTTTATTTCAAGGACGTCTAAGCTTTCGGCACTACATAAAAGCTAAGTACGATATTCAATACTATACCCTCTGTACCCCTGGTGGATATGTGCTAAATTCGACAATATACAAAGGTAAAACGTCCGTTACTGAGAGCAAGTCAAAGCTTGAAAGGCTTGTTTTCGGTCTTATGGAGCCGTATTTAGACCGCGGACATCACTTGTTCATTGACAATTTTTACAACAGCGTAGACTTGGCGAAGAAACTGCTCATGAAAAAAATACACGGCATAGGCACCTTACGAAGTAACAGGCGCGGAAATCTGAAAAACATAACAAGCAAGAAACTGAAAAAAGGTGAGCATGTATGGAGCAGACTCAATAAAGTCTAGGTATCAAAATGGAAGGATAAACGGGATGTTCTTTGCCTCAACTAAATATCATCCCAAAATGGTAGGTGTTTCGGACAAGTTAAGCAAAAACCGGAAGAAATCGCGAAACACAATGAGTTTATGTCTTTCATAGACAGAAGTGACCAAATGGTGAACTATTATTCATCGCCTCGAAAAAGCATCAGATGGTATAAGAAGGTTATCTTTCACCTGCTATTTGAAATTATTTTTTCATAGCGAAAATATTTAAAAACAAAACTACTTTACTTGAATTTAGAAATGAGTTGATAAAAGATTTTCTCTCTATATCATAAGAATTGAAAGATGGAAGACAGCTTGTTAAAACGGGGGCAAAATATGGTGGAAAAAGAAAGGAGATAAGATGATAATCCCTAAATCCCCATTCGGGCAATATTCCGAATCCCAAGGATCCTGCAAAGAGCTATCACATGAGATGTCGATAATGCTCGAAGAACAAAATCAGGAAGGAGACCAAATATTTATGTAAAACATGTCCTGAAAAACCACCTTTGTTTATTGTTCCTTGTTTTGAACTGTTTCATTCCCAAAATAGTTGAAATTCAATAAGAACATGATATCTTTTTGTATTGTTTGAATTGTTATATTTTTTTTATGAAGCAATCATTTTTTTTTATTTATTATTTGAGAGCGGCATATCCCGCTTTGTCCCAGCATATGGAATTTATATGTAAAATTTCGATTAGGTGTGACAGAGCGGCATTTGCCGCCCTTGTTTTTTTTTTTTTTTTTTAACACTTGAATTGTCATGGTGATCATTTTGGTTATTATTTCGTTCATTTAGTTCAATTGGATCATAAGTTAAGGTGGATGTACTTTTCAATCACCGTCTTAAATTTCAACTGTCCGCGAACGTGTTAAAATAACTGAAAACAACAACTCTCAAAAGATACCTAAAACAAAAAATCAGGCAACTTTAAGCTACTGGTTGAGTAAGCCAAAGGAGCCATGCTCATCGAACCGTTTTGACATCCTCAGCATGGACAACGAAAAGAACGACAACAATATCACAATAAACGAAACAGTAGGACTAACCGACCAACCTAGCAAAACACAATTTAAGAGGTTCATCAAACCTCCTCCAATCCACGTACCTATAAGGTGTCATCAAAATACTTGTCAACGCGCTAAGTGAAGTCGCAAAAGTAAGTTTGAATTGAAAGTACTAAGAAACAATCAAATTCGAATTTAACCAGGTAACTCCCTACACTACACGGCCATCAAAAATTGCTATGAAAAAATGACATAAAATACTTCACATTTAGACCAAAAGAAGATAGAAGATATAAAGTTGTTTTAAGAAATATGTACCACTCCACTGACTATACACAACATACTACATAGAAATACAAATTGAGAAATAATATCAAACGAAGGAAATGCGTAATGGCTGTCATACAACAAATTGTAAGGGTTGCGAAAACTATGAAGCCTTGAAAATAGATGGCTTCCCTCCCAATAACTGAAGAAGAAAAAGGAACAGAAGCGCCTACGAAAGTAAGATGCGACCTACGCCCAAGTGACTGCATACGAAACATCCCACAGCCTCAATCACAGAAATCGCAACGTCCCGGTTGAAAGCACTGACAGATCTAGTGAAGCAGCGCCAGTAGCACAAGCATCAAAAATCCCACCAACATTAACCATAGCTTTTCCGAGCTAAAAAAAATCATGCAGAATCTCATCCAGCAAATGACAAATATGCTCCGAATTCTTACCATCCTGACTACTAAACTTAATGGATCAAATGTTTCATAAACTAGACATCATCATAGGGAATGCAAATGGACTTAACCGATACGCACTGGAACTAAAACAATTCATAAAAGACAATACGAGGATGGTCCGATAAGTACTTAACCTACAAAAGAAAAACAAACATTATGGAGAAATAGCGATTTATTTTTCAGTATAGTCTCCTTTCAGCTCGATACACTTGACCCAGCGATGCTCCAACTTATTTAACCCGTGTGAAGAATACGTTTTCTCGAGGTTTGCAAAGTAGGCCTCCGTAGCGGAAATGACCTCCTAATCCGACTGAAATTTCTGCCCGGCGAGTGACTTTTTCAAGTTTGGAAACAAAAAGAAGTCGCACGGGGCCAAATCTGGAGAATACGGTGGATGGGGCAGCAGTTCGTTGCCCAATTCGACCAATTTGGCCGTGGCGAGGGCGGAGGTGTGAGCCGGTGCGTTATCATGGTGGAAGAGCACGCTTTTCTTCGCCAAGTGGGGCCGTTTTTTCTTGAATTCGACGTCGAATCGGCTCAATAATTTGGCATAGTACAGCCCTGTGCCCGTTTTGCCTTCTCCAGGTAGTCGATGTGGATCACTCCTTGTGAATCCCAGAAAACGCTGGCCATCACCTTTCCGGCCGATGGGACAGTGTTCGCCTTCTTCGGAGCACGTTCGCCGGGTGAAGTCCGCTGTTTCGACTGTTCCGTGGTCTCTGGTGTGTACCAGTGGATCCATGTTTCGTCGACTGTCACTAAACGACGCAGAAACTCCTTCGGATTGCGCTTAAATAGCATCAAACACTGCTCTGAAGTGGTCTCATGGTTGCGCTTGTTGTCCGAAGTGTGCAAACGCGGCACCCATCGCGCCGACAGCTTTCTCATTCCCAACATTTCATGCAGGATATGACCCACGCGATCTTTTGAAATGCCTACTGTCTCAGCTATCTCGCGCACCTTCAATCGGCGGTCTGCCAATACGATATCGTGGATTTTTGTCACGTTATCCTCCGTGGTAGCCGTTTTCGAGGCATCTGGACGTGGCTCATCAAAAAACCGACGTGCGACCACGTTGAAACTCGTTAAACCAATTTTTAATGATCGCCATCGAAGGAGAAGAGTCACCGTATACAGCATCCAAACGCTCTTTGTTTTCGCTGCGCGATTTCCCTTCCAAAAACAAGAATCGAATCACCGACCGATATTGCTCTTTTTCCATTTTTCTAAAATCCGCGGACACTCCCGCTTCCACACACGGTCAAAACAAAGCTACGAGTTCGATTTCGACAGTAGCCGTCTACTCGAATGCACTATACGATAGTAAATTGCTCTTGCGATACTGGCGCCATCTGGCGGTGAGGCTAAGTACTTATCAGACCAACCTCGTAGTTTTGGGGCTCGTTCAATTCATGGGGTACCCACTTGTTTACTTTTTTCACTTTTCCTATTTGAGATAGGTGTCGACTTATTTTCATGAGGGATACTCCCATGTTGTGTGCAATGCACACACATTGGGTCTGCATCCACCGTTTCTCTTAAAATGGCGTCGTCAATTACCGTTTCCGGCTTCCCACGCGGTTTAGATCTTCCAAACGGAACTTACTAAACCAACGCTGAATGGTGCGTTCGTTCAACGCTATATTCTCGAATGCATCATTTATGTTTTCAACTGTTTTTAGCTGCCAAACACGCACTATAGAAAAATAGTAAGAATTTAAACCGTCTAGAGGGTGATATATAAATTCCTAAAAAAAAAAAACTGTACTTGCAACGGACCTTAAAAGTCGCACACATGAAACGCACATACCACTTTATCTTATATAAAAAAATCACTGTTTTGTAGAGATGTTCACTCGACAGCTTCTAATCGAGGACTAAGTGAACAATTGGGCATTTCGTGCTGTACAACCTACTAGAAGACATCACCTCCAAATAGTAGTCCATCCAAATATTGAAGTCAACTCACTACCAATAAAAGATATGTTCGGAAGACGACGAATAAAGACAACCAGACCTACTGATCAGATAGCAGAAACTTCGGCCTAAACTTAACTAGTCGATATATGTAATTTTGTATACTGTTACAAGTATGTACTCTTAAATATTAATTCTTTTTTTTCTTCCTTTCGTCGAATTATATTGTGCTAACTGTTGAATTAATGCCAAAACAAAATGGGCATAGAACACTGGTAACTAGCCCAAAATCTAGATCCCAAAACTGACTGTCACAAAAAGTACTAAGTTACAACATAAGGCAGACGTATACATAGATACCATTGGGAAATAAAATAAAAAAAATCGATTTTCTTACAGCTATTCACACTTTCAAAATATTTTTTTAAGTGTTTTTCCTTAAAACCTTTTATTTTATTATTATTTTTCTTTCTTTGAATTGACGTTAATTGTTCCCAGATTTATTTCCGTGTTCTCAGTATGTTTATAATGTTATATTACTATCTGAATTGGAAGCAATTCTTATCTCTGAAAATTTGAGTGTCTGTTGTGCTTGAAAATATAATAAATATAATATAAAACTCTTTGATTACTTACATCTTTCATTATATAATAATATTACCCTGGATTATTATTCTATTTTTATGATGTTTACAAGATTGTTTGTTACCTCAGTTAATGGATTTATTTTTCCTTTTATTGATCATTGATTACTGATTGAGTTCTGATTGTGATCTTTTCTGTTATGATACGTATTTTATTTTTTAGAATGTTGAAGTCCACGTAGTTAAGTGTACTCCCTATTCTCTCACATCATGCGCCAATCATCTTTTTAATCGATTTATTGTTAGATTTTTATCTGCTAGTTATCATATCGGGTTTTCTATATGAAATTTTCGTATGAAGGTATAAGCAAACTTAATGTCGCCTTCCACAATCTTATTGTTAAGGTTGGTATCCGGGAAGTTGGAACAGTCACCTTAACTTGTTCTTGTTACATATCTGATGGATAGAGAAATAAAAATGCATGTCTAATTCCTTATGTTTGTTTGGTATACGTTATTCCCTGGTATAGAATTTGCATTTTATTGTTTAATGTTCTTTACTTTTTTCTTTTTTACATGTGACCTGATAAATTAAGTTATCTTTCATTGACCTTGGTGTAAATGATATCTCCTATTTTTAGTGTGATATTCTAAGTCGCCGTCTTATCGATTTCCGTGCAATCTGCAGTAATATGTTGACGGACGTCTTATTCATGACCGAGTAAGTTGAGAAATCATACGAGGATAAGGTGAAATGTTCTCGACCTGACACAGAGATGGCGTTCGAATCAACAAAAATGTATATTTTCTGCCTGAGTGCACGTATTATTAATTGGTATGACAAGTTTCAATTTGTTCTCTTAAGTAGTTTCTTTACACGAATTTCCGTAGTAGACGTCTTACGTATTACGCAGCGATAAAGCGCACCGGAAATCATTGAAAAAGTGCTTTATATCTTGTTGGACAACATGCGAGTGAACGTTAGTGAAAAAGCTGGTGCTGTGGGGATATCGAAAGAAAGGGTATAAAACATCTTGCAAAAATAATTAGCGATGCGAAAGCTGTGCGCAAGGTGGGTGCCGTATTTGCTGAATGCCCATCAAAAGCAAATGCGCAAGAAATTTCGCAGCAATCTTTGGACCGAACAATTTTGTGCAGCTATTTGTCACCATGGATGAAACAATCCAAGCCGGTGGTCCAACGCCAAAGAAAGCTAAGTCGTTCGCATAAATTTGCCGGAAAGGTCGAAACCAGCGTGTTTTGTGATGCAAAAGGGATCCTGTTATTTGATTACCTTACAAAAGACAGGACAATTACAGGCAAATATTACTCCAACCTTCTTGACCAGGTGGATATCAAAATTTGCGAGTGAAGGCCTGGCTTGAAAAAAAAAATATAATAATTAAACAGAAAGAAAACTTCAGCGTGGCAATTCCGATACTAAGGACGTTTTCTTGGCTGGGGTCCAGGATGCTTTAAGGGACATATGCGCTGAAAATGTAATTAAGCGGGAGGCTCAACACGAGATGAGAAAGCTAGAAATGGACTTCGCCATCGAGCAGGAAACATCAACCAGCTTTTCTGACGCATGTCTACATTCCCTTTATGTTACAAATACGCGCCCTCGAGCTTCTTCTTCTTTTCCTTTTTTTTTTCCGGCGTCGTTATGGTCAGAAGTGTAGGACCATTGCCTTCCCACTTAACTGCATTCCTACTGGTCGGCTTGTGGGGTCCGCCGGTTTGGCCTCAGAAAGTACCGGCAGGCTTCCCGGTTTGGGATTACTTCATCGCTGAGGCCAATCAAATGCTGGTGTTTTTGCATTTGATTGCACCAATTGTTTTTCGGCCTGCCTTTTTTGCGTGTTGAAACTGGAACGTTGATTGATATCGCCTTTTGGACGGGGTTCAAAGGATGTCTCCTTTGAACATGGCAATACCAACTGAGTCGGTCGCGCTCTATCTTTCTTGTGATGGTTTCTTTTACGTGGAGGCTTCCTCGGATCTTTGAACTTCTAATTCTGTCACGCTTTGTTACTCCCGCTGTCATGCGAAGCATCTTCATCTCAGCTGCCGTTAATTTGCTCTCATACTTTTTGTGCATTGTCCAGCATTGTGAACCGTATGTGAGCGCCGGACGTACAACTGAAGTGTAGAGCCTTCCTTTCAGCTTAGGGGGCATTTTTCGATCACAGAAGATGGCGGAGTTTTCCCGCCACTTCATACACCCTACGCTTACGCGATGGTTGATATCGTCATCACAAGTTGCTTCTTTATTAATCATAGATCCCAAATATTTAAACTTTTCACACTTGGGAAGCACTCTTCCATTCAAGTAAATGTCTGGAATAGGCTGATGAGGGTCAGAGAACGGGCAGCACAGATACTCTGTCTTCTTTGAACTAATACGATACCCGTGTCCCTCAAAAATGTCCACCCACACATCAAGTGCTCGTTATAGGGACGCCTGATTATCACTTATAATGGCTATAAACGCGCCCTCGAGCTATGTATATGAAATATTGTATATGCAACGTACAACGATGAGTCTGGTTTGGGAATGTATGTAATTAAATTTAACTTTTGAAGGGTTCTAGCAGATGTTTCTACTCGTATACGTTGTAATTAGATATGGTTTAAGGGGATAACCCCTGAATATACTAGAATCAATGAAAGTAGTTTCTGTTTACCTATAAGATTTCATGCCAGTGTTATACTCTAAAATTGTCTCTCTTTTCTTACTTTAGCGTCAAACAAAAATATCATGTGCACTTCCGCCGTACTCGTACATACTTTGCTTTTCTAACATACAGTGAGTGACAAAACTAAAGCAACTGTTAATATTCAACCCCACAACTTTTGCTTACTAAATGAAATACTATATGAGAAGTTATTTCTACATACAAATTTTTCATCAAAATAGCACTACAAATATTATTTATTTAAAAATATCAACTTTCTATGTACTTTCATTTTTTTTTAAATATCCAAAATAATTAAAATACAAATCCACTCATAAAATATGACATTGACAAAACTAAAGCAGCTCCGACTGAACTGTAAATTCTCGGGAAAAAATCAAAAGCGAGCGTACATTTCGGGACCGGTAAGTCACATTCCGTTAAACAAGGCTTACAGTTTTCTGTTTATGTCTTCCATTCATTTTATTCCTTTCTCATTGTGAAGTTAGTGCAGAAAAAAGTGAAATTTAGTTCCATTATTGCGGCACAAGTTTTACAATTAATCAATTACAAAGATAAGGCTTATAATAAGAAGGAAGAGCCACGCGAAAACCTTCGTATTAAAAAAAACAAAAAAAAAGAACTAGATGGTATCGTTGTAGGGAAACGAGAAGTGGTGCAAAAGTATGAAAATGACTAGATCTTTTAGAAAAGGCAACAGAAGGAAATGAATAAATAATTAAGTAAACAACTAAACGAATAATTTTATAAATGTATACACAAATAAATAAAAAAAATAAAAAATATATACATATATGTAAACAACTAAATAAGGAAAAACAAATAAATAAATGATAAATAAATGAATAAATAAATAAATATTGTAGATAAATAAATAGATACATATATAAATAAATAAATAATAATAAACTTACAAGAAACAATAAAGTATATACACATGTGTAGAATATATATAAGTAGTTTCAATGTTCGCATAAGTTATAGATTAAGTCATTTTCTGATGCACAGCAGGACTGCAATAATGATGGCATAGTTTTGCAATCCTTGCGGTGACCATTTCCATATTAGATAATCTATGATCTGTTGAAAAAAAACAAGGTAGGCTTAAAATCATTTGTAATAATATGTTTTGCGCAATTTAAAGTCGGCGTAGGTGACTTTTAGCACATATACCCCAAACAGAACACACATAAAACATAATTGATTGAAAAACAGTCTTAAAGATCAATATTTTATTTTCGTTGCTCAGATTTTACTCTGCATATAAAAGGGTAAAGAATTTTCTTTGTGATTTAAACCTTCTTGATGATTGCCTGGACATGTAATTTGAAAGATAAGCTTTTATCTAAATAAACTCCTAAGTATTTTCCATTTGATTTCCATTCAGCTAATAAGCTGTTTATTTGTAGTCTTCTACTAGGAAGAAAACAAGCCTTTTTTCGCGTAAAAAAGATGGCTTAAGTCTTCGAAGCAATAATGCTGATTTTCCAGTTCTGGCAATAAGGAAGGACGGTGTTTGTCGCAGATTGCAGATTGGTTTCAATATTGGAACCTATTGCATCTGATGAATAAATACAAGTATCGTCAGCAAACGGGGCGGTATCACATTTGTTCAATTTTGGGAAATCATATACAGTTGCGTATAAGTGGAAGCTAAAACTATATTTATAAGGGTTTCTTTTTTGTCTGGACTGCATTTTATTATCCTTACTGTAAAAAAACAGTTATAAAATTACAGCACAACATATTTTTTACGATTGTGTGTACAAACTTTTTGTTTTCTTGTGCAAATAAGTCAAATGTACAGCCGTTATTAATAAAAATCGTGGATTTCAACCGGTCAAAATAATAGTAGTGCTTCGGGTAATTGTATACAGAGTTCACATTTTTCTTGTTTTTAACATCGAAAAGTTCTGAAAAGGTTAGTAAAGTGTTCTTTTGTAAGTTTTTCAACACTTATTTGAACAATTTCTTAAGATTTTCGTGAGCAATGGGTAGAGGTAAGCACTGCACACCTGAAAAGCGAGACTTTATCAAAAAGTTAATTTCGGAGGGTGAAACCTATCCTGAAATTCAAAATTTAATTGGATGTTCACCAACAACAATTAGGAATGCTATCCTGTACTCGCCAAAACCAGAAACACGTGGGCGTAAGCCCGTAATGTCTCCCAAATTAATAAAAAGGGTGGTCAGACATTCACGGATCAATCCCTTTACTCCATCTACGCAGATAAGAGATATGTTTAACGTTGATGCTAGCATAGAAACGGTTCGTAGACGTTTGCGAGATTACCATCTGACAGCCCACAGTCCGTGAAAAGTGCATTTGCTGACAAAAAAAAAATGTAGCTAAAAGAATTCAATTCGCGAAGGACCACTTAAACATTTTTATTTTTTAGATGAAATGGAGAAATATTTTGTGGTCAGACGAGTCTAAAATAGTTCTATATGGCAGAAAGGGCTCTCGTCTTTATGTCAAAAAACCTCCAAATACAGATTTCAATCATCAGTATACGACAAAGACCATATACATGGAGGTTCCAGTATGCTTTTCTTTTTTTGGTGTTGGCCCCATCTACCGTATCCAACAAATAATGGATCAACATTTCTACGTCAAAATCTTGGAGGAAGTCATGCTGGTGTATGCTGAGAATGAAATGCCACTGATATGGGTCTTTCAGCAAGATAATGACCCGAAGCATACTAGCAAACTTGCTAAGCAGTGGTTCCTTTCGAACAGGGTGAGTGTAATGGAATGGCCCGCACAGTCCCCAGATCTCAACCCGATTGAGAATCCTTGGTGCGACGTGAAAAAGGATGTTGCTTATTGTAAACCAACTAACAAGAATGACCTTTCGGACAGCTGTGCAGCCATCCTAAATGTCAATATCGGACGAAAGGTGTCAAAATCTGGTTCACTCCATGCAACGGCGTTGTGCCGCAGTTATATATATCTAATAAAGGTCATGCAACTAAATATTAATTTTAGGTAAAAAACACGATTTTTTTTGTTATGATTTAAATTGTAAACTATTGTATATTTGCATTTTATATATATTTCAAGATCGATGTTTAGGGCACTACTATTTTTTTGACCGCCCGTTTTTGAGTACATTTGGATACTTTTCAAATTATTATATTTTATGTTTAGTTTTAGGCTTAAGTTTCTTTCTAAGATAAGAGTAACAACATGACTTTTAAAAAAAAAATATTTGTTTACACAAGTGGATGTATTAAATTTTTTTTCCTTTTCTGATAACATACGTTTCACTACTATTATTTTGACCGCAGCTATATATATGTATGTATATGTTGAATAATATTGGTCCTAGGACAGATCCTTGTGGAACTTCTGCATTGAATTTAAGAGTTTCCCAGGTTTTAAGGTTGGTACTATCTTAGCAGTTTTCCAGTTGTTTGGAAAAAAAAATTGTAAGTCCGTCGAATTCAAGAGACTTCTTGCTTTTTAATTTAACCATTATATTCCTAAGTTCAATTAGAGTTATAAGGGGTTATAGGATTTGTTATTGGTTGGGATCTGACAATGTCAATTGAGGATTCAACTGAGGATTGGATATGCATTTACGGATGTATGTTATTACATATTAGGTCCTTATGATAAAAACTAGAAGCTAAGATATTCGCTTTATCGGAGTAAGAATGGAATGTGGAGTTTCCAGATTTAAGTGGTGTAATGTGATTTTGTTTTTTCTTAATTATTTTCACGATGTCCCAAAATGGTTTACTGCTTTTTTCTAAGCCTTGGAGATTATTATTCCATGACTGATTTCTGAAGTTGGATATACCAAATTTAAGAAGTGTGCTCATTTTTTATATTCTAAGAGATAAAACTCGTTCCTCGTACGTATCCATCTAGACCTGCATTTGTTTCTTAGCTTTATAAATTCAAAAATAAAATGCGGCAGTATGTTGGTTCTAAACGAAGATACTGTTTTTAAAGAAACATATTGCTCAAAATTTGTGTGTCCAGAACTGATAGAAAAATGTCGCCTCTACGCTCCAATAAGGATTCTACGAGATAGACCACTTCTCTTTATAGATCCGCACAGAACTGTCTACGGTCAAAATGAGCCAGTTAATAGATGCTCTTCTTCCTATAATAAAGTATGTAATTATCTAGACTTATCTGACCCTAGGCATACTTTTAAAAGGAAACTTATTGAAATCGGTCATGTAACCATATAAACAACTTATAAACAATTATTGAAGATTTCCGTAGTGGAATAAGAAAAAAAGATATTTGTTGAAAATATTCTATGGAGAAATCAGTTATTTCTCGTTTAATTAAACGCTTTCACTAGGAAGGGACAGTAGTAACTATTCATCTTGGCGGTAGATCACGAAAAACCACAGCAAGACAAGATCATTTAATACTACGAGAGTTCAAAAAAGATCCAAGTACATCTTCAAGGAAAGTTGGTAACGATTTAAGATTCCACATCCACCCAAGAACAGCAAGCAGGCGGTGTGACGAGGTGGGTAGGGTGTTAAGTGTTTTAGTGCTGCAAAGAAGCCATTTATATCGAAGAAGAACAGCAAAAATATATTAATTGGAAAAGAAAAGAATATATTAATTGTTCGATACAGAAATGGAAAAGAGTGTTATGGTCAGATGAATCCAAAATCAACAAGGGATTCGATGGAAGAGCGCATGTTAGAAGACCCAAAGAAAAACACTTAGACCCAAAATATTGCAAGGGCACAGCTAAACTCGGTATGGGCAATGTCATAGTATGCGATTGTTTCTCAGGCCAGGGAATGGGGCCTATCCACAAAATTACGGATATTTTAAATGGTCAAGGATACAAAGACATCATGAAGGAAATTATGTATCCATACGCAGATGATAAGGACAAGTTTAAGCTTGTAACCCAGTGGTTAAATACAGCCAGAGTGTGTGTTCTGGAATGGCCAGCGCAATCACCCGATCTCAATCCCATAGAGAATCTATGGGTAATTGTAGATCGCAAAATTCGGATGCATGATTACAGTTCAAAGGCCTCTCTTTTCGAAACTATAAAAAAAGAATGGGGAAAATCCATGTCATGCCATGAAGTTCTTCAAAATAACGGATAACAAACAAAATATTAATTATTGTAATAAAGTCAGTTTTGTCAATGGACAAACTTAACTAACTCGTAAAATGAGACAGTATTAATAAAAGCTAACTGTACACATTTTGGTGTACTCGTGCTTTGTCTAAGAATGCCATTTCAAGCAAAACGTGATTGGGTCTTTTGAGCGTTAGTCGAAAAATAGAGTAAAGCCTTAACCTTAGCTATGGATAGGCATCAAGCAAGTAAGTCGTCAGTTTTATTTTATTTTCTTTAGGATGAAATCATTTTTTTGTACTGAATTTTTTTTTTTCGTGAAAAATAGTATTTATTATGGTTAATTTACACTTAAACAAACACAATTTCCCTATAGTAATAGAAATTTTCAATCATTGTCCATTGTCCATTTCAGCGGACTTCAGGTCTCAATAGTCATAAATACGTGGACGTTTAATATGAATTATTATTAGAAAATGTATTATGTTTATATTTATAAATATAACATATTTATTTATGTTGTAGCTTTTGATCTCCCCAAACGTCAAGATGTTGGCAGAATACTCTGTATATTAGAAAATGGCGCAATATCAGACCTCGATGAGGAAACAGACGATGACATTATACAGACTATAATAGAAAAAAACAGTTCGTGTAGGTCTAAAGTTTCCCCGTATTCGTTTGTATTGGGATTCCAGTCTAGATATGAAGATATTTTTGGAGAACATAAGTAGAGATCGATTTCTTCAGTTGAGAAAAAATTTACATGTAATTGATAACAACTCTATTGCACACGATAGCTCTGATCGCCTTATCAAAGTCCGGCCATTGTATGATTCAGTCAGAAAACGATGTTTAGAACTAAATTTAGAACGAATTCTGAATGTCGATGAACAGATTGTACCCTTTCGAGGAAAACTTGAAATCAAGCAATATGTGAAAGAAAACCAGAGCCATGGGGCATAAAAATATTTTTGATTTGTGGTAAAAGTGGAATAGTTTATGATTTTATTATTTATCAAGGTGCTACTACAAACTTAGACAAAAATGACGTGTTGAAATATGGTGTATCTGCTGCTTATGTAAATCTATTGTCTAAAAGAATAAATGGGTCTGGTCATTACCTTTTTTACGACAATTGCTTTTCCAACTACAATTTGTTGAGGGATCTTCGTGAAAGAGAAATATATGCTGGAGGGACTATCAGAATAAATAGATTTGGAAAACCAAATAGATTTGGAAAACCTCCATTCATAACAGACAAGGAAGGAGCAAAAAAGGAAAGGGGGTATAATGATCAAGTTACGAACAACACCAAAGACGTGGTAGTGATTAAATTGATGGACAACAAAGGTGTACTTCTTGCTTCGAATTTTGGTGGAATCGGGGAGCAAGATGAAGTGCGAAGATGGGACAAAACATCAAAGTATATACATATATCGATACCGCGTCCCGAACTTGTACGATTGTATAACAATGGAATGGATGGTGTAGACAAAACTGATCATCTCATTAACTTGTACCGTATCTTTATCAGATCACGAAAATGGACTTTGGGAATGATTTTTCATGCCATTGACATAGCACTAACTAACAGCTGGCTAGAATACCAGGAAGATTGCAAGACCTGTGATGTACCAAGTAAAGATGTATTAGATTTGTTTGGCAGCGTATTGCTGATACTCTTATGAAAATGGGACAACCATTAATCAGGAAAAAAGGACCTCCTTCTTCTGGTAATCCAGCCAATACACAAGCTAGTACTTCAAAGGGACGTCGTTGCGGTACTGAAATAAGACCAGCAAGTGAGATCCAGTATGACACTGTCGATCATCTGCCAGAATATGACAAAAAGAAGGAAGCTACAAGTTTCAAAAATCCAGAATGCACAGGAAAAACACATGTTTACTGTCTAAAATGCCAAATACATCTATGTTTCACTAGTGAGGGGAATTGTTTTCGAACATTCCACCAAAAACATTTTTTTTTTTTATAATAACACCTGACATATGTATATGTGTATCTTTAAATATACGACTAATGATTAAAACATATGTGTTTTACTTAAAAAAAGTTGAAACCAGTGTTTGTGTATTTATTTACGGCTGATTAACTATTATTACTACTACTACGGTAGGTAACTTAAAGTCGTATGAAAACCAACACTTTAGAGCTCATGTCCATGTGAGTGGACATCGAATTTTCCGAAAATCTATAAATAATTAAATTAAAATTTCCGTATACATATATTGTTCAATTAGATCCTATTTACACCGAAAAATATTAAAAATATTTTTAATAATGTGTTGTATTAAAACAGGTTCGAAGGGGTTAAAAAAAAATACTTTAGTATAGATAAAAATTAATGATTTTCATGACGGAATATTTAAAGTATCTTTATGTATTAAAGTTTTAAGTTATACCTCTTTACATAACTTTTTTTCACATTCAAAGTGTAAAGACAGGCGATATTTTAAAAGTTGCTTTAGTTTTGTCCCACACGGTATCTAATATTTAAATTATATTTTAATAAAAAAACTTATTTTGTATTAATGAAGAATCCGACATATTAACATAATATTGTTTACACTATGCCTCCCTATTTTATTGAAGATAATTTATTAATTTTTCATTACCTGAAAACAAAAATCATAATATGTGCTCTATCAATGCAACCTATAACAAATTAGCTTATAATAGTAGAAAGGCAAAAACATAAATGGTACCCCCAGGACTCTTAAGCTTTTCTAAAAAGTACACTTTGGTAGCATCTGATGATGCAAATTTTTTCATCTACGGGCGCAGTTTTTCTTCTTTATCTTCTTAATCACTTTTGCGGTTGTATCCGCCACTCTGCTTTATTACAGAGCTGTCATCATCATCGCTTCCTAGAAGATTAAATATAACAGCTAATTAAAGCATCATTCCAGCTGAGGGGTCTAGCAAATCCAACAGTTTAACAAAGACTTATTTTGTTAAAAGGAAGTTCTTCAAAAATCTATAAATATAAAAGTTAATATAACGACGATTTCAACTTTTTCAAGTTGCTTTTTTGTTTCAACTTATATTAGATTTCGAAGCTCACGAAAATTTGATTTATTTCTAGTTATTTCTAAGTTACTTGAAAAATATTCAAAAGAACAAAACATTTTTTATCTTTCCAGAAAACAACAAAACACAATTATGCCCGTTAAAGGAACACAACTCAAACGAAAGTGACACCTAAATAGCTGCCAACACAAAACTGTCACAAAAATGTAACAATCTCAATGACTATCACTTTACACAATACCAGAACCGAGAAAGTGACTGTGACTCATCATAAATCACCTTAACCGATTCCACCCCTGTTTTACCTCATGGACATTCTTTTCTTTTTACACTTGATTGATTTTACAAATCACGATGGCCCTTAAGGAAACTGCCGGCAATCGAATATAGTCGAGCCATTAAATGTAAAAATGATGATGTTTATCAGCCGTTTATTCAATATAATTGATTAATTACATTAATAAGTTATAAAACAGATATAAAATAATGAATTGGTTAAGTATTAAGAATCTTGAAGAATCTTTTTCTTGACTACTGATTAAACCGTTATTGCTGATTATACATATATTGCTGTTGATTCTCCTGTTTTTGTTTCCATCGCATATTAGAGAGGCAAGTAATAGTTAAAGCACTGCTAAAAAAATCGATTATGAAAATTTTCTTATATGAATGGATTCTTTTCGAAATCAACTCAGCTATATAGCCTAGAAATCATCGATTTCATACACTTTAAAATTGTCAGCGACACTAAATTAAATCAAAATCACAAAATTATTCACATTCTAAATAATTACGTAAAAAGGTGGAAAAATGCGTTTTGAAAAGATCTGTAACACGGAATTATAATAAATGATATGAAATATAATGTCGAAGCTCTTTCTCAATTTCTCCGATTCCCAACATGCATCTTCTTTATTTTGAGAGCGGTTTCCATTTTGATTTCATTCTATTACACGACTGCGCTACAGTCCGGTGTGAACCTGGGCCTCAACCAACAAGCATCTCCAGCTGGCACGATCTTTTGCTAGTTGTTTCCAGTGCCGCACTCCCAGTTGGTTAAGGTCCCCTACCATGTGTGTGCGGCACCTTAAATTCGGTCGTCCTCTGCTGCGTTGTCCCTTAGGGTTGGATTCGAAGACTCTTCGGGCCGAAGCTGTGCTGTCCATTCGCTCTACATGGCTTAGCCATCTTAGACATTGGATCTGGAGACGTCGTGCTAGGCCGATGTCGCTTTACAGCCCGTACAGTTCGTCATCGTATCTTCTCCTCCACTATCAGTTTATATAAATGGGACCATAGATTGAACGCAAAATTTTCCTCTCGAAGCGACCCAGGGCATCCTCATCCGTTTTCGTTAAGGTACATGCCTCTGCGCCGTACAGGAGGACCGGGGTGACCAGTAATTTATATAGTGCTACCTTGGTTTTTCGAGAGAGGGCTTTACTTCTCAATTGCCTCTCTAGCCCAAAGAAGCAGCGGTTGGCAAGAGTAATTATGAGTTTGATCTCAGCGCTGGGGTTGTTGTCGCTGGTCACTAGTGGGCCAATGTAGACGAAATCCTTGACCACTTCAAATTTATAGCCGTCAATTGTGACTGGCCAAGATGTCGATGTTGTGCATTTTTTTTTTGGATGATATTGGTTTTACCCTCGTGCACCGAAAGACCAATTTTAGCCGCTTCTGTTTCAATGCTTCTGAACATTTCACTGACGTCTCGCTGTGCTCGCCCAATTACGTCGTACGCATACAGAATTGAAATAGAACATTCCCCTTGTGTTGGCCAGTGAGTCTCGTATAATCTTTTCAAGCACGATATTTAAGAAGTTACATGACAGTGCGCCACCTTGCCTAAATCCTTTTTTAACATCGAAGGTCTCGGTTAATTCCTTCTCGACCTTAATGGAACAACGCGAATTCTCCATTGTCATCCTGCACAATCGGACCAGTTCGGCAGGGATGTTAAAACTAGACCTGGCTCGGTATAGCTCGTCCATATGTACGCTGTCATATTTATATTAATCGTTCCAATTTTTCGTATTCTGATACTTGCTAAGCAGATACCGTATCTTGTTGGTAAAATTCTCAATTTAAGAACTCGTGTTTTTTTTATTGTATATTAGCCACCAATTTAAGCTCTGGCATTCATTAAAAAGCGTTTCTAGACATGACAGTACATAGGGATGTTTTATAAGTCATCTCATTCCCTCTTCCTGGAACTGTATCTATTGTTAAAAATGTTTTGGTTGAGTGTAACTAACAAATCTAAAGTCAAGATTACTTGACTTGTTTTGTTTACGGTACCAAGAAATTTACGATTTAGATCACCATAAGTCGAGACCTTCGAGTATCTCTAATGTGGAAGTAGCTGATACATTAGGTGTATAAGTACTATGAAGAATATCAAAAACAAAAAAAATGTATTGTATTCTAAAATAGGATTAAAAAGGCAACTCCTTTGTTCGTATATATGTATATAGTTCATAACTCTAAGTAATCCACATTTATATCCATTTATATCAGATCTTAATACGACGTCTTAGAACAACCGCTTCAAAGGGAACCATAAACATTTTGTTAATATTAACTTTTTCACTGAAATTAAAAGCATAAAAGCAGAGACAGTATAGTATATACTTATATGTTTTATAATAGATGAACTTACCCGATATGATGAGGAGAATGTCTTGATAATAAAATGTATTCCATTATGTTTTCGTTGTGGTTTGAAGAGTTATTTAATGGACCAAGTATTTTTATTTTGTCACCCATGTTAACCAAAATACGATACTGCTCCGTTGAAGAAGTTCTAAAAGTGAATTGAGAAAAAATATGATTTTTGAGAGTTGAAGAAGTTATCGGATTTACCTGATTATCTGGAAAACTTGATCATTCACTGCTCCGTAACTCCAACTACTATCATTCTTGAAAGCCCTGAACGCTGCAGTGCGTTTTAACTTTTGCAAAGCTTTAAACAGGTTCAAAGTGCTTCGCCCTATTCCTCGTTCTACTTTTACGTTGACGGTTTTATAGTCACTCGCTATCGGTAGCCATGTATTTGGTGACGAAGAGAAACCTGCCGATTCTTTATCATTCCACTGAAATGGAGTTCGTTCAGGGTCACGATTGTCGCACGATATTTCAGTGCATTCAGTTTTAACATTGACCATTCCAATTTCTTCGCCCTATTAATATTTAAGTAAATTTAAGTGAAGGCTAAATTAAACACTAATGATGTAAGCCATACATAATAAGTGACCGTTATACCCGGCAATCCCAGAAGAAGAAAATTTATGAGATCGATTTTATGCTTTCCGAAACGATCTCCTATGCGCGGATTATCGTGGTTCCCTAGCTGTATATGCCTCAGTTATTGAACAGGTTATTTTTTTTAGAAATCGGCTGTACTTACAACCCAATTGGCTGTTTGATGTTTAGTCCACATAACTTGCATCCAACTGTTAATTTCTTTTTCTAGCTGCCTGGCATTGGACGATTCTCCTAGGCCCATAAGATTAAAATTGAATGGTATGTGGGCACCTGAGTGTGTTCCGTTACCAAAATATTTGTCAATTATTTCTATAGGTGAATAGGCTTCCGCCAGTAGAATTCTTTGGGTAGTTGAAATTTCGATAGTTAAATAAAAAAACCACAAATTGGAAGAAAAACTACCGTGTATCTCCTCCATTTTGCGCTTTGTATTCATCTAAAAATGCTCTCCATTCATATAAAAGATCCACCGTTTCGTATTGATCTTTGGTGTGAATATGACTCAAATAATCATAACTATTTGAATCTGTTGTCAAACCGCTTAATGGCTCATCTGGGTATGAACCGTCTTCATTAATTTTTTCATAAATGTGAGGAACGGCGTCTATACGAAATCCATCCACCCCTCGGTCCAACCAAAATTTTAGAACTTGAATCATTGCTTGGTGTACTTTTGGATTTCTATAATTTAGGTCAGGTTGTTTGCTTTGAAATTGGTGCAAATAATATTGCTGCCGCTTTTCATTCCACGTCCAGGCTTTGCCTCCAAAAACACTTACCTGAATAAGTATTAACTAATGAAATAATAACTACGCCATCAACTAAGGTACATACCCAGTTGTTTGGAGGAAATTTAATGCCAGGATAAGATGCATTTTCTTTACCATTTTCCCAGATGTAGAATTCCTCGTAACCATCTTCTCTATCTATAGACTTTTGAAACCACTCACATTCATCACTGGAATGATTGGGAACGAAATCAAGAATGATTTTGACCCCGATAGCTTTTGCTTTAGCGATAAGGGCTTCAAAGTCATCCATTGTGCCAAAAATTGGATCGATTTCGAAAAAATTCGATACATCGTAACCGAAATCTGACATAGGAGATTTGAATATCGGTGACAACCAGGTTGCGGTCACTCCAATTTCTTTTAAGAACGCTAATCTTTCAGTAATACCTGCGATAATAAGTGTATTCTACAAAGTTATATAGAAAGTATTAAAAACATATGATCGTTTTGTACCCTTTAAGTCGCCCACACCATCGCCATCACTATCTTTCCATGATCTCGGATAGATTTGATACAAAGATGCATCTTCCCACCAGTCAGCAGTTGCAGCAAACAGTGCCATATTGAAAAATATGAGGGACGAAATCAGCATAGCGATACGCTTCTTTTCTCTTCACGCAAAAGACGAATAATCAACTAACAAAGCTTGGAAATAAATACTTGTAACAGCTCCGCTCAATTTATCACTTTGCTTTCAGCCTTATCTCCGCTTTTGAGTGTTTTTTTTCCTTAAGAAATATGTAAGTGGAGATGTATGAATGTTCTCACTATGGGTATTTGTTCTGCACTTTCCTATATTTATTTTAAGCTTACGACTAATTTCAAATGTTGATCCAGTAATCAATGTTAAGTTGAGTAAGTATAGTTAGAGCATGTTATGTAGCTACATATATGAATTTCTCATTGGTTACTTATAATTTCTAGCCGAAGGTCTCCTTTGCTCTGGCTTACCCGAGATAAGTGGCCCCCAGTTCAAGAATTTGATGTGATCCTACAAGCTTTTTGGCCTAGCGCGTGCATGTACAGGGAATATAGTGGTCCGAAAACGATTTCGGACTAATCTTGTACGCACTAAATGTAGATATCGGCTATAACCACACATGTGTGCAGCATGTCATTCGATAGATCTAGGTCTGTAGATGAGCCATAAATTATCAAATGAAATTGTTTGATTGAAAAATAGTGAGAAATAACGAAGTAAAGTTTAGAAAAGTGCCATGCGGAGCGAGAGCAAGGTTGATAAAACAACAAATTTGCTCGCTCGATCAAAAATTTTCAGTAGCGGAGTTAAGCCCGCGCATGCTGATCTGCCTAGTTATTCAGTTTGCATTTGTATGTATAATAGTTTATGTTAATTAAGTAAAATCTAGGAAGTGAAATTTAAATTCGACTTAAATACAAACATGCACAATATAATATGAATATGGATACGGATGAAGAAAATAAAATGCGAATCGATCGGCAAAAAAAAAACCAATTAGTAAAAATAAAGTAATAGGTAGTTTTTATTTTCAGTAAGTATGTAGCTTATACGAGTATATATAATATATTATTTGTGCCTTCATTTTACTGAACTCCTCAATAACTTCAGTAAAATCAGTTTCTTTTGAAACTTTTCTTTCATTGAAAGCAAGGACAGATTAACGAATCGCTCTTGATTAATTGTAGGTCGAAGATAATTTTTAATCAGTAATCAAGTTTGGAAAAACTTCTTTTGCACGATGCAACTGAAATGCAAATCGTCAAGAAGTATTGGAGTATAAGTGGTGTACAGGGTAACGATTCACTTAAGTCCCATTTTATGATAAATTAAAGAACTTCTTGGGCCGTCCATTTGACAGCAGGTGGCATGTACATGCCTACGGAACCTTTTTATTTCTTTGAAAACCTCCTTCTTATCAAATTCATCGTAAATTTGTATCGGATTGTCCTACTATAGCCAGAGCGCTAGAGCATCTAGATTTGCTTTTGTTGGGTCTTTAAAATGTTCCCAAACTACTCACAATTATATCTATGTTTTCTTTTACGGTTTCTAGCAAATTTATGAGCAATCCAGCGAGAATCAGATAAACGTTTTAAAATTTTTCCAGTTTTCTCTTTTACCAATTGTGTAGATGACGAAAAGAATGAATGAATGAGAGGAATTCCTCTCCTGTTCTTCTGGGACGCAAATGCAGGAACTCCCCAAAGATTCCAATGATTAGAACAGGAACTGCAAAGTGGCTTTGTCTTGGAAACTTGACATTGTCGCGGCATTGTCATAACTTTGAGCCCTGCGTAACGCAATATCCAGTCCATCTTTTTCCAGCTGTTGCTAGATGTCTGTTGACATATCCTCAGCAGATTTTCCACACGTAAAAAAAACCCAAGAAAGATTCTCGTACTTCCACAATGTCCTTTCTAAATTAACAAATCTAATGATTTGACCCATTTGGTCTGTTTTACTTTCGTCAGGAGTGCTGCAAAAATGGTTCCGTAATACTTAGCCTTTTTAATATCTGCAGTAATTTTTTTGCCAATGCTCTTTCAACGCTGGATCATATTTCGCTAATAGTTGTATCAATTCTATCCTGTTTTCCGCAGAAATATCTTCGCGATGGCCTCGGAAAGCAAGATTTTGTTGGGCTAAAAATAGTGTTACATTTAAAAGGCGATGTTGAATGTTCCTCCATTTCTTAGTTTCATCGTTAATAATCTTCAAGTTATCGCTAGCAATGGTTTTATTAAGTTCCAAGCCCATAGTCAACGTTTTCCATTTTGCTAAGTTTGATAAATGTTCGTGCGATGATGCGTGCTGTGATATCCATGAATTGAATTTCCACCACTGACAAAAGCAGAGACAAATTTATTAGTATATTTGTCTCCCTCAGATGTAAATAACCGGCAGCAGTAACGATAAAATTTCCTTGTTGAGGGTGTATACATATATGAGGGTGTTCCGATAAGTACTTGGCCTACAAAAGAAAAACAAACATTTTTGAGAAATGGCGATTTATTTTTCAATATAGTCTCCTTTTAGCTCGATACACTTGACCCAGCGATGCTAAAACTTCCTTAACCCGTCTGAAAAACACGTCCCCTCGAGGTCTGCAAAGTAGGCCTTCGTGGCGGCGATAACCTCCTCATTGGATTGAAATTTCTGCCCGGCGAGTGACTTTTTCAAGTTTGGAAACAAAAAGAAGTCGCACGGGGCCAAATCTGGAGAATACGATGGATGGGGCAGCAGTTCGTAGCCCAATTCGTCCAATTTGGCCGTGGCGAGGGCGGAGGTGTGAGCCGGTGCGTTATCATGGTGGAAGAGCACTTTTTTCTTCGCCAACTGGGGCCGTTTTTTCTTCAATTCGGCGTCGAATCGGCCCAATAATTTGGCATAGTACAGCCCTGTCACCCTTTTGCCCTTCTCCAGGTAGTCGATGTGGATCACACCTTGTGAATCCCAGAAAACGGTGGCCATCACCTTTCGGGCCGATGGGACAGTGTCGCCTTCTTCGGAGCACGTTCGCCGGGTGAAGTCCACTGTTTCGCCTGTCACGAAACGACGCAGAAACTCCTTCGGATTGCGTTTAAACAGCGTCAAACACTGTTCTGAAGTGCTCTCACGGTTGCGCTTGTTGCCGGAGTGAGCAAATGCGGCATCCATCGCGCCGACAGCTTTCTCATGCCCAACATTTCATGCAGGATATGACCCACGCGATCTTTTGAAATGCCTACTGTCTCAGCTATCTCGCGCTCCTTCAATCGGCGGTCTGCCAATATGATATCGTGGATTTTTGTCACGTTATCCTCCGTGGTAGCCGTTTTCGGGGCACCTGGACGTGGCTCGTCAAAAACCGACGTGCGACCACGTTGAAACTCGTTGCAGCATCCAAACGCTCTTTGAATTCGCTACGCGATTTCCCTTCCAAAAACAAGAATCGAATCACCGACCGATATTGCTCTTTTTTCAATTTTCTTAAATCCGTGGAATAAGTAAGTTGCTCTTGCGATACTTTCGCCATCTGGCGGTGAGGCTAAGTATTTATCGGACCACCACATGATTTTATTGTAAAAAAATAAAAGTCAATATTTCTTTTTTCTAAAATTTTATTTAGTAAAAATATGAACCATTGACATTTATAACTTTCTTCCACCGTGATTGAAGGTCCGTTATTCCTTTTTTTATAGAAGGCTTGATTTTTTGATGCTAAAACGTTTTCAAAGCCTTCCTTTGGCTGACAAATAAATGCCAGACTGCAGAAAAAGTGATAATCTGTTTTGGAAATATCAGGAGAGTGCGGTAGATGCGGAAGAATTTCGAATCCAAACTGTAGCAGCTTTGGCACCGTTACGTGTGAGATATGGGGCCTAGCATTTTCATGCAACAGGATCCGACAATGCCTATGACCAATGCAGGTTGCTTTTCAGCCAATTTCGAATTATTGATTACGTAATGAAATTTAGTACAGTACGAACTCGCTTAACGCGACCCTCGATTTGTTGTCACACTTCTAGACTCCATAAGTGCAACTTTTTGTGTTTATTCATTTGTTTTTTAATTGCTTGTTCTCATTTTGGTTCGTCATACCTATCGTTATTTTACAGTATTTTAAACACACACATGTATTTAAGTGAAATTTTGTCCGAAGTGGATAAAGGGTGAGAGTAAATGTATATACATACTTTGTGAAAAATATAATGTTCACAAGTCAGCAATAAGGCGAATAAAAGCAAAGAGAAGCGCTATTTGACAATATGCGGATGCAGCTGAATCTTGTCAGGAGAACGTATTATACTTAAGGCTTCTGAATATCCACAGATGGAAAAGGTTTTACTCGTATATGAATGGTTTCAAATCAAAGGCAATTCCATAACAAAATAAGAGAAAAACCATAATTTAATGCTAGCAATGGATGAATTGCGATTGTATCCGTGCAGGGACGGGTTAAGAATATCCCTGCAGCGATACCTCTCGCTTGTCGTAAAAGGCGACTAAAATAAAGGTAAACAAAAATCACATCTAGGCAATTTAGAAAACACCAAGGTGAGCCTAGGGACACATATACCACCATTAAACTGCCCCACAATTGTACATGCAAATCAGTGGGCTGACACGACTGGAGATCACCGGTGTTGTAAGAGTAAGATCAAACAAAAAAATCTGGAGCATGCCCGTGTCACAAAAAAAAAAAAAAAAAAACGGCAGGCCGAAAAACAATTGGTGCAAACAAATGCAAAAACACCAGCATTTGATTGGCCTCAGCGATAAAGTAATCCCAAACCGGGAAGCCTGCCGCTACTTTCTGAGGTCAAACCGGCGGACCCCACAAGCGGACCAGTAGGAATGCAGTTAAGTGGGAAGGTTATGGTCCTACACTTCTGACCATAACAACGCCGGAAAAAGGAAAAGAAGAAGAACATGGTATTCGCATGTTAAAAGTTTGTGGTGAAAAGTTAGCCAACAAATGTGAACTTGTCGAACCATTTATAATAAAATTTCGACAAAAAAACAGGGAACTTAATTTGACTGTAGATCAAATTTATAATGCGGACGAACCTGGATTGTTCTACAGGATTTGATCAAGACAACACGGATACGTTTGGGGGCCCTTCCGCCTCCCATTAGTCTGCCACTGTCCAGATAGCTTGTAATCTCAGCCTTATCAAATAGACAAATAAAAATACTTATAATTTTAAGTTGAATTAAAATTAAACTTGTTCATATATGAGTCTTTTTTTTTTGTTTGTAGCGACTTTATCACTTCAAAAAGTGTTGATTCTTATCAACGAAATGAGTATTCTCCTCAAGAGAGGAAATGCACAGTGATGACAGTGACAGTGATAGCGATAATGATCGTATGATCGAGCTTACCAGTAGCTGGAACATTTATATATAATATACGGCATGAAATGCAATATGTGCTATCATATGCGTAATGCATGATGGCTAGAAAAATTAATTGAGTGGAACGAGCCGTATAATACCTTCACAGACTGCATGACAACAACACTCGCCATGGAATCAGCGCCGAAGGATTAAAAAAAAATCGAAAACTTGCAGCCTACGTTACTAAGCAATTATGAAGAAAATTATGCGTACCGAAATTAGAAGCTGTCGTGGGCTCGTAAAGTATTACGGATAATTAACCCTTTGTACAATCTTTTGAAAAGGGACGTCGGTTACAACTGGAATTTAAAACAATTCAATTAGAAATGACTTCAGAACTGGTACTACGTGCATATAACTCTGACATACGGCTTATGGGCAGTGTTATCATACTTCGTGATCACTATCTTTTTCAGAGAGAAATTACAGTCAAATCGACAATTTTAATTAATTTTTAATTTAATTTAATTTTAATTTTTTAATTTCCGTGGGGGCAAACACCCCCATTTATTAAGCTTAATTCAAGCACATGATCTTACTTAATCTAACTTAACCTAACTTAAACTAGCTTAGAAGCTAAGGAGTAGGGGAGAGGGGGGCATGAAAAAGAAGGGTTTTTAAGCATGGAGTGCTAAGGTTGAGGTCGAAGAAGGGATTCGAATTGACTCTTCCGAGCATTCGAAAGATGGGTTCGTTGGAGCCATAAGCGGTACGGGTGGTGGGTACATACAAGAGACGGGGGTTTCGTACATTGCGAGGGTTAGTGTTGAGCGAGACAGAGTTATAGAGGGTAGCGCGATCAATGGAGCCTGAAAGGAGTCGATGGATGAAGAGGATGTCAGATACAGTTCTTCTTTCCTCCAAGGTGTTCATGTTAATTAGTTTAAGGCGGTCGTGATAAGGTGGTAAGAGCAAAGCATTGTTCCAGGGGAGACCTCGCAGAGCAAAACGTAAGAACCGGCGTTGGATGCTCTCGATTCTAGAAATGTGGATTTGCTGGTAAGGAGACCACACTTGAGAGGCGTATTCAAGGAGGGGCCGGACAAAGGTTGTGTAGAGAGATCGGGTAACGTAAGGGTTAGAAAATTCTTTAGACCATCGCTTCACGAACCCGAGTGCTGAATTAGCTTTAAGGATTATCTCGTCTATATGTGCGCGAAAATTTAGCTATTGGTCACATAATATACCAAGATCGCGGATAGTTTGAACGGTGGAGATGGGCTGATTATTGAGGAAGTAGAGACGGGGACGAGGTTTAATACGTTTACGTGAAAAAGTGATTGATTGGCATTTGCTAATGTTAAGCTCCAAGCAATTTTTGGAACACCACATGGAAAAACTATTGAGATCGGATTGAATAAGGGAAGAGTCGTGATTGGAGGAAATAGACTTTGTAGCGCCCGAACTGGGACGCAATAAAAGTCCTTTGTCGTTTGTACGACTTAGCGAAATTTTATTGACAAAAAAAAAAATAATTCAAATACAAGAGAAAAAAAATAAAAAAAAGATAAGATACACAAGTCGCCGGTGCTTTCGTCTATGACAAGCCTTTGGAAAACGTCAAGGCTCTGTCACTCAATAGACGCAAGTACCACTTGATCAAATCAAAGAAATTGTATCCTCCTAGGAAGGGCCTTAGAGTAATACTTCTTTGACTTGATCGCGACTACTCAACCCGTGCACGATCCTGCACGTGTTTTTATAGGCACAAATAAGCTTTTAAGAAAGCTTTTCAATTAAAGTTTAAAATTAATATTAACAAAAGCTTTTTCCAAATGTCAAATTCACAATAGAGGCATTCACAATAAATAAACAATAATTCATTTTATAGTTTATAATTACAACATAATTCAATAAATCAATAAGTTAAATTAAATTAAAAAATTCAGTAAATATTACAATGCTATAAAATTCAATAAAAACAAATTTGGAATTCACTGGATTCTTTGTTGCTGCTACAACTTGTAGAACTTGGTGTCGTCGGCATATAGTGAGATGTGGGAATTTTTAATCACTATTTCAATATGGTTAATTGTAAGGAAAAAAAGAAGTGGACCTAAGTGGCTACCTTGGAGGACGCCGGAGGAAGCTAAGAAAGGATTGAAAAAGGCAGATCTGAAGCGAACACTATAATGCCGATTTTCCAAGTAAGAAGATATCCACTTCAATAAAATGGGTTCGAAGCCAAGAGAAGACAATTTGAAGAGTATTAGATTGTGGGAGATTTTATCGAAAGCCTTACTGAAATCGGTTGAAACCATGTCGACATCTTTGCCATTCTTTAAAGGCGGAGGGTAAAAGACACAAATTCAACAAGGTTTGTGGTTGTAGATCGGCTCTTGAGGAATCCGTGTTGTCTGGGGGAGATTAAAGACTTGCAGCGAAAACTTAAGATTTCGTACAAAATGCTCTCGAAGATTTTGGGTATATGTGACAGTTTGGCAATGGGACGATAATTGTTAATAACATTCTTCGGACCTTTCTTGTGTATAGGGGTTATAAATGAGGTTTTTCCATAACTGGGGGAGTTCACCAAAAGATAGGGATAAACTGAAGATTTTTGAGAGAGGGAGAGAGAGGGTTGATGAGCATTTTTTCGGGCATTTTGAGCATTTTTGGCAGGGAGACCGTCTGGTCCAGGAGTGAATTCATCATTAAGTTGATTTAGTTTCGTTTCGATGACATCGGGATCAACTGTATGAGGAAGAAAGGGTCCAAAGGAAAATTTCGGTAAATAATCGAAGTAAGCGCTGTCTGGAACGAAGGAGTCGTCGGCGAATGATTGCTTAAAATAGGTGGAAGTTATCGATGGTTGAAAGGGAGAGGGGACAGAGTGAGACAGAGGAGTTGAAGGGATCAGTTGTAAATATGAGGTCTAGTTGTCTACCCATGTAGTTTAAGACGCCACTAACTTGACTAAGGTTTGAATCCGCAAGGCGATCCAAGAAGAGGCATTCTTTGGCAGTAGTGGGATTGGTGGCAATATAATACGATTCATCGTCTGATTGAGCCCATTTAAGATGAGGAAGGTTGAAGTCCCCGAAGAGAAGGATTTTATCCTGGGGGTCTCTTAAATCAATTATTTGGTCAATTGTGTTAATGGCAAGTTGATAGGATTCAATGGGCTGTAAGGGCAAGATGTAGAAACATATGATGTAGAGTGTCTTCTGGGGTAAGACAATCTTGATTGAAACATAGTCGAGATTGGGGGAGGATGATATTGCAATGAGGGAAGAGTCAATGTAGTTAAGGACGGCTAGTAGGACTCCTCGACAAAAGCAACCCTTGGTGACCTGACTGAATTCGTCATCGCGATAGATGTTGAAATTTGTTGAAACAGTTCGAAGTTACTTATGCTGGGGATCAGGTTCGTTTCGGTCAGAGCAAAGATTTCAAAGGGTAGAGCGTGTGACTGTTGGAAGACAGTTTGGGTTTTTGAGCGAAGACCTCTTACATTCTGATAATAGAAGGTAAGAGGAAGATTTTGAGTGGGGGTATTGAAGGGAGAGGGATAGATTTAGGGACGAAAATACTTGTCGTGATCAGCTCTACTACGTTGCAGGTGGGATATTCGTTTTGAGTGAATGTATTGGCGGAAAGTTTCAAGATCCTTTGACACTTTTTGGGGCGAAATATTGAAGAATTCGTGATATTTGATAAATAGGTTCTAGAGGCTAGCGAAGTCAGTAGGAAGGCCTTCCTGTTGGATGGAGACCATAACGCTTGTGTTTGTTTTACCTTCGTAGCAAATCGAGTCTGATTTATCGTGAAGGTATGCCAAGAAGAGACGAATGTTCTCGTACGTCTTCTTATCCCTCAGTCGGGAGAGAGCGTAGCGACTTTGGATAGGGTCGGTAGTTAGCTGAGTAAGTTTAACTGTAGGGGGCAGAAGAGGATCAACGAAAGATTGGGGGGTGACAGAGGGGTGGGGAAGTGGGGCAGAGGTAGTTGCTGTGGGGAGAGATGGGGAGTTGGGCGACGGAATAGGATTTGGGTTGTGGGAGGAGGGTTTGGAGGGGTTAAGGATATGGGAGCTTCGGAAATTAGGATACTTGGCTCCGGACGTGAGGTCGAAGTTAGGAAATGAATTCGGGACTGGTGATCGGGGTGGAGGCATGGTTGAAGTTGTTGGAGCCAAATTGAACGACAAGGAAGCGACATCAATTTTCTGGGCACTTAAACGTTTTGCTCAATATTGCTATGGGTTTTGTTCACAGTTAAGTTTTCACTCATAACAGATTATAGGCCATTAGTCTCTATTTTCAGTCCCAACAAGAGCGTACCCAGTATGGTTGCCACCTGCATGCTGCATACAATTCTTACAAATTTTTAACAACGACGACGGGCGAGCCAGATGACGTTACATATTACCATATTCTGTAGGTAGTTACGGTCCCGTTTACATAAAAGCAAATTGTGAGGGAGACGAGTCGAGATCCTGTGCTGAGGGCGGCGCTTAATGATTTTTGATTTAATGCAAATGGGCAACAAATTAGTGATGCATGGAAGTAAAGACTATAAATTTTTACTAACCAACGGCACAATCCTTAGGTATAATCGAGTGGTTATCAGTTAATGCTATCGTGGATTAACGGGAAAAAAAAATAAAACAGCTTTTATTTTCTTTAGTTTCAACCTTTCTTTAATGAATCTTCCTTAAGACTGATTTTACATTTCTAATTTTCTTACGATCTAACCTATGAACAAGCTTCACTTCTTGACCCAGGTGCACAAACGGGCGCAAGCAATTCCGCGAATCATATGGGTCAGTGGATATTCATTCCAAGAATTAATAGGTTGCGACACTATCTTTAGTGTGCAACATTGTTTCTGATTCGTGGAACTCCCACCCAGTTGGAACACCTGTGCCAGTGTTTCTAAATAATGTTTGCCTTTACCGTGGGAAGGTTATGAATTGTAACTCCCCCTCCGTTAGCTTGAGGCTCCGACGAAACAAAAAACTTGGCTTTATTTCTAAATCTTCGGCAAGTAACAAAAATAACAATAGCAATTATAATTGATAAAATATTTATAAATAACAGAGATATGTCAAATGAATTGCTTTTTCTCGACATCTGTTTTATTAATTCCCTATTATTAATATGTTGAACGTATAGTTCGTCAAGTTTAATATTAGGGATTACATTTGTTTCGTTTACTTGTGTGACAAAATTTGGTAGTATAATATTGTCGTACACTTTCTTGACCAAGTTTTCGTAGGTTTTATTATTGATCGTTAGTTGGCAACCTTTAAATGTTATAACATAGCTACCCTTTACTAAAATGTTATTTCTATTGCAGTTATGTTTTATTAATGTTTCTTTTACATTTTTTAGGATAATAATTCCTTTTGCTACCTCTAGTGTTTCTGTTTCACCTGTTACTATTTTAGTACAATATGCTGTCTTAGAATGCATGATATTTTGAATGCAGGTATCTTCAATTGCAACAAGGTTACGTTTAAAATTATCTTTAACGGGAAATTCATATATGCAGTTGTCTTGATCAGTTAGAATTTCTTTACCTCTGATAAGGAGTGATTTATTATTACTATCGGGAATGGGTTCTATGAGGACTTTTGTGTAAATATTGTCAGAGAAATGTGGTATCGAAAGGGTTATAATTATTTGCTCTTTATAAATTGACACTGCGATCTTAATTTCATTAAAACTCATCGAATCATCGACAATGGATAGTTCTTGCTCGCCTAGAATATTTCTGGTAAGCACTCCGAGCTTACTAGAAAAGAGTATTTGTTCTATCTCATCTATGTGAGTTCTAAGCAACAGTATGTCCTGATTGATTTGGTATATACACTGCATGGTCCTGACTTCCTCTTCTAAAGTTTCTACTCTCCCTGCTAAATTCTGACTGTTCAAATATTTTTCAACAAGAAGTTGTTGTTTTCTAACATGGGTTGTAATATTCTGTATTTGCTCTATGATTTGTTGGTTAATTACTACTTGCTTGTTGTTTCCTTCAGTAAGTTTTTGTTCCTGGTCAAAGAGTTGGTCTAATTTATTTTGTATGTAAATTTGGTCTTCGTGGTCCATTGTTCCTGCTATTAGTTTCATTCCTGTCCCTAGTATGTCAATTAACGCTCTTTTTGTTCTGGAGTGGGGTTTAAGGTTTCTTAGCTTAGCTTCCAACAGTATCAAATTTTGGTTGACTGTGTGGTACATGGGTTCAATTAGGTTCGATCTATTTTCAAAGATGAGGAGGTTCTCTTTTATCTGGTTTTTACTTGTTTCTAGGGATGTTACATTTATGATGTGTAGGACTTTTGTATAGCTTTTAATAATCCGAATTCTGTCTAGATTAAGCGTTACATATCCGTTGTTGTTATTAAGGTCATGAAGAAGTATTTCTTGTGTCCCTACGAATGGTATAAGTAGTCTCGTCATTGTCAGTAATATTGGTATGGTGACCAACATCGTCATGTCTGTCGTTGGTTCCTGAAAGAAAAGGGTTTTTTTATTATCTTGTCTTCAGTGGTTTATCTTTTGACTTGATTGTGGGATTATTAACATTTTGGAATTTCTTAATTTCTTTAACGTGATCTTTGTAATATTTATTTCCGTTTTTTACATCTACTAGGTGGTCTTCGTCTAATTTTTGTGTCTCTAGCTTTCTAAATTTTGAATGATTCTTACCCCCTCTGGTTTCCTTAATAAAATTCTGTCCTTCAGTTAATGAATAATCCCTACGGTTTTTGTTAAGTCTGTCAATTGTCTTCCGTTTCTTTTCTAGGATAAGTTCGTGAATTTTGTCATATTCGTTTTCGTTAATTTTCCCTGTTACGAAGTCTACAGGTTTTTGTTTGGTCGTCGAATGTATTGTTTGGTTGTAGAACATTATTATTTTTGAAAGCTTGTCCTCTACCGTACTTTCATTGTTTGAGTCGTCATGTTTTAGAAGGCGTATATGTTCGTTAAGAGTATTGTGTAGTCTTTCAATGTCCGCGTTAGACGTATGGTAGTTGTTGGAGGTAAAATGGAGTTCAACGTCAAGCTCTGCTAAGTATTGTTTCAAGGGCAATGCTTTGAAGCCTAGTTCATTGTCGACTATAATTTTTCTTACTACACCGAATTGGCTAAAATAGAAAGAAAGGGCTCGTTTGAACTCAACCCAAGTTCTACTTGTTATTTTAATTGCACAAGCGTGCTTTGAGAATTTGTCGATAATAGTTAGGAAGAGAGTATTCTGCAAGGTGTAAAAGACGTCTACATGGATAATTTCACGAGGTTTGGAGGGCGTTTCAGTTAATTTAAATACTGTTTTTCGAGGATTTCGTACGTATTTTTCTACGTTACACACGTCGCAGTTATTTATAAATTGGGTAATTCTTATTTTTAGCTTCGGGTGGTAGTAGAGTATAATAAGTTCTTGGAAAACCTCTGCTATACCCCTATGGTTGTTTCTTATATGCTCCTTTTCTATTGTCTCTGTCAATTTGGTTTCGTCCGTAATATCTTCTAACAGCTTAGAACACCTAATTAATTTAAAGTGTTTGTTATTTGAGAAGTATTTCCTTTTCGTTTCTTGTACGACATTGAAGAAATGTTCGTCTTCTACTAGGATGGCGTTTAGCCCGTTAGGATTGAAATGATTTTTGAATAAAGTTATAGCGGTTTGTTCGTCCAGAGATTTTGTATGTATCGTTGTCCGTAGTCGGTTAAATACCTTTAGTTTTCGAATTCTTAGGGATCCTGAATGGGATTTCGTGATAACGATTTGGTTCTTAAAAACATTCAAGCATGATGTACTTTTCGGAATATTATTGCTTTCTATTAAATTTATCTCTGTAACCGGTATACGGGAGAGAGCATCCGCGTTCCCGTTGCTTGAGCCTTTTTTGTATTTAATTTCGAAGTCAAATTCTGACAATTTTAACCTCCACCTTACAAGTTTTGAGTTGGGTTCTTTTAGCGAGAACAGCCAAGTGAGAGGTTTATGATCCGTTTCTATAATGAATCTTCTACCGAATAAATAAGGGCGATAATACTTGGTTGCCCAAACGATCGCCAGTAGCTCTTTCTCGATCGTGCTGTAATTTACTTCGTGGGCATTAAGCGTACGACTTGCGAACGACACGGGATGATTTTCTTGGGACAGTACGGCACCCAGTGCGTATTGGCTAGCGTCCGTAGTAAGGGTGAATACTTTATCGAAATTAGGGTATGCTAGGATGGGATCATTTATTAGTAAGGTTTTAAGAGTTTCAAAGGCTTTTGAATAGTCTTGGTCGGAGATATTGATTTTAGCATCCTTCTTTAGGTATAGTGTCATAGGTTTGGCTATCTTTGAATAGTCCTTAATGAACTTTCTGTAATAACCTGTGAGGCCTAGGAATTGCTTTATTTCTTTCCTCGTTTTTGGGATAGGGTAATTCTTTACACACTCTATTTTCCTTGGGTTGGCTTTTATGCCACCAGGCGTCACTATATGTCCCAGAAACTCGGTTTCCTTTTTAAGGAACTCCGATTTATCTAGTTGCACTTTGAGGTTAACAGATTTCAACCGCTCGAAAATCTTCGTCAGTGAGACTATGTGTTCCTCTAGAGACGTTGAGAAAATAATAATATCATCTATATACACTAGACATATTTTATTAATATAATCTTGAAGCACGTGATTCATTAATCGTTGGAAAGTTGCTGGTGCTGTTTTTAAACCGAAGGGCATGCGGAGAAATTCATAGTGTCCTCCTTCGACACTGAAGGCGGTTTTATGAACATCTTCCGCGTGGATTTCAATCTGATGAAATCCCTTTGCGAGGTCAAGTGTCGAAAAGTATTGACATCTACCCAATTTGTCGAGTATCTCATCGATATTCGGTATTGGGTATTTGTCGTCGACTGTTACCTCGTTCAACTTTCTATAGTCTACGACCAATCTCCATTTGGCCTTGCCACTGGCATCTTCCTTCTTAGGAACGATCCAGATTGGAGCCGAATATGGGGAGTTGCTATGTTGTATAATTTTGTTTTTAAGCATCTCCTGAATTTGATCTTCGACTTCTTGTTTATGAACTTGCGGGTATCTGTAATTTCTCGTATATATCGGAACGTCATTAGTCGTCCTGATTCGATGCTTAATTGCATTTGTAAATGTAAGTTTTCCATCCTCTTTATGGAAAATTGTTTTATACTTTTTTATGACAGTCAAAAGTCTCTGTCGTTCTTCTAAGTTTAGGTGGTTAGTACGAATTTGCTCTACTATAGATTTTTTGCATGAATCGGAAGGTTCGATCCAGTAAAAGTTTTGTTCTGTAACTGCGTGTACGTCATCGTCGTTAAGACGAATTTCCCCTTGGAAATCCGTTTTATTTTCTAATTGTATGCAATGATTTCCTACATTATAGATACCTTGTGGTATAATAATATGTCCTGTGTTCGTCAACTGCTCATTAATAAAGGCTAGTCCTTTCTCTTGTTTTACAAGTAGGTGTAATTCGTTATTTCCTTGGAAATTCATAGGTATTGTTCTATTGTTAATAGTAAGAGTGTCGTTATGGTAGTCAATGTTTGCTTTATATCTTCGCAGTATGTCGCTTCCGATGATTCCATCATAGGAATTGTGAAACCGACATTCTAAGAATTCAACCATGTCTCCAGTATTGCCGAACTCGGCGAATAATGGGATTTTTACTGTATTGTAAATAGTGATAGTATCTTGGAGGGTTTTTACTGTCATGGGAGGTCGGGGTATTTTCCATTTCGGATCACAAAGCCCGGGGTTTATAATCGAATGGGTTGCCCCTGTATCGATTATGAATTTGAGAGGAAATGATTTGGTTTTAACCGTTATATAGGGTAGTCTCCCTTGGAGGCACATGGATGAAAATTTGCTCCTTCGCCTTGCGTGTTTAGTTGACGGGGGTTAGTGTTTGTTTGTGGAGCTTTATAAGAGTTGGTACTCGTTGACGGAATATTCATGAGAGCGTTTATGTCCATTGCTTCTGGAACAGGGAATTTTTGAGTTTGGTCACGATTTGTGGGTAAGAAGTTCTGTGGATATGTATTGTTTTGTGAATATATATTGTTTTGTGGGTACGAATTATGTTGGGTGAATTTGCGATTTCTAAAATGTTCATTCTGTCTTTTATATTTGCCGTAATTTTTATTATGGTTGTTAACACCTCTATTGTTGTGACTGGGGTCTCTGTTAGTTTGGTTCTGATATGTTAGGTCCCTAGATTTGTTACTATGTGAGCTATTTGTAAGTGCACCCATGTATGCATATCCTGCTTCATGTAGAATATTAATGGCAGCCTCTAGACTATCCGGATTTCTACAGTAGATCAAAGATCGCATGGGCTCTGGAAGCTTATTTCGGAAAATAAATAATGCAGAAGCTTTGTTTTGTTTAATATTGGCTTCGATGGTTTCATCATTGCCGTTCATAATCTGTTTCTGTTTTAGATTTAACCTTCTTAAAATACCCTTGATGCGGTTGTAAAACTCGACGGCATTCGTTCGAAATAGTACGGAGCGAAGCTCATCGAAGAGTTCTTCTGGTGTTTGTCTATCACCAAAATTGTTAAATAAAATTAACTTCATTTCTGCCCAGCTCGTGACGTGACTATTTATTTCTATTACTTCTCGTGCTTTACCTTTTAATTTTGATTTTAAAATGTCCGAGAAAATGCTTTGAGCGAGAGGGTCATATTGGGTCATGAGGGGATGAATTTTGTCGACTAAATCGACGAAATTCTGTAGTTCCCTGAAATCACCATAAAATTCCGGCAATTTCGAAAGATATTTCACAGGATCGATATTTAGGGATAACATTGTTGGTGGTGAAGATTCGTTATGGGTATAGAAATTTCTAACTATGTCTGACAACTGTCTCGATTGTTCCCTAACGATTTCTATCTGATCTTCCAATGTTGGCATATGGGTTTGCTTTTGTAGCAAGAACAAAAAACTATTATATTCAAAAGCACGCACAGAACGAAAAAGAAAAAAGTTAAAAAGGGGAAGGAAAAAAAAAATTGGTAAACAGCAACACTAGAGAACTATTGTAATATAAAAAAAATTTTTGTACATGTGGTTTGACATACGTATTGGTAATATAAATCTTCTTGTTCTTTACGATTTTCTCTTCTCGTTTCTGAAGTTTGTTGTCGGGTTCTGCTGACGTTCAACTGGTGTCCGGATCTTCTGTGTTTTCTGGATATTTTATGCTGTCTTCAAGTTATGGTTTTTAGTTCTTTCTTGTCTCTAGTTTTCGTTTCACGATCTATTGTTTCACTACGCGAACTCACGCGTCTTTTCTTTATATGTAAATCTATATAAATTTTATCTTATTTTATTTAAATTTTATTACTATCTTTTATTTTTATTTATTTTTTTGTTGACTGTTTCACTACGCGAACTCACGCGTTGTCACTTTATTTCTTTTTGGAGTGTGTCACTTCGCGATCTTACGCGTCGTGTATTTTTAGGTTGCGTTACTTCGCGATCTTACGCGTCGTGTATTTTTAGGTTGCGTTACTTCGCGATCTTACGCGTCGTGTATTTTTAGGTTGCGTTACTTCGCGATCTTACGCGATTGTTTTAATACGTATACGGATTGTGTCCAATTGTTTAAAAAAACACGTATATTTGACACAATCCTACCGACTGCGCCAGTTAATGCTATCGTGGATTAACGGGAAAAAAAAATAAAACAGTTTTTATTTTCTTTAGTTTCAACCTTTCTTTAATGAATCTTCCTTAAGACTGATTTTACATTTCTAATTTTCTTACGATCTAACCTATGAACAAGCTTCACTTCTTGACCCAGGTGCACAAACGGGCGCAAGCAATTCCGCGAATCATATGGGTCAGTGGATATTCATTCCAAGAATTAATAGGTTGCGACACTATCTTTAGTGTGCAACATTGTTTCTGATTCGTGGAACTCCCACCCAGTTGGAACACCTGTGCCAGTGTTTCTAAATAATGTTTGCCTTTACCGTGGGAAGGTTATGAATTGTAACTGTTATCCTCACTGCGCTAAGAGGGACCATACTAGTTGAATTGCACACTGTCGATGTTGGTAGAGTTAAGAGGAAAGCTCTTGGATGAAGTTACGTTTGGTCGCCACGTATTGACTCCGATATCGAAGACCTAGCACGGAAATGTATAGCCTGCAGATCAGTTCAAAACCAAGCACCCAGGAATATACAACACCCTTGGGAATATCCAGCCAAGCCCTGGCAACGAATTCGTATAGATTTTACCGGGTCCTTCAGTGAAAAATATTTTCTTATAGTCGTAGATGCGCATTCGAAATGGCCAAACGAAAAATATGAAAGCTGCAAATGTCATCGAAATATTACGGGACCTTTCTGCTCGTTATAGTCTCCCACTGACCTTGGTTAGTGACAATGTGTCTACTTTCATTTCAGGTGAGTTCAAAAAATGTATGGAGGAAAATGGGATAAAACACAAACTGACTGCACCTTATCACCCTGCCACCAACGGCCAAGCCGAACGTTTCGTACAAAATGTGAAAGTAGCCCTCCGAAAAAAGTAAAAGATCAAAATAATATGGCGTACAAACTATTAAATTATCGTATGCGCTACAGAAAGACACCGAACGCAATCATTCTCAATGCACGTTATTCCTGCAAAGAGATATCGGCATATGATTGGATCTGGTAGGGGGGTGGTCATGGTATGATGGTAATCATCACTGACTGCTGAGCGGAAGGTCTGTAGTTCAAGTCTGTCCATAGCCAAGAACAACTCCTATACGGAAAACTGTGCAACAAAAATGCTGACGAAGGCATAACACTCACAGCATAAGATCACTTCAAAATTCATACTCTCCGCATGCATTTCCAATATAACACCTTAGTGGCATGAAAACAAAATAGTTACTGTGAACTACAACAAATGCGATAAATTCAGTCGAATCTCTCATCCTGTCTAGGACAATAACCCTCGGAGAGTGAATGCACATCTTCCCCACAAACCATCTACACCCCGCTCAGGTTATGTGACAAACACCATAAGATCGAAAACTCTTGAACCTGACCGAATTATAAAAAAAAACAACAACAAACGTACTAACTTTACGAAGAACGTTAAGGAGAAACTTAGCGGATCAAATGCTAACGTATTTAAGTATTATATCAAGTTGGGGATAGGGTCCGAGTAAGGAACTCCTATAATAAAGATCAAATATCAAAAGTGGGAGGAATCCGCTTATTTTTATTTCATTCTTTTGAAATTACTCCGATAGGTACGAGTAACTACTTAAAATAAATTTTTCGTAACACTCTACCGCATACCGCAAATTCAGCATGACTTATTCCCGTTATATTACACATGTGTGTCAAAAATGTAATCTACGACGGAACTGTGTCTATTTTTTTTATAATAAAGCTATTTTTGTTATTAATATCGCGATTCCGGAATAAACTCATTGTTTTTAAAGCAAGTACAGCACCTTAACTATAAACAGAACTAATTAAGACGAATGTAATGAGCCCATACTTAATAGGTTTACTAGGGGGTACAAATTAATTCGGTCCATTTTTAAAAGATGGCGCCACCTTTTGTGGCTGATCTTGGAAGCGATTACCTACTTCATTGGAAAGGTGTGACATCTGTCAACAATAATTAGTGTGCATCAGCGTCTGTTTCTGACAACAACATTGTTTTTTGCCTCTTAGAAAATGTCCGGATTTGTCTTAAATAAACAGCATTGGCGGGAACTTGTGATTTTCTTTTTTATTGTAATTGGAAGAAAAGTGCAGTTGAAGCCCATCGAATGCTTGTAGAAGTTTATGGTGAATCTGCTCCGACCGATAAATCATGCAGAGAGTGGTTTCGACGCTTCAAAAGTGGTGATTTTAGCGTCGAAGACAAAGAGCGTCTTGACCAGCCCAAAAAGTTTGAAGATGAGGAATTGGAGGCTTTACTGAATCAAGATCCGTGCCAAGCGCAAAGTGAACTCACAGAATCGTTAGGAGTGACTCAGCAAACAATTTCCGTTCGGTTAAAGAAATTTGGATTTATTGAAAAGCAAGGAAATTGGGTGCCGTACGAGTTGAAACCGAGAGATGTCGAAAGGCGATTTTTCACCTCGGAACTGCTTCTTGAAAGACATCAAAGGAAGGGATTTTTCACCGGATCGTGACTGGAGATGAAAAGTGGATATACTACGATAACCCCAAGAAGAAAAAATACTATGCAAAGCCTGGTGAACCCGTTCCATCATCGTCTACATCGACGCCAAAGAAAAACATCCACGGCTCAAAGGTCATGCTCTGCATATGGTGGGACCAGACGGGTGTGGTGTACTATGAGCTGCTAAAACCAGGCGAAACCATTGACGAGAAACGTTATCGACTACAACTAATGCGTTTGAGCCGTGCATTGCGTGAAAAACGGCCAGAAACGACCAAAAGGCATGACAAGGTGATTTTGCAACATGATAACGCTCGGCCCCACGTGGCTGTAGCGGTCAAAAACTACCTGGAAATGCTGAAATGGGAGGTCTAACATCGGAACTGTCGAAACTATCGGAGCTGTCGGAACTATCGGAACTATTAGTATGGTAAGAGAGATCCATATCCGACCCTACATACCTAATTCGTTCACGAAACACGGAACGAATTGCCTGTACGAGTATGATTGCGGACATTATTGTTTGATTACCCTACTGCTATTCCAGTTCCAGTGTGTGAGTGTGTATAAACTGTTCGAGCTTATCGCTACATCAATGTATACGATATTTATTCACATTTTGTTTTTGGTTGTCTACTACGTAGTATAAGACATGTTCGATTGCATTTATCTTTCTTTTCGTTTTGTCTGTGATTACGTTGTTCTGCAACATAGTCCTACGACCGCGTCGTTCGGACGTTCGGCTGGGTTGTATAATATGAACGCCGCTATTGATGAATTTCTAGGTTGAATGGAACTATGGACATGTTTCGCTCAGTTTGAGGAACGATCGGAAATGTTTCCGACTGAGGACATAGTTCCATACATGTCCTGAACTACCCAACTCTACTAAGATCCCTACCACAGCTAACAACAAGTGGTAATAACCTTGAAACGCCTGAACAGATCTTCATAAATTGTAGCTAAGAACCATCTCGATCACGGTAGCTATCAAACAAAAAAAAATCATCAAAATCGGCCCATTCGTTCAGGAGCTACGATGCCACAGACAGACACACAGACACACAGACAAACTGACACGTCAAACTTATAACACCCCTCTTTTTGCGCCGGGGGTTAAAAAAAGAAATACATTTACATACATACATATGTATACTGTGTATTATGCATACATATGTATTTGTCATAAGTTATTTTGAGCAAGGCATATTAATCTAGTGTTAATTAGCTATAGGTTCCATAGTATATAAAAAAAACAGAGTGTCCGTATAAGGCCAGTTCGATATTTTTAAGTTAACTTAGTTACTTTTTTTCTGTCTATTCTAATATAGTTCATATTGTAAATAATACATTAAAACTAAAAACAAAAGCCGAAAAGGACAACATACGACTAGAAGCAGTAGCAGTATCTTTTTTTTTAGTTCACTTTTAGAACAAAGTCTCCCTAAGCAAAAATTCTTGAGACTAGCTTATATAACATAACATAAAATTCCTTACTGGTCCTATACATGAACAACTTAAGACTATGCATTTCGGCCTCACGATTAACAACTGCTAATTAACGAAAATGAACTACTAAGGCTTAGAAAAAAAAAAAATTCCATCAGAATTTATAAGAAAAAATGTATAACTAATTAAAATTACTTCAACCCTGCCTTAACTAAAATATGTATACAAAAATACATAAATGTTATATACATATTTTGCAATCATGATATATGATATATATATTTTGTATATATATGTGTCGTATTTTGTTCTTATTACTGTTTTGTATTTTTTTATTTCTTATTTTGATTAAAGCTAAAACTAAATTAACAAACCGTTACCTTTTACATTTAACTTACTCGACACCCCAGCAGCCAACCTTAAACCTATTTTAGTTTATGTAGGCCTGCCATTGGCATGTGGAAAATTAACCACTGATGTAGTTCACTTCAGCCATCAAAAGCGTTGATGGTGCCGGACGACGTTTCCTGGATCTCGGCGTGGAATCGAGCTACTGAACTGGAGCAACTCGAGCTCACGGAGCGCGAAATCAGGAGGGTAGAAGAGCCGCCGCTCCAAGGAATTACGAACCACGTGGAAGATAAGCGGAATCACGAA
This sequence comes from Merodon equestris, assembly GCA_958301585.1. NCBI lineage: Eukaryota > Metazoa > Arthropoda > Insecta > Diptera > Syrphidae > Merodon > Merodon equestris. The sequence goes on along the minus strand of OY284416.1, from coordinate 73,197,577 downwards.
TTCGTCTTGGATTAATCCACATTGATTCAAATAGAGGAATGCCTCACGGGGACAAAGCCGCTTTATCAGAAAGGTATCCACCCATACAATTTTGGCCCTGTAGTAGGTATAGGACTTCGTCTAGATAAAATTTCGTGTACTCAGATTCGAGGTTTTAAGTAATCCGAGACAAGTTCTGAGACATTCAAACAACAACTCAAACACCCGAATCCTTTCCATTAAGCTGGCTCTCACATTGAACCACACGAGACATCCATAGGTAATCATGGGTCTGATTAAGACCATGAGCAGGAAATTAAGTTGACCGCCAAGGTTGAACGAGCCCCAGAATTGGGACGTGCTGTAGATTGCACTGCTAAGTGCCCAAAAAGAAGGAGGAAGAGGCGTGCCCGAAAATCGTGCAAAGAGGCTGGCACAGCCGAAGGCACGAAGATTGAGGGCTAACCTCTGGGAAAGGCAGGTAAGAGGATCAGATCGGCGGAGGTTTCCCCTACCGTAGCCCATCCGACCCTCTCACCTGCAGATCCCGCACTTCTTGCCGGCGCGCAGCGCAGAAAACGTCGGCGGCTAGTAAAGGCTGCTGCTGGAGGCACAAGCATGCCAGCACTTTCGGCATGCGCCTCAAACACTCCTCCTCTAATTGGTGACGGTCAAACTCCCCATAAGAGCGTGCCAAGTTCCAAAACTGACGGAGCTGAAGATGTTCAGGGTCCTGTCATGGTCGGTGCCACCGCCGAAAAAGATGATGATGCTGGCAGACAGACTCTGATCGCAGAAGGCGAAGCGGTCTTGGATCATAACAACCCTCAGGCTGGCAAAGCTGTTCGAAAGCGGCGTCGGAAAGGAGCAGGAGCTCGAACCGAAAAAGGTAAGGGCACTTACAAGCGGAAGATGGCCGCCGGGGACAATCCTGCTGGGGAGAGAGAACGTGATGTCTCCTCCTCTGATATGGCGGCGGGAAATCGGAGTCCAAAGGCAGATGCGGCGATCAATAAAGATCAAAGCAAAAACCTGAAGACGGAGAGGACCAAAGGCTGCTCATCGGAGGCGACCGTAAAGAGTCGAGACAAGCATCTCTCCTACAAAGAGGCAGCCATCTCCTCCGAAAAGGTCAGGATAGGGAAGGCTGGCAGTGACAGCAGAATGACCAGCGCAGATTGCCAACACTGCGAGGATCATCTACTGGAGCTAGTTTCAGCAACAGGCTTCTGTATTCAAGCGGAGAGGTCTGCTTTGATGAATGGCACCTTCGTGGTGAGCTGTTCCTCTCAGCAGACATCTGCCTGGATCAGGAGCATGGTGCCGAAAATCCCCCCCCTGGGAACTAGCACTTATCAAGTAGTTAGTCTCCCGAAACTAACGCGCGCCATCTGCTGGATTCCGGGAAAACCCGACCCGAAAACTCGACACGAGGGCCTGGACTGTCTATTCCTACAAGGAGAAAAAGAACTCTCTGAAAAAAGAGGGCTTCACTCTGGTAGTGGGAATGGACAATGGCTCTGTTGAGGCCCTGAAAACCGCGTACGACTCACGTCCTTACTTCGGCCTTGGTAGGATTGTATTCTATTTTGATGTCAATTAGTCGAAGGATGGAACGTGTTCCCCAGTATGAATCCATGATTTTTACTCAGATCAACCTACAGCATTGCAAGGCTGCTACCGCTCTTCTAAGTAGCAGAATTGCATGCAGTAGTACAAATCATCACATTGTATCCATTCAAGAACCATGGGTGTGGAACAAACGCCTGTGTGGTCTTGGTGGCATACGTGATGCTACAATCCTTTATGATGAGCGATCCGAAAGGCCCAGGGTCTGCCTCATCATATCGAATACGCTATCGGCAACCAAACTTGGTCAATTCTGTGGTCAAGATCTGGTAGCTGCGAAAGTGAGCTACAAGGCGCACGGAGAAATTGAACACTTCGTCGTGGCATCTGGTTACTTCCCCTACGACTCGGTACTACCCCCGCCACCTAAGGCGGTTTCCGAACTCGTAGAGTACTGTGAAGCCAGAAGGATTGGACTCATCATCTGTTGCGATGCTAACGCTCAAAACACATTTTGGGGCAGCAGCAAATGCAACCGGAGAGGAGACCATCTTTTAAACTTCATTCTTTCGTCTGACCTTTTCATCAACAATGTTGGCTCTCAACCAACCTTTGTGACGGCGAGACGACAGGAAGTGATTGACCTAACCTTATCTAACAGGCATGCGAAGGCCATCACTAACTGGAGAGTCTCACCAGATGTTACGCTGTCAGACCATAGATACATCGAATTCCAATTGAAGTGCGGGATCTCCCCCTCGCAGCCCAAGCGGAATCCGAGAAAAACAGACTGGGTGCGATTTAGGGAGGAGCTTGAGAAATCCACTCAAGCCCCGCCTAAACTCAAAACTAATTAATCGGTGGAGGATGCAGTTCATAACCTGAACAGCGCCATCAGCAAATGTTTTGAACTCGCATGTCCTGTCAAAAAACCTCCCAACAGGAAGCCGGTTCCCTGGTGGAATGCTGAGCTCCAACGGCTTCGTAGGGAAGCCAGAAGTCTTCTGAACAGATCGCTTAAATCGAACTCGGAAGATGACTGGAATAAATATCGATCGAAGCAGAAGGAATATAAGAAGCTTATTCGAAAATCGAAGAATGATTCCTATAAGTCCTTCTGCGAAGAGATCAAATCCCTGAGCGCGATCAGCAAGTTGGTTAAAGTCCTCAAACGAGGAAAATCGACAAGGCTGGATGTAATCAGAAAGTCTGATGGTACCTTTACCGAGTCTAAAGCAGAAACTCTTAGTTTACTGTTTCAGACCCATTTTCCGGGAAATCAGACTGTCATCGGCTCGTTGCACACTCCCTCATTGGATACTGCGGCTGTAGCGATGAAAACAACTCGGCGTAGCTGGTATGTTGCGTCACGCGTGGCAACTAATGAGGCCATTGAATTTGCTGTGGCATCCTTCGATGGCTTTAAGTCGCCGGGCACTGATGGGATATACCCCGTTATGCTGCAAAAAGGTATTAGACAGCTGCTTCCTACACTGAAAAGAATTTTCACTGCTAGCCTGGCACTTGCCTACATACCTATCCCTTGGCGCGCGGTGAAAGTGGTCTTTATTCCCAAAATAGGGAAAGAGGATTACTCACTAGCCAAGAGTTTCAGACCAATAAGTCTAACATCATTCCTGCTGAAAAGCATGGAAAGACTAGTAGAGTTGCACGTGCGCAAAGTTGCCCTTCGAATGCATCCTCAGTCGGACATGCAACATGCTTATCAGCGCGGAAAATCCTGCGAGACTGCGTTTCAAAACCTAGTTGGGACAATTGAATGCGCTCTCGAAAGGAAAGAGTACGTACTAGGCATTTTTGTCGACATTGAGGGAGCTTTTGATAACGCTACTTTTGACAGCATGTGTAATGCTGCTAGACGGCATGGCGTAGATGAAGCACTGGTTTTGTGGATCAAAGCAATGCTCGTGCACAGGACACTGATCGCTGATGCAGGCCTCGAACATTGTGTCAAGTCTGGAGTAAACAGGGGCTGCCCGCAAGGTGGCGTCTTGTCTCCGCTGTTAAGGTGCATGGTGGTCGACTCTCTGCTAGATGCTCTCAATGCCTCTGGAATCTATGCCCAGGCCTATGCGGATGATGTTGCTGTTCTCTCTGTCGGCTCATGTTTAGCGAATGTCTGTCTCAAAGCGCAGGCGGCGCTAAACGTGATCGAAGACTGGTGCACGAGAAATGGGCTGTCGGTTAATCCTCTTAAGACCGATGTCGTTCTCTTCACGAGAAGGAGGAAAACAACTGGCATTGCTCAGCTGGTGCTAAAAGGCATTCCCATCCCTATATCCAAGGAAGCTAAGTATCATTCTAGATAGCAAGCTTCTCTGGTCAAAACATGTTGAGTCCAAAACCACTAAAGCGCTGTCAGCTTTCTGGCAATGCAAAGGTGCCTTTGGCAAAACATGGGGCTTATCGCCGAAAAAGGTCCTTTGGATCTACACGGCAATGGTAAGACCGATAATCTCATATGCATCGGTTGTTTGGTGGAGCAGGCTGACACGAAAACACGCTGTGGCTTCACTCACCAAACTCCAAAGAGCGGTCTGCCTCAGTTGCACGGGGGCTTTCCCCAGCACACCGGGAGCTGCTTTGGATGCTATGATGAACCTTCCACCCCTTGACATATATATCAGAGGGTGTGCACTGAAAACTATTTCTCGCCTAAAGAGGAATGGTCTTTGGTACAACTCGCAGTGGAGTGAAAGTGTACTTGAGAGAGAAATATCCTACGATCGCTGTCTCATGGATATGCCCTCTGACGCAATGACACCTGCCATCCTGCTGCGCTGTAACTACACAGTCACATTTCCTTGGCGTCAGGACTGGCTTTGGCCAGACACTGAACCTGGAATAGAATGTCTTCGCATCTTCACAGATGACTCCAGTACTAATCAGGCATCCGGCGCCGGAGTTTTCTTCGAGCGCGAAAACATTCGACTGCACTTCTCGTTAGGAAAATATGCGTCTGTCTTCCAGGCGGAGATTTACGCAATCCTAATGGCCATGCACTATGTTGTGAAACACAGATGGAGGGGAAAGAGCATATGTGTCTGCAGTGACAGCCAAGCTGCACTCAAAACTAGTGCATGAACTCAAGACCTTTTTGAACAAAGTCGGAAGACTTAATTCACTTAGGCTTGTATGGGTTCCAGGTCACTCTGGAATCCCAGGAAACGAGATCTCCGATGAACTCGCTAGAAAAGGCTCAGAGGAGAGTTTCTCAGGGCCTGAACCCGCCTTAGGTCTACCAGCTTCAACGGTTAAATCCGACATCAATGACTGGGTCTTTAACGTACACAGTCGCAGATGGAAGGAATATCCAGGATGCAGGATGACTAAGCGCGTACGCCTTGACGTCTGTAAAAAGTCCGCAACATTCTTCTTATCCTTAAGAAGAAATGACTGCAGAAGGCTAACGGGCGTCATTACGGGCCATTACACTTTTGCCAGGCATCTTTACGTGCTTGGCATCAGTGAGACGCCTACCTGTGCTGCTTGTTGCGAGGAGGACGACACAGCGGAACACTTTCTCTGCGACTGTCCCGCCTTCGCTCGTGCACGGTGGCGCACCCTTGGGGCCGACGTGGTGGGTGCCGAATCTCTTAGCTCAACATCACTCAAGCCCCTCCTCACTTTTCTCCGGACAACGGGGAAAATGCAATAAAGACAAGGTGTCTGTCTGGTAGTACAATGGACTTGTGTCTGAGTGCTCCAGTAGATAGTAGAAGCCTCCAACAAAAAAAAAAAAAAAAAAAAAAAAAAAAAAGTTGGCTGCTATGAAATAACCATCTTGTCAGAGCAAAAGCGCCCCGAGCCCTCGCCAAAGCCGCATCTTTTTTTTTTGTTAAACTACATATAGATACTGCTCTAGCCAGATCTCAAGGTACTCGTATTTGACAACAATTTGTTTCGACAGTGGACATCCGTCTGGTCCAAAAATTGAGAACCTGCGCCAATTTTTTCTAGTGTCTCTGGAGGTCGTGGACAGAGGCGGTCTGAACAAAATAGTTTCTGATTTCTGGAAGTTTATTTTAAACGTTTGTTTTTGTTCCACATTTGTTGTGTTATGCCCTGCTCTGAAACCGAATTGGTTATCCGGAATGATTTTATTGTCTCCAACCCATTTACAACCCGTGTCAACCCTGTCGATGGGCTATATGGATCACTTTCTCGAAAACCTTGTTGATACTTGGAAGGAGAATTATTGACCGGAAATTTGATGGGTTAGAGGTGTTCGTCTCTACAGCAATTGACGGGAGGGGCCTGAGCACAACATTAGATATTCCGCCGAATCCCGCGTATTGGTTTTGTACGTTTAGATATTCTCTGCCACCTCCGGCTATGGTACTGTAATCAAGGCACCAAGTCCGCATGGTCATTGTAGACAATTAGTAGGTCATTCGTAGTTGTCAGCCAGTCTCAGTCGAGAGTCAAGCAGCATGAGGTCCAGAAAAGAGCCACTTCTAGGATACGACGGACTGGGTAATTTGAGTATTTACTCTATTTCAGAGAGCGCCGTTGCCAGTGGGTAGTGTGTCGACCGCTGATGCGTGATGAGCGAGTTCGGATCCCGATAACACTAACGCCATCGAATTAATATTTCGCGGCTTCTCTCCTCGGCGGGATACTGGCAAAACCCCCCTTTGTACACTTGCCTTAAAAAGCTTCTAGGCTCTCGCCGTTCGGAATCCGCATTAAGCTTTAGGTTCCGTTCACTTATGTGAAAAATAAATCGCACACAACATAAATGAATAAAAGAAGCTTGGCTTCGGCTCTTCACGAGCTGTAACGCCATCTAAGATGTCTGTCTGGCAGTACAATGGACCAGTACTTGTGTCTCAGTGTTCCAACAGATAGCAGAAGCTTCAAACAAAAAAAAAGGACTCTATGCTCTGCAGAATCCACCTACGTCTTACTAGGCTCCCCCTAGTATTAGGATTGTTATTTCTTCAATCAATATGTTTGGCGTTGAAATCAACAACAAGAATGTCCTAGTAGTAGTTTCTACCGACCTTGAGCACAGAAATCGAAAAAGTTTTTTCGAGCTCTGCAATGAAAACATTGGGTTATTGGGTTGAGGTGCTTCAGGTGCATAGCCTGCTGCAGTGTACATTCCTTTTTCCACTTCGGAGAGAAATGCAGGCCTCTAGCACCTGGAATCTTCGCACTTCACCGCTATATATAATTTTATGGTTAAAAGGGTTTTTAATGAAAATCGAAATCTCCGACCTCGTGTGGCGGTTAGTCAGTCTTTTCGAACTATTATGTAAGAACTATGCCGGAATTTGTGCTTCTAGTTTAGCTTTGTTTCGGTTACCAAAATCATCGGGACTTTCGTATTGTTAGTGGCTGTATCTCTCCTGTTTATTGTGTTCGAGTATATTTTCTAAAATTTATGTTCTGACATTTATTGTCATTGCCTGTGTCATTAGTTTTAGTCTTCTACCTTGTAAAGCTGAGGTAGGTAAGACTTATGCAAATGCTTGTCATACATATATCTAGAAACTTCCGCGAAGTGAATATGAATTATACAATATATAAATGTGAATGGATTATAAATTTCAATATCTAATCCACGAACCGTAATGACGAATAAACCCAATTCACCAATCGCCTATTTATAGGATATGATACATTATAATTCACACTCACTTCGTGCAAGTTTGTAGATATATGATATATGCGCACGGACAGAAAGACAGACAGCTATATGGTATATGTGTACAGATGGACAGGCGGAAAGCCTTTTTCATAAGTTTGCAAAATTCAAAGAATTGCAGCTTGGCTCCTGGCGAGCTGAACCATCTTGTTTATACATATATTGTTTTAATTCGAATTTCATGACAAACATCATATTTTACTCCTCATATAATCGCCATAAAATTTTACATTACACTATATTTATATATACATAAATGCATAATATATAAGAATATATATGTATGTACATACATATATAAACGTAAATTTAATCATATTTTCTTGCACTTGTCAATATGTTCACGATTCTCTCTATCTTTGTTGGTTTTTTCTTGTTTGTTTTCCGTTTCTTTGTACGTAGGCTCAGCGATTAGTAATTATTTTCTTCTGTTTCCCCTTACTATAACGATTATTTCAGGGGTCACCGAAAGTAAATATTAGTCTTCTTAGAGGTTTTTTTTATACCTTCTACAGCATTAGAACTTTAACTTGCGCAGACTTCGGGAACTTGTGATGGGCTGTTTTCCTTGAGTTTAACAAAATATCAATGTGAAGGATATGACCAGTGTAACGGAGATAGGAGTGGCATGGAGTTCGGGTTTATTTGGGATGACATTTTTATTTTTGTGCTCGGCAAACTGGACGTTGTTCAATTATTCCATTGATTTTTGAATTCATCTGGGGAAAGTAAAATTTTTGTTCAAGTACGATTGTATCTCCTGTGGCATTTCGACCCTGACAGTGACGTCGTTTCTTTTAGAACGGTTCTCCAACGTTTAATACAATAGTTCTGGAATTATAAGAAACAATTTTCCTGCAGTCTGACATCAAGCCGTTTATTGCTGTAGAAATCTTTTAATATGGTTTTGCGTTGTTTAACTGGACTGAGTTGGCATGAATGTATCTATGAAAACGTGACAAAGTATATTGCAGTTTTTGCTTCACTTTGTTGTCGATTTTTAAAAATGTTAATTGGAATTTCTTCAACTGGAATTAATTCGTGTGAGGAACTTTCCTCGCTCTATTGGAAAACAATCATTGATTTAATTTGGTTCATGCTCACTGTTTGTACAGAATTGTACATGCATCGGGCATCGCTTTTCAGAACTTTATTTTATTATTGGTATCCCTACTGGGGTGTGAATGGATTAGTGCTAAAATATTTTAACCATATAAGTAATTTTGAAAATAATTGCCAACATTTCCTTATATTTGTGGCGTAATGGTCATCTGTTTTATTGACTGTTCTTGATATGAACATTGTGGCGATACGGCATGCGTTGCATGCGTTTGTTGCCACTGAATATTTTTTTAATCTGGGTATGCCTGCACTCTAATTAAAATTGAAAAAGCAAGCAATTATAATAAGAACATACAATTTTCAATACCACTCATTCCTAACTCTCCGACAGACCGGCACGACACCGACTCCTGCGGCTCATTGAATGACCACCGAGTGTAATTGAGCATGAGTTGTGCAACCAACAGTGGCGACACCGACGATGGCGCGGCACGGGAATCCGCTAAGGCTGAACGAACTTCATGCACTTTTGCTAAGTGCCAAAAAAGAAGGAGAAAGAAGCGTGCCCGAAAATCGTGTAGAGGGGCTGACACAGCCGAAGGCACGATGGATGAAGGCAAAATCCTCCGGAAAGTAGTTAAAAGGATTAGATCCCCTTCCGAAGCCAACTCAATCCTCTTCTTGGCGGCGCGCAGCGCTGAAAGTGTCGGCGGCTAGTAAAGGCTGCTGCAGGAAGCACAAGCATGCCAGCACTTTCGGCATGCGCCTCTAACATTCTTCTTCTTATTGGCAACGATCAACTCCCCAATAAGAGCATGCCAGGTTTCCAAACTGACCGAGCTGGAGATGTTCAGGGTCCTGCTATGGCCGGCGCCACCGCCGAAAAAGGCGATTATGCCGACCACTGATCGCAGAAGGCAAAGCTGTATTGCGTCCCAACAACCCTCACACTGGTAGAGCTGTCCCAAAGCGGCGTCGGAAGGGAGTAGGAGCTCGAATTGAAAAAGGTAAGAACGCTCGCAAACGGTAGACGGCCGCCGAGGACAACCTTGCTGGGGAGAGATAACATGTTGTCTCATCCTCAGACGTGGGTAATCGGAGTCCGAAGGTAGGTGATCAACGAAGATCAAAGCAAAAACCTGATGACCGGGAGGATCAAAGACTGCTCCTCGGAGACGGGCACTTCAGACGACAAAACCCTTTCCTCCACACAAGAGATACAAGTGACCGCCAAGAGTCGAGACAAGCACCTCTCCTACAAAGAGGCAGCCATCTCCCCTTAAAAGGTCAGGATAGGGAGAGCTGGCAGTGACAGCAGAATGACCAGCACAGATTGCCAACACTGCTGGGATCTACTACTGGAGTTAGCTTCAGCAACAGACTTCTGTATTCAGGCTGAGAGGTCTGCTCGATGGTGGTGGTGAGTGATTCGTGGTGAGTTGTTCCTCACAGCAGAAATCTGCCTGGATCAGGAGCATGGCGCCGAAAATCCTCCCTCTGGAAACTACTACCTGTCAGGTAGTTAGTCTCCCAAAATTAACGTGTGCCATGTGCTGACGCAATTACGTGCGCAGAATCCGGGACTTGACACGTCGGCTTGAATTGTATATTCCTACAAAAAGAGTAAGGGCTCTCTGAAAAAAGAGGATTTAACTCTGGTTGTGAGATTGGGGAACGGCTCTTTCGAGACCATGAAAGCTGTGTACGGCTCACATCCCTACCTTGGTAGGATTTTATTCCATTTTGATGTCAACTAGAAAGGCCTAGGGTCTACCTCATCATATCGAACACACTATCGACAACCAAACTTGGTCAATTCTGTGGACAAGATCTGGTGGCTGTTAGAGTTAGCTACAAAGCGCACGGAGAAACTGAACACTTCGTCGTGGCGTCTTACTTTCTTAAGACTCGGTACTGTCGTACCGCTGTACTGTGAAGCCAGAAAGATTGTATTCATCATCTATTGCGATGCTAATACTCAAAAAACACTCTTTGGGGCAGCAGCAAGTGCAACCGGGGAGGAGACCATCTTTTAAACTTCACTCTTTCGTCTAACATTATCATCAACAACGACAGGATGCGATTGACCTAACCCTGTCTAATAGGCATGTGGAGGCCATTACGACTGGAAAGTCTTACCAGATGCTACGTTTAAAGACCACAGATATATCGAATTCCAATTGAACTGTGGGATCTTCCCCTCGCAGCCCAAGCAGAATCTGAGAAAGACGGACTGGCTACGATTCAGAGAGGAGCTTGGAAAATCCACTCAAGCCCTGCCTAAACTCAGAACAAATCAATTGGTGGAGAATGCCGTTCATAACCTTAGTAGCGCCATCACCAACTATTTTGAACTCGCATATCCCGTCAAAAAACCTTCCTGCAGGAAATTGGTTCCCTGATGAAACTCTGAGCTCCAATGACTTCGCAGGGAAACCAGAAGTCTCCCGAATAGATCGCCTAAATCGAACTCGGAAGATGATTGGAATAAGTATCGATGAAGCAAAAGGAAAATAAGAAGCTTATTCGTAAATCGAAGAATGTCCTATAAGTCCTTCTGCGAAGAGATCAAATCAATGAGCCCAACCAGCAAGTTGGTTAACATTCTCAAGCGAGGAAAATCGACAAGGCTGGATGTACTCAGAAAATCTGATGGTACCTTCGCCGAGTTTAAAGCGGAAACTCTTACTTTACTGCTTCAGACCCACTTCCCGGGAAATGAGACTGTCATCGGCTCGTTGCTCACTCCTTCATTGATAACTTGACTAAAACGATGAAAACAACTCGGCGTAGCTGGTATACGGCGACTACTGAGGCATCTTTGCAGTGGCATCTTTCGATGGCTTCAAGTCCCCGGGTTCTGATGGGATATACCCTGATATACTGTAAAAAGATATAAGGCAGCTGCTTCTTATTCTGAAAGGATTTTTCACTGCTAGCTTGGCACTTGCCTATATACCTATTCCTTGGCGTGCGTTGAAAGTGGTATTTATTCCCAATATAGGGAAAGAAGCTTACTCACTCGCCAAGAATTTTAGACCGATCAGTCTAACATCCTTCTTGCTGAAAAGCATGGAGAGACTAGTAGAGTTGCACGTGCGCAAATTTGCCCTTCGAATGCATCCCCTTTCGGACATGAAACATGCTTATCAGCGCGGAAAATCCTGCGAGACTGCACTTCAAAACCTAGTTGGGAGAACTAAATGCGCACTCGAAAGGAAAGGGCACTTTCGTCAACATTGAAGGAGTTTTTTACTCTCGACAGCAGCAGCTACCGCAAGGGGCTACCCGCAAGGTGGCGTCCTGTCTCCGCCGCGCCGTTATGGCGCATGGTAGTCGACTCTTTGCTCGATGCTCTCAATGCCTCTGGTATCTATGCCCAGGCCTATGCGGATTATGTTGCTGTTCTCTCTGTCGGCTCATGTTTAGCGGCTGTCTGTCTGTCTCAAAACACAGACGGCGTTAAATGTGATCGATGACTGGTGCACGAGTAATGGGCTGTCGGTTAATCGTTTTAAGACTGATGTCGTTCTCTTCACGAGAAGGAGGAAAAATATCACCAAAGCGCTGTCAGCTTTTTGGCAATGCAAAACTGCTTTTGGCAAATGATGGGGCTTATCGCCGAAAAAGGTCTTCTGGATCTACACCGCAATGATAAGATCGATAATCTCATATGCATCGGTTGTCTGGTGGAACAGTCTAACACGCAAACGCATCGTGGCCTCTTTCACCAAACTCCAAAGAGCACTTGTCTCAGCTGTACGGGGACTTTTCCCAGCATATCGGCTTTGGCCAGACACTGAACCTCGAATGGACTGTCTTCGCATTTTTACAGATGGCTTCAGGCGGTGGTCCGGTGTTGAAGTTTTATTTGAGCCCGAAAACATTCGACTGCACTTCTCGATAGTAAAATATGCGTCTGTTTTCAATCAGAGATATACGCAATCCTAATGGTCATGTATTATGTTGTGAGGCACAAGTGTCAAACTGCACTCAAGGCTGTGATCAACCTTCTATCCAGCTCTAAATTAGTGCATAAACTCAAGACCTTTTTGAACAAAGTCGGAAGACTAAATTCTAGGTATGGGTCTCAAGTCACTCTGAGACCCCAGGAAATAAGAGAGAAGAGTTTCTCAGGACCGGAATACGCCTTAGGTCAACCTGCTTCCACGGTCAAGTGTGACATCAGTGACTGGGTCTTTAATGCACACACTCGTAGATGGAGGGAATATCCTGGATGCGAGATGACTAAGCGCGTACGCCTTCAGTCTGCAAGAAGTCCATAAAATTCTTCTTATTCTTAAGGAGAAATGATTGCAGAAGGCTTGCGGGTGTCATTACGGGTCATTACACTTTTCCCAAGCATCTCTACGTACGTGGGATCTCGCTTTGTCACGGAAAATTATCGGACCGTGTCTATTGCCTGACGCAGGTTGCTTTCACCGAATTTCCAAAATCTTCCCTGGCGTTACTCAACACCCGATTTACTAATTAGAGAAATCTTGATGATACTTCTAAGACAAAATATGACATTGCTAACAACCTTTTAATTAATCAGTTACATTTTACTGATATACAATGCAATATCACTTTTTTCTTTATATCCCTCATTGCACCTATTTATCTACGTGCTTAACGTTGTTGACATACATACATATATTAAACTAGATTCATAATTTTTTATTTCATTTTATTATTTATTTATTTTATTAGTACATACTTATATACGTACGTCCCACAGCCCTGTATTCAGCCCTTTCCTTTTTCATGTTTAAGTGTTTTTCTTATTTTCGTGTATTGCGGCTTAAATTTTTAGGAACGAATCTACGAAAATGTTTACCTGCTATAATGAAAAAACAAATTTATTACAAGACTTTTCTTCACTTTTTAATCCTAGTAGACCATTTCAGTCAAGATTTTGTTTTGCAACATTTAGTTGAGATAAACATCAATGATGATTATTGATCATCCGAGGCTCATTCTTAAGAAAATAAACAAAAATTTATAAAAAATATTACAAATTCCCGCAAAATATTAAAAACGCAAACACTTCATCGTGAATTATTATTATTATACTCATATGTACATATATTACAGTTGAAGGTTTAAAACATAGATCCAGATATTACATATACGAGTACAAGGCCACATAGAAATAACATTCATGTCCATTTATACATATTTAGTTTTCGATGGTCCGTCTTAGAACAATAGCTTCAAAAGGCGCCATATAAATTTGATTGATATTAACTTTTTCACTGAAATAGCATAACATAACAGTTGAGAGGATATTAACTATAATGAGTGAACGTACCCAATATGATGAGGAGAATGCCTTGATAACAGTCGGTATTCCATTACATTTTGACGGTCGTCTAACGAGTTACTTAATGGGCCAACTATTTCCATTTTATCACCCATATTAACGAGAATACGATATTGCTCCGTTGAAGAAGTTCTAAAAGTGCGGTGAGAAAAAAGTCTATGCCTAGAAAGTCATCGAATTCACCTGATTATTTGGAAAACTTGATCATTCACTGCTCCGTAACTACAACTACCATCATTCTTGAAAGCCCTGAACGCTGATGTGCGTTTTAAGTTTTGCAAAGCTTTAAACAGGTTCAAAGTGCTTCGCCCTATTCCTCGTTCTACTTTTACGTTGACGGTTTTATAGTCGCTCGCTATCGGTAGCCATGTATTTGGTGACGAAGAGAAACCTGCCGATTCTTTATCATCCCACTGAAATGGAGTTCGTTCAGGATCGCGATTATCGCACGAAATTTCAGTGCATTCGGTGTCTTCATCGACCATTCCAATTTCTTCGCCCTATTAATATTTAAATATATATATACGTGAAGGGTAATTACACACGAATGATGAAAAATTTACATAGTAAGTGATTGTTACTCCAGGTAATCCCACAAGAAGAAAATTGATGAGGTCGATTTTATGCTTTCCAAAACGATCTCCTATGCGCGGCTTATCGTGGTTCCCTAGCTACACAAGTATCATATCTATAATACATACATTTTTAGAAGTTGACTGTACCTACAACCCAATTCGCTGTTTGATGTTTAGTCCACATAACTTTCATCCAACTATTAATATCATTTTCTAGCTGCTTGGCATTGGACAATCCTCCTAGGCCCATTAAGTTAAAGTTGAATGGCACATGCGCCCCAAAATGTGTCCCATTACCAAAATATTTGTCAAGAGTTTCCATAGCCGAATATGCCTCCGCCAATAGAACTCTTTAAAAAATCATAAATATTATTACAATACATATATAAATAATAAAAATAAGTTATAAAAAATACCGGGTATCCCCTCCATTTTCCACTTTGTAATCGTCCAAAAATTTTCTCCATTCATACATAATATCTATAGTTTCCTCTTGATCTTTAGTGTAAATATGATCCAAATAGTCATAACTATTTGGATCCGTTGTCCAGCCGCTTAATGGTTCATCTGGGTATGAACCGTCTTCATTAATCTTTTCGTAAATGTGTGGAACAGCGTCTATACGAAATCCATCCACTCCACGATCTAACCAAAACTTTAGAATCTGAATCATTACTTCATGAACTTTTGGATTTCTAAAATTCAAGTCGGGTTGTTTGCTTTGAAACTGGTTAAAATAAAATTGTTGTCGCTTTTCATTCCAAGTCCATGCATTTCCTCCGAAAACTCCTACCTAATTAAGTATCAAATGAATAAATATGAATTACATGCTCAAGAAATCAATGAGATGCATACCCAGTTGCTGGGAGGAATTTTAACTCCAGGATTAGAGGCATCTTCTTTACCATTTTCCCAAACGTAAAAGTCTTCATAACCTTCCTCCTTATCTATGGACTTTTGGAACCACTCGCATTCATCACTTGTATGATTGGGTACAAAATCTAAAATAATTTTCACCCCAACAGCTTTTGCTTTAGCGATAAGCGCATCAAAGTCATCCATGGTACCAAAAATCGGATCGATTTCGAAGAAATTGGATATATCATAGCCAAAGTCTATCATGGGAGATTTAAAGATCGGTGATAACCAGGTTCCGGTCACTCCTATTTCTTTTAAATATTCCAACTTTTCAGTGATACCTATATCGAATAGAGTTGTATATACTCATATATATATCATGTACTGACATCTTCATAACGTACCCTTCAAGTCACCCACACCATCGCCATCACTATCCTTCCATGATCTTGGATATATTTGGTAAAATGAGGCATCCTCCCACCAATCAGCAGCATTAGCGTATAGTACCAAATTCAGAAATATGACAAATGAAACCCACATTACGATATAATTGTTTTGTGTTCAAGCACCAATGAGCAACTACAAAACAGGGCCTCATTTTGTTACTTCGATTTAGTGTGCCTCGTGCCTTATCTTAAAAAACGATAATTCGTCGATTTTTATATTTAAAACAAGATAATAAATGTCATTTTTCTATATCACCTGTAGGTTTAAATGGACGTAAAATGAATGATAAAGTATTGAGATTAATACGAAAGTTCGATAAAACTTTCGAAAAGTACCAACAATTTTTTGAAGAAGAAAAGAAGAAGAAGGTGGTACGTGTTACTCGCATACAACCCTACACACATATCAACCAGCTTCATGTATTTTTTTTTTTCCTGTATTTTTTTTCAAGATTACTAAATGCCCGATTCAAAATCAATTTCACAAGCATCATAATGTGGATTCTTAATAACGATTAGTAAAAACAGATAAGTAAAAATCTGGAAAATGATAATACAATTTTTTTTGTGTGATTTCAATGAATGTGACACCCCTTATTAAAAGATCGGAATTAAGTTCAGGCCATTAAAAAGTCATTAATAACAAAATTAATTAGGCACAATTTTGCCTCCAAAACGTTCAAGCCTCCGCAATGATTTTCTAACGTTAGTTAATATTTACGCCATAATCCTAGTAGGAAGTGACTTTAACTGCTGACATAGATATTGGAGTTGTCTCAGGGCTTATGCGTGGGGAGATATATTCGCAGATTTAGAATCGAAGCATCCTAATAACACCCTCTATCCTCTATCCACCACCATCCATTAAGGGGTGGTAGTGGTGCAATGATAATCATCAAGTAAGAGCCAAGAACAATTCCTATACGGAAAAAAAATTGTGCAACAACACCAGTTAAGAGATGATCAAAAAAATGCTGACGAAGGCATAACACTCGCAGCATAAGATCATTTCAAAATTCATACTCTGCGTGAGCATTTCCAATATAACATCTTAATGACATGGAATAAAATTACTGCAGAACTACAAACAACGGGACAAATTCAGTCGAATCTCTCGAATCCCAAGACAACCACCCCCGAAAAGTAGTGAACCAACATCTTCGACACAAATCATCAGCAGCCCGTCCAGGTTGTGTGAAAAACATCATAAGAGCGTACACTCTTGAACCTGCACGAATTATAAAAAAAAACAAAACAAAAAAAAAACCCTAGTCAATTCCCAATGATCTATTTACCCAACCCCTGACCATTGATGAACTGAATTCTGATCATTGTCAATTGTTGTGTAATTCTTTCTCCAGTCCTCCGTTTAAACAAAGTGTTTAGAGATTGAAAAAAGGCCCCAAGCAATGACGCTATGCAAAATTAGTCTATACGCAAAAAATCTTACCAATTCTGTTATAAAAAGCGTTGGGCCATTAGTGCGAAAAGAGGCTTACCAAACATGGAACGAAAACTTTATTTAGCAAATAATAAAGCTGAGTAACACTTACAGAACCAGATAGAGACGTACATGAAACCATTTTTATACTGTGGAATATACAAATAACATAATAAAAAATGCAATCGTACATTTCGGAAATCAATCATGGAATGAAAAACTTAAACCTTTCGGAACTTAGTGAAAATAATAAAGAAAATACATACTCAAACGCAGGGATCATTTAAATTCAGGAATTCTGTGTTACTCTCCAGTTGTGAAAAAAACCCCAACTTCCCTTGCAGCTACAGGCCTATAAGTCTGCTTATCCCCTTTAGTAAAATAAATGTCTTAAAAAGATAACTAAGAATATGGTCGTATCTGATGTTGAAACAACACAATTCTGTCTGGTGAACAATTTAAATTTAGGTCTTTACATAGTAGAATTCACCATTGTACAACTACGAGTAGGGATATTAAAAACAACTTCACTCTCCCTTTTGTCTTATTAAAATAATCCAGTTTTGCCTATCCCGCCATATATTTAACGCTTCTATCAACCAACTCTGGCAGCCAAATAATCAATCCAGTAGCCTGACAAGGATCTGATCTCAGTCCAATTTATTTTAATTTATATACCTTCGAATTTTCCAACCTGTTAGACAGCAGTACTGCTCTATCTGTGCCTGATACGTGTATTTACTCTTCGGGTGCAATTGTTTTCAACGCTGAAAGTAATCTGCAATTTGCTTTAAATACTTTCTAAATTTATTAGAGTAACTGGATGATATAAATTAAGTTTATTTCCCAGTAACAGCCTCCTTCTTAACGGAGTTCAGCTTGAGCGGAAAAGATGCGCAAAATATCTCGGCATATAAAAAGATAAATCCTTAACCTTTAATTGTCACGCACAAGAAATTATGGAATTATGTTACAACAAAAAATCTTCACATAGAAAATAAATTATACACATTTAAAGCAATTTTTTAAGCAATCATTTTATAAAGGTTCCCTGCCTTTGGTACAATATGTTTGCAAAAAGTCACCTGCGTGAGCTCCTAATAATCCAAAACAAATTGGCGAAAATAAATCTTAACCAGCTTTGTTTTCCAAAGATTGTAAAATGTTTGCCACAATAAATAATAAATAATAATTAAAAAAGGTATGAAAGAGCTTCGGATTTTCTCGGATTAATGAAAAAAAAATCTTCCTCTAAATCAGAGGTTCCCAAACTAATTTTGTCTACTGCCCACTTTGAAAATAAATTTTTTTAGAGCCCCCCCTTTTTTTACTTACTTAAAAACCACTATAACTTCAAATGAAACAAATTATTGTGAGCTATATCAGCGGAGATTAAACATTCAATCTAAACGAGACCTTTATTATAACCCGCAAGAGTTAACTCGAGACCTGAGCGCAGTAGGTAGTATACAAAGGCGCTCAGGTCTCAAGTTAACTCTAGCGAGCTATACCTGCCGATGGGAATGATTATTGAAACGCAACTTTATAGTATTCAGACAGAGTATCTTTTATTCCAAATAAAACAAACATAATCGATTTTAATATAAAAACTAATGTGAAGCATGAATCTGATGCTGTTTAATAAGTTTGTTGATATCAGGTTCCAATTTACTCAAGAACAGCCGCAAGTCACCACGTTCGGTAACATGCAAACGATTTCTCTTTTCAGTAAGCAGCGTTGCCACAGCACTAAATCCACGTTCACACAAATATGACGATGGGAATACTATCAAGAATCGTTGAACGATTAACCACAATCCAGGGTACAATTGCGGGGCCGGTTTTTGTAACGAAAATTCTTGGTAGCCATTTTTGAACTTGATTTTTATTTCCTCGTTCGTTGTCAATTCTATAAGTTCTTCTTCTAGCTGAGGTGATATTGCTGTGTTGACATTTGAAAACGGATACAACACCCAGTCTAGTATTTCCAAGCTCAAAATGTCCTGGTATCGTTCGGTGAAGTCAATGTGGAGGTTTTCCAAATGTTGGCAGTAGGCAAACAAGTCGTCGTTACTGCAGGATACTGATAAATGCGGAAAATTGTGAAACTTACGTCTGCCGATATTCTTTTTGTGTAGAAGCAGTTTGGCTGCGAAAGCAGCAACGACATTTTTTGTTTTAATTAAATTTAGTCCATCCCCTAGCAGTTGGAGATTCATGTCGTTGAACAATTTATACAGATCTGTCATGTAGGCTATATCATTCTTTGATGTAATGAGCTTATTGCGCAATTCTGTATCTTTGGTTTCCAAGAACTCTATCACAGAGTCAAACAGCTTGTAAAATCGAGTCAGAGAATTGCCTCTTGATATCCAACGAACTTCAGTATGAAACAGCAAACGGTTGAAATCTTCGTCATTAGTAACACAAAGCTGATGAAATAATCTATCATTCAAAGAACTGTTGCGGATTTTATTGACTTCTTTGATGACATATTGCAGTGATTGAAATAGTCGTTCACTTAAATTTCGAGCAACCAAATGTTGTCGATGAATAACGCAATGTAAAGCAAGGACATCTGGAATTTTATTTTTAAAATACGCTATGAAGCCTTTATGGCACACTGTCATAGCCGGGGCACCATCCGTAGCAGCTGATATAATATTCTTCAAGGGAATTTCTTTCTCGTCACAAAACTTTTACAATGTATTGAATATGGTTTCGCCTTTTGTCTCGGTCTCTAGATTTCTAACAAACAATAGTTCTTCACATATTTTCTCATCTTTAATAAAGCACAGTAGTTATTACTTCCTCTATTGCTGGCAAAATTAACTCTTCTCCGATTTTGTGTGGTTTGCCTTTTTGAGCAATTAACAAGGAGATATTGTACGAAGCTCGAAATCCGTCGTCATCTTGATTAGCAGTCGCCGAAAAGAGTTTTGATACACTTGGTTGAGCATTATGCTTCTTCTCTAGGTCTTGAAAATATGATACATTCCTGTCTTTCTTATCTGGATGCATTTTATTCAAATAATCTTGCAGTCTTGAAGGCTTCATTGCTTCATTCGAAAATGTTTTTAGACATAGAAGGCACAAAGCCGCCGATGGGTTTGTGGGGTTTTCAATGAATCCGTATTTAATATATTCCGCACTGTATTGCCGTCTCTTCTTTTTTACTTCCGACATTGTTTTGTTTACAGAAATACGTAAGTAAGTGTTGAGCTTAAGAACTGCTTATCTATTACGCGCGAAACCGTAAATGAAACTAAAATAAATATTATGTTACGTTACCTTATATAGGATTGCAAATGCAGCACGCACCGACAGGAATAAGACAAACATGCATAAACTCGCTTATCTCATTCGACGCTCAATCGTACTGAATAAGTAAGAACGAGTATCTATGAACCAGCCGATTGATACATGATTGCACAAATCGCGTTATTTAACAAAAACTTGTTAAAACATGATTGCTCGCGGTCTACTACGAAAATTACCTATCTAGGAATACTAATAGCTATTAAAATGCGAAAGTGTGTTCGTTGCCGACCGATCGACATGATTTTTGGAATGGGAATAGAATAGGAAGGACCGAAGAGTGACAGACTACTTTTTATCCAGAAAAACATCTCATTCCTAAGGGATAATCAAATCTCTCTCTATTCTATATGCACGGACGAATCCGCGGGAAAGTCACTAGTATTAAATATTTTTAGTTTTTATTTATTCAATCAAACAGGACAGATAGTATATGAACTAACTAAGTAAGTAAGTACCTAACTAAATAAAATTTATGTTGTGCAGTTTGAATTTTGATGAATTTAAAAAAAATTAAGTACCTACCTACCCACCAAGATGAAATTATAAATCGGCCCCTCAGCCTCTACAAAGCCCCCCTTTTTGTCTGGATCTCTTATCGCCCCCCTTTAGGCATGCAGCGCCCACAAGGGGGCGTTATCGCCCTCTTTGGGAAAGACTGCTCTAAATCAAGTTTCTTTATTTAGCTCTTGTCTCCCAATGGAAATCATAGACTGACTTAAAAATATAATACCTTAACAGAGAAGGAACAAAATAGTAAGAACGAAAATATGTCAAAAGAAGTTTGAAAAAGTAGGTGCGTAGTGGGTAATGATGCACAGGACAAAATTATAAATGAGTACCACTTAAAGACTAACCACCGGGGTATTAACGAAACATTTCAACACTCACGTAGGTTGTACTACTTCCCTAAAATGAAAGACAAAATAACAAAAAATTATAAATAATTGTGAAACTTGTCAACTTCTAAAATACGATAGGCACCCCCAGAAGTGAAATATGAAAAAACAGAAATACCAATCCAACATGTACATACTTTACACTTAGACGTATACGCAATCCATAATCAATAAATTCTTACAAATATTGTCAAATTTTCCAAGTTTATGTCTGCTTATATCGCACCTGCCCGGAACAGTTTAAAATATAATTTAGTTCTTAAGAGAATTGTTCCCACACCATGGTACCCCAAAAAGAATAATTTGATATTCAGCAAAGGCATTCAGTTCATATTTATTTAACGAATTTGGTGACCAGTATGGCATAAGTTTATATACATAATACAACTCTCCGAAATTAACCAGTAGAAAAGTTTCACTTCACCTTAACGAAAATATAGAGGGTAATATATGATAAAGGCAAAAGACAAATACGTAAGAATGTATTAAGCGAAGCACTTACCACCTACCTTTCCAACACCTTTCGAGCTACTTACAAGTAGAACACCTACTCGTAAGTTCAATAAAAGTATATACATATATAGGTATGTACATTTTGAATCTCAACACGATTATTTAAATAAATTGCAACATTTTCAAACTGAATTTTACGACAAAATTAGGCAAAAAATAGATAAACATAACAGGCTAATAGGTAATAGAAAAAAATAATAGAAATAGAAAAACACCACCAACATTTCGACAAAATGACACAATGTACGAATTCGATAATAAATGCAATAAACTAACACCTTGGGACAGAAAGCTAAAAGTAAAGTCTGATCATAAACTTTTTGACGATAAAATATAGGACAAATATTGGAAATCGCATGAATGACATTAAAAGGAAAGTTCGCTTACGAACTTTGCACTAAAAGATCCTGTATGTACAAGAAAAATTATACACTTAACACTAAACCTACCGACATATTATATATACCTATTTCTACCGATGCGGTCAAATGACCGCTTTTGAAATAAACATTATAGTCTTTTCCAGTTGATTGTAATTAATACAGAATTTAGCATAAACAATAAACACATAATAATTATCATATAATAATTAAAAAAAACATTTATTTTTCGGGCTTTAGGAGTACATTTTTAGAAAGAAGGCTCGAATCTGGAAAATTATATGTTACTTCAGTAATTTACATGCATATCCTTATTCAAACTAAAATAAAATTTATTCGTTGTCGCACTTTTTACAGATGACGGGTCTCTCCCGTAAACATTTTCCACAAACATATTTTTTACATGTAGAACAAATGTTTATGGTTTTATTTTTTTTGCAATATCCAATTTGACACGTTTTTCGTCTTTCAGAAATTGTAGTGGAATCTGCTGAAGTTTTCGCCATACTTTCCATTTTTTCTTATTCATGTATATCGCGGTATTCGGTGGCAAGTTCCTCTGCCAACTGAAATAAAAGTTCTTGTCGCGATGTTCTTTCTCCAGTTGTTTGTTTATATAAAATCCAAGCATTTATCGCAGCTAAATCCAGAATGTTAAAAAATACCTGGACAGGCCATCTATTATATTTAGATTTTGTGCTGTACTTTCGAGCCATTTGATCCGTCATATCCACGCCAAATTTGGTGTTATTATAAAAAGCAATAGTTTCAGGTATACATTTACCTGTTTCTTCAATTTTTACATATTTGTGCTGCGAACTTAGTAAGAGAACTTTTTTGTTCGGTTTGCTTTTGTAAATTGTTAGAGTACAATTATTTGATTTGTAAAGCTGCGTTGAAAAACATGCCATTTTGTCTTTCTTTTCTTTTGCAGGTTTGGGTAATTCCCTCTTATTCGCCCGAATAGTTCCTACTAAGGTAGTTCTTTTTGATAAAAGTTTTGTTGCTAAAGATGTGCTCGTAAAAAAATTATCGGTGGTTATATTTCGTCCGCACCCTATAAATGGTTCAGTGAGTTTGGGAACAACAAATTCACTAAGTGGTATTGCTGATGGCCTCGTCTCATCTTTTCCCAAATACGGAAATCCATTCACAATATATTTACTTTCAACGTCCGATGCCAACCAGAACTTGATTCCGAACTTATCGGGTTTATTGGGCATATATTGTGTAAATCGGCATCTTGATTTTGTCGCAAATAGCTATTCATCAACAGTAATATTTGCACCTGGTTTGTAGCAGTTTTGACTATTTTCTATAAATGCATTCCATACCTTGGAGATGAGAGCAAATTTGTCAGTCTGCAGACGCTGGCTCCGCTCGCTTCTTCTATCAAAACGAATAAATCGCATAATTTCTGTGAAACGATTTCTGTTCATTGTTCGTGAAAAAAATGCAGGACCCCATTTCTTATTCCATAAATATGAAACGTTCAAGTTTCTTGTTTCATATGCACCACGTGCATATAAAATTGCAATGAAAGCATCTAACTCTTCTAAAGTTATACTCCATTCGAATCCTAAAATTCGACGTTCTTCTGATTCTGTGCACATTTTTATATGATTCATAATTCCCTGGTCAAGTATCAACGGAAATGCACTCCCTACTTTGCCCTTCATAATGTTGCGTTTCGCATATCCCGTTGGCCCTGATATTTCTCTGAAAATTGTATGAAGCGGAGATCTTCCAGGTCCAGAACCTTGGTCAATTTTTTGCCAAACAGTTCCATCAACTGAAGTTTCAATATTCTGATCATTTTCTTCACATTCGTCTTCGGAACTGGAGAACAATCTCATTCTTTTTCGTCCCCTACACGTGTTCACAATGTTCTCTTCCTCATTATCCGTGTCGAATAGCTCAGAGTCAGTGTCTAATGGATCATATATACATACTATCCTCACTCCCAAAATTTTCTTCTTCATCTACTTCAGAGTATAGTTCGCTTATATTATTTTATTATTTCTTCCAATAATTTCCTTTGCATTGACATTTTAGAGCTAAATTTTTGAATTTGTATTTGAATAATTCACCAATAATAAAATGCAGAAATTAGTACTTACTATTTTTATTTGTTTATTACCCAAAGTTTGTAGCCTATTTTATTATTACAAATAGAACTAATCACGTCGCAAATATTTATAATGCCGCGTATAGAGCCAGTAATCTAATTTGAATGGTCGCTATTTTGCCTCACCTCGTGAGTTACCAGCAGTCGCTCTGTACCCAGCATAAAACAAACTGTAAGCACATGGCGTTTTCCTAGAACACAATCGGATGACATTTTCTTGGAAAACTACTGTTTTTGTGTTAAGTTTGAGATTTCAATGCAGATAACTTCATAAAATTTGATATATATTCTAACGGTCAAAAGACCGCTCAGGGTAGACAACGGTAGAGTACATATTATTATCAGGAAAAACGAAAGAAGAAGAGAAATATATATTGAAAAATTAAACAGCTATATATTATAGAAAAAGTCGTGCAGTAAGTTCAAGAAAAATAAAAACCTGGAATTTAACAATTTTGATTAAAGTCTCAAAAGCGGTCATTTGACCGCTCTGGTAGGTTTAGTGTTAAAAGAAAAAAAAAATCTGGAGTCCTCACTTGAACTATCAAATACACAGGCTGATTTCATCAAAGTCATTATAATATATTGTTATTCGGACTCTTTATATATTGAATTATGCATATTCCTAAATCCGTTCCGAAATCAGTTTAACTTTTCGATAAAACATGAATTTATTTTGAACTTATTAACAGCACAAGGAAAAATATGTCTTAATCTGTAGGGAGCATAACCCATGCTCCACCATATCAAGATACAATACGAGTAGATGTCATATGTCAAAGCAAATCTGAGGACGGAATAGATCTACATTTATATAACAAATTACATAACACTACCATATATTATAATATTCAACTGATTTACAAATGTAACTGAATAAACCTACCTACATACAGTTTGTCAAGAAAGTGAAAAAAACAACTTATTTTACTTTTTGCTTTGAAATACGAGTTATTATACTTTATTAAATTTTTCTTCTCTAATTTAATATTATTCAATTCGAGGAAACGATATAACACAAAATGCAAATCATTTACCAAAAAAACAAGAACAAAAAACATAATAAACTAAAAAGGGACAACAAATCCAGTGTCAAGAAAGTGTTTACACATGTGAATGAATTCGAAGAAAAACCTTTTTTTTTTCTTATGAATACTTAGGTTGGCTATCTTTCTCTTCAACTACCGTCTGTAATCTTCTTTTCATAGACCCGATTCATTTTTTGAGGTCGTAAATGGTGGGAATTTTGGTCCATTCCTCTTTCACATACTGTAAAAGTTGAAATCGGTTCTTGGGCCCCCTTTTTGACACGCTTTTTTTTAAATATGTCCATAGATTTTCTATGAGGCTGATATCTGAACTCTGAGCTGGTATATCTAGCACTTTGCTGCAAGTGTAAAGCAACTACGTTGTAACTGTAAGCTCTTTATGCTTCCGGTTGCTGTCCTGGTAGAATTTGAACTTTGGTGTTCTGCCCACCTCTCCATCATTGAACCCAAAATCATTGGCGCTTTTGAGCAAATGACCCCGTAAAATGTTTGAATACTTTTTAGAGTTCATATAGTTTTCATACATACATATATACATACATACATATATATGTAAACCCTCATACCCTCACAGATAATTTTTCGAATTTCACGGTTGGCATAACATTTGATTTAAACAAGGCTTTTAAAGGTTTGCGGCACACTCTGTTGGGACCTTAGTTGTAATACAACATTATCTTAGTTTCGCAAAACATGACGTCATCCCAATATTTCATGGGCTAATTACTGTATTCGTTAGCAAACTCTAAACGTTTTTGCACATTTTGAGTCGAGGGAAATTGTTTTTTCCAAGCAACTCTTGATGAATACTTATGTTTTAGCAGCACCTGCCTTACAGTTTCATGGGAAACTTGTATGCCATGTTTATGCTCTAGATCCTTTGACAAAGATCTAAATAAGATTTGAGGGTTGTCATATATTTTCTTTCTTAAACAGCGCTCGTTTCTATTACTTAGCCATCCGTCGGGCGCATGTAATCTGTGAGATTAAGTATCGTTATTTTGTTCTGCAGGATTCACGTTTCTGCAAAGAGCGAGGCGGGATCCACGGTAGCTTCATTATTTAGCATTAGCTACCGAAAAAACAAAGAATCATTATTGTCGCTGTGTTGTGATCGAGTGGTTCTGAGCACGTAATCCGCCAGATTATTTGCGCCTGATTGTGTTATATTGATAAGTTTTGTTTTTCTTATTATTCCGTACAACATAATAATCTTTAGTATAAAATGTAAGTATATTTTGAGGTACTTTTGATTACGATTATAAACTGTAGTGATATTATGAAATAAACCGTCAGATTAGTTGCGCTCGCTTATGTTACTTTTTCATTGCTTTAGATAAAAAAATGTCGCGTAACCAACAGACATTCGATTCAGATAGCGAAAATAACGTGAACAATATATTGAGAATGCTGGGAAGTGATAAAATGAGTGAAGTTGAAGACTTTGAAGACGAGGATGATACCGATGATGATTTCGTAGAAGAAAGAGACGAAAACTCTGAAAGCGAAACATCTGATGTTTCCTCTTCTGAAGGCGGGAACACAGGTGGGAATTGGTACACCGGGAAAGATAAAATTACTAAATGGTAAAAAATTAAACCAAACCCTAGAGTGAGACGAGCGAGTCATAATTTACTGGTTAGACTACCTGGTGTTATTGGCGAAGCAGAAAACGCTAAAACGGTCGTTGAGTGTTGGAAATGTTTTATTTGTGACGATATAATTGGAGTTATAGTGTTCAATACCAACAAATATATTGAAAAAGTGAAGGATAAATTTGACCGTGACAGGGATGCAGTAGAAATAAAAGCCGCGATTGTTTTACTTTATCTTGCAGGTGTATTGAGGAGTAACAGACAGTCTCTAGAAGAATTATAGGGAGAAGATGGCTATGGAGTGGAACGTTTTCGTTTAGTGATGAATTTGAAGAGATTTAAGTTTCTTATTAGATGCATGCGATTTGATGATTATAATACTACAATAGAACCTCAAGAAAATCGATAGATAAACTTGCGGTTATCAGAGAAATATTTACTAAGTTTGTTTCTAATTGCCATAAACATTATTCACTAGGAAAAAACCTTACAATAGACGAAAAGTTAGAAGGTTTTCGAGGTCGCTGTTCATTCCGACAGTACATTCCTTCAAAGCCTAACCGGTACGGCATTAAAGTATATGCATTAGTGGATTCAAAATTGTTTTATACTTATAATTTGGAGATATGTATATGCAGGAAAGCAACCAGTTGGTGTCTATGATGTTAGTAATAAGCCATTTGATGTTGTTGCCAGATTGACAAGGCCAATCTATGGGACCGGACGGAATGTAACTTGTGACAATTGGTTTATAAGTTTGGAATTGTTACAGTTCCTGAAACAAAATCAGTGGTGGGCACAGTAAAAAAAAATTAACGTCAACTGCCGCCAGATTTTGTGAATACATCACGCGCCGTAAGAACAAATCTGTTTTGTTACCACAAAGACTGTTTGCTAGTTTCGTACGTACCGAAAAAAAATAAAAACGTACTTTTGCTTTGAAGCATGCATAATGACGATGAAGTTGATAAAGAAACTGGCAAGGCGCAAGCTATTATGGATTATAATGCTACTAAATCGGGAGTTGATGTAGTAGACCAATTATGTGCTACGTACAATGTAGCCAGGAATGTACGAAGGTGGCCTATGGTAGTTTTTTTTTTCACATTTTTAAATATCGCCGGAATAAATTCCGAAATAATTTATCACATTAACAATAATAACGATAAAAGTAAAAGGAGGAAGTATCTAAAGACTTTGTCTCACGAGCTGTGTCTAGAACAACTTCAAAGACGAGTTGCTAAAACATTTGGAATGCCTGCTGAATTACAACAAAGACTATGCAAGTTTAAATCTCAATCTGAAGAAGCCAGCGTGTCGAACGCATGTCACGAAAGACAGAGAAAAAGATGTTCTAAATGTACTCTAACTACACATGTAAAAGATGTACCCATGTTTTTTTATGTCTAGAACACGCAAATATGATTTGTGAGAAATGTTATGACTCCACTTACGATGCAATTGGTGATCATTATGGAAAGGAATAATCATTTACCTATAAAAAATGCTTCGACTTATTACTTATTACTGGTCACAAGCAATAATTCTTTAAAGTGTTAAAAAAATGTTATTTTTGTACTTTTTATGTAAAGTTTAAGCGAGACTTATTACTATTTTATAGTTTCCGATAGTTCTTAAGTAAACCATTCTGAAAAATAACGTATTTGATTCGAAAATAGTTTTTCCATGGCACGAAAAAGAAATATTCCTTTTTTAATCTCACAGATGAATTGCGCCCTGTAGTGTTAGGATACACATTGCGCCCGACTGAGGGTTAATTTCCTTGGCCTTCCTTTTGAAATAATACTTTCCACCCGGTTTTCACATTCCGCTCGATTAATAATATTAAAAATTGTTTTTTTCTGGATAAATTAAACATCTCAACTATTTCCGTATCACTTTTCCTTTCTGATAGTTGTAATAGACAAACTGTCTTACATCAAGAGGTATTTTTTTAAGAGGCATATTGAAAAAAAAACGAATTACTGAAATTCACATTAAATCAAAAGTATTCGTAAACTATTTTTCTTTCGAATACCTACAAAAGCGGTGAGAACAAATTACTGTTAAATGGTTCTGTTATGAAACAATGCATTTCCTGCGATAAGGAAGTTGAAAAAATGGGAAAAAAAAGGTTTTCTTCGAATTTATTCAGATATGTAAACACTTTCGTGACACTGCATTTTTTGTCCCTTTTTAGTTTATTCTGTTTTTTGTTGTTGTTTTGTAGTTAAATGATTTACATTTTGTGTTATATCGTTTCGAATAATATTAAATAAAAAAAGACAAATTTAATAAAGTTATTATATGTAGGTAAGTCCTCGTATTTCAAAGCAAAAAGTAAAATAAGTTGTATTTCTCTCTTGTGTAAACACTTTCTTGACAAACTGTATATACGTAAAGGGTGGTCCAACGAAAACGCACGATGATATTTGTAAATAAACAAAAAGTTTTCAGAGAATTATCTTAATATTTTTTATTATGATAGAAGGATCTATGACAATTATGTCTGAAAAACAACTAAAAGTAATTTGTTTAAATTTAAGTTTTAGTTTAAGTTTTTTTCGTCCATCACTTGGAAAAATACAGCAGCTCAAAGTAAAAATGGAAGACAATAAAAAATAGGAATGGAGAGGCAATTGTAATGTACAAATGTATTAAAATAAAATTCCATAAATATTTTTCAAAGCTTTATTAATTAACATAAAGATTAAATAAACACAAATGTTCAAGTCGATATTTCACTTATAAAAAAAAAAAATTTTAACAGAAAAACCGGAGAAGTGCCAGTCGGACTCGTACATCGACACTTAAGTAAGTAGGTACCTATTTAGGATTCCGTTTAATTATAAAATTAAAAAAAAAAAGGATCATGTAGTTACACATAACAGTACAAAATGTTAGGTACTACATGTACCAAAATTATTAGGTACCTATATATGTATATAAAGAAGGAAATGGTTATTGTTTTCATTCTTCGCTTTAAATCGAATACTATACATCATAAAAATAATTAAAAACCTGTTTAAGCTTATGCCAATGAAGCCCCACATTACACAGTAAACTCGCTTGAAAATGTGTGACCCCGTTTTTTCGTGTTTTAATTAATAATATACGACTTTCAGATTTTTCTCTTCTGTTCAAATTAGAAAAAGTTTGAAATAATCCACAAAAAGATTTGGTCATCCATACAATTATGACCGCGCATACAAGTTTTCAGAATTTTCCGTGTACTTGAAGTGTAAGATGATATTACTTGCCAAATTTCATAGTTCTAGGTCAACGGAAAGTACCCTATAAATTATGATTCCCTTGACAGTGTCGAAATATACGTTTTTTTGCGGCATAAACGGTCGTATTTTCTTTTTACGTTAACTTAGATGTTAAATTTTTTTCACAGTTTCAAGGGTTTGTAAACCTATGAATGTATATGGTTTAAATTTCAACTCAATACCTCCACGCGATCCTGAGAAAAATGGACAGACAGGCGGACAACAAGGTGATACTATACGGGTTCCGTTTTTAGCTTTTGAGGTACGGAACCCTAAAAACAGCCTCAAAATAATAATTGAACACAATACCACATTCAAAGGAAATAAAATAAAAACAAAAAAAAATAATAATACTTGGTGGGTAATCCTTTCGATTCAACTAGTATCCGGCAATAAGAAATTTCAGGTACTCCTCCATTCTTTGACCAATGCCGTTTTAAGATCATTTCCATTCGATATTGAATGTTTATTTTAATTTTTCTTCCAAGCAGCTCTTTAGTATTAAGGTCGAAAAACTGCTTGTATCCAAGAAGTGGTAGAGAAGCCATTGTCTGACTTTATAATCTTTATACTTGGGATCATTGTCCTGGTAAAAATAAAATTTTCCTTCTATTCCCAATTTGCGAGCACTATCTATTACGTTGGACTTCAATATATTGAGATACACGGTTTGGTCCATTATACCTTCAATTATGTGTAGGTTTCCAGTGCCTGCAGCCGACACAGAACCCTAAACCATCCTTCACTGTTGGTCGTACATTTTTTTCTCTTAGTGCTTCATTACTTCTTCTCCACATCTACCATCTGATCGGAAAACATTGTATTTGCTTTCGTCCGTGAATAAAACCTGCTCCCAGAACGAAAAATCTTTGTCACCATATTTGCAAATTCTAGCCTGACAAAAGGCTTCCTTCTTGCTACTCTACCCTGAAGCTCATACTTCCATAAAATTCTTACGGTTTCTGGCTTAACATTATTTCCCAGATAATTCTTGACTTCTACAGCAAGCTTTGAAGCACCGATATGGGGATTTTGTTTCACTTTACAAACAATCCAGCGTTCATCGTTTTTTTATAGGGTTTTATTATACATATAAAACACCGTTGTTGGTGCTCTTTCTACAATATACGAGTACGCCATCTCCCGCACAGTTTTACCACTTTCGAAATGAGAAGTTATGAGTTTTCGCAACTCAATTGAAGTTTAAGGACCTTTAGGTGCGATAGCGATAATAATTATCCCCTTTAAACACTACGAATGAATTTCAAATGCCTAAGGGGAATCTTCCTGGTTACATACATGGATTCTGAAGTAAGATGCACTTAACTCAAAAATGGGGACGATCCTGGGTTTGTTTCATTTTATCTTCGAAGTCGATTTTTATTTATTTATTTATTCATCAATGGATATTCATCTTTTGACTACAATTAACTTGAAATCCTTTACAATTATATATCATTAAAAAAATTCAATACACTATTCTTAAACTTTAATCTATTCATTTGAAAGTCGAATTGCAAATTGAATTAACAAGTGACAAAGACGGTTTATGGGTTCATTTTGTCCATAGTTCGTCCTATGACTAGGAATTAAAAAGAGAACGTCCCTGTTTCTTAGATTTCCCTCAGGAACATAAATAGGTATAAGACTCAGCAATTCTGAAGAATTAATTCTGCCATCAATAATGTCCTTTACGAAAAGTACTCCAAGGGTTGCTCTACGACATTTCAAAGATTTTAAATCTATTAATAAGCACCTAGAGTTATATGAAGGTTATATGAAGGGAAATCTCCAGACCATCCCAAATCTCTCAAAGCAAAACGTGTAAATCTTTTCTGAACATTTTCAATCCTTTCAGAAGAGTTTCCGTAAAAAGGAGACCAAATGACGCAACAGTATTCCAGTATAGGTATAATCAAAGACGTATAAATCGTTTTAAGAGTATAGCTATCCCTAAATACTACCGTGTTACGCTTTAGAAAACCCAGTAACGAATTTGCTTTGGATATTATGTAATTAATATGTGCTGAAAAAGATAACCTAGTGTCAAAAATAACACCAAGGTCCTTCACTTCACTAACAGTTGATAAACTTTCATTACCAAGACTGTAACTAAACAGCATCCTAGGAGTTGATCGAAAAGCTCTAAAAATCTTACACTTGGAGATATTTAACTCAAGATGATTTATATTACACCACTGAAAGAGCTTATCTATGTCTTTTTGGAAGTTAAGACAGTCTTCTAACGAGGATATTTGCAGATACAATTTCAGATCATCTGCAAACATTAGACAGTTGGCAAACTGTAAAAAGTCCGGAATGTCATTGACGAAAAGATTGAAAAGGAGAGGCCCGAGATGACTACCCTGAGGGAGGCCTGATAAAACATCTATAAAGAAAGATTGATTATCTCCGATTTTAACAATTTGTTACCGATTCGATAAATAAGATTCTAACCATTTAAGAAAACCAAACTTAAATCCCATTCTGTCAAATTTCCTAATAAGAAGTTTATGATGGACTCTATCGAAGGCTTTCACGAAATCGGTGTATAAAACATCAACCTGTATTTTATTTTCTAAAGAACAAAGACAGAAATTTGCGAAAAGACACAGATTAGTT
Source organism: Merodon equestris (assembly GCA_958301585.1). Taxonomy (NCBI): domain Eukaryota; kingdom Metazoa; phylum Arthropoda; class Insecta; order Diptera; family Syrphidae; genus Merodon; species Merodon equestris. Next base: position 73,164,868 of record OY284416.1, on the reverse strand, counting down.
GTAGTAGACCGTCCTCTACAAAAACCATGCTGTCTCGAAGTTATAATACCTTTTACTGCAAAATCAAGCCTATTGAAAACCAATCTTTCAAAAAGTTTTGGAATAGCTCAAAGTTTTGAGACTGGTCTGTAATTCTTTATTAAGTTTTTAAGACCACTTTTATAAATAGGGCTTATGGAAGATAATTTCCATTCATCGAGAAAAACACCAGTGCAAAGTGATTTATTAAAAATTATTTGTAATCCTTTAAAAAGTGAAACTGCCCATTTTGATAGCAAGAGCGGAGGAATTAAATCCACTCCACCATTTTTATTTAAATCAAGATGAGTTAAGCCGTCAAATAGTTCTTGATCTGTTAACGAAAAACAATCAAAATCCACTTGGCAGTTGATATCATTATACAGATTTTCACAGTTTAGTATGATGTCTGAATTATAATTAGATTTAAAAAGATTAGCATGCGGTTTTGTTATCATACGAGCTCTCACCGTATGGTTCCATAGAATTAGGAAAGGCAGAAACTTTGCGCTTAGAATTCAGGAAAACCCAAAAAGATTTAGAGTTGTATTTTATATTCCTTTCAACTGTACTTATATAGTATATTGTGAATAAAGACATCTGCTTAAAAAATCAAACTCCCTTCTCAGTTGCATAAAACGAGTTCTATCTTCAGATTTCCCCGACACCTTATATTTTTTAAAAGCGATCTTCAAAAACAGGGCGCAAAACATCGAGTGTAGCTTCGGCTGTGTGGCACGTAGCGCCTTCCTGTTGAAACCAAATGTTGCCAATATCCTCCTCTTAAATTTTTTTGAACAAAAATTCATTCAACATGGCCCGATAACGATCGCCATTGACTGTAACGGCCACTCCTTGCTCATTTTCGAAGAAAAATGGCCCAATTATGCCTCTCGACCAAAATCCGCACCAAACAGTGGCTCGTTTTGGGTGCACCGGCTTTTCAATGTATGCGTGCGGGTTTTCTGTGCCCCAAATGCGACAATTTTGCTTGTTTACATACCCGCCAAGATCAAAATGAGCTTCATCTGAAAAGATGATTTTTTTGGCAAAATCGGCATCTTCTGTAAGTCGATCGCAGGCCCACTTAGCGAAGCGTTGTTCAAGCGTATACACAACCATATTCGTTCAGCGGAAGGATAAAACTAATTATCTGTCAAATCAGACATGAGCTAGGTGTTACCATTCACGAAATAAGCACTACTTGAAAAAAAAAACGTTAGATGGCGGACCCTTTATAACACTGATCTGTACTTATAGGTTGAAAATCATAAAATTCAAGTATAACAAAAATAGCTTTATGATGAATTTGATTTTTTACTAAAGGAACGTCTGATTCGAAGACCATAAATTTAACATCTCTAAAATTGAATACGAGATCTAGGAATCTATTCAAACTATTTTTTACATGATTAATTTGAATTAACCCTAATGAACAAAAATTGTCTATCAGTTCAACTTCCACATCCCTAGGAACATCGAACGGGACGAGCATTTGGTCGTCCTCTTGATAACGCCAATCAATGTCTCCAAGATTAAAATCACAAAGGATGCATGGATATTGATTAGAAGACAAATTATTTACTAAATTATTAACATTTGTAATAAGATCAATGTACAAATCTAAACTGCTCTTAGGCCTAATATAGTTGACTACAAAGCAATATTCTAATTTATTTAGATTACCTGAAGAAACAAGAACACATAATTGTTCAAAATGAATTGAAGATGTTTGAAGAATTAATTGTTTACTGCTGAGTGAACCACGAACTGCAATTTTTGGAGAATGATGTATTAATTTTTCCTGACTGCAAAAATAATTAAATAAAATATTTCTTACTTAATTTTTTTATTGTCAAAACATAGAACAAGAAAAAAGGAATATATGTATTTTTCTGTCGGAACTACGTTCCTTTATTAAAACGTCACCAATTACAGTTTTCAATGCAGTTTGTTCCACTTTGAAATGAAAAGAGAATGTATTCTACATTATATGTACCTTCGAGTATAGCAGCATATGCACCAGAAGCGCCTAAATCCAACATTTGCATCGCAAAGCTTGAGAGACGTTTTCGATCTCTGTGCTCACAGACGTTAGGAAACTACAACATATTGGCCGGCGATATAAACGCCAAACATAATGATTGGGGAAATAGCACACCCAACACTAAGGGCAGTTAACTAAGGCATTGGTGATTCGAGTGAGTCAAGTTACTCGCCACGGATAGTCCGTTATTTCTTAACAGCGGCTTCTATCTGGACCTTATGCTACTGAGATGAACGAACGATCTAACGGACATTCGCGTGCGACTGTAACCATTGCGGACTTAGTGCCGTGATCAGAGTACCAGAAGAATTCCCGGAGATGCCAGGATATGCCAAAATGTACATCGAAGATTACAGTAGCGCGTTGGCCACGTTTTGCCAATTCCCTGACGGGAGCGCTCATTTCGAATGCCTCTTTCCCGCCGTCCAGTAGGAGCCTGCGAACGACGAGATTGGCAAATAAGTTAAACAAATGAGCGATATAATAAAGCGGACCATGGAGAGTACGATACTACGCTATTGGCATCACGACACGTGCACCGAAACGCGGATATGGACGAAATGCATAGAGAAAAAGCAGATTTCTCTCAGAGTTCAAACTCATGTACAGGCGGTTTACTGACAGACAAAACTCGGAGGATAGGACACCAAAAATCTCCAACAGCTAACCCAGCAAAATTACGGAATACATATTTGTAAGCTTGCACTGGAACAACAAAATTTGGCTGCAATTTCCAAGAGCGCGACCATGCTACCGCAAATAAATAAAATATTTTACAGAAACTATCCGAACGACATTAAGGATCTGAAGTTTCCGAGAACGTCAGATAATGTACGCCTATTATGAGCAATCCGGAGAACGCCGTTTTAGATGACGATTTCTTCGTTATCGCGCGTCCTCAGACGAAGATGGGAACAGTGGGCACAGTCATTCAGGTAGTGTAAATGGTGAATGACACCATTCGCCCAAACCACAACCTGGAAACAAAACCCTGCATCACTTCGAAATGATATTGAACATTGGCTATCAGAGAGCTCTGGGCTTACAAAGTTCAATGATGATTTCATGTGAAGGAACTAACCCCCTGTTCATTTCGACGGAGGATCTGAAGATGATCTTCCAGTTACTGATGAGAAAAAAGTCAGCGGGAACCCAGGAAATACAGGAAATATCTAATGTCGTGCTCAGGCACTTCCCACCGGTGGCTGTAGAGGTGTACACCATCCTGTTCAACAACGCACTGAGTAATGCATATTATCCACCGCGTTTCGGCGACTTGTCGTGATGGGGGGGATTAAGAGGGTAATGACCTCGAACTAAGACCCGAAGAACTCGAGTAGAAAGGACGAATGGATAACCATAAGGATAGAAGTACCCCAGGTGGCATCGGCAATAGCGGAAATCCACCCGCGATATTCTTGATCGCGGCCGGGACAAGGATTCTGAAAGCCCCAGCACTCATTCCAAACTCTCCGGCAGCCCAGAACGACACCAACTCCTGCAGCTCATTACCCGACCACGTGGTTGGACTGAGGATTAGTGGTGCAACCAACAAAGGCGACACCGACGATGGTGCGGCACGGGAAACCGCTAAGGTTGAACGAGTCAAAGAACTGGGAAGTACTGTAGACTGCACTGTTAAGTGCCGAAAAAGAAGGAGAAAGAGGCATGCCCGAAAATCGTGCAAAGAGGCTGACACATCCGAGGGCACGAAGGATGAAGGCAAAGCGGTTTTGGATTCCAACAACACTCAAATTGGCGGAACTGTCCCAGAACGGAGTCGGAAGGGAGCAGGAGCTCGAACCAAGTTAGGAGCGCTCGCAAGCCGAAGACGGCTGCCGGGGACAAATTTGCTGGGGAGAGTGAACGTGATGTGTCCTCCTCCGACGGGGTGGGTAATCGGAGTCCGAAGGTAGATGCGGCGATCAACAAAGATAAGATCAAAGCAAAAACCTGGAGAGAACCAACAGATCTCTGTCGAGACCCTGAAATTTGCTTATGATTCACGTCTTTACTTCGGCCTTGGTAGGATTTTATTCCATTTTGATGTCAAGTAGTCGAAGGAAGAAACGTGCTCCCCAGTCTAAATCAATCATTTTTACTCAGATCAATATACAGCATTGCAAGGCTGCTGCCGCGCCTCTCAGTATCAACATTGCATGCAGTAGTGCAAATCATAATATTGTTTTCATACCAAAAGCATGGATGTGGAATAAACGCCTGTGTGGTCTTGGTGGTATACGTGATGCTACGATTCTTTATGATGAGCGATCCGAAAGGCCCAGGGTCTGCCTCATCATATCGAACACGCTATCGGCAACCAAACTTGGTCAATTCTGTGGACAAGATCTGGTGACTGCTAGAGTTAGCGACAAAGCGCACGGAGAAATTGAATACTTCGTCGTGGCGTCTGCTTACTTCCCCTAAGAGTCGGTACTGCCTCCGCCTCCGAAGGCGGTTTCTGAACTAGCAGAGTACCATGAGGCCAGAAAGATTGGACTCATCATCTGTTGCGATGCTAATGCTCAAAACACAACCAGCAAAACCCTGTTAGAACGCTGAGCTCCAATGTGTTTTCAGGGAAGCAAGAAGTCTCCTGAACAGATCGCTTAGATCGAACTCGGAAGATAACTGGACTAAGTATCGATTAAAGCAAAAGGAATTTTTGAAGCTTATTCGTAAATCGAAGAATGATTCCTGTGAGTCCTTCTGCGAAGAGATCAAATAACTGAGCACGACCAGCAAGTTGGTTAAAGTCCTCAAGCGAGGAAAATCAACAAAGCTCAATGTACTCAGAAAATCTGATTGTACCTTTACAGAGTCTAAAGCGGTTAACTGAGAGTTTACTGCTTGAGTCTCATTTCCCGGGAAATCAGACTTTCATCGGCTTGTTGCATACTCATTCAACGTAACTGCGACTGAAATGATGAAAACAACTCGTAACTGGTATTGCGTCACCCGCGGCAACGACTGAGGCCATTGAATTTGTTGTGGCATCTATTGATGGCTTCAAGTCTCTAGATACTAATAGGATATATGTACATATCTTGTTAGGCTGCAAAAATACAATTGCAACTAAGACAGCCGCTTCCTACTCTGAAAAAAATGTTCACTACTAGCCTAGCACTTGCCTATATATAAATTCGTTGGCGCGCGGTGAAAGTGGTCTTTATTCCCAAAATAGGGAAACAAGATTACTCCCTCGCCAAGAGTTCAGACCAATCTGATTTTCTTGCTGAAAAGCATGGAGAGCATGGAGAGTAGAGCTGCACGTGCGCAAAGTTGCCCTTTAAATGCATCCTCTCTCGGAGATGCAACATGCTTATCAGTGCCGAAAATTCTGCGAGACTACGCTTCAAAACGTAGCTTAGAGGATCGAATGCGCACTCGGAAGGAAAGAGTACGTGCTGGGCACTTTCGTCGACATTGAGGCAGCTTTGTGTAAAATGTAAAATTGCTAGAGGGCATGGCGTAGATGAAACAGTGCTTTTGCAAAACATGGGGCTTATCGCCAAAAACGTCCTCTGGATCTACACGGTAATGATAAGACCGATCATCTCATTTACATGAGGTAAACTAGTACATGACGTTAATCAAGCCCATGATTGCCTAAGGATGTTCCGTGTGGTTAAAAATGAGAGCCAGCTTAATAGAACTGATTCGGGTGTTTGAGAGACCATATCTAGGACACTAAATTTTACTCTGGTCCTATAAAATAGAGCAAGGATTGTAAGAGTAAATAATTTTCTGATTAAACTGATCCGAAGTCGCATTGCAAGGGCAATAACTTCGGCCGATGACCCGATCTCCTGGGATTCCTACCCCAACTACGTGTACCAAAAGAATGTGCGCTTTATAGGCTCTGTCTCATTAGAGGTAGATATTCATCTATTTGATTGAATGTGGGCTGATCCAAGGTAGATTAGTTGTATCGCGAGTGGCCGTAGACTGGCGTTCCTCTACCAACATGATGACGCAAATTTAGTACGTTTTTTCTTCACTTTTTGTTTAGGAACTTTCCTCTTGTTTTTGTCCAATATATTTTTGTTATTCCGTATTACTGAATGTTCAATAAATTCAGGAGCTAGTTTATTCCTTCTTTATCAGCCTCAACATATTTTCATTTGTTTAGAAAGTCAGGTGTGTGTTTGCGATTCTCCCAAAGTTTCCGTACAGGCTTGTGCTTATTTAGAATACTTTTGGATGTACTCCTACAAGTTTGGACAGAGATTCATACCCTTTTATGTGTTCCCTAAAAAAATCATTTGATTACTCTTAGTGAACTGACCAGTTAGTAATTCAGAAGGGGATAAGTTGGTGGCAGAGCGAATCGTGTTATTGTATGTATTGTAATATCAACCTGATCAACGATCTCGCTAATGGATTTTTCTTTGAATTCAGATTAATTCGGTGAGGGTGGAACGTAACCTTTCTATGATCTTTCTATAACCTTTCCTGGTTATGCCATATATTAGTAAGAAGTTCCAAGCGTAACAGACTAATAGTGACTACTTTTTTTAGGGTTACCATGATGACCGACTGAAATGTCCTTTTTGATACAATATACATATGTATATTCAATTGAAGTATTACCAATTGTTTACTTCTTGTTTCTGTAATTTAAAATTGTAGACGCTCTTTCTAACCTCCCATTTATTCCTCTTTGGTCAAAAGTTTTATGATAATCTTGAACTACTTTTTTATAATAAATAAATAAATAAATAAATAAAGGTAATTGATTTTTAATTAGCTATTACTGAAATAGTTAGAGCACACAGATTGTAAAACCTTGAATGTAGTGTCATCCATTGGTACTCCGGTGAGTATTAAAAGACTCTTTATAATCGTTAAAGGAATTGATAATGAATTTCGTCGCAATTTTCCCTATATTATATCTTTTCTTTACTTTAAAGAGTATCTGAAGATAACATTCCGATATCAATATGTATATATGTGTATATGCCTGAGTGGATAATGAACATCCTATTGTTTTCATCTATATTGTTTTGAAAAGATAAAAGGTACAATAAATATTTCTATTGCGCAAGAAGGCTCGTTAATTTAGTTTGTATTTATCTACAATATAATCGAGATAGGGCGTCAGCCTTGGAATTCTGGTTTATTTTTCTGAAGGTGATAACGTTATCAAACTCTTTTAGTTTGTACCACCAACGAATTTGGTTCTTTTAGCGAAAAAAAGCGATATAAAAGTTTGTGATCGTTCACTCTATGGAATTTCCAAAAGTTCCAGAAGTTCTTTATTGATTGTGCTGTAGTTCTGCTCTGATACCGATAGAGTCCGTTTTGCATGGCAAATTGGCTTATATGAACCAACGAGGCCTTGAAACAGTACAGCGCCTATTGCAACATTACTCGCATCCGTAGTAAAATTGATATGGGTTTGTTACACAATGACATCCTGCAGGTTTCAAATTAATTTATGTACTCGAATTGATTTGCACACCCTTATCTTTGTGAAGACATTTTGTCATAATTTTTGTGTGTTTAATGAAGTTCTTGATAAATTTTCAGTAGTAAACCATAGGTTTTTGGTATCAGAATATTTTATACGCATCCTTTACTTTTTGAAACTTTTAAAACTATTTTTGAAACTTTGAATTTGTAGAGATGCCGAGAATACGAGATGACATCCACATAAACAGGGTAGACTCTACGCTGAAAAGGGCATTATCAACGTGTGTCGCGCGGAGACTAGCGATTATAAAAAATGGAAATGATTAATCTTATTACCGATTGTGATTTACTCCGGACGCGGTATTCACATAAACTACTCGAAAAGAGAAAAATAAAACGATAAAGGTTAAAAGAACAAAGATTTATTTCGATCTTTTCGATCTCCGTACAAGAAGTGTTCGATAAATTGCAATCATGGTGTACACTCGCTTTTTTCGCAAGCTAGTCTCTGCAGGAGACTCCCGTCGGATTAGCTGATGGCGACCTTTTTTTTTTGTTGGGCAAGGTCATTGATCTTCGAGTAATTCCCTCTACTCCCCCGCACGGCAATTTCGTCTAGACTTGGCATGGCTAGTTTGCTACACACACACATGTGTCCATGCCTAAGTGGGAGGTGCCAGCAAAACCAAAAACATCGCATTTTTTTTGCATTAAGGATTGATGTGGGCGCTTCTCGTACTGAGACCTGTGATTTCGGTGTTTAATCATGGTCCCCCGAATTTCAGCCCGAATGCAAATTTGCCGTCGGCTTTTGCGTTTGGCAAATTGTTAGGCAAAATAATGTTGCGCTGCAACACAACGTTTGTGGGAGCATGTATCCGCCTTATCCTCGATTTGGTGGCATCGAGAAGCAAAGTTGAGAGTGGTATATTTCCGTGATGTTTGGAACTGGACATTTGCCATCTATCTTCTTTTCGTTCAACTTCCGATAGTCTATGACTAACTTACTCTTACTAACGTACTTACTAAAGTACCCTTTTCTTTGGTACTAACCAAATTTGAGACGACCAAGATGAAAAACTATAACGAACAATACCGAATATCGAAATTCGATCCCATCGATGTATAAAATATTGGTATATTGGAATATTACCTTAATTTTATCTTTTCTTGAAGGTCTTCAAGAAATATCTTCATACCTTCTGCATAAAGCTTTTATCGCATATTCTCCTTCAGTATTCAAATGAGTAGTACGAAGCAACTTACATACACTTGAGATATTTAAATGTTTTTGGTTGTTTATTGAAAGGCTATTGCTGTGTATGGCCATGAACACATAAATAGCACAAACTAATTATATTATATTAAGTAATATTTCAAGTATTTCAGGTACAGTTACGACGATAGCTTCTCCTACGATCTCATTCTGGATCGCGCGTAAAATAATTCTTTCGTATGAATTTCACGTTTAGAATGCCAGGAAGCCTAAAATCTCTTCCTCATTGCTATATAACGAACCATGAACGAACGTTACCGCACGAATCCATTATACGAACACTAAAGAAATCGTTTTTTTTTTTTTAACTTACTTCCGGATTCGAATACTAACTTCCACATGAATTGGAAAACGCTTTTGTTTCAGTCTTGGTAGCTACATATATACCTATATGTAGTTAAATTTAGAGCCAAGAACTTTGCTTTCCGAACCACCTTTTAAATCTTTAAACAAATTCAATGACGCTCTACATCAGCTCTTACAATTTAAAAGGCAAAGGTAATCCAATCTTACAATTTCTAGAATTCTTTTTATACGAAGTATGAGAAATCACTGATTAAAGCAACAAATTTAGACTCAACCCTTACTCAAATTGGTATTAGCTCCATTCATCAATCCATATGGAACACTCAAGTCGGTATATTATAAACGTAACTCTTTCCCTTTTTTTTGTTTTCTCTGGCAAATTTCCTTAACGTGGATAAAAACTAAAGGAGTAAAATACACCACTTTAATATGTTCTTCTTTTTCCTGTGTTGAACCTTTTAAATTGTAGCCACTTAAGAAACAATTCGCTGCGATGTTGGACTTGGAATCCTACTGACAGCGGTTTCGCACAAATTTCTATCTTTAACAAAAAAACTTTCCTCTAAACCAAGTTTATTTAGCACTAATCTCCGACGGAGACTCATAGGCGGATTTGCAAAAGATCATACTTTAACAAAATATGAACTAATTTATATTGTTACTTCTAACATTTCGTTGATAATAAAAACGAAAATATGTTAAAAGAAGATTGAATGTTAACAACTTAACAAACATATTAACAAGAATACGCGATACAATGCTCATGTGTTAAATTTTGTGAGCAAAACAAATTTTTCTTAGCCTCAATTATCTCAAGGTAAATCGTAAGCTTAAATGTGGTAATCGAAAGACATAAGTTTAAGTTGTACTGTGGCGGACACTCTAACCTAGGGCCAGTAAGATATTAAGATTATCTAAGATTTAGTTAAGCTAATTTGAAGCATTTTTGTCTAGGGTAAGAAAGCTTAAAAAAAAAATATGAGTTAAAAATGAATTTAAAACTCAACAAAAAGAAAACGCAGTATGTACAATGCGTAGCGTCTTGATAATCGAAAATAATGAACTTATAAAGCAATAAACATATGGTTTTTCTCTTTGTTTTTAGTTGTTTTTTATCTTTTTTTTATTTTTTTTTTATTACTTTTTATTTCATATTCCCTAGAACTATCTTACGCGAGACAAAAATGCTTAAAATTAGTTCTAATAACTTAACAAACTTAACGCCTTTTGACGTTATAACTAAGTTATAATAAATGAATCTAATGGATAATTAAATCTAAGAAAAATTATATATAAAAAAAAATTAATTATAGAAATTAAGACTAGCTAAACTAAATCTACAAATCTACACTCTACCCTTGCCATGGTAACATACGCTAACCTGCCCTATCATATGTAAGACTGCTATTGCATTCGGCATGCTTTGCCTTCAAGAGGCCAAAAAACCAAAGGTACCACTGACGCAGTACGCTTTAGCCATCAAAAGCATTGATGCTGTCGGACGACGTTTCCCCAAACCCGAAGCGCTCAGGCACACGGAGGGCAATTTCACGTTCGTTCGCCGCTCCAGGGAATTACGAGCCGCGCGGAAGATTAACTGAACCGCCAATTCATCCTGGATCAGTCTACATTTATCCTATGTCCTATGTCCTATGTGCTAGGTGTCCTATGTAATCTGAGCTGAGCTTTTAATAAAGACCTTATAAACATACGCTGTCGAAATCTTTTTTCCAAGTCAATCAGACAGGAACGCGTGCATTGGTTCTTGCATTTACTCGTATTCCATTGGAAATTCGATACGAGTTTCGACGCGGCGAAAATATAGTCTTCAACCCATTTAGACAGTTTTCTCTGGAATACATTCTCGAAGACCTTGCTGATACTCAAAAGGAGACTTATTGACCGGAGATTTGCCGGGTCGCGCCACTTGTTATACTAGCATTGATAAAAAATTTAATTTCTTTATTTCATATTGAATAATGGTGTAGCATATCGCTAAACTAGACTCTTTTGTTAAATTACAAATTTGTAATTAAATGCCCTAATTTACTCTGTTACCCAACTCTTTTGTTATCATTGTGCTCAAGAGCGTTTCCTTTTAATTAATTTAAAAAAGGCAAAGGTGTGTGTGCCCAGATAAAATACCACGGCTGTTTTTTGGTGCACTGAAAAGGTGCATTGTTGAATAGGATGGTGTACCTTTCTATAGCTACTGATTGGAGGTGCTTGAGCATAACATTGAATATAATCGTACCGTCGATTCCCTCGGATTTATTTTCTTTTCGATCCTCGAATCCTTTTCGACCCGATGTTCCATCGAAATGAACTGGTTCATAGCCCCCTAACTGGCAACGGTATTGTTTGTCATCATTTCGTCACTGAACCTGGTAAAACCAAGGTTGCCTCATTCTCGCTCAGTAGGCTGGGCGATTAAGAACAAATAGAATAATTGTAAATAAAAAAAAAATCAGAAATCAAAAGAAAAAATTTAAAACTAAAAATCAAAAAAAAAAAAAAAGTAGTGATAAAAAATAATATACTTCCAAGTGGAAGAAATTTTTAGTGTGTGTTTCCTGCTATTCACTCATTAGCAGTAGCAGGAAACAAAAATGTCTAAAGACGTCGGGACGAATCCCGTTCGTCTAACGGAATCGGAGTCAGATGACCTGTCTGATTTTCCAACTCCATCCACCGTTTCAATGGCCGATGTAATGAAAAAAAGGAGGAAGCTCAATCCGCGGAGTACTATACTTAAACGCCCCTCCCTCTCCGCATCGACAGAAAGACTGCAGGTCGAAATGAGGGAAGGGGCGCAGTCAACAGCAGTACAGCAACAGATACCGCAACCACTCCTCGTGGAAATTGACATTGCCAACCTCTCCGGGGATCGCTACACCGGAGAAAACAACTACTTCGCCGCTCTTTCAAGTTCGGTAGCGGAGGAAGAACGTAAACTCGAGGAAGAGGAACGCATTCTACGCGCTAAGTTGAAGGCCGTAGTAGACAGGCTCTCCGAAATGCGCCAAAAGGAAAGAGAGCGGGCTACAACCACCCCACTACACTCGCAACAACAACTCCAACTTCAGCAGCCGCAAAAACAAACACAACTACAGCCGCCACAACAACAGCAATCGCAACAGAAGCAGCTGCGACAAAAGGAACCGCAACAGAAGCAGTCGCAACAGAAACAACTGCAACGGCAGCAACAACAGCCGCAGAAACAACAACAGCCGCAAGAACATCGTCCTACTAAGGACAAGGTACCACCCATCTTCACCCATACTACGGCACTTCGAGAAACAATCGATCTATGTAAGTATGTCATTGGTGTTGATAACTTTGTCTTTAAAAGTATAGGTGAATACCGCTATGCTATCCAGTGTACCACACTGGATCAGTACAAGCGAGTAAAGGACCTTTTAAAAGAGACCACGACGGAGTTCTTCTCTTTTACTCCCAAGATTGAGAGGCTGCGGTCGATGCTTCTCAAAGGCGGTCTCGATCACTGATCCCGAGGAAATGCTCTCAGAGCTGAAGGAGTTCGAGAGCGACGACCGCAGGTTCGTGGGGGTCAAGTCGTTTACCACGGCGCGAGCCAAACGGGAGAACCGGGTATTGCCCTTCTTATTGGTTCAACTCGCACCCACCAGCAAGCTGGAGAGGTTAAGGTCCATTACTTCCTTGGCTTCCCAGTCTGTAACATGGGAAAAAGTAAAAAGGCACGGAAACATTTTACAATGCATCCGCTGCCAAAGGTTCGGGCACGCCGTGACGAACTGCGAGATGCAGCCTCGATGTGTAAAATGTGCAAAGAACCACAGGAACGAGGAATGCGATCTGACCCAGGACAAGGTCGCAAACAGGGAACAGCTCGAGTGCGTGCTTTGTAGGAACCGGGGACACCCTGCAAACTATCGGGGATGTCCTAAGTTCCAAGAAATAAAGAAAGCAAATCTGGCTCGGAAGCAGAAGCCTGAAGGGAAACATCCCTCGAGTCGCTTAGAAACACCAGGCGTCACAACCCAGATGACCTACGCCCAAATGGCGGCAGGTCTGGGGCCGACGGTACAAAAACCCATGGCTGTTCCCAAAGTCCCAGTGCTTGTTTCTAAGGCAACGGAGGCCGAGGTGGACCTGCGTTCGATCCTGCTCGCCATCCAAGGGCAGATCGGCCAGCTCCAACAGCAGATCCATGAGACGGCGACCCGAGTGGACAGAATCTACTCGCTTCTGCCGAGCCTAGCGCAACTACAATCGTAATGGGTACGCTGGTAGAGAGTCCCTTAAAGATCCTGTCGGTGAATGTGAATTCACTGATTAGGATTGAGCGAAGAGCCGTACTTTTCAACCTGTTGCAGGACGAAAGCCCCGATGTACTCTTGGTTAGCGAAACAAAGCTAAACCAGAAGCACAAAATCCGGCACATTTCTTACAAAATCATTCGAAGAGACCGACCCAACGCCACTCGTGGCGGGGGAGTTGCGATCTTCATTAAAAATAATTTAAAGCATAAAGTCATATATAGCGGTGAAGTGCGGAGGTTCCAGGTGCTAGAGGCCTGCATTGTGTGCATTCCTCTCCGAAATGGAAAGAGAATGTACATTGTATCAGCCTATGCACCTGAAGCACCTCAACCCAACATTTTCATCGCAGAGCTCGAGACACTTTTTCGATCTCTGCGCTTAAACTTGGTGGAAAACTACTACATCCTGACCGGCGATTTGAATGCCAAACATAGTGACTGGGGAAACAACATACCCAACACTAGGGGAAGCCTACTAAGCCATTGGTGGGTTTTGCGGAACATAGAGTACAGACTCAAATTACTCGCAACGGATAGTCCGTCGTATCCTAGGAGCGGCTCTTATCTGGATCTCATGCTGCTTGACTCTAGACTGAGACAAGCTGACACGAACGAAGGGTCTACTAACTGTCTACGGACTTTTGTATACGACAGTGACCATTGCGGACTTAGTGCTGTGATCACAATACCAGACGAATTGACGCGGAGATGACAGAGTATGTCCAAACACGCCCCTACGATTATAGTAGGGCGCGTTGGCCACGTTTTGCCAATAATCTTACGAGATCGCTCACTTCGAGTGATTCATTCCCACCATCCAATAGGAACCTGTCAAATGACGAAATCGACAAGTACCTCAGACAAATGGATGATAAAATAAAGCAGACGATGGACAGTACGATACCACGCCAACAACAGCACGATACCACAAACGTATACCAAAACGCGACAATCGACGCTCTGCACAGACAAAAAAGTAGACTCCTAACAAGACTCAAACTCTTGTACAGGCTGTTTACCGACAGACAAAACTCGGAGGTCAGGATACTGAAGTCACTGATTAAAAATATCCAACAGTTGATCATGGAAAATTACAGAATATCTATAAGTTTGTATTGGAACGACAGAATTCGTGCTGTAAATTCCAACAGCGCGAGTATGTTTCCGCAAATTAATAAAATATTTCGGAGAAACAATCAGAATGACATTCAGGATCTGAAGCTTTCGAGAACGTCAGACAACGAACGTCTTTTACGAACAGTCAGCATTGATCCGGAGAGCGCCGTCTTGGATGATGATTTCTTCGTGATCGAGGATCCTCAGGAGAAAGTGGCGACAGTGGGAGCTGTTTTCCAGGAAGTGTATAAGGTGAATGACAGCATTCGCCCAAACCACGAATTGGAAAATAGAGTTCTACTTCATCACTTATGCCTTCGAAATGATATCGATCATTGGCGATCCGAGAATCTTGGTTTTACCAGGTTCGATGACGATTACATGGCAAATAACGCCGTCACCAATGAAGGGGCGAATACCCTGTTTATTTCGACGGGGGATCTCCAGATGATCTTCGAGTCACTGAAGAGAAAAAAATCCGCGGGAATCGACGGAATATCTAATGTTGTGCTCAGGCATCTCCCACCAGTGGCTGTAGAGACGTACACCATTCTGTTCAACAATACACTGAATACTGCATATTATCCAGTGGATTGGAAAACAGCGGTGGTGCAACCAATACCCAAGAGGGGCAAAGATGCCTCTAACCCATCAAATCTTCGGTCGATAAGTCTCCTTCCAAGTATTAGCAAGGTTTTCGAGAAGGTGGTTCATAGAGCCCTGTCTAGATGGGTTGAGGACAATAAAATCATTCCGGATAACCAATTCGGTTTCAGAGCGGGGCATAATACTGTTCATGCTGCGTCGAAACTCGTATCAGATATCCAATGGAACAAATGCAAGAACCAATGCACGGGTGCCTGTCTGATTGACTTGGAAAAGGCTTTCGACACCGTATGGTTAGAAGGTCTTTATTACAAACTCAGTCGGTTGGGCATAAGTAAACCACTGCTATATATGATTTCTGACATGTTAACAGGTAGAAAGTTCGTAGTGAAAATTTCCAACGTGACTTCTACCCAAACATTTGATATTAACAACGGACTGCAGCAGGGTACAGTAAACTCGCCGATCCTTTTTAACATTTACCTCAGTGATTTGATAGCTTCTCTTCGCCATTCAATAGCGTATGCGGACGATTTAATCGCGTACAGATCAGGTCCAACGATTGACGTCATTGTTAATCTTCTGCAGCGTGACTTCGAAAAAATTCAGCAGTATTGTGATGACTGGAAGTTAAAAATCAACTTCCAGAAATCAGAAACTATTTTGTTCAGAACACCTTTGTCTAGGGCCTCTCGGGACACTAGAAAAAATTGGCGCAGGTTCTCAATCTTTGGACCGGACGGGTGTCCACTGGCAAAACAAAGTGTAGTCAAATACCTTGGGATCGTGCTGGATCAGTATCTATATTTTGACAAACATGTAGATACTGCTCTGGCAAGAGCCCGGGGCGCTTTCGCTCTGACAAGATGGCTGTTTCATAGCAGCCAACTTGATTCCAGGGTGAAGGTAATCTGCTACATGGCCTTAATCAGGCCAATGGTTGCCTATGGATGTCCCGTGTGGTTCAATGTGAGAGCCAGCTTAATGGAAAGGATTCGGGTGTTTGAGAGACAATGTCTCAGAACTTCTCTCGGATTACATAGAACACCTGAATCTGGGTACACGAAATTTTACTCGAATGAGGTCCTATACAATAGGGCTAGGATTGTACGGGTGGATAATTTTCTAATAAAACTGATCCGAGGTCACGTTTCGAGGGCAATGACTTCGGTTAATAATCTGATCTCTGGGGCTTACTTCCCTAACTACATGTACCACGAGAAAGTGCGCCTTAGCGGCTTTATCCCCCCAGAGGCATTCCTCTATTTAGATCAATGTGGGTTGATCCAGGATGAATTGGTGATCCCGTTAATCTTCCACGTGGCACGTAAGTCCGTGGAGCGACGACTTCTCTACGAACGTGATGTTGCGCTCCGTGAGCCCGAGCGCCTCAGGTTCAGTAAATCGGTGTCACGCCAAGATCGGAGAGACGTCGCCCGACAGCATCAACGCTTCTGGTGGCTGGAGCGATCTGCGTCAGTGGTTAATTTTAATAGGTCGGCCTCTTTAAGGCAAAGCCTGCCACATGCCAATGGCAGCCTTACATAGACTAGGGTAGGTTAGAAGAGGTTAGAGTAGTTAAGGGAATGCTACGCCAGACCAGGGTGGCACGTAGGTTTAGTTTAGTTTTAGCTTTAATTAAAAAAAAAATAAATAAAAAAAAAAAAATAAAAATTGAAAAAAAATTAAAAAAAAATACTAAACAATAATGAAAACAAAAAAAGATGTATATATATATATTTTAGTTAAGGTAGGGTTAATTAATTCTTAGTTATAAGTTTCTTTATAAAAAAAAAAAAGAGGATCTGATGCTAAGTTTTTTTAAAATATCACTTTTCTTGGCCTAAATTGTTTATTTATTTTAATTGTTTTAATTATTACAAATTAATCGAAAGGCCGAAAGGCATAGCCTTAAGTAGTTCTATTTGCTTTAGAGTGTCCGTATAGGGCCAGTAAGGTATTTTATATCAGTTGTTGTTTAAGCTAGTTTTAAGCATTTTTGTCTAGGATAAGTGTGTTCTACAAAATAATAAAAACAAAAATGAATAACAAAAAAAAAAAAAAAAAAAACCAAGGTTGCCTGATCAATAATCGATATCATTTCGAAGCGAATGCTATCATTCTTCACCGCGTACACATCCTAGAAGACAGCTCCGATAGCTACCACTACTACCTTCTCCTGACAATCCTCGATTAAGAAAAAGTCGCCATCTAGGAGAGCGCATCCTGGATCAATGCTGACTGCTCGTAGCAATCGTTCATGGTTTGACGTTCTCGAAGCTTATGGTCCTGAACGCTATTCATTATTTCTCCGAAATTATTTGTATTACTAGGTGCTATAATATGGTGATGCTGGTATAATGCGCACAATACAGGCATCTAGCACCCGGAATCCCTGTATTTCATCGCTTTATATGACTTTGTACTTAAAATTATTTTAACGAAGATTGCAACTCCCCTGGCACGTGTGACGTTAGCTTCGTCTCTTCGAATTACTTTATAAGAAGTGCCGCGGATTTTTTAGCTTCTGGTTTAGCTTTGTTTCGCGTAGTTTCGGCTCTACAAAATCTACATCTTGAGATAGTGTTACCACCATCTTGTAGGTCATTGGACAGACTATAGCTAATCCTAGACGTCTACAAGTTTAAGACAATCGAAATATTGGAGAAGTCGCAAGAAAAGCCGGTTTTTTTTCAGAATGTTAAAGATATAATAAAATATCAATATTATCAAAAGTGCACCTGTGGGGATGGTATTACCACCATGTTGTGGGGGATTCAACAGACTACAGACGTTGTTAGACGTTAACGGATTTAAGTCAGAGACTTTAAAAATATAGACTAAATAGAGAACAGAGAATAATAGATTAAGAAAAAAGCTTTTAAAAATCTGATAAAAAGTCAATAGCTCCCAAAAATGTTAAACCCCTTTAGATGGTGAAACACCATCTAAGACAGACCATGCGACGAACTATTGATAACGTTAAACTTACAAGTTTAAGGCGACAAAACAAGAATTTCATAGAGCATTTAATTATGATATATCAATAAATGAAAATATTGCTATGAACGTTGCTAATTATAACCTGGCTATCACCAGATTATGTAGAGAAGACCGTCGAGGGCAATATAATAGAAATGGTAATGGGAAAACGCAAGGAAGGTACCTTGCCTGGAGTTATAAGACTCAAAAGAGCCTATTGCCCACTATGCAAGTTAAAAAGTATAAAACTCAAACTAGCGTCAAAAGCCAAGCATTTTATATGTTCAAACTAATGTAGAAAAGAAATATGAAGAAAACAATGAAGAAAGGACCCTAGACATCCACAGTGATCATTGAACCTATCAACAGCAGCCCTAGTCTTCTGCACTGGTTCAACCAATTACAGCAAAAAAAAAACAGATCATCTAAGAAATCGTGGCAAAACTATTGCCAGAATCTAAAAGACACCTGAAACGGTTAGAGACCTGGGGTCTGTACCAAGACGGAACAAGCATTGTACAAGAAATAATTTTTAACTTGTAACTAGAGCTTCTGTACCTCAATACAACTAAGTGAACATGCAAGATAAGAATTGCTAAAACTGTCGTTAACAAATGGGAATTTTGTTAATTTCCCACTTTCTATAATTCCGAACAACAGTTGTGGGCACGTTTTAGAAAATAATTGTTAAACTGTTGACAAAATATATTAACAAATGAATTTTGCTTTTTATATTGCTTTTTAATGAAGTCAGATTGAAAATTTCGAATTTCCTATTATGCTGTGCTACCTCAAAGAGGAACTTCATAAATGGTTAGATAAATTTCTAGGAAGAGACATCCAATATTTGCCTAGGACCTTTTAAAAATTAAGCTAGACTTTCACATATAAGTGCACTCGCGTATTAGAGAAAAATAAATTTTTAAAATATTTGTCCAAGTCTCAATTTCATTTTCTTTTCTTATATTATTGGCCAAAGCAGCGAAAAGAGTCTTTTATTATTACGAATTTCAACCACGACGAATAGTTTTCCTGTTGCACTTATTTTTCTTCCGCATTGTGCAGGTGCAGCTGTGTCACAATCACTTGTTAAATGGACTTTACGAATCTAGGGAAATTTTCATTGTAACCCATACAACGGATGTTTTCTTGTAAAACAGCAATAAGCCTTACTTGGTATGTCTACTTTCTTAACAAATATTGTCGGTTTTTATGTTAAATTGATGTTTCGTGGTATAGGCCTCTGGAGGGAAATCTGACGCATAATTTTACAGACACCTTAGAGCTAATTCTAAAGACTAAAAACTAACACTACAAACTACTGTGAAGCAAAAGTCATCTTCAACCAATAAAAATCTGAACGTAAGCAAATACATGACACATGAAAAGTTGACTGGGCTATTAAAAGCTTTAAGCCATTCAAAGCCCCTGGGTCGGATGGAATTTTACCTGTACTTTTAATACATTCCCTCAATAAGCTAAAGGCGATTCGGTTCAAAATAATTGGGACCAGTCTCATAAGCAATCATATTCTACTTAAATGGAGAATATTTATACCAACAAACCACTTGAAAACCCCCATTCGAGGGGTTTCAGGGAGGGTACCAATCAGTCTCTCCTCTGGTCATAAGGTAAAGCAAACTACAATTTGCATATCAAAAAGGTAAATCTACAGTAAAGTTGTGGAAAAATACCCGAGGCAGCATTTGATAATGCAAATCACTCATCATTAACAAATGCACTTTGTAGAAAAAAGGTAGACCCCTTCATTATCAAATGGATAAACGTCATGTTGAAAGAAAGGCATTAACAGCCAAATTAGGCACATCAGAGATAGTGATCGAAACTATTAGAGGCTGCCCACAGGGGTGTGTCCTATCCCCAGTCCTATAGTCAATTCTAGTAGACGAACTTCTGTGGTCAATTAATAATAATGACTTCACAACCATCGGATATGCTGACGATATAACCATAATCATAAAAGGTAAACATGAGGACATCATAGGAAATCTCATGCAAAGAATCTAGAAATTACCTGGAACAGGTGGAGGAGCTGTGTATATGCCTATTTTGCTCTTTGTCTAGCCGCTGGTGTAAATCACACCAATATGCTGCATACAGAAGAGTTGTGAAAAACCGAAATGAACCTCGTATTCAGAGCAACGATGTCGCTAAACTGATTTTGGGCTATAAATTATTTTGTTTATAAGATTCGACGATCAAAGGACTCGTGTCGAACGGCAAAGTGCAGACAGAGCAGCTCCATGTGGATATGCGGGCAATGCTAAATCGGCAATTGGGAACTGCGTATACACCGACAGAAGTTGTAACCACCGAACAACTATTCCCATACATAGGAAACACACGGTTTACACAGTACATACTCGTACCATCGAAGTCTGCGAAATACGGAATAAAAGTATTGTGGGCTTGTAATTCCAGCGACGGATACCCTTGCAAAGGGATTCGGTATACAGGCAAAGAAGATGACCATCAGAGAGCCGTAAATTTGGGCGAGAAGGTGATAATTTAATTAACAAACAAGTACCAATTCAGCGGGAAAACTGTTGTTGCTGACAGCTCCTTTGTCAAAAGTGTCCTTCTTTTTTTTTTTTGGTATTGGGGGCTTCTGCTATCTGTTGGAGCACTCAGACACAAATACTGGTCCATTGTACTGCCAGACAGACACCTTAGATGGCGTTAGAGCTCATGTGGAGCCAAAGCCAAGCTTCTTTTATTCACTTATGCTGTGTGCGATTTGTTTTTCACACAAGTGAACGGAACCTAAAGCTTAATGCCGATTCCGAACGGCGAGAGCCGAGAAGCATTTTCATGGCAAGTGTACAACGGGGGTTTTTGCCAGTACCCCGGCGAGGAGGGAAGCCGCGAAATAATCATTCGATGGCGTTGGTTTTATCGGGATCCGAACTCGCTCATCTTGCGTCAGCGGCCGACACACTACCCACAGCGCCACGGCGCTCCCTTGGACTGGCCTTTGTTGGAACTGATCAACGAAACAAGAAGTGCATTCCAAAAGAACTGCTTCCGGATCGTAGCCGCCAATCAATTATCTTTGGATTTACGAATAATGTCGCAGCAGATTCTTACGTGGTGCCGAAAAAATCTAAGGCAGTCATTTTACTAACAAGAATTCACTATGGTACCGAATGGGTTGGAACAGCAAGAAAGCCACAAGAAATTCTGTTCTACAACAAACATAAAGTTGTCATCGTCATGGGTCAAATGGTGAGAGAATGTACATGTAAACGACAGACGAAGCGATGGCCATTGGCATTTTTCAACAACATGTTGGATGTCGCAGCATTAGCATCCTTCATAATTTACAAAAAAAGTAAATTATAGTATATACAACCAACAAAACCAATGCACTCCGACAATTCTCTTTGATTGAGCAGTTAGTGACAAGCAAGGATGAACAATCAGGAGGAGTGTTTTCCGTTCGAAATGGGATCAAATCTTTCTTCGGAGCACCATTGCAAAATAGGATTCCATCTCCCAGCGGTAGGCAGACATTAACGGGGCAGAAAAAGCCGTGTAGAATTTGCGGAAAGAACGTTAAAATACAAAAAAAAGATGATTTGCATGCCTCTTCGCAAATAAAGAAAATAATTCGTAATATCAAAGTTATGTAAAATAAACTTTGAAATAAAAATAATAACATGTCCAAAATAAATATAAAAAAAACTTCAATTATTTCATTGAGTTCCAATAATTTTCACATCTATTGACAGAAGAGTTAAAGCTTCCTTTAAAGGTAAAGTTCCTGAGAATAATATCGGACCGAAAACTCTTTTGGAATGCACACATAAACAAAATATACTCAAAGCCCATCAAAGATCTCTGGGCCCTAAAACAACTCGTAGGTAAAACATGGGGACTAAACTCAAAAATAAGTTTGTGGATCTAAAATGAAATTATTAAACCATACTTTATGGCACTGCTATATGATGGAAAAAATGTGAACAAAGGAGCGCAAAAAAAGCGAATAAACTCAATAAAATACAAAGGCTAGCGGGTGTTTACACAACTGGAGCAATAAGAGCGACTCCAACTACAGGGATGGAAGCAATATTTGTACTGAATATCCCACAATTACACACTGCATTAAAAGAATGGACAACATTTGGCAGCTTACCCGAGTGAATGATCTGATGTCCATTGAGTTGAATTTTAAAATATACTACAAAGTACTCATACCAAGCAGAGAAGAATAGACTTGGACTTGGATTATGGAGCCCAGAAATGGTAGGTATACAAATGGGTCGAAATCTGGAAACAAGATAGGGGCGGGTGTGATAGATCAAATATGCAGCCTACACATTCCCCTCTACATTGAGTCAATAATATTTCGGGTTGAGGTATTTGTAATCAGTGAAGCAGCACACAGCTTCAGCGGCAGGAGACCCACTAACAATAGGATAGCTATATTCTCAGACAGACATGAGCTTCTCAAAGCTCTAAAAGGGCACACTTTCAACTCCTCGTAAGTCTGTCTGGGAAAACACTAAACAAACTGGCAGTAAATAACAAACTAAAGCTGATCTGGATGCCAGGTCATGAAAACAATGAAAAGGCAGACATACAAGCCAAGAAAGATGCTTAGATATATTTTATGGAACCATCCCCCCTTTATGGCTTCGACAAATCGGACGTGAACTACATTTACATAAATGGATCATTAAACAGAAGAACTAAATATGGAACGGACAGGAGGGTATTAAATACTCAAGAACCTTCATGGAACAAAATCACAATCTCAAATGTGCCGAAAAAGCTCTACAACTTAATATAACTGACCTTAATAAAATGTGAAGCACTAACAGGACACGGGACATGCAATTACCACCTTTATAAAATTGGTCTTAACAGCACAGAAATCTGTAGGCGATATGGACACGTGACGGAAACTATGAAACTACTAACCGTCTGCTTAAGCCCTGCCCAAGAAATATTCATAATGACAAGCAAAACAACCTAAACTGGGAAAGACTATCAGGAAATTCCATGTAGAGTAGTTGTCAAATTTTTGAAGGCAGCACTCAAATTCTAAAACAAAGAAGAGGGTATGCGACACACCTCGAGTTCTTCAATTCAATTCAATATTTTATGAGTGGAACCATCATAGATGTTCCAAAAAATAAATCTATAACTACGAATTGTAGTAAACACTTGGCTGTCATTGAGGCAGTCAAACAAAATCGGACTTATGTTATCGGAGAAAGGTTAAAAGTGGTAAATGACTGCAAGGCATACGGCACTATGGAAAAGAGAAATCTAACAGCACAAATGGCCAGATGGGCATTTCTTTTTTGGGTTGAACATCGCGCCGGAACAGGCGTAAGCCATGTACATACTTTAAGTCGCAACCCGGTATCAACATTTATTTGAGAGACGATAACAGTTTTTTGAAGAAATTAGCAGATACTCAATAAAAGGTCAAAGATTTAAGCGCAGTTCTCAGTGTTCTTAAAATACTTCACGCTCCACTATAGTTTGTTTTGTAGGACTATAAATAATTCTGTTATTCTTATCCATGAGAACTCGAGATGCCCATGAAAAGGGACATTTTCGAGCTTAGAAAATGAGGGGCAAATGATTTGTTCATCCCTAGTCTGGATCGATGTATCGTACCATGTATTCCTAGCTTTGTAAATGTATTTTTTCACAAAGAAAGCGTGAGAAGATAGAAGGACGGCTTCATCCAATACCAAAAGGCGGGACACCACTTGCAACCCTGCATGTCGAATGTCGATCAATATCTCTGTCGCAAGGCACGAAAATGGGCAACTGCTGCATATTGGCTCTGCAGACTTTTTTCCGACAAAAAGTCTTGAGTCGGATGCAGCCATAATGAATATGAAGGCAGAAATGGTCGGTTATTCACACAACCGATAGAGAAGGAGTTTTAACCTCCACAGCTACAGAGAATGCTGTATGTTCCACGTGAGGGTGGTAAAATTCAGCGCCTTCATACCAAGGTAATTGCGTTAACGTAGTAATAACTGGAACATCCTGACAAGTAATATCAGCAGACACAGTCACTTTAACGGGTTCTCAATTCGCCGATTCACCGACCCCTGAAACCAGTAGCTCTTGAAAATCGAATTGTACATACTTCCTATTAATTCTTAAATACGAATTTTAGTAACTGCCTTAGGTGTAATTCATTCTTGAAAAGTTCCCACCCTAGGAGTCTGTGCGATGAACTCATTTTGACCGAAAGGAAAGTTACTTTTGGATATTGAACCTATATGGATGTGGACGTGGATGGGGATTTACCATATTATTGTCCCTGACCATAGCAATATTATATCTTATATATCTATCCTATAGAGAAAGCTTAACCCATTAGAAGTCACTGTACTCAAATGAGTCAAATGAGCCATATTTCTAAGTGTGAATTACAAATCTCGTTAAATAAACGTGAGCAACCTTGTAAATTTACTTCATCATAGCACTATTGAAATAAGAAAAGTGGCAGTTTATGTTGTCACCGAAACACTGTGGAGGTTTGTCAATGATTTTAGAATGTTTATAATAATTGCTGCTTATAAAGTGTGTTTTTCATTTCATTATTAGGAAATACATGTCAGAGTAAGTTGTAAAGAACAATATAACTAGACAGATCAGTATGCGCGGGCTTACTGAAAATTTTTGATCGAGCGAGCAAATTTGTTGTTTTATCAACCTTGCTCTCGCTCCGCATGGCACTTTTATAAACTTTACTTCGTTATTTCTCACTATTTTTCAATCAAACAATTTCATTTGATAATTTATGGCTCATCTACAGACCTAGATCTATCGAATGACATGCTGCACACATGTGTGGTTATAGCCGATATCTACATTTAGTGCGTACAAGATTAGTCCGAAATCGTTTTCGGACCACTATATTCCCCGTACATGCACGCGCTAGGCCAAAAAGTGGGTGATTGCTCTCGCTCCGCTACGCTCCGCTCGATCAATTAATTATATACAACTCAAATAAAACTAGATTCATATAAATGTCACTTTACTCGGTTGAGTACACTGACAACATATGTAAGTAAAATAACTTATATTCTTTTCAGATTCCTTGTAATGAGTGACAGCATTTTACAGCCCAAAAGAGCTACAAGGGGCTTGAAGAAGCTATTGAAGCCGCTTCACAGAATAGCGATGATGATGAATGAGGCTTGGCTATAATCCCACCTTATCCAAGTACATTGACTGGTGAATAAAAAGGTGCCGATGAGGATATGGCAGGGTGATTCATACCGCAATACGTTCTTGGTACTATTGAGGTATTTATGAACCGACTGGATAGTGGTAGTGAAGACAGTGATGATGAACCGCTAGCATAAAAAATAAGACGACAGGATGCTACCCGCCAATCCACTCCGAATTCTAACCTCACCTGGCGGAAATGTGTCCCTTAATACTCCTCATCTGCTGAGAGTATTTTCGAAGTATGTGACAGAAAGAGGACTATTTGTGAAGAGCTGAATGACCTCAATCCTATACAAATATTTGAAAAATTAATTGATAATGATACAATTGATATGATTATATCCAATAGCAATCTACGAGTACTCGTATATGCTAATTGACACAATATACATATAAATATTAATTTCAACTGAATTCCTATGATTTGAAAAAGTTTTTAGGGATTTTAATATTATCTCTTAGGGATTAAATATACCTCGATAATCAATCTACTGGTCGCTAGGTGAAGATATACATAGGTGTAGAGACCCTGTCGAGACATAGGTCTCGGGATATAAAAACAAACCTTCTCCTGTAGACAACGACTAAGCATTAACGTCGAACGATAAAATGTTCAAAATAAGACAATTGGGAGAGAAACTTGTGTAGAAATTCTTACAGTGGGGAGTGGGTCATAATAGTATCTCTGCCGATGAATCAATGGTGAAGTACTACGGCCATAATCCTGCCAAACAATTCATTTGTGGGAAACCAGTCCGTTTTGGATATAAGAATTGGCTAGCAGCCAGTTCAACTGGATGCTGTGACTCCTTCGATTTTTACTGTGGAAAATCGCAAAGACCGACTTCTGATCCTTTGGGTTCTCGCGTAATCAAACATTTATTGTAGAAACTGAATTATATCCCAGCTAATCATGAAGTTATTTTTTTTTTGGCTACTTCTTCACAAGCTACGGTCTTTTACTGGAATTGAAAAGCCTAGGCTACCGTACTACGGAAACAGCACAAGAAAATAGGAAAAAAAATATCCACTGACTAGTACAAAGGAAAAGAAAAGAAAAAAATGTGCCATTCATGACTATAGGTTTGATAAGAAAGGCTGGGGACAGACGTAGCTATACCATTTTTATTCCAAACTTACAACAAAAATATGGGAGGAGTGGATGAACTCGACCAGTCTGCCTCATTATGGAATATAGAGTTGTGGTAGGTACATGGTAAAAAGTGATGGTGGGTGGGCTAGATAGTAGATGTGACTGTAGCTAATGCCTGGCACCACAGGTTATGGTGTCTGACTGGTAGTACAATGGACCAGTATTTGTGTCTGAATGCTCCAACAGATAGTAAAAGCCTCCAACAAAAAAAAAAAAACATGTTATGAGTAATGATCGTTCTATGGATCAACTAATGTTCCGCCGTCATATCGCACGATACTATTTACGCAAAAGTCAATCAACTGATGGCTTTCCTCAAGATGGAGTTTGATATTATCCCGTTAAAATTGAAAAACAGCTACGGTGTGCCCTTTGTCATTCAAGTGTGCGTTGGCATTGTAAGAAGTGCTTAAAAATTGATTCAGTTTTCAGTTTTTTTTAAGATTTTGATTGCGTTACCATGGATAAAGATATTAATTTCACCATTAGACCGAATTTATTTTATGAAAACGCAGGTCGAAACCATAATTCTGATAATGAGGATGATGATTTCCAGGTTTCTGAATCAGACGAATATTTTCCATCAGATGTTGATTCAAGCGATTCCCATGAAAATATTCAGATGGAGGACTTTGAATCAGAAACTGAAGATGGAATGTTCTTCCTTCTACATCTGGAACAGTATCCTCAAATGAATGGGCACGGGTTACAAAAGTATCACTGAATTTAATCTCGAACCACTCGAACCCGAATGCAAAACATAATTTTTTTCCATATGAAGCCAAATGATTTGTTTAGTCTAATGGTACGGAAGATGTATATCAAGTAATTGTTACCGAAACTAATTTGAACACCAAAAAGTACATGGAAAACCATACAATTACTCGAAATTCTAGAACTAAAGATTGGAAGGACACTGAAGTATCGGAAATAATATCCGGGTATAGTTATGTACATGGGTTTTGTCAAATACCCATCTATATCACCATATTGGAGTAAGACAACTTCTATAAAAATCCGTTTATCCCGGAAATAATGTCCTGGAACAGATTCCAATTGCTTTTGAAATTCATACATTTTGCGAACAATTTAGCAAGCGAAAGCAACCGTTTGGGAAAAATTAGTGGCTTATTGGAAATGTTGTAGCAAAATTTTGTCAGGGCTAAGACCCCAGGATAAGTGCTGGCTTTAGACGAGTCAATGATTCCTTGGCGTGGAAGACTTAACTTTCACCAATACAATCCGGGTAAGTCCACATGTACGGAGTCAAAGTTTATAAGCTCTGTGAGCCGAATGGTTATTCATACACTAGCTGTATTTACGTCGGGAAAAATTATTCATGCAATCAAAGAGGAAAACCAACATCTTCAACTTCCCACAGCACTCAAATTGTCGTAGACCTGGCAGAAAGGTATTTGGACAAGGGCAGAACAATTGTTACAGACAATTTGTATACATCTGTATCCCTTGCAAAATTGTTGCTCAGCCGTAAAACGCATCTTATTGGAACCTTTTTGCAAAAATAGAGCTCGCAATCCGAAAGATGTTGTTGTAGCTAAGCTTCGCAAACACGAAACTATTGGGCGGGGGTGTGCTGCTGTGATTGTTTCCAAATGAAGAGATAAACGCGATGTTTTGATGCTGAGCACAAAACACGGTCTGGAAGAACGTTCAACTGGAAAAAGAACTCGTGATGGCCAGGGTATAAAAAAGCTTGAAGTGATCTTAGAGTACAACCAAGCTAAACAAGGAATTGATGTGTCCGACCAATTGGCTACCTATTTTACGCCATTATGAAAAACAATCCGCTGGTACCAAAAGATTGATTTTGAATTCTTATTGTCGACAGCAGTTGTAAATGCTTTAGTTGTTTACAAAAAGCACAAAAAAATACAAATTGGCCAGTTTAGACAGTCCATTTGTGTAAATCTTTGTGGGGTAGTGGTTGAAGAAACTCAATCAGTACATATCAGGAAACACCAATTGAAGGAATTTGAAATCTTGGATAAAACGAACAGAAAAACAAGAAAACGACGTTTCAACTGCTACAATGAGCTCAACAAAAACGAAGAAAGAGCAGCCGCTGCAAAAAAGCTAAGAAAGTGTCAACTTATTGTAGTTCATGTGAGGGAAATCCATCACTCTGACTTGACTGTTTCAACAAAAAACATTAGTTTTTTTCTCAAACTATCTTTTCTTACTTTTTCTTTTGCTATCGAAGTCAATTTATTACTTTTCTTTTATTTATATATAAAATAAAGGTAAGAGTTTCAAAAAAAACATTGCCTGAAAGAGGCCAATAAAAACTAGAGCTTCTAAAAACGTAAATTTCGCCTTTCTTTACTATCAAAAACGGGCTTTCTAGTAGGTGCCTAAGAAAAACAATCAATTTTATTAGCAAGTCACATAAAGAACATCCATTCAAAAATACACTGACTGTGACCACCGATGGGTCACATGGCCTCCTGGGAAACTTTTGCGTGACCCACCGGTGGGTCACACGGCAGTCAACGTGTTAAGCCATTTTTAAATAGTTGCGGATTTGGCTTTACTGCAAAAAAAATTGCCACGACAAATTATTTCTGTTTTTTTTGCGGATCATATTTATGCACCCAATCTACAAACGCTTCACGTTTTGAAAATTAATATTCATCAAGGCATGGCCGGATTCTCGACCGATAAGTTGACAAGTTATCGAAAATGTCAGAATCGAGTCCTGAAATAAAAATTTCATCGAAATCTAAATCGTAAATGTACAAGCCTGTACAATAAAACAACGAAGGCATAGCAAGCAAATATATTGCTTAATAGTTCTCTCGTATAGGGCCAGTAAGGTATTTTATGTCAGTTGTTGTTTAAGCTAGTTTTAAGCATTTTTGTCTAGGGTTAGTGTGTTCTACAAAATTATAAAAACAAAAGTGAATAAAAATAAAAAAAAAAACTATGTATTGGTAGCATAAGAGTTTACGAAGAGATTTTCATTAATTTACAATATAGTCCCCGAGTTGAGGTGACGAAAGGAAATAATACACCCTTCAATAGAAATAGAGTAATATAACCTAATCTCGCCTAAGCCCACGTGTAGTCTCCCATATAAAGGTAAGAAATGCATGTTATTTGATGCTCACACTATGGACATTCGTCCACTTCCAAAGTTTTTATGAAAAAAAAACGCTATAGTCATAAAAGTGGTCACAACTCCAAAATATTGTTATGAGACTTTTTTTTTACATTTTGTATTTGCTTTATTTTCTTAAGTTTCGAATACATCTCTTTATTCAGTTCATGTTTGCAATACTTTTGAAGTTTACAATTGTTTTTCATTTTTTCAGGGTATACATATTTTTACCATTTTTTTATTTACAATTTACAATACAAAGATATATTTCAAAATAATACATGCATGCACATATATTTATGTAATGTATATATGTACATTTATATTTTATATAATAGGGCAACAGTATCCTCATTTTGTGTTATAACATAGCTTTCTAAATAATTTTTCTTGTGCAACTATGTTTTTTTGAAGAAAACCATTTAACAAAAATATATGCATATTATATGAACAGCAACGAGCTGAAAGGAAGGTTAATTTATTTCTTAGTTATGTACAAATATATATACAAGAGTTCACTCAACATGTTTTTATATTTAAACTTGCAATAGGTTTGAAGAATATCAAAATTGAATTCAGGGCTCTTGAAAACAATTTGAACTATCCCAAATTTTGAAAAAGTCGAAGATAATACACGTTCATTTCGACAGGGAGGTTTGTCCGTTTACATTAGTAATTTAAAATTGAATGGTTTTATAAAACATCCCTTTCGAAATGCAACGTATTTTGATTTCTGCAAATGGGCACATTTGCTTTTCTTTTTATGATACAATACATTTATTCAATTTTCAGTTTATAAATTTAACCCAAAAAGTATGATTTAAATTCACAAGGACACCTTGTAATGGCTAGTAGCGTTTCTCTTTATCTCTATAAACTACATACTCTCAAAATTTCTTCCTTGCGTATCACAATTTGCAAATAATTTAAGTATATATCTAAGGGAAACATTTTCAATAACTATTACAATATTTAACTAACTTTTAAACCTAGTGTTTTTTCAAATGGCTTATTTAGCTATGCAAACATTATTCGAGTATTTACTTAGAACCTATATTGAAATCCCTGTTTTGTTTTTTTAAGCTTTTAAGGGAAAGTTTTTAAATTGTTTACATATTTAACCTTTATTTCCTTAGATCTTTTTGACAGAATAGACAAACTTTAGACGAAGGTATTGAAATGTAATGAAAAAACAGTATACCCCGTTTTTACGGTGGAGAAATAATGTTACCTGAGAAGATATATTGTGTTCAACTAGCTGCGCAAATTCTTTGATGGGTCCATGATGTTTGCACGAGTCATGCCACGCACCGATAAGCAGAAGGAGAGCGATGTATGTACCTATACATCAGATGAGGACATTGTGCCACCATCTAACACTGTAAGAAACAGCTAATCAACATTTAAAGCAGCAATATACTTAAAAGTAATAAAAGCAAAAGACGCCAGCTGGATTTGAATTGAGAGATTGTACTAGGATAAATCAAGATATTGAGTGTGTAAATTTACTCTAACATATATTGAGCATGAAAAAACGGAGGAAATAGATTTGTGGCATAAAGAAAAACATACATACATACACTTTAAAGAAATAATTGAAAAAGTAAATGAGATGTGCACGTATCTGCTTCTTTATAGTAACTCAGTTTTGTGTTGTTTTTTTTTTTTTGATTATGCGAAAGTCTGTTTTTGCAATTTATTATTGAAATGTCTTTGCAAAATTCTTCTTGGTCCACTATTCTTAGTATCTGATGTTCTTAGGAAACAAATATATGTGGACTAGTTCGCACTTGACGGCGACCGTGAGCAGATGTGTAAACAATTTATGTTTCCTTTATTAAAAAAAAAGTTTAATGAAATTAAAAAAAGTAAGTAAATTAGTTTAAGCATTTGAAACATCAACAATCATACTTTATACCATATCTTAGAATACCGCGTGGAACTCATTTGTCAGCTGAGGGGTGCGAATCAACCGATATACGAACACTACAACCATATGATGAGATCAAACGCGAAATTCAACTTCTTGCTGCTCAAATAGGGATGTCTTGCAAGTGTCACTAGAAGACGGGTTCATTAATTATTGGTTGAGCAAAAATCCTTAAATATATTCCCTCACAGCCTGTACTAAAGCTATTGCCACGCCAGCTAAAGGCTCGTTGGGCATATGTAGAGAAGTTTACATTTTGGTCATCTGAATTTATGTTGTTTTTGCGGATGCTTTATGTATTGGCGTGATTTAAGGTAATATCGCAAACGCTTCATAAGCGGAAAAAACGGTGGCCATTCATTGATGATTTGTGCTGCTTTCGGATATGCCGGAAAATATGATTCTAGAATCGGAATCTTGTCAGCCAGAGCTCCCAAAAATGGTCGGCACTTTGAAAAAGTCAACAACTTAGAAATGTTTTGGTTGCCAAGTTCACACCAGAACAGATTCTGTTGTCGCTGGTCAGTTTTTTGGTTGTTGGAACAACGATTAGCCGTGCATTCGAACACTGCCCGTGCGCAGATGGAAGCCGAGTACGGAACAATAACCCGTGATGAGCTGTGACGACCAGGAGGTGTTAAAGAAGCGCGGGATGCCTACGTATGGGACGAAGGAGGTGCTGCTGGCTCGGTTACTTAACCCGATGACGAATGCCCGGGCAGCGAAAGAGGAAGAATCCCTTCTGTCGGATCAGCAACTGCTGCCAGTGAGTGCGACGAAGGATATACCAGCTGCTAGCCCACCAACGTCTCGGGAGTCTGTCGACAAATTGGTGAGCGCGACGGGTGCTACGCCCCGAGTTAAAACGATTGAGGGAGATCGTCACAGAGCTCACGACAGCACGGGCAAGGGTGGCTAGCAGTAGTGCGGCTGAAAAGCAAGGTGTTGACGACACAGTCTAGTTGAATGAACAGACACGCCGATATATGCGTGAGGATGATGAGCTGTGAATGGAAAGATGCTGCCTTCGTAACATAAACTCTGTCTGGGATGTTGCGGAGATACCACTGGAAACGAAAGGTAATCGATACCCAGTTTTTCGGCAAGTTCGTCGAAAACTACGCACGAAGTTTTATTCGAACCGAGTGCGCACACGAGGTACACACAGACGCGTCGTCAGTTAGTCTTGCTTGCATCTTACGACATAAAGATTTAAATTAATAAGAGGCAGCATATGGACAACGGTTACTTCTTTGGGTTGCAGGAATTATTCAAAGCAATTTTTTTGTCTCGCAATGTTCTATTTTTTTAAAAACCATGGTAATGCCCGTGATACTTTACGGATGTAAAACTTGATCTTTGACTAAAGCGAAGGAAATTAAATTTCGAGTCTGTGAAAACAAGATCTACGAAACAGGCGAATAGAGAAAACTACACAATGAACAACTCAACGAACTTTATTCAGCCCCAAGCATTGTCCGAGTAATAAAACCGCGGAGGCTGGCCGTGCCGTAGATGGTAGAATATAGGAATGGACCTATTGTAGAAGAAATGAAAAAGAACAGCGGAAGATTGGTGCAGGATTGTTAACGAGGCTCTGAACTTCCTAGTTCCAAATGGCTGGTAATAATAATAACTCATAAGTATTATACCCTGAATATTAAATTTGACTAATTCATTTTGTTTAGATTTTAGACTTTCAAAAAAACATCAATGCATTGTCAATAAAATGCAGTTCTTATGAAAATGTACAGCTAGAGGTCGAAACAAAATTAGATGAATTTTCTATAATAGCCCAATACTGCCCACTGGAATTCAATATTCCAAATTTCATTGAGAAACAAATTGGTGAAATCGATAAGAGGAAAAAACTTATAAGATATGAATATTGATCTAAATAAAAGCAATTATAAGTTAGTCAATAGCTATAAGAGTACGTATGCTTCAAAGGGACTTTCAAATGTGATAAAAGCGTATACAAGCGCTGATCTCAAAAAAGGGAGTAAAACTAGAATAGACCCCTCTCTAGTTCGAATGAACAGTGAAAAAATTATGTGGAATTGCGAGCAACAAAGATCCAAATAGAAAGCTGATTTATTAATGAAATATTGATTAATAAATATTGAATAATAAAAATAAATAATTTTTTACTTATGGCCAAATATCAGTCAAATTGGGAGTTTCCGTTGGAACTATGAGTAATTATAAAAAACAATTGCAGCTGGAAGTCTGAACCTAAACCATTGCTTTCAACGATATCGCAAAGAAAAATTGTTCGAGCAATAACAACAGGACAGGGAAAAAATGCTGTTTTCATGCAGAAGTTTTTTTTGCAAGATGATAAGGTGTCTGTTAGCGCAGAAACTGTGCGAAGAGTCCTCAGAAAAGCGGGCTTAAAAGGCCGAGCGAAAGTAAGGAAGCCATTGCTAAGAGCTTCCTTACGAAACTTCTCCGCAATTTCGCAAGTAAGTACAAGGCATTCACCGAAGAAGACTGGAAAAAAGTAATATTCTCCGACGAAACGAAAATTAATAGTTTCGGTTCAGATGGTAGGGAATGGACTTGAAAAAGACCAGGCGAACGGCTCAGAAGTCATATGGTGAAAGAGACTATGAAGTTTGGCGGGGGGAAGCCTGATGCTCTGGGGTTGTATAACCAGTCAAGGAGTTGGAATTTGTCATTGAATTGTTGGAAGAATGACGGCACAGGACTACATTTCTATTTTAGACAATAGTTTATATGGGAGTCTTCAAAAATAGAGAAATAATGCTTCGGACATCATCTTCCAACATGACAATGATCCGAAACATACGGCCAGAATAACATCCTTATGACTTGAAAATCATGGGATTGAGGTTTTGGACTGGCCGCCACAATCTGCTGACCTCAATCCCATAGAGCATCTATGGCACCACCTCAAAAAGAGGCTAGCTAGTTATCGTACGCCCGCCAACAATTTAGACGAACTCTACAGCCGAGTGGAAGTAGAATGGCAAAATATTTCACAAGAAACCTGCGAAAATTTAGTAAGCAGTATGACACGTCGAATAGGAGCCGTTCTAAAGGCCAAAGGAGGACACACCAAATATTAATGGCAAGAGAATCTCTAACTCACACAACTGATCAAATAAGTACTTAATTTTATTTTCCCTTTTTTCAAATCTTATGAGGTTTTTTAAAAAAAGTTATCGACTGTTTTACTTCAAAAACAATCACAAAAAATCAAAAAAAAAAAAATCAGAATTCTAACTTAACAATTTAACTATTAACAATAAGATGATCGAACCTGTGAGAGTTACTGTAAACGATGGAAAAATAATAGAAAATGCATTGGATATGAGACCGAAAAACCTTACACCAATACTCGAACGTATAGTTAACTTAAACTTGGAACAATCATGTGTACTGGATGAACTAAAAGTGGCAAAGGTACAACCGTTTTTTAAAAGTGGCGTAAAAACAGACGGCCTGAACTATAGGCCCATTTTCATACCTCCCATAATTGGAAAAATACTGGAACAAGTAATGGCGCGACAGCTTCAAAGCTACATCGACAAACTAAATATTATAAATAAAAATCAGTACGGATTTAAAAAAAAAACAGAAAAAATGAGGAACTTTGGCCGAATTCGCAAACAAATAATATTCTTATATTTATTGATTTTAAAAAGTTTTCGTTTTATTAAGATGCTGAGAAAAGCTGGACAAAATAGAGATACCAGGACGCAACATAGATTGGTATAAAAGCTACCTAACAAATAGAAAAATAAAAGTGAAATGAAAAGTCCAATGTTGTTAGCCACGAAAAAAATCAAAAATATAGAGTTCCGCAAGGCTATATATTGGGACCACTTCTTTACATAATATATGCAAACTAAAATCTCAGCACCGGATTTGCTTTCGCGGATGACACAGTGATCGTTGTCAGCCATAGAGATTTATCCACAGCAACCAGCATAATGCAAGAATTCGATTCTGACACCATCTTATGTCACGACTTTGGACTCAAAATTAATATTAAAAAAACAAAACTAATGCACATCAGATCTACGCTCTTAATGAAAACATCGATAAACATAAAATTCCACAACACCAAATGCTTACATCAAAATGCTAACGAAAAAAGAAAATAAAAGATATTGTCTTATGTTTTATGTAAGATTTTCTAAACAAGAAGACTCACTTCGTGACTATCAGGTCTAAGTTAAATTAATAAGCTTTTTTCTGGCTTTATTAAACAATGATTCTACCAGTTTCTGCTTTTGCACTACTATTTGATAGAAAAAAGTCCAAGGATCAATTTTTACTCCACTTCCAGTTTTTCTTGATAAAAGGAACCAATGGTATATACGGATATCCAGCCTCATTTGTGTCTTTCACATTATTATTTTAAGAAACAAACAACTGCAAGATAAATTTCCAGATCAAACTCAGATCCTAGTGCGATTTTATCCAAAAAATTGTTTGGACACTATTCCAGTTAAAAGTAGGAAAACAAGTCATGTATAAAATGTCTCCCTCTTCAACGGATTTTTCGTGCTAATGAAACCTCTTGAGCATTTAATTATCCTTTAGAATTTGTTTAATGTTTATAAAACATATAAAAACAACTTCAGAAGACAATGTCTTTAATGCACTCAGCTTGAGTGTACAAAATAAATCGCAAGCTCTCTACGTCTACCCACATGTATATTGTATTTGATTTGCTTCTATGTATATGGGCCTACATTAAGATTATATACCCGGATCTCAATTGATTTGTGTACTTCCAATCAATATATCCTTTGGATCATTCAAAGTGATTGACAATTTAATTATAACTCTTAAATCGCATAAATTAGCAAATTGTCTCAACAAAAAGACATAAATCGCAACAAAGCCACACATAAAGCCCTTAAAGTTACAACAGGTTAAAACCCAAGGTAAACAAAATGCATATTCCTCAAGAAAGTATGCCGAACACGTAGATGTACAAACATAGCTACAAAAGGGAAAACTTTCACATCTCTCTGAATTTATTGTTGGAATTTATGAAGACACATTTTCAAAAGTAAAAAGAAAAACGTAATATAGATTGTTAATCGCAGATATACTCGTAGTAGAGGGGCTCTGAGCCAACAAAACGTGTTCGGATTAATAAATCGCAGTACATAATTTAAGAGAGATAAGTTTGTTTGTCAGTCCTTGGGCTCCTGTTCTTGTTGTATTTGACTTAATGGTGTGGATTTTATTGTATTACTACATTACGTCGTATTGTTGCGATAGTTGGGCGTGGCTGAAGTCATAAAAGTTACTCACACATACCCAAAGCGCAGGGACTATAAGCATTTACGATTCTTAGATAACAAGAAGAGCGTCGGCTAAGATTACCTATAATATAGTAAAGAGTGCGAACCTTTATACATAAATTTTGTTTACGTGTCAAACACAATAGATGCTAACAATTGATTTCCCGAAAATCTCTAGTTAACATATCGGCGTTCAAGTAACGTAGCTATTCAAAAACACTTGAATTAAGTAAAAAGAGATTTTCGAAAATTCAGTGCTTAAGTGGCTTAAAAGGTTAATTAAACCTTTTTTCTGTATTCTAACAAGTATTCATTTAGACAGGTCGGTTAAACAGGTTTCGAAATGTTGATTACTTGCAACTAAAGAGGTGAAAATAGAGGTTAAACGTGTTTAATGACTCTTTTATCTGGGTGGCGATTGCGGGACTAAAGGTTGAGTAAGAGGAATAAAAAAATGGATATGAGCCTTTGCCGTTATCATGAATTAAAATATTCACATGAAAACAAGAGTTATGAGTTTATGACAGATATTAAGCGAATGAATCACTTACAATAATGCTAACCGATTTTTTTCACTCGTACATATATGTATGTAAATGTCCTTTAAAAAATCAGAAAGTAAACAACCTACCTATTATCACTTCGCCAGTAAAAGTCAATTCTTGTTTGTGAAATGTATGCAATCACATAAGACTATTTGAATTTTATGAAATATGTACTTAAATCTAAACAGGGATAGCAAATCGTTTTTTTCTACTAGATCCCCAATTTTCCCCGTTGCTATGATCGGAGTCCGATGAAGCTGTTTTACCTTGCTATAAGCTTGTATCGATTACGTTGTTTTCACTGATTGTTGTCGTTGCAGATATGGTGTGAATTTGATTCATTTGTTGTTGCAGCGATAACTTCTCCTCATTGTCTATAGGGAATAGGCCTGATGTGGGCGAAGACGTCTGATTGCAGTGATTGTTGCTGTTGGTCCTAGCATTGCCAGCTATTTGGTGCTTAATGTGGTTATGACTTAAAAGCGAATCATTCAGGTTTGGCACAATTTGATCCACGAAGGGAATATTTTGGTAAGTATTGTTCAAGCTGGCGCTTGTAAAAATATTCGATAGCGCTATTGTCTGTGTGGCCATTTCGCAGAGTTTCACTTTCGTTGCGCTGTTTTCATCTGAAAAACACGAATATTTTTAATAAATATTGAAAAAAAAGTGGAGTAGAATTACAAAAAAAATATACATATATACGAGTATAAGCATGTATGTATTAAGAAACACCTGTGCTTGTTGGTGTGATGTGCTTTTGTATTTTTTCTTCTTGGGCACATGTTGCTGCAGTCACAACTGCGGCTGCCATCATTGACGATGGACCTGTTCCAGTACCTCGATGCATTCCATATCTAGGAGGCATCATGCTTTGACGAACATTGCGTTCCGGTCGTATAAGGATAATATATAGCTTTAGAAAGAGATATTATATTAAGCAAACAAATATGTAAACAATAGATAAATCAATAAAAAAGTTCATCTTGAACGTAGGAGGGTTATCTATTGTACTAGCAAAGCATAATACCTTAATATGAAAAAATAATGAAATTATAATAAAAAAAGGGTTTTCAAAGTAAAATGGATGTGAAAGTTTTGTTGGTTTATATCTTGATAAAGGAGTAAGTATTTCTCAAAGAAGTACCTGAACTGGACATTTGCAATATATTAATTAAGAACATATTAATTGATTCTGCCAACCTTCGACAAGCGCGATATAGTGCTCCACAAAAGCCTAGGTACATGTACATATATGTATGTATATGAAATTATGCTGTCATTTGATAGTTGTAGCAAAAAAGTTTAAGCTTTTTTATATTTTCAATTAGTTAATACGCACATAATTCTAAATTTACAGCGTAGAAAAAAAAATCTTCAAAGTTTCAGTAAGTCTTGGTGCACTTATCGACTGGGGATGCAAGGTGATACGCGGCTTGTAAATTCTATTAAACCGTTTTATTGATATTTTTTTGGACACTTATCACTTTCATTGATTTGAATACTGATGGTGTCAAGTTTTGTATTTTTTATTCAACAGTATTTCTTGCTTAAGAGATTTTTTTGTTGATTTCAAAATTTTGAACTTTGAACTTGAAACTTGAACTTGATGACAATCAAATCTTATTGTCACAAAGTTAGAACCAACGAATTTTTTTTCTGACCAGTGTCTTAAAATCTGATTTTCTTAGAATGACCTTTAATTCTTTTAAGACGATCGGTGATTCTCTTTTTCAACGTTATTGATCTAAATTCAAGTAACATGTTTTTGGATGTGTGACATTGTGCAGTCTTCTAAGTGCATCTTGTTCGTCAGGAACTCTCTTGTAAACTTTTTTTCCGGGTGATGGTACACATTTGTCGTTTTTCTTTTGATGCTTCATATTCACAGCGAGCAATTTTTGTTTGTAGCCATCCGACTTCACATTATTTTCAAATTTATTAATATCACACTTTGTATATGAATTTGTATTTGTATGTTATTGAGTATAATAAATAACACAATGCTACAAAACACTTAGCAAGTTTCAAAATCTTCCCCATCTAGTATGTTGCGCAGTAAACCAGCTATTTCCTCAACATTTTTGTTTGACTCTCTGTTCGAGATTGTTTTCAAATCTTTGTTTTTGTTTTTTGAAATCAGTGAACAAATGTTTTTTCGAACAAATTTTGCAATGAGTGATTGAAACATTAACTTTTGTCAAGAAAACCGTTTGTTTTTGTTTTTATTATTTTAATAGGGGGCGTGTGCTAACACATATTTATCATAGAGCACTGCGACCAGATTAGGTGTATTGTGCTAGCCAATTAGACGAGCAGTTCCTCTACTTTCTTAATAAAGCTGAGAATGTCACTCGCAAGAGCTGAGCTGATCCCCTCAGGAGTCATCACTTCTTTGAGGAGAATATGCTTCCTGAGATGGCAGAGGGCAGCACACTCGCATTGTATGTGGTCTTCAGTTTCCTCGTCCTCTAGACAGACTCGACACTTGGTTTCAGACGAGAGGTTTTGTTTTTTTTTTTATACCATTTATTTTATATTTGTCTTTTTGAGATCTAGTTAATGTTTTAACAAAATATACAATGTACAGACAATGCACAAACAAAATGTACAATGCATAATGTAGGACCAATGTCCTTTACAATTATTTGGTATTTAACATGTTATGTTTTTTTTTAATTTTTTAATTTTTTTTTTTTTTGTGTCTTGGCACTGGAGGGTTGTAATCCACCCGAAGAGGTTTTATTGACACCGAGCGAACCTTGTCGTCTCTTTTTGTTTCCCTTTTCCACTAAGCATATTTCTTTTGAGACCTACCAATATGCCCAGATTTTAAGAAAATTTATGAACTAAGTCAGCTAGTCGAAATCGCTTTGATCGTCTGGTCTGTGTTTGTTCGTCACTTGGGATTGTGCGTATTTCATCGTTTGTGTGTTATAGGATTTTAAGTCTGTGTTTTTTGCAACAATTTTTTGCTTCTTCTGCAACGGTTGCTAGGTGAAGGCCTTTGTGAATTTCGTCATTTGGTATGTACCATGCAACGTCAACGATAGTCCGTAACATTTTGTTCTGTGTACGTTGTATTAGTTGGATATTAGAGGTCTTTACTGTACCTCATAGTTGTAACCCGTATGCCCATATTGGTTTTATCATTGTCTTGTATATATGCATAGTCTTGAGTTTCTGCCGAGCATCCAGAAGCATTTGCGGAATTTATCTTTTACTTGGTTTCTTTTTTGTATTATATGGTGTTTCCACGTCAATTTACTGTCAATCCACCCAAGATATTTGGCGCAGTCGCTAGTTTGTATGGGTTTGCCATTAATTCGGTCGATCCTTTTTATAGTAAAGATCAACTGTACAGACTTATTTTCGTTTATTTCGATGCCCCATTTTGTAAACCACTCCATAGTGTTGTTGAGATGTCTTTGAAGTTTATGATTTGCGTTTGTTAGGTTTTTACTGGCTTGAAGGATAATAGTGTAATCAGCGAATGTGGCTAGCATAGTACGCTGTAAAGTCGGATTTGGTATATCTGAAGTGTCTCGGAGGTAGAGTGGGCCAAGGACACATCTGCTAGGACTGTTAGCAGCTTGGAGCATTCGTTCTTGTATCTAACACAAAAACGCCGCTCGAGATTAATAGCTTTTAAGTAATAAGTACAAGTCTAGTGGAAGTGTTTTATTTAGCTTGTAAAGTAGTCCTTGTGCCATACCTTGTCGAACGCTTTAGATACGTCAAGGAAAATGGCAGAACAATATCTTTTATTTTCTAAATCATTCGAAACTTTATATACAACCCTGTGTGTTTGCTGTATTGTTGAGTGTTGTTGTCTGAGCTCGAATTGGTGGTTAAGTATAATTCTCTTTTGGTCAAGTATTGGTTGTAGTCTGGCTTGAACAACTTTTTCTAGTAGTTTTGATATAATTGGTAGTAAACAAATAGGTCGATAATTATTAGTTTTGGATGCGTCTTTGCCTGGCTTGGGTATGGGTTTCACTTCAGCTACTTTGCAAATCCTTGGAAAGGAAAAATGGCGTTAAAAATATTTCTAATAAATATTAACCCATGGTCAAGTAGCTCTTTAAGAATTTGTCCTGTTATAATATCATAACAAGGACTTTTCATTAGTTATGTTTTGTATTTTATTATGTACTTAATTTCTACTTAATGGTCGGTTTAATTTGTGTATACTCGTTTGTATTTTCAAAGTTAGGTGATGGGGTAGTAATATTTTTTCATTTGTAAAGTTTTTGGCAAAAAAGTTTGCTAGTGGCTAGGCTTTTTCTAGATCTGTTCTAGATCACGCATCATTGTCGTTTAGAATGAGTGATTGTTTGTTGTTTTTATATTGTTCCTCTAATTCTTTTGTAGTCTTGTTTAGTTTGACTTTTAATTCTGGACATCTGTTGGCTTGCGGCAGTTTTCTCAATTTTTGTTTCTTTTTGCGAGGGTGGTCCGATAAGTACTTAGCCTACAAAAGAAAAACAAACATTTTGGACAAATGGCGATTTATTTTTCAATATAGTCTCCTTTTAGCTCGATATACTTGACCCAGCGAGGCTCCAACTTCTTTAAGCCGTCCGAAAAATACGATTTTCTCGAGGCCTGCAAAGTAGGCGGCGATGACTTCCTCATTCGACTGAAATTTCTGCCCGGCGAGTAACTTTTTCAAGTTTGTAAACAAAAAGAAGTCGCACGGGGCCAAATCTGTAATTCGATCAATTTGGCCGTGACGAGGGCGGAGGTGTGAGCCGTTGCGTTATCATGGTGGAAGAACACTTTTTCTTCGCCAAGTGGGACCGTTTTTTCTTCAATTCGGCGTCGAATCGGCCCAATAGTTTGGCATAGTACAGCCCTGTGACCATTTTGCCCTTCTCCAGGTAGTCGATGTGGATCACACCTTGTGAATCCCAGAAAACGGTGATCATCACCTTTCCGGCCGATGGGACAGTCTTCGCCTTCTTCGGAGCACATTCGCCGGATGAATTCCACTGTTTTGACTGTTCCTTGGTCTCTGGTGTGATCCATGTTTCGGATTGCGCTTAAACAGCGTCAAACACTGCTCTGAAGTGGTCTCACGGTTGCGCTTGTTGTCCGGAGTGAGCAAACGCGGCATCCATCGCGCTGACAGCTTTCTCATGCCCAAAATTTCATGCAGGATATGACCCACGCGATCTTTTGAAATGCCTACTGTCTCAGCTATCTCATCTCGCGCACCTTCAAACGGCGGTCTGCCAATACGAGATCGTGGAATTTTGTCACGTTATCCTCCGTGGTAGCCGTTTTCGGGGCACCTGCCCGAAAAACCGACGTGCGACCACGTTGAAACTCGTTAAACCAATTTTTGATGGTCTCCATCGAAGGAGAAGAGTCACCGTACACAGCATCCAAACGCTCTTTGATTTCGCTGCGCGACTTCCCTTCCAAAAACAAGAATCGAATCACCGACCGATATTGCTCTTTTTCCATTTTTCTAAAATCGGCGGACACACCCGGTCGAAACAAAATTACGAGTCCGATCCGGCTGACAGTAGCCGTCTACTAGAATGTACCACATGATAGTAAGTTGCTCTTGCGATACTGGCGCCATCTGGCGGTGAGGCTAAGTACTTATCGGACCACCCTCGTAATTTTCCTTAAAATGTATTGGGAAATAGGAGATGAGCTTTCTTTGGGTTTTAATTTGTGTCTGAATCTACCCTGCATTAACGATAGTGTCCCTTAGGTGAATTTTTGCATTTTCTATGTTGTCAAGTAATTTGAGTCAGATGTTGAGATGGAGATCTGAGGTGATAATATCTTTAAAGGTCAACCAATTATTTTTTTTTTTTGCAAAATTTTGTGTTGTTGGCAGAAAGAGTTGCTTTGCTTTCGTAAGTGATAATAATAGGGGAATAATCAGATAAAAGGCCGAAGCATGTTTTTTGCTCTTAAGTTTTTTTTGGTATATTTTTGTAAATACAGAAATCTATTAGGTCGGGTTTGTGTTCATGTCTGTGGGCCAGTATGTTGATTTTCCAGTGGGTAGAAGTTGTTGTTGGAGGAACTCTGCGTTGGTTTTGTGTTGCCTGTTTTTGGGAGAGGCAGCTTTTGCAGCTTTAGCATTAGTCTTCCGGTTTGCACGTATAGTACCTAGTGCTTTTTTGTTGCAGCATCTTTACAATGTTTGTATAATGTTGAGACTCCCTTAGTCGGACCTTTACTTCCTCTTGTGGGTAGGTATATATATAGCACATGCAGCAGAAACTCGTGTAGACACCAGCACAAGCCAACAGATAAC
This sequence comes from Merodon equestris, assembly GCA_958301585.1. NCBI lineage: Eukaryota > Metazoa > Arthropoda > Insecta > Diptera > Syrphidae > Merodon > Merodon equestris. The sequence continues at coordinate 73,121,252 of OY284416.1, read as the reverse complement.
GACCACAGTTGAAATGAAAACCTTAAGATCTTTGCTGGATACACACGCCTAGATAGAAAAACGAACGCCGAAATACGTGAAATCTGCAAGATAGATGACACCTCGCGATGGACGAGAACCAGAAGAAGGATGTGGAGAGACCACGTTCAAAGAATGCCACAAAACAGCTTGGCCAAAATGGCATTAGAGGGCACAGTAAACAAACCACGGCCGGAAAGACGTCCACCGAAAAGATGGCACGAGTGCTGGACATCAGGCTCTACCGACCAACAATGAGCAACGCTAATCGTCCATTCGTTTTATCCTCCTAATATATCACCACACACACAAATGTATATGTTGTCCTAAATAAAAATGAAGAAGAAGAAGATTAATAGAGTGTTTGTTCAGGGGCCGTATGAAACTCTTCGATTATCGGAGTCCTTGAAAGCTGTTCCAAAAGGGCAGGTGATTTTTCCCACTTGTCTAAAAGAAAATAAATATTTGTCTTCTAGGATTCCACAGAAAAGTTCGGTACCTATGTACCTTTCGCTGGACCCTTTCCCAGCGAGTTGGTCGGCGATTTCGTTGCTTTTAATGCCCTTGTAACCTGGCATCCACCAGGGTTGGACCTTATTTCTTTTGTCTAGGTCTTGCAGGGCATCGTGGCATTCCTTGATGGATTTTGAGTTCGTACTATACGAGCCCTCCGCTTCGAGCGGTGCCTAAATGTCGGAGAGTATATTAGTGGTTATATCTGTTATGCCAGACAAGAAGTACATAAATCCCTTTATCCATGTACATAAATATTTACTTACTTCGAAAATTTTCACTAATTTTCACTTGCCTTCGCATGCAGCCGTGCAAGCTTAGGCTTCTTAACTTGTCAAACCAAGTTCTTGTTGATGCTTTTGAAGAGTCTGTCCTGAGAAAATTCCGGGTCTATCAAGAGTCTATTAAGCATTCGAAGACGCGAAAATACTACGTATGTTAGTCCTAATGCATGTCTGATGTGCCGATGTCAAGCATAGCTCTATCAACGGTGATGCCTTGACTTCTATGGAATTGATCGATATTGTTCAAGTGACTTGCAGGCGATGCTCGTCAAAAAAAATGTCCAACGTTAAGTCAATGAGAGCGTTTTTCGGTGATTATTCCTCCGCGGTGAACTTTTTCAAATCTTATTAGCCACCACCTTAGGCTCTAGCTATGTGCAAAATGTTATCTTGATCGGTCTAACAGGGACAGAGGAGTTCGACTTGAAAGAATTGGCAATTTCGTGTCAAAAAAAGTCTATTCCTAATAAGGAAATCCCCGAGTTTTTTTTCTGTACTTGGTGTAGTGTACCATTCGCCGTAGATTCTTGATATAGCATTCTTCTTCTTGTCATAGCATTTTAATTTTTGTTCCTCTTTTATTGAAATATGAACGGCAGTTAAAAATTGATTTGCACAACAAACACGAAAAATCCTGCTAAGAAACCGCTGAGTATCTCGTTCTCATTCTACTATCCAGCAAGTCGTTCAACGTTATAAGAATGACAATAGGGTGGATATCGTTGCTAAAACAGAACGTTCTCCCAAGCTAAGCAATAAAAATAAACATTTGAAAGTGCCAAAAGAAAATTACAGATGACTTGAACCTCCTCAACATTATATATACAAGTTCACTCCGAAACTGTGCGTCTTGCTACTGTAGAATCCGTAACAAGAAAAAACGAAATGGACTTACAAAGGAATACACCCATTGGTCTGCGAAGTCTTCGAGTAAATTCATTTTCTCCGATGAGTCAACATTTTGCATATTTGGATCGAACGGCCATCTAAGAGGGTGGAGAAAAACAGAAGATGCCTTTCATCCGAACAAAAAAAAAAACGATTAAGACTGTGAAACACGGTGGTGGAGGACTGATGATGTTATGTCGGTAGTTGAAGTAAAAAATTTAGTATTCATTCAAAATACAATGGATCAATACCTACGTGTACTTGGATATTATAAAGAATAATCACAAGTAAATTGCCACTAAACTGGGAATTCCTTCCGATTTCCTGTTCCACCATGGCAACGACCCAAAACATACCATTCACAGGATTCGATTGCGGTCACTTTATAATACGAAGCGGTGATACTCAGAACTCTCATTTAAGCCCTATAGAGCACCCCTGGGATAAGCCTTACCGAATATTAAGTACGCACGAGGTTTCAAACAAAATGCAACTAAAAGAAATCTCGCAGAAAGAGTGGCACAGCATTAGCGACGATTGCACTAAGAAATTAGTTAATTAAATGCCAGAGAGACGTCTAATATTCTTAGCTTTATATGATACACCTTTTTTTCTTAGATTAAGATATATTTAGGTAAATTGTAAGTTTATATGTAGTCGTCGAAAGAATAAAAGTTTGTAGTAAGTCGAATTATTTATTTTAAAGTACCCGCATGGGGCCAGTAAAATACTTAAATTAATTAACATACTTAAGCTAGTTAAGCTCATCTTATTTAATATTTAAATAAAAATGAATTGAATTGAGACTACACTCTGTACTCAAAATATTTCCAACAATATGCTAATACGAGTAAGTATAACTCTCTTACGTATTTTTTTATTATTGTTGTTATTTTTTAAAATTTTGTACAGATTCTTGTCCAAGCAATTTTCGCAGTTTCGTAGCTACAATTAATTTTTTTTTTAATAAAAAGACAATTTTTAGATTTTTTTTTGCGCTGTAAATCTAAATATTACCATATTGAAAAATATAATAAGGTTAAACTTTTTTGCAATAACTATCAAATAGCAGTCTAATTTCATAAATCATGTGCACTGTGTGAATGCTAATCTTGGTCCTGTTTATGTTTAAGTTATGGTCTGCCATTTTACAAAATGGGTCGTTTAATAATTCCTGAACTAATATAAATAATAATGATTCCCTAATAGGTACGTTTCGCGCATTATGAACGGATAATATATAATATTTAGCATACTATTGCCCGACATATGCCTAATAGTCATCGAAAATGTTTTTTTCTGAATCGAGTCCTGCAAGAACATCGTAAAGGAAATTTTAATGATATTATATTCCATTCATAGTGGCGAGATCTAAAGAATACGCATAGGTAAAGTTAAAAGTTCTGGACCTGACACAGAGATGGCCTTCCAATCAGCAAATATATAAGTTTTTGGCCTGGGGGCAAGTGTCATTAGTTCGTATGACAATTTTCAACTTACTCTCTCAAATAACTGGCTTAGACGAACTTTTGCAGTTATAGAAATCTAGATGGACTTGGAGTTACCAAAGGAAATCCATTCGAAATTTACAAAAGCTTACGGAGACACTACTTCTTCTATGTCAACGGTCAAAAAGTGGGCAGCTGATTTCTAACGTGGTCGAACATACCTCGTATACGACCCATTTGAGAAATGGGCAAAAACCGATCCCACACCGGAAACCATCTATTTCATCTGTGTATTATAATTATTTGCTCGGGAAAACCCCTATTCTCCTGATTTGGCAGTCTCAGACTTCCATCCATTCCCAACCTTGAAGAAACTTGTTTCTGGGAAGCGCTTCACATGTAATGAAGAAGTTGAGGGGGTTGTAGATGAACAGTTTCACAGCCTTCTAGACTTAATTCCCGGAAGGAATGTCGATGTGGAAGAAACGCTTTTGATGTCAATACAGATTATGTAGAAAAATAAAATAATTTCTTTCGTTCGCAGTTTCTCATTGTCAGGTCGTAAAATTCAGATTTACCCTTGTATATACGAGTATAAGAATTTGATCGAAATCTACATACTATGTACATATGTATATCATAATAATGTTTTATTTAAGTGTACTGTTAGAAATACAGATATATTTGTGGTCGGACTCTTACACACGCATGCCATGCTTGCTGTTCAGAATTAAATAATGTGTCAATATTTTATAAGTCTACTATAATACATACATATATCAATATACATCAGACCACTATTTCGTAGCCAAAGGGACAGGTTGTACAACTTTCTTACGAAAAGTTTGCCCAGAGCGCCTCGTGCGTTCAACAAAGAAAATAAAAAGGATACCATTTCCTGTTAAAAGAGCAGAGTATTTTTAGTTATTCATTTAATTTAATGTCGTAACCTCTCTTTCACTTGTTAAAATATTCAACGCCTACTTTTATTTTTCTTTTCCTTACCAAAACAAAAATAACAAGGGGGGGAGTTGAAAAAGAAAAACAAAAATAAAGTACAAAAAGTAAAATAGAATGTAATATAGGTAATTCGATTAGCTGAACCCAAATAAAGATACCTTAGGCGAAAACAAGCACGCGATTGTTACACTCGCTGATAAACTGATTGTAACAGACATCGATGTTATCCTCAACGGTACGTGATTAGCCGTCCCAAAATATAAAGGTACAAACGCCAGCCAAATAACACATGTTGTATACATAGTAAAGCCTAAGCAACCGAATCGTTGCCAACATTGGTCATTATCAGCATGCAAGTAATTGATTAACGAAGCATCCAGCAGCATATAAAAAATGTATAAGCGTCAGTTCTGTCGGTTGATGAAACATTCATTTTTTTTTTTCATATACATATGCATGTAGATCCATTTATTGGCATTATATGTAGGTGTGAAATAAATAAGAGGAACACTTACCTACGTGCTTCGATTCATTAAATGCTTCGGGTATTTTCCTCGTAAGAACGGCATACACAGTGCAAATAATGATTAAAACGATGGGATAGAAGAAGGCTATCATGTAGGATGCATCAATATAGGAGTCACACACAAGCAGGTTGTCTTCTCTGGTGGGATAATGATGCATCGCGTGTGATGGTGCAATGATCATCCAAATTCCATTAATGAGTATCTGGATGGAAAATTAAAAAAAAACATATATTATATATGTATTATATATAGATATTTAAATAATTACTAAATATATACATATTATAGTTAATGAAGTAAGTGTACAGCCTATATTTTGCTGTGCAACAACGATAAATCTGAGTTGAATTTCGATAAAGGATTTTCTCCCCTGTTTCACTTGGTATCCACCAAAAAGTTTACCAAATAAAACAAATTATAAGCATAATTCAAATACAATCAAAAACGTTAAATAAGTGCCTGTATATAACAAAAGTAAATACATAAAGAAGATGCTTTCTTTCAGCAAGCCACGTATCAGGTCATCATCCTTTGACTTTATGCAGTGTTTCCAGATGTTACCTTATATGCTCAATAGCATACAAATCAGTTGCGGTGTTCGTAATTGTTTTCGAAAGTTGCAAGGCAACCATTCCTTATGCAGTCCACACACGACTCAATTCAATTTTCGTTTGCGGCCTTGTCATTTGATCGATTTGACGGTTGACGATTTGGTCGATGAAAAATCATAAGATTTTGAAATTTCCAAGTTGATGGACAAGTCGGTCAACTCAGTTAAATCGTGTGTGGGCAAGTCAGCTGACAAACTGTCAAATTTGAAAATTTGTAGTAGATACATATGTATGTCAGGATACAATCATTCATTGTGCTCACGTTGTATATTTTGCTGTGTTGTGAAATATATTTTTATTTGGAAAAATAGAATGACCCAAAATAAAAATAAGAACTTTTGGAGTGAGATGTTTGTACTCCTTAAAGAGAATATAGCACTCTGGCGAGTTAAGAGCCCGTAATACATATAAAAATAAAATGAAAAAAAAACAGAAAATGAAAAAAAAACAAACAGAAACAGGGAACTATTGTTTAATACATTTAAAGAAATAGAGCCTGAGGCAAACTTGAATACGCTGAAGAACAGAATTACTAATATAAGAACTTGCTACCGCTGTGAATTAAAAAAAACTACGGACTGTTTTTAAATTCATTTTTATTTATCTTACACTATGCTTATTTCCTAGATAAAAATGATTAAATCTAACTTAAAAATAACTTAATACATATGTCTTACTGACCCTTCGCGGGCACTCTAAGTTTAACTATATTTCTTAATTACTAATGCCTTTCAGCCTAAATCTATCTATTATGTTTAAACTTATAATTTAGCAATGGATTTTCTAGTAAAAAATTTTTCAAAAAACCTAGATTATTAATTTGACTTAAATATCTTAACCTACCCTAAGCTGCTTAATCCTAAACTTAAGTATAACCGGGTTGGCTACCATTTATGGATTTTATTCCGCAAATGTCACCCCCCCGATTGCATCTTCCAGCAGCTTGGATTTGCCATCTCACTCATTCAGCATGCCCGAGATCTCACCCAGACTATGGGTCAGTTCTCAAGCTCACTTGAATGTGATGACGCCCAGCCTCCGAAAGATCCCCTAGCTAACTCTAACCTAACTTACAAACTAAGGAGTAGGGAGGACCTTACCGTCGTAACGCACCGTTCTGGGGAGCATAGGCACTTGCCAGCCACCAGAATTCAGCATGTTGCTTAGCGACGTCGGCGAGATCCCAATCCGCCATTGCGGTGCTAAAACGAATGAGCTCGTGAGCACTACGGACTACATGAAGTCAGGTGCTGGAGAAGAAGACATACGTACATATATGTACATATGTACCAATCTTATGAACTGAGGTTTCTTAGAGACCAGGAAGAAGAATCATAGAGCATTTCTATTCTTGACTTTGATGTTTCGGTAAGTACCAATGTACATGTTATTAATATGATTTCAGACTCATACAACTGTGTCCTCTCCATCAATGAGATCGAAGAGTGACTTCAAAATCGTGGGCATGTTCCTATCGAAAAATCAATGCCAAACAGCAGTTGTATGCCGAGAAAGCTATAGAAGAAATTCTAATTCTTGGACAGCTCAATCAACTTTCGTTGAACGTCGTATGGGCACCATCATCGTTTACATCAAGCGGGTCATCATCTCTTAGCAGCATGCAGTTTCTAGCATCGTCGTCGTCTTCAATTTCCTGCATACATACGTAAAGGTTCCAGAACAGCAGCAATCACATTCACTACCTTACTTCAACTACAAACTTGTTGGCGAGCAAAATAAGGAGGTATCTTATACCAGCATTTCGGAATTGCTCAAAGAAGAGCAATTCAGTTGAAAAACGAAATGCCTTTTTTCTCATTTTATATTTTCCTTTATTTACTAAATTATTTTTTTTTTCTCTCTATTTTATAAACATATTGAAATTAATAATAACTCAAATGAATTTAATTGGATGTGGCATGTGGTTTTCTGTGGATGGTACAGCCTCATTCTTCTTTTTCAAATAATTTTGCAAGAAACAGCAGGTTAAGACAATTTTTGTTGCTTTTTCAGGACACACGTTTGTTGCTTTGAGCAATACTTCAAAGCGGTGTTCGAGAATACCAAAAGCATTTTCTACGCGAACTCTTGCAGAACTCAGGCACTTGTTAAAATTTAATTCCTGTGGAGATACATACATATGTGGGTGCCTGAATATAACTTCATTATGTTATAATGCTATATGGTACATAACCTTTTTATTAACAAATCAGCGGATTTATCAGCTGACGGTTTTTTTTTTTTTTGTTGGAGGCTTCTACTCTGTTTTTTTTTTGTTGGAGCACTCAGACACAAATACTGGTCTATTGTAATGCCAGACAGATACCTTGTCTTTATTTTATTTTCCCCGTTATCCAGAGAAAACTGAGGGGGGCATAAGTGATGTAGAGCTAAGAGATTCGGCACACACCACGTCGGCCAAAAGGGTGCGCCACCGTTCGCGAGCGAATGCGGTACAGTCGCAGAAAAAGTGTTCTGCGGCGTCATCCTCCTCGCAACATGCAGCACAGGTAGGCGTCTCACTGATGCCAACCATGTGTTGGCAAAAGTGTAATGGCTCATAATGACGCCGTAAGCCTTCTGCAATCATTTCTCTTTAAGGATAAGAAAAATGTTGCGGATTTCTTGCAGACATCAGGGCGTACGCGTTTAGTCATCCTGCATCCTGGATATTCCCTCCATCTACGATTGTGTGCATTAAAGACCCAGTCGTTGATGTCGGATTGAACCGTGGAAGCAGGTAGACCTAAGGCGCGTTCAGGTTCAGAGAAACTCTCCTCTGAGCCCAGCGAGTGTTTCATTTACACCATACCGTCTAGCAGCATTACACATGCTGTCGAAAGTAGCGTTATCAAAAGCTCCCCCAATGTCGACGAAAATGCCAAGTACGTACTCTTTCCTTTCGAGAGCGCATTCAATTCTCCTAACTAGGTTTTGAAGCGCAGTCTCGCAGAATTTTCCCACTGATAAGCATGTTACATGTCCGAGAGAGGATGCATTCGAAGGGCAACTTTGCGCACGTGCATCTCTACTAATCTCTCCATGCTTTTCAGCAAGATGTCAGAGAGATGTCAGACTCTTGGCGAGTGAGTAATCTTCTTTCCCTATTTTAGGAATAGAGACCACTTTCACCGCGCTAAGGAATAGGTATGTAGGCAAATGCAAGGCTAGCGGTGAAAATTGTTTTTAGTGTAGAAAGCAGCATAACAGGGTATATCCCATCAGTGCCCGGCGACTTGAAGCCACCGAAAGATTCCAGAGCAAATTTAATGACATCAGTAATTGCCACGCGTAACGCAACGTACCAGCTACGCCGAGTTTTTTCATCGTTTCAGTCGCAGTTTCCAATGAGAGAGTGTGCAACAAGCCGATGACAGTCTGATTTCCCGGGAAATGGGTATGAAACAGTAAACTCAGAGTTTTTGCTTTAGACTCGTTGAAGGTAGCATCAGTCTTTCTTTCGTTTGAGAACATTAATCAACTTGCTTGTCGCAAGGACTTATAGGAATCATTCTTCGATTTACGAATAAGCTTCTTATATGCCTTCTGCTTCGATCGATATTTATTCCACTCATCTACCAAGTTCGATTTAAGCGATCTATTCTAGAGACTTCTGGCTTCCTTGCAAGGGCATTGGAGCTCAGTGTTTCACCAGGGAACCGACTTCCTGCTGGGGAGTTTTTTGACAGGACATGCGAGTTCGAAACACCTGGTGATGGCGCTACTCAGGTTATGAACGGCATCCGCCATAAATTGCTTTGTTTTGAGTTTAGGCAGGGCTTGAGTGGACTTCTCAAGCTCCGCTCTGAATCACATCCAGTCTGTCTTTCTCGGATTCCGCTTGGGCCTCGCAGCCCAAGATCGATGTGGAGATCCCACATTTCAATTGGAATTCGATGTATCTATGGTCTGACAGCGTAACATCTGGTAAGACTCTCCAGTTAGTTATGGCCTTCACATGGCTATTAGACAGGTTTAGTTCAATCACTTCTTGTCGTCTCGCCGTCACAAAGGTTGGTCGAGAGCCAAAATTGTTGATAATAAGGTCAGACGAAAGAGTGAAGTTTAAAATATGGTCTCCTCTCCGGTTGCATTTGCTGCTGCCCCAAACAGTATTTTGAGCGTTACCATCGCAACGGATGATGAGTCCAATCCTTCAGGCTTTTACTCTAGGAGTTCATAAACTGCCTTAGGTGGCGGGGGCAGTACCGAGTCGTAGAGGAAGTAAGAAGACGCCACGACCAATTGTTCAATTTCTCCGTGCGTTTTGTAGCTAAAATCATAGATTTAGAGTGCGGAGCAAGTTCCATCCTTCGACTAGTTGACATCAAAATGGAATAAAATCCTACCAAGGCCGAAGTAGGGACGTGAATCGTACTCGGATTTCAAGGTCTCGACAGAGCCGTTCTCCAATCCCACAATCAGTGTTAAGTCCTCTTTTTTCAGAGAGCCCTTACTCTCTTTGTAGGAATATACAATCCAAGCCCTCGTGTCAAGTCCCGGGTTCTGGGCACGTAATCGCGTCGGCACTTTCAGCTTGTTTCCAGGTTTCCCCGGAATCCAGCATATGGCGCACGTTAATTTTCGGAGACTAACTACCTGATAGGTAGAATTTCCCAGGGGAGGGATTTTCGGCACCATGCTCCTGATCCAGGCAGATGTTTGCTGTGAGGAACAACTCACCACGAAGGTATCATTCATCAAAGCAGACCTCTCAGCCTGAACACAAAAGCCTGTTGCTGAAGCTAGCTCCAGTGTTTGCAATCTGCGCTAGTCACTCTAGTGTCACTACCAGCTTTTCCTATCCTGACCTTTTCAGAGGAGAATAGCTGACGGTTAATATTCAGTTTTACCAATTTTATTTGTAATTGCATCTTAACGAAGTGATGTCGAACCTGTATATGTTTTGGGATATTCGGCCTTAGTACTCGATAAGGATATAGTTTTTTTCACAGATTCGCACATTTTAAAGCACTAAAGCGTATTTGACATCCTATCAAATGTTGTCCGTTTACAATCTTTAATCCAAAATATTTTGTTTTCTCTTACTGTTTGGCTTAGAATACGAGTATTCTGAACTAATTCACAATGGTTTGGTTCTTTTTTGCTTCTGGGTATTTCCGTGTGCCGGGAATAAAGATATAACATCGACTAGCCTTATTTTCCTTATTAAAATAGTTGATCAATATGTATTATGTTTCATTTTCTGTTAACACTTAAGTGATTGTAGATAAATAAATAAATAAAATAAATACTCTTCTTCTTAATCCATATCCTTGTGTTGAAAGATAATGCGTCCGAAACAGTGTAAAAATTCCGACTTTTGTGGAATGGGGCGTACTACTGGAGTCAGGGGTGTTGACGCTATGTTACATATCTCCTTTTACAAGGATTCAAGTCAGATTTATCTAACGACTATTCGTCTTTTAATCTTCGGTCGCTTATTCAGTCTTTTGTTGAGACTTGTGCAAAGGAAATATCTTGCTATTCTCTTAGCATGATTCTAATGTTCTTCAGTAAAACAATGTTTAAATCGACGAAATACAATATGTATATCAGACTGCCTATAAGTTGATTTTATGGAAGTTGAATGTCAGATTTCTCTCCTTTAGTAATATTCAATTAGCTAAGCACATTTTACAATTTAACATCTTGAACTTCTTCAACAATTTAATGGCATATTGTTTTTGGCTTGATATCATCAGGATTTTTTCTCCCATACCAAGAATTCGTAATCTTCGCCTTGAAATCGAAATTTAAATGGTTCTTTAAGGTTTTATTTTCGGCTTATTTGAAGAAATGAAAAATTCATCCGTAGAATTATAATAGCCTTCCGTTCGTTTTCAATTTTAGTAAATAAACATGACTCTAATTTAGATTCTTTATTTCCAACAACTTCATGGGTTTTTTATACCATTGCTTGATTGCTTTTGGCCATATACTGCCTTTTAAAATATTAAAACATTTTTGCGATTGCTTGTAGATTCATGTGCCACGGGCTTATGCATCAAAGCCCCAAAAACCGTTGTATAATATCTCAATTCAATTAAATAGATAATAGAAATAATAATCTTAATGTTGAATGTCTAACTACTAGCGAAAAAGTTTCATTAGAGTTGATGCCCTCATGCAGGTATGTGCTTTGTAGCGTTGTTTTCCCCGGATATTAATTTTCTTCTTATTAAGCCCTTTGGGCAGCACAATGATTGCATCTTTAGGCAGCTTCCCGAATTCACAAGAATCGTTTTCTTAAAAGACATCAGTTCCTCTTTCATCGGTTCTATCCTTTTCCCAGTATGATGCCTTCATAGCTTCGCTCAGTGTTATAGGGCATCTTGATATTTCAGCATTTTCTGCACACAATTTTGTAAAACCAGATTATTCAGCTTACGTCTTTTCCTTCTGCCGTCTCTTCAGATTCAGGTACATCCGAGTTATCTTCAATTTCTGACATCTTCCATGTGTTATTAAAAATGTCAGAATGCTCAGCTTTCCTCAACTCTTCTAAGTCACATTGTAACTCTTTCTTTTTTACATCTACTTTAACTTAACTTGTTTCCCCCCATGGCATCTCGATTTTCCTCCCATTTTGTTTTATCGTCGAACATACGAGTAGCTTTAGTGTCCTCGTTAGTTTTTTCAATTATGTTGACATTTCTGCTTGTAAACAACAATAATTTTTTTTCACTCAAATATGTCGAATTTTGTGCCTGAAAAAGTGTTTTTGCGGGGAGTTCTTCTTCATTACTTTAATATGAAGAAAACTGCTGCCGAAAGTCATCGTATTTTGGTGGAAGTTTATGGTGAACATGCGCTAGCTGAGCGAACGTGCCAAAAGGGTTTGAACGATTTAAAAGTGGTGATTCTGGCTTGGAAGATGAAGAACGTCCTGGGCAGCCAAAAAAGTTTGAAGATGAAGAACTGGAAGCATTACTCTATGAAGATTGTTGCCAAGAAGAGCTCGCAGAATCTTCGGGTGTCACTCAAGCAGCCATTTCAAAACGTTTAAAAGCAGCTGGATATATTCAAAAGCAAGGAAATTGGGTTCCACATGAACTCAAGCCGAGAGATCGAAAGGCGGTTTTGCATGTCCGAAATGCTGCTGGAACGCCACAAAAGGAAGTCATTTTTGCATCGGATTGTTACTGGTGATGAAAAATGGATCCATTACGACGATCCATATGTGAATACCGGCCAACCAGCTAAATCAACGGCAAAGACGAATATCCATGGCGCGAAGGTAATGCTCTGTATTTGGTGGGATCAGAAGGGTGTGCTGCATTATGAGCTGCTAAAACCGGGTGAAACCATCAATGGACAACGCTACCGAACACAATTAATCCGTTTGAAGAGAGCAGTAGCCGAAAAACGCCCGGAATATGCGACCAGACAAGAGGCAATAATTTTCCATCATGACAACGCTCGGCCCCACGTTGCTATTCCGGTTAAGAACTATTTGGAAAACAGTGGATGGGAAGTTTTACCCCACCCGCCTTATATCCCATACCTTGCCCCTTCTGACTACCATTTGTTCCGGTCGATGCAGAACGCCCTCACTGAAATACGGTTCACATCAGAACAGAATATCAAAAATTGGCTTGATTCATTCTTGGTTGCCAAGCCGGCGCAGTTCTTTTGGGATGGGATCCACAAATTGCCAGAAAGATGGGAAAAAAGTCATAGCTTCAGATGGGCAATACTTTGAATAATACTATTGTACATGTTTTTCTTAAATAAACGTTCAAATTTTGAAAAAAAACCGCACGAAATAAGTTATGTATATACCCAATAACAAGATGTGAAAATGACAACCTGGGTTGCTTTCCCTAGCAGTATACTACTGTCAGAATACAATATGCCAGCACCATTTTTAATTTTGTTAATATCGTTACTGTTAATGTGCCCTAATATACCTAGTCCTGCCATAAGTTATATTACACAATTTTCAGCGCTTATCGTTCAAAACTATTTCCGGGAATAGAACCGTTAACTTTTTTTTCAGAACACAGAACACGGTAATAGCGAACCCATGCACTGATCAGTGAAGAATAATAGTCAGTTTGGTTTCAGGTTGCGAACTATTTAACATGGAATGGGGCGAAAAAGAGAATCGAGTCGCGGTAATAGCGTTGCATAAGTGCGGAAAGAGTGCTGGCCAAATTTTCGAGTTGCTAGAACCACTCGGAATATCAAAAATATTCGTTTATCGGGCTATTGCTCGCTTCGGCGAATTGTCTGGAGTAGAGAAGAGGCTAAGAAGTGTTTGCAAGCGCGTCGTCCGTACGAGTGCGTTTGTAAAAGCAGTACGTGAACGAATTCGGAGAAATCCCCTTAGGAAGCAGAAGATCATCTCCAAGGAATTCGATATAGGTTAGGTTAGGTTTGAGAAGGGGAGTGTGATGGTTAGACATCACTGCCACTCGGAGGCCAAGATGCCCATTGTGATTCCCTTCGTTTGTGTGGGTACACATAAAATGAACCTGTCCTATCACGTGGTGGCTGAAACCTCAAACGACCCCGTGCTCTTGATGAATCTTAGAAGATCCGATATGTCCGCATTAGCCACGTCCGCAATCTCTGTAAAGAATCTTAGGCCTAGCGACACTAGGCGTCGATTCTGGAGAGCTGGACAGTGGCAAAGCAGATGTTGGATCGTCTCAGTTTCTTCCATACGGATCGAGTTACGGTCGAGCGCCAGGAGCTTCTTTGTTTTTCCAACATTGAGCTCTGGCCACGATGATCTTGTCGTTTAGCTGTCGTTTCTTGTAAGCCAAGACGAGTTGGCCTCTTTGATGATTATGTCGTTTATGATCCGGTATAATGCGCTGATCGGTGGTTGCAATGACGTGTCCGCTTCGCTGATGTCCATTTCAGAACCTTGCCTGGCCAGTTCGTCTGCTCTTTCGTTACCTACGATTGAGCTGTGGCCCGGGACCCAGCAGAGTTTAACTTTATGGTGTCTGATGGACTTCAGTGAGTCGCGACATTTCTTGACAGCCTTTGATCTCGTTATACAGGATTCTATTGACTTCAGTGCAGTCTGGCTGTCTACGAATGTGGTGATATCAGATGGTGGGATATCGGCTACCTGTAGGTGTTTGGCTGCTTTCTCTATTGCCAGGATTTCTGTTTGAAACACGCTGCACAGATCAGGGAGTCTGAATGATTCCTGTTTGTGGAGGGTATCAGAGTAGAACCCGGCCCCAGTGCCTGTGTCCATTTTCGATCCGTCGGTGAAGAGGGTGATCTCATGGTCGTTGATTACGGCGTTTGATAGCCACTCTTCTCTGTCGGGGAAAAGGATAGGTATACTGAGAGAGAAGTCATTTTGGGGGATTTTCCTTCAAAGGTCGTCTATTATCTTAAGTAAGGCCGCATGTCCATAGTTGGCTTGCTTCCACAGAGAGGACTCTCTTAGTCTGAGAGCGCTCTTTGTAGCGTAGCCTTTTATGAATAGATTCATGGTATGATGCCTAGATATTTTGCTTCCGCTTTGAGTTTGAGTGGGGTGTCCTCTACCTTTGGGGGAGCAAATATCGGAATTTTCCTTTTCCTGGTGAACAACACCAGCTCGGTTTTCGGGAATTCGATATATCAACCAGATCCATGTTTAGCCTGATTCGGGATGATCTGAAAGATGATATGAAAGCCTATCGTCGCGTCGGTCCACGGGTCATCTTCTAACTCCTCAATTTAAAAAAAATTGGCTGGAAAGATGCAAGCGACTTTTACAGTGGCACGCGGACAATGGCCGTGAAAACATTCTGTTTACGGATAAGAACATTTTTACGGTGGAAGAAGTTTTCAACAAACAAATTGACAAAATTTGTGCCACTTCATCCAAGGAGCGAAAAAAAATTGTTCCAAGGGTTCAACGTGGCCATCGTCCTGTTTCCGTAATGGTTTGGTGGGGGAACTCTCACCATGGTGTCACATCCCTCCATTTCTGTGAAAACGGCGTAAAAACTGGTGCAAAGGTTTACCAAGAAGATGTGCTAGGGAGTGTTGTGAATTGTTTGACCAATACCCCTTTAAATGGACACAGATGGATCTTCCAACAGGACTCTGCTCCATCGCACAAAGTCAAAACCACGCAGGAATGGCTCAGGGTCAATATTTCTGGCTTTATAGCAGCAGAAGATTGGCCGTCGGGGAGTCCAGATCTGAATCCACTGGATTATGGTTTGTGGTCAGAATTGAGAACATGGTCTGCAAGACTCCCCACAAAATTTTGGAAAGCCTTAAAACAGCATTAACCAGGGCAACATCCACGATCTCAATGGAAACCGTACGTGCCGCTATTGCCCAATAGCCACACCGTTTAAAAGCTTATGTTAAAGCAAATAGCGGTCATTTCGAATGAACCCAACTTTTTTTAATAATCAATAATGTGTTCTAGTAAATGAAATAATTTTGAATGCAATATGTTTATTGCTTTTTTTTTACAGCGTTTTATATTTGTAACAGAACTTATGGCAGGACTACGAGTAGGTACTGTGCTAGACTTCATGTCATGTCATTGGTATTGGTCAATCATGTTCATTGGTATTCAGAATATATACACCACTTTGTGAAAAAAAAATTCTGCAATAATTTTGTTTTGCAGATTGTAACATGCATCGCTCTTGGAGGGAACAATCTACCGTTCTTTGTCAAGATAAACTGATAATAGATTTGTTGTTAATGAACTAACCCAGGGTATTCTCATACAAAGCATTTTTAGTTCAATTCTCCATTGAAATACAGCAATAAAAACATTAGATTGTTTTCGCTTGTTGTCAGAGTGTAGCAAATTTGGAGATTGATTCTGGTAGTGACCAGTTTGTTTGCACTTGTAGCATTTATTGCTGAATTTGATGGTGTTAGCGTTTCTGCTTCATTGCCAATTTAACCACTGCCTTGAACCCCATTCGTTTTTGGTTCCATGTCTTTCAATTTTGCCTTAATGAGATCTGCTGTTATTGTTGTGCTCGTATGTTCAATGGCCATTGTGGAAAAATGTTCCAGAAGGCCGACTAGCATCAGTGCCCCTCATCCATTTATCATTAGTATTAAACGTCGTAGGTTTTCCGTGCAGGGACGGGTTAAGAATATCCCTGCAGCGATACCTCTCGCTTGTCGTAAAAGGCGACTAAAACAAAGGTAAACAAAAATCACATCTAGGCAATTTTGAAAACACCAAGGTGAGCCTAGGGACACATATACCACCATTAAACTGCCCCACAAGTATACATGCAAATCAGTGGGCTGACACGACTGGAGATCACCGGTGTTGTAAGAGTAAGATCAAACAAAAAAATCTGGAGCATGCCCGTGTCAAAAAAAAAAAAAAAAAAAAAACGGCAGGCCGAAAAACAATTGATGCAAAAACACCAGCCTTTGATTGGCCTCCCAAACCGGGAAGCCTGCCGCTACTTTCTGAGGTCAAACCGGCGGACCCCACAAGCGGACCAGTAGGAATGCAGTTAAGTGGGAAGGTTATGGTCCTACACTTCTGACCATAACAACGCCGGAAAAAGGAAAAGAAGAAGATTAAACGTCGTAGGTCTTAGATTCTATACAGTTTCTATGATATATACAACGTAGCTGGGTATAGAAGTGCAATTTTCCAGAAGAATAGATATACATAACACTTCGCAACAAACTAATTCTTCTGAAAAAACGGATGCCCGCGAATATCGTCTGAAATGCAAATTATGCTATCTTACACTCTTACTAAAGCTAGCTTAGGCTTGAATAAAATACCTACACATATTGTAGGATCCTGAAAAACTTTTCATTGCAGTAGTATATTTTATTCAGATTTTTGTTAAAATTTACATGGTCTGAGTTACTGCACAATATTTTTGATTTTATTTGTTTACAAAAGATGTAATGGAAGGAAAAACTTACAATTTGAGGAAAAAACAGATTATTGAAAACCTCATTTGAAGAAAGAGAAAAAAAAGGAAAAGTCAAGTAATTAATAAGTAAATAAATAAATAAAAGTTAACACCATCGATTAAGGCCAAGGGCAAAAGTCGATACACCGTATTAACGGGGTTCGAAGTGTTATCACTTTATTGCGGTTCTTGCTACTTCGCGCGTTCGTACCTGGTGATGTTGATTCAAGTGCAGCGGGATCATGTTCCTGCACTTTCGGCGTGAGCAATAGCACAAAGCAGAGTAGCGAATAATTTAGTTCTAATTAGTAGCTTGCGTAATAAATTTGTATTTTGCAAGCAGGAAAATTGTCTCTTTAAATCGAAAGAATATTAATCGAGCAGTAAGTCGAACCATTGGGCCAACTTTCGGGCTGGCGTTTGCGATTTTTTTCGAATTTCCCATACGGGGATCTTTTAACTTAAATAAATAAATAAATATATAAGTATATAAATAATTAAATAAGTAGAGGAATTAAATAAATAAATAGGATGGAATATGTTATTTTCCAATATGGTTTCTTGAATATGCTTGGAAGTATTGTCTGTTGAGTCTGAGAAAATACATTTTCATATTAAAGGGTTTTCAGAGTTGTCACAGCGAACCTTACATTTTTGTACACATTGTACAAGACTGGACCAAGAACAGAACCCTGCGGAACCCCAGGTTTCCGCTTGTTGTCCGGAGTGAGCAAACGCGGCACCCATCGCGCCGACAGCTTTCTCATGCCCAAAATTTCATGCAGAATATGACACACACGATCTTTTGAAATGCCTACTGTCTCAGCTATCTCGCGCCACTTCAATCGGCGAACTGCCAATACGAGATCGTGGATTTTTGTCACGTTATCCTCCGTGGTAACCGTTTTCGGGGCACCTGGACGTGGCTCATCAAAAACCGACGTGCGACCACGTTAAAACGCGTTAAACCAATTTTTGATGGTCGTCATAAGGAGAAGAGTCACCGTACACAGCATCCGTACGCTCTTTGATTTTGCTGCGCGATTTCCCTTCCAAAAACAAGAATCGAATCACCGACCGATATTGCTCTTTTTCCATTTTTCTAAGATCCGCGGACACTCCCGCTTCCACACGCGGTCAAAACAAAACTACGAGTCTGATACGGCTGAAAGACAGTAACCGTCTACTAGAATGTACTACACGATAGTAAGTTGCTCTTGCAATACTGGCGCCATCTGGCGGTGAGGCTAAGTGCTTATCGGACCACCCTCGTATATGAGGTTTGTTCATGAAATAAAGTGACTTTTTATTTTATTGATTATAAAATATGTAATCAATATCATCAGTATCTATTCTAAATCCTTAAAAGTAATCCCCTTCAGATACTATACACCAGCGTCAGAGCTTTTCCTTATTTTTGAAGCACTTCTTTTGCGCTTTTTTATATTCGAGCAACGTGATCTTTATCTCCTCAAACTTGACAAATCTCCGTCCCTTCATAGGTCTTTTCAGTTTTGGAAAGATAAAAAAGTCGCAGACGGCCATTTC
Organism: Merodon equestris; assembly: GCA_958301585.1. Classification (NCBI taxonomy): domain Eukaryota; kingdom Metazoa; phylum Arthropoda; class Insecta; order Diptera; family Syrphidae; genus Merodon; species Merodon equestris. The sequence continues at coordinate 73,102,573 of OY284416.1, read as the reverse complement.
GGCAAATGCGCACAAGAAACGATGAGTGAGCTCATGCAATTTAGCAATTTCAGTACAAACTTCGTTGACACAGCTTTTTTGACCAAAATATCTGAAAAAAAAATCATGGTATGAGTCAATAGATGAGTCAGTATCCCCAGCAACTTTTTTGGTAGTAGTTTGAAAATTGTCCGTAATAATTTTCTTCACTCTTTCACCCGTTTTTGAGGTATTGAGGCATTCCAGGCGGGCGTCGTCCTTAACATCTTTGCGTCTTTCTGTAAAGAGCTTGTACCACTTGTGTATATTTATTTTGTTCAGAGTAAGTTCGCCAAATATGAATTATTGAACAAGCGAGCAAACAGGGCAAAAAAGTTGGTCGTGTTTAACATGGCAAGCACCAGCTCCGATCTATGTCCCTGCTCAATCGAAGCTGACACACAGCCTCCACGCGGCCTCTCCTGGATAGTTGGCCTGGCATCCGCCGTGTAGTGAACCAATGTGGGCAGAGAACCTGGCCCTCCAGGTTGGAGGTTGACACCCCCATCACAGAAAATAAATATTGTTACGAAGCAACAAGAAGCCTCGGATATGGACGGATACAATGTTGACAACCCATATAAACGGAACGATCTGCAAGTATGCACTTGGGATTCGCGGTCCCTTAAGACCAGGTGCAGACAACCAACTGGAAAAAAACCCTCGACTGCTACAAAGCAGATATAACTGTACTCCAATAAGGGCGATGGGATGGACCAGGCAAAAAAAAGATGATCAACTGTGATATCCATTACGGAACCTGCTACAAGGAAAATAAACAACGCATATCCGAATGCGGATTTGTTATACGGGGAAGACTCCGACAAAAAGTTTTAAACTTCCGGCATGTAAGTGAACACCTCATAGCAAACCTCGCACCCTAAGCACCCTCGGGAATATAAGCCTAATATGCGTTAATGTCCCTACGGAAGAAAAAGATGATCGACTCAAGGTTGATTTCTATGAGCTCCTGGATCGAAGGTACGCCCAATGCCCCAGCTGTGACACCAAAATTGTACTAGGAGATTTTAACGCAAAACTGGGCAAAGAGGACATATTTTATTCGACCATAGGAATACATAGCCTACATACCACAATTTTCGACAAAAGATTCAGGCTAATTGCCTTCCCAGCGTAACCTCCTTATAGCAAGCACACAATTCCCACATATCAGCATCCATAAAGGAATGGACGAAGATACAAGAGAATTCTTTCCTCTTGACCTAAATGAAATTAAGCTTGTTATTTCGACTTACTGAGCTATTTAAAGCGGCTGGAGATGAGTTGGTAGGGCGCATGCATTAGCTCACCTAACGAATGGAATCTCGGCACCGTTTGCCCAGTCCATAAGAAAGGAGCTCCCTTTAACTGCGCAAACTATAGACGAATAAGTCTCTTCTCTGTCGTACTGTATGAACGCCTGAAAGAATTTGTGGTTAATTTAATAGGTTCCTATCAGTGTGGTTTTAGGCCAGGTAAATTCACAATAAACCAAATTTCCACACTGCGTCAAATCTCGGAAAAGATCCAAGAATTCCAAACCGACACACACCATCTTTTTCTCAAGTTTAAAGCCGCATATGACAGTGTGCTTAGGGACGAGCTATACCGAGCCATGTCTAGTTTTAACATTCCTTCCAAACTTGTCCGATTGTGCAGGATGACAGTGGAGAATTTTCGCTGCTACACTAAGGTTGGTAGTGAATCAACCGAAACCTTCGATGTTAAAAAAGGCAAGTTGACGCACTGCCATGAATTTTCTTCAACATCGTGCTTTAAAAGATCATACGAGACTCACTGGCTAACACAAGGGGTACGATCTCTTGCAAGTCTGCGCAATTGTTTGTGTATGCGGATGACATTGACGTAATTGGGCGAGCACAGCCAGACTTCAATGAAGTGTTCAAAAGCATTAAAGCAGTAGCGGCTAAAATGGTTCTTTCGGTGAACTAGGGTAAATCCAAATATATGCTGTCATCCAAAAAAGACGCACAACACCGATGTCTTAGCCAGAAAGTTCCGTCAAAATTGACGGTTACTAGTCCCCAGTGACAACAACACCAGTGCTGAGATCAAACGCAAAATTACTCTTGCCAACCGCTGCTTCTTTAGGCTAGAGAGGCATTTGAAAAATCGAGCCCTCTCTCAAAAAACCAAGGTAGCACTACATAAATCACTGATCATCCCGCTCCTCCTTTACGGCGCAGAGGCCTGGACCTCCAAAGTCTAAGATGGCGAGGCCATATCGAGCGAATGGACAACACAGCTCCGGTCCGAAGAGTCTTCGAATCCAACTTTGAGGGACGACGCAGCCGAGGACGTCTGAATCTAAAGTGGCGCAACAGGGAGTGCGGCAATGGAAACAACTGGCAAAAGATCGTGCCAGCTGGAAACGCTTGTTGGTTGAGGCCTAGGTTCACATCCGACTGTTCGCCAGATGCCACAGTCAACATTTCAAGTATGTTGGAGTACTCAATTTAATTTTTCCCACAAAACACTTTGTATCTGTGAAAAACAAACTAAATATCTAAAATGGCTCACCATAACTAATCGGTTAAGACTCTGTACGAAGATATCTTGATATCATATTTTTCGGACCTAACAGCTTTTTAGAAGAATGGATTTGCTAGCCAATTACAATATGTATTCCTAACGTAGAAGTGAAAGAATGTCAACCCATAAAGGCCTTAAAACAAAAAGATTTGCTGGCACATGAATATATTCCCAATGAGGAACTGAAAGATTCTAGGCCAAGCATTATGCCGAAAGCAACTTAAAATTGAAGGTTTTTGTGCGGTCATGAATTAAAATTAGTGAGGATCAAGCGTTTGACACCTGGCGCTTTTGGCTAAACTGAACTCAGAATCCTCCACGAGGAATCCGGCGAATTAACCTTATGCAACCTCATGACCTTCTTGAGTGCTGCTATCGTCGTGTCCAACGGCTTCGGATTACTTTAAATTTTCAATAATTTTCCCGAATTTAAATAAGTTTTTTTTTTTCAATAATCTCTTCTATTGTATCTTGCCGGGGTGAATTTGCTTCTTCACCATGTCGTTCGCTGCCTTATCCATAACGGTGTAGAACCCATTGTCTTCTTCATTGAAGGTAATCTACTGAACAATAATAATTTTTACTTGAAGATAAAATTATGTTATTTGTTGAAGTTTATAGTTACTCCCAAAAGTAACCCAGACATGACTTTCAAATGAATCCAGATAGGTATGAGTGATGGTTCTTTTCTAAATTTCTTTAAAGATACATATACAATACATATTTACGGACCCAAAAAATAACCCTTTAAAATTTTATTTCGTTTAGTGAGGGAAACCTTTGTTTCAGAAAAAAAATAAAACAAGCAAGGGCGATGAAACTTGCAAAGTCTCCTTTAATAAATCCCAATTTGATGAGTTCTTCTGTTTGGATGAAAAAAAAATTGGGTAAGGGTGCGACTCGAGATACTTATGAGAATATATATACATATATTATGATACTGCACGTTATCTTTTAATTCATTACGTAAAGTAACGATTACAAAAGTGAAAAATGATCCTGGATACAGTAATTCAAATTGAATTGACGCCCTATAAACATATTTACATTTATGTTGTTGTTAGTTGTAATTCGATAATGCTAACAATAGGCATTAGTGAAATGTGGCTGGTGTTATAATGGTTTGAAATTTCTGTGGACGACTTTTCCACAGTCAGATTTCACGGACAAAGTTAGACCTTCACATCGTGTGTTCAAATCATGGTTTTATTCATTTTGGCCAACTGCATGACTGATCAAAAGAAAGCAATTGACGCAGATAATTGGAACGTTTGTATGATGTGGATGATTTTAATAAGTTTAAAATTTTTAAACGTTATTATACATACAATAGTATCTATAGTACGAAGTTATACTAGTACCTATGCATTTGGTTTTAGACGTCGCAGGATATGTTTAGATGTTGTTGAATATGAATATGAGAACCCAGGTTTATAAGGAGGTGATACATTTTCGATCGGTTCATAAGATAGAGTCATATTCCTTTTTTAAAATCTACAAATAATTTGTGTACCGTTTCGGAGATTTGACGCCCCACAGTGGCACTTTATTAGCTTAATGCAAGCCTTAACAAAATAAAAATAACTTAATTAACTTATTGACTAGAGGGCGGGGTGGAAACGGTTAAGGAGAGGGTGAAAGGTTGTGGTATAGGGCAATTCTAAGACTGGACTTTTTGATGTGAATGTCGAACAGATTAGTGTTAGCTTTGCGCAGCATTCTGGACATTGGTTCGTGGTAGCCATAATTTGTGCGACGAGTGTTTATAAGGGGCATGAACCGAAGGTTCCATGGGCTGGTGTTAAGGGGAATCATGTGCAATAATGTGGGGCTGTCAATGTTACCGCTGAGAAGTTCATGAATAAAAAGTCTATCTGCAACATCGCGTCGTTCTTTAAGGGGTGGGAGGTTGATTAATTCTAGGCGATCCGTATAAGATGGTAAATTAAGGGGGTCAGCCCAGGGAAGGCCACCAAGGGCAAAACGGATAAACCCACGGGATTCGTGAGGAGGGGGAGGACTTGGCTAGCATATTCGAGAAGGGGCCTAAGGAAAGAAATTAATAATGATTTTGTAACGTAAGGATTCGAGAATCCTTTGGACCAACGTTTCACGAAACCGAGGGCGGAGTTAGCATGTTTGATAATGTTATCGATATGGAGACGAAAGTTAAGTTCACGGACACAAATGACCCCTAGATCAACCAAAAAGTTGAAACAGGGGAAATGGTTTCATTACGAATAATGTAGATTCTGGGTGCTGAGAAAGAGCATTTGCGGGAGTAAATGATGGCTTGTCATTTACTGACATTGAACTCGAGGTGATTTTTTTTGACACCAAGTAGTGAACGTGTTAAGGTCTGATTGGAGAGAGCACGAATCAACACGGGAAGATATGTGTTTAATTATTTTCATATCATCGGCACATATGGAGAGCTGAGAGTTCAGGACAATGCTGTCAACATCATTAATGGTTAGAGTAAATATCAATGGGCCGAGATGACCACCTCATGGGACACCGGAGGTAGCATTAATTAGATCAGAGATAGAAGATCTGAAGATAAAGTTATATTAACGATCTTCTAGATAAGATTTGATCCGTAAGATAAAACCGGGAGAGGAACCGAGGGCAGTGAGCTTGAAGAGAATCATTTGGTGAGACATTTTATCAAAGGCTTTGCTGAAGTCAGTGGCGACAACGTCTGCTTCTTTGTCGGCTTCCAGTGCACACAAACATTGTAAACCAAGCTAGACTAGATTAGTGGTTATCGATCGACCTTTTAGGAACCCTTGTTGGTTAGGAGAAAATATACTTAGGTTTGCAGGGAAAGAATAGAATAAAAGATGCTCTCAAAAGTTTGGGTATGCATGAGGGCTTGGCAATGGGATGATAGTTGGACACATAATTTTTCAGTCTTTTTTTGTGGACTGGAATGATGTAAGCATATTTCCAAAGCTTAGTAAAGAGTCCTTGAGAGATAGATTGAAATAGAGCGCTAAGGGATAAAATAAGATGGTTCACGCACTTTTTTAAAACTATGGCAGGCAGACAGTCAGGACCGGGAGAGTAGTCGTCCTTTAAGTTGCGTATTTTTTCGGCGAGTAGGTTGGGAGTATGTTCAGTGAAATAAGAGACGTCTGGGGGAAGTCTTTCAAATATCGAAAATAGTGATCGGGTTTAAGATCCTGGTCGGTGAATGATTGGCTGAAGAAATGAGCAAAGAAGTTGGCGATTATTTCGGGAAATGCCTATTTCTTTTCTAAAGATGCCGTAAAGCGATTCCTACTGCCACATCGGTTGTGATCGATTATTTCCTTTACGTATGATATCAGTCTCTTTAAGGGAATATTTGGCACCACCTTGTAACAACTTGGTAACAGAGATATTCTTTGGTAATTGTTGCATTGTATTTACCGAAAGAATTCAGGAAGGATTCAAAAAACATCTGGCGACTGGCAAATAATATGAAAATACATAAATATGTACAAGGTAAAATATCTAAAAATACTGATGATGTAATCAATACAAATTTCTTATTAGATACAAATGCAACAAATAAGCTCGCTACAAAATTCACACGCGCCATCAAAACTGTTATTCACAGATGCAACTTAAAAACACATAATGGGCGAAAAACAAATGCATCACATTCTATGCTCCTAGAATACGAGGGTTCCTGAAAAACCGAAACGTAAACCTTGTTAAGAGAATTCGCAAATACTATAAACAGTAACCATCGTACCCTGGTGATTTTTATTGATTTTGAAGAGATTTTTGATAAAAAATTGGTTTTAAGCTAAAGATATTAATGAGCCTCAGCTTCTTCATTTACTTTGCTCTCGCCTCTTCCCGTTATGTGGAATTCTTTGATCTTTCGGCACCACTCACTTCGCTGTAAGGCCAAGCTTTTGCATTTTATTCCGCAAATTTGTCATCCAGGTACTGTGCGGTCTACCCCTCCCTCTTTTTTTTTATAGTCATGAATTTTCACGATATGGTCATCAGGTCTGCGCATAAAATGTCCGGACCACCTTAGCCTGGACTCTGTAATCTTCTCAGTAATAGGCGTTGCTGTGAAACTTTCCCTTACGTGTTCGTTACGCACTTTGTCTTTGAGAGTGACTCCACCCGCCCCACGTAACATACGCATTTCAATAGTATGAGTTTTTGCTCATGGGTTTTCTTCAAAGCCCACGTTCCACTACCATAGAGTAGAGCAGGCCTTATTGCTGTTTTGTAGACCTTGCCTTTGGTTCCTATCGGCATTTCTGTTTGCAGAGAAATCCTGATAGTTCGTCACTGCGTAATGTCGGCTTTTACTGATTCGCCTTCCGCGGTTATTGGTCCTAGGTATTGAAATGTCTCTACTCTATGTAGCGCAACGCTATTCAATTTAACTTCCGCGCTTGATGGTATGTATATATTCTTTTGGGTTGCATACCATATACTCTGTCTTGGTTGTGCTTAATCCATTAATCAGTGCGTAATCCGTGTAACTCAAGGGATTTTCTCTAAGAAGTTCCATGGTGTGGGTTTCTGGATTTTTTCGGTTAGGTAGTTCATAGTGATATTAAACAGCAAGTGACTTAGTGCGCTACCCTGATGAATTCCTACCTTGATCTCAAAGCTCTTCGACAGACCGGCTGGAGTTCTGACACAGGTTTACATATCCGTCATGAGTTTTATATAGGAGAATTGTTCAGGGTCATTTTGCGCTCTTAGCACTTGCCATATGGTTCTCGGAATACGATCGAAAGCCTTTTCAAGATCTATAAACACCATCCACACTTTTGTTTGCTGTCGCGAGCTTTTTCCATGACCAGTCTGATGAATCGTGTCTGTTGTTCCCTTCAAAGAAGTAAAACAAACTGATTTCCTGTTAAGTTGATAAAGTTTTAGAGTCGTTAGCTTAGAATTCGTTCCCTGATTTCAAGGGTGTGATGTGAGTTTTATACCTCGAACATCTTCTTTGTTCTTGTAGAACGGGACCAATATTCTCTTTCTCATTCCAAGTTCTTCAATGTTCCAAGTTTCTTATTAATTACACAGTTTCTTATTAACTCACAGAGCCATACTTCCCGTCCTCTTTCAGAGATTTTCAGAGCTTTGCGGGTAAGCTATATGAGCAGAACATTTTAGGCTCAATCACACAAAACGCGTTACTGGGCGTTACTTCATCGTCGCGTTACGGCGTTACAGTTGTATTGCATTGCGTTGCATCATGCCTGCCACACACATGGCGTTATCACTCAGCGTTACTTTTAGGAACGCGACGTTACTTTTCGGATTGTACAAAATTACAAAAGTATCACGCGTTAGCGGCGTTACTATTATATGTTCCGTCTGATTGAGTACGCGACTCAAATTTTCGGGTTGTACAAAATTACAAATTACCGCCCAGGTAACGCTGCGTGTGTGTGACATAGCCAATATCACCGAACGCCGCATTAAGAAGTAACGCTGTAACGTCGCGTTATAACGCGTTCTGTGTGATTGAACCTTTATATTTCTTCATTTTGGATATAGCCCTTCTAACTTCTGTAACACTAATTTCATTTACAGCTCCTTGCGTCGGACTTGACTATACTTCAGCTTGCCTAAGGAATTCTTCATTTAGCAGTTCCTACGCACCATCTTTTACAAAATATAAGTATTTTTTAAATCGCCTTCCGTGCACTTTTCATTTTGCCTTCGCAAGTCGTTTTAGGATCCAGGCTTTCGGTAATTTATCCTATCCACGATCGTTTTGCAAGTATCTCCGGCGATACAATGGGTGTTTTCAATTTCCGGGCTATTAGTAGGCTAATGTATGTTGGGAGGTGAGTAGTACCCCAAGAGTTTCAGATCTTTAATATTTATTACTATCTGTGTATTCGAGATTCCTCTCTTATAAGTTATTGAATATTTATCCTTCTTTTGAAAGAAGGTATTCCAGAATTGTTTCACCTTCACTGTTTTGATCTCCATATCCAAAGCCGCCATGGCAACCCTCGAATGGTCCCTGTCTATCCCCACATGACCGTTCAGGTTTTTCCATATCGGGTAGTTTACTTGTGGTGTGTAGACTGAGACGACTTTAAGTTGCTTTTTCAGGGCCAGCTTCACAGACATGATGCGATCATTGATTCTTTTTATTTCATTGACCTTTTCAGTGAGAAGATGATCCAGGATAATTCCAATACCATTTTTTTGGTATTCTCTTTGCCACACATATAAGTTTGAAACCGTTCCCGATTTGATGCCGTTCCATTTTGATTCTGGCAGACAACAAATGTTTATGCATCGTCTGTGTATAACAGCGCTAAGTTCAGCGCTTCTTGCAGTCATTGTGCCAATGTTCCAAGTTTCCATATGTTATTTGGACATTGGTATAGCGTTTCGTTGTTTTGATCTTCCGTAGGTTCGGGGGGACGACCTAGTATTTCACATTCTCATCGCCGTCGCTTAAGGGAGACGCCCTAGCTTTTGTTGTGATCCACACAACGTAAGTCATGCACACTGTCGGACACCATACGCACCGCTAGCACACTCCTTTTCTTTCTTTCACCATAATGCTATTCTACACCCGATCGCAATTGCATTCGAAAGAGGACACATGATATCTTCGAAGCGTACGATGAATCAACACACACATGAATCGCACACATAGTTGGCTATTGGTTTTTACAGTCGGTTGCCACCTGTCACTAAGGTCTTCACTTTCGTTAAAGACTTAAAAGCCAACCTTGACCGGCCTTCCTAAGACCTAAAGGTCCATCATAAACGAGAACCTTTCCTTCTTTCACTTTGAAAGTGACGGAACGAATCGCCTTACGCTTAAGCAACGTTGAGAAATATTGACAACTTGTTTGCAAAGTGAGTGCTGTGTAGCCCAAACAGTGCGTTTTTTTTTTTAAAGAAATTTTGACCGAAATGAAGCACCCACCGCGGCTGCTGTATCCAAGTTTGTGCAAAAAGTTCGTGAGATTTGTATGGTAGTGCACAACACTCATGGTCCCCACGGTGCACATGGATGAGAATGTGGCTGCTGTGGCTGAGAGCGTAAGATTCAATTTACGAACATCAACTCCCCATCGATCTCAACAGCTCAACATTTCACGCACTAGCCTGAGAAGAATTCTGTACAAAGATGTCGGATTATTCGCTTACAAGGTCCAATTGACTCAGCAATCGAAGGCGCGCGACCATCGACTTCTTTATCGCTTCGCAGTTTGGGCCTTAGAGCAGCTTGAATTGGACAATGATTTTGGGTGAAAAATCATCTTTTCTGACGAGACGCATTTTCATCTCAAGATTACAAGATTATCGCATCTGAGAAAGTGACAGTTTGGTGCGGATTGTGGAGTGGTGGCATCATTCGACCAGTTTTCTTCGAAAATGAGGCTGGGAACAACATTTTGGTCAACGGTGGGCGTTACAGAGTCATGTTAAACGACAGTATTGGCCGCCTCAGAGCTGCGATTTGACCCTTTGAACTTTTTTTTGTGGGGAACCGTTAAGGACCGATGTTATGCCAACAATCCGGAAACGATTCAAGCACTTAAGGCCAATATTATCCAAGCAATCCGTGAGATACAGCTCGAAACCATCAACAAGGTCCTGGAAAATTGGGGTGACAGAATGCGCTACTGCGAAGCCAACCGAGGCAGCCACTTGAACGACGTTGTATTTCATAATTAATGGGAATATCTTACTAATTTTTAACCTGAATTTGGTGCACTCTTTAGATTTCAACTTTAAATGGGATTTTTTTATATAAAATATCTTTATGTGCGACTACGGCGACCTGCATATGCCCTTACCATCTGAGCAGTTATACATGACTTAAAGTTCTTCAAAAAGTACGTATATTTGACTCTGGTGGAATTAATACTTCAGTACGGAATAACAGCCAAGCGCAATACAGGATAATGGAGCTCTAAAGGGCCCAGAATAGAATATTTAAAATTCTATTGCGAGCATTCGGTATGTTAAAAATGAATAATCCTAGTGAAAATTTGAATTTATTAGCTGTTAAAAAAACTTTTCTTTTCAATCTAATAAATAAAAGGTACTGTGACTACCAACCGTTTAAACACCCAATTGACCATTACATCACAAGGAAAAGGTCGAATGAACGTTTTAAAATATCGATAACAACATACAACTCCTATGGACGACAACTTTCTTCTATTGTACCAATGAGATTCAACTAACTTCCACGTTCTCTATGGAATATCAAACTGCGTACCGGTTTTTTGTCAGAGAAACTGAAAAGATATATGTTACTGAATGCTGTAAATCTGTATTAAGTTAATAGAATGACAAAAAGTTATGTTCCCAAAAAAAAAAATATGAATTAGGTTCTATCAACTACATGTACATTTAATTTAAATAATCTTCAGATGAAAAGCTTCTAGGCTTCGGAAATTCCTTTTGTCTAAATGTTTGATATTAATTGATATGAACTTATAATTATCGTTATAAATAAATAGAAAATGGGATAAAACGGCAACCACCTGACGGATATCATCTTTTCCACTTAACAGAAAAAAATTGTAAAGGTCCAGGTAAAGATCGTCATTACTCAGAATCATTCTCTTTTATTTAGTAAAAAAGCAATTCAAAAACAAAATTGGATGATTAATTTGGCGGCACCTTGTATTGTCGAGTCCTGTTGTCTAAACTCGAATTGATGATTGGGTAATCAAAAATGTATAATAATCTTTTCTGAAGGACCTTTTCCAGGAGCTATATGGTTGGTAATAGACAAGTAGGTTGGTAGTTAACCGCTTTTGTTGGATATTTGCCAGGTAGGTACCCATGCCTTTACCTTCTACAGTTCTGTTTAATTTTGGTTAATATGTACGAGTATTAGGGATATAGAGTAAGAGTTCTTTGGGATTTAATTCTGGTATGGATCTATTCGCTGCGTATAAATATGCTTTTATTAAAATGTTTGATTGTACTTTTATATTTAAAGCCGTCTTGAAAGGGATATTGAGTTAGAGATCTGAATTCGAATGTCTTTAAAAGTTGACCAGTCACATTCCTTGTTACGAAGCTTAATGTTTTAGGTAGTTGGGGAGATTTTGGTTTCATAGGATTTCAATAGGAGACGTCGGATGAGAGGTTAATACATGTCAATTCAAATTTGTGCTTGGAAGTTTTCTGTAAATACAAAAGTCTAAAAGGTCTGTGGGCCAGAATGGTGGTTCTTCTATACTCTAGAAATGTATGGTATATTTAGTGAATAACGTCAATTCTAATAGTGTCGAGTCCTTCTTGGTTGTTATTTCCTCCTGCAAGGAATGTATTGATTGATTGATTGACTGTTGTTTCGATATGTTGTATTTTGGGGGCAGTAAAGTACTGAAATTGTGAGGGGTTCCTGTACGAGCTTATTTGTATTGTCGTCGGTTGAATGTGCTTGCTTTTGTAGTTTTCAAGTTCAATGGATGTGATTTTCCGTTGTTCTAAATTTGCCATACCTTTGGCTTTATTGTCGGGATGTATTCAGGTGTCAGTTTGTATTTTTTGTCAGTAAAATATGTTTTTGAAATTAAAGTTATTCCTAATGAACAATTTTAATTCGTTGGCATGCTGCTGTCGGCCATTTACTTTCCATGTGTTTAATTCTAATATTTAAAATAGTTTTAAAAACACCATCGCACATTCGGCAGGAGCGAAGTGTATATAAATCAGAGCTAATTATATAAATGATATACCAGGTGTGCAAGTTTAAAATGTCATTTTTTTGTCAAGAGATGGCGCATAAAACATATTGAAGTATATGTCGAACCCAAAGCGCGATTTTGTTGGTATGACAGCCCGCTACAAAACGTCATATTCGTGTAGTTGTTTACAAGTTAGTAGCATACTTCTTTTTCGTGTTAAACATGTCGAATTTTGAGCCAAATAAAGAACATTTGTGGCATGTAATGATTTTCTTGTTCAATCAAAAGAAAAAGGCATCGGAAAGTCATCGAATTCTTGTAGAGACTTACGGCGATCTTGCTCCAACCGTCAAGATTTGTGAACGCTGGTTTCAACGTTTCAAAAGTGGCGATTTCAATGTTATTGACAAAGAACACGAAAATCGACCAAAAAAGTTTGAAGACGACGAATTACAAGCATTATTGGACGAAGACCATACACAAACACAACAAATGATGGCGGAGCAGTAGAATGTCACTCGGCAAGCCATTTCCGATCGGCTGAGAGCCATGGGAAAGATTCAAAAGGTTGGAAAATGGGTTCCATACGAACTGAACGAACGACAGTTCGGAAAAACGAAAAACTGTGTGCGAAATGCTGCTTTTACGCCACGAAAGAAAGGGTTTTCTGCATCGGGTTGTAACTGGCGATGAAAAATGGTTATATCTTGAGAATCCCAAACGTAAAAAATCATGGGTAACACCAGGACAACCACCAACATCGAGTGCAAGACCGGATCGCTTTGGGAGGAAGACAATGCTGTGTGTGTGGTGGGATCAGAAGGGAGTAGTGTACTACGAGCTTCTCAAACCCGGCGAAACAGTTAATACCGTCCGCTTCCGACAACAAATGATCAATTTGAACCACGCATTGATCGAAAAACGCCCAGAATGGGCTCGAAGACACGGCAAAGTCATTCTGCAGCATGACAACGCTCCTGCACATTCAGCTAAAGTGGTCAAAGAAACGATTTCTTCGCTTGGTTGGGAACTCCTATCCCACCCGCCGTATTCACCAGACCTGGCGCCTTCTGATTATCATCTCTTCTCATCGATGGGGCACGCACTCTCTGAATAACACTTCAAGACTTTCGAGGATGTATGTACGAAAATGGCTCGATGAATGGATATCAATGAAGATGAAGCTTTCTTTTGGAATGGTATCCATAAATTGCTCGAGAGATGGATAAAATGTGTAGAAAGCGAGGGCCAATACTTTGAATAAAAAATGTTTTGCCATTGTTCTTAAATAATTGCGTATTTTTCATGAAAAAAACGACATTTTAAACTTGCGCACCTGGTATATAATATGAGAAGAGAATTAAAAGGAATACAAATGATATTATATAATATTATTTACATTACGTTATCTTATATTATATTATATTCTACTTTCATACAGATTTAATATCCAATTGGGTCGACACAACGTTCAAATCTACTCAATATAAAACAGGTGCCATCACCTGCATCATTTTGCATATTTCCTCATATTCCCCTTCTTCTTTCGAAGCATTACTTCACACACCGCAACCAAAAGGCTGACCGAACAATATCGCGGTTTTTCAAGCGGGATACGTGAACAAGGAAGCTTATAATAAGGGAGTGGACGATCCACCCAGTACTCTCGATTTTGACGTTTGTTAATAAAGACTTTTTAAATTTTCCGCGAGAACATTAATTTGTGTTACATATACAAAATGATTCCAGGAAGCTTCAAACTTATTCTGTCAACCTTAATTTATATAAATTCATTTAATGCAATGAGCAACAGTACATTAAATTATGTAGTTCAAGACTAATAAAATTCTAAATTTTTTTTTATATTTTTTATTAGGAAAAATAAATCGGTTTGCTGTTTCAGTTTTTTTTGCTGTCGCCGTCCGAAATACACTTCTCCGAATACAATTGGTCCGCACTTGGAATGAAATACAATTCATTAAACTCGAAATTAAATTGGTATTAAATTAAAATAAACAACTCGCGTAGACAATTTATTTCATGAACTGGGTTAACAGTTCTTTGTATTTGTTTGTTTTCTAGTTGCAACTTTGTTAAGCGTTTTGGATGCATTCCGGGAACAAAAACTGTTTTGCGTAGCTTGATTCGTGAGAGCTTTTTTGATGAAAGTATTTTATTTAATTGGGTTTGCGAATAATATGATGATAAGTAAAAAAAGAGCTTCCAGATTTATTGTAAAGCATTTTTCGACCCTGCATTAAACTTGGAAATAACTTATAATAGCTGCACTTGCCAAACAGTGCAAATTTGATTAATTTAATATTATTCGATATACGGCTTTATGTGGGCTTGACAGTCATTAATGAACCAACTCGTATAACAAATTCGACCGCTAGTTACATTGATTTCATCTTTTTCTCATCTATTTTTATATGATATTTTATATCATATATTTTATTTAAATATACGTACTGACGATTTTCTTATTTTTGAACCAGTAATAGAAAATTATTCAAAGATAGTGAAAGAAATTCACATTAAAGCTATTGTCAAAAAAAATATGTTATTGTACTCATCATGAGAAAATAATTTGGAATCATAGCAAATGTATGTATATAGTAGATACATGATTCCAAAAATAATGACAAAAGGCATTATATACTCATGAAAATGTTTCTTTAATTATAAATAAAGCTAAGGAATTCTATATCTATCTATCTATCTATGTACAATATATACGAGAGTGGTCCGATAAGTACTTAGCCTACCAAAGAAAAACAAAATTTTTGGAGAAATGGCGATTTATTTTTCAATGTAGTCTCCTTTTAGCTCGATGCACTTGACCCAGCGATGCTCCAACTTCTTTAACCCGTCTGAAAAAGGTCTGCAAAGTAGGCCTCCGTGTCGGCGATGACCTCCTCATTCGACTGAAATTTCTGCCCGGCGAGTGACTTTTTCAAGTTTGGAAACAAAAAGAAGTCGCACGGGGCCAAATCTGGAGAATACGGTGGATGGGCGAGCTGTTCGTAGCCCAATTCGACCAATTTGGCCGTGGCGAAGGTGTGAGCCGGTGCGTTATCATGGTGGAAGAGCACTTTTTTCTTCGCCAAGTGGGGCGGTTTTTTCTTCAATTCGGCGTTTGGCCCTTCTCCAGAAAGTCGATGTGGATCACACCTTGTGAATCCCAGAAAACGGTGGCCATCACCTTTCCGGCCGATGGGACAGTCTTCGCCTCATTCGGAGCACGTTTGCCTGGTGAAGTCCACTTTTTCGACTGTTCCTTGGTTTCTGGTGTGTACCAGTGGATCCATGTTTCGTCGACTGTCACGAAATGACGCAGAAACTCCTCCGAATTGCGCTTAAACAGCGTCAAACACTGCTCTGAAGTGGTCTCACGGTTGCGCTTGTTGTCCGGAGTGAGCAAACGCGGCACCCATCGCGCCGAGAGCTTTCTCATGCCCAAAATTTCATGCAGGATGTGACCCACGCGATCTTTTGAAATGCCTACTGTCTCACATATCTCGCGCACCTTCAATCGGCGGTCTGCCAATACGAGATCGTGGATTTTTGTCACGTTATCCTTCGTGATAGCCGTTTTCGGGGCAACTGTACGTGGCTCATCAAAAACCGACGTGCGACCACGTTGAAACTCGTTAAACCAATTTTTGATGGTCGCCTTCGAACGAAAAGAGTCACCGTATACAGCATCCAAATGCTCTTTGATTTCGCTGCGCGATTTCCCTTCCAAAAACAAGAATCGAATCACCGACCAATATTGCTCTTTTTCCATGTTTCTAAAATCCGCGGACACTCCCGCTTCCACACGCTGTCAAAACAAAACTACGAGTCCAATCCGGCTGAAATTTCGACAGCCGTCTATTAAAATGTACTACACGATAGTAAGTTGCTCTTGCGATACTGGCGCCATCTGGCGGTGAGGCTAAGTACTTATCGGACCACCCTCGTATAATATACAAAATATATATAAAGTATGTTATTGTATATATTTTTACAAATATATTTTAGTTAAGTCAAAATAAGATATGTTTAGTTAGGTTTAGTTAGGTTAAGGCAGGCTTAAGTTCTATAAAAATATATAAATAAAGATCATATGCTAAGTTTTTTGAAAATACATTTTTCTAAAAAAAACTAAAAAAAAAAAACAACACTGGAGAATCATATTCAACTTCGGATCTATGTTGCTGAGAAATCAAATTGAAGAATATATGCGAATGAAGTACAGCAAGTAGCAGGAGCTTTTCGCGTAATGTGCTCTTCTCAATATCTTAAATATTTCTTCGTAAAAAAATTGTGAAAGTAATTAGGATATAGAAAAAAGTTTTTCATCGGCATATGGTTTTTATTTTCTGCGAGAAAGTTTGTAAGAAAAGAGAAATAAAAAGGGTAAAGCTGGAGTTTAAAAACTAAAACTAACTAAAAAACCTAACTCAAGCCCGCGTTAGGTTTAAACACCCATTTAATATACATACGTATTTTATTCTTTTCTTTATTTTAAAAATGCAACTATATGTGATTCAGATATTAATATACAGTAAGCAATCGATAATTCGAAATGCTTCGGTCAAAGGAAAACGCGAGGGGTTTTGGATGTTTCTCAACGAAGTGTGTCTGCATCTATGTAGTTATATATACATATATTCGAATATGTTTACATTTTAGTACTGCCCGGTGGTGTAAGTAAATTAAACATTTTTAATTACACGAAAAAATATGTAATTTTTTTGTGAGTTAGCGGCTGCGAACGATCTCAGTTGAGATGTTTTCGATCTTGTTTAAAGCTAAAAAAACGACATAGTCGACATCTGTCCTCTCAAGAAATTGACGTAATTTTGAAAATGATAATTTCGCTTAGTTTGAAGTTACCTACCACACAGGTTTTCCATCCTCATCATGATTCCAGTATACATTCACTGATTTTATGTCTGCATCCGTTAGTGCTCCAGTGATTGCTAAGCTACCACCGAAGTGGACAAATTCGTATTCTGAGATTTACTGTTCTTCTTCATTTTGAGCTTCATATTATTCCCCCGAAGAAAAACAGAAGTTTTAAAACAATTGCGGAGTAATACTACCGGTAACAATCCTCCAAGCTTTATATGCCATTTTCATTGCAAACTGGACTGCTGTGTTAGACTCATATCCTTCTTCTATGCATTCTAATATTTTTGTTATCACTTCCTTACGGTAAGGCGGTTTGATTTTATTCTTTAATCATGTGGTCGAAATTTGAAAGGTGTATTCGCTGGCAAAAATTGTGCTTGGACGTAAGAGATAATATGTCACTGTGGGCAGTACATTTCATTTCACCTCAAATCGAGAGTAGTTAGCCATTCCCTAGAATTTTAGTCGACAACCAGGCTTTTTTTAACAATAAGAAATTATATTATGTTTTAGAATATTGCGGCCTTACACATTTTCCTGAAAAAGGTTTTCTTCTTTCTTTTAACATAAAACCTCCCACAGCAAACTTCCTTTTACTTCTGACATTCTTTTGCGGCATTTTTATCTTGCGTCGCCGATAAAATAATTTAATTAAAAGTTAAGAAATAGAGATTTGAATGATATTAGTTATCCGAATAAAATAAAAATAAACAAATCCTCTTAACATCAGTTTGATACTTTTATTTGCCGTGAAGGCTTTTATTTATGGCAATGGTTTTTACTTCAGGATTAAGCCACTACTGGGTAAATTCTTCGCCCGCTGTTCTAGGAACCATTTATAAAGCGTCTTTTCCATCTCAGGTAATTCAGATGCCTGCTAATACTGTACCCGAAGTTTTGTAAAATTCGAATGGCAAAGACTTTATCTTACTTGCAAACAACTCCTTTACAACTTCAGTATTTTCTATTAAAGTTAAATGGTTACGACTCATTTTTGCCAACAAAATTTCATTTCCTGTACTGTCCAAACCAATCACACGATTGAAATTGCAGAGGAATATTTACCCAAACTAGAACGCAAAGCGCAGAACGATGACAGATGCAAAGTACGGAAAACAAAAGGTAAACTTGTTCGAAAGATTGTGCATTATTTTCAGCTAGCTTATTCCTATTTAACTGTGTAAAAATATGGGTTCGCTCTAAAGAGCTTTACTTGTTCACTCTGTAGAGTAGTTGTTTATACAATTTTGTTGTGTAAACTCTTTTTTACTCTCTGGTTTATGTTCATCTACGTTACGTTTCATTACATGCCACAAGTTTAAATTTGATAGAATTTATATCGGGGGTCTAAACATTTCGAGAACATCAACATTTTTATGGAGCTGAAAATTGTTGAAAAACTGTGGTTACTTCTTATTTTATAATTTATAATGTGGACATTTGAAAGTTAGTCAAAACGTAAAAGCCTCTCCAAGACATTTGTTCTCTCTTGACTATACACTCGCCCTTAAACATTTTATGTACCTGCTGACTGTTTAACGTATGGCAACTTGTCGACACAAAACAAATTATATTTACTTCCGTCGTCGGACCATATCA
This sequence comes from Merodon equestris, assembly GCA_958301585.1. Lineage (NCBI taxonomy): Eukaryota > Metazoa > Arthropoda > Insecta > Diptera > Syrphidae > Merodon > Merodon equestris. Next base: position 73,083,845 of record OY284416.1, on the reverse strand, counting down.
CACTTCTCAAATCAAATTGCGTTGTACTTTTACTATTTTCGTCCACGTTAAACGAGCCGTTTTCATTTTCGACTTCGATATAAACCTGTCTACTGTAACCTTCTACGTTTCGGTCTTAAGATCAACTTGATTAAATTAACGCAGCTCTGCTCTTATTCGACTAGCACTCATAAAGTGATCTTTCAAGTTAATTTTTTGTAATACATTCTCAATTTTCTGGGGTGATATGCGTTTTCGCCCCGAACTTTTCTTCCTGTTTAATCGAACTAAATTTACATTTTTCTTCGTCAGTCGCACAATGGTTGAGTAAAAGCATCCTATCCTCAACCAAAGTCAATATTTGTATTTCTTCATCTTGAATCAGTTGCTGACATTTGCCGGACATTTCACATCTACATATACATACTTTTAACAATCAAAATTTGTTTCTGCACTGAATACGAAACCGAATGTCACTGTGGGGTGCCGCTAATGAAATAACCCATTTTCTGAGTTTTATAATGTGGTTTTTATAACCGCATGTGTATGATACATACAATATATTTACAGTATTTACACTACAGATTATTTCATTGCATATTATAACATATTTATAGTATACTTTATTTTTAACATATTCATTTTTTATTAGACTACTTTACTTAGCTCCAAAACACTTTGTCGTTGAATACAACAACGTCTCATATAAGCCTAGGTCCGTATTAGCAAAAAGATGGAACAGACATAGGAGGCGAATTTTTCACTAGTAAAATCGTTTGCCATGGAGAGAAAAAGATAGTAATCACGTGGTGCCAGGTCCGGGCTACAAGTCGCTCCCGGAACTTCTGGCGAGTCACTATCAATGTGACGTTTTCCTAATGGGGCAGAATTTCCCTCCTATTGGCAAAAGCTGGCCACTTCTGGGCGATTGCTTTCTTCAAACGGTCTAATTGTTAAGAGTAAAAGTCCGAATTAGGATTATAGCCTTAACTGTTTATTTTTCCTTTAGTCAATATAAGTTAATCATAATGCCGACAGGTTTAGTTTAAGTCGTTCTGCAGTCCGTATAGGGCCAGAAAGAGAATTTAATGTTAGTTAAGTTATTTAAATAAAAAAAATTAAAAAAAGGTATTGCCGGAGGGGAGCAGCTCATAGTAGTTGATTCCCTGCCAATCCCACAAAACATAGAGCAAAATCTTGCTGGTCGTCTATCCTGGAAATTCGATCACGGCCGGTTTCGCTTTTTCGTGAGTGATCCACTTCTTATCATCCGGTCGAGGACCGCTAAGAAAAGAAGTGTAATTAGTTATATCTACTTTTTAGTTTCAAATACATCAATCATCATCATACATCAATCTATCATACAAGGTCTCCTAAGTTCCTGCAGTGTTTCGATATTATACCACTTACATATATAGGCGTTCGCTTGAGAGCCGTGTGCGCTACGTTATATGTGACAGACAGTTAAATGCAGACGTCGTTGATGGTTGTGTCTACTTCACGAATTTTTCAAATTAAATGAATAAAGAACACTAATTAAAAGATTGGATATGTTGTTTCGGTACTAACGAAAATGTACGTTGTATACATAGAATAGTTCTTTGTATAATCCTTACCTTATCATTGTCAATATTCTCTTCATTTGAATTCTTGTTTTATTTTATTTACTTGGCGGTCCCCCGACGAGGCGGGGTTTATATTAACCTTCCGTCCTCACACTGGGGTGTGAGATACCCCACACAAAATTGGAAACCGTGTCGTTACCGTTACATTTTTTTTATCAGACATCTTATGTCTATGCAAATTCATGGTCATATTTTTGGCAGTTGTAGGAGGCCGTTTTGAGAGAATTGAATTCTTTTGACGTACATATGTAGGTACGTACATATGTATATAATTTAGTTTTGAAATTTAAGTGGGGTGCAGTTCGCGTAAGTTTTTTTTACAGTTTGTGAATAAATGTGTTTATCGTAATAACATCGTGTTTTAGTAGTAATCCAGCATTTGAAGAAAAAATATTTACGCAGTTTACATATAAATTGATATATACCTAGTGTGAGGATTGTTTAGTGAGAAAAAAAAGTTTTTGTTCTAGGAAGCAAATGTTTTCTTTTTTTACAGAAAAATGGCATTTTCAAGAGACGAAGCCCTCGTAAAGCTTTTAATAGAAACCGAACGATTGTTGGAAGATGACGAACCAGATTTATTCACCGGTGATGATTCGGACAATGATCCTGACTACATCGAAGAACATTCTGATTCGGAGAGTTCAAAGTGCGGAAGAGTTTGAAAATGAAGAAGCGGATCCTGCTCCATCCATAAAACAAAGGTTGGCGATACTGAAAGTGAAATCAGATGGAGCTCGATTGTACCCGAGAAACGTGGGAGGCATTAAATACAAAATTTAGTTACACATTTACCAGGCCCAAAGGGTGCAGCTCGAAACATGTCAACCCCTCTTGAGGGTTGAAGTTTACTTTTACTGACAAAATTTTGGAGAAAGTGGTGGCTCACACAAACGAGGAAATAGGACGCTGTTCGTTAAATATTGAAACATCGCAAACGTGCCATGGACCGACAGACATCACGGAACTAAAAGCATTTCTTGGGTTGCTTTACCTCAGTGGTGTAAAGAAAGCTGCCAAGTTACTTCTCAGCGAATTATGGTCGGTAAGATTCGGCGTTTCTCTTTTTAGAGCCACAATGTCGCAGAGTCGGTTTGAATTTATAGCAACATGCTTGCGTTTCGATAATAAAACGACTAGAACGGAAAGCAAATTGAACGACAAATTTGCACCAATTCGTGAAATATGGGAATTCTTCATTAAAAATTGCAAGTCACTTTATACTCCGTTTGAGTACTGCACAATTGACAATTGTTCGATGGCCTATAGAGATAGGCGTCAAAACCAGACAAATATGGGCTGCAATTTGTGATGATGAATGACTCTCGCACATGGTACATGATAAACGCAATTCCCTATGTTGGTAAAGTCCAAGTTGAAAATAATGAACCAGTGTCTTCCTTTTATGTACGAAAATTGTCTGAAAGTATTCATGGCACTGGAAGGAATATAACAGTGGATAACTGGTTCTCTTCTCTGTCACTATTCCAGACGATGCTCACACAGTATAATTTGATGATGTTAGGTACTCTCCGTAAAAACAAACGAGAGATTCCACCACAGAATTTAGCCCCGAAAGAAGAAGGTTGTTCCAAATTTGCATTTGATGATAATAAAACTTTGGTTTCATTTGCTCCAAAACAGAATAAGGTAGTCTTGGTCCTATCTACAAACCACTATTCTGATGATGTGGATCTAGAGTCAGGTAAGCCGCAAATTATCCTAGATTATAACAGTACCAAAGGCGGAACCGATACATTTGATAAATTGTGTCATACCTATACAACGTCCAGAGCAACGCGTCGGTAGGCTATGAGGGTTTTCTGTGGAATGTTGGATCAAGGTGGCATAAATGCAACAGTACTTCACGCACTCAAGTTACGTCACAGACTACACTCCCGTTCTCCACGCCTTAACCCCACCCCCCACCCCCCCTCTTCTATGATGACCATTGCCTTGCATGCACTATCACCAACCACGCACGGCATGCATGAGCAGCATTCCTTCAACAAACAAATGATGACACCTTTAGGTAGAGCGCATTCCTTTCCCACCGGTAAACTCACCGGAAAAGCTGAATCAACAAAATTGAGGAAGAAACCGCACCGAAGAGTTCAGTTCAGTTTTTCACGCATAGTCACTTCAAGTTCGCTAACGTAAGTGTAAGGACGCCCTACGCGGTGTAAGAAATTCACATAAGTTGATAAAATAAAATAATTGAAATACAAAAAAAAAAGAAGTGTAGTTTTTTTTATGTCAAACGCTCGGCTGAACTGATTAAGTGGCGCAGTCGGTATACCTTGGGTACGTGTGTTCGATAAAGAATCCGCGGTTAATATTAATTATTTAACCCAGGTGAAAAAGAACAATACTATGAAGTAGAGGTGAACGAAGTGAATAATATTAATAATAAAGAACGAATCCGTAAAGTAAAGTAAATACAACAAGTGAACAATCATATACTCATGCTGTTAAGTGCTAATTGAACAATATGTACTACGCAAAGGAAACGATCAGAAGCGTGAGAGCAACACCGGACAACACCGGACCTGGATCAACGAAGATTACGGAGGACCCAAGAAATCGATAAGAAGCGGAACCTGGGATCAATCAAAATGATATCAGAGGAAACAGCAACGACGGCAACAATTGTAAGTCAACTTACACTTAACATAGATCCCTTAAATTACTGAAACAACCTCCCTAACTACGATGGGAATATAGAAAATCTACATAATTTTATTGACATGGTCGACAGAATATACCCAACTCTTGGTAGGTACGATGCGGCAGGGCAACTTTTCTTTTTTGACATCATAAAAAGCAAACTGATAGGTAGAGCCAGGGAAGCAATTGAAATTAACAATAGTGTAAGTAACTGAGAAGAAGTTAAGAAGCTATTCTTTCAATACTTTGGTGACAGGAAAACTACGGAACGGCTTTATGACGACCTTAGAAGCATACCTTTTAAAAATCATTGCCAGGAATACTACAATAACATTAAGATAATTTTAAGACGACTTAATAACAAAACCAGGACCGATAGGGCCCACAACAGCAACGAAATAGAACAAAACTGTAAAGCAGCCCTAAGAATTTTCATTAGCAAAATCCCAGAACCAATGAAAGGACTTTTATATTGTAGAAATCCCCTAAACTTAGAAGAAGCAATGCAAATCTTGTCAGAGACAGGATACGCATATTCAAGAGGTTATCATAGAGAAGACGTAGGCAGTAATCCAAATCAAGTACCACCATTTAGTAGAAACCTCCAACAACATCATGTCAGGTCTAACAACGCAAATTTCAGACACAACAGACAACATTTTCGTGAAAACACTACAGGTCCAAGTAGCCAAACCAGAGCAACCAACTTTGATTAGGTCAAAGTAGCCAATCTAGAACATACATACTTGAATAACCCCTCGAGAGGCAACAGCAATAATAATAACACAATAGAACCAATGGACATTTTGTCAGCTGTAACCGGACAAATTAATAAATTGGAAAATAACGAGGATTTTCGGGAAAGAAGCCCAACGGCCGACTACCCTATATAATTGTCAAAGAAAAAAACAATCACACTCTAAGAATACTGATCGATACGGGATCAGAGACCAGTATTCTTAATCCGGGGATATGTCACCCCAAATGGCAAACAAAGTTGCAAAAACCCCTCAAAATTGTAACAACCAGTATCTACACCCATAAATGTAATAGATAGGAAAGTTAAAATTCCATTGTGTAAAGAATTCGGAAAACCAGATAAAACAGCAGAATTCTTAGAATTTGAGTTCCACGAAAACTTCGACGGGCTAATAGGAAACAATATCCTATTGCCAATAGAAGCAATTCTTGATTTTAGAAGACGAACTCTTGTGGTAGGTGAAAATAAAATTCAACTTTTCTTTAATAAGGACGAAGAAGTCATTGAAAAATATCAAAGCAGGTTCCCACCCTGGAAGTCTACAATTCAGAAACGAATGCGGAACCGATTCTGAATCAAGTACGAACACAGCACCTTAATAGGGAAGAAAAGAAAGCCCTTCTGAAATTGGTCACACAATTTTCGACCATTTTTTTTCAAGAGGGAACCGATCTGTCGTTTACAAGTGCGATAAAGCACGAAATCAAAACGAAGAACGAAATTCCAATCTATACCCGTAAGTACAGATACCCAGAATTCCATCAGAAAGAGGTAGAGTCTCAGATAAATGAGATGCTGAAACAGGGAATAATACGTCTAAGTAATTCGCCCTACTCAGCACCAATTTGGGTCGTACCCAAGAAAACAGACGCTTCAGGCTTGAAAAAGTGGAGAATCGTCATCGATTATAGGAAACTTAATGAAGTTACTATTGATGACAAATTTCCAATACCTAACATTGATGTTTCGATATTTTCGATAAATTGGGGAAGGCCCAATGCTTTACGACACTTGACTAGGCCAAAGGTTTTCACCAAATAGCCAGCAAGAACGTAAAACAGACTGCCTTTTCAATCAGTAACGGACATTATGAATTCCTTAGAATGCCGTTTGAACTAAAGAACGCCCCAGCGACATTCCAAAGGATGATGAACTCTGTGTTAGCTGAATATATTGGCAAAATCTGCCTGGTATATATGGACGACGTAGTAATTTTTTCAACGAGCCTACAGGAACACATTATTTCGATAAAGAAAGTGTTTCAGCGGTTTAGAGAAGTTAATCTAAAAGTTCAACTCGACAAGAGTGAATTTTTACGAAAGGAGACGGAATTTTTGGGACATCTCATCACGACAGATGGTATTAAACCTAACCCACAGAAAATAGAAGTAATTTTAAATTATAAACTTCCAAGAACCCAAAAGCAAATAAAGGCATTCCTTGGCATAACGTGCTACTATAGGAAATTTATAAAAGACTATTCCACTATTTCCAAAGTAGCAAAGACTCTCTGCTTAAAGCAAGGAGCCAAAATTAACTTGAACGACCCGGACTACAATCAAAGTTTTGAAGATTTGAAAACGTTGATAATATCGGAACCTATACTCAAACGCACCGAATTCTCTAAGAAATTTACGCTTACGACGGATGCTTCAAACTATGCAATCGGCGCTGTCTTATTTCAAGATGATCACCCGACTTGCTATGCCAGTCGTACTCTGAACAATCACGAGACCAGCTATTCAACAGTCGAAAAAGAATTCCTCGCCATAGTGTGGGCAACCAAATACTTCAGGCTCTACTTATATGGTAGAAAATATACAATCAGGACAGATCACCGTCCACTAGCTTGGTTAAGTTCACTAAAAGAACCTAACTCCAAACTACAAAGGTGGAAGATAAAACTCGAGGAATTCAACTTTGAAGTGGAATACGTAAAAGGTAAAGACAATCAGGTGGCGGACGGGCTTTCAAGAATGGAAATTTAACTCAATGAAGAGACGAACTTACAAAGGGATGAAAATATGGAACACATGGAAACTCAGTCGATAGTTGCAACCATTCATAGCGCCAACGAAGACAGCAGTAAAATTTAATTTTTTAACTTTTAAGAGTTTTTTTGTGCCAAGGGTTACTTAAAATTTTTAATTTTATTTTTATTTAATTCTGTTTAAATTACTCATGCCACCTAATTCCGATATGTAACTACTTAAATTACATTTTTATTAAGTATGATGCAACAAGGCACTTTTGAGTTTTGATCTGAATTTTTGGAATATCCATTCTTGGAATATCCATTGTGGCTCATATTGTGTGTGGGGTTGGAACGTTTTCTTGAAACCATATGTTCACCAAGCCCCGCTCATCCAATTTCGGCAGTAAGAAGTCGTTTATCATTTCCCCGTAGCATTCGCCAATAACAGTGAGCGGCATATGTATATGCTGTTAAAAAATATAACATTGTCGAATGAATACAAAAATAAATAAAAACACAGAGAATAATTTTTCAGTATTTTATTATAATTTTCAATTTCTAGTTTGTTCATCGAGAAAGTCGTAATCATCACATCATCATCGTCGTTAGCTTCATTCGTGTTCTTTGTTGCTTTTATATTCCCGCTTTTAGTAACAGTATTAACAGTTATAAACACTGATCGTCTGTGTAATTTTGTTCTTCATTCTCAACAAAAGCAATTTCTAAAGGCCAACTAATTGCATTGTTCTTAGAGAATGCGGTATTTACATTAAATACAATCTTGCATTCACATTCAATTTTCCAATAACAAGCATTATTTAGCTAAGACACTTTCGACAAAGCCGGATTTAATTGTGGTGTAGCTACAAGGCCAACATGCGCCTGGGGTTGAGCTTTAAAAGTTGTTGCACCTTTTGTTGGGTGAAATGCGCCATAATTTTAAATTTTACGATAATAATCTTCAGCTACATATTTGATTAATTAACACTTATAGATTTCTATCTGCGATCCGTGCTGGGACGGGTTAAGAATATCCCTGCAGCGATACCTCTCGCTTGTCGTAAAAGGCGACTAAAACAAAGGTAAACGAAAATCACATCTAGGCAATTTAGAAAACACCAAGGTGAGCCTAGGGACACATATACCACCATTAAACTGCCCCACAAGTGTACATGCAAATCAGTGGGTTGACACGACTGGAGATCACCGGTGTTGTAAAAGTAAGATCAAACAAAAAAATCAGGAGCATGCCCGTGTCACAAAAAAAAAAAAAAAAAGGCAGGCCGAAAAACAATTATTGCAAACAAATGCAAAAACACCAACATTTGATTCGTCTCAGCGATGAAGTAATCCCAAACCGGGAAGCCTGCCGCTACTTTCTGAGGTCAAACCGGCGGACCCCACAAGCGGACCAGTAGGAATGCAGTTAAGTGGGAAGGTTATGGTCCTACACTTCTGACCATAACAACGCCGGAAAAAGGAAAAGAAGAAGAAGATTTTTATCTGCATCTAGTCCAACGTCACCAATAACTGGTTTTCCGCCATGATTAAAAAATTGTAACGCCATTGATCTTCGCCTATACTAATAGGTTGTTTCAACAGAATTACCTCTACGATTCCATGGAACAAAATGATCTTTTGTGGATTTTATTTGTCCTATAGCTTGATTTACCAAAAACTGGCAACTTTTCATCCATTTTGGGAACACCATAATTATGAACTTGATACTCTGGAAGTTTTATTAACATCTGGATTCTTTGATATATAGTATATATAGTATATACCGTTCATGAACATAATATTGTTCAATCGATTGTGGCACGCATAAAGAATTACTACCAATATGTTCGTAATATTTTTTAGCCATTTATTTTGGATCAATAGTTTTTAATCCAGCTGGTTTCATTGGATTTGTGCTTTCAACTGTATACTCTTTATTTCGACCGTAAAATTGAACACTTAATCCTTCACATACCAATCCGATTGGTACATATTCCGAAGTTGCTGTTCCGCTAAGTGTTGTACCTAAGTGTTGCAGTTCTCGTACGTAATGGTGTAAGTTTACTTGACAGTTCAACAATATTAGATCCAAATGGTAAACTTTCAAATTCTAAAAAATCTACCGGAATCAATGCCAATGGGGTTGTAACACATTCGACGTAAATTGCCGATGGCGTCCTAAAAAAACTAAGGCCCAATCAAGCCTCCCGCGTGAACGCCGCATCACACAGTGGCTTGGTGTGGATGTAACGGCTCAGTGCCCCAGAAACCAAGATTCTGCTTATTGACGTAACCACTTAAGTGGAAATGCGCATCGTCGCTCATGATGACTTTCGAAATAAATTCGTCCTCTTCTTTGTTGAGATTAAGTATAGCTTGACAGTAATCCACACGCGACTGGCGGTTAGCAGGCATTAACTGATGCACTGTTTGCACTTTGTACGGGAACATGTGTAAGTTCTTCACTAAAATTCGCTGTAGGGTCCGTCTGGTGATGCGCAATTTCTAAGCTCAAAGCTAAGCCCCATAATGTTTTCAAAGTTGGCGCGATACGATTAGGAAATCGACGTCGAAACTCTACCGACAACTAACACTACCGACCAGTTATTGGTAAAAAAAATCGACACAATTATTGCATTCTTATGCGGAGTATAGCGCTCCATTGCCTATCTGTTTGTATACTGCAACTCACTAATGTCAAATATGATTGAGGTACGACTCCATTTGCAAAAATTATAACATCTTCCGATAGGTGATTAATTTTGCGCCACCTTGTATAGTAATAATTATTTGTACAAACTTTCGGCTTTTTTTTTTTTTTTTTAATGTTGTGCTACAGTAACGTACTTCATAACCCACAATGTAAATACATATATAGGCCCATACTCGATACTCTTCGTCATCAGGAGAAATGAAGAGAACTGGATAAGACGAATCTAATGAGCCCAAACTTGATGGTTTTTTTAATGGGCAATCCAGAATTTCGTCTCTTACCTTCTATCATCTATCATCTTCTATCATCAAAGTAGTTTACTATGTAGTACCGGCATACATGGATGTTTCAAATATTACAGGTCACAGATGTGTTTGAAGGGAATGGAAATACCCATTATGCGTCTAAGATCCCTACCGCGGCTTACAAAAAGAGCTTATGGCGTTGAAACGCCTGAACAGATCTTCATAAATTGTAGCTAAGAGCCATCTCGATCACGTTAGCTTTTAAACAAAAAAGAAACCAAAATCGGCCCATTCGTTCAGGAGTTACGATGCCACAGACAGACACACAGACACACAGTCTTACATACGCGTCAAACTTATAACACCCCTCTTTTTGCGTCGGGGGTTTAAAAATGGTAAGATGTGGTTACTGTGAGGAAAATATTGTCAGCGATAGCGACAGTATTAAATGCTCCTTTTGTTGCTGCTTTTCGGCTGCACAAAAATCTCCGCCAGAACATTCCGAGGTATGTCCAATGACCAATAGAAATCGTGGAAATGCCAATATTGCCACTCACGTTTCACAACACCAGCAGATCAAGATCCCCCAGAAGATAGACCCGTAAATAAAAACGAACTCTGTGGCTGCACAGAGACACTCAGCGCCGATGTCAAAGAAGACATCACGGATATCAAAGAAACGCTGAAAGAATATCTACGGTCTACTGAGTTCCTGTCGAAATGATCTGAAGACATGAGAGAAACAATAAAGAAAAACAATGAACTTCTTCATGCACTGACGGGTCAAATAAATGAGCCAAAAGCATAATGCGAATACATTGTGTCTGTATTCTCCACAATGCAAAAAATCAGCTAAATGGAACAGGAGACGATAGGGAATAATGTTGAACTATTCCGTATTCAAAAGGTGAAAATCTAATGGAAATGGTAAACGAAGCCGGAAAGGCTATCGGTGCCGAAATAAATATTACCGATATTGACAAAATCTACCGAATAACACCAAACAAATCGCTAAAATACCGAAAATAGTGGTATCGTGCACCAACACTACTCGTTTGTGCACAGAAAGGATTATGCACTTCGCCAAAGCGAACGGAGCAATAAAAAATCATAACTGAAAATAACCGATGTCAACGAAAGCAAAAAAACATAAATATTAAGCACTAAGATCTATATAAACTGTCAATTAACAACAGCGAGCAGACAACTATTGTGGCAAACGAAACCAAAGAATTTTAGCACGTAAAAATCAGGATGCTACTGTTCTATGAATCACCGACGTTGAAGATATTAACCAAATAATATAAAAAATAAACATCCCATAATTAAAACAAACCAATAAATATAAATAACACCAGAAAACACCAATATAAATGACAGCACTCAGAGAAATGACAGCAATAACACAAGTGAAAATGAAAATGAAAATTGTCAACTGTAGACCATAGAGTATATGTATAATAAGTTTGCCGACATAAAAGTCATCGAATTGGAAGATTTATTCGTATGTGGTGTTGGTAATATAACTAATTATATAAAAATGATATAATTAATTGACCCAGAAATTTCACTGATGAGGAAATTGGCATTTATCAGCTAACCAGGTTTAACGCAGAATTTTTAAATAGGCAAAACAGATGCGGTGGTGGAATTGCTATTTATGTGAAAAAAAGAAATACGCTATGAAAAAATTAACCACACTAAAACGCACTATGGAAACATACAGATACAAGCTAAAATTGGCAAGAAAGAAATCGCTCTTCTTGGAATTTATAGGCCGCTGTATCTAAATTAATATAATTTTATAAATGAATTTGAAACACGATAAATACATTTTACAGAAAACACGAAATCATAGCTATGGGAGATATGAACATAAATGTGCAAAACAATGAAAAATGTTATGTTGCTATTATATATACATATAGATATTTTTATATGATAAATCCTATGGGACTACAAATCGTTGCTTTGTACGAGTCGGCTTTAAGAAGAGGTTCAAGCACTATAACCGATCACTGCTTGGTACGAAGTTGTCATAAACAAATCCATGCAGCTTCTATTGAGTTAAACATATCTGACCATTATACTCTTATTTTCGGAATTCCAAAAGATGCAATAACTCGGAGGACAACCGAGCAAAAAACCGTATTGAGCGAGAATAAAGTGCGTAAACATATTGCGAGAGTTAACTGAAATATTTTGGACAATACAACAAGTGTGGATGAGTTCTATGAAAAGTTTATATAAATTTTCAGTGACGTCTACGGAAAGTCTACCATAAAAATCAGTGGATCACAGCGGAGGTCTTAAACCTGTGTAAAGAAAGAGATAAATTATGTACTCGTACATAGCAAATGGAAAAATAATAAACGTTCTTTGAGTTATGAAAATCAATATAAATCCTTTCGAAATTACACTGACAAAAGGATTAAGGAAGTTGAATCAAATTACTAAAGAAATAAGCTTGTTTACTAAAGAAAATATCCAAAGAATACCTGTCTTTCCATAAAATTCAAATCCATGTGACAAGGAATCAATTCAATCAATAATGCCACGATGCCGCATAAGAACACATAATGACCCTGAAACAAGGGCGTTACATTCTATGTTTCTAGGATATGCGACAGAAGAAGGCATAAAAGTTATGATAAACAAAATGAATGACAACAAATCGCCTAGGGTAGATAACATGAGAGCGAAGGATTTAAAAAATAAAAATCAGTATGGCTTCATGAGAAAACGAAACGTTAACCAATTGCTTAGAGAATTTGCAAACATTATAAACACCAATATAAACAGGAACTATCACTCGCTGGTGATTTTTATCGATTTTAAAAAGGCCTTTGATACACTTTGTCACAACGATCAAAGGTTTAACCAATTAACCATGAAGTGAACACGAGGCTACGGGCGGAAAGTGTTCTTAAGGTGCCAAGGATACACAACTCCTATGGTAAACAACAACTTTTTTCTATGGTATCTACTATTTTCAGTCAACTTCCACAATGTCTATGGAATATTCAGGCAGTGCATATATATAATGAACACTTTAAACACCTAGGTTAGGTTAGGTCAAAGAAGGGGAGTGTGATGGCTAAGCATCACTTCCACTCGGAGGCCAAAAGGCCCATTGTGATTCCCTTCATTTGTGGGGTAGACATATAACACATATAATTAACCTGTCCTATCACGTGGTGGCTGAAACCACCCCGTGCTCTTTATGAATTTTAGAAGATCCGATATATATGCATTTGCCACCTCCGCAATCTCTGTAAAGAATCTTTGGCTCAGCGACGCTAGGCGTCGATTCTGGAGAGCTGGGCAGTGGCAAAGCAGATGTTGGATCGTCTCAGTTTCTTCGTCATCGCCACAGCTCCGGCAGAGATCGCTGGATCCCGAGTCCCTTTTTCGGAGCATTGCTCCAATGGGACAGTGTCCTATGATCACTCCGACGAGCATACGGATCGAGTTTCGGTCCAGCGGCAAGAGCTTCTTTGTTTTTCCGATATTGAGCTCTGGCTACGATGATCTTGTCGTGTAGCTGTCGTTTCTTGTAAGCCAAGACGAGTTGGCTTCTTTGATGATTGTGTCATTTATGATCCGGTATAATGCGCTGATCGGTGGTTGCAATAACGTGTCCGCTTCGCTGATGTCCAGTTCAGACCCTTGCTTGGCCAATTCGTCCGCTCTTTCGTTCCCTGCGATTGAGCTGTGACCCAGGACCCAGCAGAGTTTGACTTTGTGGTGTCTGATGGACTTTAGTTAGTCGCGACATTTCATGATAGCCTTTGATCTCGTTATAGAGGATTCTATTGACTTCAGTGCAGTCTGGCTGTCTACGAAGATAGTGATATCCGATGGTGGGATATCGGTTACCTGTAGGTGTTTGGCTGCTTTCTCTATTGCGAGAATTTCTGCTTGAAAAACGCTGCACAGATCAGGGAGTCTGAATGATTCCTGTTTGCGGAGGGCATCAGAGTAGAACCCGGCCGCAGTGCCTGTGTCCATTTTCGATCCGTCGGTGAAGAGAGTGATCTCGTGGTCGTTGATCACAGCGTTTGATAGCCACTCTTCTCCGTCGGGGAAAAGGATTGGTATTCTGAGAGAGATGTCATTTTGGGAGGAAATATAGTCGGTCGTAGCTGCGAGGTTACTAAAACCATGTTTCTTTAACAGGTCGTCTATTATTCTTATTATGCCCGCATGTCCATAGTTGGCTTGCTTCCACAGAGAGGACTCCCTTAGTCTGAGAGCGCTCTTTGCAGCGCAGCCTTTTATGAATAGATCCAGGAGGAGGAGATGAAGTATCAAGTCCAAACCTGCTTGCGCCGTCTTCTCATGGCTCCTGTTGTACAAACAGCGGCTGACCTTCGTATTCGTTGAGCATGTTCATATAGCTTTTCGTGCTGCTACCAGTCCACCAGACTAGGGCCCCATAAGTTAAAATGGGTCTGATGATTGCTGCATACATCCAATGAATGATGTACTGTTGCAAGCCCTATCTTTTTCCGACGGTCTTTTTGCATGCATAAAAAGCGTTCCAATCCTTTTTTCATCCTTTCGTCCAGGTTCCTTTTCCAGGAGAGTTTTGAGTCAAGAATGATGGCTAGATATTTGGCTTCCGCTTTGAGTTTGAGTGGAGTGCCCTCAAACTTTGGGGGAACAAATATCGGAATTTTCCTTTTCCTAGTGAACAAGACCAGCTCGGTTTTCTGGGGGTTTATTCTCAGACCGTTCTGTCTTGCCCACGAGGAGAGTTCCCTCAACGCAGATTCCATTAGTTCACTGATAGTTGGTAGAAATTTGTGTTTCTTTCTATGTGATAGATGTGCTAAGCCATATATTTAACTTAAGTGTTCATTGTGGTATATTTCCCTTATCGTTAAAAACTGCGGAGGTAATTCCCTTTTTCAAAAAAGGATCCCGAACGTTGATGACGCAATATAGACCTATCTCCATACTTCCGACCCTCTCTAAACTATTGGAAAAGCTAATGAAGGTACGCATTGTATCTTTTTTAAACAAGAAACAATATTTCGGAAAAGAACAGTTTGGCTTTCGAGAAGGAAAATCTACTGAAGATGCTATTCTTAAGCTATGCACTGAAATTTATGACAGTTTTAATAACAACACCTCGAACTTAGTCTTGTTTATAGATATGACCAAAGCATTCGATATGGTTAATCACGATATTCTTTTAGAAAAATTACATAGAGCAGGCTTAAGAGGTGTAATTCACAGGTGGTTGTCTTCGTATTTGTCAAATAGAACTCAATGTGTTAAGTTACGTGGTGGTTACATAAGCAGTCCGCGAAATATTAAGATTGGTGTACCACAAGGTTCGGTGTTGGGACCGTTGCTGTTTCTAATATATACCAATTCACTATTCTATCAAAAACTTAGTGGAAATCTAACAGCCTTCGCTGATGATATAGCATTAACATATGAGAATAAAACTATTTTTGACTCTGTAGCTCAGTTAAACATGGACTTAAATATTTTAAGACAATGGTTCTCCAAACATGAACTTCTTGTAAGCAATAAAACAAGGCTAATGATATGTAACCCAAAAGGTCTTTCATCTCTTGACTGTGATACCATATTTCATTCTAGTGCCTGTACCAAGCATTCGATTTCTGTTCATAAGTGTGATCAAATTAATTATCAAGATAATATTTCGTGTGATTCAAATTGTTTTAAAATAGAAGGGGTTGAAAACTTTAAATATTTAGGCATTACTTTAGATAATAAAATGACATGGAAGCCACACGTGGAAAACCTTAAAGATTATATGTTATCTGTCATTCGAAAAATGTATCTGTTAAAGGAGCACTGCTCTCAAAAATATTATTAATGTTTTACTATGGACTTGCCCACTCCAAACTTCAGTATGGTATTGCAAGTTGGGGGGGTACCTATAATAGCACTATTGAAGTATTGCGTAAATCTCAAAAGCATATAGTGAGAATTATTTGCAAACGTAATCGATTAGCTCACAGTTGGCCTCTATTTCTGACTTTGCGTATACTTCCACTTAACCACCTCTATATCTACAAGGTTTTAAAAGTATTTTATTTAAGAAGCGGGTACAGTACGACATTAAGATCTTCAGATATATACAGTCTTAGAATAAATAATTTGGCTATGTCTAATATCCCACTCACTAAAAAAACCCGTTGTTTTAAATTTTATACTGCGACAGCACCTAGGCTCTTTAATAAATTGCCAGAACACATAAGAAAACTGTCTCAACCTGTCTTATTTCTAAAGGAGCTTAAAAAATTTCTTTTTAGTTTGGATAATTCGGCTGTCTACCTAATGCTTTAATGTTTTTGACTTATATTAAATTTGGTTATATTTCCTTTGTTTCATTATACTGTATATTTTAAATCTATTTTAATGTGTATCCTTTTAAAACGTGTAGTATACCCCACAAACGAGTATTTATAATAATATGTAGATTTCTTGATGCATTATTCGCCTCTAGTCAATACGGACTATAGAATGATGCCCCTTCATTTCCCTTTTGCTTGTAATAAAATGTTTACTTATGTACTTATATTTATAATATGTAACATGTAAAAAGGAAAGGAAACGAAATAAAAAAAATAAAAAAAAAAAAAAAAATTTACCTTTTATCAAGATAACCAGGTAATCCGCGTACGCTATTGTCTTTGTGTCTTCCTCCATGAAGAGTTTGAGGATTTTGTTAATTGTAAGAAGCCACAGTAGGGGACAGGACTCCCCCCTGTGGTGTGCCTCTAGTTGTCACTTTCCTTATAGAGCTGTGTCCAATGTCTGCATTGATAATCCTGTTCTTCAACATGTTTTCAGTCCAGATTACAATGGATTTGTCTACTTTTATGTCCTCTAGAGCTGTTATTATGGCCTCTGTGTTTACATTGTTGAAGGCCCCCTCTATATCGAGGAAGGCTGCCATTGTAAACTCTTTCAGGTTCAACGAGCTCTCAATTTCACGGACAACACTATGCAGAGCACTTTCCGCTGATCTGCCTTTAAGGTAGGCGTGTTGTGTGTTGCATAAGTTGCGTGAGTTGATGAGTCCTCTGATGTATAGGTCAAGGAGTCTTTCCAAGGTTTTTAATAGAAACGGCGAAAGACTAATTGGCCTATAGTCCTTTGCGGCCGTATGGATTGGTTTACCTGCCTTCGGTATGAAAATTACCTTTATTTCTCTCCACAAAATACTTACGAGGTGGTGTACAGTGTGGGTCTGTGTTTTTTGAAGCATCGCTGGCAAGATATCGTCCGGCCCCGGAGATTTAAAGGGTTTGAACGAATTTATTGCCCATGATACTTTATCCGTTGTGATAATCTTGTTTATTACTTCTTCGGTTGTGTGAACCGTAGGAACCGTCGTTTCGAAAGGGACTGTGGTTTCAGGGGTTTTACAGTCTGGGAAGTGGGTTTCAGTCAGCAGTTCTAGGGATTCCTGACTGGATTCTGTCCAAGAACCATCTGGTTTAAGAATGAATCCCGGGACGCACGGGTCCTTGGATAGGATCTTTCTGAGTCTTGTAAGCAACTAACTTAACTTACAAGCTCAAGCTAAAAGGAATTACTTTGCAATAAGATAAGTCAATTAAATTGAACAATCTTCTGCAAAAAAGCAACTACGGCTTCGCAGATTCTTGATATTGTCCAAATTTTTCTATGACAATGTGTAAATTGATTAATATACGAATAATGCCGACTTATATTTTACATGGATTCTCTTCTAAAGGTTTCAACCAGCATGGAGATGTTAGATGGTACATATATGTAAAATTTGTATACTATCTATTTGTAAATATGTAAATTAACTGGGACAATAAAACAAACAAAAAACAAAAATGATTTCCATGATTTTATCGACATTTTCGACAATTAGCCTTCCATCTGTGCTCCCGCAAATACTTCCATGCGGAGCCAATAAAATCGAATGTTCGCTTTTGTTTCGGTATTGATTTCAATCGATTCAGTTGTTTTTAATTTGGAATATTTCGGCCGATATGGAAGGGAAAATGGAGTGGTTGCAGTTGGTTTCTCTTTTCTTGGCCTCTATATCGTTGACAGCAATTTGGTGTCTGGTTGTGTCTGGTTTAATGGTTCCCTTGCTCACCATCACAAGTTGGGAGTTTGATTAATTTAAGATTCGGATACTGGTCTTCGCCATTGTTAATAGAAATAGATATAAATCCAGCTATTCACTTCTTATGGGAGATTTCTATGCGTTTATTTCAAATTCGGTTAGAGGGTACTCTCGTTCTTCAGTTTTCCTTAATTTTTTCTTCCTTATACCGATTTGACAACATTCATGAACATCACTTGATTTCTTTATGTTGGAACCTTTCTTATTACGGAAATCCGTAACTTTTCGAAACTAGTGCGCTTAGTCTTTTTGTAGTCATGCCCAAAAAAAAGGTATACTATACATTTTATTAGCTAATAAGGCTTGCTAATAATTTAAGCAATCACGATGGCAGTAGAAAACATTTCTTAGGGGATCTTTAACAAAGTGGAACTTAAACTAAGACTTAAAAGCCAGAAGGGAAAGCTCAGTCCCAAAAGAGGAAATTGCGAAGGGAAGACAAGGAGGTGATGAAATCGAAACGTGTAATATTAGCGAGTCGAAGCACCTTGGTAATCGGTTACGAATAAAACAATATTGCGGAATACTATATCATTATCTGATTATTATATCATGAATATTATATCATTATCTTGGGCGAACACGTTTACAAGAGAAAGTAATTGCATTTTCCTATATTAAGTTCTAAAAAGTTTTTATTACACGAAATGTTAAACGAATTCAAATTCTGCTGCAAAAGCAAAGAGTCTATCGGAATGGATATAGTTTGTATGATTTTTACATCGTCCGCATACATTAATATACCGCAGTTTATGATAAGCTTGAAGGCAACATTAAAATCAAAACGAAAATCAATAGGCTAAAGTGACTTTCTTGTGGGTCGCCCGAAGTAGCGTTAATGGGATCAGAGGCAGAAAAATAATTTTATCGACGTTCTTGATTAGATTTTATCAATATCTTAGATTGATATTGAGAGAGTAGTTATATTCACCTACCGCTCTTTCTTTTTAGAAACTGCATTACATTTGAGACGTCTCATAATTTCTAATAAAGTTGACGAAATCGCTTTATTAAGTCACTTGTTCTAATAGGGTGGTATTGTGATGAAACATAATTCATGAAAAAATTAAGGATGAAATAAAGGCGCAGGTGTCTTGTCGATAACGACAGATTTGGGTTCTGCAAAAAATTGTATGTCAAATAGGGGTCGTATAGCATTTTTAGATCGGCTTGTAAACTATATAGGTAAAAACATTTGTTAAAAATTCGAAAATTTGCGAATGATGCGCATTCGATTATATTAAATAGTATACCATATATATGAAAAGTTCTAGATTTGTGGCAGTACCTTAGTCGAAGTGGCGACCAGCTCTCCGACTATGATATTTCAAGGAAAGTGATCCACAACCGACTCAGAGAAAAGACAAATGAACAAATGGTTCTTGCATTTGTTCCATTTCATATTCGATAGGAGTTTCCACGCGGCATGAATAGTATTATGTTCTGAATCCAAATTGGTTATACGGAATGATTTTATTGTCTTCAAACCATTTATACAGGGCTCTATGGACCACCTTCCCGAAGATTTTGCTGATACTCGAAAGGAGACTTATCAACCGGAGATTATTATCCTCCCTTGGGGATTGGTTGCACGGCGGTCTTCCAATGCAATGGATAATATGGAGGATAGTGCACATCTCTGCAGCCACTAGTAGAAGGAGCCTGGGCACAAAATTAGATATATCGTCGATTACCGCAGTTTGGTTTCTCTTCAGTAACTAAAGGGTCCGCCATCTAACGTTTTTTTTTCAAGTAGTGCTTATTTCGTGAATGGTAACACTTAGCTCATGTCTGATTTGACAGATAATTAGTTTTATCCTTCCGCTGAACGAATATGGTTGTGTATACGCTTGAACAATGCTTCGCTAAGTGGGCCTGCGATCGACTTACAGAAGATGCCGATTTTGCCAAAAAAATTTTCTTTTCAGATGAAACTCATTTTGATCTTGGCGGGTATGTAAACAAGCAAAATTGTCGCATTTGGGGCACAGAAAACCCGCACGCATACATTGAAAAGCCGGTGCACCCAAAACGAGCCACCGTTTGGTGCGGATTTTGGTCCAGAGGCATAATTGGGCCATTTTTCTTCGAAAATGAGCAAGGAGTGGCCGTTACAGTCAATGGCGATCGTTATCGGGCCATGTTTAACGAATTTTTGTTCACATAAATTGAAGAGGAGGATATTGGCAACATTTGGTTTCAACAGGAAGGCGCTACGTGCCACACATCCGAAGCTACACTCAATGTTTTGCGCCCTGTTTTTGAAGATCGCATTATCAGCCGCAGAGCTGATGTCGTTTGGCCACCTCGGAGCTGCGATTTGACACCGTTGGACTATTATTTGTGGGGTGCCGTCAAAGATAAGTGTTACGCCGACAAGCCAGAGACAATTGACGCTTTAAAGGACAATATTCGTGAAGCCATTGGTGAAATACAGCTGCACACAATCGATAATGTGCTTAAAAACTGGACCGATCGTGTAGGCTACTGCATGGCCAACCGAGGCAGCCATTTGAATGAAATTATTTTCCATTATTAACCGGAAGGATTGTACTTTCAAATAAAAAAATAAATTTGAGAAAATATTCAGTAGTTTTTTTATAGCATTTTCAAAAAAAAAAAAAGTTATTTGGCGGACCCTATACATAGAAGATCATCTGGAGATCCCTCGTCGAAATAAACGCCCCTTTATTGGTGACGGCATTATTTGAGAATGGTCCATATGATTTCGAAGGTAGAAGTGATGAAGTAGGGCTCTGTCAGGACTTGCTCCTGAGGTTTCTCAATCACGAAGAAATCTTCATCCAAGATGGTGCTCTCCGAATCAATGGGGACTGTTCGTAGCGAGCGTTCATTGTCTGACGTTTTCCGATGCTTTAAGTCCTGAAGGCCATTTTGATTGTTTCTCCGAAAAAATCTCCGACTCCCCGCGCTTTTGGAATATACAGCACGAATGCTTTTATTCCAGTGCAAACATAGAGAGATTCTATAATTTTCTTGATTAACTGTGGGATATTAAGCGACTTCAGTGTCCTGACCTCCGAGTTTTGTCTGCCTGTACAAGATTTTGCGTCTTGACGGAAGTTTATTTTGTGATGCCATTAGCTTAGGTATCGTCCTGCCAATTGCTTATTTAATTATATCTTCCATTTATTTGAAGAACCTGTCAGTATCGCTGTTTGGACATACTCCTCAGCCATCTCCACGAATTTGCTGGTATCACGGCACTAAGTCTGCAATGGTCACTGTCGTGTGCCAAGGTCTGTAGATAATTAGTAGACCATTCCTTCGTATCAGTCAGTCTTAATCAAGAGATCCCAGATAGGAGCCGCCCCTAGGATAAGACGGACAATCCTTGCGAGGAACTTGACTTTATAATCTATAATCTGCACCCATCAATGGCTTAGTAGCCCCCTAGTGTTGAGTATGTTGCCTCTCCAATCAATTTTTCTGGCATTTAAATCGCCGGCCACAATAGAGTAGTTTTCCGAGAAGTTTAAGCGCAGAGATCGAAAAAAAGTCTCGAGTTCTACAATGAAAATATTGGATAGAGGTACTTCAGATGCATATATTGCTACAATGTACGTTCTCTCTCCATTTCTGTATTTCACCGCTATACATATATGAGTTGTGTTAAAAAAATATTTTTAATAAAGATTGCAACTTCAACGGTATGGCGAAAAGTACGACTCTTCACTTAATCCTAATCAGTAAATTCATATGCACTGACGGAATCTCTCTGCCAGCGTACCCATTACGATTATAGTTGTACTGGGCCCAACAGGAGCGAGTAGAAACAGTACCTTAGAAACAGGCACTGGGGCTTTGGGGCAACCATAGGTTTTTGTACCGTCTGGGGTTTGTAAGCGACCCGAAGGATTCTTCCAGTTCTTCTGCTTACCAACCAGATTTGTGTTCTTCATATCTTGGAGCT
Organism: Merodon equestris; assembly: GCA_958301585.1. NCBI lineage: Eukaryota > Metazoa > Arthropoda > Insecta > Diptera > Syrphidae > Merodon > Merodon equestris. Next base: position 73,061,792 of record OY284416.1, on the reverse strand, counting down.
TAGGACATCCCCGATAGTATGAAGGGTGTCCCCGGTTACTACAGAGCACGCACTCGAGCCGTCCTGTCGCGTCCTTGTTCTGGGTCGGATCGCATTCAACGTTCCTGTATTTTTTTTGCACACTTTACACATCGAGACTACATCTCTCAGTTGGCAGCAGATACATTGTGAAATATTTTTTTGCCTTTTTAGTGTTTCCCATATTACAGAAGCCAAGGAAGTCATGGATCTTAGATTCCCCAGCTTGCTGTTGGGTGCGAGCTGAACCAGGAAGAAAGGTAATACCTGCTTCTCCCATTTGGCTCGCGCACCCATGAATTTGAGGTCGTCGCTCCTGAACTCTTTGAGCTATGGGAGAATTTCCCCGGGGTCAGGGATCGAATGCACACCTTTGAGGAGCATCGACCGCAACCTTTTACCGTTAGAGTAAAGGAGAACAACTCCGTCGTGATCTTTAAATACAAAGTTACCTATAGTAATAGCATACTTACACAGATCTATGATCTCGCGTAGGGCCTTGGTATGAGTAAAAATGGGTGGTACGACATTGTGGTCGCGGCTGTTGTTATTGCTGCGGCTATTTTTCTGTTGCAGCTGCTTCTGTTGCTTCTGATTTTGCTGTGTTAGTTGTTTCGGATGTAGTTGAGTGGCTGTACCCTGCTCCCTCACTTTCTGCCGCATTTCGGAGAACCTGTCCACTACGGCTTTCAATTTTGCGCGCAGAATACGCTCTTCATCGTCAAATTAAATACGTTCGTCCTCCGCAACCAAGCTTTCTCCTCCGCGGCGAACGAGTTGTTCTTCCATGAGTAGCGACCCCCAGAGTGGTGGACAACGTCTCTTTCCAACGGCAAAGGTGGCTGTAGCTTATGTTGAGGAGGGGGTGCATAAACAGATTACTTCCAGATTAAGCTTCCTTCTCTTTTTAATCACGGCGGTCATCGAAATGGCCGACGGAGTTGCAAAATCGGACAGACCACCCGACTTCGTAAGACGAACAGAATTTCTCCGACGTCTTTGGACATTTTTTTCCTACTATTATTATTGATGAGTTAAGTATCAGGAAAAACACACAAAAAGTTTCCCCCACTGGGGTGTTGAACGCGGAATTTTTGGTCCCCGGGCCAAGCATTTTATCGCTGTGCTACACTATTAGCGATTCCACCCAAACGCGCACTCGAATGTTTATTGTTTTTAACACTGCGATAACACCCGGCTCTTCACGACACACACCACACTCGGGTCTTTGGCTATTTATAATTCTATTAAAGGAATATTTTCCTTCATAAATTATTTTCAATTCGTAGTTTTGATTTTCCGATTTTTTTAATTTTAATTTTGTATTATTGCTGTCACTCGCACAGTATACTGGGCTGTTCTCTTCAATTTTTTCTAGTCGTCGTTATGTCGTTTTTGGTAGTTAATATGGTACCTAGGTACTAGTATTTATTAAATAGTCATCTTCTACATTCGTAAAGTAGATGCAAATGTAATTATATACAAATACTAAAATTATTTAAACTTAGGAAAATGATCGATCTTTAAAAATGCGTATCATGAAATTCGCTGGAGTGAATAATAAGTTCAAGTGACTCAACAGTTCATGGATTAGGGAACAAATTTTTAGAAACCTGGTTTTGCTGATGATTGTAAAATGTTTGCTAGAAGTGAGACTTTAACCAAGAATATTGCTTCTCTAGCACACGAAGTTGCTTCACAATCCATACCCCGATGCTCACAGGTATTAGGTTTTGACGTATTTTAAATCGGGATTTACATTTGTATCTTTACAACATTTTATTAACAGAAGAGCTGAACTTCTTTAGTGCTGAAGCTCATTTCACGTTGAATGGATTCGTCAACAAAACAATCTGTCGCATGTGAGAAAGACGAGTAATTTCAGAAAAATCATTACAATCTTTGGTATATTTATCTTCGAAGAAACAAATGAAAGAGCTGCTTCTGCCAATAGGAGAAAAATCGGCAAAGCAAAATCTGGGTATGTGAATAAGCCAACAACAAATACGCAACAAAACAGCATTTGGGCCGAAAACAATTAAAATTAATGAACGTAATGCGGTAAAGTTACATGTTCTTCACACATTGTATGCGATTATAAGAGTACTCTTTACATTCGAGTTGGCAAGTTTATAGAAAACTAAAATTCCAGTAGAATATTTTTTTTACTTTCGCACATAAATAATATTAATCATTTTTTCTTACCATGGATATTTATATATTTTCAAATTACTCACCTGGACGAAAATTAAGCAAGAACAAATTACTAGCTGCGATTTCGGACTTATCAATGATGGCCTTTTTGCGGACTGTTTACCAGCTTTGAATATTCTTGCAATGCGGTTAGTTTTAGTCAAAAGCGGTGCATAAACAACAGTAAAGCAGAAACCAACACTAAACCTGTTAAGTGAAATGTAAATAAAAATTTCTGCGTTAGTTCTAGAAATTATATTTTGACATTAATAATATTAGAAAAAATATCATTTAAATTAAAGCAATTAAATTCCAGCTTGCATATTCAACGTCATTTTATTAAAAAGTAATACTTATAAACATATAAAATACATACTCATACATATATGTACATATCCAATGCAAAAAACCGGTCTCATTTTTTTTTATTTTACGTTATATAAAATTAATAAGGAAACAAGGGGACAAACTTAATTAAAATGTGTTTTAAGGATAATTTGAAACAGAACTGTAAAAAATGAAATTAAAGTTACACTCGCTCGAATACACGTCACTTGAGCAATGGAATTCAGTGAATTTTTTTTATTGCTTTGGTTCAGGCTTTTCTAAATTTTCTTCGTCAGAATTGAATTTTCTACGTTCTTACCTAGTTCTTGTGGATTTTTTTTTAAATTCATTTTTATTTATTTTTTACTTAGAGCTATCTTACGCTAGACAAAAATGCTTAAAACTAGCTTAAATAACTCAACAAGCTTAAAAAAAATACGGACACCCGAGAGTACACAAAACAACTTTATCTATGTCTTTCGACCTAATGATTGACTAAAAAAATAAAATTAAGAATTTTAAGTAACCCCCGCTCAAAAAAAAACTTTAAAAAGTAAAAAAATAAAATTTTTCTCTCGGCTTTTTGACTTCATTAATATTTTTAGTGTAAGCGTCACCACGTCGGGGAACTGCTAAATGAAGAAGGATAATTAGTTATATCTACATACATAGGTGTGATGTATAAAAAAATATCCACTAATTTCAAATTGTACGTATGAATTTAGTTTTGTGCATCAATTTATCTTACAAGTTATACTAAGTTCCGGCAGTGTTTCGATATTGTACCACTTCTACGAGTATATGAGACGTTCGCTTGAGTGCGTTGCGTTAAAATATTGGATATGGTTCTTTCGGTACTTACTTACATACGTTGTTTAGATAGAGTAGGTCTTTGTATAATCAGTACTTTATCATTATCAATATTCTTTTTATTTGTATTCTGTTTTTCTTTATTTACATAGCAGTTCCCTGACGCCGACGTGGCGGCGCTTATATTAAAAATATTAATAGGTTCTTTTAATGAAATCAAAAGGCCGCGAGAAAATTTTTATTTTTTTACTTTTTTTTTAAGTTTTTTTTGAGCGGGGGTTACTTAAAATTTCTAATTTTATTTTTATTTTATTATTTTTAAACTACTCGTGGACCCTAAATGGGATAGGTAACTACTTTAATTACATTTTACTTAAGTATTATGCAACAACGTATAGGGCTTCGTGTATGTACAAGGTGGCGGAAGATTTATCATCCAATTTTGTTTTTGAATAATTTTTTTACTAAATAAAAAAAATAACATTGATGAATTTTTTCTGTGGAAAATATGATATCCGTCCAGTGGCTATCGCCAGTGTTGATACACATTTGTACCCATTTTATCGCATTTTCCATGATTTTCCGTAAGAAATCCGGTGATAAATGTTCGTATTTCTGCCGAATATTCTTCTTAAGCGCTGAGAACGCGAACGTCCTAGGCTTGTTGGAATAAGTCCGTGACTTCAAGTAGCCCCAAAGAAAGAAGTCTGGGATGGTTAAATTTGGTGATCTTGCTGGCCATGCCAAATCGCCAAAACAGGAGATTACGCGAAAAGGAAACGCTTACTTCACAATATCCATTGTGGCTCATGCTGTGTGTGGTTGCACCATCTTGTTGGAACCAAATGTTGACCCAATTCCGGCAGTATTGTCGATGGCGCCCACAAAAAAATACGGCCCAACCATTCCTCCCGCGTGAATGCCGCACCACACAGTGGCTTTGAGTGATTGTAATGGCTCTTCGTATATCACACGCGGATTTTTTTTCAATACCATGAAACGAAGATTTTACTTATTGATGTAACCGCTTAAGTGTAAATGCGCCTCGTCGCTCATGATGATTTTCGACACAAAAATGGTCATCTTCGTTGTTGATTAAGGATGGCTTGACAGTAATTCACACGCGACTGACGGTCAGCAGACTTTAACTGATGAACAGTTTGTACTTTGTACAGAAATATGTGTAAGTTTTTCACGAATATTCTCTCTAGGGTCCGTATGGTTATGCCCAATTGCGGGGCCCATCGTCTGGTTGATGTTTCTTCGTTCTCAGCGACATCGGTAGCCACAGCCGTGATATTCTCGGCCGAACGACCAATCCGGTGGCGGCCACGTCCTGCATGGTCCTATAGTTCCAGTCTGTTCAAGTCGAGTAGCTAAGCGAAATGTTTGCCCAGTTGGCGCGACACGAATAGGTAATCGACGTCGAAATTCACGAAATTCCACCTATTGATTACTTATCAAAAAAATCGACACAATTATTCCATGCCCTTGCCAAGTATAGCATACAATTGCTAATCTGTTTGTATACTGCAGCTGCCTAGTTCACTGATGTCAAATATGATTTTGCGCCACCTAAAAAACTCAATGCCTTAAAACGCCTGAACAGATCTTCATAAATTGTAGCTAAGAACCATCTCGGTCACGGTAGCTTTTAAACAAAAAAAAAATCATCAAAATCGGTCTGTTCGTTCAGGAGCTACGATGCCACAGACAGACACACAGACAAGCAGACACGTCAAACTTATAACACACCTCTTTTTGCGTCGGGGGTTAAAAATAATTTAAAAAAGAAAATAGTTAGCTAAGAAAATGTTTTTTTTTTCTTAGAAAAACTTAACATCCGAGTACTTTTGAGTCAGTGGTCTGATATGATTCCCGAACTTTTGCTTCCATCTGTATTTTTGTTTTCAAATTAACCTGGTACTTCTTTTCTTCCCACTTGGATCAGTTTCACGATTTAAAACAAGGCTTACTGAGCCTTTATTAAACTATAATATGTACATATAAATATATGGGACGTTTAATCTTTCCGCTCCGAGACGTACAAAACAAAGCCAAAGATGCCGAAAGTAATTTAAAGTAATTCACTTTATTTCATATAAACTTGTAAAAAGTTACTCCAGCAAAAGTACAAAAACCACCCGCACTCGCTGCACTTCCAAAACCCACTGCCTCCCGTCTTCTTACCTGTCTACCACTCCTTCTTTTCCGTGCTATCGCCCCATCATATCCACAAGAGCACCGTTCCCTGGAATGACCTCTTTACCATTGAAACCCATTCACAGCAAAGCAACAATAGAGCAAATCCAGAATACGTGCTGTGGAATGCGACGGCAGCGATGACCTGCTTCACTCCTACATTCGGCCATCCTAGAATTTCTCGACTGCCCTCAGTCGAGTTCACTATCTTGCACCTCCTCATCAGTTAGCCCCTCGTCTTCCTCCCCCGTGATCCAGGGCTTCATGCAATCCGCTGCGGTTGACGTCGTGTTCGGCCCTTCATACTGTCCCACCTTTTGAACGTCGTAACGTTCATTTCCTTTTACCTTCGACACCTCATAAAGTCCGAAATATTTCGCGTGTAGTTTTAGACCCACGCCGAACTGCGTCCCTATCACAGCAACTAGATAACTTATTTTATACTGCCTGGCCTTCTTTTTTTTTCTGTCATACGTTTTGCGGTTCTCCTGCTGAATCTTCTCAATCTGCTCCCTCGCGGCTTTCCTAACCTTTCCTCGTTCACTCTCAGAGTCGCCCTCATTACTTCCTCTAATAATGACCGTAACTCGTGGTTTCCTTCCGTTCTCATGATGGTTTCAAACATGAGCTGGAATGGGCTGCGACTGGTACTTCGCGAAACCGTTGAGTTGATCACCCTCTGCACTCTGCTGGTATGAGTATGCCATTTTTTATGATCGTCAACTGACGACCCGATTCATTCGTTCGACCTGCCCATTTCCCCTGGACACGCCGGTTGTTGTCAGCACGTGATGGATGCGATTCCCTTCGCAGTATTCCTTAAAGATGTTGGACGTGAACGCTGGTCCTCGATCACAGATGATTCGCACGGGATTTCCGAATACCTCACTCTGGAACTCCAGCTTCTTTATGACCTCTTCGGCTCTAGTCGTCCTTACCGGATACAGCGAATTTCGTGAATGCATCCACTATCACTAAGATGTAGCTGTATGATTTGCTCGTCGATGGTAGGGGTCCACATGGTTAGTGTGTAACGGCACGTCGCTCATCTCGATGGGATACAAGAAGGCTTCTGCCCTTCCGCTCTTCCTAGTGGCCAGAATGCATGTTACACAATTCGCGAGGACTTTCTCGACCCTACACGCCAACTTTTGAATGTGGTAGTCCTGCTTGAAGATTGCCTCTACTCTTGTAGCACTGATGTGTCTGCGCTCGTGGATGCCTCGTATCAATTTCCTCTGCATAGTCTTGGGCACAACGAGTAGATGTGCCCCTTCCTCGAACTTATAGAGAAGACCTCCTCTCACCTCGTAGTCTTTATAGGTTCCACCAGCCGCAAGTGTACTCATTACTAATTGACAAAATTCATCTTTACCTTGAGCCGTTTTAATCTGGTGCAGGATGCTGTCCTCGATTCTTGCCATCGCCACTGCTAGGCGTCTACGTGTCTCATCGCATTGCCTGTACGATGTACTACCCTCATGTTGAACTCCTGTATCATTAAAGCCCACCTGGCTACCCTCGGGCAAAGATCTCTCTTCATCATGGTAGCCTGAAACACCTTGCAGTCCGTGACGATTGTGAACTCGGTTCCCAGAAGATAACCCTCAGCTTCTTCAGACATGTCACGATGGCGAGGACCTCCAGTTCGTAACTAGTATAGTTCACTTCGGTTACAGTCGTCTTGAAACTCAAATAGAATAGTCCTCGTGCTTTTGCAGCAAGACTCCTCCATAGCCAATTATGCTTGCGTCAGTATGCAACTCCGTGGGCAGCTTCTCATTGAATAACTTCAGCACTGGATCTCTGCATAAACATGCTTTTAGGGTATTTACTGCATCGAACTCCTTTTCGCCCATGTGGAACTTGACTTGTTTGCGTAACATATCAGCAAGCGGCTTTGCGATTATGGAGTACCCAGGAATGAATTTTCGGAAGAAACCCGTCACCCCCAGGAAGCTCTGTATGTGTTTCACGTTGACTGGCATCGGAAACTTTTGGACTGCTCTCACTTTCTCCGCAGATGGCTTGATACTCCCATTTTCTATCACATGTCGAAGGAACTCCACAGCTGTGCACAAAAAACTACATTTCTTCCAGCTGATGATCAAGCCGTGCTCTGCCGCGGCCTTCAACACCTCCCTGAGCTTCTCCAGCGCCTCTTCGGCGGTCTCCGCGAATATTATTATGTCGTCCACGTAAATCAGCAAATATTCCCTTGATATCAGATGTCGAAAAACTTGATTGACGAACCGTTGGAAGGTGGCCGGTGAATTGCACGGCCCAAAAGGTGCTTTGAGGAATTCGTATTGCCCGTCCGGTGTTACGAACGCGGTGTACTTCCTGCTATTTTCCGCGATATCCACGTGGAAAAATCCGTTCTTTAGATCCAAAGTGATAAACATCTTAGCGTTCGTCAGCTTCTCTATCACGTCCTCCATGACTGTCATCGGGTGTCTGTCTTTTATCATCTTCGCATTCAAGGCCCGGTAATCGACGCATAGCCGATAGCTGTTGTCCTTTTTCCTTACGAGCACTATGGGGCTAGCATAGTCCGCCCAACTGGGGCGGATTACCCCCTCCTCCAGCCATTCTTCCATTTGTTTGGCTACTGCTTTTCGTCGCCAGTCTCCCAGCCGTCCGGTGTACTGGAACGTCATCCTCCAATGTGATATTCATCTGCACACATGACTTTTCGGGTCTCTTTGGCGAATACGACCCTACGATATCCTCCACGATCTGGCGATATTCCTCGTTGCCTAGGGGTAATTTCGCCCCCTCGTTGCTTACTGCTTCTATCTCAGAAATATCGTTTTTCTCGAGGTCGTATCCCCCGCGATCCATAGTGCCCTTCACGGTTGCGCTCTTTATCACCTCAATTGTCCCGTGGTTAAGCACCAAATTGATATCCTTCAGGAAATCCCTTCCCACGAGAATTCTGTCGGAAATCCAATTGTCTGGCACTACCTGAAACTGAACCCAGTGGGTTTCTGTATCCACCTGCACCGGTACTAGGCATGAGCCTAATGTCTTCTTCGAGCTGTTTCCAAACCCCACCAACCACATACCTGGTCTCTCAAATCTTGTTCCTTCGATGGCATTTTGCAACGACTGGTGTATAATTGACACATCGCTCCCGTTGTCCACGAAAGCATCATACGGTTTGCCTGCAATGACCACCCTGATGTGCCTCCCGTCTGAGTGAATCCGTCTGACTTGATGTGCTCCCCCGGAACCAGATGCCGGCTTCCTCTTGACCGGGAAATTCGCAGCAATGTGTCCAAACTCGTTGCAGTGGAAACAGCGCATTCCCCTCGTTTTATCCGGACAACCCGCAGCTAAGTGAGACGTTGCCCCGCAACTATGGCATCTCGTCGCTGTCACTGGCCGTGGTGACCCTTTTTGGTGTGATGTAGCCCTACCATTACTCCGATCTCCGGTGTTGAGGCCAGTCGTTGAAATTTTTTATTTTTTATAACACTTCCGCTTTAACTCTGCGGTGGTCGATGCCTCATACAAAATCATCTTGTTCTGAACGAAGTCCGGGATACCATTTATTATATGTATATTCCGGTTCCCTCATTCGCCAAACTCTGCATGGAATAAACGTATTCCAGCATACTTTCGTCAGGTATCTTCTTCCGTGCTTTGAGCGAACAATGAACGTTTATGCATGGTCGCGAACCCCTAAATTCCTCTTCCAACGCCGACTTTACCGCTGCATAACTGCAAACGCCTGACCTTGCCTCGATTGCTAGCTTCGCAGATACTCGCAAAAGCCTTCTCACGTACAAGTACTTTTGGATTTCGTTCCACCCGCAAACCGTAGCAATTTCCTCAAATTCTTTTATCCTTTTAGTAACCGTTTTGCCTGCCTCACCAGAAAAATGTTCCAGGGACTCTTCCACGTCCATGAACAGGAAATTATTTTCGACAGCCATGTGGTCCCGAGGCAACTGGTTTGGTTCTTCTGTCTGTGATGCCTCTGCTTCCGCCGAATGCTCCACGTATTCTTTCCACCAACTCGAACTTTCGATTATATCTGAAAGACAGATTCTTATTCTTTAAGAACTGCTGCAACTCACGGGTCTTCAAATTCAGTAATTCATCCATTCACTGCTGCGTTGGCCTCCGATGAAATCTTACTTTTTTTGTAACTTCACTCACTGTCGCCTCTTATCAGTCCCAAACCGTAGTTTTCGATTAATACTCTTCGCCTTACTTCTTTCCTTGACCCCGTTCAAACCGCTTGTAATCGCCACGCACTCCCTCTTTTCCTTCCGCTTTCCGCGTGGTCGCCAACACAAACGAAAAAAATAAACTCCCAAAAAAAATTGCCCGTTATACCGGTGACGATGGTTGAGCCCCCAAATATGGGACGTTTAATCTTTCCGCTCCGAGACGTACAAAACAAAGCCAAAGATGCCGAAAGTAATTTAAAGTAATTCACTTTATTTCATATAAACTTGTAAAAAGTTACTCCAGCAAAAGTACAAAAACCACTCATGGGACTACCGCACTCGCTGCACTTCCAAAACCCACTGCCTCCCGTCTTCTTAACTGTCTACCACTCCTTCTTTCCCGTGCTATCGCCCCATCACATCCATAAGACCACCATTCCCTGGAATGACCTCTTTACCATTGAAACCCACCCACAGCAAAGCAACAACAGAGCAAATCCAGAATGTGTGCTGTGTTCAGCTATTTTATGAATAGATAATTTTGATCGCTTTCTCAGGTAAAGTCAGTCGAACTCCTTTTGGCAAGGTCTTGTTGATCTTTTTTATACACACGAACTGATCAACATTTAAAAAGTAAATAGTTAATATTTTCTAAAATAATATTGGGGGAAATCTAACTCGGATAAATTCGAATTTAACAATGTATATGCGGATTTTTTTTTGCGTTGGATGTACATTAGAAACAAATGAAGTAGTTTCCCCTCACCTTTGAATAGCGCAAACTATGTTCGTCGGCTTCAATACGAGTGCAAACGTTACCGCATAGCACATTAAAAGTCCAGCCAAAAGAATATAGCTTAACTCACGTCCAGATGCCCGCACTATGGGTGTTTCATTGTAACTAGAATATAAGTCGAATTTATGTCAACCATGAATTGTATGAAGATACAATCCACTCGAGATTAAGTAAAATATAAAAACTTACTGAACAAATACACCCACGACAAATAATGTAACAAGAATACCAGTAGCACTAAAAGCCATTGCCCCAATCGCCCATGCCGACTCAGGACGCAAGTAAACCTCCGGCAACTCTCTACAGTATTGTTTTGTCGCATCCGGCAATGTGCCTAAGGAGCACGTCAAACAATGGGTTTCATCAGTCGGATGTCTGATCTAAAGAGAAACGTAATTTAAAGTTGTGATTCACTGGATAAGTAAGTTTAGTTTGACCGTAGTGCTTTTGGAATGAAACTTACTTGATATGTTGAACAGTTGAAACAATGCCAGCAGCAACTTTCGCCCTCGACATACTTTTTTGCTTGGCCACGTTCACAGGGAAGACTACACACCGATTCCGGTGGCTTAGGCTGCAGCAACTTAAATTGAACCTCTAAAAAGAAATGGAATTGTGTTTGGTAGCTGGTGTTCCGGATTAAAGTTTTGATTTACACTTTGATTTTATAGCAATTACATTTTTTCTATTGCAGGTGCATCATGAGGAAATATTCTGCATTTCCTTTAGTAATTTAATTGCTCTAGTTGCAAGAAATCGAATAAAAAATAAATAATCTCAACATCTATAAAAGAGAACACATTTTCCTGTTTGGCCGCGAGTAGGGAGAACGATACCTAAACAATACATATATTAATCGACACACATATTACTACAAAATAGCTGACTTAATTCTTCGATTAGTACATGACTTGGTAAAGAACTTGATGAATCAATTATTATTCCGTGATCTTATAACAGAAGTAATAAGCAAAAATGCAATTATTTGAGATTTACACATTTCACAGATATGCTTAGCACAAAGTAAGTACCATGGGTTGTGCGTTCACCCCAACGTCATTATTTTGGTGAAAAGTTGATACTGTTGGCGCTAGATCGTGCTGTGGTTCTCAGTAGCCTCCTGTTCAGTGGTCAGCCAGTGGTCTCACTCTTCATGACAGATGCAATGGTGGAGAAAATCGTGCTTCACACCAATGAAAAAATTCAGGAACTAGCTCCAAAATACCAATCTGGACAATCATTCGTTGGTCCAACTAACGCAGTTGAAATGAAAGGCCTGTTTGCTCTCATGATCTTCAGTGGCGTACTCAGGAATTCAAACCTGAAACTAGATGATATGTACTCTCGTATGTTTGGACCACCAATCTTCCGGTGCGTGATGCCACAAATGAGATTTGCATTTCTCGTACGTAGATTGCGATTTGATTCGTCGGCGACTCGCGAAGCTCGAAAAAAGGATTATAAATTCACAGCTATTCGTGAATTATGGAATGATTTCACTGGGAATTGTGAGAAGTAGTACACTCCTTTTGTGTATTTAACAGTAGACGAGACGTCCATTTTAAATGTATATACCGTCTAAACCGGACAAATATGGGCTAAAAATGATTACCCTTTGTGACGCCAGAACATTATATTTCCTGGGAGGAATACCATACGTGGGAAAAGGTTCAATTGCTCGCGAAGCTGATGTACCAATCCCAGCTCAGTATGTAATGCAGCTCACGAAGAATTTTAGAAACACCAACCGTAACATCACAGTTGACAACTGGATCTGCTCAGTCCCCTTGACAGAATTGTTATTGGAGAATAAGCTCACGATGGTTGGTACAATGAGGAAGAATAAAAAGGAACTACCACCTTCTTTTGTCACAACCAAAGGATTACCTCCGAAGACATCCAGATTCTTATATCAGCCAGACAAAATGATGGTTGCTTACAACCAAAAAAAGAATAAAAATGTTGTGCTATTATCTACCATGCATGACTCCGGTTATGTAAATCCTGATGACCAGAAACCGGATATTATATAATTTGACGAAAGGGGGAGTCGATGTGTGCTCAGTCATTCTTACTCTACGAAACGAAAAACTAATCGATGGCCCATGAGATATTTCCAATGTATCCTTGATACAGCTGGAATAAATAACGGGTGGTCCAACCATAATGCACGATGTTAATTGTGAGTCCCACCTTAACGTCAAGTTTTTTTGCCCAACTTAATTTGACATTTCTTTGTTTCAGTGCTTGACAAATTCAACCATGAAGAGGTACACAATTGAGCAGCGCGTTAAGATTGTTGAAGCCTTTTACGAAAATGGGCGTTCAAATCAAAATGCATTTAGTGCACTTCGTGATTTTTTTGGGCAGCATAATCGACCAAATGTGTCCACAATCGGTAGAATTGTGCGCAAATTTCAGCAAACCGGGTCTGTAGGAAATGTGAAAACACCTGTGCATGCTCGCGTTCGTTCTGCGGAAAACATTGCTGTTGTTCGCGATAGTGTGGCAGAAGAGCCGTCAACCTCGACTCGTCGTCGTGCGGCTTGCCCAACAATTGAACATCTCACGAACATCACTGATGCGTATTTTGAATAAAGATTTGAATTTACACGCTTACAAGGTTCAATTGACCAAGAGCTGAAGCCTACTGACCATTTCAGGCGTCGTTAATACGCCGAATGGTTGGTTGAACAGACAGAAGTGAATGGTGACTTTACAAAGAAAATCATCTTCAGCAACAAGGCACACTTTCACCTCAGTGGATTCGTTAACAAACAGAATTGCCGCGTTTGGGCAAATGAGAATCCACGAGTGATTGTTGAAAAGCCGATGTATCCACAAAGAGTGAATGTTTGGTAGGGTTTATGGGCCGGCGGCGTCATCGGGCTGTACTTCTTCAAAAATGGGGTCGGCCAAGAAGTTACTGTGATTGGTGTTCGCTATAGCGAGATGATAACGGACTTTTTGTGCCCAGAAATTGAGGATATGGACCTGAAGGATATGTGCTTCCAACAGGATGGAGCCACTTGCAAACACAACCAACAAAACAATGGCTCTTTTGCGCGAGAAATTCAATGACACCGTTGGACTTCTTTCTTTGGGGATATTTAAAAGAAAAAGTGTACGTCAATAAGCCAAGAACAATTCACGAGCTAAAGGATGAGATAATTCGGCACATTAACGACATTGAACCTCAATTATGTCTCAGAGTCATTGAAAATATGGACCATCGGATAGAGGTATGCCACCGAAGCCGTGGCGAGCATTTGGCCGATATTTTGTTTCACTCATAATTGTCATATATCCTTCTATCATAATAAAAAATATTAAGATAATTCTCCGAAAACTTTTTGTTTTATTTACAATTATCATCATGCGTTTTCGTTGGACCATCCTTTAGTTACGTTTTATTTAAACTGAAAGGAAACAACAACGCTCGAAGTGATTTCTTGAAGGATTCTTCGAACGGAAATCAGAGGTGCTTTGGGACTGGATGCTGAAGAAAATTCACCTACTCCTTCAAAATGAGCCAAAGTTGTCTCAAAAATTTATGGTACCTATTGAGCATTAAGTCGTTGCAATCAGCAGTCCACTAGTGGAATGCGGGCATATTCATGTTTATCAAGCAAACTTTTTTCTTCTCCCTTCTTTCTTTGGAATATTGTAGAAAAGTGGACTCCTGACAAGACTCAAAATCTTGTACAGGCGGTTTACCGACCGACAAAAGCCGGCGGTCAAGACACTGTAGTTACTAATTAAAAACATCAAACAGTTAATAAAAGAAAATTACAGAATATCTGTAAGTTTGCATTTGAACACCAGAATTCGTGCTGTAAATTTCAACACCGAGAGTATGTTCCCGCAAATCAATAAAATATTTCGGAGAAACAATCAGACCGATATACAGGATCTGAAGCTTCCGAGAACGTCAGACAATGAAGACGGAGAGCGCCGTCTTGGATGACGATTTTTCGTGATCCAGCCACCTTGATCCAGGTGGCGACAGTGGGAGCTGTCTTCCAAGAAGTGTATAAGGTGAATGACAGCGTTCGCCCAAACCGCGAACTAGAAAACTGAGCACTACTTTATCACTTCGACCTTCGATCATTGACGACTCGTTTTACCAGGTTCAATGAAGATTTCATGTAGCTAGTAAAGAGGCTAACAGCGTGTTTATTTCGACGGAGGGTCTTCGGATGATCCTCGAGTCATTAAAAAGAAAAAATTCTACGGGTACCGACAGAATTTCTAACATTGTGCTCAGGCGGTGGTCATGGTGCAATTGTAATCATCATCGACTGTTGAGCGGAAGGTCTGTAATTCAAGTCTGTCCATAGCCAAGAACAATTTCAACATCAGTTGTGAATGAGAAATGAGCAAAAAATGCTAACGAAGGCATAACACTCGCAGCATAAGATCACTTCAAAATTCATACTCTGTGTGTACATTTCCAATATAACACCTTAATCACATTGAGACAAAAGATCCTATCTAGGATAACCAACCCCGGAGAGAAGTGAACGAACATCTTCGACTCATGCCATCTGCACCCCGTCCAGGTTGTGTGACAAACACCATAAGGGCGTACACTCTTGAACCTGCAAAAAAAAAAAAAAACAAATAACTACCTCCCACCAGTGGCCGTAGAGATGTACACCATCCAAGCCAACTATGCACTGATTATCCAGTGCTTCGTAAGATAGCGGTGGTGCAACCAATCCCCAAGAAAAGGAAAGACATCTCCAACTCGGCAAATCTCCGATCGGCAAGTCTTCTTCCGTGAAATCGCCGAGGTCTTCGAGAAGGTATTCCATAAAGCCTTGGCTAAATGAATTACTCCGGATAATCAATTCGGTATCAGAGTAAGAATAAGACACGGTGAACTTGGATTTTGGTGGGCTTTTGCTCTGACAAGATGTTTGTTTCATGGTAGACAACCTGATTCCAGGGTGAAGGTTTGAGAGTCAATATCTTACGGCTTGTGTTAGATTACATAGAACACCCGAAGTACACGTGAGCACCCCGAATACACGAAATTTTATACTAACTTGGTCCTACAAAATATGACTGGGATTTTACAGGTGGACAGTTTTACGGCATAGGTGATTCGAAGCCACATTGCAACAGTAATGACTTCAGTCAATAACGTGATCTCCGAGACTTACTACCCCAATTAAATGCACCACAAGAGAGTGTGCCTTAACGGCTATATTCCCACAGAAGTATTCCTCTATTTACAAATTTATCTATAAGTTTTTTTAAATTATGAGGAGGAGTAAGAAACTTGCATCTATTCTATAAATGTAAGTTAAAAAGACGCATTTCCGTCAATTGGACGGGTTTTAGTAAAAAAAGGTAGTAAAAGGTAGTAAATTTTGCCGTAAATCTAGTGTTAACGGTCATAGCAAAGAATAAAAATTGAAAACGTTTGAATTGAAGTGGCATGTCTGTTGGTATTAATGGGGTCCGCGGTATCAGTACAACTTCTCCTTTTGCTTTCCCGGTGAGAATTGTTGCTTCGATCAAATTGGGCATTAATTATTTTTTCACGGAAAGTCTCGTTCCAATGCAAAGTTTTGGTGAATTGAAATTTCGAAGAAGTATGATCTGTGAATCAACTTTTAAATTCAAACGATGCGGTGGCATACCGGATATTTTTATAGTTTTGAACAATGTTAGGAAAAACGCGATCAATTAGTTCTTCTTTTGATGTTAAAATTGTGCAAAAGTTATTTGGTAACGTGATAAAGCCATCTAAATCACTTGCAATTTTGCCATCGCCAATCTGCAGCAATTGCTTTGAAAACTCAGGTGCTGGTGGACCATTTTGAAGACGCATACGCATATTTACGTCAAGCGATAACTTCTGTACATTTCCACAAAGAAGCGAACTTTTCAAACATGCATTAATCTCATCAGCTGGGAATGACGGGCAACGTTTGCTGAAAATCACCAGATGTTGTTGATTCCCACGTAGATCCTTTTATGTTCGATTCAATGCCTGCAAAGATTTTTTATGGGCCATCGGACATTCGTCCCATAGAATAATTGCTGCTTCTTGCAAAATGTTGGCCATTTCAGAATTTCTTGAAATATTACACGTTGGAGTTTCAACCGCTTGCATGTTTAGTGGCAATTTTAAAGCGGAATGTTCAGTTCGGCCACCATCCAATAATGTAGCTGCAATGCCAGAAGAAACAAGTGCCAATGCAATTTTTCGTTTGGATCGAATTGTTGCTAAGATTAATGAAATAATTTGATGAATGTTTGATGAATTTAATAAATTAATGAAATAATGACAGCTTGCATGATTCTATCATATGCATTTTTTTGCTATCATTCAATTGTGGAATGTGTGTTTGCACAAACGCACACAATTCATCACATTCGAATGAACAGCAGTTCACGTTGCGATTCTCGCTCAAATAAATCATGCATTGGACGATTTGGTGCGATCATGCCTAATTGTTCTAATGCTTTATTTGCAATCATAAGGCAAATATCTTCAATCAATATCAAAGCCTCATTATATTGTTGTATTAACGGGGGGTTAGGGATATTACGCCGCTCCTAACCTAAGCAATTCGCGTCTCGGAATTAAAAAAAAAAGAAAAAAAAACAAAATTTGGTTGGTTCCCGAGAGTACTTAAAAGGGTTTGTTCTTATTTTAATTTATTTTTATTATTATTATTTTTTAAGGCGGGAAAATAACGAAACGAACGAACTCCCCGCTCAACGCAGTGGCTGTTTTTATAGCCAACCTCCGCTTCCAGGTATATTTCCGCTCTTCATCTGGTGGAGGCTGGAATTTTGATTTTTGCGCCCTTTTCAAAGTCATTTCAGTGCTCTCGTTTCGACAAACAACTCCTGGACACCTGTCACTTCTGTCAGGGCGGAAACTACTGGATACAACACTCCTCCCCCCTTAAACTCAAAGCACCCTCTGGGTTAACTCCCTCGCTGTGCAAGGTGTCAACCGGTTGATGTGGATTATTTTTGGTTTCCTGGTATTCGGCTGCTGAATTTCGAGGACGTTTGCGACGTTTTGGGTTGAAAAACCAATCTTGGTCACCAGGTTGAAAAGTCTTCAGTTGGGTACGAAGGTCTTAACGGCATCGAGCCGGCTGTCACCTTCAAGCCTTGTGTAGCTGCATTGTGAATTTGCGTCAGGCATTCCTCCAAGTCAAGAACGTACTGGGGAACATTTTTCTTCTCTCCAGGTGGTAATCCTCTTATCAAATCCACAGGAAGTTTTAATTCTCTACCGAATGTTAGTCTTGCGGGTGTAAATCCAGTGTAGCTATGCTCGGCTGTGCGGTAGGCCAGAAGAGCTAATTGAAGGTGACGATTGAACCTCTCTACCATTCCATCGGAATGGGGATGCAGCGGTGTGTTCGAGTCTTTTGAATACCGAGGACCTCCATGGATTTTT
Organism: Merodon equestris; assembly: GCA_958301585.1. Taxonomy (NCBI): domain Eukaryota; kingdom Metazoa; phylum Arthropoda; class Insecta; order Diptera; family Syrphidae; genus Merodon; species Merodon equestris. Next base: position 73,043,830 of record OY284416.1, on the reverse strand, counting down.
GGAAAATGTCAGATTCAAAGTTCCTGCCCTGGTCAGAGTGGCTAATCGAAGGCATCCTCGGGAATCTCGAAAATTTGGCTCGGTTGAGGGCGGGCCACTGGCGTTGGTTGTGGCCTTGGTTCCCCAGAATTAGCTGCTGGGGGCGTTGACTGGGGCGAGGAGTGAGGTACTGAAGCAAAAACTCCGTTATTAAGAGTTTTCTCCAATTCGTTAGCCTTGCCTCCAAGCTGGATTGGCGCCCTTTCATTTCTGTGTGCCGCTCCGTCCCAAAAGCTATGCTCAAGCCGAATCTGCTCCGCTGCTGACCTTAGCAATTCGCCGCCTCGGAATTAAAAAAAAAAGAAAAAGACAAAATTAGGTTGATCCCCGAGAGGGTTTAAAAGGTTTTTGTTTTTTATTTCAATTTATTTATTTTTTAATTTTAAGGCGGGAAAACAACGAAACGAACGAACTTCCCGCTCAATGCAGCGGCTGTTTTTATAGCGAACTGGCGAAGTCGAATCAAAATGTCTTCAGCCTTGAAATCTTTATATATATTCCATAATTCAAGTGAGTTCGATGGATAACATGTTGATATTATTATTGCGAATGACATACGAATTTGATTTGAGTGAGCTGAAACTGCAAAATCCTGAAATGACTGTGGCCCACGTACATACCTTCCCCAATAACAATCGCAAATAAAAACATTCAACATTATTTGGACTAACTGTATAAATGCGACCCTAAGCATCCGTTGAAAAAAATACCTCGCTAACCATTAACAGGAGTACCCTGTTTGCGCCGTTGAAATTTGTTTGTTGTTGCGTTTCAATTTCCATATTGTGGTATTTCCGAATATAATAGTATTCTGGCAAATTCATCCGTTTCACATAACTTAAAAAAAGCTTTCAGTGTAGTTGGTGGAGGCTGTACTGCTCTTTGCGCGGCATTTGCATCAGTAAAATAAAAACGTTGGCCATTTTCAAGATGTACTGCTAAATGTATTACAACAGGATGTCTCTCATGTATTGGGAACGATAAGACTCGCCAAATAGCTTCGTTAGTACTAATATATAGTCCCATTTGGTACTGCAAAATTTCATCATTTCTATTTTCAGCAACCACTCCGAAAATAGCCATATCGCTACCTTTATTAACGTACTTGCAAATGTATTTTATTGATTTGGCTGAATTGCAGTATTCGACATTTATGTGAGCATTGAACATTTTTGATAACCACGATGAATACGGCACTATCCAACGATTATCAACTTCAAGGTTTTGGTTACGAATTTTAATAGTAGCCGTTTTACCATTATCAAAAGTTGATCGTCGACGTTACTGTTGATATCCATCATCACCGTGTGTTGTTTCAGCAATCAATTGTTTTGGAAAACCCTTTGAACACTTGCCGTCGTGTATTATATTTTTCGTGACAACTGCGAATAATTGTGGATCAATAGTTTGATCTGGAATTTCGGCCGATATAACACTATCAATCATATTTAGTGCTAGTCGTATTTTCCGTACCAAAATGTGAGCGTGCAGCAAGCCCCTTTTTTGCCATTCAATTGTATACATGTAGCAACGCACTTCTCCAAATATACGGAGTTTGACGATTAGAGCAGTTATATCGCGTCGATCTCTTGCCACCTGATCATCAAGTAAGTAATGATCCATTTCAGTCCATTTTGGGTTGCAAGTAAATGTGATAAATAAATCTGGACGATCGTAATGACGAACGTATGACATGCCATCTTACGTATATTCGTGCATATAGTGTGGTCTACCGATATAAGGCGATGGTAATATTGTCAAACGTGCAGTATTATTCACATCCACATCATTCAATAGTGCATCACGTAAATGTATGTACTCTTCAGACCTCAATCGGGCTTGATTATGTCGGATGAAATTCAATCGTTCGCTTTCGATTTTAACACACATGTCCACAATGTATTGATGAAAAAGTTTATTGCTTCTCAAAATGTAATTATCCTCTTGGCCACGATACATTAATCGATACGAATAAAAATTCATCGCACTAACTCTTTTCGTTGTTTCTTTACCTTAATATAATCAAAAAAATTAGTTTTATATTTTTAAATTTACCAGCCGTTGGATTTATCATCGGTATATTGATATGATAACCATCATCTCCTTTCCAGAACGAAATCGGGTATTGCAATGCGTCATAACAACGATGGAGTTCGGAAATACAATTTAATTGCTCATTCCTACGGTACAAAACAATATCTCTTGGCCGAAATTGTTCACCAACTATTACGATTGCCACTTCATCGATTGTGGGTGCACTAAATCGCCTGGCATGTTGTCTGGTTGGTGTTTTGTCGGCACATATGTATTATGATTTTATGATTATCGGTGGGCATCTGATCAAGTGCAGTCTTGAATAATGTGCTTAATTAAAAGCTGTCAATTCCATTTGTCGTAATTGAGGAACGCGTACGTCGATTTATTGGCCGTGCTCTGTTAACCGTGTTTGTGTTATCAACCAGTTGGTTTATATGTACGTCTACGTCGTTTCCTCTGTGATGCATTTTCTTGACTACGATCTCGTTCAGTTAGTGATCTTCGATTGGTTGTAACATGACTCGAATGTATAAACTGACTCTTCGTATAAAAAGTGCAATCATTCACTGACACGTATATAAATGGTCTGAAATCCGATAACAATTATAGTCCGGGAGGTAGCGTTGCAATTTTTCTAGGAATTTTATACCGAATGAATTGTATTTCAAACAGTTGTTTAATGTTCAGAAATCAGTAAAGTGAGCGTCAGTTGTCGCACTAGCGGTGGAGCTAAAGGAGACTGCATGAAAAAGTCATTGGAAAAAAAATTGCTCCGACGATTTTTATACCGAGCAAAAATGTATGAAATTATGGTTTCCATCACATTTAAAAAAAAAAAATCGTCAGCTGTATTGAGGAGGGGGGTTATATGTCAGTGACGTGCATGAACCTCATTGAAAATTTGACAAATAAATTTATTTTATATCTTATGAAATTTATACATCTAAATATTCATACTTTTAAAATAATAAAGAAAATCGTCAGCTGTATTTTTGACGGAGATAAGACCGTCAGTCAACGTGATAAACATTTTGCCCGCTCAATGCATTTGAGCGTTGAATAGTCTCTTTGGAAAATAAACTGACGATCTTTACACCCATAAACAATCAGCTGACGACGATCTTTTGTTTTTTTAACATTTAAATTATCCTATACTTTGAATTCAATAAATATAATATTAATTTAATATAAATAACACCACATTGTTCTCGATTGAAAATGTCAGTTTACGAGCCAAATTCTCGTTACTTGCGGGAGGTGTTACTGTTTTGTTTCAATATGAAGAAAACAGCGGCTGGGTTTCATCGAATGCTCTCAGATACATATGCTGAGGAAGCTATTAATGAAAGAACGTGTCGTGAGTGGTTTCAACGCTTCAAGACCGTGATTTTAACGTCGAAGACCGGCATAGTGACGGAAGAGAGAAAGTTTTCGAAGATGCAGAATTGGAGACATTGCTGAGTGAAGACTCGCGTCAAACTCAAGAAGAATTGGCACGATCTGTGGGAGTGACACAGCAAGCCTTTAAAAAAAAAAAAAAGGCCATGGGCATGATTCAGAAAGAAGTAACTTGGGTCCCGTATGAGTTGAAACCAAGAGACGTTAAACAGCGTTTGTGTGTTTGTGAACAGTTGCTTCAGAGGCAAAAACGGAAGGCATTTCTGCATCGCATTGTGACTGGGACGAAAAATGAGTTCATTACGATAACCCTAAACGCAGAAAATCATGGGGATCCCGGCCATGCTTCCACGTCGACAGCCAAACCGAATATCCACGGCTCCAAGATCATGCTCTGCATTTGGTGGTACCAGTTCAGCGTCGTGTACTATGAGGTGTTTAAACCAAGTGAAACAATCATAGGTGCTCGTTATCGAACGCAATTAATGCGTTTGAGCAGAGCATTAAAAGAAAGACGGCCGCAATACAGCGAGAGGCAAAAGAGGTCAAAACGTACTTGGACACGTTAAAATGGGAAGTCCTACCCCATCCACCGTATTCTCCAGACATTGCTCCCTCTGACTATCACCTGTTTCCATCAATGGCGCATCACCTGGCTGACCAAGACTTCCGATCTCATGAAGAAGTCACAAATTGGTTCGATTCGTGGATCGCTTCAAAATATGAACAATTTTTACACTGCCCAAAAGATGGGAGAAAGTAGTGGCCAGCGATGGAAAATACTTTGAATGATACAGGTGTAACCTATTTGTTTCATTAAAGCCTCAAATGTTGGGGAAAAAACGGCGCAAGCAAAGTTGTACACCTAGTATATTTATTAATTTTGTGTCGGTTTCAAATTACAATGAAAGCTCTCTTAAGTGGACATAGTGTGTCCGCTTAAGAGAATAAAAACGCAAATTTTAAAAATAACGGAAAATTATCATCTTTATTTCGCTTTAAGTCCCTTATGTACATATAAAATATTATATATGTACATACATATGTATACATTTACACACATTCATATGAATTTTTAAAAAAATCTCGAATCCGACTTTGGCGTAGATTGCAACTATCACTGACTCATAGTGAGATCGGAGAACATATTGTTGCGCACTGAATGCGACCAGGCCGTAGAATTGACGTAGAAGAGGATGTCGGTGGATTGACGTTTGGGTTTTTGTTGGTTGGTCGGTCTGTCAAGAAGCGAGCGAGGAATAAAGAGCTGCGACAAGTACCAAAGCCTCGTGTTTCATTTTTAATATTTTTAATTTCTTCCGCCATCCTTGTGTTGACTGATTATTTATTGTGCTATAACTTAACACTGGTGTCAGAAGTGGGATCCTTACCCGATATGACGGAAGAATTAACTCAGAATCTGGAGAAAATTATCTCCAAATTAGATTTTTTGAGTAAAAATGTGGAACAGCAAGGTAACGAAATTGCAAAGCTTCAGCAGGAGCAGCAACGACAGACGGACGAAATTCGCACACTAAATGGGACAGCTTTCGTGGAGAAGGTACTCCAAAGCTCTACGCCTAGAGCTAGTTCTCCCATCAAGAACACGGTCATCCATCAAGACACGCATCTGCTCAATAAGGCACAAGCATCGGCTCCACCGGCGCAATCGAATTTGACAGCCAACATGTGCACCCTCTTTCCACCACCATTCGATAGTCATTCAACATCTTGGCGCGATTATCAAATACAATTCGACATCGCCGCCGAAGCCAATGGGTGGACTTCCAAACAAAAAGCCCAAATGTTGGCAACGTTGTTGCGAGGGGAGAGTGTCGCCGTGTTGGCAAATTTGGACTCAACTGATCGAGCGGATTACACAAAGTTGACTGCAGCCTTACAGCTAAGATTTCTTGCACAGGAAAGACACATATCTCATGCCACTTTTCGTTCTAGGCGACAAAGAGCAAAAGAAGATCTCGGAGCTTTTGGTAGTGACATACAGCGACTCACTCGGATCGTGTTCAGCGACTGCCCATCTGACGCCCAGGAGCGTATTGCTATTATGCAATTTGTGGATGGCATTTACGATCACAGCATCCAGGAGAACGTAAGACTAGCAGATCCCAAATCATTTTCTGAAGCCGTCTCCAGAGCTATCACGATAGAATCGGCTCGTTTTGCTACCCAGTGGGCACATCAAAGCCGATCGATTGAAGTAACCAATGAGGAGTTCACACCAGGACGCCCCAATCCACGTCATTCAAGGGGAAACCAAAGCGGTTTCAATCAAGCGGAAACAATTCCCGAGTCGGGAAACGGGCAGTTGTCGGCGGGCCGGGGTCAACGCTGACTAAACCTAATCGACCCCAAATCTATAACGTCCACTGTGGAAAATTTCATAGGGGATTTACAATTTCTGTGCTACTGGATAATCAACCAAGTAAACTGTTAGTGGATACCGGATCATCAGTAACGTTAGTCAACCGAGCCGTAGTTCCCTCAACAGCTCGTCTTCAACCGGGAACCACGAACCTTCAAACATTATGTGGTAACACATTTCAGACGTCCAATATCTGGCGTACGTTAATGCAGCTCGGTAGATTTAAGCGCCGAGTGAAAGTATTGGTGGTCGATTTCCCCCTTCCCGCCAATTGTGACGGTATACTCGGAATAGACGTGCTGCAAGCAACAAAAGGCATTTTGGATTTTTCTTCCCACCAAATCAAAATTGGTGGTGATCGCATTCCATTGACTACCGAGGGCCCCGCCTCCTCACACTTTGATTGCGGTGATACTTCGACTGAGTCTGTGCGAGTGGTACTTCTTCAAACATCGGATGCACTCACCCTTTCTCCTCGAACCGAAAAGATTATTTCAACGACTGCTTCATCTTCTGAGCTTACGGAAGGCGTAGTATTTCCTCTTTGGACTAATTTACCGAAGGGTTTGATAGTCGGGAAATCTGTCAGCAAAAGCTTCGATGGAACTGTGCTCGTTCGTGTGGCAAATCTAGCTGATTATCCAATTGTACTACCTATCAATACTGGAATCGCGTCGTTCGAAGAGGCCGAATGTTTAGATGCCGTAAATTCCAAAGGTTGCATTTTACCCGACCATTTGTCTGACCTTTTTTTACGGTCAAAGGAATATCTTGAGCCACTCCAACAACAGGCTGCCGAGGCTCTACTTCGGGAGTTCGTGGACATTTTCTCCAATGGACCTGACGATTTGGGCAGAACCAAAGCGGTTCAACACAGAATCGATGTGGGTACCGCAAAACCAATCAAACAACCTCCCCGCCGCTTACCCCTCGCCAAGCAGGAAGAATCCCGGAAAATAGTGGATGACATGCTACGACGTGACCTTATAGAACCCTGTTCTAGCCCATGGGCTTCGCCAATCGTCATGGTTAAGAAGAAGGATGGATCGACGAGATTTTGTGTTGACTACAGGCGCTTAAATGCAGTTACCGTAAAAGACTCCTTCCCTTTGCCACGAATAGACGATACAATAGATGCAGTGGCTGGTTCTATTTGGTTTAGCACCCTTGATTGCCAATCAGGATATTGGCAAGTCGAAGTGCACCCAAGCGATCGAGAGAAGACTGCTTTTGTGACGAGTGATGGACTCTGGCAATTTAAAGTAATGAGTTTCGGGCTAACCAACGCTCCAGCTACTTTTGAACGCCTAATGTCCAATGTTTTGAGAGGACTGCCGATGGAAACCTGTCTCGTGTACTTGGACGACATCTTGGTTCATGGTAAGACTTTCGAACAGATGGTTACTAATATGCGTTCTGTTTTCAGTCGCCTTAGAGCCTCAGGTCTGAAAATAAATCCCGCGAAATGCAGCTTGTTTCGAAACGAGGTAAAGTTCCTTGGACATATACTTTGCGCTGAAGGTGTGTCGCCCGATCCATCAAAAATAGAGGCCATTCGTAACTGGCCAACTCCCAACAATTTGTCAGATTTGCGTAGCTTCGTTGGATTGTGCACCTACTATCGCCAATTTGTGCCTCATTTCGCTGTAATTGCCCGACCACTCCATCAACTGACGGAGAAGAATACTGCTTTCGTATGGACCGACCAGTGTGCCAGAGCTTTTGATGATCTAAAAACATGTCTAATGAAACCCCCTATTCTAAGCCATGCTCAGCAAAAAGGTGAATTTGTGCTGGATACCGACGCAAGTGATTTTGGTTTAGGAGCCGTACTCTCCCAACTGCAAGAAGGAACTGAAAGAGTAATTGCCTACTTCAGCCGATCATTAAGCAAGGCGGAACGCAATTACTGCACTACTCGCAAGGAGCTCTTAGGGATGATAAAAGCCATTGAACATTTCCACGTTTATCTATTTGGGCGGGAGTTTCTGGTACGGACAGATCATGCCGCTTTAAACTGGTTGCTCTCTTTTAAAAACCCGGAAGGTCAACTCGCACGTTGGTTGGAACGCCTCCAGCAATATAATTTTAAAATTCAACATCGATCGGGGAAAATGCATGTAAACGCCGATGCACTATCTCGCCGACCATGTGCAGATAAACCCTGTACTCACTGTGATTCTCGTGAGGAACGATTTTTGGATGTAGAGAAACATGCTGTTAACGCAATCACACTAGTAAGTAGCGAATTTGATTTCCATAAACTAAAGCAATCACAAGAAAAAGATGTGATTTTATCTACGGTACTGAAATGGGTAAAGGAAGGTGTACGTCCCAGTTGGCAATCTGTCTCCGGGGAATGCAGAACTTTAAAGGCTTATTGGGCTCAATTTGACGCTCTTGTGCAGCAAAATGACCTTTTATGTAAGAAATGGACATCAACCACACGTCGACTACCGGACCGTCTACTCCCCGTCATCCCTCAAGCTCTTTCTAGCGAATTCATCAAAATGTATCACGACACACCATCCGGTGGTCATTTCGGCTCGAACAAAACATTTGAGAAATTGCGATCACGAGTTTATTGGATTGGGGCCAGGAAAGAAGTAGAACGCTACTGTATCGAGTGTGATATTTGCATGGCGAAGCGTGGTCCTCAGAGCAGAACACAAGCAGAGTTGCAGGTTTATTTGGCAGGTGAGCCCTTTCAGCGAGTTGCAGTGGATATCCTAGGTCCCTTACCACCTTCTAGTCGTGGAAATAGGTACGTGCTTGTATTGATGGATTATTTCTCCAAATGGGTTGAGGTATTTGCACTCCCTGACCAAACCGCCGATACCATCGCCAAAACATTGGTATATGAGGTATTTTGTCGCTTTGGAGTACCAACGGAACTTCACTCAGATCAAGGCCGTAACTTCGAGTCGGAGATCTTCCAAAATGTTATGAAGATCATGGGGATACGAAAAACCAGAACAACACCATTACACCCCCAGTCCGATGGCCTCGTAGAACGCATGAATCAGACCATACTCCATTATCTGGCTAAATTTGTCAATGAGAAACAAGACGATTGGGATGATCACTTACCACTATTTGCAATGGCATATCGCTCTTCACAGCAAGAATCCATCAAGGAGACACCTTACACGATGCTTTTTGGGCGCGACATGCGGCTCCCTCAAGATCTTCTGCTTGGACCTCCTCCGGAACCCAGTCTTTTCCGTGGATTCGCAGAGCATTTACAACAGCAATTGAAAGACATTCACGACAGAGCAAGGGAGGAAATGCGTCGCTCGGCCCAAAGAATGAAAACCAGGTATGATGCAAATGCTAATTTTCACAAATTCCCTGTAGGCAGTTTTGTTTGGTTCCACAACCCAAAGAGAAAAGTACGAGTATGCCCGAAGCTGCAGTCAGATTGGGATGGTCCTTATCGGGTGATGGAGGTCATAACTGATGTTACAATCAGAATCCAGAAGACACCCCGGTCAAAATCTAAGATTGTGCATGTTAGCAGGCTTACGAGCTATCGAGGCACTCGTTTAGATGCCTGGCCTGTAGAAGCGAGGTTTGTAGTGGAAGGAACTTCGGTCCGAGGAGGGGAGAGTGTTGCGCACTGAATGCGACCAGGCCGTAGAATTGACGTAGAAGAGGATGTCGGTGGATTGACGTTTGGGTTTTTGTTGGTTGGTCGGTCTGTCAAGAAGCGAGCGAGGAATAAAGAGCTGCGACAAGTACCAAAGCCTCGTGTTTCATTTTTAATATTTTTAATTTCTTCCGCCATCCTTGTGTTGACTGATTATTTATTGTGCTATAACTTAACAATATGTATGTGAGCTGCATTGCCTTTTCATCACCAGCTTTCAAAGCAAATTTGCACAAAGTTTAACACGCATTCGACGCCATTTTGTAGGAGTATGAATCCATTTCAGTATCTGCTTCTACTTCTGCGTCCATATCCTCGCTGTCGTCACTTTGGTCATTCACACTTATAACGCTTGTATTATCTTCGGCCAAGTTTTCATTCCATCCTTCATCGGTTTGAACGTTGTTGTCACATGCGGTATACTCTATGTAATGAACTTGTTCGCAACCAGTTTTTCTGATTAGCGATGACAAATTTTGCAAACAGATCAATGGTATGTCGTCCTCTGGGGTGAAGTCCTTTAGTTCAAAGGTTTGATTGCGTAGAAACCCAGATTTTTTGAAGCAGTTTTTTTTCTGGAGCAACCTTGTTCCATGCTGCAGCAGCTCAATTGATCGGATCTAGCACATTTATTGCGGAAGAAAGCTCTCCTGTGATTAAGAAATTTTGTGATTTAAAATTTTTGAAGATGCTCTGGATGTTTATCACGTTGACTGACGGTCTTATCCCCGTCAAAAATACAGCTGACGATTTTCTTTATTATTTTAAAAGTATGAATATTTAGATGTATACATTTCATAAGATATAAAATAAATTTATTTTTCAAATTTTCAATGAGGTTCATGCACGTGACTGACATATAACCTCTGTCCTCAATACAGCTCACGATTTTTTTTTTTTAAATGTGATGGAAACTATAATTTCATACATTTTTGCTCGGTATAAAAATCATCGGAGCAGATTTTTTTTCAATTACTTTTTCATGCTGTCTCCTTTAGCTCCACCGCTATCGAAGCAGCTGACGTTCGGAACTGTTATGTGTTAGGGGGATACTATTAGTGTTATGATTTTCAGCCGGTATAAAATGACTTGCTCAGCTATAGCGCTACCTCCCGGACTATTAAGCCGGCAAACGCAAATGAAAAGTGTCACTGCTGTCGATGAAAATATGAAAACTTAAATTAGATGTACATACACTCTATTTTAAATATCATGCCAAATTCAACAAAAAAACAACACTTACCGGCATGCGCGAAAAAAATGTGCACATGTACGTTCGTGTTTAAACGATAAATAAATTAATTAATATTACATCCGTTCAGAATACGAGTTCGATAAAAGAAACTGTATGGTAAAAGTGGGAGAGACGCCATGGTTTTTGAAAATTTGAAATTTCATAAGACAAAAGTCAATATAATCAATTCGTTTATTATTATATAAAAGTTACTCTTATGTACTATGTGGCAAAAATCAATTCAAAAAAAAAAACAATCAATTTCAAAAAAAAAAAGAAATCTGGAAATTAAAACATCACAAGTTTCAAAATGCCATCTTTCCCACATAGTGTGGTAGAGATGCCATGAGACGAGGGAGGGATGCCATACATATTATTTCGTCTGTTTAAAATTTCTTTTGCGTAATATTTCCCTCCCACAATTTTTGCAATAGGGTAAGTACATTGTACATGTCTCATGTAGTCATTTTTGGCATTCACAGACCTCTGGCTGTATTATGCTTCCTTCCATATTTTCTGGACATCCTTAAGTAATAAATACAGTCAAAGTCTTCTATAATGGCCTTCCACTGTATCTTGTTCAAATTTAACAATAAAACACACATCATTTAAGACGCGGCGTCTCTCCTCACTTTGGAGGATAGATGCCACACAATTAAAATATCATTCAGTATAAACAATGATACAAAAATTATTTTTAATCATGTTAAAAACAAGCCGAACATAACATTATTTATTTATTTATTTATTTCATCTACCAAAATACAATTATAAAGAATTCATAATAATATTCTTACAGGTTATTCTATTTACATGAAAGTCAAGCAAAAGTTCATAATCATTGAAATGAGCACAAGCTGAGGTTATAGGGTCATTTTGACCATAATTTGTAACATGTCTAGAAACACAAAAGAAGTCGTGGTCTCTAGGCCCTAAACTCCGGGCAGGAGCATAAATATTTAATAGCGAAAGTAAAAAAGGACAATCAATGTGACCGGTAATAATGTCATAAGCAAAGATGGTCGAAAAAAAAATTCTTCTTTTGGTAAGGGTCTTTAGAGCTATTGAAGCACATCTAGCTTAATAATTTGGGAAATTATTTATATCCCATCGTAACCTTCTTAAAGCAAATCTGGTAAAACGACTTTGGATCCTCTCAATATGATTTGAACTATTGTTGTGAGGATTCCAAACTACACAACAATATTCCTAAATGGGGCGAACTAGAGATACATACAACGATTTGAGAGTGTATGGGTCACGAAACTCATAAGAATTACGGAAAACAAAACCTAACATAGCATTAGCTTTAGATATAATATAATCGACGTGAAAGGTGAAACTTATTCGTGTATCGAAAATCACACCTAAGTCTTTCTGTCTAGTGACTCTTTCTAAAACGTCATCTAGTATTCTATATTTGAACTGGATAGGATACAATATTCTTGAAAAAGTTATTATTGTACTTTTTTTTAGATTAAATTTAAGACTATTTGCAGAACACCATTTGACAACATTATCCAAATCGCCTTGTAAGCATAAAGCATCAGATATAGTTGCTACTGACTTGTATAATTTCAAATCGTCCGCAAATAATAAACATTTTGAATAAGAAACGCATGAGGGTAAATCATTGATAAAAAATAGAAATAGTATCTAATGTGCCTAAGTGGCTACCTTGTAACACACCGGAATAATTAAAAATAACTTTGGAATGCAACGCTCCAATTTTGACGAACTGTATGCGATTTGTTAAGCAGTTCCGAATCCAGTTTAGAATGGAAGAATGTAAACCGATTTATTCTAACTTCATTACAAGAACATTATGCTGAACACGGTCGAATGCTTTAGCGAAATCGCTGTAAATCGAGTCAACTTGAATACGCTTTTCTAAATTGTTTAAAGAATAATTTGTGAAAATGGCAAGATTGGTGGCGGTGGATCTACCACGAACAAATCCATGTTGGAATCCAGAAATATGATTCCGGACGGTAAAATATAGCTTGTTTGTAACAATAGCTTCGAAAATCTTGGGGATTACTTGAAGCATAGCGATTGGTCTGTAATTCTCAATGGATGATTTCGAACCAGATTTAAAGATAGGAGTGATGTAGGAACTCTTCCAGCAATCTAAAAACTCACCACGATTTAAGGAAGAATTAAATAAATGGCATAAAGGTTTGATTAAAGTTAACCGGCATGATATAAAGAATAAAGAAGGAATATTATCCGGTGGAACGCTTACACTCGAGCTTAGGGAAGACAGTTCTGCGAGGATTTCATTCTCCGTTATAGTGAGAGAACCTAAATCCGTAAATGGATTGATCGGAGCTGAAAATCTACTAAATTAGCTTGAAAAAAAGAAGCAAACATATCATAAACTTCCTGTAAGTTATTGCTAGATACACCATCATAGTTGATTCGAGAAGGAAAACCAAGAGATTTCCTTTTATTATTTATGTAAGACCAAAATTTCCTAGAATCCTGCTTAAGATTAGATTCAATTGACCATATATATTGGTTATAGACAATTTTTTTTTAAATTTAATACTCGCTTCGCAATTGCAGAAACCTGTTTTTGAAAGAAGCATAGGATTTGCTTTTTTAAGAGCTTTTAACATGGCATTTCTTAATCTCAATAGCTTCGGTTGAACCAGACTGGTTTATTGGAATATTTTAGTTTTTGAATGGAACGAATTTAGAAATGACCTAGAGGTACTCAATTTAACTTATCTCCGCTGTACTTATAGCATTCACTAAAACACACTATGGTCAAATTTTTTATTGAATAAATTACGCAGAAAAAAATATTTCCTAGCAATACGTAACGTACTTTTTTTTTTGTTGGAGGCATCTACTACATATCTGTTGGAGCACTCAGACACAAATACTGGTCAATTGTCAGACAGACACCTTGTCTTCATTGTATTTTCCCCATTGTCCGGAGAAAAGTGAGGAGGGGCTTCAGTGATGTAGATTCGGCACAGACCATGTCGGCCCCAAGGGTGCGCCACCGTGCGCATAACTTTTTTTTAAAGGAACCTCAGAGTTGAAATTAAGGGTTAATAGTTGTCTAATTTGAAATTTTTGATTTAAAATAAATCTAATAATAAGTCGTAGTAATTTTAAATCACATGCGATTAACTTAAATGTACAAATGGCACACGTCATTTTATGTTCGCCACAAACCGCCTTTTTGCTATTTTGATTTTCATAATTTAAACATTCTTCGAATTTTTGATGAACAGTACGAACAATATCTCCTCTTTTTTGTAGCGGGCTCCTCTTCATTTATCTGAAAACTATTTTCATTAGCGTTTGGCAGTAATTCCGAAATAGTTTTGCTAAGAGTCCTCTTCAAAGTTGGAGCATCTAGCCTTTTTTCCGTATGAGGTGAAGTAAGGTCTATACTTAGTTTTTTCATAAAATTTTTGCGGCTGAGAGGCTTTTCATTCCTTGATAGGATGTTGTAACAGTAAATGACATATGAGTTAGCGAAAGCCTTGTTGAAAATTCCATAAAGTACCGCCCTTTGTTTGATTATAGTACATGATCATTTCTGGTTTTCCAGTTGTTTGGTTAATTGTACCTTCTTCATCGCAAGATGACAGTAAATATACCATTTTAGATGGCTTTGGTTTATATGACACAAGTGTCAAAGGACCATCGTAACAAAACATCGAACTGCCTACAAAACGTGATCGCGTATTTTTCATTAGTTCTGGAATTTCTTGTTTGTTAGATCGTATGGTGCCCACCAGCGTAAGCTTATAAGGTTGCTGAAGCAAGGATTTAATCAAGGGCACAGCGTTAACCATGTCCTTTCTGCCGCTGCCACACATCATTGGAATCTTTATTCCATACTTATTGGGTTTGTCCTGAATGTACATCCTAAAAGGACATTTTCCCCTAAATCCTAATAGCTGCTCGTCAATTGTTAGATGTGATCCCGGTGTGTAATTGATCAAACACTTATTTATAAACATGCTCCAAACTTTTCTAATAGGTATAAATGGATCCTTAGATCTGAGTGATGGACGTAGTTATTTATCTGTCACGACTCGGCTACGATTACGGCTACATAACGCATTCCCGAAAAAGAGCTATTAAAAAGTTCTCCCGTTGAAAGGTGATTATCTTTCATTGGTGTCCCTAAAATTAGCACTAAACGTCGTAATCTCAATCCCTGTTTCTTTGTCTTTATCTTCTTTTTCCTTTCGTTTGAGAGAAATTTCTGTGTTTATCCATTTCATTATTTCATTTACTATTTCATCACTTATAAAGAATTTAAAACGCAACAAGGGGTCGAAGATGTTCTTGGAAGTTCTAGTGGTCCTTATTTGATCGAACAATATTTACTGCAGAGTTTAAGTGGTGACTTTTAGCCTTGATTGTGGTCCAGCAGTTCTTCTTACGACCTCTTAATTTGCGCTTAGCCTCCTAAGCTAAAATATAATAATAATAATTATGCGGGCTTCTGAAGATGAAGTTGAGTTTCCTTCTAACGCTTATTGTTCTTCACCACAGCTGTCCGGTACATCCTCAGCTTCGTCAATAAATTCGTCTTCAGTCTCACTCTGCACGTCGACATCAAAGAGGTAGTCCTCACAATCACTTTCACATTCTGACGATGTAACCTCTTCCATCATCATTTTTCATCAACAAATCTTCTATTTCACTGTAAGTCAACAGTCCTTGGTTTGTCATGTCGATAAAATTATAACAATCACCACAAATAATATAACGTATCTGTAAATACCTATAATAAAAAAACGGTTTCTTCAAATATCTCGCAAAAGATACATAAAAGATAATCATACGTCTCCCAAACGTAGGACATAGTTATAACTTGTTACCACAGGTACTCACCGTCGCGCCACTACCGTCACGGATAAGCTCAGACTGCTAACTGAGATATTTTAAGTAACCAACCCGATGCGGTTTGCAGCTAATGGGATATAATGTTTTTTTTTTTTGCGCGCCATACGTTTCGCAGACGTAGACGTAGATTATCTTTCTAGGGTTAAGCAGAGTACTGATCGAGATATTCGTAAATCAAGACGTAAAACTATCTAAAATGTGCTACCACTGACCCTCGAAGAAAATATGCATATGCCACAACTTATCGATTCTCTTTTCAATAAACATTAAAGTGAGATTTTTTATAGCAAACTTCAAAAGAAAGTAGCCGATGGGTCATACCTTGCAATTACAAATGACTTAAAAACGCAGTAAAACTAATCCTTAAAAATGTACCCCAGAGGTGTCTTCAAAGTACCAAACAACTAGAGGACAAAACAAGTGAATAGCATCATGTAGAATTTCTTCAGATTGATTCAATTGAAAATCCTTTCAATGCTTAACTTGATTTAAATGACTCACTTCAATTCAAGTGATGAGATCGCTTTGCTGCTACATATTCGTTGTCTCCAAGCTACTTGGTATCAAGGGGAGACCGAAGGACGGAAATTGCAAATGCAAATTTTTTATTCATCTATTAAACTCAAGCAATGAACGGAGGAATCTCATTCTACTGATGGCATGTTATCAGTGGGGCTAAACTTCAATTTGATTGTAGAGTTGTCTTTTAAAATGTTTTTCTTTTTAGTATCTCGATACTGCACGAAAAATATGACTTTAAGTACATTTATTTCGGTCGTGCACAAGATATGATACGATACACGAGGGGTGATCCAAAAGTGATTCAAAAATAATAAGAATTGATTACTCAAAAATCCATTTTATGTGCCTGTTTATATGTATATATCAAATACTCGTACATAGTATATAATCATAAGGTTAACGTAACAAAATCATATAAATAGACCACGATTCCCAGGAGGAACATTAATTGAATACGAACAATCGAAAGGGTAAGATCAAAATGGGGAGGTGTCATCAAGTACCTCTGCTCGATAAAACTTTCTACCGAAGACATACATACATATGTACATACATTGGGGGACTCCTCGATATTCTAAAGTAGCACGATGGACCAAAGAATTTTAGTTGCGCAGTACATCCACTGAAATTTAGCATCGCGAAAGACGCCCATTCATATCCCTCACTAAAGATAACGTGAATATTCGAAAATATTGTGTTGGCATCATACATGTAGCTGAGGTCACAGGGGTCCCCTATGGCAGCGTTCAAACAATCCTTGCGGACCAATTGCATATTCTGCATGTCTGCGCGTTTGGCACCGAAAATATTAACCGACGAGCAAAAGAATTAACGACATTTCGTGGGTCAATTTCGAGAAGTTCGAAACAGATCAGAAAAGGTTTTTGTTAATTTTCGCGACAATTGACGAGACCCGGATCCACCATTTTGATCCTGATACCAAACAACAACCGGTGGCTTGGAAGCGAGCCTCCTCACCGACGCCAACAAATTAAAAGTGTTAAGTTCAGCGGGAAAGATTATGGCATCCGTCTTCTGGGACGCTGAAGGAATAATTATCACTATTTCAGGATCTTACTACGCAGAAAAAGTAAGAAGATTGAGGTAGATCAATTGAGAAAGGCAAACTGAGGGCTATAGCGCTGTTTCACCACGGCAACACACTGACTCCCAAAGCCGTAGTTGCGACGTTGGATTCGATCTGCTCCAACACCCGCCCTATTTGCCAGATCTAGCTACTTCTATCTCTAGTGACTTCTATCTCTTTTCTTAGTTAAAGGAAAACATTCGAGGCAAGACTATAGCGAGGTTATTGGAGGATTGGGCTCATCATCTGTTGCGATGCTAACGCTCAAAATACTGTTTGGAGCTTTTAAACTTCATTCTTCGTCTGACCTTATCATCAACAATGTTGGCTCTCAACCAACCTTTGTGACGGCGAGACGACAGGAAGTGATTGACCTAACCCTGTCTAATAGGCATGTGAAGGCCATCACTAACTGGAGAGTCTTACCAGATGTTACGCTGTCAGACTAGAGATATATCGAATTCCAATTGAAGTGTGGAGTCTCTCCCTCGCAGCCCAAGTGGAATCCGAGAAAGACGGACTGGGTGCGATTCAGAGAGGAACTTGAGAAATCCACTCAAAACAAAGCAATTGGTGGAGGATGCCGTTCATAACCTGAGCAGCGCCATCACCAACTGTTTCGAACTCGCATGTCCTGTCAAAAAACCTCCCAGCAGGAAGCCGGTTCCTTGGTGGAACGCTGAGCTCCAATGTCTTCGCACGGAAGCCAGAAGTCTCCTGAATAGATCGCTAAAATCGAACTCGCAAGATGAATAAATATCGACCGAAGCAGAAGGAATATAAGAAGCTTATTCGTAAATCGAAGAATGATTCCTATAAGTCCTTCTGCGAAGAGATCAAATCCCTGAGCGCGACCAGCAAGTTGGTTAACGTTCTCAAACGAGGAAAATCGACAAAGCTGGATGTACTCAGAAAGTCTAATGGTACCTTCACCGAGTCTAAAGCAGAAACTCTTAGTTTATTGTTTCAGACCCATTTCCCGGGCAATCCGCTTGTCATAGGCTCGTTGCACACTCCCTCATTGGAAACATTGGATACGATGGAAACAACTCGGCGTAACAGGTATGTTTCGTCACGCGTGGTAACCACTGAGGCCATTTGCTGTGGCATCTTTCGATGGCTTCAAGTCGCCGGCCCTGATGGGATATACCCTGTTATGCTGCAAAAAGGTATTAGACAGCTGCTTCTTACTCTGAAAAGAATTTTCACTGCTAGCCTGGCACTTGTCTACATACCTATTCCTTGGCGCGCGGTCAAAGTGGTCTTTATTCCCAAAATAGGGAAAGAAGATTACTCACTCGCCAAGAGTTTTAGACCAATCAGTCTAACATCCTTCTTGCTGAAAAGCATGGAGAGATTCGTAGAGTTGCACGTGCGCAAAGTTACCCTTCGAATGTATCCTCTTTCGGAGATGCGCTTCAAAACCTATTTGGAAGAATTTAATGCGCTCTCGAAAGGAAACAGTACGTACCAGGCATTTTCGTCGACATTGAGGGAGCTTTTGATAACGCTACTTTCGACAGCATGTGTAACGCTGCTAGACGGCATGGTGTAAATGAAACACTGGTTTTGTGGATCAAAGCAATGCTTGTGCACAGAACATTGATCGCTATTACAGGCCTCGAACACTGTGTCAAGTCTGGCGTAAATAGGGACGGCCAGCAAGGTGGCGTCCTGTGGTGCGCATGGTGGTCCACCCTCTGCTCGATGCTCTCAATGCCTCTGGAATCTATGCACAGGCCTATGCGGATGATGTTGCTGTTCTCTCTGTCGGCTCATGTTTAGCGAATGTCTGTCTCAAAGCGCAAGTGGCGCTAGACGTGATCGAAGACTGGTGCACGAGAAATGGGCTGTCGGTTAATCCTCTTAAGACTGATGTCGTTCTCTTCACGAGAAGGAGGAAAAATACTGGCATTATTCAGCTGGTGCTAAAAGGCATTCCCATCCCGATATCCGAGGAAGCTAAGTACCTGGGTGTTATCCTAGATAGCAAGCTTCTTTGGTCAAAGCATGTTGAGTCCAAAACCATCAAAGCGCTGTCAGCTTTTTGGCAACGCAAAGGTGCCTTTGGTAAAACATGGGGCTTATCGCCAAAGAAGGTCCTTTGGATCTACACGGCAATGATTAGACCGATAATCTCATATGCATCGGTGGTTTGGTGGAGCAGGCTAACACGCAAACACGCTGTGGCTTTACTAACCAAACTCCAAAGAGCGGTCTGTCTCAGTTGCACGGGGGCTTTCCCCAGCACACCAGGATCTGCTCTAGATGCTATGATGAATCTTCCACCCCTTGACATATGTATATATCAGAGGGTGTGCACTGAAAACTATTTCTCGCCTAAAGAGGTATGGTCTTTGGTACAACTCGGATTGGAGTGAAAGTGTACTTGCCGGAAAAATATCCTACGACTCCTGTCTCATGGATATGCCTTCTGACGCAATGACACCTGCCATCCTACTGCGCTGTAACTTCACTGTCACATTCCCATGGCGTCAGAACTGACTTTGGCCAGACACTGAACCTGGAATGGAATGTCTTCGCATTTCACAGATGGCTCCAGGACTGGGCAGGGATCTGGCGCTGGAGTTTTCTTTGAGCGCGATAACATTCGACTGCACTTCTCGTCAGAAAAATAGTGTCTGTCTTCCAAGCGGAGATTTACGCAATCCTAATGGCCATGCACTATGTTGTGAAACACAGGTGGAGGGGAAAAAGCATATGTGTCTGCAGTGACAGCCAAGCTGCACTTAAAGCTGTGTCCAACCCTCTATCCAACTCCAAATTAGTGCATGAACACAAGACCTTTTTGAACAAAGTAGGAAGACTAAATTCACTTAGGCTTGTATGGGCCCCAGGTCACTCTGGAATCCCAGGAAACGAGGTCTCCGATGAACTCGCTAGAAGAGGCTCAGAGGAGAGTTTCTCAAGACCTGAACCCGCCTTAGGTCTACCTGCTTCCACGGTCAAATCTGACATCAATGACTGGGTCTTTAACGTACACAGTCGTAGATGGAGGGAATATCCAGGATGCAGGATGACTAAGCGCGTACGCCCTGATGTCTGCAAAAAGTCCACAACATTTTTCTTAACCTTAAGGAGAAATTATTGCAGAAGGCTAACGGGCGTCATTACGGGCCATTACACTTTTTCCAAGCATCTCTACGTGCTTGGCATCAGTGAGACGCCTACCTGTGCTGCATGCTGCGAGGAGGATGACACAGCAGAACACTTTCTCTGACTGTCCCGCCTTCGCTCGCGCACGGTGGCGCACCATTGGGACCGACGTGGTGGGTGCCTAATCTCTTAGCTCTACATCACTGCAGCCCCTCCTCACTTTTCTCTGGATAACGCGGAAAATACAATAAAGACAAGGTGTCTGTCTGGTAGTACAATGGACCAGTATTTGTAGCTGAGTGCTCCAATAGATAGTAGAAGCCTCCAACAAAAACAAAAAAAAAAAAAATAAATGTATTGGCTTGTTAGGAGATTATGTAGAAAAATATTGTATATAACTTTTTAAACTATAATCACTGTGTTCTATTTTTAATATCATTATTTTTGGATCACGGCTCGTAAGTAGATTATAAATTTCCTCTGCAAGTCTTGTTTTGGATTTTTGGAGTAATAATAATATATACTAAGGGCTCCAATAAGTTCTTTGAATACCTTTTGAATACCTTTATAAAGTTCCTCTACTCTACTTAGTCGTCGGCGGACGTGTTTCTTGAATAATATCAATAAGTTTTTTATTTCATCAGATTATAGGTTCAGAATAACAATTCAATAATTGTTTATATGTATTCATCTACATATATTTCGAGCGATTTTGGTTTCTTAGTTGCACATTTTTGGGTAGAAGTGTACTATGTCTTAGAGATTAAAATTGCAAAGAATGCAAAGAAATTATAAGAAAGAAAGAATTTTAATGAGCGGATAGTGGAGGCAAAAGTTTATCTGGCCACTGGGCCAATGGAAATGTTTCAGTGGAACAGAGACAGATCCAGATAAGAACTTTCTGACTTTCAGTTGCTAAACTTGCTGCTGTCTCGCTTCTCCATAATTGCACAGAAAAATTTGCAAAAGGAAAGCACGCATGGGACTTTATTTGTTTTGCATTCGAGGATGCAAGCATTGGTCATCGAGACCATTTACTCAAGCTGTTGATTAGACTACAATAATTAGACTACCCATCTATGGAAGATTATGTTCACAAAATGGTGTTAGAGATTGTTAAGGTAAAAATGGCTGGTTTGGATATTTGTCATGAAGTGGTGACTGCTCTTTTGCTATCAGGCTTGCCAGACGATTTTCATCTCATTGTTATGGCAACTAAAAATTCAAGATCGAAACGGTCAACTGACTTCGTCCGAAATCACTTTTTTTCAAGAAGAAACCAACAACAATACGGAAAAAGTAGAAACTGCATTGTACACCAAGAAACGCTAAAACAACTAAAAATAGTAAAAGAAAAACTATCTCACAAATGTATGACATGCTACGTGTGCGATAAGCAAGGTAATTTCATGAACAAGTGCCAAATAAAAGGAACAAGCACGAGTGGTTACTTATACATATGTATGTATGTTCGTTCATGGCTCCATCAAGCTCGTCACAAGATTGGTATGTGAATTCAGTGAGGCGAATGAGAGTGATTCGTCATATCCCAATCAAAAATTATTTGAGGAGTTATACTCGAGAAACGAGAAATTGCAAACGTTCTTAATCTAGAACATAATGGTTGGCCACTGCGATGCTGATAGAGCTACTGACTGGGATAAAATACGTTCAGCAACTGTTGTCAACCAACAATAGCTTTGTTATCTATCGGGGCAGAGTTTATGTCGATGGTCGCATCTATTCAAGAGGCGCTTCGGTTAAAGCGTTTCCAAACTGAAAGAGGCATTTAAGACGATTCTTTTGTACTACCATAACCAAGGGGAAATCAACTTAGCAATGAATAGAAATAAGCACATAGGCATTGAAGGTGAAATCAAACTGAATCTACAGTACAAGTCACCTTTTTTTTTATAATTCATGCAGGATCGTTCTTGACTATGGACGGACTTGACCTACAGACCTTCGGCAGTCGGTGATGATTACCAATGCACCCCATGAATGTTTGCGGACATATTGACCAAGACTGTTAATAGTGTGTCAAAATTGCTCGCGGGAGTAATGAAAGAAAAAAAGTCTTTGTACTTCGTTTGTTTAATTCTTTATTATAAGATACAAAGGGTCGAAATTACACGGGTCTAGAGTATCGCGGTAAAAAGCCAGTTCGAGCCAAAAACGTTCCATTTATACACATATTCAAGACAATGCGAGAAAGAAATGAAGAGATAAATATAATGAATACTTATTCAATGATTGGAGTAGTTCAGTGCTGCATGACTTTAATTCTTAACATCCTACGGTCGGGCTCGCTGATTTATCTACAAAGGGTATAACAATTGTATAGCACGCCGCAGCTTCTTGCCATCCGCATATCGCACTTCATGCTCTTACTTTTCCGTATCTTCCAGGGTAGCAGCATTCCGCCATAGGAAGTTTCCAGTGTATGCGAAGACTTGCATAATGGTATACCAAAGCAAAATCACGTTTTCTGATCTCCCTCTGGAAACTACGTTTTGTGCAGTGCACTGAGGTACTTAGTCCTCCATCATTTCCATAGAAAAGCAATGTACTGAACTCCAAGCTTCCACTTCTGTTGTAAATCGGTAATCGGCAGCGACAAGTCGCCAGGATGGTCACTTATATATGTCAGCTGTTGCTTATTAGTTAGTGTTCTGCCTCAGCTAGTAATGTTTGAAGCTGTTGGTTGTTTATTTTGGCCTTCCAAATCGCGACTTTCAGGACGTTCTTCACATACTTCACTAAGCGCTCCCAAAAGCCGCCCCACCAGGAAGCTTGTTCGATACTGCAGTGCCATATGATACCTCGGTTGCTCATGAAGCCATGAAATATCTCATTATTCAAAATATCTCCGACTAATCTTAACTCCATTGCTGATTTCATGAAAGTCTTTGCGTTGTCGGAAAATATAATGCGATGTTCCTCTTCCAGCAATGTACCACCTTATGGCTAGTATTCAACTTTTCGTTGTAAGATTCGGGACCAATTCTAGGTGGACAGCACGAACTACTGCGCATGTAAGGAGCATGATGTACACTTTACGTTGTTTACATTCGTCACTAGCAGGAACAGTGTATAGGGGTTCTGCAAATCCCACACCGACGCTCTCAAAGGGCATTGCGACGAATATCCGCTCTCTTGGAAGGGGAGCAAATGGCTACATTCCAGCTTTACATCGGTTTTTTATACAAACATTACAAATGCACCATTACATTACAAGGCTCACAAGGGGACGCTCTTGGTAACCATAAACTTTGACGCAACTGAACTAAGATCATGGTTACTCCTCCGTGCAATGTTTTTCCGTGAAAAAACTGTATAATCATCTTGTTGAAGTGAGTAGTTTTTGGTAGAATAATTGGGTTGATGACATATTGTGGTTCGTTTAACTGTTGTAGTCGGCTATCGCCTCGTAAGAGGCCATTTCTATCCAAGAATGGGTTGAGATTCAACAGGCTCGATGATCTTGGAATAGATTTACCAGCCTGCAAAGATAAAACCTCATTAATAAAAAAATTGGATTGCAAATACTTTAACCAATATTGCTCGGCCTTCCGCAAATCCGTTGATGTTAAACATTTTGTAGAACCTGTTTGCTTCTTATGCATTCGATCCACTGCCCTCAAAACGTATGCTGTTATTCGAAGCAAAGGTCTCCAATGGTGAATAGATTCTATTTGAAATAGGGGTTCACTTGTTTGAGCTGATGTGATGGGACTTGACTCCTCGAATGCTGTAAGTAATGATATCGGCTCTTCTGTCCAAGTACTTTCCCTGGGCCATCCATCCTCACTTCCATTTAATATAGATTCGAAGCTGCAAACTTATTCACCGATATCCCTCACCTCGATATCTGCTGGGTTTTCCTTTCCGGAACAGTGACGCCAACCCCTTACACTCGTCAGTTTCTGAATTTCGTTAACCCGATTGAAGACATATGGTTTCCATCGTCTGGTATCTCCCCAAATCCAATGTAATGTTATGAGGGAGTCGATCCATAAAATATAGCGCTGAAAAGGCACACTTTTCTTAAGTACCCACATAATCTTGCAGCAATCGATGCTGCAGTCAGTTCCAATTTCGGCAAACTTTAAACATCTGTCTGGCTGCCTTTTAAGGGTTCCACGCGTCCTTTCGCACAAAGGAAAGTGATTTTTATCGCAACATTGAAATCGACAGTTCTTAGAAATGCGAAATAAAAATATGCACTTCGGCCGCTATTGATGTAATAGAAATTCCACATATTAAACGATAACTCTCCTATCAGCTCATGATTTGTTGTGCAAAATCTCCACTCTCTTTCAGCATGAGTTTTTAAGGATGCATCCCATTCTATCTTATCGCGCCATAACAATTGGAAGAGTATCTTAAGACTGGGATAACAAATCCAAAGGGGTTGTGAATTCCATCGATTACCTTTAATACATTTTATTTCCAACTACGTTTCGCAGACACTCGTCATTAGAAATCCACCTCCGTAAATTCATATAAGCGCTACTCATCACCAAGTTTGCCTCTCGATAAAATATTTCTGCGCGTTGTTTGTTATCGTGGCTAGTGATTAAGTCATCGAAGTAGAAACTTCTTTTTAATAACTTCAGAGCTGTTCAGAGCAGGAAAATCAGCTGTTTTTGATTTGACCTGTAGGTCGATCGTTGCAGTTAACAAAAATGGGCTTGAGGTGACGCCAAGAGTGACTCTGGTCATACGGTATTCTTGTAAACGTGGTAACGCACTAAGTGATGTTGGTTTCTGTGCAAACTTGCGTTCCTTTTCTGCCAAAACAATTTGAAGGAATGATTTTTCGAAATCGGCTATCAACGCAGTTTTTCCAATTCAAAAATGTAGCAGGACTATCAGAATATCTGGAAGCAAATTCGAGCCAATAAATAAACAGCCATTTAAAGAGAGATTTCAGTGAGCTCGAGAAGTTACGCTGATGCGTGGTGTGGCATATAATATTGGTAAGTTGCTGTTGAGTTGAAGGTATTACTTCGGCGAAACCTGATGAAATCAATTCACGCATTGTGGTGTCATACTCCTCGAGCTTTGTGGGATCTCTGGAGAGTCTCTTAACCAATGATATAGGAGATTCAACGCATTACAGACTTTTCCATGGAAGACGGGCCTCATATCGCGTATCCGTTTTGTGTATACATTTTGACTGCAATTCTTTTGTGAAGTTACTCAGCTCATTTTAATTTTTTCGTATTCCCAGGCATTCTAAGTTCCACATATTTTCAATGGTGCTGTTGCAAAAAATGGAAACCTTTTCCTGTGTATTTGCGTTTTCACTTCCATTACTTGGACATTGTAAAGTCGTGGACAATGTTTACCGCAGGTGTGTACTTTGTATCGCACGAAGATGTAACACGTTTCCCTTTACATGTTTTGCAGAATATATTTTTGGATGGCAAAACTTTGCAGTGTGTCCCTTGAACGTGCAGTCTCTTTTAACATCTGCTTCTTTTCTGCTACAGACCGAAGCCTGTTGCATTCTCTCGTTATATGAACAGTCGATTTACAGAAAAAGCAAGGAACAATGTTTGAAGAAGAAGGTGGTCGTTTTCGAAACTGTTGCCCACTCTATTGATTCCACTACTTCTTTTAGGAATTGTAAAATATTTTTGACCTGTTTGTCCCCATCGAAAGAGAGAGCGGAACCACTCCTCTGACTTAGTAGTTTCATGTTTATGCAAACGATGGTATTCGATCCGCAAATCCTTCGGCATGCACTTGAGCAAAATCGTTGTGAGCATGATATAGTAATGTGTTGGTGGGACGTCTAGGGAAGTGAGAGAACGGCTCCATGTTATTACAGTGTTATAGACTTGTCGTAATGCTGTCGCGTCCGTTTTCTGGTGAACTGTTGGTAGAGACATACGTTCCTGCATTAATTTATCGATTAGTTTCTCTTTGTCACCATATTCCTCTTGCAGGAGAGAGATAGTTCCATCATAGCATGCTTCTGTGGCCGTAAATCCGGAAATAGTTTTTGCCGCTTTGCCCGTTAAAACGGTCTGAAAGTAATTGCATTTTTCGGGCCCGGACAGACAATGGTTTTCGTGAATATTTGCTCCGAAATTTTCCCAAAATGGAATCCAGTTTGAATGCTCACCTGAGAAAGTTTTCAATTTTATTTTGGCTAATTAGCGGTATGAATTTTTACTGGGGCTTTGGGCTGTTGTAAATTCATTCCACTAGTAATCGGGTTAAGCTTTTCATGCACTTTAGTCAGTCGTGCTTGAAGTTTGACTGTCATACCTGCAGCAGTATCTTCATATTCGGATGTCTTCTCTGGATTTTTGTTTTCCAAATTCTTTTCTTGAAATTCTCAAATAACGCACGAAAGTTATCGTTGGCAGTTGTAAGACGTTGCAGATAAACGGACAACTCTTCCTCTATCGCATCCAACTGAGACAAATCTTCAATTTCGCGCACGTTATACGTTTTTAAATATTTGTTCGCTTCATTGACAATTTTAGTTATGTGGCTACGATACCCGGCTCGTGCTTGTTGCTCCATTTTAAATGTAAGCAATTTAAATCAACAGTGACAAATCTTTCTTCAAGACAATAAAGAATCCTGGATTTCGGCACCAATGTGAAAATTGCTCGCGGGAGTAATGAAAGAAAAAAAAACCTTTGCACTTAGTTTGTTTAATTCTTTATTATAAGATACAAAGGATCGAAATTACACGGGTTTAGAGTTTCGCGGTAAAAAAGTGCGAGCATGAGATGAAGAGATAAATATAATGAATACTTATTCAATGTGCAGAGCAAACAAAAATTATTCCAGATTTCTGACTAAAAATTGTCCAATGGCTTAAATAACAAGCGCTTTTACGACTTTTTGGCAGTCATTTCTATTTCCTAGTTCAGTTTAGATTCAGTCTGCTGTCTATCCAATGACAAGGGTAGCCCAAAAAGACCATAAAATATCTTATTGGCTTTTTACACTATTAACGTGTTTACAAATTTCAATAGCCATTTTGGTGAAAGTGTTCAGTTACTTCTAGCTCTAAGAAGACTTCTTTATGATACACGGTTTTCATATTTTGCCAAATGCATTCGGCTTCAAGGTTAACCCTCTGCACGGAACACCGGCCTGCGGGACGGCATATTTTCAAAATTAGGCACTAGAGCGCGACGCTCTCTACACTCCACGCTCATCATCTAGGGCAGTCTCAGTTAGCTCCCGACTCTAGTAGTGGTTGCCTATTCCCGCTTTTCCGAAGCCTACCGGCCCTTGGATCGGTCTTCCTTCTAAGGTAAGTTTCTTCCCGGTTTGGTAGACCGTTATTCTTGTTTTTGAGAATTTTTTTACCGGTCTGTAAGACCCAAGTTCCCTTAAGTGTGGGACGCCCTCAGAGACCGGTATTCCTTTTTGTGTGTATTATGCCATTATTTTTAATTTATTTTTTAACAAATCCTTATAATGTTTTTCAGAATCCACAGTTATGAATGGTGCACCTAATAATATTTCTTCTCGTGCCAGGAGAATTATGGACATGGCATTATCTGATAATTCTGAAGAAGAATCGGATTTTGAACAGGACTCTGAAGATTCCTATGTCCCTCGTGAAGATGAAGAAGAAAGGTCAGAATATTCCTCTCACAGCGAACTTTCGTGTGATGAGGAAAGAAACGAACCTACAATCTCACCAACAGTTGATGAGAGTAGCTGTTCCGTCGTCCAAGAGGATGTCACGGCAGAAGCTTCTTGCTCTACGCGATTTGCTTATAAGGGGAAGAACTTCAAGTGGGAGTCAGAACCGACCCAAGCCAGAAATAGTCGTTCCTGTAAAAATATGATATCGATATGGACATCTCAAATCAAAGGACCGGCATAAAGCTTACAAAATCCTTCCTCAGAAGATGTCTCCTGTTTATCGATGACATTCTAAACGACATAGTCAACTGGACCAACAACAAACTAAACGCCATGCGAGGAAAATTAGAATTAAACGACAACCCCCACAGATTTGAAAGAGATAAAAACCCTCCTTGGTCTGTTGATTCTCACTTGCATATACAGATCAGGGAGAGAATCACTGTCTTCCCTCTTCTCTACAGGCCCCACTGGCAGGCCGATTATCCGTGCGGTGATGTCCGAGGAACGAGAGAAACGGTGCAATGTTCCAATAAGAGGGTTACGATTTGACGACTCATCCACCCCTTCTATCCGGGAGAAAGAAAACTGCCAAAGAAATTATGAGATTGGAGCCTTTATCTGCATTGATGAGATGCTCATCCCATTCTGGGGAAGGTGCCGATTCAGAATGTAGATACATGCCAAATAAGCCGGCCGAATACGGAATAAAATTAGTTTGCCTGGCTGATGCACGAAATTTTTTTCTTTCCAGCGCCTAAATTTATGTTGGGAAAGATAGCGATGGGGTGACCCTAAATGATGAAGAAAGACAATTGAAATAGCCGACGCAAGCAGTGGTACGACTGGCCAAGACGTGGTATGGTACCAAGAGAAACATTACGGTAGATAAGTGGTTTATGAGCATGGAACTGACTAACTATTTGTTGGACAAGTCTCTAACATGTTGTGGGACACTAAAGAAAAACAAACCAAAGATTCCCCCAGAATTTCAACCAAATAAAAGCAGGCCTGTTGGTTCTACTTTGTATGGTTTTACTAACAATTTTACAAGAAGTGTAGGGCCGTCATTCTGCTGTCTTCAATGCACCATGACAAGTACACCGATACTAAAACAATAAACCAGAAATAATTTCATTTTATAATTACACAAATTCTGGAATAGACACTTTAGACATAAAGTGCAGCGTATATTCAGCGATTCGTAAAACCAGAAGATGGCCACTGGCAGTTTTCTATTATTTGATTTCTTTGAGTTGCAGTAATGCGTACGTCTTATATAACATATATTCTGCATCAAGAAATATAAGAAGATTCGAATTTATATCGGAACTTTGATTGTCACTAACAAAAAACCATCTTTGCCGACGTTTGGAAATCGCAAATTTACCTGAGACTCTCAAAACAAATATAAATAATTGTTTGGCATCCATTGATCCTGGAGTGGTCGAGGAGACAGGTCCTAGAACGTCACAGAAACCAGCCCGAAACGATCGGCTAGAGAAGCGAAAAACCTGCAGGTACTGTCCTTACCAAAAGGAGAGGAAAACAAATTACAAATGTGTTCAGTGTAATACCCTAATTGTCTGGAATGCTCCATGAAAATTTGTATGTGTTTCAAAATTATAATTAATAAAATGTTTCGTATTTTTATCGATTATAAAATTTTTCAATAAAAATAGATATTCTTATTTTTTATGAAACTTTTTCCAATCATTTTTGAGTAGGTGTAATATGTGTGTTTTTTTTATTTAAAAGTGTTCCTCAATTTTACTTTATATAATTTGATTTTTTATGATATAAGCTACCAACTTTCATCTGTACATATTTTGTAAAACAATAATATTTTTGTCAAGGAATTGCTTTAATAAAATATATGACAGAGAAAAAGTTCTTTTAGTCAAGCCTTTTAATTGAAACTGATTTTAAAGCTTTTAAACAGAAAAAAATTGCTCCCCCGTTCTGAGAGGCCGGTGTTCCTTTTAACCGAATTTAATTGTAGAGATTCATAGAAAAGTGGACAAAATCGAAGTAACTCTAAAGGGTGTCCAAAAAAAGCTAATACCATTATTGATTTTAAATGCTCTTGAGACCCGTGCTCCTAATTTCAAAATAATAATGTAATTAATTTATAATTAATTATATTATTGACGGGTACTGATTTATAATAACAAACTAAGCTGTTTTTACCCTAAATAAATAACCTGTACAAAATAAAAAAAAACAAACCTTAATTTGTGTCGACTTCGAATATAATATGTACTTGACAACTGTTTCGACATAACTTCAGGCAATTATTTTAGATAACCTTCATTTCCATTTTTTTCACAAAAGCTAGTCCTTTATTAAATTATTCCTTTCTGTCAAATATAACAGGTGAGGGACATGTGTGTTCTAATTTGTTTTCGTTATTTTTATCGTCTGACACATCAACATATAGTTATAGTGCCATCAAAATATACAAAACACCTACCTGACATGTTCAAACGCAGCTCACCCTCGTAGTACTCGCCGACTTTGACCCAACCATATTGACCAACGTCAGATTGTTTGAAGTGTATGATATTATAACGAGCAGGTCCGTCGCCATTAGAGTCGAATCGGAAGTGGTCGCCACTGAGGCCTTTAAAGTCGAAATGAAAAGAATGACAAAATTCGTTAAATATTTTTTTTCTAGTCTGAACTGTGGCAATTTCTTAAAATCTCTTAAAGATTTACAACTTATATTGGATATACTCGTATGTGGAAAAGCAAACAAATATAAAGTATCCGAAACAATAACCTGAACCAATTTTTCGTGATATGTCTTCAAGCCCATGACGAGGTAAAAGGAAAGAAATGAAATGAAATGAAATGAAAAGGCTGTTAACAGGATGGGGATGGACATTTCGACAATCACAATAATCAAGTTTATCGGGTTATTGTTATTATCATACTTATGTTTGACTCATTGTGATTCATTTCCTTTTTAAGTAAAAGCGAAAGCAAACAGATTTAAGAGATTTAATTTGCCAGTTAACTGCCTTAATCAATGTTGGCTACTATATATGTTAGTACATACCTTGGAATTGGACTTTCCGGAGATATTTTAGCAAATCAGCACCCTTGGTTGGCTTCATGGCATCACACAGAGAAGGACGTCCGCCACAGAGATCCCGATGCATATCCCTTTGGATTTGACAACACAGTCAGAATAGCAAATAAACTCTATATAAAGTAGCTCTTGTTATGAGCGGCTGGATATTTTACCTTAATGCATATGCAAATGCCATTACGGCGTCACTGACAAACTGCAGTTGATCCTCAAAATCGGTGTTGTTGCGTGTTAATCTCTCTTTTGTCGTACACGTCCGATTGTAGTCATTATACGGGGTGGTGAAGCTGTTTGGATACCGGCATTGAAAATGGTCCTCCCAAAACTCTTTAAATAAAAATGTATTTATTAAATACAGATTAACAGACAAACGAGAATGACTGTAATTACCTACAAACCACGGATTCCTTTGGTTATTTTCCACAGTTAAATTAAGAAAATACTCCTCGAAACCTTTGACTGGATTTGCTTGGGGCTGCACGGAAAGCGTTCCTTCAACCTTTTGTGTAAAAAAAAAACAACTCATTGTGGTATATATGTAGTTTTAAAACTTTTGTTAATTAAATGTTCAACAACCAAATCTTTAATATCAACTGCATATTTTCACATTAACACAATCTTTTTGTGTAGATTGTGTTGCAGTTTCTTTCCCATGCAAAATCATATACGAGTATGTATTCGTATATTGCAGGATAGACCGAAAGTACCTTATAGAGATTTCCCTTTACTTGAGGGTTGCTCTCCGAACCATTCAGAAACGCATAAATATATGGTTCTGTGATAAAAGTTTTCAGATTTTTCAAAACATAAACCAGAAAAAGAAATAAATTTAATTAAACAAGAAATGAAACAGCAACTAGCGCTCGTCGTACACCACATCTTCAAAAAAAAAAAAAGCAGCGCTCTTAAGCATCATCAAATCAATCAAAGAACGGATTTTGAAGCGTGTTTTCAAATCAAACTCCATAAAATCACCCCAAAACGCGGAAAACACCGGCAAATGACCATTATTTACGAACAAGTTTGTAACGTTGAGTAATTGAGACATTTCAGAGAGTCGAAGCACATTTCTATTTCGATTTATTTTTTAAATAAACAGATGTGTTGATCTATTTATTCATTAATTCAGAAAAACATAAAACATCACTATTTTGCCCAGAAGTGACAGTTTGGAATAGTAGTTAATGGAATAATTGGAAATCATACAATTTAAGTTAAGTTATTTGTTAAAATTTTTTTTTTATAAAATAACAACTTTATTAGTTCACGAATTGATTACAATTGATTCCTTAAAATCAACTTAAGTCAATTTATAGGTGAATGCGATAATTGCACCATTTAAGCTTATTGTGTTGTCAGAAGCGAGGATATTGCACTGGTAATTGCACAAAAGAAACTTGATGTGCTAAGGTAGAATTGGGCTGAAGTGGAATTGGGTCATCGGAGTTCGTTGTGTTTTTGCATTTTTCATACACGTGCGTTAATTCTTCCCCATTTAACCCATTAATTCCCAAGGGTGAAAATAAATACATGTTAATTGATTTTATTGTTCATAATACATTCAAAAAGAGAAAATTTTAGTGAGAAAAAAACATTTATTATTCAATTCTTATTATACAAAATGTGATCTACAAAATTACAAAGAACTTACTATAGTCATGCATGCTGGGTGGTCCGGTAAGTACGTAGCCTCACCGCCAGATGGTACCAGTATCGCAAGAGCAACTTACTATTGTGTAGTACATTCTAGTAGACGGCTACTGTCGACATTTCAGCCAGATTGGACTCGTAGTTTTGTTTTTTTACCGCGTGTGGAAGCAGGAGTGTCCGCGAATTTTAGAAAAATGGAATAAGAGCAATATCGGTCGGTGATTCGATTCTTGTTTTTGGAAGGGAAATTGCGCAGCGAAATCAAAGAGCGTTTGGATGCTGTGTACGGTGACTCCTCTCCTTCGATGGCGACCATCAAAAATTGGTTTAACGAGTTTCAACGTGGTCGCACGTCGGTTTTTGATGAGCCACGTCCAGGTGCCCTGAAAACGGCTACCCCGGAGGATAACGTTGCAAAAATCCACGATTTCGTATTGGCAGACCGCCGATTGAAGGTGCGCGAGATAGCTGAGATAGTAGGCATTTCAAAAGATCGCGTGGGTCATATCCTGCATGAAATTTTGGGAATGAGAAAGCTGTCGGCGCGATGGGTGCCGCGTTTGCTCACTCCGGACAACAAGCGCAACCGTGAAACCACTTCAGAGCAGTGTTTGACGCTGTTTAAGCGCAATCCGAAGGAGTTTCTGCGTCGTTTCGTGACAGTCGACGAAACATGGATCCACTGGTACACACCAAAGACCAAGGAACGGTCGAAACAATGGACTTCACCCGGCGAATGTGCTCCCAAGAAGGCGAAGACTGTCCCATCGGCCGGAAAGGTGATGGCCACCGTTTTCTGGGATTAACAAGGTGTGATCCACATCGACTATCTGGAGAAGGACAAAACGGTCACAGGGCTGTACTATACCAAATTATTGGGCTGATTCGACGCCGAATTGAAAAAAAAAAACGGCTCCACTTGGCGAAGAAAAAAGTGCTCTTCCACCATGATAACGCACCGGCTCACACCTCCGCCCTCGCCACGGCCAAATTGGTCGAATTGGGCTATGAACTGCCGTATTCTCCAGATTTGGCCCCGTACGACTTCTTTTTGTTTCCAAACTTGAAAAAGTCACTCGCCGGGCAGAAATTTCAGTCGAATGAGGAGGTCATCGCCGCCACGGAGGCCTACTTTGCAGACTTGGGTCGATTGTATCGAGCTAAAAGGAGACTATATTGAAAAATATATCGCCATTTCTCCAAAATTTTTGTTTTTCCTTTGTAGGCTAAGTACTTATCGGACCACCCTCGTACTTCCGCGAGAAATATCCTACGACCCATGTCTCGTGGATATGCCTCCTGACGGAATGACACCTGCCATTCTACTACGCTGTAATTTCACAGTTACATTTCCATGGCGTCAGGACTGGCTTTGGAATGGAATATCTTCGCATTTTTAAAGATGGCTCCAGGACTGGGCAGGGATCCGGTGCTGGAGTTTTTTTGAGCGCGAAAACATTCGACTGCACTTCTCGTTAGGAAAATATGCGTCTATCTTTCAATTGGAGATTTACGCAATCCTGCGATTTACGTTGTGAAACACAGGTGGACGCATATGCGTCTGCAATGACGGCCAAGCTGCACTCAAAGCTGTGTTCAACCCTCTATCCAACTCCAAATTAGTGCATGAACTCAAGACCTTTTTGAACAAAGTGGGAAGACTAAATTCACTTAGGCTTGTATGGGTCCCAGGTCATTCTGGGATCCCAGGAAATGAGATCTCCGATGAACTCGCTAGAAGGGGTTCAGAGGAGAGTTTCTCAGGACCTGAACCCGCCTTAGGTCTGTCTGCTTCCACGGTCAAATCTGACACCAACGATCCCAGGAAATGAGATCTCCGATGAACTCGCTAGAAGGGGTTCAGAGGAGAGTTTCTCAGGACCTGAACCCGCCTTAGGTCTGTCTGCTTCCACGGTCAAATCTGACACCAACGACTTGGTCTTTAATGCACACAGTCGTAGATGGAGGGAATATCCAAGATGCAGGATGACTAAACGCGGACGCCCGCCTGTCTGCAAGAAGGCCGCAACATTTTTCTTATCCTTAAGAAGAAATGTTTGCAGAAGGCTTACGGGCGTCATTACGGGCCATTACACTTTTGCCAGGCATCTCTACGTGCTTGGCATCAGTGAGACGCCTACCTGTGCTGCATGTCGCGAGGAGGATGACATAGCAGAACACTCCCTGCGACTGTCCCGCCTTCGCTCGCGCACGGTGGCGCACCCTTGGGGCTGACGTGGTGTGTGCCGAATCTCTTAGCTCTACATCACTCAAGCCACTCCTCACTTTTCTCAGGACAACGAGGAGAATACAATAAAGATAAGGTGTCTCTCTGGTAGTACAATGGACCAGTATTTATGTCTGAGTGTCTGAGCAGATAGTAGAAGCCTCCAACAAAAAAACAAAAAAAAACAAACCTCGTATTAAGACGCGCAAGTACGTCTACTACTTGATCTTGATAATCTGCCACTTTATCCTGGGGGTTATCGACTTTTAATAATCCCTTAGAAATGATGGATCCTCATTCAGATTGAGGTGTGCTTGTTTTAGTTTCTGAATTAAAGACACGAGCTCTTCTTTAATCTCTCCAAAATTGTCTGAATTTACCGTTGACAACTGTAACTTGTCTTCTTTTAGGTACTCGCGTGCCTCAGCAACGATTTGGGTCATCTGACCCCAAAGGCTGCAAGTGATGCCAATTTTATTATAAATTTGTAGTTTTTCTCGTTTTTCCCCGGTTTTGACGATTACTCCAGTTTTTATCAAGGAGAATTCGCAAAACTTAAACCCAGTCCACAATGCCAAGGAAATAAGAACAAAAAAAATCGTTGACCAATTCACTGGTCGACTTTTATCAAAACGAACAGAAAAGAGAACAAAGGGACGCTTGACTTTTCGAATGAAATGAATTGTTGTTCGATGTTCGAATAATTCAATTCCTCTGTTCGCCATCTTTGTCGCACTATTTAACCTTCGAACAGAACTCTTTTTTAAAACATAATAGCTCAAGAAAAGCTTAAAAATCTTCAGAGTGGAATTGTCATATTGGAAGGGAGAAAACTCGCGGCTGATGCCGTATTCTTTGATTTTCCACAAGTACCCGATAAGGATTTAAATTTGCGGTTTAATTGATTATACATATGTTTCTGGCTCGTGTGCACTAGACGCCATATACGGATAATATTGACGGAATATCAAATGTTGTGCTCAGACACCTTCCACCACTGGCTGTAGAGATGTACACCATCCTGTTCAACAACGCAATGAATAATGCATATTATCCAGTGCACTGAAGACAGCTGTGCTGTAACCAATCAAACCAAAGACACCTCTTATCCGGCAAATCTCCGGTCGATAAGTCTCCTTCCGAGTATCAGGAAGGTCTTCGAGAAGGTGGTCCATAGAACCGTATCTAAATGGGCTAAGAACGATAAAATCATTCCGGATAACCAATTCGGTTTCAGAGCGGGACATGACACCATTCATGTTCAATGGAATAAATGCAAGAACCAATGCAGTTGGTTGGGCATAAGTAAATCACTACTATGTACGATTTTTGATATATTGGTCGGTAGAAATTTCGTTGTGAAAATGCCAACGTGACTTCTACCTAAACATTTGAAATTCACAATGAACTGTAACAGGTCACAGTGAACTCGCCGATCTTTTTTGGCATTTACTTCAGTGATCTGATAGCTTCTTATCACCTTTCAATAGAGTACGCGGTCGAATTAAATACTGACTTCGAAATTACTGGAATATACTCGTATTTTATTCAGAACACCTTTGTCTAGGGCCTTTCGGGGCACTAGAAAAAATTTGCGCCTATGGATGTCCCATCTGGTTCAATGTGAGAGCCAATTTAATGGAAAGGATTCAGATGTTTGAGAGTCTCAGGACTTATCCAGGCCAGGATTGTACGGGTGGATAACTTTCTGATATAACTAATTCGAAGCCACGTTGCAAGAGCAATGACTTCGGTCAACAACCTGATCTCCGAGGCTTACTATCCCAATTACTTGTACCACGAGAGAGTGTGCCTTAATAGCTTTGTTCCATCAGAGGCATTTCTCTATTAAGATCATTTAGATCAATGTGGGCTGATCCAGGATAGATTAGCGGTATCGTATACATTAGAGTGACAAAATTGAAATGTTGCTTTTTTCCAAGGTGTCATACCCAAAATATCTTACAGAATTACATGGCACGAAACAACCAATATGACATTACCAGCAACTTCTCTGATATTGATTCGATTATTCTGGAACGTCCACGGCGAGAATTGTCATTAAAACCTTCTCGGCCTACTGTGGACTTGTACCAGTTATAAACCCACAAATGCTACAGTTTACATATCATCGTCCGAGCAAATAATTTTATTTTATACACAAAATTTGATATAGATTTTTAGCTCCACTTTTTTCAATAGCAAAAAGTCGCTAAGCACATATCTAACATTAAAATCTGTGAAAACAAACTAAATATCCAAAATGGATAACAAAGTCAATAAATGTAAAGGGGACATGTTTACCACCATCAAAAATCGAAATGTCGTTAGTCCGCGAAATTCAAAGAGACATCTAACAAACCTCGTATTATAGTTTTGAAGTTTCTATTCTGAAATTGAGAAAAGTTTCTAAAGTTTCGCTTTTCGCTTTAAGGTTAGACAATAACCTACTTTTCTTATTGAAAAATTGTTTTTTGGTTTATTATTTGTCTCATTTCTAAACTACAAAATTATAAAGGTTTGGTGAAGATCTATTGTTGGTTATTTTCTTTAGTTGATTCCTTTGGTTACGCTTGATTTCACAGTTTCAGTATTCACAATGCTCTTAAATACTATTGGATTTGGTTAATTTATCCTTTGGATACTCCTAGAAACAACATACGAACGTTTTCTTTTGTCTACTCAATGCATTGTATTGGTTTGCTGTCCACAGCTGTATTTATTATTTCCGTAATTGTGTAATCAAGATATTCTTGTCGAAAGCATCGCGTAATTTCCATTCCAGTGAAATTAACTCATTCGACTACTCCGTTCAATTTTCTATGGTGGTGCCAGATGCAGTCTCTACGAGGCTTTCAATGTAATTACGACAAAAGGGCTTATTCAACTGCTTTCGTTATCCTTTCCGAGTATTTTAGCTACAGTGAAGTAATGAGGTACATATTATGATTATTTTGTCTCGTATGTAGTAGGGATTTATTGGTCTTTAGAAAAGTTCATGCGGTCGCATGAAAAAATTATAATAATTTAAGATTATAGTTTGAGTTTAATTTAAAATGCTGATTATATTCTTCCAGATTCCTAAATTTTGTCAGTTTTAATTGAATCCCTGAGTAAAAAAATACGTCTCAGAATATGGAGATAGTAAAGTGCACATTCGTCACTGTCTTTTATTTCTTTTTAATCAAAATCGTCAACAGCTGAAGCAACCAGAATAATATGTGAGACTTATGGAGAATCCAGTATATCCGAACATACGTCTGACAACAAACCTCGATCCGCTAGGCCTTAAAGTTTAGAAATCGACAGATTGGAGGTGTTACTGCAAGAAGACCCATCTCAAACAGCTGTAGAATTGGCTGCTAAGCTTGTCGTGGACCAATTTAGAGTAAATCGTCAAGGAAAATGGGTTCCACATTTATTGTCAGAAACAGCGCAATCAAACAGATTAAACGTGTGCTTCTCGTTGCTTGCTCGACATCGTAAAAAATCTTTTTTATGGAAAAATGTCATTGGCGACGAAAAATGGACTTACTTATAGGTAAAAGCACGGGCTGACCCTGGTGCACGTTCAACATTGACAGCAAAACGCGAAGGAAAAAAGGTGCTGCTCTGTATATGGTGCGATAAGTAAGGCGTACTTTATTTTGAGTTGCTTCAACCTGGTGAAACAGTTACCGCAAATCGTCACTGTCAACAACTGCACAGATTGAGTCAAGAAATTCAACAAAAACGTAAATTTTCGTGAATCGCGTCCAGTAGTATTGCTCCACGACAACCCTCGGCCCCAAGTCGCTTCGGTGATTAAAGATATAATTCTGGAATTTAAATATATAATTCTGGAATACTGAATTGGATTAGGGCGGATGTCTCCGAAGAAGTTGGTATTAGTCGGTTTCAATGACGTGGATAAGTGGATCTGCTACGGCTACTATTTGGGAGTCAGTAAATTCGAATATTCTAACGTATATTACGTATTGGCGGTGACGACAAAGAATCTGTATAATAAATAATCAATTACGAATATTGTTCTTGTAGACAACCTTTCCAGTCTCGGCTACCACTGTGGTTGCTTTATCTTCCCTTACTGGTTCAGTTTTTAACTAGGGGAAAGTCTTGAACCTATTCTCTTGTTAACTTTTACGTATATGTGACCGTGTCCGAGAAAAGGGACCTAGTGTGTCAAAAAAGGTGTTTTGAGTTAAAAGTGGATTCTGGTACCTAATAGTGCGTAGAATAACATGAAATGGGTTAGATTCATGACAAATATTTATTTATACCATAAAAATGTAAAAAACTAACTTATGAAGTTTGAAAAAAAACATCAAAAAGTTAAAAAACGTAATTTTTCGTAATTTTTTTCCATACATACGTTCAATACTAATAGTTTCTTCCAAGTCTTCGGCTGACTGCTCTATATTATATATATTATAGTGTATCCTGGTTAGTAAACTTTGATCGGTTACCTATTTTTGTTGTGATTTCTAAGATCTACGAGGGTACTTAGCCTACAAAACAAAAACAAAAATTTTGGAGAAATGGCAATTTATTTTCCAACATAGTCTCTTTTTAGCTCGATACACTTGACCCAACGATGCTCCAACTTCTTTAACGCATCTGAAAAATACGTTTTCTCGAGGTCTGCAAAGATGACCTCCTCATTCGACTGAAATTTCTGCCCGGCGAGTGACTTTTTCAAGTTTGGAAACAAAAATAAGTCGCACGGGGCCAAATCTGGAGAATACGGTGGATGGGGCAGCAGTTCGTAGCCTAATTCGACCAATTTGGCCGTGGCGAGGGCGGAGATATGAGCTGGTGCGTTATGATGGTGGAAGATCACTTTTTTCTTCGCCAAGCGGGGCCGTTTTTTCTTCAATTCGGCGTCGAATCGGCCCAATAATAATTTGGCATAGTACAGCCCTGTGACCGTTTTGGCCTTTTCCAGGTAGTCGATGTGGATCATCCCTTGTGAATCCCAGAAAACGATGGCCATCTCCTTTCCGGCCGATGGGACAGTCTTCGCCCTCAGCTATCTCGCGCACCTTTAATCGGCGGTCTGCCAATACGAATCGTGGATTTTTCTCAAGTTATCCTCCGTGGTAGCCGTT
This sequence comes from Merodon equestris, assembly GCA_958301585.1. Classification (NCBI taxonomy): domain Eukaryota; kingdom Metazoa; phylum Arthropoda; class Insecta; order Diptera; family Syrphidae; genus Merodon; species Merodon equestris. The sequence goes on along the minus strand of OY284416.1, from coordinate 73,003,775 downwards.
TTCGGGGCACCTGGACGTGGCTCATCAAAAACCGACGTGCGACCACGTTGAAACTCGTTAAATCAATTTTTGATGGTCGCCATCGAAGGAGAAGATTCAGCGTACACAGCATCTAAACACTCTTTGATTTCGCTGTGCGATTTCCCTTCCAAAAACAAAATCGAATCACCGACCGATATTGCTCTTTTTCCATTTTTATAAAATCCGCGGACACTCCCGATTCCACACGCGGTCAAAACAAAACTTCGAGTCCGATCCGGCTGAAATTTCGACAGTAGCCGTCTACTAGAATGTACTACACGATAGTAAGTTGCTCTTGCGATACTAGCGCCATCTCGCGGTGAGGCCAAGTACTTATCGGACCATCCTCGTATTTCTTGTTTCTTCCTAAGCTGGGTTATGTTTCTTGCCTGGCTTTTTGAAATTGTTCTGAGGTGCCTATTGGTGTGTCTATTGGCCTTTGTCCTATAGTGGAATGAACTGAACAGTTATATTCGTAGACGGATTTTATAAGAAGGTCTTCAAAGGATTTATGGGAGCGATTGGTTTTTAAACATCTCATTATCTCAGTCAGAATTGAGTGGAAGCATTCCGAATGACCATTGACTGTGCTTTTGTAAGGTGGTGTTTTAATGATTTTAGTTCCTAACTGGCATTCTATCATGAAAGTAATAGCGTAATTTAATGATTTTTCATTATCTATTACTATTATCTCTGAAACTCTTTGAGAGAGTCATTTATGTATTCTATAGAACGTCACTTAAGAACTTTTACTTGGGCATATTTGGAGAAAATCCGTCAAGGGCAGTAAAAACAAGCTGTTTTTCAGTTGAGTATAAGTACGAGTATGTCGAAATGGACAATGTGTCCGGGGTAATTGGGAATAGGTGTTGCTCTAAGTTGTGGTTTATTCGGATGTCTTTCGTATTTGTTTTTTTTTAACAAACACGATATTTGTTTGGGCCAGTTGGGCTTAATTTTGTCGAAGGCTTCAGAGTGCTTTTTGATGAGTTCTCAATAATTGTTCCTCTTGTCCATTCTCGTCTACTGAGTGCTGTACCCTAGTCTGTGTATATCGTCTTTTATAGGCGGTAAAGTATGAAGCGTATATATTTTGTTTTTAACCAATTTTTCCTCATCAGCTAATAGTTTGTTACCGATGGTATGAGAAATCTTTTGAATATAGAAGGAAGGTTTTCCCTAGTGTAATGGGGTTGTTTTATGATAATTTTGCGAAGGGAATCGAAAGGATCTTCGAGCTGGTTAAGGTTTCATTAGCTTCGAGTAACAGGATTTGGTTTATATTAACATTTATTGGGATTTCAACAGAGAAAATGCGGATATGCGGCGAACTTTCATCACTGTGGATGGAGGCGGTCATAGAGTTAATGAAAGAATCTTGCGGTGTACGTTATCCCTTTCTAGTTTATACTGGAGCTTATAATTGTACTCCTGCAAGATGGCTTTCCAGCGTTTCATCTTCGAGTTAAGTGTTCTTATGCTGAGCGCGTACGTTAGCGGTTGATGGTCAGTAAATATTTTAACATTTGCTCTTCCATAAAGGTAGTTTCTGTACGTATTTAAGGCCCAAATTATGGCGAACATCTTTTTCTCGTTGATTGCGTAATTCTCTTCATTCTTGCTTAGTGTTCTGGAAATAAACATTATCGGTTAGTCGTCCTGTGATAACCCAGCTCCGATTGCATAATTGGTCGCATCTGTTGTAAGAGTGAATTCTTTTTGAAGTCCGGATAGGCCAACAATATTTCTTCTGGGGTGAGGGAATTTTTTATTTCTTGGAAGGGTTTTATTGCTTCTTCATCGAGAATGATGGTTTTTTTTTTGCGGAAATATTTTTGACACGCGTCCATCTTCTTTTTTTAAGGGGGCTCTTTGTTTGGGTTGAGCAGCTTGACGTAGTCCTTGATAAAACGCCGATAATAGCCCGAAAGGCCGAGAAGTGATCGCAAGTCTTTGAGAGTTTTTTGGGATTGGGAAATTGGAAATGGTTCTCCTTGTTTTAATCCTTTCTGCAGGCACAACGAATCTTATGAATTCTACATTCTACTGGACATTCGTATTTGCGGATGTGAGTGCTCTAAATACCTTTCTGATGTTCTCCAAATGGAATTTTTCATCACGACTAAATATGATAATATTGCCTATATAGACGTAGCATATTTTGCCGATATATTCACGGAGGATATCGTCCAGCGCTGTCCAAAAATCTATGGAGCATTTTTCAGACCGAAAAGTAGTCGCGTTAATTTGCATTTTCCGTTGTTCACCGAAAACGCTGTTTTTTCTATGTCTGATTCCTTTAGAGGAATTTGGTGAAACCCACTCTTGAGGTCGAGCACAGTGAACTAGTTGCTTTGTCCTAATTGTGAGAGAGCCTCGTTGGATGTGGGTATTGGATACTTGTCTGCTTTAGTGAATGAATTAAGTAACGTTAATCAATCACCAGTTGGAATTTTTTTTCTCCAGAGGCATCAGCCTTCTTTGGGACAATCCACACCGGTGAATTTTACAATGATCGGAAGGTCGAATAACACCTTTCGCTAGCATGTTTGGGACTTGTTTCTCAACCTCTTGCTTTGGGGACACAGGATAGGGGTAGTATTTGGAACACTTGAGGGTATCCGAGGTTGTGTGTATTTCTCTTTTGATTACAGTCGTATAAGTTAATTTTTCGTCTGGTTCATCAAAGAATTTGGGAAAATCGTTTGTCGGTTTTATTATCGAAGATTTCTTTTCTGGAGTCATGTGGTCTGTTCTAGTTTTGATGACTTTGAATGATTGGGCAATGTACTATTTAATTCGCATCTTGTGATTTCATTTGAAATCAATGTTATTTTCTTTGGTGTAGGCTATCATTCACTAAAATACCATGGAAAGATTTTGAATGTTGTTTTCTAATCCAAAGAGTTTGACAAACGTGTGATGGGTAACTTTTATATTACCATCAACAGAATCGGCATAAAATGATTTTTCGTTTTTTATGGGGCTTTTTACAAGTGAAGTTTGAAGGTAATTTTATTTGAGCCTGTGGGAAATAGTATTTTCAGAATGTCCTGCATTCGAAGTACGGGAGCGAAGAGCTCGCTAATCTAAAAAATGGATGTCGCTGAATTCGGTCATAACGTCAGTCTCGGTTTCCTCAGTTGTGTTTTATCGGTCTGTCGCATCCGTACCTACATATGTATGTAGTCTAGTCGTATTAGCGTTTGGTTGTAGTTCTCGTTTTGGCGTTGTAAGGCGGCGTTATAGTCTTCATAAAAGCACTCCAGGTTATAATTGCGTTGGAATTTATTTGGGTGTACGTTTTGTTGGGACATTGTACCAGGTCTTTTGAGAGCAGGAGGCCAATTTCTTTGTGGCCTATTAGCGTAATTAACTGCTTGAGTTTTTATCGTTTCCGTTTCTCGATTGAAATAGACGTGCAAAACCTCCTTGATGATTCCGAGGGGAAATGGGGGGAGGACGTGGAACACTGTTAATTGAGCTCTAGGGTTAGAGTAATAATTCGGAGGGTGTACAAATTGTGGAAAAGTGAATTGTTGAGGTGTGAGGATGTGGGAGAGTGTTGTGTTTATGCGGAAGCAACTGCGGTGGAATAGACATTGCATTCGCCTACCGATTCCCCGGCTATTGATCGCGTATGTCGATCTAAAGTTTTCATTTTCTGATTTCAGACATACATACATACATAGGTATAATGCTTGAGGAAGATCAATGGGTTCACGGATTCCTCGGAGTTTTGGCAGGTCTCCTTTGAGGAAAAGAAAAAGAAAATGCCTCTGAACCAATGTCCATACAAGAGATTTTATTCAATATTAACGAAGGGTGTGAATATACAGATTAGTAAAATCCTTGGACAGTATCACTGCCTTGAATTTGGGATGTCATTTGGTATTCTAATGTTCCGAGGTCCCTTTCCCAGATTGCAGAGTAGATTATCGTGAAATTGTTTCCCAATCGAGTGGGGTATTGTAGGATTCGAGTGCGATATCCTCATTTCCAACAATTTTATTCCTAATGACCCTAAGTACTCCAAAATACTTTTTTGTTCCAAAGTAATTAATTATTAAAAAAGTTCTGACGCTATGATGGTCAAATGTTTCATGATCTTAGAGCGGCTGGTAATTTGAACTTTTCGTCGTTCGTTGAGTGTTTAGCTGCCGGCGTTAATAAGGGGCCTCGTTTCTCTAAGGTTGTTTGTTTCGTTATTACCACAATCGTGATTTTCACAATCACTTGGTTTTTTTAATTAACACAATCAATTTGTTTTTCTAATTGTCACAATCATTGCCCATAGATATCTACGGTGAGCCTAACACTCGAACTACTTAAGGACACTGACTGTTTTAAGATCTGATTTAGTACTGGTACTACAATACTTAAGGACGCGGAGTAACTATTTACCGATATTCTTTTTTTACCATATGTGGTCCCTGCTTGGGCGCCAGTTAAATTATTTTCTTTAAGTTTCTTAAAAAAAAAACAACCTTTTCTTCACAAATCGATTACAATTCATTCTGCGATGGCGATGATTGCGCCGCTGACGCTTATTGCGTCGTCAGCAGCAAGGGCATTGCACGGGTGCAACTTAATGCGCAAAGGTAGTTTTGAGCTGAAGTGGAATTGGGTGATCGGAGTTCGTTATTACGGGAGTGCGTTGTGGTCGATATTTGCTGCGTTGTGCTTTTGATTTTCATAGTGGTGCGTTAACGGCTTTCAAATCTTTTTCATCTAGATGAACTTCGGTTTTCTTTAATTAGTTTACCTTTATTTGGGTAACTGAGCCTCTAATTAAATTCCTTTTTTTTGTAAAGTCTCAAATGAACATCTGATAATACGGGATTATGCTATGGTAAAATGTTTTGTTTGTTGGCAGAATGAAGCGACTTAAGTTGTATGGAAATTAAGCATCTCTTATTTTTCATTGAAAATAAACGTATTTCTTTGCAAATGCAAAGAACGCAACAAAAACAACAGTTTTCAAAAAAAAATAATATATTATAAATACATATACATATAGAAGGGAAAAATAATTGTTAGGCGTTCATCTGAACTACTATTTGGGGAGCATTTCATGGACTTTTAAAGCCAATAAAAAAGTAGCATATTTTTTTAATTATATGTTAAAATAAGCTTTCGGTCATAAGATTTTGCCATTAGCATGACATCCGGCATATAGCATGAGACATCCGGTATATAGCATGTGATATCCGGCATATTTTAGATGGCTTGTAACTAATATATTGCATTATGATCACTCATGAGTTTTTGTAATTTTCGGGAACATAAGGTCTACCTGCAGATTTCTTGGTCTTATTTTATTTATTTAGAATTTCCAATCTTGTAATATAGTTAGCTGTCTTGCGATTTTTAGGTACGGCAATTAGAAACTAAAGGAACTTCTTAAAATTCCTCGTTCGTTGTGGTAAAAAGGTCTTCTTCCTTATGCTAAAAAATTATGCACAACATTGAACATTTTGTTCCGGGCTCTAAAGACTGCAAGGCCAACAAGTACTACATACATATACACTCTCCGAAAGTGGATTACCCTCACTTAAAATTTCTACCCAAATCATAAAGCAGGGATAATATTTCTTCCCCATTGTTAAAACTTTTATTTTCACTATATCTCTGCTACCTGATGACAAGCTTGTAAAAATTTAAGAAAATAAGAAAGAATATCGCCATACAAGTTTGGATGATGTGTTGTTATATAACTCGCTAGTAGGATCATTTTTCAAATGTAAGCTTTATTATAGCGAATAATGACGTGAAAGCGTTTCTATTAATTATTAGTAGAGCGAAAAATGATATAAACACTGGTGACAAGCGCTGGACCTAGAGTTAGACAATAAATCAACGAGCGTTTCCTATTCATCATCGTTTCGGCATCGCTTAAGTACTTGACAGCTACCACAACCCTATGTGTGCACACTATTTTCAATCGCTATTCAAGCAATATGGAAGGGTGGCAAAACCTCATTAATCATAAGAGGGAATTTGGTTTTGCAAGTTCATACACTTTATCCCTAATATACGGCCACCATTTAGTAGATGTGTATGGTTGGCAGTAGAATTCCATTGTACTTACTTCCGCTTCATTGCCATCCGAAACGAGATTTCGAGCACTCCATCCATCTGAGCCAATCCATGAGAATGCCCCTGTTGCATTGTTTCTCCGTACCGCACGCATTACTTCGCGCACTTCTTGATCGGAACCAAAAATGATGGCACCTGTAATGGAAAGAAGAACAATCAGTTTCCATACCATATTAAATATGTAAGGATGTTCGTAACATAATGCTCATGCTAAATACTGTAAGACTTACACTATAATGAATTGTTATCAGCAGGATAACCGCAAAAATATAAAAACAAATAGGTGAAAGAATATTTGCGTGTTTCTTATATTTACATACATATATACGACCCTCACTTTTGTTTATCTTTTTTATTTTTGTTTTGTACAAGGCACCGCTACCTTCTCGGATTACGGATTCTGCCCTCCGCTAAATACTCATAATCTAAAACAAATAAAATCCAACTCAGGTTCATTGGAGTATTTGAAAGAATTTACGATATTTAGACGACAAATTTGAGAATAGCTATTGATTGACCCGACATTTGTAAAAACAAAATCTGAATCCATCCATTGGCTTAAGTCCTGGAAAAGAAAAGCCCACAAGTGGATGGTATCTCCATCATCATAATTTTTGTACAATATTTTACCCCAATAACAGAATTTTCACAAGCTAACGCAAAATATATATATTATTCATAATGCCACATATTATTCAATCTGACACATTCCCGCTTTTGCACCACACAAGAAAATGACTTAGCGCATGAGTCTAAGATACCCACGTTTGAGCACGTAATATAACACATGAAGTAACCATATGCATCTGCGGGACCACATGACATTAGGAAGCTCCTGAAAATTTTATTAGTGTATATGTAATAGCAGGCAGGTACTTAGGTTGAGGGGTTACCCTAACCATCATAATTATAACCATCAGGTTATAATTAGCACTTCTGCTTTGGAGGAGTGCTTTCTGTTGGAGCACTCAAACACAAATACTGGTCCATTGTACTGCCATACAGACACCTTAAATGACGTTACAGCTCACGAAGAGCCAGATCCAAGCTTCATTTTTTTTATTCACTTATGTTGTGTGCAATTCGTTTTTCACACAAGTGAACGGCACCTAATGCTTAATGCCGATTCCGAACGGCGAGAAGCCTTTTCAACTGGTTCTGCCAGTACCCCGCCAACTAGAGGAGTCGCGAAATGAATATTCGATGGCCTTGGTATTATCGGGATCCGAACTCGCTCATCTTTGGTCAGCGGCCGACACACTACCCATTGCGACATGGCGCTTTTTAATTAGCGCTTATTCGCTGATTTGATGGCACACTGCTCGCGAAACCTAAGGCATGTAAAGAACGACGTTCATTTGAATCTAGCACGTGGAGAGAAGAAATCTGGATATGTTGGCCATTCATTCCTCGCAATCTTGCTTAGAATTGAAAAACAAATAAATTAAAAAAAAAAAGAGTGGCTAAGCGCCTCTCCCGCTCCACTTCGACAGAAAAACTGCGGGTCGAAGCGAGGGAAATGGCGAAATTAGCAGCAGTAGCAGTCCATCAGCAACCTCTCCCTGTGAAAAGTGACGTCGCCCACCTCAGAGAACAATTCCTTCGCCAACATTTCAAGTTCGGTTGTGAAGGAGGAACGTAACGAGTTCGAAGTCGAAGAGCGTACTCTACGCCCAAAATTGAAGGCTGTAGTGGATAGGCTCTCCGAAATGCGGCACAAAGAGAGGGAACAGGTTAAAGTCACCAAACTATAGTCGCAACAATCAACACAACAACAGCAGCCGCAAAAAGAGCAGTCGCAACAAAAACAGCTGCAACAAAAGCCGCCGCAGCAAAAGCTGCCGGAACAAAAGCCGCGCAACAAAAGCCGGCGCAACAAAACAAGCCGCAGCAGAAGCAGTCGTAACAGAAACACCAGTAACAACAGCAGCACCCACAGCAACAACAACAGCCGCGACAACAACGTCCTACTAAGGACAAGGTACCACCCATCTTTACTCATACCAAGACCCTACGTGAGACCATAGATCTGTGTAAGTATGTCAATAAGTAAGTCATTGGCTGGTAACTTTGTATTTAAAGGTATAGGCGGAAACCACTATGCTATCCAGTGCACCACGCTGAAGCAAGGATCTCTTAAAGGAAACCACGACGGAGTTCTTCTCCTTTACCCCCAAGGCTGAGAGGCTGCGGTCGATGCTCCTGAAAGAATGCTCTCAAAGCTCAGGGAGTTCGAGAATGACGACCTTAAATTCGTGGGGGTTAAGACGTTTACCACGGCGAACCACACCCAACAGCATGCTGGAGAGGCTAAGGTCTATTACTTCCTTGGCTTCCCAGCGTGTAAACGTGGGAAACATTAAAAAGGCAAGGAAACATTTTGCAATGTATCCGCTGTCAAAGGTTCGGGCACGCCGCGTCGAACTGCGAAATGCAGTCTCGATGCGTGAAGTGCGCAAAGAACAACAAGAACGAGGAATACGACCTTGGCAAAGACAGGGTGGCGGACAGAATGCAGCTCGACTGTGTCTTGTGTAGGAACCGAGGACACCCTGCAAACTATCGGGAATGTCCTAAGTTCCAGGGCATCAAGAGAGAAAACCTGGCCCCTAAGCAGAAGGTCGAGGAGAAGCGTCCCTCATGTCGCTTCCAAACAACAGCCGTCACACCCCAGTTGACCTACGCCCAGGTTCGGCGGCAGGTTCAGGAAAGGCGGGACAAAAGTCATTGACACAAGAAACATTGACGAGTTTCAACGCGGCGTCATGCTTCGCCCTGAAACCGAACTGCTAAACCGGAATGATATACAATGCACTTTGTATGCAGTAAATACCTTTCTCAGAAAACCGCATGAAAAAAAAATCGGGTAAAAAAACATGAATAACATTGTATAGACAAGGATAGTTTTATTATTTTCGAAAACTCATAAACCTAAAGCTCAACAAATCTTTTGAAATAAGTTTCGATTGTATTAGAAATTTTCCTTCGCCGTGTCATCATAAATTTCGTTTCGTTGACAGATGTAAAAAGTGCTGAAATATGTGTATGTGATTTCATAATCCCATAAAACATCGTACATTTGTGAAAGGAAGTTCCATATATGTAAACTTTTGAGAGAAAAAACATGAAAAAACCATACAAAAAGAGGATTGACTGTAATAAATTGTATAAGTAACATACCCGAAGGTCCAATCTATATATTAATATGACAATTTGGTTTGACTCTGCAACACTTGTGCAAATGAAAGTTATACAGCACGACGTTTGGCAATTAGGGATTACAGGTAATCCCATACGACTGGGTAAATGGGACATATTTTTATTGCTCATTTTAATATCGAGAGAGTGTAGGTAGAATGATCAGCGCAAAATCACAACCGCAAGACTGATTCGTTTGACACTACGAGTATTTTAATCACTGATTAACATTAGTTCCGGCTTACGCTCTTTTTCAAGGTGGATTTAGGTCGGAAATGAACTAGATGCTGCTACTAAAAGATCATGGTTTCGAACATGCAATTACGAAATTTGTAAATTGAAAAAAAAAATTAGTGCAATATTTATCTCACGATTGGTTGCAACGGCCTGAAGATGACGGTAATATATATGTACATACGTAGGACGGTGGTGATTACTGAAGTGGTGCGTGGTTGTGGATACGTGTATTGAATGTCACTGATCCGACATATGATTAGGGGGACGTGCATATGTGACTTCGTTGTTCCCTCTATGTTGGCTTGATTAGGGGTTTCGGCATGACAGGTAGCTGTCGTAATTCCACCTACCTTAGAATAGAGCGACAGTGACGGCAAGCGGGCTGAAGCGAATGAATGTTGTGCTGGAAGTTCGTTGATGTGAATGGTAATGAGCGCATATTCTAATATCAATAATGTAATGGATTTTGGTAATATACGCCGTTTACTATATTAAATTTTTCATTTTAGGAAATAGATTAGTACTGTTCCTTCGACGGTCGAGACTTCAGTACTACAAGAAGAGTTAATTATAGTAACATTTATCCATGGGATAAAATTAAGTTCGACTTGTGAGATTCCTCTGATTTCTCATGTCACCGAGAAGGTAATTGGCTGCTTGATTTGTCATTAGGTTGTCGAGGCGCAACGATTTCTTGATGATCTGCTTCGGGGCAAAAGAAAGTTCCTTCCATCTTGAGGCAAGTTAGGTTATAATGATATATGTCGTTCTCATTATTGTTTAATTATAGTTTGATCTCTATATGTTTCGTTTCGTTAATGGCATTGAGATGTAGTGGTATACAAAATATTTTGAGGTGGATAGAATGGGAATGTAAACATTATTTATTTATTATTATTACCGGCCATTAGGAATTCGGAAACTCAGCGCCTCGTTGAAAAATCTTCGCCACCACATTTGGGTGAGTGCTTCGGGCTGAATAGAGATCATCGAGTTCTTGATTGTGTAGTTTTCTCCATTCATCTGTTCCTTCGTCCTGTTTCCCAACATAAATTCGTCTTAAGAGTTTGTTTTCAGAAACCAAAAATCCATTTTATATACTAATATAATACCTCTATACTATAATAATATTTCCTCGTGTTCAGTTATTTTCTTGAGTATGAGATGAGTAATGCGAGTGTAGCTTTCTTCGTGGGAGTTGTTAGGAGTTTATTGAAAACTATTGAAATACAGATACTAGTTCATATACAGAAATCTTGAAGAATGCTATAAATTTGTAAACTTGGTCGCACATAATTTTCTTTCGCAAGCTGTAGTGGCTTACATAGTTTTTAAGGTGCTTCAGGCAGGGTTACGAACTCTACACATTACTATAAAATACAGTGTTGGAACAAATAATAGAAACAAAGGCAGACACAATATTAAATCAACTGCTGTGCGTCATAATTACATCTCACATTGACGCCACTACTGCATATGAATGCTACCTAACAATACTTTGAATTGGTGCACTTGGTTTTTTTTTTCGATATTTGATTTTGTTTGAACCAAAAAAAAAATACAAAGCAAAGGGTCATGCCTTTTATTGGAAATAGTCGAAATACGTTTCATCTCTTGTTAAAGTGTTACTAGAAAAAAAAAAAGCTACGTTGTCAAATCGAAAGTTCTATGAAAATGGGTCGGCAAGTCCACTGAACTGATTCTGAACGGAAATTGATTAAAAAATTAAGGAAATGACGGTTGTACAGCGTGCGCCATCTCCTATGGGTCGATATAAATTTCGAATAACTTCAACAATTCTCAACCGATTTTAGAAGTTCGAAAAGTTTTATTCAATCTAGACCTTTGCAATTTATTCTGATTAATCTTTGAAAACAATATCAATTAAATGACCGCCTTTATTGCCGATGCAAAAATGGGCTCGTTTTCGCCCATTCTCCATGACATTTTCGAGCGATTTTCTGCGATTTCCGCACGACTGTTTCTTTTAAGCTGTTCTATTATCTTCGGGCCGTCAGCATACGCCTTGCTTTTTAAGTATCTCCAAAGAAAAAAGTCTGGAGGAGTCAAATCCGGCGATCTCGGAGGCCAGTCAATATTGTCCTTTTTTGACACCAATCTTTCAGGGAACTTCTTACGCAAAAGGTTCATTGTTTTGTCCGCAGTATGGTATGTCGTGCCGTCTTGTTGAAACCAAAAGTGAAATAAGCCTTTTTTACGCATTTCTGGGACCACATAATGGACTAACTTTCACCGATATCGATCGCCATCCACTGTATCGCCAACTTTGAAGAAATACGGTCCAGTGATGGTTTTAGCGCATACACCGGCCCAAACAGTAACTTTTTGATCATATAGCGGCTCTTTGTGAATAATGTGAGGATTTTCGGTGCCCCAGAAGCGACAATTTTGTTTATTAACTGAGCCAGAGAGCGTAAAATGTGCCTCGTCGGTCATCAAAATTTGCTGCCAGAACTCCGGCTCAACATTAATCATTGCACCGACATTTTGTGCGTACGCCAAGTGCCGTGGCTTATCTTGTGGCAAAATTCTTTGAGTGCACGTTGTATAAAAATAAGTGAAGATCATCCTTTAAAATTCTCCCCAAAGTGGTCCCACTGATGCCTAACTGTTGCGAACCGCGCCGATATGACAGTTCTTGAACACTGGCCCTCACAAACAGAATAGATGAGTTTTGACGCCGCGGATGTGGCCTAGGTTGCTCACGAGCGCTTGCGACAGAACAAAATTGAAAAAAATTCGAGACCCAACAACGAATTGTATCTTTTTTGGACGCAACACGATCACGATATTTTACACGATACGCACGTTGAGTTAGCACAATCGAGCGTTCATTTTTAATGAACATTGAAACTATTTCCGTGCGTTCTTTTGGCGTAAAGCGATTCATGTTTAAAATTGTACTGAATTGACGTTTACAAAATGCTATGACATATGAAAATCGGTTGACAACTGTTGAAGTTATTCGAAGTTTACATCGACCCATATGACATGGCACACTCTGTGCAACGGACAGAATAGCGTATATAATGAAGTGTTATAAAAAAAAAGTTATTTACTGCTCTGCATTTTGATCCCAAAGAAGAAACGAGATGCAGGAAATGAAAAACAACACCTCGGTTCGATCGTTTTCTTCTTCGGAGGAACTTAAAAATGAGTAAAAGGCATCTGTATCAAGTTGAACAATTAGAAACAGGTGAAGCAGGTTTAATAATAAGGAGCCCAAGAAGAGTCCCTTTTCTAAGTAAGAAAAATATACAACAAAGGTTAACTTTTGCCAACAAACACTTCTACCATGAAAACTGGAACAATGTCTTGTGGTCGGATGAAACAAATATCAATTTGTTTGGACGTTCCTCATTACTCATAACATAACCTCATGATTTAGGGCTGCTCCTCATCATCTGGTGTTGGACCACTTTTCTGGATAATGGACAAAATGTGTGCTGTGGACTAGGTTAACATCCTAAACACGCGTAATGCTACCATTTGTTGAAGAGGATATGCGACTAAAATGGGAGTTTATGCAGGATAATGATCCCAAGCATTCCTCAAAACTAGCAAAGCAATGGTTTCAAGCAATTGAAATTGCTGTTATGGAATGATCCAATCACAATCCCCTGATTTAAATCCGATAGAACACTTGTGGAGCGTTTTAAACGCATGATCGGGGAATGTAAAGAATTTTGGTCCAAAACGCAGGAAGTATGGTGCTCTATACCTACCTAACCTGTGCCAACATAGTTCACTCCATGGGACGAAGATATGAGGCAGGATTTAAAACAAATGTGCTACGACCAAGTACTAAAAAAGGAATGATAACTTTCAATGTAAAGTAATTTATTACATGAAAAAAAACTAACAATTTTAATTCTGTTTCTATTAATTTTCCCAGGCTAAAATCGTCAAAAAAACAGATTTTTTTTTTATTTTTTAATTTGACTATTCATTAAAAAAAAATATATTCGTTCATATTACCATAATCTAAGGAACGAGCTAATAAATATATTATTTATGCTTGCCTTAACATTTTCATCATTTTTATGTAGGAAATTATATAACTCGGAAGCGGAAAGAAAAAGTTTGTTTATTAAGGTAAGTATCTCGATGTGGTTTCTGTGGTATTTGATTTGTCTAGATCGTATTTTCGCCCTATGGCCGTAACTTTTTGTATTTCTCGAGCTAAGTACATTCCGTTTTCGAACAGTCCTTTTTTTTTTATTGTGTTGGTACACATGTCACCTATGTATGTATGATATGCTCAGCCATTTCTTCTATTGGAAAAAAAAATTAATCAGAAAATTTTTGGAAATGCTCCAAAGTAGCTGACATGTTGATAAGTGGTAAAAATGTTTGTAAGTGGTACAAGCTCTTCACAGAAGGCCGAGAGAATATTAATGACAATGCTCGCCTTGGAAATCCCAGCACGCCAACAACGGATGAAAACGTTGAAGCAATGAAAGAAATTATTATTGAGAAACCTCGAATTGCTGAGTTGCTGAACTTTTCAGATATTTTGATAAGACAGCTGGAAAAGTTCAAGGCTATATTGAAAATCGACAACCGTTTGTCCTCGGATAAAAAATCTCGTGTCGCAATTGAACTCACAAGTGTTCGCAAGGACTCCAGAACAAATTATTGGAGTCCTCTACAATGTCATCCGCACTGTGATGCTGATGATATGGATGAAATTATCGCTCCCAGTGTGTCATTAAAAAAAGTCTATGTTCCGCCGATAAAAAGTTTGCAGAAATCGAGAGAATATGTTCATGTATTAAAAAAATATCCATCGGAATAAAAATCCATAGTGAGTCCATAGTTTCGTACAATGCTATAATCTGCAAGTTAAAAGAGGAAAGTGCCAATTTTTTTCACATGACCTTAAAAGTGCTAGTGCATTTAACCAGTTAACTGTTTATGACGAAGATATTCGAAAAAAATTGCAAAATGTTGTGTCTTCAATAGTGACCATTTATTTTTGATGTTTTTGGTTCCTACTTATGTTAATATAAGTAATTAAATGTATACATGAAATAAACAACGAAATAAAAGTATTAAAGTCACATATTAGGCCACATTTTCCAACAAAGTCGAAACAGTTAACTGGTTAAAGCAATTCTCTACGGTATATTAGACATGGATCCCCAATTACTTAAAAACGAACTGTAAAGACTTGACCTTAAATGCATTGAGAAAAAGAAAATTAAAATAAGCTATGAACATTACAGTGACACTATTTATATTGTATCATTCGAAAATGGTTCTGTGAAATTGGGCGATTTTAAAAAGCGTTATCGTGCAATTTTCCACGCACAAGTCAATTGGAGTTACCAAAGAAAATTAAAGATAAGCCCACTCAATGTCATAACTGCCAAATGTTTGGACATGGGGAAAAAATTGTCACATAAGAACATATTATGCCATGTGCGCTGGTTCACATAAGACGGAGTGTGACAATACTGCTCCACAATAATGTGCAAATTGCAAAGACTCTCATAAATCAATAGATCCCATATGTGGTAGCAGAATCAAATACTGGGAGCTAAAAGAAAAATCTGCGAAGCTTAAAGTCTTTTCCCAACCAAAAGCTATTTATGCATCGCGTGGTTCTGCACAACCTGCACCTACACAAATATCGTTTGGGTCTATGGCAGATTTCCCCCCTATCCCGCGGCGGAATAACCAAATCAACATTGGAAGCGCAGTTCAGACTGTCACCCAACCAAGAAATGCATGGGAGAATTACGCGAGCACAAGTGCAAACATAAATCGTGGAAACAGCAACATCCCCAGCAATAACTCTGGCACCACTTTCGGCAACAATTCCAATTATCCAATACATACATTGTTTACGGCTGAAGAAATTAATTCCATATGGAAATGACTACCAAACTATCTGTATGTACCTATAAATCCAAAATTGAACAATTTAATTTTATCGCACATTTAGCAACTAAATTTTTATACCCCAATGTTAAATAATATGGTAGATAGAAACCTAAGAATTATAACATGAAATACTAGAGGCATAAGCAACAAGCTACTTTTAAGCATTTTTGTCTAGGATAAGATAGATCTAAGAAACCATAAATAAAAATGAATTAAAAAAAAAATGCTATCGATATGATAGAATGGATAGGCAAGGCAGTGGTGTTGCAATATTAATTAAATGATCAGTTCAACATTCGCTATTACCTATGATAAGAACGCGTTACTTAGAAAACGCAGGCATTGAATTAAACTTAAGAAACCAGCAACAGATCAAGGGATTTTGTATAAAAGAATTGCCTTGAAAAATGACTTCCACAGGTTATTCTCTAAGCGGTGAAGTACTCGTTGGAGGGGACTTCAACTGCAGACATAGGGATTGGGGTTGCTTGAGAGCTAGCGCATAATATAGGTAATATACTCATGGTAATATTCTGTTAGAATTATGTGTTAATTTGCCGGTTTCTGTATTGTTTCCTCCTAGTCCCACCTATTTCCCTTCTGGTTCACGTGGTCAGCCAAGTGTCCTAGACTTGTTCGTTAATAATGTTCCTAGCTTAATAACACAACCGATTGCTGCAAACGTCCTTATTTCTGATCATATTCCTGTTTTCAGGAATATGTGCAATATAAGATTTGAGAAATGCAAATTGGTCACGATTTCGATCTGAAATAAATTATACGAGTATGTTAAGAACTACAGAAGTCAACCAAGAAAGTGTTTCTAGTAAAGAAAGTGTGGATACTATTTTAAATCAGTTTTCGAAAAAAGGTATTAAATGCTTCTGAAAAAAGTATTCCGAAGAACATTGTAAGTGAAGCTAACTTAAAACTTCCTCTTTATATATTAGAGCTTATGAAAATAAGACACGTTTACCGAAAAAACCTGGCAAAGATCTCGGGATCCTTTTTCAGACATACGGTATAGAATCTTAACAAAATCATTGCTCTGAATATATCACAAATTTGCAATAAAATTTGGAGTCTAAAACTCGGTTCACCAGAAAAAAACGCTAGACTTTTCTGTTAGCACCTATTTCACGGATAAAGCAAATGCACTTGTGCTAAACTTAGCGGAAAACCACAACATTTCCAGAAATCTAGGTGATGCAGAAACTGAAAATGTTGTCAACGCTACAGTTCAAGAGTATTCTTCAAATAGTGTCCTTCAAATATCTACAGTAAATTTCGCTGTAGAAGAAGATATTCAAGATATAGTCAAGGACTTGAAAATAAGATGGTGTTGATGGTATACGTAACGTATATAAAAAACATTTGCCTAAATCTAGAATAAAATATTTAACATTTCTCATTGATACCTGCCTGAAAATGGTACATTTTTCAGAAGTAGGGAAGTAAGCCAAAATTTGCCCGGTGCTTAAGCCTGGTAAGCCACCTGAAAGTCAAGAGAGCTATAGGCCATTAAGTTTGCTTAGTAGCCTAAGCAAAATATTAGAAATAGTTCTTAAGAAACGAATACTCAAATATATCTGTGATAACAATATGTACCCTAAAGAACAATTTGCCTTCAGGCAGTTTCATAATACTTCGCATCAATTGCTTAGGATTTGTAATATTGTGAAAGCAAATCGGTCCATAGGTAAATCTACTGGAATGAATCTTTTAGATGTCGAGAAAGCATTCGATAATTTCTTGTACAATGGTCTGATTTTTAAGATCTATATTTCTATATTTCTTATTTCTATATTTTTTAAAATAGTACAAAGTTTCTTTTCTAGTCGTCATTTCAAAGTTCATGTTAATGGTGGTGTCTCTGAGTTAATAACATTCGACTTTGGCGTCCCTCAAGGATCTGTATTAGGCCCAGTTTTATATAATATCTACACGCTCGATTTATTTGATTCGCGCAATTGCCATGTAGCCCTTTTTGCTGATAACACGGCAATACTTTCATCACGCGAGTTCGCTTCCAAACTCGCTTGAAAGCAAGCTGAATGATGATGAATTGATATATTGGAAAAAATATTATACAAAGTGGAAAATTAAATTGAATAAAGGGAAAATACAAACTATCTTTTTCACTAGGAAAGAAAGCATTGCTTTCTCACTTCCACCTAATTACAAGTTAATGGAATAACCATTCCCTGAGAGCCCTGTGTCAGATATTTAGGTATCCATCCAGATTCAAAGTGGATGAAAAATGAAAAAACCAAAAGAACGGTCAAGAAAAAGGGGTGGCAATCAAAATGTTGTATGTTACGCATTTATTAACAAAAAATCAGGGCTTTCAACAGAAAATAAAATCATAATTTTCAAAGCTTTTGTATGGATGCCAAGTTTGGGGGGATTGTGCAAAATGCCATTTAAAGAAACTACAGATATGCCAAAAGAAAGTTCTGAAAATGAAGTTCAACTTACCTTGGCTTCACTCTACAATAGATCTACACCCTAAAGCGAATTTTGAATTAATCTCTAGTAGAATTGAAAAACTTCGATCTAATTTTGTAGTTAGGTGTAGTTTTCCAGACAACTCACTCATTAATGAATTGTGTACTAATTAAATGCGACTTAAGAATGTAATTTTCATCATCTGTATTAATTTATTTATACATATATTTGATTATTTATTTGTTTATTTATTTACTTATTTATTTATTTATTTATTGTTTTTGTTTGTGTTTCTTGTTTTTTTTTTCTCTTATATGGAAGGTTTTTGTTGTATTTTCCCTCCGAACTGGGATTATTGTTAGTTGATTCCTTTTCCAATGTTAAAAAAATTATTTCAGTGGCAAGATAATATTATCAAATCCCTGTACTGTAAAATGTGCGGTAACAAACCTTATATAAATTATTATACGAAATTAATAAATCTATCCATCTACCTCGTACAATGATAGATCATAGTTTTTTCGTTTGACTAAAATTTGCAACGAAATATTAATTCGTTCAGGTTTTTTGCTTACGTAACGCTTATATTTCTCAATGTAGAAAACGGGCGTCCACACTAAATTATGAAAATAATTAATTTTTTCCCCTTATTTGGTATAAAGTATTTTGTTCTTCGTTTTTTAATTTTGTCCATTACGCAACTGGCACTTGTTAGGGAATAACATTTTTTTAAAAGATCTACTATCATGTCTTCTTAAAAAGATGCTCTAATTATCACTCTCCCCTGTGCCATTTTAAAAATGTTTTCAGTTGTCATATGGCTTCGTTCATCGTTGGTTTCTATGCAAATCATTCGATTTGTGTGTTAAAGCTATTGAAGGATTTTGATTATTTTAATGTGGTTTAGGGCGTTGGCGTTTGTTTTAGATAACTTTTTTTAATACTGAAAGGACTTTTATTTCAATGTGGGTTATGGGAATAGGAAAATTTCGTATGGCATCACTAAATTGGTTTAAGGTGCTATAATGCTTCCCAAAAGGGTTATTTCTTGATTCAAATTTTTTTTAATATAGGGTCCGCCAAATAATTTTTTTGAAAATGCTATAAAAAAAACTACTGAATATTTTCTCAAATTTCTTTTTTTATTTAAAAGTACAATCCTTCCGGTTAACAATGGAAAATAATTTCATTCAAATGGCTGCCTCGGCTGGCCATGCAGTAGCCTACACGATCGGTCCAATTTTTAAGCACATTATCGATTGTGTGCAGCTGTATTTCACCAATGGCTTCACGAATATTGTCCTTTAAAGCGTCAATTGTCTCTGGCTTGTCGGCGTAACACTTATCTTTGACGGCACCCCACAAATAATAGTCCAACGGTGTCAAATCGCAGCTCTGAGGTGGCCAAACGACATCAGCTCTGCGGCTGATAATGCGATCTTCAAAAACAGGGCGCAAAACATCGAGTGTAGCTTCGGCTGTGTGGCACGTAGCGCCTTCCTGTTGAAACCAAATGTTGCCAATATCCTCCTCTTAAATTTTTGTGAACAAAAATTCGTTCAACATGGCCCGATAACGATCGCCATTGACTGTAACGGCCACTCCTTGCTCATTTTCGAAGAAAAATGGCCCAATTATGCCTCTGGACCAAAATCCGCACCAAACAGTGGCTCGTTTTGGGTGCACCGGCTTTTCAATGTATGCGTGCGGGTTTTCTGTGCCCCAAATGCGCCAAGATCAAAATGAGCTTCATCTGAAAAGATGATTTTTTTGGCAAAATCGGCATCTTCTGTAAGTCGATCGCAGGCCCACTTAGCGAAGCGTTGTTCAAGCATATACACAACCATATTCGTTCAGCGGAAGGATAAAACTAATTATCTGTCAAATCAGACATGAGCTAAGTGTTACCATTCAAGAAATAAGCACTACTTGAAAAAAAAAACATTAGATGTCGGACCCTTTATAAATTCGTATCTTCGTGCAATTCTGCTTAGAATTGTTCCCCTAATATGAGCATTTGATTATTTGTAGAATAGTTGCGATTTCAATGGACCCGTGTAGGGACGGGTTAAGAATATCCCTGCAGCGATACCTCTCGCTTGTCGTAAAAACGACTAAAACAAAGGTAAACAAAAATCACATCTAGGCAATTTGGAAAACACCAAGGTGAGCCTAGGGACACATATACCACCATTAAACTGCCCCACAAGTGTACATGCAAATCAGTGGGTTGACACGACTGGAGATCACCGGTGTTGTAAAAGTAAGATCAAACAAAAAAATCAGGAGCATGCCCGTGTCACAAAAAAAAAAAAAAAAAAGGCAGGCCGAAAAACAATTGGTGCAAACAACTGCAAAAACACCAGCATTTGATTGGCCTCAGCGATGAAGTAATCCCAAACCGGAAAGCCTGCCGCTACTTTCTGAGGTCAAACCGGCGGACCCCACAAGCGGACCAGTAGGAATGCAGTTAAGTGGAAAGGTTATGGTCCTACACTTCTGACCATAACAACGCCGGAAAAAGGAAAAGAAGAAGTTGCGAATTCAATGGTACCATATCGCAGTTTAAAGTTTTGCCAAAATTGTGATATTCACAGGGAAGGGTTAGCTTACTAAATGAAATGACTCTGGGACTTATGGTGATAGCTGAGTTAACTAATTTTCAAGTTAAGAAAAACAAGTGCATCTAAGCTTAGAGGGCCGGCGAAAAATTATTAAACTTATTAAACAGAACTTATGGCACAGAATAAATCTTAGGAATCCGGCTTATTTGAACTCTATGAATTTATAAAGGCTTAAATGTGTATCCAATTGATACGCTTGAAAGACTGTGGTTAGATTTAAAGACCTATTTGTTTACTATGTGGAATTATTCCTTGGCGTGGAGGCATCTTTATGAAGGAGACTTCTTAACGCTCTGCCAATGGGGAGATATACTCATATGAGGTTATTGTTGTTGGGTGGGTTGCTGAGTTCATGTACCCTATGGGTTCTAAGAGGCTACATTTGAAATATTGATGGTCAATAACGTTAGGTGTATCACTATTGGAATTGTGATCTTTAAGGACCAAAGATTCGGGTTATTTTTTTACCTTAAGTTTAAAGTTATTTAAAGTAAAGTATTTTAAATCTTCAGTTCGAATTGAAGTGTGATTGTGCACGGAATGAACGTTTTGAAAATCTGCTGAACTGGGTTACCTTATTGTTTAAATACCTTAAGTGTGAAGGTTCTTTTAAGTTGGAGTTCTTTTCCTTTGTATGTAGTTGTCTACATACTCTACATACCACTCATTCGAGTGGGAGCAAGTGAATTTTGTGACATAGTTCTAACCCTAGAACCAAGGAGTACATTAAGAGCACTCAAGCCAAGGCACATTTAAGAATATAAGTGCTTCTTTGCTTTGATTGCCGTTGGGCTTAAGGATATTATTGCAAAATGAATTTCGTACATTTTTCTGGAACATGATTTTTTGAAATTGGTTGAGATAATGAAGTTATGGAGGTATCTAACAATTGATGTTTCAGTTCGCGTATCGAACTAGTGCATAAACTCTTTTCATAACATAATATACGTATAATTTATAGTTCAACCTTCAACCAAGGCCTACATACCATTGTCTTTTTTTGAAATTAATGATTTCTCAAAAACCAGGACTTTTTCTGTCCTTCGAGAGGAATGCAAGCCCCTATCGCTTGCACATACATATTACATATTCTGCTTGCCAGAAAATGCAATATTGAGCAAATGTGTGTATCAATTCGCAAATATGAGGAAAGTTAAAATAACTTGCTTTCACTGTTATTCCAACTGAAAAACTTTTGGTCATTTGCGAAAAACATAAATAATTCAGCCTCGTCCTCAATCCGTACGCTCATTTACAATGACATCCTAGCTGCCAGGTCTTCAGATAAAGATAATCTGCTAGCCACAACATTTTGCAGCCAGCTCAACGCCCCCAGATCGCACTTTGTCTACGCCTGTACGTACTTAAGGATCTCAACGTGCACAAATTCGCTGGCCCTGATGGTATTCGCCTAATACTTCTGAAGAGGTGTTCTTCCACGCTGGCAAAACCACTGCGTAAGCTTTTCCATTTCTCCTACTCTTCTGGGCTATGTCCGAATAGATGGAAAACAGCATTTGTCCAACCCGTCCTTAAAAAGGGCGAATCTTCGTCTCCCACCTCCTACTGACTTCTACTTTCTCAGGTCATGGAAACGCCGATAAATCGTCAGCTTATGAAATATCTTGAATCGTGGAAACTTCTTAATAACCAGCAGTACCGTTTCCGCAGCAACAGCTTCACTGGTGATTTGATGGCATATATCACCGAAAAATGGAACCAATCTTTGCACCATTTCGGCGAAAGCAAGATTGTTGCGCTCGATATTTCAAAAGCATTTGACAGAGTTTGACATAAGGATCATTTGTCTAAAATGAGTGCTTATGGTATCGATGAGTCTCTTCTTCTATAGATTAGAAATTATCTTTCGGGCCGTTTTGGATGGTTTCAAGTACGAAATTCAACTAATAAACGCTGGGGTTTTTTAGAGCTCTATTCTGTTACCGACACTCTTCCTCATTTTTAAAAATCATCTCTTATCTGCAACTTTTAATCCAATACACTCCTTCCATGATGACAGTACTCATAGCTTTTCATATTCTTTCCAGGACTCATGACCCTGCTCTTCAGCCAAATTAAATTCCGACCTTGATAGTACGTACAATTAAATTGGGTATAAACGATAGAGTGGAAATTAATGCTTCCAAAACACAATGCTATCTACTGTCACTCGAGCTAACCATCAATAATTAGCCATTATCCATGAATGGTGCTTGTGTCGATGAAACCGAAAGACTTTCAATCCTTGGTGCTCATACGAGTATGTGTGAGAATAAAACTCTTAGTTGGAATGACAGTATATTCGACCGCATCAGTTCACCCTCAAGCCTGTCTTCGGACGCACAGTCAAATTTAGAGACTAGTTTTTTAATCGAACCACTCGAATATTTAATGCTCTTCCCATTTCAACTTTTCCCACTCATTACAATCCACAAACATTTAAAATCAATAGGTGTTTTTTACTATGCCACATGATCCACTCAGGATCATGGAACATAATAAAACACTACAGATCAACGAATAGCCAGCTTGACATTTCGCCTTGTTCAGCCCTGTCAAAGATCTGACATTTGAAAATAAAATAAACAAACAAATTGAAGACGGAAGCAGCTGCTTTTGAGGTAAATTGCGTTTATTTGTTGAATTTAAAAGGTAAATATTTGTATTACAGTGGTTATTGGAAAGTGACACGGACAGTGAAGAAAGCAGCATACCTGAATATTCATTGCTGCATGAAGAAGTAACAGATTTCTCGGTCGAAATTTAAATTAATATACATGTTTACCTTTTTTTGTCCACCTGCTCCATTTCCACTTCACAATAAAAACAATCTTTGAAATTTAAGTGTGGAATTGCCATATCGAAGAAAATGTTTCTTTTCATACAAATTTGATACGATCGATTTAAATGCTGATGATAATAATTTTTATCGATATCGGGGGTAATATTTCCCCAATAGACTCAAGAGTTTTAGAAATGTAAGATAATACACATATAATAGTATTTTGAGTACAATTACTCGATACGGAAGCGAAAACTGCTTAACCAAACCCGTGCCTCAATTTTATATGTTCATCAGGCAATGATTCTCCTAATTTGAATGCGAAACCAGTGGGAAATAGTGTAAACTCACTTTCACTCAAACTCGGATCTTGAAATTGATCCAGATAAAGAGCTGGTTCACGTGTTGTTATTGTAATACATGTAAACCATGATCCGGATAAGATCTGGATGGCATAATAAAAAATACCTAATGTCAACCGGTATCTCCTTTCCCTCACTCCCTCTATACCTTCGGTCGGTGCTGTGTCTTGATTTCTTGATATTTAAGGGTAGTCAGAACCCCTTGTGCACGCGTCCATTATACAAAACAAAAAAACAATAATTAAAAATAAATATTGGAAAAACACCGGTCATGATCGTCAGCTTAATTTGCTCTCTCACTTCTCCAATTCTCAAATCAATTCGTGGGGATATTTCAACTCTAAAAGCCACACTCTCGGAGTACTCCAACAAACTTAAATTCTTGGTCGACTGTTGGAGAAAATCGAATGGTTTTTGCGGACTACACCACATCCCCAAAATTCTAAGATCAACACTATCATATGCGACTTAAAACGCTTATTAATTGTATTTAAATTTCCTGAGACCGCCTGTGGGTGCAGAGTCAACCGCAATTTTTCGCTTATAGATGAATTAATTCCTTAACCTTCGAGTACATATGTACGAATACAGACTAATATCAATCCTTTCAAGTAAACTTCCCAATCTTCCCAACTCCTTCGACTCTGGCAAAATTATCGAACGTTCGGGAATTATATAGACTCTATATGATTGGAAGCGGAAAATAAATAAACTGCATAAGGGATATATGTACAACGGCCTTACTTTCATCCTTCACCAATCCCTATCTTCAACAAAAGGTTTCAATCACCCTTAAAAAGTGCACGAAGTTTATTCCGGCCAAGTCATACAGAAGAAACTGCTTCCCTAACATGAGCCCATTAGCCCAACCTCCACTCAATATAAATCCCAGTTGGAAGTTAAAAAAAGGGTTATTTCCCAATTCCTCTCACCTAATCCACGTCCCACCCCCCTATCTCTAAATTTTCTAACCGAATGAACCCAAACTCTTACAGACATACAGACATACAAGACAGCCGCCTCGGCCCACTGATATTATATAATGTTACCTGTTTTATAAAGAACAATATAAAAATATTCAAACATATATCTATCACTTATTCCCGTAAGCGCTTCCCTTCATCGCCCAGGACACACCTGTCATGAACTTGTTTCTTCTGTCAACTTTATGGTTAACTTAGGTGTTATCTGTGACCGAGAACTTAACTTTGGTCGTCGAAAACAAACGTGTCAATTCCGCCTTCGGCTTTATGAAACGTTGGTGCAACGATTTCTCGAATCTTTACGTCACGGTAACTTTATATACTACCTTCGTTAAGCCCCTTCTTAATATGGGAGTCAAGTCTGGTCCTCCTCTCACGGTATCCACAGTGCGCTCATTAGGGCCGTTCAACGTAGTGGCATCTTCCTTGGGCTTATACCTACTATTTACCGCCTTAAAAAGATCGCTTAAAATCAATCAATCTACAACCCCTAGAAGAACGACGAAAGGTCGCAGATGTACAAGTACTCTTTACCTATGATCTTCTTACCGGTAATATTGACTGCCCCACACTATTTCAAATGATTTTCCTTGAATTCTGCCCAAGCCCTCTTCAGCATCAACTCCCATTGATGGAATTACGGCTAGCATGAGCCAATACCCAGAAGGCTATGCGAAGCAAACTCCGCTCTTTTTACATCTCACCCTGTCTTAGAAATGCTCTCTACCGCCGCCATTCACTCTCTCCACAATATTTTTCCTCCTAATAGATATTGAATTTGTCTTAAGTTTAGATTGTTCGTTTTTCTTTTTTGTTATTGCTTGAATTAAACCAATTAAGTGGCAGTACGGGAGAGTCGAATATTTAAAATTTGAGGACTTTGTCTGCCTGCCCTACAACCATGTTCCGAATATGCCTTAAAAGAATTCTCCCGTAAGGCGTGTTGTTTGTATTTCTTACACCTTTTATAGTCTACAGATGAGATCTCCTCAACATTGTCGAGAAACTCATTATGTACCTCCCTAAATTTGAAGACAATCGGGGATTCATGGTTGATGGTGGTTGGTGCACAGATGCAGGAGTTAATTCGTTCTGTGGTCATGTTTGTAGAACTGACACTTGAGGTAGAATTGTCAAGAGATGAATAACTTTCATAGATATAGAGCTAAAACTTTTCGGAATACGTTGTAATTTTTCACATTGTTTCATATTATATACGGCTTAGTAAATGGTTTATACATACGTATACAAGGGTAGAAATAATGCTCAGCATTTCGCTCTTGTAATTTGTGAAGTTTAGGAGAGGATAGATGATGAGAAGTATGTCGGTCCAACGGGGTTTAAGACTCAAATTCCAACATTTAACATCTTCGATTGACGAATGTGTTGCGTATTTGTATGTAAAATGTATTGTATTATTGTATATGTATTAAATGTATTTTTTTAATTTCTTCGTCAATCGTACTTATTTGTAAATCTTGATGTACTTATGTCCTGATTGGTAATATACCACTATGCGTTGGTAATTGTTTGTAAAATTTTTGATTGTTGCCTTTGGATAATTTGAAGATTAGTTTTTTTTTGGATTGCTCAATCTTTAAATGTGCTTCCCTAACACCTGTGGTCCGCGAATTTGCAATAATATGTATGTCAAGAGTAATATGAAATGTTTGAACACAATAAATCGAGTCGTCAAAGCGATCGAACGTGTTTTTATTTTCTCCTCGCTTCGTCGGTTAACGTCGTCGGCAACGGTGTCCTAGGTGCTGGACAATAAAGAATAAAGGGCGGAAAATGAAAAACATGGATGTTCCCCAGATTTGAATTCCATACGTCCAGATTGGTTTTATTATACTTTTATAAATAAACAACTTATTTCTTAGTGAGAGATTTGATTGGGGTCGTAGAAGCCAGTATAGTTGTCTAAGTTTGAGTTTTATTTGTTTTTGCTTTTTTTGAATGTGGTACTTCCATGTCAATTTGCTGTCTAGGTCTATGCCTAAGTATTTGGCCACAGGTTGAACATGAACCTCTCTGTTGGTTATTGTTAAATTTAGAGGTGTGAATTTAGTTCCTGTTGTATAGATTACTTGGACTGTTTTGTCTTCATCGACTTTTATGTGCCAATTTGAGAACCAGTCAATCATTTTATTTCACAAGTCTTGTAATTGGTCAGTTGTGGTATGGAGATTGCTTCCCGAGTTGAGCATAACCGTGTCGTCGGCAAATGTTGCTATCATGGCCGTATCTTTGTCAGGATGTGGGATGTCAGCTGTAAATAACACATATAAAAGTAGTCATAGAATACTTCCTTGTGATACTCCAGCATCGATGGGGTGTATTTGTGAGCACCTGTCTTTATATCTGACATAAAAGCATCGATCTGTCAGATAACTTGTCAATAAATCAAGATAGTCCTTTGGTACTCGTATAGTATTCGTCAGTTTGTATAGAAGTCCTTTGTGCCAAACTGAGTCAAATGCCTTCGCGACCGTGACGTCCAGATATACCGCCACGCAAAATTCTCTTTTATCCAATGCAGAAGATATTTTGTTTGTCATCCTATGTATGTAGTTGGATAATTGATTGATTTCTTCTGAATCCGAATTGATGGTCAGGTATAGCGTTATTTGGCTGGACTCGTCGTTCTAGCAGTTTTTCAAAAATTGTTGAAGCAAGTGGAAGCAAGCTTATGGGTCTATAGGACGTCATTTTTGTGGCATCCTTGCCCTGCTTTGGTAGCGCTACAACCTCGGTAGCTTCCCACAACTTTTAGATAAAGGCGATTGGTGGCAGCTCTTTTAGCATTAATTCATTTATAAGGTCATAACCAGGTGCCTTTTTTGGTTTTACTTCATTTTTGATACAGTTTACTATTTCTTTTGTTCCCATCCTTTTAATGTGTTTGTTGTCTGATATGATGTTGTGGGAAAGTAACCTCGGGTCGTTATTACCTTCAACATTCTTGAAAGTCATCTCAAAGTAGTTTGCTAGCATTTCTGCTTTGTCCAGATTGTCTCTTGCCCATGCATTGTCCTGCTTTTTTATGGGTGGATGATGTCTTGTAGTGTGATATATTTGCTTTGTAGCCTTCCATGGAGAGAAATTTGTTTCCGAAGTTGGTGTTACATTTTTCAGGTACTTAGCAAAGTTGGTTTCCTGATTTTCTTTTAGTTTTTGTTTAAGGTCTTTACTGATCTTGTTTAGTTTTCTTTTGTCATTCGGTGAACGAGTTAGTTGCCATTTTTTTCTCAACTTCCTTTTTGTTAGCACTAGTTTCCTAATGCATGGGGTCGAGACGAAGTAGTTGGACTTGGGTTCTATTAGAGTGATTGCTCTATGAGCCCCCTCGTTTATCGTGTCATTTAAGTGTATTATTGCCTTTCAATGTCGTCTTGGGATTTGAGAGGAATGTTAATAGATAGATTTGTAGCTATTTATTGTCGATAAGGATCCCAATCTGGTTTTATATTATATGGTTTGATGGGATTTGTTTTCGTCACGGGTTGGTTGGAGTACTCAATTAAAATGGGTGAGTGATTGGACGAAAGGTCGAATGAGGACTTTATTTGGATGTTTTCAGTGTTGACATTTTTGATAATTGCAAAGTCGATAAGATCGGAAGTTTTTGTCGTGTCTATTGGCCAGTAAGCGGGTTCGCCCGTACTTATGTGCTTGCAGTTGTTTTTCTTAATAGATTTATTCCCTTTTTATTAGTTATAAGTCGGGATCCCCACCCGGTATGTTTTGCGTTGAAGTCACCTGAAACTATAAATCGGTTACCCACAGATTTCAAGTTGAGGTCATATTGGGGCACGCTGATCATGTGTTTGGGAGGACAATAAATTGATGATAGAACTAGGGCTCCATGCCTGTCTTCTAGTTGAATAGACACTGACTGAATGTAGTCGGTTTGAAAGTTATTGAGTTCAGTACAGTGAATTTGTCTCTTTATCATTATTGAGGACCCTCCCTGTCCTGTCCCGTCTGGGTGGTCTCTTCGTTAAATATCATATCCAGGGAATTGGATATGTTTATTTGTATTAAAGTGAGTTTCAGCAATAAGCATTATGTCAGTTTGATTGTCTTTTAAGTATTGCTTGAGTTCCAGATGATGTTGATGAAGTCCGTTTGCATTCCATACAGTGATTCTGATGTTTCTATTTCTGGTCCAATCATGTTTGTTAGTTATAAGTAGAGTCAATATGTTTAACATGTTAGTAATTTGAGTGATGCGTTGTTTCATCATCTCAGTCTTTGTTCATCAGTTTTTGTATGTACATTTCATTTTTAGTACAAAATTGAAGGCCACGGGAGTAACAATCGATGACAGTATGTTGATCGCAAAAATACTGATGACGTCACCATCACCACTTTTCCACGGCATGGGACCCTGTAGCGAAGGAGGAACGGACGATTACAAAGCTAACTAATAGACTCATGGTTGAGGAAAGTCGGTTGGGGGTTCAGGAATTAAACTAGAGGGAAGTTGGAACGAATAGTGCCTCACTATTGGCCAAGCAAAACACTGGGGCGGTAAGAAAGCATTATCAAATGGATCATAAAAAGAAAAATAAACCAAAGCGAACTGGCAAATGCTTCAAATGCGATTCAACAGAACACTGGAAACGGGAAGCCAAATTTGCAACGGAAAGTGCTCTACCAAAGAAAACTTATGGGAAAAAGATTATTTTAGCAACATTGCTTAGTCTTTGGCAAAGTGTGATTCTTAGTTTGTTGATTAGAGTGCCAAGAACCATATGTGTAAGCGCCGTGCGTGGTTCATGACGTTTGCTGTATTGGACAAACCAATTGAAGTGCTACTCGGAAAATTTATGCTAGCAACTGGACGTGGTGATTTAAGAGTGTTATCATTTAATGGAATTAAGTGGACCGAAAAAACAATGAAAGTTGTTTTGCATGCACCGAGCTTGTTTGCAAATTTGTTCTTCGGCAAAAGCGATGGATAAAGGGCATACTAGTTGGCCAAATAAAACCTTATTTAAACTGTTGGATGGTGACAGCGTAATGGCAGTGGGAGCAAGGTAAAGAGGTATGTTTCAAATGCTTTTCAGGGTCACGACATTTGACAAATCATGTCTGCAGTTTATTGCGTATCAATGGTATTGGTTTTGTCGAGGAAAACTTTGATTGCGACGGCTGTGCATTTGGGAAACAACATCGATTAAGCTTTGGTTTGCGACCAGATTGATCAACAATATGCGGTGAAATTATTCATGCGAATGTCTGAGGACAATTTTGAGGTGGTTCAAGATATTTTGATTTTTTTAAGGACAATTTTTCGAAGTTTCGATTTGTTTTTTTTCCTCAAGAACAAGTCCGAAGTAATCGATAAGTTAAAAATAGTTGTTTATATTATTGTAAAATTCCATATAAGAACAAAAACTGTTTTAAATACAATTGCGCCAATGTAAATGTACTCTTAAGAATAAATGCTTTGCTACGCTTACTCGTTACGCATGCGTACCTTATCTAGAAAACAATAAATGAGTCTTAACGCAATCCTAGATTAAGCAACACGTTTTCCCCTTTTGTCTTTGCCATTCTCATTTGGATTTCGGTACAGTTTGCCTTTGAGGTTGGTCAAGCGGGGTTCTCTTCAGCACTTTACGCGATAAACAATAGTTCTCAAAATCGCTGAACATGCTGTTGTAAATCTTCAAACGGACATTGGTCTGGAATTTGCGAATTCTTGCATGGAACAGCTCTTGGAAGGAAATGGTATTCACCATCATCGTTCAGTCGCCGAACAAAATGGACGTGTTGAGCGTGAAAACCAAACTATCATGGAATCGGCAAAATCTACGATTCATGCTAAGGGTCTTAGCCCAAAACTATAGGCAGAGGCAGTACAAACAGCTCTTTTCATCCTGAATCGGACGGGGACCAGTACAATAAAGAATGAAACACCTTTCGAGCCTTGGTATGGTAAGTCTGCACAGTTTGAACATTTTCGTATTTTTGGATCAGAGCTTTATGTTCATATACGAAAACAAAAACGTACCAAGCTGGATGTGAAATCAAACAAATGCATTTTGTTTGGCTACGATGAAAGTCAAAAGGGATATCTTATTATGGATAAGTCGAACTGCATATTGGTAGTACGTGACGTTAAGTTTTTGGCAGAAGAACCGTCTACAGTCACAATTATCGAGGAGGATGATGGAGATTGTGACGCACATAATAGTGATAGTATTTTACCAGGCGATAATGAAGTACCTGAAGCTCAGAAGATACCAGAGGATGTACGACGGCGTCCGATAACAAATCAATTGTGGGGTGCTGTACAAACGTGATGGGAATGGTCGGTTGTATGGTTTTAGCGACGCGGATTATGCTGGTGATGTTGTGACACGACGTTCAAGGTCAGGTTTCATTTTTAAGTACAACGATGGCATAATAAATTGGTACAATTCATGATAAAAATATGTCTCGCTTTCCACGTCAGAATCAGAATACATCGCGGCATTTGAGGCGATTTTGGTTACAATGGTTGTTTCTAAAATTAGTACCCAACACGATTGATGACATCACATCATTTTTTATGGATAACTGGTTGTGCCATCCGACTGATAAAAAACCCCGACATATCGAAGTAGGACACCATTTCATTCGTGAGAAATTCGAAGAAGGTTGCTTTGATCTCCAGGATGTCTCAACGAAGGAGGTGGCTTCAGACGTTCTTAATAAAGCTTTACCAAGAGAATATTTTCAGTTCTTGCGTGTATTGAAGGGAGTCGAGTTAGTTGAAAATTTTAAATGTTGAAAAAAAGTGGGAGTGTTGAAGATAATAGTTTTGTCAAATTACCTTGTTAACACTAGTACTAGTATCTCTCAGTTTCAATCGAGGCTGGCAGCTTGCAATCAATCCGTTATTGATTTCGTATACATAATTTCTTTTCTTTCATTTCGAATTCTCTTAAAATTAACATCTTTGAATTAAGCTGCGCCTGTAATTTATTTCGAGGATCGGATCGCACTTGGTATAATCAATAGGCAATCCTATAACTTCAACAAAATGCATTACATTAAAATCTAAAATCCATACGCGCAATAATATACAAATACGTAAGAAGCAAAAGTTTTGTTAAATCTTATTTCATCTTGATTACGGTTGTGTCGCATAGCGGTGGCAAGTAGAATAACGAGCAATCTCATTTTTTTTGACGAAATTCCAAGGATGTTGTTTCGAGGAACTCAGGAATGTCACTAAAGAACTATTAGAGAACACTTAACCCCTATTCCCCTATTTTGCTTAGATCTCTAGAGTAACCGCTGTAGATCAGTGGTGTCTCTTTCTTCGCATGGATTTACTGTCAGTGTCATTGATGTAGAAGTAGATGGTAACTTGGATGACTGGATTAGTTCAGTCGGTGATTGTTAAGCTAATGAGTTGAGAATAGAACTTCCAACTTGATTCAGACGTTTTTTTTAATTACCCTTATTCAACTTAACTGCATATGACACTGGACCCATTTGTGATTCAGTTGCTTTAATACACTTTGGTCGTGCTGTGTAGTTTCGGACTCAGAGCTGCTTCCCGGTTTAGTTTATAATTTTTTTTTTTTTTTAGTTCATAATTCATTTTTATTCATATTTTTTTATATCTACCTTATTCTAGGCAAAAATGTTTAAAACTAGCTTAACTATCCTTACAAATTTAAATATCTTACTGGCCCTAGGCGGACACTCTAAAACAAACAGAATAACTTAAGCCTATGTCTTTCGACCACTATATACAAACTTATAATTAACATTTTTGTAACTAACTTAAGCTAAGAAAATGTAGCTGCTTCCCGGTTTTCAAACTCATATTTACATAGTTTACATATTTTTGTCTTATGGTTGACCATCAACTAGGCTGGTGAGTGAACACTATTTGCGTGTAATGTAATATACTGATTAAATAGAGAACTACTTAACTTCAAATTAATATCCAACTACTATATTAACTACTTCAAGAAGAGTTTGATTGTCTGTCCACTTCTGCCTCTTGAACCGTGAAGGGGCAGATTAAAATAGTCAGCATTCTCCACTTTCATACCGAGGCGGTAAGTGATGTTAAAATCGAAAACATTCAGGAATATACGTGGACGAAGCGTTTGATTAGGGACGATTGTTTTGATACCCCAAAAAAGGGTCAGTTTATACGATGAACTTGAAGTTCCTTTCGAATTAATGTAAGAGCCTCTCGATCAATCTGGACGTAATTCGTTTTTCCTTTCTTTAATATCCTGGAGTAGAAGCCGTTTGGCTTCTCACTTCCATCAGTCATGGGTTGATTGATGACAGAGTTAATTTCGCGTGGTGAAGCATTACATACAAGTGTGAGTTATTTGTGGTACTGGACCAAAAACCGATCAGAGTAGATCGACTTTTTGAGAGCGACGATGCTTCGAAGACCACAGTCGTGGTCAAAGAGTGGTGAGTGGTAAAAATTCAGCAAATCAAGGAGGGCTGCTTCTAATCGATAAGAATAGGTGCAATGCTCCGAACGCTAGTTCAAATTCTGATTTGCCATCAGCACGATGTCGTCAAAGTATAAAAGGACGCCAGGTGTATTCCGCAATAGTTTCTCATTAAAGCATTGGATAATTCCAGATGCTGATGAAATGCCAAATGATGAATCCTCATCAATTCTCAGTTGTTTGTATGCGGAAGATAAATCCAGCTTAGCGAAGGTATTGCCAGCCTCGATTGACGCGACCAACATACTGATGGTTGGTATTTGGAAGTTCTCAACGAGTTCTTGTATCAATATACACAGGTGATTCTGTTGAAAATGAATCAAATGCAAGTAGATGCAACTTGCGAACGGGTGGTGTTTTGTTCAACTTCGATGACTCAAACATTCAAGCCGACATGATTGTGCAGTTGGATCCGGAATCGATTTCAAACTGACGTGGATGCTTATTCATGATGATGGCAGTGGATTTTGTAGGTTAACTAGTGGCGAGATCTAATTAACTTCAAGGCCTTTGCTCTTTTGAAATCAAAAGGATTTCTTGTCTCATTGCTATGAGAGTAGATGATGAGGAACGCAAACACACTGCAAATGCCCCTTTTTGCCACACATTAAATAAATTGCGACCTGGTGTAGGCGTCATGAACCGGGATAATTAGCTCCACAACCATTGCACGGTTTGTCGCTGAATGTCTGCAGTCTCTGATGTTTACGTTATTACTTTGATATTGAGTGATATTATATTATGATGTTTCCATTATGACGTATTTCCAATTCATTTCTGGCGGCTGCTTTGATAGTTAGGGCGCAAGTCGATGACTTCGTTGCTTCAAATCCGTTTTAGAGAGTGAGATCGGTTGAAGTGCTTCATCACGAAGGCCACAGACCAGAAGGTTACCGAGCTTGCATATGAAATTTTGCGTGAAAAATATAATTAAATGCTCCAACGTAACTGAAATATTAAAATGTGGTATATGGCGAAACGTTGAAACAGAGAAGAAAATTGATATGGAGAATCGTCGAGTCTATATCAGACGTTTTTTGACGGGCTGTTGAATGACGTGAACGACGATCGAGATTTGTTAAAATGGGTCATCACTAGTGACGAAACATAGTTATGACATATACGAGTAGTTATGACTTCGAAACTAAAGCCCAATCATCCCAATGGAGTCGGCTAGAAGAGACAATACCAAGACTAGACTAGAAGACAAAAGCACACCAAGTGTGGGCAAATGCAAACATTTCGCAATTGTTTTCTTTGATAACAATGGCGTGATTCATCATTAGTTCTTTCAGGAAGGTCACGCCGTTTGCGTGAAGCTTTATGAAAAAATCATGGCTGTTTCATCGCGATAATACATCTGCCATTCATCGTTGCTTGTGCGTAATTGTTAAAACTATTTCGTAATCGTGCCTCAACCACCGTATCCACCGACTTGGTCAATTGCGACTTTTTCTCTTCCTAAAACTGTGACCCATGTGAGTAGATAAGGACCAAAACGCGGAAAAAGCACAAGGCCATACCAAGAAGGGCATATAGAAGTAAGCGTATTACATCGGGAAGAAAGTACTTTGTAGGATACATAATAGATATTAATGAATATTAAATATTTTTCTAGAAAAACAACATTTATTTATTACTTTGTATTTGAATGAACCTTGTCTACATCATTACGTGCCATTGACAATTGTTTGCCAACGGCAAAACGTTTGGTCCATTTTCGAAAGATGACTCTGGCTGTTATATTGTAGTTTTACATAGTGAAAGCTGATTCAGTTTATATTATTTTGAGTTTCTTACAAAGGTTTTATTTTTTATTATGTTGAATACGTTAAATTATGTGTTCACTAAGCAACACTTGTCGAAGGTTTGAATTTTTTTTGCTTTAATTGGAATAATAGGGCAGCTGACGCGCCTCGAATGCTAAAAGAAGAAAAAGAGTTGAAGGCATTGCTCGATAAAGATTCGAATCAAATTCAAATGGAGCTTGCAAATTCATTGAGAGTAATTCAGCACGCAATTTTTTTACGATTAAAATTCACGGAAGCTGATTATAAGGCAGACTTTTGCTAGACTGTTGCGACTGTGAGTGAGAAATAAATATTCTACCATAATCCCAAGAAAAAAATAATACTACTTTATGTGTTTTGAATCGTTACCATTAACCTCAATACAAAAGCAAATTGTTGGTCCACTAACAACATTTATGAAGGACATTGCAAGCATACTGTTGAATAAAAAGCTACAAAATGAAGACCAACACAAGATCACTAACCAAGATCAAAATTCATATTCTGTGTGTGCATTTCCAATATAACACCTTAAAGAGATGGAAACAAAAGAGTTGCAGTGAACTACAATTAACGCATTCAGTCGAATCTCTGAGATACTATCCAGGACAACCATCCCCGGAGAGTAGTGAACGAACACCTTCGACACAAATCACCTACACCTCGTCCAGGTTGTGTGACAAACACTATAAGAACCCACACTCTTGAACCTGCTGAACCACTTATGAATTCTAAGAAAAAAAAAAGTTTAACGTGAAGGAAAGCGAAAAACTTGATATTTACCGTAAAGAAAGATTAAGATTGTTAAATTCAGCTGTTGATGAAAATCCTTAGGGACCCAAACCAACTTCGCTCACTCTCAATCACTTCCCTGTTAATAAACTTTCTATAACTTCTCCCCAAATTGAATTGGAGTCTAATCTATTATCATTGATTTAACGTTTTTAACTTACATTTCTATGCACACTCAAAATATGCTTAATGCGTGAATTAATGCGCACTTGTCCCACTACATAAGATCTTGAATGGAATAAAGTTCCACATTCGGCAAATTTTCTCTCTTTTACAACCCATCTTCAGAAGATATAATAATTACCTCTTGTATTATAAAGGGTTTTCGAATGAGGACAGCTTTGAATTTAATTTGTGAACGCACCCTTTCACTAATCATCGAACTGTGATTGTCAATTTATTCAGTAAACTCAACATTTTCATCATGGTAAAGTACACGGACGAGCAACGTCTGCAAATTATAAAAATTTTCTACCGAAATTCGGAGTCGGTGACCGCAACTTTAAGAGCGTTAACTCCAATTTTCGGTCGTAATTCTCGCCCTAGTAGACAGGCAATAATAAGCATAGTACAAACATTTGAGTCTACATATTCGTTGTGTGATATTGCCGTGTCAGTGAGACAACGGGTTGGTCGAAGTGTCGAAAATATCGCTCCCGTTCAGGCGTCCGTAGCAAACGATCCAAATCAGTCAATTCCACGGCGTTCTCAAGAATTGGGCATCGCTCAGACCACATTATGGCGTATTTTGCGTAAGGATCTTGGTTTACACCCATACAAGATCAAGCTGACTCAAGAATTGAAGCCGACAGACCATTTGAAGCGACGTACGTTCTCCGATTGGGCTCTGGAGAAGATGCGCCAAGATGATGAATTTCATCTCAAAATCATCTTCAGTGACGAAGCTCGTTTTTGGCTCGATGGATTCGTCAATAAGCAAAATATGCGTTATTGGTCGGGTGAAAATCCACATGCTTCATAAATCACCACTTCATCCACAAAAAATAACTGTTTGGTGAGGGTTGCATGCCGGCGGCGTTATTGGGCCATCTTTTTTCTTCGACGATAACGATCGTCACGTTACTGTGAATGGCCAGCGTTATCGCGCCATGATTACCGATTATTTTTGGCCCGAACTGGAAGATATGGACTTGGACGACATGTGGTTTCAACAGGATGGTGCCACAAGCCACACAGCACACGTTACAATCGATTTATTGAAGAGTAAGTTTGATGAGCGTGTTATCTCAAGAAATGGGCCAGTCGATTGGCCGCCTCGTTCGTGCGATTTAACGCCTCTAGACTATTTTCTTTGGGGCTACGTTAAGTCATTGGTTTATGCCAAAGAGCCGACGACGTTGGAAAAGCTCAGAGCCAGCATTGAACGCGAAATAGCGGCCGTTTCGGCCGAAATGTGTGGCCCAGTCATCGAAAATTGGGTCCAACGAAACGACCACTGCAAACGTGCTCACGGTGGCCATATGAACGAAGTCGTCCATTCATAAATGTTTTGATTGTACTTAAAGCCGATAATAAAGTTTCTGAAATATCTCAAATGGTTTGCGTTTTATTTAAAAAAAAAGTTGTCAACTCCTTATGGGAAAACCCTATATTATATATGAACTTTCTGAAAATAAATTACTGGTGCCGTACAGCTTCCAAACACTTTAGTTCATATTTATTAAACTACATATTCCAAACAAACGACTATACTTTAGCAACCGCAAACTATACACTGATCATTTTATACCAGATATACATACATACATAATGACACAAATACGAAAAGTACCGGGTATCCAACCGGGGAATAGTTCACCATTATTATTATAATTACAGGCCATTTGACAGCCTCCTTGTCATGAGTGTTCCATTCCAGCATGGTGTTAATAAAACACATAACTGTGTACATTTTTTCTGATATTTTTTACGTCTACAGTCCTCCATAAGAACTTCACACATTACCGCATTAGGTTCATTAATTTCACTCGGAATTTTCTTCCAGACTTCTTAAAAAAAACCCAATGACAGTAATCTAATGGCGTTAAATTTCTTGGTCTATTACGTGAAATCAATCGGCCGCAATAGCTCAATAATCTTCCAATTATACTCGTATGTACGAGGGTGGTCCGATAAGTGCTTAGCCTCACGACCAGATGACGCCAGTATCGCAAGAGCAATTTACTGTCGTCGGGTCGTAGACGGCTACTGTCGAAAAATGGAAAAAGAGCAATGTGGGTCGGTGATTCGATTCTTGATTTTGGAAGGGAAATCGGGCAGCGAAATCAAAGAGCGTTTGGATGCTGTATACGGTGACTCTTCTCCTTCGATGGCGACCATCAAAAATTGGTTTAACGAATTTCAACGTGGTCGCACGTCGGTTTTTGATGAGCCACGTCTAGGTGCCCCGAAAACGGCTACCACGGAGGATAACGTGACAAAAATCCATGATCTAGTATTGGCAGACCACCGATTGAAGGTGCGCGAGATAGCTGAGACAGCAGGCATTTCAAAAGATCGCGTGGGTCATATCCTGCATGAAATTTTGGGCATGAGAAAGCTGTCGGCGCGATGGGTGCCGCGTTTGCTCACTCCGGACAACAAGCGCAACCGTGAGACCACTTCAGAGCACTGTTTAAGCGCAATCCGAAGGAGTTTCTGCGTCATTTCGTGACAGTCGACGAAACATGGATCCACTGATACACACAAAAAACCAAGGAACAGTCGAAACAGTGGACTTCACCCGGCGAACGTGCTTCGAAGAAGGCGAAGACTGCCCCATCGGCCGAAAAGGTGATGGCCACCGTTTTCTGGGATTCACATTGGATTGGGATTTTTGGGCCCATTCGACGCCGAATTGAAGAAAAAACGGCCTCACTTGGTGATGCAAAAAGTGCTCTTCCACCGTGATAACGCACTGGCTCACACCTCCGCCCTCGCCACGGCCAAATTGGTCGAATTGGGCTACGAACTGCTGCCATCCACCGTATTCTCCAGATTTGGCCCCGTGTGACTTTTTTCTGTTTCCAAACTTGAAAAGTCACTCGCCGGGCAGAAATTTCAGTCGAATGAGAAGGTCATCGCCGCCACGGAGGCCTACTTTGCAGACCTCGAGAAAGCGTATTTTTCAGACGGGTTAAAGAAATTGGAACATCGCTGGGTCAAGTGTATCGAGCTAAAGGAGACTATATTGAAAAATAAATCGCTATTTCTCCAAAATTTTTGTTTTTCTTTTATAGGCTAAGTACTTACCGGACCACCCTCGTATATACGATAGTGCTCTCCATATCTTCAAAGAAAAATGGACCAGTGATACTATCAGCCTAGGAAACAACCCCGAACATGAATTTGACTGTAATGATTTTTCTGTAAGTATCCCAACCTTTTCTTCCATTTCTTCCACCCAGATGCCACAATTTTGTTTGCTGGCTCATTTGTGAAATGAGGGTCATCACTAAAGACGATTTTTCATGGAAAACCGACATCATGTTATAACAACCAGTTGATTAAATACGATTTTGAAAGGGTGCAAATGCAAATCCTTATTTAAAAATACAAAATCGTTGAGGCTTGAATGCCTCATACTACCTCGGAATATGGATCTTAAGATTCTCCAGCTCTTTGTGCTACAGTAAAAAGGTCGGGGTAGAATTGGTTTGCCAGACTTTTTTCTTCCTCGACAGAATCAGTTTCATAAATTTTTATACTAATCTTGAATTATTTTATTTTGATAATTACTTACACCTAAAAAAACAGCACTCTTACTGAGACACCATTAACATATATATGTACATATATTTGAAAGATCTACCATTTTCATAATTAGCTTGAATAACTTTTTAATGCAATGCTCTAGCCCTAGCGTGTCACTATCCATGGCTAAAGGTGTCTATTTCACAAATGTCAAAAATAATATAAAAAGGAATAAATTATTAACTTCTGATCTAAACGCTACTTCGAAGGGCTTTATATAATTATCTTCCGTTTAATCGAATATTACTTTTTTTCCTGAGTCCGTCGCTTGAAAATTGAATCGTTCTTAAGCCTCTCAGAAAAACGTCTATATACATACATATATAATATTTAACGTAAGACATACATATAAAAATATATCAAGATTATAAGTTCTCTTTAATCCATTATTGTAAGCTCCTCGATGGAGCTAAACAATTTAATAGCCCTACCCCAAAAACTAGAAATTTCACAAAAACAATATTACCGCTAGTTAAAAATCTATAATATATGAGTAACAAAATAAAAATGGCATATTAATGGCTCTACAGGGAAAAATATGCTAACCACTCTAAGGGAAATTACATAGAAAAATATGTCCTTTTCATTAATGAAAAGTAAATCAAATTTTCCCATAAAGATAAGGAGGGTCTACAATGTAAAAGTAAGCCGTTCTAGAGAACTTTCTATTTTAAACTTAAGAAAATCCAATTAGTAAAATATGAATTACAAGTAAATTAGAACGTGTAAAAACAATTGCGTACTCTAAAGGTACAATATTTTAATTAGTTCTGCAGCTAAGACGACATTATGAAAAATTGTACAATATCCAGGACCCAATTTATGTACAAAAAGGTAAGCTGAATTAAAAAGGAATTGGAGTCCGTCGTCTGGACATTTGGAGGAAATATCATCGTAATCATCAATCGTTAGGCCTTGCAATTGTTAAAGAACCCAATTTTCAAATTTTCAGAACTTCAGTTGCAAATTTCTTTAACAAAGGAAGCGATTGGTAAAAAGCGAGTTTACTTCATGGTAATTGCGCTGCAATTGCTAAATGACTCGTTTCGACAAACGTTCGGGCATTTCATGATTTGTATCCTTCTCACCTTCTCGGGCTAATTAATATTCAGTTCACGGACTAACTATACGCACGAAGACAAAAGAGACAGCGTAAAATACAATACGAGGTTTACCCAAAAAATGAGGTGATTGTGATTGTAATCGAAAAATATTTATATATTAATCAATGTCTATTTTGTCTCCTTCAAAATAATTCGAGCCGG
This sequence comes from Merodon equestris, assembly GCA_958301585.1. Lineage (NCBI taxonomy): Eukaryota > Metazoa > Arthropoda > Insecta > Diptera > Syrphidae > Merodon > Merodon equestris. The sequence continues at coordinate 72,963,022 of OY284416.1, read as the reverse complement.
ATATAATACTCTTGCACCAACGCTTTTTCTAAACCTCATAGCAATTCTAATATGCGGTTATTGGTATAACCTTGAGCTTTCAGGCGAAGTGGTCTTTATCTATTAGATCGTGGCAAATCTCCGTTCTTTAATTGGCCTTTTCAGTTTTGGGAAGAAAAAGAGTCAACGGGGGCTATCTGATGATTATTGGCATGATTATGGCTTTGTTTTTGGATAAAAAAATTACTGACAAGCAACGATGATTGAGCAGGTGATTTATTGGACGTTATCTTCGTGTTGCCACACGCAAACCGAGCGTGACTTCAAGTTTCTACCGTCCGGCAAGAACTCATGATGAACTACACCATTGCTATTAAAGAAGACAGTGAGAAAAACTTTCACATTTGATCGAACTTGGCGTGTTTTTTCGGTGTTGGCTCATCTGGTCGCTTCCATTGGAAGATTTCAGAAAATCTGGATCGTCATTCACGCTATTTTACTAATTTACTGCAATTTAATAATTTCTTCTTCGATAATTATAATCTGATAGTGGCAATTGATGTGCATGTGCCTAAATTCATTAGCTTCGATCTCTGTCCTGTTCAATCCAAGCTGACGCACAGCCTCCACGCGATCTCTTCTGGATAACTGGCCTGGCATCCGCCGGGTAGTGAACAAACGAACCTGACCCTCCAGGTTGGGGGTTGTGCTTAGAGTTGACATCCCTATCACGTAAAACAAATATTGTTACGAAGCAGCGACAAGCCTGGGATACGAACGGATACAATGTTGGCGACCCATATATAGGTAAACGAAACGATCTGCCAGACTGCACTTGGATTGTGCGGTCCCTCAACAGACCAGGTGCAGACAACCAACTGGAAGAAACCTTCGACTGCTACAAAGCACTCCAAGAAGTTCGAAAACTGTGATATCTTTTACGGTAACTGCTACAAGTAAAATAAACAACGCCTTTTCTGATGCGGATTTGTTATTCGAGGAAGACTCCGACAAAAAGTCTTAAGCTTTCGGCATGTAAGTGAACGCCTCATAACAATCCGCATCAAAGGCAACCTCGGGAATATAAGCCTAATATGCGTTCATGCATCTACGGAAGAAAAAGATGATCGACTCAAGACTGATTTCTATGATCTCCTGGACCGAACGTACGCCCAGTGCCCCAGTTATGATAGGAAAATATGGTCTACATAACACCACTTCCGACAACGGATTCAGGCTAATTGAATTCTAGGAGGGCGTAACCTCCTTGCAGCAAGCACACGATTCCCACATCTCAACCTCCATAAAGGAACCTGGCGGTCATCAGATCAGTCGACCATCAACCAGATTGATCACAAGCATCCTAGATGTAGTGACTTTCCGACGAGCCAACATCGACTCGGATCAATGCCTTGTTGTAGCCAAAGTACGAATGAGGACAGCAAGGATGCTACGGATTCGAGCAAGACAATCGCAGAAGAACGCTAGGATCTACGCCGATCAAGTTTCCCTCAATCTCTCGCAAAGTCCGGTGACACCGGTCCAATTCACAGAACAACAGCGGAAGCATTGCCAACGCGCCATCAGAAACGCTCCCTCCATAGCAATCCAAATAAGCCCATGTAGCAAAGCAAACCGCCTACAAAGCCATGCTACATAGACGGACGAAAGCCGCTCGTGAGCTCTACGAGCAGAAAAGGAAAAAGGAACACACGTTTTCGAGAAAGAAAAGCACGAAAGGCCTGAGATCGAGGAGATGGAGAGATGCTACCTCATAACTGACGCTCGAAAGTTTTACGAAAAAGTAAAACGAATGCCAGGGTTATAAAGCCAGAGCGGAAGCCTGAAGGGATGAAGACGCACAACTAGTAGTAGAGTCACAGTCGTTGCTGAGAATATGGAAAAACCACTTCTGTAGACTGTATAACAGCGATCTGATACCGCTATCAGGCGGAATGATCTATTCGCAATGGACGAAGATACAAGAGAATTCCGTCCACATGACCTAGATGAAATTAAGCTTGTTATTTCGAAGCTTGAAACTAACAAGTCCGCGGGGGCAGACGGCCTGACTGTTGAGCTATTTAAAGCGGCTGGAGATGAGTTGGTAGAGCGCATGCACCAGCTCATCTGTAAAATATGGTCGGAGGAAATCATGCCCGACGAATACTATCTCAACATCGTTTGCACAGTCCATAAAAGAGAAGACTCCTATAACTGCGCCAATTATAGAGGAATAAGTCTCCTCAACATCGCGTATAAGATCTTTTCTGCGGTACTGTGTGAACGCCTGAAACCTTTGTAGAGAGTTTGATAGGTTCCTATAAGTGTGGTTTCAGGCCAGGTTAATCCACAATAAACCAAATTTTTGCACTGCGGCGGATCTTGGCAAAGACCCAAGAATTCCAAATCGACACACAATCTTTTAAAGCCGCATATGACAGTATGCATAGTGTTTGATGTTGATGAGTTTGGATTTGTATTGTTGCACGTTGTTGATATATGTGACGTTGGAGTTAGATGGGAGATTTATTAAGTGGAGGAAAATCGTTGACAGAGAGAAGATCGTACTGGTTGGTTGTTATTGGATCATTGCAGGTGGCTTGTCCTTATTGGTACGACGCGACGTCGTGAGGTGACATTTTTCCGTACATCCAAAAATTGATGTTGACTGATGCACGTTGAATCGGACGATTTATGTGATCCGTTACAGTTGGCATATTTAATAAACTGAGGAGAATCGCAGTCTGCCGTAATATGATGCCCTTAACAATTGGCACAGAAGCTTTGGTAATAGTAATGCATAGAACCTTGTCCGTACAGGTGACAGTTCCACTTAATGATAGTCCCACCTAATGATAGTTTTGAAGACACTTTTTTCGAAGATGCATCAATTTTATTAAGCCTCGTTACGTACAAATTATGTAATTGCGTTAGGTACTATTGTTGATTTTCGATTTTATTGTTATTAGTTTAAGGTCCATGCACTTGATTCCAAGTCTTGTGAGTTAATTTTTTAAGACTGTTGTGTTATAAAGATCCAACTTTGAATGGTCTGTTGTCTTTTCTCTCATTGGTGAAAAATTACAAGTTAAGCTTTTTAGATTCGTTTATGGCAATTTCGTGTGAATCAAATGAGGAACAGATTATTTTATGACCAAGGGAGAAATTTTTTATAAGATAATTATACACGTTGACTTTTTTTAGAGCTGAGTGCAGTATCTCACTTTTTGATTTTAAAACAATTAGAGGTGGAACGCTTTCTGTGGTCTAAATAAATGGTTCACTCACTTCACTGATATCATTTTCAAAATCGTTAATTAAACTTTGCAGGGTTGGCAATAGTTTGAGTATTTGTGGTCTGAACTCATGAATTTAGAGCTGAAACCGATGGACCAAATTCTTTATGAGATCGTTTACGTGCATTTTTGGAATGAGAGAGTTCGGATCCCGCCATCGAATGTTCATTTCGCGGCTCCTCTTCTTGGCAGGTCACTAGCAAAACCCTCCGTAGTACACTTGCCTTGAAAAAGCTTATCGGCGCTCGCCGTTCGGAATCGGCATTAAACTGTAGATCCCGTTCACTTGTGGGAAAAACAAATCGCACACAACATAAGTGAATGAGAGAAGCTTGGTTCTGGCTCTCAGTGAGCTGTCACGCCATATAAGAAGAAGGAGTAAATACCACCGAATTTTCGCAAGTATACAAAAGGATCGAATATTTTATTGATTCATTTGAAGTGTACAATGCCTTCCTATAAGCCATTGGTGGCGCCTACAGAGCATAGAGTACGGACTCAAATTGCTCGCAACGGATAGTCCGTCGTACACTAGAAGCGGCCATTATCTGGATCTCATGCTGCTTGACTCTCGACTAAGGCTGGCTGACACCGACGAATGGTCTACTAACTGTGTACGGACCTTCGTATATGACAGTGACCATTGCGGACTTAGTACCATGATCAGTTGGGCGCGTCGGACACGTTTTGCCAATTTTCTGACGAGAGCGCCACCGTCTAAAACGAGACTGTCAAACTACGAGATTGACGATACCTCAAACTAATGGATGATGTAATTAAACAGACGGTGGACAGAACAATACCACGCCAACGACAGCACGATACCAGACGTATACAGAAATGCCACAATCGACCCACTGCACAAACAAAAAAGTAGACTCTTGACAAGACACAAACTCTTGTACATGAGGTTTACCGGCAGACAAGACTCGGAGGTCGGGACACTGAAGTCATTGATTAAAAATCTCCAGCAGTTAATCAAGGAAAACTACAGAATATCTGTAAGTATAAATATCAGGTTCTCAATTTTTGGACGCCCACTGGTGGAACAAAATATAATCAGATATCTTGGGTTAGATACCTATGGTTGGACAAGTATCTATATTTTGACAAACATGTAGATGCTGCCCTGGCAAGAGTCCGGGTCACTTTCGCTCTGTTAAGATAGCTGTTTCATAACTGCCAACTGTTGCATATGGATGAATTTGAGAGCCAGGTTAATAGAAATGATTCGGGTGTTTGAGGGACCAAGTTTTAAGACTTGTCTCAGGCTACATAGGAGACCCGAATCTGAGTACATGAAATTTTACCCGAACGAGGTCCTACACAATAGGGACAGGATTGTATGGGTGGATAATTTTTTGATTAAATTGATTCGAAGCCACGTTGCAACATCAATTAATTCGGCTAACAACCTGATCTCCGGGGCTTATTACCCCAACTACCAGAGGTATTCTTCTATTTTGATCAATGTGTGTATCAAACAGTATGAATGGGCGGTTCCGCTAATCTTCCAAGTTTCCCGTAGTTCCGTAGAGCGCTCTGTGAGCCCGCCCGCCTCAGGTTGAGTAGATGGGTGTCGATTCAACATCGGGGAGAAGTCGTCCGACAGCATCAACGCTTTTGGTGGCTGGACCGGACTGCGTCGGTGGTACCTTTGGTTCCTATAATCTTTTCAAGACAAAGTCTGCCGAACGCCAATGGCAGGCTTAATAGGATAGGGAGGGTAGGTTAGGATAGGGTAGGGTAGGTTAAGGTAGGTAGGGTGGAGGGTAGGCCTAGGTTTACTTTAGTTTTAATTAAAATAAACAACAAATAAAAAAATAAAAAATGAAAATAAAAAACTTTTATTAGCTTTAATTGTTCATTCATTTTATTTACTATATGTTAATAACACGGCCAAAAGGAATAATCTTAGGCTGTTTGCTTTGTAGTGTCCGTGTAGGGCCAGTAACCTAGTTTTAAGCATTTTTGTCTAGCATAAGATAGTTCTAAGGATTATAATATAAAACGAATTGAAAAAAAAGTTAGAGCGGCACGACAATGTTACTCAATCAAATTTAAAAAAAAATCTTGGTCTAAAACCTTACCAATTACAGTCCACACAAGAACTCAAGCTGAACGACCGGCCAGATAACGTGTCGAATTTACTTAGAAATACGGAAGAAGATCCAGTTTTTTATAAAAAAAAATTTTCTACAGAGGCGGGACTCATTTCTATTGTAATTGAATTAGTATGTTTATCAGAAATTCAAACAATACAAGTCCTACATTTTTTCATCGACGACTGTGAGTACAACATTACCCCAATGGCGGTTTTTTTGACCAGAATACATGAGCAGAACCTGATCGACATGTGCTTCCAGCAAGACGGTGCTAAAACGCCCAGAGCACACTAATCAATTGACCAATTGAGAAATGCGTTCGGTGAGCAATTTATTTTGGACAATTTTTATGGGGATACGTCAGATTACCCATCCAAGCCGTTAAGTATGTAGAATTAGTAACCAACATTTTATACGCTTTTGAAATTTTCCCTTGTTTTTTTTAACAATTAAATACCAAACACAGAAGAAATCACAATATGTAGCCAGAACATTAAAAATTAACAGGTCTGTAAAACATAATTCATTGACGTAAATATGAATAACTTTATTGATATTTCTTTTTTAAAGATACCAACAAACTTTTTAGTGATAAGTAGAAAGAGAAAAATTGATGTTGGCAAACAACAAAATTAAAAAGAAAAAAAATGATGCCCCAAAGGCGAAAGGAAGATAGACCGCAGACAAGTAATTATTTTATGATTTTGCACACGAGTAAGAAAAAAGTCTTCAAACAGTAGTTATTATAAGATGAAATACTGCAATTACAACTTACCTCTCGCCCTCGGCTTCGTGAGTAACTTTTGAACTATATTATCATAAGCGATTTCCTCCGCAACGCCGGAGTCCTTGACTAACTTTTCCTTAATAGCAATACAAATGTTATGGCGAGCTAACAAATCTTCCAATTCCTCAAATGCCTGAATGCCAACATGAAAGAAAAAAGTGTTTCGTATTTTCAAAGCGTATTCCGACCATAGATTAAAGATACACAACTTTTTGCGAACAACTTTTGCATATACAACGTAAATGGTATTTATATTTACATATATCGGAGCCCATGATAGGCTCGAAGAAGGAAAATTAAAAAAATATGAATAATTTACCTTGATTCCGTAGTTGCTTTCTTCGTAAATTATTGAAACATAACTCCATCCCATACGCTGAACAATTTTAACCATCGCCTTCACTTGGTAATGATCTGATGGAATGGTTCTCGAAAAATACTCAAACCGTTGCTTGTTACTCAGCTCTGGACTCGTGGAGAAGAAAGAAACCTGAAAATATGAAAGCAAATTTATAATTTATCTTACTTAAATAAGACCAAAGAAAATGATATTTTAAATGGGTGTCTACTAAAATAAGAAGTCTATAAAAGTTTCACTCATTTTGGAACCGGCTATCATAAAGGCAATTTATTGAATAGCGAGTAATTAGCTTCATGATGTAAACAGAGAGACTTACTCATTTTGATAATAAAGTCTTATCACTTGGACGTGCTGTTCAATCGTGTATCTTGCCGCTGTGATTTGGCATCAGTTACTGAATAATAAACAACAGATTTGACAAATTGTCACCAACCAACCAACCTTCAAAACTGATGTATCTTTGGAATGTCAAATCAAAATATCCAACACGCAAGTAACCTCTCAAGATACGAAAACGCCAACCGACGCTATGGACTGATTATTGAGGATGTAGGGACGAGGGGGGGATTTAATTTATTTACGTGAAAAGGTAATTGATTTGCAATTGGAAATGTTAAGGTCCAAGCATTTTTTGTAGCAGCAGACGGAAAAGCTGTTGAGATCTAATTGAATAAGGGAAGTATCTTGTTGCACAGAAATGGTCTTGAAGAACTTGGTGTCGTCGGCATACAGTGAGAGGTGGGAATGTTTGATGACAAACTCAATGTCGTTAATGGTAAGAATAAAAAAGAAGCGAACCTAGGTGGATGCCTTATGGAACGCCGGAAGAAGCTAGGAAAGGGTTGGAAAAGGCAGATCTAAAACGAACACTGTAGTAACGGTTTTTTTTAAATAAGAAGATATCCACTTCGATGCAGTGGGTACAAAGCTTAGGGAAGACAGTTTGAAGAGTATTAGTTTGTGGAAGATTTTGTCGAAGGCTTTACTGATATCAGTTGAAATGACGTCGACCTCGTTCCGATTTTCTAATGCTGAGAGTGTGAAGGACACAAATTCGACAAAGTTTGTGGTTGTAGACCTGCTTTTGAGGAAGCCATGTTATTTAGAGGATATTAGAAATTTGTAATGGAAACTTAGAGAGTCACACAACATACTTTCGAAAAGTTTGGGTATGTGTGACAGTTTGGCGATGGGGCGGCAGTTGTTAACATCATTCTTCGGACTTTATTTGTGAACAGAAGTTATGAATAAGGAGGACAGAAATCATGGAGGAACATTTTTTTAGTTATATGGCAGGGAGACCATCGGGCCCAGAAGTTAATTCATCATGAAGTTGATTCAGTTTATGTTCGATGATATGGGGATCAGTAGTACGTGGGAGAAATGGTACAAAGGAGAAATTTGGTGAGTAGTCGAAGTAATTGGTGTCCGGTCCAAAAGAGTGATTGGCGAAAAATTGTTTGAAAAAGTTGGGAAAAAAGTTGCCAATAGTTTTGGGATCATTCGAGGTTTCGCCATTGAAGGAGACTGAAGTTGGGTAGCGATCATATTTCTTTTTGTAGAAGGACTTAGGATCGTTTAAAAGATTGGCTTGCGTTTCGATCGAATAGCGTTCGTAGAGGGAGTTATGAAGCTCGGTAAATTGCAGATAAGTACCAATACAATTAGAAAAGTCATTAGGGGATTGAGTACGAAGGAAGATTGCCCACAGTTTGTTTCTTTTGTTTCTTAGTCAACGAAGACTGCGATTATACCAAGGAGGGGAGGTAGATAAATGTTTGGATCGGGAAAGGGGAACGTAAAGAGAAATAGAATTAAATATTTCTCTGCAGAAAATGGATATAGCATCATTTATTATAAGACTGTCAAAATTGAAGGGGGCGCTATTGAGATATTTATTGATAAGGGTGAAATTTGCTTTGTGGAAGCGGTAAAACTTAAGCGCTGGAGGGGAAGTGTTCAGTGGTGGAGATTCCTTAAAAAAATTGGAGAAGAAGGGGGGATGAGAGTTGTCGATGGTTGATAAGGAAAGGGGACAAAGTGAAACAAAGTAACTAAAAAAGTCTGTTGACTTCACGAAAATCAGGTCTAACTGTCTACCCATGTAATTTGAGATGCCACTAACTTGGCTAAGATTTGAGTCTGTAAGGTGATCCAAGAAGAGACCTTTTTTTTGGCAGTGGTGGGATTGGTGGCAGTGTGAAATGATTGATCGTTTGATTGAGCCCATTTGGGAAAAGGAAGATTGAAATCACCAAAGTGACGGATTTCATCATAGGGATCCCGTCATTTATTTATGCTATCAATCGTATTAATGGCGATTTCATAGGTTTCGATAGAGTGAGATGGCAAGATATAAAAACAGATGACATAGAGCGCTTTACGGGGCAGTACAATCTTGGTGGAAACGAACTCGATATACGGCGAAGAGGATATTGCAATAAGAGATGAGCCGATTGAGTTAAGCACGGCTATTAAAACGACACGACAAGGGCAGCTATCGGTAGCTCGGTTGATATCGTCGTCGCAGTAGACGTTAAAATTGTATTCCTGACTTGATTTCAATGGCAGTCCTCATCCAACCTCAATCCGATGGTCTTCGCCATATGGCGTATTTTGGAGAGCAGCAAAAAATTCGAAAGCGTTGAAACCTTAAACAAGCGTTGTGTTCCGTAAATGGAACGAAATTCCACAGAGGGCCATTCGAAATCCATGGAATGAGTTCACCGGCAGATTGGACACAGGTCGTCGTAATGAAAATTGAATTTAATTCCATATCAGCAACTCATACTTACGAAAAAACAAAAAGTTTTGGTATAAAATTTTAAACCGAAATGCAGAACTGGAAGGTTTCGTAGATGCTGACTGGGCTATTAATACATGTATTATAAAATATTGATAATTAAAACGTACCAACAGCTCGAAAAGAAACAACATGCCTTTTATATTAAAAATGGAGATAAGTAAGTGAGACGAATATATGCCGGTAAAATAGAATATTCGATCTCTTTTCTGCCTGATGAAACGATCGAAAAAATTATAGATATAGGATAGCGTATGGGGCTATCTTTCTTTTACTTTCTGTAGAAAGTGAAACCGCTGTTTCCAAATGTAACTTAATAATGGGGTATTTTTATCTAAAAAACTGTTTTCCACCGGGCTTGGCCATTGCAAGAAATCTCTGGGTGTAAACGGGTTAAGATCTAATGGATTAGCGTTTGCGTAGGTTAAATGACGGCTATTCACAACTTCCTTAGTTTCGGTTATCAAATACTCCTACCCCAGACTCCTCAAAACCTAATTTCTATTTACCAATTGTAACATTTAGTGTAATTTTCATAGCTCGTACCATCCGCTCCCGGAACCCGCCCAACTATGGTGTGCGCCCGGCAGTAAAACGCTATTTAATCCTCCAGAGTGAAAGGAAGTCTGGAATATCTTCCGTCAAAAAGTTCGGGTGTTATTAGACAGTACCATTTATGGAACACCATGCCTGACACTAAACCTTCTGAAGGCCACAATGAATTGATCGGTTGAGAGACTTTGCACTAACAGACGAACAAATGTAATTCTCTCTATTGGCAGCGGAGCAAATGGCTGTGTAGTAAGAAGATCCCAAGGTTTTCTGCAAGTTACGTAGGTCTTAATGAATTTGTATTATTAAAATAATGATTTTTTGTTAACATATTTGGCCGCATTGTCACTTGTGCGCAGTTGCACATACACGCTGTTATATCAATAAAGTTTCCTTCACGTGCTTTTTGTCATCCGACTCCAACAGTTCGTTTTCTTTTAAACTCTGTTAACAGAATTTCTTTATTACCTATACCTGTTTGGGTTTCAAGATCCAAAAACGCTCTCTGAGATTAGGCAGACATGCTTCAACTCCCGCATTTAGCAGAGGCTGATGAACATCTGCTATAATCAAGCGAACGATATGCGAATTTGCTAGTAAGTTGATAGGGTGATCCTCATTAATTGATTCATCGAGTAATTGAAGACGTCCTCCCACTCTAAGAACATCAACGTCGTCTACAAAGGGCGTTAATTCAAGCAATCTTGAACATAAGGGTTTTTTTTTTTCTGTAACAGAGATTTCTTGGTAAAAATTCTCATTTTGGAAAAAAACGGACTCAATAATTTTCGAAAGCATGAATTTCTTCAGCAGAGAGAAAATCAGATGCAGTAGAGACGTCATGGGGGATTCATATCAAATTCCTCGCGTTTTTAATAAAGCGTTTTACATACATACATATGTATGTATGCCTTCACATGTAGCACCTGGCTCCATGAATTGTAATATTGATAATCGAACAAATATTTCTTAGCGTCTTTCGTAAGAGAAATAACCTTCAAAAACAGGGCGGGGGGTGTTGTTACTTCCGGGAGCTTTTCATTCCTACCGGCGAAGCACATCAAAACTGTTTGAAATCAAGTTGGACCGTGACCAAAAAAAATGGTGAATGTCCCGATGGTCTTTATGCAAGATAATCCGCACAAGCACCTTTTCAGATAAGATAGTCACAACATACGGTATTAAATTGGCGCCAAGATATCATTAAGGGATGGATTTTCTTCTTCACAAGTCAAGCATCGAACATAGTCCGTGTTTTAATGATTTCTCTTCTTTGTACATCGGGCGAAGAGGCAAATAAAACTCGTGCTGCTCTGTCGTCTGGAGATCGTCTTGGGAAACATCCAGGGGTTCAGCTATATCTTTAGCAATTAAGTATGTTACAATGTTGTCATACTCATAGAGTTTCCTCGGATTCGTTGATATTCCCCGAACAAGTGACTCCATTCGACATATTACTTGTCCTGAGGCTCATTTTTTATTCTTTCCGGGGTAATCCACATAACGCGAAGCTTCCTTTTTCATGCACTTGTCCTCTAGATTTTCCATCAACGTGTTTTTATCTTCATCAGCTGCTTTTATCCTGACCAACTCGAGAGACCAAAAATGTGGATCAATCTTTGGCTCAATAGTTGCAACATCTATTAGTGTTCAACAAAATACTCTCAACACTAGATTTGTGTATTCCTTGAACAGCCCAACCACATAACGTTTGAACGGCTCTTAGATTGCTGGTAAGTCGACGCTAATTTCCCACATCCGTGGGGGAAATAACAATTCTATGTTTCTGTAGGTGATGGACAACTTAGTTCTTTATTCTCCAATTTACAGTGGTGTTCAGCTAAATAGCGCCCCTTCAGCTGAAGAGGTTCAGCTTCTTTTGTTTCATAACTGATGCGTTTATATGTACTTTATTTAGAAACACATAATTCATTTAAATTAACTTAAAAATAACAGTTCAAAATGAGGGAAAATAAAAAAAGTTGTTGTTCATTTAAATAGCACAGTCAACGGAATATTTAAGAAAACTAATAAATATTCAAACAAAAAACGAATGAACAAGTAAATATTTTATTAATATTTTGTAGAATATCGCTTGTTCCTCAAACTCTCTACTAAGCGCTTACATCTCTGGGAAGGTATAGTTCCCAAGCAGCCTTAATGGTTTGCCAAAGTTCTTCCAAATTTGGAAGGACTGGAGTCCTAAACAATGGAGTCAACATCATTCCAAATATTCTCGATAGGATTCAGATCGGGACTTTGGGCCGGTCAATCAAGCTCGAAAATTTGTTGCTCCGAAAGCCAATTTTTCACTATCCGCGAAGTATCCTTTAGATCATTGTCATGTATAAAAGTCCATGATACGGGCATATAGTCTTCAGTATATGGCTCCATGCGGTTCTCCAGGATAACCTTATACTGATGTTGGTCCATAATGCCATTTATTTTCACAATTAGTTCAACGCCGTGCCAGACATCGCCGCCCACACCATTATGCTCCCACCGCCATGCTTGACAGTCCTATGGTGTATATGGGATTGTACTCTTGGTCCGCTGGCCACAGGCACATGCTGTTGAACTTACTTTTGTCGCTCCGCAAGATATTTTTTTAAAAAAAACAAGGGTTTGTTTTTGTGAGCGTTTGCGAAAGTAAGTCTTATCTTTCGGTTTTTTCGGGAGACAAGGGGTTTTTTCTGACGATTCTTCCATTAGCGGCTGGAATTCCATTAAGCGGCGACGTACAGGTATGGTTGATATTTGGAGATTGTGTTGGTCAGCTAGATGTTGTTCTATCTCCCGGGACCTTCATTGCATTAATAATGCACCTTAATGTCCTCGCTACCTCTGAAATAGTTTTTCCGTTCTGTATCATGGTACCAATTATTTGCCTCCTTTCCTCCGTGCAGTGCTGTCCTCTGTCTATTTTAAAAATTCCTATTTGTGTAAAAAATTAATGTAATAATGCCTATCACACGAACCTTATTTAAATCACTGAAAAATAATTTCTTTTTTCTGACACACGAGATACGTGCTATTTATATGAACACATAAGTAATTTGTAATGGTCACCAATTCGAACGATTGCAAAACAAGGAAAACATAACGGGATCTTTATTGCCGCATGTTTCATATTCATAACGGTACTACCTTGGGATTTTATGGCTTCACTTCTGTGCAGTCTGTAAGTGCAGTGTATATTGCAAACAAATACACATTTGAATAAGTATGTGCTATTTATGGGACTTATTATGAGTTTGCTTATTTTACAGAAATTATTGTGGGAATTCAAATTTAAAAATTGTTTCGTATGCTGCGTGTATGTCATTCGAAACCGTTGTCTAATCGATAACGATTGCGTGTGGCACTATAACGCAGCGTTCTATTATTTGGGGTCCGTGAGCACACATGATACAGAAATTTCGATATGTGACGTTGTTGGTCACAACACTGCCTCCTCACAGAGAAAAGACGCAGAAATCGTCATCTTCAAATGTTTAATTATTGGTTTTCTGCTTTATCTTTGGTGCAGGTACTGGCATGATTGGGCTTAAAGTTGCGCTTAAAATTGGGCTCTCCACGATTTTAATAGGAAAACCACAAGGAGTGCGATCCAAATATTGAGTAGTGATATGTTCTGTGTGTCTTGATTTCGCTTCATAATGAAATTTGAAATGAAAGGTCAGTTTTTACTGGGTATTAGTTCCCGCTTACTTATATTGTAGTCTTGTTAACTGCTCCGAAAAGTTGTGTGCTGGAAGAGTATATAGTACTAGTTATTATCTGCCTCCCAATATCTATCATCGTTTGATCTTTAATGATGCAGTTTGATGATAAATGTATTATTTCACTATTTTTGGTATTGTATTAAAGTTGCAAATGATATTAACAATTGTTTTCTTTGGTTGATGCATTTACATACGAGGGTGGTCTGATAAGTACTCAGCCTCACCGCCAGATGGCGCCCGTATCGTAACAGCAACTTACTATCGTGTAGTACATTCTAGTAGACGGCTATTGTCTCGTAATTTTGTTTTGACCGCGAGTGGAAGCAAGAGTGTTCGCGGATTTTAGTAAAATGGAAAAAGAGCAATATCGCTCGGTGATTCGATTCTTGTTTTTGGAAGGGAAATCGCGCAGCGAAATCAAAGAGCATTTGGATGCTGTGTACGGTGACTCTTCTCCTCCGATGGCGACCATCAAAAATTGGTTTAACCAGTTTCAACGTGGTCGCACGTCGGTTTTTTGATGAGCCACGTCCAGGTGCCCCGAAAACAGCTACCACGGAGGATAACGTGATAAAAATCCATTTGCTCACTCCGGACAACAAGCGCAACCGTGAGACCACTTCAGAGCAGTGTTTGACGCTGTTTAAGCGCAATCCGAAGGATCGTCGTTTCGACAGTCGACGAAACATGGATCCACTGGTACACACCAGAAACCAAGGAACAGTCGAAACAGTGGACTTTCACCCGGCGGGCGTGCTTCGAAGAAGGCGAAGACTGCCCCATCGTCCCGAAAGGTGATGGCCGCCGTTTTCTGGGATTCACAAGGTGGGATCCACATCGACTACCTGGAGAAGGGCAAAACGGTTACAGGGCTGTACTATGCCAAATTATTGGGCCGATTCGACGCCGAATTGAAGAAAAAACGGCCCCACTTGGCGAAGAAAAAAGTGCTCTTCCACCATGATAACGCACCGGCTCACACCTCCGCCCTCGCCACGGCCAAATTGGTCGAATTGGGCTACGAACTGCTGCCCCATCCACCGTATTCTCCATGTATGGCCCCGTGCGACTTCTTTTTGTTTCCAAACTTAAAAAAGTCACTCGCCGGGCAGAAATTTCAGTCGAATGAGGGGGTCATTGCCGCCACGGAGGCCTACTTTGCAGACCTCGAGAAAACGTATTTTTCAGACGGGTTAAAGAACTTGGAGCATCGCTGGGTCAAGTGTATCGAGCTAAAAGATTATTGAAAAATAAATCGCCATTTCTCCAAAATTTTTGTTTTTCTTTTGTAGGCTAAGTACTTATCGGACCACCCTCGTATATCCATTATGTTACTGGTGGCATGAAGTGACAAGTCTCTGACAACTGCCGATTGTAATGTAGAATGCTCATTTCACAAGAGCTCGCTGTCGCACCAGATATATAGGTACAAATCGGGTGCTGAATGTTGCACCAATACCGATCTGGTGATCGAAGCTAACAGGTTTCAAATTTGTTTTTATTCATAGGATAATGGTTATTTCCGTCAACATTCAAAAATAAATAGACGCAGTGATTGTGCTTATTAAAACTGTTATTACCCAAATTTATAATGGTAGGCTGATTCTCGTCTTGCCGCTTTGTCGTAAAGGCTTCTTTGGAGCGTATGCTCCGCTCCATTGGTGTTTCTGTTAAGTTGTTCTGTCTATTGTAGAGTGTCCGTATAGGGGTATATCGGCAATGCCGCAATGAAATCCATCTGACTACTGGGAACAAAAAAGTTGCTATAATACGTTTCTATAAACGGGCATATATCTTTAAAACATTTGACCTTAAACAAATAATTATTCTACAGCTTGAAAAACGCTGGAGTGACTGCCTATAAGAATATGGCTGAAGGTTATTTTAGCCCAAATATTTACAAAGATGGACATGTATTCTCAATCAGTACGACTTTGATGTTCAATACCTAAGTGGAAAAAAAAATGTTGTTGCCTATGGATGGAGTAGGTTAAATCAAGAAAATGCTGATATATATTGGAAAGATGATATAGATCCAGCGTCAATATTCTTAAATGATAGTAAAGATATTTTCTGTTTCAATAATAAAGATATCTTTTCTACTTGTGCGACTATCCATAGTGCGCCAGAGGATTCTGACAACCATATTTACATTTTAGAAAAACTAGTATTCGCACGAACTTGGCGAATATAAGCGTATAAACTCGAGCACAACAGAGTGGTCCTGGTGCAAGCGGGTTTACTCAAGACAAGTAAGTCGTAGTGGGATCGAAACATTTAACTGCAGGAAGTACTGCTAAATAGTCGTGTTTCGAAGTGTTGTGGTTTGGAACAAATTTTATTACGCCGATTTCACCTAAAGAGAAGCTGGCTCTTACTGTAAGTAAAATAAGAACTTTATAATTTAATAATGTGTATATTTACTCGTATATAACTTACACTTGAAACAAGTCATTGGAATTTCAACCGTACTCGTTTTGTACGTTAAAATGCACTTCAGGAGTACTAAGCCAACTCTTTGTTGAGGTTGATTTGATGATTCGATGATTGGATGATGTGGAGGTTGGAGGTCTATTAGGTATCCATTACCTCTAGAGGAATATTGCTTTTTTTTTTTTTTTTTTTTGGAGGCTTCTACTATCTGTTAGAGCACTCAGACGCAAATACTGGTCCATTGTACTACCAGCCAGACACCTTGTCTTTATTGTATTTTCCCCGTTGTCCGGAGAAAACTGAGGAGGGGCTTCAGTGATGTAGAGCTACGAGATTCGGCACCCACCACGTCGGCCCCAAGGGTGCGCCACTGTGCGCGAGCGAAGGCGGGACAGTCGCAGAGAAAGTGTTCTGCTGTGTCATCCTCCTCCTTTTAGGGAGTGTCGTGGCGCAGTGGGTAGTGTGTTCGGATCCCGATAACACCAACGCCATCGAGTGATTATTTCGCGGCGTCCCTCCTCCTCGGCGGGGTACAGGCAAAACCCCCCGTTGTACACTTGCCTTGAAAAAGCTTCTCGGCTCTCGCCGTTCGGAGTCGGCATTAAGCTTTAGGTTCACATAAGTGAATAAGAAGAAGCTTGGCTCTGGCTCTTCATGAGCTCCAGAGACTGGCAGTACAATGGACCTGTGTTTGTGTCTGAGTGCTCCAACAGATAGCAAAAGCCTCCACAAAAAAAAAAATCCTCCTCGCAACATGCAGCACAGGTAGGCGTCTCACTGATGCCAAGCACGTAGAGATGCTTGGCAAAAATTAAGTGGCCCGTAATGACGTCCGTACGCCTTCTGCAATCATTTCTCCTTAAGGATAAGAAAAATGTTGCGGACTTCTTGCAGACATCAGGACTCCATCTACGACTGTGTGCATTAAAGACCAAATCGTTGATGTCAGATTTGACCGTGGAAGCAGGTAGACCTAAGGCGGGTTCAGGTCCTGTGCAACTCTCCTCTGAGCCCCTTCTAGCGAGTTCATCGGAGATCTCATTTCCTGGGATCCCAGAGTGACCTGGGACCCATACAACCCTAAGTGAATTTAGTCTTCCCACTTTGTTCAAAAAGGTCTTGATTTCATGCTCTAATTTGGAGTTGGATAGAGGGTTGGACACAGCTTTGAGTGCAGCTTGGCTGTCATTACAGACGCATATGCGTCCACCTGTGTTTCACAACATAGTGCATGGCCATTAGTACTGCGTAAATCTCCAATTGAAAGATACACGCATATTTTCCTAACGAGAAGTGCAATCGAATGTTTTCGCCCTCAAAGAAAACGCCGCATCCCTGCCCAGTCCTGGAGCCATTTGTGAAAATGCGAAGACATTCCATTCCAGGTTCAGTGTCTGGCCAAAGCCAGTTCTGACGCCATGGGAATGTGACAGTGAAATTACAGCGCAGTAGGATGGCAGGTGTCATTGCGTCAGAAGGCATATCCATGAGACAGGGGTCGTAGGATATTTCTCGCGCAAGTACACTTTCACTACAATGGTCTTTGGTACAAAAAGACAATTTCTCTCTAGGCGACACACTCTGATATATATGTCAAAGGGTGGAAGATTCATCATAGCATCTAGTGCAGCTCCCCGTGTGCTGGGGAAAGCCCCCGTGCAGCTGAGACAGACCGCTCTTTGGAGTTTGGTAAGTGAAGCCACAGTGTGTTTGCATGTTAGCCTGTTCCACCAAACAACCGATGCATATGAGATTATTGCCGTGTAGATTCAAAGGACCTTTTTCGGCGATAAGCCCCACAGCGCTTTGGTGGTTTTGTACTAAACATTCGTTGACCAAAGAAGCTTGCTGTCTCGGATGACTCCCAGGTAGGAGTAATGCCAGTATTTTTCCTCCTTCTAGTGAAGAGAACGACATTAGTCTTAAGAGGATTAACCGACAGCTCATTACTCGTGCACCAGTATTCGATCACATCTAGCGCCGCCTGCACTTTGAGACAGACAGTCGCTAAACATGAGCCGAGAGAGAGAACAGCAGCATTCTCCGCATAGGCCTGGGCATAGATTCCGGAGGCATTGAGACAATCGAGCAGAGAGTCGACCATAAGACAAGACAAGACAAGACTCTTGGGGAGGGAGTAATCTCATTTCCCTATTTTGAGAATAAAGACCACTTTCACCGCGCGCCAAGGAATAGGTTTGTAGGCAAGTGCCAGGCTAGCAGCAATGTTGCTTACTTTCGAGCGAAATATAAGCTTTTGCAATTCGGTCATATTCTTCATGATGAGAAGGAAACTGATCAAGAAATTGTAGTCGTCATCTAACTTTAATTCCTGGTTATTTTTAATAATATTTAATTTTTAGTTCTCTATTTCAAAGAAGGGATTTTCTACAAATTTCCTTTTACGATTTCCTTTTTTTGCCTCTGAGACACAGTTTCATGATGTTCCATTTGATGTGTTATGATTTCGATTTGACTTTTGTCTCCTAAACCATTTGAAAGTACGTTTTCACAGTTGGTGCCGATATATTCAGCTTCTACCAAATCATTAGCTTCCGATTGCGGTTCTGCAATGCCACGTACATTTCTTTTATCATCGTCGTCAAGACTGCCAGAAAGTGGTGCTAGTTCCATGATTTTCTGACGATATGACATTTTTTTAAAATATGGGCATTGATTTCTTAGGTTCGATTTGACTTTGTTTGTTTTTAGTGACTTTTTTTTCAATTCAACTCTGTAGGTATCTCCCGATTTTTTCCATTTTTTCTGAACATACATAGGTTTCTTAAAACAAAAAAGGAGTTAAATATTCATTTAACAAAAAAATACTGAGTAAATAATAATAAAATGCAATATTTTTTCGTTAATATTTTAGACATGTGTCTACAGGAATGCCGTACGGAAGCTTGACATTTAGTTTTTGTGTAGCACATTGTACGATTTCTCGAATAATAAAGGAAGTTACTCAAGCTATTTGGAATAAATTATCACGAATTCACTTGTTACCACCTAGTCAGGAGGAAATCATTAACACCGCGGATAATTTTATACAAAATGGGACTTTCCAAATTGTTTTGGAAAACACAGATGGAAAACCCATATGTGTAAAACAACCTCTGCAGACAGGAAGCATGTATTTCAACTACAAACATTTTGTTTCGATTGTGCTACAAGCAGTCTCCGATGCAAACTATAGGTTTGTTTGCATTGAAGTGGAAGCGTAAAAAAAGTGATGGTGGTATTTTCGAATCGTCGAAACTATATGATCTTATTGAAACTGGTCAATTTATCGTCCCATAGCCCCGTTTGTTGCCGGGATATGATATAGAAGTGCCTTTTGAATTGATTGGGGACGCAGCGTATCTTTTAAGATCATATTTGCTACGACCATATCCCAAAAGTAATTTAACGAATGAAAAAATATTAATACGACCATATCCCGGAACCGCAGCCTAAGAATCGGATATATGTATTTTCCATTTAACCAAGGAAAAATATACTCTCGTCGGAAAATTCGAAATCACATCCATGTTACTAGAGAAGCTAGTAATTTACTAAGAGAATTCTCAAAAAAAAGGGAATTTTGGCGTATGCTGTCTTGATCTAACCCTTTTTCTAGAATTTCAACATTTCTATGACAAATATTTTTCAGGCAATAAAAATTTTAGCATTTTAAAATCATCAACTAAACTAGATATCACAGAATGAAACGAACTTTTAAATATAATTAAAAACGAGCATGTAAATAAAAATCACAGGGGAATTTCTGAAATGTTTTTAGAAATACTGTCATGAACATTAGAATAGTGACACTTCGTTGAAGATACCGTCAATATTAATTTTCTCAAAAATATTTACGGAAATATAAAACGGAAATGCACTTAAATGACGTCATTTCTAGTTAAACTTTTTCCGAAAAGACATGTAAATTACGGAGAAGTCGTTAAATAAGTTGGACAATAAAATAGAGAATGCAGCGTTTTTCCTACGAAACATTAAGCAGGAATTCTAAAAACTTTTCTTTTTTTTGTAAGTAGGTATTGATAACAAATAATTTTTTTTTTAATATAGTTTAGTAATTTAGAATACCGAAACTACTGGTGAAACATTTTAATAAATTAGGCAAACGCGAAGAAGGATGAATCGTGGAAGACACTGCACATCGGAAGAAAGAGCGGTTATCCTATCATTACACAATGAAGGCAAATCCCTAAGAGAAATAGCAAAGGTGATAAATCGGTCAAAAAAAAATGTCGAAAATCTAGAAAGATAATCTACGTCTGAGAGACGTATGGCGCAAAAAAAAACCGTTATATCCCTTTGGCTGCAAGCCGCATCGGGTTGGTTACTTAATCTAACTCAGTCAGCAGTCTGAGCTTATCCGTGACGGTAGAGGCGCGACGGTGAGTACCTGTGGTAGCATGTTATAACTATGTCGTACGTTTGGGAGACGTATGATTATCTTTTATGTAACTTTTGCGAGACATTTGAAGAAACCGTTTTTTTATTATTTAGAGTTACGTTTTATTATTTTTGGTGATTGTTATAATTTTATCGACATGGCAACCAAGGAATGTTGAATTATGGTGAAATAGAAATGTGAAAGTGATTTTGAGGACTACCTGTTAGAGCCCGACGTGCAGAGTGACACTGAAGACGAATTTATTGACGTAGCTGAGGATGTACCATACAGCTCTGGTGAAGAACAATCAGCGTTAGAAGGCAACTCAACTTCATCTTCAGATGCCCGCATAATTATTCCTCCTAAGCGCAAACTAAGAGGTCGTAAGAAGAACTGCTGGACCACAATCAAGGCTAAAAGTCACGGTGGAAACTCCGCAGTAAATATTGTTCGAACAAATACAGGACCACTAGAACTTCCAAGAACATCTTCGACACCTTGATGTGTTTTCAATTATTTATAACAGATGAAATAGTAAATGAAATATAAATTTCTCTCAAACCAAAGGAAAAAGAAGATAACGACAAGGAAACTGGAATTGAGACTACGAAGTTTAGTGCTACTTTTAGGGAAGCGAGTGAAATTGAAATTCTTGCATTTATTGGGATCTTAACATTATCCGTTGCTATGAAAGATAGCACCTTTCAACGGAAGGGCTTTCTAATAGCTCGTCCTATCGGCAGTTCAATGTTTTGTTACGATGGTCCTTTGACACTTGTCTCATATAAACCAAAGCCATCCAAAATGGTATACTTGCTGTCATCTTGCGATGAAGAAGGTACAATTAACCAATCAACTGGAAAACTAGAAATTATCATGTATCATAACCAAACTAAGGGCGGTGTCGACACGTCCGACCAAATATGCTCGTCAATGACATGTTCCAGAAAAATAAACAGGTGGCCAATGGCAGTACTTTATGGAATTTTCAACATGGCTTTCGTTAACTCATATGTCATATACTGTCACAACATCCTATCAAGGAATGAAAAGCCTCTCAGCCGCAAAAATTTTATGGAAAAACTAAGTACAGATCTCACTTCACCTTATATGAAAAAAGGCTAGGTGCTCCAACTTTGAAGAGGATTATTCGCAAAACTATTTCGGAACTGCTACCAAACGCTAATGAAAATAATGCTCAGATAAATGAAGAAGAGCCTGCTACAAAAACGAGGAGATATTGTTCGTACTGTCCATCAAAAATTCGAAGAATATCTAAACTATCATGTGTAATATGCAAAAAGGCGGTTTTCGGCGAACATAAAAATTACGTGTGCCATTCGTCCATTTAATTTAATCGCATGTGATTTGAAATTACCATCTCTTATTATCAGACTTATTTTAAACCAACAAATTCAAATTAGACAACTATTAACCCAAATTCAACTTTAAGGTTCCTTTAAAAAATACGTTATGTTTTTATGTTGATTTGTAATGGAAGGTAACACGATCGGCTGTCCCACCTGCCGACGAAATTAGATCCACGCAGTCAACACAACCAACTGATGGTTGTTGATGCCGACGAAATTGGATCCCCGCGCTGCATGATTTCGTATGTGAACTTGGGTCTGCGTGGGAATATTAAGTTATGATTTCGTTTGTTAGGATAGAATAATTTAGTTCGCTTTGGGACGGGACTAAGACCGGTCATTCCAAATAAAGTCAAAAGTTTATAACGTAACATAACCTCGTGTTTACGCTTAGGGCCAGTGGCGGGCTTTTTGAAAATTCTATTTTTTTTTTTCAAAAGGACGAAGAGTCCTAAACTGGCGCCCGAGCAGGGACCGCCCACGTCGCGAGTGCATATATGTAACTGAAAAAACAAAGAAACAGTTAAAGTAAGAGTGAATATCAACCCTAAATAGCCAAAACTGTATACAAAAAAGAAGATCCCAAGTGTAAGTTGTGTAAAAATAGAAAATAAAATAAAGAAAAAGAAGCAAAAAAAAGACACCGAAAACGGTGAAAACCAAGAAACAGTGAGAGGAAAAAAGAATATTAAGGAGTGTTAATAGTATAAATCTGAAGATCCAAAGGAAAAAGGGAAGGAGCAGAAACACAGGATGCAACCAAGACAATGTTCCTGAAGAAAAAGAAGCACCAAAGCGATGTTGGGCTGGTCCACAGTACGTAAACTACTGTAAGATATATAATAAATTGAGGTTAAGATTTAAGCGGCCAGAAATTTCTAGGGTAGATTAATATACATATGCTCAGGTGTAGTCTCCCGTGAAAAAAGGGGTCGGTTTGCTGAAAAACAATTACCGGTGGTGTCGATCTTCGTACCTTAGTAGGTCGTTTGCAATTTTAAACGCTGACGACTAAAACGGAAACCTGCGAACCTTCCAGGCCTGAGCAACTACTCCGAAATTTAAAGGGAGCTCTCAGCGAGCAATATTGGCCTTATTGAAAAAGTAAAAAACTGAAACTCTAACAAAAAAAAAAAAAATAGAAAGATAAAAAATTATACACATTAAGACTAAGAAGTAGAGCAGACTAACCACTTGCTCGGCCCTTTGACCCCTGGCTTGACACCCCTTGGACACTTTTTTGGCCTATTGATTCCTTTAATTAGCGTATCTTTTCCAGTACATATTCCCTGTCACCGTATAATTTGGTCGAAGACAGTTTTAAGATATTCTCTTGTTAAGTTGCTAACTTCATTTCAGTGCATCTAAATGGACGAATTAAAGAATTCATTAACGCAGCTAACCGGTGCTATTAACACCGTGTTGGAGCAGCTGAGAGGGATAGAGAATCGTCTCACTCAGATCGAGCTCTGCAATCCAAGGCAGGCGATTTAATCATTGAACGAACGATTAGGTGTCCTTCAAGAACGTGTCCATTCTACGGAACATACGAGAACATCAAATAGTCCACAGTCCGAACACATTGAACCACTCCGTGGACAAAGTTCCGAACGAGATCTTCGGGACATTTCAAAACTACCCGATTCCGTTAAGGAATTGCAAGTTTTCGATGGAAACCCAGTGCACGTTTGTTGGGTACACAGTGTAGAGACGGTGCTCAAGGACTACGAAATTGTTCGTAGCAAACCGATTTATCGAGCAATTCCGCAACACGTTCGGCAAAAAATTCGCGGCAAAGCTGATTCCGCACTTGTGTCGTACAACAACTTCGACAACGAATGGGTTGAGATAAAGAGAGTCCTCTCGCTGCACTATGCCGATAAAAGGGACATTCGGACGCTCGAGTATCAACTGAATCAGTTGACGCAAGGTAGCTCAAGGTTGGATGACTTTTACGCCACGGTTAACCACCAGTTCTCCCTTATTATTAACAAAATAAGAGCAGAAACGTATGTATTCGACTGAAACCGTTGACGCCCTGGTCGAAACTTATAGAAACCGGGCATTAGACGATTGAGGGGAGATCTGTCGAGGCTTCTGATGATACAGAAACCAAAAACACTGCCAGAGGCATACGCCGCTTGCATCGAAATGCAAAACATAAACTTTAGCAGTCACACAATGCATGTACCAGCCCCAAACACCATAACATCTCCTATAGGATATAACTTCCGAAATGACAGGGGACCACCTCAAACCAGACCATTCGATGGAAAAGCCAACTCCGCACGCCGGCCGAACACCCCTTGGGGTTCCGGCTTCCAACGACAGTACCCTCCTCCGCGACCGACTGCTGCAATACCCCCCGTTAAGATGGACGTAGACCGATCTGAGCAATCGAGGTATATCAATTATATGAATTGGCCCGCGAATGCGTTTAAAAGGGAAACGAACTCAGATAGTTATCACCGGAGGCAGCAAAGGCTTTTCAACATGGTGACAACCCCTGAAGTTGGTTCAGAGGAGCCTGAGTCAAATAAAACGACAGCAGCTGAAAATTGTATGACAGCCTCCTCGTTTCCAGCGTACCATACATAGAGTCTGTCACGCGGGACGGGAAAATGCTCAACTTCCTCGTGGAGACTGGAGCTAACAAAAACTTTATTGAACCTCATATAGCATTCAGTCCCAATACGAAATTAGATCCACGTAGTCAACACAATCAATTGTCCCAGCTGCCGACGAAATTGGATCCCCGCGCTGCATGATTTCGTATGTGAACTTAGAAATGCATGCAGTGCAATTCATAGTCACACATCCGCTGGACTTTGGTCGTAGGCAACGTCGGGTCTGCGTGCGAACTGCAACTCGGCAGTTTAATATTAAGTTATGATTTCGTTTGTTAGGATAGAATAAGTTAGTTCGCTTTGGGATGGGACTAAGACCGGTCATTCCAAATAAAGTCAAAAATTTATAACGTAACATAAACTTGTGTTTGCACTAAGAGCTAGTGGCGGGCGCTTTGAAAATTTTATTTTTTATTTCAAAAGGACTAAGAGTCCTTAACTTGGAGTTTACGTTTTTTTTTTGTATTGTTTGAATTAATATTTATTTGTACTGAATTATTGATTCACTTCTCTGTATATGAACTAAATTGATAAATAAAACATTAATATTTGATAAAAGGTTCATGGGTTCCATTAAATACACTAATAAAGTGCCATACGTCTTTGAGACGCATGATTATCTCTTACGCCATAAAAAAATATGATTATCTTTCTAGCGTTAATCTACCTAAATTACGAAAAAAAAACTGGGCAAGCCTAGGAAAACTACAGCTCATGAAGGTCGAAAAATCGTACGTCTTTCCAAATCCGACCCCTTTATGTCTTCCAGGAATATAGGAACAGACCTGGAGTTAAATGTGTCAACACACACCATTCGTCGAAGGCTTGTCGAAAATAATTTACATTGCAGAATTGCCAGGGCCGTGCCTTTCTTGAGAAAAGCCAATGTAAAATGCAGACTAGTAAAATGCCTATCTGAGTTGAAATGGTCCTGAAGGTATTAAGAAATGGCGAAACGTTCTATGGACCGATGAAACAAAAATTAATTTATTTGGAAGTGATGGCATGTAAACGGTACAAAGACCAGCGTTGCAAGAATTTCATCTTCGATATACGGTTAAAACTGTAAAGCACGGCGGCGGCAATCTTAAAGTGGGGGGGTGCTTTCCTTGGTACGGCGTTGGTGCAATTCACCTTTAAAGAATACTATGCTGCCATATGTGGAGGAAAACATGCCTCTTAGGTGGGTCCTAGAACAGTATAATGAACCCAAGCACACATCCCAGGTAACCAAGAAATTTCTGGCAAAAGAATATTTTACTTTATGGTAAATAAATGGCCACCTCAGTCTGATGAAATGAATCCCATCGAACATCTATGGGAGGACATAAAAAAGGCAGTTGGCCGGCATCAAACGTAAAATAAGACCGAGTTATGGGAAATAATACAACGAGAGTGGTCTCAAATTTAGATAGATGCAGTAGTTTAGTGGACTCAATGCCAAAAAGATGTCTGGCAATAATCACAAATAAAAGTATTTATTAATTTGTATTCTCGCTAAACATAATAGACATCCTCTTAAGATTCTATTCGAAGTAACTGAAACAACGATATTGTCCATAATGATATATGGTCAACGATGTTGTCACAACGATATTATCCACATGGATATATGGTTAAAAAAACAACCCTTTCCTAGTGCGCCAAACTTTGCCGCTATTGGCGAAAAAGAGTCCTTCTACGATATAAAAACATGCTTCATAAAGTAAATTTGAATAGAAGGAAAATCAGAAAAAAGCCATTTATCAGTAAGAAAAACAAGCAGAAGAGATGCATAAGGACTTGTCTTTCTGGAAAGACGTTTTGTTCATTAATGAGAGCAAATTTAATTTATGCTCATCAGATGGTAATCCATACGTTTGGAGGAAACCGAATGAAAAGTTTCGTTCTAAAAATTTGCGTATGGACAAGTCTATGATGATTTGTGGTGCCTTCTCGGCTGTTGGTCCAGTCACTCTCCGATTTATTGAGCGGAATATGGACAAACACTTTTATTTGGATATTTTAAAACAAATTATTCCACAATGCAAGACAAAACTCACGCTTGGGGACAATTGGAGGTTTTATCAAGACAATGATCCCAGACCCAAGGCATTAAAAGTTCGTAATTGGCTTTTGTACAATTGTCACCATGTTATTCAAACTCCACCTCAAAGTCCGGACATCAATACTATAGCGAATTTGCGAGACCATAAAAAAGTGGCAAAACTCAATTTTCAAATAAAAATGAGCTTAAGAGGATGTTATCATAAGTAGCATAAAATTGAGCCCGCATATTTCAAACCAATTGTCCATTCGATGCCATCAAGGCTGAAAATTCAGTTGATCACAGACCAGTGCAGTGGTAGGGAGTGTTTCGGCTTGATTTCCATAAGTGGAAAGCAAAATAAACAATAAATAGTACAAGTGCGGACTTAGTCAAACACCTCGCAACTATAAGGTTAGCACGGTGGTAGAGCGGCGGACTGATAATCCGAAGATCGGCAGATCAAATCCCCATTCGGGAAAAAAATATTTTTCGTGTTTTTTCGTGTTCTTCCACTACTAACAGTTGTAACAACAGTAGCGAGAAGACATGTCGGGAGACGGCGGGGGAGGACCCGTTCGTCAGACGGAATCGGAATCGGATGATTTATCATCCGATTTCGCTACGCCGGCCGTCGTAATGAAGAGGCGCAGAAGGGTCAACTCGAGGCCGAACTTAATTAAGCGCCCCTCCCTCACCACTTCGACTGAAAAGCTGCAGGTCGAAGCGAGGAAAGGGGCGCCATCATCACCACCATCGACGTCCGAAGCAGCCGGACAACAACAACAACAGCAACAAATAAAGAAAGTGATCCCCATGGAAGCAGAGGTCGAATACCTCTCCGACGGTAGAGAAGGCCGCTACATGGGGGACAACAACCCCTTCGCGGCCCTCTTAAGTTCGGCTACGGAGGACGAACGCAGTGTGCTGGAGGAGCAAGAACGCTTCCTGCGTGCCCAGCTACAGGCCGTAGTTGACAAAATTAAGGCGTTGCAGAAGCTGAAAGAGGAGGCAATAGCCGCCGAAGAAGTAAAACAGCAACAACAACAGCAGCCGCAGAAGAAACAACAGAAGCAGCAGCAGCAACAACAACCGCAGAAGCAGCAGCAACAACAACAATCGCAGCAGCAGAAACAGCAGCAACAACAACAGCCGCAGCAGAAAAAACAGCAGCAACAACAACCGCAGCAGCAGAAGAAGCAGCAGCAGCAACAACAACCGCAGCAGTTGAAGCAGCAACAGAAGCAGCAGCAGCAACAACAACCGCAACAGCAGAAGCAGAAGCAGCAGCAACAACAACAACCGCAGCAGCAGAAGCAGCAGCAACAGCATCAGTCGCAGCAACAGCGCCCGAAAAAGGAGAAAGTGCCACCGATCCTTACCTATACCACGGCCTTACGAGAAACCATCGATCTATGTAAGTATGCCATTGGTGTAGGTAATTTTGAATTTAAATGTTTGGGCCAGAAACGCTATGCTATTCAGTGCAAGACACTGGAGCAGCATAAGCGTATTAAAAGCCTATTGAAGGAGTCAACCACGGAGTTCTTCTCCTACACTCCAAAGGCCGAGAGGTTGCGGACGATGCTCCTCAAAGGCGTGGAATCTATCACAGATCCCGAGGAAATGCTCTCAGAGCTCAAAGAGTTCGAGAGTGACGACCTCAAATTCGTGGCGGTTAAGCCATTTTCCACGGTGAGCTCCCGACGGGAGAAGCGAGTGACAGCAAGCTGGAGAGGTTAAGGTCCATTACTTCCTTGGCTTCCCAGCGTGTAACATGGGAAATATTAAAAAGGCAAGGAAACATTTTGCAATGTATCCGCTGCCAAAGATTCGGGCACGCCGCGTCGAACTGCGAAATGCAGCCTCGATGCGTTAAGTGTGCAAAGAATCACAAGAACGAGGAATGCGACCTTGGGAAAGACAAGGTGGCGGACAGAGAGCAGCTCGAGTGTGTCTTGTGTCGGAACCGAGGGCACCCTGCAAACTATCGGGGATGTCCTAAGTTCCAGGACATCAAGAAAGAAAACCTGGCCCGTAAGCAGAAGGTCGAGGAGAAGCGTCCCTTGGGTCGCTTCCAAACACCAGCCGTCACATCCCAGTTGACCTACGCCCAAATGGTTCGGGAATGACGGTACAAAAACCCGTGGCTGTTCCTAAAGCCCCATTGCCTGTCTCTAAGGCACCGGGGGCCGAGGTGGATGTCTGTTCGATCTTGCTTGCAATCCAAGGGCAGATTGGGCAGCTCCAAAAACAGATCCAGGAAACGGCGACCCGAGTAGATAGTATCTGCTCGCTTCTGCCGGGCCTAGCGCACCTAAGGTCATGATGGGTACGCTGGCAGAGAGACACTTGAAGATCCTATCGGTGAATGTAAATTCACTGATAAGGATCGAGCGACGAACCGTACTTTTTAACCTGTTGCAGGACGAAAGCCCCGATGTACTTTTGGTTAGCGAAACAAAGCTAAACCAGAAGCACAAAATCCGGCACAGTTCGTATAAAATAATTAGAAGAGACCGACCCAACGCTACTCAAGGCGGGGGAGTTGCGATCTTCATTAAAAATAATCTTAAACATAAAGTCATATATAGCGGTGAAGTGCGGAGGTTCCAGGTGCTAGAGGCCTGTATTGTGTGCATTCCTCTCCGAAACGGAAAGAGAATGTACATTGTATCAGCCTATGCACCTGAAGCACCTCAACCCAATATTTTTATCGCAGAACTCGAGACACTCTTTCGATCTCTGCGCTTGAACTCGGTAGAAAACTTCTACATCCTGGCCGGCGATTTAAATGCCAAACATAGTGATTGGGGAAATAACATTCCCAACACTAGGGGGAGCCTACTAAGCCATTGGTGGGTTCTTCACAACATTGAATATAGAGTCAAGTTGGTCGCAACGGATAGTCCATCGTATCCTAGGAGCGGCTCCTATCTGGATCTAATGCTTATAGACTCTCGACTGAGACTGGCAGACACGAACGAATGGTCTATTAACTGTCTACGGACCATTGTATACGACAGTGACCATTGCGGACTATGTGCCGTGATCACAGTACCTGACGAGTTCGCGGAAATGGCAGAGTACGTCCACACGCACCCCTACGATTACAGTAGGGTGTGCTGGCCACGCTTCGCCAATTCCCTGACGAGAGCGCTCACTTCGAGCGCCTCCTTCCCACCAACTAATAGGAACCTGTCAAACCACGAGATTGACAGGTATCTCAAAGAAATGGACGATATCATTAAACAGACTATGAACAGTACGATACCACGTCAAAGACAGCACGATACCACAAACATATACCGAAACGCGACAATCGACGCACTGCATAGACCAAAAAGTAGACTCCTAACAAGACTCAAACTCTTGTACAGGCGGTTTACCGACAGACAAAACTCGGAGGTCAGGACACTGAAGTCACTGATTAAAAATCTCCAACAATTGATCAGAGAAAATTACAGATTAACTGTAAGTTTGCATTGGAACAACAGAATTCGTGCTGTAAAATCCAACAGCGCGAGTATGTTTCCGCAAATAAATAAAATATTTCGGAGAAACAATCAGAATGACATTCAGGATCTGAAACTTCCGAGAACGTCAGACAATGAACGTTTGCTACGGACAGTTAGCATCGATCCAGATGGCGCCATCCTGGATGACGACTTTTTCGTGATTGAGGATCCTCAGGAGAAGGTGGCGACAGTGGGAGCTGTTTTCCAGGAAGTGTACACGGTGAATGATAGTATTCGCCCGAACCATGACCTGGAGAACAGAGCCCTGCTTCATCACTTCTACCTTAGAAATGATTTCGATCATTGGCGATCTGAGAATCTTGGTTTTACCAGGTTCAATGAAGATTTCATGGCAAGCAATGCCATCGCCAGTGAGGGGGCTAACACCCTGTTCATTTCGACGGAAGATCTCCGGATGATCTTTCAGTCATTGAAAAGGAATAAATCCGCGGGTATCGACGGCATATCCAATGTTGTGCTAAGGCAACTTCCACCAATGGCTGTAGAGAGGTACGCCATCCTGTTCAACAATGCATTGAATAATGCATATTATCCAGTGCATTGGAAGACAGCGGTGGTTCAACCAATCCCCAAGAAGGGGAAAGACACCTCTAACCCGGCAAATCTCCGGTCGATCAGTCTCCTTCCGAGTATCAGCAAGGTTTTCGAGAAGGTGATCCATAGAGCCCTGTCTAAATGGGTTGAGGACAATAAAATCATTCCGGATAACCAATTCGGTTTCAGAGCGGGGCATGACACTATTCATGCCGCGTCGAAACTTGTATCGGATATCCAATGGAATAAATGCAAGAACCAATGCACGGGTGCCTGTTTGATTGACTTGGAAAAAGCCTTCGACACTGTATGGTTAGAAGGCCTTTATTACAAGCTCAGTCGGCTGGGCATAAGTAAACCACTGCTATATATGATTTTTGACATGTTAACCGGTAGAAAGTTCGTTGTGAAAATTGCCAATGTAACTTCTACCCAAATATTTGAAATCAAAAACGGACTGCAACAGGGTACGGTAAATTCGCCGATCCTTTTCAGCATTTACCTGAGTGATCTACTTGTTTCTCTACACCACTCAATAGCGTACGCAGATGACCTAATCGCGTACAGATCAGGTCCAACGATCGACGTCATTGTTACTCTTCTGCAGCGTGACTTCGAAAAAATTCAGCAGTATTGTGATTACTGGAAGTTGAAAATCAACTTCCAGAAATCAGAATCTATATTGTTCAGAACGCCTTTGTCTAGGGCCTCTCGGGACACTAGAAAAAATTGGCGCAGGTTCTCTATCTTTGGGCCGGACGGGCGTCCACTGGCGAGACAAAGTGTAGTCAGATACCTTGGGATCGTGCTGGACCAGTATCTATATTTTGACAAACATGTAGATGCTGCTCTGGCAAGGGCCCGGGGCGCTTTCGCTCTGACAAGATGGCTGTTTCATAGCAGCCAACTTGATTCCAGGGTGAAAGTAATCTGCTACATGGCCTTAATCAGGCCCATGGTTGCCTATGGATGCCCCGTCTGGTTCAATGTGAGAGCCAGCTTGATGGAAAGGATTCGGGTGTTTGAGAGACAATGTCTTAGGACTTGTCTCGGGCTACATAGGACTCCCGAATCTGAGTACACGAAATTTTACCCGAACGAGGTCCTATACAATAGGGCCAGGATTGTACGGATAGATAATTTTCTGATCAAACTGATTCGAAGCCACGTTGCAAGAGCAATGACTTCGGTCAATAGCCTGATCTTCGGGGCTTACTACCCCAATGATCTATATCATGAGAGAGTGCGCCTTAACGGCTTTGTCCCGCCAGAAGCATTCCTCTATCTAGATAGATGTGGGCTGATCCAGGACAGATTGGCGTTACCGCTAATCTTCCACGTGGGTCGCAATTCCGTGGAGCGGCGATTCCTCTACGAACCCGATGTCGCGCTCCGTGAGCCCGAGCGCCTCAGGTTCTGTAGATCGGTCTCACGCCGGGATCGAGGAGACGTAGTCCGCCAGCATCAACGCTTTTGGTGGCTGGAGAGAACTCCGTCAACGGACACCTTGATAGGAGCAGCCTCTTCAAGGCAAGGCCTGCCTAACACCAATGGCAGGCTTACATAGGCTAGGGTAGGGTAAGGTAGGGTAGGGTAGGTTAGGGTAGGCTAGGGCAAAAACGACAAAAAAAAAAAAAAAAAAAAAAAAAAAAAAAATACAAAATGAAAAATCACAAAAAAAAGAATAAAACTTAAAACATAAAAAAAAAAAAGATATATATATAAAATATATATAATGTATATATTTGTGTATATATATTTTAGTTAAGTTAGAATAAGATAGGTTTAGTTAGGTTTAATTAGTTTAAGGTAGTTTTAAGTTTTATATAAAATATTTAAAAAACAAATGATCATATGCTAAGTTTTTTTAATAAAAAAAAAAACATTTTTCTTAGCTTAAGTTAGTTAGTTATAATAATGTTAATTGTAAATTCATGTAGACGTCGAAAGACATAAGTATGTTTCAATTGTTCTGTTTGTTTTAGAGTGTCCGCCTAGGGCCAGTAAGATAGTTACATTTGTTAAGATAGTTAAGCTAGTTTTAAGCATTTCATTTTTGACTAGGGTAAGATAGATATAAGTTAATATGAAATAAAAATGAATTGAAAAAAAAAAAAAAAAAAAAAGGCTGAAAATTATGTATAAAAATAAAGAACTTCACACAAAATATTGACCGAAAAGGGAAGGGACTGAACATATGTATATGAAATGCTGAAATAAAAGAAAGTGAGCCAGTTTGGCTTGAACCTTGAAGCCACTATACCTATATATATGTACATATATTATAAGAAAAACCGAGAAAAAAAAGAAAAATTTTGTATATGGCGAAACTGAATTTTTAAAACATAAATACATGGCGCGCCATCTCATATGGGTCGATGCAAATTTCGAATAACTGCAACAATTCTCAACCGATTTTGGAAATTCAAAAACTTTTATTCAATCTAGACCTTTGCAATACAAAAACAATATCAATTAAATGACCGCGCCTTTATTGCCGATGTAAAAAGTGGCTCGTTTTCGCTCATTCTCCATGACATTTTCGAGCATTTCGGTCGAAATTTCTGCGATTTCCGCCCGAATGTTTCTTTTGAGCTGTCTTCATGCCGTTAGCGTACATCTTGCTTTTCAAGTATCCCCAAATAAAAAAGTCTGGAGGAGTCAAATCCTGCGATCTAGGAGGCCAGTCAATATCGCCCTTTTTTGACACCAATCTTCCAGGGAACTTCTTACGCAAAAGATTCATAGTTTCGTCCGCAGTATGGCATGTCGCGCCGTCTTTTTGAAACCAAAAGTGAAATAAGCCTTTTTTACGCATTTCTGGGACCACAAAATGGGCCAACATCCATCGATATTGATCGCCATCCACTGTATCGCCAATTTTGAAGAAATACGATCCAATGATGGTATTAGCGCATACACCGGCCCAAACAGTAACTTTTTGATCATAAAGCGGCTCTTCGTGAATAATGTGAGGATTTTCGGTGCCCCAGAAGCGACAATATTGTTTATTAACTGAGCCAGGGAGCGTAAAATGTGTCTCATCGGTCATCAAAATTTGCTGCCAGAACTTCGGTTCAGCATTAATCATTGCAACGACATTTTGTGCGTATGCCAAGCGCCGTGTCTCAACTTGTGGCAAAATTCTTTGAGTTATCTGCACTTTGCATGATGGGCGCAACACGATCACGATATTTTGCACGATACGCACGTTGAGTTAGCACAATCGAGCGTTAATTTTAATGAACATTGAAATTATTTCCGTTCTTTTGGTGTGAAGCTATTTATGTTCAAATTGTATTAAATTGACGTTTCCAATATGCTATGACATATGAAAATCGGTTGAAAATTGTTGAAGTTATTCGAAGTTTACATCGACCCATATGAGATGGCGCACCCTGTATTAGATAGAATTGTTTATATTAGGATTAGCTACTGTTACAATTATCAGTTTCGTACATATTTATCATAAATCACAATATCTTAAGCCTAAACAAAAACGATATAACTTAAAAGTATTATAAAACACAAAAACAATAATTTTGTGTAAATATATTTTTGGAGGCCAAAAATACCAGGGGATGGAGGTGTTACATACCATGCCATTCGGCGAAATCAAACTAGCTTGCTTACAAGCTAGAGTGTAAACACATGGGGGCGTAAATAGGTAAAAAAAGGTTGACTCTAACTCAATCTCTATCTTTGTCTTCTTCAGAAAACCAAGGTGCGAGACTGGATTGTGAGTGCGTACCATAAGATCCCGTGATCGATTCTCAGTATCAGATCTCGTGGCTAAGAGGTAAGATCTCCGTTCCTTAAAGTGTTAAATACTGATAAATAAAGAATTCTAGGGAATTTGTGTTTTATTAAATACTCTAAAGAGCTACTATCCAAGATGTCTCGACCATCAAGTTCCTCCATCTTATCCTTCCAACCTAATATCGGTTCGATGTCCGATGGTTCCGGACACCTTCTATACTCCAACCATGGTCGTCAGCGCGTCCGCGTTAAATTTGCAATCGTTCCATCCACTTTTTGACCTGCAACAACAATTTTAAAACCGCATGTAATTTATGCAAAAAGAACTTTCGTCAAAAGAGGTACTTGTGAAAATGCTCAAAAATGTCCCCATAATCAATGCGACCAATTCCCGTCTGGTTACGCAGTAGGAGAATACCTTGCTGAAATAAGTCACCTTCGAGTCTATCTGGAAAAAAACGACTCTGATCCCGACGTTAATAGCAACTGCATTCACGCTGAATGTTTTTTACACGGTGGGGTAGGTTAGAATTGAGGCCTCCCACAACTGTTGTTAAATTTGACAAATACTCTACTCGCATTAATCCCTTTCCTTTCAATTGGTGGAGGTTCTTCGCGAATCTGACAAAATCCTTAACGCACCGTCTGTAGTATATGGCGAGGCAAATTAAGCTCCCCAATTGATGTTTGTTCTTACGAATTTGCCAGGTCTTATCAGCCAATATTTTGTTCGGATCGTTTTCTATTCCCTCTGACGAAATGATGCGCCAAAAGTAATTCTCTTCTCGTTAAAAGAGCACACACTTTTTCAGGTTGTACTTCATATGGACATAATGTGGACGTTTGGTCACTTATTTTAGGTTGTGCCGGTGTTACGCCCGGCCCGGCACTATAAAGACGTCCTGGTACACCAAGCAAGTTTACTGGGTCCCATCAAACCAAACGCTCAGAACTTGTACAATCCATACTGCAATCCATACTTGCATACTTTAAGTTTCCACTGACCAATTTCTGCAAGGAAAACTTTTTCTCGTATTCTTCCGAATAAATCTGCACTTGCCAGTACCCGCTCTTAATAGTAGAGTGGACCATTCAGCACCAGAAAGGGTGCCCAGAGTATTATCGATAGATGTGTCCAGCCGTGGTGTTCGGCATGTGAAGCAAAAATATCAGCAAACTTACCAAATAGATTTGCTGCCGTGATTTGTTGCTCCTAACTTAGCTCCTAATCTTGGATTTGGTCTTCTGTAGTTGTGCCAGTCTGTAAGACGGATGAAACCCTGAGGGTTCCTTTATTAGCTTCTGCTACTGCAGACATCGGTTTAAGTTTGACACTGTAGTTTTTCGATTTCATGAATCGTATATTACTTTTTGGTTCAACCAGAATTTTCTCAACGCTGTAGTTTTGGAAGCCCCTTCGGATTTCTAGCTCAATAAGGTATAATTGGTTATTCCCAAGACCTTTTAAATACGCCCAGATTACTGTCTTCATAAAGGGTGGCAAAACTTCATCACTGATAGTTAGTGACTTGAAACTAATTTTGTTTTCGTTCCCGTACAACATAGCTGTTCATACCTTAGCGCTTGTACTCGTATGTCCAACACAATTTTATACGCTTTCATGAAATCTACCACGATAATGTATTACAGTAGCCACATAGGTAAACCACCAGAAATACGAATAAAATTGTAAACTATGCCAGTTGTATCCTCAACAAACTTCTCCATATATTTTTGACGACCCTCCTGTTGCAGTCTTCAAACAGTAGCAATTGGTTTTATCTAGTCATGATTTGACTTTCTGATGAAAACTGTGGCAAAGATACATATTACACTGTGGCAATGATGATACACATCTTGTTTTCCATGTATGCTTTTATGGTTAAGATTTTGTTACACTCCTTGTTTGACTTGAATGGTGGTTTTGGGGGTCACGATTTCCGAAGACAACATTTGCCCCGTAAAGTTGGCTCTTAAGCATTTGGATGATTATTATCACGGCTGGATGAAAACTTCTGTTCATTCACAAGTTCCGCGGTTCTGGTGGAGTTGTATCGTTTTGTTGCAGTTCCGCCGACGGCCACTCTCTAGAAATAGCATTCATGGGTTGATACTGGCGAAGTAGTCCTTCGGAAGCCTGCTGCCTTCATTATTGGGGCCGAAGGCCAGAGCCTTAGAAAAAGTTTTCTTCCAAGCCATTTAGAGTTTACTCGTTGGTGGTTTCTGATCCGACATTGGAATACGATAGATGTGCAAGACATTAGTCTGCAAATGCTGCGGTGCTTCCTTCATCTGGACCCTTCGGCGCAATTGAACCTGCATGTGATCATTGCCAAAACGTATTTCGATTGCCTTCACTAAAGAGCCGGAAGAGTTTTAAGAAGCTTTGCAGCTGAAGCTATGAGTGCGATCTTCATCGACCCAATTGTTTGTCAATGCAGCGGTTTCCAATTGTTTGTTTAATATCGGCTATGAGGTTTGTCCATCGAATGCCGGGGGTGACATCTTTTTCTGCATCCAATTAGTTGTCCATTACATATTCCTGCTCGTCCAACCTGTTGCCCAGAGCTGTTATCAGTTTTATTTGCGCAGACATGTCACTAGCTACACTTACGCTTTCACTGTTTTCTCGCATTCAGTATCCAGTATTTTATTTACTTTTTCAATCCACTGAGCGGAAAATTTCTGTTACTTAACTCTGCTTTTAGTTCGGACAGGAATTGCTCGTAACTTGCAGCAACTTATCTGTTCACTACAAGGCACTTAATCCATTCCCCTCAATTTTTTTTCCTGTTTTTTCTGTTCGAAATTCCCACCTCTGTTATTAAACACGAAAAGTAGTGTGTTGGTTGGTTCAACAAATAATAAAACATTTTCTTTCTCCATTTCCAATACATACACTATCCTTTATTCAACTTCATAATCCCAATTGATAAATCAAAAATATGTTAAGCTCCAACAATAAATTCAACACTTTGTAACTTTGCAACGAAAGTTAGCACCTAGAGTCGCTGTCTCAATATTTATATACCCGAGGTGAAATGTGGCTGGTGATATAATAGTTTGCAATTCCTCTGAAAGTTATTCCACAGTCGAATTGCCACAGTAACTTGGTAACGGTGCATGACGTTAAAAAGTTTCAAAACGTTTCTAAAGCTAAAGTTTAGACCTAGCAAAAATGTAATTACATGGAATAAGTTTCATATCTTGATAGAATAGGGTAATGATATGTGAAAACTAAAAACAACTAATAACTGCGTTTGATTCTTTTTGGTAGTCAATACGACGACGATCTTAGCCCGCGCCAACCAAAATAAATAAAAGCTCTGCGATACGTTATTAGAGCAGTTTAATGTGTATATCCCAGATGTGTCATATCCCTGATATCTGACTTTGTCGACATATTGAATAACGTTGCCTTTTAGAATAAGGGCAGGATTACCCGAGGAGTAAATTTTCCGACATAAATAAATCATTCCTGAATCGACTGACACATGAATTATTGAATATGACCAACGCTGGACATTTACGAGGTCCTCTTTTATACGGGCTACACAGTCTTTTATCAAGCCAACACTCTAACATAGAGAGATAAAGACATTGTCCGCGTATATGTGGGCTTTACAATTTAAAATCTGGAAGACAACTTATGAGCATATAAAATAGTAAGGGACCCAATACAGATCCTTGTAGCACACCGGAATTAACAGAAATATCAGTTGATATTCCCTGTTTCATTTTAAGTACCTGGTAACGATTACGTAGATATTGTACAAGAAGTTTGACTTTTCAATTTAGACAGCACAAATGGATGCTCATTACAGTTAAAAGCCTAGGAATAGTCAAGAACAACCATAATTCCGCTTTGATTTCAGTTTGCTGTACGCAAATGTGTAGTTCCTTTGATAACTGCAGATTTATAACTAAATTTATGATGAAATCTTGATTGTCGCTTGGGTGGGTCGTGTCTTAATATCTATGTATTTGCTTAGCCATAATCTTTTCGAGAACTTTAGTTGGCTTAACGACTGACGGGCTAGGTTCTTTTTGAATTGGAACAATTGTAGTTTCTCTCTAATTATCGGCAAAGCGGTTGTCATAAATAAATTCTTATTTACATTATTTCATTCTTGTTAAATTGCTCACGGACTCTAATTCCGATAGCTAACTACTTGAATTACATTTTTCTTAAGAATTATGCAACAACGCTGGTTTTGAGTTTTGATCTGAATTCTTTTTTCTTCTTATGTACAAGGTGTTGTATGTACAAGGTGGGGCAAAATTAATCATCCAGTTTTGTTTTTGAATAGCTTTTTTACTAAATTAAAAACAATTATTATGAGTGATGAAAATCTTTGCTTGGACCTTTGCAATTTCTTCTGTCAAGTGCAAAAGATGACATTCGTCAATTTGCTGTCGCCAGTGTTGATACACATTTGTACCCGTCTTATCGCATTTTCCATGACTTTCCGCAAGATTTCCGGTGATAACTGTTCGCATTCTTGTTGAATATTCTCCTTAAGGCCTGCGATTGTCTGAGGCTTGTTGGGACGGTTTAATCAGGTGATCTTGCTAGCCATGCCTAATCCCCAAAACGGGAGATTACGCGACCAGGAAACGCTTCCTTCACAGTATCCATTGTGGCTCGTTCTGTTTGTCGGTTGCACCGCCTTGTTAAAACTACATGTTTATCAAGCCCACTTACCCTATTCCGGCAGTAAGAAGTCGTTTATCATGATCCTGTAGCGTTCGCCACTAACAGTGACCATATTGCTGATGGTGTGCTCAAAAAAATACGGCCCAATCACTCCTCCCGCGTGAATGCCGCACCCCACAGTGGCTTTGAGTCGATGTAATGGCTCTTCGTGCTTCACACGCGGATTTTCAGTACCCCAGGAACGAAGATTTTGCTTATTGACGTAACCGCATGATGATTTTCGATACAAAATCGCCCTCTTCGTTGTTGAGATTAGGGATGGCTTGACCGTAATTCATTCGCTGTAGGGTTTCTCTGGTGATGCCCAATTGTGCGGCCCGTCGCGTCGTTTGGTTGATGTTTCTTCATTCTCAGAAACATCGGCACGAATGGCCGAACGACCATTCCGGTGGCGGCCAAGCTCTGCATGGTCTCCTGTGGTTCCAGTCAGTTCGAATTGAGTAGCCAAGCCTGGAATATTTGCCCAATTGGCGCGACACGATTAGGAAATCGACGTCGAAATTCACGCTGCGCTAACACCACCGACCGATTATTGGTCAAAAAAATCGACACAATTATTCCACGCTCTTGCGAGGTATAGCTTATCTGTTTGTATATTGCAGCTTTATAGTTCACTAATGTCAAGTATGATTGAGGTACGCCATTGCAAAAATTATAACATCTTCTTATAGGGTTGTTAATTTTGAAACCTTGAAATGCTTGAATAGATCTTCATAATTTGTAGCTAGAACCACCTCGATCACATTAGCTTTCAAACAAAAAAAGCATCAAAAATCGGTCCATTCGTTCAAGAGCTACGATGCCACACAGACACGTCAAACTTATAACACCCCTTTTTTGCGTCGGGGGCTATAAAATAAAGATATGCAAAATCAGTGGAAGGAAATTATTAAGGGCAGGACCAACCTTAGCAACACTACAACATAATAAGAATGGCATTATGAACATCAATTATCACCTGACTGTACATATTCAAGACTAAAGCCTTCATTTAAGTTCTCTAAGTTTATCGTAAGTAAAGTTAGGGTTGTAAGCAGAGGCTCATTGTATTATAGTTTCATGTTTGGTTCTTTTTTGCCGCTAAGCCAAACAAGTGGTTTGTGGCCACTAAACAGGATGAATTTCCTACCATAGAAGTATGTTCTAAAATACCTTACGGACCAAACAATAGCAAGAAGATCCTTTTTTATTGTAGAGTACGTCATTTCGTGGTCATTCAAAGTTCGGGAAGCGAAATAAATTGGGTGATTTATTCTGACTTAAAACAGTACCTAGGGCGTAACTGGATGCATCTGTGGCTTGGACAAATAATTTATTGAAATCTGGGCTATTTATGATAGGATCACAAGTAAAAATGGTTTTCAAACTTTGAAAGGCTCGAATATATTCAGGGTCAGACACGTTTACTTTTTCCGTTTTCTTTAAACACCGTACTAAAGGAAATGAAATTTTTTTTTTTCTTGAGGCTCCTGCTATCCGTTGGAGCTTTCAGACACAAATACTGGTCCATTGTTGTATTGCCAGACAGACACCTTAGATGGCGTTAGAGCTCATGAAGAGCCAGAGCCAAGCTTCTTTTTATTCACGTATGTTGTGTGCGACTTGTTTTTCACACAAGTGAACGGAAGCTAAAGCTAAATGCCGATTCCGAACGGCGAAAGCCGAGAAGCTCAAGGCAAGTATACAACGGGGGTTTTGCCAGCACTCCGCCAAGGAGCGATGCCGCGAAATAATCATTCGATGGTGTCGGTTTTATAGGGATCCGAACTCGCTCGTCATGCGTCAGCGGCCGGCACACTATCCACTGCGCCACGGCGCTCCCTGCTACTTTGGCATCGTCTTTAATAAATTTCCGGTAATACGCGCTAATTCCCAGAAATTGCTTTATGCCTTTCGAAAGAATCGATTTTACGTTTTTATCATCTGGTTTAATTCCTTCCTTAGTTACAATATGACCCAGATAATTAGTATGCTCGGAAAAACTTGATTTGTTAATTTGTACCTTCAAATTATTATCCTTGAATTTTTTGAAGTGAATCTAGATGCTCAGTAAAACTTGTAGAAAATACCAAAATGTCCGAATACATAACGCAGATTTTGTTAGTAAACTCTTTTAGAACAATTTTCATCAACCTTTGAAATGTGGCCGGCGCGTTTTTAAGGCCGAGTGGCATTCTCAAAAGCTCAAAATGGTCATGTTTGGTTGAAGAAACTGTCTTTGCCCGACTGGATCAACCTCTATCTGGTGGAAGCCTTTAGCGAGATCGATGGTTGAAAAATAATTACACTTGCCTAGCTTGTCAAGAAAATCATCCATATTTGGCATAGGAAATCTGTCCTCTATAGTTTGTTCGTTGAGCTTGATATATAATAGTCGACCACGATACGCCACTGCTTTTGGCCATCTGTGCCAGCTTTATTGGGCACTACCCAAATAGTTGATTTATACGGGCTGCTGCTGGCATACATTTCTTCTTCTCGGTCAAAATAAAATGCCAAGGTCTGAAATAGTTTTGCTGACGTTGTTCACTTTGCTTACAGGTACTTGGTCGAATTTCTAAGTCTGGTGCACTATTTATGTTGTTGGTATCACTACTTTCCCTATTTTTATAATACCTAGAGTTATTGCCATTAACGTTTCGATAAGCATTCCTTTGTAAAATATCGTTGTTGAAATTGTTGCTGTTAATAACGTACCTGCTATTATACCTGTTATCAATTGGACTATTGTTATTGTTTGACTAAGTATTGTGCACCAAATTGTTTTTCTTAACCACATTTTTGTCTCACATAATGATTGAAATACGTTTCCAACTTGCAACGAAAATAAAACTAGGGTAATCGGCTCTCGTAGAAACACAGTGCCACTAAATGTAGTACTTTTTTCAAATAAAAGTTAGTAGTACTAGTGGTATAATTAATTTCAAATTTGATTACGAATCGAAGGTAATAATCTCTTCCAAAGAAATATCCAGAATTTTGTACTAGTCTCAGCGTAAAACTAACAACAAAAATCTTTCATACACGGTCAAAGAAAGAGAAGAAAATATTAAAAACAATTTTGGGGAAAGACTTTCAATTAATACACTATTTGACAGACTAAAGACATGGCTAGCAAAAACAAACATAGAGCACCTTTGCAGCACTACAAACTCATATCTCTCTACGATAAATAGCATTCATTTACTACATCATTCTGAGAATCTTGAAACAACTGAGCAATATAATTAAAGGATACCCCTAGATACTCTCAAATTTAATCTTCCGGAACCAATAAAAACAAAACTATTTTCACGACACACTAAATAGCGTTTATAAAGTAGTTTAGGAAATTGGCCATACCCATATGGCATTTAACGATCACAGAATTTAAATAGTTGCTTCTAGCACCCTTTAAACTTCACCAGTTCAAGAAGCTTTCACAACCCTTTCCGACAAAGTCCTAATAGTTTTTGCCATAATAATCATTCGGGTGGCATCAGTTCCAATTCAAATAAAACCCGTACCAAAAGTAATTATTTCACTTTAAGAAAGAAGAAGAAATTCAACCCCAAATTTAAGTTCTAAGAGAAATTACAGTTACCAGAATAATAACTACTAACTTATAACCGAAATCATAATCAAATTGTTCACAATTCAGAACCTGTGCATATTGCAAGTAATTAAACCAACTTTCAATCAAGTGCAATGCATTATATGTAAGGGATGGGCCAAATACAAGTTTCTTTTCAAAAACGCAATAAAATGAATAAAATCATTTTTTTTCAATGTATTATGGCTTTCTTAGTAAGAAGAAACATTCCCATTAATTACGAAATACAACGTCGTTCAAGTGGCTGCCTCGGCTGGCTTCGCATTCTGTCACCTCCATTTGCCAAGACCTTGTTGATGGTTACAAGCTGTAGCTCACCGATTGCTTGGATAATATTGGCCTTAAGTACTTGAATCGCTTCCGGATTGTTGGCATAACATCAGTCCTTCACCGTTCCGGACAAAAAAGCAGCTCCGAGACAGCCAATTGACATCGCAAAGAAGGCTGATAACACGATTTGGGAATTTGGTGCACAAATGATCGATTGTGGAATGGGGTGTGTGGCATGGCGCGCAATCTTGCATGAACCAGAGGCCGTCCAAATCCATGTCTTCAATTTCAGTAAAAAAAAAGGTCGGTTAACGTGGCTCTGTCACGCCCACCGTTGACCGAAACGTCGTTCCCAGCCTCATTTTCGAAGAAAAATGGTCCAATGATACCACGACTCCACAATCCGCAAACTGTCACTCTCTGTGGATGCATTGGCTTCTCGACAATAACGTTAACGTTATTGCGCTACGTGTTAACCTAGCCGCCGAGATGAAAATGCGCCTCGTCAGAAAAGATGATTTTTCGCCCAAAATCGTTGTTCAATTTAAGCTGCTCTAAGACCCAAACTGCGAAGCGATAACGAAGCCGATGGTCGCGCGCCTTCAATTGCTGAGTCAGTTGAACCTTGTAAGCGAATAATCCGAGACCTTTGTACAAAATTCTCCTCAGGCTAGTGCGTGAAATGTTGAGCTATTGGGTTTCACACTCTCGGCCACAGCAGCCACATTCTCATCTGTGCGCACCGAACGATAACGGGAACCATGAGTATTGTCCACTAGCATATAAGTCTCACGAACTTTTTGCACAAACAGTCGCGGTGGGTGCTTCTTTTTAAAAAACGCACTATTTGGGCTACATAGAACTCACTTTGGAAATAAGTTTTCAATATTTCCCAAAGTTATTCAAGCGTAAAGCGACTCATTTCCTTTCGGGAAGGTATGATACATACTGACTTTCTGTCAGAATTTCGACCTATGATTTAAAAAAAAAAACCAGAACGCCTACCCAGTATAACTAAGTTGTATTAAGGGGGATCGGAGATGTTACGTTGCTGCTAACCTTGGCAATTCTCTGCTTCCAGTTTTTGGGAAGAAATCGAAATCTAATTAAAAGTAGAGTTAGGTTGGTTCCCGAGAGGGCCTAAAATGGTTTTTATTTCAGTTTTTATCAATTTATTTATTTTTTGTTTTAAGGAGGGAAAAGAACAAAAGAACGGACGAATCCTCGCTCAGTTCAGCAGCTGTTTTTGTAGCCAATGTCCGTCTGCAGGTAGTCTTCCACTCTAAGAGTACATCTGTTAAAGGTTGGAATTTTGACTTTCGCGCCCTTTTCGAAGTCATTCCGAGGGATGTGGATTATTTTCGGGTTCCTGGTATTCAGCTACTGAATTTCATAGACTAGTTCCGAGAGCCGCCTTATGATCTGCACTGGTCCTTCCGAAACACTCTGTAGTTTTGAACATATTCCTCTGCGACGTTTTGGATTGAGAAACGAAGCTTGGTCACCAGGTTGAAAAGTCTTCATCTGGGTACGGAGGTCGTAACGGCATTTCGTCGAGTTTTGTGTAGCTGCATTGTGAATTTACGTCAGACGTTCCTCCAAGTCAAGAACGTACTGGGGATTACCACCTTCTCTTCAGGTGGTAATCCTCTTACCAAATCAACAGGAAGTTATAATTTTCTACCGAATGTGGTGTAAATCAAGTGAAGCTATGTTCGGCTGTGTGGTAGGCCAGAAGAGCTAATTGAAGGTGACGGTCCCAATCGGTCTGGTGTGAACTCGTGAATTTGGCTAGGTAATCCAGGAGCGTCCTATTGAACCTCTCTACCATTCCATTGGGGATGCAGCGGTTATAGTTCGAGTCTTTTGAATACCGAGGACCTCCATGAACTTTGGGAATACGTCAGACGCAAAGTTCCTGCCCTGGTCAGAGG
The DNA here is from genome assembly GCA_958301585.1 of Merodon equestris. NCBI lineage: Eukaryota > Metazoa > Arthropoda > Insecta > Diptera > Syrphidae > Merodon > Merodon equestris. The sequence goes on along the minus strand of OY284416.1, from coordinate 72,918,208 downwards.
CATTCCAGAACGGCTAAAGACGTAATCCACTAGCGTGTTAACTACTTCATCACTCGTTTGGCTGGCTTTCGCAATGCACTCGGGCCACTTGGTGAAGTAATTCATGGCTACGATTAGGTGTAGGTTACCAGCGTTTCTGCGAGGAAGTGCACCCAGGATATCCAAAACCATCCTTTCGAAAGCAGCGATTGGAAAACTCGGCTGAAGGGGTGAACAAGTTCGGTGTTTTGGACCTTTCCGCGCCAGGCACTGATTGCAACTTAAGCACCATATAGATAGTACGACCGATCCATGCTGAGTGTTTTCTTTACACCTAGATGGCCACCACTATATATATATATAAAAAAATAGCTGGCACAGATGATTTCGGGACTACTATCAGATCCTTTGACGTTCCAGGTTTCTCATGCCAAGTTTTGGTCAACTTAAGATTGTAAAATAATGCCCAGTAAGCTTTGACGACAGCATTTTCACTTAAGATTTCATCTTTGCTTGGTCGGACCCCATAAGTAAGCTCTCACTAACTCCGGTCTGCTAATTGCTCTTCTTGGAGGGATGGAGCTACAGATGTCAGGTTGGCATTTCTCGCCTGAAAGTCTTCTTTTTCTCCAGCGGTGCTGCAGTATTTGCATACGCCACATGGTTCGCGAGGAATTCCATCCGCATTACCGTGCTGCTTACCAGGGCGATGCTGAATCTCCATGGCATATTGCAGGAACCTGTCGATCCATCTCGCCATTTGACCTTCAGGTTGCCGGCAGCTCAGCGGCCAACGAATAGAAGCGTAATCCGTTTGAAGCAGAAAGCTTGGTGGCCAGAACAGCAGCAGTTCTCTGGCTGTCACAATTTTTTTTTTTTTATAATTCGTGCAGGTTCAAGAGTGTACGCTCTTATGGTGTTTGTCGCACATCTTGGACGGAGTGCAGATGGTTTGTCTCGAAGATGTAGGTTCACTACTTTCCGGGGTGGTTATCCTAGATAGGATTTGAGAGATTCGACTGAATTTGGGTTAGTTATAGTTTACAGTTACTCTTTTGTTTCCATGTGATTATGGTGTTATATTGGAAATGCACACACATAGTATGAATTTTGAAGTGATCGTATGCTGCGAGTGTTATGCCTTCGTCAGCACTTTTTGATCATCTCTCATTCACAACAAATGTTGACGCACAGTTTTTCCATATAGGAATTGTCCTTGACTGTGGACGGACTTAAACTACAGACCTTCGGCTCAACAGTCGGTGATGATTACCATTGCACCACGACCACCGCGTGTCACAAAATTATTTTGTTCGGAACGATTGAGTGCCTTGGTGAAATATTCGAACCTCCGAGTTAGCAATCAGCAGTAGATTGGTACAAGAATTTTATGGTAGTTGGAGGGCTAGAGATTTGCGATATATTTGCCATAATGACAGGTTAGAGAAATCCAAGTTGCACTTTTTTGGGTAAGAAAATCGATACCGAGTACAGGCGGAAGATATGCGGTAATTATAGCAAACGACTCTAATAACTTCTTTCCATCGCGTATCAGTTTCACTTCAGTTGAACCCCTTGTCCACAAAGTCCCTCCAGCGATCCCTCGCAGTTGTATTGGGGGGCCTTTGATGGGTTATTAACTGGAAGACACTGCACACTTAAGATGGATACTTCGGTGGCGGAATCAATGACTTCTATGTAACCTTTTAGCAACAGTCCCGCTCTACTAGTTATCCAGCAGCATTTAGTTTTTCGCCGGGTAAAACTACTGGAAATCAAAGTAGTTGTGCTTCATGGCGATTACTCTTCCGTTCGAAGCGTGAAGTTGTCTTTTGCGCAGTTCGCAGAGCATCTTTATTACGATCACGTCCCACGGCGACCAAATTCTGGATCTGCTCGTCCTTGATTCCTTCTCTCAGGAAAGGCCGAAACCGCTATTCTTTGGAGGTGAATAGCGGTTCCGGCTGTTCGCAGCAGCAATAACCATCTCATTTTCGTCTCTTCAATTTGACACACAAATACATAAGCCTAAATTTACAATAGCATCTTAACACCGGCCAAAGATTTCTTCTGTCGCTGAATGCGATTACGAAATAAAGTACAGCTTGTTTGGCTGTCTGGGCTAAAGCGTTGTCTCAAAAGGCCCCAAAGACTTCATACGAGCGTGGTTTCTCTCGTGGCATAATGCTAAGAACTGACAACGCTTCACCTCGTAATTGCATGGCCAGGCATTGCTCTTCTCCATTTCAGTGCATCCTTGAAACCCTCCCACAATTTCGAATGGCGTTCGTAGTCAGTCCAAAGTGATTGTCCATCGAACGGTTGTTCAAACTCAAAGTTGAAAAAGTGAGGTCGAGTGGAAAGGGGGGGCCCGGAACAGGTTAGTGTTGGTCGAAACATCGGATCACTGGGCTTAGTAGCTGCGAGATCCTCGTGCATCTCAAACATCGAGTTTCGCTATGTTGGGGGCGGGCCACTGACGTTGATTGTGGCTTTGGTTCCTCAGAATTAGTTACTGGTGGCGTTGAATGGGGCGAAGAGTGAGGGACCGAAGCAAAAGCTCCGCTATTAATAGTTTTCTCCAGTTCGTTTAGCTTTGCCTCCAGGCTGGCTTTCATTGCACCAGCTGAGTCTGTCGCTGTAGTCTCGTTGTCAGATATCCGAAAAGACTTCGGATTTCCTCAGCGTTCATTGTCTTCAGTTACTAGCGTGGATCACGAAACCCCATAACTGACACCAGTGTTTCATTAAGAGGGTTGGCGATTCTACGTCGCTGCTAACCTTAGCGATTCGCCGCCTCCAATGTTTGGGCAGAAATCGAGTAAGGCACTAACCGTAGAAATTAAACGCAGAGTTAGGTTGGTTTCTGAGAAGACTTAAAAGAGTTTCTTTCTCAGTTTTTATCAGGCGACTATTATGTAGAATTTTTTGAGTCTACATTTCATAATAAATATGCCGGCTTAAGCGGAAATAGCATAAGTAGTGAACTAAATGCGTGCATAGGCTACAAAAATCTCTAACTCGTAACAGGCAAAACTTATATAAAATTATTCCTTTATCCTCATAAAAAGTATATTTCAGTAAATTCTCTGAAGAATACGAGGTCCACATTTTCTAAAGACAGATATTTACCAATAGTGTAAAACATAAACCAAAACGATATACAGAAATTCACCGAAAGGTATTGGAATCTCAAATCGAAAAAAAATGCTTCCGTAGGGTATCATAAAGTAATCAATTAATTCATACAAGAGGCGCATAGTCATCAATTATAAGAGATTTAATGACAACAGAGTAGATGAAAGGATTCCATTATAAAATGCATGTCATTATTGATAAACTGGGGGAAATGCGTTTATTTCAGCACAATAGATTTAGCAAAAGGCTTTATCAACTGAGGTCGATAAAAATGATTAGTATAAACAAGCATTCTCTACCGCTAATGCGACTTTTCGATTAATAATGTGCTTACAGAATACATCAATAAAACGTGCGTTGTATGCATGGATGAAGTGTTGATTTACTTCACATCGTTACAGAAACACATTAATTCCTTAAAGAGCATTTTTACACTAATAACCAAAACAAGCTTAAAATTCAACTCGGTAAATGTGAATTCCCAAGAAAGGAAATCGAGTTCCTAGGTCACATCACATCGCACGTGCGAATTAAACCAAACCCTAGAATGATAGTAGCTATTCCGGCAATTAAGCTGCCCAGAAAATTGAAGAAAATAAAATTCTTTTGGGCGTGACAGTCGTTTCAGAGAGGATTATAATCCTTTGAATAATTATTCAAAACTCGAATACCTTTTGGTGACATATTTGAGGAAATACTCTAAAATGAATGTTAATGATAAAGAGTACAAATGCGTTTACTAATTTAAAGACTTTATTGGCATCCTACCCGGTCTTAAAGCAGAAATGTACGTTGTTAACAGATGCTTCAAACCATTCTATTGGGGGAATACTTATGCAAATATACGAGTACCTACAATTGAAGTTTAACAAATTATTCGGCAGTGGAGAAAGGATTGTTAAGAATTAGGGCATCCACTAAACGTTTCAGACCGAATCTATTTGGTTGAAGTTTGCAGTTAAAACCAACCATAGACCATAAGAATGGTTAGACTCATTGAGCTAAATCGAAATTGCAACGATGGAAGATAAAGCTTAACGATTTCGACCAAAATATCGAGTACAAAAATAATATAGCAGCTTGTTCAAGTAGATTATTAAATTAGACGAAGTGAAAATAAACAGCATTGATGCTTGAGAAATTCAAGAATAAATATTTTACAATTCCGATGGATATTTATGCAAATGATAATTTCTCCACCGTAGCAACAATTCATTTCACAATGGACGATAGACAAAGCCATTTACCGATTATCGAAAACAAATCAATATCAACAATCATCAAATATGTATATCCGTATTATGGGGTACCCAGCTCAAATTCCTTTATAATAAGCAAAATATTGTATTTGCAACCGAATCCACCAACATTTTTGAAATAATGAGGAAAATAATCAGAGACAAAGGAACTGTAGCAGTTTATTGTAACGATAACGAATTATTCTTCAAGTTCTAGGATTTAAATGAGACATACTTTTCAGAAGATCGTAGCGTAAGGATTTCACCCATAAGAGTGTACGCTCTTATGGTGTTTGTCACACAACAGGGACGGGGTGCTGATGGTTTATGTCGAAGAGGTTCACTCTTGTCCGGGGGTGGTTGTCTTCGATAGGATTTGATTCGACTGAATTTGTTGTTGGTTGTAATTCACATTAACTCTTTCGTTTTCATGTCATTAAGGTGTTATATTGGAAATTCACAAACAGAGTATGAATTTTGAAGTGATCTTACGCTGCGAGTGTTATGCCTTTAGGACTTTTTGATCATCTCTCATTCACAACTGATGTCGTTTTTCCGTATAGGAATTGTTCTTGACTATGGACGGACTTGAACTACAGACCTTTAGCTCAACATTCGGTGATGATTACAATTGGATCACGACCACCCCTCCCTGTAAAATTAGTAGATACTGCGGATACTAATGAGATGTTAAATATTATAAAAGACCATCATTATGGAATGCACAACAAACTCTTATTTCTCTTATAGCTCAAATATCAAAATTGCAAAGGACGGCAAAGTTTGCATTCTTGCAAAACATGATAAGAAACCATTTAAAGTACCACTGGGTATAATTGGGTCATAGAAACATTTCCATGATATAATTTACATATAGCTGCGGTAAAAAAAATAGCACCACGATTGTATTACCACAAACTAAAGGGTGGTCCAACCATAATGCACGATGTTAATTGTGAGTCACACCTTAACGTCAAGTTTTTTTTGCCCCACTTAATTTGACATTTCTTTGTTTCAGTGCTTGACAAATTCAACCATGGAGAGGTACACAATTGAGCAGCGCGTTAAGATTTTTTTTGGTCAGCATAATCGACCAAATGTGTCCACAATCGGTAGAATTGTGTGCAAATTTCAGCAAACCGGGTCTGTAGGAAATGTGAAAACACCTGTGCATGCTCGCGTTCGTTCTGCGGAAAACATTGCTGTTGTTCGCGATAGTGTGGCAGAAGAGGTGCCCAACAATTAAACATCTTACGAACATCACTGATGCGAATTTTGAATTAAGATTTGAATTTACACGCTTACAAGATTCAATTGACCCAAGAGCTGAAACCTACTGACCATTTCAAGCGTCGTCAATACGCCGAATGGTTGGTTGAACAGACAGACTTTACAAAGAAAATCATCTTCAGCGACGAGGCACACTTTCGCCTCAGTGGATTCGTTAACAAGCAGAATTGCCGCATTTGGGCAAACGAGAATCCACGAGTGATTGTTGAAAAGCCGATGCATCCACAAAGAGTGACTGTTTGGTGCGGTTTAAGTGCTGGCGGCGTCATCGGGCCGTACTTCTTCGAAAATGAGGTTGGCTAAGCAGTTACCGTGAATGGTGTTCGCTATCGCCAAAATAACCTGGACGATATGTGCTTCCAACAGGATGGTGACACTTGCCACACAGCCAACGAAACAATAGCTCTTTTGCGCGAGAAATTCAACGGCCGTGTTATCTCACGTCGTGGCGATGTTAATTGGCCGCCACGATCATGTGATTTGACACCGTTGGACTACTTTCTTTGGGGACATTTAAAAGAAAAAGTGTACGTCAGTAAGCCAAGAATAATTCAAGAGCTAAATGAGATAATTCGGCACATTAACGACATTGAACCTCAATTATGTCTCAGAGTCATTGAAAATATGGACCATCGGATAGAGGTATGCCACCGAAGCCGTGGCGAGCATTTGGACGATATTTCACACATAATTGTCATAGATCCTTCTTTCATAATAAAAAATATTAAGGTAATTCTCTAAAAACTTTTTGTTTTATTTACAATTATCATCGTGCGTTTTCGTTGGACCACCCTTTATAAGAATTTTCTTCTATAAATATTTTGTTTTTTTGCTTCACTTTACTGTTCTAAACAGTTACCTAATCTTCTTTTCCTTTTTATCCCGGCGTCGTTATGGTCAGAAGTGTAGGACCATAACCTTCCCACTTAACTGCATTCCTACTAGTCCGCTTGTGGGGTCCGCCGGTTTGACCTCAGAAAGTAGCGGCAGGCTTCCCGGTTTGTGATTACTTTATCGCTGGCCAATCAAATGCTGGTGTTTTTGCATTTGTTTGCACCAATTGTTTTTCGGCCTGCCTTTTTTGCGTGTTGAAATTGGAACGTTGATTGATATCGCCTTTTGGACGGGGTTCAAAGGATCTCTCCTTTGAACATGGCAATACCAACTGAGTCGGTCGCGCTCTATCTTTCTTGTGATGGTTTCTTTTACGTGGAGGTTTCCTCGGATTTTTGAACTTCTAATTCTGTCACGCTTTGTTACTCCCGCTGTCATGCGAAGCATCTTCATCTCAGCTGCCGTTAATTTGCTCTCATACTTTTTGTGCATTGTCCAGCATTGTGAACCGTATGTGAGCGCCGGACGTACAACTGAAGTGTAGAGCCTTCCCTTCAGCTTAGGGGCATTTTTCGATCACAGAAGATGGCGCAGTTTTCCCGCCACTTCATCCACCCTACGCTTACGCGATGTTTGATGTCGTCATCACAAGTTGCTTCTTTATTAATCATAGATCCCAGATATTTAAACTTTTCACACTTGGGAAGCACTCTTCCATTCAAGTAAATGTCTGGAATAGGCTGATGAGGGTCAGAGAACGGGCAGCTCAGATACTCTGTCTTCTTTGAATTAATACGATACCCGTGTCCCTCAAAAATGTCCGCCCACACATCAAGTGCTCGTTGTAGGGACGCCTGATCATCACTTATAATGGCTCCATCGTCAGCAAAGAATAGCTGGTGCACATTGGGGTCCGTCACTTTTCCTTCAAGCAAGCAATCAAGGACTGCTATAAAGAGCAGTGGGCTGAGAACGCTCCCTTGGTGTACACCGACTTTGATTGCGAACTCTTCGGTGACTCCTGCGGTGCATCTTACTCTTGTCGTTGCTCTATTGTACATGTCCATGATCACTCGCACGTAGGTTTCTGGAACTCCTTTTTGTCTTATCGCTACCCATAAAAGATCTCTTGGTTGCCGGTCAAAGGCCTTCTCGAAAGCAACCAACACCATATGCAAGTCCTTTGACGAATCACGATGCTTTTCCATCATGACCCTTATACTTTGGATTGCATCTGTTGTTGATTTACCCGAGACAAACCCGCACTGGTCATCAGATAGTCGTATTATTTTCCGCAGTCCGCTATCTAATACCCGTTCAACGATCTTCATGGTGTGCGACATCAGCTTGACAGAACGGTAGTTATCACAATTTCGCGTATCACCCTTTCCTTTGTGCAAGGGAAGAAGATAGCTTTCCCTCCATTGATTAGGCATAGTGTCGCCTCTCATAAGTTTGGAGATAAGAACCATGAGCCATCTAGACCCGATGTCTCCCATCTTTTTCCAGAACTCAGAGGGTATCCCGTCCGGCCCAACAGCTTTTCTTTTCTTGGAGTTTTTAACCGCGTACCGAACTTCTTCGACTGTGATGTCGGATATTTCGGCATGATTCGGGGCGGCTCTTGGAAAGTACACTCGGGGAAACTGTTCGTTCAGAAGTTCCTCGCAATACTGTCGCCATCTGTGGAGAATTTTTTCGTCTTCCACAAGGAGTTGGCCTTCAGCATTGTTAATAAACTTTGGGAAACGAATCTCCTGAGCATTTCTTCTTCTCTGGGCGGCTATCTTAAAGATATTTGCTCCTTTGTTCAAATTGTTTTGTCGAAGCTCCTGGGTAGCCTGGTTCCTGTCAGACGCGGAAGACGATATTTCTTCCAACTCCTGATAGAGGCCTTCCATGCTTTTCGCTTTGAATTCGGCGCATTTTTTCTTCGCGATACCTTTGCAACATCTATATACCTTTTCACGGCGAGCTTTTTCCTCTCTATTAGTAGAAGAGCACTTTGACCAAGCTTGGAAAGCCATTTTCTTTTCGTGTATCACTGCTTTGGCTTCGTCTGTCCACCACCAGGTTTCTTTTGCGTGTTGGCAGGGGCCTTTAGATGTTCCGAGCAGTGATTTGGCTTTCTCCAGGCCAGATTGTTGTAGGAAATCCCACATGTCTTGTGCTCTGCACTCCTCATTACCGACCTCATCGATAATGGAAGAGAGGTAGTTTTCCATGATGGTAATAAAAGCTTCGCCTTTTCCTTTATCCAGCTTATACCACTTGATTCTCTCAGACACCTTCGTTTGCTGCTTTGACTTCTTTCTCGCATCCATGAAAAATTCAGTCAGAAGAAGACGGTGTTGAGGGGCGATCGCGTCTCCCAAGATCACTTTGCAATCTTTAACTCGTGGCTTCATGAAACTGGCTATTCGAGTTTCATTTCCGCCGCTGCTAAACAGTTACCTAATATTGTCCGCAATTATAACGGTCGATTTTGTTGTTTGGAAATTTTTAGTCATGAGCTCATTGTTCTGTAGTCAAAATAAATTCACAAAAAAAAAAATTTTTTTTTTACAAATTATTGAACGAATAGTTCGTTTGAGATAAATTTATTGGGCTATATTTATTTTCTACTTGAAAAAAAAATAGCAGTGGTAAGTGCTGTACTCCAGAAGAGAAATGCTATCAGAAAATTAATTTCTGATGGCAAATCCCAGTCAGAAGAAGTCAGGGAGTTTCTTTGATGCTCAAAGAAAATGATTAGAAACGCAGTAAAATACCAGCGAAAAGCAGAAAGCCGCAGAAATATCACCCCATTTGGTCAAGCGTATTGTAAGACTTACGAAAAAGGATCCATTCAAGTCAGCCGTCGAAATAAAAATGGAGCTGTTTCGGCAAGTGTTGAAACTATTCGTCAGAGATTGAGGCAGGAACATTTAAGAGGCTGTAGTCCAAAAAAAATTCCGCCACTCAGACTATGTCATGTAACTAAGAGGCTGAAGTTTGCTCAAAACCACACCGATTAGCCAATTCAAAAGTGGATTCTATGGTCAGATGAAAGCAAAATCATAGTTTTTGGTGATATTGGATCTCGTTGTTTTGTTCGAAGACCTCGAAACATGGCATTTAAACAGCCTTACACACAATGATTTCGAGAAAACAAAGCCAATGTCATAAAACGGCCATCTCAATCTCCAGACTTGAACCATAGCGAAAAAGTATGGGCCAAGTTAAAATAGGTGCTTCCGAGGATCAATGTCAATGAACTTCGGGACGTGATCCAACGCCGCTGGTATGTAATACCTAGAGAGACATGTGAATCATTGGTTGATTTAATTACACGGCATTGCATGACAGTAATTTCCAAAATAGATCATACAAAAGATATTAATTATGTTATACGAGTACATTACCTATTGAATTATTGTAAATAGAAACAATTTTTGCAATCAAAATTATTTCGAGTTTTTATTTTGACTTCATATTTCTGATGGTGCTATTTTTTTCACCGTCAACAAATTGAGCCATCTGTAGAAAATATTGTTTCGAAAATTATATTTGTAGATGATTAATTCATTCATTTATTCACTCATTCATTTTTATTAAGATATTTTTTTACAATTTGAATAATATTTCCTGCAGAATAGTAGTGACATTTTGTATGTTTAAAAAAATAAAAAAAATAAAAAATTTAATGCCACATCATTAACAAAAGAAAAACATGGTTTGGGGTGATAAATAATTATTAATAATTCAAATAATTCAAATTATAAATAATTCAAAAATTACAAACAAGAGAAGATTATACTAAGGTTAAAAACAAAATTACTATTTGACAATTAAGTGATTGTGCATCAACAAACCAGAAACCCGATTAACTGATGGAATCCAAAAGATTCTCGATCTGACTGTGGTCGAATTTAAAGAGCCATGCCTTAATTTTTATCAGGAAATTTTTTTTGATCTTATCGATTTAAGTGCGTTTGGAAGTTTGTTAAATAATCTATATGAAGTAAGAATTCCTGTAAATCCTAGTGCGAAATGATGGAGAATTGACAACAGAACCCTGATTGTTTCTTGTTATACCGATCTGAGTATCTACTATTCAGGTAACCACATCTTAAAAAGAACATTTTCAAGACTTTTTAGTAGAACAAGTGCCTTAAGGGAAGTATATTCAAGCTAATAAACAGTGGCATGGAACGGTTCTTATTGCAAATTTTTCTTACTACACATTTTTGAAGAGTCAGCAACTTATTCATTCTTCTCAGAATAAAATCTAATTGGATTTGCTATAGGGTTATATAGGTTTTTGCAACAGTAGTTAGATTTATGCAGCGTAATCAACTTTTCTTTTTTATTTTTAATAGCAATACATAATTCATAATATGTTTGTTAAACATCATTTTTGTGTCAAAATGTATTCGCCGGTATTTTACCAGAAACTTCCATGTTACTAGCTAACTAAAGGAAAGAAAGCAATATCTTCTCGGTAGAATAGATGACTTGAAATTTTCCAGTATATATTACAAAAACGGTAAATACTCGCGGACACATTTTTTTAAGGTTCAGTATGCTTCTAGTACCTATATTATAATTAAATCGATGAATTTTAACGTCCCGTCGATGTTAACACTCCAATTAGCGTTCAACTGGCAATGTTGAATATGTCTATATACTAACTCGATAAACAAATGAAAATCGGCCGTTTTACGATGGCATTAGCGGTACATGCTGGTATGAAACATCAGATCAGAAACGTCAAATGGTAAGCTTGAACATCTGTCAACAATTATCGATAAATCAAAAATATCATTTGCGGGAAATTTTCCTTTTCGTCTTCAATTTACCAAAATATGTGTACTTGAGGTACGGTGAGGCTTCTATTAGTAAAAGAATATGTCGCGAACATTTTTAACGCTGAAAAAGTGGTAATTTCAACATGGAGTTTGAAGATTGTAGGCAATACTAGACAAAAATCGATGTCAAACGCAACACGTCTTTGCAGATTTATTAGCCGTAACTTAGCGAGTTATTTTCTACCATTTGGAAGCCTTGGAAATCTCCAAAGCAAGGTAATTGGGTGCCATTCGAACTAAAGCCGAAAGGCATCAAACGACTTTATTCCACGAAAGAATTTTTATTTATTTTATTTTTATTTTATTTTATTTTATTTTATTGGTTTATAAATTTGGTGACATCCTGTATTCAATTACAAGGACTAAAATAGTGTCGAATGCCCCTTTACACAACAAGATACAATATAATAATTCAATAAGGTATGACAAAATATAAATAACACCTGTGTATATTGCACAGTGTGTAGGATAATATAAAAGAATGACTGCCACCTGAGTCCTGAGATAATTTAAATAATTAAAATTACAGTAGAAAAATATGTAATAAAAAAAACAAAAAAACACAAAATTGCAAACGCAAGGAAGAGTTAACTTAGAACTTTGTAACGAAATTTTAAAGGGACAAAAGTTATAAACAATTAAACCATTATGTCAGTGAATGAAAGAAAACGCGGAGCCTGTAATGAGAGATTCTATACTCGCATAATTGTAATTAAAAAGTCAATACTTTTTTTTCGAATGGTAAACAAACCGGGCATTGAAATTGTCCTGAATGATCGATGAAGTTTATTAAATATTCGAAACGATAAAATGGAATACAAATTACTATGGACAGTGGTACGGAACATTGGAACAGGTAACAAATATGAGACATTTTCACGTAGGTTATGAGACGAGATCAGACGAAAATTACGGTTTTCAGACCTCATAAAGAAAGTCATTAGTACTTTTAAATAGTACAAATGATAGACAGGAAGAATTTTCAAGTCACAGAACAACCAATAACAAGGATAATTACTTGGTTTCTAATATATTTTTCTCAACACATTTTTCTGCAATATTAATAAACAAACTTGGATTCTGATACAGTATACACGACCCCAGCACGTGATTCAATATTGCAGCTTAGGATCAAAAATGCCATGGTATACCATTTTGAGAAGTTTTTAGAGCAGATATTACTTAGATAGAAGAAATGTCTAAGTGTTCTTCGAAAATATTTCTTCAAGGTTTCTATGTGATTTAAAAAAGTCATTCTATGGTCAATAGTAAGCCGCTGATATTTAAATTCGTCAATGTTTTCAATTAAAAAACAGTTATCGCTGCAGTTTAATTCATTATTAAAAGAGGGACAGAATACGTGCACAATTGCAGATGGACAACGTATATATTTGGCAGTCTGGTGCATGAAAATAGACGTTTGCATCAAAGTTTAATGCTGACAAACTGAAGTGTATTATTTTAGTTTTTTTACTTATTACCAAGTTATGCTCGGCAAACCAGTTTCGCAGTAAATTAAGATCCCAATTAATGTTAGAGATCAGATCCAAAGCACTATTGCAACCATAAGAAAAATCCACATCGTTGGCAAATGTAGTAGGTTTACCTTTAAAATCAAGTAATAACGACGAGTTAATGTAAATTAGGAACAAGATTGGTCCCCGTACTGAACCCTGGGGTACACCCAAATTGTAGAGCATGATTTCACTTCTAATCTCGTCTAATTTCACTCTTTGTGAACCATTTTTAAGGTACGATTTAAACCATTCAAGCATGAAGCCACAAAAATCCGCTTCCTTATTAAAATATTATGGTTAACCATATCAAAGGCCTTAGTGATGTCGATAAATAAGCCTGAGGTATATTTTTTCTAATCTATGTAGGTTTGCTATTATTTGGGAGTAAAATTGTGAGAGAGTTATCCTCAGTTGATTTTCCATTTTTGAAAGCCAAATTGAACAGCAGTGAAGAACTTAGTTGAGTTAAGGAAATTCACTATTCTATTTTTTATTAGTTTTTCGAAAAGTTTACTAAGTACAGGAAGTAATGAAATTGGCTTGTAGTTGGAGATTTCCGTAGCAGCACCTTCTTTGAGCAGGGGTATAATGTCTGGAAGACGTCCAACTGAAGACAATGCAATTGTTGAAAATATCTGCTTACACATCTAACATAAAACAAGCAATTTTCTTGAGCATAAGACTGGTAATGCCATCAACACCACATGAATTAGACATTTTTAGGATACGGATACTGAATTAAATTTTTTTAGGATATGGCTTTAAACACCTCCAGATGTGCTCGAAAACAAAACTTTTATTTTAACGCTGTTCCTACATTGATAACACACAGATTGAATTGAAGATAGTAATAAATCATTTGCTATATTGGTGAAGTAGGAATTAAATTCATTAGCAATGACAAGTTTATAGGATACTTCGCACTGGTTAACATGGATAACAGTAGGTTTTTTAGTTAGGGATGCTTTATTAGGGATACTATTTGCTAGATGCCATTCGTTTTTCAATTTTCTTTTGGTTGCACTAAACCGAGAGCGGTAATGTGCATGACGACATTTTGGAATTTCCTTCTTAAGCTCGGCACATAACTTCTTATATCTTCTCTAATAAATTAGAATTATTGGGATATTGTTTACATATTATTCTAAGTTTGTTTTTAGTTTTAACTTTATATAATAAATGACATGAAAAGACATGCTGTCTTAAAGACTCAATGAAGGTTGTGCAAGCAGTAGACGCATCCTCGCCTCTCCAGCTGAAAGAAAGAGGGGTTTTCTACGTTATTTTGCAACTAACAATGAAAAGTGGATCCAGCTGTTTTTTTTTTTTTTTTTTTTAATAATTCGTGCAGGTTCAAGAGGGTGCACACGACCTGGACGGGGTGCAGATGGTTTGTGTCGAAGATGTTCATTCACTACTCTCCGGGGTTGGTTGTCCTAGATATGATTTGATAAGCGAAGAACTCGTGGGGCGACGCCGTCATTCATAAACATTCATATCTCGAGGTACATGCTGTCTATTTTGTGCGACCAGTCGGCGTGGTATTTTATGAGTTGTTGCAACCAGGTTAAACCATCATGGGAGCACGCTAATGAACATTACTAAACAAGAATTGAAAGGAAAACAGCTAAAAATCGAGCAAAGACAGGGCAAAATAATGTTGCATCACAAGAAAACACTGAAATGGGAGGTCCAAACCCATCCCCCGTATTCTCCACACTTCAGCCCTTCTGAATACCACCTGTTCTGATAGAACGCACATTCTAAATGAGCATTACTTTCGATCAGGATCGCGTGATATATGTATATCATTAGCTTTTTTTCTTTGCGATTATGTTAAAGGTCAATGCTCCGCCTACAATTCTTAAACTAAACGAGTTATCAGAGCTGTTTTTTGCAAATTCCGCACGCAATTACATGCGAATGTCACATCAAAAGAATTAATGTTGTCTGGGCTAACCGATTTGATAAATATTATGTTCTATATGCTGGTTAAGATTAGCATAGAAATATCTCTATATCTAGCGAAAATGCTTCGTTTTTCTATTGATTGAATAAGACACCTTTTGTTGGATGATCCTATATTTCGTGCTTTCTTTTTTCTTCACCTGAGTCGACAATAATTACTAGGTACCTTTCGTCTATGAGAAAAAATGTATCACACACAACCTAAGTGATTGACAGAACTTCGGCCCTGGTTTGCCACGGCCTGTTGAGTAGTTATGAGTATACATAGGTATGTATGTATATGTACTACATGTATATGCATACCCTTGTCTTTTTATTATAATTTCCGCTGCCATCGAAAATAAAACTGTCACGTCTTGTCATTTGAAGAGACATGTTGCCTTTTGTACTTTCTTAAAAAAAAAAAAAAAAAACTACTTTCTGTCGTAATGTCAATGTCAATGCTATAGAATCATTGTTGAGAATACAAAAATGTTTATATCCGTAAAAAATAAATTGAACATTATATACGTGGTGAATTGCGTTACGTAACTTACTTGAGGTATTCGAAATAATCGTAGAAGATTTGCTACTTGAATCGATGTTACTGAAGATGCGGCTCCAACTACCCCGGATATTACCTTACGAACTTGGGTTTTATTGCAATGATATTCTGCGTCATCGATATTACTGATGGAGCCTGTAAAGAAATGAACGAATTTATCTACTTAACGAGTACGTAATGATAATTACCAATATGTAATATAAATATTGAATTCTACCTAGAGGGTAATGTTTTTTTTTTTTATACATATATATAAATATATCACTTCTCCAATGACAAGTAGCTTAGAGTCGAAATTCTTTCCGTTAACTAGTGCTTTCGGAGATTTAACCCAAATAAAACCAATTTTCATAGAATCTACAATAGTTCCATTAATCCTTATTTGAAATAAGCGTGTAACAACCCAATTATGGATTGATGTTGGTATCATTACCTCGAATTAAGTCTTAGGTAAAAGATACCATTAATTACGTTTTGGGTCTATATACCTTTTAATGGGACGAAAACGTCGTTTATGAGTCAGCCATTTAGCAGCAAATTATGATCACGGGCGTGTACTCTATAAATATAAATGTATTGTTATAATATAACTCATATTATGAGTTAATTAAACCGCTCATAAATTGAAATGCTCAGTTAGACCGCATGAAAAGTAAAAAATTGATTTTGTATGTAGGTTCTTTCCTTACTACTCTCGGTGATAATACCCGTTGTATTTAATCTCCATAATTCCATTATTTATGAAGGAAGGATTCATTACAAAATATAATTTTCCGAACCACTGAATTCAATGAATGTATCTTCGACACCAATCGATTTTTGCACGCATCAGAGTGTATTAGATGGTAACTTGTTTACTCCAATGAAAGGAAGCAAACACAAACTGCCAGGCAATAAAGATTTTCTTTTAATTTTGTTTTGCAACTGCTGCGTCCTGGTTAAAATGAGATAACGAAATTTTCAATAATACTTTCATCAATCGGATAGTTTTTGTGTACTTTGCTTAATGTTTATTTTTACAGACAGGGAAACATGCATTATTGAAAACATACTAGTATAAAAAAAGCATGCACTACATAAGTGAATTATATAGTGAAGAAAAATTAAATATTAATAAAAAGGCTAACTCCGTATGTATCATTCCTTTCGAGCGATGGTTTTGAGTTGATTGAAATTATATTGTTTACTTAATTTCTTAACAACAAATCAAGGTCTCCTTGAAAAAAAATTTAAACTAAATGCAATAAGTCCCTCTGTCCGTTGAGCTGGCTAGAATTGGTACAGAGGAAGGCGCTTTCCAAGGTATAAATCCTTTCAGGCCTATCTACCCTTTTACTTGGTCTCTTCGTCAACGACTGAGTTTAAAATCACAGATGAATGAACTTCTCTGATTGTAAGCTAACGAAGCGAATACGCTCCGATTTGTACGGAACATTTGCTCAGTCACTGTCACGCCTTTGCTGGTATCAGACGGAATTGACCTGGTGTGTGCGGAATACGAATAAACTCGGGTGCTTCATTTCGTTTAAAAAAAACGATAGAAATATTGATAAAATAAATTGTTTGTTTGGCAGTACAATGGACTAGCCTAAGCCTTCAACAACACAAAAAAAGTTATTTTAACTTTAAGCTGACAAATAAGCTTAGAATATTCATGATCTTTTATTGTGATTCGAGTTAATGGCCCAGTTCATAACAATGAATCCCAATCTTGGTAAACTTTGAGGAAATACATTCTAGATGAAGTGTCTTTGTATTTGTATGAACTATTTCCTTTTTTTACCAAACCAATTTTGTCGACGTAATATGTTTTGATGAGAATAATTTACTTAATAACCAGTGATGTCATAGCCTACCTTTTCTGGTTTAGATTCTTTTTTATATAGGTACAAGAAATAGAGAGAGCGTTGGCTGTGAGGTGTTTGTTTTTGTCGACTCTCTGCTTGATGCTTTCCATGCCTCTGGCATCTATGCCCAGGCCTATGCGTATGATGTTGCTGTTCTCTATGAGCTGTCGGTTAATCTTCTTAAGACGATGTCGTTCTTTTCACGAAAAGGAGGAAAAATACTGGCATTACTCAGCTGGTGCTAAAAGGCATTCCCATTTCGATATCCAAGGAAGCTAAGTACATGGGAGTCGTCTTAGATTGCAAGCTTCTTTGTTCAAAGCATGTTGAGTCCAAAACCGCAAAAGTGCTGTCAGCTTTTTGAGAATGCAAAGGTGCCTTTGGCGAAACATGGGGCTTATCGTCGAAAAAGGCCCTCTGGATCTACACGGCAATGATAAGATCGGTAATCTCATATGCATCGGTTGTCTGGTGGAACAGGCTAACACGCAAACACGCTGTGGGTTCACTCGCCAAACTCTAAAGAGCGGACTGTCTCAGCTGCACTGGGGCTTTCCTCAGCACACCGGGAGCTGCTCTAGATGCTATTATGAATCTTCCACCCCTTGACATATACATATGTCAGAGGGTGCACACTGAAAGTCATGTCTCGCCTAAAGAGAAATGGTCTTTGGTACAACTCGCATTGGAGTGAAATGGATATGCCTTCTGATGCAATGACACCTGCCACCCCACTGCGCTGTAATTTCACATTTCCATGGCGTCAGAACAGGCTTTGGCCAAACATTCAACCTGGAATGGACTGTCTTCGCATTTTCACAGAAAGCTCCAGGACTGGGCGGGAATCCGGCGCTGGAGTTCTCCTTGAGCGCGTATACATTCGACTGCACTTCTCGTTAGCAAAATATGCGTCTTTCAATCAGAGATTTACGCAATCCCAGTAGCCATGCACTATGCTGTGAAGCACAGGTGGAACACGTGTTTATTTATTTTTTATTTAAGTATTATTAGTATTTAAGTATTGTTGAGCGGGTTCTTCCGCCGCTGATCACCACAACGGAACTGAACTTTTGTCCACCGAAAATCTCAACATGTAATCGACTGGAAAATGGTGTCATCAAATGTGTGCAGGAATGCAGCGGGTTAGACGCTGATGAAGAGGTGTCGTTTGTCATCTCTGTGCATTTCGGCGCAGGGCATGTGATGACTGTGTGACTACCTACATGTTTACATGTACATGTTTGCGCTGAGTCGGGTGGAAGATGATAGAATGTCCAGTGTGGGAATGGAATGTTGGCTATGGTGATGCATCGGATGTGGTGTTTTAATTTGGGGGAGTGAAGGGAAGTAAATGACCCCTCCCTCCTCTAGATCGATCCTCCCCTGAGGGCGACTAGCTTGCTTTATTTTTATAGTTTTCGCTCTATATTCCTTTAAGACTAGTACGAGTATTATGGTAAGTATTATAAAATCGAGCACAATAAATGAATAGGATACAATGTGTTTACATGACTTTCATATCTTAGTTCTTCTATAGTTCTTCGGTTCTGGATTTGTTTTAGATTCATATCTTCAAGTTCTACTCGCTTATGTTCTATTTTTAATGTACTATAATTTGGTATTATTACATTTTGGTTGATTGTGATTCGTTAATTTACATATGAAGTTTCCTTTATTTCAACTCTACAATTGCTAAAATAGATCAGATTAATTCTTGACAACTGGTATTTTAAACTATTGCAAGTGTTAGTTAAAAGCGTATTATATAGATTCTTTACAAATATTAAAGCCTCGGTTATTTCAATTATTTTTGGGTCTTTACTTACTATAAATTTACAAGAATCGTATGAATTTTTCGATAAGTTTGAGACACAACTGATACTTTTCTTTATTTTCTTTATACACAATTCATTGTCCTCATCGTACAATGTATTATTAATCGCTACATTTTTAGTTCTTTGTAACATATTTTCATTTTCTTTAAGGTTAGGTATTGGCAGTAACAATATTTTATCATATTTTTCGGAAGAGAAAATTGTAATCTTAAGTACAAATACAATCTTATTACTATATTCAATTAAACTACTTTTCTAAATTTTTAATATTGATATTAAACCTCGAATTTTCCTCTTCTGTTAAAATATTTCTCCCTATTATTACTAATTTGGAAAATACAATATTATCCTGTAGTTATTCAATTTCATTATTAAGAAATAATATATCGGCATTAATTTGAATTGTTTGCAAATTTTTTGCCAAGTGCCTTTGTTGTTTATGAGAGTCCATAATTTTTTGATGCTTATTAATTCTATAACTTAAAATATTTAAATTGTTTTGTAGATCGGTATTTATCGCTATTTGTTTATTTAATACAGGTATGGATTATAGTTGTTTTCGTCTATTATTTTAAGATAATCTTGTATCTCAATTCTTTCGTAGTCATCCATCACACCGTATAAAAAAGGTAACCCTTTTCTTGCTATGTTAACTAAGCCTCTTTTGTTGCGAGAGTGTGGTAGAATTGTGTTAAGTTTGGAGCGTGTGTTGTTGAGTGCGTTAGTGAGTAACGTTTTTAGTGTTGAGTCTCAGAAATTTTGAAAATTGTCTACTATTGCTTCTTGCATTTGCCCTATTATTTTATGGTAACTCTTTCGTTGTATCACATGAATGATTTTATCGTACCCTACAATAAGATGTAACTGTCTTTTTTTACCATCGGGTAACCCGCTTGAATGGTTATTTGCTCTAGTCTAAAATCAGCTCGATTTAATGTTACTAGGGCTAAAAGTGTTAATGTAAGGATAAATCCCATGATTACTCTGTAAAAAAAAAAATTAAAAAAAGAATTGGGACGTGAAATATTGGCTATTTTCAAGGTTTGATTTGATCGTTTGCTTTTGTCACTAATTGTGATTTTTTTTTTCGCCTTACTTGGCTTTTGTAATATTTTTTTTTTTGGATTAATACTGTCCTTTAAATGATCTTGACGAATAATGTAATTTTCAATTTTATTTGGGATCAAATTTTCCTCTTCTATTGTTAATAATATAGTTATTTTGAAAATTCTTTACCTTTTCCCTATTTTCGTTCGTTAAATTGATTCTATTTAACTTGTCTATGTGTAGGCGATTGAAAATATCTTTAATATCTAATTCTGATAAGCAGTTATTTAGAAAGTCAATAGGTTTGAGTTTTGTCGTTGAATGTATTGAAATGTATAGTTTAGAATCGCTTTAAACACCTTTTCCTTTATATCATCCTTATTTGTTTTACCCGCATTAAATAATCGGACATGTTCATTCAATGTAGAATGCAATCTTTCTACATCCGAGTTAACTGTTTTCAAATATGGAGTTGTTAAATGCATCACAATATCGTTCTCAGCAAGTAATTATTTTATTATAGTAGTCCCTAGTTCATTGTTCGTGACTATCAAATCTGGCTTTCCTAAGTATTGGAATCTGAATTTAAGAGCTGTTAATATTGATATCCATGATATATCATTTATTTGATGTGCAGTTGCGTATTTTGTCAGTTTATTTATAGTAGTCAGTGGGAACCATATATTAACATGCTATTTTACATATTTCGCAATTATTAAAGAATTTTTGAATTTTTTTTGTAAGTTTGGATAATAATATTTATTTTTAAGTTCTACAAATACCTCATTTATACCTCTATGGTTATTCATATAATGCTCTTCTTCTATAATTTTTAATAGGTTTCCTCTATCAGTTACGTCTTCTAAAAACACGGTACTCTTCAATATTTTCAAGTTGATGTTCCTTGCAAAATTATCTCTATAAATATCTTGAAATTTTAAGAATAAATCTGAATCTGGGCAAAATACTGCCATCAAACCCTTATCTAACCAAATGCCTTTTAAAATATTTAAAAGGTGACTTCCTGGGCCTACCTTTACAATGTTTTTTAAATGAAATTTTTCTTGTCACCAATTTCTTGTCACCTTTTTTTTAAAACAATTTGATTTTTAAAAATATTTAATGGTTTTTCAAAATTGTGAATAAAATCGGTGCAATCCGTACCCGCGCGAATGGTGTTAGAGTCAAAAAGTTCATTGAGATTAATTATCACTTCATGTTCGTACTTCATTCTACTTAATCAGCCACGACAATTTCTTTTCCTTTGATGGATTCTACGTCGAAATCAAATTCATTCAGTCTGATGTTCCATCGTTGTAATTTGCTATTTGATTCTTTTAGCGAATTGAGTCACGTTAGGGGTCTGTGATCTTTTTTTTGATACAAATTTCCTGCCAAATAGATAAGGTATGAAACACTTCGTAGCCCAGACCATTGCTAAAAGTTCCTTCTCAATGGTACTATATCACTGTCCGCAATCATTAAAGGAACGAATTGCATAGCTTATTGCTGGACTGCATTAATACTGCTCCTAGGGCAAAGTTATTGTACTTACGTCCGTTATTAATGTAACCTTTTTAGTAAAATCCGGGTGAACTGAGATGGGATCGTTTTTTATTAATTCTTTGAGTTTTTCAAATGCCCCTATATAATTTTCGTTTTTACAATTAATTTTTGCATTTTTCCTTAAATATTTGGTTAAGTGATGGGCAATTTTGGAGTAATCTTTGATAAATCGGCGATAGTACCCAGTGAGGCCCAAAGATCTGATTTCTCTTTGTTTTCTAGGAAGCTTTATTATTTTAATTGCCGCCGCCTTCTTTGAATTAGTCTCAATCCCCTCTGGAGTAACAATATGTCCTAAAAACTCGGTTTCTTTTTTTTTTTTTTAAACTACATTTTTCTAATTGCATTTTAAGATGGCCTGATTTAAGCGTTAAAGAATATGATTTAATGATTCCATATGCTCCTTAATACTAATCGAATAAATAAGTATGTCGTCCAGATAGACAAGACATATTTTTCCAATATACTCTTTCAGTATATTATTAATAAATCTTTGAAACATAGCAGGTACAATGCGATGGCCAAAAGGCGTAGGAAGAGATTAGTAATGTCCGTTCGCGGTGGAAAACGCAGTCTTCGCTAGGATGCATTTCAACTTGGTGAAAGCCTTTAACGAGATCAAGGGTGGTAAAATGTTCGCATCTTCCTAATTTGTCAAATATCTCTTCGATATTTGGAATAGGAAATCTATCTTCTATCGTAATCTCATTAGGTTTACGATAACTATACGCCATTTCTGCCTCCATGCGTCCATCTTTTTAGGGACTACCCATATCGGACTATTATAGGGACTATGTGATTCCTTAATTATCCCTTGTTGGAGCATTTCCTCAGTTTGCTTATTAACTTCATCTCTATGTAAAGGGTGTTTTTTTATAGAGATATAGAACTTTGAAATGGAATAAAACAAAGATAGTTTTTCTAAATTGACATGAAATTAACTTTATTCCAAAGATAATCTTCCGACATTATGACTTAAATATAATTTCTGGCATACAATCGCCACAGCTAGCGGTGAATGGGCCCAAAACAAGATTGCCGTTGATCCCAATTTTCATAAGCGAATTTTGTTTAGTGATGAAGCTCACTTTTGGTTGAATGGATACGTCAATAAACAAAACTTCCGTATTTGGAGTGATGATAATCCTCAAGTGTATGTTGAGGCACCGTTACATCCACAACAACTGAATGTTTGGTGTGCTTTATGGGTTGGTCCGTACTTCTTTAAAAACGATGCTGGCCAGAAAGTTAGTCAATGGTGACCGCTATAGAGCCATAATTACTGACTTTTTCGTTCATCAATTGAACAACCATGATGTGCAGGAGCTGTGGTTTCAACAAGACGGCGCAGCATGTCACACAGCTCGTGCCACAATTGATTTATTGAAGGAAACGTTTGGTAACCGCATAATTTCACGTTACGGACCCGTGAATAGGCCTCCAAGATCGTGCGATTTAACGCCGCTTGACTATTTTCTGTGGGGATATGTGAAGTTGCTAGTCTATGCCGATAAACCCGAAACGATTGACCACTTGGAGGACAACATTCGCCGCGTTATTGCCGATATACGGCCACAAATGTGGGAAATAATCATCGAACATTGGACCTCCAGATTAGACTACGTCCGAGCCAGTCGTGGTAGTCATATGCCAGAAATTTTATTATATATTATAATGTCAGAAGATTATCTTTTGAATAAAGTCAATTTCATGTCAATTTAAAAAAATCATCTTTGCTTTTTTTATTTTAAAGTTTTATACCTCTATAAAAAACACCCTTTACTTGTGGGTATATAACTTTGAATAGACCGGTAGCTCATGTTCCGTAATGATGCGATGTTTGACTTCATTCGTAAAAGTCAAGTCATCATTTTCCTGATGAAAGGCGTTCTTATTTTGTCTTATCACTCGAAATAATTGTTTTTTTTTTCTCACAATTAGGATGGTCAGTTTTAATGAAATCAAACAAATTATTTTCATTTATTTCACTACTAAATATTTCAATAACACTATCTTTATAAGCCTCATTTTGGTCTCTTCTCCCTGCTTATTAAAATATAAATTCTTCACGCCATGTCTTGTTATTAATTGCTTGTTAGGGTAATCAACAACAGCATTAAGTTTTCGTAGGATGTTGTTTCCTATGATACCATCAAAATTATTGCGCAAATTGTATTCCAGAAATTCGCCCAAAACTTCTTCGACTTCGTTGAATTCTTTGAATATGGGAAATTTGCATAGTGTATCAAGGCGAAATGTATTGCCCATAGCTCTAATTGGCACCTTAACCTTCGATTTACATTTAGAGTGGCATATGTTCGGATTGACGATACTGAATTCGGCTCCAGAATCGACAATGAAGTATACATTTTTATATAGGGAAGCTGTTTGAGGCTGCCTCCGAAAAATTTCCTAAATCCATGGGATCTAGACTGCTTCTGTTACTGATCTGATTATTTGGACAAATTCCGCTACTACGGTTAATAGTACTATTCAGACTGTTCCTAGTCCTATAAGTATTTCCTGATCTCTGATAATTCTGGGGACTATTTAAAATGTTCTGCTGCATTTGACTTCTATTTGAATTATAAGTTCTCTGATCTCTACCTCGATCTCCGGAGTATTGCATGCTTGCGTTAACTTGGGGCCTATAAAAAAATTGACTGTTTTGATATCTACCATTGTTAGCATTTTTACTTCGATATTGATGTTGAGTAGGATTCGGATTAAAACTAGTTGGTCTAACGGAGATTTTAAGCGTTTCACCATATAATGTATAATTTTGATGCCTAGCCTTTAAAATAATTTCAAAAGCATCTTCCAGCTTATTTGGATTTCTGCTGAAAATCATCGTATTTGTGGGTTCAGGTAAATTTTCTCTGAAAATCTGCAATGCAATTCTATTCACTTCCCCGGTTGTGATGGTTGATCTCGGTTCGTCAATATTCTATTGTGCAATCTAGCAGTTATTCTTTTTATATCTGAGTAATAATTTTCTAACGTTAATGATATCCTACACATTTTCAACCTATCCATTAATTCTATACAAGTTTGTTTTTCTCCGAAATTTCTAATTAATATCTCTTTGAGTTGAGTCCAGTCTGTCAACGTTCCGTAACTATGTAAGACTGCTCCAGTTTTTCCAACACATTTATTTCGCATGTAATCGAAAAGCATTCGTTTAGCATTTTCATCAAAATACTGTAGTTGGAGGAGGTGAACGTGCTTCATTTGGTTGGTGGATGAAATCCGGCAAATGAATTTGATCACCATCGAAATGTATAACATTTTTAATGCAATTAAGCATGAAATTTAATGCTTCGATTGTTGCGTGATCCATATTTCTTATTAATATCTAACACTTCTTTCTTTCCTTTTTTTGACAATATTAGGTTCCTAATATATAATACAATATAATATTTTAAATTTAAACTAATTAATTAAGGGAGCTCAAATGTAGATACCTTCTCCTTTTACTTCTATTTCCTGTTTCTCTGGTTCTTTAATTCTCCGCTTTTTAAGTTTTGCTGTTATTTCTTTCACACACTTTTCGTTTTCTTGATTTTATTTTCCTTTTTTTTTTCCCGTAATTTATTTTCTGCACTATTGAACTTTTATTCTCGTCGCCAGTAAAACACGTATTTATTTATTTTTTATTTAGAACACAACTGAACTGAACTTTTGTCCACCGAAAATTTCAGCATGTACCCGAGTGGAAAATGTTGTCATCAAATGTGTGAAGGAATGAAGCGGGTTAGATGCTGATGAAAAGGTATCGTTTGTCATCTCTGTGGATTTCGGTGCAGGCCATGGGATGACTGTGTGATTACCTATTGGCCTTGATGTCACACAATGTACAATACTCGTGGCGGATGTTGGTACACGTTTGCGCTGAGTCGGGTCGTCGGATGTGGTGTTTTAATTTGGGGGATTGACGGGAAGTTTATATATAACCATATGCGTCTGAAGTGACAGCCAAGCTGCACTCAAAGCTGTGTCCAATCCTCTATCCAACTCCAAAGTAGTGCATGAACTCAAGATCTTTTGGAACAAAGTCGGAAGGCTAAATTCACTAAGACTTGTATGGGTCCCAGGTCACTCGCGATTCCATTAAATAAGATCTTCGATGGACTCGCTAGAAGGACTCAGAGAAGAGTTTCTCAGGACCTGAACTCGCCTTAGGTCTACCTGCTTCCACGATCAAATCTGACACCAACGACTGCGTCTTTAATGCACATAATCATAGATGGAGATAATATCCAGGATGCAGCATGACTAAGTGCGTACGACTGCAAGAAGTCCACAATATTTTTCTTATAGAGAAATGATTGCAGAAGGCTTGCGGGTGTCATTATGGGCATTTACACTTTTGCCAATCATCTCTACATGCTTGGTATCAGTGAGACGCCTACCTGTGCTGCATGTTACGAGGAGGATGACACAGCAGAACACTTTCTCTGCGACTGTCCCGCCTTGGCTCGCGTACGGTGGCGCACCCTTAAGGCCGACGTTGTGGGTGCCGAATCTCTTAGCTCTAAATCACTGAAGCCCCTCCTCACTTTTCTCCGGACAACGGGGAAAATACAATAAAGATAGGTGTCTGTATCTGGTAGTACAATGGACCAGTATTTGTGTCTGAGTGCTCCAACAGATAATAGAAGCATCCAACAAAAAAAAAAATTATTCGAAATCATGTTGCAAGGGCAATGACGCCGGGCAATAATCTGAACCTCGGGGCTTACTATCATAATTATATGCAGCTGGAGAGAGTGCGTCTTAACGGCTTTGTCCCACAATTTATATCTATTTACTCGTAGATCAATGTAGGCTGATATAGGATGGATTAGTGGTACCACTACTCTTACACGTGGAGACGCGGTTTTTCTACGATATATCACTCTCCGTGAGCACGAGCACCTCGGGTTCAGTCGGTGGGTTTCAAACTGGGACCGAGAAGACGTCGCCCGACATTATCATAGGCTTAGGCATAGTTAGGTAGTTTAAGGAAGGTTAAGATTAGTTTTAATAAAAATAGCAGAATACAGAATAAAAAAAGAGAAAAAAAAATCTAAAACAACGAAAAATAACTACAAGATACTATAAATTAAAAAGAGATATACATATGTACATATGTATATGTATACAAGGCTTGTTCAAAAAATTATTTTTTTTATTTATTTTTTGAAATCTGTATATCTATCCTGGAAAAGAAAAAAATTAGTTATTTGATAACTTAGGGGTCCTCCGGTTTGAAAACCCGGCTGTTACGTCTCAACTTGGGTCGTTGCTGAAGTGACGTTATATAATCCGACTGCCATCTCTGCCAAAATCCTTGTAACATATTTTGCTCCGATCGATCAGTTTGAAAACAGTGACTTTGAGCGGAAGTAATTACCCTTTTTGAATAATACTTGGATTCTAAATACCTAAGAAATACTTATTTTGATTTTTAAGAATCCGTTTAGATCGAAAAGGGCCACGTCACTCATGATAAATTTATACAGATAATCGACCACTCGTTTAGGTTCAGGAGAGCGTACCCTCAGGCTGGTTTTAATATGATTGACAGTCTGTGTAAAGTCCAATTGCATGATACGTCGATCTGCGATATCTTCGATAACAGCGGCAATATTCTCTTTCGAAATAACAATACGATACAATCCGGCGCCTTTTCTCTATCGACTCTTCTGTCAGAACAGAATCTTCCAATAAAATAATGAACCCCGTGTCAAAAAAACACGCCGCACCAATGCATTTTTCCCCAAAATATTTTGTATTTAACCGAAATCTAAACATATAGCTTTAATTATTTAAACATTGTTCTTCTAATCCATCTACCAATTTGGCACAAAAAACGATAAAAATGCCAGACCAGGTAGACAAAAAAGGTAAAATGGGAATTTATTTGTTTTGGTGCACACGAATGTAGAAAAAGAAAAAAAATATAATGTATATTAGGGTAAGTAATTAAGGGAACTTAAGAATAATACTAATTAGTCATTTTCAGGGGAAATCCAGAATTATATTTTTTCTGTACTTCGTAGCACCGCCTTTAGCCTTAATAACGGCTAGGATCCTTCGTGGTATAGAGACATTAAGTTTTGGATTTTCTTTGTTGTTATATCCTTGTCCCACACGTTATGATGGCTTTGAGTTCGCCATAAAGAGAAGGAAAACGTCCATTATCTGATTCACAAAAAAATATTCCAAAAATCTTCAACTTTTTACAAAACACTTTGTTGCGGTCAAAGGCGCTAATGCGATGTCATAAAAACGCGCTTATGAGTTTTTTATTTTTTCTTTTTTACATTAAAAAGACTAAGCAAACTATAGAAAACTGGTGGTCGTCGTGCAATGGTAATCATCACTGACTGTTGAGCCGAAAGTCTGTAGTCCAAGTCCGTACATAGTCAAGAACAATTTCAATACAGAAAAACTGAGATGTGAATAAAAAATTATCAAAAAGTGCTGGCGAAGTCATAACACTCCCAATACACGATCGCAAATCCTAAAAATACCCCATATAGACAATTGTCTTCCAAGGTATAACTTCGGCCAAAACCTTAAGGTCGAAATTCTCTCTAGTCACACCTGGGAGCAAAATAGACCTTCCTCACGATCGTCAATCCTATGTATGGTACATAGATGATTCCAAAACGAACGAATGTATTGGGGCTGGAGTATACGGAGCTAACACTGGAACACACACCTATCACAGCAGAGACAGATACAACTCCGTATTTCAAGCAGAGATATTCGCAATTGACCTCTGCCTCAGAGAAAATATAAACAGAGCTATAACCAATAAAACCATTTATATTCTCTCTGACAGCAAGGCTGCACTCCTAGCCCTCAAAAGCTACGAAGTCACCTCTAAATTGGTATGGGACTGCTTACAACTATTACGCCAGCTGGCCACCATAAACAGAGTTCACACCATGTGGATACCAGGACACAGTGGCCATATAGGAAACGAAATAAAGGAATGGTTGAGGAATACGGCCAACCACTACTGGACACAAGGGGAAGGTAGCAGACAAGCCAAGATGTACCTACCAACCATTTCCCATAAAAGAATGAAACAACTCCTTAAACTTTCTAGGAGTCAGACTGGACACTGCCCGGTCAACAAATATCTTAAAACCATGGACACCATACAAGCCACCTGCATAATGTATAAAGAAGAGGCAGAAACAGCAGAGCACATACTGTGCCACTGTAACTGCCTCATCAGTAAACGACACAAACACCTAGGCAGGCATTATCTTGAAGCAGAAGAAATCGCTGCTACTTCACTCAAGTTTCATCATGAACTCAGGATTTTTGAGTGAATTCTAAACGGGGGATATCACAATAGGCCCATCAGATGCCGCAGTGATTAGGTGACATTATCCCCCACTTTAATCTAAATCTAAATATGATCACTTCAAAATTCATACTTTATGTGTGCATTTCCAACATAACACCCTAATGACGGGGAAACAAAAAAGTTACTGAGAACTACAACCAACGCGACAAATTCAGTAAAATTCCTTAAAAAATCCTATCTGGGACAACCACCCCCGGAGAGTAATGGACGAACATCTTCGACACAATCCGTCTGCACCCCGTCCATGTTGTGTGACAAACACCATAAAAGCGTACACTCTTGAACCTGCACGAATTATTATAAAAAGTTTAAAAATATATAAGAACAACTCACCCTAAAGTTATAAAAACATTAGATAAAAGTGTACTGTGTGTACGAGTATATGATATGCATAATTAACAAAAACCAACTTCTATAGGACATTTTAGTAAAATGGTAAATAATATGACTTTCTCTGCATTTTTTTTACATTGACATCTGAATTGGAATGACATTTATTTGATCAAAGAGCAGAAAATGTTTCGGAAATCACGAACAAATTTTTAAAGGTTAACTAGCCTTTTAGTGAAGTTAAAAAGATTCAGATCAAATTAATTTGATCTTAAAGTAAACCCGAAATCTTTAAGCGGTCCAATTTTAACCGATTACTGATAGTACATACGAGGAGTTTTAAGCTTTTTCAGCAATGCGGTCTTTATCGTGACAAATCTCCATCCTTTCAAGACCCATGAAGTGTTTGGGAGTGTTGGAACACTTCAAAGTCGCAATGGAGAAAGTCCGGTGAATACGGCCAAAAACAAAAAATGCACAAGCAATGATAAATGAGCAGGTGCATTATCGTTTTGATTTTTTCCCAATTTTTATAGGGAACCATGTCCTAAATTGAAACATTTGTCCTTGGTCTTGGAAAAAAACACAGCCTCGGACCAGCAGAATAGAGAAGCAATCAGTGCTTCGATGGCGAAATGCTGTCCTAGGAGGCAATGGAAATCCCGAAACCATTCTATTTGAAGGCAAGGGGGAGGAACAAGAGTGAGTGAAATGCTAATGAAAAGTGCTCTCAGAAAAGTTCGACGTACATAGGGTGTGAGGGCGAAAAACTTTTTATGAGTTCATTGAATGAGTCAATTGAAGATTTGAAAAAAAAAAACAATATGCAAATAACAGTTTAAACTCCCGCCTGACCAACAATTAAAACCAATTGAGGACAAACAATTGCACTCACGTTTGTGCGTGGAAGTTGAAGACAGTACTTTTATTTGCAATTATTGGCAAAACATTGCAAATGGGATTAAGAATGCGTGGCAAAAAACACTCGTTGGGGCATCCTATTTCAGATTGCTCCGACAGCAAATGCTTACTGATTTCTTTAAAAATGGTTTCTTTAAAAATACGAATTATATTTAATCATCAATATTTTTTTTTCACCATTAAAAATAATTCTTCTCAGATGCAATACACAGCACTTTTTCCTTTTCTATTTTTTTGATACAGCCATTAACTCTTCCAGCCATACTGTGTTGACTGCCCGAGTCAAATGCAAATGGCTTTGGCTAATTACGGAACTGAATTTGGCCAAAAAATTACGTACGATGAATGAGCAGGTTATGTTGATGCAACAGCCATGAATATTTTTTCGCACAAATCAGGATATTGTCTTCATAATGCTTCGCGTAAACAGCGCATAACTTCGAGGTAATATTCCTTATTGACCGTATGATCTTCCGACAAGAACTTCTGGTGAACCACACCATTGTAATCGAAGTGAGCAAAACTGTCACATTTAACCCTACTTGAGGTGTTTTTTTTTTGGTCTTGGTTCTTCTGGTCACTAATGTAATGACTGGACTTCGGTTTCGCCGTCATAGCCAATCATGGTTAGGTCAATAGAGATGATTCTTTTTAGCAAATCGGGGTCTAAGCTCACGGCATTCAACGGCTTCTAAGTGATGCTCAGTCGACGGTTCTTTTGGTCAAAATTTAGCGATATCAAACTTCGTTGGCACATATTTCTATCCCAAAATATATGAAAAAAAATTATGGCATCAGTCAATCGATAGTGATTTGACGATTCATCACAAAAATGTTCATCCTTTGTTGATGTTGATGATGTGCTGGGCGTCCAGGGCAGGCTTAGTGTAAGCTCGCCAAATATCACAATGAACAAGTATAATACTTTGGGGCACTTATTATTATAAATTATGCTCGTATGCATAGTCGAAGAGCAGATACTGAATAAATGGCGGCCTAATGTCATTTTCACATATAAATCCTTTCAAACTCACATACATTTTTAGGTAAAGTTAATTACTATTATTATTATAATATTAGAACAACGATGATTAAAAAGCAACCGATTGTTCGCTTTGGAAAGCAATGTGTACTGCAAAAAGGCCAACTATGCCGACACCACCCATCAAAACGGTGGAAAGAAATTGGGCCATTTATGATTGGAAATGGTTAATTAGCTTAGCTTTAATGGAGGGTATGACATATTAAAGTCGATTAACGACGCATATTCATTATAATATAATAATAACAAACCATTTAAAGAGGAGGAGTTAGGTTGATAGTGAGTTATAAAGAAAAATCGATTGATACGTAAGTTGACGGATGGAACGTTACGATTAAAGAAACTCAAAATTTCTGGACAGTCAATCTCACCAATAAGGATTCTATGTGAAAAAAATTATTCTTGATACCTTTCTCCTCGTATTGAGTAAATCAAGTCTAAAAACTTGAGTTTTTATCATCTGACCAAGGAAGTTGCCCCAGAGAAAGCCTTAAAAAGCGTGTTTGTATCGATTGTAGTCTTCTTATTTGAATGTGCTAGTAGGGACACCAAACGACGGGTGAATACTCCAGGAAAGGTCGAACAAACGATACATATAAAGTTTTTTAAACGTAAGGATTGGTGAACGTTTTAGCGTAACGTTTAATTAGTGATGAACTCAACATGGGAATTAAAGGAAAGTTTACTATCCAACATAACGCCCAAGTCTATATGCGGAATTGCACTACCATCAAGGGAGTAAGAGTAAATATGTATATGGAGAAGAACTACGAGAAAAAATATTAGGTGTGCAACTAAATTCTCGCTGTTTATCAAGAGATGGCTCCAGTAGTAAGTGCTGGTCGATTGTGACGTATCCAAAACGTCACTAACCAAGCTTAGACATGTGGTGAATAAACCGCTTTGACATATTAGTGATTTTGTTTTTACGTCACATACTTTTGGCTGTGTGAAAATGTCTGATTTTGTGACAAATAATCGTCATTTGCGGGAAGTGTTGCCTTTCTTCTTTTATTCGAAGGACGGTGATTTCGATGTGGACGACCGTTTTGCGGGAAGGAAGGACAAAAACCTTCGAAGATGCTGAATTGGAGGCATTGCTCTATGAGGATCCATGCCTAACGCAAAAATAGCTTGCTTCAATATTAGGAGTTACCCGCCAAGCTATTTCCAAGTGATTTGCATGCGTTGTGAATGATTCAAAAGCAAAGAACTTGGGTTCCTTATGATTTGAAGCCAAGAGACGTTGAGCGTCGTTTTTTCGCCTGTGAACAACTTTTCCAGCGGCAAAAAGGAAGGGTTTTCTTCATCGCATCGTTACGGATGTTGAAAAATGGATTCATTACAGCCACCCAAAGAGTCATGCTTCTACGTCGTCGACTCTGCCGAATATTCATGCTGCGAAGGTTATGTTGTCTATTTGGTGGGATCAGGGCGGTGTTATTTATTATGAGCTGTTGAAACACAACGAAACCATCACTCGGGAACGGTATCGAACTCAATTGATGCGATTGAGCCGAGCACTGCGCGAAAAGCGGCCACAATACGAGCAGAGGCACGAAAAAGTGATTCTGCCTATATATACAGCATGACAACGCTCGGCCTCACGTTGCCAAACCTGTTAAAACCTACTTAGAAACGCTCAAATGGGAACTCCTACCCCACCCGCCAATTCCCCAGATATTTCGCCGTCTGATTATCACTTGTTCCGATCGATGGCACATAGTCTGGCTGATCAGCAATTCCATTCACATGAAGACATTTCAAAATGGCTTGATTCGTGGATAGTCTCAAAAGACGAACACTTCTACCGTGACGGTATGCGAGCTCTTCCAGAAAGATGGGAAAAAGTTATCGCTAGCCATGGAAAATACTTTAAATGATTCATTTGTAACCGTTTTTTTCACAATAAAATTGCATTTTCATCAAAAAAACAGCGAGAACTTAGTTGCGCTCCTAATAATAATCGAGCATTTGAAAACATTAAGAAGCAAGTTGTTTTTAGAGGACCACAAAGCAAACTTTTGAGGATAACCACTTAAACGATGAAAGCTGATTGGATCTTTGCATGCCGAGTAAATGTTGAAATCATTAAGATATTGTAATGCTCTAAAAATTTCTCGTCATTAACGAATAGAATGAACAAGAGAGGACCAATATGGCTACCTTGTGGGACACCCGATGTTATCTGTATTTATACGAAAGTATGATTTCGAAACTTCACAAATTGGCTTCTATTTTCTAAAAACGTAATAGCCATCTGAGAAGAATATGAAGAAAACCTTTGCGTTTAAGCTTATAAAGCAAAAGCTTTTGGTTCACTCAATCAAATGCTTTGCTGAAGTCAGTGTAAATTGCATCAATCTGGTTATCTTTACTAATTTCAGAAAAAACATAACGTCGATTTGTCTTTAACAAAACCGTGTTGGTTATTGAGTTTAGATTTAGTTAGACAGGATTTAGTTTTTAGTTTACGGGCGATTACTTGCAGATGCCTCTGAAGTTTTCAATTTTGTTTCTGCTTCCAGTTTTAAATATTGGAATAATAAGAGAGTTCTTCCAAATGGAAGGAAAAATGCCACTATTCAATGATAAGTTAAAAATATGGCATAGTATATTGTGTAGTGGGACCGCACATACTTTTGAGAATCCCGATGAGATTCCGTCAGGGCCAGGATTAAAATTAGATTCTACACCATTTAGTTTATTCAGACGTTTTCTACTGATAGAAAAAAGTTATTAAAAGTAGGGGGAGGAATAGCACTTATATAGTCGAAAAAAATTCGCTGATCTATAGTTAGATCAGCTATAGAGTAGACGGATGGAACAAATTATGCAAAGGTGTTGCAGATATCACGAGGATTGTCAATCGATTGACCACCAAAGAGAAACGAGGAGGGAAATCCATCGCCGTTTTTTTTAGAGTAAATTCCAAAAGTTTTTTTGGTGACGACTTAATTTTGGTTTGAACATCGTTTATGTTAATGATGTGGGCATGATATATCTGATTAAGTGATACGCAATATAGTCCTCATTCAACCAACTCAACCTCCACTTCTTGTTGGCTCTGTTTTTGAGTATCTTTAGTCTACGCGTAATTTCATTCTCCTAGGGAGAAATGTCATTAAAAATGTTGTTCATTTGTACAATATATGATCAGCGTAATCAGAAACTAAATTATTAATAACGTGATAAAATACCGAACAAAGATCATTAATTTCTAATAACGAAAATTGACTCCAGTTAAAATTGTTAAGCTCATTACAAATATTAACGTATTTTGCATTCTTGAAATCGGATTTTTTAACAGTTAAGAGCTTTAATAGGGATGAGATCAAAATGACAAAATAAGTATAATGAGGGACCATAGTCATCTTCAGGAACGAGCGAAGTTTTGGTAACAAAGCTTTCTTCGATATAGTTGGAAAATATGAAATCCACACACCAATTTGGGGATTTTTAATAGGATTGATTTAAAGCAAACAAAAAGATTGAAAGGCGTCAATGATTTCCGCACCGTTAGGAGATAACGTATTAGCGGGACTAAGATACGTACAATCTGAATTTTCGGGAATTCAGTTGATCTTGCTTTGGTTAAAATCGCCAAAGATATATAACTTATCTGAGGCAGACAAAAGACTTTCAACATGGTGAATTGCATCCAAGTATCTAGATAATCACAACTGGCGTCGGTGATTTAGGTGGTATAAAAACGCAAACAATGTGAGCTTCTGATGAAGCGATATCAAATTTATAGGAACAGAATTCAGTATCAGAAAAGATGTCAAAGTTTACATCTTGGTTTACTTTTGGATTTAGTTATTTTCTTATTGCCTTAAGAACACCACGAAATCTTTCAAATATACCTTTTACAGGTATTATATCACTATGATTAACGGAGAAGTATTCACGAAAGGTAGCAGCATCAGGAAAGTTTTCATCTAGTCCGATTTCAATGATGACAATGATATCCGATGGCGAACTGTAGACATTAAGCAAAAATTTAGCGCATTTTGTTCTTAGCCCTCTTACATTTTGGTAGAAGGAGAGCTCGTTTTTTGATCTCTTATTAATTCTAGGACGGTTTGTCAATTCTTTGACCAATATATTCAGAAATTCGGGTTCAATAGAACTTTATCAATATTTAGAGGAGGTAATAATTCAAAAGATGCAGATATCCGCTCCGGCAGGTTGTCTGCTATGATATCTGATGGCTTCGGTGTAGACACCTTTATTCTTGATGTAATTAAGAATTTCAGATACCTGGTTCCGTATTGAAGGCGGGAAAGAAACACTGCAAAAGGTGGGGGAACGACCGTGAGAGAACAAACCTGATTATCATCCCTCAACTTGCAGGAATGCTTGCAAGTACGCCAGTATTTTCGGGCAGGGTTACGGCTTCATTATTTGTTGCCGGGAGATTGTCGGTGCCGATTGAAGAGGATCTGACAAATACAGTACTTACAAAAACGATGTCAGCCGTTGTTGTTGAGTTCAAACGCAAAATCCTTTTGGATTGAATAGCCTCAAGAGATATTTGTTCGGCAGCTGAAGGAACTGCTTCATCAACATTTAATATCGGTTATAATGGCTTAGATGGCGATTTGTTCGATTTCTTAAACATTGCTGGAATCGACATCGGTTGTTCACTTTGAATAGTAGGTAGGACTGGGCGCCGGTTGTTGAAAAATATTATCAATTTTTAAGATCTCAAGCAACATTTGAGCATTCGCAGTGTCAAAGTTGAACACTACTTGGGGCTCAGAGAATAGAGTTGCAATAGTTTTAAAACAGTTTTGGGCTTTAATTATTTATATAATAAATATATAAATAAATATAATTCCAATGAAGAACGTCTGGTGAAATGTTTCGGTGCTTTTCGCTATAAAATCATAGACCAGAAGTTGCGATGCTTTTATCAACATCCCTCCCTTTAAGCCATATGCACTTTGTATGCATACTTGCAAGTCAAATTCCACACGAGACATTTATGTCATTCGAGTTTTTTTTTACAAATGGAAAAATCGGAGTTACTCATTATAAGATTAGTACAATATAAATTGAATACGACGATATGTACACAGTACGATGGAAGCTCTGCTTCTAGTAGGCACAGCAACCAGAGCGATTTCCTTGTAGTAGGTACAGCAACCAGAGAGGCGTATGCAGACTTTGGAAGACCTAGTATTCTCCGGGGATGAGGTGTATGGAAGATTAAAGCACTCAATTTCAGACGTTGATGCAGTTGTCGTAAGAAAAGAGAACCGTATGAAGAGATCAGTGGTAAAAATAAGTTAAGCAGAGATTACACTCAAATGCTTATATACATATGTATTTTATTTATTATTTTATTATTATGTTGATTTTACTCTAAGACTTTTAAGAATCAATATCTATGAAAAACAACTGTCGGATAGCTTTAAACTACTAGGCAAGTCGATATGATTATAAAAAAAAGCAAAGTTGAAATTTAATTTGAATGATTAAGGGGATTTAACAATAAAGGAGTGCGCGTTAAGGTCTTAAACTGAATTATTCGCAGAACGCCTAAAAAACGCTTTTCAACCAAACAGCGAACAAGAAATATGGACTCCTGCGAAAACAGTTGAAGAAGAAAATGACGAAGCGAAAGATGAGATAAAAAATAACATCAATCCCACAAAATGCCCCAACTACGATCTTATAACCGGTGAAATATTGAAA
Organism: Merodon equestris; assembly: GCA_958301585.1. NCBI lineage: Eukaryota > Metazoa > Arthropoda > Insecta > Diptera > Syrphidae > Merodon > Merodon equestris. Next base: position 72,881,190 of record OY284416.1, on the reverse strand, counting down.
CAGTTACCAAGAAAAGCTGTGGTTAAACTGACACATTTTATCAATGCTGCTCTTAGAATGAGATATGTTCCTGACTTATGGAAAGTGGCCGAGGTAATAACGATCTCTAGGCCTGGAAAGCCACCAAACGAAGTGACATCATACAGGCCAATCTCAATACTTCCGGTTATATATAAACTATTTGAAAAAACATTTGTCAAAGGTCTTAAAAGTATTATTGAACGGAAAAATCTCATTCCAAATTACCAGATCCGATTTAGGAGACAACACTCGACAAATTATCAAGTTCACAGAATAGTCAATATTATAGAAAAATCGTGAGAAGAAAAAAAGTATGTTCTGCAATGTTTCTAGATGTAGCGCAGGCCTTTGATAAAGTTTGGCATGTAGGACTTAACGAGAAACTAAAATAAGTCCTACCAAAACAATACGTTCCAATCTTAGAATCATACATAAGTGGGAGATGTTTTAGAATAAAACATGAAGACTCGTATTCAGAATAAACGGAAATCAAGGAAGGAGTCCCACAAGGCAGTGTGCTGGGTCCAATTATGTATCTTTTATGTACATGTGATCTGCCAGAACTAGAATATTGCACATTGACCACGTTTACCGATGACACTGCAATCCTTACAGGGGAAAGGATAATGAGGAATCAACATAGAAGCTGCAATCAGCTATAGATCAAACTTGTAATTGCATAATAAAATTGGGAATCAAGCAAATCAGTTCACATAAATTTCACTAACCGTAGTAGTACCGTATGTAAACACAGCGAAATATCTTGGCATGACGCTAAACTAAGATGGAAAGAGCACGTCAAAAAGAAACAAGAGGAATTAGAAATAAAACACAAGAAAATGTATAGGATCAGTGGAAACGCCTCCAGTGTATAATAAGCTTTGGCTTCATTGAAATCAATATGCACATATGGTAGTCAACTATGGGGTTGTACCAAAAAGAGCAATGTAGACATCGCACAGAGAATCCAAAACAAAGTTTTAAGGAAAATCGTAAATGCACCATGGTAAATAAGAAATAAGGACCTCCACATGGACTTGGGAATAGAATTCGCCACGAATGAGGTCCAAAGAAAATGCACGAAGGCACGAATCAAGACTTTAAGTACACACAAACACAGTGGCAGTGCAACTTTTATGCAATGCAAATATAGTGAGGAAACTCAAAAGGACAAAGCCATTTGAACTAGTTTAAATAAAAGGGACCACCCACATTAATATGTGTAAGTGCCCGGACATATTCTTCTTCTTCTTAGATGGCGCTACAGTTCGATGTGAACCTGGGCCTTAACCAACAACCGTCTCCCGCTGTCACGATCTTTTGCCAGTTGTATCCAGTGCCGCACTCCAAGTTGGTTAAGGTCCCCTCCATCTGTGTGCGCCACCTTAGATTCGGTCGTTTCCTCTCGAAGCGACCAAAGGCATCCTCATCCGTTTTCGCTAAGGTCCTCTGCACCTTAAAGGAGGACCGAGATGATCAGTGATTTATATAGTGCTACCTTGGTTTTTCGAGAAAGGGCTTTATTATTTAATTGCCTCTTAACCCAAAGAAGAAACGGTTGGCAAGAGTAATTCTGCGTTTGATCTCAGCGCTGGTATTGTTGTCGCTGGTCCCTAGTGAGCCAAGCCGTAAATTGTGTCTTTCTGGCCAAGACGTTGGTGTTGTGCATTGAATGACAGCATACGAGGGTGGTCCGATAAGTACTTAGCCTCACCGGCAGATGGCGCCAGTATGGCAAGAGCAACTTACTATCGTGTAGTACATTCTAGTAGACGGCTACTGTCGATTCAGCCGGATCGGACTCGTAGTTTTGTTTTGACCGCGTGTGGAAGCGGGAGTGTCCGCGGATTTTAGAAAAATGGAAAAAGAACAATATCAGTCGGTGATTCGATTCTTGTTTTTAGAAGGGAAATCGCGCAGCGAAATCAAAGAGCGTTTGGATGCTGTGTACGGTGACTCTTCTCCTTCGAAGGCGACCATCAAAAATTGGTTTAACGAATTTCAACGTGGTCGCACGTCGGTTTTTGATGAGCCACGTCCAGGTGCCCCGAAAACGACTACCACGGAGGATAACGTGACAAAAATCCACGATCTCATATTGGCAGACCGCTGATTGAAGGTGCGCGAGATAGCTGAGACAGTAGGCATTTCAACAGATCGCGTGGGTCATATCCTGCATGAAATTTTGGGCATGAGAAAGCTGTCGGCGCGATGGGTGCCGCGTTTGCTCACTCCGGACAATAAGCGCAACCGTGAGATCACTTCAGAGCAGTGTTTGACGCTGTTTAAGCGCAATCCGAAGGAGTTTCTGCGTCGTTTCGTGACAGTCGACGAAACATGGATCCACTGGTACACATCAGAGACCAATGAACAATCGAAACAGTGGAAGAAGGCGAAGACTGTCCCATCGGCCGGAAAGGTGATGGCCACCGTTTTCTGGGATTTACAAGATGTGATCCACATCGACTACCTGGAGAAGGGCAAAACGGTTATTGGACCGATTCGACGCCGAATTGAAGAAAAAACGGCCCCACTTGGCAAAGAAAAAAGTGCTCTTCCACCATGATAACGCACCGGCTCACACCTTCGCCCTCGCCACGCCCAATTGGTCGAATTGGGCTACGAACTGCTGCCCCATCCACCGTATTCTCCAGATTTGGCTCCGTGCGACTTATTTTTGTTTCCAAACTTGAAAAAGTCGCTCGCCGGGCAGAAATTTCAGTCGAATGAGGAGGTCATCGCCGTCACGGAGGCCTATTTTGCAGACCTCGAGAAAACGTATTCTTCAGACGGGTTAAAGAAGTTGGAGCATCGCTGGGTCAAGTGTATCGAGCTAAAAGCAGATTATATTGAAAAATAAATCGCCATTTCTCCAAAATTTTTGTTTTTCTTTTGTAGGCTAAATACTTATCGGACCACCCTCGTATATTTGGTTTCACCCTCGTTCACCAAAAGAACCATTTCAGCTGCTTCTGTTCAATGCTTTTGAACACTTCATTGACGACTCGCTGTGCTCACCCAATTACGTCAATGTCATCCGACGCAAACAATTGTGCAGATTTGAAATGGATCGTACCCCTTGTGTTGGCCAGTGAATCTTGTATGATCTTTTCAAGCACGACGTTGAAGAAGTTATATGACAGTTCATCACCTTGCCTGAATCCTTTTTTAACATCGAAAGTATCGGTTAACCTAGACCGGTTACCGACCTTAATGGAGCAGCCAGAATTCTTCATTGTCATCCCGCACAATTGGACGAGTTTGGCAAGGATGTTAAAACTGGACATGGCTCAGTATAGCTCGTCCCTATGCACACTGTCATGTGGATTTAAAATCGACCAAAAGATGGTGTGTGTGGATTTTGAATTCTTGGGTCTTTTCCAAGATCTGCCGCAGTGTGAAAATTTGGTCTATTGTGGATTTACCTGGCCTGAAAACACACTGATAGGAACCTATCGGATTATCCACAAAGGCTTTCAGGCATTCACACAGTACGACAGAGAAGATCTTGTACGCGATGTTGAGGAGACTTATTCCTCTAAAGTTGGCGTAGTTATAGACTGGGCAAACGATGCTGAAATTCCATTCGTCGGGCATGCTTTCCTCCGAACGTATTTTACAGATGGGCTGGTGCATGCGTGCTACCAACTCATCTCTAGCCGCTTTAAATAGCTTAGCAGTCAGGCCGTCTGGGCTGGCGGCTTAAGCTTCGAAATAACAAGCTTAATTTCATCTAGGTCACGTGTACGGAATTGTCTTGTATCTTCTCGTCCGTTGCGAATGGATCATTCTGTCTGACAGCGGTATCAGATCTATCATCGCCGTTATACAGTCTACAGGAGTGGTTTTTCCATATCCTCAGCATCAACTGTGACCCTATTACTAGTTGTCCGTCTTCATCCCTACAGGCTTCCGCTCTGGCTTTATAGCCCTGGTATGTTCGTTTTACTTTTTCGTAAAGCCCGCGAGCGACATTCCTGTCGCATCTCCTCAATTTCACGCTTTTCGTGTTCTCTTTTTTTCTTCCCTAAGAGCGTGTGTTCCTCTCTCCTTTTCTGCTCGTAGAGCTCACGAGCTATTCTCGTCCGTCTATGTAGCATGGCTTTGTAGGCGGTTTGCTTTTCAAGCCAGGGCAGGGGTTTGAAAAAAATAAACAAAAATAATAACGATGATTGAAGTCTAGGGAAAGTGAAACTGTTATTTTTGAATAGCAATTCATTTCTATTATATAGGTATAATAGTATAGAACTTATTGTGCCTTTTGAGACTATCAGTTATGAGATTTTTTTTTACTGTGCTACTGTCGGGTTAATTTATTGCACATTTGGTATGTTCAGTTTCTTTATATCTCGGTGACGAAACTTTCTTGTTTACTGATAATATTAACTAAAAACCATAATAAAAAAAACCAAAACCTTACATATCTATAATTATGTGACAAATATTAACTTTAATATTTCATGATAACGCGTTTATTTCGAATGTCTGCCTGACATGGGGGCAGCATTGAGTTCCCTAAGGACTAACCCTGATGTTTTTAGAGGATGTCAGGGGATTGACAGGCAACCCCATGACATACTTACATTTTGTTCACTTGAAATCAATTTCTTGTTTTTTTGCTGTGTGTGCCGGGTCGTAAGGAAGCGTAACTTTTTTTAAGAACATTTAGCCCTTTTACCGAAATATTGGGCTTACGCCCAACGAGAATCATGCCCAAACCATAATACTGGAGCCTCCATGTTTTAAATTTTTTTTTTCATGTTTCTTGAATGCTTTCCCATCGCCATAAAGCCCCCGCATAAGAGATCGCTCTTCCTTAGTACAGTGTATTGCTCATCCTATTTTGCTGTCAAAATGTGAAATGATATGAAAATGACATTGTTATTCCAGTAATAAAACTAAGACTGGATAAAGTAATACATCACTGACATTATTAACAAAACCAGTAGGCATGATATTTTAGACAAGCGTTTTAACTTTGTTATGTTTACACATTGAATATTAAAATTTAAACCGAATTCACATAAAGATATATATAAATGGAAAACAGGGAGATTGTATTAGTTTTATTTGAAAAAGAAAAAACAACAATGATTTGAAGTGTTACTGCTTACCACTTGACGACGAAATCAATTGGAGCAATATCTGCACAATCATATAAAGAATGAATAGTAAGTGGCACTTTTTCGCTTTTATACAATACATTTGCAGTCATCCTGAAATTCGTTATCTCTGATAACAAAAGTACCTAATTTTTCCTGGACTCAATGGATCCATTATTATATTACGCCCGCTTCGTTCGAGTTTGATACATTTATACGGGCAGCACGTAAATTTCCTGCCTTTAATACGATATACTGAAAATACAATTTCCAATTCAGTACTGCTATTTATTTTTACGCATTCCACTAGAATATTATATCGTCTCCATTTTCTGTCATTAGCTGGCAATATTTCTTTTATTTCTGCTTTTAATAGTTTAACACAAATTGAATTGCAGTGTATTCAAAAAAACAAATGTACGTGACTGTTAAAACAGAAAAAAATTGTATTAGTGTAGTAAAATATCATTGAACAGAAGTCAAATCGTAATCCATTTTAATGTAATACGAATTAAAGACGCGGTTCACTTCAGACGTTCAAACTAAAGGCCCAACCATAATAGGCAGGAGCAAGCATATGCAAGCAGAGGGGAATGTCTTCTTACATGCAAAGCATATGATATGCCCACAATGGGAATATACGAGGTTTCGTTAAGTGTTCGTTAACTGATGCGAGCAGACGGAAGGTCTTCATGAAAGAAGACATTCCGGCCGGAATTTTTGACAAGTGACATTTGAGGTTAAGAAAGAGAAAAAAAGATAAAAATAAATATGGAGTGCGAGTTTGTTAACAAGTTGATTTCAATTGTGCAGGACAATAAGTGCCTCTCTGTGAAAGCAGATGGCTTTTATTTAAACAAAAAGGGAAAAGCCAAAGAAATACCGAAAATAAACAAATCGAATGAAAACAATTTGACAGTTCCTTTCCTTCTGCTTGCTTCTGCTTGCATCTGTTCATTGTGGGTATCTTGACTATTCGTCGAAACAAAGGGGAGAACTTCGTTCGGTTCTGACATAAGCTTCTGCTTGCTTCTGCCTATTATGGTTAGCCCTTAACAAGAAAAATATTCGAAAACAAAAATCAAACAGTCAGCACTCGGCAGTTGTGTCTCCGAGACATTGGCGTAGACACCGGAAAAAACAATAACATTTACATGCATGGGAGTTTGACAACCAAAAACAGATTATTGGTCCAACAAGCCCTTCGACGACACAACAGCTGTTCTCGGTCCACACCCACCTTGGTTCCGTTTTCGTAAAGGAAAGTGCAAACGGGACGAACGATAAAATAGAAAGCGACGATGCATTAAAAAACTTGCTGCCAGAAATCAACAACATGACTAATAAGAAAATAGTGTTGCCATGCTGCTAAAAATGAATTTTGATTTTCTTTATATTTTTTTACGTTTTGCTTTTTTACTTTTATTTCTTAAAAATCTCTTTTTATCTTTAACTTTTTAATTTTTTTATTTTTATTTCCGCTAAATTTTAAGTTGAATTACTTGTTGCCTTTATTTTGTTATGAATTCTCTTTTAAAATTAATTATTTTCATCTGTGTATGCTAGCTTCACTGGTTATTGTGAGCGAGGAGAATTTAGCTTCCGATGTTTTTATATGCGCTGTTCGTCTCCGGTGGGTAATTTTTCTTTCTTGCCCCTAATGGATGAAAATGGCCGAGTTGTGACCTCCATGGCTCGCAGTAGTAATGAGATTTTGCATAGCATGATTAAAGTATTCTGTCGTCGAAAAGATGGGCTAAAGGTATCCCACATTAATGCCCAAAGCTTGATGCCGAAAGTTGACGAGTTTAGAAATATTTTTTACAACTCCGAGGTGGACGTACTCGTAGTCTGTGTGTGTGAAACATGGTTATCGAGTCATGTGAATGACAAATGTGCGCTCTGGATGGATACAAGGTTTTTCACTGGTGGAGGTGTAGCGATCTATATAAGGGATGATATACTGAATATATCTTTTTAGAAATAGTGTGTGGGGAAGATTAAGTCCTTTTAGGAAGGGACCAAACAGAAATCTCGACATGGGGCCATTTTATCTTTTGTTCGAAGAAGAGTTGACCAGATATGAAAAAAATCTTCTAAAAGATAAACAACTATCCGAAAACATGCTATCTTTCGACTTAGATGCTGTAAATACTTCTGTTCCAACTCATTTCACAAACATTTCAAGTACCCTGTTAGATGTATTTTTTGTCAGCAAAACAAATAGTGTTCAAATGAAACTTGGCTTACACCCTGCTTTCAAAATGCGGTCATTGCGTTGTCAGGGTATAAAATCTATAGGGACGATCGTGTCGGGAGTCGAGGGGGCGGTGTTGCAATTTTTGTTAAGGAAAAAATAGTAAGCAGATTAATCGGAAATTCGAATTCAAACGATGGTATCGAGTACCTCTTGCTTGAAATTATCTGTGGTTTCGAAAAATGTCTAGTTGGAGTCATCTACAAGCTCCAAAGCCTATGGGACACCACCATTGTTACTAACATCATCGAACGCTACATTATTTGCTGTCAATGACTCGACTCCCACCCACTTTAGCCCTACAAGCTCCACGCTCATCGACCTGTTTATTGTCAATAGAACTGATCTCATCAACTTCTATAGCCAGCTTGATGTTCCCGGCTTTTCAAAATACGATCTCATTGTCCTCTTCTATGACCTCAGTCTTAATAGATCTTTAGCGCCAACGACTTTAAATCTATCAATATGGATAGCCTTATCAATGACTCTCTCAATTCTAATTGGCATAACCTGTATCACATGTCTTCCGTTGATGAGCAAGTTAAGTTTTTTACATCTACCATTAATAACCTGTTTAAAAATCATGTCCCAACCAAAAATCGCACCATCCATAACACCAAATGCCAATGGTTAACTCAACATATTGAAAAACTGATTATAAATAGAGACAGGGCCTACAAAAGATGGAAGAAGTTTAAACTCCCCGAGTTACTATATGATTTTAAGCGCCTCAGGAACCTTGTTACGAAGGAAATCAGGATGTCGAAAACCAAGTTTTTTGGCATCCAAATTCAAAACAGGCTTAAATGTTAAGCAAACGTGGACAATTATTAAGACGCTAGGTATGTGTAAAAAAATCAAGGCTGGGACTTTAGAAGACATCAATATCGAAAAGCTAATTAAAAAATTCGCTTCAGTCGCATCTCTCTCTGACAATGGCAATGGGGATCCGAACGAATGCGACATTATAGATCCCCGTAATATGCCCAACTTGACTCAAAGCTTTGGTTTTTCTAGAATCTACGAAGAGGATGTGCTTAAATCGACCCTTGCAATCAAATCTAACGCCATTGGCTTGGATCTCATGAACCCCAAATTCTTAAAACTAATTATCCATACCGTCTTAAAACCTCTCAGATACGTACATTAATAGCATCCTTACCACCTCCGTCTACCCTAATTCCTGGAAGGCCTCTAAAATCATACCCGTTGTTCTCGCTGTTTCATAACGACATTCCTACAATTCTCAAACACTGTAATATGTATACATGTGTACGCAGACGACGTCCAATTATACATCAGCTACCCACTCCACCTAAAGGTATACGCTACTGCTCGGTTAAATGAGGATCTCCATGCCGTTACACGGTGGTCACATAAAAACAAACTTATGCTCAACTCCACCAAGAGCCAAGCTATTGTCATAGGTGTCTTGCGTATACTATGCTACGCTGGAAATTGTCTCCCAATTAGCATTAAATCAATGCTTGTCAAGACGACGCTACTGATCCCTATTTTAACCTACGCACTCCCGGTCTTCTGCGATCTCCATAGTTACAGCTCACGCAAGCTAACCGTTGCGCTTAACAGCACAGTGCGTTTCATATACAGATTACGATGGCGCGGCGGGATCACATCTCGTCATTCGTTAAAACCCTGCTTGGCATGGACTTTCAAAGCCTCCTTAAGTTTAGGATATAAACTTTTCTTTTCAAACTCATGCAGACCAAAGCACCATCATACCTTTATCAGAGTCTTCGATTTGCTACATCTGAGAGAAGTGGAACATTGATATTACCCAATTTTAATTACAGAGTGACAGAAAAACAGTTTTTCATTTACGCCGTAAGACTATGGAATTCGCTTCCAGCTAACATGAGAGGATCTCATAGCATAGGCATCTTCAAAAGGCAACTTAGGCAACACTTCAGCACATCGCTTTAGGATATACATATACATATATATTTTTATTTTTTTAGGGTCATCTAGAGCTGGCTGGTCTAGGTACTTGTTTTCTTTTCTTCTTTCTTACTTATTATAAATCAATCATCTGCTTAGTTTAGTTTTGTTTTGTTTTTTTTTTAATTACACTTGTTTGCTTCACAATTTAAAAGATTATACATCTTATGTGTTAGCTTATGCCTTAAATAAATAAATTCAAATTCAAATTCAAATTCTTCTATGATCAGCTTTGTGCACCAGTTTTCTCTAAGCATGACTTGATATATCTCACATACGACTTTTTAATAGACCACCGCACTACACAAAGAACTCTCATTTATAGAGATTTTAACAATATAGACAGATCGTCCTTAGAACGAGACATAAGAAATGTACCACGGTACTCTATCTATCTCTTGTCTTCTCCCAACGACCAAATCGAATTTTTACACTGCAACATTAATTTACTTTTTGAGACACATGTTCCACTAAAAACAAGAGAAGTTTACACGTGGTTTTCAAGAGAAATAAAAGACTTGATGATAGAGCGTGATCAAACATACCGCCGATGGAAACTTTTCCGATTGGATGTGCTTTACCAACACTACAAGAGCCTGCGAAACAGAGTTGTTCAGACATAAAGACAACCAAAAGACGGTTCTTTTTCAATCGTCTCAATAAGAACACAAATTTAAAAAACTGTGGAACAAACTGCGAAATTTAGGAATTTAGGAAACAACGTTTTCATTCTCTGAGTAATGTCGAGGTAAACGAACTTCAAATTTGAATCGCAAATTTGTATCAACTGGCTCGAAAGTAATAAGTGCAGGACTTAAGACGCTTAGTCAACCAACAAGTGAGACGCTTAGTCAACCAACGAGTGAGACGCTCTTTGAATTCCGCAATGTGAATGAGCTTGATGTGGTGGAAAGCTTCCTTTCCATAAAATCACACGCGGTCGGGTTCCCTGCTTTGTTAAGCCATCCTCCCTCTTTTATTACCGTACATTAGGCATGCGATAAACACAATTCTGACTAACGGAATTTTCCCATGTCAGTGGAAAATGGCAAAAATCACTCTAATACCAAAAAACTCTACATGTGAAGAGTTTAGACCTATTTCTATTCTTCCTTTCTTGTCTAAAGTTTGTGAACGCATAATGCAAAAACAACTAAATGTTCATATTAATTCCGGTAATATGATAACTCAATTTCAATCAGGCTATCGACAAAAACACAGTTGTTTAACAGGCCTAATGAAAGTAATTGATGATGTTAGAACAAGTCTAGATGGTAATGAAGTCACTTTTCTGGTACTCTTGGACTTCTCTAAAGCTTTCGATGTGGTGAATCATTCCGTGCTAATCAATAAATTACGAAACAACTTCAACCTATCTTCGTCTGCATTGAATCTTATATCCTCCTACCTCTCCGGTCGTAAACAAGCAGTATGTGTGGAAAATACGATGTCTGAGTTGTTATCACTATCGACAGGAGTACCCCAAGGCTCCATCTTAGGACCTATTTTATTCTCTATGTACATTAATGAAATTCAAAATATAGTTAATAATTCATAATAATTCAATAATTCAAATTCAATAACACATACATATACGCTGACGATGTGCAAGTATATCAAAGTTGTCCACTTGGACTTATTGATGACTGTGTCTGCAACATCAACCAGTATCTGGAGCAAATATATCAATGGTCGTTGAGAAACGGCTTGCTACTAAATCCACGTAAATGCAAGTGTTTAATAATTTCCCAAAAGATTTTGACACTTGACTATATTCCATTGGTAATGCTAAACAATGTTCCATTAGAGTTCATTAATATCTCCAAAAATGTAGGCGTAACGTTTAACAGAACCCTAACTTGGAATGACCACATTAACACTGTGGTGGGAAAAACATATGGCGTTCTTCGTTCTTTGTATGTAGATATCACAACAATTTATCCCTATCGACACCCGATTGCTACTCGCTAGAACTATCGCAATTCCTGTACTTCTATATAGTTACGAAATTTTCCAGAACTGTGATGCCTGTAGCTTCAGGAAACGTAAGGTTGCATTTAATAGTATTACTCGATACGTTTATGGGCGCAGAAGGCATGATCATATATCACATCTGTCGAAGAACCTCCTCGGAATGACGCTGGAAAATTATATGAAATTCAGAGCACTGTTCTTCTTATTCAAAACACTACGACTGCGTGCACCACGATATCTTTACAACAAACTACAATTCTCAGTATCAGCTAGGTCCAATTGTTTAATTTTACCGAGATTAACTTGTTTGACATCTGAGAGGCAATTTGCGTCTGTGGAATTCACTCCCGCAATATTTAAGAGACCAAAACAGCACTATTACATTTAAAAAGGAATTGAAATCTTTTTTGACCAACCAAAGTAGCTAAGTTCTCTTCTTTTCACATTAACCTTCTTTTCATTTACTCCTTTAATTTTATACTTTTTTCCTTGTTTATCTTGTTTGTTTTTATCAAAATTGTCTATCTTATCAATACCATATGTACATGTAATTATTTTAGAATATGAAATTTTATACAATTGTTTTGTAAATCTATCACAAATTTAAAAGACAAGATAATGTCTTAATGTGGTAGTATATAATGAAATGAAATAAAACAAAAATAAAACGAAATAAAACACTCACACGAAATCTACAATGACTAAAACCTCTTATCAAACAGTTGATAGCGAGAGTGAAAAATATTTGGGTTTGTGAAAATATTCAATCCAAAATCTTCTAATTAATTTCGATCAGTTGCGTTAGATTCTTGGATTTAATTATGAAGTAGCGAATAGTGAGAGCAAAGAAGGTAAGCACAAATTTAATAATAATAATGGAACCTTGTTTGAGATAAGTTAGAGGAAACATTTTACTTGGGGAAATATCTTTTTTTTCTTATGTTTTTAAATTAAAAAAAAAGGAATATAAAAATGGGAATTACGCTTGATAGCAGTACCTTATTTACGATTTCGTCAGTTCAAAAACTTGAAAAAAAAATCAACCAAATTAATCGATAACGAAGATAATAAAGTCTATCAACTGAAGCCCTTCCGAGTGTTTAGAAAGATAATTATGAAGATTCTAAAGGAAAACTTTCACTCTCAAACAAAATTACTAAGAGAAATTGATGAGGAAGTAAATGTGAAACCCATAAACCCCTGGTCGAAGATAACCAAAAAGTAATATAACAGAAAAGATGTCTAAGCAGAAACCAAAGTTTACCATAAAAAGTACATCAACTACACCCCTCCGTCCTTTGGGCGCCTTGCCATGACGAGGAAGAATAAGAGGGAAATGACCTCGAACTAAAACCCGACAAATTTGAATGAATGGATAACCAAAAGGATCTGAGTACTCCAGGTGGCAGCCGCAATAACGGAAAGCACCCCGCGATAAAAGAATGCAATAATTCCGGAGGCCCCATCATACACGTCAAATTCTGCGGCAGCTCGGAACGACATCGACTCCTGCGGCTCAGTGTCCGACTACCTCTGGACTTACCATGAGTGCTATTATACAACAAACAGAGACGAAACCGACGATGGCGTGACACGGGAAACCGCTAAGGTCGAACGCGCCCGTGAATTGCGGGGTACTGCTAAATGTCAAAAAAGAAGTAGAAAGAGGCGTGCCTGCAAAATTGTGCAAAGAGGCTGTCACAGTCAAAGTAACAATGGATGAGGGTAAACTTCTAGAGAAAGCAATTAAGAGGGTTAAGTTAGGTTTCATCGCAGAAAGCTTCGGCGGTTAATGAAGGCTATTGTAGGGGGCACAAGCATGCCAGCACTTTCGGCATGCGCCTCTAACATCTCTCATCTTACTGGCGAGGATCAACTACCCAATAGGAGCCTGCTAGCTTCCCAAACTGACGGTGCTAGAAGCGTTCAGGGTCCTGGTATGGCCGGCGCTACCGTGAAAATAGGTGATGCTGACAAGAAAATTTTGAATGCAAAAGGCGAAGCTGTTTCGGGTCCGAAAAACCCTCAAACTGGCAGAGCTGTAAACTGGCAGAGCTGTCTCATATCAGGGTCCGAAGGGAGCAGGACCTCGAACCGAAAAGGTAAGAGAGCTCGCAAACGTAAGACAGCCGCCTAGGATAGTCTCGCTGGGGAGAGAGCTCTGCAGTTTAAATCTTTGACTTATACTCAGATTAATCTACAGCATTGCAAGGCTGCTACCACTGTTCTAAGAAGCAGAATCGCATGCAGTAGCGAAAATCATCACATTGTATCCATTCAAAACCCATTGGTGAGGAATAAACGCCTGTGTTGTATTGGTGATATATGTGATTCTCGGTGGATAAGCGATTCGAAAGACCTAGGGCCTGCTTCAACATATCGAACTCACTATCGGCAACCACATTTGGACAAGATTTGATGGCTGCCCGAGTAAGCTACAAAGTTCACGAAGAAATTGAGCACTTCGTCGTTGCGTCTGTTTACTTCCCCTACGACTCGATAGTACCTCCGCCACCGAAGGCAGTTCCTAAACTTGAAGAGTACTATGAAGTCAGAAAGACTGGTCTCATCTTTTGTTGCAATGCTAATGCTCAAAACACCTTTTAGGCAGCAGCAAATGAGAAAGATCGTCTTTTAAGCTTTACTCTTTCGTTTGACTTTATCATCAAAAACGTTGGCTATCAACCAGCGTTTGTCACAACGAGACGACGGGAGTTGATTGACCTAACCCTATGTAACAGATATGTGAAAGCCATCACTAACTGGAGGGTCTTACCGGATGCTACTTTATCGGACGACAGATATATCGAATTCTAATTGAGTTGTGGGATGTCCCAATCGCAACCCCTGCGGAATCCGAAAAACACGGACTGGATACGGTATAGAGGAGCTCGAGAGATCCACTCAAGTCCTATTTAAATTAGGAATTAAACAATTGATAGAAGATGTTGTTCACAACCTGAGTAGCCTCATCACCAGTTGTTTTAAACTCAAATGTCCTGTCAAAATAAGTCCCAGCAGAAAATTGGTCCGCTGCTGAAATGCTGAGCTCCAATGTCTTAGGAGGGAAGACAGAAGTCTCCTGAATATATCGCTCGAATGGAGTTCGGAAGATGACTGGAATAGCCATCAGTATCGATCGAAGCAAAAAGGAATATAAGAAGCTTATTCGTAAATCGAAGAATGATTCTTATAAGTCCTTCTACGAAGAGATCAAATTTCTGAGCGCGGCCAGCAAGTTGGTTAAAGTCCTTAAATGAGGAAAACCGACAAAGCTGGTTGTACTCAGAAAATCTGATGATACCTTTTCTGAGTCTAAGGCGAAAACCCTCAGCTTATTGCTTCAAACCCATTTTCCCGTAAATCAGACTGTAATCGGGTCGCAGCATACCCCTGCGTAACTTCGACTGAAACGATGAAAACAACTCGGCGTAGCTGTTATATTGCGTCACGTCTGGCAACGACTGAGGCCATTGAATTTGCTTTAAGTCGCCAGGTGCTGACGGGATATACCCTGTTATGCTGCAAAAATGTATAAGACAGCTGACTCCTACTTTGAAAATAATTGTTGCTATTAGATTGGCACATGCGGAACTATTTCTTGGCGCGGGGTGAAAGTGGTCTTTATTCCCAAAATAGGGAAAGAAGATTACTCACTCGTCAAGAGTTTTAGGTCAATCAGTCTAACATCCTTCTTGCTGAAAAGCATGGAGAGACAAGTGGAGTTGCACGTGCGCAAAATTGCCTTCGAACGCATCCTCCCTCGGAAATATAAAATGCTTACTGCGCTTCAAAACCTAGTTGAGAGAATTTAATGCGCACTCGACATGAATGAGTACGTGCTGGGCATTTTCATTGGCATTACGGCTTTTGACAACGCAACTTTCGAAAAGAAGGAGGAAAATTACTGGCATTATTCAGTTGGTGCTAAAAGAAATTTCCAATCTCGATATTCAAGGAAGCTAAGTACATGGGAGTCATATTAGATAGCAAGCTTCTTTCGTCAAAGCATATTGAGTCAAAACCACCAAGGCGCTGCCAGCGTTTTGGCAATGCGAAGGTACTTTTGGCATGGGGCTTATGGTCGAAAAAGGTTCTCTGGATCTACACGGCAATGATAAGGCCTATAATCGCATCGGTTGATTGGTGGAATAGGCTAACACGCAAAGATGTCGTGGCCTCTTTCACCAAACTCCAAAGAGCAATTTGTCTCAGCTGTACGCGGGTTTTCCCAGAACCTCGGGCGTTTCTTTGGATGTTATGATTCCATCCCTTGACATATTTATCAGAGGGTGCGCACTGAAAACCATGTCTCGCCTTAAGATTAATGGATTTGCTACTACAACTCGCACTGGAACGACAGTGTACTTGCGCGAGAAATATACTACGACCCCTGTCTCATGGATATACCCTCTGACGCAATGACACCTGTAATACTAATGCGCTGTAATTTCACAGTAACATTTCCATAGCGTCAGGACTGGCTTTAGCCAGACACTGAACCTGAAATGGAATGTCTCCGCATTTTCACAGATGGCTCCAGGACTGGGCGGGGGTCCGGCGCTGCAGTTTTCCTTAAGCGAGAAAACATTCGACTGTACTTCTCGTTAGGAACATATGCGTCTGTCTTTCAATCAAAAATATACGTAATCCTAATGGCCATGCACTATGTTGTGAGGCACAGATGAAAGGGTAAAAGCGTATGCGTCTGCAATGACAGCCACACAATCGTAGATGGAGGGCATACCCATCTATAATGCCGGATGACTAAGTGCTTACGCCCTGACACCTACAAAAAATCTTATCCTTAAGGAGAATTGATTGCAAAATACTTGCAGGCTTCATTACGGGCCATTACACTTTTGCAAAGCACTCTGCGTGACTTGCCTTCGCTCACGCACGGTGACACACCCTTGGGGCCGACTTGGTTTGTGCCAAATTTCTTCGCTCTACATCACTGAAGGTCCTCCTCACTTTTCTCCGAAGAACTGGGAAAATACAAAAAAAAGAAAGTTGTCTGTCTGGTAGTGCAATGGACAAGTATTTGGTGTCTGAATGCTCCATCAAATACCAAAAGTCTCTAACAAAACAGAGAAAAACCTAAATTTCAGTCCACTTAAACAGTCCGTTGTTTTTCGACGAAAATGAAAGTTCCAATACATGTTTGAGATTAAACCTTTTAAGCCACATTACATACTAGCAGGCAAATTGTTTTTTACATATTTTTCAATATTTCACTTGTAATATGAGCCTGTGTTTCTTTATACTGTTATTGCAACAATATTATTTAACATTTTATTTACTTGTTTCATTAAGTTCTGAAATTTGGCTTAAATATGAAATATTTATGTTTCACTTTAATCTTTAAAAAAGGGATAGGAAATTAATATGGCTTTCGTCACGTACGAAATTTGTCCAACAACTTTTGAACCTTTTGAAATTCGCGAGTTAAAAACTGTTGAATTGGATATTTATGTAAAGTGTAGATGTGTTTTAGTGCGCTTGGCTTAGTTCAAAAAATCAGTACTATGCTTTGGGTGAAAAATAAAATCATGTGCTCTAACGCATTGTACTTTAAAAGTTAACTCACATTTAGCGAGTCTACTCTGAGTAAAAAAAAGCATTTATAACTTATAAGCGCTCTTCACAGAAGGTTGAGAAGGTGCTCGCCCTGGACATCCTAGCACGTTAATAAATTATGAAAACATTGAAGGAGTAAAGAGAAGAAAATTGTTACGGACAATCGTTCTCTGAAATTGCCCTGATATTTTGGGCTTGAAACGTATATGAACGAAGTTTGTTCTGAAATTGCTAAATACTGACCAAAAGAAATGAGCATCGCTCAGAAGCTGCTATATGACGTAAAGGACCATCCAGATTAATTGAAAAAGGTTATCACTTGTGACGAAACATGGGTATACATATGGTTATGACGTCGAAACCAAAATCCAATCATCACAATGGTATCGACCAGAACGGCCAGGAGGAAGAAAAGAGAAGCTGAGTTCGGTCATATGTGAACATTTTGCTCACTATTTTCTTCGATTTCAATAGCGTGGTTCATCATAATTTTTCGACAGAAGATTTAACGGTCAATAAGGAATATTATCTTGAAATATTTATATCATTGCGTCCAGAAATACGAAAACGTTCAGATTTGTGAGAAAAAAATCATAGCTGTTGCACCTCAGCGTTGCTTGTGCGTAAACATGCCTAAGTTACTGCATTCACCAGACTTGGCTCCATGGAACTTATTTTCTTCTCAAAACTGGAAAGAACCATGTAAGGACTGAGATTAGCCACGATTGAGTACATAAAACCCGCATCGCTGGAAGAGCTCCAAGCGAAGAGAACGGAAGATAAATAAATAAATATTTTTCGAGAGAAATTAAAAGGAACCTTTTCGAACAAACCTAGTAGGTATATATGTATATACTTCTAGAAATTCTATTAATTTTGTTAAATTTGGTTAAAGATTTTGTCATTGAAAAATAGAAGCTTGCGAAATTCGGCTATCAAAATATCTTTTGTGTATAATACTCGTTTGGCGTTAAATTGTGGAAGGCATAAACAGTGATATAAATATATGCAGTGTTGTGCAAAACAAACGCAACAAATTTCGTTCGTACATGTAAATATTTTTTTTCCAATGTACTTTCTAAAAAAACTAAAAACGGACATCTATGTAGAAATGAAATAAAAACATGAGAGTGTATTTTTGAAAGCATTTGTAACTCACTTAATAAAAAGTCATAACAAAAACCACAATATAGAATTCATGGAACTTTTCAAAACTAACGCAACAATGTGTTGCATTTTCCGAAGTGTAATCCGAAAATAGTAGCGTTTTTTTTCATGCTTCCTTATATTCTCTATAACGCATAAGGAAGTGAATCTATTTGTGTCTTCTGAATTGTTCTTCTCGGTGACTTCGAACTTCTTCATATTATCAGACGACCAATCGTTTTATATTACTTTTATTTCCCCGTACTACCAAAGAACTTCTTGTTCTAGAACGCCCAAACTTTGTGACACCTGAATATGCATGGACAGACAACTAAACCACATTTTCACGATTGATCCATTTAAGTTCTCTGTTTCACTTTATCCCCTTGTCCCTTGACTATTCTCATTAGCTACAATCCTCTAATTTTCCTTTCATTGATTCACGATTCTCAATTACAACAGTACACCACCCTTATATGTATTTCTGATTTCTTACGACTCGTATAAAAAAAAAATTGTGCCAAATCAGTGAATATTTCAACAGGATACCTTCCATTTCGATAACCTATGCTTAAATAATGACATACCCATATTCTATATCACTCTTACTTTCTTTTTTTCGACACAAAACTTCGTATATCTACCTTGCTATACAGGCAGACTCCGTTCTCTGAAAAACAAGTTATGGCCGATTTCTTTCATAGTCAATCCCCTAATGACTTTTCTAAGTATTTTGGAACTTATCTGCACTTCACCGATTTTTACAACAATCTTTATCAATGATATTTAATCGATACGCAGACCAATCTTATAAATGACATAAAGTCAATTTTCCAGTTTGCAAAATGTAAAGAAAATCGAACCTCTACCCAACTTCCGTTTACTTTACTGACGAAACATCAAATGATCCCAATACTATCTCCAGCTTTTTTGTCACCATATACAAACAATATGCTTACTTACTACATTAACCTTTACCCCTAGTTCTGTTTTATTAAGAATATATAAAATCAACTTAATGATGAATTAATTCGTGGCTTTCGTGGAATCTCTTTCATATTTCTAAGAAATATGTTCATCCACCCTTCAACTCCCTCACTAAAAAATCTTCAGTTTATCTCTGCCCTTAGGAGAATTACCCTAAATATGGAGAAAATCTTTTATATTTTCCAATGCAAATAATAAAAATAAAAATATCCGAAGAGCAATGTTAACAATAAACTAAAGTATTTTCGAAATCTTATATTTGACAGCAAATCTCCAATATCCCTTAAACAATATGGTTTCCTCAAATTTAGGTCTACAACCATAAACGTTATCGAATTTATATTCATTAATATTTCAGCCTTACAAAATGTCAAGGATGTCGAAGGTATTTAAACCGATTTGAATAAAGCCTTCGATAAGATTTTCCATTAACAAATATTTCATATGTTTAACCTTGGTATTGGATGCATTTTATCGAAATGGAAGTGTACGTATCTGAATAACGCTGTTATAATGTTTGCTTGCTTTTTCTAGCCCTCTTTTAACTTCCTATTTTTTTTTTCTGGTTTTAAATCCATTTTTATTCATGCTTCCTAGAATTACCTTACACTACAGAATTTTCACTGCTAGCCTGGCACTTGCCTATATACCTATTCCTTGGGGCGCGGTGAAAGTGGTTTTTATTCCCAAAATAGGGACAGAAAATTACTCACTCGCCCAGAGTTTTAGACCAATCAGTCGAACATCCCTCTTGCTGAAAAGCATTGAGAGATTATAGGCTTGCACTTGCGCAGAGTTGCCGTTCGAATGCATCCTCCCTCGGACATGCAATTTATCAGCGCGGATAATCCTGCGAGACTGCGCTTCAGAACCTAGTTGGGAGAATTGAATGCGCTCTCGAAAGAAAAAAGTACGTACTAGGCATTTTCGTCGATATTGAGGGAGTTTTTGATAACGCTACTTTCGACAGCATGTGTAACGCTGCTAGACGGCATGGTGTAGATGAAGCACTGGTTTTGTGGATCAAAGCAATGCTTGTGCACAGGACATCGATCGCTGATGCAGGTCTCGAACAATGTGTCAAGTCTGGAGTAAATAGGGGCTGCCCGAAAGGTGGCGTCTTGTCTCCGTTGCTATGGTGCATGGTTGTCAACTCTCTGCTCGATGCTCTCACATGCCTCTGGAATCTATTGCTTTTCTTTCTGTCGGTTTATGTTTAGCGAATGTCTGTCTCAAAGCGCAGGCGGCGCTAGATGTGATCGAAGACTGGTGCACGAGAAATGAGCTGTCGGCTAATCCTCTTAAGACTGATGTCGTTCTCTTCACGAGAAGGAGGAAAAATACTGGCAATACTCAGCTGGTGCTAAAAGGCATTCCCATTCCGATATCCAAGGAAGCTAAGTACCTGGAAGTCATCCTAGGTAGCAAGCTTCTTTGGTCAAAGCATGTTGAGTCCAAAACCACCAAAGCGCTGTCAGTTTTTTGGCAATGAAAAGGTGCCTTTGGCAAAACATGGGCCTATCACCGAAAAAGGTCCTTTCGATCTACACGGCAATGATAAAACCGATAATCTCATATGCATCGGTTGTTTGGTGGAGCAGGCTAGCTCGCAAACACGTTGTGGCTTCTCTCATCAAACTCAAAAGAGCGGTCTGTCTCAGCTACACGGAGGCTTTCCCCAGAACATGGGGAACTGCTCCGAATGCTATGATGAATCTTCCATCATTTGACATATACATATATCAGTGAGTGCGCACTGAAAGCCATGCCTCGCCAAACGATAAATTGTCTTGTGACCTGCTTTCGCGGTCAAATCCGACATCAACGACCGGGTCTTTAATGCACACAGCCGTAGATGGAGAGAATATCCAGGATGCAGGTTGAGTAAGCGCGTACGCCCTGATATCTGCAAGAAGTCATCAACATTTTTCTTATTCTTAAGGAGAAATGATTGCAGAAGGCTTACGGGCGTCATTACGGGCCATTACGGCCGAGACGCCTAACTGTGCTGCATGTTACGAGGAGGATGACACAGCAGAACACTTTCTCTGCGACTGTCCCGCCTTCGCTCGCGCACGGTGGCGCACCCTTGGGGCCGACTCTATAATAATAATAATAATAAATAATTTTTTATTCTTTCCTTTCATTTGTAGAAAGGTAGTAGTCTGGTAGTACAATGGACCAGTATTTGTGTCTGATTGCTCCAACAGATAGTAGAAGCCTCCAACAAAAAAAAAAAACAAAAAGAAACAAAAAAAGCCTCGGAGATTAGTTTATTGACTGAAATCAGCTTTATCAGAAAATTGTCCACCCACACAAAACCTTAGACATCCATAGACAAAAATGGCGGATTACCTTCACTTCACTAGTTAGCTGCTGTGAAACGGTCATTTTATCAGAGCGAAAGTACGGGTCTTACGCCCATTGGGTCTTACAATTGTTCTATTGGATATCCGATATGAGTTTCGGGGTGATATGAGTTATGCCGCACTCTTAAACCGAATGGATTAAATGGAATGATTTTATTGCCGTCGACCAATTTAGACAGAGGAATTCAGTCCACCTTCACGAAAAATTTGCCGATCGATGAATAAGTCGGAAGGCGACTTATTGACCGGAGATTTGGCGGGTTAGAGGTGTCTTTATCGCTCTTGGAGCTAGGTTGCACCACAATTGTCTGCACTGGATCATATTCATTGTTCAAAGCATTGTTGAACAGGGTGGTGTGCATATCTACAGCCACTGGTACACAACATTGGATATATCGTCAAATCCTATGGATTTTTCGCTCTTCATTAATTTGGAGTTCATCTGAAGATACTCCGTAGAAATGAAAGTGGTGTACGCCTTTTCACTGGAGACGTAATTAATTGCATTTCTTAGCCTCCCAAGCGGTCCTCCATGGCAGTCATTTACTTTCACTTTCTATCACTCTCGCTAATAACTAATTGAAATAGTAATTCAAAAATTCATACATCTCACTGTACGTCGAGAACATAAAGTCGTTCACAACCTTTTAATCTGAACAGACTCTTACCTTATTCAATTCGATTTTAACAGTTTTTTATCCGGTGCTCCAAAAACCACTTGTGGTTTAACATTTCCCATTGCCAATCAATCACTTTCCACGGAAACACATCAAACCTCCTCCTCGTCTCTACTTTCACCACAATCAACCCATTTCCACCGTTCAGGTGATTCACGACCTCTGGGATCAGGAACTCAATTTCCGTACACACATCGTCGATATAAATCTTACAGCCAATTGAGTACGGGGCGGGTCTAAAGTATTCTCCAACCCCTACGTGATTCCTACTACGCAACCTTTGTTCGCCCTCTTGTATAATACGGTCTCACGAATGTGGTACCCTTATCAACATATTCACATTTCTAAAATTGAGAGCATCCATCGCCGTTTCCTGCGTTTTTGTCGGGAAACATCTTTCTCTCTATCTCTTTATCAAGATTGCTTTAAACTAATACGCTGGAAGAAAGGAGATATATCTGACATCTTTTACATTCACCGACTCCTTTCGGCTGACAATTAATGCACAACCCTTGATAACTCTATATCTTTCAACATAAGCACTCGTGATATACGAAATATCCGTCATTTCTATTTATCCACAACTCGTACCTTCTATAGCTCCAAGGAACCCTTAATATGTTTTGAATATTGACAATTTCGATTCCAACTTCAGTACTACCTATATGCTTTAAGTCTGCCTTCTCAATCGTCCTCGTTAGTCCCAATTATAGCTATTTTAAAGTTAGATTAAGTAGATTAGCTTGTTGTTGATTGTCAAATACCACAAAATGTCGCCAATTTGTTGAACTTTCGAAACTTTAATTGTGAGCAAATTGTCCATTTAAAATGTTTGTTTTGTGTTTTTGTAAGTACGTGACGTGCGGGATAGGGGTTAGAACATATCCATGGCCCGAAGTAGGAGGCGTGTATACATTCTTATAAATACAATAATCTCATATATAAAACGGTAGAGGTACACTAAGAGCGGATGTCTCTGCACTAAGCACACTCAATTCATTACAACAATACGCCATAACAAGACCACATTCAAAATACGAGGAGCATAAAAAATCGTTGACACACCATAATGTTAAATACGAGGGTGGTCCGATAAGCCCCACCGTCAGATGGCGCCAGTATCGCAAGAGCAACTCACTATCGTGTAGTACATTCTAGTAGACGGCTACTGTTTCAATTTCCGCGGGATCGGACGTTTTGTTTTGACCGCGTGTGGAAGCGGGTGTGTCCGCAGATTTTCAAAAAATGGAAAAAGAGCGATATCGGTCGGTGATTCGACCTTGTTTTTGGAAGGGAAGTCTCGTAGCGAAATCAAAGAGCGTTTGGATGCTGTGTACGGTGACTCTTCTCCTTCGATGGCGACCCTCAAAAATTGATTTAACGAGTTTCAACGTGGTCGCACGTCGGTTTTTGATAAGCCACGTCCAGGTGCCCCGAAAACGGCTACCACGGAGGATAACGTGACAAAAATCGGCCGGAAAGGTGTTGGCCACCGTTTTCTGGGATTTACAAGGTGTGATCCACATCGACTACCTGGAGAAGGGCAAAACGGTTATTGGACCGATTCGACGCCGAATTGAAGAAAAAACGGCCCCACTTGGGGAAGAAAAAAGTGCTCTTTCACCATGATAACGCACCGGCACACACCTCCGCCCTCGCCACGGCCAAATTTGTCGAATTGGGTTACGAACTGCTGCCCCATCCACCGTATTCTCCAGATTTGGCCCCCTGCGACTTCTTTTTGTTTTCAAACTTGAAAAAGTCATCCGCCGGGCAGAAATTTCAGTCGAATGAGGAGGTCATCGCCGACACGGAGGCCTACTTTGCAGACCTCGAGAAAACGTATTTTTCAGACGAGTTAAAGAAGTTGGAGCATCGCTGGGTCAAGTGTATCGAGCTAAAAGGAGACTATATTGAAAAATAAATCGCCATTTCTCCAAAAATTTTGTTTTTCTTTTGTAGGCTAAGTGCTTATCGGACCACCCTCGTATGACTGGTTTTCCTTAAGTAAAATGTACCGAAGATATACTAGTTCTCCGATCGGATCTCCGACATCTGCAGGGTGCGCCATCTCATATGGCTCGAAGTAATAATAATCAAAAAAAAAGAACGCGCGGAAATAATTTCAATGTTCATTAAAAATTAACGCTCGATTGTGCTAACTCAACTTGCGTATCGTGCAAAATATCGTGATCGTGTTGGTCCAAAAAAAAAGAATCAATTCGTCGTTGGGCCTCGAATTTTTTTCAATTTGGTTCTGTGGCAAGCCCTCGTGAGCAACCTAGGCCACGTCCGCGGCGTTCAAACTCATCTATTCAGTCTGTGAAGGCCAGTGTTGTAGAAGACCCAAGTTTATCTTGTCGGCGCCGTTCGCAGCAATTAGGCATCAGTGGGACCACTTTGCGGAGAATTTTAAGGGAAGATCTTCCCTTATTTCCATACAAAGTGCAGATAACTCAAGGAATTTTTCCACAAGATGAGCAACGGCGCTTGGCATACGCACAAAATGTCGTTGAAAAGATTAATGCTGAGCCGCAGCTCTGGCAGCAAATTTTGATGACCGATGAGGCGCATTTTACGCTCTCTGGCAATAAACAACATTTTCGCTTCTGGGCCCCGAAAATCCTCACATTATTCTCGAAGAGCCGCTATATGATCAAAAAGTTACTTTTTGCTAAAACCACCATTGGACCGTATTTCTTCAAAGTTAGCGATAAAGTGGATGGCCCATTATGTGGTACCAGAAATGCGTAAAAAAGGCTTATTTCACTTTTGGTTTCAACAAGACGGCCCTACATTCCATACTGCGGACAAAACAATGAACCTTTTGCGTACGAAGTTCCCTGGAATTGCGATATTGACTGGCCTCCAAGTTCGCCGGATTTGACTCCTCCAGACTTTTTTCTATGGGGATACTTGAAAAGCAAGGTGTATTCTAACGGCCCGAAGACAATAGAACAGCTCAAAAGAAACATTCGTGGGGAAATCGCAGAAATTTCGACCGAAGTGACCGAAAATGTCATGGAGAATGCACAAAAACGAACGCATTTTTGCATCGCAATAATGGCGGTCATTTAATTGATATTGTTTTCAAAAATAAATCAAAATTGTAAGGGTCTAAATTGAATAAAAGTTTTTGAATTTCCAAAATCGGTTGAGAATTGTTAAAGTTATTCGAAAAGAAATGCAAAAAAAATGATGGATATGCTCTTCGAACATTCGCAGGTTGTACAGACCGGGAACTTTTCAAACAGTGCTCATTGAAATAATTAAATATAAATTGGATATTGCAAGGTTACAAGAAGTTCTACTTTCAGACGGAACAACTGTGAAGAATAGGTATACTTTAATTTTAGCGGTACGGATAGCCACAACATTCGAACATGTTTCTTTATCAGCAACAAAATTGTCCAGAACGTCATGAAACTAATACTTTACAACGATCGAAATACAATGGCCAAAATCCGAGGTTCCCGCTATAACTACAATACAATATGTACTTCTGAACGTATACTGTACTACGGAGTATAAAGATGAAGTGGTAAAGGACGCGTTTTATGAAACACTCAATTAAATGTTTGACAATTACTCATCCTTCGACGTGAAAATCACACTCGGGGACTTCAACGCGAAATTAAGAAAAGGTGCGATATACAGACCAACAAGAAAGTCTCCACGTCTCATCAAACGATAATGGTTTTAGATATTTGATATTTTGACGCCCCCATAGGGACACTTTATTAGCTAAATGCAAGCCTTAACAAAAAAAAATAACTTAATTGACTTATTAACTAGGTGACAGGGTGGAAACGATTAAGGAAAGGATGAAGGGTTGTGGTATAGGGCAATTCTAAGGTTGGACTTTTCGAGGAGAAAGTCGAAAAGATTGGTGTTAGCTTTGCGTAGCATTCTGGACATTGGTTCGTGGTAGCCATAATTTGTGCGGTGAGTGTTTATATGGAAAAGAGGCGTGGACCGAAGGTTACATGGGTTGGTGTTAAGGGGAATCATGTGCACTAATGAGGGGCTGTCAATGTTGCCGCTGAGAAGGTCGTGAATAAATAGAATATCTGCAACATCACGTCGTTGTTTAAGGGGTTGGAGGTTGATTAATTTTAGGCGATCCGTATAAGTTGGTAAATTAAGGGGGCCGGCAAAGGGAAGGCCACGAAGGGCAAAACGGATAGTGATTTCGTAACGTAAGGATTCGAGAATTCTTTGGACCAACGATTCACAAAGCCGAGGGCAGAGGAATAATAGAATAATAGAATTCGCCAACTCAAAACAAAATTATCAACAACGTTTAAAAGAAAAAGTTTTCTAACATGAATGTGGGGCTAAGAACATGAGAGCAATGTATGCGGAGCTAAATGCAATAATAAAATAATACCAGGCTAGATCAGGATTTACTAGCAACGATAACGGGGGGATGGCTTGTTTCGGAAAACGAAAGAATTGCAAACCAATGGAAGAAATATCCGTTAAACTGCCTAACGTACATAGAGAGAGAAATGGAAAACGGTGTTTTCCATACGGCAGTGATTTAGAAATCATCAAGGAAGAAAGGGAAGTAATCCTTTGACTTAAGAATAATAAGGAGGCGATCAAATACCATCGGGACTAATATAATTTGCACCAGAGAAATTAGCAGAGAAGTTACATGGGTTCACCACAACTATATGTACAATAACATTGAAATTATCCCCGAGGAATGGCCATCAGTCATCACTCCGAAAAAGGGTAACCGCAAGGTGAAATAATCGGAGACTCTCAGTGCACCTGCAAGAGGAACCGCTCGATGAGTGAGCAGATTTTTACTGCGCGACAGCTTTTAACAAAAAAAAGATAATTCCACAAAAAGGTGCATCAATTATTCGTAGATTTTAAAAAGGACTCTATGTCATATCGAAAATGTATCATGTATCATGTTTCGGGAATACCGAAAGAGTTGGTGATACAAATACAAATACATATCCCTAAAGGGCAACAGAGACAAGTGAAAGTATGAAACGTCTTATCTGAAACATTCGATATACGTGAAGAATTAAAACAAGGAGATGCCTCGCCACAGCTTCTTTCTAATCTGGTGCCGGAATACGTAATGAGAGCTCTTCAGGAAATAGAGGGGAAATAACCTCTAATGGAATAACATCCGCTGTAACTTATGTTGAAATTGGCGGAAGACATTACATTGCATTTTCTTTACAGGTAAAGAAATTCACCCAGAAGCTGTGCGTAGAGTTCTGTGGTCGGAAAGTTTTAATGAAAGAGTTCCAAGAAAAAAACCGTGGATAAGTGAAGCTAACCGCCAAAAACGCTTAGAGTTTGCAAATCGCTACATATCGGAGGATCACGATTTTTGGAAGAGAGTACTTTTCACGGACGAAAGCAAGTTCAACATCTTCGGATCCGATGGCAGGGGAAAAGTATGGCGCAAGGCTAATCAAGAAATGGAAGCGAAGAACCTGGCTCCTACTGTCACGCATGGTGGTGGGCATGTGATGGTGTGGGGGACAATGGCAACCTCTGGTGTCAGAAGGCTAGTTTTTATTGAAGAGAATATGGATCGCTATCAGTACCTCAATATTTTGCGTGATAATTTGCATGCCTCTGCCAAGTCGTTGGGACTTGGAAGCAGCTGGACATCAGGACAACGACCCTAAGCATACGGAAAAGATTGTAAGAGAGTGGCTGGTGTTTAGGGTCCCAAAGAACTTCATCCACCTCCCCAATCCCCAGATCTAAATGCAATGGAGCATATTTGGGATGAACTGGAACGCAGGGTTCGTAGATATAAAATTACGAATCAGACTTCCTTAAGAACGGCCCTTTCGAATGCCTGGGCTTTATAATTACCCCTGACGTCACCGAAAACCTAGTTCTCTATATGCCTAGAAGACTTAGAGCAGTCCAGGAATCAAACGGTGGTCCAACAAAATATTGATTTTATTTTATTTCGTTTTTTATGAATTAATTTATATTTTAATTTACTTATAATATAATATATTATTATGTGACCTGGTCTACAGAAAGGTACCTATAGTCAGAAAACAACTTTTCGAGAAAACAGCTGTTAACGTTTTGTAGTCGCGTTTGCGCGTTGCGTTCGTGTTTCCTCTTCCATCTCTACCTCTTTCTTGTTTCCTCTTGGCTCTCAACTTCTCGCAAACCTTCCTGACCTTCCCCTGGTGCAGTGTTGCTTTTAAAAGAAATATTTTCGTAGTTTATTCGAGGGAAATTCCCTTACAAAGGTAATTTTTCGAACGCTGAAAAAGATAAAATGATTGATACTAATGTTACGTTTTCTTATCATTTCACATTAAGATCGTATTTTTTTGTTGAACTCGGAATTATTTTTATGCAGTTATTTAAAATAAATTCGGTCTGTGATCGTGAAGAATGGTTTTAGAGCAACAATTTCGAGAAGTAGAGAAACATTATTTCGGAGAATACCAGGAAGATGACAACGACCAAGCGAATATTAGTGATGCTGATGTAGATGACGATTTACGATTCCAAGATTTCTCTCTCCAAGATATCAATGAGAGAGAAGCAGTATTAAAGTTTTTCGCAGAACCTTGCGAACCAGTCAGGAGTGTAATAAATTGATACCGCAAGATCTAATCTTGGACTCGCGAAATAATTTTATAGACCTAGAAAAGGGCCAACAAGATCTAGTTTTACTAAGTAAAATAGAAAGTGGTAAAGCATGTCAAGAATTGGACCAAGTGTATGAAGAAAAGAAGGTGGATAAAAAAAAATATGGAAGGCGGAAGTTTTTTCATATTTTTGTAATTCTGTTCTAATTTCAAGTGTGATTTGTATTACAAGTAATAAACTTAGAAGACTGCAGTTTATTTCATTGGAAAGAGCGTTAAATTTACTATAAAATGAGTCAAAAAACCCAAAATTAATTTTTCCGACCATAGGTACCTTTCCGTAGACCAGGACTACATATTATGTAGACTTTCGTGAGCTGATTTTTTTGTTTTTTTCTTCTTTTCGTTGAATTATTCAGATGAAAGGACTTGTTTTTGTTTTAAATCATGTTTTTGAACAATATTATGTTATCTTATAAAAAAATATTATTGAAACTTCGTCTATAAACATTGATCTAGCACTTTTCAGGGCTATATGTAGACTTTCGTGACTGACTGTATATGTAACATTGAAATTATCCCTGAGGAATGGCCATCAGTCATCATTCCCATATTAAAAAAGGGTAACCGATAACAATGCAAAAATTACAGAGGAATATCGCTGCTATCAAGTCGAAAGGTGAAATAATCGGAGACTATGCCTAAAGGGCAACAGAGCCAAGTTAAAGTATGAAACGTCTTATCTGAAACATTCGATATACGTGAAGAATTAAAACAAGGAGATACCTCGCCACAGCTTCTTTCTAATCTGGTGCCGGAATACGTAATGAGATCTCTTCAGGAAATAGAGGGGAAATAACCTCTAATGGAATAACATCCGCTGTAACTTATGTTGACAATCTGGACTTGGTGAGAGTTAGTGAGGAGATAGTTAAGAGAAATGCAGAAAGTCAAATAATGGTAAATATAAAAGGAAGTAAGTTGCTAAGCTAAGCTACTAAATCAAAAGAAAACCAAATAGAAACCCTACAACTATTTGTACTCGATAAATGCTTCGATAAAGTGAACAAATTCAAATAGCTGGGTACCATATCGACTGCCAAGAACGACATAAAGATCGAAATAAAAAGGACCGCGTGTTACTTCGCGATGTATTCAAATCAACTCTTTTGTCCATCAATGTCAAAATCCGTCTGTATAAAACCATAATGATGCCAGTGACACTTTACGAATGTCAAACTTGGTCTCTGACTTAGAAGGAGGATAATAGATTTCATGTGTTTGGAAACAAGATCTTAAAGAGAATCTACGGTGGAAAACAAGGTGAACAAAAATCAGGCCCGAGTAATAAAGACATTAATCTTTCGCCAGAGCACTTGGAACGAATAGACAGCTGATGAACAGTCAAGCAAATAGTGAAGACGGACATTAAGGCCAGGTTGGTTGCTGGTTGATAGCCGTTGCGTAAGGTCTTGTGTAGTCGCGGAAAAAAACAATAAACAAATAAATAAAATAAAAGCAAAAACTAAAATTAATAACATAGAAAAATAGAGGAGTTTTTCAATAAAGAAAAATTGCTGTTTTATTGTCTTAAGGTCCTAGCGGGTAGAACCCATCGGCGGCGGGCGGACCCAGACGAAATTGGCAGGTCAGTTTTCAGCCGTTATCAATGAAAAAAAAAGGATTAATCCAGGGTTATTCCAATACTGTGTCACTTTATTGTATACTCATAAAACTCCGAATTTTTTAAAAATAATAAAAAAGAGGTCAATGTTTCATACATTAATTTGCCTACAAGTCCAGCCGCGTTAAAACCAAAAAAAAGGTTTTTCTTAGAAAAAAATGGTTCGGGTTTTATTTTCAATTTCTCAAAAACTACAAGACATTTTTGCATCCGGTTTTCTGTTTTTAACTAAAAACTAATAACAGAATTGAATTTTTGAAAAAAATAGCACTTAATTACATACAATTTTGAAAAAAAATAGTTGAAAATTTTTTTTAATTTTTTTTTTTTCAAAATTTTGAGTTTGCAAATTAATTTCTCAAAAACGATTCCTTAAAACAGCTTCGTTTAAAAACAGGATGAAAGAAGAGGTTTCTGGCTTTACAAAAAAGTAGATCACGGCATTGTGGATGTAACTGTTGATATTTAATAATTTTTTTTCCAAATTAAGTAAATTTTTTAGAAAATTGCCCCTCCCGGCTAAACGGGGGGGAATAGACCCCCCTCCCATACGATTTTTTTCTTGTCTTGACCAGACCTACACGCTCTAGCTTTTTGGCACGCTGCTCGTGGGACACCCTGTATAATATAGCATCTTACTACAGAAAATGTATAAGTAGATTTTTTTAAGATGATTTACTTTATGTACAATTATATTTTCAGAGGAGAAAAAAAACAACCTCACGAAATAAATAAATAAAAATTAAATAAATAAATAAATAAATGAATAGATAAATAATTATATAAATAAATAAATAAATAAAATCAAATAAATAAATAAATATAATAATTAAATAAATAAATATATGAATAAATGGAATAAATAGATAGATAATAATATGTATCTCTAAATAAGTTAAATAGCACACAACAAAGAAACGCAAATTATGATTGTATACGAACAAGCTAGGCTAGGCTA
This sequence comes from Merodon equestris, assembly GCA_958301585.1. Classification (NCBI taxonomy): domain Eukaryota; kingdom Metazoa; phylum Arthropoda; class Insecta; order Diptera; family Syrphidae; genus Merodon; species Merodon equestris. Next base: position 72,849,877 of record OY284416.1, on the reverse strand, counting down.
TTAATTAAGGGATTCTCGGCAAAGATGCATATCTCTGCAAATTTGGAGTAGTGTTTGACAATCCTCTCAGAGATCAATCCAACATTTGTTCGTTCGTGTATATCAATTGTAGAGTGATGACGTGGCAGGTTACACATCATCTTCAGAATTTTATTTTACGCAATTTGCAACTTTAATAAATGGCATTTCGCACATTTTCCCCAAATCTGACAACCATATAAAATCATTGCTTGAAATATTACCTTGTGAATTATAATTTTATTTTGAAGTGAAAGTAGGGATTTTCTGTAATGAAAGGGTACAAGAGTCTAATGCCGATGTTGACTTTGTTAAGAGTATGTCTAATATGATGATTGAAAAAGAGTTTTGAATCCAGATGAATGCCTAAGTATTTCACACAGGAATCCCAGTTAATTGGAACATTATCGAGTTTCAATTGATTTAAGGGCAAATAGCAAGTTTTTTTTGGAGTGAAAAATATCGCTTGCATTTTCTCATTGTTAAGTTTTATCTTCCATTTCGTATAATACTTACTTAATATCTTCAAAGCATAGTTCAGATTCGTCTCAATATTGGAACCGAATTCATGCGACGAAAATATGGTAGTATCATCGGCAAATACAGCAGTTTCGCAGAATGGAATTTTCGGCAGGTCGGATGTATAAATATTGTACAAAATAGGACCAAGAACTGAACCAAGTGTAACACCAGCATTAAAATACTTTACCTCGGACGAGCTATTATTTTTATCTAAGCACTGGAGCTTTTTATTCCAGTTATTATTTCGTTCGAGGTTAATAAAAAAATTTATTTGGTTGTTGAGGTGGTTCATTTCATTTTTATAGTTAGATTGACGGTATCTCTGCCAGTTTCTTCTTGCTATGTTTCAATACTTAATAAGATTCAAGATATGCAGTTTATTGTTATAGATTTTCTTGGTATTTTCGGTACTGAAGCATCGACTGAACCAAGGACAATTTGAAAAAAAGTTGCTAACGGCCATGTCGATATCGTCCTTTAAATGATTTGTCGAATAACCACGCAAGTTTCTGCGTATTTGCTTGCGAAAAATTGTCCAGTTAGCATTTTTGAAATCAAATTGGTATTCAGTCTTGCATTCTTTAGAACAGAGGATTTTACAGGTTACAGGGCTATGATCCGAATTAAGCGAGCCAATGGAAGTTGGACCGGATATTTGATTACAAATATTTGGCACAAACAAATCTAAAACAGATGGGTGCTGTCGAATACTCTTAGGTACATAAGTTGGAGAAGATGGAAATAATATGGAAACTGGAAAAGAATTACAAGAATTAATCAGAATATTACCCCAAGCATTTGCTCTAACGCAACCCCAGTCCCTGTGCCTACAGTTGAAATCACCTCCAATAACAAAATCACCATTGGTATTAAGGAGTTTTCTTAAATCGGATGAAAAACCTTCTCTTTTCGCGTTAGAAGTTGCACCACCTGGGAAATATGCACAAATAAGGGAAATTGACTGCTGATCTTTAGGAGTTTAATTGCTACGTTCTATATAAATTTTGTTCTTAAGGGAACAGGGCAAGAGGCAAGAGGAAATGCTGTATTGACCTTCTTACGAGGATTGCGACTCCACCCCCGCGTCTTATAGTTCTATCGACACGATAACATTTAAACTCAGAAGTTGAAAGACGATCATTTGCCGAAAGCCAAGTTCGTGCTTTAATACATTAACATCCATGTCACACATGCCAAACATTATAGCTTTGAAAGCTTTATCACTTTTTAAGTCGTGAGAGAAAAACTGACAATTCTCCTCTTTTAGTTTATTGACAACCACATAAAATGTATTTAGAGAATTACAAAATATTTTAATTCCAATTGAAAGTTTTTTTAATCGAATAATCAACCAAATTAAGATTTTTCATTAGAGCATGAACGAAATCACCGCCCTTTTACAGTAGTTTTATTGGTGGCACAACAACTTTACTCTGATGATTTTGAGCAATAACTTCATCCACTTCTTTATTGTCACTATCAGGAAGAGTTTGTAAAGGGCTAAAATAATTAAGCCGGGAATTGTTTTTAGCCTTCGATGGCATATTACCGCGAATTTTCTTTCCAGAGGACCAAAAATCGCCCTCAGGATCGGGGGATCTCACACGTTTCGAAATTTTCGAATATAGGCTTAAGACAATTTATACTTTAGGAATTACACCAAAATACCGACCAAACTCGAAAGCTCGAACGCTGAGAGCATTCTTCTGAAAGAGCATTTTCAGACGCGCAAAATCTTATTACTGGAAAACGTCATGTTTTCGCTGCAAAATCCGAAAACATTAGCAAAATTATGCTCCTGTATTAAAATTTTTAAAAACACCTAACCCTTTGTCTACTTTTAATGCATATGGCTACAAATAATAAAATGATAAATATCTTAGGAAAAAAAAACAACACATTGAGTACTTTAAATATACTAGAATATTCACAGAGTTCACATAGCGAAAGGAGATCCCAATGACGAATCGAGAGAAGAACATTTCCTACAAAGAGGCAGCCATCTCCTCTGAAAAGTTCAGGATAGGGAAAGCTGGCAGTGACAGTAGAATGACCAGCGCAGATAGCAAACACTGCAAGGATCGCCTATTGGAGCTAGCTTCAACAACAAGTTTCTGTATTCAGGCTGAGAGGTTTGCTCTGATGAATGGCACCTTTGTGGTGAGATGTTCCTCACAGCGGACATCTGCCTGGATTAAAAGCGTGGTGCCGAAAGTCCTTCCATTGGGAACTACTTCCTATTAAATAGTCAGTCTCACCAAATTAACGTGCGCCATCTGCTGGATTCCGGGGAAACTTGGAAACAAACTGAAAGTGTTGACGCGACTATGTGCGCAGAACCCGGGACTTGACACGAGGGCCTAGATTGTCTATTCCTTTAAAGAGAGTAAGGGTTCTCTGAAAAAATAGGGCTTCACTCTTGTTGTGGGATTGGATAACGGCTCTATGGAGACCCTGAAATCCGCGTACGATTCACGTCCATACTTCGGCCTTAGTAGGATTTTATTCCATTTTGATGTCAAGTAGTCGAAGGATGGAATGTGCTCCGCAGTCTAAATCTATGATTTATACTCATTCAATCTACAGCATTGCAAGGCTGCTACCGCTCTTCTCAGTAGCAGAATTGCATGCAGTAGTACAAATCATCACATTGCATCCATTCATGAACCATGGGTGTGGAATTAATGCCTGTCATGGTCATGGTGGTATACGTGATGCTACGATTCTTTATGATGAGCACTCCGAAGGGCCTAGGGTCATCATCATATCGAACACACTATCGGCAACCAAACTTGGTCAATTCTGTGGACAAGATCTGCTGGCTGCAGATGGTTGAGTTAGCTACAAGGCGCGTTGAGAAACTGAACACTTCGTCATGGCGTCTGCTTACTTCCCCTACGACTCGGTACTGCCTCCGCCAACGAAGGCGGTTTCTGAACTCGTAGAGTACTGTAAAGCCAAGAAGATTGGACTCATCATCTATTGCGATGCTAATGCTCAAAACACTGTTTGGGGCAGCAGCAAATGTGACCGGAGAGGAGACCATGCTGTAAACTTCCCTCTTTCGCCTGACCTTATCATCAACAATGTTGGCTCTCAAGCAACCCTGTCTAATGGGTATGTGAAGGCTATCACTAACTGGAGAGTCGTACCAGATACTATGTTGTTAGACCACAGACATATCGAATTCCAATTGAGCTGTGGGATCTTTCCCTCGCAATCCAATTGGAATCCGAAAAGAGAAATCCACTCAAGCCCTGCCTAATTTGGCAATTGGTGGAAAATGCCGTTCATAAACTGCCATCACCAATTGTTTTGAACTCTCATGTTCTATCAGAAGGCCATGGTACTAGAATTTGGTTACCTGGTACTCTAATGTATTCGCAGGGAAGCTAGAAGCCTCCTGAGTAGATCATTCAAATCGAATTCGGAAGATGACTGGAATAAGAATCGATCTACGAGCTTATTCGTAAATCTAAGGATGATTCTTTGAAGACCCTCTGTGTAGAGATCAAATCCCTGAGCGCGACCAGCAAGTTGGTTAAAGTTCTTAAGCTGGCAATGACTGAGGCTATTGCTTTAAGTCGCCATGCACTGATAAGATATACCCTGTCATGGTGCAAAAAATGTATAAGACTGTTACTTCCTGGCACTTGCCTATATAGCTATTCACACGGTGAAAGTGGTATTTATTCTCAAAAGAAGATTTCACACTTTTTTCTCAGATTTTCAATTGGCAAATTTTTCGTCTAAATGAATAATGAAATTTTTTCTCGATATATTTACCACTATTGTTGTACAGCACCCACGCTTTAATTGCTGCCAAATCTAATATATTGTTAAACACTTGGAAGGGTCATCTGCGAGATCCTGACTTGATATTCTATTTTCTTTCATTTTGTCGATACCATCGATTCCAAACTTGATTTTGTTGTAAAATTGCACAATTTCTGCAGACATTTTATATTTTTATAAATTTTTTTTTTAGGGTTCGGGAAGGTTCAAGAGTAACCCTCTTATGCTGTTTGTCACACATCCCGGACGAGGTACAGATGGTTTGTGTCGAAGATGTTCGTTCACTATTCTCCGGGTTGGTTGTCCTGGATAGAATTCGAGAGATTCGTCTGAATTTGTCTCATTGGTTGTAGTTCACAGTAACTTTTTTTTGTTTCCATGTCATTAAGGTGTTAAATTGGAAATGCACACCCAGAGTATGGATTTGGAAGTGATCTTATACAGCGAGTGTTATTGACGGGTCTCGTAAATCTAGTGATAGGGGATATTGCACATTGTAGAGTGTGTTTTAAGTGAGAAAGCACATTGGATATAAAGAAAATAGAATGAACAGCTTCTGGTTAACTATTAATTTCAATTAAAACATTAAATACTGCTGCGTACCCCTGAAGTGATAGTAATGCACTCTGTTAGTGAATAAAATAATCTGGCCGACTTTTTTTGAAAATACGAAAGTTGAGTGATGAATAACGACAAAAGATTCTGTTATTTCAGTTGGGAAAACAATTTCGTTTTGTTAGAATATGAGGATCCAGCAGGATGGGATTACTTCCACACTGTAAAACCCGGTTATGGACTATTCCCTCAAAATGTATTCTCTTTGTTTGTTCACCTGATTTGGCTCTAATCTACTTTACCTGAAGGTGAGGTTTATATTAATACGCCAGAAACATCGCAAAAGGAAAGAAAATATATAAGCTAAAATAAAAATACATAAGCTCAATAGAATATATTATACATGGCATGTCATGCAAAATGCGATGAATAAATTCAATAGATGCGTGGAGCACATATGGAAAACGTAATCTTTAAAGACTAAGATTCATGTTATTTTTGATGGCTTTTCAATAAAAACATCTGTGCGGAAAGGTATGAGTTATTGATTTCAAAATCCTAGCTTGGTCATGAGAAATTCTGTGTAATGCAAGTGGAGCGATAATTTTGAATTTTCGAACCATACCTGTATGTTCAACAAGCGAGTTCAATTGTCTGCGTTAATTACATTGCCAGTAGCAGACATACCATACATACACTCGTTAATAGGAGTATTTGCTTTGATATATGAAATCGTGAGAAAATCGATGTACATCTCAAGCAGAAGAAAACAGATAAATATAAATTGCGACGACATATTACGAAAGTAATATTATCCTGATTTCTCAGAATCTCTGATTCATGGGTAAGCATTTAATTGGTTAGAAAAACTCTTTTATCCTTCCGTAGGCCAAAATAATCAGCTATAAGGTCAAGTAAAGTAAAGGTCAATACCACATATAGTATTGGATTGTACGTGCAGATTTCTCAATAGGAGGCATTCGAAGGCTAAATTTAGGAAGATCAAGTCAATGCGATATTCCAGATGCGTTTATATTTTGATAAACGACATATTGCTACGCGAATTTAGTGATACTAGTTATCCCTATAAAATTAAGCCATTACTCTTCAAAACAGTTTTGAGACGAACAAAATGCTGTTTTTTTTTCATTGCATTAGGAAAATGCAAGATAAAAAATGTGCCTGGAAGCTATAAATGAATGAAAAATTAGTAAATATTGGAGATGCCCTCGTTTGGTCGTGCAGCTTCCACGTATTTCGAGCTATTAAGAGCTTTAACCGTCTCCAAACGGCAAATCACAATTTGGGGCTCAACTGTTTAAGTTTACTTTACCAATGCAACGAAAAATAAAATAGAAGCGAATAACACGCGACGGGAAAAGTCGATTATTTATAACAATGTGAAGCGAAAAAAACCAAGCAAGAGAACAAACCTCCATTTATATCCGAATAAAGTTATGTCTTACATTTATTGTCGTTGAAAAGGAATTACACTATGTGCAATAAACTATGAGAAATAAAATAGCGAAGACTACGTTGGGCAGGACACATAAAATAAATGGATAAAGGACGAAGGGTCGAAAGAATAATGAGCGGAAGGCAGCGCCGTAGTTGAGAGTCGATAGTAGTGCACCTAGGAGAGGAGGAACAAAGCAACGAAATATAGAAGGAACACATTCACGTTCGGGAGGCTTGGCGGAAGGTTTTCAACGAGGCTCTGAACTTCCGAGTTCCAAATGCCGCTGAAAACACGAGAGCAATACATGCAGGGCTAAATGCTGTACGAAAAGGATCAGGATTTATACGCAACGATAATGGGGAGCTCGTTTCGGGCAGCGAAAGGATTACAACCCAACAGAGGAGATATTTCGATAAACTGCCTAATGTACGCTCAGCAGAAATTAAGGTAGAACTCATAACCGACTCATAATCGACGAAAAAATAACAAGGCCGCATGAGTCGACCTGATACCATCGGAATTCGGTAAATATGCCGAAGAGAAATGAACAGGGAAGTTACATTAGTTAATCACAACTACATATATGGCATAATGAAACTACCCCCGCTGCTATCAACTTGTTACGTTATTGTTTTTCGAAGTATTCTCCGTGATGATCAATACACTTTTGCATGCGCTCGAACCTATTTTCCACCTTCAAAACATGGGTTTTAAATGCATCAACGGCTTCTTCAGGCGCTGAAAAAAGGTTGCAATTTATTCTTGATATGCGGGAATAAAAAGAAGTCGTTTGCTGCCAAATTAGGGCTATATGGAGGATGACCCATCAATTCGACGTTTTGGCCAGTCAAATAGGTGGTTGCTTCAGTCGGTGTGTGAGAGCTTGCATTGTCACGATGAGGGATGATCCTTCGTTGGCGTTTCCTTTTTCTTATTTCACAAAGCACTTCTGGCAAACAAATGGTTGTGTACCATTCAGAATTCATCGTTCTACGTTGCTCTAACGGCACGGTTGCCCCAAGTCCGGTTATTCAGAAGAAACAGGCGATCATTTGTTTCAAAGTGCTTGGCGCACGAATTACTTTTTTCGGAATTAGCTCATCTTGGAAGACCCATAAAGTGAGTTGCTGTTTTGTTTTGGGCTCATACGCATAGATCCAAGATTCGTCACCTGTGTATATGTTATACTCAGCTGCGCCGCAATTGTATTTCTTGAGCATTTCTTTGTACCAATTAACACGAGCATCTTTTTGAGCTTTTGTCAAATTATGCGGGATCCAACGCGAACAAATCTTTTTCACAGCTAAATGTTCATGCATTATCTTATTGATGCTCGTCATACTAATCAATCAATCTCAGGATAAGTCACATGACAATCTTGGAATATCAGTTCGCCTACAGCATCAATGTTTTCCAGCACAACAATTGATTTTGGATGACCTTCACGACTTTCATCCCTAAGCGAACTGCGACCACGATTAAATTCATTATACCAGCGTTTCACAGTGACCAAGGACGGGGCTTCATCGCCAAAAATCGAAGAAATTGATTTATGCACTCCTGTTTTGATAATCCACGTCGAAAGTCGTAAAAAATCATGGCAGGAATATGTTAACGAGTTAATTTATTTTTTTCGCTGAGACAAAATTTGCAAATCACTGTAAACAACACAAATTGTGCTGAAATTTTCTAAAAAAAGTTATTGTTAAAAAGGACAAACTTTCAATTGGAAACGTCAGTCGGCGCCATTAAACACTTAGTGTTGCCAAGGCTCACAATATAAATAGCAACCTATGTATAGGTATAAGGTGATTTCAAATATTCTCTTAAAAAGTCTGACATCATAAGGAAATACTCGGAGACTTCAGACCAGATTTTCATTATAGGTCAGAAAAGAAATGGAAATTTCACGAAATGGTCCACCAATTAATAGTCGATTTTAAAAATGCGTAAACCAATCGAAAATGTGTTACAGCCTTGTACACTGGGAATCCCTAAAAAGTTTGTGTAACTGATACAAGTATGCCTCAAGGGCAACAAAAGATAAGTTAAAGTAGGAAACGCCTTATCTGGGACGTTCAAGGTATGTAAACTATCGTCAAGGAAAAGCTTTATCACAGCTTCTTTTGAATTTCGTAGAATACAAATGATATCCGTTCAGGAAAATGGGAAGGAAATAACCCATCATGAAATCACATCCGTTTTAACCTACTCGTATGTTGAACTTGCTGTATAATAGTGAAGCTAGGAAGTAAATGAAGAGAAAACCAAATCACTAACCGACTTGGATCGAACAAAATCGTGCTCAAAAAATGCCTTGAGAAAGTGAACGAATTGAAATATCTGAGCACTATATTGACTGCCAAAAACATCATAAAGAATATCTAATAGTGGAACGTTTTTCTCCTAGGTACATACAGCAATGGAGACCTCACGGTGATAACATACGAACACCAGGACAAATCAATTTCGTTCCTATCGTCCGCATACTTGCCATACGATGAGGAGGACCCACCTCCAGACGCAGTCCGAGCACTTGTGCGACATGCCAAGTCACGCGGATTGTGTCTATTGATAGGCTGCGACGCCAATGGACACCACACTCAATGGGGAAGCAGCGATATTAATAAAAGGAGTGACTCCATTTTCGATTTCATAATCTCCACCAACCTCAACATATGCAACAAAGGTAATACACCAACGTTTCGTAACCGGGTTGGGGAAGAGGTAATTGACCTCACTTTACTAAGTGAGTCGGACTCTATCCGAGTAGAGAATTGGAGAGTGTCCACTAACTATTCCTTTCCGGACCACAGCCGAATACTCCTCAACCTTAACGTTAACAAAGAAAAACCGAAACCTTTCAGAAACCCTCAGAAGACGGACTGGAATCTTTTCTCAAACTTAGTTGCCAACAGGTGAATACCGCCACAAGCCATCACTAACCCCGATCCAACTTACATTGACAATTCAGTCGAAAATCTAGTGAGAATTCTGAAAGCGGCTTTCAGCAAATCCTGTCCTTTGCAACGTGCTAGCAAGAAAACCAGCGCAGTCTGGTGGACCACAGAGCTAAAGCAACTCAGGACCAGTACCCGAACTCTATTCAATAGAGCAAAGATCTCTAAAAGAACCGAAGATTGGAATAACTACAAATCCAGCTTCAAGGAATACAAGAGCAAAACAAGAGCAGCAAAATCTAAATCGTGGCGGGAGTCAACGAAGCTGCAAGGATCAGAAAGATCCTATCTAAGGACCCATGCGTCCCGGGTTTCATCCTTAAACCAGATGATTCTTGGACAGAATCCAGTCAGGAATCCCTAGAACTGCTGACTGAAACCCATTTCCCAGGCTGTAAAACCCTTATAACCACAGTCCCCTTCGAGACGACGGTTCCTACGGTTCACACAACCGAAGAAGTAATAAACAAGATTATCACAACGGATAAAGTATCATGGGCAATAAATTCGTTCAAACCCTTTAAATCTCCAGGGCCGGACGATATTTTGCCAGCGATGCTTCAAAAACACAGACCCACACTGTACCCCATCTCGTAAGCATTTTTTCCAATTGCTTGCGCGCGGGGTACATCCCAACACAGTCGAAAGAAATAAGGGTAGTTTTCATACCTAAGGCAGGTAAACCAATCCATACTGCCGCAAAGGACTATAGGCCGATTAGTCTCTCGTCGTTTCTATTAAAAACCTTGGAAAGACTCCTTGACCTATACATCAGAGGACTCATCAACTCACGCAACTTATGCAACACACAACACGCCTACCTTAAAGGCAGATCAGTGGAAAGTGCTCTGCATAGTGTTGTCCGTGAAATTGAGAGCTCGTTGAACCTGAAAGAGTTTACAATGGCAGCCTTCCTCGATATAGAGGGGGCCTTCAACAACGTAAACACAGAGGCCATAATAACAGCTCTAGAGGACATAAAAGTAGACAAATCCATTGTAATCTGGATTGAAAATATGTTGAAGAACAGAATTATCAGTGCAGACATTGGACACAGCTCTATAAGGAAAGTGATAACTAGAGGCACACCAGGGGGGGGAGTCCTCTGCTCTCTACTGTGGCTTCTTACAGTTAACAAAATCCTCAAATTCTTTATGGAGAAAGACACAAAGACAATTGCATACGCGGATGACCTAGTCATCTTGATAAAAGGTAAATTTCTACCAACTATCAGTGAACTAATGGAATCTGCGTTGAGGGAACTCTCCTCGTGGGCAAGACAGAACGGTCTGAGAATAAACCCCCTGAAAACCGAGCTGGTCTTGTCCACCAGGAAAAGGGAAATTCCGATATTTGCTCTCCCAAAGTTAGAGAGTACTCCACTCAAACTCAAAGCGGAAGCCAAGTATCCAGGCATCATTCTTGACTCCAAGCTCTCCTGGAAAAGGAACCTGGAGGAAAGGATGAATAAAGAATTGAATGCTTTTTATGCATGCAAAAAGACCTCCGGCAAAAGATGGGGTTTGCAACCGTACATCATTCATTGGATGTACACAGCAATCATCAGACCCATTTTAACTTATGTGGCTCTAGTCTGGTTGACTGCTAGCAGCACGAAAAGCTATATGAACATGCTCAACAAAGGACAAAGGTCAGCCGCTGTTTGTACAACGGGAGCCATGAGAAGCACGCCAGGATTCATCATCTCCTTCCCCTGAATCTATTCATAAAAGGCTGCGCTGCAAAGAGCGCTCTCAGGCTAAGGGAGTCCTCACTTTGGAAGCAAGCCAACTATGGACATGCGGCCATACTCAAAATAATAGACGACCTGGGAAAGAAACATGGTTTTAGTAGCCTCGCAGCTACGATACTATATTTACCCCCAAAATGATTTCTCTCTCAGAATACCAATCCTTTTCCCCGACAGAGAAGAGTGGCTATCAAACGCTGTAATCAACGACCACGAGATCACTCTCTTCGCCGACGGATCGAAAATGGACACTGGGGCCGGGTTCTACTCCGATACCCTCCACAAACAGGAATCATTCAGACTCCCTGATCTGTGCAGCGTTTTTCAAGCAGAAATCCTGGTAATAGAGAAAGCAGCCAAACACCTATAGGTAACCGATATCCCACCATCGGATATCACTATCTTCGTAAACAGCCAAGCTGCACTAAAGTCAATAGAATCCTGTATAACGAGATCAAAGGCTATCATGAAATGTCGCCACTGACTGAAGTCCATCAGACACCTTAAAGTCAAACTCCTCTGCGTCACAGCTAAATCGCAGGGAAAGAAAGAGCGGAAAAATTGGCCAGGAGAGGGTCTGAATTGGACATCAGCGAAGGAAACTCGTCATTGCGACCACCGATCAGCGCATTATACCGGATCATAAATGACACAATCATCAAAGAAGCCAACTCGTCTTGGCTTACAAGAAACGACAGCTACAGGACAAGATTTTTGTGGCCAGAGCTCAATATCGGAAGAACAAAGAAGCTCTTGGCGCTGGACCGAAACTCGATCCGTATGCTCGTCGGAGTGATCACAGGACACTGTCCCATTGGAGCAATGCTCCGGAAAATGGACTCGGGATCCAGCGATCTCTGCCGGAGCTGCGGCGATGAGGAAGAAACTGAGACGATCCAACATCTGCTTTGCCACTGCCCAGCTCTCCAGAATCGACGCCTAGCGTCGCTAGCCCAAAGAGATTGCGGATGTGGCTAATGCAGATATATCGGATCTTCTAAAATTCATAAAGAGCACGGGGTGGTTTCAGCCACCACGTGATAGGACAGGTTAATTATGTGTACCCCACAAATGAAGGGAATCACAATGGGCCTTTCGGCCTCCGAGTGGAAGTGATGCTTAACCATCACACTCCCCTTCTTTAACCTAACCTATCCTAACCTATATCTAATAATGGTAAACCAATTAAGAAAAACCCAGAAAGTCCGCAGATAGGAGGCCAATATAAAGACTTAAAAGCGATGGAACAAAGCAGTGAAACATGGAAGGAATACTCTTCTGATAAGGCGGTTAGATGAAGGTTTGTTTACAAGGCTCATAGCTTCCAAGTATAATAATAATAATAATACCAGACAAAAAACCAATCAGTTCCGACAAGTTCCGTTTGCAATCAGATACAATACATTCAAAATAGAAATCGACAAAAACTGTCCAAAATGAATAAATGAGAGATCAACTAAGAGATTAAATGTTTAAAAAACTGCTTAGATAGATCGTTCGTCAAATAAAAAATAAGACTTCTACGAGAGGAATTACGAGTATAAAATTACCCAAAACATAAAAAAATATTGTGCAAAATAATGAAAACTCTTAACGTTTGAAAATCTGCTCGAAAATACAAGAATAGTATCAATAGGGTCTGTATTTTAAAGGTTAAAGGGCTCCATATATGACACTCTAACCGGGATTTTCAACCAGAGAGCTTATCCATAAATAGTCGGTGAGCAGAGAAGAAATGAAATTCTATTCAATGTCGTTTCAAGCAGAACCTTTTGATTACACTTTGCTGCCGATATGGTACTTCAGTATTCATAAAATTCATCATCGCACGCAACTTTATCAATATTCCATGCAAGTTTGGGCGTAATTAATCTGCCATTGTTCGAGTACTCAACATGGATATAGTGGGGTAAAGGCGCACTTTATTAGTATTAAACTCTTTTTCTTTTCATTTTCGTAATACTACACAATGACTGTAGGATGAACAATCAAACAATCACGACGACACTGGACGAAACATACATGACGAAAACAGGGAACGAACGAGAATGGGAGTTATTTGGACAGTTGAGTTGTAGTTTGGCCTGCCTCTTCTTATAGCTTGGTGTATCTGTATCTAGCGTTCACTAAAGCGTTAAGGGTATTTTAAAATATACACTTTTGCTATTAATTAAAAATAAAATGTAAAAGTTGAATTTCAATAATAAACTAAATTGTGGAGTAGTAACTCCACATACCTATAAGTCGAAGCCTCAAAACTTTGTGTTTTGAATATATGAGTGTCTGTAAGAAATATATTGTATTTAATGGACTTACCTTTAATAAAATCGACTGCCATTTCCAGTCCATAAGAATCTTTGTCACAATCATCGAGGATATGAGCTCCTAGCGTAATGTTTGGAAGAAGTTTTTGTTCATTTATCCAATCAATTGTATACAGCATTGCCTCCAGTGCTTGGATCCCACCCTGCGGCATTATTGGTCCGCATATCACGGTATCTTCACGCGAGTGCACCATCATTAAGCCGCCAAGTATTAAATTTCCTTCGACAATTGCTTCACGCTTTACTGGCCAGTGACGAGAGGTGTGGTATTGATCATGCGTTTCTGCACCAATCTCGGGTAGTGAACGAAATACCTTGTTACCTTTCCCTCGATACTTCGATTTGTATGGTATATCGTTTTGATGGGAACTTATATCGAGAGGATGGTGTGACGGAAAGTTATGTGATGGACGAGGGTAAGAAACACCTCTATCGGTGGTTTGGCTTTCTTTTGGATATACATGGTGGTACGATTTGTTGTATTCCCGAATATATTTATTCATATTTGGAGAAATATGTATGAAATGATCTTTCTTGTGCAGCGCTTCACTATTTTTCAACAAGCTACGTTCATGAAAATTGCTTGGGTAAACAAAAGCTGATGAATTGGGACGGGAAGTTGATGGCACAGAAGCAGAATGGAAATCAAATTGCATATTTCTACTGTCGGTATTTACAAAAGCCAACTCATGGGCAAACATGTGTGATAAACTGTTATCATGTTCCGAATCATGACCATGATGATGATTGCTGATGAGTGGCTGATTTGGTTGTTGGTATCTATGGATATGATGGCGTTTTCTCCGATGATGCCCTTGTTGATTCCTGCATGTAATTCCCACTCTACTCTTGTTGTCTGTATACCCAGAGTGGTAATGATAGTCGGATTTGTGCCTCCGATGTGGACCATTTCCTGAACTCAAGCCTCTGAAAACAATGCGTTTCGATGTAAAATGATGTGAATCTATTTTGCGAGTCCAGGGTTGAGTCTGTGTAGGAGTTTTAATATGCTGCGAAGCAGTAAGTATACTGCAAACTGTGCTTAAACTGAAGCAGAAAATCACCACCATGTTTGTTGGAATAATAAACGTTGTTGCTGACATCATTCTACAGTAGATAGCCAATGGAATATTAGAAAACATGTGGTATTGCACTCTTGAATCTCTCAATAGGGTATTATTTACTTTCTATTAATATTTTTCCAATTCTATTGTTTATTTGTTCTTTAAAGAAAAATTGTTTTTTAATTTATTTTTATTTCGTATTAATTGTCAATATTTTCCTTGGTACTATGAGCGATGAGACAACTTTTCCCCCATGATAATTGGTTGGTTCACCCACAAATGAATGAAGCAAATGGAAAGAAAACTTAGCTAATATGCCTATGCTCACATTTTGTATCTATGGATTAGTAATTTCAACAATTTCTATATACATATATGTATATACATAAGTATAAAAATGACATTCCGTGGGTCAGTCTGGCAAAAACTCAAGAACGACTAGACCGATTTTGATAATTCTTCTTTTATTTTGAGCGTCTCAGTATTGGAATGGCGTAGGAAAAACGAAAATTCATCAAAAAGCCAAAGAAAATGCCGCGAGATCGGGCACTCAACACCACCAAAGAGAGTTTTATATAGCAACGTCGGATTACTTTCAATAGATAGCGTTGGCGATGGACCTATCATTTGATAGCTGTACCATGCATTGCTTATATACCCACTAGATTATATAAACAAACCACGATTCCCAGTGGGTACATTCATTTGAATACGAACCGTCAAAGGGATAACATTAAAATCGAGAAAAAAAATTAGAGCTGTCATCTAGTCTGCTTGAAAAAAACTGCCTACAATGACATACACGGCAAATTGGTGAAAACATAAGATGACTCTACTCCTCCATATTCCACAGGGCCAAGAAGTTTTAGCTGGGAAGAAATGAAGATCACGAAGGACGTCCCACGTCCCTCACCGAGGATAACGTGAAAAAGATCAAAACTGCTGTGTTGGCACATCGAAAAGTGACATACAGCTGAGGTCACGGGGATCTTATATGGCAGCGTTCAAGGAATCCTTGTCAACGAGTTGCATATGAAAAAGTGTAATGGGTATTGAGAATGTTAACCGACGAGCAAAAGAAAAAAACGAATTGACATTTCCAGGGTGAATCTTGAGAACTTTCAAGCAGATCACGAAATGTTTTTGTTACGTTTCGTGACTATGAACGAAACCTGGATACACCATTTTTATCCTCAAACAAACAACAATCGATGACTTGGAAGCGAGCCTCCTCGACGCCAAAAAAAAAGAAAGTGTCAAGTTCAGCGGGAAAGGTTATGCAATCCGTTTTTTGGGACTCCGGACGAATCATTTTGATGGAATATTTGGAAAAGGGAACCTCTATTTCGGTATCTTACTCTGACCAAACGCAAAGATTGTGGGAGGTAAATAAAAGACGGGGCAAACTGTTTCACCAAGGCAACGCATCAGCTCGCAAAGCCGCAGTGTTAAGGGCGGTCTTTCAAGAAACATGGTTCGAACTGCTCGAACACAGGCCCTATTCACCAGATTTAGCTCACAGTGATTTTGACATGTTAGGAGAAAATCAATTTTTTAATTCCACTTAGCATTTGCGGAGTCAATGTGAATTGAAATACTAACGTAAAGTTCCTGGGAATTTATTTGGATACAATATATTACAATACATTTAAGAAACATATCTTAAATATAATTAATGAAATAGGTTTTGCCATAAGGTTGTTTTACCCAATTAAAAATAAAATCATAAGTTATTTTGACACTCACAGCTGTTTCTCGCCTGAACTCTCGATAAAAAGTTAGTATCATACCTCCGCGGAACGAAATGAGTCGCTTTACGCTTGAACAGCTTTGGGAAATACTGAAAACTTATTTCCAAAGTGAGTGCTGTGTAGCCCAAACAGTGCGTTTTTTAAAAAGAAGGTTTGGCCAAAATGAAGCGCCCACCGCGACTGCTGTACGCAAGTTTGTGCAAAAAGTTCGTGAGACTGATATGCCAGTGGACAATACATAGTCCTCGTCGTCGTGCGGTGCGTACAGATGAGAATGGGGTTGCTGTGGCAGAGAGTGTGAAACTCAATCCACGAACATCAACTAGCCATCGATCTCAACAGCTCAACATTTCACTCATTAGCCTGATTAGAATTCTGCACAAACATCTCAGATTATTCGCTTACAAGGTTCAATTAACTCAGCAATTGAAGGCCCGCGACCATCGGCTTCGTTATCGCTTCGCAGTTTTGGCCGTAGAGCAGCTTGAATTGGACAACGATTTTGGGCGAAAAATCATCTTTCCTGACGAGGCGCATTTCCACCTCGGTGGCTATATTAACAAATAAAATTGCCGGATCTGGGACTCGGGACTCCCGCGCGCCATGCCACAATCGATCATTTGTGCACCAAAATCCCAAATCGGGTTATGTCAATTGGCCGCCTCGGAACTGCGATTTGACCCCTTTGGATTATTTTTTGTGAAGGGCTGATGTTATGACAACTATCCGGAAACGATTCAAGCACTAGAGGCCAATATCATCCAAGTAATCCGTGAGCTACAGCCCGAAACCATCAACAAGGTTTTAATTGACGTAACAGAATGGGCTACTGCGAAGCCAACCGAGGCAGCCACTTAAACGACGTTGTATTTCATAATTAATGGGAATGTTTGTTCTTACTGATAAAGCAACAATACCTGGGGAAAAAATTAACTTTGTTCATTTTATTGCATTTTTAAAAAGAAACTTGTATTTGGCCCACCCTTTATATATTTATATATTTATTTATTTATTTATTTATTTACATATTGAAGGTTTTTGTTGTAATTTTCCTTCATAATTATCATTTCTCGAGTACAAAATAATTCAAAATCTATATGTCCTTATCCAAGTGAAAGATACATATAATAAAAATAGTATTATAAATTCTACAACCACATTGCAATTTTATACAAAACTAGCTTATACCTTTGACTTCGTCCGCGTTGAAATGATTAATTTTTAAATATTTCCCGTTGAAAAATTCGAATTCTTACATCCCGTTTACAAATATTTGTAAATTGTTATAAACAAATAGAGTTCGTTTAAGTCCATGTCACGCCGAATAAATAATTTCTCCTTGAATTCATTACCGGTCGGGCGCAAACATATCATGGAGGATTTGTGCATTCTAATAGATTTAAAACGGTTTTCTTTTTCAAAGAAAAAAAATTGCCGATTTCGAGAACGGACTTTGTTAAAATTAATTTTATTATTATTTTGCGAACAATCATGCTAATCAGCTTTTCTGTTAAGATCCTAGCTCATTAAGTTCTCATTCTCATTTTATTGAGCGATATTAGTTCTGATACATCAGGATTTCAATATTGTAAAGTTGTCAGTAAAGATTGTCAGGGTCATTTTGATAGGTTTGGTTCACATACAAGTGATTGTGAAAACGAGTCTGATTCTATGCCTAAGAGATACATTTGTAGGTCGTCGCAGCCGGTCAAATGTGTTGCGACCTAATTAAAGTGCGAGTCTCACTGATGACCAGCGCGCATAAGTTACTGAAAATAGGCATGCCCTAATTACGTTGATGAGCGGCAAGCGAGTAGATTCAGAAGTTTAACATGTTCGCGCAAATTAAACACAATGCCTGCTAGAGCAACACAAGAAATACAATCGATTGTGCCGACGCCTAGATCCTATAAACGTTAAACTAACTGTATTTTATTACAATTCGGAAATCGATTACAGTGCAGATAAGTAATAATGGAAAAAACGTCAGTCGTTTGTCCACATTATAAGGCGTTAAAAATAAATATGTACATAAGTACATTCAATTTCCGGATTTTTTTTTTTGTTCTGTTGGTACACATGTCACCTAACATATGCTGCAACATCGTCAACAATTTTGAAAATGTAATTTGATTTTCACATATATAAAGGTGTTTTGGTGTGCCTGGCGATTTTTTGCTATTGAAATAATGGTTTAAAAAATCTGTATTAAGCTTTGTGTGAAAACTAAAACTAAGCGCTCAAAAATACTTGAAATGTTGACTGTGACGAGTCAACTGTACGAGTTTAATTTGGATAAAAAATGTGTATAAGTTCACAAGCTCTTCACAGAAGGCCGAAAAGATTTTAATGACGATGCCTGCACTGGACGCCCCAGCACGACAACGACGAATGAACACATTGAAACAGTAAAGAAAATTGTTATTGTCGAATTCTTACATCCCGTCATTGTCGTCATGCCATGAAATTTTTCATTTAAGGCGTGTCAGCGATGTTTGTTCCGAAGTTGCATGAACATCGCTTAAGAGTTGTTGAATGACATGAATTACGATCGAGATTTGTTGAAACGGGTCATCACTGGTGACGAAACATGAGTATATGATTAGACGTCAAAATCAAAGCCCCGTCATTCCAATGAAGGCGATCAAAAGAGCCGGGAAATAGCATTTACGAGGGTGGTGCGATAAGTACCTACAAAAGAAAAACAAAAATTTTGAAGAAATGGCGATTTATTTTTCAATATAGCTCGATACACTTGACCCAACTTCTTTAACCCGTCTGAAAAATACGTTTTCTCGAGCTCTGCAAAGTAGGCCTCCGTGGCGGCGATGACCTTCTCATTAGACTGAAATTTCTGCCCGGCGAGTGACTTTTTCAAGTTTGGAAACAAAAAGAAGTCGCACGGGGCCAAATCTCGAGAATATGGTGGATGGGGCAGCAGTTCGTAGCCCAATTCGACGAATTTGGCCGTGGTGAGGGCGTAAGTGTGAGCCGATGCGTTATCATGGTAGAAGAGCACTTTTTTCTTCGCCAAGTGGGACCGTATTTTTTCAATTCGACGTCGAATCGGCCCAATAATTTGGCATAGTACAGCCCTGTGATCGTTTTGCCTTTCTCCAAGTAGTCGATGTAGATCACACCTTGTGAATCCCAGAAAACGGTGGCCATCACCTTTCTGGCACGTTCGCCGGGTGAAGTCCAATGTTTCGACTGTTCCTTGGTCTCTGGTGTGTATCCATGTTTCATCGATTGTCACGAAACGACACAGAAACTCCTTCGGATTGCGCTTAAACAGCGTCAAACACTGCTCTGAAGTGGTCTCACGGTTGTGCTTGTTGTTCGGAGTGAGCAAACGCGACACCCATAGTGTTGACAACTTTCTCATGCCCAAAATTACATGCAGGATATGACCTGGACGTGGCTCATCAAAAACCGACGTGCGACCACGTTGAAACTCGTTAAACCAATTTTTGATGGTCGCCATAGAAGGAGAAGAGTCACCGTATGCAGCATCCAAACGCTCTTTGATTTCCCTGCGCGATTTCCCTTCCAAAAACAAGAATCGAATCACCGACCGATATTGCTCTTTTTCCATTTTCCTAAAATCCGCGGACACCCCCGCTTCCATACGCGGTTAAAACTACGAGTCCGATCCGGCTGAAATTTCTACAGTAGCCGTCTACTAGAATGTACTACACGATAGTAAGTTGCTCTTGCGATACTGGCGCCATCTGGCGGTGAGGCTAAGTACTTATCGGACCACCCTCGTAAAGTGTAAGTTTTACTCTCTCTTTTCTTCGATTACAATGACGTTAATCATTGTGAGGCCTTGCCGGAAAGTCGTAGGGTTAGGGTTCACCAGATTTGGACCCATACAACTTTTCTTTCTTCTCAAAACTGAAGAGGTCCATGAAAGTAAGAGATGTATTATACAAAACAGCATATATCAGAAGGTCTTCTAGGATTTATAGAAAGAATAGGTGCAACTTTTTTTTATATATGACGAGAATTACTTTGAGTGGAACAAAATAGATATTTATGAATAAATAAATATTTTTTCAGATAAGCAAACGTTTTTTTTTTTGAGCAAACTATCAAAATTTACTGACATTCCTTTGAACCAAAAGTAAGTGTGATCTGACAATCCTCCATGATGCTATTCCTTCCGACTGCGATGCAAACAAAAAATCGTTCTGGCCATATGCGCAAGGTAAGACGGCGTATATTAGACAACATGGGCGTCCAGACCTATCACCTGCAACCTTCAATGCAAAGTATTGAAATATTTTTGGTGTTGAAGAGAAACAAAAAATAAAAATGTTAGGTGGTACAAATTTCACCGGGTCATATAGTAATTTAATAAAAAATAAAATTAAAAATGTTAAGTAACCCCCGACACAAAAAAAAATTAAATTTTACTCTCGTCCTTTTGACTTCATTAAAAGAAGCTATTAATATTTTTAAGATAGGCGTCGCCGCGTCGGGAGACCGCTAAGTGAAGAAGTATAATTAGTAATATCTTCCTTCACAATATCCATTGTGGCTCGTCTTATGCGTGCACCGTCAACGTCTTGTTGAAATCATGTGTTCAACAAGCCCCGCTCATCCAATTCCGGCAATAAGAAGTCGTTTGTCATAGCCATGTAACCATGACCGTATTGCCAATTGCGTATTAAAAATAATACGGCCTAATCACTCCCCCCGCGTTAACGCCGTACCACACAGTGGCTTTGAATGGATTTAATGACTAATGGCACTTCGTACATCATACACGGATTTCAGTGCCCCAGAAACGAAGATTTTGTTTATTGACGTAACCGCTTAAGCGGAAATGCGCCTCACGTCGCTCATGATGATTTTCGACATAAATCTAAAAAACCGGCACTCTCATGCGGAGTATAGCATTCTATTGCATGTCTGTTTATATACTGCAGCTGTCTAGTTCTAATCTAATGGAGGTACGACGCCATTAGCAAAAATTATAATATCTTTCGATAGGATGATTGATTTTGCGCCACCTTATATAAAGTTTTCCAAAAAGGACTTGACAACTTTTTTTTTTAAATAAAACGCAAACCATTTGAGATATTTCAAAAGCTTTATTATCGGCTTGAAGTACAATCAAAACATTTATGAATGGAACTCGACTTCGTTCATATGGCCACCGCGAGCACGTTTGCAGTGGTCGATTCGTTGGACCCAATTTTCGATGACTCGGCCACACATTTCAGCCGAAACGGCCGCTATTTCGCGTTCAATGTTGGCTCTGAGCTCTTTGAACGTCGTCGGCTTGTTGGCATAAACCAATGACTTAACGTAGCCCCAAAGAAAATAGTCTAGAGGCGTTAAATCGCACGAACAAGGCGGCCAATCGACTGGCCCATTTCTTGAGATAACACGCTCATCAAACTTACTCTTCAATAAATCAATTGTAACGTGTGCTGTGTCACTTGGTCACCCGACCAATAACGCATATTTTGCTTATTGGCGAACCCATCGAGCCAAAAATGAGCTTCGTCACTGTAGATGATTTTGCGATGAAATTCATCATCTTGGCGCATCTTCTCCAGAGCCAAATCGGAGGACGAATGGATGTAAACCAAAATGCTTATGCAAAATACGCCATAATGTGGTCTGAGCGATGCCCAATTCTTGAGAACGCCGTGGAATTGACTGATTTGGATCGTTTGCTACGGACGCCTGAACGGCAGCGATATTTTCGACACTTCGACCAACCCGTTGTCTCACTGACACGGCAACATCACATAACGAATATGTAGACTCAAATGTTTGCACTAAGCTCGTTATTGCCTGTCTACTAGGGCGAGAATTACGACCGAAAATTGGAGTTAACGCTCTTAAAGTTGCGGTCACCGACTCCGAATTTCGGTAGAAATTTTTTATAATTTGTAGACGTTGCTCGTTCGTGTACTTTACCATGATGAAATTGTTGAGATTACTGAATAAATTGACAATAACAGTTCGATAATTAGTGAAAGGGTGCTTTCACAAATTAAGTTCAAAGCTGTCAAGTCCCCATTGGAAAACCCTTTATAAAACTATTTCTATAAACTTACGCTATGTTTTTTTTTTGTAATGTTGTGCTACAATAACGTACTTCATAACCGTCAATGAACACATATAAGCCTATACTCGTTAGTCCGCGTCGTCAGGAGAAATTAACAGAACTGTTTAAAACTAATGAGCCCAACCTTGATGGGTTTTCTAATATGCAACCAGGATTTCGTCTCTTACCTTCGAGTTCCAGCATTAAAATAGCTCAGTGGTACCGATATACATGGGTGTTTCCAATGTTAGGTCACAAATATGTTTGAAAGTAATGTAAATACCCATTATGCGTCTAAGATCCCTACCGAAGCTAACAAAAAGATCGTATGGCCTCGAAACGCCTGAACAGATCTTCATAAATTGTAGCTAGGAACCATCTCGATCACATTAGCTTTCAAACAAAAACAAATCATCAAAATCGGTCCATTCGTTCAGGAACTATGATGCTACAGACATATATATACACAGACCGCAGCACGTCAAACTTCTTGCGTCAGGAGTTAAAAATAAAGAAAAACAATTTCAACCATTAATTATAAATATGTATGTATGTGTGTGATTCCAGAATTCAACATTTATTCTGAAAAATATTGCTATTAAATCAATATTTTTAACCAATTATTACGTTTTCTTTCGGTAATGAAGAATATTTGAATATTTCGATAAAATAGTTTTATTTTTTTATTTTTTATTTTTTTGGTTTTTATGGTGTCACGTGTGTAATTTTTTTTTTCATAGAAAAATGGAAACATTGTTATATGATATTAATAGATTTTCTAAGCTAAGATTGTATTCGCGTATTTAATTTAAACTGGCATATTATTAGCGACCATTATATTTCCAAACACCTTTTGATTTGCCACTATGAGGCACTAATTGAAATTTCAGCGAAAAATTACCATGTGGGCGGCTAAAAGTGCTTTGATGGTTAGGTTTAGGCTGTTACGATTTCAATGAATTTCTCGGTAGAACATTGTATACAAGAAGGTTCTTAACCCTAGAAAGACAATCTCCATCGCAAAGGCGCCCACGCGCTAAACTTATTGCTATGGCTTACCGTTCAGCGGGAGATTTGACTTGAATTTCAAAACCAGTTAGTCTAACCAACTGTGGGATGGAAAGTACCATAATTCTACAGATATATATGTATAAGCATGTCGTGCTCTCGCGAGGCGTGTGTTTATCTTATGTGTAACTTAAAGTGTTGTTATTAACTGATGTAAAGCTTATTATTATGGATAAGTGTTGTATTTTTAGGGAACATTCTTTACGCTGTGAACACTTCATGCCACTGGAAGAGGAGGCAATTCCTTCCATATTAGGCCGAGAAGAGGAGAAGGGCGGGATGAATATATAAAATTTATTCTATCAATAAATTTCGCACAACTAAAGGTCCACCATTCATGTGTCGTAATACATTTGACCCAACGTTATGTTTTAACCTGTTCATCACCGTTGAAATAATTGAAGAGATTGTTCGCTGGATGAGCGTTGAAATAGCAGTTAAATGTCTTTCCCATATGACCACTGCCACTTTGAAATATAATATCGGGTGGGCCATCTATTGTTTTTTTTTTCTTAAATTTGACAGAAAGTCAGTATCATACCTCCGCGGAACGAAATAAGTCGCTTTACGCTTGACCAACTTGGGAAATATTGAAAACTTGTTTATAAAGTGAATGGTGTGTAGCACAGTGCGTCTTTTAAAAAGAAGTTTTGGCCGAAATGAAGAACCCACCTCGACTGCTGTACGCAAGTTTGTGCAAAAAGTTCATGAGACTGGTATGCTAGTGGACAACACTCATGGTCCCCGTCGTCGTACGGTGCGCACAGATGACAATGCGGCTGCTGAGAGTGTGAGACTCAATTCACGAACATCAATACGCCATCGATCTCAATAGCTTTTGCACTAGCCTGCGGAGAATTTTGCACAAAGATCTCGGATTATTCAATTACAAGGTCCAACTGACTCAGCAATTGAAGGCGCGCGACCATCCGCGTTACAGAGTCATGTCAACCGACTTTTTTTTTACTGAAATTGAGGACATGGATTTGGACGATTCTGGTTCATGCAGAATGGCGCGCCATGCCACACAGCCCATGCCACAATCGATCATTTGCGCACCAAATTCCCAAATCGGGTTATTAGCCGTCTTGGCGATCTCAATTGGCCGCCGCGGAGCTGCGATTTTCCCCGTTGGACATTGTTTTGTGGGTTTTGTGGGAAACCGTGAAGGTCCGATGTTATGCCAACAATACGAAAACGATTCAAGCACTTAAGGCCAATATCATCCAAGCAATCCGTGAGCTGCAGCCCCAAACCATCAACAAGGTCTTGGAAAATTGGGGTGACAGAATGCGCTACTGCGCCACTTAAACGTCGTTGTATCAGTAAATAATGGGAATATTTATTCTTACCAATAAAGCCATTATACATGGAAAAAAATTTAATTTTGTTGATTTTATTGCATTTTTAAAAAGAAACTTGTATTTGGCCCACCCTTTACATCGAGAGAACATCGAGCTTTGTTTGGAATCCTAGCCTTGGAAGTTGTTGAGGTAAGTGACAGTGTCTAGTAGGGAGTGCTTTGATTTACTTTTTAGGTTTCTTAGGATAGACGAAAAGCCTTTACGGCCCGTGGTTCGACAGAAATACGAACGTGACGTCAAGACGTTCACTTGAGTGCGTTGCGTTAAAATATTGGATATGGTTGTTTCGGTACTCACTTACGTTGTTTAGATAGAGTAGGTCTTTGTATAATCATATTTTCTTTTCATATTCTTTTTATTTGTATTCTGTTTTTGTTTTATTTACTTAGCAGTTCCCCGACGGCGACGTGGTTAATAGGTTCTTTTAATGAAGTCAAAAGGCCGAGAGAAAAATTGTATTTTCTTACTTTTAAAGTTTTTTTTTTGTGTCGGGGGTTACTTAAAATTTTTAATTTTATTTTTTAATACAAATTTGTTATAACCCAATGTAGAAAAAACTCAAACACTACTAGCCGGCTGGACATATTACTATCGACGAACAATTACTCGGATTTCGAGGAAGATGCCTATTCAAAATGTGCAAATAAACCTACTGGATGTGGAATTAAAACCCTTTGATGTGCGATAGTGGAACAAAGTACATGTTGAATGCAAAACCTTACTTCGGGAGAACCGCCAAAACTAATAGGCTGTACCGGGGAGTATATTATGTGAGAGAGTTATCTTGACCTATTCATGGCACAAGTCGCGAAATCATTTCTTCAGAAACCGTGCAACCTCTCGTTGGCACTATTAGATTAAACAAACGCGAGAATCCTGATAACTTAAAAAATAGTCGATCTCAACCAGTAAACACGCCAATGTTTTGTTATGATATATGTTTGACATTATTGTGATACAAACCAAAGCCCTTCAAGACGAAGAAGGTAACCTCCACCCTACAGCCGCAAGAGTGATATTATAATAATTCATTGTCAATCTGAAGACGGTTTTGACAAATGTTATCAAATGTGCTTTACAATATCATGTTTAGCGAAACCAATAGATGGTCAATGACTATGTTTTATGGCATCATAAAGAAAATAAGCCCTTGATTGGCAGGAATAACATAAAAAAGCTCAGTATTCAGCTGCCATACATGATGTAAAAACCAGAAGTTCCTCTATGAGCATAGGCCAATGCCTATGTGAAGCAACATTGACAATATAATTCCAAAGCCTGTTGCAGGGTCTCTCACGGATGAAGACCATAAAAAAAGGCGTTACTGCAACCACGGTGTTTCAAAAAAGAAAAGATTATCTAGGTAGACCTGCGCCACAAAAAAAAAAAGAGTTTGCGGCGAACAAAAATTACTTTTGTCTCTAAAATTAGTAATAACTACCTATTTAAGTTTTTTTGTGAGGCTGATTACATGATAAACTACTTGTTATAAAATATAAATAAAATACGTGATTTGGTTCTAAAAACTTTAAAGTATATCATTTAAAAGTAATAAAATAAATATATTAAAAAAATAATAATGCATTTAATTTTTTAAATTTCAAACCTATAAATAGCCAAGATTATTTAAATAAATATTAATTCTCAACAGTTAAAAATATATGCGCCTTGAATGTGTATGGTTATGGTCACAGATAAATGGCACGTGTGCTCTCGGCATCCTATGTGGTATATTTTGTTCAAAATTTGAGCCAACGCCGCAGAGTGGTGAATTCCTCGACATAGCTAGTAGGTAAAACTATCGGCCCAATTTGAGTGCCATGTGAAGGTATGTAGGTGGTCTCAGCTACTTCATCATAAAAATATATTGCGTTAAAGGTGCTTAACGCCCTTTTAGGTGGTTAATGTACCTTTTCAAGTTCAGCAAAATCCAAATACTTCATGTGCAACCTCAAGTATGTTATGTAATACAATCCTCTATTTGATAACTTTTTTTGACTTTAATAAATATTTTTAAATTTTCTAACCGTTGTTTTAATGTTTATCACAAGTTTAATCACAAGTTCAATCAAATAGATATTTGTCGCTTATGCTATATTTCATTTTAGTGTTTAGGATTTGAGGTTGAGGATCTCGAGGTTATCCCTCGCTCGATGCTTCCGCTTCGCACGTTGGCTTCAATATGGATCCCTCCACCGGTTCCCGAAAAGGACGAATCCATATTGAAGCTAATTGACAAGCAGAATAAAGAGCTTGACGCTCACAGCTGGAGAATAATTTCTTCAGCCAAGAGTAAGAACGGAGTGGGAAAGGACCTCATGGTTACCATTGAAAAAAAGTCACTCGACTACATCCGCAGCAGATCTGGCAGCATCAAGTTCGGGCTGGGAGCCCTGAAGGTAAGGCTCCCCAATGAACGCGACAAGTCAAAGGAAGCTGCTAGTGGTGCAAATTAATTTACACCACTGCAAAGCAGCCACCGACGACTTGATGATGTACATGCTGTAGGAAGATGTGGATATAGCCTTAATCCAAGAACCTTGGCTCCTTAGGAACAAGGTATATAATTTATACTATCCACATACTGAAGGTAAGCTACGAACCTGTATAGTCGCCAAGAAATACTTAAACATTTTTCTCCTAGGTACATACAGCAATGGAGACCTCACGGTGGTAACGTACGAACAACAGGACAAATCAATTTTGCTCCTATTGTCCGCATACTTGCCATACGATGAGGAGGACCCACCTCCAGATGCAGTCCGAGCACTTGTGCGACATGCCAAGTCACGCGGATTGTGTCTACTGATAGGCTGCGACGCCAATGGACACCACACTCAATGGGGAAGCAGCGATATTAATAAAAGGGGTGACTCCATTTTCGATTTCATAATCTCCACCAACCTCAACATATGCAACAAAGGTAATACACCAACGTTTCGTAACCGGGTTGGGGAAGAGGTAATTGACCTCACTTTACTAAGTGAGTCGGACTCTATCCGAGTAGAGAATTGGAGAGTGTCCACTAACTATTCCTTTCCGGACCACAGCCGAATACTCCTCAACCTTAACGTTAACAAAGAAAAACGGAAACCTTTCAGAAACCCTCAGAAGACGGACTGGAATCTTTTCTCAAACTTAGTTGCCAACAGGTGAATACCGCCACAAGCCATCACTAACCCCGATCCAACTTACATTGACAATTCAGTCGAAAATCTTGTGAGAATTCTGAAAGCGGCTTTCAGCAAATCCTGTCCTTTGCAACGTGCTCGCAAGAAAACCAGCGCAGTCTGGTGGACCACAGAGCTAAAGCAACTCAGTACCAGTACTCGAACTCTATTCAATAGAGCAAAGATCTCTAAAAGAACCGAAGATTAGAATAACTACAAATCCAGCTTCAAGGAATACAAGAGCAAAACAAGAGCAGCAAAATCTAAATCGTGGCGGGAGTCAACGAAGCTGCAAGGATCAGAAAGATCCTATCTAAGGACCCCTGCGTCCCGGGTTTCATCCTTAAACCAGATGGTTCTTGGACAGAATACAATCAGGAATCCCTAGAACTGCTGACTGAAACCCATTTCGCAGGTTGTAAAACCCTTGAAACCACAGTCCCCTTCGAGACGACGGTTCCTACGGTTCACACAACCGAAGAAGTAATAAACAAGACTATCACAACGGATAAAGTATCATGGGCAATAAATTCGTTCAAACCCTTTAAATCTCCAGGGCCGGACGATATCTTGCCAGCGATGCTTCAAAAACACAGACCCACACTGTACCCCATCTCGTAAGCATTTTTTCCAATTGCTTGCGCGCGGGGTACATCCCAACACAGTCGAAAGAAATAACGGTAGTTTTCATACCTAAGGCAGGTAAACCAATCCATACTGCCGCAAAGGACTATAGGCCGATTAGTCTCTCGTCGTTTCTATTAAAAACCTTGGAAAGACTCCGTGACCTATACATCAGAAGACTCATCAACTTACGCAACTTATGCAACACTCAACACGCCTACCTTAAAGGCAGATCAGTGGAAAGTGCTCCGCATAGTGTTGTCCGTGAAATTGAAAGCTCGTTGAACCTAAAAGAGTGGCAGCCTTCCTCGATATAGAGGGGGACTTCAACAACGTAAACACAGAGGCCATAATAACAGCTCTAGAGGACATAAAAGTAGATAAATCCATTGTAATCTGGATTGAAAATATGTTGAAGAACAGAATTATCAGTGCAGACATTGGACACAGCTCTATAAGGAAAGTGATAACTAGAGGCACATCAGGGGGGGGAGTCCTCTGCTCCCTACTGTGGCTTCTTACAGTTAACAAAATCCTCAAATTCTTTATGGAGAAAGACACAAAGACAATTGCATACGCGGATGACCTAGTCATTCTCCTGAAAACCGAGCTAGTCTTGTCCACCAGGAAAAGGAAAATTCCGATATTTGCTCTCCCAAAGTTAGAGAGTACTCCACTCAAACTCAAAGCGGAAGCCAAGTATCTAGGCATCATTCTTGACTCCAGGCTCTCCTGGAAAAGGAACCTGGAGGAAAGGATGAATAAAGAATTGAATGCTTTTTATGCATGCAAAAAGACCTCCGGCAAAAGATGGGGCTTGCAACCGTACATCATTCATTGGATGTACACAGCAATCATCAGACCCATTTTAACTTATGTGGCCCTAGTCTGGTTGACTGCTAGCAGCACGAAAAGCTATATGAACATGCTCAACAAAGGACAAAGGTCAGGCTGTTTGTACAACGGGAGCCATGAGAAGCACGCCGCAAGCAGGGTTGGACATGATTCATCATCTCCTCTCCCTGAATTTATTCATAAAAGGCTGCGCTGCAAAGAGCGCTCTCAGGCTAAGGGAGTCCTCACTTTGGAAGCAAGCCAACTATGGACATGCGGCCATACTCAAAATAATAGACGACCTGGGAAAGAAACATGGTTTTAGTAGCCTCGCAGCTACGACCGACTGTATTTCCCCCCAAAATGATTTCTCTCTCAGAATACCAATCCTTTTCCCCGACAGAGAAGAGTGGCTATCAAACGCTGTAATTAACGACCACGAGATCACTCTCTTTGCCGACGGATCGAAAATGGACACTGGGGCCGGGTTCTACTCCGATACCCTCCACAAACAGGAATCATTCAGACTCCCTGATCTGTGCAGCGTTTTTCAAGCAGAAATCCTGGTAATAGAGAAAGCAGCCAAACACCTATAGGTAACCGATATCCCACCATCGGATATCACTATCTTCGTAAACAGCCAAGCTGCACTAAAGTCAATAGAATCCTGTATAACGAGATCAAAGGCTGTCATGAAATGTCGCCACTGACTGAAGTCCATCAGACACCTCAAAGTCAAACTCCCCTGGGTCACAGCTCAATCGCAGGGAAAGAAAGAGCGGAAAAATTGGCCAGGAGAGGTTCTGAATTGGACATCAGCGAAGGAAACTCGTCATTGCGACCACCGATCAGCGCATTATACCGGATCATAAATGACACAATCATCAAAGAAGCCAACTCGTCTTGGCTTACAAGAAACGACAGCTACAGGACAAGATTTTTGTGGCCAGAGCTCAATATCGGAAAAACAAAGAAGCTCTTGGCGCTGGACCGAAACTCGATCCGTATGCTCGTCGGAGTGATCACAAGACACTGTCCCATTGGAGCAATGCTCCGGAAATTGGACTCGGGATCCAGCGATCTCTGCCGGAGCTGCG
The DNA here is from genome assembly GCA_958301585.1 of Merodon equestris. Lineage (NCBI taxonomy): Eukaryota > Metazoa > Arthropoda > Insecta > Diptera > Syrphidae > Merodon > Merodon equestris. Next base: position 72,819,455 of record OY284416.1, on the reverse strand, counting down.
GCGATGAGGAAGAAACTGAGACGATCCAACATCTGCTTTGCCACTGCCCAGCTCTCCAGAATCGACGCCTAGCGTCGCTAGCCCAAAGAGATTGCGGGTGTGGCTAATGCAGATATATCGGATCTTCTAAAATTCATAAAGAGCACGGGGTGATTTCAGCCACCACGTGATAGGACAGGTTAATTATATGTGTACCCCCAAAGAAGAGAATCACAATGGGCCTGAAGTGATGCTTAACCATCACACTCCCCTTCTTTAACCTAACCGAACCTAACATAGGATTTGAAAACTGTTCATCATAAACATTTTATTATAGAAAACGTTTCCATAATCCGGATTCTTTCCTAGAAAATGTGTGAAATGATACGGATAAAGTCAACAATTTTATTGCCATGACTCCTTCAACGGCGGACAATGTAACTGATCAAGAAGTTGTGGATGAAGGCAGCACGAAGCCTGTAGAGATAGAGAAGATATTCCAGCTGGCGGAAATTACTTGTCTAGAGTTCAAAACTGTGCTTCAGTACTTGGAAAACTCTGGTGTCGGTGTAAGACAGCTTATTGTAAGCCAAACAATGTTGTATGTAAGTCAAAATCCAGTGAAAAACAGGCAATGATGAAGACTTTTGTTGGAATTATTTTATTTCTGGAGCAAGGGAATTTATATATTGGAAACAAGGCTGCCAAAAATGTCAACAGTAGGGATATATGTATGTGGGCGTGAACGTGTTTCTATTAATGGTGAAATATTTAGGCTGAACATTTTCGAAGCAATTCATAAGATAAATCATTGTGGGATTCTGGTTCTTTACCTCTGTAGTGTACCCACCAAAAACAAAAGTAAACACTTCCTATACACTGCATAATACATATTACATAATAGTGTCATGCGACATCAAAAAGAAAGCTCAATACTGGACGGCATACGCTAAAGTTTGTTTGACAGAGAAACGTTTGAGGAGATGCTGAGCGGCGGTTCAATGGGTACAAATGGATCAGCTGAAGACTTATCGTACCGACTTACACAAATTATCACCACAGCCTGCGACGCGGTAATGCCAATGAAAACAACAACCCGGAAAGGATCCTCATGCTACTGGCGGAATGACGAAGTAAAAACACTCAGAGCAAAGTGCTTGCAGGCTCGACGTAAAGTCCAAAAGTCAAGAGGGAGAGTTGGTTTCCAACAACACCTTGATATCTTTAAACAAATGAGATCCTGCCCCTAGCGAGGGCAATCACAAGGAGTAAGGGAAGATGCTTTAAACGTATTTGCGGCGTCACCTATAGAATGGTGATGACCAAATTAAAAGGGTGCAAGTCCCCACAAATAACATGCCTAACAATGTTAAGAACGATTGTAGAGCATTTGTTTCCCGAAAAGCCAGATACCATGCCCATAATCGCTCGGAAAATAGATGTTGGAAATATTCCAGCCATTACCCTGAACAAACTGCAAGGAGCCCTCGATAGAGTAGGAGACACAAAGGCGCCTAGACTCGACGGAATTCCGAACAAAGCATTAAAGGCTGCTATCCAAATAAGACTTGAAATGTTCTTAGCAGTTATGCAGAAATGCTTAGATGAAAGAGTGTTACCACAACCATGCAGAACCTAGTACCTACTGCTACCCAAGGAAAACAAACCACCCGGAGAATCAATTTTCGTGGTTGTTGCTAAGCATACACATGAAGTTGAGTCAGCCATAAACACTGCAGTCGCCCAGGTAAAGCAGTGGTTTGAATCGGTCGGCCTTGAACTGGTAGACCATAAGACGGAGTCCGTCCTTATAACAAGCAGGAAAACCCCAGAATACATCGATATTGGAGTCGGCAAACAGAATATCCGATCCAGGGAAGCGGTTAAATACCTAGGAGTGAGGTTCATAAAGATTATGTGAGCAAAAAGGCATCTACACTGCACTAAAGGCATCTACACTACCAACGGCACTATCCAGAATACTTGGTGGGCTGAGACATGCCAAGGCAATCTCGGTGGGATAATACCATAAAGGGAAGATGGATTTATACCCTCATATATGGCTAAATCGAAAACAAGGAAACTGGAAATATCATCTCCCGCAGTTCCTCTTTGAATGGTGGAGTCGGACGAACACTGGTTCATTATCTGCGCACAAACCAAGAATGTGCAGACAGAGCTGAGAAGAGTAATAGCTGCAAGAAAAGCATCAGAGGCAACAAGAGCAGTAGAATAAGGAAGAAACTTACGAGCACAGGAGTAGCATGAATTGCTTGCCAGCCCCGCGAAGTATTACCTAACGGCAGTCCCGCGAGGAGAGTGGCAGAAGAGTTTTATGGCAGAGCTCGAGACACTCTATCGATCTCTGCGCTTGTACTCAGTAGAAAACTTCTATATTTTGGCAATTTAAAGGCCAAACATAGTGATTGGGAAAATAACATTCCCGACACTAATGGGAGCCTACTAAATCATGGATGGGTTCTTCGCAAAATTCAATATAGAGTCAAGTTGCTCGCAACGGATAGTCCGTCGCATCCTAGGAGCGGTTCCTCTTTGGATCTCATGCTGATAGGCTCTCGACTGAGACTGGCAGACACAAACGATTGGTCTATTAAATGTCTACGGACCATTGTATACGACCATTATGAAATATGTGCCGTGATTTCAGTACCTGATGAGCTCGCAAAGCTGGTAGACTATATCCAAACGCAACTCTACGAGTAAGGTGCTTTGGCCATGCTTCGCCAATTCCTTGACGAGAGTGCTCACTTCGAGCGCCTCCTTCCCATCGTCAAATAAGAACCCGTCAAACTACGAGATTGACAGTTACCTCAAACAAATGGACGATATCATTAAATAGATAATGAACAGTATGATACCACGCCAACGACAGCGTGATACCACAAACGTATAAAGAAACGCGACAATCGACTCACTGCACAGACAAAATAGACAAAACTCAGAAGTCAGGACACTGAAGTCACTGAAATCTACAACAGTTGATCAAAAAGAATTACAGAATATATGTAAGTTTGCATTGGGACAACAGAATTCGATTTGTAAAATCCAACAACGCGAGTATGTTCTCGCAAACAAATAAAATATTTCGGAATGTCATTCAGGATCTAAAGCATCCGAGAACGTCAGACAATCAACGCTTGCTACCAACTGCTAGCATCGATTCAGAGAGCACCATTCTGGATGACGACTTTGAGGATCCTCAGGAGAAGGTGGTAACAGTGGGAGCTGTTTTCCAGGAAGTATACAAGGTGCATGACAATATTCGCCGGAATCACGACCTGGACAACAGAATCCTGCTACATCACTTCTACCTTCAAAATGATATCGATCATTGGCGATCTGAGAATCTTGGTTTTACCAGGTTCTATGAAGGTTTCATGGTAAACAATGTCATCGTCAGTGAGGGCGCTAAGACCCTGTTAATTTCAACAGAAGATCTTCGAGTCTTTGAAAAAGAAAAAATCCGCGGGAGTCGATGGTATATCCAATATTGTACTTAGGCACCTTTCGCCAGTGGCTCTAGAGAGGTACACCATTCTGTTCAACAATGCACTCAATGATGCATATTATCCAGTGCACTGGAAGACAGCGGCGGTGCAACCAATCCCAAAAACTGGTAAAGATACCTCTCACCCGATAGGTTTCCTTCCGAGTATCAGAGCGAGACACTCTTCATGCAGCGTCAAATCTCGTATTGGAAATAAAATGGAATAAATTCAAAAACCAATGCACGGGTGCCTGCCTGATTGACTTGGAAAAAGCTTCCGACACCTGTCTGTCTGGTAGTACAATGGACCAGTATTTGTGTCTGAGTGCTCCAAAAGCTAGTAGAAACCTCCAAGAAAAAAAATAAAAAAAATATAAACTAAGCAAACAGAGAATGGTTCAAATTCATTATGCTAACTGAATTTATTGAAAAATAATAAAAGTGGGCTAGCTCTTTGTCGAACCTCGTTCGAGGACATTTATTATATGTGTATTGTGCATACCATAGGGACATTTTACGGGAATACCCCTTCAAAAGAGGTTGATTATTGACAATACTTTTTCTTTAATAAATATATTTCATAAATGTGAAAATTGTTGGTTCGTAGGTTTTCTTAATTTTTCATTTGTAAACTGCCGGAAAAACTTTATACCAAAGCAAGTAAAGTTCATATACAGCAAATATCAGTTATAATTGAATAACGCATATGTAGAAATTTAGAACAGAAACTTGCCTTCCTTCTGCCAATATCATTAAATAAACCACGTCGCAGGTCGTTTTGTATTTCCCAAAATATGTGTCCCTGCGAGTTATATTTAGTCGCCGATGCCCAAAACAAAAAATAAATATCGATGCTAATCCTTCCTGAGAGTAGTGTAGTTCGGAAACCTGCCCACATTTTAAATAGTTTTGAATAAATTACTTCAGTGTCTTATGAATTACACTGAAACGTCTCTTTATGGAGACTTCTCTGTACGGGCAATGCATCATGGTTTTTATGCCTAAAGATACGGTTATTCGTGTGTACATTACAACTCCCTTTATACTGGATATCTCCTTCGATTTTGACAGATAATTCGCAGTTATCTGTGTATACGACGGTGGTCCGATATGTACTTAGCCTCACCACTAGATGGCGCCAGTATCGCAAGAGCGCGTGGAAGCGGAGTGTCCGCGGATTTTAGAAAAATGGAAAAAGAGCAATATCGATCGGTGATTCGATTCTTGTTTTTGGAAGGGAAGAGCGTATGAATGCTGTGTACGGTGACTCTTCTCCTTCGATCTCGACTATCAAAAAGTGGTTTAACGAGTTTCAACGTGGTCGCACGTCGGTTTTTGATGAGCCACGTCCCGAAAACGGCTACCACGGAGGATAACGTGACAAAAATCCACGATCTCGTATTGGCAGACCGCCGATTGAAGGTGCGCGAGATAGCTGAGACGGTAGGCATTTCAAAAGATTGCGTGGGTCATACATATCCTGCATGGCGCAATGGGTGCCGCGTTTGCTCACTCCGGACAACAAGCGCAACCGTGAGACCACTTCAGAGCAATGTTTCACGCTGTTTAAGCGCAATACGAAGCAGACTATCTGGAGAAGGGCAAAACAGTCACAGGGCTGTACTATGCCAAATTATTGGGCCGATGCGACGTCAAATTGAAGAAAAAACGGCCCCACTTGGCGAAGAAAAAAGTGCTCTTCCACCGTGATAACGCACCGGCTCACACCTCCGCCCTCGCCACGGCCAAATTGGTCGAATTGGGCTACGAACTGCTGTCCCATCCACCGTATTCTCCAGATTTGGCCCCGTGCGACTTCTTTTTGTTTCCAAACTTGAAAAAGTCACTCACGTATTTTTCAAACGGGTTAAAGAAGTTGGAGCATTGCTGGGTGAAGTGTATCGAGCTAAAAGGAGACTATATTGAAAAATAAATCGCCATTTCTCCAAAATTTTTGTTTTTCTTTTGTAGGCTAAGTTCTTATCGGACCACCCTCGTACATACATATGTATCCCCATACATACAAATTAAATACGTACTCGTATTTACCGCAGCGTGTAATGGTAATTGGCTAAGACCGTGAGAAAAAGTTAAAACGAGTAATAGATTTGCATATGCTTTGAAACTCAATTAAAAAATTGAAATTTCACACAATGCAGTTTCAGAATAAAATTAAAAGTGCAACGAAATTTTTTGTAACAACGTACAAAAAATACGCCAACAAGTTGAAGCAAGAACTGGAAATTATTTCTTTCGAAACAATAGTAACTGAAATATTCCAAATGGATTGAAAGCAAGTGTTGGGTATTTTGAATAAAATCACATTACTCAAAAAGTTCATAGGGTGAAGTTCAGTTCGCAACTGTCACATCGATGAAAAATGTAAATTTCGTATTCGTTTTACTGGGGCAAAATTCCATTTAAGAAAATTAGTCTGCAGCAAATGATGAAAATCAGAAAGTCAAATGGTGAGGTTTCTGTAGTTTATTCATAACTTACCTTGAGAAAGTGGAACCATAAATAGCGAGTATTAAATGGCATTACTGATGATTCGAAGTAAGATAAATGCGAAAAAAACCACCCCGCATGGGTAACATGACACATGTCGTTTAAATGTTGGAACTTATTAAAAATCATTCTGATTTATTTATCCCCATTTTTGAAATGTCAATCCTATGGAGTGAGTGTTATATTGCATTATTGATGTATTTTTAGGAAGAATTCGTTCATTCCCCGATTCATTCCCTGAACTGTTCCTTCAATCTCCATTGGTAATAAGTTAATCACTTTTACAGATGGATCTTTGGAAACATCAGCAAATTATTACGGGTCGAAAAATACACACGCTGATTTCATAATTTTATATCTCACGAGTCTTTTAAAGTACCGCCAATGCCATCAACAGAACCTGTTCATTAGATGTTGAAAAATAGTTCCATGCGATATTTATTTTATTTCTAGTTTCATGCATTCTTAATGTTTCAGCAATGTACCAATCGGGGATTAACCACTAGGCTCGTGGCTAATTTTTATTCTAAATAAAAAAATTATGCAAAAAAAAGAAGATTAATGACATTCAAATGTGGTACTAATCATTTTTGGTATCTGAAAATACGAAATTTAAATCTCTGGCCTGATTTTCCCCTATTCTTGAAACGTCTATTTGCGCGAACGGTTCGAATACACAGGATGACAAATCGCCCGATAAGAAGAGGGATGTGACGATTGGAAAAATATTAATCCAATACTGAGTACGCATGAAAATTCGAAAGATCATCACATTTGCCAAAAAGCAAGCCATGTTAGATCCAAGTAGAGCTATTGAGATTGCGAGGTTAGATAATGCACTTTGTTCGCGAATTTATGTGTAAACCCAGTATTGGCAAAACGTTTTATATCAAGTCTTGGCAGTGATTAAAAAATTCAGAAGTCGAGGGCTTGCTTTTAGGGGACATGATGAACGATTTGGGTCGTTCCATAACAACAACTACATGAAGTGTTTGGAATTACAGACAGAATTTGATCCATGGTCAAGGGTAAGGCTCCATATTTACTGTCAACAAATTTCGATAATTTATCAACTTGATGGCCAAACATGTAATGAACAAAATTGTAAATGAAATCAAACAATGCAAGTATTTCTCTATCATCGTTGATTCTACTCCTGATATTAGTCATGTCGAACAATTATTGTTTGTTTTGAGATATGTAAAAGTCGGTACTCCAGTGGAACGATTTTTGCGTTTTCTGCTAAAAATAGGCCATAAATCTGAAAACATAGAGGAGTTGGAATTGACATAAACAACTGTACGTAATGCGAGTAACATATCCGGCGCGTATACAGGATTATGTATACAAGCGCGAATAGTCAAACACAATTCCCTGGCATATATGCTCCATGTTCAGCTCATTCTCTGAATTTGGTTGGTTCATGCGCTGCTGAGCGTAGCTTCAGCATTTTTTTAATACCATTCAAATCATATTCACATTTTTTGCCGCTTCAACTACCAGGTATTTTTATGCCTCAACTGTAATTTATGTAAGATTTTCATCTTTATGATTTTTTCAGAGGGGAAATATTTACAAGTAACTTGAAAATTGCCAAACAGTGCTGAAACTGGCACTAGATGGTCTAGTAAGCACGAGGCTGGTAAAAGTTTAGCTACATGTTGGGAGGAAGTCATACAACCTTTGAGTAAAATGCGAGAAGATATGATATAGAAAACTGCAACTCGGAGTCAAGCAAAATAGTGTTGGGTAGGACACGCATTTTTATTGAGTTTGTATGAGGTACTCATTTGGGGGAGTGAAGTGGTACATTGTCCCACCTCATTTGAGGTAAAGGATGTTTCTTATAGAGGTATAGAACTTTGAAATGGAATAAAACAAAGATGATTTTTTTAAATTGACATGAAATTGACTTTATTCGAAAGATAATCTTCTACCATTATAATTTAAATATAATTTCTGGTATATGAGCGCCACGGCTGGTTCGAACGTAGTCTAATCTGGAGGTCCAATTTTCAATGATTTTTTCCAACATTTGTGGCCGTATATCGGCAATAACGCGGCGTATGTTGTCCTCCAAGTGGTCAATCGTTTCAGATTTATCGGCGTAGACTAGCGACTTCACATATCCTCAGAGAAAATAGTCAAGCGGCGTTAAATCGCAGGATCTTGGAGGCCAATTCACGGGTCCGTAACGTGAAATTATGCGGTTACCAAACGTTTCCTTCAATAAATCAATTGTGGCACGAGCTGTGTGACATGTTGCGCCGTCTTGTTGAAACCTCAGCTCCTGCACATCATGGTTGTTCAATTGATGAACGGAGAACTCAGTAATCATCGCTCTATAGCGGTCACCATTGACTGTAACGTTCTGGCCAGCATCGTTTATAAAGAAGTACGGACCAGCCCATAAAGCACACCAAAAAGTCAGTTTTTGTGGATGTAACGGTGTCTCAACATACACTTGAGGATTATCATCTCTCCAAATACGGCAGTTTTATTTATTGACGTATCCATTCAATCAAAAGTAAGCTTCATCGCTAAACAAAATTCGCTTATGAAAATTGGGATCAACGGCAATCTTGTTTTGGGCAGTCATATGCCAGAAATTATATTTAAATTATAATGTCAGAAGATTATCTTTCGAATAAAGTCAATTTCATGTCAATTTAAAAAAATCATCTTTGTTTTATTCCATTTCAAAGTTCTATACCTCTATAAAATACACCCTTTACATCTTGTCACATGTCCCATTGATAGCTTGCAATATGTACTAATGCAAAAGTCGTGAGGTGCCTCTGACTATGACAAGAATTGAAGTGGTACAAATTTGAGGTGTTGGGATATTTTTGTACTGGTGTATGGGACATGAGGATGTGAGGTGCTCTGACTATGACAAGAATTGAAGTGGTACAAATTATTTTTTTGAGGTGTTGGGATATATTTGTACTGGTGTATGGGACATGAGGATGTGAGGTGCTCTGACTATGACAAGAATTGAAGTGGTACAAATTATTTTTTTGAGGTGTTGGGATATTTTTGTACAGGTGTATGGGACATGAAGATTTGAGGTGCTCTGACTATGACAAGAATTGAAGTGGGAAAAATATTTTTTTTTGAGGTGTTGGGATATTTTTGTACTGGTGTATGGGACATGAGGATTTGAGGTGCTCTCACTATGACAAGAATTGAAGTGGGAAAAATATCTTTTTTGAGATACATATTGGGATATTTTTGTGCTGGTGTATGGGACATGAGGATGTGAGGTGCTCTGACTATGACAAGAATTGAAGTGGGAAAAATATTCTTTTTTGAGGTGTTGGGATATTTTTGTACTGGTGTATGGGATATGAGGATTTGAGGTGCCTTGACTATGACAAGAATTGAAGTGGGAAAAATATTATTTTTTGAGGTGTTGGGATATTTTTGTACTGGTGTATGGGACATGAGGATGTGAGGTGCTTCTGACTATGCCAAGAATTGAAGTGGGACAAATAATTTTTTTGAGGTCTTGGGACATTTTTGTAGTGGTGTATGGGACATGAGGACGTGAGGTGCTTCTGACTATGACAAGAATTGAAGTGGGACAAATAATTTTTTTGAGGTGTTGCGACATTTTTGTAGTGATGTATGGGACGTTTGTAGTGCATCTTGTATGAGTAACCCAACACTAAAGCAAAAGATTACATAGACCAAATAAACAAATTCGAATTTGTTTTTATGATAATTTTTTGGAACACGTTATTATAACGTTGTAATGCGACAAGTAAATCGTTACAATTGATTGCAAAAAATTTAGAAACCGTTGTCCCCCTATATAGACGCTTGAAAGATTTGTAACCCAATTACGAAATGAAGTGATTTTTGAATAATTTGTTACGTGTAAAATACACACGGAACCTTATCCTCTCCATCCATCCATTCCTGAATTTTTCTCCCGTCATTTTTTTATTTATTTCATCAAACGAGCTAAGCTTACAGATTACGAATAAAAATATAAACAGAGTTAAATTTATATATAATAAATAAAAAAGAGAAAAAGAAAAAAATAATATTTTAAATATTTTAAATTCGCAAGCAAACAAAATAAAATTTCCTTGAAGCGTTTTCTCGAAATGTGAAAATCTATGTGACTATTGATTTCATTAAATGATCTTAGAGATCTTGTAATTGGTTTATTCTGACCATAGTTTGTTTGATGCCCAATGAGGTAGAACATGTGGCGATTCCTAAGCGATATCTCAGGAGCATAATTTAGTAATAGAGGCAAAAGTACGGGACTTATAATACGGGATCACAAGACGTCTCGCACAAACATAATATCATATGCATAACTTCTTGATTTGAGAGTCAAAATGCCTAATAACTGACAACTAGCTTTATATAAATGCTCAAAATTCCAACGCATTTGAAAGAAAATATATATCTTTTAAAACGATGCTGCACTCTTTCAAGACGATCCGAATGGATCAAATAGTTTGGATTCCAAACCACATCGGCGTACTCAAGTAAGGACCTTACAAGTGCAATAAAAAGAGATACAGATGTATGAGGATCAGAGAAATCTTTCGAGTTTCTTTTAATAAAACCCACTAACGAATTGACCTCCGCAACTACACATAGTCAAAAAAGTATCCGTATACCAGCTAATATTTTTTTAATTCTAGGATAAACTTTTAATTTCAAAGCATATTAATTTGAAAATGATCAGAAAATAACGACGTTATATACACCTTCATTTTAAATACAAAATAAATAATTTTTTTTTGAAAACACAAAAACTAAAAATTATTCACAGCACAAAAGTCAAAAAAACATAACAAAAAAGTCTCCGTACAGTTGGTTTTTTTCCCGATTTTCTTAAAATTAAATATAATTATCATATCAAAAGGTAATAACTAAATAAGATTAATATTTGGTTGGACCGCCTTTGTTTCTTATTACTTTATTCAACCAGTTTTTCATAGAATATATAGTATATAGTCAATATGAGATTTAAAAGTTAGATTTCTATCAATAAATACACCGAGATCTTTAATTTTTTTCTCCGCCATCTCCTAAGGAGGGAAGAACTTACCGGTGTTCCTATGGCAAATTTAGAGCTATGGCCCGGTTTGGTCCAACCACCTTAAGGAGGTCGCACCATCAACAGGTAACATGTTGGACGGACGGTCCAAAGAGTGTGGACGGACGGTCCAAGGAGGGTGGACGGACGGTCCAAAGAGGGTGGACGGACTGTCCAAAGCGAAGGGCGGACGGCTCCAACCGACCGAGACGGACGGTCCCGCAACAATGGGCGGACAACCCAACAGGAGGAAAGGGACGGACGGTCCCCAACAAATCAAAAGGCCGCGTGCCCAACCTAAAATATATAATGTTTGATAAAAAAAAAAGAAGATTGTGACCCCAAACAGTATAGTGTCGTCCCCACAAAGTCATATGTGTTAATATATATATGTATGTGTATTTATTGTAAACTCCCCACTCTATGTAAACGGGTAGCCCAATAACCCCTAGAGACCTTTAGAGATTATCAGAATAGAATAGAAATAGAAATAATTATTATTATAACTGAGGGATGTTTAGTTAGGCTTAAAAAATAACGTGGTGAATACGTCCACCTCAAACAAGACAACAACCCCTTCCAACCGGACAAATGTCCGAAGGTCTGAAAATTTTAATGTGGAGGCGTTGGAACTCTGGAGGTGATTCCCTTTGTTCCAACGGCCAAAGTTGTATGAGAGTATGTATGTGTTCCCGTTTGGACAAGGCCAGACGGACAATGACCCATTCAATTTGAGAACAACTCTGAGTGAAGCTGGAAGGACAGTGGCCGCCAGCGGAGAACAATAAGGGAATAGTACAAGAGACAAAGAAAGAAACGAGAGCCTTATACATACATATATACGAGGATACGTGCTCAACATCGGAGGGACACAAACCCAAGGAAAATAACCTAAAGGATATTATACATTATATATAATCTAATTCTCTTTTTTTATTTTCGAAGTTTTACGGAAAACTACGTGGCGCCCTTAATTCCCCCAAACCCAATACCCGAACCCCCCATTCCACTCAGTAGCCGCGTGCGCAGCTGAACGCGCGCACACTAGCTGTTGTGTTTTGACATAACAAATTAAAGCCAAGAAATCAATCAAGGAAGAATATAAATTTGATGTAAAGTGGGCCAAAACTAAATCACTTTTCCCAAATAAAACACGATAAAATGAAACGAAACCGCTAAACGGAAAAGATAGCTTACGTATAAATGTATTATATTATCCAGTAATGGATTGCATTCACGTTGAGCTGAGGAAAAATCAACTGGCTTATACGGCGGAAAGATTCCATTTTTTATTACATTTGAAAAATTTGGAAGAATTTTTTTTTAAAAAGCAGAACATTTACAGAATTTATAAAGATGACTTGGATGACAGTTTTCCAACTACAAAGAGTATGAAGTTTCCAACTCCAAACAGTTCACAAATCAAAAACTGGAGCAAACATTTGCAAATGTCTTTATAGCTCTTAGAATTTTTCTCTCCAACTGCACGGCTGAAAGGACATTTTTCCGCGCTTAAAAAAATAAAAATGTATTTACGAGCCAACTTAGGTTGAGAAAAACTCAACGCTTTGTCCATACTGTGTATTGAGAATTGCATCAAAAACCAATTAGACTTTAACGACTTGATAGATATTTATTTCCCATTAAAAACTCGAAGAGAACTGCATTAAATTATTCGTACTCCTTATTGAATTTATAGATTTTAACTTGTAAGATTTTGTGTAATACAATATTTGAATTAAAGTGTAAATTATTTAACCATAATATCTTCAAGCCATTTACCACTGCCGGGGCGGCTTTACCCGATTACCCATCACTCTTCGATGTTAGCCCATTCCAATTAGGACCCTTGGATAGTATGTATAAAAAAAAAAGGGAGGCGGTTAACATTGAGCGTGCCTCAGGGCGCCAAGAAGGTTAATCCGCCACTTCAATGTACTTATACTTATTTTTAAACTGTGAGCTTGGGCCATCGAACTACAAGTGCACCTCTCTTATTCTCCCTGGTAGCTCTTCAAAAGAACCTATCGATATACATCATTGACATTTTTTTTGTCATGATAACGATCATCTGATACAAGGACTATTGAGTGCTGTTCACCATTATACTATAGTGAAATAATGAACAGAGCATCATGTACCCAATTGAATTTCTGTCTTTAGTTACTGAATAATTGTCTCTTCTTGAACTTCGGAAGGTTAGCATTAATTAATTTAAAATACATTTGTGGCCCTATACCGACACTGTAAAGCAAACCAAAAAAACTTTAGACGATGCCTTTCGGTCTTACGAATAATTTATAATATTTAAGGGAGTTGCACACTTACCATTATAATATATAAACTCAGCGTAAAGCGTAAATAAGCTGGATAAAACTATCCATGTATGAATATTCCAAATTCAATACAGTATAGACATTACTCTTGAATTTAATCGATTGTCACTCAATTGAAATAGGAACTACTAATTAAAATTCGAATGTTCTCATTTATATGTGTAATAGCACATCCTCTCTTTTGAATTTTAAAGTGACGTGGTAGATCAATATTTCCATGAATAATAACGAGAACCTAAATTTTCAATTGCAGCAGTTCATGACAATCCTGGTAGAAATCCATTTCGGCTTGATTAATGACCTTATAAATTTGTGTGTGACCGTTTCGTTCGATAGCACCGTGACACAGTGCTGGTTGTAGTGTTGACCTCTAAATGGCTCGAATTTCGCAATAACCAAGTCAATGAAATTACACTGGACGTCGAGTATAACGAATGCCGATATAACGAACGTCCAGTATAACGAATCACCATTTGAAGTCCATTGATATATCTAAATAACGAATAATGAACAAATTTACTTCTCTGTATAACGAATGCAGTTCAATTTCAAGTGAATTGCGTTTACTTAATGTTACAAATGAAGGTAGCTCAGAAGCGCCTGTCTATAGCTGAAAAAATGAAAATCATTGATGAATGCAGTGCTGGAGTTCTTCTTAAAACAATTTCTGAGAAACATAAAATTCCGAAGTCCAGCATCTGTACAATAAGGACAAAAAAACGTTTACTTTTGAGGAGTCTCGATGCAAATACTCGTAAAAGCGGAACCTCTGAAAGCAGGTCATTAAGAAAAGATGGGTATCGACGAATGGACAAAAAAACTCTTCGAATGGTTCCTCCAACGGCGCGAAAATTATGTTCCTATAAGTGGCTCCATAATAAAGGCTAAAGCCCAAGCCACACACAAGAAAAATTCTACTGGAATTTTTTTCGCAAGCGATGTACTAAATTTAAAAAGAGATTTGGAGTTCGTTTGCTCAAGGCAACTGGAGAAAATTATCCTCACAAGCTGAGCTTGTGGAACCCTTTAAAAAGTCATTGGCAGAAATAATTGAGCGACATCAACATCAACTTTCTTTGGACGCAGTTTTTAATGCTGGCAAAACAGCTCTGTACTGGAAAATGATTCCGGATTCTACCTACGTACACTCTAAAGAAGATACAGCTCCAGGACGAAAAATTTCCAAGGAAAGGATAACGTTTTTAGCTTGTTCCAATGCATCGGAATCCAACAAAAATTAAGCCATTCATCATTGGCAAATCCAAGAACCCTCGCTCATTTAAAAGCAAACTGTTGTCAGTCAATTATGGGCATTCTAAATCTGTTTGGATGACGGCCACCCTTTTTAAGGATTGGTTTTTTATGCGTTTTGTTCCAGAGATATTTTAAAGAAGACAATTCACCATTAAGATTCATTTGCATCCATTTATTAGGTCGAGGCATTTTTGGATTCAATGAAGTTACCTAGAAGAGCTCTTCTTTTGCTTGACAATGCACCAAGCCATTTGTCAGCAAAAGACTTAATAAAAGAAACAGATGACGGGCACATTTGGGTTGCTTACATGCAACCAAACGTAACCACCCTAATTCAACCAATGGATCAGAATGCAATCCGCTTAGCAAAATTATTTTACAGGAATACTTTGCTCACTAGAATTGTTAGCTCGAGGGTTACAGATGTTATACAACCGTTGAAGGACTTCAACTTATTCGAAGCTCTATCACTTATTGCACTTTCATGGGAAAAGGTTTTACCAGTGTCTCTCAAAAAGTGTTGGCGAAAATACTTGCTGAAACAACGCCAGAATTTGAAGCAGAAGATACCATCCCATTGGCTGCCCTTCTGAGAAACGAAGATATGGTTTCCACAGCTCAAACAGTCAGATTAATAAATGAAATTTTTCCTTTGATTAATAGTATTTTTTTAACGAAAATTTACATAGCTCATTCAATTTTTTGAATGACGGTTTATGACCTGGATGTTTGGAATAGAGCTAACTCCTGGGCCCAGAAGTTCAAGAAGATAAGGATGAGCCAGTTATTGACATCAATGAATACGAAGATGAAGACAGAGGTGCTGATGGGGAAGTTCAAATGACCAAACCCCAAGACGCAATCGACATGAATCAAATGGACGGAAGAAAATCAACAAGATTGCTCCAAAATATAGGAGGAAGCTGTCCACAGGTGCTATGAACAAACAAAAAACTTCAAACAAACTCAAATAAATGACTTTTATCGTCTCAAACTTGATTTAGTTTTTGCAATTTTAGAAAAGTCTATATAATAAAAACTTTTTTTAAGGATTAGTAAATATTATTAGGTCGAAAAAACTGGTTTCGATATAACGAATTGGCTAAACATTATATCTTTCGTTATACTGGACGTCCAGTGTATATTACTCCTCAACAGGGTAGTAGGTATAACTGGTTCAGTACAGATGCTCATATTTGGTGGATTGCAAATGCGGTTTGTTTGTTTTTTAGTAAGACAAACCATATGCGAGTTAGTTTCACGACATTTAAAAAGCGTCATAAAGGTAGAAGTTCCAAGACCTAGCGATCACTCTCACAGTTTTCGCGCTCATGGAGTTTTCGTTCACTTAAGTTCGATTGCAGTCAGAAATGTGCCTTGATTCAATTCTTCTTTTGCTTCTTTAGCACAACATAAATACCAGAATCTTTCATATACCTATGTACATAGGTATATCTCTTTTTTTTCTCATATCCCTTCTTTATCTACCTTTGCTCACATAAAAAAATATTAGTAACGTTGTAAGAAATCGATCTTAATTTGACAAATTGGAATTTCGGTTGGCGAAAAGCACGCTTTGCCCTTCTCTGAATATGTACAAAATGTTAGCAATAATTGCTAACGAACACGTCAGGATAGTCAGCTCATTCAAATGAGTTTTTCCATTATTTCAAACTAACAACGCTGGAGAGCGACTCTATGCTCAGTGGATCAATTTTGGCGGGTGACATGACATCAAATTCTAAATACAGCTAATCAATCCAATTTTTCTAATTAATTTTTTTATTTTTGAACCCCATGCGTGATTCGTGACATGTGTCAAAGTCAAGCATGGTCAGTTAGTATTGCCATTTCATCATTAAAAGACTTACTCTGGACTAACGCTTGCAAATTATTAAATTTTATTATAAAAAAATTCGTGCTCTGTACAAATCGAATTGGTCGACTAAATCGTAAGACTGGACTAATTTTATGAGGATACTTCACATCTTCGTCGGAATCAATCACAGCGATGGATGACAACGTTAGACGTGTTATTAACGGAATACTAGCTAATATGATTGAAAAAGTAACTCAAAATTTGACTCTCTATAAAGACCATTTAAAAAGTAGCCGTGATTTACGTAATCAGCGTAAACAGAGAGGTCCAGATTAGTTTTTGATTTAAAATTATCTAAAACAGTTATGCCTTGCATTAACACACATCGGCATGCAAATAGAAGGTTAAAATCAGCGAAGCAGCTTTTTGTGGTCGAATCTATTGTAGAAGAGAGTATACGAAGACTCAAAGAATATGATGAAAAAGTCAATGGAATAAGGTTCAGCGGTGTAACAGTACCCGCATTTATGTATGCGGATGATATCGTCCTTCTGTGTGACTCTATCTAAGGTATGCAGTTGATGATAAATAGACAACGCCTATTGTAAATGTTAGAATCGAACGGTTAATCTTGAGAAATCAAAAATGATGCTGTTTAGAAATGCAGGTGGACGCTACTCACATCTGAAAAAATGGAAGTTAGACGACGAAAAAATTGATATAGTATCCAGGTACAAATATCTAGGTATCCTGATCTTTAACTCTTTCATTCTGAGTGTCACCTATAGATGACGGGTGTTTGAATTTTTTTTTGTTGAATTTAACGGTTTTTTTTTTTCATCCGATTCTAATTCGTAGAAAGCAACGGAGCTCTAGTATGCCATGATTTTTTCTTGCATGGCTGACTATTAGTTATTCGTGAAAGTCATTGCATTGTGTAGCACGTACTTGAAAGTTTTTTAGAATTTGTGAACTTGTGAAATCTATCTATATATATAATACGCCAGTGAAGACGCTTCTCGTCCTAAACTAAAAGTCGCACAATCAAGTGCGATACACCGTTGGAAAGGTATTTGTTTGAAGTGGTGCACTATGTAATAAAGCAAAAACTTAATGCTGGAGTGATTTAAACCGGATTTAATTAAATATTCCTTTATGTAGTTTATTTTATATTCCGTCAAATACATGACCCACATTGACCACTAAACCCAATTCCCCAACCGCCAATTGATTGTTGCATTGCATATTTTTAGGAGTTAATCGCCATCTAGATAAATTGAAAAAGGATACATACAGGCACTATCCTATTAGCAATAATATTTGGTGTATCTAGAAAACTGGACCGAAATTGCAAAATATTTTAGTTTTTCCTTGATTTATACACTAAACACTAATTGTATTCTAAATTTCAAGCTTCTATGTCTGCTACTATAAACTAATATAATAATGTCAAAGCTGTAAGAATGTTTTGGTTTGCTACTGAATGTAATTAATAAATATAAAAGCTTTTATATAAACGCATTTTATGACAAAAATAAAAGATGAAATGATAGTTACAATGGTAAAAAAATGACGTGTCACCTGGGGGCGCTGGGCATTGTATTCTACAAAGACAAATAACTCAAAATTGATGTTGATGTAAGCTTTAAGCTTGTTTTTACTTTACAGATTGACCTTAGGTGATATTGTTGAGGAGTTGCAAGCCAAGGCGGATCCAGGGGATGTTACTTTATTCCCTCCAGATGATGGGGTGGTGACTTATTAAGACAGTGGGGCTGAAAATGATGGAAACATTCTGCAACTTCCAAGTCGGATACTTCGGTCTCAGGTGGAAACACAAAGACATTCATCTATTGGAGAAAACGACGAAAAGATTGAAGAAGTTGGTGTTCCCGCTCCGAAAAAAAAAAAAAAGAAAATACCATAAACAAATGGCATGTGGTAAAGGAGACTGTGACGAGGAAGTCTTTATAAGCAACATACAAGAAGACCTGACATCCGTTGAATGTTTCGAACTGCTGTATGGTGATGAATTTGTTACCTTCATAACAGAAATGAGCAATGTGTACGCACTTCAAAGAAACCACACTCTAACGGACGAGGTAAGGATATATATTGCAATATTGCTGCTGACTGGATACCTGAGGCCAAAGTTCATGAGAATGTTCTGGGAAATGAAGAGTGACACTCACAATGAGCTTGTTGCTTCCAGCATGCAGCGAAACAGATTTTTTGAAATTCAGCAATAAGTTCATCATTGTGACAACACGTCCTTACCGTCCCATGATAAGTTTGCAAAAGTTTGGGATTACTTCACAAAGTTAAACACAAACTTTACGGCGAATTTCAAAAAAGCTGGTTCGTCGCATATATTCATTGATGACACCCTAGTGCCGTACTTTGGAAGACATGGAACAAAGCAACATATCCATGGAAAACCATTAAGGTTTGGTTATAAGCTTTGGTCAGCAGCAACTCGCTATGGATATTTGGTGAGTGGCGAACTTTACCAATGTGCATCTGGTCCTACCCTCAAGGTGCAGCCTAGAAGAATTAGACTGTACAATATCTCCTTCGATAATTTTTTTACCAGCTTACCATTGCTAAAGTACTTGCGAGAACAAAATGTTGGAGGTACTGGAACTATTCGTGAGAACCGACTTGAACATTTTCCGCTACCGACCACAAAAGACATGATGAAGAAGTCGAGGAGTGAGTTGTGTCACAAAATGTCTTCTGAAATTATTGCAGCTATGTGGCATGGCAATAGTGTTGTCAGCATTGCATTCAACTGCCACAGATTGACTCCTATCACCAAAGTCGATCGAATTGGATTCATAAATAAAAAACGACAAAAAATTCAAGTGGATTGCCTAGCTGCTATGTATAAAGATGTAAAATAAGTATAAGGGTGGAGTTGACCGTTTTGACGTGGACTCCATGAGAGTAGGTCTTCGTGGCAAGAAGTGGTGGTTTCCCCTATTTGCATTCGGCATAGATGCTACATGTCAAAACGCATGACTTATAAAGAGCAAATAAATGGACCTACTGTGATTTTCGCCGAAATATAGTTACTACGTAGTTGCAAAAATATGGTAATCCTCCGACCCATGCTTCTGCCTGTGGAGTTCCGGTTCAAATAAGGGTCTCCAGTGAAGTGAGATCGGCAGGTGTAGCCGAAGATCACCAAGAAATTGACTGTTCCCAGAGACGCTGCGGACTTTATCGCCAACGAACAAGAAAAATGTGCTCTAAATGCAATATTGGCTTGCACCTTAAGTGTTGGTATATGTTTCACAACAAATAATATTTTTTTTAAAACTACATATATACTTATGTATGTACTTATAATTTTTTTATGAATAAATATTTTTTTTGCAAACATCTTACCTTTTAGTTTTAAAGACAAAAAGTGAAAAACCGAATTAACAATGCCCAGTGTCACTTTAGGTGGGTGTCACTTAAAAACTAAAGGCGTTTTTTTTTTCGATTTTTGTTTTTGGTCGACAACTCATCTAAAATTACTATGGAGAATGAAAAATCGATTTTTTTTCTTATTAATCTAGGCACGGGAATTAGAGAGTTAAGTTTAAAACCACATTTTGAAGAAAAACTAGCAGATGCTAAAAGAGCTATCTGTGCGATTTAGGAACGTTGTTTCAAAAGGAAATACGTATTGCAAAATGAAAAGCAAACCTTGTTTCACTCGACTTCAGCCTCAATAATGCTATCTGGAGCTCAAGTCTCTTTTAAATGAGAAATCGTATTTCCCTAACAGTCACTCAGTTGAAAAAATAAGTACTATATTTGAAATGAGAAGTGAACTTGTCCAACTAAACTTTATAGCACATCGTACAGAATTACAAACACTTTGTTGCCTGTGCAATACGAAAGAGACGGAAAATATCTTGCATTTTCTTGGTGTTTGTCCAATTCTTAAAGAATTTCAACTATCAATGTTTAAAAAACATATCTTGGAAGAAGATGAAACAATAAGTATCTTAAATGGAAAAAAAAAGATAGGATGTCTAATATAATTACTCAATAGCAGCACTTCGGTATAGAAGGAGATTTCTAATACAAGATCTAAAATTTATATTTTTTCAACCTGGTAGACGACCATAGGCCAAGCCCATCATGACTTATATTAATATATTGTATATATATCTTTTTTATTGTAATATATTCACTGAAATAAAAGTCAATCAAATTAAAAAAATAAATTAAAACTTATTTGAATTACTTAGACAATTACAATTAACAAATATAACAAACAAATATACAAATAACAATTAACAATATTTGTAATTCCATGTATCGTATTTTAGACTTCGTTTTTGTTTACCAAAACTCCGAAGTGCAATTGTATTACGCTAACTTTCCACTTTTAAATACCACAAATGTATTTCAACTTTTTTTTAAATTGAATTTACAGCTCCAATGATGATTAAGATCTACATACATTGTTATTTTAAAAATGCTGACATTCTTTCTATGAATATTTTTATTTCTGAATCTGTCGACTGGCAGCTTATGTTTAATTGCTCTAATTTAGACAGACTTCTTATAATTTTTTATTTGATGTGCGATATTTTATTTTGTTCCAATGAAAATGATTAAGGATTCTGAGAGACGAATTTGGTTTACTAAAAGCATATGTAAACTCAAAAATATTATGAATACGGTTCATAAGAAAATCAAAATGCGTATTTATAAGAACTAGAACTTGACGAATTCTATTCAGCGAAGACTAAGATGAGCAGGACACGTACGAAGATAGTGTGGACAGTGAACGAACAGTCAAGCGAATAATGATAATGACCACCAGGAAGGCCAATACAAGATGGATCTTGAAGAGATGGACAGAACTGCGAAACGTGGAAAAAATACAAGATGACATGGTGGTTTGGCGAAGAGTGATCAACGAGGCTCTGAACTTACGAGTTCCAAATGGCAAATAATAATAATAATAATAATGACAGTCTGGTAGTCTGGTAGTACACTAGGTTCTTCTGTAATGATAAGCATGTTTAAAAAAAAACATATTAAATTTATTATATTAGGACCGCAACTAAGTTCTCACTGTTTTTTTATGGAAATGCAACTTTATTTTCAAAAAACGGTTTTTTCCCATCTTTCTGGCAGAGCTCGCATACCTTCACGCTAGAAGTGTTCGTCTTTTGAGGCTATCCACGCATCAGGCCATTTTGAGATGTCTTCATATGAATGGAACTGCTGATCAGCCAGACCATGTGCCATCGAACGGAACAAGTGATAATCGTACGGCGCAACATCTGGAGAATATGGCGTGTGTGGTAGGACTTCCCATTTGAGCGTTTCTAAGTAGGTTTTAACGGGTTTGGCAACCTGAGGCTGTCGAATCACTTTTTCGTGTCTCTGCTCGTATTGTGGCCGCTTTTCACGCAGTGGTCGTTTCAATCGCATCAATTGAGCTCGGTACCGTTCCCCAGTAATGGTTTCGTTTGGCTTCAATAGTTCATAATAAATAACACCGCCCTGATCCCGCCAAATACACAGCATAACCTTCGCAGCATGAATATTCGGCCGAGCCGACGACGTAGAAGCATGACCTGGCTGTCCCCATGATTTTTTTCTCTTTGGGTTGCTGTAATAAATCCGTTTTTCATCACCCGTAACAATGCAATTAAGAAAACCCTTCCTTTTTTGCCGCTGGAGCACTTGTTCACAGGTGAAAAAACGACGCTCTGGGCGTCAAATCATAAGGAACCCAAGTTCCTTGCTTTTGAATCTTTCTCATCATGCAGCATCTCCGTAAACTTTTTGGAGTTCTCGCTGCCTCCGTTTTCTTCGAATGAAAGAAGAAAAGCAAAAACTTCCCGCAAATGACGATTACTTGGCACAAAATCGCATATTTTCACAACCAAAAGTATATGACGCAAAAACAAAATCACTAATGTATCAAAGCGATTTGTTTACCATATGTCCAAGCGTGGTTCATGACGCTGCGGATACGTCACCATTGACCAGCACAGCAGGAACTTTTTTTTTTGTTTTTTTGTTGGAAGCTTCTACTATCTATTGGAGCACTCAGACACAAATACGGGTCCATTGACAGACAGCTTGTCTTTATTGTATTTTTCCCGTTGTCGGGAGAAAAGTGAGGAGGGGCATCAGTGATGTAGAGCTAAAAGATTCAGCAAGGGTGCGCCACCGTGCGCTAGCGAAGGCGGGACAGTCGCAGAGAAAGTGTTCTGCTGTGTCTTCCTCTTCGCAACATGCAGCACAGGTGGGCGTCTCACTTTTGCCAAGCACGTAGAGATGCTGGGCAAAAGTGTAATGGCCCGTAAGCCTTCTCAATCATTTCTCCTTAACGATAAGAAAAATGTTGCGAACCTCTTCGTGGAAGCAGGTAGACCTAAGGCGGATTCAGGTCCTGAGAAACTCTCCTCTGTACCCCTTCTAGCGAGTTCATCGGAGATCTCATTTCCTGGGATCCCAGAGTGACTTGGGACCCATACAAGCCTAAATGAATTTAGTCTTCAAACTTTGTTCAAAAAGGTCTTGAGTTCATGCACTAATTTGGAGTTGGATGGAGGGTTGGACACAGCTTTGAGTGGTGCAGCTTGGCTGTCACTGCAGACACATATGCTTTTTCCCTTCCACCTGTGCTTCACAACATAGTGCATGGCCGTTAGGATTGCGTAAATCTCTGATTGAAAGACAGACGCATATTTTCCTAACGAGAAGTAACACAGTGGAATGTTTTCGCGCTCAAAGAAAATTCCAGCACCGGACCTCCGCCCAGTTCTGGTGCCATCTGTGAAAATGCGAAGACATTCCATTCCACGTTCAGTGTCTGGCCAAAGCCAGTCCTGATGCCATGGAATTGTGACTGTGAAATTACAACGCAGTACAATGGCAGGTGTCATTGCGTTAAAAAGCATATCCATGAGACAAGGGTCGTAGGATATTTCTCGCGCAAGTAACACTTTCACTCCAATGCGAGTTGTACCAAAGACCATTTCTCTTTAGGCGAGACATTGCTTTCAGTGCGCACCCTCTGTTATATATGTACATACGAGTATGTCAAGGGATGGAAGATTCATCATATCATCTAGAGCAGGTTCCGGTGTGCTATAGAAAGCCCCTGTGCAGCTGAGACAGATCGTTCTTTGGAGTTTGGTGAAAGAGGCCATAACGTGCTTGCGTGTTAGCCTATTCCACCAAACAACCCATGCATATGAGATTATCGGCCTTATCATTGCCGTGTAGATCCAAATGACCTTTTTCGGCGATACGCCCCATGTTTTGCCAAAGACACTTTTGCATTGCCAAAAAGCTGACAGCGCTTTGGTGGTTTTGGACTCAACATGCTTTGACCAAAGAAGCTTGCTATCTAAGATGATTCCCAGGTACTTAGCTTCCTTGGATATCGGAATGGGAATGCCTTCTAGCACCAGCTGAGTAATGTCAGTATTTTTCCTCCTTCTCCTGAAGAGAACGACATTAGTCTTAAGAAGATTAACCGATATCCCATTACTTGTGCACCAGTCCTCGGTCACATTTAGCGTCGCCTGTGCTTTGTGACAGACAGGCGCTAAACACGAGTCAACAAAGAGAATGGCAACATCATCCGCTTAGGCCTGGGCAAAGATGCCAGAGGCATTGAGAGCATTGAGCAGAGGATCGACCTCCATGCACCATAACAGCGGAGACAAGACGCCACCTTGCGGGCAGCCCCTGTTTATTCCAGACTTGACATACTCGTATTGTTCAAGGCCTGCATCAGCGATCAATGTCCTGTGCACAAGCATTGCTTTGATCCACAGCGAGAACTTAGTTGCAGACCTAATAAATATACAGTAAGAATAATTTTTGTGATTACATTATAGTTAATTTATGTACGTAAATGAACTTATAAATGTGATGATTGAAGGCACATATTTAGTTCATAGACAGCTGATGAGTAAGTTATAACAAAAATATTTTCATTAATACTACCTGACTGCTACTGTGGTGCTACTGTGGTGTAAGCAATGAAGTATCCCGGTTGTGCAGGGTGCGTATTGTTTCTTATTAGATCATCAATGCAGGACTATAACCTAATGTAAGAAATGAAAAGACATGCGTCGCTATATCTGCGAAACACACTGATTTAGAAATATCCAATTGCGCCTGATCATTCGTCAATAAGGTTCGCAGTGAATTGGAAGCATCAGGTTACGATACAGGATCTGTTGCAAAGCGTGATAAACTTGTGGCATGTAAAGAAACGTTAAGTGGCTGAACATAAACAAGAATTTAAAAAAAAAGCTAAGTGAAGTTCTGGACCATTTATACATTGGAGCAACTATAGGAAGAGCAATTCGGTATTAATGATTTTGTTCTCAAACTGGAATATATAAACATTTTATAACAGAGCTGTGCAAAACATTGGCAACTAATATACTCGTAAACCAGCAAGAAAAACATGTACATACATATTTTTCATAAAGTAAGTTGTAAAAAACACATCATGTTCAATTTTTCTATTGGAAACCCAAACCAAAACACAATCCACAAACAAAAGAACAAAGAGAATATAACTACGTAAGAAAGGCGTCACGCATTTGGCTGTGCAAATCATATGCAATCGATAGCGAATCTGATATTGAATACAACATTTTGTGTGATTTCAGGAAAGTATTATTCCGAAAGAAATTCCAGTTCTGTTCACAAATCTACTGTTTGTCGGATTACCAAGAGTGGAATAGTAGTAGTATCTCACCATTGAGGCAGGGCAACAGCGAAAGAAGACCGAAAAAACTTTTTCCAGAATAGTCCCACAGACAAAGTATCTCGTATTACCAACAGACATAAGACGCCGCGCACTACAGACCGGTTTGTGTGGTTATAAAATAGCTAAAATGACATACATTTCTAAAAAAATGTAAAAACTCGTTGGGATTTGAAAGTTGGCGACAAGCTGAACCTAACTTGATTGCCACTAAAATATCAAAGCAACGAACAAATTCAATGTGTTCGCTTTTATCGTAACTAATAGAAACCGAGAGTATTTTTAAGAAAAAGATTTAAAAAACAGAACACTTAAATATTTAGTTAATGTAAAATATTTATTTTAGTCTTAATTTAGAAAAATAAAAATTAAATAAAATTAATATGAAATAATAATTCCGTGCAGGGACGGGTTAATAATATCCCTGCAGCGATACCTCTCGCTTGTCGTAAAAGGCGACTAAAACAAAGGTAAACAAAACTCACATCTAGGCAATTTAGAAAACACCAACGGACACATATACCACCATTAAACTGCCCCACAAGTGTACATGCAAATCAGTAGGTTGACACGACTGGAGATCACCGGTGTTGTAAGAGTAAGATCAAACAAAAAAAATCTGGAGCATGCCCGTGTCACAAAAAAAAAAAAAAAAAGGCAGGGCGAAAAACAATTAGTGCAAGAAAATGCAAAAACACCAGCATTTGATTGGCCTCAGCGATGA
This sequence comes from Merodon equestris, assembly GCA_958301585.1. Lineage (NCBI taxonomy): Eukaryota > Metazoa > Arthropoda > Insecta > Diptera > Syrphidae > Merodon > Merodon equestris. The sequence continues at coordinate 72,793,504 of OY284416.1, read as the reverse complement.
AGTAACCCCAAACCGAGAAGCCTGCCGCTACTTTCTGAGGTCAAACCGGCGGACCCCACAAGCGGACCAGTAGGAATGCAGTTTAGTGGGAAGGTTATGGTCCAACACTTCTGACCATAACAACGCCGGAAAAAGAAAAAGAAGAAGAAGAATATGAAATAAGAAAAGTAAGGAAACATTCGGTTTTAACATTTGTATGTAAACAAGTATGTAAAAGTAATTTTTAATTGAATTTTCTATTTTTTTACACACTCTTTTTCAAAACCATTTCTTGTAATTTTTGAAGATTCCAATATTGATGATGCTGAGTATTCTTCGGTCCAATGAATGGCTGCGTTCATACAAACTATTGCTTCACTCTCCTCTGAAATTTCAACGGACTCCTTATCTTAGAAATTCTTGTTACCGTTATCTCCAACACATATCACATATTCAATCCTTTATTCCGTCATTTGAAATCATTTCGTTTGAGAAATACATATCATGAAGGAAAATACAATAGTAATTGATTCTAGTACCGCTCATTCACACATACATACATATGTATGCTGAACCCTTATTTTGTTCAAAGAAAAATCATCTTCATCATCCCAATCACTAGATGCGAGAAAAACGCTTGGAACTAAGAAAAGCTATAGCCAAAAGAGCCAAGAAACGAATAATTTTTTTTCCCTAAGGAATTAATGGAACCATACAAGCGTTATCATCACAATAGCTTTGACCTTGGATTTACTGATTTGCCGATAGCGAATAGGTTAATTTCATACGAGGAACATTATTCTGTCAATAACTTACTGTCAATGCAAGCTAAGTCTTGCATAAGTCGGTATAATTATCTGGATCTACGAGTATGTATATACCTATTGGATTAGCAGACAAATTGAGTTCCTAGATTTAGTTTCTACAAGTCAAGTAACTAAAGCGCATGTGTATTCACGCAAGCATTCATAAACTCAGCGAATAAGAAAGATTGACTCATGTGCCTCAGCCAATCCTTGAGGGTGAAATAAAATTAATTTTATGAAGTTACTTCTACTTTTTGCACATCACACACTTTCTTCGACATTGTATCGCATAATATCCAGAAAAGGCATCGATTTGAAAAAAAATGTTTCCATAAATCCATAAATTCCATAAATTCACTTTCACTTTCCTTTCACAGCCGTTAAATGAAATCTTTTTATATCACACTCTCTGCAGCTCTGCACAAGTTTCTTATCACAAATATTCACACATGTTAAACTGCAACGCTTCTATCTAAATTGAAATGTGTGTTCAGCTAGATCAGGGAATATAAAAATGATGTGTGTACATATATGTATGTATATACAATAGCTAGCGAGGCTATGTTGATATATATGGTACTCCTATGTCTGTAAGTTGTAGGTTTCACCAATAAACCAACTCAAACCATCCATCGCCCATTTGATTGAGTTTGATGGAACTCGAAATCAGATGGAATGAGTTGTAAAATAATGTTCGCCTGAATCAGTGATTACATTAACAAAATGCACTGGAAGAAAGTTATGGACTAAAACGAGTGCACAGTTAAATATGATGTGCGTAAAATTTACTGGAAATCTGATGTATAAGGTAAATAAATATACCTACTTATGTATGTATGTATGTATGTTTAACAATGTTAATACGAATAGGTACTTACTATTCTAAACACACATATACATATGTATGTACATGATCCGTGGAAGAAAAGTCGTTGAGTTGGTTCTTTGAAAAAAATCTTCAACAAACATTTATACATACATACGAATCTGATAACTTTCAATATTAGAAGCAACCATATCCATAATCTTAGAGGATTCTATATTATGTCAATACTTTTTGTTTCTGGTCCTAAAATTTCATTTTAAGAAGGAAAGCATTTTTTTATCTATCTGTTAACATACGAGTATTCGATGATTGACATATACAAGGAATAAAATCTTGCTGACTGTATCACTAAGCCCTTGAGGATATTTATGATGTCAAATACTAAAGTTGGGGTGAAAAGACATCTTTTTGTATTTGGAATGTTTTTGCCTATGTCGGCATCACATTTCTCGATGCCAATGGTTATAAATTCAATTCGCTGAGGCCATGCATATGTAAACATGTGGACATATACTCGTGCATATATATTCAGATTTATGTTAACTTTATAGAAAAGAAAGCAAACAGTTTGGTTTTGTTTTTATAGGCTTTAATGGCATTGATTTCTTCCTTGTAACTTTCTATGCATACACTTGTATAGAAATAATGTGAGGATAAGAATTCAAATCAAATATAAACGCTGACACTCGTCTCACTCGAATGTGATTTTAAATAGCTTGTAGGCTCATAGGCATAATGTGAGGCAAAAGGAAAAGCTTATCCAAAATATCAAAGAAACTGCTTGACATATGTACATATCTCATATTCCTTTACCGCTGTGATATCCAATTTACACTCACTTTTAATGGGTACTCTCCCTTGGGTACTTCACACCCGGTGGTCCGTTCGGGGAACTAGTTTACCTCCGTAATAACCAGGGCTGTCAACGATGTTAGGTTTTGTTTTAAGTTTGGTATTAATATGTACATAGTATTGTTTTATTGGCAGAGTCGTCAGCTTTACGCCTGGGCAGAGATCTATTAGGGACTTAGTCACCCCCTACGATTGGCATTATGAGCTGCGAGTATTCGAGGTTTGTTCAAAAAATAAGACTGATTTCGGGATCTAAATACATTCGATTTTCAATTTTTTTATGTCAGTGTGCCTAGCGAGTTTTTGAAAAATAAAATGGATCAAATATTGGAGTATTAAGTGCTCCAACGTACTTGAAATGTTGACTGTGGCATTTTGCGGGTCTGCACCAAGCAAAAAAAAAATTGTTTATAAATGGTATAAGCACTTCACAGAAGGCAGGGAAGATGTTAATGACGATTCCCGCCCTGGAGACCCCAACACGTCAACTACGGATGAAAACGTTGAAGTAGTGAAGAAAATTGTTATGGAAAATCGTGGAATTATTATTTTAGAAGTTGTTGAAGATATCGACATTGGCTCAAAGAACCTCCTGCGTCTTTTCTTTCTACCCAAATTTTCAAAGCAGGCATCGTATCGTAATCAATATCCCGTAGGGGGTAGTACGACAATATCTAAAATAAATAAAAAACTATTTTTTTAATAAATAATGGAAAATTAGCTTTATTTATTTTTACGATTGCTTTTAGATTTAAGGGGGTAGTCTCATGTGACCACTTTTCATATGTCCATAATAAAATCTATCGAAAATATGCTGTGAAAAATTCAGACCGAAATTCCTAGTATTAAATAAGTTAACTCATAGTCGGCGACGAGCCGTAAGCGACTTGTCTGCCGCGTACCAGGTCTGCAACTGCTACCTTTCTATTGTTATCACCGGTGTTTTATACTTGCGTACGGAGTTTCTGACGGTCAACTTTAGTATATTACCTACCTGTGTATAAGTGGAAAAGTGTATAATTATAAATTTTTTTCGTGAATATACAATATATAAAAATAAAAATGGATCGAAAAGGCTCGAGAAGCCCCACAAGCTATCCAGGCAAAAAGAAAGAAAAAGGAGTTTTCGAGAGAATCAATATACTGCTGAAACCGATACCGAATTTGTGAGCACATCAGCTGAAAAATTAAAATACAAGAGTGATTTTGATGTACCGATTGACGAAGGATTCAGCTACAGCATTCAGTGTTTCTCGCTACTGTTTACGGCTTTGCAATCAATTTTAAAGTGCAAACTGTGCGATAGTGATGTTAAATTTCTGAAAAAATCACCGCGAGGACTGGGATTCAAGTTGTGTGTAAAGTGTTCGTGCCACGAATTTGACATCAATTCTTCTCCTATGGTCAAAAATGCTTACGAAATCAATAGACGTTTTGTGTTTATTATGCGACTACTTGGAGTCGATCTTCCTGGAATAAATTTATTTTGTTCGCTAATGGACTTGTGTGATGGAATTAGTAAAAATGGATATTAGGGTATGCTCGACTAAATGTATATTACTGTAAGGTCAGTAGTTGATAGTGTTTTCAAAAAAGCCGTTGCAGAAGAAAAAAAATTAAATGTGAAAAACGGTTGTGCTGAAGTTAAAATCACGGTTTCTGGTGATGGATCATACGCCAAGCGTGGTTTTACCTCATTGCTGGGTGTTGTTTCTTAGATAGGGAAATATTCTAATAAAATTGTACATTTAATTGTCAAATCAAAAGTATGTAAAGCATGCGAGAAATGGCAGGGAAGAGTCAGACGAGTTTTTGGAGTGGTATGAAAATCACATTGAGCATTGTGAAGCAAATCATGAAGAACGCTCCGATAAAATGGAAGTTGACGCTGTGATCGAAATGTTTCAGCGGTCTGTCGAATACTTTAAAGTAAAATATAGTAAATACATTGAAGATGGCGACAGCAAAACATTTAAAAATTTACTGGATGCCGATCCTTACAACGGCGAACCTGTGGTAGAAAAAAAGAGTGCGTCTTGCACGTCAAAAAAAGTATGTATAGACGAGTGAAAGAAGCTAAAAAAACACATAACCAGTATTTAAAAGCTAAAAATGGCTTGGAAGAAGTTGAAAAAAAGAAGGTCAAAAATAATCAGAAAGATGAAGCAGATAAAGTTGCTGTCACAAAATGTACATCGAAAAAAAAAATCATCCACTAGTGCTGCAACAAAGAAGTAGACTCTTGCATTGACCAATGCCATGATGGTTAAGCTAAGTACATACTATGGTTTGGCGATTTTGAGAAATCCAGATTCTCAAGAAGAAATGAAGAAAGCAGTGTGGGCTACATACTATCATTACATTTCAACCGATGAAAACCCTCAGCACTCGTACTATTCAATAGCATGGTGCAAGTATTTACAACATACGGCAGAGAATGCAGAGGAAATGTACACACATCCTCCAGCATAATTTGATGAAGAAACAGCAAGTTTTTTGAAGCCAATTTACGGAGAATTATCATCTGATGATCTGATACAAAGGTGCTTGGGAAAAAACACTCAGAACAACAACGAGTCGTTTAATAGTTGTATCTGGAACTTGGCTCCAAAGCACCATTTTATTGAAAAAAAAGACGCTAGAAATTGCTTCATGGCCAAAATTGCTTATTTTCGAAAATATTTTCTTATTGTTTTTAAACGATTTTTAACAAAAAAAAACAAGATTTTTTTCTACAGTCCGCTATTTTTTTTTTCCAATGAAACTGTTTAATTTTGGTAGGGCCGATAGCGACAGACCCACTGAACAATAATCCATTCGATATTTTTTATTTCAGACAACATGAACAGCCGCTATTACCATGACCAGTGACCTGCTGTTTTTTTGTTGGTGTCTAATTTAATTTTAAAAAAATATACAAAAATTATGTAAAATAAGAAAAAAATTTATACAGTTTAAGATACAAATAAAAACATATAAAAAATTAAAATGATTGAATTTTATTGTCTTATAAAAATCAAATCCCTAAAAAGAGGTACATTTATGGGTTCACACGAGACTACCCCTTTAAGGGAGGCGCCGACCATTTTGCAGATAGCCAGGAATGATATGCTCCGACAGTTCTAGTAAATATTGTAATATGTATGTAAAATACAAACAAATTTTACAAATAAAAAATCTCCTTTCTTTCTTCAAGAAGAATCTTAACACAAACTTTCTTACAAAAACGTTTTGGGTATTAAATATATAGTTATGTCTGTGCAATGCTGTTGCAGCAAAATTTGCCAGACAAAGTGAGAAAACAACAAGAAAAGAAGACGACAAAACATGCCCAGCAAATTCCCACCGGGTTGAGTTTCATGACAGACAACCGAAACCACCCCACACCACCGACAACGATAATCAGCTCATGTTAGGCGATAAGTCGAATTTAGAATTTAAAATAATTGGGTTTAATTCTGACCGTGTACAAGAAAAGTTCGATTAGAATAAAGTTATAAAGTCATTAGAAAAGTAATCTTTCTTCTTTTTTTTCATTTTTGTTGCTTATTTTAAACGGGTCGTTCCGCAAGTTGCCGTTTCGCCGGTCCTAAATACGTCATCGTTACGTCGACGTTACATCGATACGTTGTATCGCCGGGTCCAAACAACACAAAGGAAATACTGGAGGCGAAATCCCGGCCGAAAATCCAGCCCGCGTGTGCCAGTTTTATTTTTATTTTAAATTGTTTGCATCAGGCAAAACAATATAATTATAGAACAGTTTGAATGTTTGCAAAATTTATAAACAGACAGAAAAGTAGTTTTTCTAATTCATTTGAAAATGTGCAAGAGGAGACATTACAGTGTCAAGATGCGAGTGCACTTTTGTACTCACTCCTTCCGTTGTCGTTCGAAGTCTATCAAACAGGGTACCAGGTACAGGGATGTCAGTATCCCACACTTGACCGTTTTCAATCTCTCTGCCGACCAGAATTTATTATCCATACTATTTTATAGAAAACTACGAACTTCTGGTGAATATGCAGGTTGACCTCAGTCCTTAGAAGCTCTTTAGATGGCCACCAAGTCTCGAAGTTTGTAATAAACTTAGTAAATTATCCTGTTATTTTCAGTTTGAACTTTTAATAAGCCTCTTTTTGCACGTTGCCACGGTCTCTTATCTGCCAGCGTCTTTCGTTGTTCTTAATACACGATACGAGGTTTCTCCTCAACTATCTTTCGGAGAAACGCATCTTCACGACGATTTGTATCGATTCCTGTTGACAACATTATGCGTATTAATCTACTGGAAATAAAAAGAAAAATTTAAAAATAGAAAAATACAGATCCCTGAGGTACCCCGAGCTTAACAATGCGATTATCACTAAAATAGTCTCCAACTTTCACTTTTTGTCTTTTATCTTTGAGATATGATTCCATCCAACTATAAAGGGATCCTTGAAAACGAGCCCGATGCAGTTCACTCAAGAGAATGTTATGGTTTACCATGTCAAAAGCCTTGGTTATGTCAACAGCTTTCTCGAGTCAAGTCCTTTGTTTATAAGCGAACAAAAACCCATAAGTGCATCTTCAGTAGACGGTCCTGTCCTAGAGCCATATTGCAAAGGACTGAAAAACGTATTCTTTTCAGAAACCGGAAAAACTTTTGACAGCTTTTTCAAAGATTTTCGAAATGATGGATGAAAGTAGTGAGGTAGGTCTGTAGCTGTTTTTATCTCTTTTGTTGCCCTTTTAAAAATTGGTAGAACATTTACGCATTTTAATCTGTCCGGAAACGTATCAGTGGAAATACTAAGATTAAAGAGGAAAACGAGTATGTCTACTATATTTAGAGCGATGTGCTTTAAGATATAATTAGAGAGGCCATCATCACCACAGGAAGGGGAACGATTTAGGGAATTAATTAAGTATAAAATTTCAATAGCAGTTATTGGTCGAAAGAAGAAGCTGTCGCTGCAAACCGGTTCTTCCGCCAGATTCCCTACCTTACAATTCAAACAGTTTACGGATCTCAACTTTAGCAAAAAAATCATTGAAAATATTTGCAACTATGTATCTTTGGATTATTGACAGTAGAATTATCCATCGGAAGTTCTATAGGGTTGGGTATTTTAGAGGGATTGCGATTCAATATTCTATTGATTACTTGCTATTCCTTTTTAGGGTTTCCATGTGCGTTACTCGTTTTACTTTATCGCGACACAATCGATTTCGTTATTTACCTTAATAGACACACGTTAGAGGCGACTCCGAAGTGCAGAATTACGGGGATGTTTTACGCATTTCCTACGCAGCTTGTTTTTAAACTTGATTTTATTAAGGATGGAGAGGTTGATCCAGGGCTTAAGTGTTAATTCCGGCTTGCTTATCTGAGAACGAAAGGTAGTTGAACTTAAATAAGATTTGCAATATCTGTAGAAAGGAATTATAAGCGAAGAAAGCATAATTTTCGATATAAACAATCTCCCAGTTTTCAAGCCGAAGTTTCAAGTTAAGTAAATTAAATCTTACTTTTGCTACTGTACGGATTGGAGCTCTGGCTGTACGTCTCTCATCTTTTAAACCGTTAAACCAAATACCTATCATGTAGAGATCCGTGATATGGAAATTAAGATTAACACAGAAGCACTGATTGGGAGGTAAACTTCGATAACGACCAAATACATACATGGACCAGGCAGATAATAGTTTATTTATTTATTTATTTATTTAGTCAATAAAGTACATAGACTTTCTTAGACCTATAATATATAATATATAATAAATACAATAACTTTGAGCTAACAATTATGTCTGGAAATGGTTAATTTAATTAGCTTTAATGGATGGTATCGACATATTAAAGTCGATTGACGACGAACATTCATTATATAATAATAGCAAGCCATTTAAAGACGAGGACTGGCCGTAGTTAGTATGATAGTGGGTTATGAAGAAAAATCGATTGATACGAAAGTTGACGGATGGAACGTTAATATTCAAGAGACCCAATATTTCAAGATAGTCAATCTCACCAATAAGGATTCTGTGTAAAAAAATTATTCTTGATACCTTTCTCTTCGTATCGAATAAACCAAGTCTAATAAGTTTCAATCGAGCTTGATATTGAGGCAAGTTATTAACATCTGACCAAGGAAGTTGCCTGAGCGAAAACCTTAGAAATCGTTTTTGTATCGATTCTAATCTCGCAATATGAATGTGGTAGTAGGGACACCAAACGACGGATGCATACTCAAGCAGAGATCGAACAAACGATACATATAAGGTTTTTAGAACATATGGATCGATGAACATTTTAGCATAACGTTTTAACATTCCTAATGCTCTGTTAGTTTTATTAGTGATGAACCCAACATGAGAATTAAAGTATAGTTTACAATCCAACATAACGCCCAAGTCTTTAACTAAGGAAATACGTGGAATTGCACTACCATTAAGGGAGTAAGAATAAATATAGGGAGAAGAACTACGAGATAAAGTAATAATCGAGCATTTACTAACATTGAGAGACAATTTATTTCTAGAGCACCACAAAGCAAATATGTATTTAAAGATGACCACTTAAACGATGAAAGCTCGTCGTCTCGTTGTCTTATTGACAAAGGAGGTAAGACGAATTTCAGCTATAAGGCTCCAAAGAGACTCTGAAACTAGATGATAGGATGTCAATGTTTAAATCACCTAGGATTTGTTTTTAAAAGTAATAGACTTAAATCATTTTGAAATAACTGAATATTGTGGAAAGGCAATCTATATATGTAAATGACGTTAAGGAGCTCATTGCCTATCTTACAACTAATTTTCATAAGGTCCGCGGTTACAAAACTAACCGCTACTTCGCCTGCCGAATATAATTAATTTGTGCTTGCATAAAAACTATATCCCGGATTTGAAAAATCGTTAATTTCACATGCAAAGAACCATATTTCTGAGACAAAAATTAAACCGGGTAAGTACGAGTATACAAGCGCTTCAAGATTGCATACTAATAAATCGAAATTTTGTCGTAAGCTACGTATCTTTTGGTCTACCACAAACTGCCCTTGTCTGAATCAAATAAAATGAACTGTCACTTAAACTACATATAATGGAAGTTGAATTGTTACTACTAGGAACGAATGTATAGCTATGATCAAACATACTCAATGAAGTTATTTAGAGATAAATACTCAAATTTAATGGAGATAAATCTCTAATATTTGTATTTTTTTTCTGATTTTAGTTTTTTTACTTCCATAAATAATGCTTTAGTTTACATTATTCTTCTCGGACTTTTTGCTTCAACATAATGGCATAACAAAACTTAACTATAATATACACTCGTCAATACTGCAATCAAGATGCCATGAAATTTCATTATTATTTTCAAAAAATAAGCATACATAACGATCAAGCCGGCAATATTATTTAAAATTTACACCTACAATTCAAGATGCATTAAAACTCCACGATGGAATGAATGTAGAAAAGTTAATCTTTATTTATTGTTTTGCGAGTGGTTATTGCCAATTGTGAAAAAGGCATATGGTCAACATATATAAACCAAATATAAATGTTCGAAGAATGCTTTGCTTATTTAGGAGTTTTTATTTCTTGTTTCTATGGAAAACTATTTCAACTTGATTTCATTCCATTTACCATACTCGTTTGATTTTATCATACTCGTATGATAAATATTTATTTGTTGAGGTTTATGGTTAGATTTATTAAAAAGAGAAACAAACTATAATACTGTTCAAGGATTTACTCGCCGTTTTGTTTCTAATATTCAGAATTAATTTAACCGAACCCCATGTGCCTATTACTTTGCACAGCATTGTTTATTGTATAGTGTCTGTGTGCTTATTGTTTTTAGGATGAACAGAATTTTGGGCATTATGCTGAGCACTACGGTTGTAGTCGTAAACAATTATAGGTTGGGAACATGTGCACTAATTTAGGCTAGTAGCCTACGTTAAACTTCCGACAAAATTTTAAATTAAAAGACAATTGCATGGTATTCCGCTTCAGTGCTATTTAATCAATGACACAATAATTGGATGAAGCCCAAGAGAACAAATAGTTATTATTCTATTGAAAGGAAAAAGAAGACATAACCAGTATATAATTTACTGTCACGAACGTCCATGAATCAATGTGCATCAGTGAAACTTTTTACCAGTTCAATACACATACTATTCGATCCTCTAACGCGCTCAGAACACAATTATTGACAGATATTATGTTACATAGATATTTACTTGACATGTTTATCTTGATCGCAACCAACTAGTTGTCGAGAACAATTAAAGGTACATTCAAAATGTAAACGTTTACAAAATTGAAATCGTTTAATAAACGTTACAAATTATAATTTACCCAAAAGAAATATACAATATATTAAAAAAAGGATAACAGCTGAAAATAAAATTAAAATACTGTTAAACTAACTGTTGCAAATTGTATAAATTATCAAAAATGTCCTAATATTTAATTGCGTACCCTTCATTTTTGATGGGTTAATATCTAGCTGTAGGTCTACCTATTCTTCTTTTAAAGGCGGCTTAGGATTTCTCATTTAAAAGTTTTCTTCATTTATTCACTTGTTTTACAGGGCCCGCTTTTCAATGGCCTGACATTACATCCACACTTTTGCAGTAGGGCAAATTGCCAAGTCGCAGATCGAATATTTGGCTAAAAGTTGAGTAGGTCCCTTATTAAAATCGCATAGAAGTTTTGGATGATAAGACCAAGAAGTTCACTCACAATTAGAAAGATATCTGCAATGCCCCGTAAATCAAAAGAAAGAACTAGAGGTTGAATGCAAACAAAAGCGACAGCAAGGACAGAGACCAGTAATAAAACCCACATATTGAATTGATCAACAGTTGCTAAGACACAGCCACATCAAGCTTGAATTTCAACTATGGATGTTTTTCAGCAAACAGCATATTTGTAGCTTTCGTAAAGTATGACAAGGGAAAAATATTTTTTTATCAGTTGACGTCGACATATTGCCAGCAACCTTTGATCACTAGTCACGATTTGAACGTCCCTATCCCGCAGATTGTTGAACTTTGTGAGTAGATTTAAAATAGATAGAGTGGTTGTGGTGCAATGGTAATCATCACCGACGTTTGAGCCGAAGGTCTGTAGTTCAAGACCGTCCATAGTCAAGAACAATTCCTACACGGAAAAACTGTGCAACAACACAAGTCGTGAGAGATGATCAAAAAGTGCTGACGAAGGCATAACACTCGCAGCATAAGATCACTTCAAAATTCATACTCTGTGTGTGCACTTCCAATATAACACCTTAATGGCATGGAAACAAAAGAGTTACTTTGAACTACAACCAACGCAAATTCAGTCGAATCTAAATCATATCTAGGACAACCACCCCCTGAGAGCAGTGAACGAACATCTTCGACACAAACCATCTGCACCCCGTCCAGGTTGTTTGACAAATACCATAAGAGCGTACACTCTTGAACCTGCACGAATTATAAAAACAAAACAAAAATACCCACACGTCGTTATTCGCATCAAAGAAATATAAACAAAGTAACTTAATGCAAATACTTATGTTGGGACATGGGGGAAATGTTAAAACACATTAAAATATATTGATGAAATTGTGCTGGCGACCATAATACACATAAGTATGAAAATTGCGGCGAGAACTAATATCCATATGTAGAAATTAAAACGAAGATTGCTGCAAAAATAAGTCGTCCACAATCTCGTTCTCACTCAAAGTTAAGTGCAGCTACAAAGTTAATGCTAGCACGCACCCATTAATATATAATTATATGTCGATAAATAGGAGTGAGGATCGAGCAAAGAGAGCAAAGAAGTTGATCCACGCAGCCTCTCCTGGATAGCTGACCTGAGATCCGCCGGATAATGAACCAATGTGTGAAGCGAACCTAGCCCTCCAGGTTGGGGGCTGTGCTTAGGGTTGACATCCCTATCATGGAAAACAAATATTGTTACGAAGCAATAACAAGCCTCGGATAGGGACGGATACAATGTAGTGATATAAACGAAACGATCTGCGAGTCTGCACTTGGAATGTATGGTCCCTTAACAGACCAGGTGCAGACAACCAACTGGAAAAAAATCCTCGACTGCTAAGAAGCAGATATAAACACACTTCAAGAAGTGCGATGGGATGAACCAGGCAAAAAAGGATGAAAAACTGTAATATCTATTACGGTAACTGCTACAAGGAAAATAAACGCCTATTCGGAGGCGCATTTGTTATTCGAGAAAGACTCCGACAAAAAATTTTAAGCTTCCGGCATGTGCGCGAATGCCTCATAACAATCCGTGTAAAAGGAATCCTCGCGAAATACAAGCCTGTTCATGCCCCTACGGAAGAAAAAGATGATCGACCCAAGGATGTCTTCTATGCTCCCCTGGAACGCAGGCCCAATGCTCCAGTTATTACACCAAAATTGTACTAGGGGATTTAAACGCAAATCTGGACAAATAGGACATATTTCAGTCGAGCATAGGCAAACATAGCCTACACAACATCACTTCCGACAACGGATTCAGGCTATTTAACTTCTTAGCAGGGCGTAACCTCCTTGTAGGAAGTATGCGATTCCCACATCTCAATATCCATAAAGGAACCTGGCGGTCACCAGATCAGTCGACCATCAACCGGATTGATTACTTTGCGATGGACGCCTGACACTCTTCCAGCATCCTAGATGTATGAACCATCCGAGGAGCCACCTTCCACTCGGATTACTACTTTGTTGTAGCCAAGGTACGAATGAGGATATCAAGGATGCTAAGGAACTGAGCAAGACAACAAGAGTTTGATGTCGGAAAGCTACAATCGCAGGAGACCGCTGAGATCTTCACCGATCGAGTTTCCCTCAACCTCTCGCAAAGTCCAGTGGAAGCATTGTCAGCCCACCATCAGAGACGGGGCCTCTGATGTGCTGGGTTTCAAACCGCGACCAACTAGAAACATCTAGCTTGATGAGCAATGCAAACAAGCCCATGAAGCAAAGCAGACCGCCTACAAAGCCATGCTACATCGACGTACGAGAACCGCTCGTGAGCTCTACGAGCAGAAGAGGAGAGAAGAACACACGTTTTTAAGGAAGAAAAAAAGAGAGCACGAAAAGCGTGAGATCGAGGAGATGGGGAAATAGTAGGTACCACAGGAATGACGCTCGCAAGTTTTACGAAAAAGTAAAATGAACATGTCAGGGCTATGAAGCCAGACCGTAAGCCTGTAGGGATGAAGACGGACAACTAGTAATAGGATCACAGTTGATGCTGAGGATATGGAAAAACCACTCCTGTAGACTGTATAACGGCGATGATAGATCTGATACCGCTGTCAGACAGAAGGATCCATTCGCAACGGACGAGAAGATACAAGACAATTCCGTACACCTGACCTAGATGAAATGAAGCTTGTTATTTCGGAACTTAATACTAACGAAGCCACCAGCCCAGACGGTCTGACTGCTAAGTTATTTAAAGCGGCTAGGGATGAGTTGGTAGCGCACATGCACCAGCCCATCTGTAAAATATGTTCGGAGGAAAGCGTGCCCGACGAATGGAATCTCAGCATCGTTTGCCCAGTCCATAAGAAAGGAGACCCTATAACTACGCTAACTTTAGGGGAATAAGTCTCCTCAACATCGCGTACAAGATCTTCTCTGTCGTGAATGCCTAAAAGTCTTTGTGGATACTCTGTGTGGTTTCAGACCAGGCTATCAGTGTGGTTTCAGGCCAGGTAAATCCACAATAGACAAAATTTTCACACTGCGGCAGGTCTTGGAAAAACCCAAGAATTCCAAATCGACACACCATCTTTTTGTCGATTTCGTCTAATTTTAAAACCCCTGCCAAACTCGTCCTCGCTGCACCATTACCTTCATTGTTAAAAAAGGATTTAGGCAAGGTGACGCATTGTCATGTAACTTCTTCAACATCGTGCTTGAAAATATCATACGAGACTCACTGACCAACACAAGGGGTACGATCTGTTTCAAGTCTGCGCAATTGCTTGCGTATGCGGATGACATTGACGTAATTTGGCGAGCACAGTGAGACTAAATGGGTCTTTCGGTGAACGAGGGTAAAACTAAATACATATACCTATGCTGTCATCAAAAAAAAAAAAAAAACAACACCGACGTCACAATTGAAGGCTACAAATTTAAAGTGGTCGAGGACTTCGTCTACCTTGGCTCAGACGCAGAATTACTCTTGCCAACTGCTGCTTGTTTTCTTTGGACTCAAGAGGCGATTGAGAACTAGAGTCTCTCTCGAAAAACCAAGGTAGCAGTATATGATCCTTCTTTACGGCTCAAAGGGCTGGACCTTAACGAAATCGGATGCCCTTAGTCGCTTCGAGAGGAAAGTTCTGCGTTCAATCTATGGTACCGTTGATATAAACGGAGAGTGGAGGAGAACATACAACGACGAACTGTATGGGCTGTACAGCGACATCGGTACGATGTCTCCGGATCCAACGTCAAAGATGGCCATGTAAAGCGAATGGACAGCACAGCTCCGCTCCGAAGAGTCTTCGAATCCAACTCTGAGGGACGACCGAATCTAAGGTGGCGCACACAGATGGAAGGGGACCTTAACCAACTGGGAGTGTGGCACTGGTAACAACAGTCAAAATATCGTGCCAGCTGGAGACGTTTGTTGTTTGGGGCCCAGGTTCACATTGGACTGTAGCGCCATTTAAGAAGAAAGTTTCCAATGGTGTTTTCCGTTGCAATGCCATCAAAAACCAACATCTAATGCGAAAAGCGATTTGTTAAAAAATGGAGGAGCTTAACATGCTCGTTATGGAAATTATCACCAAACCTTGTATTACCTTGTAAATCTTAGGTTGAAAAATATAATATTTTTTCATACATTTAGCTACTAAGTTTTTGGGTTGTTATGTTAAATAACATGTCATTAAACTCAATAAATATTGTAACGTATTAGGAGAAAAAAAATTATAGAATTCATAATTCATGATGTTGCCCTAGTAACCGAAAGATGATTGAAATCAAATACGAGACTCTCCACAGCAGATTACAAATGTTATCGGATGGACGGAAACAATAAAATAGGAGATCGAGTTCCTTTTATCAACTATGACTTAAATTGTAGGCATAAGAGATTGGGATTGCAATAGAGCGAATGCATGGTGTAATTTGCTATCGAGTTTGTCTAGTGCGTTTCCTTTTTCTGTGTTATTTTCGTATAGTCGTATTCCTGCCGGTTCAAGACGTCAGCCATCTACGCTTGACATTGTAAAATTAATTGTAAAATTAACGAATTTATTCCCTCAACTATTTAATGATCTTAGTTCTGACAATAATCCAGTTTTTTTACCAAATTTCCGAATCTGTTGTAGAAATAGTGCGATACTACTTGATGCGATACTAACATCTTGACAAATCAGAAGTGGGATTCGATTCCAAACCATAGACAATCAGTTTAAAGGAATAGTACAAAACGGCGAAGCAACGCACTACGGTCACGAGTTCCAGGAATAAGGGAGGAAAAACGGCCCCCAAGGGCATAAGCAAACGATCACACATTTTACGAGAAGACGAAATACAATTCAAGGAAACGACAAAACGGCATTTCGTGCAAAAGAAAAGGAAAAAAAAAAACACAGAAAATCGCAAACTAATTTTATTTTCTCTTGATCAGCGACTGAACTCACAGCGCCTATCAGAAATTAATAAAATACAAAAAAAAAAATTGTTAGTAAAGTTAAAACAACTGCGTGTGAGTGCCCTCAATGTTATTTTGCGATCATGTGGCAGCGAGGTCACAGGAAACAAGCAGGCGAAGATTCTGGAATTGATCCAAATTCTAGGGTCTGACGAAGTGGAAAGTGATGACTACGAATTAAACATGGACCAGGGCGATACTATGCAACAGCAAATCAACGACATAAAGGATATGGTGCAGAGCCTAACACAAGCAGTACAAGCAATAGCGATGCAACATCAACCGCACGTTATCGAGCAACAACAAGAATTGATTACATCAACACCAACGGCAGTGAATACAGGTGAGGGAAAAATGGACAGCACTGGGAGTGTAAGAGATGTAATCGGTATACTACCTCACTTTGATCACATTAACTGCTACATATCATCAGATCAGTTCGTGAGTAAAGTGGAGCAACTGCAACGCGTATACAAGTGGAGCACTGACTCGGTTCTCTTCGCCGTCCAACATAAAATGAAAGGGATAGCCAAAGAATGGTTAGACGCGCATCCAGTGTTTGAAACGTGGCAACAGTTCGTATGTGCACTACGACAAGACTTCCCAAGTGTAATAAATACAGCTGAGGTGCACAAAGAAATGATGTGGCGCAAAAGAAAACAAAATGAAACACCGAGTGAGTTCTTCTACAAGATGCTGGCTATAGGTCGACGTGGAAACATTGACGAAACGTCGATAAACACCTATGTATATAATAAATGGACTTAACCAACCTGAGACATCAAAGCCATTATTGGCTATGAATCTGCGCACATGCTCAGCACTTTTCCTCTGGCTAGAAAACATGAAATCTGCTCAGGGCATGCAGCAATCGTACTCCGAAATCAGTGTGAGGTCCCATCTGCCACAAGACAACGACGGCAAAACAAGTGTCATTAAATGTTATAACTGCAATCAAACGGGCCATATTGCAGCCAAGTGCTTAGCACCTCAAAGAAAACCACGGTGTTCCAAATATTCAAAAGTCGGCCATGATGTCAAAGATTGCAGATTCAATAGCTCGTCTGTCGTTCAAGTTGAAGAAACAAGTGGAAGCATTTATCCACCTATAAAAAAAAGCGTTCGTATTGGAGAATACGTGTACTCTGCATTCATTGACACCGGAAGCGATAACACTCTAATAAGGAAATCTTCTATACCTGAAGATGCAATCCGTCAGAATTCACTGAAACGTCTGCAAGGGTTCGGATGTTCAATAGTTGAATCGACAGAATGCATACTTTGTGAGCTCAAAATTGATGGACACCGTATCTGCACAACTATTCAGGTGGTGCCTGTCGAAGTTCTCCCGTATCCAGTCCTGCTGGGAAGAGATGTTCTCTGCCACTATGATCAGCATAAGGAGAACAATGGACCACTAGATACAACAAGGGAGCAACACAACTTTAATATCGCCGCTGATGGTAACCTCGCGCAGCGCAATCGGGTGAGCGAAGTATTAAGTTCTTAGATATGAATGTTGCTTTTCTCAAAACTTGTCCAACATCGGTAGGTGCAAAAAATCAATAATGGACATCGAGGTGTCAAGAACGAAGCCAATAAGGGGAAAACGGTATCAAGTTCCATTTGTACAAAGGGATAAGCTCTCCGGTATAATTAAAGAACTTTAGAAAAACGATATAATCCAACGCAGCACATCTCCACATGCAGCATCAGTATTATTAGTACCGATGGCGAATGGAGAAACTCGACTATGCGTTGACTATCGTGCCCCCAACGCAGTTACGCGGAAGAAACAGTATCCAATGCCGATAGTAGAAGAGCAGTTATCTAAACTTCAGGGAAATAAATACTTCACCACTTTGGATATGACGTCTGGATACTATCAAATACCAATGAGCAACGAAAGCAAGAAATGTACGGCTTCTATGACACCTGATGGGCTGTTCGAGTATAACGTCATGCCATTTGGCTTGGTTAATGCGCCTATGGTATTTCAAGAAATCTTGACCAATATAATAAAAGGGCTCGAACACCAACGCAACATCGTCAGTTATGTCGATGAGGTCATAATATCAGCAAAGACAGTGGAAGAAGGATTAATTATATTGGAAGATTTTCTAAAAGCAATCAAGGCTGCCGGCTTAGCTCTGCGTCCAACAAAATGTGCTTTTATGCAAACGAAAGTAAAATTCCTTGGACATATCATAACTGGCAATGGCATTCAGCCAGGCATAGAATAAACGCAATGCATCGACAAATATCCACAACCGCGAAATTAAATTGAAATACGCAGATTTCTCGGAATTACCGGATTTTTCCGCAAATTCGTCGAGGGATACAGCTTGATAGCCCAGCCATTAAGTAAATTGCTAAAGAAAAATCAACAGTTTCAATGGAACGAAGATTAGGATAACGCTTTTAAATGCTTAAAAGAGGCGATAACCTCACAGCCTGTGCTAACACTGTATAATTGCTCAAGATATCACGAAGTCCACACGGATGCGAGTGCATTAGGAATCGCAGGTGTACTCTTATAACGATATGAAACCAGTGTTTTATTATAGCCGTCTATGCAGCGATGCAGAAAGCCGATATTCAAGCTATGAACTGGAAGTGTTAGCTATCACAGAAACTCTAGAAAGATTTCGAATATATATTCTTGGGTCGCAATTTGTAGTAGTGCCAGACTGCAATGCTGTAGCCACTCTTAAAGAGTCAACTAAATTAATACCACGAATTGCGAGATGGTGGCTTAAGCTGCAGGAGTTTGATTACAAATGCATTCATCGTGCAGGTGCACAAATGCCTCACGTAGATGGTATGAGCAGACAACCGATTTTACCACCGCCAAAGGAACAGTTAACAGTTGCCGATAATATCATGAAAATAGCTTCAATCGACAAGGATTTTGTATATACAATGCAAAGACAAGATCCAAAAATTTGCGATATGTTTTAAATAATCCAGGGCAAGGACATGGACACAAGCAAAGACCGAGTATATCATCTCATCGGGTCGATTTACCGGCAATAAACTTGTTATTCCCCAGGCTATTAGATGGCTCATAACGAAATCTAATCATGATGATGCAAGACATTTCGGATTAGAAAAGACACTGCTTCGAATAAGGAGATATTTCTGGTTTCCGCGTATGAGAAGATATGTATGTGAAGTCGTATATAGTATCGTGTCCAGAATGTTATATCAATAAATTAAAAGGAGGTAAGCCGGATGGTCAAATGCATTTGTCAGAAATTTTACCAATAACATTTCGATCCATCAACATTGATCATGTAGGCCCATTTCCAAAAAGCAAAAGCGGAAATTGTCATATTTTGGTAGTTGTATGTGCTTTTACAAAATACAACTTTTTAGCGGCAGTCCAAAAGACAAAATCAGCACCGGTAATAAAGGCACTTAAACAAATGTTCGCGGTATTTGGCCAGCCACATCGGATAGAGGTAAATGTTTCACGTCGAAAGCATCACGGAATTCAACATATAAAAACAGCAGTTCGCACCCCTCGTGCCAATGGCCAGGTGGAAAGAATGAATAAAACTCTGCTTAGTGCCATAAAATGCTTCACAGATAGAGACAAGGACCAGCAACTATTAAACATTCAGTGGAGTATGAATACGCACGTAAACACAACCACAAAATTTACTCCAAACGATTTAGTTTTTAATTTCAACCCAAGAAACGTCTCCTATAATCGAATTATTCAAGCCATAGTAGATGATCCAGATGAACAGTCTGTCACTGAAGTAAATCGACAGCAAGCAGTAATCAACATCGCTGACGAACAACAGAAATGGAAACAACGTTATGATGCAAAGCATGCAAATCAACGCCAGTTTAATATGGGTGACTTGGTAGTAATGGACTTCGTACCAGCGACAACAGGCGAAACACATAAATTGGATGCAGCTTTTAAAGGACCTTACACCGTAACCAAGGCTTTGGGAAACGATCGCTACGTTATTGAAGATTTACCAGATCGGTCAGTTAATCAGCGGCGCTACAATAACGTCGTATCCAGTGAACATATAAAACCATGGTGCGCTCTTATACCTGAACTGGATGTTCACGAAGAAACCTATGACTATCTCAACGGCGAAGACAATAGGTCAGGAAAGGCTGAGTTGTCAAAAACATCGGAGTCGATATCTGCACGTCGCCGTATGGGGACGTGGGTTATTTCGTTCCATCAGTGTTATATTTGTAATTCATTATATTGAAGCCTTAAAATGATTTTGTAAATGTGTTGTATCATTTCGCAAAGGAACATCTTGACAATTGTGAGCCTTCTACAGGCCAGTATGTATCTCGAAAAGAAATCGGGGACGTTCTTAAATTTCTTAAGCCAAGAAAATCAGTCTGCTTAGACGGTATAAAAATCTGTATCTTATGAAATAAAATTCTTAAATTCTTGAATTTTATTGCTAGTGCATGCCTTGAACCCCATTACTTTCTGAATAACTGTAAAAGCTTTTGATTCCATTTGGTGTACTAGGCTCGGTTTTCTTTCCTTAGCCCTTATCCCTATAATAACATCATCTGAAATGGCTCTTTATGCTGGCGACGCGAACATATTCTCCTCATATGAGCTTAACCACAATATCGAGACTAATCTGCAAAATGCGATGCAACTGTAGGAAAAGAAAAATTAATACCTACCCGCAAACCACTTAAGGTATGTGGGGTAGAATCAAGAGTGAATTATTTAGGAATTCATCTTGATACAAGACTGAGTTTCAAGAAAAAGATAAATATTTGTATCAGTATGCTATACCCATTAACGAAATAGGAGACAATGGTAACCATATACAAAAGATGATTATTTATAAAGTGGTAGTACTGTCAAGTGTAAAACTTGTGTGAAAAACAAATCGCACGCAACAAAAATTGTAATAGAAGTTTGGCTCTGGCTTTTCATGAGAGCTCTGATGCCATCTAATAATAATTTCAGTCAAGTAAAAGGAAGTTGCTTATAATTTATTGTCAAAAAAACTACAAATTTCAAGATACCATTATACGTCTGATCATCATCGAAAATTGTCGAAAGTTAAACTTATTTCCGGTAAAATTTTATTAAATTTATTAATTTTATTAATTTAATTAATTTTATTATTATTCAGGTCAGTGATAAGTCGCTATAAGGTTTCATTTTCCCTGATAATCTTCTGGTAAGCCTACCAGATGCTTAACTTAATAATTCAATTGGCCACTTATTTATTTATTTAATTATTGTATTGAATTAATTAATTTATTATTTATTATTTTTCGATTATAGATTAAGCTATTTATTTATTTATTGGCTTATTTATTTCTTATTATTATTATAATATTTATTTATTTTGTTTGTATTTTTATTGTGCAAGAAGAGTAATCCATTTCATAGATTACGCCGCATACCGACCTCCCATTCAGCCTCAGCCTACCACCTCACCTCCTGTCAATCCAAAAACATTAACTTGTGTACATGATACCTACATGCTGCACACGCATTCGGTGCATTCCGCTGAGCATACGTCCAGAGAGAGAAGATTATCCGCTAACGCAAACCATTTGACACTTGTGGGAATATGTAGCGCACCTTTACCCTAAAAAGCAAAATAATATTCCTGAGATGATATTCTCTTATTCTTTTATTTTATAAAGTCAAAGAAACAATACTGAAGTTGAAAGGTTTTCTGGCCGCAATCGCATGTAATGAATATGAAAATGAAAATTCCGTGCATCGACCTCGACCATATGTGCATAATAATTTTATTCAATGAAGTTTCTTGTTTGCACACCTATTCATAAGGCATGATATGGCGAACGTGGATGTGATGACACACCTTTTTTTATAACGAATTGAATTTTATGTTAAATTGATTTAAAATTTTAAAAAATAAGTAAGCCATAGGAAAAACAAAATTAAAAAACAAGAACGTTCAAATCATGCCACTTCGTGGAAAAAAAAAGACAAATAGCTACGCATAATTATACCTATAGTCATATAACAAACAAACGATATGTGCAAATGCGCTGACAGTGCATTTAAAAGCCCAACCTGTTCAGTAACTCTATGGCCACCTGAATGCCCATGCGAATGAGGAATACAAGACGTGAGTAATGAGTACCCAAGCCAACAGGGAACGCAAGCAATCACGCGAGCAGCCAAGCCAACAGGGAGTGCAATCGGTGACTGCTCGATTACCCTGACCACTCAGGCAATTTTATCTGCAATTATTCCCATTTTGTGCTGTACGGCTAACCCCTGCCCAAAAACGTGGGAATGAATAATATTTTGTCAGGATTATTCACTTTAGATAAAATAGTTTAATTTTAATTCATATGCTAAGTTTTTTTATTAAAAAAAAACATTTTTCTTAGTTTAATTTAGTTAAAATAAATGCTAATTGTAAGTGTATATAGTAGTCGAAAGACATATGTTTAAATTGTACAGTTTGTTTTCGAGTGTTTGTTTAACTGTGAGAGTTATGGGGTGAGATTACCTGAAGTTGTGATATTTCTGTTTATGGATTTGTAATTGGATGATTCTGGTTCTGGTGTAAAAATTAAGTCGGATTAGTGGATGCAATCCCCAGATGGATGTGATTGTATGAGCGTTTGGCTAAAAGGATATCGAGTAACATCTAAATGTGATTGGTAGTCCACCAAATAAAATATTTTACTTCATTTCTAAATATCGGGGATGCCTATAACATCTATTCCGTTGTTAGTAGTGATAGAGTTCGCACGGTTTCTGTATTTCCGCAAAAAAATCACGTAAACGATCTCGTAAAGAATTTGGGGAGGTGATCCCTGTGTCCCCAAAAAGATCCTTCGGTTTCAACTCTAAATTCAAAATGACTTCAGACCCTACTGCAAAGTTTAATTGATGATTCCGAAAATGATATCAGTGAAGTGAGTGATTAAGTAATTAAGACCACAGAAAGCGTTCCACCTATAATTGGTATAAAATCAATAAGTGAGCTACTGCACTCAGCTCAGCAGTGAACGTGGATAATTATCTTATAAAAAAACATCTTCCTTGGTCATAAAATAATCTGTTCAACAACATTAAAATATTGACTTGATAGCGGAGGAGATAATTACCACTGTTCAAATCGATACGCTGATTAACGATTTTATTACTGCCATCAATAATGCAACTGATTTTGCTATCCCAAAACAATCAGTCTCATCCTTCAAAAGATTACTTCTTCCTCCTCATATTCTGAATCTTATTCGATAGAGAAATACCTAAAGAAGGAAATGGATTCGCTACAGACTCAACTGTATATTTGCAAAACTATTGTTCTAAACAGCATTATTAAAGAGTAGATTTCAGCCTTTAAAAATAACCGCTGGAACTCACTTCTCTCCAAATTCGACACTGCAAGCCCTCCCTTCTGGAAAGTAGCTAAAGTAATAAAAATAGAGGGAGAACGTTTCCTCCTGTTAAAGAAAAGATATTCTTGCTTCAACTTTCGGCAAAAACAATTTAACAGCTGCTCACATCAGTGACAATCATACTGAATCTGAAGTAGCTTCCACGATTTCTGTCATCCCTAACATACCGTATGTTATTATCGAAAGATATCTTACAAACATTAAGGAGATTCAAAGACTTATTAAGATGTTACGTGATAAAAAATCTCTAGGTCAAGAGCATATAAACAATGTTCTCTTGAGAGCGCTGCTGGAAAAAGGATTAGAACTGCTGACCCTCATTTTTAACTCTTGCCTACAAATGTGTCATTTTCTTTCCATATGAAAAACTGCCAAAATTATTTCAGTTGCTGACCCAAGTAAACCCAAAGAAAACTCTAGTAGCTACAGTCTACTAAGTTGTATAAGCAAGTTATTTGAAAAAATCATAAAAAAAAAAGCTCGAACACCACATCGAAGCTGGGGGAATTCTGCCTGATTTTTAATTTGGTTTTCGAAAAGATCACTCGACTGTCCATCAGATCTGAAGAATCAAAGGGCACGTAACAGGCAAATTCAGAACGAAATAATACACCGGCATGGTATTGCTCTATATCAAAAAAGCGATCGATACTGTTTGGCATGATGCACTTGTTCACAAATTTTTTCAATTTGATTTTGTATCCCAATTTTTAAAATCATACAAAACTCCCTTAGTGATAGAAAACTCGTAGTTTGTGAAGGAAATACCTACTCGAATGTCCAAAATACTAAATTTGGTGTTCCCCAAGGATCAATCCTTGCACCCATTTCGTTCAACATTTATGTATCTGATTTGCGTGTGAGCAATGTCAATACTCATCTTGCTATGTATGCTTGTGACACCGGCGTCTTTGCGTCTGGAATACATTTTTGGTATATCTTTTCTTCACTACTTGAAATTGAGAAATACTTCGCCAAACGGAAAATTAAGATAAACGCAGAGAAAACCAATGCTATCTGGTTTTCTAGGCGGAGGAAAAATTGCTTTCTTCCGAATAGAAATTTAAAACTTTACTCAGTTAATATACTATATGTAGATTGGGCTGATTCGTGAGAGTATCTTGGAGTGATCTTGAACAAAAAACTAACGTTTCAATCAGTCGCATTAATAATGTCAATCTGACTGTAAAAGTCCTTTACCCTTTTATCAACAAAAAATCTAGCATTCATAATAAAATAACTACAAAGATGTCAAAACAAAATCCACAGTTTGATATTTGGTTTATCTAGAGATTTCTCAACCCTACATCTCCATGAATTGGCCTGTGTCAGTCTTATCAGTATAATTATAAATATGAAAAATGTTCCTCTTCAGAAAATATTCTTATTGCACAGCTAGTAGAAGAGCCTAGATTGAAAAAAAGCGTGCTAAGCCTGGTCAAATGTGAAAGTCTTGTTCACTGTTTTCTTCCATTACAATGGCGTGGTTCATCATGAATTTTTGCCGGAAGGTCGCACATTCAATAAGGAGTATTGCCCAGAAATAACGCCGTTTAACTGAAGTAATACGAAATTGCCCAGTTTTGTGGGAAGAAACGGCTGGCGCCACGTTATCATGATCACTCTACGTTGCTTGTGCGTTGTTTTCTGGCTAAAAATAATACTGTTATCATGCCGCGGCCGCGGAAGAGCTGAAGGCTATCCCAAAAACTTTATGTCAAAGGGGACAGATAAAATATTGATGAATAAATGAGGAAAATAAAAAGTCCTTAATTTCTTTAAATAACCTTATCTTTTTAAACAAAAAAACCTAGTGCATGCCCCAAAATTGATTTTTAAGGGTGGTCCAATAAGTACTCACCGCCAGATGGCGCCAGTATTGCAAGAGCAACTTACTATAGTGTAGTACATTCTAGTGGACGGCTACTGTCGAAATTTCAGCCGGATCGGACTCGTAGTTTTGTTTTGACCGCGTGTGGAGCGGGAGTTTCCATGGATTTTAGAAAAATGGAAAAAGAGCAATATAGGTCAATGATTCGATTCTTGTTTTTGGAAGAGAAATCGCGCAGCGAAATCAAAGAGCGTTTGACTCTTCTTGAGCGGTGACTCTTCTCTTTCGATGGCGACCATCAAAAATTGGTTTAACGAGTTTCAACGTGGTCGTACGTCGGTTTTTGATGAGCCACGTTCAGGTGCCCCGAAAACGGCTACCACGGATTGGCAGACCGCCAATTAAAGGTGCGCGAGATAGCTGAGACAGTAGGCGTTTCAAAAAATTGCGTGGGTCATATCCTGCATGAAATTTTGGGCATGAGAAAGCTGTCGGCGCGATGGGTGCCGCGTTTACTCACTCCGGACAACAAGCGCAACCGTGAGATCACTTCAGAGCAGTGTTTGACGCTGTTTAAGCGCAATCCGAAGGAGTTTCTGCGTCGTTTCGTGACAGTCGACGAAACATGGATCCACTGGTACACATCAGAGACCAACGAACAATCGAAACAGTGGACAGTGAAACCCGGCGAACCTGCTCCGAAGAAGGCGAAGACTGTCCCATCGGCCGGAAAGGTGATGGCCACCGTTTTCTGGGATTCACAAGGTGTGATCCACATCGACTACCTGGAGAAGGGCAAAATGGTCACAGGGCCGTACTATGCCAAATTAAGGGGCCGAAAAAAAAAGTGCTCTTCAACCGCACCGGCTCACACCTCCGCCCTCGCCACCGCCAAATTGATCGGATTGGGCTACGAACTGCTGCCCAACCACCGTATTCGCTCTCAATCATTTGCATAATTTAAAAAAAATAAACAGAATTTTCATTGATTGTTTGTTAAAACATGATGTTTGTTTTTTTATCCTTAATGATAAAGCTCTTTTCACATTTGATTGATTCGCCAATATACACAATTGTTGCATTTGTGGAGACGTAAATCTTTGAATAATTTAAAAAAATCGTTACTTCATCGTTACCATTGGTTTACTGAAAGAAATAACAAATGAAAGACCTATTATTGTCAATTAAGAGCGTTGCAGACAGATGCCTGAAGACTTTTGAAACCTTAACCTCACAAAAAAGAAATAAACACAGAAGAGTGTTATTTTCAACAGGAAGAGCTACAAGTCTCACAACATATCAAAACATTATGCTATTACGGTCTCGAAGTCAATTAACTTCATCTAATTGTGTCATAAATTTGCCACCTTGATCATGAGCTTTAGCACTATTAGTTATATGGGGGTCTTTTGAAAAGTAAAGTCTATAAGGATAACCTAACAATAATTGTTCAGATGAAGTCATGAACTCAGCGGGGTAATGTGTGACCGATGTTGATGTTCACATGGAAGCCGGTGCATACACGTAGTGGACATTTGAGAGGAGACTGAATCTAAGTCCAAAATCGAAGTATGTATTTACATATTGCATTTAACAGAAAATATACTGAGACGGGACTTTTACGAACCCTCTGTTATTATATTCATGGAATAACTATAAGATTAATTTTAAAGTAATTTACGTTTTGGTTATAACAACGTTTTCTTAATTATAAGCGCAAGAAGACATATGCATTTCGAGATAGTATAACCTTATTTAAATTTTATTAAGGAATACTACTCGTATGCTAAGTCGTACACTGGTCAACATAACGTTACTAAATATAATAAATTATCGCACTGCGCAGCGTCGACTTCGCAATTTACAGCACGGGTTGAACTGTTAGTGAAAACATTATAACCAACTCCTCAGCACCCAACCTAATAATTTAAGCCACCCTTCTGTAAAACGTCCAGATACTGGAAGTTCCGGAAAACAGACATACCACCTAATGTACTGGCTGTTGTTGATGGAAATTTATGACCCATGCTGAGATGATTTTATACGAAAATACAGAGCAACGTATTCGTATGTTCGTTAATAAAAAGAAACTCCATGTGAGTAATTACCATAATTAGCACCATACGCGGGCGGTGTAGAAGAATGGACATAAAATACCGAGGCATGATCGAATGAACAAGTATGTTTCCGCCAGAGAATGCACACCTTAGTTACATAAATGGCGTGTTAAAATAGAGTGTTTATTGTAATCGCTCACGTAGGCTGGTTAGTTCTAAACCCAAGCAAACCTGCAAATGGATGGACGGGTTTCGTTTATATGAACTTATTAACATATGCTATATTGGAATAAAAGTGGTAGGACTATCGCATATGGCTACGTGTACATGAATGCTTATATGTATGTGTATGTATGCGCATAAAGGGCAGAAATTTCCACTTATATGGCGGATACGGAGGGAAATTAACACCCAAATTCTTCGTGTTGCTCGGACATGAATAATTTTCTCTTGTTTACATTCGGCAGGAGCAAATTTATTTTTCATGGTAGAAATTCAAACATCCTGCAACCGGATACCTGATGATAACTACAAATATATTACATACAAATATCTTATCACTATAAATTCTCCATTGAGGTGATGTTTATGACTATGCTAATTATGCTGATACCAATCATGGGTACGGAGAAACCATGTGTTTAGAAGAAAAACTTCCTATGGTTGTTCAAATATGGGAAAAAAATTGTTTGACATAGATTGAAGAAGAAACTAAAGAGACGGAGTGACGCCGTAAGTAACGTACAATTTCTAATTAAAGTATATTTTTACTGAGAGAGAGGGATGCATATAATAAATTACTTAACGTTTTTTTTGTATCGATTTGAAAATCAGATATTGACATGTACATTAAGTACCTTTCAGTTGATTGAATATACGCCACAAAGATTATCCATAGATCTAATCACATTTCCTTTGATGCCCAGCTCCAATCAATGTACAAGCATCTCAACATGATTACAGAAGAATCCTCGAATTAGAGGAAACACAACAAAAAGCACACTAAGCTCCGAGTCTGATTATTCAATACATTCTATTCCTTCCAAAGATATTTGTGCAAATAAAGCATAGTGTTCAAGATTATTTCTTTCTTACCTCAATCACCTTCGATTTTGACAACACAAACAACAACAAAAACTCGAAGCAATAGCTCAGTGTTATTAAAGAAAGTAATCATTGTTGTCGAGGGAATAGAAATACACGAACGTGTCGGGTATTACTCCATTTTTTGCGGTTTCAAGGTGCGGCCTTGTTTGCACTAGGTTAGGAATATTTATATTTTCCCTTCGTTTTATGTTGTATCATTATACTATAAAGATACAGGGGAATAAGAACGCGGGCAGGATCTTTAATCCCACGTGCATGTCGAGATTGTAGTAGAAATAATCATTTCTTACCGCATTATGCTTTATATGTACAATATTATTTTGTCGAATTTGTTGCTTTACGAAGCTATTTCTTGTATGAAAAGCCAAACTAGGGGGAATATTTTAGCCGATATATAAATTACAAAAGCAATTACTTGGAATCTTTTTCCCATATGAACTAAGAAGCGAGAAACACACGTACAAATGTATGTACGCGTATACCATATTTGTCGTTCATATTGTCAAGGGCCTTCCGGGATATCAGACAGAACTTAAGTGTATTCTCAGCATCTAGTTGGACCATATCTCTTGGGATTTTGCTAACAAGTGTTTTAATAAATTTATAGATACTGACATACAGCCAAGTTAATTGTTGCTTGAACAGCTTTAATCGAGCTCATGATCATCTGAAATTGTTCGACTTGGTTCAAGGTATGTGTTCTTTTGACGTGCATTTTCGAAATTTTTTTGAGACATTAGAAGCAATGCAATTTTTTCTTGCAATTTTTTCATAAGAAATGGATAGTTTTTGCATATTTCCGAAAAAAAAAATTAATTCGAATTAAAAAAAATAAATTTCTTCAGCAGAACTAATTTCGGGTTTGTATCTATACAAAAACGCTTATTTTAAAATTTTAAATTTAAAAAATATGTTG
This sequence comes from Merodon equestris, assembly GCA_958301585.1. Lineage (NCBI taxonomy): Eukaryota > Metazoa > Arthropoda > Insecta > Diptera > Syrphidae > Merodon > Merodon equestris. The sequence goes on along the minus strand of OY284416.1, from coordinate 72,764,019 downwards.
CGGAAAACCTGAATTATTTCAAAACCGATGGAAGTATTCTGTTTTGCAACATTTGTAACAAAAGTGTCTGCTACGAAAAGAAATTTCAAGTAGACCAACATTTGAAAAGCTAAAACCACAAAGAACTCGAATTCAGATCTGAAACTGAAGAATCACAACGCTAAATAATCCCAACTTCCTCTTCCATCCCAGCCTATTGTTATTGTTGTGGGGCACTTGGATGCAAGCAGTTGTTTACTACGCGAAACACTATGAGGCCTTTGAAGATGTGATTAATGATTTTGACGCCTCTGATGCGGTTGCAAAAAAAAAAGTCAAATTCAAATGCTTCAGCTTTTTGTTAAGATTTAACTTATATTCATAAGTGGCACAAAGTAAAAACTTTTGAGCAGAGGCACATTAAAAAATCAAATTGATTTAATTGAAGCCGCGGTTTTAAAAATTATCGCAGTCGAAGGATCTCTTAGGCAATTATAAAGAAAAAGCTCGACAATGTTCTTATGAAAAATTAAGGTTTTTTTTAAAAAATAAAAATATATAGAAAACCTAACCACTGAAGAAATATGTGTTCTTATAAATGCACCTATTACGTCAGTTGACGTTGAGTGATCGTTCTCGATGTACAGAACTTTTCAAAGACCGCTGCGCCTTTTAAAATTCTAAGAAAAATGTTATCATTTATGTTAATAAAACATACGAGAATTTTGAAAACCTAAATTAAATGTTAAAATAATGCTTCCTCTGTTATTTAATTTTTGAAATGAAGATCTTTATGTTTTCTTAACCTTTTTATTTATTTAATTAACGTTATTGTTTTTAAGTTGTTAAAATAAAAACACTGATATTTTTAAAAACTGGATAGAATGTTTTTTTGCTTTTCGTTATAAAAGTGCAAAGTTTAACTACAGTTGTAGTTAAACAGGTCGCTATAGTCAACTGCAGTTTTATCCGACTTTTCAATAAGAAAGATTACTTGTGCAAAAACCAACCACGAGGGGGAAAGTTGGTCGTTAAAAGCGACTGGTCGTTATAAACCAAGTCGTTATAGGTGACTTCGACATGGTTTTAAATGCATATTTAAAGTTCATATTTTCCATTTTTAAGAGCATATTTTGCGGTTTTAAGTGCATGAAAATCCTAGGCCCAGTAATAAACATGATCCACAGACGTGGAAATAATTGCTTTTTATGTCCACTGTTTTTACGGTGATTCGAAACAAATAAACAGTGATATTGATTGAGGTAAGAAGATTGAATAACACGATAGGCGTCTGTCAGCGGTTTTAAATAGAGTTAGGCAAGTGAACCTCGAACTGAGCAAGGATAAATGTCGTTTTGGTCTAAAGCAGGTGAAGTACTTTTGTCAAATTTTTAGCGAACATGGTATGAGTTCAGATCGGTCAAAACTTAAAGCAATTCGTAACAAACCACCTCCAAAATCAGTCAAAGATCTTCAAAGATTCTTGGGAATGCTAAATTATTTACGAGCATGTATTAAAAATTTATCAGCAGAAACAGCGTTATTAAGAGCTCTTATGAAAAAATATAGTGTGTTGGAATGGAACGAAAGTCACCAGCAAGTTTTTGAGCATTTGAAAGGCCTTATGATTTCTCCTGCGATTTTATCATATTATCAGGATAATGAACCATTGGTTTTGTCTACAGATGCTTCGAAATTTGTTATTGGAGCAGTTTTATTTTAGAACAATAAACCCATAGATTTCGCTTCAAAACCACTAACTAACTGTCAACAACGATACGCTCAAATAGAAAACGAATTGTATGCGGTTGTATCTATGGCAAATTAGTTTCGGCAATATATATGCAGTCAAAGCATAACGGCCGAAACTGACAACAAGCCCCTTGTGTCACTTTTTAAAAATCTTTAGGCAGAAGTTCCTATACGATTACAACGTATGAGAATGTGTTTCCAAGCATACAGTACGAAAGTTGTATACAAGCAAGGTAAAGATAACAAGTAGGAGATACATTTTCTCGAGCTCCTTTGTCTGACACAGAGGAACTAGTTATAGATAGAGATATTCAGATCCATGTCGGGTTTGTAGGTCCTGTCTTTCAATTTCTAAAAGTAGATTACAACAGAGTCGAGTCTGCTAAAGACACACAATTACAACAGCTTAAATTCTATTTTGAAAATAGCTGGCCTGTGCGAAAAAAAATAGTTAGCTCAAATGTCAAGAATTTTTGGAAAGTTACATCAGGAGATTTTGAAAATTACACACCACGCTCATCCAGGCATTGAAAAGAATAAAAACCTTGCCCGTGGTATAGTCTATTGGCCAAACATGTCAGAAGATATAGCAAGCATGGTAGAATCTTGCCCCACATGCGTTAATTATAAAAAAATCAACTCAAAAGAGCCTTTACTTTTACACCCGATGCCTAATCTGCCATGGGAAACTATTGGTATAGATATGTTTGAACAGCAAAGGGATTTAATCGATATTGTGGTGGATTATTACTCCAGCTAAATTTGCATCCAGTAAAGCTGCCAATATAATGTTACAACTAAAATCAATATTTGCCCGTCATGGGATCCCAAACAAGATAATATCGGACAATGGACCACCTTTCAATTCGAAAAAAATTGTGGAAACCTCGCTCTATTCGTATTTACCGTGAGTTCTCACATGAGCAAAAAAACTTTATCTCGTCTGAGTTGTAAACTAACCTGCGCCTCCCTAAGAGTTAATTCATTTAAAATAAATGGTAATGACCAAAAAAGTTTTTCAACCCAACATTTTTATGAAATTTCGTGGCATTCATTATAAAATCTGTTAAGAATTTTAAAATCTTATTTCCCTACATCGCCAGCTGTTTCATACAACTTTAATATTTCATATAATATATTAAAAACCTTCTAATTTTTGCATATATAAATACATACAAAGAATTTTACAATAACGGCAAATGAAAATATATATTAAAAATACGTACATAAGTATTTCAAGGCATGCAATCATTTTGGCTTTAGGGAAAATAAATGAAATGCCGTTTCACTTTTCCAGTAGTTACACAACGATTTCAAAGAGAGAACTTCGTACGTCACTGAAATCCTTATATTAAGCCGGGAGGCAATGCTCGTTAATATCGCAAATTTTAGGGCATGTTCATAGCCAAAATTAATCCGAATATTTAAAATGATTGTCGTGCATATTTTTGAGAACATTTTTGTCAGCTTGTAAGCCTTGTGATATTTTTTAGGTCATTAAATAAGTGTAAGAGGTTAAGACTTTCCTGCCTTGCATAATTGTGAATTCACTTTGCCATTTCCTCAGGTATTAAGCATGTTCACAGTCGTTAGAGGAGAGTTAACTACTATAGTTTCCTTGCATGCGAATGATGAGATGTAAAGCTGTTATTTATTGCCAAAAGTCCTCTGTGCCTTACGTAATGTGTGTTTCAAAAACATATACGCGTAAGGAATTAAATTTACACTCACGCCTTTGCTCATGCAGCAGAAACGCGCTGTGTTGTGTTTTGAAGGGTGTTATAAAAGCTTTCAAACGTAACACGGACAGAAGTGCCTATGTAATTTCATCCAAATATAGTGGATAACGTTGACTAACAAAAAGGGCCGGTGGGAAATTTGTGTAAAATTGTTCCTCTTAAAAATAGGGAAAATACTTTTTAGGTATTATTGCTGGCTATAGCGACCAGGAGCTCAAATAAAATCAATCATCTATGCATGGGCATGGACTTATTTTTGCATGAGTGACTCTGAACATGATAGAAGCCCGCATTTAAAGTATTATTGTACTTTAATCAGAATATCCAACAAGGTTATGACATACTCGACCTCTAGCAATTGCGTGAAGTGCGCGAAAACAATAAAACAAAATTCGTGGGCTAAAAGTGAATGTCTTTCCGGTCCACCTTTCTCGTTACAAACCAGCTGTTTTGGCACTAAGTGAAACACAGGTGGGCGAAAATACTGATTTCGGATTTGAGCCAGCCTGAATATAACTTGACGCCATTACTCTTTCTACACTGAGGTCTTGACATTTATTTCTGCAGTGATGTACGAGGGTGGTGCGATAAGTACTTAGCCTACAGAAGAAAAACAAACATTTTGGAGAAATTGCGATTTATTTTTCAATATAGTCTCCTTTTAGCTCGATACACTTGACCCAGCGATGCTCGAACTTCTTTAACCCGTCTGAAAAATACGTTTTCTTGAGGTCTGCAAAGTAGGCCTCCGTGGTGGCGATGACTTCCTCATTCGACTGAAATTTCTGCCCGGCGAGTGACTTTTTCAAGTTTGGAAACAAAAAGAAGTCGCACGGGGCCAAATCTGGAGAATACGGTGGATGGGGCAGCAGTTCGTAGCCCAGGCCGTGACGAGGGCGGAAGTGTGAGCCGGTGCATTATCATGGTGGAAGAGCACTTTTTCTTCGCCAAGTGGGGCAGTTTTTTCTTCAATTCGGCGTCGAATTGGCCCAATAATTTGGCATAGTACAGCCTTGTGACCGTTTTGCCTTTCTCTAGGTAGTCGATGTGGATCACACCTTGTGAATCCCAGAAAACGGTGGCCATCACCTTTCCGGCCATTGGGACAGTCTTCGCCTTCTTCGGAGCACGTTCGCCGGGTGAAGTCCACTGTTTCGACTGTTCCTTGGTCCATGGTGTGTACCAATGGATCCATGTTTCGTCGACTGTCACGAAACGACGCAGAAACTCCTTCGTATTGCGTTTAAACAGCGTCAAACTCTGCTCTGAAGTGGTTTCACGGTTGCGCTTATTGTCCGGAGTAAGCAAACGCAGGACCCATCGCGCCGACAGCTTTCTCATGAACAAAATTTCATGCAGGATATGACCCACGCGATCTTTTGATATGCCTACTGTCTCAGCTATCTCGCGCACCTTCAATCGGCGGTCTGCCAATACGAGATCGTGGACTTTTGTCACGTTATCCTCCGTGGTAGCCGTTTTCGGGGCACCTGGACGTGGCTCATCAAAAACCGACGTGCGACCACGTTGAAACTCGTTAAACTAATTTTTGATGGTCGCCATCGAAGGAGAATCCAAACGCTCTTTGATTTCGCTGCGCGATTTCCCTTCCAAAGCAAGAATTGAATCACCGTCCGATATTGCTCTTTTTTCAATTTTCTAAAATCCGCCGACACTCCCGCTTCTACACGCACGCGATCAAAACGAAACTACGATCCGGCTGAAATTTCGACAGTAGCCGTCTACTAGTCTACTTACTACACGATAGTAAGTTGCTCTTGCGATACTGGCGCCATCTGGCGGTGAGGTTAAGTACTTATCGTATTTGCACCTGCGAGCGATTAAACTCATAGGAGACAACAATAACGTGAAGTCGATCGACTCACTCGAACATCGACGTAATCTCTCCCAATATATCGTCGCTTTTCTGGCAGACGAACATAAGTCGAAAAGTTATGTTTTCAAAAAAAAGATCGCAAAAATAATCAGAAAAAAAATCTCTATTCACAAACATTCCTTGCATTTTTTAAGTGTTTCAAATTGTTTTCTTACGAAATGTCATAATCCAAAAGGTACCAGTTAATATTTTTCCAATTAGTACGTTTTCCCTAAAGAGCACATCGATACAATCCCTCGAATGCCCAGTAACTTCTGCATGGCAAATTTTTCTAGAGAGTACATCAATGGAGGCAAAACTATTTCCGAACTCCACAGAAATTACGTGGAACGATGCAAAGAAAAATATTTTTCTTTTGCTAAATATACAGCATACTATCGAATGTTTTAAAATAATTATAATATATCTTCCACAACCCCAAGAAGGACCAGTGTGAGGACTTTTTTGCCTGTGAAAACGCTGCAGACGAACAAGATTTACGAGAAAAATATGAAAAACACTTGCAAGAGAAAACTCTTTCTAGAGAAGAAAAGAACGGTGATAAAGATTCTGTAAGTGATCGATTAATCGTTTTAGTTTTCAGGCTGTGCTTCAGTGTCACAAAGGAGATTCTGGAATATTTTCTTACGTGCCTAAGCTCAACGTTTTTAATTTTACTATTTGGCATGAGGCTTAAGCAGGAGGAGTAGGTAACGAGATTTGTACGTGCGTTTTCAAGTGCCTCAGGGAATTGAACGATAAAGCAAATACCGACTTTGATGTTGGTTTTTATAGTGATAATTGCTGTGGGCAACAGAAAAATAAGTTCATGATTGCTTTGTATGCTTACGCTTTTCATGTTCTGCCTAACCTTAGGAGTATCACCCATAAATTCTTCATCAAAAGCCATTCATAAAAATGAGGGGGATTCTGCTCATTCAGTAATAGAGCGCAACGTAAAGAGATCACTTAAATCAGCTCCAATTTATGTTCCAAAGCAATTCATAATCATAATTGGAACTACTAAGAAGACGGGAACTCCATATTAGGTTCATAAAATTGATCAAAAATCTTCCTACGATATCAAGAACTTAAAGAGAAGATTAATATTGGAAATATTAAAATAATGATGTTCGAAAAGAAATCGCCTGGAGACTTTTATGTTAAAACATCTCATTCTAATGATACTTTCAGTAAAATTTCAATAAGGAAAAATACAAGATCATTGGAACCAATTGGTAATCTATAGGTAGTATGGAAAACTCCAATTTAGGAATTTCGTCCAAAAAGAAGAAAGGCTTCCTTAACCTATTTAAAGAAAATCAAATTCTATTTTTGTACAAAGACAAGACGAATCTCTCATACGTAACTAATAAATTTGATTATCATGGAATAATAAAAATGCAAAAACGTATACCATTATCATGCCTCATCCGTATTCACCAAGCCTGCCCGCCTGCGACTTTTTTCTCTGCCCAAAACTCATAGAAACCCATGGATGGACGGAGATTTGCCACGAGTGAGGAAATAAAGACCGCATCGCTGGAAAGAGCTGAAGGCTATACCAAAAAGTGCATATTAGAAATGCCTCGAGGATTGGAAAAAGCGTTGGCCCAAGTGTATTATAACTGAGAGGGGGATTACTTTGAAGGCAACAAAGAGATACTAATGAATATATATGTAAATATCTTTTGAGAAAAATTAAAAGTTACAATATTTTTTGAATAAGTCTTGTATTGCTATGGTCTTGTTTGCAGGTCACCTTTGGGCATTTTATCGCAGTAAATGGAACGCGCCGTTAGCCAGTAGGTAGTGTGTTCGCCCCTGATACGTGTTAAGCGAGTTTCGGATCCCGATAATACCAACGCCATTGAATGTTTATCTCGCGGCTTTTCCCTTCGGCAGGGTACTGGCAAAACCCTCCGTAGTACATTTGCCTTGAAAAAACATATCGGCTCTAGCCGTTCGGAATCGGCATTAACTGTAGGTCCCGTTCACTTATGTAGAAAAACTAATCGCACACGACATAAGTGAATGAGAGAAGCATGGCTCCGGCTTTTCATGAGATTCAACGCCATGTAATGACAATAAATAGAACATGCGACGCGCTGCTTTCGTTAAGTGAGTAAAGTCACTTGAAGTAATCGCAAAGCATAGCTTTGAAGAAAAACTTGGTGACTGAATATAGTGACTCAGCACATCAACTCAAATATAAAGTGCAACGGATAATTGAGCTTGGGTGCAACAAACTGATCTTAAATTATGCCTCAGTGCATTATGGTTTCCGAATAGTGCAAGAGACCACTCGCTCCAACTGGTGTAATTCAAGTGCCCTCAAGAATTATAAAAATAACGCGTACTGTTTTTTTTTTCTAATTACTACTTTTATAACCTTTTAATGCTCTAATAATATTTGTATCAAATTTCGCAGCTGCTTTTCATGTATGGATATCGCAATTTGTGACTGAAACTTTTTGGGACTGCAACTTTGAAAGGGAATGGAATGATGTCCAACCAGTCATGGGAAAGTTGAGCGAATACAGTTTGTATAATGAAAACGGTGCAAATTTCTGCCTGCAATTTAGATACATTAAGGATAATTGTGCGAGTGACAAAGTCAAAAAATGGAAGGATGGCTATGTTCTATTACAGATCGCTGGATAAAAATCAACCATTGCGAATATAAAAAAAATGACTACAATCGTTGAATAAATTGTATGCTTGTCAGGAACTTCAGCATCGGTGGAACGAATATTTTCTGCGGTAAGCAAAACTTGGACGTCAGATAAAACTCAATTAGAAGTAGGAACATTGGGGGCGATTTTGATAATCAAATGCAATTCGAAATATTCTAAATTTGATTTCTATAAATAACTCAAAACAAAGAGGGATTTGCTTCATCAGGCTGCTGCAAAGGACAAGTACGAAGCAAAATTCACAGGAGATATTGAAATGGGACACGAAGACGTATATAATGATGGAAATTAATCTTCCGGTGGTTTTTTTTCAAATCAATCTACTGTTTTTTTTTTAATTTTTGAAGGATATATACTGTTTTTATTCCAAGAATTGAATGTAAACTTTTTTGTTGTTTTTTTATAGGGTTCGTGCAGAGCATGAATTTTGAAGTGATGTTGTGCTGCAAGTGTTATGCCTTCGTCAGCATTTATTGACCATCTCTCGTTCACAACTGATATTGTTGCACAGTTTTTCCGTATAGGAATTGTTCTTGGCTATGAATTGACTTGAACTAAAGACCTTCCGCTCAACAGTCGGTGATGATTACCATCGCACCACGACCAACCCCTGGATGTAAACGATATAACTAGTGTAATAAAGTGCCTCTAAATATTAACCAAGACAGAAACACTTGGCCAAGCAAACGAGGCGTCCCACTACCATCGTATAAAAATGAGATAAGGGTATTCTCAACTTTCCTTCATTTCGCTAACTATCCTACTGCCCAAGATAGCTACCCGCCAGAGGGACATTGGGGCACACAATCAATTGTGCCCTGAATGCCCCTCTGGCGGAAAATAAAAGCGAAATGCTGATAAAATTAATAGTTATCCCATCAATTAATAATCTATTAAGCACATTGGCAGACATTTAGGAATTAACGAGATTCCTACTGTCCCTATCTACTTCCTCCTCCCTCTTCCTTCCTTCTTTCCTTTCTGAATGGCTACCAGTCCAGGGTGTAGGGCAACCCAACTGGGAGCAACCCCTTACGATTGCGAGGCTCAACCGGAGGCCTAATTCTGGTACCATGGGAGACAGGGGCCCCCAGGACAGTAATGTCCTGGCCCTGTTTGCGGTAGGCCCCCTAGTGGGAGTATCGTGGTAGCTGTGGTTGTCCCAAATCGCGGGAAAAGTTGACAGTGTGCCGTGATCCTTAGATCGGTAGAGGTTTTAGATAGGCCTCGCTCCTCACCAAGGGGGAAGTTCATGTCCCCTACACATGGCTTCGAATTGGTACTGATGGTGGAAAGTCACCTGAAGGGCGTTGGTTGACGTTATCAACTCCTTGTGGGATGGCCCACCGTGAAATTAAGCCGACAAGGCAGGTGTTCACGTTATACACACAGAGGAATCTGCCCAAGATAGTTATTTATTTATTTATATATTTATTTATTTATTTATTATTATTATTTAAAATCCTCAAACAATTAAGATTAACATCTTTTAAATTTGTCGAGCTTAAGAAACTAAAACAATTAAGATTAACATCCTTTACTTTACTAAAATATAAAAATTAAACTAATTGATAATAAAGAAAAAGAGGGAAGAGACTGAAGAATTAAACAATATAGAACAGTAAAATAGAGAAGAAAGACGAGAGGATTTCACTAGTCATTTTCAAAGCATCTCGACTTGAAGTCTTTTGTGCTTGTCGCTTGCTTGATGTGGAGGGGTAACATGTTCCAAAGTTGAACCGCATTCACAAAAAATTGTCGAGACGTTGCTAAATATTTGTGTCTAGGGACAATTAATAATGAGCCACGCTGAGCCTTAGCAAAACGAATACTCTTGTAGAGATATTCGGGTTCTTTGGTGTTAATTATTTTCTGTAATAGTAGCAAGGTACGGAATTCAAACAGCGATTTGAGGGAACAGCCTACTATTTTCTTGGCGAATTCGGAAATATGTTCATGTCTTTAAATGCCGTATATATATCGTTAAGCGATATTATTAAAAATTCCGGACAGGGTACGTAGGTAAATCGAAAATTTCTTATGGCTTGCAATCACATAACTTGCGCATACATAAATTTGTTTAAAGCCGAAAGGCTTATCTGCCATGGCTCCCGGGAATCAAAGGATCAGTATATTATCCCTAGAAGAAACTCGATTTGAAAAATCAGAACTATTAAACAGAACTGGTAACGGCAAATAACAACATTAATAGGAGATCATATTCGTATATGTATCATAGATAACAAATTCTGTTTTAATTTCACCAAAACAAGAGCTTTCAGCAGACACATTGGCCTCATTTCTTCTAATACCTATGATAACACCAAAATAGATTCAACATTTTATGAAGATCTTTACACCGAATACGCAAAATTAAAATATCAATTTTATGAATTGCAATTTGTCCTTTATTAATTCCCTGCCACAGGAAAATAAAAGCATGCAACGTAGGGGAAACGCCAAGAGTTATATACCATAGTTCTTTACCATACTTTCAAAGTAGTGCAAAGAACGAGAAATTTGAAAGTCTTAATTGAAAATGAATCAAATAGAAACTATGTCGGAGCTAAAAATGTTCTATACGATTCTTGGCATCGACACACTAAAAGATCTTTCTCTCGAGATTCAAGTTAACTTTATGCTTATCAATTATCACAGTTACTGAAGTAGATATATTCTCAAGCTCAAAGAGTTCGAGACTTCAATTTCTTGGGAGTCAAGTCGTTGACCACTACACGAACCAATCGGGAGAAGCGTGTGTCACCCTTGTGTAAGAAGTCACCCCATAGAATCTTTCAAAGCAATTGAAGAACAGGCGAAGCGAATTGACCAAAAGATAAACGAGAAAAACCAAAATACATACCGTCGAACAGAAACCGACCCGTCAGCTACCATCTGGGACAGTACATGCACATAGCAATCGACAGCTATAACTTTGAGATAATTAGGGATATTGTATGCCTCGGAGCAAACGTGAACTCCACAAAAGACTTTACCTATGGCAACCGTTGTTATTGCGGTTTGTCAAAAGAGCTTGGGTCAAAACTCACTCGCAAGACCAAAATGATGCTCTATGGTGCCGAAAGCTGGACGATAAGCAGAATGGCACAATTGATTTTGGGCTCCTTCCAAAGAAAAATTCTGCGGCGGATATTCGGTCATATTTGCGAGGAAGACGAATGGAGGAAAGACACAACCGCGAACTCTTTGAGCTGTACAAAAATGTAGACGTAGTCCGGAAAGCAAAAATTCACCAACTACATTGGCTTGGGTCTTTGAATGCAAGCCTCCTTGTTCGAGAAGAAGACGAAGACCGAACCTCTGGTTTAAAGACCAAGTTATCGTAGACGCAAGTCGACTCAGCCTTGACAACTGAAAGTACCGCACGCGGGACCGGACGAGATGTAGTTTTAGCACAGGCTCAGGCCATGGTCACTGGTCTGATAAATGTATAGTATGCTTAATCTAAGTTTGATGATGTTATTATATCCATCCAAGCCTGATTATTTAAGCAACTATTCATCTCTTCAAAGTTAGCACATTTGAAATAGTATATAATTTCGGACTTATTAGTTAGCTCACATAAATTGGAGTAGTACAAGAGATTAAGTTGGGCGTTAATACCTCAGTGATGAATGGAGTTCCAAAATATTGGTAACGCATATTTTTTTAAAAGTTATATTATAGTCATCATCAGCAAACGCAAGATCAAGTACATGATCAAGATTATTAGAAATTCTATTGCACTCTTTAAAATCAGCTTGGCTAAAAAAAATCGGTCACAAAAGCGACCTGATCATCAGAGTCAAATATCTATTTGAAATTATTCAAGTTAAAATCACCTACGTAAAATACGTGCTGCGAGTAAGATAAATTCTAAAAATAGGTATATGTATAACAAATAAGGTCTAAACGAAATAAATCAACATAACTCCTAGTATATTATTAAATAATAAATTCTAACTAGGCGGCCGCAGTGCTAGCCATCTGGCTTCGCAACAGCATAACGGAGCGGATTTAAACTCCGCTAATAAAGATTAAAACTAATTTTTTCACACAAGTAAAATTTTGCACAAAGACCTCTAGGATCGTTTGCTACAGCTGAAGCAGCTTGCACATCGTTATGAATGGCAGTGATTACAACTACTGGTTTTCCGTTCTCTCTGAGCTTATCCATATTTAATTTTTAATCTCATTGTTTTTAATATCAATCGCAACGTGTTACTCAGAGTAATTGCTGTCAGAATTATTGATCAAAGAGAGTGATAACAGCAGTGCGTGATCTGTATCAATAATCTAACCTTCCAAGGTATCCCTTGAATGCCAGCCTCGGTTTGCGGCATTATTTGTGTTAATGCAAACACTTTTTTAATGTATCGGTATGTTAGCTGAGCTTGAATGCTAACTGAGTCATCAGGCCTAGGATTTCCGTAGAGGGGCTTATCTCCGACAGGTTGAAAAATGTTAATTCGTATAAAATAGAATTAATTTTAATTCGAAATCTAAAATTTATTTTATCAAAAGCGCGTGAAATTGTTTGCCATAAATAACACAAAAAAATGTGTTGGCGAGAAATTTAAATTTCGGCTTCGTCACGACCTTTTTTTTTGTTGTTTATTTAGATAAAAAAAGTATGAAAAAAGGCCCATTGGTTGCCGAAATCTGCTCGGCGTAACTTTTGCCATTTGACCTGCTCCATGGGAGCATTAACGATAACAGATAGATCAGTACATGTTATTCGGAAAAATTAATATCACTACTAATTGAACCGCGTCCCGATCGGAGAAGACGATAATGGATTAGAAAGCAGATTAGTAATATCATAAGAAAAACATGGCCGGGGCAAGTAACACACCAGCACCAACCCAGAGGTATAGTTTTCTTAATATTGAATATTTTTTTTAACTAGCAAACTCAGAAATGAGAATAGCACCTATTAACACAATTTCCATTATCAATATACAATCATAAATTTCACTATTGCGCCCTAAGCGAAGAGCTTCAAATTACCACTAACATTCTGATGATGTAAATGAAAAGATTTTGGATTTATGGAGTTAGAAATCAAATTACCACTGCTTAAATTGTTCCTTTTTCGTTTTTTGAGTGGGAAACAAACGGCTTGATTTATACTCTTAACGGTCAGTCAGGAGAAACTATTTAAAGAGCCGATGACGTATTATTTTACTCCTCTCTTTATTCGTCCGAACGAATTAAGACACTACGTAGGAAGATATCCCACCCGCATTGAATACAATTCTTTATCCTTCACATGAGGGCCCACCTACTTATTTCGGAGATACATTTTGTAACCAGATGTAAGACACAAGATAGTACAACGGCCATAATAAATTATCTTACATACAAGTACATCTGCGTATATTGGTTTAAGTAGGTCACAATATTAAAAAATATGTCGAAGAATCCTATTATGTGATAAGGCAAGCATTTCTTCTAACGGATGCAGGAAGTGCTTACAGCATACCCATGTATTAAATGGGGAAATATAGATGATATAGGAGTATTATAGAATGGTTCAATATCTAACATTGCAAAACACAGTCCTTTCTAAAAGTATAACAACACGTCCTTTTTGAACTAATAAAAAAATATCATATATCTATAGAAACAATAATGGAGCATGGGCTTCCTTAGCTCCACTATACCAGCAAAAGAGCCATTTTTAAGCCTTCATTACTAATTAACCTTAATAAAGATGAAGATCTAATTATTATTCTATTTTCAATGTACTTACATATGTATAGTACAACCTTTATTAATCATCATACAATTCAAAAGTGGATACAAAATTTGTTTGAATATTCCTAGAAATCCATTTTTATTTCGTTCATCTCGAAAACCACATACGTATGTATAGTACAAATAGAGAAAAAAATAATTCTGCCGGAAAAGTGTTCCTATCTAATGCATCTAATTTGAGGGATTGTAATCCAAATACAAAAAGAAGATTCACACGTACGAGTCGACGTAGATTATAAGGAAACCTAAAGTAGATATCAGAGCTAATGCTATAGAACCTCACAAAGCATAATATCTGAACGATGGAATGGGAAGGGAAATGAATTTTCATAGGCAATGGACCCAAACCATGACAAGTTGGATTTCTGCTGCCGCTGTAAATCGAGATTAATAAGAATATAGGCACATTACCAAAAATAATCCGAAACAGCAAACTAAATCCTAATGGGGTCCTCCAAAATAACATCCTGTCATTTGGATGTATTCCGCCCTTTCCTTTAATACGAAATCTGTTCGTCTTCTTTTATATCTGTAGGTTTAGTCAAATACATTATTATATATGTGTGTTATATCTTTAAAATATAACAACGGCAACAACGGCATGTTGCGTGGTGGTCTTTTGACAGGGGATTATTTAAGGAACACGAGGATTTGAAAAAGGGTTTTGAGTAATGTGGGTCTACGTGTAATATGTTGGTGTTGGTTCTATAATATATCAGTCCTTGCGGTTATTAATGATTTGGCCTATGTACGCAATTTCTCAAATTAGTTGCAAGAGTCATTTTTACCGACTTTCTTTAATGGGTTAATCGACTAAGAAAAATAATAAATTCTCAAACTTTTCTCATTCTCATTTAAAATAAAAGCTGAAATAATTATAAAACCATTTTGAAAACAGCTCCAAGCAGTATAATGATGATCAAACACAGTTCTTATTTTATTAAGTGTCTCAGAACGAAGCTATTAAAAGGCCACATTCGCCGTTTCTCCATATTTTCGGGAAAAGCATTAACCCTTGTAAGTAAATAAGTAAACGTTTTTCGGTTTTTTTTTTTTAATTAATCTCCAATGGAACATCCACCAAATTTCGTTTGAATTATAGGTATTTACAAATTATGTGCCGGATATATTTACTGATATATTTACATTCTACATTTTGCACGCAAACCGCAAAGTGAAGACGCAAGCTTTTATTCGACTAAACTTTTTACAACAAATGTACTTTTATGTCTTTTATGTTTCAACATTTTGGATTCGCTTTTAGCGCCTTAGGCCTTAAAAAAAAGGCAGGCCGAAAAAATATTGGTGCAAACAAATGCAAAAACACCAGCATTTGATTGACCTCACCGATGAAGTAATCCCAAACCGGGAAGCTACTTTCTGAGGTCAAACCGGCGGACCCCACAAGCGGACCAGTAGGAATGCAGTTAAATGGGAAGGTTATGGTCCTACACTTCTGACCATAACGACGCCGGAAAAAAAAAAGGAAAAGAAGAAGAAGGCCTCATTCAAGCCTATAGTTTCCTGATTTTCACGAAATGTATATATAAATACTACAAAGTTATTACACTTTCTGCCCAATTCTCCACATTTACGAGGGTGGTCCGATACGCCAGATGGCGCCAGTATCGCAAGAGCTACTTACTATCGTGTACTACATTCTAGTAGACGGCTACTGTCGAAATTTCAGTCGAATAGTAGTTTTGTCGTGACCGCGTGTGGAAGTGGGAGTGTCCGCGGATTTTAGAAAAATGGAAAAAGAGCAATATCGGTCGGTGATTCGATTCTTTTTTTTGGAAAGGAAATCGCGCAGCGAAATCAAAGAGCGTTTCGATGCTGTGTACGGTGACTCTTCTCCTTCGATGGCGACCATCAAAAATTGGTTTAACAAGTTTCAACGTGATCGCACGTCGGTTTTTCATCAGCCACGTCCAGATGCCCCGAATACGGCTACCACGGAGGATAACGTGACAAAAATCCACGATCTCGGCAGACCGCCGATTAAAGGTGCGCGAGATAGCTGAGACAGTAGGCATTTCAAAAGATTGCGTGGGTCATATCCTGCATGAAATTTTGGGCATGAGAAAGCTGTCGGCGCGATGGGTGCCGCGTTTGCTCACTCCGGACAACAAGTGCAACCGTGAGACCACTTCAAAGCAGTGTTTGACGCAATCCGAAGGAGTTTCTGTGTCATTTCGTGACAGTCGACGAACCATGGATCCACTGGTATACACCAGAGACCAAGGAACAGTCGAAACAGTGGACTTCACCCGGCGAACGTGCTCCGAAGAAGGCGAAGACTGTTCCATCGGCCGGAAAGGTGATGGCCACCGTTTTCTGGGATTCAACTACCTGGAGAAGGGCAAAACGGTCACAGGGCTGTACTAAGCCAAATTATTGGGGCGATTCGACGCCGAATTGAAGAAAAAACTGCCCCACTTAGCGGCCATCCACCGTATTCGCCAGATTTGGCCCCGTACGCCTTCTTTTTGTTTGCAAACTTGAAAAAGTCACTCGCCGGGCAGAAATTTCAGTTGAATGAGGAGATCATCGCCGCCACGGAGGCCTACTTTGCAGACCTCGAGAAAACGTATTTTTTAGACGGGTTAAAGAAGTTGGAGCATCGCTGGGTCAAGTGTATCGAACTAAAAGGAGACTATATTGAAAAATAAATCACCATTTCTCCAAAATGTTTGTTTTTCTTTTGTAGGCTAAGTACTTATCGGACCACCCTCGTATGGCAAGGATTTTGCCGTTTTCATTGATATTTTCAAAGCAGAAACGAGAAGTAGATCTGATTGTCAACTTGCTGTAGATACATACAAATTGAGAAAACAAATTCTTTTACTGTTTGAATAAAGGATAGGGAAATACATATTTTGAGAATGGCACATTTCTACTTATATGTATGTATATTATAAAAGTTAAAATAACTTGAAACAGGGCTTTTTATATTATCAATTTATCACACCACATAGCAAACTCAATTAGAACGTGTATAGGTCAAAGTAACTGATTCTCAGCATTCCCTTACATCGTACAACGAGCAGTTACTCAATTCTAGTTAGATGCCCATCCGAAACCAATTTAACAACCCTTCTTTCTGTTGCTTTTACTTTCGACAGTATAATTTCCCTAATTTTTGAATAAATTTATAACATTGAGGGGAATGTTTAATCTGCGGAAGATAATCCAAAGCAATTAAAATGAAAAGATTTATCAGTGGTTAAAGGAATTTATGCCGGTCGTTCCCGCATGCACTTGTACCAGCTTGTTACATACTGTTTGCTGTTCGATAAGAAGAATACGATTTTATGGTTCGAAATACATTTCGTTATTCAGTATAATCTCCTTCAACTTCAGTACACTTGTTCCAGTGTCTTGTTATTTATGGATTCAATCCCTGAAGTGGGATTCGGCAAGATTGTCGAAACACGCTTCCACGGCGGCTATTACCTCCTCGTTTGATAAAAATCGTTTTCTACTGTATGTTATTTGTTGGTATGTGAGAACAGCCAGAAGTCTGAAGAAGCCAATTCTGGCGGATAGTGTGAATGTTGAAACAATTGTTAGTTTAATTCAATGATTTTATGGTGTTTTTTTTTTTTTATTTTAACTGATTTGATTTTTTTTCTTTTGCACGAATTTTTACATCCAGTTGGTCTAAAACGTTACAGTAATAATCTGTGTTTAGTGCTTTAGAAGTTTACATATAATTCGCAAACAAAATTCCTTTTACATCCCAAAAGACTAATTTTAACACCTTCTAGGCCGATTTCTGAAACATAACTCGCTTTGGAACGGAAGCACTGTGTTCGCACCACTCCTTTGCCTCTTGTTGTGATGTTGGATCATGATGATAGATCCAAGTCTCTCCCACAGTAATAAAACGAATCAAAAAATCTTTTTTATCTTTTCTAGAATATTTCAAACACTGTTGAGAAAGTCGCATACTAGCCAAAATACTGCTCACACCATAACCACTTTTAAGTGCAGCAACCCATTTTGCTACTTTTCGAATCGAAGGTGAAGAGTCCTTATATACTTTTAACATCCATTCATGAATATGTTTCGTTGCTACACCATCCAATAATAAATATTTTCCAAATTCCAATATTTTTTAGCATTAGTACCTTACTAGTATGGTGGACGTAGTGCTTATCGAACAGCCCGCTTTTATGACATTTTCTACAGAGTGCGCCATCTGATATGGGTCGATGTAAACTTCGAATAACTTCAACAATTGTCAACCGATTTTCATATGTCATAGCACTTTGGAAACGTAAATTCAGTACAATTTTAACCATGAATCGCTTCACGCCAAAAGATTGAGCGGAAATAGTTTCAATGTTCATTAAAAATGAACGCTTGATTGTATCGTGCGTATCGTGATCGTGTTGCGCTCAAAAAAGATACAATTCGTCGTTGGGCCGCGAATTTTTTTCAATTTGGTTCTGTGGCAAGCCCTCATGAGCAGCCTAGGCCACGTCCGCGGCGTTCAAACTCATCTATTCAGTCTGTGAAGGCCAGTGTTCAAGAAGACCCAAGTTTGTCATATCGGCGCCGTTCGCAGCAGTTAGGCATCAGTGGGACCACTTTGCAGAGAATTTTAAAGGATGATCTTCACTTTTTTCCATACAAAGTGCAGATAACTCAAAGAATTTTGCCACACTCCTCCAGACTTTGGCTAACGGTCCAAAGACAATAGAACAGCTCAAAAGAAACATTCGTGCGGAAATCGCAGAAATTTCGACCGAAATGCTCGAAAATGTCATGGAGAATGCGCGAAAAGAAGCCCATTTTTGCATCGGCAAAGTCGGTCATTTGATTGATATTGTTTTCAAGAATTAATCAAAATAAATTGTAATCAAATCTAAATTGAATAAAAGTTTTTGAATTTCCAAAATCGGTTGAAAATTGTTGAAGTTATTCAAAATTTACATCGACCCATATGAGATGGCGCACGCTGTAGTTTGTCAAATTTTGACACTTCTCAGTTTAGTTGGTTTTGGTGAGTTGCTGTTTGAATAGCATACACAAAATAAAGATATATTTCTTAAATTCAATCGGTGCGTTTTTTTAAATCTAAGCTGCCAAGCAAGTTACAATTGGTGTCAGATGTGGGGTCTCGATCAACTCCACAACCGAATTTTTAATTAAATTCCAATTGACCATGGACGCAGAGCAGATAAGATTGGTACTAGAGAAATTGGACGTCCAGTCCAAACTTCTTACTGTTCAAGCATCAAAAATTGAAAGTTTACATCAGTCAATAGACGACATAAATCTTGGATGGGAAATTATTCATACATGCCTAGAAGAACTTGCTAACCTCTCTTCTCCTACAGGCCCTGATGTCAGCGTGTATCCTCTACTTACCAGTGCTTCTTTAGAAGTTGATCCAACTACGGTGCCTGTCTTGCATTCTAGACAAGTCAATGCAGATCCAAAGTCTATTACCATCGCTACAAAGTATAAAGCATCAGGAGCCAGCTATCGTGAAGTCACAAGAATTCGATGAAAAGACACCATAGCGTACTTTTCACCTACATTTCGAGACCGTAGCCAGAGTTAATGGATGGCCCGGAAACTTGAAAGCATTCTATTTGGCCCCATACCTGCAATAAACGGCTTTAGTCTACTTTTTTGAAACGCTACCCACCGAGGTCAGGCACGAATTCACCCACTTAGAGACCGCGCTAAGACAACGATTCGGTGAAGTTCAAAAATTAGCGACAGGTCTTCAACGTTTAGTTGATCTGGCGTTCCCTGATTGCCCGGAGCACGCTAAGAATCGAATTGCATCGATGAACTGATGGGATTTTTTATGTCGATATTTAACAATGTGTGTGTGATTCGGCCCCCGAATTGTTGGAAATGGCGTTGTCCTTGGCAGTACGTGCAGAAGCTAATTTAGCCACAACACGACAGAGTCGTTGACAAGTACGCGTCGCAGAAGGGGACGTTTACCAGACGAGAGGTGTGGATGACGCTGTGGCATCATTTAAAGGAACATAAGCTGCCACAAAGAAGCCCGCCTAGTGCCCCCAATGAAGTAAAACAATCCAAGGAGAGGAATATTCTCGGAAATATCAAGTTCATTCATTCTACTGGATACGGTTTCGTGAAGCACGATGATAGTGGCGAAGTGGCGTATGTACGAGTACAACGCACTGAATTACGACGAACCCCTAACCTACGATAAGAAAATTTGTCCGTAATCTTTGACATCGAGGCCGCGCGTTTGGGCCCTCGTGCTACTAACTTAAGACCTAAACCTTACGAGGTCACCAGAAAACCAAAAACCTCGAACTTTAAAGAGGCGACGTTAGGGGCAGATTTGGAAATGTTATACATCTGCTCGACCAACAATCCCAGCAAATTGTTTTTACCAGTCAGTATCAACAATGTCTCTTCTCTAGGCATCATTGACACAGGTGCCACCCGCACTATCATCCATACTCGTCTTATCCGGCAGATGATCAACAGCCCGGCGATATCTTCTTCGCATGCCATTATCTAAACTGCCACTTCAAATTAGCCAACGGCGATTGTGTCAACTCGTATACGTAGCAGCAATCTCAGACCAACGGTACTGGTTGGTTTAGATGTGCTGCAAAAATGTCCGTACAAAATTGACCTCCAGAATGGGACCTTACAACTGGATGGTGAAATTATTCCTTTAAAAAGCTAAATAAGGCAATACGATTTTCATGTTGCCCCACTTTCCGACAGTTGGCTGCGTCTGGCAACGTCGGCACCCGAAGATGTTGTTCCTAACCAACAATCTTCGATGGCCGACTCTATCTGCAAGTATCCGGAGGCGAGATTTCCATGCGGATCACCAACGCATCAGAACAAGAGATGGAGATTAGGGATCTCATCATTGGATCATTATTCAAAAGAAAAGACGAGCTTGATGTCCCTGGTTTCTCGAAATATTAAACTTTTTTCAAAATCGCTAGGAAGGACTACGCTCAGTAGACACAAAATCGATACACTTAACGTCGCCAATTAAACAACCTCCCAGAAAATTACCCATCAGTAGAAGAGAAGCGCAAAACATTGTCCAGCGCTCCCGAAGTCCTTGGTTTTTGCTAGTGGTCCTTGTACGGGAAAGGACGGGTCACTCCGCTTCTATATCAATTATAGAAGACTTAATGAGGCAACAAAGAAAGATTCCTAGCCTTTACCCCGAACCGATCTGACACTAGAGGCACTTGGAGGATCATCCTGGTTTGTTACGCTGGACTTGGGCTTGGGATACTGGCAAGTTCAGATGGACACGCAAGATAAAGAAAAGACAGCGTTCTCTATCGGTACCGGTCTGTACGAATTTAATGTCATGCTCTTTGGGTTGACCAACGCTCCTGCCACCTTCCAGCGGCTGATGGGTGCGGTACTAGAAGAACTTCCGCATACGGTGTGCTTAGTATATCTGGATGACGTGATCGTCCAGAACATTCGCCGAACTACTACACCATTGGAAACCGTGTTTCAACATCTACAGGAAGCTGGTCTTCCCCTGCATCCTGTAAAGTGCTGCCTGGGGAAAAGAGGTTAGGTTCTTGGGGCACATCGTTGCTGTCGATCCTGGGAAAGTATCTGCCGTGCTGGAGTGGCCAACACCACGCAACAAAACGGAAATTCAGTCCTTTTTATGACTCTGTGCTTATTACTGAAACTTTATTCAAAATTTCTCCGCCATAACAAGACATTTAACCGCGTTAACCAAGAAAAGAAGCCACTTCGAATGGACTGCAGGCTGTGAACAATCAATGGAAACACAAGCTAGTCCACACGCCAATTTTGGTACAACCGACGGAAGACGACAAATTTGTTTTGGACACTGATGCGAGTTACATTGCTTGTGGAGCTATCTTGTCGCAGCTTCAAGAGGGCGAGGAGAAAGTCACCAAGCCCGAAAAGAATTATTGTGCAACTAGAAAAGAGCGTCTTGCCGTGGTCAAAGGCATCAACCACTTCCAGCCATATCTGCTAGCAGGACAGACGCTGCGAAGCCTTATACATTTTCCGGAACCTGACGGTCGGATGGCTCGTTAGCTGGAGCGTTTGCAGCAATTTGATATCTGTGTCGAACACAGAGCGGCAAGTAAACACTAAAACGCAGATGCCCTTTCCCGCCGTCCTTGCGAGGAGCTGCAGTGTCACCATTGTTCCAGAGTAGAGAAAAAGGAACGAGTACAGTTGTCGTGGGCGATATGGCTGCACAACAGTTGGCATATCAAGTGCTTTCCACAGCCAGGGAGTGGGTGCAACAACGTCAATGATCAAAGTCCGAAGAAGTCCGCGGTCTCAGCCCCAATCTAAAAGCGTACTGCGGCATGTTCGACGTGTTGGAGTACGGGGAGGGAACATTATGCTGCCGCAAAAACACCACCCGTCATGAGACTTATCAAATAATAATCCCCGTTTCGTTGTAGGTCGAGATAATAAAGGCAATGCGTGACAGTCCAACACTTGGTCACTTGGTGTGCATAAGACGCTGGCTAAACTCAAGCAACGTTATTATTGGTTGGATGTTCCAGAGATGTTGAGCAGTTCTGCACTGAATGTGCTACTTTTCAAAGACGCAGGGGTGTAAAATCCCAAGTACCTCTTCAATTATTTCATGTAGGAGAACCCTTTGAACGGGTGGCTATATAGGCATTTTGGGGCCGTTGCCAGTAACAGAGAAGCGTAACCGATGTATCTTGGTGTTTTGTGACTATTTTACGAAGTGGCCAGAGGCCATCCCTGTACAAAATCAGACGTTTTTTTCTCGATTTGGAGTCCCTAACCAACTTCTTTCGGTTCAGGGAAGAAACTTTGAGTCGGCAGTGTTTGCGAACGTGATGAAAAGATTTGGAGTCTGTAAAACACGCACCACTGCTTTGCATCCACAATCTGATGACATGGTGGAGCGTTTTAATGACGCACTTCTAAACTATGTACCTCGTGAAGTATGTTGATAAAAGCCAAAGGGCTGGGACGTTCATCTACCCTTTCTTCTATTGGCCTATAGGACTGCAGTCCATGAGGCTACCAAAGAAACTTCGGCGTTTTTAATATTTGGTCACGAGCTTCGCTTACCCTTTGAGCTCTGGTCTGGTTCCGCACCGGACCGATCAACTAATATTTCAGACTTCATCGAGGATCTAACCAAAAGACTGGATACGGGACCAGCTATTTAAATACAGTCGAAGAATGAAAGATCGCTATGATATCCATGAAAAAGCGCCACCCTTTGCGGAAGGAGACAAGGTGTGGCTGTATGCCACTAAGAAGAGGAAAGGATTTTGCCTAAAACTTCAGAACGATTGGCATGGGCCTTACAACATACTAGCGCGGCTGGGTGACGTATCTTAGAGATCGCCTTGTGTTGGGCAAATCTCAAAGGTAGATGACTCTACTAGAGGCTAGGGACAGCCAGCTTTTTAACATAGTGGGTGGTGTTACGGAATTCCAAAGCTGCTTTAATACTAGTACGATGGACACCTTAGTGCCGGCAACGTTGTGCTTCTCTATAACCCCGCTTTTATGACATTTTCCAATGTGTGAAATTTTGACACTTCTCAATTGGATTGGTTTTGGCGAGTTGCTATTCGAATAGCGTGCACAATAAAGATCTATTTCATTAAATTCAATCGGTGCCTTTTTTTAAATCTAAACTCATTTCTCCTGCCGAACACGTAACAATGCTTTTCCATTATAGTTTTTCCATTATACAAAATTACCGTGACTCGTCAATTCCAAATGGCTGCAAATATAAGAATTAATCGGCAGATCTATATATGTACATAAAACTTCACTCGTGTTCATAAAAATGTAGATTTACTTTTAGAACAATAAAACAAGGAACCTAACAGCGTCATCTCTTATGTTCAAACAGAGGGTTGTTCAAAAAATAAGGCGCCTTTCTATTTTTCCCGATTTTTTTATTAATTCAGCAATATTAATTTTTTTCTTATTCAAAGCAATCCCCCTCAGATATATGGCACTTGCGTCAGCGCTCTTTTCAATCCTCGAAAGACTTCTCCTATGTCCTTTTTGGTAGAGCTTCGAACTCTTTCAACGATATGAAAGACCTCTTTTCAACGATATATGACCCATGAAGCATTTGGGAGTGATGAAACTGAGTACTGTTTTTGGCAAAAAAATTTAACATAAGCAATGATGAGTGAGCGGATGCATTATCGTGATGCAACAGCCATGAATTTTTTCCCACAAATCCGAACATTTTCTTTGTATCGGTTCACGCAAACAGCTCACAACTTCTACATAATATTCATTATTGATCGCACCAATTTCCAGCAGGAACTCATTATGAACCATGCCATTGTAATCGATGAAAATAGTGAGCAAAACTTTCAATTTCGAACTTGGCGTGCTTTTTTAGGTCTTCTCCTCTTTGGTCTCTTCCATTGGGTTTTGTTTTCGACTTCATAATCATATAACCATATTTTCTCATTAATGGTGTTCGTTTTCAGAAAATATAGTTCTTCACTTACGTCATTCAACATCTGAACGATGCTCATGCGGCGGTAATTTAGCAATTTCGGAACAAACTTCGCTGATACAAGTTTCATGCCCAAAATGTCTGAAAAACTTACGAGTACATGAGGCATGAGCTAACCCTCTTCTCGAAACTTAAAAAGTCACCTTTTTCTTTGAACAAACCTCGTATACAAGTTTTAAAAAATGTTCAATTTCACACACGAGTTAGTTTTTTTTAAAGGCTGTGGATACAATATTTAAAGTAATACCTTGGATGTGGCATGTTGCAAACAGAGATGTGACTTATTTGAAGTACTTATGTTTAAAATGCAAATACAAAATGCAAAATACCTAATTTGTAATTTACATTTAAATACCTTTGCAAAAAAAGCATTTTGTATTTAATTTGAAATACTTTTCGGGACATATTTTCCATTTTCAAAATTCAAAATACTTTGTGATTAAATTTAGTCAACACTAGTAACCTGTCGAAAAAAAATTCGATTGACAAAATGTTCTTTTAATTACGAAAGTTTATGGATAGAAGGTTAAAAATGAAATCAATACGAAGAGATCGGAGAATACATATTTGGCCACAGACAAGATTGATTGTTGATTAAATAGTCAACTTCCGGTCTATTGGCCTCAGTGGCCTGGCGTTTGGCTTCGCTGGCACGGGCGGCCACTTCTTCCTTTTTTGCTTGCTTCCTGGCCGCCAACTCTTGAGTCCTCTTTAGCTTCTGTGCATACTTGGCCTAAAAATCCTCCAGGGTCTCCTGGCAACGATTAAGGTTGTCCTCTGGCTCCCATGTATTATTTTCCATTTCATCAAGAAGTAGCGTTGGCCATCCTCGACACGGTGTTTGATGATACGCTTAACTTCATACTCATCACACCAATAAACAGGAGCGTTGCCTTCTAGCATGGTGATGGTTGCTTCCGGAAGCTCAACTTTGAAGCACATGATGATGATGATGGTGGTGGTGATGATTAAAAATGACGAAAATGAAATAGGAATGATAATTTTTGTCATTTTATTGACCGTTTATACCGACAGTATGTCAATTTTGACCTCATTTTCTTACAAGGTTCATTTAATATATTTAAGTTAGACACTAAATGGCGCCTTTATTCTCGAGGGGTGGAGTCAGCTGAACTTTGACCCCTTTATGCCACCCTACCTAGGTCAACGGGTGTTCCCGTGAAGTGGCCGCATGTTGGCGAGTGGTAGCTCTTTGTATATTTAGATTGAACATCGATAAAACCAAATGTAAAAACGATTCATACCGGAAACTACATGGTGTATGGCTAAATGTAAGGCTCCTTGAAATCTATGCGGTAGGTCGCCGAAAGCATCTGAAATTTTCTTGGAAGTTACTAGTAAATCTCCAACAAACCCCTGCCCAACTCGGTGGAATTTATATTATAATTGCATAAAAGATATCTTAAAAGTTCAAGAAACTTTAAATGAAGCACTGAGAAAATTGGGATTGATAGTCTTGAAGGAAATTGAAATTCAGTTCTTGGTTGAATATAGTAAAACTTCCAAGCCCATAGCTGAAGCAATCAGGAGGTTGGAAGGTGACAATGATACATATTATGGATTTCTCAAACCTAAATCAATAAGAATGAAAAAAATCGTAGCTTCATTGGAAATGGACAATCCAGTATACTGTAACACGCTGATTGAAATATCTAATAAAAGAGCGCATTCAAAACCGCTTCGAAAAATATACATAAGTTAGAAGACCCTAGATCCAAGGACAGCATTCTGGCTGCAATATCATATCCTTTCATCAAACTGAAATCGGTGCCAAAAAATAAAAAGAGCAAGTGAAGGAGTTGTTTATCGCAGAAGTCAGGAAAACGAAATATGATGATTGGAAAAGTGGAGCCCTGTCACAGACCTCAGAAAAAAGAAAGAAAAAAACAAGTCTTATTACATGTTCCAGGATTCAGTGAAGGTGGTTGTACCAATATCACGGTAGACCTGGAAACTCTTCAATATTTTAAGGATGAGCGCACAAGTCTGGCGATTGGCGACCATTATCCTACAATAAAAAAAATTTTTTTTTTACAATGCAGAACATGTTCACCAAGCTCAGCACCAGTAGAAAGACTTTTTTCATACGGTGGCGTGATAATGCAACCCTCGAGAAGAAAAATGAGCTATAATGTGTTCGGTCAACTTGTATTATTAAAAAGTGTAATAAATAAAGAGAATTGAATTGAACAAAAGGTATTTGTATTTAAAGGAGGTATTTTGAAAATACCTATTTTACATTTATTGGGGGTACAGATTAATTCGGTCCATTTTCAAAAGATGGCGCCACCTGCAAGTTGTGGCTGATCTTGGAAGCGATTACCTACTTCATTGGAAAGGTGTGACATCTGTCAATAATAATTAGTGTGCATCAGCGTCTGTTTCTGACAACAACATTGTTTTTTGCCTCTTCGAAAATGTCCGGATTTGTCTTAAATAAACAGCATTTGCAGGAAGTTTTGATTTTCTTTTTTATTGTAATTGGAAGAAAAGTGCAGCTGAAGCCCATCGAATGCTTGTAGAAGTTTATGGTGAATCTGCTCCGACCGATAAATCATGCAGAGAGTGGTTTCCACACTTCAAAAGTGGTGATTTTAGCGTCGAAGACAAAGAGCGTCTTGGCCAGCCCAAAAAGTTTGAAGATGAGGAATTGGAGGCTTTACTGGAACAAGATCCGTGCTAAACGCAAAGTGAACTCGCAGAATCGTTGGGAGTGACTCTGCAAACACTTTCCGTTCGGTTAAAGAAATTTGGATTTATTCAAAAGCAAGGAAATTGGGTGCCGTACGAGTTGAAACCGAGAGATGTCGAAAGTCGATTTTTCACCTCGGAACTGCTTCTTGAAAGACATCAAAGGAAGGGATTTTTGCACAGGATCGTGACTGGAAATGAGAAGTGGATATACTACGATAACCCCAAGAAGAAAAAATACTATGCAAAGCCTGGTGAACCCGTTCCATCATCGTCTACATCGACGCCAAAGAAAAAGATCCACGGTTCAAAGGTCATGCTCTGCTTATGGTGGGACCAGACGGGTGTGGTGTACTATGAGCTGCTAAAACCAGGCGAAACCATTGATGGGAAACGTTTTCGACTACAACTAATGCGTTTGAGCCGTGCATTGCGTGAAAAACGGCCAGAAACGACCGAAAGGCATGACAAGGTGATTTTGCAACATGATAGCGCTCGGCCCTACGTGGCTGTAGCGGTCAAAAACTACCTGGAAACGCTAAGATGGGAGGTCTTACCCCACCCGCCGTATTCTCCAGACCTTGCTCCTTCCGACTACTGGCTTTTTCGACGGATGCAAAACGATGCCAACGTCTTTTGAAGAAATCGAAGAATATCTCAATGATTGGATCGATGCCAGAGAGGACTCATTTTTTAGAGATGGTATTCGAAAATTACCAGAGAGATGGGAAAAAGTAGTCGCTTCCGACGGACAATACTTTGAGTGATGTATTGTTTACGTTTTTTCAATAAAAAAAAAATCTTTGAACACAAAAAAACGGACCGAATACATTTGTACTCCCAATAGTATTTAAAATACAAAACACAAAACTATTGGGTATTTAACATTTGAAATAGTAAATCGAAAAGGTATTTGCATTTTGTATTTAAGCACATTTGTTAAACTATTTTGTACATCTCTGGTTGCAAAGGTCTGGGACATCTAGCTAAGAGAAATGCTTCATTAAACTGTAATTAGGGACGCAATGGTTCATCCAACAACTGTCATAACATTCCAGAGTTAATCATCCCCGTTTTACTCTACTGGATTACGAAATTCCGCTATCATTGTACCATCATTGCGACATTTTTAGACTCGTGGCTCGAGTATTAATGAGTTGATTAAATTAATACAATCAATTCTGGGATTTTACCAGACGCGGATTATTAAAATTATGAATTAGTTGTCGGTTACGAATTAGCGAAATGAGGGTATAGATAAACGAGTGCTTAAGGTTGGTATGTTGGCTGTTCTGATGCTGATTACGGTTTAAATCCCGCCACAGCTAAATTACTACAATTGTATTTTGCGATTCTTATTTTTAGTGGGACACTGACAAAACCTCCTGTAGTACATTTGTGTCGGCATTAAGCAGTAGGCCGATTCCAAGCCATGAAATGAGTCACACATAAATATTTGTAATATGAAAAAAAAAATAATGATGCGTAAAAAGATTAAATAAAACAAAGCGTCTAAAAAGAAGGAAAGTAAGCTAGATTTCGTGGGGGAAGTGATGTGTGACAAAACAATTAGAATTAGAGTCTGTGAATATAAATGACTTAAGTATTAAGAGAAATCGAAACAATTGTCATTGGTCCTGGAAAAATAAACAGAGCGAGTTTAAACAAAAATTGAAAATTTGGACTGGATAATGAATTGTGGCTGATTGCGAAATGCTGTGCTAGGAGACAATGGATACCATACTATACATCAAAGAGGAGGAGGCAGTGTAAGCGAAATGCTAATAATTAGTGCTCTTAGAAAAGTTCGACGGAGGGTGCAGGCAAAACTTTTTTGAATCCAATTGAAAATCCGAAAAAAGACTAATATGTAAAAAACTGTTCTAAACTACCGCCTTGACCAACAATTAGAATCAATTGAAGACAAATCGATTGCTCTCACGTTTGCACGCCGAAGTTTCGCTGCAGAACTGCTACAAGCATTTATCCAAGTCATTATACATAGACGAGAAGCGCTACAAATGGATATAAGACTGCAAACAATTTTTAATATTCTTGTTGGTATAGCGATTTTGATTTGAATTTTGATTAGATTTGAAATTGCTTTATTTAAGCAAGTTTAAATTTAAAAATTGGCAGTTCAAATGAAAGTTAATCGGGAATTCGTATGGTTTGTTTCTTCTAGACAGTTGAAGAGTGATATTTTTCAAGTATTTGGGGATTCACATAAACTAAAATTTGACATTGTATGTTGTTGAAAGTGCATTCCCTTTTGCTGTCTTACGTACAAAAAGTTTCCGTTTTTTATTTGTTTTTTTTTGGTTGAGACATTTATCTTATAATTTTGCCAGGTAAATTAACCCTCACATAGACACCATTTCTGATAACTAATCAACATTTTATTCAGTGAAAAATGGGAGCAAAACGAATTAATAACAACGCTGAAAGTGCTCGTATAAAAAAGGGGAATGCCACGCCGTCAGATGTGAAATTGGATGTTATTCGGCGCTTTGATAAAGGAGATAAGGCATTTAATATAGCCAGCTCAATGGGATAACCGCCAAAAACAGTGAAAACAATTCCTAAAAACGCTTGTGATATTCGCGCAAGTGCTTTCGCGGGAACGACTAGATCCATCAAAGTGATACTGAAGTCCCGACCACTTATTTTAGAAGAATGGAAAGAACGGCACCTGGACAAAAAGTTGCGAAAGATAGGGTGACGCTGCTTCTTGGGGGCAATGCTTCGAGAGATTTTAAACTATAGCCATTGTTAGTGTACAATTCGGAAAATCCAATAGCTATGAAAAATATTTGCAATCAAACGCTTCCAGTCATAGGGAACACCAATAGAAAGGCTTCGGTAACAGGTAATATTCTTTCTATATGGTTTGAAACAAATTTTTCTTCAGAAGTCAAAAAATATTGCGAAGAAAATAATTTGAAATACAAAGCTTTCTTCCTTATCGACAATGCCCGGTTAATTTAGACGAAACAAATGATAACGTCAAAGTAATTTTTCTACCGCCAAACACAACTTACCTTCTACAACCTATGGACCAGGGTTCTATTGCTGCGTTTAAGAGATATTATTTACGCCGTGGTTTTAATGATCTAATTGCGGCAATTAATGGAAAGTCAGAGTTAAGACATGGTCGTGACATGATTCGGACGTTCTGGAAATATTTTGACATCCTGAAGGCAGTTAAAAAAATTAATCAATCCTGGAATGGGGACTCGGCTGCAACAATGAACAAGGTATGGAAAAAGTGTGGTCCTCTGAAGATACAAATGGGGATAATCCTGAACAACTTCAAAGAGAAATCCTTGATTAAGTGCATCGCATAGGGTTTTCGAATATTGATGAAATAGACATAACTGAGATATTCAGCGAACATGAGGAACCGCTGTCTAACGATATTGATCAAACCATTGACATTTTTGAGAAAAATTATATGGACAAAGAAGGCGCTCAATCACTTCCAGCTTTAGATACTACAAAGGTCTGGATGCCGACAAAAAGAATCCTTTAACGCAGAAGCAGATAGAAACGTTTTTTAAGCCACTTTTAGTGAAAGAAATTTCTGGACCTCCTTTGAATCGGGACTCAAGACCATCAATCATCTGCAGCTGGCCGCTGTTAGTTAGAAATCATTTCTTCGGATGAAGAAAGGCCTGAAGATTAATAAACCATCAGAGGACTATTTATTACTTTTATCACTAATTTGTAAGTAAAAACCTGTAATATGTAATGAGTATGGGCCAAAGGCCAGTTCTTCACATATTGAATTACAGCACTGCACGTGAGATGTGGGAAAAGCTTGATGCGGCTTATTCATCTCCTCCAGCAGAAGTTTTATAGTTTTCAGAAGGATCCCACAGATGACATGGCGAACAACATATCCAAGCTCGAGACGATTGCGCACCAGCTTTGGAGACTTTGGAGAAAGCATCTCACTATCCATGCTCATTACAAAAATTTTGATTACGCTGCCATCAGAATATAATCATTTCTATACTGAATTAGAGTCAACGCAGGCAGATGAAAAAACCATTGAAAATCTAACGGCCCGGCCCGTGATGGAAGAATCGCGTTTGACAAATATTCGAGAGCAAACAGATAACTGTGCTATGGTGGTGAGAAGAGCGGTAAAGCAGCAAAACTCTAAATTCAATATGGATTATAGGTCGAAAAATAAGACGGGAAAATGCTTCTGGTGCAAAAAATTGGAACAGGACATTGGAAAAGAGACTGCCCGTCAAGGAGAGCAAGTAGTGCAAGTGTGGCTCAAAAAGGTAAACATCGGGATGGATTTGTCTGTACGATGGTAGCGGCTGATTCGGCGAGCGGTACAATAATCAAACGGATTGGTTTCTTGATTCGGGTGCGAGTGACCATATGACATTCCGAAAAGATTGGATGGTTAATTATCAAGATTTCGCTTATCCCCAATTTGTCCGAATAGGTGACGGTAAGACAATCAGTGCTCTGGGATCTGGTGATTGGGTACCCAAATATCTTTCTAATGTGCTATTCGTCCCAGATCTATGTAACTATTAATCTCTTTTCTTCAAATGCTGCTCTCGATAAAAATTTGAAATTTACTTCCAAGAAAAACCAACTGTTGTCGAATGGCTGTGCCGTTGCAGTAGGAGTACGGCATGGTTCCTTGTTCAAGATGATGTTCAAAATTGAAAAACCTTCTAGT
The DNA here is from genome assembly GCA_958301585.1 of Merodon equestris. Lineage (NCBI taxonomy): Eukaryota > Metazoa > Arthropoda > Insecta > Diptera > Syrphidae > Merodon > Merodon equestris. The sequence continues at coordinate 72,732,278 of OY284416.1, read as the reverse complement.
GGCATGAAGTGTTCGGTCACCAGAACTTGATCTATGTGCGTAATTTCCTTAAAGAACGGAAAATTGATTTTGTCGATGAAAAGGAATTTTTTTACGATGCATGTGCCCTGGGCAAGTCCCATAAGTTGCCATTTAATCAGAGTGAAAGCAGGGCAAACCACGTAGGGGAACTCGTACACTCTGATCTGTGTGGGCCGGTGCAGAATACTTCGCTCGGTGGCTCTAGATACTTTCTTCTGTTCAAAGACGATTTTTCACGCTATCGAGTCGTATATTTTTTAAAAGAAAAAACGGATGTTGTTGATTGTACAAAAGATTTTTTAAAAAAGATTAAAACGGAGACTGGTTTCGCGGTAAAAGTGATCCGAACAGACAATGGACTAGAGTTTGTCAACGGGCAGGTCAAATCAATTTTAAAGAAGGAATACGTTGTGCATCAGACCTCTGTTCCATACTCACCGCAGCAAAATGGGAGGGCAGAGAGAGAAATCCGAACAATTGTGGAAGCGGGGAGGACTTTGATTTATGCTAAAAACATGTCATTGAAACTGTGGTCGGAAGCCGTTAACTATGGTGTTTCTGCATTAAATAGGACAGCTCCTACTGGCGTAGATGGTAAAACTGCATTGGAGCTGTGGCTAGGAAAAGATCAAAATAGTAACTACTACGATATGCACATTTTCGAGTGTTATGCACACTAACCAAATCAAAAACGGCGCAAATGGGATGCTAAATCGCAGCATGGGATCTTGGTTGGGTATGCTGAAAACATTAAGGGATATCGCATCTATTTTCCTGGAACGAACAAAGTAGCGGTAAAAAGTGATATAATTTTTAAAAGCTCGTCTCTTTCCAGTGAAAACATTGATCAAGTTATTATCAGTTGCAATGATAACATAGATGCAGCAGGTTTAGGCCCTGAACATGTTTCAACTCTACCTGTTAAAAAGGAAGTTGATGTTGAAGAACCCATCGATGATCATACAAAAGGGGGAAATTAAGATGCAAGTGACGAACACACGTCTATTAAGCATCGACTAAGAAGTGCACGAAAAGTACCCGAATCAATGATAGCTCTTTTGGATGCGCATGTTTTTTTAGCCGAAAAAACAAGAGCCATTAACCTATGAAGAAGCCGTAAGCTCCAAGGATCAGTATCTATGGAAAGAAGCAATGAGGGAGAAAATCTGTGCGTTGAATAAAAACCATACATGGGATCTGATTGAACTGCCACACAATAAAGCAGCAACTGCCACACAATAAAGCAGACAATCGTTGGGTCTTCAAAATCAAAGATGCATTCGAGCGAGGTTGGTTATTAAGGGATTCACTCAAAAGTACGATGTCGATTATAAAAAGACGTTTAGTCCGGTAGCTAAATTCGCTTCGATTAGAATGATTCTTTCAATTGTATCATCATTTGAGACATTTCGACATAAAAACAGCCTTTCTTTACGGTGACTTGCAAGAAGAAATATATATGAGACAGCCGAAAGGTTTTGACGATGGTACTGGGCGGGTGAGCAGACTAAGAAGAAGTCTATATGGCTTGAAACAGGCGGCAAGATGTTGGAATGACAGATTTACTACTTTCCTTCGGTCATTCAAATTGAAACCATCAGAAGCAGATCCTTGCATTTTTGTTGGAGAAAAATTAGTTGTTGCAATGTACATCGATGATGGTTTGATTGCAGCAACGAGTGAGTGCGATATTGAGAAAACATTTGCGAAGTGTACTAAGTGTCTCGAAGTAAAGGTGTACGATGCACGTTGCTTCCTAGGAATGGAGATTGAACGGAAATCCAATGGGTCAATTTTCCTACGGCAAAGAAGCTATGCTGAAAAAATCATTGCAAAGTTCGAGATGTCTGATGCTAAGCCAGTGACGACACCAGTGGACACATCAATCTATAAGGACAGCAGCGGTGGAACTTCAGGCGCTGAAACGACCTTCCCATACCGTGAAGCTGTGGGCAGCCTCATGTACTTAGCAGTCGGAAGCAGGCCCGACATTTCTTATGCTCTCGGCATCGCTAGTCGACATTTGGAACACCCGACTATGCTGCACGTAAAAGCGGTGAAGCGTAGATACGTTGCAGGGACTTTGGATTATGGTATATTTTTTCAAAAAGACTCCGATTTAACTGTGAGTTGTTACAGCGATGCAGATTTTGCCGGTGATCCTGACACACGACGTTCAACAAGTGGGTACGTTTTCTTACTTGGTCAGTCACCGATAACGTGGGCATCACAGCGGCAATCATGTGTGGCTCTGTCAACTATGGAAGCTGAATATATGGCAGCGACGCAAGCAGTTAAGGAAATAATATGGCTCAAGCGTCTACTCGAAGAATTGCTTCCTCAACAAAGTTGCCGTCCTCATCTCTATGTTGACAATCAGAGTGCAATTAAGTTGGAACGGAATCCTGAATTTCATAAGCGCAGCAAACACATCGAAGTGAAATTCCATTTCATTCGCGAAAAATTCGCAGAGAACGTTTTCGAACTTGAATATGTTTATACAAGTAATCAATTAGCAGATATTTTCACTAAACCCCTTCCCAAAGAAAGATTTCAATTCTTACGTTTAAAAATTGGTTTATTATCCCTTAAAACCTAATGTTGTTTGTAAAGTTTTTAATTCCTTTAAATTGTTTTCGATTTGTGAATAATTTTTGTATCGATGAATGTGGGAGTGTAAAAATAGTAATAAAATAATAATCTATAAAAAAAAAGGAAAACTGTTCTGTCTTCCTTGTTTTATATGTCAGTTGATGTTTTTTCTTTTGTAAGCCTTTTTTTAATAAACGTTTACGGACGTATTATTTTAACATAAACTATTATCGAAAAAATAGTAAAAAAATGCTTAATTCGAAGGAAGATAATTGAATGATAATTTCATTGTAATTATTAATATAGAATGTTACTATTTTCTTTATTATTTCATGTAACTAATGTTAAGATATCCCAAACTTTTGTACAGCTATAAACTTGGGAAATAATAGAAATAATAATAATAAAAAAAATGAAAATGTCTTATTGCATCATTTGGAGATACATATGTACATAGATAAAAAGATATTGGTTCTTCGTTGAAAAGAATATTTCACATCTAATCATTAAACTCAATTAAATTACTCCTTAGAACCTCCTTAGTTATAGTTATAGTGTATAAGCAATTCATGCTGAAAGAGAAGGAAATTTCATACAGTGAATTAAGCATGGAGCTATCATCATGCGGTGTGAAGTATTTGAAGGAATGTAAATACTAATATGGTTGGCTGGATTAAATTCATTTTAATTAGGGAGAGGAACCAAAATTGAATCGTAAGTAGCCATAACAAAAAATCTGCTGATTCTGAAAACATTAATATAATCGATAAACAGAAACGATTATATGGTAGTTCTTTATGCAGACAGAGTTTAGTCAAAGAACTTCAGGATATTTCCACAAACGCTAATTGCTATTTTAATTGTAAATCTTCTAAAAGCAGTCATTTGTAAGATATCAAAATTATGACAAGGATTTTCGTTTGATCTTAGTACCAGAGTACGCTTTATATTTAGTTCTCTAATTAAATGCATTTGTTCCTGCCGACTGAGTGGTGGAAAAGTGTGAAATTTCCTCTAAATATTAAGTAGTCGTGGTTCGCTTATGGACGCGTAAGTGGTTTAATAATACCCAACTTCACGTTTGAAAGGAAAAATAGAGTCAAGTTTCATGGACGAATATTTTTTTGAATGAAGCTAATGATTTTTCTACTTTTGATTAATTAGAATATGTCTACATGTGTGCGAATGCCAAGACAAGACAAAGAAACAGTTGTAATTGAAATTGTTAGCCCAGCTCGTAAGTAATTGTAACATACTGTCGGTGCATCAGATATCCTAATTGTGTATTCGTAGCTCCGTAGAAAAGGTGTGAAAGAGGAAATCTAGTTTGCTTCAAATGCAAAGAGGTGCTGATCAAAGCTGGAAAATGTTTTACCTCTTGCAAAGGCAACATAAATATTAACTTTGGAATTCTTTATATCAGAAATATATTTCACGTCATATTTCGAGTGAAATACTTCCCTTAAACGTGATAGGTGGTTGAAGTACACGCAATCCCGAAACCAAGAAATAACAAAAGTGGATAATTACCATCCAGTTTGCCTATTGCCAGTCATACATAATACCTTCGAAAAATCTAACACAAAAGACTACAAGCAATACTCGACCATAACAAAATTGTACCGCATCACCAGTTCGAATTCGAGTTCAAACAACATTACTCGAAAATACAATAAATACACAGAGTATACAATTCCAAGTGTCAAAAAAAAAGATACCGCTCAACAGTATTCTTTGACCTAGCTAAAGCTTTAGCAGAGTCTGGCACATGGGACGGTTTTCCAAACTCAAAAAAAAACTTTTTCACAAGATTTTTACTTGCTACAAGATCTACTCGTACCTTGAGCAGCGGCATTTTTATGTGAAATATGAAAACGAATGCAAAAGCTGGTGTTCTCCAGGATGCCACTGTTTAAGGGTTTAGGTAAGAGCAGGGAAAACCGTTTAAAATATATTAAACAGAAGTCATAAAAAAAACAATTATCTGGCCGGCGAAAATCACCGACGGGGGGCGCACGGTGTGAGACTAAACCGTTTCAGATGGAAATCTTGTGCCAACTACGTATCGTAATTTAAACACACGATTGTAAAAGACGTTGGTCCTTCACCTTAACTTCAATGTAATAAAAAAAAATGGTTTTTGGCAGTCAATACGGTTCCCAGGTATTTAAACTCATCCATTTTCTCAAAACGTCTATCGAGCACCACCAAGTAGGAAGTTCAGACCGATCCAAGTTGATAGGTCACCATATATTTGGCTTCATCTTAATTTATTTCTAAACCTACTTTTTTCCACCCATTATGACTTCCTGGGTTTCCCCATTATCTCCCAGAAGGTCCAGATCGTCAGCGTAAATTGAAGCCGATGTGATTCGATTTAAGGTTATTCCTCTATCAATTTCCAAGGTAATGTTTATAATATGCCATATAAACTAACTTAAATAAAGTGCCTCAGACAAATGCCACATTTCAGCTTTGAGGAAATCCTTAATTTTTTTTCCTTTATTTACTATATTTCTCTTAGCTTATTCTACTGCTTATACTTCTTCCTCTTTTCCGCGTGGTTCTTCAAATTAATATTAACATTTCATTGGTCAGCCTTTGCATCACTTTTTATTTGCAGTCTTCGCAATATTGATTGTGTAAGCACTGCTGTTATATGGGGATATACGAGTATTTTGGCCCATTTAACATCCCATGCTGTAAGTTTTGGATCGTTATCTGTTGAAAGTAATAATCTCCACGAATCCCCATCTCTCCCGAACTTTGTAATAAGTTTTCTTTCAGGATATTGAGGTGAACCATTTATTATGTCCTTTAGAAGCATTAAATGTTCACACCTCTAAATGATAAACATCCCACCCCCCCACTCCCTCGGTACCAGGTTTCACTGTGCCTTGAAGATTTTTCGGAAATTTACTTCTCTATGCTTTCTTTATCTTAACTTCCTGCCATCCGAGCCAAAACACATTAAATAATAAGCTTTCGTTGGAAAAAAATACTTTCCTCCAAAAGCTTATATCTTTATTGACATAAGCCTTCGCCTTACAGTCAAAACACTTGTTCCGGTTACTCTCGAATTATATGACTTTTTTCTTTCGACACAGGGCCCAGTTCCATGCTCTGGAAACTGTAGATTGGCTTACAACGGTCTTTAACGAAATCTGTATTTGTGGCGAAATCGCCCTAAAGCTATTTTAAGGGTCCTTCACCACAATATTTCTTCGCTGCTTAAATTTTTCGTTGACGACCAGACCACCCAGTCTGGGTGGAAATTCTTCCATTAAAACGCCTTACAACACTTTGTATAGTGACACGTTTTCCACCAAGAAGCGATGCGTTCTTTGTGTAAGAATTCCTATTATTTTTTAACATAATTATAACTTCTCGTTCAGAAAAAAACATAATTAAACTGTATTGAATGAATAACAAAAACATTTCCTAGAAATAACGGGATCTTACGTGTTTACTCAAAATAGTAAACATTTGACTGTATTCAGATTTTGACAAATATGACCATTTTGATAAAATGATTTGTTTTCGTTATTAACTGATTTAAAACAAATTGTCTTATTATTCGTTTATATATGACTGGTAGTATTTTTCTGAATTCAATATAATAAAGGTAAACTTCAACTTTTATAGCTATATTCAGACTTTTGTAGTTTTGAGATTTTCTGAAAGTCAAAAATATATAATACATGTATGGATGTATGTACCTATGTAGTTATTTGGTTTCCTTTTTCGTCTATAGCAAATCAAATATTCCTCATATCGTGTACGTAACTTCCGACAAGAACTCATGATGAAGTACACCATTGTAATCGAAAAAAACAGTAAGAAAAAGTCTCACATTTGACCAAACTTGGCATGCTTTTACGATCTTGTTTCTTCTGCTCACAATGGAAGAAAGATTGGGGTTTGTTTTCGAAGTCTTAACCCATGTCTCGTCATCACTGATGATCCTTTTCAGCATATCTGGAACATCATTCAACAGTTTCTGAACGGTGCTCATGCGACGGTTCTTTTGGTCGAAACGTAGCAATTTTGGAACAAACTTCGCTTACACATGTTTCACGCCCAAAATATAAACTTTTGTGATCACTGCTTCAACGTTTTCACCCGTTGGGCTGGCATCTTCATTAAAATCTTCTCGGCCTTCTGTGAAGAGCTTGTGCCATTCATAAACATTTTTTTACCAGCCAGCCACCATTTCAAGTAGTACTTATTTTTTCTTTTCACACAAATTTGATACAGATTCTTTGATCAATTTTTTTTTTCAATTGGAAAAAAAATGCAAAGCACACTAAAACACATCTTACCTTTATATGCCAATTGCTTAACAATGTCAACATGTGTTAGGGGACCAACGTAATAAAAAAAAACTGTACCTAGCGCGCGAAATATTTAATATAAAATATAAAATTTTCTTGAACTCAAAAAGAAAATTGCGCGATTCTAATACTCGTAAAACTTCGGTAAGTTAAGCGGAAAATCTATCTTCACAATTTTTAAAATTTTTTTCAGCATAATTACCATCTACTTCTACAGGCCTTCTTAGCCGTTGAGTCATTGCTCAAAGCATGCTAAAGAAACTATTTTAAGGTTAGTTGTAATTGCAAGGTCATCACTATTGCTAAAGAGATCTTCTCAGATCTTACTTCTTATTTGCGGAAGTAAATAATAACAATTAATTTATTCAAACCTAATTTTTTTAAAAATTCTGTAAACTTTGTATATTTAAGATCTGAAATAAGTAAATAAATAATAATAACCAGAAGGCTCATTAAAGGATTCCCGTCAGGGTAAGCCAGCATGTCAACATGCGTTCGTATCCTTTGGCTGATGCAATCCATGGCCAAGGTCGCGTATATGCGAGTCAATGCCGTTGGCAATTTTGTGGAATTTGCCTTTTTTTTGCGCAATCGTACGACACTATAGACTAAAAACAAACACGTTTGACGTTCCGTTCGTACCAAATACGTATATGTACATCTCATGTCACTGGGGTTAAAAAAAATGAATTTAATGCAGATTTGACTAAAATGTTTTTGGCATGGGACATACCTCTATACAAAGTCAACCGTCCAGAATTCAAGGCATTCATTGCAAAATATGTACAAAAAAGAGTTCCGACCAGTCAACGCTTTGGAAAAACTATGTGGATGACTGTTATCTGGAAGTACTTGCCAAGATCCGTCCTGAAATTAGCGACGACAACATATTCGTATCCATAGACGAGACAACAGATAAAGCCGGGCGCTGCGTTACAAATGTGATCGTCAGACCCTTGCGAAAAGGTGGACGTGTATATTTACTTACATCTGAGGTTTTGGAAAGAGTGAACTCGACAACAATTGCAACTCTGTTTGATAATTCAATGCGATTGTTGTGGCCCAACGACATTAAGAGAGAAAAAGTGTTGCTGTTTGTGATTGACGCTGCGCCTTATACGAAAAAAAGTGGCAAATCTTTGCAAGTTTTGTACTCTAAAATGCTTTATGTCACTTGCGTAGCTCACGACTTACATAGAGTATGTGAAACCATCAGGAGCAGCTTCCCAAAAGTCGATTCCTTTGTATCCAATATGAAGGAAGTTTTTTTAAAAAGCCCGTCTCGAATCGCAGTTTTCAAAGAGAAGGAGCCAGGGCTGCCTCTGCCTCCACAACCCGTAATTCTATTTCAAATAAACAAATAAAACTGCAATAAACATTTAATTTTGTACAGGTATTGACTCGTTGGGGTACTTGGTTGGCAGCAACGTCGTATTACGCGCAGTACTTTGAAAAAATTAAAGAAATCGTGGATGACATAGTAGACGATGCAAGTTGTGTGAAATTTGCTAAGGAGTTAGTTGCAGACAAAGCAGTGAGGACGCAGCTAGCTTACATTAAAACCATTTTCGGATTTTTAGTGGATCCAAAAGACCATATTTTTGAAAGCTTGCAGAAAAGAGGTAATTTGAAACTAAAGTTTTTTCTAAATTCTATCAGTACTTAATTATTTTTTTTAAATTAAGGAAACACGATTGGAGAAGTCCTCCATATTTTGGACAAAATCAAGAGCGACTTAGTAAAAGCGAAAGGGACAGTCGCAAAAGATATTTTTGAGAAGTTCAAATCCGTTTTTTCTGCGAATAAGGGACTTGAGAAAGTGGAGCAAATAAATTGCGTTATTAGAGGGGACGCAAACAATGAGCTCCCTGCAAATATTGAAGTGGGTGATTTGAGTGCTTCAATTGGTCTCCACTCGTCTCTGCTGATGTAGAGAGATCTTTCAGCTCCTTTAAGGCGCTGTTAAGGGACAATCGCAGGCGGTTGTTGCCTGAAAATTTAAAAAAAACGTATGCTAGTTCAGAGCTACTGTAATTAATTTATATATTTTATTGTTTGTTTCAATAAATGCCTTTTTATGCCTTTTGGGAGTTTTATTTTGCCTTTTTTTAAATGTTTAGGTCCACAAAATCCCATCCCTGGTGATAATTAATTATTCCGACGGAATATGATCCCTCCGTACTTGAAGTATGTGAAGCAGCGGGGACCGCATAAGGTGGTGAGTGGTGACCCATCGAATCCCGTTAATACGAGATATCGACCATTGCCCCTGGCATTGGTCAATGGCGCTATCGAGCTCTTTAAAGTTATTGGTGGTAATTATCGTGATGTAGGATTTCTGTTGCAGTTTTAATTTCTCCTTGTTCTTGTTACAAATTTCTAATAAGCAGTGTTTTGTACCCTGCTAAGAAGCTTATATTTTACTAGGCTGTTCAGTTATTTTGTTCAATAAGAGATAGTGCTATTAGGTTCGTTGTTCTATTTTTTTCACAAAGTGGTATTTCTTTTCTATGAACAAGTTGAAAGTTTTATGTAGATCTGTCGATACATTCGTATTTTTCCATTCGAAGTTGACGTATCACAGTAGTTTTGTACAATGGAACTTGAATATCAGGTGTAGGATATAAACATGTTCATATAGAGTATCAGCCCTTTGCACTCGAGAGGTGACCCTCGCTCACCACATGATTTAATACCGAAACTCGAGAGGTGATTCTCGCTCACCACTTTGTTTAGTACGGAAATGTTAGACGCGTGGTGATAACTATTTATGTTTTCTTATCTAGGGATATTTTGTTTATGTTTCTGATCTTGTTCTTTGAGGTTCTTTCCTAAGCACTGCGTATACAGGGTGTCCGACGAGCAGTGTGCCAAAAAGCTAGAGCATGTAGGTCTGGTCAAGACAAGAAAAAAATCGTATGGGTGGGGGGGGTATATTCCCCCCCGTTTAGCGGGGAGGGGCAATTTTCTAAAAAATTGACTTAATTTGGAAAAAAAAATATTAAAAATCAACAGTTACATCCACAATGCCGTGATGTACTTTTTTGTAAAGCCAGAAACCTCTTCTTTCATCTTGTTTTTAAACGAAGCTGTTTTAAGCAATAGTTTTTGAGAAATTAATTTTCAAACTCAAAATTTTGAAAAAAAAAATAAAAAAAAAAAGAATTTTGGATTTGATCCGACGTAATCCCTCCCTTAGTACAAGGAGGATAGCTATTATGCTTGAAGCGCCCAAATCTAGAGTATGGAGAGTGCTTTATACCGAAAACTTACACCCGTACCATTTTAGGCCAGTTCAGGAACTCACCTCAAACGACAAATTTTATTATATTTCTGGACGGACGGAGCACAGTTTACCAGAGATGGGGTTACTAACTTCCACAATTTGCATTATTGAAGTAGCACCAATCCACACAACAAAAAACAAAATAAATCACAACACCGCTTTAGCTGTAATGTTTGGCTTGGTATTGTTGGACAAACTGTAATCGCGCCCCGGTTTTTGAATGCCGTTATTAATGGAGAATCATACCTGCAGTTCCTACGAGACCTTTTGCCCGATTTGATGGACAACGTTCCTTTGGCCATAGCAAATAATTTAATCTACCAGCAAGATGGGGCACCAGCACACTACAGCTTACGGGTTAGAAACTGGTTGGATGATCATTTTAGTGACCGTTGGATCGGAAGAAGGGGCCCCACGGAATGGCCACCTAGATCACCAGATTTAACTCCTCTAGATTTTTATGTGTGGGGATTCATGAAGAATTATGTTTACGAAGTGGAAATAGTATCTTTGGAACAACTGAATGAACGGATTGAAGTCGCTGGAGTCAAAATGCAGGAAAATTTGTCAAGCATAGACTTATGTGCAGCCATTAGAAGGAGATATAATCTTTGCCTTCTAAAAAATGGGGATCATATTGAAAATTTATTATAATAAAACTCCGAATTTTTTAAAAATAATAAAAAAGAAATCAATGTTTCATACATTAATTTGCCTACAAGTCCAGCCGCGTTAAAACCAAAAAAAAGGTTTTTTTTTAGAAAAAAGTAGTTCTGTTTTTTTTTTTACTTTCTCAAAAACTACAAGACTTTTTTGCATCCGGTTTTCTGTGTTTAAATAAAAACTAATAAGAGAATTGAATTTTTGAAAAAAAAATAGTACATAGTTACATACAATTTTGAAAAAAAATAGTTCGAAGTTAATTTTTTTCATTTTTTTTCAAAATTTTGAGATTAAAAAACAGGATGAAAGTAGAGGTTTCTGGCTTTACAAAAAGTATATCACGGCATTGTGGATGTAACTGTTGATTTTTAATAATTTTTTTTCCGAATTAAGTAATTTTTTTTAGAAAATAGCCCCTCCCGTCTAAACGGGGGGGAATAGACCCCTCTCCCTTACGATTTTTTTCTTGTCTTGACCAGACCTACACGCTCTAGCTTTTTGGCACACTGCTCATGGGACACCCTGTATAATCTTACAAAGACGACATTATTTCCTTTTCGAACTGCGTAAGATTTCCTTATCTGAGATTAGTGCAGCACCATGAAGCTCACTGCATTTTCGGTCTCGGTTCGAACTTGAGAGCCATGGTAAAAGGACTAGAAAAATTAAAGTATCTGATCCACATTGCCATGGAACTTAGTAATGAAATAAGCTCGAGTAAAGATGAGTTTGATTTAGAATTGCTAAACGAGGAAATTACAGCTGCACACAGAGAGCTTGACGATAGGGAGAACATGAGCAGTGATGATCAGAATAATAGACAGTGAAGGTGAAAGTGATAGTGATCCTGCGACCCTCCGACAGTTCTGAATCCGAAGACATACATAAGACATACCTTAACGTTTATAGACGGCGACACTCCTGCAGAACCGCACGTACACGCAGACAAGAAAGAACCGTTGGATTTTTTCAAACTGTTTTTCACTAATGTACTCGGAAATGAAATAGTTACTGAAATAAATAACTACGCTAGAACAAAGATAGAGGGCAATACGATATCACCGTACTCGATATGGCGAACTTGGCACAGTGTGACTATTGAAGAAATGTGGGCATTTATTGGAGTCATCATAAATATGGGCACAATGCCGTTGGCGAATTAACAAGAGTACTGATCACGGAATGATGTAAGTTATATTCCTTTTAATTCAAACAAATTTACCAGAGACAGATTTAGCCAGAAATTTTGCTTTGAATGCTTCATCTAAAAACAATCCCAACAAAAGGTGCAGGTCCAAGAACACTTTTACAGCTAGTAAGCTGCTTTTTTAACTATGTAAATTCTAAACTTTTGAAGTATTTTACACCAGGAGAAGAAAGTTATGTGGATGAGTCCACTATCAAATTAAAAGGTCGGATTTCCTTTATTACTTACAAACCGAAAAAACCAATTAAATGGAGTATTAGAGTTTACACAATGGCAGACTCAGCTACTATATATATCTGTGGTATTCTTCCTTATTATGGAAGTCTTACCATGGAGAAATTGATAAGGCCCGACCTTCCGTTATCAGCAAGAATACCGCTGCACCTTTATACGATGTGGATGGAGAAAGTGCCTGGTACTCAAAGACACCATATGTTCGCCGATCGGTATTACACTAGCTTAATTTGGCTGAAGAATTATTCAAATTGAAATGCTACTTGAAAGGAACAATCTTAACGAATATGAAGCATTTACCAAATCAAACAAAAAAAAAACAAAAAAAAAGTAGCATACCGCAGAGGAAATATTCGTACCTTAGTTTTATCATAGACAAAAGGGTTGTCACGTGTTTCACTAATTGGAATAATGCGGGAATGACTCCTGTGAAAAGAGTTTTACGAGGTGGTTACCGTCAAAAAACCTAATGTTGTAATAAATTATATAAAACATATGGGTGGTGTCGATCGTGCAGATCAATTAGCCTCAACGTACTGTTTCTTAAGAAAATCTTAGAAATGGTGGCTTAAACTGTTTCTTTGGGGTCTGGAAATTTGCTCAATAAATTCATACATAAGTATATACTTTATAAAATTACTAAACAACAGAAAGGAGAACCGCCGCTTAATCACTTGGGATATGTAAAAACCTTAGTTCGGCAATTGACTGGAGATGTTCGTCAGACTCGTGATCGAGCTTCGACTTCAACCTCCGCTTCCGAGAACATCCGCCTAAATGGTAAGCTGCATTACATTTTAGCAGGAGATAGGAAGGATTGCAAATTCTGCTCTCGAAGAAATAAGCCCGGCAAAAGACATCAAACCACATACTATTGTGATACTTGGCCTGAAAAGCCGGGCATGCATCTCGGCAATTGTTTCATGAAGTATACGCAAAGCAAAATTACAAAGACTAATGTTTAAGATTTTATCTTCGCAAAAATGTACAGATACACTAAATAATAAAATATAAAAGATTAATGTGTTAATTTCAATGTGTAATCATTTCAAGTTAGGGGTAAGAAAATCACCAAAAAGGCTACGAAACGATTCGAGTTGATGATTAGTCCGCTCGGAAACGGCCTCGAGTGGAAAGTGTATAAGCATGTCCTTAAGATGATCCAAGTGAAAAACGTTCGAAATATGCATCAACATCAGAAAACATAGCAAAAATACAACTATGGAAGATCGTCGGTTAACCGAGAGAGATTTAGCAGAAGTCGCCAATTTTTTTGGCTTAAGTTTTGGATTATAGAAAGACGTGTGCAAAATGGGTACCGCATCGCTAACGTATGCGACTTTCTCAAAAACAGTCGGCGCGTTTTAGAAAAGATAAAAAGGAGATTGTACGTCGTGTTGTCACTTGGCTCTTCCACCATGATTTTGAATCGAACCAAGAGGCTAAAGAGTCGTACCGGTAGTTCGGCTACAAAGCGAGTTAGGGACCAGAAATCGGCCAAGAAATTGTTAACATCAGTCTTTTGGGATGCAAAAAGGATTTCGTTTGTAGAATACCTTCAAACTGGTAAAATAACAAACGTTAATTAGTATTAGACCTACTCGATGTAAAAATCCGTGACAAAAGACCCGGTCTACATAAAAAATCAATGTTTTTTATTAAAATAACGCAACCTCCCAAGTAGCTCAAAAAACCATCACGAAAATTAGTGAATTAAATTATGAACTGTTGCAACTTCCGCCATCCTCAGACTAACTGTTCTCACATCTCAAAAAACACATGCGTGACTCTTTTTTCCAGCGAACAGGCTGTAACCGTCGTGGAAACGTGTTTCGACAGCCTTTCTGAGTCTCAATACAAAAATTGAGTTCTTAAATAAAAAGACCACTTCAACAAGTGCATTGAGGACCAGAGAGCTTAAATTAAAAAATAAAATCTATTTAAAACCATAAAATCGTATTTTTCTTGTCGAATTTTTGGTTGCTGACTATTTTTGCCTTGCTGTAACGGGCGGACTGAGATCTATTGCACTAAGGGTCATCCATCAACCGTCAACATAATTTAAAGTAAAAACTAAGATGAACTAAAAACGAACAATACATGTAGAATGTGTAGGAATAAAAAAAAATTCCTACAAAAACGGTGCTGTTTACCATCACGCTCAACCCCAAACTTTTGCTGATTAGGTGGCGAAAAGGAATGAACACAATCAAATTTTTTGACATAAAGTTATTCTGAGTGTCACGGTTTATTTTCATTTTTCTGGATACCTATATAAAAAAACAAAACGGTCTTGCCTAAAAACGCAAGTAAACAACGCGTGACAATTTGGTGCGGTTCATTGGGTCATATTTATGCGAAAATGATGCTTGAGCTGATTCAGTGAATGGATTATGTTACCGAAAGATGATGACAATGTTTATTTTTAGCAGGACGACGTCATAGGGCTATGTTGAAGATACGCCAATGCTCCGCCAATGCACTATAAAAAAGTAAAACTCTTATTCCTAACAAAAGATAATAATAAGATAAAAAAAAATATCAATACTTTTCAAAAAAATGTGTAACCCGTCCAAGGTGATAATGGTGAGTGGTTAAAAAAACACCAAGCATTTCCAAAGAAAACACATACCGGTCTTCTATAGGTCACGCTGCCACGTTAAAGAAAGGTTTAGTTTGGAATAATAAGAGAGCAAAGAACAATGTGCGGTGATCTAAATTTACATATAAGAATCGAAATACCGGTTCAGACTATACTTTATGTTTTTGTGCTACGTCGGTGCCATAACCGTTTTTAATACCTTATAGCCGACGTAAAATATTTTTGCTTGTTTCAGTGTTTCAGAAGTTGCCGATATAGTCATAGTTGGAAGACAGAATTTCTCTTCACACCAGCTGTAGAACTAGTGTAGTCAAAGGGTTGTGAAATTTTCATAGATAAAAGTGACCCTTGCAGACCTGGCTGGTTGACTTTAAATCACATAAACTTCAGCCACTCCACTGCGGAACCGCCGCACTTCAGCTGCTTCTGGCATTCCTCTCGTGGTTTCGGCTCCCAGTTTCGACGTTTCTTACTAGTGTGCAGATTTCACCGATTCCGCCATTCTTTCAATAAGAGAAGCTAGGTTTGGTAGAGTACCAGGACAATCTATGAAGTACGTTTGGACACTCGCACAATAAATTGTTATTATGACCGAAACGATATAAATGTTTGTGATAACCACATTATCCAAAGAGGAACTGCATGAGGTGGTAGTTGCAGTCGGGTCAATTCATCAATCCCTAGTGACATTATTTCGACGAATTTTATCCCTTCTTTCTTCCAACTGATTCTTTTATTGTTTCGGCTTCAGCCAAAACGAGAATCATTCGAACATATAGGCAGTAGTCGTTTCTACGTAATAAAGGGTCCGCCATCTAACGTTTTTTTTTTCAAGTAGTGCTTATTTCGTGAATGGTAACACTTAGCTCATGTCTGATTTGACAGATAATTAGTTTTATCCTTCCGCTGAACGAATATGGTTGTGTATACGTTTGAACAACGCTGGGAAATATTGCGACATTACTTTAAAAATCATGGTAATGTTGCAGAATATGTACGAAAATTGCGTACGGGTTTTGGAAGAAGAGAAGCACCGTCAGCTCCGTATGTTCGTTATCTTGTGAAAAAAGTGAAAGAAACTGGCATCCTCATCGATAAACCAAAACGTGAAAAGCCAAAAACAGTGCGTACACCCGAGAATATTGCTGCTGCGGCAGAAAGTGTGCGTGAAGGGCCATCAACATCAATTCACCGTCGTTCACAACAATTGAACATTTCGGAGACATCATTGAGACGAATTTTGCATAAAGACCTTGGTATGACGCCATACTAAGTCCAATTGGTTCAGGAGTTGAAGCCAACTGACCATCCAATGCATTTTCGCTTCGCTAAGTGGGCCTGCGATCGACTTACAGAAGATGCCGATTTTGCCAAAAACATCATCTTTTCAGATGAAGCTCATTTTGATCTTGGCGGGTATGTAAACAAGCAAAATTGTCGCATTTGGGGCACAGAAAACCCGCACGCATACATTGAAAAGCCGGTGCACCCAAAACGAGCCACTGTTTGGTGCGGATTTTGGTCCAGATGCATAATTGGGCCATTTTTCTTCGAAAATGAGCAAGGAGTGGCCGTTACAGTCAATGGCGATCGTTATCGGGCCATGTTGGACGAATTTTTGTTCACAAAAATTGAAGAGGAGGATATTGGCAACATTTGGTTTCAACAGGACGGCACTACGTGCCACACATCCGAAGCTACACTCGATGTTTTGCGCCCTGTTTTTGAAGATCGCATTAT
Organism: Merodon equestris; assembly: GCA_958301585.1. Classification (NCBI taxonomy): domain Eukaryota; kingdom Metazoa; phylum Arthropoda; class Insecta; order Diptera; family Syrphidae; genus Merodon; species Merodon equestris. The sequence continues at coordinate 72,715,599 of OY284416.1, read as the reverse complement.
CAGCCGCAGAGCTGATGTCGTTTGGCCACCTCGGAGCTGCGATTTGACACCGTTGGACTATTATTTGTGGGGTGCCGTCAAAGATAAGTGTTACGCCGACAAGCCAGAGACAATTGACGCTTTAAAGGACAATATTCGTGAAGCCATTGGTGAAATACAGCTGCACACAATCGATAATGTGCTTAAAAATTGGACCGATCGTGTAGGCTACTGCATGGCCAGCCGAGGTAGCCATTTGAATGAAATTATTTTCCATTATTAACCGGAAGGATTGTACTTTCAAATAAAAAAAGAAATTTGAGAAAATATTCAGTAGTTTTTTTTATAGCATTTTCAAAAAAAAAAAAATTATTTGGCAGACCCTTTATATATATATCATATAATTGCCTACATAAGCCGATGACAATGACGTGATTGCCAGTTGGAGATGGATTGAGATGTATTGTTTTAAAGAATATTTAATACTTGTTATCAAAAAAAGGACTCACGCCATCCATTTAGATAGAACGTACGTATTGCTAGATGTGTATATTGACAGGTCAATGATTCAATTTGGCTCCGCCATAATATTATTGAAATATCAGCGTAAAAACTAGGAAGATATAGAAAAGAAAAATACTCCCCCAAGTACCTTGGGATCGTAGACCCAAAACTAGCCATCGGTATACATATAAAAAAACATTTAAATAAACTTAGTATCGCTACAAAAATTTTGAATCAATGTTAAGTCGTCAAACCAAACTGATATTGTTAAAGGTAGTTTGCAAATAATAATTACTTGGTTCTCCTTCTTAAAAACACCCACTAAGAACTACAAATAGCACGAAATAAATGTCTCAAAATCTTGTTACCTAAGCCTTCTCTGCTATTTTTTGGCATTGATATTAAACAAACAAGCTGGCATAATTCAAGTTGCTATCCTAAATAGAAACACACTAGAGTTATTGAGTTCACACCACTCTTGTCTTTCTTAGTCCTTTATCCTTTTTTTAAATTTATATTGTGTATGAGTATACACTATATAAAGTAAGCAGCAATTGAATAAAGCAGCAGCGAATGCAGCCGGAGAGAAGACCATCTTTTAAACTTCACTCTTTCCTCTGACCTTATCATCTACAATGTTGGCTTTCAACCAACCTTTGTGACAGCGAGGCAACATGAAGTCTAACCCTGTCTAATACGCATGGGCATGTGAAGGTCATCACTAACTGGAGTGATGACAATGCTACATTGTCAGACCATACATATATCGAATTCAAATTGAGGTGCGGGATCTCCCCCTCGCAGCCCAAGCGAAATCCGAGAAAGACGGTGTGGGTACGATTCAGAGAGAAGCTTGAGAAATCCACACAAGCCCTGCCTAAACTCAAAACAAAGCAATTTGTGGAGGATGCCGTTCATAACTTGAGTAGCGCATCACCAACTTTTTTAAACTCGCATGTCCTGCCAAAAAACATCCCAGCAGAAAATTGATTCCCTGGTGGAACACTGAACTTCAATGTCTTCGCAGAGAACCCAGAAGTCTCCTGAATAGATCGCTTAGATCGAACTCGGAAGATGGTTGGAATAAGTGTCGATCGAAGCAAAAGCAATATAAAAAGCTTATTCGTAAATCGAAGAATGAAGAATGAGCACAACCAGCAAGTTGGTTAATGTTCTCAAGCGAACAAAATTGACAAAGCTGGATGGACTCAGAAAATCTGAAGGTACCTTTACTGAGTCTAAAGCGGAAACTCTTAATTTACTGCTTCAGGCCCATTTCCCGGGAAATCAGACTGTCATCGGCTCGTTGTACATTGCTAACTAAGACTGAAACGATGAAAACAACTCGGCGTAGCTGGTATGTTGCGTCACGCGTGGCAACTACTGAGGCCATTGAATTTGCTGTGTCATCCTTCGATGGCTTTAAGTCGCCGGGCACTGATGGGATGTACCCCGTTATGCTGCAAAAAGGTATAAGACAGCTGCTTCCTACTCTGAAAAGAATTTTCACTGCTAGCTTGGCACTTGCCTACATACATACCTATTCCTTGGCGCGCGGTGAAAGTGGTCTTTATTTCCAAAATAGGGAAAGAAGATTACTCACTCGCCAAGAGTTTTAGACCAATCAGTCTAACATCCTTCTTGCCGAAAAGCATGGAAAGATTAGGAGAGTTGCACGTGCGCCAAGTTGCCCTTCGAATGCATCCTCTCTCAGACATGCAATATGCTTATCAGTGCGGAAAATCCAGCGTGTCTGTGCTTTAAAACCTAGTTGGGAGAATTGAATGTGCTCTCGAAAGGACAGAGTACGTACTGGACATTTTCGTCGACATTGAGGCAGCTTTTGATAACGCTAAACGACAGATTGTGTAACGCTGCTAGACGGCATGGCGTAGATGAAGCCAATTACAATAAAATAATTAATTTTTATTATTATTATAGTGCACAGGACATTGATCTCTGATACAGGCTTCAAACAATGTGTCAAGTCTGGTGAAAACAGGGGCTGCCCGCAAGGTGGCGTGGTGGGAGACAGGCTTCGCTGTTATGGTTCATGGTAGTCGACTGATGTTGCTGTTCTCTCTGTCAGCTCATGTTTAGCAACTGTCTGTCTCAAAGCGCAAGCGGCACTAGATGTGATCGAGGACTGGTGCACGAGTAATGGGTTGTCGGTTAATCCTTTTAAGACTAATGTCGTTCTCTTCACGAGAAGGAGGTAAAATACTGGCATTACTCAGCTGGTGCTTAAAGGCATTCCCATCCCTATATCCAAGGAAGCTAAATACCTGAGAGTCATTTTAGATAGCAAGTTTCTTTGGTCAAAGCATGTAAAAGACCATCAAAGCGCTGTCAGCATTTTGGCAATGCAAAGGTGCTTTGGCAAGACATGGGGCTTATCGCCGGAAAAGGTCTTTCGGATCTTCATGGCAATGATAAGACCGATAATCTCACTTGTATGGGCTGCCTGGTGGTTTGCCTTTCACCAAATTTCAAAGAGCGATCTGTCTCAGCTGTATGGGGGCTTTCCCCAGCACACCGAGCGAAGCTGCACTCAAAACTGTATCCAAACCTCTATCCAGGTCCAAATTAGGACTAAACTAAAAATTAGTGCATAACTCTGGGAATCCACGAAATGAGATCTCCGATGAACTCGCTAGAAGAGGCTCAGAGGAGAGTTTCTCAGACCCTGAACCCGCCTTAGGTTTACCTGCTTCCACGGTCAAATCTGATATCAACGACTGGGTCTTTAATGCACACAGTCGTAGATGGAGGGAATATCCGGGATGCAGGATGACTAACCGCGTACGCCTTTAGTCTGCAAGATGCCCGCAACATTATTCTTATTCTTAAGAAGAAATGATTGCAGAAGGCTTGCGGGCGTCATTACGGGCCATAACACTTTTGCCAAGCACCTTTACGTGCTTAGCATCAGTGAGACACCTACCTATGCTGCATGTTGCGAGGAGGATGACGCAGCAGAACACTTTCTCCCACTTTAACCGCCTTCGCTTGCGCACGGTGGTGCACCCTTGGGGCCGACGTGGTGTGTGCCGAATCTCTTAGCTCTAAAGAAAAAAGATATAAGATAAAAGTAATTTCAGTTTTTCTGCCGTGAAGAGAAAAAAAAGATATTCGTTTTCTACAAAAATTAAATTTAATCAATTATGTAATTTCCATCTTGGTTGATGGCATTCTTTCTAGCAACTTCATAATGTAATGATTATGAATCAACTTCGAGTTCATTGAGGAAATCTTCTGGGATATCTACATATGTATATTCTACTCCAGCATTGTCATGGTGGAACACAATGCTCTTGCGATTCACCAATTCTGGCAGTTTTTCCTTTATTGCTTTATCCGGTTTTGCTAGTTGATAGTATTACGCATCTGAATTTATCGTTTGGTTCCTTGAAAGCAGCTTGGTATCCAAAACGTCTTTATAATCCCATCAAATTGACTGCATGATCTTTTTTTAGTACAATTCGTTATTGAAAACGTTCCCTTATTTTTATGTAAATTCCTTTTTATTTATAGTTTCTTAGATCTATCTTATCCTAGACAAAAATGCTTAAAACTAGCTTAACTATCCTTACAAATTTAGAAATCTTACTGGCCCTAGGCGGACACTCTAAAACAAACTGTATAATTTTAACCTATGCCTTTCGACTTATATATAAATAACTTACAATTATCATTATTATGATTAACTTAAGCTAAGAAATTTTTTTTTTCAAAAACTTAGCATATGATCATTTTATATATATTTATATAAGACTTAAACCTACCTAAACCTACGGGATAGGAGCGTAGCGAACTTAAAAAGGAAGAACGCATCCTACGCGTCAAGCTACAGGCCGTAGTCGATAAACTAAAAAGAACAAAAGGAGAGAGAACGGTGCACAGAGTAAAAGCAGCAACAACAACAGTAGAAACACGGCAGCAACAGCGTCCTAAGAACGTGGTATATGTATATGCCACTCATCTTTACTTATGCCACGGCCCTACGAGAGACTATTGATCTTTGCAAATATGGTATTGGTGTAGGTAATTTTCAGTTTAAACGCTTAGGCCAAAAATGCTCTGCTGTTCAGTGCAAGACACTGGAGAAGCATAAGCGGATCAAAAGTTTATTGAAGGAGTCCTCAACTGAGCAACGGAGTTTTTGTCCTTCACACCGAAGACCGAGAGGTTGCAGACGATGCACCTCAAAGCCGTAAAATCCATAACAGACCCCGATCCTCTCAGAGCACAGAAAGTTCGAGAGTGACGACCTCAAATTCGTTGGGTTAGGCCATTGTCCACTTAGAGCTCCCGACGGGAGAAGCGAGTAATACTCTTTTTCCTGGTACAGCTCACACCCAGCAGCAAGCTGGAGAGTCGAAGGACTATGACTTCCTTAGCATACCAGACTGTCATGCGAAAAATTAAAGAGAAGCGGGAACATTTTGCAATGTATCCGTTGCCAAAGTTTCGGGCACGCCGCGTCGAACTGCGAATTGCAACCTCGATGCCTTAAGTGCGCAAAGACCCACAAGAACGAGGAATGCGACCTTGGGAAATTCAATGTGGCAGCCAGAGAGCAGCTTGAGTGTGTCTTGTGTAGGAACCGAGGACTAAGTTCCAGGACAACAAGAAAGAAAACCTGGGCCCTAAGCAGAAAGTCGAGTAGAAATGTCTCTCGGGTCGCTTCCAAGCACCAGCCGTCACACCGCAGTTGACCTGTGCCCAAATGGCGGTACGCTCGGGAAAGATGGTACAAAAGCCATTGGCTGATCCTAAAGCCCCAGTGCCTGTCTCTAAGGAACCAGAGGCCGAGCTGGATGTCTGTTCGATCTTGCTTACAATACAATAGCAGATTCGGCAGCTCCAACCACAGATACGTGAGCGGGCGACCCGAGTAGACAGTATCTGCTTGCTTCAGCCAGGCCTGGCGCACTTACGGTCGTAATGGGTATGCTGCAGGGCGAAAGCCCCGATGTACTCGTGGTTAGCGAAACAAAACTAAACTAAAAGCACAAAATCCGACAAAGAATAATTAGAAGAGACCGACAACGCCACTCAAGGCGGAGTTGCGATTTTCATTAAATATAATCTTAAACATAAAGTCGTACATAACGGTGAAATGCAGAGCTTCCAGCTGCTAGACGTCTGCATTGTGTGCAATCCTCTCCGTATTGAACAGAAAATGTACATTTTAGCGGCCTATGAGCTCGGGACACTCGTTCGATCTCTACGCTTGAACTCGACAGAAAACTTCTGTATTTTGGCCGACGATTTAAATGCCAAACATAGTGATTGGGGAAATAACAATCCCAACACTAGTAGGAGTCTACTAAGTCATTTGTGGGTTTTTTGCAAAATTGAATATAGAGTCAAGTTGCTCGCAACGGATAGTCCGTCGTATCCTTGGAGCGACTCATATCTGGATCTCATGCTGATAGACTTTCGACTGAGACTGGCAGACACGAACGAATGGTCTATTAGTTGTGACCATTACGGAATATGTGTCGTGATTACAGTAAGTGACCAGTTCACGGATATGGCAGAGTATGACGCACTCCTACGATTACAGTAGAGCACGTTGGCCACGCTTTGCAAATTCCCTGACGAGAGCGCTCACTTCGATCGTCAAACTACGAAATTGACAGTTACCTCAAACAAATAGACGATATCATTAAACAGACAATGAACAACAAATAAATAAAATATTTCGGAGAAACAATCAGAATGACATTCAGGATCTAAAGCTTCCGTGAACGTCAAACAATGAACGTTTGCTACGAACAGTTAGAATCGATCTAGAGAGCGCCATCCTGGATGACGACCAAGATCGAGGATGCTCAGGAGAAGGTGCCGACAGTAGGAGCTGTCTTCCAGGAAGTGTACAAGATGAAGGATAGTATTCGCCCGAACCACGATCTGGAGAACAGAGCCCTGCTTCATCACTTCTATCTTCGAAATGATATCGATGATTGGCGATCAGAGAATCTTGGTTTTACCAGGTTCAATAAAGATTTCATGGCAAACAATGCCATCGCCACGTAGGGGGCTAATATCCTGTTCATTTCGAGGGAAGATCTTCGAATTATCTTCGAGTCAATGAAGAGAAAAAATCCGTGGCAGTCTACGGTATATCCAATGTTGTGCTTAGGCACCTTCATCCGAATCTGAGTACACGAAATTTTACCCGAACGAGGTCCTGTACAATAGGGCCAGGACTATACGGTTGGATAACTTTCTGATCAAACTGATTCGAAGCTACGTTGCAAGAGCAATGACCCCGGTCAAAGACTTGATCTCCGGGGCTTACTACCCCAATGATTTATATTACGAGAGGGTGCGCTTTAACGGCTTTGCCTGATCCAGGACACGTGGGTCGCAATTCTGTGGAACGGCGATTTCTCTAGCGCTTCAGGTCCTGTAGATCGGTCTCACGCCGGGGTTGAGGAGACGTAGTTCGCCAGCATCTTTTGATGGCTGTAGAGAGCTACGTCAGTAGACACTTCAATAGCTTCAGCCTCTTGGCTGACAGCTACACAATTCGCAGGCTAACGTAGGTATGGTAGAGTAGGGGACAAAACATAAAAAAAAATTTAAATTAAACATAAAAAAAGGAAAAAAAGTATAAAATCAAAAAATGACAATAAAAGAATAAAACCCAAAACAAAAAAAAATGTAAATATTGTTATCATTGTTTTTATTGCAGTTCATGAAAAGTGATGTTCCTGTATTCGACATATGTATGAACATTAACCGCTTTCTATCAATGTTAAAAACAAGCTAAACGTCGGAGTTCCATACTCACATAGAGTATGATTAAAGTAAACTGAGAGTGCTTTCCTAGAAACCCACTTTAAACAGTCACTATAATCTTTTTTTGGCGGTGGAGTGCCAAAACCGCTACAAAGTAAAAACTTTTACTTGCCACACCTGCGCCAGTATTTCCCGAGCTATACGCGCCCCACTGTCTTATTAACAACCATCATCAAAGCTGACACCGTAAGCATTTCGATAAGTTCTACAAAATTGCTTTCACAGCAACGCAGGTGTAAAATTAAAACTCACCGAAACCGTACATTACCACTCGTCCTATTTCAATATACCTACAGGAATGTGAACAAGTGCATAGTGCGTACCTACTGATGGTATTATCCTCTGCATACAAATCGAGTCACTTAGCAACATAGAAGATTTAAGGCACATTTGTGTCACCGTCCGTTTCAATTGTAGATAAAAGAAAAGTCAGTACTATCGAGCATATTTATTGACGCCAAAGTTTTTTTGTCGAAGGTTAAAGAGCAAACAGCAAAAGAAGAAAAGAAATAGAGCCCCAATTACTCTCTAACGACATACGTAAATAAAGCAATTATAAGTTCCCCAATCGTCTTAGAAGTAAGCACTTTAACTATAAATTTCTAAGATTAATGAGACTTTCAGAGGCACTCCTTCAGCGCAAATAGGCCGTTTTCAAATCTGCAAATGAAACGATTGAGGGTACAAGTGCCAACCGTGGTATACAAGTATCTTGATGGGGATATTTCTATTTTGATTGAATGAACATTTAAAGCTCATGGAATTTTAGGTGTACTTGCTGAGTACTACGGGTGTATCAAATTGGGCAACCTTAACGTAAGGAGAGTATAAGGAAATTACCATTTTAATTGCGTTCCCTCTTACACTCTTCATTACGTTCTTTCCTATTTCTTCTCTTTCGTGGATCTTTGGATTTTCTGAGGTTATTTATGAACATTTCAGGGGTGGCAGTTGAAGGATTTTAGTAATAGATACAAAGATTTGGAATTTTCTCCCGAATAAGATTTAAGTGCAAATGCTTTTGAAAATTGATAGAGTTGATGAATATAATGTAATTAAATTATACGGCTTTTGATTTAATATCATTACTGGGTTATTCTAGCAATAACGAACTCATGGAGGGATTATAATATTCAACGAAAAGATGTTTATCATCTGCGCATTTATATAATATTATAAACATAAAGTGAAAGTCCACGGCTGGACGGTTTCGAATTTTATTTGCTTCGAGAAAAATTTAAATGAACGAGTACCCTTGTTGCTTGAAGAACTTATAATATATTTAAGCTTCACAACCTAATGTCTAGGGATGGCATAAAGTATTGTATGTTGTATTTATAAAGTATTCTAATCTAGGAGCGCCAAACAAAATAAGCATAGCTTCGATAAGCATTTCTAAGAAATTTTGTATAGGGATAGAGCAATACAATACGAGGTTTGTTCCACAAATAAATTGCTTTTTGAACTTCATCCGATTTTCGAATATATCCTTTTGTTGTGTTTGTACACATGACCTCTAAAATATGTTCACATTGTCGACCATTTTCGATATACAAATTGCTTTTGAAAGATATAAAACTTAAACGTGTTTTTGTAGGCTAGGCGAATTTTTGCTATTGAAAAAAAATTAATCTTAGGATTTGTTTTAAATTTATTTGTGAAAAATAAAATGAAGTACTCCCATGTAATTGAAGTGTTGACTGAAGCATTTGGTGCGTCTACTCTGAGCAAAAAGAAATATTTATAAGTGGTACAAGCTCTTCACAGAAGGCCGAGAAAATGTTAATGATGGTGCCAGCACGTCAGCAATGTTGTGGCCGAGAGATGTGTGACTGCGCTCTGAAAATAACTGACTTCTGTGGTGACTACACACTCGAGCATCGGCTGTAGGAAATTGAAATGAGTACAATAAAACAAAAACAACCATACCACATAGAACTCACAAGTAGGGAGAAACGGGAACCCAGAAGATCATTCCTTAAACTAAGAAAGCAAATAAAATCAACCCCATTGAAATTATACGCGTTCTTTGCAATTTCAGGACGAGAAAGCAAAAAGGTCATCAGCCAAATATCACTTCATAAATTTCCCTTACTGGGGCGAAAAGAAAGCCAGGTCCTGTAAACGACCCCACAGAGCCTTCACGTAATCGACAAAAAGCACATAATAACAAACAAGAAGTAAAAACCCCAAAGGACAAAAAAGAAAAATTTGCGACTTACAAGGCTCGCCATAACCAAAAAAGCAGAAGATGTGAAGAAAGGTGTGAGCAAATCTCTATAGCGTAATTAGTGACGGGGCAATCTGGACTAAAGTTACAAAATCGAACGAAAAAAAACAAAAAATGTTTCAGAAAGCTAAGCCGGAGAGCATTGTCATCGAAGCCGAAGGTAAATCCTCTTATGTGAAGGCACTGCATACTTTTATACATAGTAGACCGCAAATTAGAATAGATCTGTTAAGAAGGACACTTAACGAAGAACTGCTCATAGAGCTGAGGAATAATGAGAGCAAGGTCGCCGAGGGTGATGCAAGTCTTCACCCTTTGCACTTTCACTGAATGTAAAACTTTGGATGAAGTCACTTAGAAGGAGGATATCTGTGACAATCTGTCATATCTGTGAAATCTGTCATAGGAGCGCTCTTCTGATTCGAGGAGGTAACGTCATATGGAAATACCCAGAGTGCAATATAAGATTAAGGATCGGATCCGACAAAGGACAGCTCCAAACTCTGCGAAAGAAACGAAATGAAGGACCAGACAACTAGGAATAATTAGAGGCATGCCATCATGCATGCTCTGCAAGGATGTAAACCCCACAAAACGTATCGCGGGTAATAGGAAATGCCCAATTTTTAATAGAGCCAACAATGATGAAGATTATATAATCAAATCTAAAGCATTGTGAACTTCTACAAATATTTTTAATCAACCGCGAAAGATGAAACCGCCAATATAATATTGATTAGCGAGCCATACAAAAGTCAGTAAATTTTTGAGTAAGAAAAAGCATAGCGCAATATAGGTATTCGAATCAAAGTTGGTTAATATAACGAGTGATTAGAAGCCAAGAAGTGATTCTATTATTGGTGGAGATTTCGACGTATGTTCAGCAGAATGCGACAGCAGGCTCATCAATGTAATAGGGCGCACTCTCTTCGAAATGTTTGAATGCCATTTTAAAACAAATCGTAAACCAGGAATGGGATCAATTATAGATCTAAAATTCGAAAGCTATTATATCGGAAAAGACTACAGCCATAGTGACCACCAGATGATTATCTACAAAATCGCGAAACGAAGAACTACAATTAGTCCTCCAACGGAAGGGGTCTGCTTGACTGAAAAGTGTTGAAGGACTCACAGCACCGTTGTAGGCTGTAATGCAGAAATTCTTAGAAAAGTAGCCACCCGATTGGTGATCCGATCTGCCTAAGGGCATGACACAAAACCCAACGGCCCTGAGGTGGAGTCGATTCCCAACAACACCTGGAGACCTTAAGGCAGGCGAGACGTAAACCAACAAGGTAATCAAAGGGAGGAAGGCAAACATTTTTCAAAGTTATCTGCGACGAAGTCGACATTAACCTGTTGGATACGTCTACAAAAGGTTATAACCAGAACAAAACCTGCAGATCCTCTCGTGATAACATCACAATAATGCCCAAAACCATTGCAGAGCACCTCTGGAAAAACAAGTACAGCATGCCATATGTTGTTGTGTCTACAATTACGTCACATTGGATGAACTGCAAAGCGCCCTTATCGGAATAAGAAATAGAAAGATACAAAAGGAATCGGTCATGTCCATTGAAACTCTGAAAAAAATATCTGAAGGAAGCCGAGTTCCCAGAACCGTGGAACCAGGTAGTACTTTCATTACCTGGGGGACTATCGCCATATAACCCCATATGTCTGTAGACATCGCGCTCTACTGTCAACAGCATCAAAAGTACAGTTGACAATTCATCTGAAGCCCTAGAAAGTACCTTTTAGAGGCGGGGTTCCATCTAGTAATGCACAATGGTGATATTAAATGTAAAAAAACGCATTTAATTCGGTTTACTGGAGCCAAGTAAGGAAATCACTAGCAAGGATGGGTTAACCTTACGAGTACTATTTGCTTGGGATAGTCTGCAACTCTTATGTATATTACTACGACCCCAAGGTTCCGTGCTGAGTCCTCTTCTATAGAACTTTATGAACGATGGCATCCTGCAACAATATCATCGACTTTACAGATGAGTTAGCTGTAGTCGACGAATAAGCTGCGAACGCGGAATTGCCCAGATTAACAGTGGCTTGATAATTCCCCTATTAAGTCGTGTCTTTATGTCAGGCCAAATCTCTTTCGTTAGATTCTTATAATTCGTTACTGATCACCTTAAGGGTTAAGGGTAAGGGTTAAGTCATCCTACACAACCCACACGAGTTCACTGGGGATACCTTTGTACGTCAGCTAGCTGTGCACGACATTACGAGAGTGGTCCGATAAGTACTAAGCTTCACCGCCAGATGGTGCCAGTATCGCAGGAGCAACTTACTATAGTGTAGTATAATCTAGTAGGCTACTGTCGAAATTTCAGCCGGATCGGAATCGTAGTTTTGTTTTGACCGCGTGTGGAAGCGGGAGTGTCCGTGGATTTTAGAAAAATGGATAAAGAACATTATCGGTCGGTGATTCGATTCTTGTTTTTGGAAGGGAAATCGGGCAGCGAAATCAAAGAGCGTTTGACTCTTCTTGAGCGGTGACTCTTCTCTTTCGATGGCGACCATCAAAAATTGCTTTACCGAGTTTCAACGTGGTCGCACGTCGGTTTTTGATGAGCCGCGTCCAGGTGCCCCGAAAACGGCTACCACGGAGGATAACGTGACAAAAGTCCACGATCTCGTATTGGCAGACCGCCGATTGAAGGTGCGCGAGATAGCTGAGACAGCAGGCATTTCAAAAGATTGCGTGGGTCATATCCTGCATGAAATTTTGGGCATGAGAAAGCTGTCGGCGCGATGGGTGCCGCGTTTGCTCACTCCGGACAACAAGCGCAACTGTGAAACCACTTCATAGCAGTGTTTGACGCTGTTTAAGCGCAATCAAAAAAGGAGTTTCTGCGTCGTTTCGTGACAGTTGACGAAACATGGATCCACTGGTACACACCAGAGATCAAGGAACAGTCGAAACAGTGGACTTCACCCGGCGAACGTGCTCCGAAGAAGACGAAGAAGGCGAAGAAGGCCGGAAATGTGATGGCCACCGTTTTCTGGGATTCACAAATTGTGATCCACATCGACTACCTGGAGAAGGGCAAAACGGTCACAGGGCTGTACTATGCCAAATTATTATTGGGCCGATTCGACGCCGAAGTGAAGAAAAAACGGCCCCATTTGGCAAATAAAAAAGTGCTCTTCCACCATGATAACGCAGCGGCTCACACCTCCGCCCTCGCCACGGCCAAATTGGTCGAATTAGGCTACGAACTGCTGCCCCATCCACCGTATTCTCCAGATTTGACCCCGTGCGACTTCTTTTTGTTTCTAAACTTGAAAAAGTCAATCGCCGGGCAGAAATTTCAGTCGGAGGAGGTCATCGCCGCCACGGAGGCCTACTTTGCAGACCTCGAGAAAATGTGTTTTTCAGACGGGTTAAAGAAGTTGGAGCATCGCTGGGTCAAGTGTATCGAGCTAAAAGGAGACCATATTGAAAAATAAATCGCCATTGCTCCAAAATTTTTGTTTTTCTTTTGTAGGCTAAGTACTTATCGGACCACCCTCGTATAGAAAATACGGGAGAAAATACGAGAGTGTTGATGAATGGTAGAGTTACATGGCCGGAGCCCACATTGATGTGAATCATTATTATGATCAGATTGTCGGCGATCAATTTTAGAAGTTTGATTATTGGGGTTGACGAAACTATAACATAGGAGCCCTCATCTTTGTGACCTGGACCAGAATGGTGTTAATGTGGCATGTGCGTCCTATAAGCCGTTCTTATGTGCGTTTTATCCGTTGTTTTGTATTGTTGCCTTCATATTCAAATTCTTTACTCTACTATCCGTAGGCTTCCTTTTTGTATTTGTATCAGCGGCTACCCTTTACCATTAAATAAAATTTCCTAACTTAGTGTCTTCTGACTAAACTGAAATTAAATAAATATTCCATTCTGGCAGTTCCGAAATAACGTATGAGAACCCTCGTCGAAGGGTGATTATGATCACATTTGTACCAATGTCTTAAAATCCCTGTATGCTGTATGTACTAAACAGCCACCTCACTTCACAATAATCACCTCAATCACCTCCTATTATTCGTTATTAATGACCGGCTTTAACATTACAACAAATTTAATTTTTTTATCAACCAATATTCGTCCCCAACTAGCTTTAGACCTTTAAGTTTAATTTAAAAGCTTGGAACTGAATCTCGCATACATTTACGAGTATACATTACTATTATATAATCGCAAATTATTAAGACCGATTAGAGGCGTTATAAGACGTTATTTTTTTACAAAGTAAATGCAATTTGAGTGGTATCTACAACCCTCCCAATCCCATTACATGCTTTAGTGAGTAATAGAGATGATTTGAGCGAAGGAGAATTTAAAAAAAGTATTATTAATCCCATTAGATGGTCAACAAACTGAATAAACCTTTTTATGTCGTTGTAAATGCTTACTTCTTTTCAAAATGTTATTAAAACACAAACTTCTTAATTGAGTTTGCCTAAAAAGAGCGAGAAAGAGGACGATCCGTGAATTATAACTTAAAAGTGTTTTCTCGTTCGAATATAGTCCAATAATCACAGAGCCCCAGTAAAGAATACGGGTAGTATGAGGACATCATCACAAACGTAAAGGAGCGTGAAATAAGTCACGTTCTATATTAAGTCGATAAAGGTCTCCTGTGGCTAGTAATGGCCCAAGCAGCATTTATGCTACAAATGCTGTTTTAAATATTGAGTATTATGAGAAAATGGGTCCGAGGGCATTCAGTTTTACAAATAAACCGCAAATTAGATTACTTTCAGTCCGCGGCGAATGTGACATAATGTTTTGATTACTATTAAATTGCCCATGATGTTATTATCATTTTTTGTAGCAATACCTTGGACTGACTAAATGTATAGTTCCGAAACGTTACCTTTTTTTATGTGTACATGTACACCTTTGATAGTAACACGCTAGAAGTATGCATTAAGGTTATTCAAACTTACTATGAAAATGATCGATCTTTAAAAAATTCATATCGGTAAGGTGATTTTTTTGATGTGAATTTGATGTGAATTCGCCCAAATGCGTCGACAATTAAAAGGTTAGAGAAAAAAATTGAAGAAACTAGTTCTTTCAAGAAATGAAAAAAGTCTGGCAAATCTCTAACAAACTTTGGTTAATTGTTTGTTAGAACATTATACTGTAAGCAATTATATTTGTGGGAAGAAGAAAACAATAAAATGATAAAAAAAAAAAATATTACATCCACAAAAATATGCTGTGTGGCATGGTTCATGGAATCATTTTTGTCTTTAAATGCAAACGAAAAGGCTGTTACTGTCAATGCAAACTGAGAGCCGACCTTAATTAAAATGTGAGAGAGCGAAAAACAATGTATCCTAAACCAGCCCTATTAATTGCACCAATTGTATTCGCAAAGTATGGTTCCCCACGGATTATAAACCTATTAGTGACGTGACTGAAAAAGGCTCATAGCTCTTACCTCGCAGTCACAACCTCTTCTCCACGTTGGTCTGCTTCGAAGATGGACTTGTATAATAGTTGTTAGTAATAGTTAGAGATGAAGGATCGAGATAAAGAAGAAACAGCTTTTCCCTATGGATCTGGTCTATGACAGTTCAATGACAGAGGCTAATGAATAAATCTTTTGAAGGATTAATTGAACAAGAAGCTCTTACCCACTCAAACGAAAGCTCTCCGATAGTCTTATACTTATTTCCGAACCCTGATGGCCCATTTACGAGGGTGGTCCGATAAGACCGATATTTTTAGATTGCGCCAGTAACTTACTACCGCTAGAGCAACTTACTATCGTGTAGTACAATCTAGTAGACGGCTACTGTCGAAATTTCAGCCGGATCGGACTCGTAGTTTTGTTTTGACCGCGTGTGGAAGCGGGAGTGTCAGCGGATTTTAGAAAAATGGTTAAAGAGCAATATAGGTCGGTGATTCGATTCTTGTTTTTGGAAGAGAAATCGCGCAGCGAAATCAAAGAGCGTTTAGATGCTGTAACGGTGACTCTTCTCCTTCGATGGCGACCATCAAAAATTGGTTTAACGACTTTCAACGTGGTCGCACGTCGGTTTTTGATGAGCCACGTCCAGGTGCCCCGAAAACGGCTACCACGGAGGATAACGTGACAAAAATCCACGATCTTGTATTGGCAGTCCGCCCATTGAAGGTGCGCAAGATAGCTGAGAGAGTAGGCATTTCAAAAGATCGCGTGAGTGCATGAAATTATTGGGCCGATTCGATGCCGAATTGAAGAAAAAACGGCCCCACTTGGCGAAGAAAAAAGTGCTCTTCCACCATGATACCGCACCGGCTCACACCTCCGCCCTCGCCACGGCCAAATTGGTCGAATTGGGCTAGGAACTGCTGCCCCATCCACCGTATTCTCCAGATTTGGCCCCGTGCGACTTCTTTTTTTCCAAACTTGAGAAAGTCACTCGCCGAGTAGAAATTTCAGTTGAATGAGGAGGTCGTCGCCGCCACGGAAGCCTACTTTGCAGACCTCGAGAAAACGTATTTTTCAGACGGGTTAAAGAAATTGGAGCATCGCTGGGTCAAGCGTATCGAGCTAAAAGGAGACTATATTGTAAAATAAATCGCCATTTCTCCAAAATTTTTGTTTTTCTTTTGTAGGCTAAGTACTTATCGGACCACCCTCGTATACTGCACACCGGCGCATCTAATAAAAACTATCGGGGCAGTACTAAATCATTATAAAGGAGAGGTAGACGTGGTTATACAATACTTCAGCAAAACACCAAATCGATCTAAACAAAATGACTGTGTGAAGCAGGGAGCGCCGTGGCGCAGTGGGTAGTGTGTCGGCTGACGCAAGATGAGCGAGTTCGGATCCCGATAACATCACCGTCATCGAATGATGCCTTGAAAAAGCTTCTCGGCTCTCGCCGTTCGGAATCGGCATTAACTTTAGGCTCCGTTAACTTGTGTGAAAGAACAAATCGCACATAACATAAGTGAACAAAAAGAAGCTTGGCTCTGACACTTCATGAGCTCTAACGCAATCTAAGGTGTCCGTCTGGCAGTACAATGGACCAGTATTTGTGTCTGAGTACTCCAACAGATAGCAAAAGCCTCCAAAAAAAGACTGTATCTCGCCCCGAAGACGATTTGCCATTATTCTGGACACCAACCTTTTCCCCTACCAAACTTCTGCACTTCCGGCACTGCAGCACCGCCGAAGAAAATAAGGATTTGAAAAAGATACATGCCAGGCTAAAATTGTAGCTTCATCGGGAAGAACCATTAGCCAACTGCACGACTGAGATTCGAAAAGCCGAAATTTGACTTCTGGTCAGAGCGAAATCTCAAATCAGTCTACACTTTTTTAAGCAAAATATTGGATATAACGTCGGCTCCTGCAAAGTCTTTTCTCTTCAATGACTCGAAGTACATCTGGAGATGCATGCATTCATCATTAAACCCGATAAGATAAAAATTTTCTGATCGCTAAGGATCGATATCGTTTCGAATGTAGATCTGATGAAGTAGGATTCTGTCGTCCAGGTCGTGGTTTGATCGAATGCTGTCATTCGCCTTATACACTTCCTGAAAGACAGCTCCCACTATCGCCACCATCTGGGAATCCTCGATCAAAAAGAAAGCGTCATCCAAGACGGCGCTCTCGGGATCAATGCTGACTATTCGTAAAAGACATTCATTGTCTGACGTTCTCGGAAGCTACAGATCCTGAATGTTATTTTGATTGTTTCTGCGATTTTACAGCACGAATTCTTTTGTTCCAATGCAATTTTACAGATATTGTGTAATTATATTTTATCAACTGCTGAAAATATTTAACTACTCGTAGTAGGGACTTCAGTGCCCTGTCCTCCGAGTTTGGTTTGTCAGTATGCCTCCTGTGCAAGAGTTTAAGTATTGTCGTTCCTGGTATCGCAATTCCATTTGCGCGGTATCGTACGAGTATTGTCCATAATGTATTACATCGTCTTACTGATACTAAGCATTTAAAAGAACTAAAGAAAGGTTGTTAGCTTTAATTGTTTGTTCTTCTTTTCCTAATTCTTGTGTATAGCCTTAGTTTAAGTTGTTCTTTGTACTTTAGAGTGTCCGTAAAGGGCCAGTAAGGCATTTTAAGATAATTAAGTTATTTAAGTTAGTTCTAAGCATTTTTTTCCACTGTAAGATAGTAGGAAACATTAAATAAAAATGAATTTAAAACCAAAAACTAAAGCTATATCGTCTATTTGTTTAAGGTATCTGCCAATCTCGACTATCTGTCAATGTCAATTTGACAGGTTCCTATTGGAGGGTGGAACGGAAACTGCTTTCGTTAGGGACCTGTTAAAGCGCGGCCAATTCGCCCACAGTAAACGTAGGGATGCGTTTGGACATCAGATTTGATTTTTTATATCTTGGAACTTAGTACATCTTCGATAGTTTGTAGGGTATCCTCGGTTGATACAGAGCTCCCATCCGAACTGCTCTCACCCCGCCAACTTTTCTTGAGTTAGGTCGCATTTCACACATTCACACTTAACACATCAAAGCTAAATATCGATGTTACTCCCATTCAACTTGATAGTTGCTTATTTCGGTCTTCGATTCGTGAAGCCATCTTTCACAAATGTTCATACTATTTTACGGGACACCACGTTATCTGTGTTTGTGTTCGCCTCTGCTCCACTACACATCATTAAATTAACTAACATGGACGCTAGGACGCTTCACAAAGCTGCCTCGACAGCTGGTGCCCAATTCGAACTCTCTGGTAATCAATGTAACATGCTGTCGAATGCGATTCGGATAACATACGTCTGATATTGTGTTGATATGTACTGATTGGCTACTTAATAATCAAAGAATTGCTGGCGTCACAGCCAATGTAGGATCAGTGTCAAAACTTTTCTCAATCTTGTGTTATGAGTGTTTTTATCTTTTCTCTGTCCTCTATGTTGCCAACCCTGTGAATGGCAAATATGTATGATTTCGACGGCTTGGTATTATTCGTGAATTCAGAATTGTTTATCAAGGTCAATAACCCTTGACAATATTAAAGAAATAGAAATACCTCGGCGCAACCCCACGATAACATGTAGCCAACAATCAAATTAAAAATCGATATACAAAAGGCTTTATGAAAATTGGCTTAAGGTTTTGGAAATTTTGTTAGCGCGCCTTTTTAGACGACGATTGAGGCACAAGCCGTCACACCCCAGTTCGCGGCAGATTCGGGAAAAAACGATACAAAGGCCCAGGAATGTTCCTAAAGCCGCAGTGCCTTTTTCTAAGACATCAGAGGCCGAGATGGCTGTCTGTTCGATTTTGCTCGCAATCCAAGGGCAGATTGGACAGCTCCAACAACAGATTTGTGAGCGGGCGACGCGAGTATCTGCTCGCTTCTGATAAGTCTAGCGCACCTACGGTCGTAATGGGTACGCCGGTAGAGAGACCCTTGAAGATTCTGTCGGTGGAGGTCAATTCATTGATTAGGATCGAGTGACGAGCCGTACTTTTCAACATGTTGCATGACGAAAGTCCTGATGTACTTTTGTTTAGCGAAACAAAGCTAAACCAGTAGCACAAAATTTAGCACACTTCTTACAAAATAATTAGAAGAGATCGACCCAACGCTATTCAAGGCGAGGGAGTTGCCTTCATAAAAAAAAATAATAATAATGAATATATAGCGCTAAAGTGCGAAGATGCTAGAAAACTGCATTGTGCGCATTCCTCTCCGCAATGGACAGAGAATGTACATTGTAGCTGCCTATGCACCTGAAGCATCTCAACCAAATATCTTTATCACAGAGCTTGAGACAATTTTTCGATCTTTGCGTTTGAACTCGGTAAAAAACTTCCACATTCTGGCCAGTGATTGGGGAGAGACAACATACCCAACACTAGAGGGAACCTACTAAATCATTGGTGGGTTGTACGGACAGTCCATCGTATCCCAGAAGCGGCTCCTATCTACAATCGAACTCATGCTCATAGACTCTCGATAGAGAATCCCTGACACAAACGAATGATCTAATAACTGCCTACAGACCATTGTATACGACAATGACCATTGCGGACTATGAACCGTGATCACAGTACCTGACAAGTTCGCGAAGATGGCAGAGTGTGTCCAAACGTACCCCGATGATTACAGTAGAGCGCGTTGGCCATGCTTTGCCAATTCCCTTACCAGAGAGCTCACTTCGACCGTCTCTTTACTACCGTACAATAAGAACCTTTCAAAATACGAAATTGGCAGGTACTTGAAACTAAAGGACTATAAACGAGTAATTAAGCAGAAGTTGGACAGTATACCACGAACGTGTACCGAAACGCGACAATCGACGCACTGCACTGGCAAAAAAAATAGACGCCTGACAAGTCTCAAACTCTTGTACAGGTGAATATTACAGAATATCTGTAAGTTTGCATTGCAACAACAGAATTCGTGTTGTAAAGCCCAACAGCGCGAGTATGTTCCCAAATAAATAAAATATTTCGGAGAAACAAAGAATGACATTCAGGAGTTAAAGCTTCCGACAATTGAACGTCAGACAATGAAGGGTTGCTACGAAAAGTCGTCATTGATCCAGAGAGCGCCGTCCTGGACGACGTGATCTTTTTCGTGGTCAACGAAGTTTACAAGATGAATGATAGCATTCGCCTGAACCGGAACCTGGAAAACAGAGCCCTGCTTTATCCTGCTTTTTCTCCTACCGATCCGAGAAATGAAGGTTTCAAAACAATGCGATCGCCAGTGAGGAGGCTAACACTCTCTTCATTTCCACGGAAGATCTCTAGCTGATCTTTAAGTTATTGAAAAGGAAAAAAATTCACATGAGCCAACGATATGTTGTGCTTAGGCGTCAGTGGCTGCAGAGATCCTGTTCAACAAAGCATCGAATAATGCATATTATCCAGTGCATACTCAAGAGGGGTAAAGACACCTCTAACCCGGAATATCTCCGATCGATAAGTCTCCTTCCAAGTCTTCGAGAAGGTGGTCCATAGAGCCGTATCTAAATAGATTGAGGACTATAAAATTATTCCGGATAACCAATTCGGTTTCAGAGCGGGACATGACGCTATTCATGTCATGTCGAAACTCGTGTCGGATATCCAGTGGAACAAATGTAAAAAAGAAAGGACGGGTGCCTGCCCGATTCACTTGGCAAAAGCTTTCGACACCGTATGGTTAGAAGGTCTTCATTACAAGCTCAGTCGGCTGGGCATAAATAAACCACTGCTATATATATTTTTGACATATTAACCGGTGGAAAGTTCGTTGTGAAAATTGCCAACATGACTTCTACCCAGACATTTGAAATCAAAAATTGATTTCAACAGGGCAGTGTAAACTCGCCGATCCTTTTCAGCATTTAGCAGACTCAGCGTGACTTCGAAAAAAATCAACAGTATTGTGATGACTGGAAGCATATTAACTTCCACGAGACTTATACACTTTCAAGTACAAGTTAAGTGGCCACTACCCTGTATTTGTATTTGAAAATCAGCAAGTACAATAACTTTTCCAATTACTTTCTTCTAAGTACATTTACTGGGTACTGTAAAGTTGTCCAATACATTCTGGTGTTTTATGATGTCATGACAATTAAAATAATATATTGCGCCCTGCAATAAAATTGAAGTGGTTAAGAGTTCTCGACGACATACCTAATGAACACTGTGATCAGAAACCAGAACGAGACGTGCGTTTTTCGTACGTCTTCCCCCCTGACACACTGAAATTTTGAATGATGTCCGGGTTCGTAGCGACAAAACCCGTTACGAATACGTGTAAGCTCATTTCAATGTAGTGAACTCCCGCCACACACACTCTTGGAATTTTAGCAATGTGCGAGATTTTTTACATAATTTTGACAGAACCCTGGGTTCCCACGTGCAAACGTCGGCGACCATTTTAAGTGATACGTCTCATTGGTGGTTTCTGACTGTCATCGAACTGTGGACAACATTATTAAATTAGAAACTATGCTGAGCAGTTTTCTCATATTACTTTATAGCTTGCGTCTCTACAAATAAGCCCATTAATGTCTCACTTTCAAGCTCAACTGTCGTGTAGAAAGAATATTCGTTTTACATTAGTGATTTTAATGTAGGAATCGGAATGTTAGACAAATATCCTATACTTAATAAACTCTTTATAGAGCTCAACACGCTTTTGACATGATCGCGCTCTTCCGGACCAACATTTTGAGTAACTAGTTTTAATAAAGGACAATTCATCAAATCACTGGCATCTTAATAAAAAAATTAAAAAAAAGAATATTTCTAGTTTCACTGAAACCCCAACTGGTAAATTATGTTTAACATCGAATTTAGAATTTTCACTTAATTAAAAAATCGATTCCCGACTCAATAAACTGTATTGTATTTGAGAAATAACTGAAAATGTACTGGTCAGTATTACAGTACCCAGTAAATGTATAATACTTAGAAGAAAGTAATTGGAGAAGTACTTGTACTTGGTGATTTTCAAGTACCAAGTATATTTTACATTTTTCCCAAGCAGAAGTACGAGGGTGGTCCGATAAGTACTTAGCTTCACCCCCAGATGGTGCCAGTATCGCAAGAGCAACTGTACTATCATGTAATACATTCTAAAATTCAGCCGGATCGGACTCTTAGTTTTCTTCTGATCGCGTGTGGAAGCGGGAGTGTCCGCGGATTTTCGAAAAATGGAAAAAGAGAA
Organism: Merodon equestris; assembly: GCA_958301585.1. Lineage (NCBI taxonomy): Eukaryota > Metazoa > Arthropoda > Insecta > Diptera > Syrphidae > Merodon > Merodon equestris. The sequence continues at coordinate 72,693,366 of OY284416.1, read as the reverse complement.
ATATCGGTCGGTGATTTGATTCCAGTTTTTGGAAGGGAAATCGCGCAGCGAAATCAAAGAGCGTTTGGATGCTGTGTACGGTGACTCTTCTCCTTCGATGGCGACCATCAAAAATTGGTTTAACGAGTTTCAACGTGGGCGCACGTCGGTTTTTGATGAGCCACGTCCAGGTGCCCCGAAAACGGCTACCACGGAGGTAGCCATGATCTTGTATGGGCAGACCGCCGATTGAAGGTGCGCGAGATAGCTGAGACAGTAGGCATTTCAAAAGATCGCGTGGGTCATATCCTGCATGAAATTTTGGGCATGAGAAAGCTGTCGGCGCGATGGCTGCCGCGTTTGCTCACTCCGGACAACAAGCGCAACCGTGAGACCACTTCAGAGCAATGTTTGACGCTGTTTAAGCGCAATCCGAATGAGTTTCTGCGTCGTTTCGTGACAGTCGACGAAACACGGATCCACTGGTACGCACCAGAGACCAAGGAACAGTCGGAATAGTGGGCTTCACCCGGCGAACGTGCTCCGAAGAAGGCAAAGACTGTCCCATCGGCCGGAAAAGTGATGGCCACCGTTTTCTGGGATTTTCTGGGAGAAGGGCAAAACGGTCAGTTTAGTTTTTTTTTTTAGTTTTTAATTCATTTTTATTCATAACTTCTTAGATCTATCTTACCCTAGACAAAAATGCTTAAAAACTAGCTTAACTATCTTAACAATCTAGATATCTTACTGGCCCTAGGCGGACACTCTAAAATAGATGTAACAACTTAAATCTATGTCTTTCGACTACTATATCAACTTACCACTAACATTACTATATCTAGCTTAAGCTAAGAAAAATGTTTTTTTTATTAAAAACTTAGCATATGATCATTTGTGTTACAATAAAACTTAAGCCTACCTTAATGTAAATAAACCTAACTTATTCTACCTTAACTAAAATATATATATATAAATTATATACATAATAGTATATATTTAATATATATATCTTTTTTTTTTTTTTTTTTTTTTTTTTTTTTTTTTTTTTTTTTTTTTTTTTTTTTTTTTTTTTTTTTTTTTTAACTTATACATACCCTACTACCACTACCTACTCTACCCTACCTTACCCTACCCTAGCCTATGTAAGCCTGCCATTGGTGTTGGCAGGCGATGCCTTGAAGAGGCTGAAGCTCTCAAAGTGTCCACTGACGTAGCTCTCTCCAGCCACCAAAAGCGTTGATGCTGTCGGACTACGTCTCCTCGATCCCGGCGTGAGACCGATCTACAGAACCTGAGGCGCTCGGGCTCACGGAGCGCGACATCGGGTTCGTAGAGGAATCGCCGTTCCACGGAATTGCGACCCACGTGGAAGATTAGCGGTACCGCCAATCTATCCTGGATCAGCCCACATCTATCTAAATAGAGGAATGCTTCTGGCGGCACAAAGCCATTAAGGCGCACTCTCTCGTGATATAAATCGTTGGGGTAGTAAGCCCCGAAGATCAGGCTATTGACCGAAGTCATTGCTCTCGCAACGTGGCTTCGAATCAGTTTAATCAAAAAATTATCTACCCGTACAATCCTGGCCCTATTGTATAGGACCTCGTTCGGGTAAAATTTCGTGTACTCAGATTCGGGTGTCCTATGTAGCCCCAGACACGTCCTGAGACATTGTCTCTCAAACACCCGAATCCTTTCCATTAAGCTGGCTCTCACATTGAACCAGACGGGACATCCATAGGCAACCATGGGCCTGATTAAGGCCATGTAGCAGATTACCTTCACCCTAGAATCAAGTTGGCTGCTATGAAACAGCCACCTTGTCAGAGCAAAAGCGCCCCGGGCCCTTGCCAGAGCAGCATCTACATGTTTGTCAAAATATAGATACTGATCCAGCACGATCCCAAGATATCTGACCACACTTTGTTTCGCCAGTGGACGCCCGTCCGGTCCTAAAATTAAGAACCTGCGCCAGTTTTTTCTAGTGTCCCGAGAGGCCCTAGACAAAGGCGTTCTGAACAATATAGATTCTGATTTCTGGAAGTTGATTTTCAACTTCCAGTCATCACAATACTGCTGAATTTTTTCGAAGTCACGCTGCAGAAGAGTAACAATGACGTCGATCGTTGGACCTGATCTGTACGCGATTAGGTCGTCTGCGTACGCTATTGAATGGTGAAGAGAAACTAGCAGATCGCTTAGGTAAATGCTGAAAAGGATCGGCGAATTTACCGTACCCTGTTGCAGTCCATTTTTGATTTCAAATGTTTGGGTAGAAGTCACGTTGGCAATTTTCACTACGAACTTTCTACCTGTTAACATGTCAAAAATCATATATAGCAGTGGTTTACTTATGCCCAGCCGACTGAGCTTGTAATAAAGACCTTCTAACCATACGGTGTCGAAGGCTTTTTCTAAGTCAATCAGACAGGCACCCGTGCATTGGTTCTTGCATTTATTCCATTGGACATCCGACACAAGCTTCGACGCGGCATGAATAGTGTCATGCCCCGCTCTGAAACCGAATTGGTTATCCGGGATGATTTTATTGTCCTCAACCCATTTAGACAGGGCCCTATGGATCACCTTCTCGAAAACCTTGCTGATACTCGGAAGGAGACTTATTGAACGGAGATTTTCCGGGTTAGATGTGTCTTTACCCCTCTTGGGAATTGGTTGCACCACCGCTGTCTTCCAGTGCACTGGATAATATGCATTATTCAGTGCATTGTTGAACAGGATGGTGTACCTCTCTACAGCCACTGGCGGAAGGTGCCTAAGCACAACATTGGATATACCGTCGACTCCCGCGGATTTTTTCTTCCTCAATGACTCGAAGATCATCTGAAGATCTTCCGTCGATATGAACAAGGTATTAACCCCCTCATTGGCGATGACATTGTTTGCCATGAAATCTTCATTGAACCCTGTAAAACCAAGGTTCTCTGATCGCCAATGATCGATATCATTTCGAAGATAGAAGTGATGAAGCAGGGCTCTATCTTCCAGGTCGTGGTTCGGGCGAATACTATCATTCACCTTGTACACTTCCTGGAAGACAGCTCCTACTGTCGCCACCCTCTCCTGAGGATCCTCGATCACGAAGAAGTCGTCATCCAGGATGGCGCTCTCCGGAGCGATGCTAACTGTTCGTAGCAAGCGTTCATTGTCTGACGTTCTCGGAAGTTTCAGATCCTGAATATCATTCTGATTGTTTCTCCGAAATATTTTATTTATTTGCGGGAACATACTCGCGCTGTTGGATTTTACAGCACGAATTCTGTTGTTCCAATGCAAACTTACAGATATTCTGTAATTTTCCTTGATTAACTGTTGGATATTTTTAATCAGTGACTTCAGTGTCCTGACCTCCGAGTTTTGTCTGTCGGTAAACCGCCTGTACAAGAGTTTGAGTCTTGTCAGGAGTCTACTTTTCTGTCTGTGCAGTGCGTCGATTGTCGCGTTTCGGTATACGTTTGCGGTATCGTGCTGTCTTTGGCTTGGTATCGTACTGTTCATTGTCTGTTTAATGACATCGTCCATTTGTTTGAGATACCTGTCAATCTCGTAGTTTGACAGGTTCCTATTAGGCGGTGGAAAGGAGGCGCTCGAAGTGAACGCTCTCGTCAGGGAATTGGCAAACCGCGGCCAGCACACCCTACTGTAATCGTAGGGGTGCGTTTGGACACACTCTGCCATCTCCGCGAACTCGTCAGGTACTGTGATCACGGCACATAGTCCGCAATGGTCACTGTCGTATACAATGGTCCGTAGACAGTTAATAGACCATTCGTTCGTGTCTGCCAGTCTTAGTCGAGAGTCTATTAGCATGAGATCCAGATAGGAGCCGCTCCTAGGATACGACGGACTATCCGTTGCGAGCAACTTGACTCTATATTCAATGCTGCGAAGAACCCACCAATGGCTTAGTAGGCTCCCCCTAGTGTTGGGAATGTTATTTCCCCAATCACCATGTTTGGCATTTAAATCGCCGGCCAGAATGTAGAAGTTTTCTACCGAGTTTAAGCGCAGAGATCGAAAAAGTGTCTCGAGCTCTGCGATAAAAATATTGGGTTGAGGTGCTTCAGGTGCATAGGCTGATACAATGTACATTCTCTTTCCGTTTCGGAGAGGAATGCACACAATACAGGCCTCTAGCACCTGGAACCTCCGCACTTCACCGCTATATATGACTTTATGTTTAAAATTGTTTTTAATAAAGATCGCAACTCCCCCGCCTTGAATAGCGTTGGGTCGGTCCCTTCTAATTATTCTATAAGAACTGTGCCGGATTTTGTGCTTCTGGTTTAGCTTTGTTTCGCTAACCAAGAGTACATCGGGGCTTTCGTCCTGCAACAGGTTAAAAAGTTCGGCTCGTCGCTCGATCCTTATCAGTGAATTTACATTCACCGACAGGATCTTCAAGGGCCTCTCTACCAGCGTACCCATCACGACCTTAGGTGCGCTAGGCCCGGCAGAAGCGAGTAGATACTATCTACTCGGGTCGCCGTCTCCAGGATCTGTTGCTGGAGCTGCCCAATCTGCCCTTGGATTGCGAGCAAGATCGAACAGACATCCACCTCGGCCACCGGTGCCTTAGAGACAGGCACTGGGGCTTTAGGAACAGTCATGGGCTTTTGTACCGTCTTTCCCGAACCTGCCGCCATTTGGGCGTAGGTCAATTGGGATGTGACGGCTGGTGTTTGGAAGCGACCCGAGGGACGCTTCTCCTCGACCTTCTGCTTACGGGCCAGGTTTTCTTTCTTGATGTCCTGGAACTTAGGACATCCCCGATAGTTTGCAGGGTGCCCTCGGTTCCTACACAAGACACACTCGAGCTGCTCTCTATCCGCCACCTTGTCTTTCCCAAGGTCGCATTCCTCGTTCTTGTGGTTCTTTGCACACTTAACGCATCGAGGCTGCATTTCGCAGTTCGACGCGGCGTGCCCGAACCTTTGGCAGCGGATACATTGCAAAATGTTTCCGCTCCTCTTTAATGTTTCCCATGTGACAGTCTGGGACGCTAAGGTGGTGATAGTCCTTAACCTCTCCAGCTTGCTGCTGGGTGTGAGCTGTACCAAGAAGAAGGGAATAACTCGCTTCTCCCGTCGGGAGCTCACCGTAGTGAATGGCTTAACCCCCACGAATTTGAGGTCATCACTCTCGAACTCTTTGAGCTCTGAGAGCATTTCCTCGGGGTCTGCAATCGACTCCACGCCTTTAAGGAGCATTGTCCGCAACCTCTCGGCCTTCGGCGTGAAGGAGAAAAACTCCGTTGTGGACTCCTTTAATAAGCTTTTTATACGCTTATGCTGCTCCAGTGTCTTGCACCGAACAGCATAGCGTTTTTGGCCTAAACATTTGATTTCAAAATTGCCTACACCAATAGCATACTTACAGAGATCGATGGTCTCTCGTAGGGCCGTGGTATAGGTGAATATGGGTGGCACTTTCTCCTTTTTAGGACGTTGCTGCTGCTTCTGCTGCTGCGGCTGTTGTTGTTGCTGCTGCTGTTGCGGCTGCTGTTTCTGCTGCTGCTGTTGCGGCTGTCGTTGTTGCTGCTGTGGCTGTTGTTGTTGCTGCTGCTTTTTCTGCGGCTGCTGTTGTCGTTGCTGCTTTTGCTGTGGGGCGGCTGTTGCCTGCTCTAAGTCCCTCTTCTTTATCTCCTTCAGCTTATCCACTACGGCCTGCAGCTGGGCACGTAGGGTACGCTCTTTCTGTTCCAGTTCGCTACGCTCCTCCTCCGTAGCCGAATATAAAAGGGGGGCAAAGGGGTTATTGTCCCCCGTGTAGCGGCCTTCCCTACCATAGGAAAGGTAGGCAGTATCCGCTTCCACGGGGATCGCTGGTTTTGGTTGATCTTGTCCAGCTGCTTTCGACGTTGATGGTGTTGGTGATGGCGCCCCTTTCCTTACTTCGACCTGCAGCTTTTCAGTCGAAGTAGTGAGGGAGGGGCGCTTAGTTAGATTGGGCTTCTTGTTGGCCCTTCTGCGCCTCTTCATGACGACGGTCGGTGTTGCGAAATCGGATGATAAATCACCCGATTCCGACTCCGTACGACGTACGGGTTTTCCCCCGCCGTCTCCCGACATCTCCTTCTGCTACTTCCAAATTGAGAAGCAGCAGAAAGAAACAGAGAAAACACGAAAAAAAAAAAAAAAAAAAAAAAAAACTTTCCTCTCCCGACTTGGGATTAGAACCGGCGACCTTCCGACTGCGGGTCGGGCACTTAACCACTAGGCTAATTGGGGTTCCGCGAATACTTCGCCTAAACGCGCACTTATATTTTTTTATTGTTTGTTTATTTCTGTCGTAAACAAGCCGAAACACTACCTTCCACTTCACTGGTCTGTGATCAACTGGGCAAAACGGGCAAAACGGTCACAGGGCTGTACTATGCCAAATTATTGAGCCGATTCGACGCCGAATTGAATAAAAAACGGGCCCACTTGGCGAAGAAAAAAGTGCTCTTCCACCATGATACGAATAACGCACACCTCACACCTCCGCCCTCGCCACGGCCAAATTGGTCTACGAACTGCTGCCCCATCCACCGTCTTCTCCAGATTTGACCCCGTGCGACTAATTTTTGTTTCCAAATTTGAAAAAGTCACTCGCCGGGCAGAACTGTCAGTCGAATGAGGAGGTTATCGCCGCCACGGAGGCCTACTTGGCAGACCTCGAGAAAATGTGTTTCTCAGACGGGTTAAAGAAGTTGGAGCGTCGCTGGGTTAAGTGTATCGAGCTAAAAGGAGAAATAAATCACCTTTTCTCCAACATTTTTGTTTTTCTTTTGCAGACTAAGTACTTATCGGACCACCTTCGTATAACCCAATAAAAATATGGTATGCTAAGGTTTCGAATTAAAAAAATTTCTTTAGAATAAGTTAAATAATATTAAAAGCCTTTAAAGAAGGAAAACTTTAAAATAGCGCGATTTTCGGCGTTAGTGAACTCCATGTTTACACGTCTATAACTGTTGAACGCAATATCCAAACTAATCACGCATAGCGTCGTTTTGTAGGTTATGTCAAGACCTTTCAAGACATTTCATAGTATTGCCAGATACGAGCTCTGTAGCGCTCTGTACATAGCCGCGAAATTCAAAAGACAAAAAGGCGGAAGGGAGATATTTGACAACCTGTTATACGAGTATAATGGTGGTCGAAACACATAGATTTAAGTTGTTCCGCTTATCTTATCTATCTGGCCCACCTAGGACCAGTAAGATATTTAGATTTGTAAGTTAATTTTGTTTAAAATTTGTGGTTAAGCATTTTTGCCTAGGTTAAGGTAGATCTAATAAATTTAATAAAATTAAGACTAACAAAAAAATGCAATAAAACATAGTATAAAAATACTTACTGGTGAATAGAATTAATCGACCACTGAAATTCATCACCAGTGTGCCTAAGCCTTTAAATTAACAACATAAAGAAAAAAACTCAAACTGATTCCTCAATTTGATTCCACCAATGATTTACGTGAGCAAATTAAGAGAGTGTCTTTTTTTTTATAGAACTCTGGGGAAATTAAAATAAACAATCAACCTAGTGTTAAATAAATAGCATATTCTGTTATTTACATTTTCCCAAGTGTTTTTATGTATACCATGTTGAACAGATGTAGGTACGCATGGAGTACTTATAGCCAATAAAGTGAACTTGTCCATGAATGCTGAGGTACTGCAAACTATAGAGTTCGGTGGTTATGGAATGCTAACAAATTTAATAGGAATATGCAGACATACATATATATGTAAGTTAATGTATCATAGAGAAAAGAAGCTTTTGTTCTTTCAGACACACGCGTGTAGACACATGTAAATACTAATGTAACTTACTGAAGTAGTACTCATATTACAAAAAGGGTTCGCTTCTTCATATACATATTTTTATATATAATATTTCTACGGTATTACATCAAAAATAAGAACGAGCTGAGCTGGGTCCATCTTAGCCGTGTTACGTGACAGAATTGAATATTAGATATTGTGGATTAGTTGGTATTGGTACGAACAATGCCTTTATTCAATCTACGCATGTACCCATAAGAAAAGTATGTGCTATGTAAGACTGAAGTATGAAGTTGTCTGGGGTAATATTTATTACAAAATAAAATATAAACGAAAATATGATATTCCTGCTGACAAATAGTTCTTTAGGGAATAGACCATTATATAAGTAGAATATTCGGAGATACACAAACGTTTCCAGCAAACACATGATACAAGTTAATTTAATCGCTTAAATAGTGATACATGATACTAAGGGTTTAAATTGGAACAGCCACTATGGTGAGTAATTTTATATGATACCTCTATAATTTCCCCATCTTACGCTAATGGTATTTATTAGCAGACAATATTTTGTTTTGTTTACTACAAATGTTGGAATGAATATGGAATGGACGAACAAACTTTTTACATAAAATATATACACACGTTAACTGTCTCCTTTAAATTTACAACAATATGAAGACCCACGGATACAAGTTGCGTAAAAGCTGATAAAACCTTATATACGAATTAATATATTTGACGATATGAGCAATGAAAAGTACCAAATCAAGGCAGATAGCTGAGGGTCAGACGACTATATTATCGTTAAAATTAATGTGGGGTAATAACAATCATACTAAGAACTGTACAACATTATTTTTAATGCGGTTAATGAAAGACTATCTGAGAAGTGAAAACCCTTTCTTCTATTGGAAGTAATTTATTCGGTCCGTTTTTGGTTGTTTTGTTGTCTTTGCATTCGAAATCAGTTGTAGCCAATACCGATTGCCCGTAACAGATTCGCCAGGTTGTAAAGTTTTTTTCAATAAGGTAGCAACAAAATTCTTCTTTTATGAAATCGTTCAAATGCTTCAGTTTTTTACGGTAACACGGATCTTAGCAGTCCAATTTTCAATGACTCTTCTGCATTGATCCGGTTGAATTTGAGCGACGCAGGGTATTATATTCAGCTTAAGGGCATCGGTCGATTGTGATTTATTTGCATAGACCTTCAGGAAAGCCCACAAGAAAATGTATAGCGGCGTCAAATCGCATGACCTTGGTGGCCAATTCATGTCACCTCTGCAAGAGATAACGTGACCCTCAAATCGTTCATGAAGAATATCAATCGGGGCGTCGGTTGTGTGCACGTAGCACCGTCCTGCTGGAACTACAAATCGTCTACGTCCATATGGATCAATTTGGGTCGTAGAAATTGGTTATCATCGTTCTTTAACACGCGCCATTGACAATGACCGTCTCACCAACGTCCTTTTCGAAAAGTATGAGTACACTCCGAAATCAGTGAACAAAAAGCGTTGCCTATGGTCATGAACTTTGAGCTCTTGAGTCCGTTGGGTCTTATACGTGTGTGGCCCCAAGTCTCGACGAAAAATTCGCCTAGTTGAAGTCTGTGAAAGGTAGGGTTTTTGTGCACCGCAGGGTTTTGCTATCCACTTTCACGGAACGCAGCGATGTTCTCGGCCAATCTTGCGTTCCTTTGACGCATGAATGTTGCCTGATTGTTTACCAAACCGGTCGTCTCAGAATTCCCCACCAAATGTTGAAGAGCCAACTGTAAAAGGCTACCACGTCCATAGTAAAATGGGTGCAACGTGCGCAACATTTGCACTAACGAACACTCATTTTGATAATAAAGTTTTATCAATTAGACGTTTTATTCAGTTGTGTAGCTTACATGGTGATTTGGGAGCCAAAATCTATCGGCGCCAATTTAAAACCTCATAATACGCAACAGCCTTTTGGTCCCACCAGATACACAGCATAATCTTCGAACTCAAATTTCGCTTCAATGTTGATGTTGATGTTGATGTCGATTGTAACACTTCACCATTCTTAGCCTAGTAATTTTTTACTTAGGATTATCATAGAATATCCATTTCTCATCCCCAGTCGCAATCCGATATAAAAAATTCTTTCTTGTTTGCCTTTGAATCAGCTGATCGCAAGTGCAAAATCGCTTTTCAATATCTCTCGACTTCAATTCATGAGGAACGCAATTGTCTTGCTTCTGAATCATTCCCATGGACTACAGTCGTAAGTTTTGCCGTCCTGTCTCCGCTGTCATAGTGCACGGTGGTCGACTCTTTGCCCGATGATCTCAATTCCTCTGGAATCTAAGCCCAGGCCTATGCGGATCTCTCTGTCGGCTGATGTTTAGCGACTGTCTGTTTTAAAGCGCAGGCGGCGCTAGATGTGATCGAAGACTGGTGCACGAGTAAAGGGCCGTCAGTTAATCCTCTTAACCCTGGACCCGTGTATTGGGCACTGAGTGCCCAAAGAAAATTTCAAATCGGATTTTAACGTATTTATTGGTCTATTACAAATAAGAAAGAGATGATTTCTTGGACATACGATGCCGAAGTACACGGAAAACAACCAGTTAAATTCATTTTGTATTTGATCTTCGTAGATCGGGCTTACAAAAAAAAAAGACCTCTATCGTGTACTTGGGCACTCAGTGCCCAGTGATTTTCGGCTGCATAGTTTATGGAAACCGTTGTCGTATCTCTGGGATGGATATGCTTGGTTATTTTGAACCCTTTTTCGATAACGAATTAGTGCAATTATTTGTACAGATGCTGTCGCTAGTACCACCTAATATCACGTTGTTGCATTCGTATCCGTTGTTTGAGTGGCGATAAGATGAAATGGTGTAAATGCTTATCTTTGGGATGGCGATCCGTATGAATCGGCTGTGGACTGCATCTAGCTAGTACCACATAAAAAAGGATTTTCGCGCGACACTCTGTTCAGTTGTCTTCGAACGCCTAGCGATTACAGTGAATGAAATCTAGAAAAGTGAATAATAACAGTAGAACCGTTCAAACTGCATATTATATAAAAATAGGTTTGCTCTTTTTTGTGATTTGTTTTTCTATTGAGTTTTATTATAGAGCTGTCATGTCTTTAGAGCGATTTGAGCAAGTATCTCGTTTCATTCGATTCGACGATTCGAGAACTAGGGCATTCCGCATGCAAAGTGACAAGCTGGCAGCTTTCAGATATACTTGGGACGTATTTCAGTTGAACCTTACTGCACTCTATAACCCATCAAAAGAGCTAACTGTAGATGAACAATTAGTAGCTACCAGAGGCAGATATGCATTTCGGCAATATATGCCTAATAAACCTGGCAGATACGGTATAAAAATATTTTGGGTTGTAGATGCCAAAACTAATTATCCCTTGCGGGGAAAGATTTATTTAGGTCAGCAACCTGATGACGATCGTTCGGATGGCATAGCACATGGTCTTGTGATGTATCTTTTACAAGACTATTTAGATAACAATTTCAATGTTACCACTGACAATTTTTTTACATCCGTTCCATTGGCTTTAGAGCTAGCCATGAGAAATGCAACACTGGTTGGCACAATAAGAAAACAAACCACAATTGCCAATAGAGTTTACAAAAAATGAAAGAGAATTCAAAAGAACTCGGGCAAAATTCAGTTCGATATTTTGTTTCTCACGATGCCTGCAGTTGGTCAGCTATGCAAATAACACAAAAAAGAACGTTCTTTTGCTTTCAACTACACATCACGGCGAGGATATTGATGAACAAACCCAAAAGCCTGTAGTTATTATGGACTATAATAGAAATAAGGGAGGCGTAGATACTTTTGACCAAATGGTTACACTCTACAGCTGCAAACGGAAAACTAACCGTTGGCCAGTCACATTATTTTATAATATATTAGATACTGCAGCCTTAGCTGCATACAGATCGTATGATATCAGCAACCCAACATGGTATACTTCTAAGAAGAGATCCGATAAAAGAAAAATTTTTATAAAAGAACTATCATTGGAACTAGCGGCTAAACACTTAGAAAAAAGGGTTTCCAAACCAAGCTTGCGAGATTCTGTGAAAACTGCGATGGCACTGATAGGACACAAAAAAGAAACCATTTTACCATTCCCTTCACAACGGCAAAATACTAAAAAGCAAAGATGTAAATCTTGCAAAACACAAAAGAAAGATAATAAAACAACAGCAGTTTGCGATCTGTGTAATATTCCCACCTGCACAAGGCACTACATAAGAATGTGTGAAAGATGTTATGTAACAAACGAATCACCTGTTGAAGCCATGAACGCCGTTTATAATCAGGCTGATGTTGATGAAACAATCGCTTCTACGTCAAAACCAAAGCGCAGCAGATTGCACTCACCGACATAAACCATCAGCTATACAAAATAATTTTATTTTTCTTTTTTTTTTCAAATAAATAAATAAATTGGATTTAAATAAAAAAGCCATTTTTTCATTGATTTCATATCAAAAAGGCAATTTTCTATCATCTTCTTTTATTGGGCACTGAGTGCCCACGTACACGATAACTAGAATTTTTACAGTACACGGGTCGAGGGTTAAGACTGATGTCTTTCTCTTCACGAGAAGGAAGAAAAATACTGGCATTACTCAGCTTGTACGAAAAGGCATTCCTATCCCGATATCCAAGGCAGCTAAGTACCTGAGAGTCATCCTAGATAGCAATCTTCTTTGGTCAAAGCATGTTGAGTCCAAAACCACCCAAGCTGTGAGCTTTTTGCCAATGCAATTGTTCATTTGGCAAAACATTTGGCTTATCGCCCCGAAAAAGGTCCTCTGGATCTACACGGCAATGATAAGACTGATAATTTCATATGCATCGGTTGTCTGGTGCAACAGGCTGACACGCAAACACGTCGTGGCCTCTCTCACCAAACTCTAAAGAGAGGTCTGTTTTAGCTGCATAGGGGCTTTCCGCAGCACACTGGGAGCACTTGACATATATGTCGAAGGGTGCACACTGAAAACCATATCTCGCCTCAAGAGAAATGGTTGTTTGTACAACTTACATTGGAGTGACAGTGTACTTGCGTGAGAAATATCCTACGACCCCTGTCTCATAGATATGCCTTCTGACACAATGACACCTGCCATTCTAATGCGCTGTAATTTCACAGTCACATTTCCATGGCGTCAGGACTGGCTTTGGCCAGACACTGAACCTGGAATGGAATGTATTCGCATTTTCACAGATGGCTCCAGGACTGGGCAAGGATACGGCGCTGGAGTTTTCTTTGAGCGCGAAAACATTCGACTGCACTTCTCGTTAGGAAAATATGCACCTGCCTTTCAATCAGCGATTTACGCAATCCTAATGGCCATGCACGATGTTGTGAAACACAAGTGGAAGGGAAAAAGCATATGCGTCTGCAGTGATAGCCAAACTGCACTCAAAGCTGTGTCCGACCCTCTAGCCAGCTCCAAATTAGTACATGAACTCAAAACCTTGAATTAAGTCGGAAGACTAAATTCACTAAGGCTTCTATGGGTCCCAGGTCATTCTGGGATCCCAGAAAATGAGATCTCCGATAAACTCACTAGAAAGGGCTCAGAGGAGAGGTTATCAGGACCTGAACCCGCCTTAGGTCTACCTGCTCCCACTGTCAAATTTGGTATCTATGACTGGGTCTTTAATGCACACAGTCGTAGATGGAGGGAATATCCAGGATGCAGGATAACCAAGCGCGTACGCCCTCAGTCTGCAAGAAGTCCGCAAGATTCTTCTTATCCATAAAAAGAAATGATTGCAGATTATTACGTCCCATTATACTTTTGCCAAGCATTTCTTCGTACTTGAGTGAGACGCCTATCTGTGTTGTATGTTGCGAGGAGGATAACGCAGCAGAACACTTTCTCTGCGTCTGTCCCGACTTCGCTCCCGCACGGTGGGCACCCTTGGGGCCGACGTGGTGTGTGCCGAATCTCTTAGCTCTACATCACTGAATCCCCTCCTCACTTTTCTCCAGTCAACGGGGAAAATACAATTAAGAAAGGTGTCTACAGTAGTGTCTGAGAGCTTCAACAGATAGTAGAAGCCGCCAACAAAAAAAAAAAAACAAATAGTCATACAGAAACTGTTTGCTTATTTACTCTGAAGAAATCTGCAAGCTCCATTTGCCGTTGACGCCGATCTTCATCGGGTAATGCTTCCAATTTTTTATCTTCGATTATTTTGGGTTGTCTAGAGCCTTTCGAGATGAAAATTACCTGTTCACTTCTCTAGCTGGTGATTCTTTATTTTATTTTTTTTTTTTTTGTAAATTTCATTTTTATTTATAGTTTCTTAGATCTATCTCATCCTAGACAAAAATGCTTAAAACTAGCTTAACTATCCTTACAAATTTAGGAATCTTACTGGCCCTAGGCGGACACTCTAAAACAAACTGTATAATTTTAACCTATGCCTTTCGACTACTATATAAATAACTTACAATTAACATTATTATGATTAACTAGGTTATCCTTTATTTGAAACCAGCCGTTCACGTCGACTCTCATCAATAAATTCATTTGCAGAACAAATAAAAAATTTTGTTATTGTTATTCTACGAGTATACCCACAAGTAAGTTTTATTAAGCTTCACATGAACAGCAATTTTAATTGCTTCGAGGTGTTAACTTATGGCACTCCATAGTTATCCACCCAAAAAATTCGCTCAAAGCGAAGTCGCGCATATCGAATCTGAGTCGGCATTTGAAATTCTCGCAAATTTGAAACCGCGCAATATTGAGACATTTTTGCATTGAGTTAGTGCTTTGTTAAATTTTATTCAAAAATATAGTATATTCATTTTCACCGGCAGCTGTTTCTAGGTTTGTATTAATTAATTAATGACATAACACTCCGAGTAATAACTTTGCTGATAGGTTGTCATTTTATGAACGGCAACGATATTTTGCAAGACTTTTGCAAGAAATCAGCTCCGACATTCCGGATTGTTGCAGATGTTGGGTCCGATGAAAACTTTTTGCATGCAGAGGCAACGTGCTGAACGAAATAATCTGGAAGTAGAGCTGAATGATGACATGTGTTCTGAGGCGGATGAGGAACCGAGATTGGGAGGTGGAGTTGAAAGCGAGAACACCGAAGCACATGGTCCTGAAGAAGAAGATGTTAGTGAGGTTTCAGGTAATTTCTTGGTTGGGAAGGATGGAACCAAGTGGTACAAGACTATACCAAATCTGCATCGTGAAGCGGTACATAACATTTTCGAGACTGGACCAAATCCAGCTATCAAAAATCTAACAGATGTTAATATCTTTTTTTGTATCATGAGTAATGCAATTCAAGACATCATTTGTAGGCACACGAAAAGAAAAACTAGAACTTGAATATAGCAAGTGGAATACTCAAAATCCCAAAAAAAATCCACTGAAATGGTAACTACTAAATCAGGAAGAATTTGGGGGTTACTTAGGTATTTTGCTAGCCATGGGCTACCACAGATACAATTATGAAACTGTGGAAAAAGCCATATAAAGCAACAATGGCGGTTATGTGCTTCAAAGCGATTTTCAGGTTCATCCGGTTTGATTCGGATGTTATTGCAGATATCTTTGACTTGATCAATGCCAACCTAAAGCACAATTTCAGGCCGCCTGAATCAATCACAGTAAAGCATTATTCCGATATAGGGGACACACAAAGTTAACCCAATATGTGCCCAATATCATTAAGCTTTGGTGGGCCTTTGATTCCGTAACATCGTACCTCCTAATTGGACAAATATACACTGGGAAAGTGGGTGGTGTGAGAGATGTAACTAAAAACGAGAGAATTGTAGAACAGCTGGTGGCTCCTCACAAAAATACGGGTCGAAATGTTTTTACAATCCTTTGATTGGCTAATGAAGTAGTTGGTTGGAAAATGTCAGTTGTGAGTACCATAAAGAAGAATAAACGCAATTTGCCTGATAAATTCAAGCCCTCGAGAAGCCGAATGGTTTTGTCCTCCGAGTTTGGATTCAGCCAAAATGCTGTTTTGCGTTCATACGTCCAAAAGAAAGACAACTCAGCAGTCGTACTCTCAACATTTCATGGTAATTAATTCGTTTCCGGACCAAAACAAAATATAAATATAATCCAGTATGACAATCGTACTAAAGGTGAAGTGGAAACCATGCATAAAATGTTGAGCCAGCACACCACGAAAAGGAAGACATATAGATGGCCGTTGGCTTTGTTTTATAATTTGTTGGATACAGCAGCGCTACACAAAAGCACAGCTGCTGTGAAACAAAGCCGGAGACTTTTATCAAAAGAGACCAAAAAATCCTAGTATAACGGGTGTATTTGCTATACGAAGTGCTTTAGGTCATTCGATTGGTGCATTCAATTTTCCTGATTTAAGCGTCACTACGTAGGAAAAAAAAGGTTTCGATGTCTGTCCCATTCCGTAGTTCAAGATCGACTGACTCTTTATTTTTCATACGTGTTTTAGCTAACAATATATACATAGATACGTTAAGAAGTACGTGTGGAAACTAACAAATACATACACAGGCTAAAACATTTTTATTTTTTTTTTGAATATGGTTGCGACACTGATAAGACGTTTATTCCAGATGACGCCGACGAACGAGATTCCAGTGGTCGCTTACGACAAATGGGTGCACACTATATGAGTTACTAACTAAAGAAAAAAAAAGCAACCTTCATGTCTGCGCCAAATGCAGAAAACCGATATGCGAACAACTAGTCTCAACTAGATAAAATGTGAACATTGCCACATGCATTTTTAATTTTTTTAAATATAAATATCGTTTTCTTTCTTCAATAAAACAAAAAACAGATAAATTTATTTTGTTATTTCTCGTAGAACTTCAGAAATGTACAGCTGCGAACAAAAAATAGCAGTGCAGTCAGTAAAAACTTTTAAAACGTTGCTACCCCTATGGTTGAAGTCACCCAACACAATGAATGCATTCAAGAGAAGTTCTTCTATTGTAGGAAAAGATAAAGAAAAAAAGAGGATGTTATCTCCTGTCGAAGAAAAAGATAACAGCCGATTTGAGTTCCTTGTGTGGTTTTTCGTCGAACAAAAAAATAGCAGTGCCTTCTTTAATTTGCGATATTTTGTGAAAAAAAACGTTAATTTAAATCAAAAAGTAATATAGAATTATATTAGTTACGGGGAACACATTTTGAATTTTTTTTTTATTGTTACAACTTAGTGGGACGTAGTAAACACTGTTCAAAGGAAAAATAGAACACATTCTTATTCTTCGCGCTGCAGGGAAAACGTATAAAGAAATACAAACAACTTTAATGTATTCAGCTAAAATAATCGCAAACGCAATTAAATTTGAAGAGAAACCAGAAATTCGGGGACGAAAGAGAAAAACAAGTGCCTTAGAAGATCGGAAAATAGTGAGTCTAAGTAAAAAAGATCCAACAAAGTCAGCCACGGAGATCAGGACTAAGCTAGATCTGCCTATTTCTGCGATGACAGTACGAAGACGTCTCATAAATGAAAATTTAAACGCCCGATCTCCAAGAAAAAAGCCTCTCCTCACCAAAAAACATATTGCCAAGCAGCTTGAATTCGCCAAAAAACATGGCAACACTGAACTGCTCCCACGTTATACCACCATAAAAAAAACCATTAAACATGGCAAATGTTCAATTATGGTGTGGGGGTGTTTTTCGTAGGTACTATGGTATGGGTCCCATATACAAAATTGAGGGCACAATGGATCAGCATGTGTACAATAAGATCTTGGAGACCATGATGCTGCCCTTCTGCGAAGAAGAAATTCCACTCAGATGGGTCCTGCAGCACGATAATGACCCAAAACATACCAGCCGTAAAGCGAAAGAGTGGTTTCAGCAAAAAGGGATTCAAGTCATGGAGTGGCTTGGTCAATCTCCCGACTTGAATCCAATTGAAAATATTTGGAGAGACGTTAAGCGTGCTGTATATGTTGCCAAACCATCTAATATTACGGAGTTATGGGGCGTTATCTGGCGGACTTGGCATAAACTAAATCGTATTCAAGGCCTTGTGGACTCTATGGTTAGAAGATGTGAGGCTGTCATCAATAACAAAGGCTATTCCACCAAATATTGAGAACATCTAAAACCAAAAAAAATATAATCAATATCAAAATCAATCTCCTGGTTTTCTTCTATTAAACCAACTTAGTTGGCAGCACTGCTATTATTTTGTTATACGTTCAATTCGGTTTCATTCTTGTATTGTAATTCGTTGGTTATTACATATATGTATTATTTTTAATTTTTACTAAATAAGTTTTAGAGAGTTTCCTAAAATAAAAAAAATAATAATAAGCTTGAATATAGAGGCTCTTTAATTATTTATTGCACTTTTTTAAAGTTTTTGTTGGCACTGCTATTTTTTTGTTCACAGCTTTATGTGTACATACATACAGTGTTGTGCAAAAAAATAAGAACAGTGGAGTGGGGTACCTTGCTTTGAAATTTGAAAAATAAAACTTGAGTAAAATTGTTATTATTATTAAGTTATATTTTTCTTATGAATATTTTTTTGAACTAATAGATAAATAAACATGAATTGCATCCAACAAAAATAAAAGAAAACAAAAACTTAACAATCATTCACTGACTGGTTGTGCAAAATAATAAGTACACTACAAAAGAAATGAAAATATTCTTTAAAAAAAATAGAAAGGTTAAAATAATTGGACATAATTGGACAAAATACTAATGAAGGAAAATAAGGATATCAATATTTGGTTGTATTTCCTTTGTTTTTTAATACATAACGGCTTTAGGCAAAGTGTGATCGGGATATTATACCAAATTCTTTGGACATTTTGCCACAGCTCAAGCCTGTTTCTTGGTTTTGTGGTCTTATTAAGCTCTCTCGTAACAAATCCCCACAAATTTTCTATGGGATTAAGGTCTGGGGACTGTGCTGGCCATCAAGGACTTGGATCTTCATGTCTGCGAAGCATTTTTTCGTTACTTTGACCGTATGTTTAGGATCATTATCCTGTTGAAACAACCAAACCAACGGTAAGTTGTCTTCAGCGAAGGGATACATAACTGTATTTAAGATATCAATGTATTTTTCCTTGATAAGAGTCTCTTGTATCCAGTGAATAGGTCCAAAACCATAATAGTGAAATCCCCAGACCATAATATTTCCTCCGCCGTGTTTTATGGTTTTCACCGAGTATTTTGGATCAAATTCTTTTCCACCCGGCCTTCTTACATACCTTTTTTTTAGTATCCGGCCCAAACAACTTGATTTTGGACTCGTCTGACCAGAGTATGCTGCGCCACTTCTCAACTGTTTTATGTTGGTGGCTTTTCGCGAAAATGATTCGATCCTTTATATTCTTTTTCGATAAGAAAGGATATTTTTTTGAAGGTAAGCTTTTAACTTATTCTCTATAAGTCTTCGTCTGACCAAGCGAAGCGCACCAAACAATCCTTACATCCGTGTTTGACCTTGTTTTACGTTTTCGACCACGAGTTTCTTCAGTTTTCTGTTCCTTTAATCTCTTCGGTGAAAGAGTACACATATGTACATATGTGGACTCAGATTTTCATTCTCCTGTAAATCTTTTAAAGTACTTTTTTTATTGTATTATTAGGTCTGTTCCCGTACCTGACAAAAACAGCCCAAATCTACGAAAAACTACGAAAAACTACGAAAGTCTGTTCCCGTACTCCAAAAATTCACACTTTTGGACAAAAGAGAGCGCTCTCGAGAGAGTAAAAAATTTCCCCATGCTGCGAATTTCAGCCCAAGAAATTTATGTGGGTGATGTCACAGCTTTATGAAATCAGCTGATTTCCGTCATTCCGTCATACGACAAGAGCTCAATTTTATATTAAAATTCTTTTGTGCATTTTTAAGATGTGTATTGTCTCTATATGGCGTTATTAAATGATGAATGGATATGCTGAATCATCTAATAAATAGTAATCTGAAAATAATATGTATGTTTTTGCAAATTAGTATATTGCACCTGCTAACGAATCCAAGAATGTATCAAATTCAAACATATGTTTTTGACATTTAAAATGTGTGCAACTTTTTTGGTTCAACGCGTTCCCGTACTTTTTTGTGTTTCCACTTCTCTTTGAGAGAATTTCATCCCCACTCTTGGAAATATGAGAATCTGTGAATTTCTGCCAAAAAAGTACGGGAACAGACCTATTATTGGAGTCCAAAGAGAACGTATTAGTTCTCTTAAGAACACACACCCTTACATATATCATCTAATATTATTTTGGCGCGTTTTTTCAAAAGTGAATTATAACCATGTCGCGTCGGAAGGCTTCTCTCCTTGGTAAGTTAAAAACTAACATTTATAACTCGATTTGTTATTCAAAATTTATCAAAATGTGAAGTGGACGTACTGTGGAATTTGTTAATTGCAAAACTTATCAAGTTAACTTCAGTTTTTAAAAGTTATTTTCATCTAAACAGTGGGTACACATACGAGTACTTTGGGCATTTGCACAAGAAAAAGCTTCTACCACCTAATTTAGCTTAGTCCACTTATGTGTATTTCGGAAGTTTCAACATATAAAAATGTCAACTGTATTACTCGATTTTTTTTATCTTCAACCCAATTTGTTACTCACAAATTTCAATCTGAATTCATAGATCTTACCAAAAAGTTCACTGATGCAGCCTCTCTGATAACGATGATGATTATTTTGGATGCATATTAAATGAAGTATTTGAAGATCTTTGCGGCCGCTACATCTCACTACATCGCTGCTATGTCCGAACTAATAAATGCCACCATTAGAGCATTTAACCATTTTGTAGACCTGGTTATTGTAAATTGTTGGATAATGCATAAAAGACAGCAAAATATATGTGGGGAAAAGAAAATGACACTTTTGGAGTTCAAAGTATATATTGGAAAAGCTTTGATAGCATTTTCCAGCAAAGCCAAAGAATTGGTTGTAAGGAATCGGTCTAACATGCCATTTAACTCGCTGTCTGAATCAAGCAAATCACCCGAAACATCCGGATCTGCAAAAAGAAGAAAGGTGAACCTACCACTTACAGTAGAAGAGCGTTATGATTGCCTTGAGCATTTCCCTCAATTCATAGAAGCGAAAAATGCTTCAAAGTGTCGGGCTCCTGGTTGCTCCTCTCGCACACGTACTTCTTCTTCTTTTCCTTTTTTTCCTGCGTCGTTATGGTTAGAAGTGTAGGACCATAACCTTCCCACTTGACTGCATTTCTACTGGTCCGCTTGTGCGGTCCGCCGGTTTGACCTCAGAAAGTAGCGGCAGGCTTCCCGGTTTGGGATTACTTCATCGCTGAGGCCAATCAAATGCTGGTGTTTTTGCATTTGTTTGCACCAATTGTTTTTCGGCCTGCCTTTTTTGCGTGTTGAAATTGGAACGTTGATTGATATTGCCTTTTGGACGGGGTTCAAAGGATCTCTCCTTTGAACATGGCAATACCAACTGAGTCGGTCGCGCTCTATCTTTTTTGTGATGGTTTCTTTTACGTGGAGGCTTCCTCGGATCGTTGAACTTCTAATTCTGTCACGCTTTGTTACTCCCGTTGTCATGCGAAGCATCTTCATCTCAGTTGCCGTTAATTTGCTCTCATACTTTTTGTGCATTGTCCAACATTGTGAACCGTATGTGAGCGCCGGACGTACAACTGAAGTATAGAGCCTTTCTTTCAGCTTAGGGGGCATTTTTCGATCACAGAAGATGGCGGAGTTTTCCCGCCACTTCATCCAACCTACGCTTACGCGATGGTTGATGTCGTCATCACAAGTTGCTTCTTTATTAATCATAGATCCCAGATATTTAAACTTTTCACACTTGGGAAGCACTCTTCCATTCAAGTAAATGTCTGGAATAGGCTGATGAGGGTCAGAGAACGGGCAGCACAGATACTCTGTCTTCTTTGAACTAATACGATACCCGTGTCCCTCAAAAATGTCCACCCACACATCAAGTGCTCGTTGTAGGGACGCCTGATCATCACTTATAATGACGATCAATCACTTGTTTGACGAACATGGTATTTAGCACTATAAGACCGTACGATTTGCACATGTTTAGGATATCTTCACCTGAAGAGTTCCTGGTGTCGTATGCCAGCCCTCCGTGGTAGTCTTCATAGTCTTCGCTTGTCTTTCCGACATGTCCGTTAAAATCTCCCCCAACAAACAAAAGCTCTTCCTTTGGGATGATTTTGACAAGGTTGTGGAAATCTAGCCAGAATGCATCTCTTTCTTTTTGTTCGCATCCTACTTGAGGGGCATATGCGCTTACGATGTTCCACACCTCACCATGCATCACCAATTTGAGAGCCATCAAACGGTCACTGGACTTTGAAATGGTTAAGACGTTGCCAGGTAGCTCTGCCGCAAGGATGATGGCGATTTCGTTTTTTCCTTGTTCCAATCCATAGTAAAACATCTTGTAGGCTTTTGTTTTAACGTCCAAGAAACGTGCCCGATTACCGGTGTTTCGCCATTTCGTCTCTTGTACGCACAGGTTGTTTCTTCAAGCTCATAGCTGCGACCACTCATGCTTCCAACGTTTCAACTCGCGACTCTTAAGTGTGGCTTACGCCGTTGCATTACTTTGCTATCCCCCGGAAATCCTATAGCTCTGACCCGAACATTGCTGCTCGTCCCAGGATCACGACCATTAGTAGTGCCTGGCGGGGTAGTGCTTTTCCTTTTAGCGTTCTTTTCGCACACGTACTATTTGCATAAAATGCAAGTTGTACCTTTGCACAAATGCAATAATTGTTTTTTGACATACCATAAGAAGCAATAATTATATTTTTAATTGTTTTCCTAGTTCCTTCATTACTCTTATGTGTTCTTAAATGTACCTGTCAATTTGAGGCTTACCTACAAGTTTTCTTAAATTTGTCCGACTTTATTTTTTTTTTTAAATTACATACTACGTTTTGAATTAGAATTATTATTTTATATTTTTCGTTATTATTAGATGAAGACTGAGTATGAAATGTAATGATAGTTTAGTTTATGTTTTCTTTTAACTTAAGTATTTTCTTGTAAAATTCTGCGGTAAAAATAAAATTTGAAAAGTTTACAGAAACTGAAAATAAATCTATTAGTTTTTACTACATATAAAACCGTAGTCCACATATGTGTACCATCTTAAACTAATAGTTACAAATAAAAAAATAATTTTTCTTTATCAAAATCAACTAATTAGCCGACATTTAGCAAGAAACAAAAGAATAACTGAAATATTTCAATACAGTTTGTGGACGGGATGAAAGAGGTTAAGGCATTTACCACCATTCCTAAAGAGCAAAAAACAATTTTGGCGATTTGTTTCAAGGATGTCCCGTCCTTTCTAAGACCTCGAATTATTTCCAGATGCTCTGCAGTGCAAAATTTTTTACGACCCATCTTTCCCTAGACCAATCATGACTTCTAATGCAAATTGGTCGTCAATACTCATTGTTATACTTACTAACAAAAAAAACCTAAAACGAATGCCTTTGCAAATATGGCAAATATATGAAGAAATATTTTCTTTATCTAATTCGCCGTTTCATGATATTTCAGTGCCAAACTACGAAAATCTCAATACAAAATGCATGAAAAATACTGTACCTACCTAGGTAGATACTGTTTGTGCACATAAAAAAAATTCAAAAGTTAAAAAAAAAATTTAACATGTTCTTAAAGCTACAAGAAAGTTAGTCATTGAGTCGGGGTGGCATCAACATATAACAAAAGTGGCGGAAATATTGGAAAAAGAAAATTCAAATATTTACCCGGGTAGATGCGATTCATGTGAAGGTTAAATTATCAACCAACTAAACATATTCTTTATGTTGACAATCTAGAGCATATCAGTTTGACCCCCAACGTTCTGGAAGTTGACAGTTGATGATGATGACTGAAGCCGAAATAAATTTCCTTTAATCTATATGCATGTACATATATACTCGTAATAATAATACAAAAAATGTGAAAATGAATTATATTAAAAATGTACGTCCATATAGCATATATATACATACATATAAGCACATAGTTAGTTTTAGAAAGGGGTTTTCTTTAATGATAACAAATCACTAAAATATTCCTTCTGAAATAGAAATTGCTGGACAATCAATTTTGAATTAATTAATACGGTTAGTTCTTATTTTCATTGTTGGAAAACTGACCGAAATGTTTTAACATCTAAAAAGTTGATAAGGGTTGTCTATTGATTGTCAAGCAACAACATACTCGTAATTGATAATAACACTATTCGTACATTGATAAAAAGTAATCATGGTGCTCTGAATGCAATGCTGACAAGGAAGGAATCCTTAGTTATTGACCGCTATTGAGGTTTCGGATGATACACGTACTATATACTCTTCTGAAGCACGCTGCATTAATAATACGGTAAACGGTACAAGATGAATGTAAATAATTACGACTAAAATGATTACATTAAAAAAAAAAGAAGATTATACTACATTTCGTTGGGTGAATGAAAAGACAGCCGAAATCCTTCGATGATTTTTTCCTACAAACATCATTATCTTGGAGCAAATAGGCAAGCAAAGCATCGTCAAAATCTGCTTAGTTAACGCACGAATCGTGACAAAATTTCTAATAACAACTTAAAATTCATGTTTCATACTTTTAAACTCTGCGATGTTTTGATGACTTTCAGATGAGCAGTATCTCCATACCAGAATGAAAGATAAGGATTGTTGTTTTGAGCGCATGTCGGGCGAGCGTGTGAGGTTAGAGCAGCGAGAAAAAAGGTATTGTACATTCGATAGAGATATAATAACTATTTTAAAATATACTTTATATACGATGTTATATTTTCAAAGTGTAAAATAACACAAACGTGTTCATTTAAGATGGAACGCTGATAGCTAATATAGCCATCCATGGAACGAAACTCGTGTTTCGTGCGTTGTATTTTTTGGAACTGGCTCGACTTGGTATATTAAAGTTGTTATAATCAGGTGAAACCATAACAGGAGCTCGCTACAGAATTGGTAGTCATTTATTCGGCTCAATATAACCTAATATAACTAAACTAATAGTTTTTAACCCCAGTAATAACTAAGAGCACTTGAGTCGTAGTTTAAAGCAAGCAGTACTGAAATCGAGGTAGAAAGGTTAACTAATCCAATTATAGCTCCGGCAGCACATAAAAGATAGGTTCATTGAAGACATAGAAGGTACGGTGAGTAGGTACGTAGAAAAGACGTATATTATGAGGGTTAATATTGAAAAAAAAAATATGTAAAGGATGGTAGCTGAAAGCAACCGTTGAATGAAGACAATGTGGGATATGTCTCTTCATCCTCAACGCGTTCAAATTGATTAATTTAAGGTAGTCCTTATATTGAATTACAATACAGCGTTGGATGCTCTCGATTCTGGAAATGTGAATACTCGTATGTTGGTAAGGAGACCAAACTTGAGAGACGTAGTCAAGAAGAGGCAAACAAAAATTCTACAAAGCGGTCTGGTTCCGTAGAGGTTAGAGAATTCCCTAGATTATCGTTATACGAAAAGGAGATTCATAACGCCGACATGTATACTTAAAGGAGCTCTTGTTAATAAAATATGCCAAAGTCGCCAAGCACCTGCACGGTGGAAATGGATTTATTATGAACAAAGGACAGTGACTATGGAAATGTCATCGAAAGCGTTCCGAAATTCGCAGATTTCAAACAGCAACATACAGTAGGTCTTCTTCATCTATGAGAAGAAATTAATCACAAACGAAATAAGTGTAGAGAGAATGTTTGATTCTTGTTTTCAACGAACTGTAAGGGGGAATAAAACAGGTCGTGAGATAGTCAAAGGCCTCGTCTACTTTCGCCCATTGGTATCATGCACCAACGACATTAGTGCAGATATCACATGTAAAAACAAAGTGATTTTATACATCTGTCATTTCGGTCCTAGTATATACTCCCTACACTTGATTACCCTCATTTAAAACTTCAACCTATGTAAATCATAAAGTAGGGAAAGTATTTCTTCGCAACCATTGTTTAAACTTTAGTCTTATTATCTCTCGCTACCTGATAACAAGTCATTTTATGGTTTTTGCGTATTTTAAGCGCGAAACACAATTACATACTTGCTGCATATGGACTGACTGTGGATTAGAAATGTGTGGCTGGAAATGAAATTTAAATCTACTTACGAGTATTGAAAGAGTACAATAATTTTAAGTAAGAGAAACATCTGCCGCTTACCCAGTTATAGACTAGGAGTGAAGGAGCGAGCAAACAGAGCAAAGAAGTTGATCATGTTTAACATGGCAAACACCAGCTTCGATCTCTGTCCCTGTTCAATCCAAGTTGACACACAGGCTCCACGCGGCCTCTCCTGGATAGCTGAACTGGCATCCGGCGGGAAGTGAACCAATGTGTACAGCGAATCCTGGCCCTCCAGGGTTGACATTCCTATCACGGAAAACAAATATTCTTACGAAGCAACAACAAGCCTCGGATACGGACGGATACAATGTTGACGACCCATATAAACGAAACAATCTGCGAGTCTGCACTTGGAATGGGTGATCCCTTAACTAACCAGATGCAGGCAATCAACTGGAAAAAATCCTCGACTGCTACAAAGCAGATACATATAACCGCGCTACAAGAATTGCGATGGGGTGGACCAGGCAAAAAAAGGATGAAAAACTGTGATATCTATAATATTACGGTAACTGCTACAAGGAAAATAAACAACGCCTCTAAGATGCGGATTTGTTATTCGAGGAAGACTCCGACAAACAGTCTTAAGCTTTCGGCATGTAAACGAACGCCTCATAAAAATCCGCATCAAATGCATCCTTAGGAATATAGGTCTAATATGCGTTCATGCCCCTACTGAAGAAAAAGAAGGCTCAAAGATGACTTCAATGCTCTGGACCGAACATACGCCCAATACCCCAGTTATGACACAAAAATTGTACTAGGAGATTTTAACGCAAAACTGGGCAAAGAGCAAAGAGCAAGCACACCATTCCCACATCTCACCATCCATAAAAAAACCTGGCGGTCACCAGATCAGTCGACCATCAACCAGATTGATCATATTGCGATCGATGCCAGACACTCCTCCAGCATCCTAGATGTACGTACCTTCCGAGGAGCCATCTTCAACTCGGACCACTACCCTGTTGTAACCAAGGTACGAATGAGGATATCAAGGATGCTACGGAGTCGAGCAAGACAAGAAGAACTATGTAGATGTCGCAAAGCTACAATCGCAGGAGACCGCTGATATCTTCGCTGAGTTTCCCTTAACCTCTAGCAAAGTCCAGAGACACCGATACAAATCACAGTGGAAGCATTGCCAGCGCACCATTAGAGACGCTCTCTCTGATGTGCTGGGACTCAAACCGCCACCAGCTAGAAACATCTGGTTTAATGAGCAATGCAAAGAAGCCCATGTAGCAAAGCTCTACAAAGCAGAAGAGGAGAGAGGAACACACGCTTTTAAGGAAGAAAAAAAAGAGAGCATGAAGAGAGCACAGGAATGACGCTCGCAAGTTTTACGAAAAATTAAAGCTAGAGCGGAAGTCTGTAGGGATGAAGACGGACAGCTAGTACTTATGTCAGAGCCGATGCTGAGTATATGATAAAACCACTTCTGTAGACTCTATAACGGCGATGATAGATCTGATACTGCTATCAAGCAGAATGATCCGAATGAAGAGAATTCTATTCACCTGACTTAGATGAAATTCAGCTTAAAACTAAAAAAGCCGCAGACGCAGACTATTTAGGCTATTTAAAGTGGCTGGAGATGAGTTGGTAGGGCGCATGCAAACTCATCTGTAAAATATGGTCGGTGGAAAGCATGCTCGACGATTGGAATCTCAGCATCGTTTGTCCAGTCCATAGAAAAGAGGCCCCTATAACTGCGCCAAATATAGAGGAATAAAACTCCTCAACATCGCGTACCAGATCTTCTCTGCCGTACTAAGTGAACTCCTGAAAGCCCTTGTGGATAATCTGATAGGTTTCTATCAGTGTGGTTTCATTTTTTTATTTATTTATTCATTCATTCATCTTTTGACTACAATTAACTAAAAATCCTTTACAAATATATATCATTAAAAAGATTCAATACAATATTCTTAAACCTTGAAAGTCGACTTCATTGCAAATTGAATTAGCAAGTGATAAAGAACGGGTTACGGGTCATTTTGTCCATAGTTCGTTCTATAACTAGGAATTAAAAAGAGAACGTCCCTGTTTCTTATTTCTTTCTGAGGAACATAAAAAGGTATAAGATTCAGCAATTCTGTAAAATTAATTCTGCCATCAATAATGTCCTTTACGAGAAGTACTCCAAGGGTTGCTCTCCGATTTTTCAAAGATTTTAAATCTATTAATAAGCACCTAGACTTATATGAAGGGAAATCTCCAGACCACTCCAAATTTCTCAAAGCAAAACGTGTAAATCTTTTTTTTATATTTTCAATTCCTTTCAGAAGAGTTTTTATAAAAAGGAGACCAAATAACGCAACAGTATTCCAGTATAGGTATAATCAAAGACATATAAATCGTTTTAAGAATATAGCTATCCCTAAATACTACCGTGTTACGCTTTAGGAAACCCAGTAACAAATTTGCTTTGGATATTATGTTATTAATATGTACTGAAATAGATAATCTAGTGTCAAAAATAACACCAAGGTCCTTCACTTCACTAACAGTTGATAAACTTTCATTACCAAGACTGTAACTAAACAGCATCCTAGGTGTTGATCGAAAAACTCTAAAAATCTTACACTTGGAGATATTTAACTCAAAATGATTTATATTACACCACTGAAAGAGCTTATCTATGTCTTTTTGGAAGTTAAGACAATCTTCTAACTAGGATATTTGAAGATATAATTTCAGATCATCTGCAAACAGTAGACAGTTGTCAAACTGTAAAAAGTGCGGAATGTCATTGACGAAAAGATTGAAAAGGAGAGGCCTGAGATGACTACCCTGAGGGAGGCCTGATAAGACATCTATAAAGAATGATTGATTATCTCCGATTCTAGCAATTTGTTTTCGATTCGATAACTAAGATTCTAACCATTTAAGAAAACCAAACTTAAATCCCATCCTGTCAAATTTCCTAATAAGAAGTTTATGATGTCTAACCAACAACAATCGCGACATTTTACGGCGTGCCATCCAACTTAAACGTCATCGTCAACTTGCTTCAGTTTTCACAATTCGTGGCCATGTATTAGTGAAGGCTGATGTAAACACAGCAGCCATTATCATACCCACTATGGAAAAGCTGAGGGAAATTGCCCATACGCATAAACAACAACAACCTGCGAATGACAGCTCACCAAACGAAATCGATGATGATCATCCGCCCGACGTCACCAGTGGTCTACAACAGCGAACATCAAACTGTTAGGGACATTTTATTTATTTTATTTATATTTTTATGTTTTATTTTTTATTTTTATTTTATTGGGTATTTATCTAATTTTAAAATGTTAGGTTTAGCTAGTAATTTTAATGTTGTTCACATTCAGTTTCTTCTTAAACTAATAGTCCGGCCTCTCAGGTTTTGTTATGGGGTCATTTTCAATACTGATGCTGTTGTTCTCTCTCATATAATGCTTTCGTCATATTTCCGCTTTCATAATATATGAGCGCGGAACTCGAAAGACGGAGGAGTGAGTACTCTATGTCTTACGGAAGGACCGATATAGAATTTAATAATACGCGCACAATGCTCGATATTTTTTGTAAAAGGTATTCAGGACTCTCGGTTTGCCATATAAATGCTCAAAGCCTATTAAAACATTTTGATGAGTTTAAAAATATTTTCAACAACTCAAGAGTCGACATCGTGTGCGTTTCGGAGACCTGGTTGTCCTGTAGTATAAACAACGTCGTAATTAATATTGACGGTTTTAAATTATACAGAGCTGATCGTATTGGTAGGCGCGGAGGAGGTGTAGCGATATTCATTAAAGAAAACATTCCATCTAAAATAATATCTAATTCGAGTGAAAATGATAACATGGAGTTCATCTTTATCGAAGCTAAATGTGGTTTTAATAAATGTCTTTTAGGGGTGATTTACAAACCACCCAATATACCCGATACAACTATTGTTACGAGTCTTATTGAAAACGTCGGACTTAACTACGACCACATTATTATCACAGGTGACCTCAATGTTAATTTGTTAGATGAAAAAAATGGATATGTCCAACATTTTCTGAATAATTTAAAGTCCTTACATATTTCTTCCGTTAATACCGTATGCCCCACTCACTACAGTGAAACAAATTCCACGCTCTTAGATGTATTTTTAGTGAATAGGATACGCTGTACACATTTTTATAATCAATTAAGTTTACCAGGTTTTTCAAAACACGACCTCATTTTTTTGATATATGATATATCATGCGACAAAACGGAAGTTGAGAAGATGGTACAGTTTCGCGATTTTAAAGCAATTAATCTGGGCGGTCTAATAAATGATGTCAACTCTGTTGACTGGCATAGTCTATACTTTATGCCTACTGTCGATGAACAGGTAAACTTTCTTACTCAGTCAGTCAACAATCTTTTTAATATGCACGTTCCAGTGAAACAAATTGTCATTCGCAATCGAAAATGTGAATGGTTCAATCACCGAATCCAATCTCTGATTTCGCTAAGGGATATCGCGTATAAAAGGTGGAAAAGATTCAGATTGCCTATACTTCATGAAGAATTCAAAAGATTGCGGAATACCGTAAATCTGGAAATTAGGAAATGCAAAACAAAATTCTTTGCATCGAAGTTCACGTCTAACTTATCAATAAAAAAAACGTGGAACAATATAAAGAGAATGGGTATCAGCAAACAAAAACCTTCTGATCCTCCTGAACTCGATTTAGACAATTTAAATGATATGTTTGCTCATGCTTCCATTACAACCATTACAACTGATACTCTTAATAGTGACAATGACAACGAAGAATTACCCTTCAGTTTGATACAAATCGAGGATAATAACGGTTTTCACTTCAATAGCGTGAATAGGTCTGACGTTTTAAAAGCTGTTCTCGCAATCAAGTCGGACGCGATTGGGCTAGACTCTATGCATCCTAGATTCCTGAAAATTATTATAGAACAAATATTGCCTTTTATCACGCACATTTTCAACACCATTCTAACCACCTCCACCTATCCCAAAGAGTGGAAAAGATCAAAAATTGTCCCGCTACTGAAAAATTCCTCAAATTGCACAAAAGAGTATCGACCTATTTCTATTCTCCCATACCTTTCCAAAGTCTTTGAAAAGCTAATTAGCTGGCAAATCATGAACCACCTAAATGACCGTAACTTGCTTACGGGCTTTCAATCAGGTTTCAGAACACGCCACAGTTGTACTACAGTATTACTGAATTTAGTTGAAGACCTACGTATCAAAATGGACGAAGATCAAATATCATCGCTGGTGCTATTAGACTTCTCGAAGGCCTTCGACACTGTTCCACACTCTCGTCTTCTGCACAAACTGAAAGACTACTTCTATTTTGATGTTACAGCTTTAAAATTAGTTAAAAACTATCTCGATGGCAGAACTCAAGCTGTTTACGCAGGTGGAATTATGTCGAAGTTCATAGCAACTAATGCGGGCGTCCCACAGGGATCAATTCTGGGCCCCCTTTTCTTTATCCTTTACAACAACGATCTGCCCCAAGTACTTAAGCACTGCAATATTCAAATGTATGCAGACGATGTGCAAATCTACTTAAGCTATCCCTTAGGTTTAGTCGAAGATGCAACCGCAAGAATAAACGAAGACTTGGTACTTGTCAACCAGTGGTCAGAAAGAAATAAGCTCAAATTAAACTCGAAGAAAAGTCAAGCAATTATTATTTCTCGGAAAGCTATTGATACATCCTATTTTCCTAAAATTGCGATCAATGGTGGAGAATTAAAGTACTGCAAATTGGTTAAAAACTTAGGAGTTATATTCAACCAAACGCTTACCTGGCATGACCACATAACATATGCGGTAGGAAAGGTCAATGGCGCACTACGTATGCTTTATCAGCTAGGAAAATGCCTTCCAGTGCAGATAAAAATGATGCTAATAAAATCTCTTTTGACACCTATTCTATTCTACGCGCATCCTGTCTTCTGCGACCCGGACTCTTCAAGTAAACGAAAACTTGAGATCGCGTTTAATAACATGGTACGGTTTGTTTATAATCTTAGGCGGTACGACCATATATCAGAATTTACCTGTAATGTGTTTAGCATGAACTTGAGAGATTATTTAAACTTTAAAATACTTTTATTTTTGTTCGATCTTAAATTAAATGGAAGTCCACAATACCTTTTTCAAAGGTTACAATTTGCGAATTCTGGCAGAAACCCGGTTCTGATTTTACCAAAGTTTACATACAACACCACCCAAAAACAGTTTTTTGTATATTCCATAAGACTGTGGAACTCACTTCCTCCCAATATTAGGAGATTGAACAGCAGACGTGGCTTTGAGAGAGACCTTATTCGTTACCTGAATGGACAATCGTAAAGTATATTTTCTTTCCTGGTTTTGTCTCTGAATTGTGAACAACATTATATACATATAAGTGTAATTATATTAAACAGCAGTAGGGTAATAGGGTTTAGTTTTGTATTAGATTAAAGTTGTTTTTACTGAAGTTAATTGCTTGCTAAATTACCTCTGTCAATATAGTGTTAAGTAAAAAGACAATAGTCTTAAAATACTATATGTTTGTACAAGAAATAAATAAATAAAATAAAATAAAAAATAAATAGACTCTATCGAAGGCGGTGTATCAAACATCAACCTGCATTTTATTTTCTAAGGAATAGAGACAAAAATTTGCGAAGAAAAGACACTAGTAGACCGTCCACTACAAACAAAAACCATGTTGTCTCGAAGTTATAATACCTTTTACTGCAAAATTAAGCCTTTTGGATAACAATCTTTCAAAAAGTTTTGGAATAGCTGAAAGTTTTGAGACTGATCTGTAATTCTTTATTAAATTTTTAAGACGACTTCTATAAATAGGGGTTATGGAAGATTTCCCATTCATCGAGAAAAACACCAGTGCAAAGTGGTTTATTAAAAATTACTTGTAATCCTTAAAAAGTGAAACTGCACATTTTGATAGCAAGAGGGGAGGAATTAAATCCACTCCAGGATTTTTATTTAAATCAAGATGAGTTGAGCCGTCAAATACTTCTTGATCTGTTAACGAAAAACAATCAAAATCCACTTGGCAGTTGATATCATTATACAGATTTTCACAGTTTATTATGATGTCTGAATTATAATTAGATTCAAAAAAAATAGCAAAAAGATTACATGTGGTTTTGTTATCATACGAGCTCTCACCGTCTAGTTCCATAGGCAGAAACTTTGCGTTTCGAATTCAGGAAAACCCAGAAAGATTTAGAGTTGTATTTTATATTCCCTTCAACTGTATTTATATATTGTGAATAAAGAAATCTGCTTAAAAAATCAAACTCCTTTCTCAGTTGCATAAAACGAGTTCTCTCTTCAGATTTCCCCGACGCCTTATATTTTTTAAAAGCCTTGTTTTTAACATGGTTTCAGCTCAGATAAATTCACAATAGACTAAATTCTCACACTGCGGCAGATCTTAGAAAAGACCCTAGAATTCCACATCGACACCGAGCCATGTCTAATTTTAACATCCATGCCAAACTCGTCCGATTGTATAGGATAACAATGGAGAATTCTCGCTATCCCATTAAGGTCTGTAGCAAATTAACCGAGACTTTCGATGTAAAAGAGGATTTAGGTAAGGTTACACTGTCATGTAACTTCTTCACTACCGTTATATATTTCAAGTCTGCAGAATTGCTTGCGTACGCGGATGACATTGACGTAATTGGACGAGCACAGGGACACGTCAATGAAGTGTTCAAAAGCATTAAAGCAGAAGCGACTAAAATGGGTCTTTCGGTGAACGAGGGTAAAACCAAATATATGCTGCCATCCAAAAAAGATGTACAACATCGACGTCTTAACCAGAACGTCACAATTGACGGTTACAAATTTGAAGTGGTCAAGGACTTCGTCTACCTCTCCAGCGACAACAACACCAGCGCTGAGATCAAACGCAGAATTGCTCTTGCCAACCGCTGCTTCTTTGGGCTCAAGAGGCAATTGAGAAGTAGAGCCCTCTTTCAAAAAACCCAAGGAACACTATATAATTCACTGATCATCCCGGTCCTCCTTTACGGCGCGGAGTTCTGTACCTTAACGAAAACGGATGTAGATGCCCTTGGTCGCTTCGAGAGGAAAGTTCTGCGTTCAATCTATGGTCCCGTTTATATAAACGGAGAGTGGAGGAGAAGATACAACGACGAATTATACGGGTTGTATAGCGACATCGGTCTAGTACGACGTCTCCGGATCCAACGTCTAAGATGGCTGGGCCATGTAGAGGGAATGGACGGCACAGCTCTGGCCCGATGAGTCTTCTAATCTAACCCTGAGGGACGACGCAGCAGAGGACGACCGAATCTAAGGTGACGCACACAGATGGAAGGGGACGTTAACCAACTGGGTGGGCAGCACTGGAAACAACAGGCAAAAACAGGTGCCAGTTGGAGACGCTTGTGGTTGAGGTCCAGGTTCACGTCGGATTGTAGCGCCATCTGTTAAGGTAGGTTTACCTTACCATATCGTATCCTAAATACGGTAAAAAAAAAACACAAAAAAATAATAAAACTAAAATTAAAAAAAAAAAAAAATACATTAAGTGGACATATATTATGTATACATATATTCTATGTGTATTGTAGTAACAGTAGGTTAAGCCAGTTTAGGTCAGTTATACATTTTAGATGAAACCACAAAATGGTGGTTTATACTTATTTGAATTTATAACAACTTATACCATAACATTTAATCTACAACTGCTTTATCAAAGAGACAAAAACGTTTTAATGAGCCAAATGACTTAGTGGCAACACTTTGATTCACTAGATAATTTGTCGGTGGAAAGTGGCAACCACGGGGATAGCATGTAGCCGCGACAGGTAAAGTCAATTATGCTAATGGATTACTATATAGTTGATTCGATAACCAAGGATAACATAAATGAAAACACTCCCCTGTTTTACATCAGAAATAAAACACAATCCTGCTGTTTTTACCTTTGCAGCCTTTCCATGTGATTTTCTGCTCTATGCCATGTTTCAGTATCAATAATCACCTATACTACAGCAACTTTTTCTGTATGTGAAGGCGGTCGGTGGGGTGAATTTTTCAATTATTGAAAAAGGAAATTTCGTTTGGTTCCGTTGAGCAAATGTTTCACTGATATTCGATGAGCGCAGCAACAGCTGGTTACCGACTTTGCCCGTTTATTATTTCATAATAGTCGCTGAGTTCGGCCGAATTCTTTTGTTTTCATGCGTGAGCGCCGAAAATTTAATAAAATGTTAATAGAGGAGCGGTTCTCAGAAAATGTCGATTATTTTCACTTGGCTGGGCAACGAAATTTAATGAAATTTCTTTTGCGGCATGGAAGTAATTGCTTTTTTCCACAATGTTCATAATTATAAGGAGAGCATCAACTGCGATAAGACTGATTGAAAAGCGATAGGTATGCACATAAAGGTGGAAAAGTCATCTGTTTTTAAAGCGAAAAATCACTCAATTAAGCAATTGTGTAATCAATTAGTAAGGTGATTGATTTCATGGATTTGAATCGGCTGGGTAAAATGAAAATTGTATATATATACATATGTATGTACATTCGTACTTACATAGTTGTGTTATAGCAACGTGCCAGATTAGAAAAAAAAAAATTGATATTGACGATTCAACGATTTTAGTAGCATGAAATTAAAAATACCACCTCTTATTGGATCACCGTTTCAAGTACTGCCATGAGTGTGAGTTTACTGTCCAAACACAAATGGAATATGGAATATGGAATATACCTTCAGACGCCTCCGTGGAGTTCTCACTTCTATGCTTTAAGCGGTAGAAGAAATTCCATGTGAAACGATTTGCCTTACAATATTATTTATAACGATAATTACAAGTCAATCTGTGAACCATACAAGCTTTTCTGCAGAAGTTTATTCTCGTAATTCTCATTTTTCTTTGCAACATAATGTTTTGCCATTCTATTGATTTATTTTAGTAAGATTTATATTAAGTATTATATAAAGGATATAAAAATCCTTTTTCCTGACGTGTACTGGTTGAATTGGTTGATAACATTGACGTTGGTTGAAAATCTTTGACACCATAGAATAAAGTTATCGTCATCCATAGGAGCCCACAGCCCTTCGTTTGTTTTTATGTCGGGGTCAATTGGGCGTTTAAACCGTTAGTCACAGTACATTTCATTTTTCAGATTGAAAAGAAAAGGTTTTTTTAACAGTTAATAAATTCGAATTTTCATTAGGATAATTATAATGCCATCGGATGCCAGACTTAGCTCTAAAAAGAATTTTGAATACTCTGTTCTACGAGTAGACCCTTTGGAGTTTCATTATCCTGTAATGCGCTGCATTTCCCGAAGCTGGCATTCTATACTGAAGTATCGATTTCACCAGAAAATAAATGTTGTTCAAGAACCTCGAGCGATGTATACTGGCTCAGATGGCAAATGGCATACATAAATCGCCGCAATCGAATATATTTTATGTCTCATTTGAACTTGCAGCCTGCCTTGAAACCAAGCATATATACATTGCTATATTAATATATTCTGTACAGTCATCAGTTCCCGATATTCGATGGGACTTTTAAAAGTGTAAAACCGGATTTGAATAGGTGTTTTTATTATTCTTATTATCAAAGTTTGCCATCACTATCATGGCACCATATTCGCGGAATAACATGGCAAAATGAATTATTTACGCTGCACAGTTATTATTTTTATTGCTTACAGTTGTATCATCTGTATATTGAAATCCGAGGAGGATTTTTAATTCTCATTAAAATACATAATATAAAAAATGTGAAAAGCAAGGCGTTTAAACGATGGAAAAACTCAAATTCAGAACTTTAAAAGAGGCGATTTTGCCAATTGCGTCGGGGGTATGAATTCATAAATAAATATCTATTTAAAAATTATATATTGCATACCGAGTCTCAAATTTCTAACAATCCTAAATGCTTCTGGTTGTTTTTAAAAAGTAAGAGACTATTAAAAGATATTTTTCAAAATATGGAGTTCAAAGGTATAATATCCCATAATTTAGAGACAACCTGCGAACTATTTGCTAAATTCTTTGAAACAGTGTATGTTGATCACTCAATAATATGAGTGCTGGATCAATCTGCTTATCCAAGGATGATATAATGCAAGGAATGCAATCTCTAAAACTCGTCAAAGTCCTGGTCCTGACAATGTGCCACATATCATTCTGAAACAATGTAAGTTACCCTTGTCTTTACCTTTGAAGCTAATTTTTGATTTATCGTTATTATCCGGTACATTCCGGATTTCGACAAAAAGTTGTGAACTATAGTGGACTCTCAAAACTATCTGTTATTCTTAAATTGTTTGAATTAATTGTCACAACAAAAAACTTTACTTTGCAATTAAAGAACAAATATGCGCACAACAACACGGATCTATGTGTGTGTGTAGATTATGACTTTAAGAAAGCTTTCGATACAGTAGGCTACTCAGTTCTAATAAGCAGACTAAAGTCATTTGGAATTCATTCAGCATTCCTTAATTGGATAATGTGTTACCTCTCAAATAAAACTCAAAGAACCATCAAAGTGTTATCAGGGGTTCCCCAAAGAAGTCACCCAGGCCAACTGCTATATATTATACAGCGTGCGTCATATCATATCAAATTTCGAACAACTGCAACAATTCTCAACCGACTTTCGAAATTCAAAAACTTTTATTCAATTTAGACCTTTGCAATTTATTTTGATTAATTTTTGAAAACAATATCAATTAAATGACCGCCTTTATTGCCGATGTAAAAAGTGGCTCGTTTTCGCTCATTCTCCATGACATTTTCGAGCATTTCGGTCGAAATTTCTACGATTTCCGCACGAATGTTTCTTTTGAGCTGTTCTATTGTCCTCAGGCCGTTAGCATACACCTTGCTTTTCAAAGAAAAAAGTCTGGACGAGTCAAATCCGGCGATCTCGGAGGTCAATATCGCTATTTTTTGACACCAATCTTCCAGGGAACTTCTTACGCAAAAGGTTCATTGTTTTGTCAGTGAAAGTGAAATAAGCCTTTTATAAGCATTTCTGGGACCACACCGCATTTCTGGGACCAACATCCACCGACATCGATCGCCATCCACCGTCTCGCCAATTTTGAAGAAATACGGTTCAATGATGGTTTTAGCGCATACGCCGGCCCAAACAGTAACTTTTTGATCATATAGCGGCTCTTCGCGAATGTAATGTGAGGATTTTCGGTGCCAGAAGCGACAATTTTATTTATTGTATTAACTGAGCCAGAGCGCGTAAAATGTGCCTCATCGGTCATCAAAATTTGCTGCCAGAACTCC
Organism: Merodon equestris; assembly: GCA_958301585.1. Classification (NCBI taxonomy): domain Eukaryota; kingdom Metazoa; phylum Arthropoda; class Insecta; order Diptera; family Syrphidae; genus Merodon; species Merodon equestris. Next base: position 72,655,038 of record OY284416.1, on the reverse strand, counting down.
GGCTCAGCATTAATCATTGCAGCGACATTTTGTGCGTATGCCAAGCGCCGTGGCTCATCTTGTGGCAAAATTCTTTGAGTTATCTGCACTTTGTTTAAAAATAATTGAAGATCATCCTTTAAAATTCTCCGTAAAGTGGTCCCACTGATGCCTAATTGCTGCGAACGGCGCCGATATGACAAACTTGGGTCTTCTTGAAGACTGGCCTTCACAGACTGAATAGATAAGTTTGAACGCGGCGGACGTGGCCCATGTTGCTTACGAGGGCTTGCCACAGAATCAAATTGAAAAAAATTCAAGGCCCAACTACGATCACGCAACACGATCACGATAAGCGTATTTTGCACGATACGCACGTTGTGTTAGCACAATCGAGCGTTCATTTTTAATGAACATTGAAACTATTTCCGCGCGTTCTTTTGCATATTTTAAAATTGTACTGAATTGGCGTTTCCAAAATGCTATGACATATGAAAATCGGTTAACATTTGTTGAAGTTATTCGAAGTTTATATCGACCCATGTGAGATGGCGCACTCTGTATTTGTTAATGATATTCCGTCAATTTTTAATTATTAGGAGCGCAACTAAGTTCTCGCTGTTTTTTTTGATGAAAATGCAACTTAATTGTGAAAAAAACGGTTACAAATGAATCATTCAAAGTAGTGCCCATCGCTTGCGATAACTTTTTCCCATCCTTCTGGCACAGCTTGCATACCGTCACGGTAGAAGTGTACATCTTTTGAGGCTATTGACGAATCAAGCCCTTTTGAGATGTCTTCATATGAATGGGACTGCTGATCAGCCAGACCATGTGACATCGAACGGAACAAGTGATAATATAACGGCGCAATATCTGGGGAATATGGTGGGTGGGATAGGACTTCTAATTTGAGCGTTCTAAGTTCAGTTCTTAAGTTTGGCAACGTGAGGCCGGGCGTTGTCAAGCTGTAGAATCACTTTTTCGTGCTTCTGCTCCTATTGTGGCCGCTTTTCGCGCACTGCTTAGCTCAATCGTATCAATTGAGTTCGATAGCGTTCCCCAGTGATGGTTTCGTTTGGTTTCAACAGTTCATAATAAATAAAACCACTCTGATCACACCAAATACACAGCATAATCTTCGCAGCGTGAATATTCGGCCGTAGACGCATGCCCGGGTTGTCCCCATGATTAACGATGCGATGAAGAAAACCCTTCCTTTCTTGCCGCTGGAGCAGTTGTTCACAGGCGAAAAAAACGACGCTCAACATTTTTTGGCTTCAAATCATAAAGAACCCAAGTTCCTTGCTTTTGAATCATTCCCAACGCATGCAATCGCTTGGCGGGTAACTCCTAATAATTTGCGTTTGGCATGAATCTTCATCGAGCAATGCCTCCAATTCAGTGTCTTCGAAGATTTTTGGCCTTCCTTCACGCGAACGGTCTTCAACATCAAAATCACCGTCCTTGAAGCGACGGAACCAATCACGACATTTTTTCATTCAGAGCAACATCTCCGTAAACTTTTTCGAGTTCTCGATGCGCTTTAGCCACCGTTTTCTTCGAATGAAAGAAGAAAAGCAACACTTCCCGAAAATGATGATTATTTGGCACAAAATCAGACATTTTCACACAATCAAAACAAAATCACTAATGTGTTAAAGCGTTTTGTTTACAATACGTCTAAGCTTGGTTCATGACGTTTTGGATACGTCACAATCGACCAGCACTTACTACTGGAGCCATCTCTTGATAAACGGCGAGAACTTAGTTGCGCACCCAATATGTTAATTGTTTGATGCAGACGACCTCAAAATCTCTCTACACATTCGAAGCATCCAAGACTGTATAGAAATTCAAGATGATTTAAATAAACTGGTGAAATGGTGTAATATCATTCATCTTGAGTAACATGTAAATTAATGTTATTCATTTTCTGTTTTCCATGTCCAGTCTCAAAAACTGTTGGCAACAAAATATATGGAAAGCGTCCCATATATGGGACGATTCTTTTAAGGAAAACTCAAATTAAAGATCTTGGCGTAGTTTGTGATATAAAGTTGACATTTTCACTCACATTGATTACGTTGTCGCTAAAGCAATCTCAATGCTTCAGTTGGGCTTAAATGTTATGAATTTTCTAGTGCGCACACATTCTCTTGTACGTCCGCATCTTGAATATTTTTCTATTATAAGATATCCAGCCTGTGTGAAGCATCGACTTTGCTCCAATCGTGTGACTCTATGTGATAAGGCTCTCGAGTTAAGTGTTTAAGTCTTTAGGCTTAATGCTGTCGAAATCAAAGCTAAATTTATTTCTTTCGAAATCTGAAACGTGGTCTAAGAAGTCTGGTCTAGTTTGTGATTTATTTTCTTCATAATGAACGCGTGCAAAGGGTTATGACTACCCTTAAATGTCAAGAAATTAAGACACACCACGGGCCGAAGGTGTAGAGGGGGAGGAGAGGTGCCGGTGCACATTGGTTTTAAATGCTTGTGGATTGCAATGAGTGGGAAAAGTTAAGTTGGGAAGAGTATTCCATATTCGGTTAAAAACGGTTAACTGTGCGTCCGAAGACAGGCTTGAGGTTGAACTGATGAGCATTCCGGGCGAGACGTCTATTGTGGTTAAATTCTTGAAGGAGAGGGATGCAATTGGCTAGCTCACTTGAGCATAATAAAAATATCGATAAAACAGAGAGAGAGGAGACATTACGCCGATGTTCGAGTGCGTCGATTGACTATCACGATATTGTTGTCTCCTATGAGTTTTATCGCTCGCCTTTATATTCTATCTAGTAGGTGCAAAGAGGTCTTGGGAGCACCAAACCAAATATGAGCGTTGTTCTTAAGCTTAGGGCGGATGTAGGCCTTGCAAATCGTTTTATCGTTTTAGGAAACCTAGACATTTCGTAGCGTTCTTGGCGACCTCGAATATACGGTTATTACAACTAAGAGTTTTGTTAACACGCATTCCAAGGATGGAAAGTCTTTCGGTTTCATCGACACAAGCGCCATTCAATGATAATGGCTGATTATTGATGGTTAGCTTAAGTGACAGTAGCATTGTGTTTTGGAAGCATTAAATTCCACTCTATTGTTTATACCCCATTTAATTATGCTATCAAGGTCGGAATTTAATGTGCTTAGCATACGCCGCCGTTCCAGTTCTACGACCGAAGAGCAGGGACGTGAGTCTTGGAAGGAATATGAAAAGCTAAGAGTACTGTCATCAGCAAAGGAGTGTATGGGATTAGAAATAACAATTAAGAGATCATTTATAAAAATGAGGAAGAGTTTTGGTGACAGAACATAGCCCTGGGGAACACCAGGTGAATATTGGACTTGAAACAGTCCAAATGAACTTGTCAATCAAAGTCAATTTTTTGCTGTTATTTTATTTGCTTATATAATTATTAACCCTCTTTCAAATTACAAGCTATAATTAAAGATAAATTGTTATCTATGGGTTTGGCTTTTCTCTTTTTTTTTTTGTTTTAATGCTTACGTTGGACTTTGCATGCACGCCATTGAAAATTTGAAGGAACTTCTCGTAGAAGTTATCCACATAAATTTCATTGTCCAACATGCCCCAGGTAACTTTTGATAGTTGTTCATGTAGTCTGTTTTTTGACTTAGGATTATATGTATTTTGTGTTGCTTTGTTCGGGGCTTTGGTGTCTATAGGTATTCCATGCATAAATGTGTGGTGATTAATGTTTGATTTTACATCATACTAAACAATCGATTGCAGGACTAAATCTTCTGTTCAAATCAACTCTATGATATGATTGACGACGTTTTGCATTCCTTAAGCTCGCATAAATTACTTCATTGTTATGCAAATCTATATTCATATCGAGCGTGACTAATAGGTTGTATCTTATAACAAAAATGTTTAATTGGTTGTCTACTTTTTATATAAAAATGTATATACTATGTATATATGTATATGTATGTGGGAGATGGCAACATACAGCGCTAGCCACTGCCTGGCGCAACGCACAACGAAAATACCAGGCGAAGCACAAGGTATACTAATGGAGAGGAAGAAAACGTAGGCGGGCATTCGTAGAAAGTCAGTCGAAAGAAGCAGCCGACTATTCGACAGTCGTCATAAAGTCGTTTTAAAGTCAGTCGGAATATAATATTTTACATTTATATCTTTTATAATATCGAATTAAATATAACTGAAATTCAGTATAAAGAACAGTAAAGTCTTTGTCGTTTATTTTGGCTTGTTTCCATCGTTCGCCAATCCTTTCTAATATATGTGTGTTGCTTCAATATTTCGCTCTTCACTCCCATTTCTTCTAGAATCATCCTTGTATTGTCCACCCATCTAGGGTGCGGCCTTCCTGGCAGTATTTTTCCGAGGGTTTTTCACTCATTATTACATTCTTCGTTCTCATGTCCATTCGTTCTACGTGTCCTGCCTGTCTTTATCTTCGCTATATAATTATTCGGACAATTTTTGGGACAGAATAAAGTTCCTCGAGTTCATAATTGTGTAGTTTTCTATCTTTTCTTCTTTTTTCGTCTCCACCATAGATTTTCCTTAAGGTCTTGTTTTCAAAGACGTGAAATCTACTTCGCCCCTTCTTATTGTAGACCAGGTTTCACATCCGTAAAATGTCACTGGCATTATTATAATTTTATAAATACGGAGCGAAGGAGCGAGCAAACAGAGCAACGAAATTGATCGTGTTTAACATGGCAAACACTAGCTTCCATCTCTGTCCCTGCCCTATGTAAGCTGACGCACAGAATCCACGCGGCCTTTCCTGGATAGCTCGCTTGCCATCTGCCGGGTAGTGAACCAATGTGTGCACCGAACCTGGCACTTCAGGTGGGGGGTTGTGCTTACGGTTGACATCCCTATCACGGAAAACAAATATTGTTACGAAGCAACAACAAGCCTCGGATACGGACGGATACAATGTTGACGACTCATATAAACGAAACGAACTGCGAGTCTGCACTTAGAATTTGCGGTCCGTTAACAGACCAGAAGCAGACAGCCAACTGGAAAAAACTCTCGACTGCTATAAAGCAGATATAATAGCACTCCAAGAAGTGCGATGGGATGGACCAGGCAAAAAAGAATGAAAAACTGTTATATCTATAATATTACGGTAACTGCTACAAGGAAAATAAACCTATTCGAATGCGGATTTGTTATTTAAGGAAGACTCCGACAAGAAATCTTAAGCTTCCGGTATGCAAGGGAACGCCGCATAACAATCCGCATCAAAGGCATCCTTGGGAATATATGTAGGTCTAATATGCGTTCATGCCCCTACTAAAGAAAAAGAAGTCTCAAAGATGACTTCTATGCTCTGGACCGAACGTACGCCCAATGCCCCAGTTATGACACAAAAATTGTACTAGGAGATTTTAACGCAACACTGGCAAAGAGCAAGGACACCATTTCCACATCTCACCATCCATAAAAAAACGTGGCGGTAACCAGATCAGTCGACCATCAACCAGATTGATCATATTGCGATCGACGCCAGACACTTCTCCAGCATCCTAGATGTACGTACCTTCCGAGGAGCCATCTTCAACTCGGACCACTACCCTGTTGTAACGAAGGTACGAATGAGGTTATCAAGGATGCTACGGAGTCGAGCAAGAAAACAAGAATTAGATGTAGGAAAGCTACAATCTTTCGCCGAGTTTCCCTAAAAGTCCGGAAAGTCCAGAGACTCCGGCACAATTCACAGTGGAAGCATTGCCAGCCCACCATTAGAGACGCTGCCTCTGATGCGCTGGGTCTCAAACCGCCACCAGCCAGAAACATCTGGTTTGATGAGCAATGCAAACAAGCTCATGTAACAAAGCAAACCGCCTACAAAGCCATGCTTCACAGAAGGACGAGAGCCGCCTCGTGAACTCTACGAGCAGAAGAGGAAAGAAGAACACACGCTTTTAAGGAAGAAAAAAAGAAAGCGTGAGGAGATGGGGAGATGGTGCCACAGGAATGATGCTCGCAAGTTTTATGAAAAAGTAAAACGAACATACCAGGGCTATAAGGCCAGAGCGCAAGCCTGTAGGGATGAAGACGGATAACTAGTAGTAGAGTCACAGTCGATGTTGTGAATATGTAAAAACCACATCTGTAGACCCTATTAACGGCGATGATGGATCTGATACCGCTGTGAGGCAGAATGATCCATTAGCAACGGACGAAGATACAAGAAAATTCCGTCCACCTAAACTAGATGAAATTAAGCTTGTTATTCCGAAGCTTCAAACTATCAAAGCCGCGGGCGCCGGCGGCCTGACTGCTGGGCTATTTAAGGCGGCTGGAGATGAGTTGGTAGGGCGCACGCACCAGCCCACCTGTAAAATATGGTCGGAATCTCAGCATCGTTTCCCCAGTCCATAAGAACGGAGACGCCTATAACTGCGCCAACTATAGAGGAATAAGTCTCCTTAACCTCGCGTTCAAGATCTTCTCTGTCGTACTGTGTGAACGCCTAAAAGTCTTTGTGGATAGTCTGATAGGTTCCTATCTGTGTGGTTTCAAGCCATGTAAATCAACAATAGACCAAATTTTCACACTGCGGCAGATCTTGGAAGAAACCTAATAATTTCAAACCGACACATACCATCTTTTTGTCGATTTTAAAGCCGACAGTGTGCATAGGGACAAGCTATACCGAGCCATGTCTAGTCTTAATATCCCTGCCAAACTCGTCCAGTTGTGCAAGACGACAATGGAGAATTTTCGCTGCTCCATTTAGGTCGGCAGCGAATTAACCGAGACCTTAGATGTTGAAAAAGGATTTGGGCAAGGTGACGCTCTGCCAACTTCTTCAACATCGTGCTTGAAAAGATCATGAATCACTGGCCACCACAAGGGGTACAATCTATTTCATGTCTGTGCAATTGCTTGCGTACGCAGATGACATTGACGTTATTGGGCGCGCAGAGCGAGGCGTCAATGAAGTGTTCAAAAGCATTAAAGCAGAAGCGTCTAAAATGGGTCTTTCGGTGAAAGAGGGTAAAACTAAATATATGCTGTCGTCCAAAAAAGACACACAACACCGATGTCTTGGCCAGAACATTACAATTGACGACTACAAATTTGAAGTGGACAAGGACTTCGTCTATTTTGGCTTACTAGTGACCAGTGACAACAACACCAGCGCTGAGATCAAACGTAGAATTACTCTTGGCAACGGCTGCTTCTTTGGGCTCAAGAGGCAATTGAGAAGTAGAGCCCTCTATCGAAAAACCAAGGTAGCACTATATAAATCACTGATCAATCCGGTCCTCCTTTACGGCGCAGAGGTCTGGACCTTAACGAAAACGGATGAGGATGCTCTTGGTCGCTCTGAGAGGAAAATTCTGCGTTCATATAAATGGAGAGTGGAGGAGAAGATACAACGTCGAACTGAACGGGTTGTACAGCGACATCGGCCTAGTACGACGCCTCCGGATCCAACGCCAAAGATGGCTAGGCCATGTAGAGCGAATCGACAGCACAGCTCCGGCCCGAAGAGTCTTCGAATCAAACATTGAGAACTGACGCAGCAGAGGACGACCGAATCTAAGGTGGCGCACACAGATGGAAGGGGACCTTAACCAACTGGGAGTGCGGCAGTGGAAACAATTGGCAAAAGATCGTGCCAGCTGGAGACGCTTGTTGGTTGAGGCTCAGGTTCATATCGGACTGTATCTAAGAAGAAGAAAGAATTTTGCATGACAAAAAAATTGTTTTGATTATTCCCTATATCGCAAAAAAGCACGCGTTGCCCATTTGCAGTCTTTTTTTACGATATCCTTGGTTGTTTTTGACATTCAATATAATATCCATATATTTGAACTCGTTTACGGGCTTAATATAATATTAAAAATAGCTTAAGAATATTTCACTACAGAGCGCTCAAAGATATCCTTTTGTTTACTGCAAAACTGCTCAAAAGATTTTCCGATCTACTTCAGGCCAATATCTTCAATACTGAATGCTTAATTGGTATAACATCTCAAAGATACATACGAACGGTGAAAAGTTATCTTCGTGACCCAGAAATGACATTCCAATCAGCAAAAATGTATGTTTCCTGCCTGGGTGCACGTGTCATTAGTTCGTATGATAAGTTTCAAAAAATTTGTTCAAACGAATTTTTGCGGCAGACGTGTGTTTTTCGTTAAAATTGATAAACTATATAAGATTGCTCGTTTTGGAGAAATTAACTCGAAAGGAAATTCATCTGAAATTGACAAAAGTTTACGGGGACTCTGCTCCTTCGATGTCAAAAGTGGGCAGTTGAATCTAAACGTGGTCGCACATCCCTCGAAGATGACCATGGTTTAGTGTCAAAGAAAGAATGAGAGATGATTAAAAAATGCTGAAGAAGGCATAACACTCGCAGTATAAGATCACTTCAAAATTCATACTCTGTGTGTGCATTTCTAATATAACACCTTAATGATATGGAAACAAAGAGTTACTGTGAACTACAACCCACGCGACAAATTCAGTCGAATCTCTCTCTTCCTATCTAGGACAACCACCCCGGAGAGTAGTAGACTAACATCTTCGGCACAAACCATCTGCACCCCGCCCAGGTTGTGTGACAAACACCATAAGAGCGTTACTCTTGAACCTGCACGAACCCTATAAAAAAAAAACAAAAAAGCGAAGTCGTTCGCATCTGCCGATCCTGCTAATTGATTACCTTGCAAATAGTAGAACTATTTAAAGAAAAGATGAATATTACTCCAACTTCGTGACCAGTTGTATGCCAAAATTCACGAGAAAAGGCCTAGCTTGACGAGAAAAAAAAATCCTTCACCAGGAATCCAGGATCCTTCATGGGAAAATTGCGGGAATTGGGGTAATGTTTGTTCGGCCATAAACCCTATTCTCCTGATTTGATACCCGCATATCTGTTCCCAAACTTTAAGAAATTTATTTCTGAGAAGCGTTTCGCCTCCCATGAAGAAGTTGAGAAAGCCGCCGATTAATATTTCCGCAACCTTCTAAACTCTCACTTTCGGGAAGAAATACTGGTGTTAGTGAAACGCTGGATCAAGTGTGTTAAAGTCAAGGGAGATTATGTAGAAAAATAAAATTATTTCTCAACTAAAATCCGACGTCTTGTAGGTTGACAACTTTTCACCTTACCCTCATGCGTCTTAATATAATATTTCAAAATGAAGAAAATTTCAATACATAGTATAGAGATTTTCTGGAGAAGTTAACAATACATATTATTAGGTAGATTTTGAAGAGACTTTTATTGCAAAACTTGAAATACTATTGTACAATATAACGATCCAGATATTATGTGTAAAACATTGGCTTCACTTCTCGCACAAATAGCAGTACGAGTATTTGAAGATACATATCTACAAGTATTTGCATATTTGCAGAATTTACAAATGTAACAGGATTGTCTTGTTCAAAGCCAATCAATTACAGAAAAAAATCTATTTACAATTTGCATATAAATAACCTGCAACGTAAATTCAAGACACGTCCCCTCTGGCTTCCATATTTCAATCAGCAAATACAATCTCGAACGTCATCTTATCCATTCGAAGATAACATTAATAAAAACACAAACCGACAACGATACAGAAACACCGTTGCATACAATTGAATATATCCGCACGTGTATATGAACCAGGAAATTTAATATGATACATACACGAAATTCAATAAGTCAGTGAAAAATATTTCAAACGAAATATCAATCAAATTTGCTCGCATCCGACCTATTACATTATCTACAACAAAAAAAAAACCGAACAACGAAAAAACGGAACAAGCACATAAGATTAAGAAACCGCTCCACACCGTACATACAATAATTTTCGTTATCACATTCAAACACACCCCCAATATGTATGGAAGAGTAATATGCATATCCGGCCAATACGAACGGTATGAAAAGATCGAAATGGTTGACTTGTCCCAGGACCAGAATAGAAGAAATTCGCTCGCTGTTGATTTTCCAGGTTGAATTCTTGAAAATTGTGATTTAATTAAATTAAAGAAGTTTGTGTATTGAAAAATCATAATTGGCTGGGGGTTAAGTGTGTTGCGAATTGCAATATTACTTTTCTTCACTTATGTTAAGTACATCAAAGTTAAAGTTTATTTCTATGGCGTTCCAATACAAAATCTAAGATTCCGGATTTTTGCAACAAAATGCCACTTGAATGAACTGAGTTCATTGATTCGATTCGGTTTTCAGTACTTACATGAGCAGCGAAAAAACCGGCTTGAGTGCCGTAAATTAATTTTCCCCGAAATGATTAAAAAGTTATTCGTCCGCTATATCAAAATGTAAGCCGCAGGTGCTTTGAACGATAATGGGTCTACCACTACTCGCAATTTATGGATTCAGTTATGGTGAATTCATTATATGATAACATTTCGCTACCTCTACGATTTACATCTTGCTTTCGCACATGACCCACGTGTGATTTAATTATATTTGCATATCCCTTGACAGAGAATTCATCCCTATAACAAGCAGCCTAATAAAGCTGATGTTCCTTTGTACATAAAACGTGTGTTATATCCTTGTATTACATAACCATACACTCGCAAAACAACTTAACCTTAAAATGAGGGCAGGAGACTTAAGGACGTATCGAAATGAAGATTTCTTGGGGTGAAAATGGTTAAGAGATTAAACGGGTATGAGAAGAGAAGGCAGATCTTATAAACGCTGTGTACTAACAAATTTTAACAAGCAGTGTGGTATACCAGAACATAATTTCACTTGGCTGCTTTAGTGGTGTGCAAATTGAATTTGAAAAGAGTCTTGATTGCAAGCGCCAATATCCATTTGAATAAGTAAAGAACAGGAAGTACTCTAATCTGAGATATGATAAACATTATTACTATTATTTAATGGCAAGAGATTTTGTTTCTTATGATGTCTCGTTTTGCTTTTCTTAAAATTTCATTGATATTTCGATTTAATTTTTTGGATGGAGTGTGATTATATATGTGTATACTTTAGCGGCCGATTTATATTCGAACTACTTAAGCAATACAAACAAACATCGTTTAAGGTAAGAGTTTTGAAACCAGTCTTTTATCAGAAACAGGCAACTTAAGTATATTGGCCATCATCAATTACCATTAGTCGGCTAAGAGGGACCGAATTCACCATCCATTGAATATAAAATACCCCTTGATTCTATATGGTAATTTGCAAAGGACCTTATTTATTTATTTCTGCATCTTATTGCTAACAGCAAAATGCCATTGATTTCTCCCTTAACACTGAAAATATAAGGACAGATGTCACCTTCAAAGTTGACTGAGTTAACCCTTCTCCTTTTTATTCAATAATACTTAGAACCTGACTTTGAAACATTACACCCAATTTATTTATTTGTTGTCCTTTCGTCCTTCCGAATGAAATCCCTTAAAGTCAGCCGAGGCAAATGTCCTACCCATCGATAAATACCTGGGTTGTTGAAGAATTCCCTTCGACGTACCATTATTGTTGACAGAGAAAGGAATCTTTGTCTCCAACCTAATTATTTTTAAGGATGTTTTGTCGTTATCCAACCCCCCCTAAGTGCTGTGCTCCATACTCATTTATTTCGCCACTACGGTAAGGGCCGCATACAAAATAAGATTATTTTCAAATTTAAAACAAACATAAACTTTTAGGTCAACGTTGGTAATGAAAAAGGTCCCACTTGTCGCTATTTTCTTGTTCCCTTTAAGGTTAGTTCGCCCTTCGTGTATAGGAGTACTTTTTGGACGTTTGCTTTTATAGGTTGCCCACTGAAAAAGAAATTGCCTGTACGTTTAGTTTTTTTTTTATTTTTAACCAATTTGATTACACATTCAATGAATACGTGTGAAGTGCATGTGGCGAAAAAATGCCTTCATTGGAATTATTGCTTATATCTTATATTGATCGTTTGTTATGAATATGAGTACGGAAAAAGCCATAAACCATTTATATGGTACTAACTATTTTTTATGCCAGTTCATAAAGCCAAAAGCGTATAAATAAAAGCAATAAATACAGTGTTTTGAATTGATTATTTTCTGTAACATTTATTCAATATTGCGGTATTTTTTTATTTTATTCAAAAAATTAATAAAAAAAAAATTGATAGAAGATAACACAAAACAAATAACTTAATAATTTAGTATGGACAAAACTGTTCACACTGTAACTGTCGTATTAATTAACACGTTATTCCGAGAGCATTATAACTGTAATCCTAATAAAATCTAACAGATTTTTTTTACCCTGAACGGTCATCGTTCGTCGTTTCGACGACGCTAGTCTTTTTGTTCTTTTTCCTTCTTATCTTTATTTATTTCGTGCTGGTTTTTCATATAACGTCAGTTAGTGTTGTGCTGTTGCAGTGTGCAGTTGGTCGGCTTTATACGCTTCGTGTAAGTATTTATTTTTCAAATGTGCGTAGTCGAAACGACGAACGATGAACTTTGTGTCAGTTTTTCATTTCACATAAATTTCTATAGTGTTTTTTATATATTCTTTTTTTGGGTTGTACAGTTAAAATTAAAGATGAGTAGCGCAAAAAAAATTACTGAGGAGGAAATTGTGAAATTTCTCGCAATGTGTGATGACATTTATGAACCAGACGATGATCTAGACCACGACAAAGTAGTATCTGATATAGAGATCGAAGAGACCGAAAATGAAGAGGATGCTAGCTCGGCAGAGTATTCGTCCGATACAGATGAGGATAATATACCTTTGCATCTATTGAAAGCCAAGTCAAGCATAATATCTTTCAACAAAACAATTTTGAGGGGAAAAAACAAACATAAGTGGTCAGCGCAAAAAGGCAAGTCTCGTCGTTATGGTCTAAACATTGTACGTCAAGCTCGGGGACCAACGCGCAAATGCAGAAGTATAACAGACCCACTGCAGTGTTTTCATATGTTTATTACACCAGAGGTCAAAAACTGTACATGGCTCAAATAGAAACATAACCATGGACAATTGGTTTATGTCAATCAATCTCACCAAATCACTTTTACGCGAACCATTTAAGCTGACAATTGTTGGAACATTCCGTTCTAATAAAAGAGAAAACCGTCTGAATTGAAAAATATAAAGATTCGTAAATGTAACACATCAATGTCTTGTTATGACAATGAACTGACACTTCTCTCGTACAAACCAAAACCGGGCAAAATAGTATATTTATTGTCATCATGTAATGAAGAGGGAGCAGTCAATCCGAATTCAAATAAACGCTAAATGATCGAATTCCATAATAAAACTAAAGGTGGTGTCGACACCTTTGACCAAATGTGTAGGGTCATGAGCTGTTCAAGCAAAACAAATAGCTGGCCAGTGTGCTACTTTTTTGTAATTCTAAATATGGCCGTCATAAACTGTTATATTATTTATACTTATAATATGTTTCGAATAAATCAAAACCCGCTTAGTCGCCCAGCTTTCATGAAAAAATTGTATACAGACAGACTTGAAGTTCCAGTATTGCCTACGTCGCTGCGATCAAATATTGAAAATTTAGTAACTGATTTAGCAACTGATAAAAATACTGAAAAAGAAAATCGTGAAATAAATGTAAAAAAAACGAAAGATTTGCGCTGCTAAGCGACGAATGACAAAATCAACGTGTGCAAAAAAAAGCCTCTGTGGGGAACATCAAATAGTGCTTTGTGCCTCTTGCTGAAAATGATGACAACTGTTCCGGAAAACTAGTTCCTGTCCAAGTTTAAAGTATTACTTTTAAGAATAAAATACATTCAATGAATAATGATTACTTTAATTTCGTACTTTTGAAGTTTCTATATTTATGTCTTAAACAACAAGCCAAATGAAGAACAGCTGTGAAATCTTAATTTATAATTAAAAAACTACAGAAAAGTAACCTCATATTGTTTTATTCTAAAAATATATTAACAAAATTATATTAAACAATTATTTAAGGGGTTTCGATGCACAAGGGTATTTTAAAACCAATTTTTAAAATCCCGTCGTCGATTCGACGAACGATGATCTTTGACGTTAGGAAAATAACGATGACTTTCCAGGGTACTGTAAATCCACCTAATTCTTGGAAAACAATAAAGCCTATTCGAATGCTTCGAATGCTGATCTCGGCAACCAATGGACGGATTTTCATATTTTTTTTGTCTAAATAAATAACTTTAGGTCGTAATGAAACCGAAATTTTAATTTTCCGCCCCCAAAATTTTTAAAAAATTATTTTCAAACCGCAATGTTAAGTCTATGGAAAAAAAATTTCATGTGTTTTTGATAGCGTCAATTGTAGATTTCGAATTAAAACTATTTCAGTTTAATACGAATTAAATCAGCTATATTTAAGTTTTCCAATAATTGTATTAGATTAATAAATAGCAATATAAATATATTCTGACATATTGTTGTGTGAAAAATATAAAAATATATAGTTTGCATAAAAAATATATTGTGAACCTCTGAATTTTGCAAGTCAATTTTTGTTATTAATCCAATTGTTATTTGCCTGATTATTCATTGATTATTTCATTATTGCAGAGTTTCGCTCATTCAATTTGTGGTTAATTTAGTGGTTTAAAAAAATCCGTCAATCAAAGTCAAGTAAAAAGGGTGTTACCATAAGTATATATGTATATCGATATTTACTAAAACGATATAAAACTATTGGCAAGAAACTCAATAAAGACATAAAAGACTGTCGCGACCAATTCTATCGGTGTGAATTTGACAAATGTAGAGGGAATCTAAGAAAGGAATGGGAACTGATTAATAATATGTCTAATCGACGTGTAAAAAGGAACAAACCTATTACCCTTCAAATCGCATCCTCTGAAATTTCAGACCCTTACACTCTTGCTAACGAATTCAATAATTATTTCGCATCAGTTGTATTAACATCTGTTCCACCGAAAAACCTTACTTCTTGCCAATGTTGCGCTAGCCGGAGAAGAATCCAGGATGTCTCTGTTTGCAGTAGTAGCTTTTATTTGATCATATATCCTCACTTGGGATTTTGAAAATAATAAGGACCCGAAACAATACGCACTGTCGAGGTGTAGATGGTTTATCTAATCACTTTCTAAAGAAAATTTCTTTCAATGTTGTCGATATTTTAGCGCATGTTTTTAACACAAGTGTTCTATCAGGTGTCTTCCCAAATGGCTTAAAATGTGCTATTGTCATTCCGTTTCCTAAGAAGAGTAATCCAAAGGATAGAAGTACAGTCTTACAGGAGAACGGTTCACTTCCCACGAAAGTATCAAAATTTGGCTTGATAATTGGATCAGCTCAAAAGATCAGGATTTCTTCAGACAAGGAATACGTAAATTACCTGAAAGATGGGCAAAGGTTGTAGCTGCAGATGGAGCATACTTTGAATAAACTGTTTTTTAATTTTCTAAACAAAACAAATGGGTTTTATTTCAACAAAAAAGGGCGGAGTCATATTCACACACCCAATAACTATAGACCTATTTCACTCTTACCGACTATTTCTAAAGTATTCGAAAAAGCAATTAAAAGGCGGGTACTGAACTTTTTAGATAAAAATAATTTCCTTAGCCCAAAACAATTTGGGTTCAGAAATGGTTTATCAACTGAAGATGCTTTGTACAATTTCTGCTCCACCATCCTTAAAGGGCTTGACAAAAATTGGCTTTAGGAATTTTATTTTTAAATGGTTTTAATCTTATTTAAGAGGAAGAATACAAAAAGTAAAAGTCTGTGAGACCTTCAGTAACTCAATCAATATAATATTGGTGTGCCCCAAGGGTCAGTCCTCGGCCCCATCCTTTTTCTTATTTATATCAACACCCTTTTCAACCAAAACTTGAAAGGCAACATTACAGCTTTTGCTGACGATTTAGGCATTACCTCTGTGTCGGACAGTAGAGTCATCATTATTGCGGACATAAACCATGATATACATATGTAGATGTTTTGCGAAGCTGGTTCACCGAACACAGAATGCTTGTAGAACTAATGTTTCCCAGCCTCAGTTCCAAACTACCACCGGATATTGATATATTCTTTCATTCCTCTAAATGTAGAAAACTAAATTCAATTGATAATAATGTATGCCTCAAGATAGATAGTGAATTGTATATTAACCATTTGCCTTTTGATAATGATTGTTTTATAATCGAAGTCGTTGACCATTTAAAGTATCTAGGGATTATTATAGATAAAAAAATTGAGTTGGTCTGATCAAATCGCATCATTAAAGCAGTACTTTTTCTCAACGTTGCGTATATTTTACTAAAGGGTCCGCCAAATAATTTTTTTTTTTTGAAAATGCTATAAAAAAAAACTACTGAATATTTTCTCAAATTTCTTTTTTTATTTGAAAGTACAATCCTTCCGGTTAATAATGGAAAATAATTTCATTCAAATGGCTGCCTCGGCTGGCCATGCAGTAGCCTACATGATCGGTCCAATTTTTAAGCACATTATCGATTGTGTGCAGCTGTATTTCACCAATGGCTTCACGAATATTGTCCTTTAAAGCGTCAATTGTCTCTGGCTTGTCGGCGTAACACTTATCTTTGACGGCACCCCACAAATAATAGTCCAACGGTGTCAAATCGCAGCTCGGAGGTGGCCAAACGACATCAGTTCTGCGGCTGATAATGCGATCTTCAAAAACAGAGCGCCAAACATCGAGTGTAGCTTCGGCTGTGTGGCACGTAGCGCCGTCCTGTTGAAACCAAATGTTGCCAATAGTCTCCGAAATGTTCAATTGTTGAGAACGACGGTGAATTGATGTTGATGGCGCTTCACGCACACTTTCTGCCGCAGCAGCAATAATCTCGGGTGTACGCACTGTTTTTGGCTTTTCGCGCTTTGGTTTATCGATGAAGATGCCAGTTTCTTTCACTTTTTTCACAAGATAACGAACATACGGAGCTGACGGTGCTTCTCTTCTTCCAAAATCCGTACGCAATTTTCGCACACATTCTGCAACATTACCATGATTTTCAAAGTAATGTCGCAATATTTCCCAGCGTTGTTCAAGCGTATACACAACCATATTCGTTCAGCGGAAGGATAAAACTAATTATCTGTCAAATCAGACATGAGCTAAGTGTTACCATTCACGAAATCAGCACTACTTGAAAAAAAAAACGTTAGATGGCGGACCCTTTATCTTAAAAAAACATGCTCTTTGTACGTCTTGAAACTATGGTATTTCCATTCCAATTTACAATATAGAATCTGCTGCTGGGGTTCCTTCCCTTAAGGCACTTGTTCTACTATTAAGTCTTAACAATTTTATTCTTAAGATGTGGTTACCTAAATAGTAGATACTCAAATCGCTATAACCTCAGAAACAATCAGGGTTCTGTTGTCAATACTCCATCATTTCGCACTACGATTTACAGGAATTCTTGCTTCATTGCTTCATATAGATTATTTAACAAACTTCCAAACGCACTTAAATCGATAAGATCAAAAAAAAATAAAAATTCCTGATAAAAATTAAGTCATGGCTCTTTAAATTTGACCACAGTCAGATCGAGAATCTTTTGGATCCCATCAGTTAATCGGGTTTCTGGTTTATTGATGCGCAATCACTTAACTGTCAAATAGTAATTTTGTTTTTAACTTTAGTATAATCTTCTCTTGTTTGTAATTTTGTAATTGTATAACTATTTATCACCCGAAACCTTGTTTTTCTTTTGTTGATGATGTGGCATTTATTACTATTTTTTTAATGAATGAGTGAATATTTTGCGATAACGAGTTTTGTTGCCCGCCCTTAGCTTACTTAAGGCTCGGTCACTCAGAAAGCGGTCTGTCGCGATGGGCAGCGTTGCAGCGGTTGTCGCGGCGGTCCGCAATATTGGGACGTCCCCCTTTGCAAAGCAGGGGGAAAAAAGACGATGCTGGGTACATGAAATCAATAGGAAAAGAGAAGAGCTAGGGGAATACCACAATGTATCGAACTGGAGTCACATGGGCTTGTGCTATTCCATTCCATGCTTCTGCCTTTTTCTGCATATTTTTATAATTTTGATCTGAAATTCTTCACAAATTTATATTTGCGAACATATTCTATTAAAATTTCTATTTGTTGACTCATTTTCCTTGGCAGCCAGGCGGACAAGTAATAATTTGAAATTTATTTTCTGTGTACTTCAAGGCTCACACACTCTCAAAAATCCTGATTTAACAAGTCAAACTTTAGAAATCACATAGGAATTCATCGATATTTCAGTATCATTTAATGAAACATGCCACCTACACAACCTATAAGGCGACATAGAATAGGCCGTTTGACTACTTGAGCTGCCAGATACGGAAATACTACTGCCCGTTTAAGTCCTGATGCCCGTGATGCTCATCGTCAACACTACGCCCGTACAATGAGATCAGCTATGTCAGCACTTTGTTACCGATCTTGCTTAAATTGCAATGCATTGGAATTGAAGAAAGGCGATATCCTGATAAATACCGTCACAAACCCAATACAGAGCGGTGTGGCGCAGTGGGTAGTGTGTCGGCCGTTGACGCGCGATGAGTGAGTTCGGATCCCCGATAACACCAACACCAACGCCATCGAATATTCATTTCGCGGCTTCTCTCCTCGGCGTGCTACTGGCAAAACCCCTCGTAGTATATGTACTTGCCTTGAAAAAGCTTCTCGGCTCTCGCCGTTCGGAATCGGCATTGAACTGTAGGTCCCGTTCACTTCTGTGGAAAAACAAATCGCACACAACATAAGTGAATAAGAGAAGCTGCCTCTGGCTCGTCATGAGCTGTAACGGGATATAAATACACAGCAGCAAATAAAAAGACTTGACTCCTGTTGAACCAGTTATGCGTGTGTACCAAATTCGAGCATGTAGAGGGGGTGAACAACTCCGATACAAAGGCAATATAATATCTGTCGAACAAGATCTCCAACCTGTTGCTGATAAATTGCCAAGAGCTCCAGGTCATCTTGATGTCATTCTTGTTCGCAAGGCTGGAATGGAAGGTTACAGTGACTATCGTGTTTGACGCGCAAAAGTTTTAGACGCATTAACTTGGCAACAATTCGTTTTATGCTGATCTTGTGATCGACGAAAACGCATTACAAATGTTGCCTTTTGACATATTTTGTACGAATTGGGAAAGAAAGATGCATTGGAAGTTGAAAAATCTCAAGTTGTCGAATTTCCACTCTATGCCAAATATATACTGAAATGTGCTGATTTATTTAAGAAAATTAGTCTTTAGAAAAAATGTTAGTACATTCAAACTCCTCTCCATTATGCTGCTGGGAAGCCTTATGTCTGGCACTGCAGCCTCATAGTTTATAAAGTCATCATCTTCATCAGTGGTTCTTACAAAGATGGGAAACCTTATTTCCATACTGACACTTATTCCAGACTGACTGGAAATAGGAACCTGAGCCTGAAGTTCCGAAGGATCTGGTCGCCCAAGGAAGCTGATTTCAAGAGAAGAAGAGAGAAGAGCAATTAGAAAAACTATCGTCAGAGCTGGCTGGCTATATTTATTTTGTTTTAAGAAGGATGTTCGCCCTAAAACTGTTCGAAGAGGTCCGTCTGAAGATGGATATAAAACACGGATTGAAAGGCTACTCATAAGTAAAACTTTAAACAAGGAGGTTAGCATAGGTGAAAACATTGGCGAATAAGTCGTAGGACTTGGAACAATCTTCTCGGACGAAAAAAAATACAATATATTTCAGCCAATATGACAGGATGCTCCTGCACTCTAATCTAATATAATGCTTAATTATATAAAAAAATGAACAATATGGTCTCAACATGGTGGCCGGTTTTGAGTATTGGTACTATTGGTGGCCGGATGTGTAGTATTAATCAAGTTTTGGACAAGATCTTCCATTTCCAACAGGATAATATTCCCAAACAATTTTTGGCTCACAATTTTCGAATGTATATCGAATTGGAAAATCGCGTCCGAAAGTATTTATCGAGCGTTTTATATTAATTTTTATTCCTGTAAAATATTATTGCAAAACTGAATGTGAAAATGTTTTTTCCGGTTTAATTATCCTTTGTCGTACGGATGTTCTAAAGATTATTTTGAATATAAACAGCACCGGTCTTAATTTTGTTTCTGGCTAGCGGTTTCACTCTTCATCTCATCAATAATTTTTGGATGAATTTACATACAATACGATGGAAAGAGCATCCTACAGATATAATTTCATTTTTAAATAATTACGTCCTTTTAAATATGATAATGTGTCTAAAAAACTCGATGATATTTCCAGTTTTAGAATCCCCCTTACAAATATCGCCTTTATTGTTGTTGACATCTTAACTCATATTTTTATTTAAAGTATTATGATTACAAGCTTTATTTAGTACCACTTTTCAAAACCCGTAATTAGAGGATAAAATTATCTACATGCCGATTTACTTACTACCTACTAAATTTATAAATTCTTTGAAAAGACCGTGAAAAAGCTAATTTCTTGTTTCTTGTGTATAGTTTGCTTGTTTCTTACCTTAGAAACTTCCTGCCCACCGGCTGTACATACGAATATCATACTTTGAAAAGAAAATAGTATACTTATATATATTATTCATTCGAAGTTAAGATTTTTAAATTGTTGGAACTCGTTACGTCACCGAAGTGGTTCATGAGATGAATATGTAATGTTCACAGTTTACCAAACTCAATAGTGCTCTTCGGGTCCTTAAAAATCCTCTCGTTTAGGCATTTTTCTTTTTATATTCATATATTTTTTAAAAGGGGTGGTTACTTCCATTATGTTGTCAAAGTACTCCCTTTTTGTGTGGTATCTTGTCAATTGTTCACATAGATGTACGATGCATTAGAAATGTGGATAACGATGTTGAAGTTTTGTTGTCCTGCTTTCAGTTTGTTTTTTGTCTCAGTCTGAGTTTTTCATCCGTTTATTACATTTTCTTTTCTTTTGCCTCTTTTTCCTTTTACTTTGCATTCTTTTTTGTACAATACGCACTATGAATAGCTTTATATAAAATATCGCTAGTTTTTAATTCATTTTCATTGTTCCTATTCTGTTCTTACTTAGTTAAGACAAAAATATCTTTTTTGTCTTATGCTAAAGTATAACTTACCCTACACTGCTTGATTCTAATGTTAAATATGATAAGGTCCTTCCGAGAGGTAACCCTCCTGATTACGTCTTTAAGCAACTGGTCTTCGTCATCTCGCTCACTCTACATTCCCGACACCATACCAAATTTAACAGGCCTCAGTTAGATATCAGGCTCTTCTAAGCATGATGATGTGTCCAGCCTATAAAAGATCCCCTATCTAACCCTAATCCAACTTACGAACTTATGAGTAAGGAGGATCTCACCGGAAGTATACACCATTCTGGGAAGCGTTTCCACTCGACAACCATCAACCGACAACCGTTTAGCAGCATCGGCGGGATCCCAGTCCGCCATTGCGGCACTAAAACAAAAGAGTTCATGAGCACCGTCAACGCACCCATCGCGGATTTGTTCCGTTTGTTCCTGGCGCCCCACTGGTGGTGGTAAATTACATTACATGGACTACCATCTCTATTTTGCACTAATCTTTCGAAATCAGTATGGAGAGCTTCTGGGGGATTAAAGCCCAATCATAGTGTGATCTTGTAGTATCTATAATTGGGATAGTAAGCCCCGGAGATCAAGTCGATTATATTTCTTTTAAATTTTATAACCGCAGGGCTAATGTAAACAAAAGTGTAGAATAGTTGATAGCATCCTTAACAGAAAAAATAAAAGAAACGATATCGATAGGCTTCAAGTTTACCATAGCTTTAAATATGAAACAATCTCTTAGTCACTATAATTGTAATTTGTTTGTATTTGGCCCTTCTACCCTAGCCTTCCCTAACCCACCTTACCCTATCTTAACCTATTTAAGCCTGCCATTAGTGCCTTGAAGATGTTGAACCTATTGAGATGTTCATTGACGGAGCTCTTTCCAGCTACCCAAAGCGTTGATGCTGGCGGAATACGTCTCTTCGATACCGTCGTGAGACCGATATACAGGACCTGAGGCGCTCGGGCTCGCGGAACGCGACAATGTGTCCGTAGAGGAATCGCCGTTTCACGGAATTGCGACCCACGTGGAAGATTAGCAGTACCGCCAATTTGTTCTGGATCAGCCCACATCGACCCAGATAGAGGACAAAGCCGTTAAGGCGTACACTCTAGTGATATTAGTCATTGGAGTAATAAGCCCCGGAGATCAGGCTATTGGCCGAAGTCATTGCTCTTGCAACGTGGCTTCGAATCAAGTTGGCTGCTATGAAACAGATCGAAAGTCCCCCGGGTCCTTGCCAGACCAGAATATACATCCCAAGGTATCTGACTACACCCTGTCTCGCCAGTGGAAACCCGTCCGGTCTAATAATAGAGAACCTGCGCTAATTTTTTCTAGTGGCGGCAATTTTCTCTAGTAAGGCACTAGACAAAGACGATCTCAACAATGTAGATTCTGATTTCTGGAAGTTGATTACTGCTCAATTTTTTTCCAAGTCACACTGCAAAAGGGTAACAATGACGTCGATCATTGGACCTAATCTGTACGCGATTAAGTCGTCTGCGTACGCTATTGAGTGGTAAAAAGAAATTAGCAGATCTCTCAGGTAAATGCTGTAAAGAATCGGTGAGTTTACCGTGCCCTGTTGCAGTCCATTTTTGATTTCAAATGAGAAGGTAGAAGTCACCTTGGCAGTTTTCACAACGAACTTTCTACCGGTTATACATATATGTACTACTCAAACGTTTTGGGATAATGTTATCTTTAGTGACGAGAGCAAGTTTCAGATATTTGGTTTAAAACGCAGGACTAAGGTCTGGAGAACATCAAATAGCGAGCTTCTACCCCAAAATGTCAGTTCGACCGTGAAGCATGGTGGAGGTTCGGTGATGGTTTGGGGTTGCATGTCGGCTGCGGGAACGGGAAATCTTGTTTTCATTGAATCAACAATGAATAGCAAGGATTACCTAGCAATCTTGAAAGACAATTTAATCCCTAGTGTGCAAAAATTGGGATTCACATCGCCTTGGGTCTTCCAACAAGACAATGACCCAAAGCATACAGCAAAGATTGTCAAACAATGGTTGCTGTACCATACCCCCAAACAGCTTAACTCTCCTCCGCAATCTCCAGACCTTAATCCCATAGAACATCTTTGGCAAAAATCTCTCCTGAAGTCACAAAAAATCTTGTTATCTACATCGGTTCCCAGAAGATTGGCTGCAGTTATCAAAGCTCACGGAGGTCCGACGAAGTATTAACGCCCAGCTTTTTAAGCCTATGTAAGACAGCAAGTGCTTATTTCTAAGGTGTATACTAATTTTGGCTTCATTTTTCAGATGATTTTCTCTTCAATCGTGAATAATTTTTGAATTCCCGTTTTTTTTTTTAATATTTTTATTAAAAAAAATATTTTATATTATTTATATTCAGATATATTGGAAAATAAAAAAATGAATTGTAAGTTTTATTTGGTGTTTGATTTATTTTTCTACTCATTTGCAATATAGCGTATCTTAAGTTCTGCACTAGAAGGCGCTGGCTGTATACAAATTTTTGACTCTCACTGTATGTATGTCAAAAATCAGGTTTACTTATGCCCATCCGACTGAGCTTGTAATAAAGACAATCAGGCATGCACCCGTGCATTGGCTCTTACATTCTTACGCTCTGAAACCGAATTAGTTATCCGGAATGATCTTACTGCCCTCAACCTATTTAGACAGGGCTGTATGGATCATCTTCTGGAACACCTGGCAGGAAGGAGACTTATCGACCGGAGATTTGCCGGGTTAGAGTTATCTTTCCCCCTCTGTCTTTCATTGTACGAGATAATGTGCACTGGCCATTGGCGGGAGGTGCCTCAGCACAACATTAGATATACCGTCGACTCCTGCGAAATGAACAGGGTACCAGCCTCCTCAATGGCAATGGCAATGTTTGCCATGAAATCTTCATTGAACCTGGTAAAACCAAGGTTTCTGATTGTCATTGATCGATATCATTTCAAAGATAGAAGTGATGAAGCAGGACTCTGTTCTCCACATCGTGGTTCGGGTGAATACTATCATTCACCTTGAGTGCAAATTGTTTTAACTCTTTCAATCTTGGTGGTCACTTACCACATTTTTCCGAGTTTATATACTGAAATCCATGCCATCTAGTGACAAACGGTTCAATTATTATGAAATTTCGAACCATGCTTGACAAGATGCGGTCAATTGCCGGTATATTGAATGAATGACAGTTCATTGGTGTTGAATGAAAGGAAATAATGCTAAAACTAAAATATAAATGTTAAAAATATTCTTAATGTAAACGTGACTAAAAGAGTTAACCCTGGATGGTTATCCTTCGGCGAATCGACGTATAGCTCTTTTATTTTTTATGACTTATCTTAAACCATTCATCCCTTTTAATTCTCTCTTCGCACAAAATCAGTTGGGGGTGGTCTCTACCAGTGAACAGAGGTATGGTACTCTGCGATCAATGAAAATACTTTTTTTTTACTGGTAAGTTCGACGAACCGCCGAAGGATAACTTTTGGATGTGCCTTTCGTTGTTTTTTGTGATAGACCATCTACAGTGATTTTAGTATGTTTCGACAATGACTAAAGTCAGATTCAAATGTTAGCTTTTCATGGAAAATGTTCATTCAGGATGTAGATTCCAAATAAACCTGCCAAATACGGCTTGAAAACGGTTATGTTATGCAACAGTGGCACTAAATACATGGTAGATGCACTTCCCTACTGGGATAAGGGGTCGAACTCTAGCAACCTGCCCCTTGGTGAATATTATATGAAAGAACTAACGAAACAAATTCATGGCTCAAACAGAAATGTAACAATGTATAATTGGTTTATGTCTGTCAACCAAAAAAGTTAACCATAGTTGGAACTTTACGAACAAATAAACGAGAGATACATACATACATACATAAAGAAATGCGAAATCAAAGAGTGCAAATGTCAGATCTCAATGTTTTGCTACGACAAAGAACTAACGCTACTGTCGTACAAGCCAAAGCCATCGAAAACTATTTGTTTTGGCATCCTGTAATGAGGAAGGAAGTCAAGTCACTCCATCGCCTCCGTCGTTTTTGGGATTCCGCGTGCAGAGTTTTGTTCTTTTTTTGGGATAAGGAAATAAATCTGCAAATTGAATTTTAGCCGTGGTTTTATTAACCTCCACAGTGGTGACCCCGACGTGATGAACGAAGAGAAGCAACCGAGTCCCATCGCAGGTTCAACTGCTCCAACAGCGACTAACAATAGCCAGCCCGAGGTCGCAGCAAGCTTTCAAGCCCGCCTTCAGATGCCACCATTTATGGAGTCAGATGTCGACAGCTGGTTCTACCTCCTGAATTTTTTCTTCCGTGCTTCGGGAATAATCCAGGATGGCCGGAAATTCGATACGGTCTGCTCACAGCTGCCGGCCTCCCGCATAACCGAACTGAGGCCCATCATTGACGCTGCTCCACCCAGAGATAAGTATGATTATATTCAATCTCAGTTGATCAACTATTTCGCAGACAGTCAACAAAGGCGAATTCGACGCATCATACACGAAATGCCTCTGGGTGACAGGAAGCCCAGTCAACTCTATTTCGAGATGGTTCGCCTTGCGAAAGGCGCACTAAGCGAAGAAGTCCTCCTCGACCTGTGGGCTGCCCGCCTCCCTCCACACGTGCAGGGCGTCGTCATAACGGAAAAGGGTAACGCAATCGACAAGGCCAGGATTGCAGACACGGTGATGGAAAATGTTGAGCTTCGCCAGCTGAGTGGTATAGCCCCACCGGTGCCGTCAAGCAACAGCAGCCGCCAAGGCGAAACGCACATCAGCGCCTCCCCAGCGACGGCCGATACCGCCCATCTAATCTCCGAGTTCTCCAGGATGCTGTCGCGACAAGCCCAACCGTGCCCAACTCGAATGCGCTCCCGCACATCGCTGCGCCCCCACCAGGCCCGACCGTCCGGCGAACGTAGAAGAGAAAACTCCATCGAACAATTCGACGACTGCTGGTTCCACCGAACTTTCGGCAACAGGGCACTCAACTGCCGCCCGCCCTGCAAGTTCCGCCAACCTTCATCAACAGCCCAGGTACAACGACGCCAGAAGACCGAAGCAGTACGCGCCTCGCCATCAGCTGCTATCAACCGCCTGTGCATTCGCGAACAAACAACGAACACCCCGTTCCTTATCGACACTGGAGCCGAGATTTCCTGCATCCCCCCATCACCGTCACCCAGCAACCTTCGACCAACATCACTGCAGTTATTCGCCGTCAACGGCACTCCCATCAAAGTTTACGGAGAAGTCGCACACGAAATTGACCTTGGCCTCCGTCGTCCGTTTGCCTGGACATTTGTGGTCGCTGACGTCACATCTCCAATTATCGGGGCGGATTTTCTGCAACACCATGACCTGATGGTCGACGTCAAACGATCCCGCCTAATCGATGTCCGATCAAACTCCCATTTTCAGGAACTCTCCGCAATCTCCAGCCACGTACCGACCCCTCAGCTCATCGACCGCAATGCACCTTTCGCAGACATCATTTTATCGTTCCCCAAAATCACGCGCCTCGCGCCTCCTGGGGCGTCAACCAATTCGAACGCGTTACACTTCATTGAAACAAACGGACCACCGTGTACAGCGCGGGCCAGGCGGTTACCCCCCGACAAACTGCAGGCAGCTAGACAAGAATTCGACTCATTAATGCGGGCCGGGATTTGTCGCCCATCGAAGTCTAACTGGTCAAGCCCTCTTCACATGGTTCAAAAAGCTGACGGTTCTTGGCGACCATGCGGAGACTACAGAAACCTCAACGCACTCACTCTACCAGATCGTTATCCGCTCCCATACCTGCACGATTTCGCCAACATACTGCGGGGTAAGACTATATTTTCAAAAATCGATTTACAAAAAGCTTTTCATCAGGTGCCCATCAACCCGGACGACGTCCCCAAGACCGCCATCATTACACCGTTCGGGTTGTACGAGTTCACCCACATGACGTTTGGGCTTCGCAACGCGGCACAAACTCTCCAGCGCTTGGTACACGAGGTCCTACGCGGGCTCGACTTTGTATTTTCATACATGGACGATATTTGCGTCGCTTCGGAGAACATCGACCAACACCGGCAACACCTGCGGGAAGTTTTTGAGCGACTGGCAAACCACAACCTGGCCATCAACGCCGCTAAATGCAGATTCGGCCAACCAGAACTCGAATTCTTAGGCCACCTCATCACTCGTCATGGAATATCTCCTCTCCGTTCCCGAGTTGAAGCAATCCAGCAGATCAAGCGCCCCGAAACAATAAAGCAGTTAAAAGGATTTATTGCGGCCATCAACTTCTATCGGAAATTCATTCCCCATGCAGCAGAGGTGCAAATCCCCTTGTTGAAGATGGCACCTGGCAGTCGGAAGAACGACAAAACTCCGCTGTCTTGAACGGAGACAGCTAGCAAGGCCTTTGACGACTGTCGCCAACTCCTGGCTGACGCGGTGCAGCTCGCACATCCTATGCCGAGCGCAGAACTATGCCTAGTAACCGACGCGTCGAATCTGGCCGCGGGAGCGGTCCTACATCAAATGGTCGACAACGTAGCGGAGCCGCTGGGATACTTTTCGAAAAAGTTTTCCACCACTCAGCAACGCTACTCAACATACGATCGCGAGCTCACCGCGATGTACATGGCGGTGCGTCACTTCCGTGACTTGCTAGAGGGGCGGGTTTTTCACATCCAAACCGATCACAAACCGCTCATTTTTGCCTTCAAACAGCGCCCAGAAAAATCATCGCCAAGACAGACAAATTATTTATCATTTATAGCTGAGTTCACCACCGACATCCGTCACATCAGGGGTGAGGACAACCCCGCCGCAGACTTGCTGTCACGGATTGGGGCGGTCGAGGCAAGGGACTTGTACAGTCACCTCGCTGAATCGCAAGAGGCTGACACCGAACTCCGGCAATTACTGTCAGGTAAACCTTCGCATTCGCTGCAGCTAACCTCGCTTTCTTTCCCCCACTTAGCAAAGCCCATCATATGTGACGTTTCACACGGCCGGGTTCGTCCATTCATCACGAAGGTCCTGCGCAAACCGTTTTTCGATGCCACACACAACCTCTCACACCCAGGTCGGCGTGCTTCAGTGCGCTTGATGACAGAACGTTTTATCTGGCCGAACATCCGCCAGGACTGTGCTAGATTCGCAAGAACATGCGTTCCCTGCCAACGAACTAAAGTACACCGCCATTCCAGAGCTAAGCTACAGCACTACCAAGTCCCCGATCAGCGTTTTGCCGATATCAATATCGACGTGCTCGGACCCTTCCCCCCATCGGAGGGCTATCGTTATTTGTTGACTATTACAGACCGTTTCACTAGGTGGCCAGAGGCGATACCGTTAGTAGACATGACCGCCACTAGTTGCGCAAACGCCCTAATTACAGGATGGATCGCCCGTTTCGGAACACCCTCCCGGATTTCGTCCGATCAAGGTAGGCAGTTCACTTCGTCCATCTTCAGTGAACTGTGCAGGCGCACAGGCACAAACCACTCCATGACAACATCGTATCATCCACAGTCCAACGGAATCGTCGAACGACTCCATAGGACCCTGAAAGCGGCGATCAACTGCACTGACTCTGCGCACTGGACGAAGCATCTCCCTCTCATCATGTTAGGTTTGCGATCAACATTAAAAGAAGACATCGGAGCTACCCCCGCAGAATTGGTCTACGGTACAACACTTCGACTCCCAGCCGATTTGGTAACTTCCACGCATGATAATCGCTCACAAACGGACTTCGTTTCGGACCTCCGTCGGAGGATGCAGCAAATCAGACCTCAGCAGACAGCCTGGCACTCGCAGCAGCGCCCGTTCGTACATAAGGATCTAGCTAGTTCAACACATGGGTGGTAGTGGTGCAATGGTAATCATCACCGACTGTTAAGCGGAAGGTCTGTAGTTCAAGTCTGACCATAGCCAAGAAAAATTCCTATACGGAAAAAACCCATGCAACAACACCAGTAGTGAATGAGAGATGATCAAAAAATGCTGACGAAGGCATAACACTCGCAGTATAAGATCACTTCAAAATTCATACTCTGCGTGTGCATTTCCAATATAAGATCTTAATGGCATGGAATAAAGTTACTGTAAAACTACAATCAACGCGACAAATTCAGTCGAATCTCTCGAATCCCAAGACAACCACCCCCGGAGAGTAGTGAACGAACATCTTCGACACAAACCATCTGCACCCCGTCCAGGTTGTGTGACAAACATCAAAAGAGCGTAACTCTTGAACCTGCACGAATTATAAAAAAAAAAAAAAAAAAATGCATTCATCCGAAATGATTCCGTAAAAGCGTCTATAGTTCCCCCATATGAGGGCCCATTCCGGATTGTCGAGCGCCACGACAAATACTTCACCCTCGAGGCCCGAGGCCGCTACACCAAAATTCCTATTGACCGACTTAAACCAGCACACTTGGAGCCGGCAGGAGACGAGGAACCAACAGCTCCCTCCTCTTCGGCAGCCGAACAACCACCGCCACAACGTTCAGAGTCTCAGCCATTCCGCACCCGCTCTGGGCGCAACACACAAATTCCAAGGAGATTGCGTTAAAGTGCGGAAGGCTTCTGGGGGGCCCATGTGGCGGTGTGACGGCAGCTTTAGAGTAAGCAACAACTGACAGCTCCGGTCAGCCCATCGTCGACGCATCACGCCACCCAAAAAGCTCGATGAACCAGGGAAAGTTCCGTTGCATCGCCGCTGTGCTTTCTTTTACTCACTCATCGTCCGACATCCGTATCAAGCAGTCAAGTCACTCCATCGCCTCCGTCGTTTTTGGGATTCCGCGTGCAGAGTTTTGTTCTTTTTTTGGGATAAGGAAATAAATCTGCAAATTGAATTTTAGCCGTGGTTTTATTAACCTCCACATATATATAGCTAAGTGTGATACATCAAATTAATTGTCTACTTGCAAGGACGTTTAGATTTAAGATTATATTTTCGAGAAACGTGTTGTTCTGAAGCTTTGACCACATCTTTCGCACCTTTTGCCTTATAGGCTTTTCTGACGAAATTGAAAGCTCGTTGCATGCAATCTGTGGATTCTTCTTGGGTACCTCTTAATAGTGTGATGATCCGATCAGCTTTCAATGCCTTTGCCAATTCCACAGTGAAATTCCTCACGCCCCATTGCTCTCGAATACCCGGCGCATGGGGATCATATTGCGTCAACTTGTATTTGCCATTAATTTTATCCACCAATGCGACAATCGAAATCGTTTTCGGACCACTATATTCCCCGTACATGCGCTAGGCCAAAAAGTGGGTGATTGCTCTCGCTCCGCTACGCTCCGCTCGATCAATTAGCACACAATAGCCTCTTCTTTCTTTAAGCCACCTTACATTTTTAAGGTTTTAAAAAAAAATTGATTCGAAATTGATATAGTCTCACGCGACGATTTTCGAATATATTCAGACTAAGATTATACAAAAATTTTGGAGAAATGATTTATTTTTCAATACAGTCTCCTTTTAGCTCGATACACTTGAGCCAGCGATGCTCCATCTTCTTTAACCCGTCTGAAAAATACGTTTTATCGAGGTCTGCAAAGTAGGCCTCCGTGGCGGCGATGACCTCCTCATTCGACTGAAATTTCTGCCCGGCGAATGATTTTTCAAGTTTGGAAACAAAAAGAAGTCGCACGGGGCCAAATCTGGAGATTAGATAGATATTTTTATTTCGTACACAATTATTTTACAGAGTTTTTGTTATTGCACATTTTACAGAGATTTGATAATTTGATATATTATTATCTTTCTACTGGAACATTGTTTTTAATTCTACTAAGAGTATGTGGAGAACCAGAAAAAGAACCATTCAAAAGAAAATTTGAAGGAAAACGAAAAAAAAACCTTCAATATAAAAGACAAAAAAAAAAAAAAAAAAACAAAATAAAAAAAGGATATGCACATACAATACATATAAGAGTATGTACGTACGTAAAATAAACATGTGTGACTAAATAAGCAAACCATGAACAAGTATATAATAAATAAATAAATAAATAAATAAATAAATAAATAAATAAATAAATAAATAAATAAATAAATAAATAAATAAGTAAAAAAAAAAAAATAAATAAATAAATAAATAAATAAGTAAATAAAAAAATAAATAAAGTAATAAATAAATAAATATATATACATATATAATAAATAAATAATAAATAATAAACAATAAATAATAAATAATAAATAATAAATAATAAATAATAAATAATAAATAATAACTGATAAATAGTAAATAATAAATAATAAATAAATAAATAAATATGAAATATAATAACACATATGTACATAGATATATACGAACAAAATTTATGTTCAACATTTATCGATTATAAGTACATAATTCATTTACAAGCGGATTGTCAGCAAAACTACATCTCGTTTTAAATGTGTTATTAAGTTTAAGAATTCTATTAGAGATCAATTCAACATTCGCTCTTACATGAATATCACGAGTTGAGTGATGCCAAGGTAGATCTAGCATCATTTTTAAAAGCTTATTTTGTGAGACTTGCAATTTCTTTATGTGGCAAGTTGCAGCGTCGCCCCATACTTGGCATCCATAAAGAAGAATCGCTTGGAAGATAACCTTGTGCAATATAATTTTATTGTCAGTGGAAAGTAATGATTTTCTGTTAATAAATGGGTATAACATCTTTATTGCTATTCCTATTTTCTTTATAGTTTTAGCGATATGGTCCTTAAATGTTAGCTTGGTATCTAAATAAATGCCTAGATATTTGACAGAGGGTTCCCAATTTATATAGCTTCCATTCAGTTGAAGTTGAGAGCTGGGAAGAAAGCACGACTTTCTTTTCCGAGTGAAAAAAATAGCCTGCGTTTTTCCTTCATTGAGTTTTATTTTCCATTTGTGGTAATATTTTATTAATATTTCCATTCCATTTTTGAGATTCCTCTCAATATTGAGAGCGAATTCATGAGATGAAAATATAGCAGTATCATCTGCAAATACGGCTGTATCACAGTGCGGCAACTTTGGTAAATCCGACGTGTAAATGTTATAAAGGATTGGGCCAAGGACTGAGCCTTGTGGTACACCCATTTGAAAGTGTATTAAATCAGAGACACTACTATTAACATGGACATTGAAACGACGATCGGACAGGAAGCTTTGTACTATTTTACAGAGATCTGGGGGAAAGTTTAAATGTATCATTTTGTATATCAAACCCTCATGCCAAACAGAGTCGAATGCCTTTTCAATGTCTAATAAAACCATTCCAGTAGATTTTCCTTCTGACCGATTTCTTTTGATAGAGTTGCATATCCTCAATGCTTGATGGGAAGTACTGTGGTAACGTCTAAAACCAAACTGTTCGTGAGGAAAAATTTTATGAACATCTATGAATTTTAAGATTTTCTCCTTTAATACCTTTTCGTATACTTTACTAAGATTGCTTAGTAGGCTGATAGGTCTATAACTTTCCGGACTTTCTGGAGGCTTACCAGCTTTTAATATGGGTACCACTTTTGCAAGTTTCCATGTGTCAGGAAAGTATTTCATTTTTAGACATGCGTTTATGATGAATGCTATGTATTTTATAGCTGCTATGGGCAATTGCTTTAAAAAAATGTTTCTTAACAAGTCAAGTCCTCCTGTTTTCCTAGGCCGAAGGTTATTTAATATAAATTGTATATCTTTTTCGTTAACAAAGATAGTGGAAGGAGAATTATTTGACCTTTCTTCCAAAAAAGTTTGAATGGTGTTGCTAACAAGAGTGTTAGTGTGCACATCACCTAAATTTTGCGAGACAATGTTATTGCTCGAAAAATTTGCGGCAAGTACATTGGCTTTTTCGACATCAGTAGAATATGTGCCCGACGCGTTTTTTAGAAAAGGTAATTGTCTGTTTTTGTTTTTTACTAATTTGAAGATGTTCCAGAAGGGTTTTTCGTTTTTATCAAGTATGGTAAGTTTTTTGTTCCACTCTTTGTTACGGAACTCTAAGATTTGTATTCGTATTTGATTATTCAGGTATGTCGTTTGGTGCCTGAACATGGGTAGGCGATACCGTTGCCAATTACGTCTACAAATATTTCTCAGTTTAATTAAGTTCAGTATATGAGAAGGTAACTTTAACGAGTAGTTCTTTTTGGGAACTTTTGGAATACTTTCATCGACCGATTTGAGAACATGTTCTGTAAAGTTGTTTACAAGACAATCGACATCTTCTTTAGTTGATATGCCGTCAATATTCATGGGAATATTATTAAGTTTTGCTTTAACTACTGAACGAAATCGCGACCAATTGGCATTTTTTAAATCTTGAACATATTGCTTTTTTTTTTCCCCGGACCATAGAAGACGACAGAAAACCGGATTGTGATCCGAACTAAGATCATTTAAAGACACTGGATTTGTTACGTAACAGGGCACATTTGTAACGAATAAATCAAGGACGGAAGGACTACCACAAGAACTAGCTGGGACATAGGTTGGACTAGGAGGGAACAGAATAGAGATTGGCAACATTACAAGAAAATCAGCAAGTAGATTTCCCCATGTATTCGCTCTAACACAACCCCAGTTCCTATGCCTGGAATTAAGATCTCCTCCAATTAGGAAATCACCGTTTACGGTGAAAAGTCTTCTCAAGTCATTTTTAAAACTAGTTCTTTTCTCGTCTGTTGCAGCTTTACCCGGAAAATATACACAAAAAATCTTAACTGACCTTTGATTCCTTAATTTTATTTCTATCCCCACATTCTCAACATAACGCGTTCTCACAATAGGTAAGAGCGAATGTTGAATTGATCTTCTGATGAGAATCGCAACGCCGCCACCGGTCCTATCGACCCTATCATTGCGATAGCATTTAAATTCAGGTGTTGATAAATGTATACCTTCTTTGAGCCAAGTCTCAGTAACCAAAGCAACATCAATGTTGTTGTTATTTAAAAAATTAAGAAACTCCAGAGTTTTGCTTCGAATCCCTCTCGCATTCCAAGTAACAATTTTAATGTAACTATCTATCATATTATTTATCATTACTATACAGGAACTTAGTTGCTAAATGTGCAATAACTTGAAATTGTTCTACTCTGGATTTACATGTAGATAAGCTTGTAATCATTTCCATCGCTAAAGAGTTGATTTCCTCGATCGTGAACAGTGTTTGTTGATTAGAACTGTTGCTTGAAATGTTGCTTGAAATGTTGCTGGAAGTATTGTTGGAAGAGCTGCTCTCATTAATGTTTTTCTTCATCCACACATTTTGCGGTACGCCTTGTGTTTGGGAGTGAGGGGGACAGCTAGTGCTGGCATAAGTACTGCTCTCTTGTCGAAGATGATGCGGCTGCGGCAGCATAGGAAATTCGGACATAGAAGTGAAGGAAAGATGTTTCTGTGCATGCGTAGCAGTTGAGTGAGCACGACCTGAAAAGCGCGATGTGTTGTTGTTAAGCGATTTTGGTTTTTGTTTTGAAGTTCTTTCTTTCATCTCGGAATACTTTATTCTATTTACACAGCTTGGGTCCGTAGATTTATGAGGTCCGCTGCAGTTAGCACATTTATTTACGACAACATTATCGCATGAAGTAGTTTTGTGTTGACCAGCACAAATGGAACAGTACGCTTTAACATTGCAATTTCGCTCACCATGCCCGAACATTTGGCAGTTGTGACATTGAGTCAGTTTGCCTTTGAGTTTTCTTTGAATACTCCAGTTCACCTGCGTATGTAGGATGGACCGATAATGTTTTTTTAAATCAAATAATTTGATTGAACCATTTTCTAGCGAAATCAAATAGAAAGTATCACTATATCTTTCGTATGTTTTTGTTATTTTTTTAATATTAATGCATTTTAGTCCAATTTTAATAAGTTCACTTCTTAACGTATTTTCGTCCATTTCGCCCATTCCATAGAGAACCACTTTAAAAGCTTTTTCACTTCGGAGATCGTGTGAGAAGAACTGACAGTTATCAGATTTTAACTTGTCGATCACTGTTTTATGAGAAGTTAGGGACTCACAAATAATTTTTATACCGATGGATATTCTTTTTATGCAATAGTCGGAGATGTTTAGTGATTTCATAATACTGTGAACATAATCACTCGATTTTTGAAGGAGTTTGATCGGTGGTACATACACTTTTTTTTCACTAACCGCGACTATTTCGTCCATATCTTCATTGTTATCACTATCAGGTAGACATTGTAATGGACTCCAGTAGTTATTACTAGAGTCCTTTTTACGAGAACTATTCGCGTTATGCATTATCCGACGATGTTTAATATCCGAGGACAGGCGGTTGTCCTCGGTTTCAGGTGATCTATCGCGTTTGGATATTTTGGATTTTTCTTTTTTAATACACAAGGAGAAAGCCAATTAGAGATGTCATGCGCAGACAAAAGCTCCGAGATGACTGAAATCTGGAGAATACGGTGGATGGAGCAGCAATTCGTAGCCCAATTCGACCAAATTCTTCGAGGCGAGGGCGGAGGTGTGAGCGGGTGCGTTATCATGGTGGAAGAGCACTTTTTTCTTCGCCAACTGGGGCCATTTTTTTTCAATTCGGCGTCGAATGGGCCCAATAATTTGGCATAGTACAGCCCTGTGACCGTTTTGCCTTTTTTTTACCTTCTCCAGGTAGTCGATGTGGATCAAACCTTGTGAATCCCAGAAAACGGTGACCGTCACCTTTCCGGCCGATGGGACAGTCTTCGCCTTCTTCGGAGCACGTTCGCCGGGTGAAGTCCACTGTTTCGATTGTTCCTTGGTCTCTGGTGTGTACCAGTGGATCCACGAAACGGCGCAGAAACTCCTTCGGATTACGCTTAAACAGCGTCAAACACTGCTCTTAAGTGGTCTCACGTCACGGTTGCGCTTGTTGTCCGCAGTGAGCAAACGCGGCACCATTCGCGCCGACAGCTTCTCATGCCCAAAATTTCATACAGGATATGACCCACGCGATCTTTTGAAATGCCTACTGTCTCAGCTATCTCGC
This sequence comes from Merodon equestris, assembly GCA_958301585.1. Lineage (NCBI taxonomy): Eukaryota > Metazoa > Arthropoda > Insecta > Diptera > Syrphidae > Merodon > Merodon equestris. The sequence goes on along the minus strand of OY284416.1, from coordinate 72,618,996 downwards.
GCACCTTCAATCGGCGGTCGGCCAATACGAGATCGTGGATTTTTGTCACGTTATCCTCCGTGGTAGCCGTTTTCGGGGCACCTGGACGTGGCTGATCAAAGCCGACGTGCGACCACGTTGAAATTCGTTAAACCAATTTTTGATGGTCGTCATCGAAGGAGAAGAGTCACCGTACACAGCATCCAAACGCTCTTTGATTTCGCTGCGCGATTTCCCTTCCAAAAACAAGAATCGAATCACCGACCGATATTGTTCTTTTTCCATTTTTCTAAAATCCGCGGACACTCCCGCTTCAACACGCGGTCAAAACAAAAATACGAGTCCGATCCGGCTGACATTAGCCGTCTACTTGAAGGTACTACACGATAGTAAGTTGCTCTTGCGATACTGGCGCCATCTGGCGGTGAGCGTGAGATCGAGGAGATGGAGAGATGCTACCACATCAATGACGCTCGCAAGTTTTAGGAAAAAGTAAAACGAATATGCCAGGACTATAAAGCCAGAGCGGAAGCCTGTACGGATGAAAACGGACAACTCATATTAGAGTCACAGTCGCTACTGAGAATATGGAACAAAGGCGATAATAGATCTGATACCGCTGTCAGGCAGAATGATCCATTCGCAACGGATGAAGATACAAGAGAATTCTGCCCACCTGATCTAGATGAAATTAAGCTTGTTATTCCGAAGCTTCAAACTAACAAAGCAGCGGGCGCAGAGGGCCTGACTGCTGGGCTATTTAAAGCGGCTGGAGATGAGTTGGTAGGACGCATGCGCCAGCTCACCTGTAAATTATGGTCGGGATCGCAGACGCGTTTGCCCAGTCCATAAGACGGAAGACGCAAATAACTGTGCAACTATAGAGGAATAAGTCTCCTTAACCTCGCGTACAAGATTTTCTCTTTCGTGCTGTGTGAACGCCTGAAACCCTTCGTGGATAATCTGATAGGTTCCTATCAATGTGGTTTTAGGCCAGCTAAATTCATAATAGATCAAACTTTCACACTGCGGCAGATCTTGGAAAAGACCCAAGAATTCCAAACCGACATACACCATCTTTTTCTCAATTTTAAAACCGCATATGACAGTGTGCATAGGGACGAGCTATACCGAGCCATTTCTAGTTTTAACATCCCTGCCAAACTCGTCCAATTGTGCAAGACGACAATGGAGAATTCTCGCTGCTCCATTTAGGTCGGCAGCCACCACAAGGGGTACGATCTATTTCAAGTCTATGCAATTGCTTGCGTACGCAGATGACATTGACGTTATTGGGCGCGCAGAGCGAGGCGTCAATGACGTCTTCAAAAGCATTTAAGCGGAGCGGCTAAAATGGGTCTTTCGGTGAACGAGGGTAAAACCAAATATATGCCGTCATCCAAAAAAGACGCACAACACCGATGCCTCGGCCAAACGTCACAATTGATGGCTACAAATTTGAAGTGGTCAAGGATTTCGTCTATCTTGGCTTACTAGTGACCAGCGACAACAACACCAGCGCTGAGATCAAATGCATAATTACTCTTGCCAACCGCTGCTTCTCAAGAGGCAGCCTTCTCTCGAAAAACCAAGGTAGCACTTTATAAATCACTGATCATCCCCGTCCTCCTTTACGGCCCAGAGGCCCGGACCTTAACGAACACCTATGAGGATGCTTCGAGAAGAAAATTCTCCGTTCAATCTATGGTCCCGTTTATATAAACGGAGAGTGGAAGAGAAGATACAACTTCGCATTGTACGGGTTGCACAGCGACACCGGCCTAGTACGTCGTATCCGGATTCAACATCTAAGATGGCTAGGCCATGTAGAGCGAATGGACCGCACAGCTCCAGCCCGAAGAGTCTTCGAATCGCAGCAGAAGACCACCGAATTTAAGGTGGCGCACACAGATGGAAGGGGACCTTAACCAACTGGGAGTGCGGCACTGGATATAACTAGCAAAAGATTGTGCCAGCTGGAGAATGTTAACTGTTAAAACACACATGTGAATCTAATTGTAATAAATTGTATAAGATTTGAAAAAAATAAAAATAATAATGGAAAGTAACACCCAGCTCCTTAAAAAAGCAATTTTCGAAAGACTAGCATTGCCACCTGATTCAGAACTCGCAACAAAGGCAGCATCGCCAGGTGATCCAGAATTCACAGCAAATGTAAGGATGTGCAACTATTCGCCAATTCGCAACTACATTACGGTAACGCAGTAAACATCTGTTACCTAAGCACCCAAATTAACGAGGGAGCAAACGATACCCAACAACTCCAGCAGCATTTGTGCCTTAATATTTAAGCTAGTGTAAGGATGTACATAATTTTACTCTTAAATAAACTGTGTACGGGGAAGCTCTGAACAACAGAGTTCGAAAATAAAAATTATTTTTTTAATCCAATTGTGGTAGTTAAAGTTGAATTTATACTATAATATGACAACAATTCATTTAAGATTAAGTTAAGATTGTGTGACGATGGGAACTCTAGATAATTCAGTGGAATAAATGAAATCCACCCCAAACAAGAAGCATAAACATCATAATACCTCATACTCGAGTTGACATCATCCTCTTTTACCTTGTAATTTATGAGTTTTAAAAACAAATCATAATAAGCGTTATATACTCGTGTGCGCATTGATTAGCCAGGTGTACAAGTTGTATTTCTTCTTCACATATTGGTACACTATTTCTGAATTAATCTCACTTTAAAACTTACTACAATACATTACTACAACTTATTGTATTTTCAACCTTCAATTTATTTACCAAGGACAAAAACGTATTGAGTCATTATTTTTTGGGACTTTCGCTCTAAACTTTAATGGAAGATAATTTTTAAGTAAATTAAAAAAAAAGTTTTCATTGTGTATAGATGAATATATATGGTATATACAATATACATGTATAAGTGAAATCAAATCAAAGTGGAAAAGTCAATTAATTTTCTCAGGTAAGAACAAGGGAAATTCTGCGCTAATACCTGATGATTAAGTTTCGAGAGGAAAGTTGGGATTAAGCTCTTGTTATTCATTATACTTATCTTCAAAATATTTAGAAAGAGATATGCACACACTACAAGTTACTCTCATAATAACTTATTGGGCGTTTATGGAAACGCCAATGATGTAATCCTGAAATTATAGAGTATAAACTTATTACAAATTGCGAAAACTTCTCCACATTATCGGAATTCTTGTGAAAGATTTTCCTGCTAATCTGATATGTGTTACAAAGCATTCTATTAAACTTGCAGTGAAGCAGAGGACGTTGTTATACAATACTGTTTAATTTCATATTGTATAGAATACATCATTTTCTCGACTTCCTTTGTGAGTTATGTATGCACCATATATTTATGTACGTAGGTGTGTAGTTCGCTTTGCCTTAAAGTCTACATGTATAAGTCTTTTAGGTATACTCTTCAAACAAAATCCAGGCTACATTTTAAATTTATTCTTTTAGAAAAAACTTGTTAAATTTTTTACTTATTTATGGAGATATTTATTATTACAAAAATGAAAAATAAAAAAAAACAAATATTTCATGCAACAAATAACACAAAATCAATAAACTTCATAACTTAGTATGGACTAAAGTTTTCACACAGTTCAAAATTACTAATCAATTAACTTTTTGCTTCATATTTGCTCCTTATCTCATGGACATAGACTCAGCCAGTTTTTTACTATAGTCAACTAAAATATTTGACCCACACGCGCTGAATGAGTTATTTCCATTGCTCTTTACTGGATATTTAATACTTTCAGACGCGATTTTCCAGCTCGTTATAAACTTGCTCAGCTCAAAGGGATTAAGGTCGCTGACGACGGGGAAGCAGTGGGTGAAAGATTGTATGTGATCCACATTCGAATATCGGGAGAAGTTTGTTTGGGATAATTATCCTGTTGAAAATAGAAGTTTCTTTCTACTTCTAACTTTCCTCTTTCTTTTACACATTGGCTACCATGGCTATCGTATACGATAGACAGTAAAGTTTCCAAGGATGCCATGGCTATCAAATATGGTAGACACCTATAACTTCATTCAAGCCTGTGGCACCCAAATATGATAGCCATTACTAGGGCTAGGATTTTCATGCACTTAAAAACGCAAAATATGCGCTTAAAATATGCTCTGAAAAATGGGAAATATGCACTTTAAATATGAACTTAAAACCATGGCGAAGTCACCTATAACGACCAGTTGCTTTTAACGACCAATTTTCCCAAAAGTGGTTGGTTTTTGCATAAGTAATCTTTCTATTTTTGAAAAGTGGGATAAGACGACCGTGGGCTATAGCGAACAGTTAAACTGTACGACTGTAATTTAGTTTGTCATTTTTATAATGAAAAACAAAAAAAACAGGTTATCTAGTTTTTAGGAAAATTCAGTCTTTTTATTTTAAGAACTATTAGGTGTGCAACTAAGTTCTCGCTGTTTACCACGACATGGCTCCAGTAGTAAGTGCTGGTCGATTGTGACGTATCCAAAACGTCATGAACCAAGCTTAGACATACAAACCGCTTTGACACATTAGTGATTTTGTTTTTGCGCCATACATTTTTGGTTGTGTGAACATGTCTGATTTTGTGCCAAATAATCGTAATTTGCGAGAAGTGCTGCTTTTCTTCTTTCACTCGAAAAAACGGCGGCTGAAGCGCATCGAGAACTAGAAACAGTTTACGGAGACGCTGCTCTAAGTGAAAAAGACGGTGATTTCGATGTTGACGACCGTTCGCGTGAAGGAAAGTCAAAAATCTTCGAAGAGGCTGAATTGAAGGCATTGCTAGATGAGGATCCATGCCAAATGCAAAAAGAGCTTGCATCAGTATTAGGAGTTACCTGCCAAGCGATTGCATGCGTTTGGAATGATTCAAGAGCAAGGAATTTGGGTTCCTTATGATTTGAAGCCAAGAGACGTTCAGCATCGTTTTTTCGCCTGTGAACAAATGCTCCAGTGGCCAAAAAAGGAAGGGATTACTTCATCGCATCGTTACGGGTGATGAAAAATGGATTCATAACAGAAACCCAAAGAGAAAAAATCATGGGGACAGCCCGGTCATAATTCTATGTCGTCGGCTCGGCCGAATATTCACGCTGCGAAGGTTATGCTGTGTATTTGATGGGATCAGGGCGGTGTTATTTATTATGAGCTGTTGAAACCAAACGAAACCATCATTGGGGAACGGTATCGAACTCAATTGATGCGATTGAGCCGGGCACTGCCATAAAAGCTGCCACAATACGAGCAGAGGCACGAAAAAGTGATTCTACAGCATGACAACTCTTGGCCTCACGTTGCCAAAACCATTAAAACCTACTTAGAAACGCTCAAATGGGAAGTGCTACCCCACCCGCCATATTCCCCAGATATTGCGCCGTCCGATTATCGTTCGATTAAATAATAAAAGTAGCGTTGCTTTAAGATTTAACTTAGGTTTTCAAAATGAAAAAAGAATATAAGAAATTGAATGGTGCGTGTGCATTTTTACGGTTTTTTTTTTTTTTTTAATTTGAATTAATTTTTCGGAAATATGCACAAAATATGCATTTATAGTAAAATATGCAAAAATAGGCACTAACGATTGGATGCCAATTTAGAGGAAAATTCATGAATCGGAAAGATAACTTATCCTAGTGCTTTTAATGTGTCTAAAAAAAAATATGCAAATGCATTGAAATCCTAGCCCTAGCCATTACATACAAATTCGGTATGGGGCAAAGTTGCTTGGCATCTTACGATAGTACCAGACGTTTTTGGTTTGAGCGAGTAAGGAAAACTAAGCAAAACCGAATTATGCCCAGAATTGTTAGACAATTTGGCGTGGAGGACTTATTTCGGTACATTTTTTTCTGTTTGCCCTTAGTGTACCAACAAGATGGGTCTTATTTTGAAGCAATTATTTGGCCAAGTCATATAACAATTGTCTATATATAAGCACCTATTTTCATTGAGTAGGTCTTTTGAAAGCTCCATGCAAACGTTTTTAACAAGTCCGACCTCACGTTCGCCTGTTGCTGACTTTCCAGCAAGTGTAACCATCTGTTGAGCAAAGCTCTAAATGTTTGATTCCATATCGATGGGTCTTATTTGGGATATATTGTCGGAAAATAAGTTGGCTTCACCGTAGCACGAGAGTTTCGTCGACAACAAAGTCTTATGCGGGGAAAAATGTCCTCTGAAAATTGTTTTGTATAACTTCCATCAGGGCATTGATTTTCCTCAATCGATAGTGCAAAATTTTTTACTATCTTTGCATGAGGTGCCATAGCTATCATTTTTGATAGCTAGGACTATTTTCGTCCTGGGGGTCCAGGATACAGTACAAATGTATTTTATGTCGAAATTTTGTAGTTTTATTTGATTAAAAGTATTGTAAAATTAACGATTTTTTTTGTGTTGGCACCCCATGAAATTTTCTGAAATTTGCCTTGGCAGCCAATGTGTTAAGTTTTTTTTACTAATATTGAAGCAAAAATATAATGCTAAAGTTCGATTGTTGAGATATTTTTTTTTAAATCTAATTCTTCCTTACTCCAACCGAGCACCCTCTCATCCGTTTGAAATAAATTGTATTTGCTTTCGTCCGAGAACAGCACATGGGCCCAAAAGTTCTGCGGCTTACTTACATATGTTTTTGCGAATTCTGACTTCTTTTTTTATTAATATTACCAATGAGTGGTTTTCACTTTGCAACTCTCCAACGCGATGAAGAGCTCTTCGAACTGTGATGGAGAACATCTTATTTGAAATAGTTTTAATCTGCTCAGCCAGCTCTGACGTCTTGGGACTTTTTTAGTTGCTCTTATAATCTGGTCCTCTTCTTTTGAAAACAGTTACCTTCTGCGACCAGAACGTCCAGAACTTTCAAGGATCAAACTATTTTTCTATCGTTCGAGTATCGAGTTTTCCCTACTTTGCCAGTATCGGTATAGGATTTGCCTTCTTAATAATGGTTTACAATTATTCTTCTTTGTCATAAGCTCTAGCTGTTTCCCAGCAGATGACTTTACCAGGACTACGTGCATGTTATCTAAAAGGGTAACGCATCTATAATGGAAGCTTAAGTTTCAGTGTTGATTCGTGTTAGTAACTCTTTTTATACTTTGTACATAGTTTATAGCATGTCAAATTTTTTGTATTTGGGGAGGATTTTCATTACATTATCGTATTAAAACAAGATCGTATTCCTATTGAAACAGTGAGCATGCTGTGTCGGAAACCACATGCCAAGTTTTTTTTTATTAAAAAAAAAACTTTTTCTTAGCTTAAATTAGTTATAATAATGTTAATTGTAAGCTTATATAGTAGTCGAAAGACATATTTTTAAGTTGTACAGTTTGTTTTAGATTTGTTAAGATTATTAAATAAAAATGGTCCTATGATGCCACCACTTCACAATCTGCACCAAACAGTCACTCTCTGTAAATGCATTGGCTTCTCGACAATAACGTGTGGGTTTGCCGAGCCCCAGAGCAATTTTGTTTGTTAACGTAGCCGCCGAGATGAAAATGCGTCTCGTCAGAAAAGATAATTTTTAGCCCAAAATCATCGTCCAATTCAAGCTGCTCTAAGGCCCAAACTGCGAAGCGATAACGAAGCGAATGGTCGCACGCCTTCAATTGCTGAGTCAATTAAACCTTGTGAGCGAATAATCCGAGATCTTTGTGCAGAATTCTCTTCAGGCTAGTGCGTGAAATGTTGAGTTGTTGAGATCGATGGCGAGTTGATGTTCGTGAATTAAGTCTCACACTCTCGGCCATAGCAGCCACATTCTCATCTGTGCGCACCGTGCGACGACGGGGACCATGAGTGTTGTCTATTAGCATAAAAGTCTCACGAACTTTTTGCACGAACTTACCTATAGCAGTCTTCATTTACAGGTGCCTTCAGGTGCTTCATTTCGGCAAAATTTCTTTTTTAAAAAACACGCTGTTTTAGTTTTAGTTTTTTAGTTTTCAATATTACCCAACGTTGTTCCGTTGTAAAGCGACTCATTTTCTTTCTTTCTGCCAAGATTTCAAGCGAGAAACAGCCGTCAGTGTCAAAATAACCCTTAAAAATAAAAACCAATAGATGGCCCACCCTTTATATGTCTTTTTCAAAGTACACAAAACATAATAGTTGATTTTATTTTACTTTTTTTTTCAACCGGCATTCCCCCGGGTTATTTGACGTTTCACACTTGGCTTTCATGTTTGCTTTAGGTACTTAAATCAGGGACTAATATAGATTCTGAACTTTTCCGTTTTACCGCAAATCCTCTAAGAGATTTACTGAGTTTGTTATAACGCGCATTTCACTGTTAACATATGGAATCGCACAATCAACGTACAAAAGGATGTGGAAATACAATGTAAAATTATACACAAATGCGAATAAAATAAGCAAACAAAATCCCAACTTTGAAAATTAGTTGATGTCATACTACTCGTAGGCACTACCTTTTCATTGATTTTTGGAATTCAACTAAGAAACAAAGTCACGTATAGGATATTAAAAGGCACAAAAAAATAATCCAAACTTATTTATTTGTCAAAAAGACTTACAGATATTCATCGCTATAAACAAAAATTTGTAATTGGTATAAAGTATATTATTTTTCAAAATTCAAAGTGGCATGATTTATAAAATATATCTAAATTCAATAGTAATTTTTAGTGACTTAGTATTAGAATATGGGATATATTGCTCATTCTATTTCCAAGTTTCACCGTTTTATCATTATTCAAAATATTTTTAAGTGAATTTTAAAATAGATGTATCGGAAGAGCATATTCATCTGAAAGTGAGAGAGGAGCGAATCCACTAGAAAAAGTGAGCCGAAACGTCGGCAATATTTGTTTTGCAAAGTTTAGATGAACCTTCTTCGGGTAGGCCAGCTAGACAATGGACTCCATGAGGTCCACCGTCTAAAAATGTTCAATATAACGGAAACTCGTGAGATAATTCAATCATCCACCGACATCTGACGAAAATTGGAAAAGTCGTAAATCTAAGAATATTGCTACCACACCACCTATCAAAAAATAATCTTCAGCAAAAAATTGAAGCTTGCATTGCGCTTCTGTCGGGTTGACATCAGGAATCATTTTTGAACCGGATATTTACAGAAGATGAGAAATTGGTTCTTTATAATGTCATTAAACATCTCCACCAATGGTTTAGTCCTGAAGACCGACCAACACAACATCCCATAGACTGGCTTCCCCCATTTAAAGTATTACTTAGTATTTGGTGGGATGCTCAGGGTATAATCCATTTTAAGCTGTTGCCTCACAACCAGACTATCACGGCAAAAGTATACTACAAAAATTGTTTTTTCGACGAGAGAAAAGAAATTCTACTTAACCTATGGGGGAAATAAATCAGGTGTAATATATGATATTTATTTGAAAGTCCTCTCTGGTCCTTCTTGGACTGTAATGCCAGCTATATACATATAAAATATAGTAGTTTGGCAAGAAAGTTTTTATTTTTTTAATTTTTTTTTAATTCTTGTGGGGGTAAACACCCCCATTTATTGAACTTAATTCAAGCTAACTTAATCTAACTTAATAACCAAAAAGAACGGGTAAGGCAGGCGCGATCTTTAGAAACTATGATTGGGAGAAGGGAACGCTATTGAGAAGATGGAGTTTTAGGCATGCAGTGCTGAGGTTGAAATCGAAGTTAATATTCGAATTAACACTTGCCAGCATACGGGAAATGGGTTCATTGGAGCCGTATAAGGTGCGGGGGATGGATAGATAGAAGAGACGAGAATTGCGTGTATTACGAGGGTTAGTGTTAATAAATATGGAGTTATAAAGGGTGGCGCAGACAATGGTACCTGTTAGAAGTCTGTTTGAATGAAGATATACTTTTTTTCCCGCCAACGTACTCAAGTTGATTGATTAGTCTTTGAGCGAAGAGGGAAATTTAGGAACCGATTCTAGAAATGTGGGTTTATTGATAAGGGGATCGCACTTGAGCTGCGTATTCAAGAAGGGGTCGAACAAAGTTAATATAGAGAGATCGACCCACGTAGTGATTGGAAAATTCTTAAGACCAACGCTTCACGAAACCCAATGCAGAGTTGGCTTTAAGAATTATATCGTCGATATGTACGCGAAAATTGAGCTCTTGGTCATATAGTATACCAAGATCGCAGACAACCTGAACGGTGGAGATGCTCTGATTATTCAGGAAAAAGAGACGAGGAGGAAGTTTTGATTGGTTTACGTGAAAAGGTGATTGATTGGGGCACCAGACAGACAAGCTATTGAGATCCGATTGAATAAGGGAAGAATCTTGTTGCGAGGAAATGTTATTGAAGAAATTTGTATCGCCAGCGTACAGTGTGAGGTAGGGATGTTTGAAGACAAACTCAATGTCGTTAATTGCCTCTGCTTTGGAAAACGCTGGATGAAGCTAAGAAAGGGTCAGAAAAGGCAAATCTAAAACGAACACTGTAGTAACAGTTTTTTAAATAAGATATCCACTTCAACGCAGTGGGTTCAAAGCCAAGGGAAGACAGTTTGGAGAGTTTGTGTTTGTCGAAGGCTTTACTGAAATCAGTTGAAATGACGTCGACTTCATTCCCATTCTCTAATGCTGAGAGGATGAAGGACACAAATTCGATAAGGTTTGCATTTAAGGAAACCATGTTGTAAAGAGGAGATTAGAGATTTGCAGTGGAAACTTAAAGTGTCATATACTTTTGAAACGTTTGGGTATATGTGACAGTTTGGCAATGGGGCTGTGGTTATTAACATCACTCTTCGGACTTTATATGTCAATAGTATCGGTTCCCTATATTTGGGGAAATTCTGCAAGAGACAGGGATGAGCTGAGTATTTTTAAGAGCGGGGCAGAAATAATGAAGGAACAGTTTTTTTTGTAATATTTCAGGGGGTAAGTAACTGGGCCCGGGAGTAAGTTCATCATTAATTTGATTCAATTTATTTTCGATAAGCGAAAAAAAACAAATTATTTTGCGTTTTGGTTTGGAATATATTTTTACTCAGATTGAGGGTACAAAACAAAACGGACAGTCTTCGGTGTCAATGAATTCAAAGAAAACTTTTGCTATATATTTTTTCAACTTCTTTTTCGCAGTTTAATAAAGAAAATGTACATATGTTAGCCTACGGAATATTGGGATGATGTCAATATAGATGATGTCATGATGAAACTAAGATAATGTTGTTTTACAATGAAAGTCCCAATAAAGTGAAGAAGCCTTTGGGAGCCACGTCCAAATCAAATTTTATAGCAATCCTGAAATTAGGAAAATTAGGTATGAAGGTGTAGCAAGGGCGTTAGATTGCCTTATAAATAATGAAGACGCTAAAAAGTCAAGGACATTTTACGGGGTCATTCCTTCAATAGCTTACAGTTAAGACGTGGTTGCTTTAAATTGCAGTAGAGTTCAAGATACACCCGCTCAGACCCCTCAACACCACGGAAAATCTATGAGCATATTTAAGAGAAAGAGTGTCAAAAAGTGGTTCGAAAACCGAAATCAACTTTTACAATGTGAAAAGCAGGTTACAGGCGACAGTTGAAGCAAAGGGTAGTCATACCAAGTATTAATAAGAAAAAAAAATTTCCTTGAATTCATTTATGGAAGATGTAGGTATACTCGTAAACACTTTCCTAATGCAGGCAGGCGGTTTTTGTCTGTTTTTAATTTATGTTTCTTTTTAAATAAATGATTAAACCGGCAAAAAAGTTGGTCTTAGGCCTTAGAAGTTGGTCTAGTCCTTCGGCCCTATAAATAGTACAATAGTATTAGACATCCGTGTCAGAATTCATCCCAATCAGTTGTTTATGTACCAAGCTACATCGAAAATTAATCAAAAAGCGAAAAGTACTGTATTTAAAGTGAGGCTTGATAATCGTTTTTAATATACAGTCAACTACAAAAATATTCGTAATTGATTTTGTTTTGTCTTTTCGATCAAATAAGCAAAAAATGTCCTTATGTGCAAACTTAAAACTTTAACTGATTCAAAAAAATGTGCGCACCACAAAAACTTGGCATCTTGTTAAAAATTATTATAAATTCATTAGTAGGCAAAAACGATCAGTCGCTAAACTTCTTTTTACATTTTTACCATAAATGGCATTCAGTAAATACTATAACGTAACTTTGAGTCGAAAATCGAAAGAAACAGCGGAAGAAAAACGAAAAATTGTTGTGAATATGACAGCAAATTCATAGATATTGCAAAAAAAATTTAGAGATAGGATGCTGATAAAATGATGGTAATACCCAACGGCACAAAAAAACTCTTAAATACCCCTCAACTCGCTTTTTAAAACCCGCTGCTCGGTGCTGATTCTTCAAGAGAAAATACCGATACCGAAAAAATTATATTGCCAGGAAAAGTCTTTCATGCCAAAGGTACTTGGGCAAAAGATGAAAAATTCTGAAGCACGGTTTTGTTTTCGAACGTAATACATTTTTTAGATAATGAGGTTGGATGGAAAAGTTTGTGGGAAGGCGGAAGGAAAGTGCGGAGAGAGGCAACTATGGAACATGGCTGGAATAGTTAAACATGGGATTGGTTTGGCAACTTTGGGACGTTTACGGCAAATTCTGGAACTGGAATTGCGCAGTTTATTGATAGTGCTATGGATCCATATCTTTACATCAAGACTTTCAAGATCCTTAGCACACTGCTCAAGTAATTAAACAAAATTAACAAAAGCAAATAAAACCTAAGACCAATAGAGAATTTTTGGGAGCGGAAAAAAAGAAGGAATCCTGCGGCTCATATACCGACCACCTGGTTGGACTGAGCATAAGTGGTGCAACCATCAGAAGCGACATCGATGATGGCATCGCGGAAACCACTAAGGTTGAACGAGCCCCAGAATTGGGACGTACTGTAGATTGCACTGCTAAGTGCCAAAAAAGAAGGAAAAAGAGGCGTGCCCGAAAATCGTGCAAAGAGGCTGGCACAGCCGAAGGTACGAACGATGAAGGCAAATCTCTGGGAAAAGCAATCAAGAGGATTAGATCGGCGGAGGTATCCCCTACCGAAGCTCATCCGACCCTCTCATCTGCGGCCACCGCAATTCTTGACGGCCCAGAAAGCGTCGGCGGCTAGTAAAGGCTGCTGCAGGGGGCACAAGCATGCCAGCACTTTCGGCATGCGCCTTAAACATTCATCCTCTTATTGGTGACGATCAAATCCCCAATAAGAGCATGCCAGGTTCCCAAACTGACGGAGGTGTTTAGGTTCTTGTTATGGCCGGCGCTACCGCCGAAAAAGGCGATGGTGCTGACAGATAGACTCTGATCGCAGAAGGCAAAGAGGTTTTGGCTCCCAACTATTCCAAAGCGGCGTCAGAAGGGAGCAGAAGCTCGAACCGGAAAAAATAACAGTGATCGCAAACGGAAGACTTCCACCGGGGGCAACCTTGCTGGGGAGAGAGAACGTGATGTCTCCTCTTCCGATCTGGCGGCGGGTAATCGGAGTCCGAAAATAGAAGTGGCTATCAAAAAATATCAAAGCAAAAATTTGAAGACGGAGAGACAAAGATTGGTCCTCGGAGGCGGGTTCTTCACACAACAAAACCCTTACCTCTGAAAAGGAGATACAAGTGACCATAAATAGTCGAGGCAAGCACCTCTCCTACAAAGAGGCAGCCATCTCCTCTGAAAAGGTCAGAATAGGGAAAGCTGGCAGTGACAGCAGAAAGCCCAGCGCAGATTGCCAACACTGCCAGGATCGTCTACTGGAGCTAGCTTCAGCAACAGGCTTCTGTATTCCTGCTAAAAGGTCTGCTCTGATTAATGCTACGTTCATGGTGAACTGTTTCTCACAGCAAACATCTGTCTGGATAAGGAGCATGGTGCCGAAAATCCCATCCCTGTGAACTACTTCCTTTCAGGTAGTTAGTCTTCCAGAATTAACGCTTACCAGCTGCTGAATTCCGGGGAAACCCGCCTGTGTGGTCTTGATGGTATACGTGATGCTACGATTCTTTATCATATCGAACATATTATCGGCAACCAAACTTGGTAAATTCTGTGGACAAGTTAGGGTTAGCTACAAACTGCACGGAGAAACTGAACAATTCGTCGTGGCGTCTGTTTTCTTCCCCTATGACTCGGTACTGCCTCCGCCACCGAAAGCGGTTTCTGAATTGTAGAGTACTGTGAAGCCAGGAAGATTGGACTCATCATCTATGCGATGCTAATGCTCAAAACACTGTTTGGGGTAGCTGCAAATGCAACCGGAGAAGAGACCTTCTTATAAACATCACTCTTTCGTCTAACCTTATCATCAAAAAGGTTGGCTCTTAACCAACCTTTGTGACGGCAAAACAACAGGAGGTGATTGTCCTAACCCTGTCTTATGGGTATGTGAAGGCCATCACTAACTGGAATCTTACCAGATACTATGCTGTCGGACCATAGATATATCGAATTCCAATTGAAGTGTGGGATTTCTCCCTCGCATCCCAAGCGGAATCCGTGAAAGACGGACTGGATATGATTCAGAGAGGAGCTTGAGAAATCCACTCAAGCCCTGCCTAAACTCAGAACAGAGCCATCATCAGTTTTGAACTCGCATGTCCTGTCGAAAAACCTCCCTGCAGGAAATTGGTTTCCTGGTCGAACGCTGAGCTCCAATGTCTTCGCAGGGAAGCCTGAAAAGATGGCTTAAATCGAACTCGGAAGATGAATGGAATAAATATCGATCGAAGCAAAAGGAATATAAGAAGCTTATTCGTAAATCGGAGAATAATTCCTATAAGTCCTTCTACGAAGAGATCAAATCCCTGAGCGCGATGGTTAATGATCTCAAGCGAGGAAAATCGACAAAGCTGGATGTACTCAGAAAGTCTAATGGTACCTTCACCGAGTCTAAAGCGGTGAATGTTTCAGACCCGGAACTGTCATAGGCTCGTTGCACACTCCTCCATTGGTAACTGCGACTGAAACGATGAAAACAACACGACGTGGCTGGTATGTTGCGTCACGCGTGACGACTACTGAAGCCATTGAATTTGCTGTGGCATCTTTCGATAGCTTCAAGTCTCAGGGCACTGATGGGATATACACTGTTATGCTGCATAAAGGCTTCATACTCTGAAAATAATTTTCACTGGTAGCTTGGCACTTGCCTATATATCTAAGGTATTCCCTGGCGCGCGGTGAAAGTGGTCTCTATGGAAGATTACTCACTCGCCAAGAGTTTTAGATCAATCAGTCTAACTGCTTTCCTTCCTGCTGAAAATTAATATACACAGTCGTAGATGGAGGGAATATCCAATATGCAGGATGACTAAGCGCGTACACCCTGATGTCTGCAAGAAGTCCCCAACATTCTTCTTATCCCTAAAGAGAAATGATTGCAGAAGACTTGCGGGCCTCCTTACGGGCCATTACACTTTTGCCAAAGATTCTCTACGTGCTTGGCATCAGTGAGATGCCTACCTATGCTGCATGTTGCGAGGAGGATGACACAGCAGAACACTTTCTCTGCGACTGTCCGACGTTCGCTCGC
This sequence comes from Merodon equestris, assembly GCA_958301585.1. Classification (NCBI taxonomy): domain Eukaryota; kingdom Metazoa; phylum Arthropoda; class Insecta; order Diptera; family Syrphidae; genus Merodon; species Merodon equestris. The sequence continues at coordinate 72,603,492 of OY284416.1, read as the reverse complement.
CCACGGTGGCGCATCCTTGGGGCAGACGTGGTGTATGCCGAATCTCTTAGCTCTACATCACTGAAGCCCCTCCTCACTTTTCTCCGGAGAACGGGGGAAAAACAATAAAGAAAGGTGTCTGTCTGGTAGTACAATGGACCAGTATTTGTGTAGATAGTAGAAGCCTCCAACAAAAAAAAAAAATACTTCTCTACGTATGTTAAAACTTTTTTTTTTTTTTAATTTTTATATAAACAAAGTTTGGCGTTACTTCTGATTGATAATAGACTAAGCATACGAGATTTTCACTTCTTTCTTCCCCTATCTTTTCTTGGAACAGCTTTCAGCCTTACAATTTCTGGTGAAATAACATTTTCCTCGAAATAACCGATAGTACCGAAAATGACGATTACATGGGTTCAACATATTATTGGAATTTCACTTGCTATTGTGATTGGATTTAAGATTTAAGAATTCTTGCAAGAATTCTAGAATACTCTGTGAAATTTCGATTAGTGAAAAATTAAAACTGTCCCCACCCTATTTTTTATCCATTAATTATCAAACGGCAGTCTAATCTCATAAATTATATGCGCTGCACCTAGACTTTTGTGGAGCACTGTATATTTTTCACAATCAGTAAAGCTCACCAATAATTGTTTACGCAAAAAAGAAAGGGACCATAAATTGGTCGTTTCGGACATTAAGGGGGATTTGAAAGACTTTGTAGAGTAACCATTCCATTACAAGCATGGATGTGCTTGGAATCGTTTCCATTCTTGACTCGATGAAGCCAAGCTGCTCTACCCCTGCTACTGCCATTGATGCTCATTTTACCGCCATATATATATGATAGTATTATTGGGTGTAACCACAAACTAAGGCACAAAATGCAAATATGTACTTTGAAATAGTAGTCGTTCTAATGAATTTGAATTTTTATAAAAAGAGAAATCCCCTTCGAAGGATTTTGCCTTTTATACTTTCCTGTTTCTTTTGTTTCCCGACTCTTGTATGAGCTTCCAATGGTGAAGCACACGAATAAAATAAAATAAAAGTGTTGAAAAGTTGTAAAGGTGTTTTTCAGTTTTATGTACATATGAATAGTATGAATAGGTACGTTGCCATCCATCCATTTGGGTCCATCATGTGATGTACGGATCATTTTTAGAATTAGTTCATAATACTGAGCTCCTATCACCTTTTTATATTTGATAACGCAATTAAGTAACGTTATAGATTAACACATGTATTTGGAATGACGTAATATTTATAAGATCTTCTACAAATGTTCCATCAGAGTAATAAATTTCTCTGAGAAACTAGAATTTCGAGCAATTTTCAGTAAAATAATTTGTAATTCATAAACTGACAGCAACATATTCTTTCCCAGAAATTCGTATTTCGAATATGGAATATGACCTGGGCTTCCTGGTTGCTGCCATCAAAAAATATACAATATAGTATGCATATACGATACTCGTACACATGTAAGTACATAATATGTACTTTGCAATACATATTATGTATATGCAAACTGTCGTATAGAATAAACATGTATATGCATATGAAACATATATACATATGTATATACGTATATATATATATATATATATATATATATATATATATATATATGTGAGGGCGCATGAGGAAAGGGACCTCCCGACCAAAACGTAAATTTTACAGGAGAGCGTTTTAAAGTTTCGAAAGTTAATAGTGGTAACATTGAGATCGTAATGTCTCGGATAGGTATTTAGGAAGCTACACTGATGCCGACCGCGACATTAGTAGCTCCGCTAGCGGCGATATCAGTAACTTTAAGTTAAGTTTTATCGGTAAGTTGTTTCACTTTTACAAATTAATTATTTTCCAATAAATAATAATGAATAATTTCGAAATACTTTTTGATAAGAGTATTTATTAGAGTATATATTATCATAATTTCGCAATTTTTCGGTATAAAAACCACTTGAGTCGATGCTCGTGGTCATTTAGCATCGATTTAGCAAAAAAAGTGAAAATCGAAATTTTGGTCGGGAGGTCCCTTTCCTCATGCGCCCTCACATATATGTACATCTCAATCACTTCTTAGAAATTGAGTCCCGAATGGATATATTGTTGTGTACGCATTGTAGAATTTTTAACGCAACTGGTTATGGCCCGATTTTAAGTAACAAACTAAAAATTCTTCAAAAGCAAATATAAGTAATTTTAGAAGAATACGCCTTTGGCAAGTAAATGTTTAATGGAACTGGATGCACTAAGAGCTGCTACCGGTCGACTTAATAATTAATACCTAAGAAGCTAACGAGAGCGTACGGAGAAATGATTGGGATTTGTCAAAGAAATGTTGTCTACTTCTACCACAATGTACTTGTTGATGACCCGGCAAAAAAATGAAGGAAATTACCTTCGAATTACCGTTTGTTTTTCCATGCAAAACAAGCACTTGCTAACATACTTTGTTCAATTTTTTCCCAGAAACGATTAAAGTGCTTTGAGAATGGAAATATGGTTTTGCCTTTCAAGCCATAATTAGTTTGATACAATTGGTCTTAAATTTTAAATTTGGGTCAAAAACGATTAAATCATCTTTGTAAGTAGTAATTTATATTAACTTGTACGATTATGAAATATTAGTTAAAACATTTTTTCTAACATATTTTTTAACCCATTTAAAAACCTATCATAGCAACAGAACCTGAGAAAATCCGACTATATTTGACTCTTTTAACTTCCTGTTATTGGCGTTTTTATTTAAATATTTGAATTTTGAATTTGAATTTATTTATTTAAAGCATAAGCTAACACATAAGATGTATATTCTTTTAAATTGTGAAGCAAACAAGTACGATTTAAAAAAAACAACTAATCTTAACAGATAATTGATTGAAAATACATAAAAAAAGAAAAGAAAACAAGATAGAAAAAGAGAAAAAAAATCAAAAACAAGTACCAGCCGGCCCTAGATGCCCCTAAAAAAAAATCCTAATGCGATGTGCTAAGGTGTTACCTAAGTTGTCTCTTGAAGATGCCGATGCTATGAGATCTTCTCATATCAACTGGAAGCGAATTCCATAGCCTTACGGCATAAACGAAAAATTATTTTTCTGTCACCCTGTACTTAAAATTGGGTAATATCAATGTTCCACTTCTCTCAGAAGCGAATCGAAGTCTCTGGTAAAGGTAAAGGTATGGTGGTGCTTTGCTCTGCATGAGTTTGGAGAGGAAAGTTAGTATCCTAAACTTAAGGAGGCTTTGAAAGTCCATGCCAAACAGGATTTTAACAAATGACGAGATGTGATCCTGCCGCCGTAATGTGTATATGAAACGCCCTGCGCTGTTAAACTCAACGGTTAGTTTGCGTGAGCTGTAAACTATCGAGATCGCAGAAGACTGGGAGTGCATACGTTAAAATACTGATTAGTAGCGTCTTGACAAGCATTGATTTAATGCTAATTGGGAGACAATTTCCAGTGTAGCATAGTATACGTAAGACACCGTAGACTTGAGCTGTTACATTGGTAATGTGATCCCTCCAAGTAAGTTGCTGATAAAAGATAAAGTCATATATAGCGGTGAAGTGCGGAGGTTCCAGGTGCTAGAGGCCTGCATTGTGTGCATTCCTCTCCGAAATGGAAAGAGAATGTACATTATAGCAGCCTATGCACCTGAAGCACCTCAACCCAATATTTTCATTGCAGAACTCGAGACACTTTTTCGATCTCTGCACTTAAATTTGGTGGAAAACTACTACATCCTGACCGGCGTTTTGAATGCCAAACATAGTGACTGGGGAAACAACATACCCAACACTAGGGGAAGCCTACTAAGCCATTGGTGGGTTTTGCGGAACATAGAGTACAGACTCAAATTACTCGCAACGGATAGTCCGTCGTATCCTAGGAGCGGCTCTTATCTGGATCTCATGCTGCTTGACTCTAGACTGAGACTAGCTGACACGAACGAAAGGTCTACTAACTGTCTACGGACTTTTGTATACGACAGTGACCATTGCGGACTTAGTGCCGTGATCACAATACCAGACGAATTCACGGAGATGGCAGAGTACTCGTATGTCCAAACGCGCCCCTACGATTATAGTAGGGTGCGTTGGCCACGTTTTGTCAATAATCTGACGATATCGCTCACTTCGAATGATTCCTTCCCACCATCCAATAGGAACCTGTCAAATGACGAAATCGACAAGTACCTCAGATAAATGGATGATAAAATAAAGCAGACGATGGACAGTACGATACCACGCCAACAACAGCACGATACCACAAACGTACACCAAAACGCGACAATCGACGCTCTGCACAGACAAAAAAGTAGACTCCTAACAAGACTCAAACTCTTGTACAGGCGGTTTAAGGACAGACAAAACTCGGAGGTCAGGATACTGAAGTCACTGATTAAAAATATCCAACAGTTGATCAAGGAAAATTACAGAATATCTATAAGTTTGTATTGGAACGACAGAATTCGTGCTGTAAATTCCAACAGCGCGATTATGTTTCCGCAAATTAATAAAATATTTCGGAGAAACAATCAGAATGACATTCAGGATCTGAAGTTTTCGAGAACGTCAGACAACGAACGTCTTTTACGAACAGTCAGCATTGATCCGGAGAGCGCCGTCTTGGATGATGATTTCTTCGTGATCGAGGATCCTCAGGAGAAAGTGGCGACAGTGGGAGCTGTTTTCCAGGAAGTGTATAAGGTGAATGACAGCATTCGCCCAAACCACGAATTGGAAAACAGAGTTCTACTTCATCACTTCTGCCTTCGAAATGATATCAATCATTGGCGATCCGAGAATCTTGGTTTTGCCAGGTTCGATGACGATTACATGGCAAATAACGCCGTCACCAATGAAGGGGCGAATACCCTGTTTATTTCGACGGGGGATCTCCAGATGATCTTCGAGTCACTGAAGAGAAAAAAATCCGCGGGAATCGACGGAATATCTAATGTTGTGCTCAGGCATCTCCCACCAGTGGCTGTAGAGACGTACATCATCCTGTTCAACAATGCACTGAATAATGCATATTATCCAGTGGATTGGAAAACAGCGGTGGTGCAACCAATACCCAAGAGGGGTAAAGATGCCTCTAACCCATCAAATCTTCGGTCGATAAGTCTCCTTCCAAGTATTAGCAAGGTTTTCGAGAAGGTGGTTCATAGAGCCCTGTCTAGATGGGTTGAGGACAATAAAATCATTCCGGATAACCAATTCGGTTTCAGAGCGGGGCATAATTCTGTTCATGCTGCGTCGAAACTCGTGTCAGATATCCAATGGAACAAATGCAAGAACCAATGCACGGGTGCCTGTCTGATTGACTTGGAAAAGGCTTTCGACACCGTATGGTTAGAAGGTCTTTATTACAAACTCAGTCGGTTGGGCATAAGTAAACCACTGCTATATATGATTTCTGACATGTTAACAGGTAGAAAGTTCGTAGTGAAAATTGCCAACGTGACTTCTACCCAAACATTTGATATTAACAACGGACTGCAACAGGGTACAGTAAACTCGCCGATCCTTTTTAACATTTACCTCAGTGATTTGATAGCTTCTCTTCGCCATTCAATAGCGTATGCGGACGATTTAATCGCGTACAGATCAGGTCCAACGATTGACGTCGTTGTTAATGTTCTGCAGCGTGACTTCGAGAAAATTCAGCAGTATTGTGATGACTGGAAGTTGAAAATCAATTTCCAGAAATCAGAAACTATTTTGTTCAGAATACCTTTGTCTAGGGCCTCTCGGGACACTAGAAAAAATTGGCGCAGGTTCTCAATCTTTGGACCGGACGGGTGTCCACTGGCAAAACAAAGTGTAGTCAGATACCTTGGGATCGTGCTGGATCAGTATCTATATTTTGACAAACATGTAGATACTGCTCTGGCAAGAGCCCGGGGCGCTTTCGCTCTGACAAGATGGCTGTTTCATAGCAGCCAACTTGATTCCAGGGTGAAGGTAATCTGCTACATGGCCTTAATCAGGCCAATGTTTGCCTATGGATGTCCCGTCTGGTTCAATGTGAGAGCCAGCTTAATGGAAAGGATTCGGGTGTTTGAGAGACAATGTCTCAGAACTTGTCTCGGATTACATAGAACACCTGAATCTGGGTACACGAAATTTTACTCGAATGAGGTCCTAGACAATAGGGCCAGGATTGTACGGGTGGATAATTTTCTAATAAAACTGATCCGAGGTCTCGTTTCGAGGGCAATGACTTCGGTTAATAATCTGATCTCCGGGGCTTACTTCCCTAATTACATGTACCACGAGAAAGTGCGCCTTAGCGGCTTTGTCCCCCCAGAGGCATTCCTCTATTTAGATCAATGTGGGTTGATCCAGGATGAATTGGCGATCCCGTTAATCTTCCACGTGGCACGTAAGTCCGTGGAGCGACGACTTCTCTACGAACGTGATGTTGCGCTCCGTGAGCCCGAGCGCCTCAGGTTCAGTAAATCGGTGTCACGCCAAGATCGGAGAGACGTCGCCCGACAGCATCAACGCTTCTGGTGGCTGGAGCGATCTGCGTCAGTGGTTAATTTTAATAGGTCGTCCTCATTAAGGCAAAGCCTGCCACATGCCAATGGCAGCCTTACATAGACTAGGGTAGGTTAGAAGAGATTAGAGTAGTTAAGGGAATGCTACGGCAGACCAGGGTGGCACGAAGGTTTAGTTTAGTTTTAGCTTTAATTAAAAAAAAATAAAATAAAAAAAAAATTAAAATTGAAAAAAAATTAAAAAAAAATACAAAACAATAATGAAAACAAAAAAAAATGTATATATGTATATGAACACATATTTTAGTTAAGTAATTCTTAGTTATAAGTTTCTTTATAAAAAAAAAAAAAGAGGATCTGATGCTAAGTTTTTTTAAAATATCACTTTTCTTGGCCTAAATTGTTTATTTATTTTAATTATTACAAATTAATCGAAAGGCCGAAAGGCATAGCCTTAAGTAGTTCTATTTGCTTTAGAGTGTCCGTATAGGGCCAGTAAGGTATTTTATATCAGTTGTTGTTTAAGCTAGTTTTAAGCATTTTTGTCTAGGATAAGTGTGTTCTACAAAATAATAAAAACAAAAATGAATAACAAAAAACAAAAAAAAAAAAAAAACCTTACGGTGTTTGAGAACGGTAGGAATGTCGTTATAAAACAGCGAGAACAGTAAGGGCATCAGGATAGATCCTTGAGGAACCCCCGTTTTCGTTTTAAGAAAAGTAGAGAAGTTACTGTTAACATATACAGCTTGGCTGCGATCTCCACGGTAATTCCTAATGAGTCTTAACGCTGACGAATACAAATTAAAGTAATATTTTAGTTTTTTGGGAAGGATTTCATGTGGGACAGTATCGAAGTAGTAGAGTATTTAGAGAAGTCTAATCAATTTCACATGGAAAGTCTTCGACAATCTTTAGTAGCTCGGAGGTGAAGCTGTGTTTTGGCCTGAAACCTGATTGAAATGGTGAAAGGAGCTTATGTTGATTTAGGAACGAGTTTTAATGGCGTGCTCAGAAGCTTTTCGAAAATCTTGGATATGAATGGCAGTATAGCGATCGGACGATATTCCTTATCATTATTATTTCCGTATCTAAGCCCGCGTATGATTTTAAAGGCCTTCCAGGAATTAGGGCAGACGGAGGTGGTAAGAAGGCTATTAAATACATATGTGAGTGGTTTTAAGACGGTGTGGTTGATTAGTTTTAAGAATTTGGGCTTCATGAAATCCAAGCCAATGGCGTTCGATTTGATTGCAAGGGTCACTTTAAGCACATCCTCTTCGTAGATTCTAGAAAAACCAAAGCTATAGTAACTTAAGTTGGGCGTATTACGGGGATCTATAATGTCGCACTCGTTCGGATCCCCATTGTCATTGTCAGAGAGAGATGCGACTAAGGCGAATTTCTTATTTAGCTTTTCGATATTGATGTCTTCTCAAGTCTCAGCCATGATTTATTTACCCATACCTAGCATCTTACTAATCTTTCACGTTTGCTTAACGTTTAAGCCGGTTTTAAATTTGGATGTAAAAAACTAGATTTTTGACCTTCTGATTTCCTTCGTAATAAGGTTCCTGAGGCATTTAAAATAGTATAGTAACTCGGCGAGTTTAAATTTTTTCCATCTTTTGTAGATCCTGCCTCGATTTATAATCAGTTTTTCAATATGTCTAGTTAACCATTGACATTTGGTGTTATGGAAAGTGAGGTTTTTGGTTGGGACATGATTCACAAACAGGTTATTAATGGTAAATATAAAAAACCCGACTTGTCCATCAACGGAAGACATGTAGGACATGTTATGCCAATTAGAATTGAGAGAGTCATCAATAATACTGGCCATGTTGATAGATTTAAAGTCTCGGTAACTAATTGTAATCGCAACAAAAGATTTACTAAGACTGAGGTCACAGAAGAGGACAATGAGATCGTGTTTTGAGAAGCCGAGAACATCAAGCTGGCTAAAGAAGTTGATGAGATCAGTTCTATTGACAATAAACAGATCGATGAGCGTAGAGCTTGTTGGGCTAAAGTGGGTGGGAGTCGAGTTGTGGGTAGCAAATAGGTTGACGAAGCTTAGGAAGTTTATGAAACGATTTACTTATGAGTCGTCACCGGAAAGAATAATATGTTCCTATAATTGCAATAGTAATAATTTACACAAACATGCCAATTTTTCTTTAACTTAAATAATAAACTCAGAAATTCCCTCTCTAACAAAAAAAAAAAGAAATCGAATTTCTAGCCCGAGTTCTAGAGGAAGGATTCAATTCCTAATTTGTAATTGCAAATTTAACCGTGTTGATATTCCATTCCGCGCACCCAAGCAACCAACCGTCGTCAAATCAATGTCTTTAGAATTAATTACTTATCCAATTTATTTCAGAGTGAAATTTCTGCCGAATTGAAAATAGAAAAAGTTTGCTTTTGACATGGATATTGAACACGCCTATATACAGGTGTGCTCTAATTTATAATATACCGCCATAGCCAATGCCTTCACCCAATTATAGAGTTAACAGTCAAAAACAGTAAGGCATATTAATTTGCTGGAAAGTGAAAGTTAGTTTTATTATGCCACCAAATAAAATAATAATTACAACAGGTTTTCATGCCTAATGCGCAGCGTAACACCAAAAACTTCCTGTCATTCATTCTGAAAAACACTTAAATGACTTTGTAAGTTTTCTCTTGAATACAAACATGCAAAAATACTACGGATATTGAACACGTACATCATATAGTATAAGTACTCGTATATCCCAAATAATATTAGGCTTAGTAACAAAATCCATTATTTTTGCATGAAATTAATGGCTTTATTTAGCATAGTCAGAATGATCCTATGCTCCGTTCTGGTAGATAACTTGTTGCCAATTCGAAGATAATTCTATTAAGCCTCTCCCATAGACCTGGTCCTTATTGGCAATAAACTGGGTCAGTCGCTTTATACACTGCAAATTTTTCGCCAGCAATATCGTTCTCTATGGATAGAAACAGGTTGTAATCACTTGGTGCCGGATCCAAACCATAAGGTGGATGCATAAAAACCTCAAAACCAAGGTACTAGAACAAACCTAGTCGTGATAGAATACAATCCCTACCCTATTGTCCAAAGCTGGCCGCTTCGGGGCGATTGTTTCCTTCAAATGGTCTAATTGTTGACAGTATAGACCCGAATTTAGGGTTTCGCCGTAGTGAAGCAGCTCATAGTTAATGATTCCATGCCAATCCCACCAAACACATAGTAAAATCTCCGTCATCATCCGCTTCAGAAATGAGTCGATTTTATGGTGATTCTGCAGCGATTCGCACAAGGAAATTCGGTCCTTGAGAATTTTGCGATAACTTCATCCTTAGGGTGGCACATATACATCGAGATCCTTTTTGTATCCAGCCTTATTCAAATGGTTTAAAACGGTTTTTCTTGTCCCTGATCAGTCGAAGCAGTGCTTACATGAAGATTAGACTCGATAATGTCCATGATTTTATCGACATGATTCGAAAATTAGCCTTACATGGCTAAATGGTGAATGGTTTCAAAAACAACGAGCTATAAGTGTTTCGATTTCGAAGGAGATGATAAAATTAATGAGAAGGCTACCAGGGCAGATCAGTTTTTATTCGCACCGAGAATAGGGGGCTCGTTTCGGACAACCAAAGAGTTGTAGCCTAATAGAGGAGATATTTCAATAATTTGCTGAATATACAACGGTGTTATCAGCACAGCAGAAGTTCAGGTAGAACTGCTTACCATTAAGGACGTAAAAAAAAAACAATCCACCGGCTTAAGAGTAACAATGTCGCACTAATCCACATAATACCGGAATTATTAAAATAAACTGGCAATAAACTAACAGAAAAGGTAGATGGGTTCATCACAACTATATGAAATAATAAAACTATCCCCGAGAAATTGAAAAAATTGATCATCATTCCCGTAAAGGGTGACCGAATTCTCTTAGGGAGACTGATATCATACGCTAAGGAAATATGAGTTTTGATTTCCCCAGGAATTGGTCGACAATGTAGCTCGATTTTCACTATAAAACTTCTTTTGAAATCAAATGTGAATACGTAGATTTTAGAAAGTCGTCTGACTCTACGAGCCGATTGAATATGTATTCAGAAAAGTTGGTAAAACAGATACAAGCGTGCCTCAGGTGAAAACAAAGGTCAAGTTATAGTAGGAAATCTGAAACATTTGAAATACTTGAAATAAGAGGATGCTTTGTCACCATCTCTTTTAGTTTGGTGCTCAAATATTTAAAGAGAACAATTCAAGAAAATCAGAGGGAAATAACCCTTTATGGAATCACATCTGTTTAAGCTTACGCTGCCGATGGGGAACTCCTAGGAGATAGTAAGGAAGCAACTAATAGAAAAGTAGAAAGTCTAATAATGGCAGAAAAGGAAGTTGGCTTAAAAGTAGATAAAAGAAAATCAAATAGGGGATTTGTGAGTGCATTTCCAATACAACACCTTAATGACATGGAAACAAAGGTACTTAGTTACTGTGAACTACAACCAACGCAAATTCACAACCACCCCCGGAGAGTAGTGAACGAACATCTTCGACACAAACCATCTGCACCCCGTCCAGGTTGTGTGACAAACACCAAAAGAGCGTACACTCTTGAACCTGCACGAATTATAAAAAAAAAAAAAAACTGACCGATTTTGATTGAACTTCGCACCTGACTGTACTCGGTAAACGTGCTTTGAGGAAGTAGAGAGGTTCAAGTTCTGGGTACCGTATTGAATGCCTCAGCAACGTAAACATCGAAATAAGGATACATAAGGACAACGTGTGCTTCTTTGCGAACTATTCAATACAACTCTTTTGTCTCGCAGTGTTAAAATCGGCATTTATAAAACCATAGCAATGCCATTTACATTTTACGAATGTGAAACCCGGTCTCTGACTGAGAAGGAGGAAAATAGGTTCGCGTAGTGGACGAAGAAACAAGCAAATGGTGAAAAAGTTCACAATTAAGAACTCGAGGAACTCCATTCCGCCCCAAACATTGTCCGAGTAATTAAATCGCAAAAACTAAGATTGGCAGGACACGTTGAAAGATTAAACAGAAAATCAGCAAAATATGAAAAAAACTCCTAGGAATGCCGCACCGTAGATGGGATAAGGTTGCATCTAGAAGAGATAGGACAGAGCAGCGAAACATGAAACTCATGACTCTTATAGCTCTGAATTTCCGAGCTCCAAATGGCCGGTAATAATAGTTGAATTATATTACTACAAAGATTTTCTATCCATTAATCCTTATCCAAACACTCATACTAGTTACGTTTGGCTTTAAATGGAAAATTTAAAGAATCAGTCGCAACAAATTACAGGCATATCTGCCAAGCCGCGGTGTCAAATACTTATAAATAGCGGGTTGCAGCTATTTACATAAATAGGTTAACATACAGAAACTTGAGGTTTAATTTAACTTTTTGTAAATAGAAGAACATATTTGTAAGAGCACAAGATTATTCACTGAAACACAAAAAAAAAATTCAATAAGATCAAACACATTTTTATAATGGCAAAATGGTTTAGCGTACTAAAATCAGTTTGTGTTAAGCCGGAAGTAGGTAAACTTTTGCGTCCCTATACTTTTTTAAAATTCGAACACTATTAATTTAACTATTAATTGAATTATTGAGTTTAAGGAATTTTCTTCTAGGTAGGCTTATTTCTTGGGGGTCAATTCTAAGAGTTGCTGTTGAATTTCGGCGGACTCGCATTTTGTGCATTTAAAGTGCGTTAATAACTAAAATCTTTATTACAAAAAAATATTGTATACATACATAAGTATGTATATGGTTTTTCCGCCTAAAGGTCGAAATAGACGAACACCGCAAGTGTGCATTACAAAATGGTGCTCCTAAAAAAACCCGTAACTATTATAAAATCTCCGACTTTAATTGTCAAAGCTAAAGTATTTAAAAATGAGTATAGAACGGATCCTTTTCCTAGTAGTCTCAAATTACTTCAAAGCGACTGGATAAGAAAATAAAATCTGTTTCCAATGTTGATCCCTCGCTCTCAGTACACAAAATAAGAGCCATCTTACAAAAATTGACCCAACGCTGCCATCCGACCAAACTATTCGTCGCAGATAATATGAAGATGACAAAAATGTAAGTGAAGCGTGTGAAACACCATTTATACATATACGTATACATACATATACATGTACGTAAATAAACGTAAGTAATGAAAAAAATGCAGTTCTTAACAGATAAAGCCTTAAGACCTATTGAGTTTTATGGCTTAGTGCTGCGGATGACTGAATCAATGATTCGATTAAGGCACAGCCATGGTCGAACTTACGTTTGGTGAAAGGAAGTATTCGCGTTCAAATGCGATAAACCGACTTTAAAAGGTAAAGACCAAGATATTATAATGTGGGGATGCATGTGCTCTAACAGGTGCATTCTATTAAATGTTCTAAAAGAATTGATAAAACCTGAATGGCAAAAGCTTGCTGCACAACAGAACAATGGCCCAATCCATCCAGAGCGGCCAAAACTAACTCCGAAAAACTGTACAAAGTACACCCGCTGCATTCCAACTACTTTGCCTAACGTGTCACTATTGAAACCTACTTTTGTAACATTTAAATACGAACAAAGGAATTACTAGTTACATATTTGTTATAAAATGAATTGGGTTTTTGGTTTTTTCATTTACTGAAGTATTTATCCTAAGGATATGGCCGGTAGTAATAATAATAATAATTTATCTTGGTTTCAAATATATTGTAATTATATTAACAAAATTTATTTTTTGTTTCCAAAAATAATATATGGGCGTTATCGAGTAAGAAAAATTCTTAATTCAGAATTGCCATTCAGCTCATCCTTTCAACTTTCATCTTAGAGCGTATTATTTAAGAGGACAAGGATATATGTATGTTCGTTAAGTGGGTTTACGAATTTCAGTACACCATCCTGCATGGTGTTAAGTAGAATAGCCTCGCATTATTTTTTTAATTAAGTATAAAGGTTTCAACTTAATACAATAATGCGTTATGATTTTCTTTTCGTTAGAGTAGTTGTTTTGTCATTTGTCATTTATTTTTCTTCTTACAAATTATGTAGTAGAAAATATAATTGAGACGCACCAGAAATTGCTCTTTTCCAAAGAAAGAAAAATTATTACAAATAAATGAATCGTTTGATAAGACAAAAACACGTAGAATTAACAAATAAATAATTATTAAGCCTATTGACGTTTTGGATATTTTTTTTTTAGAATACCTTCAATTTTATATTAATAAATAAAATTTCAATAAACAAAATAATCTTGTGGGCTTTAACCACGATTCTGGTAGTTCGATTTCGAATTCGAATTTTTCTATGTGTGGCTTCACCGATTTAAAGATTTCTCTTACATGTTTTATTTTACTTTTGTAGTTATGAGAATTTATTTTAGGTGAACATCCTGTTGAGTACATCCTGTCTACGTCATGGTATGGGGATGAATTTCCGAATATAAAACGAAATATTTTATTGTAACAAGGTACAGTAAATAACGAAAAGGCATTAAAATATGTTGTGCTTAGGCACCTTCTGCCAGTGGCTGTAGAGAGTTACACCATTACAGTTCAACAATGTACTGAATAATGCATATTATCCAGTGCACTGAAAAGCAGCGGTAGTGCAACCGATCCTCAAGATTAACTAACCCGGCAAATCTCCAGTCGATAAGTCTCCTTCTGAGTATCAGCAAGGTCTCCAAGAAGGAGGTCCCTATCTAAATCGGTTGAGGACAATAAAATTATTCCGGACAACCAATTAGGTTTCAGACCAGAGCATGACAATATTCATGCCGCGTCGAAACTCGTATCAGATATCCAATGGAATAAATGCAAGAACCAATACACGGTTACTGCCTGATTGACTTCGAAAAAGCTTTCGACACCGTATGGTTGGAAGGTCTTTATTACAAGCTCAGTCGGCTGCGCATAAGTAAACCACTGCTATATATTATTTTTGACATGTTAATACGTTGAAAGTCCGTTGTAGAAATTGCCCATGTGAATTCTATCCAAACATTTGAAATCAAAAATGGACTGCAACAGAGCACGGTAAACCGATCCTTTTCAGCATTTACCTAAGCGATCTGTTAGTTTCCCTTCATCATTCTATAGTGTACGCAGACAACTTAATCGCGTACAGATCAGGTCCAACGATCGACGTCATTCTTACTCTTCTGCAGCGTGACTTCGAAAAAATTCAGCAGTCTTGTGATGATTGGAACTTGAAAATCAACTTCCAGAAATCAGAATCTATATTGTTTCGAACGCCTTTATATATAAGGTCTCTCGGGACACTAGAAACAATTGCCGCAGGTTCTCAATCTTTGGACCGGACGGGCATCCACTGACGAGACAAAGTGTATTCAGGTACCTTGGGATCATGCTAGATCAGTATCTGTATTTTGACAAAATGTAGATATTGCTCTGGCAAGGACCCGGGGCGCTTTCGCTTCGACAAGATGGCTGTTTCACAGCACAACTCGATTCCAGAGTGAAGGTAGTCTGCTACAAGGCCTTAATCAGATCCATGGTTGCCTTTGATTTCTTGTCTGGTTCAATGTGAGGGCCAGCTTAATGAAAAGAATTCGGGTGTTTGAGAGAAAATGTCTCAGGGCTTGTCCTGGGCTACATAGGACACCTGCCAGGGTGCATAATTTTCTGATCAAACTGATTCGAAGCCACGTTGCAAGAGCAATGACTTCGGTCAATAACCTTATCTACCAGGCTTACTGCCCCAATGATCTGGATAGCCAATTCTGATTGCAAAAACGGCCGATTACACGATTGGGAAATAATTCATGCAATAATTTGATTATTTCTCTGGCTGTATGGCACCGTCTTGTTGAATGTGGTTTCATTTGGTTACATCCGTATCTTGTAATTTAGGCACTAAAAACTGGGTTATCGTGTCACGATAACGAACAGCATTAATTGTTACTGTCTAACCAGCCGCATTTTCAAAGAAGAATGTCCGATAATGCCTCCAGCCCAAAATCCGCACCAAACAGTCACACGTTGTGGATGTGTTTGTTTCTTAACAATTACTCATGGGTTTTCTGAACCCCAAATGCGACAATTTTGACGATTAACGAAGCCATGAAGATGAAAATGAGCTTCATCGCTAAAGATAATTTTGTGCGAAAAATCAACATCGACTTGTTGTTGTTCCAAAATCCATTCAACAAACTATCTTCGCGCTACGTGGTCAGTAATCTTCAGTTCTTTAGTCGATTGAACTTTGTAAGCATGAAATTTCAAGTCTTTCGTGAAAATTCGTTGTAGAGAGCTTCTCGAAATGCTAAATTCTTCACTACGGTACCGAATTGATGTTCCTGGACTGCCAGCAATACCCTCGCGAACTGCTTCGATGTGTTCTGTTGACTTGTGACAGGACACCCGGAATGTTTAAGATCACTAATTGATCCAGTCTTCCTAAATTTTTCAAATATTCTCTTCACAGTTGATGATTTTAAATCACCATGACATCCATATTTTGTACGAAAATTGCGGACTGTAGCTGACAAACGTTCATTATTTTTTAAATATTTCTTAACAATGAAAATGCATTGTTTTTCGTGTAGCGCATCATTGTTACTAACCCCGAAATGTCAGCTGTCACATTATTATTTTTTTACGTTGGCATCACTGTACTATTAAATGGCGCAAAATTAAAATTGCGTGAATTATTGCACACCCGTTACGAGTATGATGTCTGTTTGACCATATAATTCAAAAGTCTACGGAATTATATTGTATTCTCCGACCGATTGTTGTACCATGGATGAGCAACTGCTGAGGTTTCGTGGGCGTTGTACTTAGGTATAATCTTCCTTGACAAGCCAACCTGCTTCAGATTATTATCCTCAGACCTTGACTCCACCTATTCACCTCCACCTCTTCAAGGGTCAGGCAGAAACCTTACCTGTGATAATTGGTTCACGCCCATACCATCGACAGCTACTCTTCTAAACGAGAAAAATATATTTGAATTGAAGAACTCGGGGTGTGTCACCTCAAGGCAATAGTATTGCGACCATAAAGATCTATTGTAGCCCCTTCTTTGATCTATGACTGCTGCAATCACGAATTTGACAACTACTCTAGATGAGGAGAAAATATAACTGTTGTTGGAACATTAATATACAAAAAAGAAAAAATACTGGAGTTATCCAAAAGCAAATACAGTTTTGCAAAATATTCTCTAATTTTTGCTTTTAGTGGACCCTTATTTAATTATCATACTGCCCACCTAATGGCACTAAAAATTATAGTGAACTTATTATCTGCAATGCACATTTATCCTGACAGGGATAATAGATAGTGGAATTCTACAATAAAGCAAAAATACTCAGTATCCTAAAAAACTCGACGCGGGCCATTTATTTCACGGCCGTCCTAATGCAGTGAGTATAAACAATAAATTAAAAAAAAAGAAAAAGACTTAACAGAAAAACTTTTTTGAATGCCGTGGCTTGAAGAACGATTCGGTGTAATATACAACACATAGCAATATCCTACGTTCCAAAACAAGGCTGATATACATAGGTTGTAGATTGTAATTTCATTGTTCCATCAACTTCTTATTCGTTGTTGATACTTTCCCTTTCGCAATAAGATTTGATTATTGTTTAAATTGGGTTTAAGATTTATATTTAGGTTTATAACACGCTATTTACTATCGAAATAAAAATCAATACAACACTGCCATATTTAATAAAAATGCATAAATTTATTAGAAAATATTGTCTTCAAGCAATGAGAAAAAAGGCGTTTGGGAAAAAACGCGTTCATCATGCTAGTGGAAATCATCACGGTGGTCTTTTCCTTGTAGTTTGTTCAAATGTCCCGCGAAATATGTGAGGCATTGTGCAACTTTTGATGACTTTGTGGTGTAATAATCATAGTCATAAAAGTAAATGACTAATAAAAAAATCGATTTTTCACATCACTTCCAATGTCAGGCAATTCCCATTTCAATTTTCGCCAGTATAGCCATGAAATTTTTAGAAATGAAAAACGCTCCACGAGCCATTTAGTTTGTGATTCTTCTTCTTCTATGTAATTAACAGATTACTTATACAAATTATATTGATGTACTTGGTTGTTCAATAAGTTTTGTCGTTGATGAGAAGTGGTACTACATTTTTATGAATCCATGTAAAGTTTTTGTAAATCTGTCAATGTCGCATTGACAAAATTTAAATTTTTGGAAGGTGTAGCACCAAAACAGATACATGAACGATTCTTGAAAGTCTACATATAGGCACCCTTCATCTTCGATTCGAATAGTGGAAAGACGAGTTGACTTATAAAAGTGGCAACATAATCCATGTGAGCCACGTGAATTACGACAAAAAAGCCCCCCAACACCAGAAAACATGGCAAAAATCAGGATATGATTATGAAAGATCATCTCTTAATCAAAAAAGATTTAATAGAAACCCTAGGGAACTCATTAGTGAGCAATATTGAAGTTTTGGGTTACAGAACGTAGTGTGCATAGTGTCGCTAACAATGGAAGAAAGACAAACTCGTATACGACTTTCTCAACAGCATTTGGAGCGTTTGAGAAAAGTTGAAAATAATTTTCTTGCGTCGTTTTATCACTTGGGTTTACGACTATAATCATGAGTCAAAACAGAAGGCTAAGAAGGGGTATGAACCTGATATTCGGCCCCAAAGCTAGTTAGTAACTAGAAATTGGCTAAGAGTTTCAGCATCAGTCTTTTGGGATGAAAAGGGAATTTTACCTCTAAACAATCAACGCAAATTATTACTGTAACCTTTTAGAACAACTGTAACTATAAATAAATTTTTTTTTTCTTCTAAATAATGCATGATCAAACACAGCCCAAAAAAACATTGCGAAAATCAATGAATTAAGGCTGTTCTCAAAAAATAATTCCTGAAAACGATATATGTATATCAAACGAAGAGGTAATAACCGCCGTGGAAGCGTATTTCGGCAGCTTTTCGGATTGTCACTTCAGGGATGGAATCCACATATTAAATGATCACTGGAACAAGTGCATTGAAATTCAAGAATATGTATAATAAAATAATAAATGTATTTCAAACCATAAAATTGTGGTTTTGTTATCGAACGATAAAACTTGCACAACCTGGCACACCTATAGAGGTATGACTAACGTTAAATGAATATAACAACCCTTTCATGATACCACACTGCAAATCGATTCTCTGATTTATACGTAGCTATTTTGCTTCGCAGTGTTGTTAAATTTATTAGTAGAAAGGGATTTATCAGGTGCAGAAAATCCACAAAGACCATAGCCCATACATTACCCGCAAGATAGTGGCACAGTAAATACGTATAGTACATTGTGTGAAGTGGAATAGAGCCAGGCCACAATTACTGCAACAAGTCATGGGATATTACCGCCCCAATGGATAACAAGAGCAAACACGAGGCGGTTTATATGGAACTCGTAAGCAATTTTACTATGGAATAATTCTTGGAGCGTTAAGACGATTCAGACGATGCAGAAGACATTGACAGCATACATATAGCGACAACGCAATTGATTAATTATTTGTGGGGGCAAATAATCAACTGTCAGGGCTCGCCATTTTGGAGGTTTCTGGGAAGAAGCTTTCCAATCAGCTAGAGAGTGGTTCTTTCGTGTTAAATGGTATTAACTGGCATCGAAGCTATCCTAAATTGAAGACCACTAATATAATTTTCAAGCGATCCCAACTATCTAATGGCAGTAACACCAGAACACTTTCTGAACGCAGTGTTAGTAGGCACTGGTAAACTCATTTGATAGGGTTTAATTTGGTTTCAAATCTCAAGAATGAATTTCGAAGCGGTGGCCGCAGGATATTGTCACCAAGGAACTTACATGTGTTCTAAAAATATTTATGTGGGAGTCATGGTGATCATTTTAACACCACCTTGATACTTGGATGCTATTCCCCATGTTGAAAGTGTCTTGTCTACCTTTGGCGATTTTGACCAACGCATTATCTACTGAATTCCCAGAGATTCAGATTATACGTATCTTACTCCCGCTAATACGTTATCGCCCAGCGCTATGAACATTTTTGACGTCTTTCAATCTCTTGGTTTGTTTCAAATCAATCCTAATAAAAGTCACCAAAGTCGGTGCCTGGATCTCATATTTTCCAACTATATTGAAATTTTACCAGAAGTCTAACTCCGCTCGTTCCTGAAGACAACTGTCATCCCTCATTATGCTTAATTTGTCATTTTGATCTCATTCCTATCTACGTTAATATTTGTAATGAGCTCAACAATTTTGACTGGAGTTCACTTTTATCTTTAGAAATTAATTTTCTTTGTTCGGTATTTTATCGCGTTATTAATAATTTAATTTTTGATTACGTTCCTATTATACAAATGAATAACACTTTTAATGACATTTCCCCATGGGACAATGAAATTACGCGTAGACTAAAGGTACTCGAAAACAGAGTCTAGAAGAAGTGGAGGTCCAGTTTGTTGAATGAGGATTATACTGCGTATCGTTTAATCAGATCAAAATTTAAACCTCTTTATATCATATCCACTCCATTTACATAAACGATGTTCAAACCAAAATTAAGTCGTTACCAAAAAAACTTTTGGAATTTTGCTAATTCTCAAAAAAAAAGGCGATTCCCTTGTCGTTTCTCTTTGGTCAATCGATTGACAATCCTCGTGATTTCTGTAAGACCTTTGCCTCAATTTTTCGATCCGTCTACTCAATAGCTGATCCAACTATAGGTGCTATTTTCCCCTTGCTTTTAATAACGTTTTCCTGTCAGCGGAAAATATTCTTAATAAATTAAATGGTATAGAGTCTAATTTTAATCCTGGCCCTGACGGAATCCCACCGGAATTCTTAAAAGTGTGTGCGATCTCACTATATAATATATGTATGTACTATCCCATATGTTTAACTTACCATTGAATAGTGGCATTTTTCCTTCCATTTGGAAGATCTCTTTTATTATTCCAATATTTAAATCTGGAAGCAGAAGCAAAATTTAAAATTCCAAAGCATCAGGCAATCGTCTCTATCTAAGCTGTTGGATTCCTTAGCATCAGAAAGATTGAATTTTTTTGCTAAAAATCTGATTTGCAATAACCAACACGGTTTTGTTGAAAACAGACCAACAGTTACTAATCTCCTTCTCTTCATCAACTATGTATGTTATTTCTGAAATTAGTAAAGATAACCAGATTGATGCAATTTACACTGACTTCAGTAAAGCATTTGAGTGAGTGAATCATAAGTTTTATAAGCTTGAACGCACAGGTTTCCCAGCATATTTCTCAGATAGCTATTACGTTTTTAGAAAATAGGAGCCAATTTGTGAAGTTTCGAAATCACACTTCCGTACAAATCCAGATAACATCGGGTGTCCCACAAGGTAACCATATTGGTCCTCTCTTGTTCATTCTCTTCGTTAATGATGTTGTGAAATTTGTACCTCACTGCAATATCTTAATGTTTGCCGATGATTTTAAAATTTACTCGGCAGGCAAAGATCCCATCAGCTTTCATCGTTTAAGTGGTCATTTTCAAAAATTTGCTTTGTGGTGGTCTAAAAACATCTTGTTTCTTAATGTTAGTAAATGCTCGATTATTAATTTTTCTCGTAGTTCTTCTTCATATATTTACTCTTACTCCTTTGGTGGTAGTGCAATTCTTTGATGGTAGAGTATTTCCTGGGCGTTATGTTGGATAGTAAACTATCCTCTAATTCTCACGTTGAATTCATCACTAATAAAACTAACAGGGCATTAGGAATGTTAAAACACTAAAATGTTCACCGATCCTTACTTACGTTTTAAAAACCTTATAATGTATCGTTTGTTCGCTCTGTACTGGAATATGCTTCCATCGTCTCTGCTACCACACTCATATACAGAGGTTGCTATTTATATTTTGAGCCTTGGCAACACTAAGTGTTTAATGGCGCCAACTGATGTTTCCAATTGAAAGTTTGACCTTTTTAACAATAACTTTATTCAGAAAATTGTATAATTTCAGCACGATTTGTGTTGTTTACAGTGATTTGCAAATTTTGTCTCAGAGAAAAATGGCATTAACTCGTGAACATTGGCGTGCGATGATTTTCTACGACTTTCGATGTGGATGATCAAAACAGGAGTGCATTAATCAACTTACTTCGACTTTTGGTGATGAGGAAACTGTAAGACGCTCGTATAACGAATTTAATCGTGGTCGCAGTTCGCTCAGGGATGAAAGTCGTGAAGGTCGTCCAAAATCAATTGTTGTGCCAGAAAACATTGATGCAGTGCGCGAACTGATATTGCAAGATCGTCATGTGACTTATCGTGAGATTGAGGCATCCTGGCATCCTTGGGCATTAATATGACGAGCATCAATAAGATATTGCATGAACATTTAGCTGTGAAAAATATTTGCATTCCGCATAAATTGGCAAAAGCTCAAGAAGATTCTCGTGTTAATTGGTGCAAAGAAATGCTCAAGAAATACAATCGCAAAAGCTGTGTATAACATCTACACAGGTGGCGAATCTAGGATCTATGCATATGAGCCCGAAACAAAACAGCAATCCACTTAATGGGTCTTCCAAGATGAGCCAAATCCGACAAAAGTGATTCGTGCGCGAAGTACATACTTCGAAACAAATGATCGCCTGTTTCTTTCGGAATAACTGGACTTGTGGCAACCGTGCCGTAAGAGCAACGTAGAACGATGAATTCTGAAAGGTACACAACCATTTGTTTGCCAGAAGTGCTTGGTGAAATACGAAAAAAGAAGCGCCAACGAAGGATCATCCTTCGACATGATAATGCAAGCTCTCACACATCGACTGAAACAACCACCTATTTGACTGGCCAAAAAGTCGAATTGATAGGTCATCCTCCATATAGTCCTGATTTGGCATCAAGAATAAATTGCGTGGCCAACGTTTTTCAGGGCCCGAAGAAGCCGTGGATGCATTTGAAGCCCATGTTTTGGAGGTACCTCAATCGGTGTGGAAAAAGTATTACGAAAATTGGTTCGAGCGCATGCAAAAGTCGATTGATCATCACGGAGAATACTTCGAAAAGCAATAAAGCCATTTTTGACAATAATTTACTATATATTTGTTATTAGGCTCAAAATTAAATAGCAACCCTCGTAACGATCATCGATACAAAAACCCTTTTTAAGGTTTTCTCTCAGGCAACTTCCTTGGTCAGATGTTAATAACTTGCCTCCATATCAAGCTCGATTGAACATTTTTAGACTTGGTTTACTCGATACGAGGAGAAAGGTTTCAAGAATAATATTTTTATTTACACAGAATCCTTATTGGTGATATTGACTGTCCAGACATTTTAAGTCTCTTGAATCTTAACGTTCCATCCGTCAACTTACGTATCAATCGATTTTTCTTTATAACCCACTATCAAACTAATTACGGCCGATTCTCATCTTTAAATGGTTTGTTATTATTATATAGTGAATATGCGTCGTTAGTCGACTTTAATATGTCATACCCCCCATTAAAGCTAATCTAATTAACCATTTCCAATCAAACTTTTAATATCAAATGTCTAAGAAAGTCCATGTACTTTATTGACTAAATAAATAAATTAAATTAAAAATAAAGAAAGATATTAGTCCAGCCCATCAAAGGCCGCTCGGCAGAATTACCAATACTTATATGTAAGTATACAATCAACATATCATTCTCAAGCATCAGACCCAATAACCACAATACCAGCAAAAACGAAGAAGATCTGATACCCGGACACTGCTTCACTGTTAACAATTCTCATACCATCACTGATCCTTAACCATTTACATAAAGAAATTCCAAAGAACAAGCTTTTACATAAGCACCTTAAATCACATTCAGCATAGTGTAACTGAACTACAGTGAGAAAACATTGTTTTCCCACATATACGAACTAAAAGAGAAGCTTTTAACATTGTTCAAACACTTGCTAATTCCTTATTTGGAGCATTGGATACCGAATTTGCTGAACCCATTCTCCCACTTGATAGGTGACGAACAGGAAACCTTATTTGTTTTTTAGCTTGCAACGTATGAGGACTGAATTTTATACATACATGCACGTATCACTCTCATTTATGACGTACTCGTATGTTTATGTGGGAATAAAATGTATTTCCGTTTATAGTCAACTGTTGCATATTTCCATCATGACTGTATGGTGGCAGTTGCACGAGTGTGAATGGGGAACGTGTTGCAGCACAGAGCTAAAATAAAATACCTACATATCTTAGGATCGCATTTCCATTGCACCTGTTGGAAACACTTCTCTGACAGGTCAAATAATAATCAGAGTTCTCCTTTAAGTTATAAAAGTGTATTAGTCGAATTGGTTGCAGGAATTCATTTTGTTCCTTATATTTTCCAAGTTGTCTGCGTTATAGTCGATGTGAAATATTTCTTGCAACGGCTATTACTTATTAGTGAGGTGTTTCCTTATTATGGCAGCGTCCTTTCTGTGTTGAGTTCAAAAGTAATTTCCCTATTACTTGGACAAATTCAGGTAATGTTGTCTGATATTTGTCGGTGGGTTGGAAATGAGAATGATGATAATCATATCGCAGATGTTAAACCTAATTCAAACATGGTCCACAGTTTTTTAACTGATATTTGGTTTTTTATCTTCTTTTTTATCCTCCTTATATGATATAACAAAAATAAAGAAAAAATTGTTGTTAAAGAAAATGTTTGTTTCGTCTCAGACCTTATTTGTTGTGCTATGTCCTTTAAGAGAAGAGACATTTGATTAATAATCGTCGAGACAAGCCAGAAAGAATATATGAAAATTATATCTTCTATCTCCAAACGAGATAGTTATTTTATAATCAAAGTGATTACATGTACATACGACAGCTTTAAGAAGGTTGGCTTGTCAGTTTCGCTGTTTATCATGAACAATACATCTTATTTATGTTTCCAGTGGCACTGATGGTTCTTTAAGAATTATCAACGTTAAATCTTATTAGCGGTTTAAAACCTCAACCATAGAACGAATATTTCACCCAACAGTTGATGCCATAAGGTAATTAGGAGAAGTAAAAGAAGAATATGCGGTATCATTAAACTTTTATTTCGACTAACTTAATTAACGTTCTTACTGTTTGAAGTAAAAAAAAATTCAAATACGCTTTAAAAGTTTTCCAATTTGTCTTATTACACAACAGTACGTATGCATAATAAAGTGGTCGTACCAGAATTTTTGCAAAATCAGTATATCTAAATCTTGAATATCCGAACAAAACGAAAGTTGGGTGTAGCGAACCATCGTTGTTGGTCACTTGATGTTCGTTTTAACCAAGGATGACTTTAAATGAATTCATATGCATAGATTCTTCAATTGTTTTGGCAAATCATATCGTGATTCTAAAGAAAACTCTGCAACGTTTCTTACAATATATAATTTTCTAATGGCTGTAATTTGTTGGTCTACTACGAATAAATTACACAGTTCAATAAAAAGATAAGAAGATCGGATATCTCTGAGGATTACTATAATTTAAAATAATATACCATAGTGCCTCGATCTGATATGCGGGTGGAAACTATCCAAGGGAACAAATGTACAGAAAATAAGGATAGACTCGATAGTACTCAATGAAATAATTAAGTATAAATTGGATATCGCTATGGTACCAGAAGTGCGACTTTCATACGGAACAGCCTTTAAAGGGGGGGGGGGGGGAATAGGTTAGGATGGCGTATTTAGAGTCATTTTTATGAATTTTTTTACCATATAAAGAATAAATATACTTTATTGAGATTTTGAGGATATTTTGGTAACATATTAAAGAACATTTACTGAAATTTTCAAACATTTTTCTTGAAAAATTCCGGAGATATCAGCTGCTGCACATTGTAAGTCGCCACCCAGATAGGCATTGTCTTCATCCTGGAGGTCGCAATTTTTATCAGAAATCAATTTTTATAAAAAAATTACTTTCCTCATAAGTGTCTCTTCTATTTGAACTACGATTATCACAAAAAATTAAAAAAATGTCCATTCTTTTTTTAAAATGTGAAAATTAAGTACGATTTTTGACCGTTTTTTCTTTGTTCTTTTTTTGTAATAAAAAAATAGTAAAAATAAAGATATAATTTATGATTGAAGTTCAAATAGAACGTACATACGAGTATATAAAGAAAATGTGTGCTTAGTTTCGTAAGGATTGACCAAGAACTCTGCCAGGTAGAATATACACAAATTCGAAAAAGTAGTTTTGAGAAAAACGCGTTTGATTAAGACATGATTACATGATCACTAATAAATACTTATATAAATTACTATGCTAGGTCTCAATTGTTAAAGATACTTAAGAACATTTGCTAACGTTCTTCTGTCTCTCTTACACTATATACTTATGAATGACTATAGTCATTATAGTCAGTTATGGCTATAGTTATTATAGCCATTCATGAATGACTATAGCTTCGACAGGACTATAGCTCGCTCAAATGCTTATAACTTTTGAGCGGCTTGGAATTTTGCTTTGAAATTTTCAGGGTTTTCTACACATTTTTCTCCCTTAAGGACGGGTATATCGCCATTCGTTTATGGCAGCACGGATACTCACAATTTTGGAACAATGCTAATCGTCACCGACTGTTGAACGGAAGGTCTGTAGTTCAAGTCTGTCCATAGCCAAGAACTATTTCTATACGTAAAAACAGTGCAACAACATACGTTATATACAAAAAATGCTGACGAAGGCATAACGCTCGCAGTATAAGACCACTTCAAAACAAATACTCTGTGTGTGCATTTCCAATATAACACCTTAATGACATGGAAACAAAAATAAGTTGCTGTGAACTACATCCAACGCGACAAATCCAGCCGAATCTCTCGAATTATATCTAGGACAACCAGTAATATTTTACAACGACCGAAGTCGATGGCCAAAATCCGGGGTCTTCGCTACAATTATGTACTTCCGAACGAACACTGACCTATGAAAAATAAGGATAAAAAGGTATAGAATGCGTTGTACGATATAATGGATGAAATATTTGACAATTTCTTATCTTTTAACGGAAAAATTCGGGACTTCAAAGCGAAAATAGGAAACGAAGCGGTATATAGGCGGTATATTAGGAGAAGAAAGCCTCCATGTCTCATCAAATGATAATGGTCTTAGGACAATAAGTTAAGTCAGCTCAAAAACCATGATCGTGAAAAACATTCAAACACAAGAAAACACACAAGCCTACCTAGTTCTGTTACACAATTTCCCGCGCTTATCGTTCAATACTTTTTCCGGGAATAGAACCGTAATTTTTTTTTCAGAACACATGCACTGATCAGTAAAGAATACTAGTCAGTTTGGTTTCAGTTTGCGAACTATTAATATGGAGTGGGGCGTTGCATAAGTGCGGAAAGAGTGCTGGCCAAATTTTCGAGTTGCTTAAACCACTCGGAATATCACGAATATTAATTTATCGTACCATTGCTCGCTTCGGCGAATTGTCTGGAGTAGAGAACAGGCCAAGAAGTGGTCGCCCGCGCGTCATCCGTAAGAGTGCGGTGGTAAAGGCAGTACGCGAACGAATTCGGACAAATGCCCTTAGCAAGCAGAAGACCATCTTCTTCTCCTCAATTAAAAAAAATTAAGCTGGAAAGATGCAAGCGACTTTTGCAGTGGCACGCGAACAATGGCCGTGAAAACATTCTGTTTACGGATGAGAAAATTTTTACGGTGGAAGAAGTTTTCAACAAACAAATTGACAAAATTTATGCCACTTCATCCAAGGAAGCGAAAAAAATTGTTCCAAGGGTTCAACGTGGCCATCATCCTGTTTCCGTAATGATTTGTTGGGGGGTCTCTCAACATAGTGTCACATCCCTCCATTTCTGTGAAAAGGGCGTAAAAACTGGTTCAAAGGTTTACCAAGAAGATGTGCTAGAGGGTGTTGTGAAGGGGTTGACCAATACCCTTTTCAATGGACACAGATGGATATTCCAACAGGACTCTGCTCCAGCGCACAAAGCCAAAACCACGCAGGAGTGGCTCAGAGTCAATATTCCTGGCTTTATAGCAGCAGAAGATTGGCCGTCGGAGAGTCCAGATCTGAATCCACTGGATTATGGTTTGTGGTCAGAATAGAAGAACATGGCCTGCAAGGCTCCTCACAGAAATTTGGAAAGCTTTAAAACAGCATTAACCAGAGCAGCGTCCACGGTCTCCATGAAAACCATATGTGCCGCTATTGCCCAATGGCCACACCGTTTAAAAGCTTGTGTTGAAGCAAAAATCGGTCTTTCGAATGAACCCAACTTTTTTTAATAACCAATATTGTGATCTAACAAATGAAATAATTTTGAATACAATATGTTTAGTGCTTTTTTTTATAGCGTGTTATATTTGTAACTGAACTTATGGCAGGACTAAGTACATGGATAACACCGGATGGAGTAACGCACAACCAAATTGATCATTTTCTGATAGATAGAAGACAACAAATCAACACCCTAGACGTTAAAGTATACAGAGGAGTGAATTGAAATTCTGACCATATACCAGTCATCGCTAAAATTAAAAGCTAAAACCAAAATTACAGAAACGGAATACAACAACCTATAAAAAAATTCATCGTCAACCAGAACGATTATAATATGTAACTGGTTTTTCCCTATAAGATGGCATAGAACATAATGATGAAACAAGGCAGGTAGGAGCAAAATTGTTATAAAGGAGACAGCGTAAAACACACTAAGCGCCAAAGACCCCGAAGTAAAGCCTTGCTTCGACAAAGAATGCGAGGAAAAACTAAAAGCCCCAATGTTCTAAGACAGATGTTCTAAAGAAATATCAATCGCTATCTCCTTCGGGAAAAAAAAAAGGAGGAGATATATCGATAAACTGCGTAATTTAGATGAAGAGCAAGCAGCAATGGGAAACCGTATTATCCACATAACAGAGATTCATTTTAAAACTGCCATCCATTGAGAAGCAGTCTATCGACGAGGAATATCGCTGATATCAAGTTGTAAAAAGATGTTGTCAAATATTCTCTTAAAAATACTGACGTCATACGCTAAGGAAATAGGCGGCGTCTATTTATGGCTTCAGGAAGAACCGCTCGATGAGTGACCAGATTTTCACTATGCGGCAGCTTTTAGAAAGGAAATGGAAATTTCACGAAATAGTGCACCAACTATTCATAGATTTTAAAAACACCTATCACTCTATAAACCGGTCGAAAATGTAGTGTGGACTTGTGAGGCTGGGAAAACCGAGAAAGTTGGAGAAAATTGTACAAGGAACAAGGCCTAAGGAGGAACAAAGGACAAGTTAAAGTAGGAAATATTGAGTGTGGAGAAGTTAAAAGTTGAAATAACCTCAAATGACCTCAAATTTGGTCATTAATGAAAAATACATACTTCATAAAAATGATGACTATTTCTGAAACTGAAAGTAAAACTTCTTAGGCTTTGTGTCAGAATCAACTTACAGAGAAATTGTGTAAAAAATGTTGGAAAACTCCAAGGTTTAAGCTACACTTTTTCCCCAGTCACTTGGATAGATTTCCTGATAATCTTGGAAATTACTGTGACAAGAAGGGAGGACGCTTGCACCAGAACCTAAAGTGATGGATGTATCAGGGTATATGGGACTGTCATAGATGGCAGATTGCTACTGCTTTTTACAAGGAGATTGGTCCAAAAAAAATTGAAAGAACAAAGCTTATAAAGGCGTTTCTCTGAAGGGTAAACGGTGTTTCTGCTAATTTTTTAAAACTAAAATTAAATTACCAAATAGTGAAAAAAAGTTTCATAGAATTTACTTGTTTTTTCTTTCCCATTTACTGCATTTTTTTACTGTAATATGAAAATGAAGACGTAAAGGAAACTAGAGTCAATATTACAAAATCATTCTTAGTTTCATAAATTGTTGGCATCAGTTTATTCGGAATTGTCTTTATATCAAGAGCAATAAAACCAAGGTTGACCAGTATTTTTAATTGTTGTCTTTCAGCAACATCTCAACTACTACTACTTAATGATAATGTATTTTATTCTAATTCCTTTTACGTAGTGTGTACCTACCAGATTTGATATTTGTACCAACAATTTGGATTTTTTCATGCGAAGTTGAGACATATTATAAATTCTACTCCAGTACAATTGCACCTTATGCTGCAGGTGGAGTAAGACATTTCCACAAATGTACTAAAGATCTCCTTTAACATTAACAACACTCGCCTTAATTTGATCTACGGGTTTCACACTCACATCTCCTCAATAATTTTTAGATGATTTTTTAATTTTCTTATTAATGATAAACGGCAAACTTCGTCATATTAGGTGATTTCAATTAAGATTTTTTAGCCTACAGCGCTGTTTCAGATACGTATCTTCGGCTTACAGCGGACCACGGCTTAATATATCGAACCCACTAGGTCAATCTCCAATACTTGCCTCGATCCAGTTTTAGTTCGTTTTATAAAAACGTCATTAAATCAATGTTTAGGGTTTAACTCTTTGTCTTTGTTTATGTGTTATGATCTTTTGAATAATTTACTAGGCTTTGAGAATTAGGAAGAAGTCTATTTTCAAAAATTCTTCTAATGCGCAAGATTTATTGATGAATTCGTTGATTGATCTTTTTTATTGAAACTTTATCTTTTTTTATCAAACTTTTCTTTGTTGCCATACTTATTTTGGCTCTAAAATGCAAAGCACGCTGGGAAATATAAACATCTTTATTAGTGGTTGCTTCTCCAAACACTATAGACTAATTGTTGTTGAAATTACTGATCCTAATAAAATAGTCAATAATAATTTCTACAACGATTGATACTGATTGTAACACCGATTGCAGTGGAAAGAGCTTTCTGCCGAAAATATTTCTTATTTTGAACGAAAAATTGGTTTGAGCCGTTAATAAAATAATAAAATATTAAAAAAGATTATGGGAACTATGGTATTACTAAAGCTGTTAACGTGGTAGGTTAGGTTAGGTATTATCGGTTTCATTCTTGCCTTAAAGACAGAACAGAAAAACTTCGCGTGGGCCATTGTCTTAGCGATCCCAAAATAATTTTACTGGGATCGTGGTCTGGTCTTGGCTTTATCCTCTATTTGATCTACGACTTCATCATCTCTCTCTTTGATCAAGACTAGGAAAAGTTATTGATGTTGAAGCCGACCTTGCCATTGCCTACGGTTCAAATAATAATTATTTTGATTTGCGTGCTGATATTAACCATGATGTACATTTGTTACGAAACTGGTTTGCGGGATAAAATATAATTGTCAGGAGCAAAATAAAAAATTATATATTTCAGTCTTGGCATGCGAGAATCTCGCGACTTTGAAAGAAATTTCCACGCACATGGATGCGGTCACTACAACATGACCCATCTTACATGTGCTGAGGAAATCTGCAAAACCATATTTAATGATTTGCAATGTAAACTCCTTTAGGTTTTAGGCAATACTATAGACCAATTTCTGAGTAAAAATTCATCTCAAACGATGCTGTACGAATCTTACTCTGAAAGCAATTTACCCCGAAATTTTTCATTCGAAGCTACAATATGGTATAAATTGTTGGGAGGGGTGCCTAAATCACCTGTCTCCAACCACTTGCTATGTTGAAAAAATGTGCCGGCAGAAGAATATGTAATTCTTACCACTTATCCAACCCTATGGTGCTGTTCAGCTCCTTAAAAATCCTGCCAGTTATTATTTTGAAGTTTCAATGATATTTTTATGAGGGGTTGTTATATGTAAATTCCAACTTGTGAGTGTCGAACTTAAGAAATAATACACGTTTCGTTGTCGAATTCCCTCTTTTCGTACCAGTTATTTCAGAAACTTTTTTGTGTAGTATATAACAAAATTATCAGTGGAAGCCCTCTAGACATATAATGCATTAAAACATCTGGAAAAAATTGAATTATAGCTACTTTAAAGTTTTGCTCTCCAGCATTGTTTGAATTTTTAAATCGTTTTATGCAAACTCGAAAGCTCTTTTGTCATTTCATATTTGATTTGCGTTTGATTTTAAAATGAATTACTGTTTATTTTACTATGAAAAAAAAACCGTTACGATATTTTTCCAGTTTGTCTTGGATTTTTCTCGTCGATTATAGAAACTTTACAAGTAGGATTTATGACTTTCAGTGAGAAATATAATAAATCAAAACACAAATTACGATCAAAGTGCAAGAGAGTTACAACATAACGACATGGCAAAATCGTTCAAAGGCACTTTCTTTTCCATGGTATGTTCAAACATTTATTATATGAAGCATAAATATGAGAATCAGCTATAGAACTTCGAAAGTTGTTTATTCTTGATGGGGCCGACAAAATACAAAAATACGAAAAATAACAAATAATTTGCCGGAGTAATGATTGAACGTCTAAGTGAACAATTTTCGGCTTTAAAAGATTATTAGCTCAAAAATGTGTTATGGCCCCGACTAGCGAGAAAATTCATAATGGACTCAGAAGATTTAACTAAGTTGTTCAATAAATTTCGTCATTCGATAAGAAGTGGCTCTATCAACTTCATCGTTTTATTTAAAAAAAAAATACAATAAAGTAAAAGAGTACATGTGCAGTAGATCTGTCAACTCGTTTTATATTTATGGCCATTCGAAATTGATTGTCACAGTAGTTTTATACAATGGGAAAGACTCGAATGTCGTTTGGTAATAAAAGGTGTATCATCATCAAAACATGAACGATTGTTAACAGAGTATAAGGACTTTTACCTTCGACTCGAGCAGAAGAAAGATGGGTTGCTTTATTTAAAAGTGGCTATACAAGTCTTGAAGATGATACACGTGAATTACGTCCAAAAATAAACCGACAGGGGAAAACACTTTTGTTGTTTTGGGATACAGAAAGATGTATGTGCAATAGGTATCGCATTCGCCAACAATGACACAAAAACACACTTGTATGCGAATTTTCCGGCAGCATTTGTAGCGTTTTAAAAAAACATAAATAAGTATTTTTTGCATCGTTTTATCATGGTCTACCACTATGATTCTGGTTTGAAATCTGTATTTCGGCACCAAAGCAATAGCCCAATAAGGTTTCAGCGTCAGTCTTGGATTATTATTGTAACCTTTTGAACCAACAGGAAAACCTGGTTTAAAGAAGCAAAAAAACATGCAACATGCACCCTTTTCACTAGACTTCTGGCTGTTTTTCATCACAAAAAATACATGAGTAGAAAATGATTTTCATCAAACGAAGAGGTGACAGCCGCCGTTGAAACGTAAAGCTTGCGGAGTCTCACTTTAGGAATAAAATCAATTAATTAGAAGACTCCCTTTACAACTGTTTTGAAATTCAGGGAGATTATAATAAATAATAAAATTTGTTCAAATGTATCCAAAGCATAAAATCGTGTTTTTTTTTTTATTAAACTACTATTCGTTCTTAGCAACAGCGTGCGCCATCTCTTATGGGTCGATGTAAACATCGAATAACTTCAACAATTCTCAACCGATTTTGGAAATTCAACAATTTTAATTCAACCTAGACCTTTATAATTTATTTTGATTAATTTTTGAAAACAATATCAATTAAATGACCGCCTTTATTGCCGATGCAAAAATTGACTCGTATTCGCGCATTCGCCATGACATTTTCGAGCATTTCGGTCGAAATTTCTGCGATTTCCGCACCAATGTTTCTTTTGAGCTGTTCTATTGTCTTCGGGCCGTTAGCATACACCTTGCTTTTCAAGTATCCTCAAAGAAAAAAGTCTGGAGGAGTCAAATCCGGTGATCTCAGAGGCCAGTCAATATCGCCCTTTTTTGACACCAATCTTCCAGGGAACTTCTTAGGCAAAAGGTTCATTGTTTTGTCCGCAGTATGGAATCTCGCGCCGTCTTCTTGAAACCAAAAGTGAAATAAGCCTTTTTTACGCATTTCTGGACCACATAATGGGCCAACATCCACCGATATCGATCGCCATCCACTGTATCGCCAACTTTGAAGAAATACGGTCCAATGATGGTTTTATAACATACACCGGCCCAAACAGTAACTTTTTGATCATATAGCGGCTCTTCGTGAATAATGTGAGGATTTTCGGCGCCCCAGAAGCGACAATTTTGTTTATTATCTGAGCCAGAGAGCGTAAAATGTGCCTCATCGGTCATCAAAATTTATCCTCTTTTTGATCTACGAGTTCAGCATTTCTCTCTTTGATCAAGACTAGGAAAAGTTATTGCTATTGAAGACGACCTTTCCATTGCCTACGGTTTCAATAATAATCATTTTGCTTTGCGTGCTTATATTAACCATGATGTGCATTTGTTACGAAACTGGTTTACGGGATACAATATAATTGTCAGGAGCAAAATCAAAAATCAGTTTTGGCATGCGAGAATCTCGCGACTTTAAAAGAAATTTCAACATGACCCATGACAGAACTCCGGCTCAGCATTAATCATTGCAACGACATTTTGTGCGTATGCCAAGCGCCGTGGCTCATCTTATGGCAAAATTCTTTGAGTTATCTGCACTTTGTATGGAAATAAGTGAAGATCATCCTTTAAAATTCTCCGCAAAGTGGTCCCACTGATGCCTAACTGCTGCGAACAGCGCCGATATGACAAATTTGAGTCTTCTTGAACACTGGCCTTCACAGAGAATGGATGAGTTTGAATGCCGCAGACGTGGCCTAGGTTGCTCACGAGGGCTTGCCACAGAACCAAATTGAAAAAAAATCGAGGCCCAACGACGAATTGTATTTATTTTGGGCGCAACACGATCACGATATTTCGCACGATACGCACAATCGAGTTAGCACAATCGAGTGTTCATTTTTAATGAACATTGAAAATCCTTCCGCGCGTTCTTTTGGTGGGGAGCGATTCATGGTTAAAATTCTACTGAATTGACGTTTCCAAAATGCTATAACATATGAAAATCGGTTGACAGTTGTTGAAGTTATTCGAAGTTTACATCGGCCCATACAGGATGGCGCACTCTGTATTTGTTCCCAAATTTATTTCATTACTCAATATGTATTACACAATAACATATACATAGTAACAAACAGTGCTAGCGAAGCGTTTAAGGGAGTCAAATCCTAAATTTGATTAGCTTTCAGCGGTTTATTCAGTTCAAGATGGAAGTTTGCTTGATGTGTGACCATTTTTTCGCAAGCTCGCAACTATGGCTTTACTGGTTGAAGTAATGAGTATCATAAAAACTTTGTTTAAAGTTTGGACATCGCATACAGTTTTTTTTTGGAATTAAATTCTTGGAATTTCTTTTATTTACGTATAAGACACACAATATACACAGCTACAACACTCACTTCAAAAAGTTCCTAAAGTTCTCTTGTAGTGACCCACAAGAAAAACAAAATTTTCAACAGGAAGTTGTTAATTCTCTACTCTTAATTTAAGTTTATAGTATTCCTCTGATTTGATTACGAATAGCTTTAACTATTATGTGATTAAAAGATGACTGAATGATTAAATAGGCCTAAGAAGTTAGGAATCCACATATACATATGTATATCTGTTATAATTTTCTTTTCCAAGAAAGAAGCCCTGCTAAGCAGTCAATAATTACTACCGTTTGCCCCCTAGCAGGGAAAAGAAAGTCACGAAGGATGCCATAAGAAGTATTTCTAACGAACATTCAGTATTTCATAAATAAGTAATAAACAATATGGGCGATTAATGTATATCTCGTTATTACTATTATCTTTCATCGTTAACCTTATTTATAAGTAAATATTTATAGTTAGGCATACTCACAATATAAATATTATAAAAAAATATTATCAAACACTGTCCTATATGTCTTATACTTCTTATGCTGTGAATTAATATTTTATTATTAAAAGGTAAGAGCCTCATTATTCAACATGCAATTATTTTTTTCATTAAGTTCATACGTATGTGAAATTGCTCGCATGAACTCTCTATCCTCAATACTCAAATAAGCTATATATCATTGCTAGAGTACTGGAATGCAATTTAATAAAATGGAAGAGGCTTCCTTGATTCAATTACAATAGTTTTGTGAATGATAACCTATTATTAATGTAATATATTAATGACCACTTTTTGTTTATCCGTCTGTGGTTTGCAGGCCACTGAATCGTAAGTTGTGTTCGAGTGCTCTAATGGTAGCCTAAAATATATTTCCAAAACTATCTGATCAACTAGCGTTATTTGTTTAATACCATTATATACATTAGATCTACTATGGTATGATTGCGAAGTCCATGGACGTTTTGTTCATAACAAAACAAGAATCACAGAATGGAAGATGTTGATCAGAATACCAATCTCGTCTAGATTTGTCTGGTAATGGATGTAACATATGTGTACGTATACAGGTGCTACGGCTATTATTTTCTCTCAGCTAGTGCCAAAGAGCGTGGAAATAAATTTTTATGACAACTTCTCTCACCACCGCGCCGCTTCCCTTGTCGACTGTTTCCTTAGAAGGCATATAAATAAAAGGACTAGAGTTTTTAGAACTATTCGCACATTTAATGTACATGACGTGAATTCAAAACCTGTAACCCTATGGGTCGGAAAGTGAGTTTGGATAGAAAGCATAACGAGTTAAGTGTTTCGAATGTATACATATGTACATACATTGTACTTCAGGGCATTAGGGTAGGAGTAGATACTAGATTTCGTTATGCCTAATAATGAAAAACACAGAGTTTATGACAAACTAATAAACGTACCTAATGCAATTCAAAAAATAAAATTACCTGCGTAAATCTTAAAAGTTGCTTATACAACAAAAATATTTTTCGTAACCAAATGCGGGTTACACCTATGGGATGTGTTGATTCAATTGCACCCACTTGTCCAATAGAATAATGAAATAATAAACATGGACGGGTTTACAGTCTAACGGCTTCCCAAGGGACATTCTATCTAACACTATTTCTTTGGTTTAGATGATAACAAAAGATGAGTTTGTATATCTCTGGGACGGCTTCCCGAATTTATTATAATTTGGCTATTTTTTTTCTAATGCTTCTAAGCTGATTACGTGCCAGCAAAAGCTTAGTGTTATAAATTCAATAATTTTAATTAAAGGAGATTACTGCTTTTGTTAGACTTATTGAATTTCCCTTACAATTGTTTTCCTTCATTTTTTCGTCACACTTCTAGGAAGAACAGCATAATAATGACATTTTCAGATTTTTGTTCTCAACATGAAAGGTAATTTTAATTATTTCTAATCATATACATATGTATGAAGATGAACATGTATAATATTTAAGTCATTTTTATAAGCATTTCCAAAAACAATATTGTTCCTTGATCGATTAAATAAACCACATTATTTTAAAGCCTGAATAATAATTTAAAATATAATTATAAAATATATACAGAAGTAAGCTAAGGCATAAAAAAATTGCGTTTTAACATATGGACTACCCGCGGTCGTTGCCGCCTACGAGAGTCCTTAAAGGGACACCGAAAAGAGCATGTCCAGAGTAAGTGGAAATGACCATATACGCTTTAGCAGGAGTATTTGTTGACATACATATACTTATGTATATTCATTATCAGTAGCTCACAGATGTGCGCCCTTTATTGTTCTAACCCTGTTTTGTTTGTCTAATTTATCAAAAAAGGACACGTAATGTATTTTTATCCACAGATTACATACATGCACACACATGCTGACATAAAGTTACCATAATTATTTCGATTTCAAAAATATAACGACTCAAATTTTTCCCCCTTGCCTCATTCGATATCACTAAGTGCCACCGAGGAAAATATTGACAATTTAACTTTCTTATTAAATTATTTGATATACACACCACCACCAGACCACAACTTGTACGATATTATTCGAAACGTTGACCGTATCACACGGGGTATGAGAAATAATATAATTTGGAATCACCGCCCACAATAGTGGTTATCACATACTTAAAGGGACAAAGATTGCGATGTTGTTTACATTTTATCCAGCAAACTGGGCAAACGAGTTATAATTAAGATAGAGAAAACACATCTTTATTCGGCAGCGACAGCAAAAAGGACGGTTTTTTGGGCACGTAAAAGTATTAAAACTCATAAACTGAACACGCTCATCTCAGGCAATCATTTGATCTAAACAAATCCCAAGGTTGGGTCACGATAATTATATACCCGTACATGTGTTACTTTGGTTTGTAAACATAAGATAAGATAGGCCATGTGCACGAATTAACACAAAGGTTGGAGAACACAAAAAGCGAACAGCACATATGTAACCGAATTATTTTCATGTTTCAACATTTCCATTTCAAAACCTCGGGATTTTGCAAACACAAACTCCGACGATATTTTCGTCCGTCGAATAACGAAAAATTACCAGATATACACTGCGAACTGCTGACGAATGTCCCATCCATTCGCTAGGAACACGGATTTGTAACTGAAACGTTTTGAAACTGTTGAAGGATCTATGTGTGCCAATAGTTCATGTAGATAACTGCTCCTGATTGGTATAAAATGATAATACAATGCGCATAGTAAACAAACTCCACTCTTAAGCAGACTACTAATAAAGGTTGCCCCAGGATTGTTAACAGAATTCTACACGACTTCTGCGCAAGACTGAATGTTGTGTTAAGGAAATAATGAATGAAAATTTCCCCTTTGTGCTTGAAACTGTCATACGACAAAATATTTCTGTTTATTGTGTCTTCGTTTTTAGTACTCTATACGCAAAATCATACGCTGCAGCCGCAATTTGGTTTTTATTCGTCAATTCAAACCAATTTAGACGGATAGTATAATACAAAAAATAATAAGTTGTTTTAGTTTTTACATATGAATGTATGCCTTTGTCAATCATGTGAAAGTCTATGAATAATTTGGCAAATCTACATGTACGAGTATAAAACATAGATTAAATGCTTTCGCCGAAAGTATGCAACTTTTTTTATGAAATAAATTTAAAACCACTTTGGCGCGTCTAAGTTAAATGAAAAAAAAATTGAATAACCAATTGTTATCATTAAGGCTACTATGAAAATAAATAAATACCTAACGTTGCAGGCTACTGCGGTCCAAATATTGAACCGCATAGCTACTACAGATTTTGCTTGAATTATGTATAAATATATGTGCATGTATGTACATCCGTTTCATGATTTGCTGAATGACTTCATTTCCTGCATATATTCGTGCCCGTAGGATAGGAAGGAAATTCTCATTAATAATACTAAATATGCTTACTTAAAACTTCTGCTAAAGGATCGTAACTTTTGTGTGTCGCAACCCCTGTGCCGGTCGACATAACATGCTTGATAGCAAATTAGATTTTAAACCTAAGATATTATGAGCACCGCGACGTAAACTGTCAAGGCTATGATGGATAGAATAGAAGTGGTTTTCCGCAGTTCAGTGTTGCCATATTTGATAGGAGAAGCGGAAATTAAAAATTTCACCCTCTGTGGGAAGGAATATGATTATTCGTCAGTTAACCTAAGTCCAAATGTTTATTTCGAATGGATGTTACCGATAAGGAAACCATATATAGAGTCATTCAATTCAAGGTCGGGATATGCAATTTCTGTTTCAATCGAACTAGTATACGAGGGTGGTCCAATAAGTACTTAGCCTACAAAAGAAAAACAAAAATTTTGGAGAAATGGCGATTTATTTGTCAAGATAGTCTCCCTTTGGGTCAGTACACTTGACCCAGCGATGCTCCAACTTCTTTAACCCGTCTGAAAAATACGTTTTCTCGAGGTCTGCAAAGTAGGCCTCCGTGGCGGCGATGACCTCCTCATTCGACTGAAATTTCTGCCCGGCGAGTGACTTTTTCAAGTTTGGAAACAAAAAGAAGTCGCACGAGGCCAAATCTGGAGAATACGGTGGATTGGGCAGCAGTTGGTAGCCCAATTCGACCAATTTGGCCGTGGCGAGGGCGAGGTGTGAGCCGGTGCGTTATCATGGTGGAAGAGCACTTTTTTCTTCGCCAAGTGGGGCTGCTTTTTCTTCAATTCGCCGTCGAATCGGCCCAATAATTTGGCACAGCCCTGTGACCGTTTTGCCTTTCTCCAGGTATTCGATGTGTAAATCCCAGAAAACGGTAGTCATCACCTTTCCGTCCGATTGTTCCTTGGTCTCTGGTGTGTACCAGTGGATCCATGTGCGCTATCTCGCGCACCTTCAATCGGCGGTCTGCCAATACGAGATCGTGAATTTTTGTCACTTTATCCTTCGTAGTAGCCGTTTTCGGGGCGTGACTCATCAAAAACCGACGTGCGACCACGTTGAAACTCGTTAAACCAATTTTTGATGGTCGCCATCGAAGGAGAAGAGTCACCGTACACAGCTTCCAAACGCTCTTTGATTTCGCTGCGCGATTTCCCTTCCAAAAACAAGAATCGAATCACCGCCCGATATTGCTCTTTTTCCATTTTTCTAAAATCCGCGGACACTCCCACTTCCACACGCGGTCAAAACAGAATGTACGTACTAAACGATAGTAAGTGGCTCTTGCGATATTGGCGCCATCTGGCGGTGAGGCTAAGTACTTATCGGACCACTCTCGTATGTTTAGAATAAGATTTGCTATTTGGGGCATTTCACGTCAAGTGGATAGGCAAAATAAGGTGAGGTTCTGAAATTTGTTCATATTAAGTCCAGTTTTACTTCTAGTAGATATGAATACGAACACATAATATTTTTTTCATGTTATGTGTATTTGTCAATTCATGGGCTTTTAAATAATCGTCTAAATTGAAATTCGGATTTTTTGGAAAATTTTTGTAAATAAAATTACCATAAATTTTCAAGTTTTCGATCTCGGGTAATAGTTTACGACCACGAGGTGGGTTCGGAGATGACAAAATACCAAACTGATCTATAAGTTGCTTTTTTCGCTAGTCGCCTGGATGTTCCAAACTCTTCTGCAAGTTGATTTTCACTCAAGGACTTAGGTGCTATGGTCAGGATCATAGTTTTCATAGAAGCAGTAGTAGACGAATCATTAAATTTCTCCTTTAGCTGCTTCAAAATGTCTTGGTTAATTATTGCTGTGTTTTCGGGAATGAATGGTTCCTTTTGGATGTTTTGTGAAAGTTCATCTGATATTTAACTGCATTGCACTTCTTCTACTGCTACTGGAGGTCTTTCCTGGTCTGGAGGCGTTTCCTGCAAGATGCACACACATAAACACTTGCTGGAAATCCCCACTTTTGCACTAAGCATGTAGAAATAATGCTTAAACTTTTAAACTTTGATGATTTTCCAAAAGAAATGAAATTAGCGTCGTACTTCTGTCTCTCTCTAACAAAAGTAATTAATTCTGCTCGCAGCTAAGGGATAGCGCTACTAGTCGCGTTTTTGTAGTCCTTAAGGTTGGAAATCGGACTACAATATAATAATAATTATGAATATAATGAATTTGTAATTAAATTAGAATAATTAAACAATTAGTAATTAAATTATTAATCCTTTATTAAATGAAGAAATAAGCTTTTGGACAAGTCACAGATAAAATTATCTTTCACTTCTTCCTACTAATATTTGTGTTTAAATTAATTTTATCAATGTATTGATTTAAATACAACTCCCCTAAGTATTGTTAGAGCTTCCACATACATAAACAAGATAATAAATGTTAATACTGTCGCGTTCTAATTTCATAATTCGCATATTAACCGACATAAACAATCGCCAAACATCACACTTAGATACTACCACATGTACATATATATGTATGTACATTAATTTACCTATCTCCTTAATTATTGCAGATACCATTCCAAAACTTCTGGTGTATTATCTAAACCATTTTTGAAATAAGAAAAACATATTTTCGAAGTTTCCAAAATTTTGTTTTGAAATGGTTACTTCCGGATTTGAACATTAAATTTTTTTTTTCGAAATACATAGATTTCTTTTTTAAAAAGAGTAGGAAATTTTCGATACAAATCGCGTAGTTAGAAATTTTTTTGTAATTTTTTTCAACACGAACGAATTCGTCCAAAAAATCCGAATTTCGAATTAAACGATTCTTAAGAAGCCCTTGACTTGAGAAATACACTTCATATGAGAAAAAATATTATGTGTTCGTATTCATATCTATAATACTAGAGGTACAACTGAGCCTAATATGAACAAATTTCAGAACGTCACTATTTTTGCCTATCCGCTTGACATGAAATGCCCCATTTTACAATATGAACCTTTACCAATGCCATTTGTGTAAGAATTATAAAAAAAAATACTACTAAAATAGTTATTCTGTAGGAGGTACGTTTTGCGTGTTACAAAAAGATTACACAGCTCAGCAAAGTCAATTTTTTTCTTGTTGCCGTCAATGTCTCTGCGGATATCTATAATTTCATGTAGGTACACAGTTTACGAATATATTTGGGAGAGTACTGGATTGGCTCTATTTTTTATAGTATTGATGTATTCATAATATTAAAAATAATAAACAATTTAGGCCGCCTCCTCGGAACACGACTAACTACTCGGGTTTGGTTTCTGGTTATAATTTGTTTTGTGCGCTTTTTTTCGTGCATACGTACATTACGTGATTGTGCTAGTGACCTCACACTTTGTGAATTCGTAAATAAAAATCATTTTTTTTAAAGATTAGAGGACGCACGATGCGCATTTAGATAAGTTACTAATATCAGGTTTAATACTTTGTTTTATTTATTGAATTTTAAATTGAATAATATTTTTTGTCCGTGGAAATATGAGTCCATTGCATAGAAAATGCAAATATAGCCCTGATGTATTTTGTCACATTTGTGGTATTTATAAAACAACAAAATAGACACGAAATATCACAGACTTTGTGAAAGAAGTTTAAGCTGCTTATGTCGGGCTACATATTGAAATGCATGATAAGTCATGGGTGCAGCATAAAGTTGGTAAATCGTGTGTTGAATCTTTACGTTTGTGGAAGAAAGGAGAACGCCACGGGTTCGATTTTGGTATCCCTATGATCTGGATGGAGCCCAAGAATCATTTCGATGATTGCTATTTTTGTGTAGTAGACGTCAAAGGTTTCAATCAAAATAATATGTGAAAATATCCAGCTTCGCAGTCCACATATGTAATTCCATCCATCGGCCCATCTATGGCTCAGAAGTAGTTCGTATGCTTTCAGAATCTATGGTGTTACCAAACTCACAGCATTCAATCCAATCCAATAGTGTAAGGTGAAACATCAGCACCGCAGGTGTTCTCCCAAAATAAGCCTGTGATTTAATACGAGACTTAAATTTATCAAAACAAGCATCAAAACTTCTTATTTCAAAACAAAAAGAGCCAAATATAACAATTACAGCATACAGAACAAGAGAAAGTGTAATTTTACGTTTTTTCAGTGAAGATGAAGAACTTGTCTATTGTGATAATATTGCACAATTATTTCTGGATATGGGTTTAAAACAATAGATATCTACTGATTAACGACTCTTCATTGATAGCAGCCAAAAGAGTTAAAAAGGCGTTCTATGGCACAATGGAAGTCGGCTTGCATCAATCCCAATGGCCCATTCAACAAAACTTAAAGAAGAATTTCAGAATATTAAATTGGTTCTACAAAAAATCAATTACTACGAACATCAATGGCCGATCTGTGTTGACTTGAAAATGGTAAACTTTCTACTTAGTCAGCAAAGTGTATACACGAAATACCCCTGTTTTATTTGTATGTGGGCCAGTAGATCAAAGCAAATTCACTGGAATCAAAATGTGTGCCCTTTGAGAGAATCCTTAATTGTTGGTAAAGCTAATGTAATGAATGAACCTTTGTTGAGTGGAGAAAAAGTCATACTTCCCCCACTCCGCATCAAGTTAGGTACGATGAAACAGTTCGTCAAAGCGCTGGACAAGGGAAAATGCTTTGAGTAGGTTTGTCAAACATTTGCTAAATTAAGTATGGAGAAGTTGAGAGCTGGAATATTCGATGGCCCTCAAATTCGGACCTTAATAAAAAAAACAAACTTCATAAAAGTTATTACGAATTCTGAAAGTGAAGCTTAGAGAGGGTTGGTGTAGGTTGTAGAAACTTTTTTAGTTAACTTTAAATCACCAAACCACAGACAAATCGTACAAAGGTTGTTGGAGAGCTTTAAAATTTTAGGAGCAAGTAAGAGCATAAAGCTACACTTTCTTCACAGTAACCTGGGTAGATTTTTTGATAACCTGGGAAATTACAGTGAGGAGCAGGGAGAACGCTTCCACAAAGACCTTAAAGCAACGGAGGAAAGGTATCAGGGTAGGTGGGATCGTCACATGATGGTAGACTACTACTGGTCATTATAGGGAGATTGCCCGAAAAAAAAATTACATACATAGAACGTCTTATAAAACGTGTCCCTCATTTTATTTTCTAATTTTTTTTTTCTGCTATTTATAGTATAATAAGAAAATGAGGAATAAAAAATCAAAGGCAATATGCCAAAAGCATTCATAGTTTCATAAAGTGTTGGTGTAAATATACCCAAAATAATTGTTATATCAAGGGCAACAAAACCATTGTTGACCAGTGTTATGGTGCATACGCTTGATATAATCGTCCATGTGAGGTTAGTGCTATAGGTAAAAGTGTGAAAAAATTCGAAGAGAATGGCTCAATTGCCAACGTGATAGATGAATAAGCCATCACCGAAATACAGGCTCTTCAGAAAATATTGCTTCCGTGAAGGAATGTCAAGATCTAATTCTATCGATTTCATGGTGAGTACAACATTTTGGGAAAATGATAACCATTTTTGTTCTGGCCTCATATGGAGATGGATGACATCTGGTCTCAACAAAATGGAGCCATATTACATTTTTGGCCTTATTGCAAGAAACATTGAAACATTTTCTGGTATTTCGCACCAAGATCGTGTGAT
Organism: Merodon equestris; assembly: GCA_958301585.1. Lineage (NCBI taxonomy): Eukaryota > Metazoa > Arthropoda > Insecta > Diptera > Syrphidae > Merodon > Merodon equestris. The sequence goes on along the minus strand of OY284416.1, from coordinate 72,559,076 downwards.
TGACACTGTTTTTTTGTCGGGCTATGCAAATAATGACCTTTCTGCACACAATACGCTCATTATATGCCCTCTGAAAACGTCAAACTCAAAACTGACATTGTAAGAATCGAGCTCAGCAGGAACTCCCGTGGTGGATATATAATATATATTTATTATATATAGGTATATATATATCATATTATATATATTTTTATTCCATTCATATTGTAAAGATCCGCGCAATATTTTGAAATACAAATTTGGTTGAAATTTATGTCGATTTTATTTTAATTTACTTTTAGAACCGCTAATTCAATAATCCTGTACAATCTGTCATACACATGTTAAGTATTTTTAATTTTTTCCCTTATAAAGGGTCCGCCAAATAATTTTTTTTTTTTGAAAATGCTATAAAAAAAAATACTCAATATTTTCTCAAATTTCTTTTTTTATTTGAAAGTACAATCCTTCCGGTTAATAATGGAAAATAATTTCATTCAAATGGCTGCCTCGGCTGGCCATGCAGTAGCCTACACGATCGGTCCAATTTTTAAGCACATTATCGATTGTGTGCAGCTGTATTTCACCAATGGCTTCACGAATATTGTCCTTTAAAGCGTCAATTGTCTCTGGCTTGTCGGCGTAACACTTATCTTTGACGGCACCCCTCAAATAATAGTCCAACGGTGTCAAATCGCAGCTCCGAGGTGGCCAAACGACATCAGCTCTGCGGCTGATAATGCGATCTTCAAAAACAGGGCGCAAAACATCGAGTGAACCTTCGGCTGTGTGGCACGTAGCGCCGTCCTGTTGAAACCAAATGTTGCCAATATCCTCCTCTTCAATTTTTGTGAACAAAAATTCGTTCAACATGGCCCGATAACGATCGCCATTGACTGTAACGGCCACTCCTTGCTCATTTTCGAAGAAAAATGGCCCAATTATGCCTCTGGACCAAAATCCGCACCAAACAGTGGCTCGTTTTAGGTGCACCGGGTTTTCGATGCATGCGTGCGGGTTTTCTGTGCCCCAAATGCGACGTTTACATACCCGCCAAGATCAAAATGAGCTTCATCTGAAAAGATGATTTTTTTGGCAAAATCGGCATCTTCTGTAAGTCGTTCGCAGGCCCACTTAGCGAAGCGAAAACGCATTGGATGGTTGGCAGTTGGCTTCAACTCCTGAACCAATTGGACTTTGTATGGCGTCATACCAAGGTCTTTATGCAAAATTCGTCTCAATGATGTCTCCGAAATGTTCAATTGTTGAGAACGATGGTGAATTGATGTTGATGGCGCTTCACGCACACTTTCTGCCGCAGCAGCAATATTCTCGGGTGTACGCACTGTTTTTGGCTTTTCACGCTTTGGTTTATCGATGAGGATGCCAGTTTCTTTCACTTTTTTCACAAGATAACGAACATACGGAGCTGACGGTGCTTCTCTTCTTCCAAAATCCGTACGCAATTTTCGCACACATTCTGCAACATTACCATGATTTTCAAAGTAATGTCGCAATATTTCCCAGCGTTGTTCAAGCGTATACACAACCATATTCGTTCAGCGGAAGGATAAAACTAATTATCTGTCAAATCAGACATGAGCTAAGTGTTACCATTCACGAAATAAGCACTACTTGAAAAAAAAAAGTTAGATGGCGGACCCTGTACAAGTTAACATAACGCAAGCGAATTTCCATATCAAAGACACAAACATCCGTTCATCGTGTTCCCGTACGAAGAAACCACGCTCCATGTGCATGTTACCCACGCGCAGCACAAATCTTCCCTCGGTTCCCATGCACATCATCGACACCTTTCAGCCAACTCGTCACCTGATCCAGCACCATACACCTACCCATCCACACTGCAATCCCCAGCGAACCCGACTTACCTGACACATTCCTGCACGTACGCGATGAGTCGTTAAATTAGGTGTTAAGTAAATTTGATGTTAGATTCTAAGTCACTCTTATAACAGTTCGAAAAGAGGACAGACGTCCCACGGAAATTAAAATAAAAATATTTTTTTTCAAAATAATAAATTATAATTAATTAACTTACATACTATTGGTACAACTATCACCTATTTTGATGCTGAGTTTGGGCGATATATCTGTGACCACAAACCATAACCGCTTAGAGCGAATTAGGACTAAAATAAGTTCCATTAGGATTGTGTAAATTTCTGATTGAAAGACAGACCCATATTTTCCCAACGAGAAGTGCAGTCGAATATTTGCCGCTCAAAAAAAACTCCAGCGCCGGACTCCCGCCCAATCCTGGAGCCATCTGTAAAAATGCGAAGACAGTCCCTTCCAGGTTCAGTGGCTGGCCAAAGCCAGTCCTGACACCATGGAAATGTGACTGTGGAAATCACAGCGCAGTAGGATGGCAGCTATCATTGCGCCGGTAGGCATATCAATGAGACAGGGGTCGTAGGATATTTCTCGCGCAAGTACACTGTCACTACAATGCGAGTTGTACCAAAAACCATTTCTCTTGAGGCAAGACATTCGGGGCGCACCCTCTGATATATATGTCAAGGGGTGGAAGATTCATCATAGCATCTAGAGCAGCTCCCAGTGTGCTGGGGAAAGCCCCCGTGTAGCTGAGACAGACCGCTCTTTGGAGTTTGGTGAATGAGGTCACGACGCATTTGCGTGTGAGTCTGTTCCACGAGACAAGCGATGCATATGATATTATAGGTCTAATCGTTGCCGTGTAGATCCAGAGAACCTTTTTCGGCGATAAGCCCCATATTTTGCCGAAAGCACCTTTGCATTGCCAAAAAGCTGACAGCACTTTGGTGGTTTTTGGCTCAATATGCTTTGACCAAAGAAGCTTGCTATACGGTGTCAGTAATGTCAGTATGTTTCCTCCTTCTCGTGAAGAGAACATCAGTCTTAAGAGGATTAACCGACAGCCTACTACTCGTACGCCAGTCCTTGATCACATTTATCGCCGCCTGTGCTTTGAGACAGACAGTCGCTAAGGATGAGCCGACAGAGAGAACAGCAACATCATCGGCATAGGCCTGGGCATAGATTCCAGAGGCATTGAGAGCACCGAGCAGGGAGTCGACCACCATCCACCATAACAGCGGAGACAAAACGTCACCTTGCGGGTAGCCCCCTTTTACGCCAGACTTACGTACGTACTCTTTCCTTTCTGGAGCGCATTCAATTCTCCCAACTAGATTTTGAAGAGCAGTCTCGCAGGATTTTCTGCCCTGATAAGCATGTTACATGTCCGAGAAAGGATGCATTCGAAGGGCAACTTTGCGCACGTGCAGCTCTACTAATTTCTCCATGCTTTTCAGCAAGAAAGATGAAGACTGATTGGTTTAAAACTTTTGGCGAGTGAGTAATCTTCTTTCCCTATTTCGGGAATAAAGACCACTTTCACCGCGCGCCAAGAAAAAGGTATGTAGGCAAGTGCTAGGTTAGCAGTGAAAACTATTTTCAGAGTGGGAAGCAACTGTCTCATACCTTTTTGCAGCATAACAGGGTATATCCCATCAGTACCCGGCGACTTGAAGCCATCGAAAGGTGGCAGAGCAAATTCAATTGCCTCTGTAGTCGCCACGCGTGACATAATTTACTTGCTACGCCGAGATGTTTTCATCGCTTCAGTCGCTGTTACCAGTGAAGGAGTGTGCAACGAGCCGATGACAGTCTGATTTCCCGGAAAATGGGTCTGAAACAGTAAACTGAGAGTTTCCGCTTTAGACTCGGTGAAGGTACCATCAGATTTTCTGAGTACATCCAGCTTTGTTGATTTTCCTCCCTTGAGAACATTAACCAACTTACGGGTCGCGCTTAGGGATTTGAGAGATCAAGTCGCACAAGGACTTATAGGAATAATTCTTCGATTTACGAATAAGCTTCTTATATTCCTCTTGCTTCGATCGATACTTATTCCAGTCATCTTCGAAGTCCGATTTAAACGATATTTTCAGGAGACTTCTGGCTTCCATGTGAAGACATTGGAGCTCAGTGTTCCACCAGGGAACCAATCTCCTGCAGGGAGGTTTTTTGACAGGGCAGGGCTTGAGTGAATTTCTCCTCTCTGTATCGTACCCAGTCCGTCTTTCTCGGATTCCACGGCTGGGAGGGGGAGATCCCACACTTCAATTGAAACTCGATATATCTATGGTCTGACAACGTAGCATCTGGTAGAACTTTCCAGTTAGTGATGCTTATTAGACAGGGTTAGGTCAATCACTTCCTGTCGTCTCGCTGTTAAAAAGAGTGAAGTTTAAAAGATGGTCTTCTCTCCGGTGACATTTGCTGCTGCCCCAAGCACTGTATTGAGCATTAGCATCGCAACAGACGATGAGTCCAATAATTTGGCTTCACAGTACCCTGCGAGTTCAGAAACCGCCTTCGGTGGCGGAGGCAATACCGATTCGTAGGGGAAGTAAGCAGACGCCACAACGAGTGTTCAATCCCATAACCCTAGCAGCCACCAGATCTTGTCAACAGAAATGTCCAAGTTTGGCTGGCGATAGTATGTTCGATATGATGGGGCAGACCCTAGGCCTTTCGGATCGCTCATGATAAAGAATCGTAGCATCACGTATACCATCAAGACCGCACAGGCGTTTATTCCACATCCATGGTTCCTGAATAGATACAAAGTGATAATTTGTACTTCTGCTTCAATTCTGCTACTAAGAAGAGCGGTAGCAGCCGTACAATGCTGTAGATTCATCTGAGTAAAAATCATAGATTTGGACTGCGGAGCACGTTCCATCCTTTGACTACTTGGCATCAAAATGGCATAAAATCCTACCAACGCCGAAGTAGGGAGGTGAATTTTAAGCAGTTTTCAGGGTCTCGACAGAGCTGTGGTCCAATCCCACAACCAGAGTGAAGCCCTCCTTTTTCAGATAGCCGTTACTCTCTTTGTATAAATTAACAGTCCAGGCCCTCGTGTGAAGTCACCGGTTCTGCGCTGCGTCACTACATCCAGCTTGCTTGTCTAACCAATAAAGTATGATAAACAACTGGTTGGAATATCCTCCAGCTAACTCATCACCTGTTAATGAATTCACGACTGTAGGATATATTGTAAAAGCCTTCCCTCATCTTTTTTCTAATTTCCTTGATCACTTTTAGAGAATGAGTTCTATCTTTATTGCAATATAATGACCACCGTTTTGCATACGACCCAAGATTCAGATATGTATGTTTTAATACGATACAAAGACATGATGCAAGTAAATTGGGATCGATTTATTTTAAGGTAAAAAATGTGCCTTCAACTGTTGAGCTTCTGGTCCAAAACGTTGATCGAAACTCTTCTATCATAAATCACTTGATTCATGTGGGATCCGGAATTTTAGACACAATTCCATATTGGTTGCAACGTCGCTCAGAACTTGAAGCTATGGTTTTTCAACTAGGGATTCGACAGTGGCTATAACTTTAAGTTCTGCAGACTTACGGTGGACGTGTATTGTTAAACATTTTCGGTATGATCCCTCAAACAAGACAGACATTCAAATCGCAAGGGAGATGCAAAAACTATTGTTTGCAAATCCAAAAATTGCTGACGAATATTTCACCAATAGAGTGGAAATGTTCCTTGACGCATTGAAGGCTAAATTGAAATTTGAATATAATAGGGGTAGCCCTCATGCCCTCATGTTCTCTGCCTGGAAGGCCCGTCTGATGTTCGTCAGTTCAGTAGCATGATTCCAAAAGAATTGCAAAGTTGTACTATCATAGGATAGTGCTTGGAATCCTCATGTGAACGAACCAAAGGCAAGTTCATTTCATCCGTCTAGATTTTATTTGTTAATGAAGTTAACTTTGAGGACGATACACAGTTGGCTCAGTTGCAAAATAGGGTTCAAAGACATACTGTTTATTTAGCTCTGTACTGCTTGCGTGGATTGCCTAATGCTTTGCACTGCCGTTTTGGTTACCCAAAAGAATGTTGAGACCCTTCAACTTTAGCACCGAATTGGAGAGGAATTTACGAATTCATTTCCAAGCGTAAAGATTCCAAGTGTAAAATTATCGCATCGCCTAAGACTATGATCGAATATATTACTAAATGTGCGTCAAAAAGCGAACCAAGGTCAGAGATTTTCAAAGAAATTTTCAGTGCATTAGCAAGCCGTTATGAAGGCGATTCGCCATCATCTAGAGCAGTGAACAGCTTGCAATTATTGCTTAAACTGACTACTCAACTTGTGAAGTCATTGAAGAAAGATGGCCTTTTTCACGCTTCGAGACAGCTTGTTACTCTTCTCATTTCGCTAGACGAATATGAAATGGTTGAACGTGATGATAAAACTAATGAGTTGAGAGCGATACGGAAAAACAAAATAATATTGTACATACAGTGGGTAACAGCTTATTTGATCCACTGCCTTTTTTACATTTAAGTTGCTAGAAAAACTAAACACGATGTCGACAAAATTGAAATATGAATTTGTAGGCACATGTTCAAAGAATATAATGCAACGAACATAACACACAAAAATATCCTTTCTCAACTCTCAAGGAGGGGAAAACGAATTGCACAGCACAAACGCGTGTTACAGCTTATTTGACCCAGACACTTTATTGTGCCTTGGCGCCAGATCCGCGCGACATGTTTCTTCTTAATTTCTTTTGCAATAAGGTTGTCGTAATTTTTAGTGTGTTATCGCAAAAGCTAGCATTCATAAGTGCCTTATTAAGAAATGCGTCCGCACACAACAATAGAGCAGCGGGAATTGTTTATAAAACATTTCAAAAAGGCATATCTCGTCGGAAAATTGCAAAAATACTAAATATGAGTGCCTCAACTGTTCAGCATATAATTGAGCATTTTGTGTACGATAATCGGCTGCAGGTCAAGGGCAGGAGTGCGCCGAATAAGATATTTAATGCTTCAGACGAGCGATACATTGTGCGAAAAATCAAAGCTAATCCAAAAATATCGGCACCGAAGCTTGCTATTGAGCTACAGAATGAAATTGGGAAGTCGTTTAGTGCTCAATCTATCCGCCGCGTGCTTCAATATCATGACTTCCATGGCCGAATAGCTTGCAATAAGCCGTTTATCAGCAAAAAGAACCGGTAGAGCCGATTCGGCTTGCACGGGAGCACATTTCCAAAGATTCCGACTTCTGGAATACCAATATTTTTGGAACCGACTCCAAATTTAACATTTTTTGGCTCTAACAGGATATCTTACGTTTGGCGGAAGCCCAATACTGAGCTGAATAAAAATAATCTCAAAGCCACTCTGAAGCATGGCGGTGGCAGTGTTATGGTTTGGGCCTGTATGTCCGCAGCCGGCGTAAGAAATTTGGAGTTCATAGTTCATAATGGACAAAACCATGTACCTGAACTTATCGAAAAAAAAATTTTTCTTCAAAGTGCCAAAAAGTTGGGTATAAGCGAGAAGTTCCGGTATTACCAACACAATGATCCGAAGTACGTCAGGTATAGTGCAATCCTGGCTCATCTGGAACTGCCCCCGGCACAGTCACCTGACCTTAACGTCATTGAAAATGTGTGGGCATTGTTGGACAACAATATCCGTAAAAACAACATTTCCAACAAAGTAGACTTAAAAAATTCTCTACTGGAGGAGTGGTAGAAAATCACGCCAGAAACTACCCAAAAACTAGTGAACTCTATGCCAAGCAAGCAAAGGGCTGTTATAATTCAAAAGGGCTACCGTACAAAATATTAAAATTATTACAATAACCTCAGTTTATAGTGTTTTTGTATTTTTAAATACAGTTGGATTCAATAAGCTGTAACATGAAGCATATGATGTTAAATAGTGATTAAATGTAGGTTTATTTAAATGAGGTCTCTAAGTTAATCTACAATTATTATTCTTCAAAATGGCGTTTAGATTTTGTCGCTATCGTTTTTAGATTTTTTGTTATAGCGAATTCAAATTCGAAACTGACACTAGATCAAATAAGCTGTTATCCGCTGTACATATCAAACATCCACCACTGTCTACGAGTCCCTTAGTTTATTGGAATTTAGTAAAAAATACACAGTACATGGCAAAGATCGCATCGTATGTTTAATTCCGGATGTTAGCAAAGGCAAGAGTGAAGTTACAGACGAAATATGTACATATATATCAAACAGCAATTAATTATTCACGTTCCTCGGCGAGATATAAATGAATGCAAAACCATGCCGACTTGGAAAGAAAGTTTTGATTCCTATTCAATACGAGTTTGGGAGCTTCCAGAAATGGATGGAGAGGTTGAAGAAGAAATTATTGATCAATAATAATTAGATCCTCATGAGTGGATGAATTTGGCACAGACGGCTCCCGGAAACAATGTTGACAAAGTTTCCTTTGGGTTCCGGGATTTAGACAGAGAAAAAAATTGGGAGGGCTCTTACTCAAACTATCCAAACATTGAATCAGACTTAATTTCATCATGCAGTCAAAAGAAATCATCGTTCCAGATTTAGCAGATGCTGTGACAAGTATTCAGTTCAATGAAGGGTAGCTAAAAAAATTATCGACTTTATTGAAGATGCTATGAACGCTAGAACGACTGAAAAATTAGCCATTGTTCAAGGAGAAACAGGAACAGGAAAATCGTGTGTCACAAATGAAATCGTAATAAGGCACGGCAGGGCCAATATAACAGCTCACACATAGCACACAGCACTCTGTATCTCACAAAGCAGACCAAATCAGAATATGTCTCCAGAGGAGGAGAAGTACAAGATTATAATTATCGATGAATTTTCGATGCTGGGATTGAAAAATCTCCTGAGGATCGATGAAAGACTTAGAAGCGCACGATCTATCAATGAAATACTTGGCGGCTACATTATAGTATTATTTGGGGATTACATCAGTTACCTCCTGTATTAGATAAACATCTATATGTCACCAACTTACCAGCTAATTTATGAGAAGGAAAACTTGTTTACCTGGAATTCAAAAGAGTATTCTTTTTAGAAAAAATTATGCGTCAACTTGGTGCAGAACAACAAGTTTTTAACATTGGCCAATGTTTCAGAAGATGATTAAACATAATATGTTATCAATAATTCCATCCGGATATTCTCAACAAATGATGAAATACTCAATTACAATACTGAAAGGCTTAGACAAGCGAATGCTTTTGTTTTGACAATAAATGCCAGGGGCCACTTCAGTATCGAGCGAATATGCTTAAGGATTGGTTTCTAAGCTAATACTTGCTATAGGATCTCCTGTTATACTTAGCAAAATTTATTTACTGTTGCTGGCCTATGCCATGGAACCATCGGTACAGCTGTAGATATTTTTTTCAAACCAACTCCTGATAATGTGTATACTAATCAATTTTCTATGTTTGGTGAGGTTCCTAAAATTTAGTGGTCCAGAATTATAATCTCGTCACTGTTTTGTCTCAATATGAAGAAAACAGTTGCTGTGTCTCATCGAATGCTCTCAGATACGTATGGTGAGGACGCTATTAGTGAAGAAAAGAAAGATTTTAACGTCGAAGACCGTCATAGTGGTGGAAGAGAGAAAGTTTTCGAAGATGCAAAATTGGAGACATTGCTGAGTGAAAACTCGCGTCAAGATCAAGAAGAATTGGCACGATCAGTGGAAGTGACACAGCAAGCCATAATTCAGAAAGAAGGAACTTGAGTCCCGTATGAGTTGAAACCAAGAGACGTGGAACGGCGTTTGTGTGTTTGTTAACAGTTGCTTCAGAGGCTAAAATGGAAAGCATTACTGCATCGCATTGTGACCGGGGTCGAAAAATGGGTTCATTACGATAACCCTAAACGCAAAAAATCATGGGGATATCCCGGCCATGTTTCCACGTCGACGGCCAAACCGAATATCCACGGCTCCAAGATCATGCTCTGCATTTGGTGGGACCAGCCCGGCGTCGTGTACTATGAGGTGTTAAAACCAAGTGAAACAATCAGAGGTGCTCGTTATCGAACCCAATTAAGGCGTTTGAGCAGAGCATTAAAAGACAAACGGCCGCAATACAGGCACGATAAATGGATTTTGCAGCACGACAACGCTCGACCCCACGTTGCAAAAGAGGTCAAAACGTACTTGGAAACCTTAAAATGGAAAGTCCTACCCCACCCGCCCTATTCTCCAGACATTACTCCCTCTGACTTGTTACGTCACAAATTGGATCGATTCGTGGATCGCTTCAAAAGATGAACATTTTTTTCGATGCGGGATTCGTATACTGCCCGAAAAATGGGAGAAAGTTGATACTTGTGTAACCAATTTGTTTCATTAAAGCCTCAATAGTTGGGGAAAAAACGGCGGAAGCACCTAGTATATGATGACAATATCATTCCAATACTAGCATCTACAGTTTATTTCCAAAACCACGGAGTGGGATTTAGCAGAAAACAATTTCAACTTCAGTTGGCGTGTGCTAGTAGCATCAACCATCACAAGGCTTAATATATGTATCACTTGTATTATAGTTATTCGGTGCAGGGACGGGTTAAGAATATCCCTGCAGCGATACCTCTCGCTTGTCGTAAAAGGCGACTAGAACAAAGGTAAACAAAAATCACATCTAGGCAATTTAGAAAACACCAAGGTGAGCCTAGGGACACATATACCACCATTAAACTGCCCCACAAGTGTACATGCAAATAAGTGGGTTGACACGACTGGAGATCACCGGTGTTGTAAGAGTAAGATCAAACAAAAAAAAATCTGGAGCATGCCCGTGTCACAAAAAAAAAAAAAAAAAAAAGGCAGGCCGAAAAACAATTGGTGCAAAAAAATGCAAAAACACCAGCATTTGAAGTAATCCCAAACCGAGAAGCCTGCCGCTACTTTCTGAGGTAAAACCGGCGGACCCCACAAGCGGGCCAGTAGGAATGCAGTTAAGTGGGAAGGTTATGGTCCTACACTTCTGACCATAACAGCGCCGGAAAAAGGAAAAGAAGAAGAAAGAAGAAGATCACTTGTATTATAGCACAGAATAAATAGTATTACTATTTATTCTGTGATTATAGTTAACCTAGGAAAATCTGAATTTCCATTTGGCATGGCTTATGTCATTTGGCTGCTTTAAGAAATTAATATTACCTATACATAACATATTCAAATTAGAAAGTATTTATCTAAATAGAAATCACTATTTCATTGCTAAATATTTACTAGGCATTCATTTTTGGCGCTAAATTACCACTGCGCTACTCATAGAATTTTTGATTAATATCATTGTTCTATTCTGAATTATTGTTGTTAACGTTAAAGTTATGCCACCAAAACGTAAAAGTAATTTCGGTAGATACATTCGTGTCGCGGCTGCTGAAAAGGAAAAGAGACAAACATTGAGAATTGATCAGTTAAAACAAGAAAAGAGAAAGAAAAAGACGGTTGAGAATGATGAACAACATTTATTCACAACCATATGACTGTCCTTTGACTCAATCAACTCAGGTGTAGTCCCGTTACAGGCCTGAAGTTATGGTTAGATTATCAAGTCTCGTTAAACACATCACTAATCATGCACAATACCATTTTTTCACGGACGAGAAGGCAATTAGAAAAGCTTAAAGAAACACCTAATTTGCAATACATTAAAGGTGCGATTTATCAAGTGGACCAAGAGGACAGCTTAGTTCAAAAATAACTCGAGAGATAGAAATGTATAGCTCTACAGAAACTTATGAAGTAGTTGAATGTGGAGAGATTTGAGTTTATTTAAAACAGAATAAAAGACCGAAGAAAGACAAATTCAATTTTGACTTAGCTAAATAACTTCAAATAAAAGCATTAACTACGAATATGCAAATAGAAAACTAGAAGAAAGGCATTAAAAGAAGACAATAGCGCAAGTATGTTTTGCAACTGTGTATCTGAAGAAGAACCTAAAATTATATTATATGTATATAAAAAAATACAGTATACATAGAGTGGCTCCAAGGTTTTTGTCCGATTATTCAATCTAGGGAACATAAATATGAGGTATAATAAAAATCAATTTTTTTATTTCATTTATATATTTTCCAACATACATATCTTCTTTGATTGTAATGAAAAACATTTCAAAAAAAAAATCAATATAACGGGTTCATATAAAAAGAAAAAACGTTATTTTTATGTGCTCAACGAATAATCGGACAAGGAACTTAACTTAACTAACAATGATATTTTAATATATGGTTGCATAGCGTTTGCATTGCATTATTGCTTCTGATATTGTTGGCATCGATGCCACCAATTTTTTTGCATATTTCAGGCTGTATAGAATGCCATGGCTATACCAAGTCATATTTTAACTATGCCAATGAGTTAAACTGTTTTTGGTATATTCGCCTACCAAATTCTTCCCATAAATTCTCGATAATATTTACATCTGGAATCTGCTTAGGTGTCTGTAGCAATTTGGGGCAGCTTTTCTATTTGTGAAGTATGCTTAGGATCGTTGTCCTTTTTTTGCTTTTTCCGACTACTTCAGCAATTTCTCTCACTGTTTTACCTTCTCTATTTGATTTCACAATCAATTGTCTTATTTCCAAAAATGCTTGTTTACCTTGTGGAGTTTTTTTTTATAGTATATTATGTCAAGGGGTGGAAGATTCATCAAAGCATCTAGAGCAGCTCCCGGTATGCTGGAGAAAGCCCCCGTGCAGCTAAGACAGATCGCTCTTTGGAGTTTGGTGAGTGAAGCCACAGCGTGTTTGCGTGTTAGCCTGCTCCACTAAACAACCAATGCATATGAGATTATCGGTCTTACCATTGCCGTGTAGATCCAAAGGACCTTTTTCGGCGATAAGCCCCATGTCTTGCCAAAGGCACCTTGTCAAACCATTGTCAAAAAGCTGACAGCGCTTTGGTGGTTTTGGACTCAACATGTTTTGACCAAAGAAGTTTGCTATCTAGGATGACTCCCAGATACTTAGCTTCCTTGGATATCGGGATGGGAATGCCTTTTAGCACCAGCTGAGTAATGCCAGTATTTTTCCTCCTTCTCGTGAAGAGAACGACATCAGTCTTAAGAGGATTAACCGACAGCCCATTTCTCGTGCACCAGTCTTCGGTCACGTCTAGCGCCGCCTGCGCTTTGAGACAGACATTCGCTAAACATGAGCCGACAGAGAGAACAGCAACGTCATCCGCATAGGCCTGGGCATGGATTCCAGAGGCATTGAGAGCATCTAGCAGAGAGTCGACCACCATGCACCATAACAGCGGAGACCAGACGCCACCTTGCGGGCATCCCCTGTTTACTCCAGACTTGATACATTGTTCGAGGCCTGCATCAGCGATCAATGTCCTGTGCACAAGCATTGCTTTGATCCACAAAACCAGTGCTTCATCTATGCCATGCCGTCTAGCAGCGTTACACATGCTGTCGAAAGTAGCGTTATCAAAAGCTCCCTCAATGTCGACGAAAATGCCTAGTACGTAATCCTTCCTTTCGAGAGCCCATTCAATTCTCCCAACTAGGTTTTGAAGCGCAGTCTCGCAGGATTTTCCGCGCTGATAAGCATGTTGCATGACCGACAGAGGATGCATTCGAAGGGCAACTTTGCGCACGTGCAACTGTACTAATCTTTCCATGCTTTTCAGCAAGAAGGATGTTAGACTTATTGGTCTAAAACTCTTGGCTAGTGAGTAATCTTCTTTCCCTATTTTGGGAATAAAGACCCAGTCCGTCTTTCTTGGATTCCGCTTGAGCTGCGAGGAGGAGATCCCACACTTCAATTGGAATTCGATGTATCTATGGTCTGACAGCGTAACATCTGGTAAGACTCTTCAGTTAGTGGTGGCCTTCACATGCCTATTAGACAGGGTTAAGTCAATCACTTCCGCCGTCTCGCCGTCACAAAGGCCAACATTGTTGATGATAAGGTCAGACGAAAGAATGAAGTTTAAAAGATGGTCTCCTCTCCGGTTGCATTTGCTGCTGCCCTAAACTGTATTTTGAGCGTTAGCATCGCAACAGATCATGAGTCCAATCCTTCTGGCTTCACAGTACTCTACGAGTTGGGAAACCGCCTTAGGTGGCGGGGGTAGTACCGAGTCGTAGGGGAAGTAAGCAGACGCCACGACGAAGTGTTCAATTTCTCCGTGCGCTTTGTAGCTAACCAGATCTTGACCACAGAATTGACCAACTTTGGTTGCCGATAGCGTGGCCGATATGATGAGGCAGACCCTGGGCCTTTCGGATCGCTCATCATAAAGGATCGTAGCATCACATATACCACCAAGACCACAAAGCCGTTTATTCCACACCCATGGTTCCTGAATGGATACAATGTGATGATTTGTACTACTGCATGCAATTCTGCTACTGAGAAGAGCAGTAACCGTCTTGCAATGCTGTAGGTTAATCTGAGTGAAAATCACAGATTTGTGTGAAGTGCACGCCTCCGACAGGCAGTCTTTGGTCCTCTCCGTCTTCAGATTTTGCTTTGATCCTTGTTGATCGCCGCATCAACCTTCGGACTCCGATTTCCCGCCGCTACGTCTGAGGAGGAGACATCACGTTCTCTCTCCCCAGCAAGGTTGTCCCGGGCGGCCGTTTTCCGTTTGCGAGCGCTCTTACCCTTTTCGGTTCGAGCTCTTGCTTCCTTCCGATGCCACTTTGAAACAGCTCTGCCAGCTTGATGTTTGTTGTGTTCCGAGGCCGCTTCGCCTTCTGCGATCAGAGTCTGTCTGTCAGCATCATCGCCATTTTCGGCGGTGGCGCCGGCCATAACAGGACCCTGAACACCTCCAGCTCCGTCAGTTTTTGAACCTGGCACGCTCTTATTGGGGATTTGACCGTCACCAATAGTTATAACTTGTACCTGTGGTAAAGTACTCACCGTCGCGTCACTACCGTCACGGATAAGCTCAGACTGCCGACTGAGTTAGTCTAAGTAACCAACCTGATGCGGCTTGCAGCCAAAGGGATATAACGGTTTTTATGCGCTCCATACGTCCCGCAGACGTAGATTATCTTTCTAGGGTTAAATTCTTTTGCATGGAATAATTTCCAATTTGACTTCAACGTTTTTTTTTCTTGTGAATAACAGTCTAACTTCACTTAAGCTCTTTAAATTTATAACGTTTAACAATTAATAAGAGCCTAAGTATTTATTTCTTTAATTTCTCTTTAATTAATTAATGTAGTTTAAATTATTTTCCAGAAGTTTTAATTTTGTGAAAAAGAAAATTATTAAAAACCGACATTTCTGATTTGTAGTGCTGATTTTAAACTTTGAACTCCTCTCATAAAAAAGTACAAAAACTGTCTTAGGCGGTTATAACTTGTGGCCACAGATATATCAAGTAGTATGTAATCAATATCTAAGAATTTGTATGTAATTTGTAAATATGAGAGTGGCGCAGAACATTCAAAGAAGTCTGTGAGGAAAATGGTAGCCATCTCTCACGGATCAGCTGGCATATTTTAGTACGGGACGCGTCCTAGACGGCTTGTTCCAGAAGAGCTGAAGAGAAGTTTTTATCGATTTTGCAACATGTGTGTGAGTGTTGTCTTCTTCTTCTTCTTCTTTTCCTTTTTATCCCGGCGTCGTTATGGTGTAGGACCATAACCTTCCCACTTAACTGCATTCCTGTGTGTGAGTGTTGTCATGCAGCAAAATATTTCTTCAGTGCTTAGCTCAAACGTATTTATTGCAGTCGATACCGATTTCCAGTGATGGACTCGTTCGGTTTGAGGAACTTATAATAAGCATTGCTCATCCCACCCAATACAGTGCACAATCTATTCTTTACCGTACAGTATCCACTCTTTACCACCATATGCAAAAAAAAAACCTTTCCTTTTTAGCCTCCAATACAGTTCACATCTGAAAAAAAAAAACGTCTTTCGACTTCTTTCGGCTTCAACTCGTACAGCACCCAAAATTCGTACAAGCGACATTAGTCTTCCTACTTTTGTGCTGCCTTAAAGCGTTTTTTAACTTCAATATCAGAGTTAACACTTCCCAAGCGCCAAAACTAATCTGTTAATCAAGAATTCTGTCAGCTGTAGATTTTTAAACAAAATAGTGCAATGAAATTCTCTTTCCTGGGTACGAAATTGTACGTGTTTAAAAATGTTGAGTTCCGCAGCAAAAATAAAAAGATGTCTTTGGATTTACTTATACGAAAATGAAAGTGTTTTTATTTAACGTGACAGATTGTCTTTTTCTCAGAAGGAAAGGGAAGTGAGTGAGGAAAAGGTAATAGACTTCTAGAAGTAATAGACTTGTGGAATTGTTAAGTGCGTTCACCCAACACCCCTCCTCAATTTTACAAGTTGCAAGTCCTTAGAAGGTCATTCCTAATTGCTTAAAACATCTCATATGCACTGGCGAAGGTAGGGATTTGGTTAGGGCATCTGCTGGCATATCTTCGGATTGCATGAATTCCAGCTTGATCATTCCACCTGCAACGGCTTCCTTTACGAAGTGGTATCGGATGTCAATGTGTTTCGTTCGCCCTAGGATTGCTAATTTATTTGCAATCACTTGAGCCCTGCAATTGTCGCTTAAAATGTTCACTGGTCCTTGGTGGAATCCCAACTCTATCATTAAATGCCTCAAGAACGCAGCTTCCTTCGCCACAGAACTTAGATTCACGTATTCGGCTTCGGTGCTAGATGTAGTCACTATCTTCTGCTTCGTTGATCCCCAAAGAATTGCTCCACCTCCATAGACCAATGCATGGCCACCTTGGGATTTACGGTCGTTACTGTCGTTCGCCCAGCTAGCGTCTGCAAATGCGTAGAGATCTTCTCCCGTCTTTTTGTACTCGATGTCGGTATTTTTCGAGCCTTGGAGATAACGAAGGACTTGCATCGCGGCGTTCCAATGTTGTTGGCGAGGGTCACAGTTGAATTGTGATAATGCGTTCACTGCGTAGGCTATGTCAGGCCTGCTGGACGTTGAAAGATGCAAGATACTTCCTACTAAACGACGGTACTCTGTTTGATTCACTTGGATTCGTTCTCCTGGGATTGTTGGCTTCTGCTCTAATTTCAAACTTGTAGGTAACGGTAATCGGTTCGGTTAACAATCCTATAACCCATATTTGTTTAGAAGATTAGAAATGAATCCACCTTGACTGATGCGTAGGCTATTCGGAAGACGTTTAATTTCAAACCCAACGCACAATTCGGGATATCCCAAGTCTCGTATCTCAAAATGTTTCTTTAGATGTTCTCTTAACGTGTCGAAATCTTTCGGGTCGTTCGTTGCTACTAAAAGGTCGTCCACGTTAGCCGTGATCAATGTTATTTTTCCATTTTGATTCTTGTAATAGATACATTTATCGAAGTTCGATGGAGTAAGGCCAAGTACCTTAAGCGTCGCATCTAGCTTTAGGTTCCACTGACGCCCGCTTTGTTTCAGTCCATAAATCGACTTGTTAAGTTTGCATACACGATTGTCTCCATCTGCAAAACCTTCCGGCTGCTCCATGAAAATAACTGTGTCGACTTCTCCATTCAGGTAGGCCGATGAAACATCCATATAGTTTTCTAGAGCTTCGTCGCTCTGAATTAAACAATACTTTTGCGTTTTTTTTCCACTCTTTATTTTATATTTCAGTTCAATGCGTTTTGTTTTTACATTAACTTCGGGTTTAACTTTAACTTCTTTAATTTATTTTTATTACGCTATTCTATTTTATCGCGGAAGCTTTGCTTGTGTCTGCACGTTACGATGGTCCGAAAAGAAAAGAGGCAGAGTGCTCCACTTCATCTTCTAAGAAGAAGAGATTGGAGCAAAACGAGGTCGATCATCGCATGCGACGGAAATTCACACTTGGCGCGTTTGCGGAACCAAATATGCCAAGTGTGATAACTAGTTGTGCTAGCTACACATAGGGGGCTTGAATGTATAACAATATGATGCAAATCCAAGTTGTTTTCTATGGCTATCGCCAAGGTTAGTCTAATTGAGCTAATGTTTGCTACTGGCGAATAGGTGTCATGGTAGTCGATCCCCTGAATTTGGTCAAAACCCTTAGCTACAAGTCGCGCCTTTTTTTTCCTACTGTTCCGTCCGGTCTGTACTTTGTCTTGAATACCCATTTGGATTTAATCACATTTCCGTCCGTTGGTCTGCTAACTAAGGTCCACGTATTATTTTTAATCAAAGAGTCATACTCGACCCTCATCACCTCTCTCCAATCATCGGCATCTTCCAAACTATCGATTTCCGTGACTGTTATGGGGTCGTTGCGCACGTTTGATAATTGTTTTGACTCTGAATCAACTATTATTGTGCTTTGTGTTTGACTCATTTCATTAACAGGATGTTTGGGAAGAACTTCGACTGTTTCCCCCCTTTCCTGAAACGAAAAGGAATAATAATTATGATTGTTTGCAATTTGATTATCTTGCACTTTAACGTTGGTGTCGTTTTGAACAAACTTTACGTCCCTGCTTTTGATTACGTTTCGCTTGCCTGGTAACCAAATTCTGTATGCCTTTGAGTCTTCAGCATAACCTACAAGTACGCCTTCTTCTGATTTACAGTCAAATTTTCCAAGGTTTGAACCCTTATCTAGAACGAAAACCTTTTCTCCGATCTCCTTAAGAAAGGTTACACTCGGTTTGAGTTCACTCCATAATTCCTCTGGTGTAGTGCTATTGTTGGCTTTGGTAGGACATCGATTTCGCAAAAAGGCCGATGTGTTGATTAATTCTGCCCATAAAAATGTTGGTAGTCCACCTTCAGTCAATAAACATCTTGCCATTTCGGTTAATGTACGATTTGTCCTTTCAGAAAGACCATTTTGTTCAGATGTGTGCGGTGTCGTCTTTTGATGCAAAATTCCACATTCTTGCAAGTAATGTTGAAAATCCTTATTGCAATACTCCAGTCCATTATCAGTCCTAAGTGTTCTGACTTTTTCTCCGGTTTGGTTCTCAGCGAAGGCCTTAAAGATTTTAAATGCTTGTAAAGCTTCACTTTTTGCCTTAACAAAATATACAAATATCTTTCGCGAGTAATCGTCAATGAACGTGATGAAATATCTCGCCCTTCTTACGGATTCTGTTCGCATTGGGCCGCAGATGTCAGAGTGGACAAGCTCCAATCGTCGGATAGTTTTCTTTTCGTTGTTCTTGGCGAAAGGCATTTTACTTTGTTTAGCTCGTATGCAAGTTGTATAAGGTGCTTCGTCATCTCTGAATTTGTCTGGGAGTCCACTGACCATTTGCCCCAATCTTCTGTGCCAAGTCATGAGAGATCCATAACAATTCCTTGATGTTCTAGTTGTACTGCTACTGACCTTCGCGTTTTCGTCGACCACCAAGTAATACAGTCCGTTGTTTTTCTCAGCTCTCATCACGAAGCGATTTTGTTTGTCCAAGATCTTGGCACCGGAACCTTCAAAAATTACAATACTTTATATCCACGATCCGTAGCTTTGCTGACTGAAATAAGATTATCTGTTAAGTTTGGTACAAGTAGAGTGTTATAGAGGTGTAGTGGTTCTCTTTGATTGCGAGCAGGAATATGTGTTTTGACCGTTCCAATTCCTTTTACTTCGACGACGTGGTTGTCAGCCAATTCTATACTGTGTTGCTCCTTGATGTTTTTAAGTGCAATAAAACTCGATTCCTCAGCACACATATGAGAGATAGCACACCATTATTTGCTGAACTGGTTTGATTCGTGTATAGTTTTTGCTGATTGTGTCATACACTCCTGTACAATGAATCCAAAATCGGTTGCGTTTTAACTTGCCTACTTTTATCTGTTTTGCACCAACAGGCCATGTGATCACGCTTACCGCAATTTCTGCAATTATATGGGAAATTAGTGTTTGACTCTTTTACTTTAAGATGACTTAGCCTTTTTTGTTTTTGCGATTTGCAGTGCTTTACACTTAGAACGTTGCTGATAATTGGTTCCTTTTTCCTGTTGCCTACTTCTAAGAGTCTAGTGCAAACTGTTGCGACTTCAGGGTAATTACTTTGAGCATCAAACGCAGATCGAATGTCTTTATAATCTTCGGATAATCCATCCAAGAGCACTACAACTAGTAAGTCATCGTCTAGAGATGCTCCCAATTCCTTCAATCTGTTGACGATTGTTTTGAACTCGCGAACATAGTCAGGTATCGATTGTCCAGGGGTCATTTCCATATGAACCATGGAACCATATATTCGGTTTCATTGCCAAAAGCAATTCCGCGCGTGCGTCCAGATCCTTGTCATCCCACTGTCGTTGCTCCGCTCCGGCAGTTGCAGGGCGTATAGATTCTCCCTTTACATGCTGCAGCAATCTATTGGGATGCAACACAGCTTCCATTTGTGCTTTCCATGTGGTGAAATTATCTCCGCTTAGAAGAGGGATGCGATCATGTGTATTTGTCGAGTTCATTGTTATATTTCCCTTAAATATATGTATTTATCGACTGCGGAAATTTAACGTTAAGAACTTTCCAGTTTGCTTTGGTCATGGACTGGGCCCATAACCTGTTGAGTTCCGCAGCAAAAATAAAAAGATGTCTTTGGATTTATACGAAAATGAAAGTGTTTTTATTTAACGTGACAGTTTGTCTCTTTCTCAGAAGGAAAAGGAAGTGAATAAGGACAAGATAATAGACTTCTAGAAGTAATAGACTTGTGGAATTGTTGAGTGCGTTCACCCAACAAAAAATAACAAAAAAAAAGTGGTTTACACTTTGGCAAACTAACACACTATAGTTAAACTACCCTACAATAATTGCTTGTAAATACGTTATCAGCTTAAACTACAAGTTAAAATTTTATTACTATTTTTTAAAATAAAAAAAAATATTATCTTCGGGAGCTCTGCTTCTTTATTCGTTTACGTCGTACTAAAAACTAAACTACATTCAAAAAACTCTATTCTAACTTAACCTAAGGATGGAATGTGGGAGTGTAAAGGAATGCCAGTAATGTGAAGGCAAACAAATATCTGAGGTGACGAGAAGTCAATCTGAGATATGGGGAGATGTGGAAAAAAAAAATTCGCCGCCGGCGTGATGGTTCTGATGTACTTGGATGGCTTGCACGCTCGGATGCTGCGGCCGTGGCGCTACGTTGGCGTTGCTGTTCATGTTTGCATGGTGTTTCCATGGTGTGTTCTGTTGAGTGTTAGGTGTCCTTAGATAATTAGGATAAATGGGTGCATTTTTTGTTAACTTAACTTTTTAACTTATTCGGGGTCTCAATGAGTTTGATTTAATTAGTATTTATTAGTATCGCTGATCATAAATAATTGGAAAACTTCCCTAGTTACCCCGTGAGGTCTAGTGATATTTCCACCCGTGAGCCATGCTTCTCCGCATACTCATCAATGATTTTTTCAATGCTCTTGTGTGACAAAAATTCAAATTAGTGGCTACGTTTGCGTACCTTACTATAGTTAGTTTCGACTTTTGGCATGTAGCTAAATGCAATCAAACATACGTTCTTCACGTATTATATATATTTGTCCTATTCTCGTCAACTATATTCTTCAAAGATTCCATCCTACTGATCTCTATGAAAATATTGTTTGTATTATTGTTGATTCAAGCTTGTCTTATAATATAATCTTATAATATAATCTTCGTATTTGTTTGACTATCTTTCTAAGGCCTTCTGGTTATGGTCCATAATGCATTTTGTTCGAATATTGATGCAGGAACATTTTCCAACAATCCTCATCTTCCCTTCTTTAAGATGTTGAAATCCGTTGAAAATTCCATACAAGTTCTTCCACGTGATAACCCATTTCTTCCCATTGACTTGGCTTGTTGCACTACTAAGCTTCTTGATCTATTATTGGAAGTCGGGTGCTAGATTGTAACAAGCCTGGATGAATTTTAGCTGTTACGATTCGTTCTAACTAAATATTCCAACTTCTATCGGTCTATTTAACAGACCGAGTGCCCTTGAATTCATAAGATGGTACAATGGTACATCATACATGATTTCTGGTTAATTTTTGTTGAAGAATTACATACAGTGGTGGTCATTGAAATAGAGCCACCTATCTGCTACTAGGAAAAACCTACATTTTTCGATTTTCTTCTTAGTTTTTGGTGTCGTCGTCTAGTGGGCAGATTCTGTATATTGTTGACATATACAAGCAAAAAAATGTACCGTTATATCGTTTGTCAACTGTATTTAAGAAGAAATATGGTGGTCAGAGAAATACAGCCAGAAGTGATTTTCGATTTTTGCTAAGTACAAAGTGTTCTAAAAAAACTCCGTATCAAGTCATTTCAAAAGGAAATTAGGAAATCTACTTCAGCAATTTAAGTTTGCTTTATTTTCGAAACAAATATTAATAGCTATGGTTCGAAAAAGTCCTTGTACCTACTTCTATTGAGCGAGCACAGATTTTGGTTTTGTGAGAGCAAAGGAGAATGTGAAACGTGGAGGTGCAAAGCGGGAAACCACACTGCAGGTCGATAGAAGAATTGTTCGTGCCGCGAAATCAGACCCCTTTAAGTCTTTTAACAACATAAAAACAGAGCTTGATTTTTCAATAAGTGGAAGAACTGTTCGACGAAGACTGCAGAAGTCTATCCTCAATGGTAGAGTAGCGAGAAAGGTTCCACTCCTATGTAAACGACACATCAAGGCGCGTTTACAATTTGCAAATAACCACCTCCAATGGACAGGGCATGAAGCAAATAAAAAGTGGAGAAATATTTTATGGAATGATGAAACAAAGATTAATTTATTCGGGTCTACGTGAGACGTCCTCTAAATCAAGTTTTTTACCCAAATAGACAAAAAACTGTGTAAAACATGGAGGCGGAAATATCAAGCTCTGGGGATCATTCTTCTCGTATGGGATTGGTCGAATATACTGGATAAAAGAAAATATGGATCAGCATGGATATACTAAAATTCCTGAGACTGTGATGTTGCCTTATGCCGAGGAGAACATGCCTTTAAGATGGACATTTCAGCAGAATAATGATGCAAAACATACTTCGAGAAAGGCAAAGAAGTTCTTCGGGGATCACTGCAATGTCTTGGCCAGTTCAATCACCCGACCTAAATCCGATTGAGAACTTATGGCAAGAACTCGAGACCGCAGTTGGCAAGCATCACATTAGCAACGCGACAGAATTGTGGGACGTTGTGCAAAAAAAATGGTCAGCTATATCCATCCAGCGATGCCAATCTTTAGTTGACTCAATGCCCAGACGTGAAGCAGTCATCAAAAATAAAGGTTTTGCAACCAAATATTGATTATTGGCTTCCAACAAAACTTTGCCCGGAAAGTTATTCCCCGAGATATATCAAAAAGGTAAACTGGTTTTATTTCATTGACCATGCATTTCATTCTACTTTTCTATTTTTTTTTATTTTCAGCTCACTTTTTCGTCTATCAATTACTCTTTCTTTCTAATTGAATAAAGTACATTATATTTAAGTTTTACTGCAGTAGTTTTTCCATTAATTCAATCCCTTAAACTATGGTTTTTGTGGAATGTAGTGGGTAAAACTGAATGGATGTATTTTAATGGCCATCACTGTATGTGTACAGGGTGGGCCATATATTAGTTTCTTTTTAAAAATGCATAAAATGAACAAACTTAATTTTTTTTCCATGTACTATGGCTTTATTAGTAAGAACTAATGTTCCAATTAATTATGAAATACGGTTGGCTTCAACGTAGCGCATTTTGTCACTCCAATTCTGCAAGACCTTGGTGGTGGTTTCGTGCTATAGCTCACGGATTGCTTGGATGATATTGGCCTTAAGTGCTTGAATCGTTTCCGGATTGCTGGCATAATATCGGTCCTTCACGGATCCCCACAAAAAAATCCAAAGGGGTCAAATCGCAGCTCTGAGGCGGCCAATTGACATCACCAAGACGGCTGATAACACGTTTTTGGAAATTGGTCCGCAAAAGATCGATTGTGGCATGGGCTGTGTGACAAGCTCTGTGTGGCATGGCACGCCATTTTACATGAATCAGAGGTCGTCGAAATCCATGTCTTCAACTTCAGTAAAAAAAAAAAGTCGGTTAACGTGGCTGTGTAACGACCATCGTTAACCAAAACTTTGTTCCTAGCCTCATTTTCGAAAAGAGGGATGGTCCAATGCCACCACTTCACAATTCGCATCAAACTGTCACTCTCTGTGGATGCATTGGCTTCTCGAAAATAATGTGTGGGTTTTCCGAGCCGTTTGTTAACGTACCCGCCCAGATGAAAATGCGCCTGGTCACATAAGATGATTTTTCGCCCAAAATCGTTGTGTAATTCAAACTGCTCTAAGGACCAAACAGCGAAGCGATAATAAAGTGGATGGTCACGCGCCTTCAATTACTGAGTCAATTGGACCTTGTAAGCGAATAATCCGAGATCCTTGTGCAGAATTCTCCTCAGGCTAGTGCGTGAAAGGTTGAGCTGTTGAGATTGATTGCGAGTTGATGTTCGTGAATTGAGTCTCAATTGAGTGCACACCATATGACGACGGGAATCATGAGTGTTGTCTACTAGAATTTTTTTTTTTAAACGTACTGTTTGGGCTAACAAGCTCTCATTTTGGAAATAAGTTTTCAGTATTATATAACATAAAGCGACACATCTCTTTTCGCCGAGATATGATACTGAATTTCTGTAAAGATTTCGAGCGGGAAACCGTTGTCAGTGTCAAAATAAGCAATGATTAAAAAAAAAAACATATAGTGCCCGCCCTTTACTCGTATATACATTTTTTTTTAAATGTTAGATTTTATTTTTTTTTTATTTTTTTTAATTTTTTTTGTATTGTAATTTATTTAAATAATCTACCTACCACCCTAATCTAGCTTAGCCTATATAACGCCTACCATTGGCGGTTGGCAGGTTTTGCCTTGAAGATTCTGAACTATCAAAATCGACCCCTGACAGCGTTGATGTTGTCGGACGATGTTTAAACGATTTATGAGTGAAATCGACGTAGTGAACCTGACACACTAGCGCTTACAAATTGCGACATAATCGCTCTGCGGAATCGCGGGCTACGCGGAAGATTAGCAGAATCGGTAATCTACTTTGGATCAGTCCATATCGATCGAAATAGAGGGATGGTTCTGGGGGACAAAGCCGTTAAGCTATCGGAGACAAATTATAAAGCTTTGTCGCTCACACACCCAACTCCATCGATTATATCCACTGAAATCAAATTGACTACTATAAAACAGCCATCTTGTCAGAGTGAAAGCGCCCCAGTCCCTGGCCAGAGCAGCAAACAGCAAGCGTTACAGATACAGATCTAGATAGATCCCAAGGTATTTATCAGTAGACGCACATCCGATTCAAAAGTTTAGAACATGCGCCAATTCTTTTTAATGCCCCGAGATTAAGTTCTGAATAAAATGGAGTCGTCCATAAATGCTAGAAAGGATCGACGAGTTTACCAAACCCTGTTACAGTCCAACAGTTAATGCTAATTTCAAATGTTTGTTTAGAAGTTACAACGAACCGTCTACCGCTTATCATGTCAAAAGTCATATATGTATAACAGTGATTTACTTACGCTCAGCGGGGTGAGCTTGTACAAAAGCACTTTTAACCATATGGTGTCGAAAGGTTTTTTTAAGTCAATCAGACAGGCACCCATTTTTTTCAATTAATACGGGGCATGAATAGCGTCATGCACCGCTCAGAAATCGAAATCATTATCCGAAATGGTTTTATTGTACTCAATCCATGTCTGCATGATTACCTTCTCGAAGACCTTACTGATATTCGGAAGGAAACTTATCGACTGGATATTGCCCGGGATGGAGTTGTCTTTGTGGTTCTTGGGAATTGGTTGCACCACCGCTATCTTTCAATGGATAATATACATTATTGTTGAACAGGAGGTAGTTCATCTCTACAACCACTAGTGGGAGGCGCCTGAGCACAACATTAGATATAGCGCCGGTTCCTAAATGTCATTTTAAATTTTTCTGCCAAATATTTCATTTACGAGTATTTATCCGAAAAAAAGTATCACGAGCGATGCGATAAAAATATTGGGTTGAGGTGCTTGAGGTGACAGGGCTGCTTTAATATATAATACATTTTTTTTTCCATTTCGAAGAGGAACCCCCGCGCTTCACCTCGTTATATGATTTTGTTTTATAAAGACCGCAACTCCCCCGCCTTGAGCAGGGTTGGGTCGGTCTCTTCGAATCGTATTCTAGCTTAGTTTTGTTTCGCTAACAAAAAGCAGTTACCAAATGTAAATGAACATACATTAACCGACAGGAACGCTACATGTCTTCCAGCCATTACGGTGCCCTTAGCCCGGCAGGCTCGACTATACCCGATCCACTCAGGTCGGCCGTTTACGGATCTGCCTTGTAGCGCGAGCAGGACCGAGCGCTAGTCCTTCGCGGTGTTAGGAGGATAAGCACTCGGACTCCTGAGTTTTTGCACGGTCTGCCATCTGGGATATGACGGCTGGTATTTCTAAACATTTCGCACAGGCTTCTCCTTACGAGCTAGATTGAATTTACTTCTTTTTTGGAACATCCCGGATAGTTTGCAGTGTGTCCACGGTTCCTGGATAGCTCGCGATTGAGCTGCTCCCGAGCCTGCAACTTTTTGCAGAAGTATAAACCCTAACCTCAGAGTGGTCGATTTTTGCCTTAAATTTAAACCTACATAAAAAAAAAGCAAATGGGAGGGAAGAAGAGATTGATGTGAAACGCCTTGTTGGTCTCTGTCTATGGTCAACTGTCTTTCTACTGTCTCCTCATGATTCTCCCTTGTTTTGTTCACAGAACTCAGGAGCAGTTCTCGTTCATCGAGGAAGCATAGTTATGAAACATTTTGTTTCATTACATAGGCCTGCTTGGACTCTCCATCAAACGAAGGGTATCTTGTTTTTGTAACTTAAAGCACCTTCCTATGGCGTTTTGGTAACGTCTCCATCTCTGTGTAGACTGCATTAAAATCTGAGGAAGCTTGACACATGATCGGCAGGTTAATTTTTGGAGTTCGTATTCGTATTCGACTCTATTGATACCGTGAAATCTGCAGCTATACCTTGACTGCAAAAAGGTCATGAACCAATATTGGTTACTTGGAGACCACAAGGTGGTCATTTATGGATGTTATAATGTATTAATCGTGTGAAACCCGTCACAAAGCCTACTAGATTCCCTACATAATATTCGCTACTTCTTAGCATTATTTATAAGATAATATCGTTTTCAAATATACTTTGAAGACTAATAATAAAACACAGTTTTCTTTTCATTGTTTACCCTTTATCATATATTAAAGTAGATAGAAATAAAATGTAACATCAAATACGAGTGCATGTATTTTGGTTCAAGACGTATTTTGCTCTCTGGTAATAGAAATAATTATGTAATGATATGGTGCGGAACCGACTTAAACGAGTCCCTCAAAACTATCTTTATCCTGTATGGACCCTCTATGTGTAAGCATCAAAAAATATGGGTTTATTTATTGAAACTAAAATGAAGCAATCCTTTCAAAAATACACACACCTGGATCCTTTTCATGTACAACATGGAGCTAAAGCAGACCCGTGTTACCGTAGATTTGCTCTAAATATTATGAAAAGATGAAATATGTACCTAATTATCAAACCCTTTAACGTACGGGTTACTCCATGAGCAAAGAATAAAACAGGACAATCTAAATTAAAGGTATATACTACGGAAAAAAAATCCTACGGGTTACTGATCTATCCCAATCATGATTCCAAATTGTGTGGTTGATAGCTAACTTACCGAAACCCTTTTTTATCCCCACACAATATGAGAGGGAATAAATGAATGCAAATTTGTTCTTGACCAGAACGCTTTTTTGTCAGTGTCATTTTTTTTTTTAATTTCATTCCAGCTGCTCAAGTCCTTTTGTTGCGGATCGTAAACTGCTTCAGGGTTGGTTTATTCGCGAAATAAGCGTCTTGAATTTATTCGACATAAAAGAAAGTAATGAATTCCGTAGCGAGGTGATTTAAGTTCCTCTCTTTATAGTAAAACGGCTGATGTCCCTTTTTGTTCATGTCATTGCTGATGAAGGAGGATGTAATCTAGGTTTTTATTTTTTCACATCGATTGGATTGTGAGAAACACAGATATACCAATACAATACATCTAAAAGAATACCCGCCTAAGGAAAACAAGAAGCTGTGCGTGAATGTACGTACCCTTACACACAACAAAAGAGAAAATATTCAAATTTAGAAATATTTGATTAGTTAGAGCAAGTGGTAACAAAACTGAATAAAATGTGTTTTATCAAATATTGATACATTAAAACTCTATTCACTGCTCTTAATTTCGCAATAAAAATGTAATTTAATCACTGCTGAAATTAAAGTGCAATTAACTACAAATTTGGACCATTTTTCATAACTTTTCCGCGGCCTAATAAACTTTTACTACCCCCTTCATTTCAATTCATATATTGCAACTTATCTCACGCCATGAACTTTCAATTATATTGCGGGTATGTTCGTAGGTTTATTTTATTTCGCATAAAATATATATAAAGGTTCGTTACCACACGTTTTACAATTCAGAGATATGATAATTTATGTCTTTCACCTGTAATATTATTATATAATTGTAGAGACTGAAATTGTTTACATGTGAGTCAGATTTTTGAAGGGAAATGCGAAAAAACAACACTCCAATTTCAAGGCATAAAAGCAAGAAAGCAAAAAAATAAAAATAAAAAAAATTAAGGAAAGGAAAAGTAAATAAATAAATAAACAAATACATTAAAAGGTTAAATTAAAAAAAATCTATAAATACATATATACTCATATATGTACATATAAATAATAAATAACAAACGAATAAATAATTAAATTAGTAGGAAATAAATGAATAAATAAATATATACAATAACAAATAACAAATAGAGAAATAGATAAATAAATAAATAAATTACACTGGTCAAAAATATGATTATAATACAATATAACCGAAATAAGTTAAATTACTTAACACAGAAAATAAATCGAAGAATAAATCGAATTGCACATACATATTTATCATTAAGTCTATTCGCTAAGAGATTATCGGCAAAATTACAACGAGCTACAAAACGCTGATTCAATTTCTATATTCTATAGAAGATCAATTCAACATTTTTGCCCTTCGGTGAATATCATGTGTCGAATGAGCCCACGGTAAGTTCAGCATCATTTTTTAATAATTTGTTCTAGGAAGCTTGCAATTACTTAAGATGGGTTTTTGTGTAACTACCCCACACCGGGCAACCATAAAGCAGAATCGCCTGGAAAATAACTTTATGAATGGTCCTCTTGCTATCATTTGCCAGTTTTGACGTACGATTAATAAATGTATATACCTATAACATCCTGATTGAAGTTGCAATTTTCCTAAGGTGTTTGTTTAATGAATATTATTATTATTATTATTATTAACAAATTTGTTTTTCATGTTAAAAAAACAATACATAAAATCCTACGAATTCTTTTTTGACGATAATTAATTTTTCCGCTGCTCCAAAATTTTCTGATATTACAGACAGAGCAATTAAAGCATACTATGGGGCTGCTTTTACCGATTTTTGTACCATCTACTACTTTCTTTCCCAGAACGTATGGAATAGTCCCAGGTAGTTCACATGGTTTGTATGGAACAGGAATACGTTCAGCTGTATTTAGTCCCTACTTTCGCTTAGCCTATGCCGATTCGACGCGCTATCAAATGTTCCCCTTGACAAACCGCCCCATCTTTGGGAACCAACAGGTGTTTACTTTTTTGCTTCAAAGTGTCCACAGTTGTCGTGACACGTTTTAAGAATTTTCTATCTGATGGCTTTTGGTACAACCCATTTTTTGTCTTGGTATGTCCTGACAGTTATTTGCGTATAGCGCTCGCTTCTTAATTCTGGAGAGTTCATAATACCGCCCAGATTCGGATTTCCGTTGCATACTGGCTTCCAGTCATCCGGGTAGATGCTTCTTCTGTTATTCGCTGTTCTTCAGCTTGTTGGCGGCTTATTTTCCCAGTTGATGAATGATTTGGAAATTTAATTTCTGTATTTTAACCCGCCGTCTTGCTATTCGTAGAACCACCTTAAGCTTGTTTTGCAGCAACAGCCTTGAATTCACTTCAATGAAGGTATATCCCGAACCTTCCTGACTTTTTCTCTACCACAAGTAGTTCTAGTTCGTAGCTATAGTACTTGCTCTCGTTTTCCGTTGCTGAGGCGCCTGTGTGTACCTCATGAACGCACTCGACGTCATGCAGCGCTAATACTGGAGGGTGGGCGAATGGGTCCCTAGTGCTTTAAACACACTTTTCTGCCCATTTGAACTGCGTGTCTCAAAAATCTGCCTCATTTTCAACAGACGCATTTGTTGCTCTTCCGGTAATTCGGGGTGTGATTTGCCTCCTAAGCTTCCATGGTTGTAGTTGTTATAGTTGTTATTAACCCCAACTGTAACTGTAATTTGCAAATATTTCAATATGTACTTGCCTTTGTTTTACATAAAATGTTGTTGTAAGAGATATTATGACCTGTGACCAGTATTTTTCGCCTACACAGGTCATCTCAACTGGATTTTCGTCTTGGTTTACCTTAATGATAGTCCTTAGCATCACCACCTATTATATTTAAAAAAAAAAAATATCTATCGGAATCGGAAAATCGTGTATCGTAGCTGCCAAATGTTTGGCCATGGGTAAAGAAGTTTAAGCATAAGGACATATTGTGCTATCTACGTCGGTTCACATTAGACTGCAGATCCCATATAATTATCCTGCGAGAAATTCTAAGTTAATATTTAGTAGTCAAAAGACATAGGTGTAGGTAAATTGTTCTGCCTATTTTAGAGTGTCCGCCTAGTGTCAGTAATATATTTAGATTTGTACAAACTTTATAAAAAAAGATTATAAATTGAAGTACTTAGGAGAATTACGCTAGCACAAGTGCATCGTGGTAACGACTTCAACCACACTTTCGGCAGCAATTCCAGTACATTGGATACAGCTGACGAATTTAAATCGCTGACGAAAATAAATTAAAAATGATTACCAAACTATCTATTTCTAAAACATAAATAGAACGATTGAACATTATAGCGCATTTAGCTACTAAATTCTTACATCCTCATGTTCAAAATCTATCTACTATAAGAAACCGAAAAATAATAACCCGGAATACTTCTTGCATAAGCAAATAATTGATTGATTATAACTAAATCCTAACTAACAATAGCGAATAGCTCTTGTTTAAGAGCTAATTCGTGCAGTAATATTCTGTTAGGATTATGTGTTAACTTTCCACTTTCTGTAATGTTTCAACTAGTACCAACTATTTTCCTTGCGACTCACGTGGTCAGCCATCTGTCCTGTTACTAATGTTCCTAGATTGATAATTGTTATAACATTATTAGTCTGATCATATTCCTGTTTTTTTCGCAATACCTTCAAGATTTCAAAAATGCCAACTGGTCACGCTTTCGATATAAAACCACATATATGTTACGAAATACACCAGATAACCTTAAAGGTGTTTTTATTGAAGACAATGCCGATAATATTTTAAACCAGTTTTCGACAAACATATTGAATATTGAGAAAGTAAGTCCCCCTGTAGGATAGGGGTTAGAATATACAGGCGGCTCGGAGTGCTTGTCGTAAAAGGCGACTTATGTCCTAATGGATTTTTGCCCCATGAAAAAAATTATAGAGTGGGCGCAGACCTGATGACTTTATTCTACGTATACTCACATCAGCAATAGTGATGTTTCGCCAGCTCAATAGAGAAGATACAAGGCTACGTGGATATCACCGGATGGAGTAACGCACAACCTAATTGTTAACATACTAGACGTTAAAGCATACAGAGGAGCGGATTGCGATTCAGATCACATCCTAATCATCGCCAAAATTAACAGTCGTATCTAAATTTTCAAAATCGAAACGCAGGAATGTAGAAAAAATTCAACCTTGAACAGTTGAAAGACCCTTATATTCAGCGTCAATACCAAAACGAAATTAATAACCAATTCGCCTTAATACTTAGATGGCACAGAAACTAACCACGAAACAAGACGAATGAAACAGTTTGGTCAGAAGTAAGAAGTGTTGTAAGGGATCTAGCGGAAATTCTATACGGCAACCTTTAGAAAAGACATAGGAAAGCCATAGAACGATACACCAATTGGTAGATTTAGCAATTAACAAACAAAAAGAACAGCCAAAAAAGTCGGGATGGCAATTAAAACTTGTCAACCGCTTACAGCGCTCACAAAAGAAAACAAGATCATAATTTCCAGAGTCATTTTCAGACTATTCTTTATATGGATGCTAAGTATAGGGGATTGTGCAAAATGCCACAGAAGGAAACTACAGAAATGCTAAAATAATGTTTTAAAAATTATTAAATTATTAATTATTAAATTAATTAAGCATCACTCCGACGTAGATCTACACAATAAAGCGAATGTTGAATTGATTTGTCGTGGAACTGTAAAATTTAAATTTAAATTTTTAGTCAGGTGTAGTTTTCCAGACAACCAGATAAACGAATGGTGTACTAGTTAAATGCGCTTAAGGCAATACTTTCCATAATCTGTATTTATTAACTTATTTTCTTTTTGTGCTTGTTTAACTGATTATGTTAGCTAAGCTAACGATCGCCAACCGAAAAGTTGGCCCAAATGTTCGTGGAATAAAACGCATGAATTAACTCACGAAGATTATTTATTAATTTTACTCCTATAACCGCTCGCTATCGAATTCTGAACTCAACTAACTTAACTAAGTCCCTATCTATCGCTGGCAACCAACGTTCCTGTATCCATATCGCTGAGCCAGTCATACAGCACGTGGCGTATAGTTGGGGCAGCAAAGAAGCAACATGATGCGTTCATGAACAACCGCGGGAACATGCTTGCACCTGAGCAATCTACGAGCGTCGTCCGATAAGTACTTAGCCTACAAAAGAAAAACAAAAATTTTGCAGAAATGGCGATTTATTTTTCAATATAGGCTCCTTTTAGCTCGATACACTTGACCCAGCGATGCTCCAACTTCTTTAACCCGTCTGAAAAATGCGTTTTCTCGAGGTCTGCAAAGTAGACCTCCGTGGCGGCGATGACCTCCTCATTCGACTGAAATTTCTGCCCGGCGAGTGACTTTTTCAAGTTTGGAAACAAAAAGAGGTCGCACGGGGCCAAATCTGGAGAATACGGTGGATGGGGCAGCAGTCCGTAGACCGATTCGTACAATTTGGCCGTGGCGAGGGCGGAGGTGTGAACCGGTACGTTATCATGGTGGAAGAGCACTTTCTTCTTCGCCAAGTGGTACCGTTTTTTCTTCAAATCGGCGTCGAATCGGCCCAATAATTTGGCATAGTACAGCCCTGTGATCGTTTTGCCCTTCTCCAGGTAGTCGATGTGGATCACACCCTGTGAATCCCAGAAAACGGTTGCCATCACCTTTCCGGCTGATAGAACAGCCTTCGCCTTCTTCGGAGCACGTTCGCCGGGTGAAGTCAACTGTTTCGACTGTTCCTTGGTCTCTGGTGTATACCAGTGGATCCATGTTTCGTCGACTGTCACGAAACGACGCAGAAACTCCTTCGGATTGCGCTTAAACAGCGTAAACACTGCTCTGAAGTGGTCTCACGGTTGCGCTTGTTGTCCGGAGTGAGCAAACGCGGCACCCATCGCGCCGACAGCTTTCTCATGCCCAAAATTTCATGCAGGATATGGCCCACGCGATCTTTTGAAATGACTACTGTCTCAGCTATCTCGCGCACCTTCAATCGGCGGTCTGCCAATACGAGATCGTGGATTTTTGTCACGTTATCCTCCGTGGTAGCCGTTTTCAGTGCACCTGGACGTGGCCCATCAAAAACCGACGTGCGACCACGTTGAAACTCGTAAAACAAATTTTTGATGGTCGCCATCGAAGGAGAAGAGTCACCGTACACAGCATCCAACCGCTCTTTGATTTCGCTGCGCGATTTCCCTTCCAAAAACAAGAATCGAATCACCGACCGATATTGCTCTTTTTCCATTTTTCTAAAATCCGCGGACACTCCCGCTTCCACACGTGGTCAAAACAAAACTATGAGTCCGATCCGGCTGAAATTTCGATTTGCCGACTACTAGAATATACTACATGATAGCAAGTCGCTCTTGCGATACTGGCGCCATCTGGCGGTGAGGCTAATTACTTATCGTACCAGCCTCGTAATTTTGCTAGATCAGCAAATGAACGTCATGCTCCTCTCTCGTGGCTCGTGTGCGTCGTTAACTCCTATTTATTTCTTGTTTATTTATATATTTGTTATTTACTTGTTTATTTATTTATTCATTTATTTAGATTTTTTTTTTCTTTTTTTGTTGATTTCTTATTTGAAAGTTTTTATCGTATGTCGTATGATTTGCGATCCCTTTTTTTCAAATGCCCACAATTCGGCAAGTTAACGGTGTTGCATTACATTCCGTAGTACAAGAATTGAAGTTGAGTATACAGATGCTTAACGGAATTATTTGAATGCGTGAATAAATTCCTATAAATCCTTACCTCGTTCATAGAGTGCGATTCGACAAGAGGTGTCTTTTTAAATTTCGCGATATTGTTGAACTGTTAATATTCAAGTACTTATGACTTTTGAGAAATAAAAACTAGAAGGCTATTGAGCGATAAACTCTTGCACAACGTGTTGAAGTAATGATCATTTATCACAAAAACGACGAAAATATCTCGGAAAAGTTTGATAAAGTTTATGTTGCTTTTGAGCACCATGCACCACTTCTCGCAGAGCTATAGCGAACTTATACGACAAATTTTAACGCTTCGGTGAATTTAGTGATCGTAGCTAGCTCAGAACGTGACTGAAAATATTGATGTGTCGAGATAACAACAGTAATTTAGTCTATCTCATCCTCTTTGCCCCTGTATTTACATAAAGATCTTTGCCTAAATACTTAAAAGGTCCAGTTTAAGAAGCCAGAAAATCCAAGATGACAATGACTTTCGAATTAATATTAAAAATGAGGCTCATTTCCATTTGCCTGGATACCTAAATAAACCAATTTTTTATATTCGAAAACCTAAGAGAAATAGAACACAACCTCTTAATGCATCCATAGTGAGTTACAGCTTGATTCGGTTATTGGAATTCCCGATTTTGTCATTGGGCCATATTTTTTTTTTCTAAAATTATTGTTTTAATGCGTGAGAAATTTAATAGATTTCTCAAAATTAAGAACTGAATTCATGAACTAAAAGCAAATATCAAAGTTCTTGTCTACGACATAAAGTCGACATAGCAGCTCATCGCTTTGCAGATAATAGCGGCAGCGATTTATTCTGGGCAGGAACTTCATATGGAGAGAGTGGACTCCTTATCATTATAGTTGTGAATTTTCATTAGCAGTAAGATATAAGCTTGCATATCGCGGGGCACAAAAAAAAAAAACGTTTAACGTGGCCAAGCCAAACAACTATGGATCAAAGCTCATGTTCATTCCATGCATTATAAAGAAGAACACAAAGATCGGCCTTTATAGTACACACCGTTCGATTTTCAGATAGAAATTTTTAATTTTCAAAAGAATCGAATATTTCTTACATAATAAAATACTGCTGTCAACATCCCTTAATAAGGATGTTACCGTTATATCATCTTAAATCCTTCCTGAAACTTTTAAGTCCTTTTAATCGTATAATTAATTAATTGCCATGTATACAAATTATTAATCACCCTTCCAAACCAACGTCGCACGTGCACAGTGAAAATATATTTCTCTTAAAGTGTATTGCTTCTATCTTAAAGTGTACGCAATTAGGGAACTTCCGTAATTCAATAATAAACAGATATGCTACAGATATGCCTGAGGTAAACATTGGCTCAACGGTGAAGATACGAGTATGATACGGATTGTGTTTTGTAAGGAAATGTGCTGATTGAAGATTGTATGAAATTAATGGAGATCAAACGGTTCACATTCGTAAGTCTCGTTAATCGAATTTTAGTTAATCCAAAGAACAGAGAATACTTATTGTATTTAAAAGTTTCTTGTTTCGCACTCACACAACAAAACAGACTATATATTAATATTACTCTACGAAACTTGAATCCTTGTTCGTATCAGTTGTCAAAGATTTGCATTTTGCTCATTTATTGAAGTAGTTTATAAACGCTTAGTTGTAAATACTTTTAATATCTTAGCGTTGAATCTAATCAACGTTTGTTGGCTTTGTCGTAGTTGCCGAATGGATGGAAAAGTAATCTATTAATCCTCGAGCAAATTTCGCAAAATTTCTCGAGGAATTAATCAATTTACCCTCTAACTATTAAGGCATACAGAACTAGTCAACTATAAGGCATCCTCAAAACCTCTGACCACTGGTGGCCGAGTGTTAATACGCTTTCTAGATTTTTTTGAATGCTAACATCGCCGTTTGCGTAAAGTGTGTTCGAAAACATATGCTGAGTGAATGTCCAGTGTTCAGAAGTATACCGGTGGATCAAAGACTGTCTTATGTCAAGGAAAAGCGGATATGTTTACGTTGCTTTTTCGACAGTTTTGATTCAGAGCAAAGGGAGACTCACACTGGCACACTGCTTATTACGAGCTTACAGCGAGAATTCCCATAAGATGATCGTGTTATATTTCTGCGGTGAAAGGATATTTTACGTGACAGACGTAACGTTTCTGTAGTCATAAAGCCATTCGTCACTCCAGAGGCATACCTGGGAGCCTGGAATACCTGGTTGCTAAACTGTAGAAATATAAAAAACGAGACTAGGGGTTCCAGTTTTTAGCAATATTTTAAGCTTCTCTCCGTTCTTTGATGATGAGGGCACTTTTCAAATGAGTTGAATGGCTCAAATGGTAGTAGGCTGCAGCATGTAGCCTAGTAAAACTGCTTCAGTAATCTCAGATATACGAGAACGTACGTAGATCATAAGTACAAAGGTAATGTTGGAATCCGTCAGAACAAGCTGCAATATGTGTAAGGCGAAGCCAATTATGTCGGTTATGGAATAAATTCCCGGGTCATTAGCTTTCTAGCTATGTAGATAGGATTTGAGAGATTCTACTGAATTTGTTTCCATGTCATTAAGGTGTTATATTGGAAATATATTCATACATATATATATATATATTATAATATATATATAAATATATTATATTCTTCGTGAATACATTTTACGAATTATTTTATTGAAGACTCGGGCTAACAGTCGGCCACTTATGCACGTTCCCATTAAGCCAGAAGATTCGTAACCACCAAGTTCCACTCTATTTGATGAAGATGATAACCACACTACCGCCTAAGTTATATTTTCTCAAAGTGACATTAGCAGGCTTCAGAGTCAACGCAAAGCAGCATTCAAAGGCGAAAGCAGCCGAGGATGTCATCGGTCCCCCGGAAGATCCCTCGACGCGACGGGCGGTAAATTCATATCTAATGGGTCAATTGAAAAAAAAAGAACAGTAGATAGACTCACTGTTCTAGATTTCTAGTCTTCA
This sequence comes from Merodon equestris, assembly GCA_958301585.1. Classification (NCBI taxonomy): domain Eukaryota; kingdom Metazoa; phylum Arthropoda; class Insecta; order Diptera; family Syrphidae; genus Merodon; species Merodon equestris. The sequence goes on along the minus strand of OY284416.1, from coordinate 72,521,693 downwards.
CCTAGAAGTTCAGATTTTCCAATGTCAACAAAACCCAAAAGCAAGCTGAGCATACTGTACTTCTTCCACAAATAATATTTCCTCCGCCTTGAGTCATGTACAGAAAGATGGACTCCCGTTAATCTTTGACGAATGGATTTTTTTTATTTACTGGGCTAATTTTAACAGTTGATCAATATCGGGTCCTAAGAATCTAGTTTGTCCTCTAACGCAAATGCATTGCTGTAGCTAGGAATACCATCCTATTACTCTAACGTTTTGTAGCTTATTCATTTGATTTTCTTTCAGTTACCAAAATTGTCCCAATTTTTATTGGACATTCACTATCTATTATATCCATTTCGCAAATTATTGACTGTTCAAAATAAAAGGTTTTCCAATGAGGACTTGACAGCTTTGAATTTAATTTGTGAACGCACCCTTTCACTAATCATCAAACTGTCATTGCCAACTTATTCAGTAAACTTAACATTTTCATCGTGGTAAAGTACACGAACGAGCAACGTCTGCAAATTAAAAAAACTTTCTACCGAAATTCGGAGTCGGTGACCGCAACTTTAAGAGCGTTAACTCCAATTTTCGGTCGTAATTCTCGCCCTAGTAGACAGGCAATAACAAGATTAGTGCAAAAATTTGAGTCTACATATTCGTTGCGTGATGTTGCCGTGTCAGTGAGACAAACGATCCAAATCAGCCAATTCCACGGCGTTCTCAAGAATTGGGCATCGCTCAGACCACATTATGGCGTATTTTGCGTAAGGATCTTGGTTTACACCCACACAAGATCAAGCTGACTCAAGAATTGAAGCCGATAGACCATTTGAAGCGACGTACGTTCTCCGATTGGGCTCTGGAGAAGATGCGCCAAGATGATGAATTTCATCGCAAAATCATCTTCAGTGACGAAGCTCATTTTTGGCTCGATGGGTTCGTCAATAAGCAAAATATGCGTTATTGGTCGGGTGAAAATCCACATGTGCTTCATGAATCACCACTTCATCCACAAAAAATAACTATTTGGTGCGGTTTACATGCCGGCGGCGTTATTGGGCCATATTTTTTCATCGACGATAACGATCGTCACGTTACTGTGAATGGCCAGCGTTATCGCGCCATGATTACCGATTATTTTTGGCCCGAATTGGAAGATATGGACTTGGACGACATGTGGTTTCAACCATGTGGATGGTACCACAAGCCACACAGCACACGTTACAATCGATTTATTGAAGAGTAAGTTTGATGAGCGTGTTATCTCAAGAAATGGGCCAGTCGATTGGCCGCCTCGTTCGTGCGATTTAACGCCTCTAGACTATTTTCTATGGGGCTACGTTAAGTCATTGGTTTATGCCAACAAGCCGACGACGATGGAAGAGCTCAGAGCCAACATTGAACGCGAAATAGCGGCCGTTTCGGCCGAAATGTGTGGCCGAGTCATCGAAAATTGAGTCCAACGAATCGACCACTGCAAACGTGCTCGCGGTGGCCGTATGAACGAAGTCGAGTTCCGTTAATAAATGTTTTGATTGTACTTCAAGCCGATAATAAAGTTTTTGAAACATCTCAAATGGTTTGCGTTTTATTTTAAAAAAAAGTTGTCAAGTCCTTTTTGGAAAACCCTATAGTTTGCAGTTGAAAAATTGATGGAACTTGTTGCACAATATGCATTTGACCGCAAAAATATTGCTGGATTTGCTGGATGTTAAAATCAATTTTTTACAAAGCAACGGCAAAGTAACAGTTAAAAGGAAAATGACGCCTAATTTAAATATTTGCCACTGAATGAAAGAGTACCTACTTATAGTCGCAACTTAAATTTCCCTTCATCTTGACTAATTTGCTCTAAATTGATGAATCTGTTGTTGGCCACGTAGGACTATCCATAACCCATTTCTTCAAATGAGGATGTGGAAAGCCCCCGTGCAGCTGAGGAAGACCGCTCTTTGGCCTCGTTAGCCTCTTCCACCAGACAAGCGATGCTGTTTAAGTTAAAAAAAGGCTGAATGCGCCCCGCGAGTCTTTAAGTTAAAAGAAGGCTGAATGAACTTGTGCACATCTCGATCCTCGATCACATCTAGCGCCGCCTGTGCTTTGAGACAGACAGTCGCTAAACCTGAGCCGACAGAGAGAACAGCTACATCAACCGCATAGGCCTGGGCATAGATTCCAGAGGCATTGAGAGCATCGAGCAAGTGTCGACCACCATGCACCACCAACGGAGACAGAACGCCACCTTGCAGGCAGCCCCTCTTTACGCCCGACCTGCCACATTGTTCGAGGCCTGCATCAGCGATCAAGCATTACTTTGATTCACAAAACGTCTTATAGCGTTACGTATGCTGTTGAAAGTAGCGTTATCAAAAGTTGCCTTAATGTCGACGAAAATGCCTAGTACTTTCCTTTCAGAGCGCATTTAATTCTCCCAACTAACTCTTGATAATCATGTTGCATCTCCGAGAGAGCAAGCATTCGAAGGGCAACTTTGCGCACGCGCAATTCCACTAATCTCTCCATGCTTTTCAGCAAGAAGGATGTTAGACCCATTGGATTGGAGTGAGTAATCTTCTTTCCCTATTTTGGTAATAAAGACCATTTTCATCGCACGCCAAAGAATATTTATAGGCAAGTGTCAAGCTAGCACTGAAAATTATTTTCAGAGTAGGAAGCAGCACAACAGGGCATATCCGATCAGTGCCCGGCGACTTGAAGCCATCGAAAGATGCCACAGCAAATTCAATGACCTCAGTAGTCGCCACGCGTGAGGCAACATACCAGCTAGGCCGAGTTGTTTTCATCGTGACAGTCGCAGTTACCAATGAAAGATTGTGCAACGAGCCGATGACAATCTCATTTCCCGGGAAATGGGTCTGAAGCAGTAAACTAAGAGTTTCTGCTTAAGACTCGGTGATTTTCTGTGTACATCCAGCTTTGCCGATTTTTCTTTACCATTACATTAACCACATTGCTGGTCGCTCTCAGCGATTTGATCTTTTCACAAAAGGACATATAGGAATCGTTCTTCGATTTACGAATCAGCTTCTTATATTCCTTTTTCTTCGATCGATACTTATTCCAATATAACTTACTATAGGAAAGAAGTGGAAAATAAAGTCTTCAGTCAATTAGTCTTCTTCAGTAGAAATGAAAGTTTTTCTATATTTTCCGGCTAACTTAATCACCATTTTATTGGGAACTCGGACGGGCAGAGCCGCGGTGATACCCCTTCATCAAGCCCCCGTATCACGAGTCTGTTCCTTGCATGTTTCGCTTTTCTGTTCCATCTCTTCTAGGTCCAACCGTACATTGTCTTTCTATCTACGACGTCTAGCGTAGATTTTCTATTCATTATTCTTTTGACGTTGTACATACTGCAATCGGTAATTTCTCGGAGAACAGTTTTTATTGTTCTTGATTGCGTAATTTTTCCTTTTTGTCTGTTTCTTCGTTCTGTTTTTCACCATCGATTTTCCTTAAGATCAAGTTTACAAATACGAGTAACCCAAATATATTTTCCTCCTTCCTAATCAGAGACCAAGTTTCACATCCGTAGGGCGTCACTGACATTATTGTTTTAATACGAGTAAATACGAATTTTGATTTGTAGGACAAAAGATTTGTTTTGAATTGTTTCTATATTGCAGAGTACCAAAATATTTCGTTTTCTCAAAGTGTTTATCGATTAAAACCAGGTACGAAGTTCGGTTCGGTCCAAGTAGGTAAGTTTGGTGCTGATACAAGGATAAAAACAAAGATTGAAGATACTGAACGCACTAAATCATGGGATTATTCATCTCAACCAACAAAATAATTGAGATGCGGATAATGAAAAGTCATACCAAGAAACTATTGCTGTGTTTCTGCTAAGATTGGATCGGAATTATTCACTACGAGCTTCTAGAACCTAGCGAAACTGTTGCAACTGAACGAAACTAGGCCCATGTGGTACTGTTCTGGAGGAAAACAGGCCATTTACGGGCCAGGGGATTCATCAAACTCATCACAGCAACTCATATTCTCTTTTTGCTGGGAATATAATTTAGTTCATAAGTTATTAAAATTGTAAGAGACAGTCTAAAAATAGACCTAACAAAGGAAAATAAAATATTTCTCTTTTCTTTTTATGAAATTAATTCTGTTTAAAATTGCGAATATTTGACAGTCTAAAAATAGACCTAACAAAGGAAAATAAAATGTTTCTCTTTTCTTTTTATGAAATTAATTCTGTTTAAAATTGCCAATATTTTATTCTCTCATCATTCGCAGAATTTTCCAAGGAAAAGAACAAAAACAAGCACAAATACAATAGAACAAACCACGTTGGAGTTAAAAAAAATTGTGTGATTGAGCAAGAGCTTTATGTTTTGAATTCGCTAATAAGCCATTATGGCGAAGTGTATGCTGCCTCACGTAACAGTTTTAGAAGACAAGACCCCCGGCTCGAAGCAAATGGGCTCTGGAATTATGCAGTCCCATCATAGAAAAGTGGTCATAATCCATGAAGGCAATGCTATTGCATATCAGTGGACAAGCTTCATAAACAACAATTAGGTTGCTTGCTTAGCTGTTTTTTGAAAAATGATAAGACAGGAAAATCAAAAATAGTCAAAAATGCTGCTTCGATTTTGTACTGAGCGCTCGAAGCTGGAGAACCAAATCCTCGACCACAATAGGATGGAGAAAGACTCAAAGTTTCTCATCATTTTGAGAAGCATTCTTGGCTTACTAAACACAAAACTTAAAGTTTAAGATGAACTAGCCCACAATAGACAATTTTTATAATATCAACTGAGACTTGAAAGTGACAAACACATGTTCTCCACAATATAAGAATTAAGAGTTGGCTTCAGTGTGTGGAATCTTAGATAATGGAGAGTTATTGCCCTTGTGAATTCAAGTAAATCACCCCTGTGGTTGTTTACTAGCTTCTGGAGCTTCCAAGCATTGGACAAAATAGATGATATCATAGATGTAAAAAGGTTCCACCACCATTTTTTCCCTCTGATTTGAATGGAGTAAGTTTGAGTGAACTGGTCATGCAGGTCGACTCCGCCCATGACTCATGTTGTAATTTTTGAAAAGTAGGGGCTGAGGAATGTTTACCTTTTTCTGCTGCTCCTTGCTCCACGCTTTCACATGGTTCGATGTGGTTCTCGTTCGGGGCCATTGTAACGATGCTGTTGTCCTTCCACTTCACGAACAGTAATTAGTTCGCCTTATCAAATTGGTAGTCCAAAGTTCCGCTACTCTGCTTCGAAATTCTTTATTGTGAGGCAAAGGACATTTTTTTACCGATTATCACGAGCCATTCCAGATGCTCTGAGTCCCCTTTCTTTCAAGACCATAACTAGTTAAAAAGTTGACAAAACAAATGGAACGGTTTGGGTAATCAACATTTTTCAAAAGATCGTTAACCACTCTTGATCCTAGCGGAAGGGCTTTCAGAGATGACTTAACGTTCTTAGCACCGCAATATGTGTCGAATTGGTACATATGTATGTATAACAATCATTGCTGCAAAGCATCCAATTTTTGTAGCCAAATGTCACAGGTTTACCTCTTATGAATTGTTTCGAAGAATAGTGTCTAAAGTATTTTATCATTGATTCATCAATCTCTCTCTCTTCATCAATATATCCCCATTTTTGAAACTTTTGGCATAAAAGTTCAAGTCAAGGTTATTATTATCAGCAAAATGTATAAATCCTTTAATTTCCTTGAATCTGTTTCTAGATATACTGTTTGCAACAAAAAGAACATACTTATGTGTTAGCTGCTTGTTTCCAATACATACATATTCTTGCCTCAGAGTAGTACCCCGAAAATAGCAGTATTCCTATGAACATTTTTAGATCTTCTTCATTGAACGCAAAGCTGTGGTAGATCTTTTGACCTACATACAACATTGTTTGGTTCATAATAAGTTCTCTTACCTCGGAATCAAACAATTTTTCAAAAAATTTAACTTCGTTGAGTCCTACCAATTCTGCAGCAGAGTTTTGGATTCCTCACAAGTAATTTTCAGTTCGCTTGGTTTCATTCCTTGACGTAAGAGACTTTGTCGATATCTTCCGGTTTTTTACTTTTTTTCCGGATATTGACTTTTTCAACTCAGATAATGAAACTTCATCCTAACTATCAAAATCAACGTTGTCTGTTGCGAAACAAGAATCCGCAAAAATCTCTATCTTCATGTCTTCATGTCGCCTTCATCCATATCCTCTTGGTCTGTTACATAATCCGACTTCATAACGATGTCAGTATTGACTATCTCCTGATTATTTGATACTTTCTCCAGAGCGGAATCGAGATTATAAAACTGTTTTGTAGAAATTGTTTTAAAATCCATTTCGATTACTAAAAAAAAACGTACGTATGAGCCCAATGTACTATTTAAAGTAAATTCAGCTTTGGTTCTACTTATTTCTATCTATGCATAAACAAATATTTGTGAAGTTTTTTTTTTTTTGATTTTCATGATTATTTAAAGCTATTCACAATGAGATAAAGAAAATATCTTAGTCACTAATTCTTGTCACGCACAAACTTTTTTGATGGAAGAAAAAGAAAAACTAGTTCAAAGGCTACGGCGCGAAAAGTACATTCGACTCATGTCTACTGCGATTCGAAAATAAAAATTGTTTGCAAAATTTCAACTATGACAACCAACCCTTCAAACAGGAAATTTTCTTACAAAGTCTTCTTTTAGCGATACATGAAGTAACTGTGTTTTGCTGTACTTTAACAATTACAAAAGAGTACCAGGGTTAAGAGAGAAACTTCATCTGCAGATGAATTGGCGGCTAAAGAGTTTACTCAAAAACTTAGAAAAATTATTGAAAATGGAGGATACACTCCAGACCAAGTATGAAATGTAGACGAAAGTGGTCGTTTTTGCAGACAAAAAATGCCTAGCAGAACTTATTTTGCAAAATCACAGAAAACTGCCGATTGTTTTAAAGTAGCAAACGACGGTGTTACATTGTTGTTTTGTTCAAATGCTTCAGAAAAACGTATGTTAAAGCTTTAAAACCACATTCGATGAAAGGTGTTGATTTTGAGAAATTGAACAATGCAATCTTTATCGAATGTTTCCAGAAATACTTCATTCCAGGAGTAAGACGCTACATGAGTGGAAAATTATTTTATATTCTTTTAAATTTCTTTTAAAAGCGAAAAATATTTGGCCAGAATGTGTCAAAAGCAAGGACTTCTAGAAGAATTATTAGTTGATAAAATCTTGAGTGAAAATGAAATTATAGATCTCAACCTTGCATACTTATCAAGCGAACACAGCGATAATGACGAGGAGGATCCTCCTGTTTTAAATGCAACTCTAATTAAAGAAAGTCTTGATCTTGCAAAGAATTTATGTAATCACTTTGAACAACTAGATCCTGACAAGGAACGAGCTTCAACGTGAACTGAAATTGTTAATGGCATTTTACAGGGAACTTTATAATGGATTATCAAATAATCAAAAACAATCTTTAATAACTGATTCTGTTCTTAGAACTGCTGAATTATCAAAAATGAGAAATTGAATAGAGAGAATATTTCCCAAAATGATGAACTAAAATTCTTTTTTTGCAGTCAGACGATGAATAAAATTTTATTATCTTTATAGTAGTTTTACTTTTTTTATATTAAAAAAAATGTTGGTATCCATTTCTTTTAACAATGTGTAAGCACGGTAAGTAAATTCCCAAGTTAACTCTACCAAGAAATTTAAAGTACTTTTAAGTTCCATTTTTAGATCATAAAGTGTATGTGTATAATACCGCTGTCAGGCAGAATGATCCATTCTCAACGGACGAAGATACAAGAGAATTCCGTACACCTGGCCTAGATGAAATCAGGCTTGTTATTTCGAAGCTTAATTTTTAGTTTTAGCCGAGGGCGCCGACGGCCTTGCTGCTGAGCTATTTAAGCCGGCTGGAGATGAGTTGGTAGGTTGAAATGGCTCACTTGTGTCCAGCGACAACAACAACGGCGCTGACATCAAACGCACAATTACTCTTGCCGCTGCTTCTTCGGGCTCAAGAGGCAATTGACAATTAGAGTCCTCTCTCAAAAAACTAAGGTAGCACTATATAAATCACTGATCATACCGGTCCTCCTTTACGGCGCAGAGGCCTGGACCTTAACGAAAACCGATGGAGATGCGCTTTGTCGCTTCGAAAGGAAAATTCTGCGTTCAATCTGTGGTCCCATTTAGGAAATCCAGCACGCTCTTCAGGATTTAACAGCTCGGATCAATAATTCCCTAAGCGACAAAGAAATTGCGATAGGTTGCTTTCTTGATATTGAGGGTGCTTTCGACAATACCGATCACGCCCAAATACAACGCTGCATCCTCAGCACAGGAGTAGATAATACCACATGATGATGGATTCAATACATGCTTAGCAACAGGAAAATAAACACCTCACTAGGCAATGATAAAATCAAAAGGCTGCCCCCAAGGCGGGGTTCTTTCACCCCTCCTATTGTCCATCGTGGTCAATGAGCTGATTAGCATACTCAGCAACAATGGCTTCTATGTCCAAGGCTATGCTGATGACATTGTGATCCTAATTAGAGAAAAATTCGAAGACACAATCTCGGAAAGTTCCTCTCCTCACTCCACCTTGTTGCGCACTGGTGCATAAAAGTTGGACTAAATGTCAACCCTAAAAAAAGCACCATAGTCGCTTTCACCAAAAGAAGAGGTAAGCATAAACTTAAAAAACCTACTCTATTTGGTGAAACAATAGAGTTCTCAAACGAAGCCAAATATCTAGTTGTAACACTAGACGAAATGCTCACTTGGAACTCTCACATCACAAAAAACATTGAGAAAGCCAGGATTTCCCTATGGACCAGCAAAAGTCTCACTGGAAAAACTGGGGCGTTAAGCCTAAAATATTTCGCTGGTTATACAGAGCCATTACCAGACCAATTCTCACATACGCTACGCCCGTCCAACAAGACAAGCTCAACAAACTACAAAGACTAGCTTGTATCTGTATCACAGCAGCTATGAGAACAACCCTCACAGCAGCACTAGAAGTCACTACGGACCTACCGCCCGTACACCTGCAACTTAAAAAAGAAGCAGTTATATTCGCTCGTAAACTTGTCGCGGAGGATGACTCTAATTCCAGGCTATTTCATCCTGACATTCTTAATGAACTAAACAGGCATGAAATCCTGAAAATACCCCATATAGAAAATTGTCTTCCAAGGTACAACTTCAGCCAAAATTTTAAGTTCACAATTCCCTCTCGACACACCTGGGAGCAAAATAGATCTCACTTCGATCGGCATGTATGGTACCCAGATGGATCCAAAACGAACGAAGGTGTTAGGGCTGGAGTATACGGAGTTAACACTGGAGCACAGCATAGGCAGATACAACTCAGTATTTCAAGCAGAGATATTCGCAATTGAACTCTGCCTCAGAGAAAATATAGACAGAGCTATAACCATAAAAACATTTATATTCTCTCTGAGAGCATGGCTGCACTTCTAGCCCTCAAAAGCTACGAAGTCACCTCTTAATTGGTATGGGACTGCTTACAACTATTACGCCAGCTGGCCAATACAAATAGTGTTCACCTCATGTGGATACCAGGATAGAGTGGCCATATAGGGAACGAAAAAGCAGACCTATTAGCAAGAAAAGGCTCTCCATCACCATTCATGATGCCAAGACCATTCTGCGGCATACCTATCAGCACCAAAAAATGCTATATAAAGGAACGGTTGGGGAACACGGCCATCCACTACTAGACACAAACGGAAGGTAGCAGACAAGCCAAAATGTTCCTACCAATCACTTCCCTTAAAAGAACGAAACAACTCCTTAACCTTTCTAGGAGTCAGATTGGTATAGTGACAGGATTCCTCACTCGACACTGCCCGGTTAACAAACATCTTAAAACCATGGGCATCACACAAGATGACACCTGCAGAATGTGTAAGAAACAGCAGAGCACATACTGTGCCACTGTAATTGTCTCACCAGTACACGATACAAAAACATAGGCAGGCATTATCTTGAAACAGAAGAAATCGCTGCTAGTACACTCAAAGACATTCTAAGTTTTATCATGAACTCAGGATTTTTGAGTGAACTCTATGGGGAATATCGCAATAGTCCCATCAGAGGCCACAGTGATTAGGTGACATAGTCCCTTAATCTAAATCTAAATCTAGATTGTCCTATTTATATAAACGGAGAGTGGAGGAGAAGATACAACGACGAAATGTACGGGCTGTACAGCGACATCGGCCTAGTACGACGTCTCCAGATCCAATGTCTAAGATGGCTAGGCCATGTAGAGCGAATGGACAGCACAGCTCCGGCCCGAAGAGTCTTCGAATCCAACCCTGAGGAACGACGATACAGAGGACGACCTAATCTAAAATAGCACACACAGATGGAAGGGGACTTTAACTAAGTGTGGCACTATAAACAACTGGCAAAAGATCGCGCCGGCTGGAGACGCTTGTTAGCTGAGGCCCAGGTTCGCATCGAACTGTAGCGAGGAAGAACAAGTATAGGTATATACATAATGCACTTAAGCTAATGTTTATTCTACTGTATTTTTTTCTGTTTTTTTTTCAGTTTTATTATCTTTTTAATGCATAAAGTAAACCTACCCGCCACTCTAACCTGCCTTAGCCTATCCTAAAATGTCCTAAGCTACCTAAAATATATCAGCATGTCATTTGTGCTTGGCAGGCTTTGCCTTGAAGAGGTTACACCAAGTAAGGATATCACTGACCAAGTCCGCTCCAACCACTTAAAGTTTTGATGCTGTCGGATGACATCTTCTCGATCTCGAAGTGAAACCGGCTTATTGTAACCAAAGTACTTGAGCTCGCGGAGCTCGACATAATATTCGTAGCAGAACCACCGCTCCACGGAACTCCACCAACGCTCTACTGCTAATCTGTCCTGGGTCAACCCACATTAGTCTAAATAGAGGAATTTATCTGGCGGGGCGAAGCCTTCTCGTGGTTGCTGATCGAATTTATTACTCTTGCAGCTTGATTTTGGATCAGTTTGTCCACCCCATAAAATGCCAGCCCTATTATCAAGTACCTCGTTAGGGTAAACTTTCGTGTACTCCAATTCGGGTGTTCTGTGCAAATTGAGATAAGTCCTGAGACATTATCTCTCAAATACCCGGATCCTTTCCATTAAGCTGACTCTCACACTCAATCACACGGAATATCCAGAGAAACCGTGGGCCTGATTAAGGCCATGTGGCAGGTTACCTTCACTCTCAAATTAAGTAGGCTGCTATGAAACACCTACCTTGTCGGAGCAAACGCTACTCGGGCTCTCGCCAGAGCAGCATGTGTTTATACTGGTTTATACTGATACTGGTCTAGCCAGATCCCAAAGTATCTGACTACACTTTGTTTCTCCAGTGAACGCTCGTCCGGTCCAAGAATTTAGAACGTACGCCAATTTTTTCTAGTGTCTCGAGAGGCCCTAGACAAAGGCCGTACCATGTTGCAGTCCATTGGTAATTTAAAATGATTAAATAGAAGTCACGTTGATGCAAATCGTGGACAACGCATCTTAACATCTCCGTGAATTCATCTAGTACTGTGATCACGACACTGAGTCCATGATGGTCATTGTAGTATACGAATTTCCGTAGACAGTTCGTCCGTGTCAGTCAGTCTTAGTCAAGACCAGATCTAGATGCCTCCAGGATGCAACATGCTATCCGTTGTTAGTAACTTGATTCTGTTCTCTATGTTCTGTTCTGATTTAAGATTGTATTTCAAATTACTTTAATTGATATACACAATCTTCTTGGAAAGCTGGTGTCATGGACACAGAAAGAAAAGAGATTATATCTCTCTATTGTAAATAAGGTTAGAATCCATAACAAAACATGTTTACATTTATGAATGCATTAAAAGGAAATACGTATTTTACTACAAATATAATATATTACACACAAAATATTTATATGAAACTAGCACCTTGCACAAACGAAAGGCACATTTGGGGTACATTCAATAAAAAAGGAAGTCAAGGCCTTAGATTTTCAATTTCATAATGTTTTGAATTATGTTATGAAATGTGCAATTTATCCTGAAGCATTTTCTACCAGAAAAGAAAATAATAAAATTTCCCGAGCCATACTCGTATTATATACAACCATTCAGTAAACGACATTCTTGCCTAAAAAGAAGTTTGCATTTAAATTAGTATAACACGGTTAGGTTAGTTCCTTTCATTCACTATTGCGTTTATTAATTCATCCAAGAAATACTGAATAACCCTTAGGTTGTCGATACTAGCTCGGTAAATTGATTTGTCCCAATGACAGAATAACGTCTTAAGGTTAATTCCATTACTCAATTAAAAAGTGTTACAATGTGAATAAAACCTTATTCTCCTTTCGAACGGTTCGCGTTTAAAATACACAAAAGTGAGAGTGAAAATTATTTCCCCAGATTTCTAAGAGTTTATTGTCCTTCTTTGGGTAAATGAATTCTTGACAGTATACCTATTGAAACTCATAATATTTTGGAGACAGGTTTTCGTTTCAATCCTGGGCACAAGAGGCTGGGCAACGTAGGGTGAAGTACTTTACGATGACTGCAGATGATGATAATTAAAGATAAATATCGAAAGAAGATGAGGATGATTACGTTTAGAGGTGCTTTATAATGACCATAGAAAGTCAAAGTCAGTTGCAGATTGTAGTATACTACCACTACCAGACATGAAATCAATTAAATGGGAAAATTAATTAACAGATAAAAAGAGGTGATATTATCCGATTATTCGTGTTTATATTTCACCTTATTAAAAAAAAAAAACATTGTAAGCAGTCTAGATGAGCGCTTACTATTTTATATATTCACAATCACAAAATATTTGAATATACATATACGTATCTAGTACCTATTATATGCTGTGCCTGTTAAAATTGCTTATTTGCAATATTGACGCAAGGGTTAGGATGAGACAGAGACATGTTCGTCGTATATTGCCCCCAGAATTATTAATTTCGGAAACACTAAGGCTGAGTTAAGGAGGCAGACGTATCAGAGAACCTCAATTTTACCAGGTTCAATGAATATATTATTGCAAACAATGCCATCGCCAGTGAGGGGGCTAAATCATTTCGACGGAAGATCTCCAGATGATATTCGAGTCATTGAAGAGGAAAAAATCGGCAGGAGTCGGCCGTATATCCAATGTTGTGCTTAGGCACTTTCCGCCAGTGGCATTACAGAGGTACACCATCCTGTTCAACAATGCACTGCATAATGCATATTATCCAGTGGACTGGAAGACAGAAGTATTGTAACCAATCTCTGAGGGGGTAAAGAAACCTCTAACCCATCAAATCTCCGGTCGATAAGTCTTCTTCCAAGTAACAGCAAGGTCTTCGAGAAGGTGCTCCATGGAGCCCTGTCTAAATGGGTTGAGAGCAATACCATCATTCCAGATAGCCAATTCGGTTTTAGAGCGGAGCATGACACTATTCATGCCTCATCGAAACGCGTATCGGATATCCAATAGAAAAAAAAGCAATGACAAATGCAAGGGTTCCTGTCGATTAAATTGCAAAAAGCCTTCGACACCGTATGGTTAGAAGGTCTTTATTACAAGCTCAGTTAGCTGGGCATAAGTTAACCACTGTTATATATGATTTTTGTCATGTTAACAGGTAGAATGTTCGTTGTGAAAATTGCCAACGTGACGTCTGCCCAAACATTTGAAATCAAAAATGGACTGCAACTCGCCAATCCTTTTCAGCATTTACATAAGGGAGCTGCTAGTTTCTCTTCACCACTCTATAGCGTACGCAGACAACTTAATCACGTACGTATTAGGCCCAGAAAAAAAATCAAAATCAACTTCGAGAAATCAGTATCTATATTGTTCAGAAGGCCTTTGTCTAAGGCCTCCGCGGACACTAGAAAATATTGGCTCAGGTTCTCAATTTTTGGACCGGACGAGTGCCCACTGACCAGAGTGTAGTCAGATACGTTGGGTTCTTGCTAGATGAGTATCGATATTTTGACAAACATGTAGAAGCTTCTTTTTTATTCACGTATTTTGTGTGCGATTTGTTTTTTAGACAAGTGGACGGAATCTAAAGCTTAATACCGATTCCGAATGACGAGAGCCGAGAAGCTTTTTAAGGCAAGTGTACAAGGGGGGGTTTTGCCAGTACCCCGCCGAGGAGAGAAGCCGCGATATATTAATTCCGACCGCCTCACGTTCTGTAAATCGGTTTCACGCCAGGATCGAGGAGGCGTGTAGTTCGCCAGCGTCAACACTTTTGCTGGCTGGAGAGAGCTACATCAGTGGACACGTCAATAGCTTCAACTTCCTCAAGGCAGAGCCTGCTTAACACCAATGCTAGGCTTACATAGACTAGGTTAGAATAAGGGTAAGGTAGGGTAGGGTAGGCTAGGACAAAAGCAATATTTAGGTTGTTAAGATAATTAAGCAGGTTTTAAGCATCTTTGTTTGTCTAGCGTAAGATAGTTATGAGGATTATGAAAAAAAAATTATTTAAAACTAAGAAAAAGCAAAAAAGGTGCCAGACGACATGTGCCTAGGATCAATCTAATTGGAATCCTTAATCAAATCGCCAAATCTCATCTGAACAACTAGCATCATGAATGATTCTGAACTATCTATTGCGGTTCGTTTACTTAACGGACCACTTCATCTCCATGTATACATAAATGAACTCACGGTCGATATTAATAAAAGTATCAACTACCAATGATGTCAACGAGAGAAATATTAGCATAGAAACGCACTCTTTTGTTTTTTTTTATAATTCGTGCAGGTTCAAGAGTGCACGCTCTTCTGGTGTTTGTCACACAACCTGGACGGGGTGCAGATGATTTGTGTCGAAGATGTTCGTTCACTACTCTCCGGGGGTGGTTGTCCTGGATAGGAGTTGAGCGATTCCACTGAATTTGCGTTGGTTGTAGTTCACAGTAACTCTCTTTGTTTCCATGTCATTAAGGTCTTATATTGGAAATGCACACACAGAGTATGAATTTTGAAGTGGTTTTATGCTGCGGTTATGCCTTCGTCAGCACTTTTTCTCTCATTCACAACTGATAGGAATTGTTCTTGACTATAAACGGACTTGAACTACAGACCTTCGGCTCAACAGTCGCCGATGATTATCATTGCACCACGACCACCCCTCTAAGGAAACTTGAGAGAATTCAAAATAAAAATTTAATAATAGAAAACCATGCTTAAAATACAAGATGGCGCAAAATTAATCAGCCTATTGGAAGATGTTATAATATTTGTAAATGGCGTCGTACGTCGGTCATATTTGACATTAGCAATAGAGTGCTATACTCTGCAAGAACATGGAATAATTGTGTCGATTTTTTTGACCAATAATGCGTAAATTTCGACGTCGATTTCCTAATCGTGTCGCTCCGACTAGGCAGACATTCCGGCCCTAAGTTACTCGACCCAGACAGAATGGACAAAGCACAGAATGGAACCAAAGGAGACCATGCAGGCCGTGGCCGCTATCGGACTGGTCGTTCGTGGCTACCGATGTCGCTGAGAACGAAGAAACAACAACCAGACGAAGGGGCACGCAATTAGGCATCACCATGGACCCTACAACGAGTTTCAGTGAAAGACTTACACATGTTCCCATACAAAGTGCAAACAGTGCATCAGTTGATGCCTGCTAACCGTTAGTCGCGTGTGAATTACTATCAAGCCATCCTTAATCTCAGCAACGAAGAGGAAGATTTTGTGTCGTAAATCATCATAAACGACGAAGCGCATTCCGCATTTTTTTTTATAATTCGTGCAGATTCAAGAGTTACGCTCTCATGATGTTTGTGCAACCGCACACACAGCAACAGCCATTTTGAAGAAAGCGTTTGCTGGTCGCGTAATCACCCATTTTGGCGATTTGGCAGGCATGGCTAGCAAAAGCGCCTGATTTAACCATCCCTAAATTCTTTATTTGGAGCTACTTGTAGTCGTGGGCTTATGCCAACAAGCCGCAGACTATTCAATTCTTAAGGAGAATATTTGACAGGAATGCGAACAGTTGCCACCGGAAATCTTATGGAAAGTGATGGGAAATGCGATAAAACATTATCCTATCCTAATCGGCTTATTGCAACTGGTATTTCTTAACAACAATGAAAAACAGAACAGAATTAATCGCGCTTGCCAAAAATATTTAGCCTTTTCGGTACCAGCTACCAATGTGGTCGCAATTTCGGATTATGCCACAATTGTCGTTGGCTACGTAGCAAGAACATGTGAACAATAGATACCGTTGTTGCTGACAGTTACTGTCTTTTTTTCAGAAACTTCATTAGTGCATTTATGAGGACAAAATAAATGTCCCATCCAATCCCAGAAATTGGTATGTTGGAGTTGAAAAGTGAAGGCTTTTACGTCATATAAACCATCAACAACATCCTTGCACGAAAAAATAACAAACCGACGGTGAAAAGAGCAACCAAATTATGATTTATAAAACTATTATGTAGATTATCGTTAAAATTAAACGGAAGCCGGAAACTATTAGGGATGTTCATGAATGTAAGCAATGTGAAGATTAAACTCATCGGGCTACATTCAATGCATGATTTTGAAGAACCGCCAGCAATGTATATTTGTTGCAAGCGAGAACATCCGGTAAGCTATAGTCGCTGCGAAGGGAATACAAAATGGGCAGGATAAAATGATGAGGGTAATTTGAAGAGATAGGTAAGGGTAATTTGAGGTGAACCATGTGACCTGGTTATAAATATATTGTATAAAGCAAGGTCACTTGACTTATTTTCGAAAGATTAACTGTCCTCGAAATAAATTCATCCATAAGCTGTAATACTTATTTAAAATGTCAATGAGCTACAACAAAATTTGACGAACTAGAGACTTTTGTTAAGAGATATGTTTGATTTGTGAAACCCATCTTAAGATGAGATGCGCTATTTTCCCGCCACTCTTTCCACCATTCGGAAAGGCCAAGAGATGTTGAACCATCTTTAATTTATGAATACTCGTAGTTACATAAACACTCTCATGAAATGAGGGTTGAGTATGAGACTGTTCAGATAAATACGGCACGTGTTAGAAACAAATATTATTCGTTTAATTTTTCGTCAAATAGGGAGTCTCGTAACCACTGCTAAAAATATTTTGACTTTTTGAATTTCATGAAATAAGTACATTTGATCTTCGATTTTTGTTTTTGTTGTATTGGTACACATGTCGGTCAACATTGTCAGTCACTTTGCCTCCAATGTACTTGAAATGTTGACTGTGGTATTTGGCGAGTCAACTTTGGCCAAACGAAATATATATTAGCGGTACGACCTCTTCACAGAAGGTCAAAAATATGCTAATGACGATGCCCGCCCCGGAAGCCCCAGTACATCAACACCGGATGAAAACGTTGAAGCAGTGAAAAAAAAATGTAATGGAGATTCGTCGAATCACTATCCGAAAGTAGTTGAGAATATTGGTACAGTTTGTTATGAATTTTTTTTTTAGATATTTTGGGGATGAAAAGTGTCAGCGAAGTTACTCGTAGTTTCAAAAGTGCTATATTTTGAGCGTCGGTTAAATAGGAATTACACGTCACTTCATATGCTAAGTTTTTTGAAAACTAATTTTTCTTAGCTTAAGTTAGTTATAATAATGTTAATTGTAAGTTTATTTATATACATATATATAGTTGTCGAAAGACATATGTAAGTTTAAGCTTCACTGTTTGTTGTAGAGTGTCCGCCTAGGGGCAGTAAGATATTTAAATTTGTAAGGATAGTTAAGCTAGTTTTAAAGGTTTTTGCCTAGCATAAGGTAGATCTAAGGAACTATAAATAAAATATGGATTAAAAACTAAAAAAAAATTTTACACGTCGCATCCATTTTGACGTGCAACTCTTGGTGATTTCCTTTCGAACTGACAATGAATTACTGGACTATGCAGAAATCTTTCTGGAGTGTATGGATGAGTATATGTCAAGATGCATTGAAAGAAAACGGGTGGCATCATGGAGAATACAGTACAATATCATTGCCAGTCACGATATGATCCAAGATTTGCTGCCGTTGAAGCAGCAGGCCATACGTGGAAAAAATATATCTAGGTATCAACTCGTATAGCACACAATGTCCTGGCTTCTGAATCATTGCTAATGCTACTTGTTATTATTGTTGTAAGTTCAACTAAAGTCTGGCATCCCAATACCCGTTTTCAACCTTTTTCGGTGCGCCAGGGAGTGGAAAACAGCGGTGGTAAGCTCTATCTTCAATATATGTAGATGGAGATATGTAGAACAAACCCTGCTAATCATTTGATTGGCTTCCGAATGATGGCAAGGTTTTTGAAAAAGGTACAAAATTATGATCAAATAGGCTGCTGAGGTTAGGTATGGTATTACTCAGGCGACCAAACTTGATCGAGAACCAATCAGTGGGATCAGGCAAAACAAAAAATTAATGTACGGACGCTTGTCTGGTCGTCAACGGTTCTAAAATAACACCGGCTGGTTAGAATGTCTGTTTAACAAGCTCACCAGGCTAGGCATGGTTTACCACAAGGAGCGTTTATCTCTGCGACACTGTTTAATATTCATGTTAATGAAATCTTATATGCTTTCTAAGCCGCTCAGTAGCGCACGCAAATGTTTGTATGAGAGTAGCGTCATTAATTCAATGTTGTAGGTTGATTTTGACCATATTACGAGATTTTATGATCATCAGAAGTTCAAAGCTAACTTCCAAAAGTCAAAGTTTAGAACTCTATTGTATGTGGTCTCGTGGTATCTCAGGAAGAACTGGAGGAATTTCGCAGTTAGAATTCTAATTATCTGGTTTGCTCAGTATCTATATTTCAATAGAGAAGTCTTGCCGGGGCTAAGAACGCCTTCGGTGACAAAGAAACTGTTTTACAGTCAACTTAACCACAGGGTAAAAATCATATGCTTCGTGGCATAAGATTCATGTGCTCTAAAAGCAGCACCTTACGGTCTGTCTTAGAATGCACACAGCGTAAGAGTCCCAGTTCAGTAAGCCTTAACAGAATCGACAATTTTCTTATTAATATGACTTGAAAGCACTTTTCGAAGGCTATGAGTAACTACAATAATCTGATCTTTTATGCTTACCAACCTAATTATAGATACCTCAAGGGCGTACTTCTATTGACTCCGGCATGTTAGTGCACAATAGAAATGGTATCCCATGGTATCGAACGGCTCATCATCGACGGACACGTTGACAGTGCTCATAAGCTCACAACCTTGCTAAACAAAAGGTTGAATTTTGGAGGATGCCGGATGAAAACGCTAACTTATGTTACTTCGGTAAGAAGTCTTTAGTTCGTAAGTTAGATAAGGATTAACTAGGGGATCTTTTAGAGGTTGGGCGTCCCATTATGCTTGGAAAAACCTGGGATTTAATGGGCCTTTTAGCCTTGGTGCGGTTTCGGGCATGCATAGTGAGATGATGATGAAAGACGCCTATACACTCGGAACGATACACACTAATGCTAGTCAACCTGATTATATTTATGATTAGAACTAAATTATAGTTTTAAGAGTGTTCTGTGTATCTTAATGTGTCCCCATAACGCCGGTAAGTAGTTTTAAGCATATTTGTTTTTTTTTTTTTTGTTAATGATTCCGCGAACCCTCCACCTGCTCCTCGCGAGTGCGAAGTGCCTTAAAAAACAAAAAAAAAAGGGAAAAAAAGAAAGGAAAACTAAAAAAGAAAAACAATAATAAGTGCAGTGAAGTGATTCGGATCGAGCGCATCCGGCCCGCTCCCTCCCGACCCTTCCTCCAATGCACATTCTCGGTGACGGGCTAGTGCAATGACCAAAACAATTTGCAAAAGTGCAAATTGTTGGTGAACTAACTCTAATCGGTGTACGGGCATAACACCTTACATACGAGTAGGTGTAATTTGATGTTGAGAAGCTATTTGAAATTTGCACTTTCAATTCTGCTTTTTCATCTTTGAGTGTTTGTGTTTCGTGATATGGGAAATTTTAGGGTTGATATGAGTAACGTTTGTGGCTGTATACGTTCATCTGTCTTAATATAAACTAGCTGTCTTGGCGCGGAGTGAAACACAAGTAGGAGAGAATACCGATTTTTCGGATTTGAACCTGCCTGGATATAACTTGGTGCCTCTTTTCTTTCTCCACCGCGGTCTCCCTTTATATTCGTAGTGATGTAGCTTACTAACTTCAGCCACAATATTTTAATTTTCTGTGGCTAAAAATCCATGTCTCGAAGCATTTAATCCACTACTGTTTTATTTATAGAAGTCCAAACCTGGATAGCAATTCAACTTTCAATGAGTTTGATATGCTATCCGACGCCATCACAAGAATTGTGGGCGGTTTTAAGGTACACAATTCTAATTAGCTTCGACATTTAAGCCAACAACACCCCGAAGGACGGTGTGTAGAGGTCTTTGCTAAAGTAAATAACCTGACCCAGGTAGCAATTGAGCCTACACGAATACCTTGACACTGCAGATCATTTCGCCAAAACCTTGGACCTGTTTCTCACTTCTCATCCTGGCAAATATTCTGTTGCCATCTTGCCGCCTCTAGGCTCGTCTGACCACTGTGCTGTATCAGCTAATGTCTCCTCTTCACCCCACACTGTTAGAGAACAAATTCTTAAAAGAACAGTATAGCTATACGAGAAAGCCAATTGGAGCGGCCTTAACGACTTTTTAGGAATTTTAACTTGTTCATTATGTTTCCTCGATAGTGACGTGGATGCCGCTGCTGATATGATCACGAACATTCTTTTGCTGGGTATGAGATCCTTCATTCCTCACAGAGTGAAGAGTATCAAACTCAAGGCAAATGCGTGGTATGACTGGAGATGTAAAGAGGCCATCAGGTTGAAAGAGTTAAGTTTTCAGATTTACAAAGCCAGCCCTACTGAGGAAAACCGAAAAAAGTTTAAACGGGCCAGAAATGACTGCGATGCATTAATTAGACATGTAAAATTCTCCCATGAACAAAAGTTGAGGCAGAAAGTGCTACAAGGTCCCAAAGGTAGCAAAAACTTTTGGTCATTCGTGAAAAACCTAAAGAATTCAGCCTTCAATTCCCACGCTCATTTACAATGACGTTCCAGCTGTCAGTTCTTTATGAAATATCTTGAATCACGGAAGCTTCTTAATGACCGGCAATACGGTTTCCGCAGCAACAGGTCCACTGGTGATTTGATGGCATATCTCACCGAAAAGTGGAACCAGTCTTTGCACAATTTAGGCGAAAGCAAGATCGTTGCGCTTGATATTTCAAAAGCATTTGACGGAGTTTGGCATCAGGCTCTTTTGTCGAAAATGCGTGCTTATGGCATCGATAAATCTCTGCTTCTATGGATTAGAAATTACCTTTTGAGCCGTTCAATTCAAGTTGTTTTGGATGGGTTCAAGCCTGAATCACCAAATAAATGCTGATGTCCCACAAGGCTCTGTTATGTCTCCGACTCTCTACTTCTAATCCAATCCACTCCTTCCCTGATGACAGTACACTCATCTTTACATATTCGTTCCAAGACTCACGACCCTGCTCTTCGGCTGTAGAATTGGAACGGCAGCGTATGTTAAGCAAATTGAACTCCGATCTTGACAGCATAATCAATTGGTTTAAAAATAATAGAGTGAAATTCAATGCTTCTAAAACTATATATAATATAAATATATATATTATTTGAATTCACTTTAGTTAGATTAAGGTAGACTTAAGTTTTATGTATGTATAAATCCAAAAACAGATCGCGTGCTAGGTAAATATACAATACAATAAGTTTATATAGTATAGTAGTCGAAAGATATAAGCTTAAGTTGTACCGTGCGTTTTAGAGTGTCCACATAGGGCCAAAAGATATTTTCAGTTAAGATATTTAACCTAGTTTTGATGATTTTGCCTAACATGAGACAGTTTTAATAAATAAAAATGAATTTAAAACTAAAAACAAAAAAAAAAAAAAAACACATGCTGTAAAATTGCACATTGACAAATGCAAGGCATACATACAATGGAGGGCAATCGAACTGTTGTCGAAAAGACATAGGGCAGAAAGCAGGTTAAGAATACTCAACATAAGGCAGATCTTCAGGATGACAGTGGCTTTGGAAAATTATGATGACATTCAATTTGGGATACCACAAATGCAACAAAAAAATAAAGGTGAACACGTAACAATAACGTTAACGTATGTTAAACATCTAAAGCAGCGTTCTTCAAAATTTAAGGGAGATACCTCAAATCAATCTACGAAATAGAAGACTAAAAGAACATTACTCAGAAGGAATAACCCAATTTTAACTAATATGTAATGAAGTTAACTTAAAAAAATAATCATAAATGATCATAAATGACGAAAACCTTGACCACATTAGAACAACGGTAATCTTACCCTCATCTCACGTAGCAAGTCCATATAAACCAATACGCTAAAATGCCATGATCTACGAGAGAAAATATGGACGAGCTGACCTCTTCATAACATTCACATGCAGCTCATCGTGGCTCCATGTCCCCATGGATCGACACGATATAATAGCCCGAGTTTTCCGACAAAAACACATAATATTTATTGAAGCCATCACAAAATATTACATCTTTGGAACCGTTCAATGCTGGATGTACACAATGGAATGGCAAAAACGAGGACTGCCGCACTCACACAATCTCCTATGCTTGACAGAATTCATCCCACGAATGTTGACAAAATTATCCAAGCTGAAGTTCCCAATCCACAAGAAGATCCGGAGCTGTGCAACATAGTTCTAAAAATATCATTCACTGGCTATGCGGTCCATTAAACCCCAATTCGCCATGTATGAATGATGAAAAGTGTACAAAAAAATACCCAAAACTATACTTGGTACAAACCGGAGATGATGGCTATCCCAAATACAGAAAACGATCACCCAAAAAAGGTGGCTTCACAGCCAAAATAGGATAAAGAAACAGAGACGAACTGGAGTTAGATAATCAATGGAACGTACCATATAATCCATTACTTTCTAAAATGTTCCAAGCACACATAAACGTAGAATATTGTAGTTCAGTGAAATCCAGTAAATATGTCTATAAGTAGAGTGAGTGAGTGAGTGAGTTTATTGTCATTAATAAATAATTATAAGGTTCAATGTACACTGCAATATGTATGTGAGCAAAGGCAGTGACATGGCTGTATTTTAAATAGCCAAAACAGCAAACAGCAAAACAGAAGCAATGAGATCCTCATGTACCAAATGGGATGATACATAAACAGCAACGAAGCAGCGTGGCCGATTTTCGGTTATCCTATACACGAACACGAACCAAGTTTGCAACATCTAGCAGTACACTTAGAGAATGAACAGAGTTTACTTCACAAAAGACATTGCCAAAAAAAATTGCAAGCGAACCACCTAAGAGCACAACATTAACAGCTTTTTTCCAACTGTGCCAAACTTATCCATCCGCGAAAACAGTATTATATTATTATACTACAAAAGAAAAACAAAAATTTTGGAAAAATGGCGATTTATTTTTCAATATAGTCTCCTTTTAGCTCGATACACTTGGCCCAGCGATGCTCCAACTTCTTTAACCCATCTGAAATATACGTTTTCTCGAGGTCTGCAAAGTAGGCCTCCGTGGCGGCGATGACCTTCTCATTCGACTGCAATTTATGCCCGGCATAAGTTTCAAGTTTGGAAACAAAAAGAAGTCGCACGGGACCAAATCTGGAGAATACGGTGGATGGGGCAGCAGTTCGTAGCCCAATTCGACCGATTTGGTCGTGGCGAGGGCGGAGGTGTGAGCCAGTTCGTTATCATGGTGGAAGAGCACTTTTTCTTCGCCAAGTGGGGCAGTTTTTTCTTCAATTCGGCGTCGAATCGGCCCAATAATAAAAAATACCCTTCTCCAGTTTGCCGATGTGGATCACACCTTGTGAATCCCAGAAAACGGTGGCCATCACCGTTTCGGCCGATGGGACAGTCTTCTCCTTCTTCGGAGCACGTTCGCCGGGTGAAGTCCACTGTTTCGGCTGTTCCTTGGTCTCTGGTGTGTACCAGTGGATCCATGTTTCGTCGACTGTCACGAAACGACGCAGAAACTACTTCGGATTGCGCTTAAACAGCGTCAAACACTGCTCTGAAATGGTCTCACGGTTGCGCTTATTGTCCGGAGTGAGCAAACGCGGCACCCATCGCGCCGACAGCTTTCTCATGCCCAAAATTTCATGCAGGATATGACCCACGCGATTTTTCGAAATGCCTACTGTCTCAGCTATCTCGCGCACCTTCAATCGGCGGTCTGCCAATATGAGATCATGGATTTTTGTCACATTATCCTCCATGGTAGCCGTTTTCGGGGCACCTGGCTCATCAAAAACCGACGTGCGAACACGTTCAAACTCGTTAAACCAATTTTTGATGATCGCCATCGAAGGAGAAGAGTCACCATACACAGCATCCAAACGCTCTTTGATTTCGCTGCGCGATTTCCCTTCCAAAAACAAGAATCGAATCACCGACCGATATTGATCTTTTTCCATTTTTCTAAAATCCGCAGACACTCCCGCTTCCACACGCGGTCAAAACAAAACTACAAGTCCGATCCGGCTGAAATTTCGACAGTAGCCGTCTACTAGAATGTACTACATGATCTACCGATACTGGCGCCATCTGGCGGTGAGACTAAGCACTTATCGGACCACCTTCGTATGTCAATGTCTCTATATATTATATGTGGAATCAGGATCACCCAAAAATCATGAAAACCATTGCACTAAGCCGAGTATACACCGAGTATACACCGAGTGCTGCTACGCGAAATACTGTTTCCAATGTAAGATGTACAGAGAAGCATGCCAACGCTTAGGACTATTGGAAAATGACGACCACTGGGTATTAACTCTACAAGAAGCTTCAGTCACAGCCCCAGCTGAGCAAGTCAGAAACTTATTCGCCATAATTCCATCGAATCCAAAACAGCTATGGGACTTCTTCAAAGAGAGTATGAGTGCCACATCCGACAAGCTAATCCAGAACTGGCCATCGAATTCAACGATGACAAATTCAATGAAGCACTCATTCGTCTAGATAAATGTTTAAGTATAGAAAAAGACCTTAGTACAACTGGGGATGCCAGCACTACGACAAGATGCTTTCGGTGTACTAACATCAACGAACTATTTCAATACATTGCCCACAACAAACCATTTCTCAATGGCAATCAAAGAGAAAAATTACAACGTTGTCATGGACCGGATGAACAACAACAGCGGCGGAATTATTTACTTGAACGCACCAGGCGGCACCGGGAAAACGTTTCTAATAAATCAATTGCTGGCAGGAATGCGTGCTAAACAACATATCGCAGTTGCACTGGTATCATCTGGCATTGCCGCCACACTTATTGAAGGAGGACGAATTGCACATTCTGTCCTGCAATTACCGCTGAAGAACAATTCCCGGTATGTAAAATCTCAAGAGCATTTGGACGAGGTGAACTTCTAAGACAAGCGAAATTTATCTTCTGGGACGAATGCACGATTGCACATAAAAAATCATGGACAGAACATTACAAGATTTGCGAGGAAACTCTGAAGTGATGGAAGGAGCTCCACTCATACTCTCGAGGTGCTGGCCTCTTCGTAGATATAACTAAGGCGTTCGACATGGTCGACCATGTAATTCTTTTAGATAAACTATATAAGGCCGGATTCAGAGGATTCATATACAAATGGTTTGAGTCTTATGTTAAAGATAGAGTGCAGTACGTAAAAATTGGAAGTAATTTAAGCAGTTCAAAAACCAGTAACTTGGGGGTACCTCAAGGTTCTGTTCTTGGCCCGATTTTATTTCTGATATACATATATAAATTCGTTATTCTCTCTTCCATTTTTGGGTAAAATTAAAGCCTTTGCCGACGACCTTGGAATTGCTTATTGTTCAGTCAGTCCGTTAGATTTAATCGCTAATATAAACCATGACGTTTGCCAGTTACAGACTTGTTGTTAGTAGTAAATCCAAATTGGTATTCTTCAGTTTGACTGACGAGGGGAACCCCGACTAAGATATAGTATTTCATTCTTCTGACTGTGCGCGTCACGACTTGCTAAACAACCAATGCAGATTCCAAACTGGTCTAACTTTCAATAGAAACGCTGACTGCAATAATGACTGCTTCTGCTTTTGGACAAATGACAATTTGTCCATGTTCACAAAAGTAATTAAATCATGGCTTCTTGATTTTAATCACCTAGAAATCGAAACCCTGTTGCAGTATTTAGTTTAAAAAAAAATATATCTTTTTTCTATTTGTTAATGATTTTTTTTTCTCTTTCCCAATTAACAGAATTTTTAAAAGTTAACTTCTATTTTATAGAACTTTGTACATCCCACCCCAATGTAAAATTACTAAAATGTGGCATCACCTCTATTTTTTCATAAATATAGATGTCACTACCTATTCTGTATATGCTACTGCATGAAAAATTGTATATTAAATTGTAAACTTTTTTTTCTTGTATATACGAAACAACATATATAAAGAAACAAACAAACAAACACATGCAGTTATCCCCAAGCCAAGCCAGCAGACGAAATCAATGCATACTTAAAAAAATCATATTTTTAGCCACACATGCACATACAAATACTGCTACTGACCAAAAATATGAGAGTTGAACTATCGAAAGACGAAACAGCAGCACATTTTGCTCAGCAACTTTTACAAATAGGCGAAGGTACATATCCTACTGACCAGACGACCGGCCTCATTGAACTCAATAGTGATGTCTGCAACATAGCCACTACTGAAAAGGAATTCATCGACCAAATTTATTCAAACATCGTTCATAACTATACCAAATCGATCGACACGTTAAAGAAAATGAAAATTTTGAAATTCTTTGCAAGTACCAGGAATTCCATTCGAGCGAAAATCTGATCTCCGGTTATACTACTCAGAAATGTCAACTCGCCAAAACTATGTAATGGGACAAGGAAGATCGTCAAACAGCTATCGAAAATATCATCGAAAAAGAAATTATGACTGGAAAGGGCAAAGGACACACAGTATTTATGGCTAGAATACCATTGATCTCTACTGAACTGTCATTTTCCAATTTTAAATACTGCAATTTGGTATTAAATTAGTCTAAAGTTTTACAATTAACAAAGCGCAAAGACAAACTTTGAAATATTGCGGCAACCTTAAGGATCCTGCTTTTCTCACGGTCAACGAAAAATATATACCCCGGATATCAAATGAAAAATATTATTTATATGCACGTATTACAATACTTTTATAGAAGTATTGTAGTTCAAATATATTTTCAATCAAAAATGTATACCTCTTATACTTTAAAGTTTATCCTTTTATTCAAACTACGATCTCATGACCGAAGCCGGGTACCCCAGCTGGTTCAGAAAATAAATTAGGCAATGAAGTGAAACAAAATTTCATTATATTTGATTGTGATTGGTTTTCCAACAGTAAGATTGTACTTAACACAACAATTGTTTTAACGTCTTGATGATTCAAATGTCTTCAGTACGTGAGTTAAATAATTTGTAAGATACAATCGAATAAAACTTTCTTTAGCAAGAAGTACGAAAAAATGTCCTTGAACCAGAACCAGTTTTGAACCAACCCTTAACAAAGGCACGTCCTGGTTGATGTCCATAAGAAGGTTAAACTGATTATTGGAACTATATGCCAAAACGAAGTCATTAACTAAAGCCATAAGCTTATCTACAAAGGAAGACTGAAGATTGTGGTGACATATATTAAAAACAATAAAGGCCAAAGGACAGAACGCCAAAATTGAGAACCTCCCCCAAGAGTGTCACAAATTTTTGCCTTTTGCTTTTTATTTTCCAAATTATAAGTAAACTAATCGAAGACAAAGTTTCGAAGTCCGGCGTGAGGCAAAATATGTACAAAATATCCAAACATTTTGTGATTTATCGTGTCAAACGCTTTGGATATATCTACGAAGAGTCTGACAAATTTTGCTATCATCAAGTATAAGTATATGTTTGTATGTGTATCACTTGTATACATATACATATGTGTGTTGACAAAAGTTAAGCAATGTCTTCAATGGAAGAGTTTAATGTATCTGAAACCAGATTGAAACTTGCTCTAAATGTTACCCTATATTTCATGACTTTCTCAAAAATTATTTGAGAAAAAGGTAAGTAAGAAAATTTGACTGTAGTTCATCTAATCTTTTTTTTACCTTTTGTGATAGTGGGCATCACTTATGTCCGTTTTAATATTTCAGGGAAGATATCTAAAAATATTTACAATAATTGAAAAGATAAGCTAACATTTCCAAAACATTAAAAGCTATCCTCTTAAGGACGATATTTGAGATGCCATCTTTGCCATTCGCATTAGAATTATTTAAGGCGTTTATTATTTTTAATAATTTTCAACATAAGCATTTTAGGATTGTGTCTTAAATACATGTGTATAAAACTATAATATTATATTTATACGCGTATAGACGCTTTCCTTTTTTCCTTTCATCACGATATGAACTTTATAATATATCCCGTCATACCATGTACTACACCAATTTTCTGAAAGATGTCACTAAGGATAGTCACCATGGCCATAAGGCAAAAAAGCTTCTCCTTCTTTACCATAGACATCAACCAGAACATTGCTGGTTAAGGTGTTTAGTACATACAGTCCCATAAAAATTACCTACAAAAATCACCCTCCTTTCACTTTTCGACTTAGCAGGAAAAATTAAAGAAAAATGAAAGTACTTATCGAACTACAGGATGAGCTTTTGGTAATAGTTTTGCTTTCCAGCTTACCTAATGCTCTGAAAATGTAACTTTCTTTTTGGCTTTTTTATTTTAGAATTCATTTCTATTTCACAGCTATCTTACGACAAAAATGCTTAAAACTAGCTTAACTATCTCTACAAACCTAAATATCTTACTGGCCTTAAACGGACATCATAAAGCAAACAGTACAACTTAAAGCGAAGTCTTTCGATAGCTAAATATAATCTAAGAATTATATTATATTATAAACTTAGGATAACTTAAGCTAAGAAATATTGGTTGCGATTTTCTATCCACATATATGTAAAACTGAAGCCTATCTTAATTAAACTAAGGCTAACTAAACCTAAGTAAGACTACCATATTCTATTTAAATTAAAAAAAATATATAAAAATATGTAAATTATATAGTATATACAATATATACATATATATATATATATATCTTTTTTTCCAGTTTTAAATATTTATATTATTTGTTTTTTAGATTTTGTTTATGTTATGTTGTTTTTTTTTATTTATTTTTTTTGTGTTTTGTCTTCACCTACCGTAACCTACCCTACCCTAGTCTATGTAAGCCTGCCATTGGTGTTAGACAGGCCCTGCCTTGAAGAGGCTGAAGATATAAAAGTGTCCACCACTGACGTAGCTCTCTCCAGCCAGCAAAAGCGTTGATGCTGGCGGACTACGTCTCCTCGACCCCGGCTTGATACCGATCTACAGAACCTGAGGCGATCGGGGTCACGGAGCGCGCCATCGAGTCAATAGAGGAATCGCCATTCCACGGAATTGTGAGCCACGTGGAAGATTAGCGGTATCGCCAATCTATCCTGGATCAGTCCACATCTATCTACATATATAGATGAATGCTTCTGGTGGGACAAAGCCGTTAAAGAGCACTTTCTCTCGTGATATAAATATAGTCGTTAATAGTCGTATAAATCGTAATCGTATAGTAAGCCCCGAAAATCAGGCTGTTGACCAAAGTCATTGCTCTTGCAACATGGCTTCGAATCAGTTTGATCAGAAAATTATATATCCGTACAGTCCAGGCCCTATTGTATAGGACCTCGTTCGGGTAAAATTGCGTGTACTCAGATTCGGGTGTCCTATGTAGCCCGAGACAAGTCCTGAGACATTGTCTCTCAAACGCCCGAATCCTTTTCATTAAGCTGGCTCTGATATTGAACCAGACGGGACATCCATAGGCAGCCATGGGTCTGATTAAGGCCATATAGCAGATTACCCTTCTCTGAAATCAGGTTGGCTGCAATGAAACAAACATCTTGTCAGAGTGAAAGCGCCCCGGGCCCTTGACCGAGCAGCTTCTACATGTATGTCAAAATATAGATACTGATCTAGCAAGATCCCAAGGTATCTAACTACACTGCGGAGGCCCGTTCGGCCTCAAAATTGAGAAGCTGCACCAATTTTTTCTAGTGTACTGAGAGGCCCAAAGGCGTTCTCAACAGTATAGATTTTGATTTCTCAGTTGAAAATCAACTTATACTGCTGAATTTTTTCGAAGTCACGCTGCACAAGAGTAAGTCGTCTGCGTACGCTATAGAATAGTGAAGAAAAACAAGCAGATTGCTTAGGTAAATGCCGAAAAAAAATCGGCGAATCTATCGTGCCCTGTTGCAGTCCATCTATGATTTCAAATGTTTTGGTAGAAGTCATATTGGCAATTTTCACAACGAACTTTCTACCTGTTAACACGTCAAAAATCATATATAGCAGCGGTTTACTTATGCCCAGCCAACTGAGCTTGCAATAAAGACCTTCTAACCACACAGTGTCCAAGGCAGGCGACCGTACATTGGTTCTTCGATTTGTTCCATTGGATATCCGATACTAGTTTCGACGTGGCATGCATATAGTCATGCCCTGCTCTGAAACCTAATTGGCTATCCGGAATAATTTTATTGTCCTCAATCCGTTTAGACAGGGCTCTATGGACCACCTTCACGAAGATTTTGCTAATACTCGGAAGGTGATTTATCGACCGGAGATTTACCGAGTTAGATATGTCCTTACCCCTCTTGGGGATTGATTGCACCATCGCTGTTTACCAGTGCACTGGATAATATGCATTATTCAGTGCATTGTTGAACAGGATGGTTTACCTCCCTACAGCCACTGGCGGAAGGTGCTAAGACAATAAGACTTGTTGTTGCACTGGCAGTGAAATTTGAATTAATATTACATCACATAGATGCCGCCTCTGTATACAAAAATAGTGAACTGGAACGAAGTACAATATGTATATATAATTTAGTAAATAAAACATACCTAAGGAAAGGGCGTAAGCTCCAGAAAGCCTTTATGGATTCAAACAGTGTGGAAGGCAGTGAAACTAAAAATTAAGTAATGTTGTGTTAAAAATTGGTTTCGTATGGTCATCCTATGATAATTGCGTTTATACTTTCAAACAGAATGGAGTCATTCGTATTTTAGTGGTAAACGCAGATGACATAATCTTTGCTTTTAAAGAAAAAAGCGTTTTAAAAAATATTCAATTGAAACTTACTGCAGAATTTAAACAAGAAGTCAAAGGACCTATTAATTATTTTTTAGGGATGGAATACGAAAGAGAAGATGATGGAGGTTTAATTAAATTGGGGCAGTAGAAAATAATTGCAGACATTTTGGCTTATTTTCAAATGACAGAATGTAAGCCTGTAAGTACACCATTGGATCTACCATTGGAAATGCACACAATGCCCGAACTGTGGAAATAAGGTCGATGCAAGAATGTTTCAATCACTTGTGGGATCTTTAACTTTATATATCTCATTCTCTGATTAAATTATCGTGAATTGATTGATGCTGCTGCTGACTGGAATGGAGGCTCTAACGGTAGACGATATTTTACGGGTTTCGTATTAATGCTTGCTGGATGTGCTGTTTCATGGGAATCCAGAAAGCAACCTAGAGTGGCACTCAGCAGTCCTGAAGCTGAGTACATGGTCTGTTCCCCTACTTCCAATCAGCATTTGTACTTACGCAACCTACTTGATGACTTTGGATTTTGATATATTGCTTCAAGTCCCATTGTGCTACATGGAGACAATCTAAGGGCTCAGGAGTTGGTACAAAACCCAGCTTAACATGCAAAAAGCAAAAATGTACATATGTACATATCAATAACATGATTGCTGATGTTTTAACTAAAACATATTTCTTTTGTGAAATTATTAGGCTTTAATAATAAAATTTAATTTGAGTAGGAGCGTTAAAACTTAAAAAAATGTAAGTACAAATTTAATACCTATAAATGGCAACATTGAAATATTTTATGTCTTATCTTATGTACGAGGGTGGTCCGATAAGTACTTAGCCTACAAAAGAAAAACAAAAATTTTGGAGAAATGGTGATTTATTTCTCAATATAGTCTCCTTTTAGCTGGATATACTTGACCCAGCGATGCTCCGACGTGCGAACACGTTGAAACTTGTTAAACCAATTTTGGATGGTCGCCATCGAGGGAGAAGAGTCACCGTATACAGCATCCAAACACTCTTTGATTTCCCTGCGCGATTTCCCTTCCAAAAACAAGAATCGAATCACCGCTTCCACACGCGGTCAAAACAAAACTACAAGTCCGATCCGGCTGAAATTTCAACAGTAGCCGTCTACTAGAATGTGCGATAGTAAGTTGCTCTTGCGATACTGGTGCCATCTGGTGGT
Organism: Merodon equestris; assembly: GCA_958301585.1. Lineage (NCBI taxonomy): Eukaryota > Metazoa > Arthropoda > Insecta > Diptera > Syrphidae > Merodon > Merodon equestris. The sequence goes on along the minus strand of OY284416.1, from coordinate 72,489,165 downwards.
GAGGGTAAGCACTTACCGGACCACCCTCGTACATTTAGTAAATATTTGGTGCTCGCTACAGATCGGCATTTTGCTCTTGTTAGGAGACGTTTCACTTTTACGGTCCCTTGAGTATGGACAAAACCTGCATCACCCCTGCTTTGAAAGGCAGGAACTGGTGCTTTAGTCATATCTGTTTTTTTTTTCAGTATTCCACAAATAATTTCACAGTGTAACGAGCTTTCTAGGTCGGGGTTTACTCGCCGGGCCAGGATCTATCACATAAATTTATTTATGATACCGACAGATGCGCTAGTGTAGTTGGCGTACTACTTTGTCCCTCTGGGTTGAGACCCGTTCGGTATACTGGATCATAGTGGCGTCTTTGTCACCTCGTATCTGTCGCATTGACAGCACCCAGTCAGTCCCCTTCTAGGCGAGAGCCCGTATCCGGATCCCGACTGGTGATCCTGTCGGGGTAAAAAGCCGAGTCGAGGTTGTTGGCTCGTGTCAATGAGCGCGGCTACAACGTTTTGTCAGGCCCTTCCGGGTTAAAACCCAAATCGGGGAACCTGCGGTATTTGCCTCGGGAGCAGATATAATAGTTGTAGTTGATCAATCTCATGTGGGTTAAAAAAAAGTCGAGCCTCAACTGGTGTCGACCACTCGTCCCTCGCTTGTAGGCGACGTAGTCGTAGGTTGTCCTTTATAAAAAAAATATTTTATTTAATTTTGTGTAATGTGATGCCACCGCAAACATTTGCAATACTGCAATTACCTTATTCGTGTGGTAGTTGTTGTTGTGGTTCTGCCTTGGTGCTTCGGCCGGACTCTCGATCTCTTTGACTTCCTTTTTTCTACAGTCTTTGTTCTTCTCCTTGTCGTTTGTTACTCCTTCTTGGTTGCTGTCTCCGGATATTTCTTGCTGGCACATCTTTACCTTCTGACAACTACCTCGGCCTTTCATAGGGCTAGGCCGAACGGCAGTGTGAACTGCGCCTTTCCAGTCGTCGCTGAGATCTGGACTGTTTACGGGATCTGTCAACGGTGACGGAAGCCGTAGCCATTCGTCTTTGGTGTCTTTAACCTAACGGTCTAAGGCAATTTGACACTAAATGCTCTTTGCCTATGCGTATGATACCTTTTGTGTTTATTTCGTGTGTTTATACAGGGTGCCCCACGAGCAGTATGCCAAAAAGCTAGAGCGTGTAGGTCTGCTCAAGACAAGAAAAAAATCGTATGGGAGGGGGGGTCTATTCCCCTCCGTTTAGCCGGGAGGGGCAATTTTCTAAAAAAATTACTTAATTTGGAAAAAAAATTATTAAAAATCAACAGTTATATCCACAATGCCGTGATATACTTGTTTGTAAAGCCAGAAACTTCTCCTTTCATCTTGTTTTTAAAGGCAGCTGTTTAAAGGAATAGTTTTTGAGAAATAAATTTTCAAACTCAAAATTTTGAAAAAAAAATGAAAAAAAAAAATTCGAAATATTTTTTTTCAAAATTGTATGTAAATAAGTACTAATTTTTTTTCAAAAATTCAATTCTCTTATTAGTTCTTAGTTAAAAACAGAAAACTGGATGCAAAAATGTCTTGTAGTTTTTGAGAAATTAAAAAAAAACCCGAACCATTTTTTTCTAAGAAGAACCTTTTTTCTTGGTTTTAACGCGGCTGGACTTGTAGACAAATTGATGTATGAAACATTGACCTCTTTTTTATTATTTTTAAAAACTTCGGAGTTTTATTATAATAAATTTTCAATATGATCCCCATTTTTTAGAAGGCAAAGATTATATCTCCTTACGTCGGACCAAATCCAAAATTCTTTCATCTAAGATTCCTGATCCATCTGTAACTGATCTTTCGCTTCTTCGATGCTCTAGCACTCCGTCGGTGGATTATTGAAAACATGCTACGACTGGACACCTTCGATTGGGATATCTTTCAGCGTAGAGTCTTTCGGCTTCGCGATCTCGACCATTAGCTAAACCGTAGCAGAACTGCATGTCCGTTAATTCTTCTCGAGAGTATGAGTTTGACATCGTAATGTATTGATGAGTTAACATTCAATTTGGAAATGTTTTTTTATTAAAAATGCGATACTTTTTATTTACATTTGGGTTGCAGATATTTTGTTTTTCAATAAAGAAAAATTGCGGTTTTATTGTCTTAAGGTAATAGCGGGTAGAACCCATCGGCGGCGGGCGGACCTAGACGAAATTGGCAGGTCAGTTTTCAGGCGTTATCAATGAATAAAAAGGATTAATCCAGGGTTATTTCAATACTGTGTCTCTTTATTGTATCCTCATAAAACTCCGAATTTTTTAAAATTAATAAAAAAGAGGTCAATGTTTCATACATCAATTTGTCTACAAGTCCAGCCGCGTTAAAACCAAGAAAAAAGGTTCTTCTAAGAAAAAAATGGTTCGGGTTTTTTTTTTAATTTCTCAAAAACTACAAACCATTTTTGCATCCAGTTTTCTGTTTTTAACTAAGAACTAATAAGAGAATTGAATTTTTGAAAAAAATTAGTACTTATTTACATACAATTTTGAAAAAAAATAGTTCGAAATTTTTTTTTTCATTTTTTTTTCAAAATTTTGAGTTTGAAAATTTATTTCTCAAAAACTATTCCTTTAAGCAGCTGCCTTTAAAAACAAGATGAAAGGAGAAGTTTCTGGCTTTACAAACAAGTATATCGCGGCATTGTGGATGTAACTGTTGATTTTTAATATTTTTTTTTCCAAATTAAGGCAATTTTTTAGAAAATTGCCCCTCCCAGCTAAACGGGGGGGAATAGACCCCCCCTCCCATACGATTTTTTTCTTGTCTTGACCAGACCTACACGCTTTAGCTTTTTGGCACACTGCTCGTGGGACACCCTGTATATGTATTTGGTTATGTTGTGTTTTATATTGTGTCTATTTGTTTGATTATTTTGTTTATTTGCTTTAATTTGGTGTTAAATTTTATGTGGAGTGTATTTATTCGATTGATTTGTTTTTTATTTATGTTTGGTTGTACTCGGGTAAACATATTAAAACATATTTGTATGCTTTTGAGGCAATATTTCTTTGTTTTATTTTTGTTTCTTTTCTAGATGTGAATATTTTCCTTCACAACGGATATTACTGTGTAAAGTAGGCCAGTTTTTCGCTCCTCAAGCCACAGGGTCATAAGTTGCATGGCTAATGTTTTTATGTAGGCTCTTCTGTTGACTATTTTTTGTTTATTTTCAACTGAGCTAAAATTCAATAGTATCTTAAAGTTTATACCCACTACATTCAATATACCATAAAACATAAACTAGGAGGCCGCGGTCGCTTGTCGTACCGCTTCGCTGCATTATGTGTTTGAGCGAAGCGAGGTTAAACTTAAAGGTAGAGTTGATCTCAATTTACCGAAAACAAATAAAATGAAATGAACATATTTTGGCGATAAAATATTTCAATAAACTTTTGATACTGCGTGTTGATTTGTCATGAGTCATATTGATGTTTTTCAAAATCTGTCCGATTTCAAATGCTTTTTTTGAAAGTTTTTTATCAATCGGCCCACAGGTGTTGAAATTTGAGACTAATGATTTAAATCTGTTCACACGTTAAGAAAAACGCTACTTGTGGACTTTCATGTTGCATATTTCATCTATGCTGCTTATGGTATAAGACAATTTGATAACATAAGTCAAGTGTAAAAACTGATATTAATTAACATAATTCGATTCGCGCAATGCTATATGCAGACTCATGAGTTTAATGAGATAGAAAATGATTTTTTTTATTAATTTAAGAGATAACTCATTACGTTCATTAGTTCATAATTCCTGCCATCCGTTTCAGCCCGTTAAGTTCTTTGAGTTTAGATGACAAGCCTTTCTTCCCACTGATTTTCCGAAGTCGTTGGAATGGAAGAGGGACGATCCAGAAACCATTGAAGAATCGGAATCTAGAAGACACAACATAAGCCAAGCCTAATGAATGTTCAGTTTTACCAAGATCCATCACGCCGGAGTCGAAAGTTAAACCTTGAGAAACATGAATGCTGATTGCGTAAGCTAATTGAAGAGGAAACTGTTTTCGTGTGTAACTTGTTCCATGATCTTTAAAGTATACGGTACTCGGAGGAATAGGCAGGATATATTTGAGGACCGGAATGAAAACCGTTCGATCGGAATGAAATTTCACCATTACGCATATTGGCAATTCATCTATTGTCTGCTGTAGGTTTGTAAATTATATCTACAACAGTACCAAGTGATCCATTGCTCAAACCACCTGCTATAAACAAATGTTGCTTTAATATTACTGGTGCACCAAAGCAAAGAAGTCTTGGAGATGAGTCCTGTGCAGAGTCTGAAAAGATCGAAGCAGCTCTGTGATCTTTATGGATTGCATTTATCATTGCGACAGGATGGTTTGCATTCTTTAAACTTTCTGTTTGTCGACATCAATCTGATTGATTTGTTTATTGTTGCTCATCAAAGTTGTTAGTAGTAAAACGCTCTGAATATAATTTGTAATCTTCTTCCTTTCCTTCCTGTAAGTAATCAGGATCATCTTCAGCCCAAAGTGGTCGGTCTAGTACCGGTAGCAATTGATTGAAATCTCCAAACATAACAACTTTGTAGCCACCAAATATCTCGCTTGTTGAGCTAGCAGTTTTTAATCGTTCATCTATGCGCATCAGCATCTTTAGACCTAGCGTGGAAAACTCATCTATGATGATTTCATATCATTTTGAAATGTTAGGAGCGTCTCTGACGACAGGCCTCCATTTGGCTTGGACTACCTATGTTATTTGCCGCTACTCCTGTTGGTGCCAACAGCAGCACTTGTTCCCTGCCATGTTTCCGTACGATTTCATTGATCACACTTTCCCGCTGGACCAATGACTAAAGATAATTTGTGGTGTGTTCTGTTGTTTAAAGTATCGTCAACAAAATCAATAACTTTTTGTTGAAAATTATATCATCACGAATATTGGTAGGAGAATTGTGAAATTCTCTTTAGAAGTAATAAAGTTAATATTGCTTTCAATATTTGGATATGACGTTATTCTCTGTCCCCAATCATGTTGGCGGTCAATGTCTCTATATCCTAGTGGAACTTCCTCGACATTTTGACCTGGTGCCGCTTGGACCAGAGTCATCCATTCATGAGGATCAAGTTCAGCTGGAGAATCGTCTTCAATTTCTTCCGGATCGATCTAAGGCAATTTCCATACATCAATTGAATGCGAAGTATAACTCTCACTACATGTGGATTGAGTCTTCAAATCATTCATATTACGCCATGGTATGCAAGTTACCAGATGCTGTTTGTAGTAAATTTCATCAGTAGCGGCGCATTCACCTAGAGCGACTTTTGGAATGACGCGTACTACACTTTCGCTTTTGTTGCAACTTAAACGATAAGGTGCTTCTTTATAATGTATGGAAAATTTCCTTACAAATTCCAACAATGTCATCATTTCGTAGACTGGAGAACGTGTTTGATATGTATGTATCTTATATTTTGTTTCTACGTAATGTTGCAGGTTGGCCAATTTGTTCTGGGCGATCCAAAATTCTATTCTCCTCATTTGATAAAAACAAATTATCGAATTGACGTGAAGAATGATAGAGACTGTCTTGGTTCAAGACAGCATGACTTCACATGCTCAGTGGTCTGTCTGGGCTATAATTATCATCAATAAGCCATTGACAGCTCTTGTGGCCGGCATTTAACCTTTAAGGTGTTCAGCTAACTCACGGAATGTTTGTTTGAAGTTCTCGGATCGTGGTTCACTTTTTGATGCATATTTAGTAATATAATTGACGATTGCATGCTCGGAAGCTCTGATTTGGAAGTCAGTATTTGCGCGCCACAGACGAGGGACGAGCTTATTGTAAGGGTTGCGCCTTGAAGTGAATTCAAAAATTCCGTGTTCATTTGGTGCTAATATAGATTCAGTGTGAGTTAATTTGAGTTAATTGAATAACCAAATCTACATTTACGTGCAGCAGCACTTCCTCTTAGACAATAAGATGTTGAACAGATTGTGTGTCGCTGTACCCTCTTTAGTAACTGACCAAGATGCTTATCGTCATCCATTTTAATTTCATCACCGAACAATCTTGAAGGGTGAATCTCTGCTCTTTCGGCATTCATGTCAGGGTTCCATGCCGATACTAACTTGTCGAAATAATCGACACAAGATTTCAGCTCTTCTTGAGACGTTTCTCTAAACTTGTTCACATCAGGCGCTCCCTCAGGCCAGAATCCCTTATGCTGATATTCAAATCTATACCAATGGTCTGTGATTTTTAATAAAGGCCTCAAAATAGAAATAAAGATCTCAACTCTTTTCGTGAAATACTTCTCAACTATCTTTGGATTTTCATACAGTAACTTCTGCATTTCTCTCGAAATTCTACTTTCCGGCTTATTCCTTGGTTCATACCCAAAATGTTGGCTAAATATTTTCACCATAAATTAGCAGAACTTAATGTAATGAACACCGTAGGAACACTTTGTTGAGTGACCATGGCCTCAAGTTCTGAGCGCCTCTGATACCAATATGGATTAGTACCTAAAATACTCGAATCGATATGTATCAGGGTATTCATTGATTTCTCATTATGTTCAACGCTGTTGACCAATCGTTGGACTGTTGTTTAACTTAACGTAAACTGCTCCTAACTTAGAAGCATCGTGCCTTTCCATGGTATTGAAACTAAAGGACAGGAATCTTGGGTCTGTAGCAAACCGTTTATCTTTATATTTCATCAGAAATACGATTATCTCACGAAATATAACCTTAAGCTGTCTAGACAAATCATTGAAGTATCCTTTGCCATAAGTGCTAAAGTCATTCACCGGATTTTCGCCTGCTGTGGGCCAGATAATGTTGTTTATTTGCCTCTGTTGGTATGGAGTTTCTATAATTGGAACACCATTATTTGCTATTGAATCTTCTTCAAGTATCTCGTCACTTATTTCACCTTCATGATTGAGCTGCAAACTGTCTGCAATATTACCATCTTGTGGCAAATTAATTCAAAGCTTCAAAATTTATGCTAAGATTGAACTTTATACCGACGTACTGTGAAGTCATGGAATGAATTCAATCCTGCTCTCCTAACGAGTAGAATGTTCAGTTCTCTGGGAGAATTGGCAAATTGTGTTCAACCGGCTGCACGTCCTGTACAACGTTTGTAATACTGCCTTTGTAATGTTACTGTCCATTGCCACCACAAGCCTTTACTTGATATATTGGTAAAATTGGATTAGTCGAGCAATCAACATCTGTTCAATGGGAGTGAGGTCTTTAAGTTCTTCAGGCTGTGTGCCTTGTTCCATGTTCTTTGCAGTCGTAAACTTTGTTGGATGCTTCATGCAAGTATATGTGGATTTCTCTTTATTCAAGAATAATTGCTAAAATTTATTCTAGTGTAATGATTTTTGCAGTCGATAATATGGTTTTGCTGTTAAAGAGGGCCGGAAAGAACAACAATATACAAAGTTTCAATATTTTGAACTCGTGATTTCCTTATTAAAACACGGATTATGTTTGCTCTTTTTGGCTTAAAACGTTCGAAAAGAAAGAATCTTCAAAAAAGACAAAAAATAGCGCGTGCGAAAATTTTGCACTTTCAATTTAAATTTTTTTCATCAATTATTTTTTTTTAATTAGGACCGAAATCAAAATTCTGTTTGGACAATAACCTAGATATTTTTAATACATACTTTCTGAGGGTCCAAAAATCATAAGGATCGGTTAAGAAATGGCTGAGAAACAATTTATCTTAGATCGCAATTGAAGCCACCCGATGGGAGCTCCGCTTCGCTTCGCTCAATAATGGCCAGCGTCGGGTTTTTCGGGACACTGAGAGAGAGTTGGTCAAACGTATCAACCCCACTTTTTGTCTTATTATAAAATTCAAACATTTCTGGCAAAGTTACAGTCTTGCCGTTATCAGAGGAAGTGTGCAATACAATACATGCACCAGCATCTTCTTACTCCTTTTAGGTGGGCATTATGATAGTAAAGGTAGCGGTCCACTTAAAGCAAACATAGCAGAATTTTTTTATTAAATTGAGACATGTCTTTGATTAACGGTGGCATTTCTTTTTTTATTTTGTCTTAGAGTTCCCACAACAGTTATCTTCTTTTTCTTGCAGCAGAAATGTTGCTGAGGGTATTGATATAAACCAGTTGTCACAGGTAAGATTTTTGCTCGATCCATTAATAGGCTGAGCAAAGTCTGCAAATAATAATCAGCAACTGATTGTTTCCGAAGTGTTGACTCTTCTCCCAAATATTTATCATGTAAGATGTTTTCGCGTCGCAAAGTAATACAACTTTATACCGTATTTATCTGGCTTATTTGGAATATACATCCGAAAAAGGCAACGCCCGCCAAACCCCAGTAGTTGCTCATCTATGGTACAGCAATCAGTCGGAAAATAAAATTCTTTAGACTTTTGAATTACATAATCGAACAGTTCCCTTATCGGTGCAAGGCGGTCATTTTCACGGCGGTCTGTCTGTCGTCAATCGTTAACCATTCGTTAGGAACTCAAATCTTGAACCAGATATTGTGGCCCTGAAGTAGGGTACCCCTTTCTCTTTATCAAATAATTCCTTTGTTGTGACAGTTTGATTTTCAAAACCCCAGACAAGTAGTACAAGCCGAGCAAGGCTCGTATTTCATTTGCTGTTGTGTCACGTGTAAACGATGGTCGAATACCACCTGGGCCTTGATCGTCGTCAAAATTGTTTCGATCATATTTATATTTTTGTCACTGTGGGATTATTTCTTCATTAGTATACGAAACAACACGATCTATTGTCGTTGCATCAAAAAATAATGACCAAGCCTCTATCTCCGTACAAATATTGTTAGCAAGTCCCTTACAACCCGATGGATTGGTGATTATGTTTCGTGTTGGCAATCGAGACGAATGTGGTTGTTGCACACACTATTTGTATTTATTTGTACCATATTTGATTGCACTAGCAATCTTTTCAATAAATTCTGATTATTACTTCGCAAAGCCGATAAAGGTACTTCAGTTTCGGAGTCTGTTGATGAAGTTTTATGAAAATCTAACTCATTGTCAGATGCATCACCTCCAAAGTAAAGTTAATTTTCTTCATTATTTTCTAACAGTAAAAACTCAATTGTTTCGTCATCAACCACAACACGTCGACTAGTTCCTACTCGCCATTTTGCTACATGCACTCCATAATCTTTCAAAATCGTATCTAATTAAAAAAACAATGAAATCCAAAACTAAAAATAACCATGAACACAAGTGAAACAATTATTTCGATTATAAGCGATTTTACTACCCATGAGTACTGGAGCACCCTGCAATAAATGTTTGCACTATTTATTGCAACAACAGCCAACTGGTAACTATCACAAAAGGGCGGGAACAAACAAAAAAGAGAATAGAAAAAGTTGCGAAAAAGTGTTGCCAATAGATCAGAGTTGTGATACAGCACCCTAGTATGGTTCCAACCACTATTAAATTATACGCTGAATTAAGAACTTGTGTTTTTATTTCCAAAAATATAAAGACAAATGAATTGCTGTTCGTTGGTAAGTGTAAGAGAACCGCTGAACCAATTTTGTTTCTTTTCTTTTCAATGGTCCCAATAGTCTGACCAAGGTTTTCAAGGGAAGAAAATACGTAAATAAAGGTATCGACCAAATTAAGTGTTTACCAGGTGTTGACCTATGCAAAGAAAACCAATTTCGAAGCTTTTATAATAAAACTTTTTCTTTCTCTTCGTTCAACACACACACTATGCTTTATTCAATTCCACGACTGCATAATGCATAATTCACGCAAGCGAAACGAATTACAAGTAAGTGTGAGCTTTCAAGTAAAGTGAAAGTTAGGTTGATGGTTGCAAAGTTACAAAGTGTTAAATTTATTGTTATTGAGCTCGAGAAAGTTGTGATTGTGGAATTGAATAAAGAATTTGGTGTACCATATATAGAAAGCAGAACGAGAAAAAGTTTTATTATTGTTCGAACGAGCAAACACACTGCAATATTTCAGCTTGTTTATTAGTTCGAAAAATTAAACTTCTTCTTTTCACATTTGCCACCGCACACACACCCACAATTCATTTTTACTCAAATTCAATGTTTATCTATACTTTGGAAGTTTACAAATCACAACACCTTATAACCTTGGGTCGACCTGGTGGACTACTCACTCAACCAGGCTGCATCTGATCATCTGATCACTAATCCAATCAGGGTGAGGCTGTTATACTTCCGACGAAATGATATTACACGATCCTACACTGCGGCATGTGGCAACGATATGATGTAACTTTTAGCTTGTTTTTCATTCCCCCTTGTATTCTGTAGACAGCGCTCTTGGCTGTGAAAAGCAATTCCATATGCAGGACGATACGCTTTCATGAAGCCAATTTCGGTTATGTAATCGTCGCAAACTTCTACGCATAATTTCGCTTTGTACGTAATCCTTATTCAGTAGCAATATGTAACATGTGTAACTATGGCTCCGAGAGATACATTTTTATGACATACCGTAGCATCGGTGTCGGTGGAAGCCGACTCTATGGGAAATTTTGATGGTAGTTCTAAGGGCTCACCTCCTACTACCTATATGTTGTTAGTCTCCCAAAATTAACGCTCGCCATCTGCTGGATTCCGGGATAACCTGGAAACAAGCTGAAAGTGCTGACGCGACTACGTGCGCAGAACGTAGGACTTGACAGGAGTGCTTGGACTGTCTATTCATACAAAGAAAGTAAGGGCTCTTTGAAAAAAGAGGGCTTCACTCTGGTTTTGATATTGGACAACAACTCTGTCGAGCCCCTGAAATTCGCGTACGATTCACGTCCCTACTTCGGCCTTGGTAGGATTTTATTCCATTTTGATGTCAAGTAGTCGAAGGATGGAATGTGCTCCCCAGTCTAAATCTATGATTTTTATTTAGATTAATCGATAGCATTGCATGGCTGCTGCCGCTGTTCTCAGTAGCAGAATTGCATGCAGTAGTACAAATCATCATACTGTATTCATTCAAGAACCATGGGTGTGGAATAAACACCTGTGTGGCCTTGGTGGTCACGTGATGCTACGATTCTTTATGATGAGCGATTCGAAAGGCCCAGGGTGTGCCTCATCATATCGAACTCACTATTGGCAATCAAACTTGGTCAATTCTGTGGACAAGATCTGGTGGCTATGAGAGTTTGCTACAAAGCACACGGAGAAATTGAACAATTCCTCGTGGCGTCTGCTTACTTCCCCTACGACTCGGTATTGCCCCCGCCACCTAAGGCGGTTTCTGAACACGTAGAGTACTGTGAAGTCAGAAAAATTAGACTCTTCATCTCTTGCGATGCTAATGCTCAAAGCACTGTTTGGGGCAGCAGCAAATGCAAACGGAGAGGACATCATTTTTTAAACTTCACTCCTTCGTCTGACCTTATCATCAACAATGTTGACTCCCAATCAACTTTTGTGACGGGGAGACAACAGGAAGTGATTGACCTAATCCTGTCTAATGGGCATATGAAGGCCATCACTAACTGGCGAGTCTTACCAGATGCTACATTGTCAGAATATAGATACATATATCGAATTCCAATTGAAGTGTGGAATCTCCCCTCACGCAGCCCAAGCGGAATCTCACAAAAACGGACTGGGTACGATTCTGAGAGGAGCTTGAGAAATCCATTCAAGCTTTGCTCAAACTCAGAACAAAGCAATTGGTGGAGGATGCCGTTCAAAACCTGAACAGCGCCATCACCAACTATTTCGAACTCGCATGTCCTGTCAAAAAACCTCCCAGCTGGAAATTTCCCTGTTTCCCTGGTGGAATGATGAGCCTCATGGTCTTCGCAGGAAGGCCAGAAGTCTCCTGAATAGATCGCTTAAATTGAATTCGGAAGATGACTGGAGTAAGTATCAATCGAAGCAAAAAGAATATAAGAAGCTTATTCGTGGATTGAAGAATGATTCCTATAAGTCCTTCTGCGAAGAGATCAAATCCCTGAGCGCGACCAGCAAGTTGGTTAATGTTCTGAAGCGAGGCAAATCGATAAAGCTGGATGTACTCAGAAAGTCGGATGGTACCTTCACCGAGTCTAAAGCAGAAACTCTTAGTTTATTGCTTCAGACCCATTTCCCGGGAAATCAGACTGTCATCGGCGCGTTGTACACTCAATCATTGGGAAGTGCGACTGAAACGATGAAAACAACTCGGCGTAACTGGTATGTTGCATCACGCATGACAACTACTGAGGCCATTGAAATGTTGAGTCAAAAACCACCAAAGCGCTGTCAGCTTTTTGGCAATGCAAAGTTGCCTTTGGCGAAACATGGGGCTTATCACCGAAAAATGTCCTCTGGATCTACACGGCAATGATAAGACCGATAATCTCATATACAACGGTTGTCTTTTAGAACAGGCTAACACGCAAACACGTCGTATCCTCTTTCACCAAACTCCAAAGAGCGGTCTGTCTCAGCTGCACGGGGGCTTGTACTTGCGCAACAGTTTACTTGCGGGAGCAATATCCTACGGCCCCTGTCTCATGGATATGCCTTCAGACGCAATGACACCTGCCATCTTACTATGCTGTATTTTCACAGTCACATTTCCATGGTGTAAGGACTGGCTTTCGCACTAAGCCTGTCTTCGCATTTTTACAAATGGCCCTAGGACTGGGCGGGAGTCCGGTGCTGGAGTTTTCTTTGAGCACGAAAACATTCGACTGTACTTCTCGTTAGAAAAATATGCGTCTGTCTTTCAATCAGAGATTTACGCAATCCTAAGGGCTAAGAGTCTAATGTTCTAAAGCATAGGTGGAAGGGAAAAAGCAAGCTGCACTCAAAGCTGTGTACAACCCTCTATCCAACTCCAAATTAGTGCATGAACTCAAGACCTTTTTGAACAGAATGGAAAGACTAAATTCATTTAGGCTTGTATGGGTCCCAGGTCACTCTGGGATCCCAGGAAATGAGATCTCCGATGAACTCGCTAGAAGGGGCTCAGAGGAGAGTTTCTCAGGACTTGAACCCGCCTAAGGTCTACCTTCTTCCACGGTCTAATCTCACATCAAAGACTGAGTCTTTAATGCACACAGTCGTAGATGGGGGGAATATCCCGGATGACTAAGGTCATACGTCCTGATGTCTGCAAGACGTCTGTAACATTCTTCTTATTCTTAAGGAGAAATTATTGCAGAAGGCTTACGGGCGTCATTACATGCCATCACACTTTTGCCAAAGTGAATGCAGTTGTTCACTCTCTCCAAGTGAATGCAGGTGTGCTAAAGAAAAGTGAAATATCTGAGACACTACACAAACAAGTACCATACCAGTACAAGCACGACCTTTAGCCAGTTGCTTTAGTTTGATAAGCTAGTTTGGCAAACACAAAGCTTTGTTCTTCCAAGCAGTTGAAGAGCCATTGAAATGATTCTTTAGATTGAATAGGAATTCTTTTCCCGGTGCCTAGTGAGTTTTACACTGCTTTTTTAAAAAAAGATGTCAAAAATAGTCCTAAAATAGTCTTAATAGCAAGAAATCCTATAAGGATTTGACAAATATGTTAGGAATGTTAGGTGGTTGTTTGAAAGACTCTAGATTATAATGTAGCCTTTTCTGATAGAATATTCTTTTAATACAAACCCAAAACCATGTGATTTCCAAAAATGTCGATATACAACAATTTTTTTCTCTTTAATATCATAATCATCATAATTTCAGCAAGGCCTTTGACAAACATTTGCGCTGTTTGGCAAATGATTCACCTTAACACCAATCCTCGGAACCTTGGACCCTTACCCCTCTTCCATCGAACGAATTACAGTTACCGTGAGGCAAAGTCCAGAATGATTCCCGGAGTGAACTTCATTGTTTTTGACATATGTATTCGTACATGCCAATAATATGATTCGACGCCCCGTTGGGTCAGTTTATTCGCTTAATGCAAGCCTTAACAAAGAAAAAGTAACTTAATCAATCTAAACCTAAAATAAGCTATTGGAAAGTAAAAGATTTTGTTGAGGGTGAATGGATGCGGCAAAGGACATTTTAAAAACGTAATTACCGTAATTTACTTCGCGCAGCTCATTTTAGTCGTGTTTCATTCGATGAGAGTTGATGCGGAAGAAGGGCACAGATCGAAGGTTTCGCGGAATGGTGTAAAGGGGAATCATTTGAAGCAGTGAGAGGCAGCTAATATTGCCGGTAAGTCGGCGACCTTGCGTCATCCTTCTAGGGGTTATTTGTTGAATCGTTTTAAGCGATTCTTATATGGCGGCAAATTGTAGTTATTCACCGAGGGAAGACCATGGAGAACATAAAAAAGGTTTGATGGCTCCAATGCACGCAGTATGGGTACCGTAAGGGTATAAGGACTTCGTGACCAGCAAATTAGAAACTCCTTGTACTAAAGTTTCACATAGCCAAGGGCCAAACTGAAACGGTTGATAATGTTGTCGATATTAAGCCGTAAATTAAGTTTTCAGTCACAGATAACTCGTACGTTAACCGTGATATTGAAAGATCTTCTTGACAGATAACTAAATGTCCTAGGAGGTTAAGGGAAGTAAAGACGGGAGTTAGTGACATTTGCTAGATTGTCACTTAATCACTGCGGTCTCTGATGGGCCTATTGCGATGTCCCCCATAGAGTTCACTCAAAAATCCTGAGTTTATGATAAAACTTAGAATGCTTTTGAGTGTACTAGCAGCGATTTCTTCTGTTTCAAGATAATGCCTGCCTAGGTTTTTGTATCGTGTACTGGTGAGACAATTACAGTGGCACAGTATGTGCTCTGCTGTTTCTTACACATTCTGCAGGTGTCATCTTGTGTGATGCCCATGGTTGTAAGATGTTTGTTAACCGGGCAGTGTCTTGTGAGGAATCCTGTCACTATACGAATCTGACTCCTAGAAAGGTTAAGGAGTTGTTTTGTTCTTTTAAGGGAAGTGATTGGTAAGAACATTTTGGCTTGCCTGCTACCTTCCGTTTGTGCCTAGTAGTGGATGGTCGTGTTCCTCAACCATTCCTTTATGTAGCATTTTATGGTACTGATAGGTATGCCGCAGAATGGTCTTGGCATCATGAATGGTGATGGAGAGCCTTTTCTTGCTAATAGGTCTGCTTTTTCGTTTCCTATATGGCCACTCTATCCTGGTATCCACATGAGGTGAACATTGTTTGTGTTGGCCAGCTGGCGTAATAGTTGTTAGCAGTCCCATACCAATTTAGAGGTGACTTCGCAGCTTTTGAGGGCTTAAAGTGCAGCCTTGCTGCCAGAGAGAATATAAATGTTTTTATTGGTTATAGCTCTGTTTATATTTCATTTGCGAATATCTCTGCTTGAATTACGGAGTTATATCTGTCTATACTGTAATAGATGTGCGTGTTGCAGTGTTAGCTCTAGCCCCAACATCTTCGTTCGTTTTGGATCCATCTGTGTACCATCTGTGAAGGAAGGTCTATTTTGCCCCCAGGTGTGTCGAGAGGGAATTGTGACCTTAAAGTTTTGGCTGAAGTTATACCTTGGAAGACAATTATTGTCTATATGGAGTATTTTTGGGATTGATGTCAGGATGAAAAAGCCTAGAATTAGAGCCACCCTCCGCGATGTTCGAAGTGTACGGGTGGTAGGTCCGTGATGACTTCTAGCGCTGCTTTGCTGTTCTCATAGCTCCTTTAATATAGATACAAGCTAGTCTTTGTAGTTTGTTGAGCTTGGCTTGTACTGATGTTTGTTTTGTTTGTGTCACCAGTCGGGCGTAGCATGAGAATTGGTCTGGTGATGGGTGTAAATAGCCAACGAGATATCTTGGGATTAACGCCCCAAGTTTTTCCAGTGAGACTTTTGCTGGTTCATAGAGAGATCCTGGCTTTTTCAACGGCCTTTGTGATGTGAGAGTTCCAAAGAGCTTTTCGTCTGGATATTTGGCTTCGTTTGAGAACTTTATTGTTTCACCAAATAGAGTGGGTTTATTAAGTTTATGCCTACTTCTTCTTTTGGTGAAAGCGACTATCGTGCTTTTTTTTGGGTTAACAATTAGTCCAACATGCACCAGCTCACAACAATGTTGAGTGCCCTTTGGAGGAGTTCCGAGAGTATGTCTTCGATTTTTCCTCTAATTAGGATTACAATGTCATCAGCATAGCCTTGGGCATAGAAGCCATTGTTGCTGAATATGCTAATCAGCTCATTGACTACGATCGACTATAGGAGGAGTGAGAGAACCCCGCCTTGAGGGCAACCTTTCTTGGTTTCTACACTGATTTTATCATTCATCATGAGGTATTTGAGGTATCCATCTGCATATGGTATTATCTACCCCTGTGCTAAGGATGCAACGTTGTATTTGGGCATAATCGGTATTGTCGAAAGCACCCTCAGCATCAAGAAAGCAACCTATCGCAATTTCTTTGTCGCTCAGGGATTTATTGATCCGAGCTGTTACTTCCTGAAGATCAAGCGTGGTTGATTTCCCAGGCTGGTGGAATATTCGCAGTTCCCCGACATGGCGACGCTTATCTTAAAAATATTAATAGGTTCTTTTAGTGAAGTAAAAAGGCCGAGAGAAAAATTTTATTTTTTTACCTTTTAAAGTTTTTTTGTGTCGGGGGTTACTTAAATTTTTTAATTTTTTTTTATTGTATTCTTTTTAAATTATAAATGCGATAGGTAACTACTTAAATTACATTACTTAAGTATTATGCAACAACCCATGGGGCTTCTTGTATGTACAAGGTGGCACAGGACTTATCATCCAACTTTGTTTTTGAATAACTTTTTTACTAAATAAAAAAAATGACTTTGAGTGATGGAAATTTTTACTTGTACCTGTATAATTTTTTTTATTATGTGGAAAAAATTATATCCATCTAGTGGGTACCACCAGTGTTGACACACCGTTGTACCCATTTCATCGCATTTTCCATGACTTTCCGCAATATTTCCGGATATAAATATACATATGTATTTCTATGCAAAGCTTGTTGGTATAAGTTCGCGACTTCTTTGAGGCTAGAAAGGAGTCGGTTATGGTTAAATCTGACGATTTTGTTTGGCATGTCAAATCGCCAAAACGAGGGATTACGTGACCAGGAAACGCTTCATTCACAATATCCATTGTTGGTCTTGCTGTGTGTGTGGTTGCACCGTCTTGTTGAAGCCAAATGTTCACCAAGCCCCGCTCATCTTGACAGTAATTCACACGCGACTGATGGTCAGCAGACATTAACTGATGCACTGTTTGTAATTTGTACGGGAACATGTGTAAGTTTTTCACTAAAATTCGCTGTAGGGTTCATCTGGTTATGCCCAATTGCCTTGTCTGGTTGAAGTTGCTTCGTTCTCAGCGATGATGAGATGGCCTTGAAATGCCTGAACAAACTGTAGGTAAAAACTATCTCGATCACGTTAGCTTTCAAACAAAAAAAAACATAAAAATCGGTCCATTCGTTCAGGAGCTACGATGCCACAGATTGATACACAGACACGTCAAACTTATAACACCTTTTTTTTGCGCCGGGGGTTAAAAATTGGTACCAAGGAATTTAAACGAGGCTGATGAGTTAATTCTTTCGAATGTACAGCGTGGTGTGCAATATATGATGAGAAACTAAAACAACAAATGGCGTTTCAAGTTAAAACTGTCAGCCGTTCCATCATTCTTATGCTGAAGTGGGTCGAAAGTACTAATCCTCTAGAAAATAAGTTAATTTGTCTTGTCTTGCTCTTCAAGCTTTTCAAAGATAGCAGACAAGATATTCAGCTGTTGCTGTTTTAGCGTTAGGATCCTTTTGAAGACTGTTTAGGTGATTTTCTTTTTATTGATAATTTTGTCATGAATTCTTGGCAATTTTCAATTTTTATTTTGGGGTTTATTACTATTTTTCGGAGTTTTTGTAATGCTTAGCTGCTTTACAACCTTGGTAGTTTGCCAGGTGCATTCCCTTGTAGTTTGCGCAAACTGAATTCCTTGCATTCTTGTGAAATGCGGCGTTTGCATTAGGGAAATAGCTTTGGTGTTGTGCGCTGCAGTTCTATTTTGACAACGATGTTGAGTATCCTTTTAATTTGGTACATTTTTTTCCACGTCATCGCTTTTGTCGATTCTTAACATGGGAACAATGGGAAACCACGTTTTGCGATAGTCTCTTCAGCTATTGCCTTATCATTGCAAGAAGAATTGAGAACATTAAAAGTAGAGGGATAGTTATCACTTATCAGGTTTACTTTTTGCATTTATAACGTAATAGAAGCTCTTGGGAACGGTGGTAAGAGGGGATAGCATTCGGTTCAGGTATCGGAGGTAATTAGCTTAGTTGTTCAGATTTGGTACATATAAGACTGCAGATAATTAAGAAAGGCGGAAGCAGAGTGGATTTTAAGATAGGCTTGCCATCGATTATTTCCTTTGTTGCGCTGGGAGCATAGTTCCTTGCTGTACCAGGGTCGTGATGATGGAGATGGAGATGTTTAATTAACGCAGTTTTCAGCATCAGATGAGAAGATCAGGTCAAGTCGACAACAAGACAATTCATGTTGTCGGTGATTTTACTGAGTTGGAGGAGAACGGGGTTGGTTAGTCACGACATGATGAGTCTCATCGGATTTAGCCCAATTCTAGTATGGAATGTTGAAATTGCCACAGATGATGATAATATCTTTTGGGTCAGGAATCTGCCAAGTCATAGACAAGCTGAAAACCATAGGTGAGTTGTGAGGGACGAATGAAACTGCAGCCAAAGTAGCGCTTCTCTTTCGCGAAATGTATTAAGGAGCTTGTAAAGTTGAAATCAGCGGTGTTCGACTTTTTGAAGGCATCGTAGTGGCTGTGAATTGCTATGAGAACTCCGCGATTGTTCGGATCAGCAGTATTGTAGTGGCCATCAACGCGAAAGAGAGTAAAATCTGATGTGAATAATAGTTTCAGTAAGGTCAAAAATTGAGGAGTACCGCGGGAGTTTGGGTACTCAGTTCTCTGAGATTCTGTTAGTGGAAGCAGATGTATGTATTTCACTGAGCTGAGTGATTGGTTGAGAGATGAAACGATGGTTAGGTTAACTGCGATTTAGGTTCTCGTGAAACCGGATAAACGTTTTCTTAAGTCCCTGAGTATCAATCAGAAGGCCTTCTCCGTGGATCAATACGTTAGTTTTGATTTCGCCGTTAATGCAGATTGTCGTGAAAGTAGGGAAGATAGAAACGCACGTTATCGTAGATTCTTCTGCCTCTCAAGCGTGATATAGGTCTTCGCCGTTTTTATGGCAAGACGTTTGGTAAGTTTAACCGTGGGTGTAAGAAAGGCGGGGAAGTTTGACGGCAGTTTTGAGTGAAGCAGAAGAGGATTGGGTTGAGAGTAAAAGGTGTAAGTGATTGTTTTGAGAATACTGAGCTTTCGGGGTTAGATGCTTTTACGATACGGCTTAGGGGAGGTGTAGGGGAAGCGGGTTAAGTCGAAAGAAATTGGATAATATTCCTTCTTTTAACTCCCCGTTAGAGTCTAGATTGAGTTGAAGTTGGGCGGAAGGGTTTGCTTGTGAGTGGCTTAGTACGATTTGTGACATTACGCTTATAACTATTACTATTAGAAATAAGCTTATTGACCGCTTTATAATTCAAACCAGTAACTCAGTAAATCATTTAACAAGAGTGCCGTCTATCCTTCGCTAAATAAGTTGAGTTTGACAGTATTCCTGATTGCTTTACTTTAAATCCATTTAAAGTACTTTACAATTATATCATGAATTGTGGGAGAAATTAATATGATTTTATATAATCGGGAGTATGGCATAATATCTGGCACGGACGCTAAGGCTATCTACTATCATTTGATCAAGGTATGAACCCACAAACAAGACAATTCCAAAAATGATAAAAACCGAATAAGCCAACTATTGCTTCTAATAACAAGGGATTAAGACATAGTTAAATCCATTAATCAAAGTAATTGAATTTCGCTGACTGTGTGTTTTAGTAACATATTCGTTTTTGCCCGTATTCGAGTGGAAGAGGCTAGAGTGCACTTACTTGTTATTTAAGTCTTAAGGCAATTAATTCTTAAGAAGTCTCAATTGTTTTCACAAGGGTGAATGACTAGGTACATAGTTAATGGATGTTCACATTAATTGCATATAAAAAGGAACTAACGATAAATTAAAGTTGAAGGATGATAGATTTGCAAGTACATACTTACGAAGAGAATGACCTACGTTACCCCAAGTCTCACGTAACATGATTGGTTAAAAAAGGAAGCCAAATCAGATGACTAACGAGTAGTGTGCTTTGATGATGATTGTTGTATTGTATATAATTATATAACTACACAATTTTACGGCGTAGATATTGTGTAATTATGTATATTTCTGTGTACACGCAAACATGATGATTAATCAGCAAAGTTGTTGATGTCAGCTGGGATATAGAAGAGTTGAGTTGAAATGAATACTAATGAATTTGTCGGAGCTCTCTTAATAAATTATTTGCAGTATTCAACATTACTATACTCGTATTAGCCTTTATAGATCTGGTGATTCCAAGGTGAAATTTATATAGACATTTTGTAAATATTTAATACGTATATCGTCGTATAACTGAACGGTGAGAGTACGTTAACTTAAGGACGGGTTCTTGTCGAGGGGGGTCTATTTAGAAAAAAAAATATTTAAGAATTTGAAAGAAAAAAGTCTATTCTATTATCTTCTTTCTATCAAGAGTTATACCTTCATACTCAAAATTGATTGGAAGTACAAAGATGGCTCTCGCTATTATAAAGCTATCATAGTGACAGCTGATCTTGGCGGTTTCAGAGAAATTAGACAGCCGTCCGTAACATTCAGTTTATATCACATTGTCGAATTTCCTGTATTTGCGGAGGTTTTAATTGTTTGCCTTCATTGGAATAAAAGTACGCCAAACCGACAGCAGCATGTAAAGTACGTCACTAATTGTTAGTAGAAAGAAAAAAATCGTGCCTGTCAAAAGTGCTTTAAACAATTCTTCAATGAAACTGGAACTTATCTAAGATCTAAGATCAGTGGTAAAAAAAAGAATTGGAGCAACCGAATATTCCTTTAAAAGATAATCGTGCTTCTGCGAAGTGCTGGTGGGAAGAATAAAATGTCTGAAGAAATTGTTCAAGTTGTAAAGGCCCATATCAAAAGTTTTCCCTCATACGAAAGTCACTATACAAGACGTGACACATCATATATGTTAATATTTCCATATGGATCTGACGTTGGCTAGTATGTATTTTAATAATATGTACATACTTCTGTTCCTACATATGTACATGTCGTAAATATGAAAACTATATATAATACTATTTTCGATTACATACTTTGATAGGTATGAACGCTAAATGTAAGAAGCCTAGCACATGCAATAGAAGGCACACTCTGAAAAAGAAAATAGAAATAGCAAAACGTGATGGAACCAAGGAACTTGCAAGCCTTCAAAGTGATTTAGACCAATACCATATCATGACGGACTTGGCATACGACTTTAAGGGGAAGACAAAATACTGGCCCGAAAGAATCCTGAAATCAAAGTTTTGGCATTTGACCTTCAACAATGCCTGCCGACACGTTACCTTCAAAATTCAGTAAGTTTTTACAAATGGCAATTGTGGACTACAATTTTACCGTGCATGACTTTTTCTCAAACACTCCGTATTATTTGATGCGAGATGGCAATGAAAATGCCTCTTGTTTACTAAAGGATATGCAGAATATAAGCACCGATAAACATGTAAGACATTTCATTTTCTACAGTGATTCATGTGGCGGTCAATATAATAATTCATTTGTGAGCACGATGTTTTTAACATTTTTGGAAACTAACACCAGCATTGACAAACGAACAGAGGTGCGGACTCATCACCCTTAGTTTAATTTTGTCCGAACAATGGGTACAAAAAACCCATTCAGTGTATTTGTAATGAACAGACATGGTTTCTCCGACTTTGGTTCTGTTTCAAAAACAAAACTTTTGTGGAGAAGCCGGGTTAAAAATTCTAACAAATCTGTATGGAATAAAGTGTGATGGTTGAGATACAATAAAGCCCCTTTTTGGTAAAATTGAATACAAAACAACTCTGGATAAAAACCAACCTTTTTTTAGCAAAATGTGGTATTCACACACTTAAATTGAGCGAAATTCTTAAATCACCAGCGAAAAATGTAATAAGTTAAAAAGAAAACTGATCTTCAGAGTTTATTTCCGTTTATTGATCCTGTGTTTCATGAATTTTAAATGCAGTTTGGATATACATACATCATGACTTAATAGATGGCAGATGCAGATGCAGATGAACATGAAGATTTTAAATACTTTTCTTAATTTTATTTTTTTAATGAACTATTTGTTAACTTTAATTTGCTGGTATTAAGGGTTGCGTACCCCAACAGGAAAAATTTAAATTTAAGATTACTTTGTTGTCAGTCAGTCTGTATGTTATCTTAAGAACGCGTGGGGTTATCGAGTTATAATTAATACTATATACTCAGACCTGCCGTCCCTTGAATCTAAGAATAAACGTTATTATTGCTAACTTAAGTTATTAAAAATAATTTTAATGAAGGAAAGCATCATCATTTTTAATGGGTACATATATAAAACTCAAGCCTACCTTAAACTAACTAAATCTAACTAAACATATTTTGTTCTATTTCTATTATATTTGCACAAATATATACTTTATATATATATGTATGTAGGAGTGGTTCAGGTAAGATGACGGGGAGGGTAGTATGTAGGTTTTTGAAGGTCAGCGAGTTCGGTCGTCCGTTCGTCTCATGAGTGGTCTTTTGCTACATATATAATCTAAATAAATCTAAAATAAAATGAATTACTTCTTATATCTATAGTTATTTTATTGTACGAGTGCGTCGAGAAAGAAGTGAACGTCCTATAAATATGGTTTTTTTTCACATTTTAATATATTTACATTTTTTTGTTTTGTTATTGTTTTTTGTTTTATTACTTTTTTCACGATTATTTGACCTTAATTTTTTATTTTGTTTTTGTTGTGTCCTAGCCTACCCTATCTTACCCTACCCTAGCCTATGTAAGCCTGCCATTGGTGTTAACCCATTTATGCCCGAATTATGTTTTAGTAGAGGTGAAAAATATTTCTATTGAGAGTGGGTAATAGGCGGGTACAAAAAGTCAAAAAAAAAAATGTTTGGGTGGGTGGTGTAGGAGTGAGGATATGTAGCCATATGGCAACAATGGCCAGTGAGGGGTATGTATTGTACATTATGATGCATACATTGTACATTAGGTTATTTGTTTTTTTAGTTTTATAAAAAAATTATTGAAAAGAATAAGAAAAGAAGATATACGAGTATGTACATACTCGTATATATAGTAAAAAACAATTATGAGTGGTATGACATAAAGCAATTTTTTTGTTGATTGAAGCAAAGAAGAACATCGCATTTGGTACATCGCATACGGCTATAGCCAGTTTTGCATAGACGACATCTTCCCTTTTGTTCTGAGTAAACTGGAAAATTACCATAATATCATATCTTGTACTATATCATTAGGTGGATTTGGTCTCCTTAGTTTTGGTGTTGTAGGGGTTAAAGTATATGATGATGTTGATGTTGTTGGTGATGGCTCTACAATTTGTTCATTTGAAGGAGAGGATTCAACGGATTGCAGCTTGCTCAAGCATCTGCAAGGTGTGCACGTCTTGTGGTGAGAGTTTTTGCAACAATTAATTAAAAGTCCATTAGACGCATATGCTTTTGATTTTGGCTTACTGCAACAAAGTGTCTACGATACAGTAACCAAGAATTTACAAGGGCTGCGTTGATGCACCAGTATAAAATTCGGAAGTAATTCTTTTTGGATTTGTGATTAATACGATATAATTCAATCAACATATCCGCTAAGTCCACATCACCCATAAAACGATTGTATTGTTTTGCAATGTTCGGCCTTTTAATTTTGGTGTATGTCCTAGCATTTCTATCCCATCTGCGGCATGTGTCCATTAGCTCTACACAGCAAGATGTAGTCGATTATCATACCATCTTACCAATGCTATATTGTGGTTGTTCTCCACTCTATAATCAACACTTCCTCGTCCTAAGCCCTTTAATACCCTCTCGTCGTGCATATTCAGTTTACCAATTCGATTATTTCTTACATTTCCAATGCACCATATTCCCATGTCTCGCAAAGCGATTGCAAGTTTGATAGAGGAGAACCAGTTATCGAAATAAACTTTAAAATATCCGTTTTTAGGCATCGTAGAACACAGATACAGAACAATATCCGATGAAATTCCTAAGCCATAGTCTGAACAAGTTCCTTTTCCTGTATGTGGAGTGAAATCATAAATTATACCTGATAACCCAGCTCTTGTAAAAACTTTGTATCCCCCTTTGTGTGGCTTTTTCAGTAGATATTTTTTTAATGTTGATTGACCTTTGAATGGTATAATTTGTTCGTCCACAGATTGATGCTCATCGTCATTAGGTATTCCATTAAATTTTAATTTTAAATGGTATAGTAGCGGTCGGATTGCAATTTGTCGTATTCGGGACTATCTTTCGGTTTGGCTTTTAAATTATCATTTATATGGAGAGATTTTTTAATTTTTTCAAAACGATTTTTAGTCATTACATATGCTATTGCATTATTTCGTAAATCATAATTCACAAAGCACCTATAATCTGGCATTCGAATAACTCCCATATATGTTATAAGAGTACACCAATGCATTGATATATTTCCTCAGCTTTAACTTTAATTTCCTCCCCATTTTGTTGTAAGGCGTATTTATTCGTTTCTTCTACTATTTTATTGATGATTGAATCATTAAAAAAATTTAAGAAATACTCCGAAGGACACTTTTCTTCTGCGTAGACAACTTCATGCTTCCACTCATTGAAATTTTTTTTTCCGCCATACAAACTCCGAAGTGCGAGTATCAACGGTTTTCTTCGGTGTACTCTTCGAAGCATCTGATTCAACGACAACTTTTTCGATATCCAGTGTGACAAGTTCTTCGAAGGCGTTCATAATTGCTTGAGGCAGATCTGAAAGTTCAACATCTCTACCTAAATTTTCCTCATCATCGTTCTCTAGCATATCATCATCCGAATTATCCCAATCGTGTTCCAGAAAATAATCAATCTCTGTAAGTCCTCTTTCTTTCGTCATTTTATATTCGAAACAAGAATAAAAAAAAGAGACATTTCGTTGAAAGTCTTGTTGCCACAGTGGGCATCAAAGGGTTAAGCACGCTCTACCATGAAAAAGCTGTTGAATAGCTATTATAAAGCTATTATAAAGCTATTGAATAGTCTACTGACGTAGCTCTCTCCAACCAATAAAAGCGTTGATAATGGCGGACTACGTCTCCTTGATCCCGGCGTGAGACCGATTTGCAGAATCTGAGGCGCTCGGGCTCGCGAAGCGCGACATCGGGTTCTTAGAGGAATCACCGTTCCACGGAATTTCGACCCATGTGGAAGATTAGCGGTACCGCCAATCTATCCTGAATCAGCCCACATCTATCCAGATAGAGAAATGCTTCTGGCGGAACAAAACCGTCAAGACGCACTCTCTCGTGGTATTAGCCATTGGGGTAGTAAGCCCCGAAGATCAGGTCATTGACCGAAGTCATTGCTTTTGCAACGTGGTTTCGAATCAGTTTGATCAGAAAATTATTCATCCGTACAATCCTGGCCCTATAGGACCTCGTAATCGTAAGACTCGAATGTCCTATGTTGCCCGAGACAAGTCCTGAGAGATTGTCCCTCAAACGACCGAATTCTTTAAATTAAGCTCATTTTGAACCTGACGGGAAATCCATAAGCAACCATGGGTCTGAGTAAGTCCATGTAGCAGATTAGCTTCACCCTGAAATTAAGTTGGCAAGAGTCTCGGTCCCTTACCAGAGCAGCATCTACATATTTGTCGAAATATAGATACTGATCCAGCACGATCCCAAGGTATCTGACTACACTTTGGCTCGCCAGTGAACGCTCGTCCGGTCCACTGAACTTGACGGACAACTTGCGCCGATTTTTTCTAATGTCCCGAGAGGTCCTTCACAAAGGCGTTCTGAACAATATAGATTCTGATTTCTGGAACTTAAAAATCAACTTCCGGTCATAACAATACTGCTGAATTGTTTCGAAGCCACGCTGCAGAAGAGTAACAATGACGTCGATCGTTGGACCTGATCTTTACGCGATAAAGTCGTCTGCTCACGCTATAGAATGGTGAAGAGAAATTAGCAGATCGGTTAGGTAAATTCTTAAAAGGATCGGCTAATTCACCGTGCCCTGTTGCCGTTCACTCTTGATTTCAAATGTTTGGGTAGAGGTCACGTTGGCAATTTTCACAACGAACTTTCTACCTGTTAACACTTCAACAATCATATGTAGCGTTGGTTTACTTATACCCAGCCGACTGAGCTTGTAATAAAGACCTTCTAGTCATACGGTTGCGAAATTTTTTTTCCAATTCAATCAGACCGGCACCCTTGTATTTGTCCTTGCATTTATTCCATTGGCGATCCGATACGCGTTTCGATGACGCATGAATAGTGTCATGCTCCGCTCTAAAACCTAATTAGCTATCTGGAATGATGGTATTGCTCTCAACCCATTTAGACAGGGCTCAATAGACAACCTTCTCGAAGACCTTACTGATACTCGGAAGGAGACTTATTGACCGGAGATTTGCCGGGTTAGAGATGCCTTATCCCTCTTAGGGATTGGTTGTACCACCGCTCTCTTTCAGTCCACTGATAATATGCATTATTCAGTGCTTTGTTGAACAGGATGGTGTACCTCTCTACAGCCATTGGCGGAAGGTGCCTAAGCACAACATTGGATATACCGTCGACTCCTGCGGATTTTTTCTTTTTGAATGACTCGAAGATCATTTGAAGACGCAATCATGTTTGCCATGAAATCTTCATTGAACCTGGTAAAGCCATAGTTCTCTGATCGCATGATTGTAGAAGTGATGAAGTGATGTTCTCTAGGTCTTGACTCGGGCGATTACTATCATTCGCCTTGTATTCTTCCTGGAAAACAGCTCCCACTGTCGCCACCTTCGCCCAATTAATTGAAAGGGAAATTTTGTGGAATCTTTGCCATCCACAATACAAAAATATAAAAAGGAAGGCACAGGAGAGGGAAAATATATCGCAGATTCTCAGAGTTTCAAGTAATCATTTTTATATGATATTCCTGATGATACTTCAACAAATTGTTCATGTAGCTAAGGTTTTAGGAAAGAAGTGGAAGCTACTCCGACACAGTTACATATGTGCGGATATAAAGACGAACTGTCTGGTCAGGCGGCTGAGGATCCGGATCGCAATTGGAATTAGAAATTGGAAGTAATAATTATGTTCCAACCAATCAATTTCTAATGAAACACTTACGTCAAAGTAACTATCATCCGGCACTCGGAACTAATTGCTTTCCTTATTAATGTTTTTAGCAAAGATGGTTTTAATATACTTTAAAGCAACGTTTTAACTTTTCGTCATACGAGTCGCTCTAAAAAACAAATCGGCAATTTTTTGTTTTATGAAATTAAACGTTGTATCAAAAAAGCCTTCGGTTTTTCTGTTTTGGTGCAAACCACCGACGTTTTTTTGTTTTTAACAATTTGTATGCCAAATAACAAATTTGTACAACATTTGTAATGAAACGATTTTTTTTTACGCTTATCCATTTTATTTTTTACACTTTCAATTACCACAAATTCACAATTTTCCAGCAAACGCACAATTTGAATTAAAATAGTTGCTTAAAATTTAACATAACAAAGCGACCTCATTGTGGGTGAAATTGTTGGCAATCCTTCCGACTACGACGGCGACCGCGAACGAGATGTGACAGCAGCAGCAACTGCGACCTCATTGTGTTCCAGCAGTTATGGCATCGTGCTGTCGTTGGCGTGGTATTGTACTGTTCATTGAATTGTGTCTTCAATGATATCGTACATTTATTTAAGGTAACTGTCAATCTCGTAGTTCGACAGGTTCCTATTGAACGGTGGGAAGGAGGCGCTCGAAGTGAGCACTCTCTTCAGGGAATTGGCAAAGAGTGGCCGACGTGCCGCGCCGTACTGTAATGGTAGGGGTGCGTTTGGACATACTCTGCCATCTCCGCGAACTCGTCAGATACTGTAATCAAAGTACATAGTCCGTAATGGTCACTGTCGTATACAATGGTTCGTAGACAGTTAATAGACCATTCGTTCGTGTCTGCCAGCCTAGAGTCTATCAGCGTGAGATCCAGATTGGAGCCGCTCCTAGGATACGACGGACTATTGGTTGCGAGCAACTTGACTCTATATTCAATACTGCGAAGAACCCACTAATGACTTAGTAGGCTCCTATTAGTGTTGGGAATGTAATTTCCCCAATCACTATGTTTTGCATTTAAATCGTCGGCCAGAATGTAGAAGATTTCTGTCGAGTTCAGGTGTAGGGATCAAAAGAGTGTCTCGGGCTCTGCGATACAAATATTGGGTTGAGGTGCTTCAGGCCGCTAAAATGTACATTTTCTGTCCATTACGGAGAGACCTTTAATGCAGAATGCAGAATTCTATCACCTGGAGCTTCCGCACTTCACCGCTATATATAATTTTATGTTTTATATTATTTTTATAGAAGAAATGTCTTATACTACAAGTACAGGGAAAAGTCTGGTATTTTTGATGAGATGTGCCGGGTAGATGATTTAGCTATAGCTAATGCAAATCCAGGTTAGGGATCTATCATATACATACTCGTAAATGTACGTCCCAATCTTAAGAACTCTGTGTCAGATGGATCATGTAAAAGATACTGTTTGAATAATCCAGGCGCTGCGAACGGACACTTTTAAGATGTTTAACGTCCGGTTAATTCGTGTTTATAGATCACCACGATGTCTAATCAATGTTGTTGTAGAATGCATAAAAACAGCAGTATACGAAAACAGCCGCAATGGTAATATTTCTCGCCTGATTGTTGTAGGAGATTTCAGCATAGATTTTAGAACCAATCCCCAAAATGCACTTTTATTATATTTTGCTTCTATAGGCATGTTACCCATGCGATACTATTCATTATTTTTTGATAATTAAGTAAGAAACCACTTTGATTAGGTTACCTAACTAATTTAGGTATGAGCTGTTAGTATAACCACAATTTAACTTATAAAAGACAATAATACAGGTATAAGTAATTATCGGTTTTTGAAACTGAATTTCGATAAAAGATCGGAAAAAACTGAGAAACTCCTCCAAATTTGTACGGAACCCTCGGTGGGCGAGTCCGACTCGCACTTGTCCGGTTTTATTATTTTATTTAATAAATTTTTTTTTCTCTGTTTGTGTTTTATTGTTTAATTTTATGGTTTAATAAAACAAATATCGCTTAAATTGATAAAAAAAAATATATATTATATAATAAACGGCCTATTTTATTAAAGAAGATATGAATAGAATTATTTAGTTTGCAATAAGAGTTTTAGTGATAGGTAGCAACAAGGTGTATAGTTTATTTTGAAAAAAACAACTTAGACTACGTTTTTTGTAATAAAATTAAAATTAAAGTAATGAACAAAAGAAAAAACAATTTAAACAAATACAGTTGAAGCCCGCTATTTGAAACTTTATTGTTTTTGTTTCTTTAAAGGCGTCCAGACTTAAAAATAAGTTTTAAAGTGCTTTTCTCGACAATTGAATTTTCGGACTTGGGCGGTTTGTGCTCGTGGCCACAGATATTTTCCTTATAAGTATTGGTTTACCTTTAGTTTTTTTTTGTTTTCTCATTGCGAATTGATCATACATTATTGTGAATCATTCTTTAATTTATTGTAAGCGAAAGCCCTGTTAGAAAAATTTTCACGAAAGCTTATTACGAGTATAAAAAAAGGGCGTTTAAAAAGATGGGACAAAGTCCAAAACTAATATTTTGGTTATACCTAACATACCAATGCTATTATTCTACTTCTTCTTCTTCTTTTCCTTTTTCCGGCGTTATCATGGTCAGAAATGTAGGACCATAACCTTCCCACTTAACTGCATTCCTACTGGTCCGCTTGTGGGGTCCGCCGGTTTGACCTCAGAAAGTAGCGGCAGGCTTCCCGGTTTGGGATTACTTCATCGCTGAGGCCAATCAAATGCTGTTTTTTTTTTTTTTCTGACACGGGCATGCTCCAGATTTTGTTTGATCTTACTCTTACTCTTACTCTACTACAACACCGGTGATCTCCAGTCGTGTCAACCCACTTATTTGCATGTACACTTGTGGGGCAGTTTAATGGTGGTATATGTGTCCCTAGGCTCACATTGGTGTTTTCTAAATTGCCTAGATGTGATTTTTGTTTACCTTTGTTTTAGTCGCCTTTTACGACAAGCGAGAGGTATCGCTGCAAGGATATTCTTAGCCCGTCCCTGCACCGAAATACCAATGCTATTATTCATCTTATAAATAAATAAAAAAATGTCGAAGAGATTATCAATAAAAAAAATTAGGAGTGCCACTTATTATCAACTTATGCTTAATACTCTGATTCTTTTCCACTGATTAAAAACCAGACAAAGTTATGCCATTAAGCTCAGTAAATCCAAAAAAAATCCTACCAGTTACAGGCCCATTAGTCTGATGAGGTGCATTAGTAAGAAACTCAAGCAAATCATGAAAAATAGAAAAAAACAACACGAGAACACAACATTTGGTTTTCGTAAGGACCATGAAATTTCCAGAATCAAAAGGCACATAAAAGAAAAAGTCGATGCAAAAGAGTGAAGTTGATTCGTTCTCAAGACAAGGAGAAAGCCTTCGATACCGCCTTTCATGGTGTGCTTATTTATAAACTTTACTAATTGATTTTTCTATGTCAGTTATAAAAATCATACAAAGCTTCTTAAAAGACAGGCAATTTCCAATATGTATTGGTAAAACGCATTCATTCTGTCAAATTCGTGTTCCCAAAAGATCAATTCCTGCACCTATTCAACATATGTATGTATATGATTTACAAGATAGTATTCAACTTAACCCTCTAACCGGCCAATTTTTTTGCCAATGAAAAAATTCTTACTAAATGATTTGTATGCTAGAAAGCCGAATTTGAGACCAAATTTTCAAAAAAAAAAACGATAGTTAACCTCTTTGGGCTGTAAAAGACTGCCTCGCCTTTAATCAAAAAAAAAAAATACATTGCAAGCTTACTTTATTCATAATTACAGTTTATTGTTTAGCAAAATTAACACTTTTATTACGGTGTATGGAAAATATGGAAGCATTTATATTTTGTCGAAAAATGCAAACTGAGATTTACCATCAAATTCTGGTAAAGAAGAGCGATTTCGGTTTGGTTTTGTTTTTCGTGTGCTAGTCGATGGTTGCACACTGGTCACTGGCATGTTAATCCGCTGATAGGATGAGCTAGTGTTTACTTTAAATTGTTCTTATCAGAGAATATATAAACCTCTCTTATAACAGTTAGTTTGTGGCATAGAATCGAACTCGTAGCTGTTGAGAGAAAATCGCTGGTAGATGCATTTTCTATTTGCAAAATTCTAAATTTATTTCACAGTTTTTATTCTGCAATAAATTTTTGCAATTTTCTCGAATCGGAACACCGGAAAACACTTTTTTTATACTTAGCAAATTCACTTGTTGCAAAAATATTTTTTGCGTCCAATACGGACCAATTTTTCAAAGAGAATACCCATAACGGTACACTGCTGTCATTCACAGTTGTAAATTTTGCATAGTCGCATAGAGCAAATAATAAAAATATAAATAAATAAAAAAAAATTGAGAAGTATAGCTTTTTTAGCCGTTTACCTAAACCCCACCTAAGAGCGGTAATGCCGGTTAGAGGGTTAAATAGATTTGAACTATACTGTACCATATGTAAGGTCAAGCTGAATACAGACAGAATCTAAGGTACCTGGTTTACCAAATGCAGAAAATAATGTTATATTCCAAACAGAAAACTAGAACTTTTCTCAGTTGAATTAAATTGATATGACTTCTGCAAATATCTCGGATGTACCCTGGGTAAAAAACTAATTTTCCGAGAACAGTCAGTCGTGTCGAAAAATAAATAGTTTACAAAATTCTATACCCCTTTATTAACAAAAAAATCCATGCTCAAGACACTAAACAAAATCATCATTCAATCCATGCTTCTATACGGTAGTCCCATATGGTTTGACTATGGAAAAACATATCTCTTTTAAGGGCAAAAATGTCAAAATAAAACTCGCCAAAACTTTCCAACCTTACGCCTTCATGAACTTGCCTTTATAACTTAACATCATAAGCACGATCACAAATAAAATGGAAGTTGAATTATATGAAAAATGTTCACATTCTAAACACAGTTTCATTGCTCAACTCAGTGTGAAACCGGACTAGTTTGTCATATTAGGCTAAAGACTAAAATAAGGGTTTTGGCTGTAGCTTTTCCCTTAACCCTTCTGTCAATGAGTAGGTCGGGCCAGACCTCTTCCATTTTCGAGGCCATTTCCTCATAATTGTTTGTGTAGCTATCTTTACCAAATTTCCTGACCTTGTCGGCCTATGTATTCTTAATGCTTAAGTGTGGGCAATAAATTTAAAATCTAAGTGGGGGAGAAAAAAAAGCAGTGTATCTACAACAACCCCTAGAGTCAAGGGAATAGGTCCGGCCAGAGCTTGCTACATATTGTACGGAAAAACCTATTTTTTTTTCACATTTTATCCGAAAAAACAGCTTTTATTATCATCAGCGCCAGAGACCAACACACTACCTACTCTTATGTTTACAGTTATTAGTTTTGCTCAGTTCACGGGTATATAAGAGAGTGAAAGTATCATTGTTGTCAATCAGTAATCATTACTTGAGCGAATTAGAAGCATATTGGGAAAACATACTTATACGAAGGTAAACTATTATGGGTGATGAAATAAATGCATTCAACTGGAGCCGCATGAGCGAAGAAGAAGGCTTTCCGAAGAAGTTCGGGAAAATGGATCTGAAGTTGAAGATTTTAGTAGCGATGGCGATGAGGACTATGTTCCCCATGTAGATGATTCTGATGCGGAGGCGGACTTAGTGGTAGGAGGAATATCAGATATAGAAGATACTGATGATGACGAGATGCTAGAAGAGTTGCAGATAAAGCGGCTCCCATTCGGGACATGTGGACAATGCTAAATCATCATTTGGAAACGGCGTATACACCGACAGAAGTTATAACCGTTGACGAACAACTATTCCCATACAGACGAAACACACCATTTACACAATACATACCATCGAAGCCTGCGAAATACGGAATAAAAGTATGGTGGGTGATTTTAGCAACGGATACCCTTGCAAAGGAATTCTGTATACAGGAAAAGAAGATGGACATCAAAGAGCTGTACATTTGGGCGAGAAGGTGAACTAACGACTTAGTACCAATCCAGCGGGAGAACTGTTGTTGCTGACAACTTCTTTAGAAGTTTTGAAGGTGTGAAAAAACTTCGAAAACCTGGACTGGCCTTTGTTGGAATTATTCGACGGAATAAAAAGTGCATCCCTAAAGAAATGCTTCCGGATCGTAGTCGCTTAACACATTCCACAATCTTTGGATTTACGGATAATGTCGCAGCAGTGTCTTACGTGCCGAAAAAATCTAAAGCAGTTATTTTATTGTCAACAGTTCACTATGACACCGAATTGGTTGCAGCAGCAAGAAAGTCACAAGCAGTTCTGTTTTACAGCAAACATAAAGTTGGCGTCGACGTCATGGATCAAATGTTGGGAGAATATACGTGTAAACGACAGACGAAGCGATGGCCATTGGCTTTTTTCTACAACATGTTGGATGTCGCAGCATTAGCATCTTTTATGATTTACAAAAAATTAAATGATATGAGTACGACGAACAAAGCCAATGCACGTAGACAATTTTTGCATTCGTTGATTAAGCAGTTAGTGACCCCTCAGATCGAAGCAAGGATGAACGATCCAAGGATAATAGGAGTGTTTTCCGTTCGAAATGGCATCGAATCTTTTTTTTAGTTTTTTTAGTTTTAGTTTTTAATTCATTTTTATTCATAATTTCTTAGATCTATCTTACCCTAGACAAAAATGCTTAAAAACTAGCTTAACTATCTTAACAATCTAGATATCTTACTGGCCCTAGGCGGACACTCTAAAATAGACGTAACAACTTAAATCTATGTCTTTCGACTACTATATCAACTTACCACTAACATTACTATATCAAGCTTAAGCTAAGAAAAATGTTTTTTATTAAAAACTTAGCATATTATCATTTTTTGTATTATATATAAAACTTAAGCCTACCTTAATGTAACTAAACCTAACTTATTCTAACTTAACTAAAATATATATATATAAACTATATACATAATATATATTTAATATATATATCTTTTTTTGTTTTTTTTTTTTTTTTTTTTTTTATATACATACTACCCTACTACTACCTACCCTACCCTACCTTACCCTACCCTAGCCTATGTAAGCCTGCCATTGGTGTTAGGCAGGCCATGCCTTGAAGAGGCTGAAGCTCTCAAAGTGTCCACTGACGTAGCTCTCTCCAGCCACCAAAAGCGTTGATGCTGGCGGACTACGTCTCCTCGATCCCGGCGTGAGACCGATCTACAGAACCTGAGGCGCTCGGGCTCACGGAGCGCGACATCGGGTTCGTAGAGGAATCGCCGTTCCACGGAATTGCGACCCACGTGGAAGATTAGCGGCACCGCCAATCTATCCTGGATCAGCCCACATCTATCTAAATAGAGGAATGCTTCTGGCGGAACAAAGCCATTAAGGCGCACTCTCTCGTGATATAAGTCGTTGGGGTAGTAAGCCCCGAAAATCAGGCAATTGACCGAAGTCATTGCTCTCGCAACGTAGCTTCGAATCAGTTTGATCAAAAAATTATCTATCCGTACAATCCTGGCCCTATCGTATAGGACCTCGTTCGGGTAAAATTTTGTGTACTCAGATTCGGGTGTCCTATGTAGCCCCAGACACGTCCTGAGACATTGTCTCTCAAACACCCGAATCTTTTCCATTAAGCTGGCTCTCACATTGAACCAGACGGGACATCCATAGGCAACCATGGGCCTGATTAAGGCCATGTAGCAGATTACCTTCACCCTAGAATCAAGTTGGCTGCTATGAAACAGCCATCTTGTTAGAGCGAAAGCGCCCCGGGCCCTTGCCAGAGCAGCATCTACATGTTTGTCAAAATATAGATACTGATCCAGCACGATCCCAAGGTATCTGACTACACTTTGTCTCGCCAGTGGACGTCCGCCCGGTCCTAAAATTAAGAACCTGCGCCAGTTTTTTCTAGTGTCCCGAGAGGCCCTAGACAAAGGCGTTCTGAACAATATAGATTCTGATTTCTGGAAGTTGATTTTCAACTTCCAGTCATCACAATACTGCTGAATTTTTTCGAAGTCACGCTGCAGAAGAGTAACAATGACGTCGATCGTTGGACCTGATCTGTACGCGATTAGGTCGTCTGCGTACGCTATTGAATGGTGAAGAGAAACTAGCAGATCGCTTAGGTAAATGCTGAAAAGGATCGGCGAATTTACCGTACCCTGTTGCAGTCCATTTTTGATTTCAAATGTTTGGGTAGAAGTCACGTTGGCAATTTTCACTACGAACTTTCTACCTGTTAACATGTCAAAAATCATATATAGCAGTGGTTTACTTATGCCCAGCCGACTGAGCTTGTAATAAAGACCTTCTAACCATACGGTGTCGAAGGCTTTTTCTAAGTCAATCAGACAGGCACCCGTGCATTGGTTCTTGCATTTATTCCATTGGACATCCGACACAAGCTTCGACGCGGCATGAATAGTGTCATGCCCCGCTCTGAAACCGAATTGGTTATCCGGGATGATTTTATTGTCCTCAACCCATTTAGACAGGGCCCTATGGATCACCTTCTCGAAGACCTTGCTGATACTCGGAAGGAGACTTATTGACCGGAGATTTTCCGGGTTAGATGTGTCTTTACCCCTCTTGGGAATTGGTTGCACCACCGCTGTCTTCCAGTGCACTGGATAATATGCATTATTCAGTGCATTGTTGAACAGGATGGTGTACCTCTCTACAGCCACTGGCGGAAGGTGCCTAAGCACAGCATTGGATATACCGTCAACTCCCGCGGATTTTTTCTTCCTCAATGACTCGAAGATCATCTGAAGATCTTCCGTCGATATGAACAGGGTATTAACCCCCTCATTGGCGATGACATTGTTTGCCATGAAATCTTCATTGAACCTTGTAAAACCAAGGTTCTCTGATCGCCAATGATCGATATCATTTCGAAGATAGAAGTGATGAAGCAGGGTTCTATCTTCCAGGTGGTGGTTCGGGCGAATACTATCATTCACCTTGTACACCTCCTGGAAGACAGCTCCCACTGTCGCCACCTTCTCCTGAGGATCCTCGATCACGAAGAAGTCATCATCCAGGATGGCGCTCTCTGGATCGATGCTAACTGTTCGTAGCAAGCGTTCATTGTCTGACGTTCTCGGAAGCTTTAGATCCCGAATGTCATTCTGATTGTTTCTCCGAAATATTTTATTTATTTGCGGGAACATACTCGCGCTATTGGATTTTACAGCACGAATTCTTTTGTTCCAATGCAAACTTACAGATATTCTGTAATTTTCCTTGATTAACTGTTGGATATTTTTAATCAGTGACTTCAGTGTCCTGACCTCCGAGTTTTGTCTGTCGGTAAACCGCCTGTATAAGAGTTTGAGTCTTGTCAGGAGTCTACTTTTTTGTCTGTGCAGTGCGTCGATTGTCGCGTTTCGGTATACGTTTGTGGTATCGTGCTGTCTTTGGCGTGGTATCGTACTGTTCATTGTCTCTTTAATGACATCGTCCATTTGTTTGAGATACCTGTCAATCTCGTAGTTTGACAGATTCCTATTAGTCGGTGGAAAGGAGGCGCTCGAAGTGAACGCTCTCGTTAGGGAATTGGCAAAGCGCGGCCAGCACACCCTACTGTAATCGTAGGGGTGCGTTTGGACACACTCTGCCATCTCCGCGAACTCGTCAGGTACTGTGATCACGGCACATAGTCCGCAGTGGTCACTGTCGTATACAATGGTCCGCAGACAGTTAATAGACCATTCGTTCGTGTCTGCCAGTCTCAGTCGAGAGTCCATTAGCATGAGATCCAGATAGGAGCCGCTCCTAGGATACGACGGACTATCCGTTGCGAGCAACTTGACTCTATATTCAATGCTGCGAAGAATCCACCAATGGCTTAGTAGGCTCCCCCTAGTGTTGGGAATGTTATTTCCCCAATCACTATGTTTGGCATTTAAATCGCCGGCCAGAATGTAAAAGTTTTCTAATGAGTTTAAGCGCAGAGATCGAAAAAGTGTCTCGAGTTCTGCGATAAAAATATTGGGTTGAGGTGCTTCAGGTGCATAGGCTGATACAATGTACATTCTCTTTCCGTTTCGGAGAGGAATGCACACAATACATGCCTCTAGCACCTGGAACCTCCGCACTTCACCGCTATATATGACTTTATGTTTAAAATTGTTTTTAATAAAGATCGCAACTCCCCCGCCTTGAATAGCGTTGGGTCGGTCCCTTCTAATTATTCTATAAGAACTGTGCCGGATTTTGTGCTTCTGGTTTAGCTTTGTTTCGCTAACCAAGAGTACATCGGGGCTTTCGTCCTGCAACAGGTTAAAAAGTTCGGCTCGTCGCTCGATCCTTATCAGTGAATTTACATTCACCGACAGGATCTTCAAGGGCTTCTCTACCAGCGTACCCATCACGACCTTAGGTGCGCTAGGCCCGGCAGAAGCGAGTAGATACTATCTACTCGGGTCGCCGTCTCCAGGATCTGTTGCTGGAGCTGCCCAATCTGCCCTTGGATTGCGAGCAAGATCGAACAGACATCCACCTCGGCCACCGGTGCCTTAGAGACAGGCACTGGGGCTTTAGGAACAGTCATGGGCTTTTGTACCGTCTTTCCCGAACCTGCCGCCATTTGGGCGTAGGTCAATTGGGATGTGACGGCTGGTGTTTGGAAGCGACCCGAGGGACGCTTCTCCTCGACCTTCTGCTTACGGGCCAGGTTTTCTTTTTTGATGTCCTGGAACTTAGGACATCCCCGATAGTTTGCAGGGTGCCCTCGGTTCCTACACAAGACACACTCGAGCTGCTCTCTATCCGCCACCTTGTCTTTCCCAAGGTCGCATTCCTCGTTCTTGTGGTTCTTTGCATACTTAACGCATCGAGGCTGCATTTCGCAGTTCGACGCGGCGTGCCCGAACCTTTGGCAGCGGATACATTGCAAAATGTTTCCGCTCCTCTTTAATGTTTCCCAAGTGACAGTCTGGGACGCTAAGGTGGTGATAGTCCTTAACCTCTCCAGCTTGCTGCTGGGTGTGAGCTGTACCAAGAAGAAGGGAATAACTCGCTTCTCCCGTCGGGAGCTCACCGTAGAGAATGGCTTAACCCCCACGAATTTGAGGTCGTCACTCTCGAACTCATTGAGCTCTGAGAGCATTTCCTCGGGGTCTGCGATCGACTCCACGCCTTTAAGGAGCATTGTCCGCAACCTCTCTGCCTTCGGCGTGAAGGAGAAAAACTCCGTTGTGGACTCCTTTAATAAGCTTTTAATCCACTTATGCTGTTCCAGTGTCTTGCACTGAATAGCATAGCGTTTTTGGCCTAAACATTTAATTTGAAAATTACCTACACCAATAGCATACTTACAGAGATCGATGGTCTCTCGTAGGGCCGTGGTATAGGTGAAGATGGGTGGCACTTTCTCCTTTTTAGGACGTTGCTGCTGCTTCTGCTGTTGCGGCTGTTGTTGCTGCTGCTGCTGTTTCTGCTGCTGCTGTTGCGGCTGTCGTTGTTGCTGCTGTGGCTGTTGTTGTTGCTGCTGCTTTTTCTGCGGCTGCTGTTGTTGTTGCTGCTTTTGCTGTGGGGCGGCTGCTGCCTGCTCTAAATCCCTCTTCTTTATCTCCTTCAGCTTATCAACTACGGCTTGCAGCTGGGCACGTAGGATACGCTCTTTCTGTTCCAGTTCGCTACGCTCTTCCTCCGTAGCTGAATATAAAAGGGGGGCGAAGGGGTTATTGTCCCCCGTGTAGCGGCTTTCCCTACTATAGGAAAGGTAGGCAGTATCCGCTTCTACGGGGATCGCTGGTTTTGGTTGAGCTGCTTCGGACGTCGATGGTGATGGCGCCCCTTTCCTCGCTTCGACCTGCAGCTTTTCAGTCGAAGTAGTGAGGGAGGGGCGCTTAGTTAGATTGGGCTTCTGGTTGGCCCTTCTGCGCCTCTTCATGACGACGGTCGGTGTTGCGAAATCGGATGATAAATCACCCGATTCCGACTCCGTACGACGTACGGGTTTTCCCCCGCCGTCTTCCGACATCTCCTCCTGCTACTTCCAACTAATTCAGAAGCAGCAGAAGAAACAGAGAAAAACGCACACGAAAAACTTTCCTCCCGACTTGGGATCCGAACCGGTAACCTTCCGACTGCGGGTCGGGCACTTAACCACTGGGCTAATTCGAGTTCCGCGAATACTTCGCCTAAACGCGCACTTATATTGTTTATAATTGTTTTTACACTTTTCTAGCCGAAACACTACCTACTCCTTCACTGGTCTGTGATCAACTGGCATCGAATCTTTCCTCGGTGCACCATTGCAAAATAGGATTCCCACCGGTAGTTAGACATCAACGGGCCAGAGAATTCCTTTAATTTTCATACAAAATATATCAAGGTCCAGCCAGACCTATTCCATTGATGTGAAGGTTTTAAAACACCCATTGATAGAAGGGTTAAAAAAATAGATTAGATTAGACTAGGATTTTATTTTTTCAAATAATATTTCTCTTCTCAAAAAGTATACAAAATCAAACCCAGCGACGGCTATTTCCCGTCTTACGGATTAACTATAGAAATAATGACAGATAATATTTATAAACTGTTAATGTATGATATTAAAAATTTCAACAATTCCCTGTTAGAATTTTTTCTCTGTATTTTAAAGCAATTCGCAGTATTTATACAACTTGGTTACTTCATTTTCGTTTAGTAGAAAAACAAAATCTCCTGGTTTC
Source organism: Merodon equestris (assembly GCA_958301585.1). NCBI lineage: Eukaryota > Metazoa > Arthropoda > Insecta > Diptera > Syrphidae > Merodon > Merodon equestris. The sequence goes on along the minus strand of OY284416.1, from coordinate 72,449,035 downwards.
TTTAAGGATCGGAAACTTGCCTATGAAATGTGTGGTATCTTCAAAATTGCACATGCTGCAAAGTATAGGAAGATCTTCGCTATGAGGTTTTAGTATAATAGATCAGCCCGAAGTTTAAACATTATCGGAAATACCTGTATGCTGTAAATGTCTTTGAGTAGTTTCGACACCCCTGGTGGTGGTTTAACCGATTGTATACCTATATATTGTGATCCCGCCGCTTGTTCTAAAAAATGCATTCTGGTGACCTCATCGACATGTTTTATTAATTGGAATAGCGAGCTTGCCCAATTTATACTACCTGCGCTCAAGACTACCCCACTTCCTCGAGCTAATTTCCACTCTTCGAACCATGCAGCTTCGTTTCGAACTGTTTGTAGCGCCACTATCTTGGGTAGTCTATTGTCTGCCATATTTATTACCCGTAGTATATAATTCATTTGCGTCTTCAATGATTTTATATATAGTGGGGATAAGCCTGCTTTCACCATAAGCATATAGGAGGAAGTTTAAACATTTTTTAAATAAAAAAGCGCTGCAATTTTTCTACCTCTTCATAAGGCCCCCCCAAATTTACGCCGCGTACAGCATTACTGCCTCGGATAGGTACTGCTTCGTAAAGTTTAAATTTACGAATGTGCTGAATATTTGTATTGCTGAAACAGTTCTTCCAGACTGCATTTATGACGGTATAAGATTTCCTTAGTTTGACGCTTAAATGTCTTTTTATATTTAGATTTCTTGATAGCATTATTCCAAGATACTTATATTTTTTATGTTTAAGTTTACCCCTCTATAGCAACACTTTTCATTGTGGGCACTCTCGCAAACTTTACTCCTCCAGGTAAGATTTCCACAATATCCCCAAAAAAAAGGGCAAAAACGGTTGGGCTTAGTGAGCATCCCTGTCTTAATCCCGATTCCGTCTGAAGCCAATCAGATAACGCCCCACCATTCCAAACAGCTGCCATGGTATTTACATACAGGTTTTGTAAAACTCTTCCAAATTTCGACGACATTCCCACTCCATACAATTTATAAAATATTGCATATCGGTTCAGAAGTCCACAATGCGTAGAGTTTTTTCTTTCGCCTTATGTATGTAAAGGGTGTCTCAGTAAGAGTGCACTTTTTCATTTTAAAATAAAAACAAGTATTTTATGACAAAGATGTGATATTTTTATTGTATTGTAAAGAAGACATGTTCCGATTAAGTATGGAATAAAATATCCGGCAAATGACCCCACGGCTCCGATGACAGGCCATTACTATTTTCATGAAATTTTCGATGACTTTTGCACAGAGATGTGGCTGTATCTCACCGATGACGCGTTGGATTTCCGATTTGAGCTTAGGAATTGTTTCGGGTTTATTCGCATAAACCCGAGATTTCACAAAACCCCAAAGAAAAAAATCGCACGGCATTAAATCGCACGATCTTGGTGGCCAGTTGACATCAGAATTTCGTGAGATAATGTGTTCTGGAAATCGTTTCTGCAATAAGTCGATTGTTTCATGTGCGGTGTGGCAGGTTGCGCCGTCCTGCTGAAACCACATGTTGTCCAGATTCATGCCGTCCAGTTGAGGCCACAAGAAGTCCGTTATCATATTCCTGTAACGAATGCCGTTCACAGTCACTGCAATTTCGGCCTCATTTTCAAGAAAGTAAGGTCCAATCACGCGGCCTGACCACAATCCGCACCAGACAGTTACTCGTTGTGGGTGCATTTGTTTCTCATGGATTGCATGAGGATTTTTTTAGTCCCAAATTCGACAATTTTGTGTATTCACGAAGCCATTCATATGGAAATGCGCTTCATCGGAGAAAATGACTTTTTTCGAAAAATTGGCATCGACTTCACTTTGCTCCATTACCCATTGAACGAATTGCCGGCGCTTTCCGTGGTCTGCTGGTTTGAGCTCCTGAGTTAACTGAATCTTGTACGCATGAAAGTGGAGGTCTTTAGTCAAAATTCGCTGCGTAGTGCTTCGTGAAATTTGCAGTTGTTGAGAACGATGTCGAATTGATGTTTTCGACACTCTCGTTTACAGCAGCAATGTTTTCAAGAGACCGACCGGTACGTTGACGCAAAGGATTCTTATTATCCATAATTGACCCAGTTTCTTCAAATTTTTTGACCACTCTTCGAATGGTTGACACATTAGGTGCACTTTCTCGGCTGAAAATTTGGTGAAGTTTGCGAGCGGTTTCAGCGTAACTTTACCCATTTTTGTAATGAGTTTTCACAATTATAACGCATTGTTCTTTTGAAAAGCGCTCCATTTTTAATAATCGGAATAAACAGAGGTGACAGCTGTCGAATTTCAGAGTTGCCACTTGCATGTAATATTCCAATTTTAAAAAGTGCACTCTTACTGAGACACCCTTTATGTATCTTCTCAGAACAAAAATGTGGTCGACAGGTGAGTAGCCAGACCTAAAACCGGCCTGGAATTCCTTGAGTAGGTTATTTGTTTCTATCCACCTGCAGAATACTTGCAAAGATTTTGTAGAACGCGTTTTAAAAACGATTTGCCCCGATAATTAACTGGATCCAACGTATCTCCTTTTTTTTTTTTTTAAAGGGAAGATCAGCGCTTCTTTAAATCGTCGAGGTACTATCCCGTGGTTTAAAATGCTGTTGAACGAATCAATGTGGCGTTCTTTCAGACCATTGGTACTGTACTTATAAAATTCGTTGGGGATACAATCTGCAAGACAGCTTTTTTATAGGCGCGTACCCGGATCCTGTTGGGTTATTGGGCCATCAAGTATATCGTTTTGAATGTCTGGCGTCGCATATTGAAAGCAAGGACAGTATCCTGGTTGATTCAATAATTGTTTTAAGTATTCGTAATAAGATCTCTATTTATCACATAACTCCCACCATAAAGTTTTTTGATTAGTTGCTTTTTCTGCATATAGCTTTAAATTCTTAGTTGGCTTTGATATACGCCTTCTTGAGAGTATCTGTGTTGAAGGAACGGAACAATTTCAACCAGGCAAACGAAAAAAAAAATTCTGAACCCAAACGAATCACAGAACTCTAGAAGCTTCGTTCCTCTTTCATTACAAAGTAGATCCATAGATCGTCGTTCTGTGCCACTTTTGTGATTTTCTATACCACAGGCTTCTCCCACTCGCGCATTCAGATCTCCGATTATGAGAATGTTATGCTCATCACAGCTTGCCATTGCATCAAATATGTCTCTTATAATCCAAACGAAGACACAAATATATAAGCTGCTCTACCATTCCAAACTCCCCTTTCTCTTACTCTTGCAAATCTTCTTGTAGCGGGTATCCATTTAAATTCATAATAAAGGAATTTATTTTCCTACATCTTGTAGCCTTCTTCAGTTGTGAACGTTTCAAATAAAAATATAAATTCAAATTTATTATAATAATAAAATTATAAAATTCAGCAAATACAGACTTATTTCTTAAACCTGTTATATTAAAGGATACTATTTTAAACTCTTATTTACTTGCGCTTGTGCTTGCGCTATTATATTCTTTGCCTCCTGTCATTATTAGACTCGATCTCTCATCACTCATCATTAAACAATAAATATAAATATCATATTTGAAATTATGTAATTATATATACTAGGAACTAAAGCAGTAAAGGAACTCTTCTTAAGTCCTCTAAAAACAAATTTAAAGAATTACGTATTGAATGAATTTTACAATGTAAATAACAAAGTGCACTCCACCCACCTTTAATAAAATCAACAGCCATCTCCAGACCATACGTGTCTTTGTCACAATCATCTAGAATATGCGCTCCCAGAGTGATGTTCGGCAACAGTTGCATTTTATTTACTTGGTCCAATGTGAAAAGCATGGCTTCTAGAGCTTGAATTCCACCCTGTGGCATTATGGGCCCACATGTTATGCTATCTTCCCTGGAGTGCACCATCATAAGACCGCCCAGTATTACATCACCTTCAACAACAGACGCATGTTTAACTGGCCACAACGTTGTTGTATTTCCAATATTCACCGTCGATGTTGAAACTGGTATCGTAATTGCTGTTTTCATTGTCGGTGTCATAAAATAACTTCTACTCATAGGTGAAACGTTCATATTCTCCTCAGTGCTGATGCCACTGGTGGCTGCCGTTGAATAGAATTTTGGACTGGTGCCAGGTCTTCTAGAAGTTTTTACCGTCAAGGTTCGCGCTATTGGCGTTATTGTGTTCAAGGGTATAGAAGTGTACGTTCGTAAAGCTGAACTGGAAAGCGAAATATTTTTCTCTTCCAATGGTAATGTTGGTTTTTGTGACGGTGAGACAATTGAATTTTTTTCTTTTCTTCCCTGTTCGGTGGACAGAATGATATGAGTCGAACTGTTGCGATGTTTGATATTATTCTCTGATGTGGGTGAGACAATATCACCATCCAGCGTGTTGGGGTTCTTCACTATTTTATAATTTTCAGCTAACCAAGATGTAGTTATTTTCCTTGAATCGGCTCTAGTGGGTATTGTTGTGGATATTGTGTCTTGCCACCTCGTTACAGGTGCTGTAGTTAGATCATTACTGCTATTCCATTCGCTCGTACCAGTTGTTTTTGTTTCAGCTAGAACAGCGAACTGTATGAAATTACCGCCAGTTAAATTTAAAAAAACGATTACGGCAACGATGTGAAAAAAAAAGATTAAAGGATTTCCCATCTCCTTGTGCATTAGCTGATGGTAATCACGCATTCCGGGCATTGTGCCTACATACAGTTAATATACAAAATATGTAATAGCAAAGAGCGTATACGTACTAACATAAAACTTTAGGATGTAAGATACAACCGCGCCTTCCGAACGGTTTGTTTTTTATGAATCAGCCTCTTTCCCCTTTTTATCCATGGTATATTTGTATGTGACTGTAAGAAAAAGAAACGAAGGAATAAATATAATTAGCGGTTTGGCGGAAGTAATATTGTTATTTTAAAGCTTAAACAATATAAATATAAAAAAAAAAAAACATTTCTTTGGGAATCTGCAATTTTCCAATGGTGCTAGAGGTAAGTACATACATATTAGATTAGAAACTTCATACGTTAGGCCACAATCTACTCAGGTCGTTGAAACCTAATTGGAAAGACTGAAATAGAATGCCCCTCCCAACCACGTGTAGTATTCTTTAGACATCGCCTTTTCCGATCGTTGACGCTTAGTCTGGCTGAGCATTTCTGGTCTTTCGAAAAAGCCATTAAATGGCTCATTTTTGGATCGCCTAAAAAGATATGCAGCTTTTCACCCTTCGCCAAGTCTCCCTTTCATGAGTATGTTTCATCTAAATTTCGTTGTTCTGTCCCATCTATTCTAGGTCCATACTTTTAATACTTATATTTTCCCTACGGCGCACAGTGGTCGATGTATAGTTGCTAGCTGGACTTAATTCGGATTTATTTATTTTTTTGCTATTATGTATTAGCATTGTGTTTAATAATTAATTTAAAACCATTTCCATGACTTCAGGGATTGGTAATTGGTGTTTTCGGGTTGGAAGATGTCGCAATTCGCATATTTGTGGATCAGAAGATATCAACATCGAATGGAGTACATTGGTATTTGTTGCGATTCGGGACATCTTTCTTGAAAACCCGCTTCGAAAGATTTTATAATCTTTTTGACGGGCTTCTAAAACATCTTCCGAAAGCTGTCCGATAGGAATTGGAAAAATGTCAATGATGTCAGCATCATATATCAGAATATTATGGACGCTAACAGGCATTTTGTACCAGTTATATTTGGAAACAAATAATCTAGCTGTGTCCTAACAGTAAGGGCGGAATTTGTTTGTATCTATTTTCAGACCTGATGTTAATGTCTTTAAAACAATTGCAAATCGTTCTACCAGATTTGGGTCTAAGCCTAATATATCAGCGGTTTTTGCTGGATTCTTAAAGAACTTTCGGGCCGTATTGCCGTCATTAGTATTTCTTCCACATTGTTTTGGAAAATCTACTAAGATTGCCAACTCAGATCTTAAAAAAAAATTTGTAGAAATTCTTTTCTATTCTTAACTGATAATTTCTCTTCAGCTCCTCTTGCTTGCCAGCTTTCATTTTCAATTTTATAAGAAACATGCAAGAGTGCTTCCATAAATCTTATGTGTGCATGAAGACTTTGTAAGCCTAATGAATAGACAGTGGTGTCAGGAGGTTTTTGTAAGCAAAGTTCAATATTATTCATATTCTTAGGAGATGCTTTGCATATATAGCAAACTGAGCTTGCCCTGTTGAGCATTACATGTTTTGCCATCGACCATCGTTTTAAAAAAAAATATGGTTGAATAAAACCGTTTTGTCGTTAAAAGTTACTCTTGTGGCTTCTAGACAATTTATTTCGGTTTCCATACGGTTAAACTCCCTTGTTATTGTCCCAATATTTTCCTTTGTGAATTCGAAACGAACTGGACGGCAGTATCTTGGAGAAGATGTTTTTGAATTAATCCAAATACTTTCAGTCTCAGAACCGCGGCGCGTCCTTCCTAGCTGCATTTTTTGTACGGGTTTTCCATTCATTATTCGCTTGACTCTTTATCCACTGCCCATTCGTACTACGTGTCTTGCCCATCTTGGTCCTATGGTTCTAAATATAAAGCGTGGTCCAACCATAATACACGATGTTAATTGTGAGTCACACCTTAACGTCAAGTTTTTTTGCCCAACTTAATTTGACATTTCTTTGTTTCAGTGTTTGACAAATTCAACCATGGAGAGGTACACAATTGAGCAGCGCGTTAAGATTGTTGAAGCCTTTTACGAAAATGGGCGTTCAAATCAAAATGCATTTCGTGGACTTCGTGATTTTTTTGGTCAGCATAATCGACCAAATGTGTCCACAATCGGTAGAATTGTGCGCAAATTTCAGCAAACCGCCTACTGACCATTTCAAGAGTCGTCAAAACGCCGAATGGTTGGTTGAACAGACAGAAGTGAATGGTGACTTTACAAAGAAAATCATCTTCAGCGACGAGGCACGCTTTCACTTCAGTGGATTCGTTAACAAGCAGAATTGCCGCATTGGGGCAAATGAGAATCCACGAGTGATTGCATAAAAAAAAAATTGTCTTTGATGCATCCACAAAGAGTGACTGTTTGGTGCGGTTTACAGGCTGGCGGCGTCATCGGGCCGTACTTCTTCGAAAATGAGCTCGGCCAAGCAGTTACCGTGAATGGTGTTAGCTATCGCGAGATGATAACGGACTTCTTGTGGCCAGAAATTGAGGATATGGACCCGGACGATATGTGCTTCCAACAGGATGGTGCCACTTGCCACACAGCCAACGAAACAATGGCTCTTTTGCGTCAGAAATTCAACGGCTGTGTTATCTCACGTCCTGGCGATGTTAATTGGCCGCCACGATCATGTGCTTTGACACCGTTGGACTACTTTCTTTGGGGATATTTAAAAGAAAAAGTGTACGTCAATAAGCCAAGAACAATTCAAGAGCTAAAGGATGAGATAATTCGGCATATTAACGACATTGAACCTCAATTATGTCTCAGATTCATTGAAAATATGGACCATCGAATAGAGGTATGCCACCGAAGCCGTGGCGAGTATTTGGCCGATATTTTGTTTCACACATAGTTGTCATAGATCCTTCTATCATAATAAAAAATATTAAGATAATTTTCTGAAAACTTTTTGTTTTATTTAAAATTATTATCGTGCGTTTTCGTTGGACCACCCTTAATAATATATTTTAACATTGCGAGACCAAAGAGTTGTTTTAAATAACTCCTTCGAAGCAAAGAAACAAGCAACCTTTTATTCATCACAACCTAAAGCATTTATAAGCATTTATCGAGTACAGTCAGGTGCGAAATTTGGACCGATCCAAATCGGTCAGGGACCACATATTTAATTTTCTCTGCATTAACTTCTATGCCTTCTTCCTTTTCTGCTTATATTAGACATTTTGTTTAACTGTTACCTCACTATCTCCCAGCGGGTACAGATGTGGTTCCATTAAGAGTTATTCCCTCCCATTTTCATGAGAGGATCTCATCACGTATTCCAGCACCAAACTAAAAAGAAGTGGTGATAAAGCCTCTTCTGATTTAATCCATGTTTATAGATTCGTGGAATTCGAATTCACTCATCAAGCGATTCCTCTTGAAGCCACACTGGTAGTCTCCGATTATATCCTTAGCGTATGATGTGTGTGACTGGGTAGCGTTTTCTTCTTGATTTCCTTCTGGGCTGGTCGTGTTTATGTCACTTAGGACATCTTGTGCTCGTGGCGGGAGCTTCCAGTGTAACTTAAATTTTTTTCACGTTTTTTGTATCGCTTTCAGCATTAATCGGATCGCGGAGCTAAATGTAGACTTCGGATCAGAACTGCTGTTAGTTCAAACGGTTCACGGATCATTTTCACGCTTGCAATTGCTCGTGCCTGCAATGGTAATCGATACATCAGCAAATAAATTATTGAAAGTGTTACAACGATGAAGTGCCTCAACGATGAACTGAGATAATTCCTCCGACAATAACGACAGCCACCTTCGTCGGTTGTCGGCGAATTTAATGTTTTTGCGTGCTTACTCGCCAGTGTTTTGTCAGCCCTGATGACAGTGTTACGGCTTTTGGATGCCATGCCATTCAACGAAATTTTGTGGGCATGAAAGAAATTTTCCCGTACAATGTGCGTTGTGCCAATCGACGTCTTTTTGAAGCAACTGTTGTATGTTTAGATGTTGGCAAAGAAATCGATGGAACCACTTGCTGTTTTCTGTTCCAGAAACTCATGAGGGTAGTGGCTCTGGTGGCAGTACCAATTGTGGCAATTGGTGCGCAACACAATTTTGAAGTTTACCTGAATTTAAACGCCTTTAATGTGAACAAATGAATGAGAAGCGATTTCAATTATTACTGACCTGTTCGCACTCGATAATCGAGTTCCGAATTGTAGTGGAATGCGGGTCGTTTTAGATTTATAGGAGCGTCAGCGCAATTATTTATTTATTGTGTTTGATGTGCAAGTAAAGGGTGTTTTTTATAGAGGTATAGAACTTTGAAATGGAATAAAACAAAGATGATTTTTTTAAATTGACATGAATTTGACTTTATTCGAAAGATAAACTTCTTCTTTAAATATAATTTCTGGCATATGACCGCCACGGCTGGGTCGGACGTAGTCTAATCTGGAGGTTAAATTTTCGATGATTTTTTCCAACATTTGTGGCCGTATATCGGAATAACGCGGCGAATGTTGTCCTCCAAGTGGTCAATCGTTTCGGGTTTATCGGCGTAGACTAGCGACTTCTCATATCCTCACAGAAAATAGTCAGGCGGCGTTAAATCGCACGATCTTGGAGGCCAATTCACGGGTCCGTAACGTGAAATTATGCGGTTACCAAACGTTTCCTTCAATAAATCAATTGTCGCACGAGCTGTCTTGTTGAAACCACAGCTCCTGCACATCATGGATGTTCGAAAAGTTACGTATGGTTGTACGAAAAAGTCAGTAATCATGGCTCTATAGCGGTCACCATTGACTGTAACGTTCTGGCCAGCATCGTTTTTAAAGAAGTACGGACCAACCCATAAAGCACACCAAACAGTCAGTTTTTGTGGATGTTACGGTGCCTCAACATATACTTGAGGATTATCATCACTCCAAATACGGCAGTTTTGCTTATTGACGTATCCATTCAACCAAAAGTGAGCTTCATCGCTAAACAAAATTCGCTTATGAAAATTGGGATCAACGGCAATCTTGTTTTGGGCGGTCGTATGCCAGAAATTATATTTAAATTATAATGTTAGAAGATTAAAATCATCTTTGTTTTATTCCATTTCAAAGTTCTATACCTCTATAAAAAACACCCTTTACTTGGTCCATTCTGAATCTATTCGTTCTGTCGTTCATCAACGTAATTGGGACATGTAAATACAGCTATTTGCCCAGTTGGCATAGTTAAATGGTCCAGTTTTTAGAAAAAAAAAATATATTTTTTAGTGAACGTCAATTTGGTTTCCGTTCCCCCAAAATTTCTGTTCACACATTTACAAATGTTTCGATAATAGAGACCTCACTTTGTCGATACATATAACTAAGGCCTTTGATGCAGTCGATCACAAAATACTGTTTGACGAACTATATACATAAGTGTGGCTTTAGAGAAAGGGTTCACAATTGGCCATATATCACAGAGTGTTCAGAGAGTAAAAAATGTATGGTGAGTTTAGTTCAATGAGTATTCCTCAGGGTGCAGTGCAAGGCTCCTCACTTTTTCTAATGTTTATAAACTCACTCTTTCAACAGAAATATGAAAGCAAAGTTACAGCGTTCGTGTACGATTTAGCTTATGCCTTTACTGCTAGTTCTGTTCTCAATCTTTCCGTTAGCATCAATCACGATTGAGCCACTGGTTTAAAACTCACAAACTGGTTAATAGTGACAAAACCAAACTCATGCGTTTTAGTCCTAGTGGCAGAGTAATAGACTGTTAACCTTTTTTCTTTCATTGTGCTAACTGTAAAGATTCAAACATAGCAAGGTTACTTATAATTCTGAATCTCGTTCACAAACTTATTTTGAGCAACGCAAATGTTCTGACAAATGTGTTTATACTGACAACGTTAAATACTGCTACAATCCAAATTTACTTTTTGAAATCTTACTGCTCATTGGAGCTTCTTAAATATATTTATTACGGCCTAGTGCATTCCAAGCTTGAGTATGGCTTAGTTGTCTGGGGTTCCGTTGAATATAAACAATTATATCCCCTTTTGTGTCCCAGAAGTACAGTATTCGTATTATCTGTAATAAAAACCGGCAGTATGAGAGCCTACCACCTTTTAGAAACATTTATATTGTTATACAATTTTTTAAAATATTTTTTGAAAGATGTGGCTTTTGAGTAAATAGAAGCTCTTCCAGCTACCGGTTACGTATTAATGTACAAAATCTTGTGCAAATACCTAACCACAATTTGTAAATATTTTTCTCTTTTTTTTCAGTTTTAGCTTACAACATAAGGTTTATTCAAAATAAACCATTTTTCCAAAAAAAAGTAAAATCATGGCTTTTATATTTTAATTATGTTGATATTTTTAATTTACATTCTGTATTGGTCTAGCTAGAAGTTATGTATATAAACTTTGTTTTCTATTGTAATGACCCTCTTAAACTGCTTTCGATTCTAGTTCTTTATGAACTTCAGATTGCTGATATTATTCATTTATTAAAAAAGTATGCTATTATTTTGTGTTTTTTTAATTGTAGTAATTTATTTTTGTATTTGTACTTAAAAAAGGTAAACAAAATACTACTGCTACTACTACTAATTTCATCATCCGTAGCACTTGTCTTCTGTTTAATTCGCACTTGATCGTAGCGCAATTGATCGAATACGAATATGTCCTCTCTTCGGCTTTGTGGCTTTGTAATGGAGAAGGCAAAATGACACAAAAATGTTAAGCATTTTTTTAAGTTTCAAATTCATTCTAATTTTACAATTTTTTAGATCTCTCTTACCCTAGCAAAGACGTCTAGCTTCAGTTTAATTATCGCAGCTAATATAAATCAACTAATCTAAATAAAATGTAACTTACTTCTATTTATGCTCAACCATCACAATCAACAAGATGTTGATGTATACGCTATAAAATATATAATGGGTATTGTTGTTAAGATTGAGCCACTTCGAAGAAGTCTCATCTCAATACCTCAATGCAAACGATGCCAAGCTTTCGGCCACACGCAATGTGAAGGAAAACATGGCTGTCCACTAAAAAATGATTATCACCATGGTGATCACCCAGCTAACTACAGAGATGTTAGTTGTGAAAGTATATCAAGAAAGGAAAAACAAAGTTACTAGCAACTACCAACAATCTTAGTAGCAGAATTGCATGCAGTAGACAAATCATCACATTGTAGCCATTCAGGAACCATGGGTGTGGAATAAACGCCTGTGTCATCTCGGAGGTATACGTGATGGTACGATTCTTTATGATGAGTGATTCGAAAGGCCTAGGGTCTGCCTCATCATATCGAACTCATTATTAGCAATCAAACTTGATCAATTTTGTAGAGAAGATCTGTTGGCTGCTAAAGTTACCTAAAAAGCGCACGGAGAAATTGAACACTTCGACGTGGCGTCTGTTTACTTCCCCTACGACTCGGTACTACCTCCGCCATCGAAAGCGGTTTCTGAACTCATAGCTGAAAGATTAGACTCATCATCTGTTGCGATGCTAATGCTCAAAACACTCTTTCGTCTGACCTTATCATCAGCAATGTTGGCTCTCAACAAACCTTTTTGACGGCGAGACGACAGGAAGTGATTGACCGAACCCTGTCTAATAGGCACGTGAAGAGAGTCTTACCTGATGCTACGTTATCAGACCATAGATATATCGAATTCCAATTGAAGTGTGGGATCTCCCCCTCGCAGCCAGAGTGAGAGGGCTCCTTCCCAGAGAGGATATTCAGAAATCCACTCAAAGCAATTGGTGGAGGATGCCGTTCATAACCTGAGCAGCGCCATCACCAACTGTTTCGAACTCACATGTCCTGTCAAAAAATCTCCCTGCAGGAAAATGGTTCTTTGGTGGAACGCTGAGCTCCAATGTCTTTGCAGGCAAGCCAGAAATCTCCTGAATAGATTGCTTAAATCGAACTCGAAGGATGTCTGGAATAAGTATCGATCGAAGTAAAAGGAATATAGAAACTTATTCGTGGATCGAAGAATGATTCCTTTTAGTCCTTCCGCGAAGAGATCAAATCCCTAAGAGCGACCAGCAAGTCGCTAGCGAGGAAAATCGGCAAAGCTGGAACTGAAGTGGAAACTCCCATTTTTCGGGAAATCAGACTGTCATCGGCTCGTTGCACACTCCTTCATTGGTCAGCGCGGGAAATCCTGCGAGTCTGCGCTTCAAAAGAATCAAGGCAATGCTTGTGCACAGGACAAAGATCACTGATACAGGCCTCGAACAATGTATCAAGTCTGGCGCAAACAGGGGCTGCCCGCAAGGTGGGGTCCTGTCTTCGCTGCTCGATGCTCTCAATGCCTCCGAAATCTATGCCCAAGCATATGCGGATGATGTTGCTGTTCTCTCTGTCGGCTCATGTTTAGCGACTGTCTGTCCCAAGCGCAGGCGGCGCTAGATGTGATCGAGAACTGGTGCACAAGGTTAATCTCCTTAAGACTGATGTCGTTCTCTGCTGGTGCTAAAAGGCATTCCCATCCCGATATCCAAGGAAGCTAAGTACCTGGGAGTCAACTTAGATAGCAAGCTTTATTGGTTAAAGAATGTTGAGTAAAAAACTACTGCAATCCTAATGGCCATGCACTTGTGTGTGAATGTGTGAAGCACAGATGGAAGGGAAAATGCATGTGCGTCTGCAGTGACAGCCAAGCTGCACTCTGTCCAACACTATGTCCAACCCTCCAAATTAGTGCATGCACTCAAGACCTTTTTGAACAAAGTCGGAAGACTAAATTCACTGAGGCTTGTATGGGTCCCAGGTCATTCTGGGATACCAGGAAATGAGATATTCGATGAACTCACTAGAAATAGCTCAGAATATAGTTTCTCAGGATCTGAACTAGCCTTAGGTCTACCTACTTCAATCTGATATCAACGGGTTTTTAATGCAAACAGTCGTAGATGGAGGGAATATATAGGATGCAGGCTGACTAAGCGCATACGTCCTGATTTCCTGGTCCGCAGCATTCTTCCTATCCCTAAGAAGAAATTATTGCAGAAGGCTTGCGGGCGTCATTACGAGCCACTACACTTTTGCCAAGCATTTCTACGTGCTTACCTGAACTTGCATGTTGCGTTGAGGATGACACAGCAGAACACTTTCTCTGCGACTGTGCTGCCTTTGCTCGCGCACGGTGGTGCACCCTTGGGGCCGACGTGGCGTGTGCGGTGTGTATTTTCTCCGGACGACGGGAAAAAAACAATAAAGAATGGTGTGTGTCTGGTAGTACAAAATCACCAACAAAATCTAATTACAAATAAAAGCAACAAGCAAAAGTAAATGCTGAAAACAAGAAAGTAGACCAAAAACAAATGCTGCTATAACAAACACGCCAGTTGCGAATACCAGATTGTATTCTAAAATTGCAAGAAATACACGCAAAGACGAAGAAATGTCGTTAAAGGAACTGCATATAGGAACTGCTATTATTCAAAGATTAGATAATCAAGATAAAGTAATTAAGCTACTATGCAAAGATGTTTCCACAACAAAAATCAACAAAATAATATTGATTTATAAATATTAAAGTCTCAACCTGGAATGCAAATGGTCTACTTAAAAACATGTCGGAATTTCAAACTTTTCTATGCAATGAAGACATTGATGTTTGCTTTATCTCTGAAACCCACTTCAAGCAGGGAACAAAAACTAAAATTGCTGGACACAGCTGTTACCACTCACCGCATCCAGCTGCAAGTGCTTGGGAAGGGTGCTTCTCTAATCGTCAAAAGTATATAGGAACCATGTGAAATGCCAAAAATAGCAAAACAAACCACCCGTTCTGTCCACTCACAGGGGAAGATCTTAATGAACTTTGTTATCGGAGGTGATTACAATTCTAAGCACACTTACTGGGGATCAAGGTTCATAACGACAAAAGGCAAACGATTTGAACTGGGATTTTATTTCTACATCGCTTACTTGTTGGCGATTTTCTTCTTCATAGATGCTCACAGCTCACGGGGAGCCAGAGCCATTCACTTATGTTGTGTGCAATTTGTTTTTCATACAAGTGAATGGGACCTACAGTTTAATCCGATTTCGAATGGCGAGAGCCGTGAAGCTTTTTCGAGGGATGTGTACTACAACAGGTTTTGCCAATACCCCGCCGAGGAGAGGAGGCTCGAAATGAACGATGGCGTTGGGTGTTATCGGGATCCGAACTCGCTCATCGTGAATCAGAGGCCGACACACTACCCACTGCGTCACGGCGTTCTCTTATTGGCCATCTGCCCAGTAAAAATACCAGGCCAGGAAAGGAATTAATAGAAAGGAAGTAAAAGTTAAGAGCAGTGATGATCTGTCGTCGGCAATAGAGCAGGTAAAAAACATAAGACTTACCAACAAAAGACAACAAACTGGTGCAAACTGGAACAATTCATTGCCGATATACAATACAACAGGCAGCAGAAGAAAGTACACCGACCTACCAACAGAAGCGACATACCACATTTGCAGACGATACTGCTCTTCTCTTAACCGATAGATGCGTAGTTAAAGCTTCAAAATTTAATAAAATATGTAATTGGACTCAACCATAGCGAATTAAACCTAACAAGAAAGTCCATCCACATCAACTTAACGAGTAAAAAAATACCAAGTACTTCCCTTTTTTAACAAAGCTAAATATCTGGGCATGAACCTGGATGCTTACTTCAAATGGAACGATCATGTGAAAAAGAAAGCAGAGGAGTTCAGTATTATATGTAAAAACCTCTACTGGTTGTTAGGGTATGAGTTGAAAATGTAAATTGAGAATAGAATCTTATTATACATCTTATAGGGTGTCCCACGAGCAGTGTGCCAAAAAGCTAGAGCGTGTAAGTCTGGTCAAGACAAGAAAAAAATCGTATGGGAGGGGGGTCTATTCCCCGTCGTTTAGCCGGGAGGGGCAATTTTCTAAAAAAATTTACTTAATTTGGAAAAAAAATTATTAAAAATCAAGAGTTACATCCACAATGCCGTGATATACTTTTTTGTAAAGCCAGAAACCTCTTCTTTCATCTTGTTTTTAAACGAAGCTGTTTTAAGGAATGGCTTTTGAGAAATTAATTTTCAAACTCAAAATTTTGAAAAAAAAATGAAAAAAAAAATTTTCGAACTATTTTTTTTCAAAATTGTATGTAATTAAGTACTAATTTTTTTTCAAAAATTCAATTCCCTAGTTAGTTTTTAGTTAAAAACAGAAAACCAGATGTAAAAATGTCTTGTAGTTTTTGAGAAATTAAAAAAAAACCCGAACCATTTTTTTCTAAGAAAAACCTTTTTTTGGTTTTAACGCGGCTGGACTTGTAGCAAATTAATGTATGAAAGATTGACCTCTTTTTTATTATTTTTAAAAAAATCGGAGTTTTATTATAACCAATTTTCAATATAATCCCGATTTTTTAGAAGGCAAAGATTATATCTCCTTCTAATGGCTGCACATAAGTCAAGCAATTTGACTCCAGCGACTTCAATCCGTTCTTTCAGTTGTTCCAAAGATACTATTTCCACTTCGTAAACATAATTCTTCATGAATCCCCACACATAAAAATCTAGAGGAGTTAAATCTGGTGATCTAGGTGGCCATTCCGTGGGGCCCCTTCTTCCGATCCAACGGTCACTAAAATGATCATCCAGCCAGTTTCTAACCCGTAAGCTGTAGTGTGCTGGTGCTCCATCTTGCTGGTAGATTAAATTATCTGCTATGGCCAAAGGAACGTTGTCCATCAAATCGGGCAAAAGGTCTCGTAGGAACTGCAGGCATGATTCTCCATTAATAACGGCATTCAAGAACAGGGACCCGATTACAGTTTGTCCAACATTAAGCCAAACATTACAGCTAAAGCGGTGTTGTGATTTATTTTGTTTTTTGTTGTGTGGATTGGTGCTACTCCAATGATGCAAATTGTGGAAGTTAGTAACCCCATCTCTGGTAAACTGTGCTTCATCCGTCCAGAATATCGTTGCAAAATAGTTTCGTTCAATTTCATCTCGAAGCAGTAATGATCGACACAATTCTGCTCTCAAAAACTTGTCGTTTGAGGTAAGTTCCTGAACTGAAATGGTATGGGTACGGGTGTAAGTTTTCGTTATGAAGCACTCTCTAAACTCTAGATTTGGGCACTCCAAGCATAATAGTAATCCTCCTTGTACTAAGGGAGGAATTACGTCGGAAATGCGATGCCTTTTATTTACATTTGGGTTGCAAATATTTTGTTTTTCAATAATGCAAAATTGCGGTTTTATTGTCTTATGGTCCTAGCGGGTGGAACCCATCGGCGGCGGGCGGACCCAGACGAAATTGGCAGGTCGGTTTTCAGGCGTTTAAAACCAAAAAAAAGGTTTTTCTTAGAAAAAAATGGTTCGGGTTTTTTTTTAATTTCTCAAATACTACAAGAC
This sequence comes from Merodon equestris, assembly GCA_958301585.1. Classification (NCBI taxonomy): domain Eukaryota; kingdom Metazoa; phylum Arthropoda; class Insecta; order Diptera; family Syrphidae; genus Merodon; species Merodon equestris. Next base: position 72,431,917 of record OY284416.1, on the reverse strand, counting down.
AGTTTTGCATCCGGTTTTCTGTTTTTAACTAAAAGCTAATAAGAGAATTGAATTTTTGAAAAAAATTAGTACTTAATTACATACATATTTGAGAAAAAATAGTTTGAATTTTTTTTTTTAATTTTTTTTTCTAAATTTTGAGTTTGAAAATTAATTTCTCAAAAACTATTGTGTAAAACAGCTTCGTTTAGAGACAAAATTAAAGAAGAGGTTTCTGGCTTTTCAAAAAAGTATATCGCGGCATTGTGGATGTAACTGTTGATTTTTAATATTTTTTTTCCAAATTAAGTCAATTTTTTTAGAAAATTGCCCCTCCCGGCTAAACGGGGGGGAATAGACCCCCCCTCCCATACGATTTTTTTCTTATCTTGACCAGACCTACACGCTCTAGCTTTCTGGCACACTGCTCGTGGGACACTCTGTATATTCATATACTAAAATAATGGTAGCCAATACTGGAGTTGTACACAGAAAACGAATGCACAAAAAAAACTAACTTTAAAAACAAAGTCCTTGGATGAATAATTAATGCCTCACGGTATATTAGAAATAATGACTTGCATCGTGATTTGCAGAATGATCTTGTAACAGAAGTGATAATAAAAATGAAATTAAAAATTTTGAGTAACCCCCGACACAAAAAAAAATGTAAAAAGTAAAAAAATAAAATTTTTCTCTCGGCCTTTTGAATTCATTAAAAGGACCTATTAATATTTTTAAGATAAGCGCCTCCGCGTCGGGCGACCGCTAAATAGAGAAGGGTAATTAGTTATATCTACATATGTAGGTGTAATGTATAAAAGAATATCTACTAATTTCAAATTGTACGTATGAACTTAGTTTTGTACATCAATTTATCTTACAAGTCTATCTGCAGTGTTTCGATATTGTACCAGTTCTACGAAAGTGGTCCGATAAGTATTTAGCCTCACCGCCAGGTGGCGCCAAAATCGCAAGAGCAACTTACTATCGTGTAGTACATTCTAATAGACGACTACTGTCGGCTACTGTTTCAGCCGGATCGGACCCGCGTGTGGAAACGGGAGTGTCCACGGATTTTAGAAAAATGGAGAAAGAGCAATATTGGTCGGTGATTCGATTCTTTTTTTTGGAAGGGAAATCGCCAGCGAAATCAAAGAGCGTTTGGATGCTGTGTACGGTGAATCTTCTGCTTCGATGGCGACCATCAAAAATTGGTTGAACGAGTTTCAACGTGGTCGCACGTCGGTTTTTGATGAGCCACGTCCAGGTGCCCCGAAAACGGCTGCCACGGAGGATAACGTGGCAAAAATCCACCATCTCGTATTGGCAAACCGCCGATTGAAGACGCGCGAGATAGCTGAGACAGTAGGCATTTCAAGATCGCGTGGGTCATATCCTGCATGAAATTTTGGGCATGAGAAAGCTGTTGGCGTGATGGGTGCAGGGTTTGCTCACTCCGGACAACAAGCGCAACCGTGAGACCACTTCAGAGCAGTGTTTGACGCTGTTTAAGTGCAATCCGAAGGAGTTTCTGCGTCGTTTCGTGACAGTCGACGAAACATGGATCCACTGGTACACACCAGAGACCAAGGAACAGTCGAAACAATGGACTTCACCCGGCGAACGTGCTCCGAAGAAGGCGAAGACTGTCCCATCGGCCGGAAAGATGATGGCCACCGTTTTCTGGGATTCACAAGGTGTGATCCACATCGACTACCTGGAGAAGGGCAAAACGGTCACAGGGCTGTACTATGCCAAATTATTATTGGGCCGATTCGACGCCGAATTGGAGAAAAAACGGCCCCACTTGGCGAAGAAAAGGGTGCTCTTCCATGATAACGCACTAGCTCACACCTCCGCCCTCGCCACGGTCAAATTGGTCGAATTGGGCTACGAACTGCTGCCCCATCCACCGTATTCTCCAGATTTGGTCCTGTACGTTATTTTTGTTTCCAAACTTGAAAAAGTCACTCGCCGGGCAGAGATTTCAGTCGAATGAGGAGGTCATCGCCGCCACGGAGGCCTTCTTTGCAGACCTCGAGAAAACGTATTTTCCAGACGGGTTAAAGAAGTTGGAGCATCGCTGGGTCACTGTATCGAGCTAAAAGGAGACTATATTGTAAAATAAATCGCCATTTCTCCAAAATTTTTGTTTTTCTTTTGTAGGCTAAGTACTTATCGGACCACCCTCGTATTGTTAAAGTTTTAAATAACGTCTCACAGTTTTTGTTTCTTCTGTCAAATTTATTTTTTTGAATTGCTGTCAATCGTTTTTGTTTGCTTGGCGTCGTTCCATCTAAACTAAAGTTTTTCTTTTTCGTTTATAAAGTTGTAAAGACCGTTTTTCTTTTTTAAAGCTGCAGTTGGGGCGACGATATATAATTTTATGCTTAAAATTGTTGTTAGCAAATATAGCAACAGTCCGCCCCGTGTGGCGTTGAGTCAGTCTCTTCGGGTTACTTTATAAGAACTCTGCCGGATTTTGTACTTCTGTCTAACCAAAATTTAATCGAGGCTCTCGATCTCTAATAGGTCGAAAAGTACAGCTCTTCGCTTTATTTTATTTTTTTAATTCTTAATTTGAAATTAATTTTTATTGAATGTTTCTTATAACTATCTTACGCTAGGCAAATACCTAATCTAAGTATCTTATTGGCCCTAGGCGGACACTCTAAAACAAAAGTACAAATAGGGTGCGCCATCCCAAATAGGTCGATGTAAACTTCAAATAACTTCAACAATTGTCAACCGATTTCCATATAGCATTTTGGAAACGTCAATTCAGTACAATTTTAACCATGAATCGCTTCATACCAAAAGAATGAGCAGAAATAGTTTCAATGTTCATTAAAAATGAACGCTCGATTGTGCTAACTCAACGTGCGTATCGCGCAAAATATCTTGATCGTGTTACGCCCAAAAGAGATACAATTCGTCGTTGGGCCTCGAATTTTTTTCAATTTGGTTCTGTGGCAGGCCCTCATGAGCAGCCTAGGCCACGTCCGTGGCGTGCAAACCTATCTATTCAGTCTGTGAAGGCCAGTGTTCAAGAAGACCCAAGTTTGTCATATCGGCGACGTTCGCAGCAGTTAGGCATCAGTGGGGCCACTTTGCGGAATTTTTTAAAGGATGATCTTCACTTATTTCCATACAAAGTGCAGGTAACTCTAAGAATTTTGCCACAAGATGAGCCACGGCGCTTGGCATACACACAAAATATCGTTGCAATTATTAATGCTGAGCCGGAGTTCTGGCAGCAAATATTGATGACCGATGAGGCACATTTTACGTTCTCTGGCTCAGTTAATAAACGAAATTGGTGCTTCTGGGGCACCTAAAATCCTCACATTATTCACGAAGAGCCGCTATATGATCAAAAAGTTACTGTTTGGGCCGGTGTATGCGCTAAAATCATCATTGGCCCGTATTTCTTCAAAGTTGGTGCTACAGTGGATGGCGATCGATAACGTTGGATGTTGGTCCATTATGTGGTCCCAGAAATGCGTAAAAAAGGCTTATTTCACTTTTGGTTTCAACAAGACGGGCTGGCATGTCATACTGCGGACAAAACAATGAACCTTTTGCGTAAGAAGTTCCCTGGAAGATTGGTGTCAAAAAAGGGCGATATTGACTGATCTCTGAGATCACCTTGAAAAGCAAGGTGTATGCTAATGGCCCGAAGACAATAGAACAGCACAAATGAAACATTCGTGCGGAAATCGCTGAAATTTCGACCGAAATTCTCGGAAATATCACGGAGAATGCGCGAAAACGAACCCATTTTTAACCCATCGGCTATAAAGGTAGTCATTTAATTGATATTGTTTTCAAAAATTAATCAAATTTAATTGTAAAGGTCGAAATTGAATAAAAGTTTGAGAATTGTTGAAGTCTTTCGAAATTTACATCGACCCATATGAGATGGTACATTCTTAGAATTAATTGTTTTACAATTACTTAGAATTAACATTGTTTTAACTAACTGAGCTTAGGTGCAATGGTAATCATCATCGACTATTGAACGGAAGGTCTGTTGTTCAAGTCTGTCCTTGCCAAGAACAATTCTTATACGGAAAAATTGCACAACAACATCAGTTGTGAATGAGATATGATCAAAAAATGCTGACGAAAGCATGAAACTCGCAGCATAATATCATTCAAAATTCATACTCTGTGTGCATTTCCAATATAACACCTTAATGGCATGGAAACAAAAGAGTTACTGTGAACTGCAACCAACGCGACAAATTCAGTCGAATCTCTAAAAAAATCTTATCTAGGACAATCACCCCCAGGGAGCAGTGAATGAACATCTTCGACACAAACCATCTGCTCCCCGTCTAGAGTGAGAAACACCGCATGAGCGTACACTCTTGAAGAAAACAAAAAGGTGCGCTAGTAGACAAATGCGAATAAATTTTGTCCATTCGGGTTGCCTTTTCACGGATCTGCTATTGACGCTGGCCGGTCTTCCCTTGAATGGCGAGCCGCATCGAAGGCAAGTCCACTTCGGCCTACAGTGCCTTGGTAATAGGAAGAGGAATAAGGAATATCCACCGGCTTTTGTACTGCCTGCCATTTCAGTTGGACTACGGGACGTTCCTCCTCAACCTTCTGTTTACGAAACAGATGTAATTTTTTTCTGCCTTGGAACCCAGGATATCCTCGATAGTTTGCAGGGTGTCTTCGGTTCCTGCAGACACTCACCTAAGTTGCTCCTTATCCACGAACTTGTTTGGGGTCAGGTCGCATTCTTCGTTCTTGCGATTCTTTTAACATTTAATGTATCGAGGGTCGATCTCGCAATACCCGTTCCTCCTGCTTGTTCTACGCGGTGGAGGATGACTTGACGGCCCCGACATAAAATGGTTTCACTTGCACACGAACCAAATCGCAAAATGTAATAAATTTCCCTTAACCCAAACTAATCTAAAAATCCACTACATTCTTTGCAAAAATCTATCTATTAGATTTCAAAAATTATGGATGAAATGTTTGATCGGACCAAAAATTCATAATAAATATATTAATGTTAGATCCACCACCAATGCCATCTAATAAAAGTTATCCAAAGTGGCTATATGAAATTCTCATTAGTGGTGTTAAGTGCATTTCCATATAAAACGCACATTTATGTTGTTTTCGATTAAGCGGCTTCTCTCGATTTCCGTTTTTCTAAGCCACTTCTGTATTAAAACAAGCAAAACAAAAAAAAAATTCCAAGTCAGTATAGCCGTCCTCGAGTTTTTGCGAGACTAATACACGAAAATTGATTTGTATATTTACATATACTCGTAAAGATGGCATTTACTCGTATTTCATATTATTACGACCGTAGGTTGAATGGAGGATAACAACCATAACACGAACTATGACAAAAATCCACCGTGAGCATATGTAGATAATGTTTGGGACATACTGCACTTGAGCATGACACAAATTAAGTTGTAGAAATTAAAGCGCGTCCACAGTCAGCGATACTTTCTTTATCTTAAATTGTATTTGATTTCTCAACACTTAAAATGTCTGAAGTCATTAATAAGCCCAACATAATGTGCAACATTTAAATTGTCGACTGTAAATTTTTTTTTTCCTTCAAGTTCGGGAACAGTTGGAAGACCGAAGGTGGTAAATCAAGATAATAGTGGGTTTTGGCCGTGGAAATAGTACCCCGAATCCCGCAGATTCTCCATCGCCAATGCACCTTTGCGCACAATGTCATTGCCCTGGTGGGAGATCATATATTTTCCTCAGGGAAGGTTGGAGTAATATTAGCCTGTAATCGTTCTGCCTTTTGCAAGGTGATCCCCTTCGCATCCCAAAATATCGCCGCAAAAGGATTTTGCTAGCGGTTAATCCATCCATAACGGAGAATATTAGGACCACACGATATTAAAACTTATCCATTGACACGTAAGGTGTCTGCTGGAAAAATTCATGTAATCGCACTACATATTTAAAACTTGTCATACGACCTACTGACACGTCCACCCAGGCATTAAAAACACATTTTTGCTGAACTGGAGCGGCGAGAGCTTTTTACTTTATTCTCCCATATTCTAGGTATTTAAGAGGAATGCGCCACACTGCTTCGAATCGGGTTTCAATTATAAAATTTAATAAAGCCTAAACTCGATACAATATTTTCGTAGAGTTTTTCCGGAGGATATTTGTAATTGATCTTAAATTGACACGACTGCAAGATTAATTTCTAAATTGCTGGTGGTTCTATACAATTACGAAACCTAACTCTAAATGAATTGTTATTGCTTGACAAATGTATATATTTCCTCGCTGTATATATATACAGTATAAAATCCATGTAGGCATACATAGTACAATGTAATGCACAATGAACGTAGCATTTCACCCGAATGGTGAATCTAAGAAAGTACAAAACTCCTAAATGTGCGTAAGGTGTGTAAGTATAAACACATGCGATTATATTGTAGGAGTATTTATGTAACATATATACGGAAATATATATTGCAAATAATATAAAGCAAGAATATCCTGGTGTTATACCTAGACTTATCCTTACTCAGCAAGGCATAAAACGTGTATTAGGTATGTTTAATACTATAGACATACATTATTCACACAAGGCAATTGTATGTATATAGTCAGGTAGCGTCAGCGAGGAGTAAAATTAAATAATCAAAATACCATGAGGTACGTATGGTATTTCCAGAGGATTTGTGATGGGGATTGAGCTCGTAACATACCTTCACACATATATCCGGCGTTCATATCATGTGTGATATTTTGATTGATTGTCCTCGGATGGTTGTGCAATAGTACCCTTCGGAGTTTACGGGTATATGCTTGAAGTAGGCGAGCCGGCAGAATTCTCAGGAAAAAATTAAATTGAAGGATTTGATACAACTGTTGAAATATCTAATTTTATGCTTTCGAAAATCAAGGTATTGTAGTGAGAGGACATTGAGAACAGATCCATAGGAGGACTCACCCACCTATGATGAGTGTTATATATACGAGTATTATCCTCCCATCTATGGGCCGGAGTTCTTGGGGGTCTTCTTCCTTATGGTTTTGCGTTCATTTTGACAGTTTGTCCACTGTCCATTTGTTCAATGTGTCCTGCCTTCGTAGTCGATTTTATTACTTGGACAATGCTTGTGGTGAATGAAGTACCTCCAGTTCTTAATTGTAAAGTTTCCTCTCTTCGCATGTTTCTTCATCCTGTTGTCCACCATGGATTGTCTTCAGGATCTCGTTTTAAAAAACCCTGAAATTTGTTTTCCTCCTTCTTAGTCAAAAACCAAGGTACATACCCGTAACTCATTGGCATTATTATGGTTTTATAAATACAGATATTGCGGGGCAAAAGGGTTATTTTCAATATGTTCTTCATCGAGAAGGGCTAGGTGTTGACCACATGCAGCATTTTATTTGTTTCAATCTTTATGTCGTTTTTATCACTCAATAAGGTACCCAGATATTTAAACTCGTCCATCTTCTCAAAGAGTTTATCGAGTACAGTCAGGTGCGAGGCTTGCCAGCCTCCAGATTACCAGCGCAAGTTAAAGCGCAGGTAATTCCATTAAGCGTTATACATACGTTATGCCTTTTTAAGATCTGCGAACTGTTGCTGGACCGATTAGTGGAATTCCTATTTCTGTTCCCATAACTGCACTGTCCTATAGTGAACATTTGGCAACTCATCGAGCGGTGAGAGCACCATATACCAAGTAGATAGCGGCGTTTTTCCTTAGTTTTTAGTTTTAATCCATTTTTAATACATTGGATTTGTCTGTTTTTGTCATTTTTGTTTTTTTTTTTAAGCAAAGAAGAACATCGCATTTGGTACATCGCATACGGCTATAGCCAGTTTTGCATAGACGACATCTTCCCTTTTGTCCTGAGTAAACTGGAAAATGACCATAATTGTCATGTCTTGTATCATTAGGTGAATTTGGTTTCCTTAGTTTTGGTGTTGTAGGGGTTGAAGTATATGATGATGTTGATGTTGTTGGTGATGGCTTTACATTTTGTTCATTTGAAGAAGAGAATTCAACAGCTTGCTCAAGCATGAAGGTCGTACTCTCTTTATTCTTCCAAGATGTGCACGTCTTATGGTTAGAGTTTTTGCAACAATTAATTGAAAGTCTATTAGACGCATATGTTTTTGATGTTGGCTTACTGCAACAAAGTGTCTACAAGAATTTGTCAAGTGTCTTGTAAGAATTTACAAGGGCTGCGTTGATGCACCAGTATATAATCCGGAAGTAATACTTTTTGGATTTGTGATTAATTCGATATAATTCAATCAACATATCCCCTAAGTCCACACCACCCATAAAACGATTGTATTCTTTTACAATGTTCGGCCTTTTAATTTTGGTGTATGTCCTAGCATTTTTATCCCATCTGCGGCATGAGTCCATTGGCTCCACACAGCAATAGGTAGAAAGAAGTTGAAATGCTCGATTATCTTACCATTTTATCAATGCTATATTCTGGTTGTTCTCCACCTTTAATACCCTCTCGTCGTGCATATCGGTTTACCAATTCGATTATTTCTTACAGTTCCAATGCACCATATTCCCATGAATATGGAAGCAAACAGATTGCTAGTTCGATAGAGGTGAACCAGATATCGAAGTAAACTTTAAAATATCCGTTTTTAGGCATCGTAGAGCACAGATACATAACAATATCCGATGATAATCCTAAGCCATAGTCTGGACAAGTTCCTTTTCCTGTATATAGAGTGAAATCATAAATTATACATACCTAATGACTCAACTCTTGTAAAAACGTTTTATCCCCATTTGTGAGGCTTTTTCGGTAGATATTGTTTCAATGTTTATTGACCTTTGAATGGTATAATTTGTTCGTCCACAGATTGATGCTCATCGTCCTTAGGTATTTCATTAAATTTTAATTTTAAATGGTATAGTAGCGGTCGGATTTTATGCATTTTGTCGTATTCGGGACTATCTTTCGGTTTGGCTTTTAAATTATCATTTATATGGAGAGATTGTTTAATTTTTTCAAAACGATTTTTAGTCATTACATTTGCTATTGCATTATATCCTCATACAACTCCGAAGTGCGAGTATCAACGGTTTTCTTCAGTTCAAGGCAAACTTTTCCCTTTGACAATGCCGTTTTTTATCCCGAAGGAGATTGCTGGGTTGCTTTCGAAAAGTTTGATATCCCATACGCGTGATCTCATCGCTATTTTCCAGGGCTTGAAGTCTTAGAACATTACAGACTTTTAATTGTCCCCACATTCTTCGTCGAACCAAGGCTATCCTTTAGGGGCTTTGCAATAGCCTAGTTAGTTTTCCGGTGCTTCCTTTACAACACTTTTTATTGTTCACAATATTGCTTCTACCAGTCTTCTTTCGTCGTTAGTTTCTACGTCTACTACTAAGGCAGCCAGTTATTAATTTCGTTTTGGTATTGACAAGCCTCCTTTAACTTTTCAACGAATTATCTATACATTTCTGTGTTCTGCTTCTGTGAATCTGGATTCGGGTTTCACGATTAGGATGTGGTCAGAATCGCAATCCGGTCCTCTGTATGATTTTACATTTAGAACGTTGTATGGCGTCATCAATCTGTAAGAAAATAATCAATTTGTTTGTATCTGGCGATACTCATTCCCTTGGGTTTGAATGGCGTGGATTTCACGAACTGAGATGGTGAAACTTATTGTCCTAGGACGATTATTGTTTGATGTGACATGGAGGCTTCCTTCTTCTATCGTTGGCATATAAAAATTACCGAGTACGATTTTATTTCATCTATTGTTTTGTAAAACGCGTCATTAACCTCTTCGTCTTTATCTTGCTTAGGACACTGGTCGTTTACAAGTTCATATTTTTAGCGGGAACCCCGGATTTTAGCCATCAACACCCGGTCGTTGTAAAATACTACGTCCATTACTTTCTAGACAGTTTTGTTGCTAAAGAACTCTGTCTCAAAATTGTTGATATCTGTAGCGCCATAAATAGTTGACGTTGTCTAATTTGAAAGTCGAACTTCTTGAACCGCTGTGATATCCATTTTATAATTATTAAATTTATAGAGTACTATGTGGAAAGCAGCCAATCTGTACACGCTTCGCACGTTTCACGAGCCTATCCTTAATTTTTGGGCATTCCTTATCATGGTTGCTTTTCCTTGGATAGTTCTCACCCAGAGATTCGATCGGGGACTAGTTCATCTCCGGAATATTTTATCCAAGGAAAACCAGCCATATTTAACATTAAAGCGTATCAACAATGTTTAAATATTTTGAGTGTGGTGTTGTTGTTTCGGAATTTCGCCGACCTTTATCGCCATCTATACAGTCTGTACCAAAATGTATCAAGGTGGTCAGTAATTCTATTAGCATCTCTGTTGAATAAAGATATTTGCTATAATCGTTATCTGATTAATGAGTCCTAACCGATCAAAAAGGTGTACAATTTCGGACATTTGGACGTTGGTTCAAGTTATCTACAAGTCGTTTGATGGGAGCTGATACGAAAATAGGGCGTGGGCCAAATGTTCCGAAGATTGAAAGCATGAAAATATATCTATAGCCTTGCATCGTTCTTCTGGGGATTGTAGGTTGAATTTTAAAAGGATTTTTCAAGATTTTGAAGACGGTAGGTATTAAATATCAGAGGAAACATTAATCTAAAATTTGCGTTACACTGATCATCGCAGCTCTTAAGGGAAGTGTTTTTATTGTGGTAAGTGATATTTACTAATAAACTTAAATTGTTTCATTCAACTACATATATCTGATAACTATTATACATATGTAACTATCAGATTTAACATCACATTCAAGAAGCGGCTTATCAATTAGACGAAGCATTCATGTTCTTTTTCAAAAACAGCACAAGCGATGTGTTCCTTGGTGGAATGCACAGATTGAATCTTTGAGGAACGAGGTGAGATTTCTGAGATCTGAGATAAAATTACAAAGAGTTGGACTGACTATAAATCTGCTCTAACAAAATACGATCTCGAATCGATGATTAGAGGAAACATTGCGAAAACGTAGATTCGCTACCAACCGCGGCCCGACTCTTTAAAGTGCTATACAATGAGCACACCAATGAATTTGGGTTGCTTCGCAAATCAAACGGCAATTTAACTACAAATTGCCAGGGAAACCCTGGAGACTTTCCTTTAAGTTTTACTACCCAATTAACACCTTTTGATGCTCTAATGAGCGTCAATGATTGCATGGATAGAATAACAAACAGCTTCTCAGGTAGACTCTTCAGCTCTGGCAGAGTTAAATTGCCAATTGTCTAACTTAACCCCTTCAAAGCTCCAGGTAAAGACGGTGTCTTACCTGCTACCATCCAGAAAGGTCTTTAGGTCCTGTTTCAACTTGGGATAAATTCCTCAAATCTGGACAGAAGTCAATCTTGCCTTCATCACTAAAATTGGTAAATCAAGTGAACAACCTAAATCCTATCGCCCTATCAGCCTAATATCTTTCCTACTAGAAATAATAGAAAAACCTATAGAGCTTCATATTAGAGGTACATTAGAAAATCAAACACCACCGCATAAAAATCAAAATGCATACCGCAAAGACCGATTTACTGCATCACTTAGTAGCGCATATGTAAAGGGTGGTCCAACGAAAACGCACGATGATAATTGTAAATAAAACAAAAAATTTTCAGAGAATTATCTTAATATTTTTTTATTATGATAGAATGACAATTATGTGTGAAACAAAGTATCGGCCAAACGCTCGCCACGGCCTCGGTGGCATACTTCTATCCGATTGTCCATATTTTCAATGGCTCTGAGACATAATTGAGGTTCTATGTCGTTAATTTGCCGAATTATCTCATCCTTTAGGTCTTAAATTGTTCTTGGTTTATTGACGTACCCTTTTTCTTTTAAATATCCCCAAAGAAAGAAGTCCAACGGTGTCAAATCACATGATCGTGGCGGCCAATTAACATCGCCACGACGTGAGATAACATGGCCATTGAATTTCTCACGCAAAAGAACCATTGTTTCGTTGACTGTGTGGCAAGTGGCACCATCCTGTTGGAAGCACATATCGTCCAGGTCCATATCCTCAATTTCTGGCCACAAGAAGTCCGGTATCAACACCATTCACGGTAACTGCTTGGCCGACATCATTTTCGAAGAAATACGGCCCGATGACGCCGCCAGCCCATAAACCGCACCAAACAGTCATTCTTTGTGGATGCATCGGTTTTCCAACAATCACTCGTGGATTCTCATTTGCCCCAATGGGGCAATTCTGCTTGTTAACGAATTCTCTGAGGTGAAAGTGTGCCTCCTCGCTGAAGATGATTTTCTTTGTAAAGTCACCATTCACTTCTGTCTGTTCAACGAACCATTCGGCGTATTGACGACGCTTGAAATGGTCAGTAGGCTTCAGCTCTTGAGTCAATTGAACCTTGTAAGCGTGTAAATTCAAATCTTTATTCAAAATTCGCATCAGTGATGTTCGTGAGATGTTCAATTGTTGGGCACGACGGCGAGTCGAGGTTGACGGCTCTTCTGCCACACTATCGCAAACAACAGCAATGTTTTCCGCAGAACAAACTGGGCGAGCATGCACAGGTGTTTTCACATTTCCTACAGACCCGGTTTGCTCCCGCCGGAGGGCCGGGTTTGGGGTGCACATTAATTGTGCCCTGAATACCCCTCTGGCGGATAACAATATAGCAGAATTGTGACTAAATTAATGGCTATCCCATCAATGGATAGTTCATTGATCATTGTGGCTCACATTTAGCTATTTAGCTGTTTGGCTTTTTGCTATTCAGCTATTTAGCTAAATATCCTCTCTTCCTATCATTTCTGTGGCTCTCAGTTGGGGTGTACGGTAACCCAGCTGGGAGTAACGGCTCCACCGGAGGCCTAATTCTGGTACCACGGGAGGCAGGGGCCTCCGGGACATATTAATGTGAGTAAAATGACAGTCCCGGCCTGTCTTGCGATAGGCCCCCTTGTGGGAGTATCGTGGGGGCTGTGGTTATCCCAATATGCGGGAAGTTGCTTGCAACAGAAATATAAGCTGAGTTGCTTGCAACAGGGCGCCGAGACCCTTAGATCAGTATGAGATTTAGGTAGGCCTAGCCCCTCACCAAGAGGGAAGTCATGGCTTCGAAATGGTACTTACTCGTAGTAGCAAATAAGGACGTTGGTTGTCGTCCCAAAAACCAACCCCTTGTGGGAAGGCCCACCGTGGAATTAAGCCTACAAGGCAGGTGTCCACGTAAAACAAACAGAGACAGACCCGGTTTGCTGAAATTTGCATAATTCTACCGATTGTGGACACATTTGGTCGATTATGCTGACCAAAAAATTCACGAAGAGCACGAAATGCAAACGTGCAATTAACTTGAAGTTAAGGTGTCTCACAATTAACATCGTGCATTATGGTTGGACCACCCTTTATAATAGTTTCACACGCAAGGAAATCGCAATTTGCGCTGGTTATAAGTCGCGATAGTCAGACATATCATCACTTATGCGTCTGTATAGTGGACAAAAGTTGAACAGAAAACTACAATAGTTGAACCCCTTCAGAGACTGGCATGTCTTGGCATTACAGGCGCCAGGTGTTGGCGCTAGTATCTTTGGATCGGAAAATATCGAAGGCCTTGGGAACGAGTATACTCCATCCTGACGCCTGTCAACCTAAATGTAGAGACTTGCATAAGAGGTATAACCATCAATATACTTTCAGACAGCCAAGCAGCGGTCAAAGAGTTGGGCTCGTATAGTACGAACTCCAAATCCATCAAGGAATACCACGATGCCTTGCAGGACCTAGCTAAAGAATAAATGTCGCTAAGAAAGGTTCCAGCGAAAGGTACATAGGTGCCGAACCTTTTTGCGCAATCCCCAAGTCGAAAATTAATTTTCTATTAGACTAATATTTCAGACTGTGTTCTTTGAAATATTAACTTAACAAAATTAACCTCTTCTCCGAAAATGAGTGTCTGGAGGACGAGAAAATTGGAGAGTACATAATATGTGAGTGTTTTGTCCTCTGCCATCTTAGGAAGCGTATCCTTCTTATCCTCAACTTTATTGACAAGGAAGAGTAACTCCTCGTTTAAGCATAACTGCTCGCAGCGCCCCATAATATGTGTTAGCAATAGGACTCTATTAAAAAAAAAAATTGTACACTGAAATTGTAGTTAACAATCCTTTGAGACCACTGAATACATTATCACTCACCATACAAAAAGTATCGAAGCATTCAACAGGGAGGAATTTAATGGCATCGGAAACAGGAATAAGAAAAAAGGCTAGAAAGATGGAACAAAATAATGACCTTAAGGACGGATGCAAAGAAAGAGATAGGCCAGAATTTCGAAATAACTTGAACAAAAAAATGTGAGCGGAAAGGCTGAACGAATTGCCCACAGATTTTTAGGACTTGCGCTAAGGCCAAGCAATTTTATTACAGTAACGAACCATTAGCGAGCGCCGGAGCGCCGCGGCGCAATGGGTAGTGTTTCAACACCAACGCTATCGAATATACATTTCGCGGCTTCTCTCCTCGGCGGGGTACTGGCATATCCCCCCGTAGCACACTTGCTTTGAAAAAGCTTCTCGGATCTCGCCGTTCGGAATTGGCATTAAACTGTAGGTCCCATTCACTTGTGTGGAAAACAAATCTCCCACAACATAAGTGGATGATAGAACCTTGGCTGCGGCTCCCCGTGAGCTGTAACGCCATCATCTAAGAAGAAGAGGAACAGACCATTAACCTAATTAAGAAACAACAAAAAAAACATATAAAGTACGAAAGATGAAAATAACGAGCGTTCAGAGTCAATAACATCCCCAAGGCCGTAAATGAATGAAAACTCATTTATGCATTTCGTATCTTTCCTTTTAAATATCTAACATATATTCTTTTTAAGCATATAAGTCTAATATCTAATGCAATGAAAACATAATATAATAACGTGATACAAACTAATGCAAATAATCTTCTGCAGACAAGCCTTTAACGCTTTGCAGAAAAATGTGTTGTATTTATGTAAAACTTGCTAGAACTAATATATTAAATTAAATGGAACTGAAATTTCCAGATAGGATAAGACTCATAAGATAAAAGCGGGGTGAAACCAAGAGCAGTGAATTTTAAAAGTAAAGTATTTGATGCGAAATTTTATCAAAGGCTTCTTTGTTATCCTTGAGTGCACACAAGGATTGTAAAACAAATTCAATTAGGTGAGTGGTTGTCGATCCGGCAGAGGACCGGACGAGTATTCGTCTTCTCAGATACGTAATAGAGGAATATTTATTCAGGTAATCAAGATTGGTGGAGAGTTGCAGTGGTGTTTCGATTAGAGTTGGAAATTGATTTTAGTTTAGTTTTAAATTCATTTTGATTTCATATTATCCTAGATCTATCTTATTCTTGACAAAAATGCTTAAAAACGAGCTTAAATATCTTAAAAAATGTAAATATCTTGCTGGCCCTAGACGAACACTCTAAAACAAACAGTACAATTTAAACATATGTCTTTCGACTACTATATAAGCTTACAATTAACATTATTATAATTAACTTAAGCTAAATTAATTTTTTATTAAGAAACTTAGCCCTAACCTACCCTGCCCTATCATACCCTACCCTAACATATGTAAGCCTGCAATTGGTGTTAGGCAGGCTTTGCCTTGAAGAGGCTGCACTTATTGAAGAGTATGTTGACGAAGTCCTCTTTAGCCACCAAAAGCGTTGATGTTGGCGCACTGGCGTGAGACAGAGCTACAGAATCAGAGGCGTTCGAGCTCGCGGAGCGCGACTTCAGGTCCGTAGAGGAATCGCCGTTCCACGGAATTCCACGTGAAAGATTAGCGGCACCGTCAATCTATCCTGGATCAGCCCACATCTATTCTATATCGCTCTCTCGTGATATATGTAGATCATTGACGTAGTAGGCCCCGAAAGACAGGCTATTGACCAAAGTCATTACTCTGCAACCCGGCTTCGAATTCTAGTCCTCTTGTATCTTGGATCAGCCCACATCTATTCTATATCGCTCTCTCGTGATATATGTATGTAGATCATTGAGGTAGTAGGCCCCGAAAGACAGGCTATTGACCAAAGTCATTACTCTGCAACCCGTCTTCGAATTCTAGTCCTCTTGTATAGGACCTCGTTCGGGTAAAATTTCGTGTAATTAGATTCGGGTATCCTATGTAACCCGAGACAAGTCCTGAGACATTGTCTCTCAAACACCCGAATCCTTTCCATTAAGCTGGCTCTCACATTGAAAAAGATGGGACATCCATAGGCAACCATGGGTCTGATTAAGGCCATGTAGCAGATTACGTTCACCCTGGAATCAAGGTGGCCGCTATGAAACAGCCAGGTTGTCAGAGCGGGCCCTTGCCAGAGCAGCATCTACATGTTTGTCAAAATATACGAGTAGATACTGATCCAGCACGATCCCAAGGTATCTGACTACACTTTGTCTCGCCAGTGGACATCCGTCCGGTTCAAAAATAGAGAACCTGCGCCAATTTTTTCTAGTGCCCCGAGAAGCCCTACACAAAGGCGTTCTGAACAATATAAGAGGGTGGTCCGATAAGTACTTAGCCTACAAAAGAAAAACAAAAATTTTGGAGAAATGGCGATTTATTTTTCAATATAGTCTCCCTTTAGCTCGATACACTTGACTCAGCGATGCACCAACTTCTTTAACCCATCTGAAAAATACGTTTTCTCGGGGTCTGCAAAGTAGGCCTCCGTGGCGGCGATGACCTCCTCATTTGACTGAAATTTCTGCCCGGCGAGTGACTTTTTCAAGTTTGGAAACAAAAAGAAGTCGCACGGGGCCAAATCTGGAGAATACGGTGGATGGGGCAGCAGTTCGTAGCCCAATTCGACCAATTTGGCCGTGGCGAGGGCGGAGGTGTGAGCCGGTGCGTTATCATGGTGGAAGAGCACTTTTTTCTTCGCCAAGTGGGGCCGTTTTTTCTTCAATTCGGCGTCGAATCGGCCTAATAAGGCATAGTACAGCCCTGTGACCGTTTTGCCCTTCTCCAGGTAGTCGATGTGGATCACACCTTGTGAATCCCAGAAAACGGCCATCACTTCTCCGGCCGATGGGACAGTCTTCGCCTTCTTCGGAGCACGTTCGCCGGGTGAAGTCCACTGTTTCGACTGTTTCTTGGTCTCTGGTGTGTACCAGTGGATCCATGTTTCGTCGACTGTCACGAAACGACGCAGAAACTCCTTCGGATTGCGCTTAAACAGCGTCAAACACTGCTCTGAACTGATCTCACGGTTGCGCTTGTTGTCCGGAGTGAGCAAACGTGGCACCCATCGCGCCGACAGCTTTCTCATGTCCAAAATTTCATGCAGGATATGACTCACGCAATCTTTTGAAATGCCTACTGTCTCAGCTATCTCGCGCACCATCAATCGGCAGTCTGCCAAATACATCATTTGGGGCACCAATTTTTGATGTTCGCCATCGAAGGAGAAGAGTCTCCGTACACAGCATCCAAACGCTTTTTAATTTCGCTGCGCGATTTCCCTTCCAAAAACGAGAATCGAATCACCGACCGATATTGCTCTTTTTCCATTTTTCTAAAATCCGCGGCGGTCAAAATAAAACTACGAGTCCGATCCGGCTGAAATTTCGACAGGAGCCGTCTACTAGAATGTACTACATGATAGAAAGTTGTTCTTGCGATACTGGCGCCATCTGGCGGTGAGGCTAAGTCCTTATCGGACCAGCCTCGTAGATTCTGATTCTGGAAGTTTCAAATTCCAGTCATCACAATGCTGCTGAATTGTTTCGAATCACGCTGCAGAAGAACGACGTCGATCGTTGGACCGGACCTGTACGCGATTAGGTCGTCTGCGTACGTTTTTCCGTTTAGAGTGGTGAAGAGAAACAAGTAGATCACTCAGGTAAATGCTGAAAAGGATCGGCGAATTTACCGTACCCTGTTGCAGTCCGTTTTTGATTTCAATTGGCAATTTTTGATTGGCAATTTTCACTACGAACTTTCTACCTGTTAACATGTCAAAAATCATATAAAGCGTTGGTTTACTTATGCCCAGCCGACTGAGCTTGTAATAAAGATCTTCTAGTCATATGGTGTCGAAAGCTTTTTAAAATTCAATCAGGCAGTGCATTGGTTCTTGCATTTGTTCCATTGGATATCCGATACGAGTTTCGACTCGGCATGAATAGTGTCATGCCCCGCTCTGAAACCGAATAGGTTATCCGGAATGATTTTATTGTCCTCAACCCATTTAGACAGGGCTCTATAGACCACCTTCTCGAAGACCTTGCTAATACTCGAAAGGAGACTTATCGACCGGAGATTTGCCGGGTTAAAGGTGACTTTACCCCTCTTGGAGATTGTGCATTGGTTAACAGGATGGTGTACCTCTCACTTCCTGGAAGACAGCTCCCACTGTCGCCACCTTCTCCTGAGGATCCTCAATCACGAAAAAGTCGTCATCCAGGATGGCGCTGTCTGGATCGATGCTTACTGTTCGTAGCAAACGTTCATTGTCTTACGTTCTTGGAAGCTTTAGATCCTGAATGTCAATCTGATTGTTTCTCCGAAATATTTTATTTATTTGTGGGAACATACTCGAGCTGTTGGAATTCACGAATTCTGTTGTTCCAATGCAAACTTACAGATATTCTGTAATTCTCTTTCATCAACTGTTGGAGATTTTTAAGCAGTGTTGTGACCTCCGAGTTTTGTCTGTCGGTAAACCGCCTGTACAAGAGTTTGAGTCTTGTCAGGAGTCTATTTTTTTGTCTGTGCAGTGCGTCGTTTGTCGCGTTTCGGTATATGGTACGTTTGTATACTGAAATCGTAGGGTTGCGTGTGGACGTACTCTGCCATTTCCGCGAACTCGTCAGGTACTGTGATCACGGCACATAGTCCGTAATGGTCACTGTCGAATACAATGGTCCGCAGACAGTTAATAAACCATTCGTTCGTGTCTGCCAATCTCAGTCGAGAGTCTATCAGCATGAGATCCAAATAGGAGCCAGTTGAAGTTGACGACCGCAACTGGGAAATTGGCAAAAGTGCATGGATTCAGTTGAAGTTACAACTGGCGGGTCTGAACTTCTTCCATGCGTTCTTTGTGGCTAACATTTCCGATGAATGCATCATTGGAGTCGATTTCAAGACGCACTTTATAACCTTGGATATTGGCAGGCAAGTGGGGAGATATCGTAACATCGAAATTCCAATGCAGTACGAAAGTAAAACCGACATCAGTCTGAAGTCAGTATTCGATAAAGACGTAACCCTGCCATCCAATACAGAAACAGTACTCTGGACACTTTTGGAGGGTGCTTCTGGAGGCCACCGATTTTTTTAAGGTTCTTTAGATTCTTCCTCATAGAGCCTGAAGACCAATCGCACTTTCAAAATTACATCGTTGGAAAGATTATCGTTGATCCAAAGAACAACACGGTTCCAGTGAGATTGATGAATCCGAGAAATTGCAGCATAAGACTCAGGCGAGGTGTGGTGATTGGAAAATGTGCGTCAGTTTCTGCAATCTTGACAACAACTGAAGTGGAGTTGGCGAGACGAATTCCTGCACCTAGATTAGCGGAGCTTTAAGAGACCGTTTTGTAGCACTGTGAATTCGATAAGAAGCGGCAGATATTGGCAGAACATTTGCTTATCAAATTTGCAGATATCAGATATTTAGGCTGAACACACCTAGAGCATCGCATAAACATCGGTGGTGCAAAACCAATTCGGCAACCGGCTAGATAATTGACATAAGTAAAACAAGCAGAAGTTGTGGAGATGGTCTTAGCGACTACGACTACGAAGTGCCCACTTGAAGGTGAATCCGAAGAAATGTTCTCTCTTCCAGCGGAAAGTCAACTACTTGAGACATGTCATATCATTAGGAGGAGTAAGAACAGACTACAGGCGATTCATAAAGGATTTCGCCGGTATCGCGAAGAGCTTTCACCAATTGACGGAGAAGGGGAGATCATTCAAATGGATCAACGAGTGCGAGAGAAGCTTCAAGCAATTAAAACAACGACTATGTGAAGCGCCAATACTACGAGTATCTTATCCTACGCTGTGAAAAAAAAATCTTTATCGTAGACGCAGATGCTAGTAATGTGGGTGCTGGAGCTGTCGTTTCCGAGGTGCATGATGGCGAAGAAAAGGTGGTCGCTTACTTCAGCAAGGTGATCTCTAAACCAGAAAGAAACCACTGCATGACAAGATATAACTCTTGCCGCTAATTCTGGCAACGAAACACGCGGCTTCAAGAATCCCGAGGGACAAATTGCAATATAAATTAAACGATTGTAGATGTACGAGTTTGAAATACAATATCGTAAAGGAAATCTCCATTCTAATGCCGATGCGACATCACGAAGAACCGTGCAAAGACGACTGCAAGCATTGCGCGCAAAGGGGAGGGAAGTATGTTGCCTTCATCCAAGCAATAAGAGCCGAACCAAGTCCTAGCTGGAGTTTAGAATAAATTCATAATAGCCAGAAAGAAGACACGGATATCGAGCCCATACTGGCGTGAAAGGGGCACATGAAAACACCCGACGGTCGAGATATAGCCAACAGAAGCCGTACTCTGAAAGCATATTGGGCACAATGCCGAGGACGACATCTTGAAACGAACATGGGGAACGACAGGCAGGAAGACATTCAGGATGCAGCTTCTTGTACCGTGCTCAAAGGTAATAAATAATATAAAGAAGTTTAATAAATAACAACGCAACAGTATGTTATGCTCATTAAGTGCGGCCTCGACTGTATAAATAAACGAGGTATAAACAAAAGAGTGGAATTTATTGCTTTACATACCCAATGCTGTCTTCCATCACTAATGAGTAATCAACCATTATCTGTGAATAGCTCTTGTGTCGTTAAAGCGAAAATACTTTCCAACATGGTATGTAAGTATGTTGATAAAACACTTAAATAGAATGACTACATATTCGAGGTCGCCAAGAACGCTGCGAAATGTCTTGGTTTCCTTGAACGGTGCAAGATATATTCGTATTTCACCCCCTTTGATTCTGGCTTCAATTTATAAGGCCTACATCTAAGCTTAGGCTAAGCTACAACGCTCATATCTGATCTAGTGCTCCCAAGTGCCGTGTATTAAGATCACTCAAGTGAATTCATAAGCTCTTTGATACACATATAATTATTACTAAAAGTAGTTCTTCCGTTAGCCCAGTCGCTAACGATGTTCCGGGATACCAGGCACCCTCCTGAATCAAGTAGCCTTGCCTGTATACTGCGGGGCTCTGTACAGGTTGACCACCATTCCTGCGCTACTCGTGGGAATACACATGAATAATATGAAAGAAGATAACACAGAAAACAATAATAAAAAAAATGCATCCTCTGAAAAAGGCAAGCAGCACAGGTTGCCACCGCCGAAGCCGCGATCGATGCAGACAGCGTAACCGGGACTCTCCTTCAGGGACTAATTGGTACCGCTACGGACGATGGATCCTTGGCTTCATCACAGATAAGCAACACCATGCAAGTGGACTCTGAAACCCAGGCTCAGCTGCTGGAAGAAAAGATCAACCCTAAGGCCACAGGCAAACCTGAAGGAACGATCAAAGCAAAAACATCGGTCGAAAAAGCAAAAGAACGGCTACAAGAGGTCGCTGCAGTACACCAGGAAGATGAGCGCGAGAGACCCCTCAACGCTCTCCGAGCACGAAAAATTCCTGATTAAGAACCACAAGAAAGAGGTAGCCAAATTCGAGAAGAAATCGGCTCCCACCTCCACTCACGCTGCAAAACAGGACACAGGGCGAGAGAAGAAGCCATCGAGCACGGCCCTTATCAAACCCAACGTCCCAAAATTGACTCGACAAGAGCCAACACAACCGGCCACTGTTGAAAAGAGCACCTCCAAAAGACACACTGCCTCAGGATCGAAGCAGAACGTCAAGAGGGGGCGCTCCGGGGAAGAAACTCTAAGGGAAGCGAAAAAGGCGAAAACATCAACCAGCTTCAACCTTCCCATGAGTCTACAAGTGGCTATTGTCGACCGTTCCAACACGGATGGGAAGAAAACATCCGACAATGTATAGTCGGTTGTGACAACCAGAGGTCTCCAGGCTTTAGACGCTAAACTCGAGGTTATCCCTCGCTCGATGCTTCCGCTTCGCACGTTGGCTTCAATACGGATCCCTCCACCGGTTCCCGAAAAGGACGAGTCCATATTGAAGCTAATTGACAAGCAGAATAAAGAGCTTGACACTCATAGCTGGAGAATCATTTCTTCAGCCAAGAGTAAGAACGGAGTGGGAAAGGACCTCATGGCTACCATTGACCAAAAGTCACTCGACCACATCCGCAGCAGATCTGGCAGCATCAAATTCGGGTACCCTGAAGGTAAGGCTCCCCAATGAACGCGACAAGTCAAAGGAGGCTGCTAGTGGTGCAAATTAATTTACACCACTGCAAAGCAGCCACCGACGACTTGATGATGTACATGCTGCAGGAAGATGTGGATATAGCCTTAATCCAAGAACCTTGGATCGTTAGGAACAAAATTCAGGGACTAAGGTCTAAGGTATATAATTTATACTATCCACATACTGAAGGTAAGCTACGAACCTGTATAGTCGCCAAGAAATACTTACACATTTTTCTCCTAGGTACATACAGCAATGGAGACCTCACGGTGGTAACGTACGAACAAGAGGACAAATCAATTTTGCTCCTACCGTCCGCATACTTGCCATACGATGAGGAGGATCCACCTCCAGACGCAGTCCTAGCACTTGTGTGACATGCCAAGTCACGCGGATTGTGTCTATTGATAAGCTGCGACGCCAATGGACACCACACTCAATGGGGAAGCAGCGACATAATGTTGTCCGTGAAATTGGGTGCTCTGCATAATGTTGTCCGTGAAATTGGGTGCTCGTTGAACTTAAAAGAGTTTACAATAGCAGCCTTCCTCGATATAGAGGGGGCCTTCCACAACGTAAACATAGAGGCCATAATAACAGCTCTAGAAGACATAAAAGTAGACAAATCCATTGTAATCTGGATTGAAAATATGTTGAAGAACAGAATTATCAATGCAGACATTGGACACAGCTCTATAAGGAAAGTGGTAACTAGAGGCACACCACAGGCGGGAGTTCTCTTCCGCCTACTGTGGCTTCTTACAGTTAACAAAATCTTCAAATTCTTTATTTAGAAAGACACAAAGACAATGGCATACGCGGATGACCTAGTGGGAACTCTCCTCGTGGTTAAGACAGAACGGTCTGAGAATAAGCCCCCAGAAAACCGAGCTGGTCTTGTTCACCAGGAAAAAGAACATTCCGATATTTGCTCCCCAAAGTTAGAGGGTACTCCACTCAAACTCAAAGCGGAAGCCAAGTATCTAGGCATCATTCTTGACTATAAAACTCTCCTGGAAAAGGAACCTGGAGGAAAGGATGAAAAAAGGATTGAATGCTTTTTATGCATGCAAAAAGACCTTCGGCAAAAGATGGGGCTTGCAACCGTACATCATTCATTGGATGTACACAGCAATCATCAGACCCATTTTAACTTATTGGGCCCTAGTCTGGTGGACTGCTAGCACCACGAAAAGCTTTATGAACATGCTCAACAAAGTATAAAGGTCAGCCGCTATTTGTATAACGGGAGCCATGAGAAGCAGGCCGCAAGCAGGGTTGGACATGATACTTCATCTCCTTCCCCTGGATCTATTCATAAAAGGCTGCGCTACAAAGGGCGCTCTCAGACTAAGGGAGTCCTCTCTGTGGAAGCAAACCAACTATGGACATCCGGCCATACTCAGAATAATAGACGACCTGGGAAAGGAACATGGTTTTAGTAGCCTCGCAGCTACGACCGACTATATTTCCCCCCAAAATGACTTCTCTTTCCGAATACCAATCCTTTTCCCCGACATAGAAAAGTGGCTATCAAACGCTGTGATCAACGACCACGAGATCACTCTCTTCACCGACGGATCGAAAATGGACACAGGCACTGGGTTTTATCTGATGCCCTCCATAAACAGGAATCATTCAGACTCCCTGATCTGTGCAGCATTTTTCAAGCAGAAATCCTAGCAATAGAGAAAGCAGCCAAACACCTACAGGTAACCGATATCCCACCATCGGATATCACTACCTTCGTAGACAGCCAGGCTGCACTGAAGTCAATAGAATCCTGTATAACGAGGTCAAAGGCTGACATGAAATGTCGCGACTCACTGAAGTCCAATAGACACCACAAAGTCAAACTCTGCTGGGTCCCGGGACACAGCTCAATCGCAGGGAACGAAAGAGCGGACGAATTGGCCAGGCAAGGGCCTGAAATGGATATCAACGAAGCGGACACGTCTTTGCAACCACCGACCA
Organism: Merodon equestris; assembly: GCA_958301585.1. Classification (NCBI taxonomy): domain Eukaryota; kingdom Metazoa; phylum Arthropoda; class Insecta; order Diptera; family Syrphidae; genus Merodon; species Merodon equestris. Next base: position 72,407,540 of record OY284416.1, on the reverse strand, counting down.
GCGCATTATACCGGATCATAAATGACACAATCATAAAAGAAGCCAACTCGTCTTGGTTTACAAGAAACGACAGCTACACGACCAGATCATCGTGGCCAGAGCTCAATATTGGAAAATACAAAGAAGCTCTTGGCGCTGGACCGAAACTCGATCCGTATGCTCGTCGAAGTGATCACAAGACTCTGTCCCATTGGAGCAATGCTCCAGAAATGGGACTCGGGATCCAGCGATCTCTGCCGGAGCTGCGGCGATGAGGAAGAAACTGAGACGATCCAACATTTGCTTTGCCATTGCCCAGCTCTCCAGAATCGACGCCTAGCGTCGTTGGGCCGAAGATTTTTTACAAAGATTGCGGATGTGGCAAATACAGATATATCGGATCTTCTAAAATTCATAAAGATACGGGGTGGTTTCAGCCACCACGTGATAGGACAGGTTAATTATATGTGCACCCCACAAATGAAGGGAATCACAATGGGACCTTTGACCTCCGAGTGGAAGTAATGCTTAACCATCAGACTCCCCTTCTTTAGCCTAACCTAATCTAACCAGTTCTTCATTTTCACTTTAGTTCAGAGATCCTTGTTATTTCAAGATGAGTTTAAAACATCCCGAAGGTGTTTGCCTATTTATGACAAAAAAAAAATAGAAATTTGAAAAGGAAATCATTCAATTCCAATGCATTTGACGATTGTATTCACTTTGACGACTATGTAGCTGTTACGGGAGTTGTTTATGGAAGACGTCATTTTGAGCCAGCTAGAAGTTGAAGAGGAGGAAAAGAGAAAAATACCTTTTGACTAATTCTTTTAAGGTTGCTCTATAATTTTCATCATTTTATGTCCAAACATGATGTAAAAAGCGATGTTTTGTCTGCATTGATGACTTGCAATGACAATACAATTGAACAAGAGTATCAGAGATAAATTAAGGATTTTATTCTAGTTTCTTTTGTTTTTATTTTTTTATATTGTTGTAGTAAGTTTTGAATTAATAAATTGTGAGTTAACGTTGCTAAGCCTAACGTAAATCTCTCTTCTACAGACTGCAAGGTCTTCATCTTCCAGTAGTTGCTATAAATAAATCCCAATTTCCAATTCAAATCAAAATTACCTAAAATTTAGTTCTCTTACAACTATCCCTAACCAATTTACCTCAACCACGCAGTCATTCACGGCCTCAAGACTCTCAGTTAAATCCAACACTATGATACAACTCAACCCACTGTAGAAACCAAAAGCCCATTTTATCTAAAATATCTCTGACAACCATTCAGTTACATTTTATAATAACGACCTCCCAAAATCTTTTACAGCATCAAATGTTGCACAATCTACTTAAACTTTCAATATAAAAAATTGCACTCAACCTCCTACTGAATACTCAACTTCAAATAAAATTTATTCATATAGAACGCATATTTCTTTCTATACCAACGTCAATAAATAAATTTCATAATAATAATGAAAACATTGAAAATAACGACACAGTTTTGGTGCTCCCAATACACACACCGCCGTCCATGGGTTGTATCATTCAGTTTCCATTGATAACTTGGACGGCTCAAGCCAGGGGCGACGGAGTTAAGTCTCTCGCCTGTCCTTCACCTTCCAATTTTTTCCAGTATAACTCAGTTTATACTGCTCAAATTTCACCCTTAACGTTTTGCAATGGAGCCCTAATAAATAAAACAAGAATTACCACGTAATTGAGCTCACCAGAAACCCATATTTTGTGTAATATAAAACCCAGACAATACAAAAAGTATCATAGATTAGTTTGCTAATTCATCGTATCACAAGGCGATCCATATAAATTCTAATAAATATTCCATAGCAATTGAAATTCAATTTAAAATTTAATTAATTGTTGTGTCTATTTATATCCATCAAAACCAAGTTTTCACGGCGTATGAAATGGTATTGAATTTGGTTAGTTAGACGGTTGCGTTAGCAGGTGATTTTAATTCCTTGAATTCCCTTTGGGGATCGTCTTTGCCAAATCAAGAGGAAACTAGTCGAACATTTTCCTGCCAACGCAGATTTAGGACATTTGAGTGAGGTTAGTCCTACTCATTTTCTGTCCATACGCCATTTACTCATTTATCTCTCTTCAACTTCTCCCCAACACTTCATGGACTCGGAATAGATTTTTACACGATAGTTACCATTTTGGTAGTCAGAAAATATAAAGCAAACCTCTCTCGAAATTCAAAACCGCCAGACATGCTGACTGGTGCTAGTTTCAAAACAAATCAGCTGAACTCATTAATTTACACCCCGATTATTTAACTCTATGTAAATCGAGGGGCATCTAACATACATATGTACTATGTTTCAATTTCAGAGTCTAAAAACATCCTTATTATGAAAATCATCCCATGGTGGAACTAGGAACTAAACACATAACGCAATAGTAAACAAATTCTTTGGAAGACATTCGAATGACTATAATCTTATCTACTATCGGAAAGCAAACGGCCATTTTCGTGGGATGCCATACATTTCAAAAATGTAAAGCTTTCAAAAATGTACAGAAGACATCATCCCCAATACGAGTTGCAAGGAATTATAGACCGACATTAAAACCCTTACTAGTTTTTATTCGCAATTAATGACGTAAGTCAATTTTGGGGTATTTTACTGAATGCTGGTCTTCTTTCTCGAGTGATTAAAGTTGTTTCCCTTTATTCCGATAACTTTTCTTCGCTCTTAGTCAATTTGCCAAAGCTGTTTGAATCTTGCCCTAGCTCTGTTAGATGAAAAATACTCCAACAACAGTGTAAAAACTTTTTCCAAGCCATCAATATTTTTATCTGTGGTATTATTTCATTTACATTGGTAAGTTATTCGAAAAAATGATTTCGTAAAGAATATTTTGGTTTATTGAAACCAATAGTTTTATAGCACGGGCGCAGTACAATAGACTCCTTACTTCATACTGACAGCATTATCTTGTAAAAATCATTTCTCTTTCTTACCTATAGACTTCGAGATAGCTTTCAACAGAATTTACATTCATGCCGCATTAAAAAATCCGTTTAATGACAAATTGGCACTTTCGTACACTTTTAACAGTCCTAACAAACAAAAAAACCAGAGCCAAAGTAAATAACTTTTATTCAGACATCTACAATCTGGATAACGCTAATCCCCAATGCTCCTCACTCTCAGTGGTGCTATTCATCATAGCTTATAAGGACATTCGTGATATAATCAAACTCTCTATGCAGATGATGTATATTTGCTTTCAAAATATAACGATATTTCATTGTCTCAAACTGCCTTTAAGAAAATTCCCCGTCGCATTAATGTTTGGTGTTCCCACTTGGGTGCTTTAATTTCTTTAAACAAAAGCAGACTTTTGCGCATTCAAGGAAAACTATCCTATTTTCTCGTCCTGCTAGAGATTGACATAATGTATTGTAATTATCCCTGGGGTTAATAAGTTAAGTGTTCTTGGCATTATTTTCATTTATATATTACGTTTTAAAGAACAATGTTTAGTTTAAAAATTAAACTAGCTACCAGGCCGAATAGCTTTGTTCATATGCTAGTAAACGCCTTAAGTAATGTACCTAGATTAGGGCTTACTTACCTATGGCAAATATTCTAAATCTCGTCTTTAAGGACTCCGTCCAGCCTACCGATCGGCCATCAGATTCAGCCTTAAAGCATTTAAAATCAATAAAAAAAATATTCCTGCAGAAAGTAGTTTTCCATCAATTAAAAAAAAGAAAAAGTATAGACAAGAGCCGTAGGCAAGATCTACGACTCTTTTAGTTCACCTATGAACTCTTAAATGTCACAAGCTGCAATAAATACCAACCGCACTCTAAAATGCTTTTAGCTATGCATTACTAATAGGCCTTCCCGCAAAGATGAAGATATTCATTCCAGGACATTTGATTGTGATCGGCTCCTTGCATACTCCTTCAATGGTTACTGAGACTGAAACGATTAAAGGGGCAGTTGGTATATTGCGTCACGCAAGGCAATGACTGAGGTCGGTGGCGTCTTTTGATGGATTTAAATCGCCAGGTACTGAGAGGATATACCCAGTTATGTTGCAAAAAAGGTATAAGAAAGCTGCTTGCTACATTTGCCAACATACCTATTCCTTGGCGGGCGGTAAAAGTGGTCTTTATTCCCAAATTATGGAAATAATTTTCTCATTTGCCAAGAGTTATAGGCCAATCAGTCTAACATTCTTCTTGCTTAAAAGCATGAAGAGATAAGTCCCTTAGAATGCATCATCTTTCGGAGATGCAACTTGTTTATCAGCGTGGGAAATCCTGTGAGACGGCGCTCGGGAGTTGTGAAAATCGAATGCGCACTCGAAATGAAAGAATACGTGCTGGTCATTTTCATCGAAATTGAGGGAGCTTTTGATAACGCAATTTTCGACGAAGACAAAAAAATACTGGCATGATTTAGCTGATGCAAAAAGACGTTCCCATCCCGATATTCAAGGAAGCTAAGAACCAGGGATTCACCTGCTGCTGCTTCAGTCAAAGCATGTCGAGTCAAAGACATCCAAATCGCTGTCAGCTTTTTGGTGTTTTTGGCAAAACATAGGGCTGATCGCCCTTAAAGATCCTCTGAATCTACACGGCACATAAGACCGATAATCCCATATGCATCGATTGGTGGAACGGGCTAACAGCTTCTTTCACCAACTTCCACAGAGCGGTTAGTCTCAGTTGTACGGTGGCTTTCCCCAGTATGCCAGGCACTACTCTAGATGTACCTTCTGCCCTTCTATATATGTACTCGTATTTATCAGAGGATGCACACTGAAAACCATGACTCGCCTCAAGGGATATGGTTTTTGGTACAACTCATATCGAAGTGACAGTGGTATTGCGTGAGAAATATCCTACGACTCCTATCTCATGGATATACCTTCCGACGCAAGGACACCTGCAAGCATATTGCGCTTATATTTAACAGTCAAATTTCCATGGCGTCAGGACTGGCTCTTGTAATCTGCAAAAAAAAACCTTCTTAAAAAGGCTTCTTTTGGTTCCTTTCGAAGAAATTGTTGAATACGTATTTAAAATATTAAAAACTTAGCTTTGTGACTAGCATTTCAGTAATTTATATACATATATCCAGTCAAAAGCCCTAATAGCTACTATTGTTTGCAGTACCTGATTTAAATTTATGAAACAATAATAATAAAAAAAAAAATTAGTCAGAAATATTGTAGAATTTTCTCTTGCTTTTTTGCGTTTTTTTGCATGTACTGAAATGAAAACCTTTAATCCCATTAATGCGAAACATTCAACAAGTCGCTATTCCGTAAACGATTTATTGAGATTTTACCGTACTTTTTGTTTCAAATACTCGTCTATATTGACAAATATTATTTTCCATGATGACTAAATAGAGCACAATACTCGTACTTAACCCAACACAGTAAAAATATGTGTGTAGCTTGCTTCTTACTTACTTATCAGGCTGGCGACCCTCAGAGGGTCTGAGAGTGAACGAGAGATTGCTTCCACTCATATCGGTCCCGGACATGCTGCCTCCAATTGGAGAGTCCAAGATTCTTGATGTTCACTTGGTCTCTGAGCCGAAGATTCGGTCTTCTCGAACCAGAATTCGCGTTTGTATCTTCTCCCCCATTCGCCTTCCTCGCAGACAGGATCATACGACTATATCCGACGGAGAGTTTTTTTTTTCACAAGAGCCTAGAATTATCTCTGTTTTCTTGTTTATGACCCAACATTCGGCTCCGTAACGCAGGACTGGCAAAATCAGTGTTCTATAGAGAATAATTATGAACTTCCTGGTTAGGAGTTTTTAAAACGGAAGTAGAACCGGTTGCCCAGGGTGATTCTTCGTCGAACTTTCACTAAATTGCTCCGAGTTACTCCTTAACTACCTCAAAATTATATCTGTCGTTGGTTACATTAAAGTCGATAAAAAGATGGTGTGTATCGACGAGCTCCAACGTTGGTTCGTCGATAGTCGTTTTGTTAGACCGGAATCCACACTGGTACCTGCCTATTAGTGTGGTGCAAAACGGCTTAAGACGTTCATATAGTATACTGGATAGAATCTTGTTGGCGACATTGAGCAGGGTTATGTCTCGTTAATTGGCGTAAGACACAGGATCGCCTTTTTTTAATATGGGTAGGATAGAACTGGTGTGCCAGTCGTCGGGCATGCTTTCATTCTCCCAAAATTGACAGATGATCTGGTGCATGATCCCTACCAGAACGACACGGCCAATTTTAAACAGCTCAGCGTGAAAACCACCTGGGCCAGTAGCTTTGTTGGATTTCAGCTTACGTATAGCTGAGCTGACTTCTTCTAACTGAGTGGGGGATCAATTATTCGATTGGCCCTGGGTTTTCTTCTCACCCGTTACTCGCTTCCTTTCCGCACATTCGCCATCGTACCACGGGTTTCTGGTCGGGGGTAGCCTGGGGTGGTTTCAGCTACTTCCTGGATAATTAGCGCTTGTGCGGGTTTGAGGAATATGGGCAATTCTTTTGTCCAGCCGCTCTCTGTAGTATCTGGATATTTCCGGTGCGTTCAGTCGCCCAATGTCTAACTTCCGTTTTTTTATGGTTGCAGCTTTCTGACATAGGTGAGCCGACATTTGCGCCCCTGAATGTTCGTACATCCACGATGTTCGACTTATGTCTTGTCAATCAGCATATGTCGGATTTGTTTAGCGGTTCGATCATCTGGAGATAGCAAGGTTGCTAAGTGGATCTTTTTATGAAGGAATCTTGAGCTACTTATCATCGAATTAATAGTCGTCGCAAAGTCTGCTAATTGGAAGCCGCTATCTATTATCGTGTGATGGAGGCTGTGCTTTCCGTTCGCGCCGCCAAAGGTGTTTTCCTTGACGATTTTCACATTTTAGTGCGCATTATACTGTATGAGGATATTTTCCAATTTCTGCGCGGCACCAGAAGTGTACCCGTAAATCCTTGTCCTTTTTCGTGCCGTGTCGTGGTCAGTTTCGGAATCCATCTATGGACATATGTATATCCGAGGTGAAAGAATGACATTCATAACAATAGGTTTTTTCTAGGTCTGTGTATATTCGCCAGGCCAAAGTCCGTCACATAATTGATTGTTGGGACACTGGCAGACTTACTAGTTTTGTCGGCGTAGCGATAACACTCTGGATTAAGTCCCGTTCAGGACACTTGTGCGTAGTGGTGCCATACCCCGCTTATTATAATATTACTGCCGCGTTGACAGCAACCAGTCAGCTCCTTCTGTGTAACAACCAGACCCTGGATTAAGACTTGTAGACCCTTCTGGGTTAAAATCTAAATCGGAGTGCTAGAGACGTGGGTGGTATTGGCCTAGATAGTAGGTACTTACAAGAGTTGATAGACAAAGGTTAAAACAAATCATAGATCTTAAGGAAAATGTATGTTCGGAAAACATGACGAAGAAACAGCCGAATGGAGAAAACTACTTGATCAAGAATTCGAGGAACTCTATTCGTCCTAGAGTAATAATATAAAGAAGACTAAGACGGACAGGACATGTAAAATGAAAGGATAGTGGACGAACAGTCAAACGCCCACCGAAAGGGCGCGTCGTAGATGGGAGGACAACATAAAGGACCTATTGTAGATGAGATGGAACAAAGCAGCGAAACGGGGAAGGAACACACCCCTGACAGGAAGGCTTGGCGAAGGGTGGTCAACGAGGCTCTAAATTTCCGAATCCTGGATGGTAATAATCAGTATGTATATACAATGTTGTGAAATGTTCGGCAACATCCTAGATCATTATGGAACATTCCAGAACACTCTCGAATATTGTGGAATATTCTAGAATATTGCGGACCATTCGAAGCCTTTTCTGTATGGGTGAAGCTACCTGTTGGTAGTGATTCAAGGACAAATCTATCACAAAATGGGATCATTGTCAATTTACATAATGTGACACAAATCCAACTTGAAACAGGCGTAGAAACGAAGAAAGAAGTCACTTCCAAGGAGTTCTGCTTAATGCTTAATGAGACAATGAAACATACAATCACATTCTCAACACTCGCCATTTATTCCAACAATTCCTGGCAGATACGATATGTATGCAAAAATAGAAGCGGACCGGTTGTGTTATATAAGACTGAATCAGAGGAAACTACACACGGAAGTATACATACACCTACGAGACGCGATCATAAATGACGAAAACCTTGACCACATTGGAACAATGGTAATCTTACATCTACATCTGCAATGAAACGGTCATTCGTCTAGAAGATAAATGTTTAGCGATAAAAAACTAGACCTTAGTATAACTTGGGATACCAGCACCACGATAAAATGCTTTCAGTGTACTAAATTTCGAAATCACAAAGAAAAAAAGCTACAAAATGAACGAACTACTTCAATACATTGCTCACAACAAACCACTTCTCAATGACAATCAAAAAACAATTTACAACTTTGTCATGGACCGGATGAACAACAACACCGGCGGAATTATTAACTTGGACGCACCAGGCAGCACCGGGGAAACGTTTCTAATAAATCAATTGCTGGCAGGAATACGTGCTAAACAATATATCGCACTTGCACTGGCATCATTTGGCATTGGCGCCACAAGGAGGACGAATTGCCCATTCCGTCCTGCAATTACCGGTGAATATATGTATGTAGCAGAAGAACAATTCCAGGTATGTAAAATCTCAAGAGCACCCAGACGAGGTGAACTCCAAAAACAGGCGAAAATTATCTTCTGGGACGAATGCACGATGGTACATAAAAAATCACTTGAACAGTATGAAACTCTGAAGTGATGGGAGGAGCTCTACTCATACTCTCGGGAGATTTTCGGCAAACACATCCAGTTATACCTAAGTCAACATCAGCAGACGAGATCAATGCATGCTTAAAAAAATCATATCTCTGGCCACACATAGAAATACTGTGACTAACCAAAAATATGAGAGTTTAACTATCGCAAGGCGAAACAGCAACACATTTTGCTCAACAACTTTTACAAATAGGCGAAGGCACATATCCTACTGACCAGACGACCGGCCTCATTGAACTCAACAGTGATATCTGCAACATAGCCACTACTGACAACGAATTCATCGACCAAATTTATTCAAACATTGTTCATAACTATACCAATCCGAAGTTGCTATTACAGAGGGAAATTTTAGCAACTTAAATTAATGTTGTCGACGATATCAACTTTAATATTACAAAAAAACTTCCCGGTGAACAGAGAATATAAAAATCATAAATGTTGAAGAAAGTGTCAACTTCCCTAAAGAATTTTTAAATAATATAATATATGAAAAAATCGATCCCATGCACATGAATCGCTGCCTAGGACTGATGGGAGGACAAACATACGACCGATTACTGAAAACTCTGCTGAAAAAAAGCAATATTCATACCCTCTGACAGTCAATGCATAAGTAATTAAGGAAAAATATTGAGCAGGAACGAAGTTCAATTTAACAGGATTAATTATTATTATTAACCCATTTGCGTGATACCCAAAAAGCAATAAATATTGTAAAGATGGAACGTTGAAACTGAGATTGATAACAGATTTTATACGGCTGAATGAATAAAAAAACACAACTGTACCGTATCGATATCCTACATCGGAAATACAATAAATATTATATAATAATTGTCGTAAATATGACCCACGTTGGTAATATGGCCCACCGCAATATTTTCTGAATAAAACATAGTAGGCACTGAACTGACCGTTCAAATCAAACACACTCATACCGGTTTTGTACCATAATGTTTTGGAGACAGTAGCTGATCAGCAGTGGAAGTGAGTGCATTTAGTTACTTTTATTCGTTTTTTTATATTTTTTGGGTAAGTTTACTTGGAATTTTGAATTAAAATTTGTGGAAATTAAATAAGTTTTTTTCGAAATATACATACATGGTGTTATATTTTATGTTATTAAATGTGAAATTAAAATTTTGATTGCAATTAATTTAGTGTCTTAAAAATTAAAATAAATGAAAATGTCATAGTGTCGATAATATGGCCCATTCCGGGTGTTGATAATATGGATCAGTGGGCCATATTTGAAACATGATTCAAACTGGGGTTTTATGTTATGTTTTTTATTTTAAGGAATCACATCATGGCTTCAAGTGCTAAAAAGCCTACAAAACAGCGTCAAAATTGGATGAAAGAAGACATGGTAAAAGCAATCACTGCATATAAAGATAACAAAATGGGGTTCTTTATTTATTTATTTATTTATTCGTCTTGTTAGTTAACAACTATGATAGACTAATATAATACAATGATAAGTATACAATAAACCTTTTATAAAACTAACTATAATCTAAAATGACATTGTGAAAATTCCATTATGACACTTTTACAAAGCCATCTTGACATGTGGAAATCAATTTCATTTGTAATTAGATTGTAGTTATCACATGCCGTATTGATAGGACTATTTTTTACATAATTCGTTGTGTGCCTGCCAGTAACAAAAAAAGAATTTATCCTAGGACGAAGAATGCGAGATGTCGCATAAATATTAAGCATCGATAGCAAAAGCGGACAATCAATATGACCTGTTAGTATGTCATTAGCAAAGAGAGCAGAATAGTACATTCTTCTTTGAGCAAGCGGTTTTAAATTTAAAAGTGCGCATCTGGTTTTATAGGAAGGCTATTCCAATCAATTTTTCGAAGAGCAAATTTTAAACCGTTTTTGAATTTTCTCAATCCTTAATTCAGCGTTGCGATAGTAAGGGTTCCAAACTATGCAAGCGTATTCCAAAATGGAGCGAATTATTGAATTAAATAAACTCATTAGGGTATAGGGATCATTAAAGTCCTTGGAATTTCGAAATACAAATCCAAGCAAACAATTAGCTTTGGTAATTATATAATCGATATGTCCTGTGAAGCTCAATTTAACATCAAAAATTATTCCTAAATCCTTCTGGTAAGTAACTCTTTTCAATACTGCATTTTGAATACTATAATCGAATATAATTACTGATCTTTTTCTATTAAAAGTTATAACAGAGCACTTTTGAATATTTAGATGCAACCCGTTTAAAATGCACCAGTTATTGACAGAATTTAGGTCATTTTGAAGTTGAATTGCATCAGAAATCGAGTTTATAGATCTAAACATTTTTAAGTCATCAGCGAATAAAAGACAATTAGATGATTTTATAAACGATGGAAGGTCATTAATAAAAATTAAGAAGAGGAGCGGACCAATATGACTGCCTTGAGGAACACCAGAATAGTTTCGTATTTCTTTGGAAAGTACGGAACCAATCTTAACAAATTGTTTCCGATTTGTTAAATAACTTTCTAACCATTTTAAAATATTAGAATGAATCCATACATTTTAAGTTTTCTTATAAGAACGTTATGTTGAACGCGGTCAAAGGCTTTTGAGAAATCAGTGTAAACACAGTCAGCTTACAAGTTTTTTTCAAAATTTCGAAGACAATAGTCGGTTAAAATGACCAGGTTAGTGGTGGTCGACCTACCAGTTATGAAACCATGTTGACATTCCGAGATACAACTAGCGACAAAGGTATATAGCTTCTTTTTTACAATTGCCTCAAATATTTTGGGAATCAATTGTAGTTTTGCTATAGGTCTATAATTTTCGACAATTCCTTTAGGTCCAGATTTATGGTAAGGTGTGATAAAGGAACTTTTCCATGAATCGAGGAAAACACCCAATTCAAGAGAAATATTAAATATGATTTTTAGAGGTTTTACAAGGCTACCCTTGCACATTTTAAAAAATAATATTGGAAAACTATCAGGTGCGAGACAGGTGCTCGATTTTAGAGATGATAATTCTTGTAAGACATCATCTTCTGTCAGCAACAAAGAACCAAGATTCAAATTTTATTTATGATGGTTTGAGATTAAATTAATATCTATCACTTCATTTACGAAATTCGATTGGAAAAACTCTGCAAAGGCGTCGCATATTTCCTCTAAATTATTGCATTTGTTGTTATTAAAATACATAATGGATGGAAAACCAATTGACTTTCGCTTTGTATTTATATAAGACCAAAATGCTTTTGAATTCTGTTTAATATTTGTTTCAATGGATGAAACGTATTGTCTGTTAAAATTTTTTTTTTAGGAAATTGTAGTCTTTACGCATACGCACAAATTCATTTTTCGCGGGGGAATAGATTTTACTTAATTTACACATCTTGCTCATAGAATTTTTCAATCTAGATAAACCTCTGTTAAACCAGACTGGTTTCTGAGACTTTTTTATTCGTTTGGTTGGTACATACTTGTAAATCGCAGAGTCAATTATGTCTTTAAATTTTATAAAAGCGGTTTTTAAGCTTTCTGAGTTAAGAACACTTAGCCAGTTTATTGAATCTAGAAAGATGTTCATGGCGTTGAAATCGGCTTTAGCAAAATCAAGTCTGACACTCTCACTATTCTCTGTTAATGAGGTAAAATTAGAGAAATTAAAAGAAAGTACAATTTTATTTTTCATGAAAAATACTATTGCGAAGCATTGGCCTGAGCACGATCTAAAGTTGTCTCTAGCTCTTTGTTGACAAAAACTAAATCTAACACATTTCCTATTGTATTGCAAAAAGTATTTAATTGACAAAGATTTCTAGGCGATTGATTGTCAATTACTAGAATTTCTTTCTCTTTGGAAACATTAAAAGGAAAACCATATTTTTCCTCTTGCGAAAAAACCCAAGTAATATCTGGCAAATTAAAATCACCTAATACTACGGCATATGATAGGTCACTAAAGCTACTAACAATATTTGTAATGTTTTTTACATGTTTTCTATAAATTATAATATCAGCATTAGGAGGAATATAAGAAATAAAAAAGTACAAGTGAATTAGGTTGGTATATTCAAGTGTATAAAATCGACGGACACACAGATTTGTTCGATCATACCCGTATCATATAATGCGACATTTGTACTCTTAAAAGCCTTTCGAACTGCAAATAATACGCCACCTCCTCTTTCACAACCAGTTTGAATCGGACATCTATCAGCTCGATAAACTTCAAAATCGTTGGGAAATAATTCAGCAGACACAATACCATTATGCAACCACGTCTCCGTTAATGCAATAAAGGCATACGAACAGTCAGCAGCGGCGAGAAAAAAATCCGTAATTTTGCTTCTCATTCCTCCCACATTTTGGTAGTATAGAGTGGTGGTAGTAGGAGGAAGAACACGTTTTATGTTTGAGCGCTTAGGTTTGATGTTCGCATTCCGTTTTTTGTAAGAAATTTGAATGGGCGAACTCTGATACCATTAAGCCACATATCAGAATTAAGAAACTTATTGATCATATTTTCCGGAACGCCTAATTTAAAATTTATATGATTAAGATCCACCTCATTAGCGTTCTCTTTAATTAATTTGTAGCATTTTATAATAGAGATGTCTATATCAAAAGAATTCAACGTACTTAAAACCACCTAGCGGCGTTTGGTAGCACAGTCTAACCTTTAGAAAAAGTAGTGAATGCTAAACTAGGCAGAAAGCCCACCTTTCCGCCAGAACTCGAGGAGTGTTTGGTTGAATACACTCTCCAAATGGAAGGACAACTATTTGGACTTACTCGATATGACATAAGATCGTTGGCATTTCAGCTTGCATTAAGAAACAACCTACCAAACCCCTTTTCATTGGTAAATGAAGCAGCAGATAGAGCCTGGTTGCGATTATTTCTTAGGCGTCATCTGTTGCTGTCGTTCCGCCAGCCGAGAAAACCTCGAAATTTTCTTCAACCACCTTGAAAAACTAATGGTGACGTATCATTTCTCTCCAAACGAAATATTTAATGTGGACGAAACAGGAATTTCGGTTGTTCCATCTAAAATGCCGAAAGTGTTGAAGGCCGAACACAGATAGGAGCACTAACATCAGGTGAAAGAAGTTCGTTGAAAACCTCAATTTTGTGAATGAGTGCTGGAGGATCCTTTGTACCACGAATGTTCATTTTCAAAAGGAAGAGGGACAATCCTATTCTTATGAAAGGTACACGACCAGGTTCTATTTGCGCTAATCATCCATCCGGATGGGTTCAAACGAATTTATTCACAAAGTGCTTCAAACACTTTTAGGTAAAAGTATAGCCATCAGTATCTTCACCTGTGCTTCTAATAATGGATGGACATACAAGCCACACACGGAATATTGAACTTGTAGATTTGGCTAGAAATAACCATGTCCACATTCTTTCGATTCCCCCACATTCAAGTCACAAAATTCAACCACTGGACAAGACATTTATGGGACCCCTGAAAAAAATATTTAACGGAAGAAATCAGACAGTGGGTAATCAATAACACAAGGCCTTTGACCCATTTCGATATAATTGAGTTATTCGGGCGGTCCTATTTAAAAACTCAAACAGGAGACATCGCGGTGAAGGGGTTTGCTTCCACTGGTATATGTCTTTTTAATAGACATATTTTTAAGGACCATGATTTTTTGCCAGCAGAGGAGCAAGATGCATCCATAACCAATGAAGAAAATCCAATTGGAGATATATAGACAGAACCAGATTCAGGAGAACCTTCTACTTCCCTGGGAACAAAATCCATTGCTGAAACATTGAAATCTAATTCAAAACCAGAAGAAAACGATATTTATTTATCAGAACTGGCTTCACTTTACATAGCACCTCATGAAATTTCTCAAATTCCCATCCGAACTGAAAAAATATCAAGTCGTGGAAGAAAACGAGAAAAGCCTGAAATTATTTCATCTTCACCATATAAGCTAGCCTTGGAAGAATCTATTAAGAAAAAAGAGGAAAAAGAATTAAAAGGCAGATACAGAAGTCAAAAATATTTTGGACAAGAATGTAGGTAAATCAGACTATGATAGGCCTCAGCTGATATTCTTTTTTGGTTTACATTTCAGAAGGTTCTAAAGAATTTAAAACTTACTCGTAGAGAAAAGAAAATTTGTCGTAGAATATCGTCGTCTTCATCTGAAAGTGAAGAAGATTTCGTTCCAGACGAATCATCAGATGGGATGGGAATCCTGATCGAACTAATGAGCAAGATGCCAAATGCATTAATTGTTCTAATTTGTTTTCCGATGATAAGGGAAGAGAGACATGGGTCCAATGCCTTGTGTGTACAATGTGGGCTCATGAAGACTGCTCGGGCAATGAAAAGCAATATTTTATATGCGAATTTTGCATATAACATATTTGAAGTACAAGTGTTTCAAGTATTAATTAAAACATTAAATCCTGCGAAAAGTTAATATTGATGTTGGTATATATTATATAATAGGTTCAATGTCATGAAGGTCAATTAAGGAAAATTGTTGCGATTTATTGGGATATCCCATGTTTTCCGAAAAAAACGTATGTTCCTTGTCTTGAGACAGGCTTTACTGAATATGTCTAATATCGGAAGGCTTAATGTAGGCAAATATAATGTAGGGCTGAAATTTAGGACAGGTATAATAAGGCCGCATTTTGAGACCATCAATGTAGATCAGTAGTTGACAAGTTATGGAGAACAGCAAAAGACTAGGTTTCCCCCACGAAATCGGAATTGTACCCTATTAATAATGTCAAGGGAATCAAGGTCATGTATATGCCAGGTTATGTATATTTTAAGATTTATTAATTTATTATACCGCCACTAGGTGGTAATCAGCAACAGGTCGGTTGAGTTTACATATAGACCACCGTCCAAACGTATACTCTAAGCAAAGTTCTCTTACTTCTTAAATCTTTGACTATAAACTTTATCAAGCTAGGAAAGCACAAAGTCGTGCCGCTGATTCTCAAATTTCAAATCTTAAGTAGCAATTAATAGTAAAGAATTTTCTTTCCGGTTATCAAAAAGTTACAAGACGACATATTTCACTAAAAATGGCAGACGTTGACGCTGATGTTCCTTTTGCAGCTACTCATGCTGCCGGCACTATGGATATCAACAAAGCTCTTCAAGAGGTACTCAAGAAGTCGCTCATTGCTGAGGGTTTGGTCCATGGTATTATTCAAGATTGCAAGGCCCTTGACAAACGCCAAGTCGTGCTCTGCATTCTGGCCGAATCATTCGAGGAACCATTGTACCAGAGTATTAGTTACAACCCTCTGCCTTGAACATCAGATTCCATTGATTCGTGTCGATTCACACAAGAAACTCGGGGAGTGGTTCGGCCTGTGCAAGATTGACAAAGAGGGCACACTGTGTAAGGTTTCCGGATGCTCAGTGGTCGTCGCTGAAGAACACCTCAGACAGAAAAGTTAAACTCGGCTAAGCGATCATGTGCTAGGTTTTTTGTTTTTTTAAATAAAACAAATTTTGTTAGCTTTACATATGATAAGATTCAGGTTAAGACATGATAAGTTTATATATACATAGTTGTCGATAGACAAGAAGTTAAGTTGAACTGTTTGTTTTAGAGTGTCCGGCTATGGCCAGTAAGAAATTTAAACTAGTAGGGATAGTTAAGCTATTTTTAAGCATTTTGGTCTAGTGTAAGATGGTTATAAGCAAAGTTTAATAAAAATTAATTCAAACAAAAAATAAAAATAAAATTAAAAAGAGTTAAACTAGGCTTCGACAGATAATAAACACGTTTTATTAGCCAATTAGACGAGGAGTTCCTCCACTTTCTTAATAACCTAGGGTGTCCCTCGTAGGAGCTAAGCTAATCCCCTCAGAATTTCTCTGAAGAGGATACGATTCCTAAGATCGCAGAGAGCAGCACACTCGCATAGTATGCGCTCTGCAGTTTCCTTGTCCTCTAGAGAGAGTCGACACTCGGTTTCAAACGAGAGGTTAATTTTGCCAAAATGATATCTCAGATTACAGTGTACCGAAAGGTATTTGACCAGTCTTCTGATATCGACTCTATTATATTTGAGAATATTGATGAAGTGTTTGTTCATGAATCTCTTCGATTGTCGTAGTCCTTAAACGCTGTTCCAAAAACGCTGGTGTAGCGATTTTTTCAACTTGTCTAAGAGAAAATTAATCTTGAACTTGGGGACTCCGCAAAAAGGTTGGGCACCTATGCACCTTTCGCTGGAACCTTTCCCAGCGAGTTGGTCGGCGATTTGATTTTGTGTCATTTTTAGACGGATTTTGAGTTCATACTATACGAGCCTAACGCTTTGAGCGCTGCCTGACTGCCTGAGAGTATATTGATGGTTATACCTCTTATGCCAGTCTCTAACTTTAAGTTGACGCACGTTAAGATGGCTTATAGCTCGGCTTGGAAAACACTAGGACTAGTTCCCCGGGGCCTTCGATATCTTCCGACTTGGTGCGCAGATGCCAGTGCCAACGCCGGAATACATCTTGCAGCCATCCACCTCAGGCTTTGACATTTACCAAGGGATCAGCTTTCCCAAGCTGTGCGGTTTGGGATCAATATCTCGAATCTTTTTTCAAAGGTGTGTGGTGATGCGTCCGAAATTGTGGTAATCATATCCAGCTGAGGACGGTGTTGAAGTTTGGACATGTGACCCAAAGGTCTACATGTCTGGTCCGTTTGCGAGCGGAGAAGTCTGATTGCACTGCATATAGCAACCTTTTTAATAAAGGTGGAGAAATTCCGGTCCGTGACTCTTTGGCTGCTGTCTTGCAAATTGGCATGGCTCCTTTAATGCCGAGACATCGACAGGCCCAGAGTGCCTTAGTCGCCTTTGCAAGTTTTCTTTTGATGTTGGAAATCCAGTTAAGTTTTCTATTAAAGTCAATACCTAGATATTTGACTTCTTCTGATAATCCAATGTTTGTACCGTTTAGGGAGACGGGGTTAGGTTGTATTTGCCTCCTTTTTGTAAACGGGACTAAAGTTGTCTTATTCGGGCTTATCGATAAACCCTCTCTGCTACACCAGTTAGAGATAAATTGAAACGCCAGTTGGATGCATTCACAGGCAGAAATTTCGCATTTGCCTGTAACAATAACTACAAAGTCATCGGCGTATCCGATGGTTGGATAACTTGTGGAGTAGGTCGTCGAAGTCTTTCGACCAGAGAAGGGGTGAAAGGACTACACCTTGTGGACACCTCTTCGCTGCCGATATTGTCACAGAGACCTCTCTGGGTGTAACTGATATAATACGGTTCTCAAACATCGCCCTAACTCAATGGTTAGTGGGATGATCTAAACCTCTCCGGAATAGTGCAGTAGTGAATGAGTTGTAGCTAGTATTTTTAAATGCCCCCTTAATGGCGATCCCCTTGCATGTAGCGTCCCGAGAGGCCCTAGACAAAGCCGTTCTGAATAAAATATATTCTGATATCTGGATTCAACAAATTGATATTCAATTGAATTTTTTCGAACCCACGCTGCAAGAAACTGATTATGACGTCAATCGTTGAACATGATCTGTACGCGATTAAATCGTCCGCGTCCGCTATTAAATTGTGAAGAGAAGCTATCAGATCACTGCTTAAGTACGAGAGTTTACCGACTTTATTGCAGTCCAATATTGAATTCAAATGAAAATTATATATAGGTTAACTTATACCCAGCGGCCTGAACCTGTAGTAAAGTTCTTTTAATCTTTTAGGGTTTTCCAAGTAAAATACCAAACCGGTGTATGTCATGTGTTTTGATACCGAATTATATGATTTTATTGTCCTTATCCCAATTAGACCGCGTTCTCGAAGAGCTTGCTGAGGGAGACTGATCGACCGGAGGTTTTCCGGAGTCTTCACCCCTCTTTGGAATTGGTTACACCACCCCTATCTTCTAATACACTGGATAATATGCATTATTGAGTGCATTGTTGAACAGGATGGTGTACATCTCTACAGCCACTGGTGTGAGATGCTTGAGCATAACATTAGATACCGTGATGCCGTTGAAGTGGTATTAAATTCTCCATCTTATAATTGATCATATCATTCATTTGTCTGAAGTACCTGCAAATCTCCGCACAGTTTGACAAGTTCCTATTGGACGGTAGGAAAAAGGCATTCGCCAGATTACTGGCAAAACGTGGCCAAAGCGCCCTAGTCGCAGGTGCGCGTTAGTATATGCTCTGCTTTTTTCGCCTATTCTTCCGATACTTTATTTTGTCATTTTGTGTCAGTGATTGCATCACTGTCCACAATGGTCGCTGTCATTTTCGAAGGTCGGTAGACAGCTAGTAGAGCGTTCGTTCGTGTCTCAGTCAAGTGTCAAACAGTATGAGATCCAGATAGGGACCGCTTAGCGTTACGCGTTACGCGTTACGAGTGACTTAATGTGGACGGTATGTTTTTTTTTTTTTTTTTAATTCATTCAAAAACACTAGCTTATAACAACTGGCATAAAATACCTTACTGGCCCTATGCGGACACTCTAAAGAACAACTTAAGGCTTGCGGCCTTACGATTCACTTGTACTAATTAAAACCAAAAAATAAATAAACAACTTAGGCCAAGAAAAGTGATATTTAAAAAAAAAATTGGAATCAGAACATTTGTCAGTATGTAGTAGGGTATCAATGCATGCTGTTTTAAGTTTGAAAGCTAGTTTGTATGGGGTAAAGAGTTTTTTTTTTACTCTGTGTGCCATAAAACCCTTTTTTCTCAATTAATTTTTTTATATAAATAAATGAGCAAGGAAATTGAACGATAACCAATCACATATGCGATATCTCTTTTGGTTTAAGAATGGGAATTATTGTTTCTATTATCCAATTTCGAACTATAGTACCTTTCGCTAAAATATTATTATAGAAATAAATTAGCTTTTTTACCTATTAATTTGAAAAGATATTTTTCAAATTTAGTTAGAGTGACATCAGCGCCTAGCCGCTGCGTTGGATGTAGGTAAAGATAATTAAGCTGAGACTATCATGTTTCATGGTGTTAAGAGCTAATGAGAAGTTAGAATAAGAAAAACATTGAACTCGATATAGGAAAATAATCGCTATTGTGCAGATCATCGGAGTTATGCCACGATATTCTCGAAAAGAGGATAGATGAACAACAGGTTACGTCAACATGTGTGAAGTTATTATGAGTGTAAGGCTCGAAGAAATTGGCATTTGCGTGTGTCCCTTACTCCAGCTACTTGCATAGAAGTTAGGTTTGAAGGTAAATTTACGAAGTACCCGATATATACATAATTTTGGTTTGAGAATACTATTTACCTTTAAGAAGAATACTATATACCTTTATAAGAAACGTGCGTTACTTGTATTCTTTCCTTTATTAACTTCCCAGCGGGAATGTAATAAATGTGAAATAAAATGTAATAAATTGTGAATCCCAAATTTTGACATATCTCCACGTTTCAAGGTCACCAGAATCCAAATCCAACGTTTTTATAGAGATGTCTGTGTGTGTGTATGTACGTATGGGCGTATGTGTGTATGTGTGAATGTGTGTTCGTAATAATTTTTCGTCTCGATTATCTTGAGAACCAAAGATGATATTAACATGGAACTAGATACATTAGACGCGTAATTACATAACATAGAACTGAATGAATTTTCAGCGAAATCGGTCCAGCCGTATTTTTTTTAAACGAGAAAACCAAGAAAAAAGACGAACGTGCTGAATTTTAAAATGAATGAAGTGCACAATTTATTCATGCAGATTTTAGATACCTTCATATTCACATTCTTATGATTGAGTATTTTAGCAAAAATGCAATCGTAGTTGTGAAAAATGTCATTAAAGAAAGTTATAAAAAAACATTACTTTTTTTCAACAACAACTCTAAACTTATATCAGGTTTGGAAGTATAGCATCGGTAAGGCTATAGCAATTAATAATATAATATTGCTATTAATAATTAAATATTGCTAATAACAATTGAATATGGTTACTAACAATTGAATAAGGTTAATAACAATTGAATATTGCTAATAACAATTAAATATGGTTAATAACATTTGAATATTGTTAATAACAATTGAATTTTGTGAATAACAATCGAATATTGTGAATAATAATTGAATACAGTTGAACAAAATTTAATATTGTTTGTTACAGTTGGATATTGTTGAACGTTTAGAGAATAGTGTCGATAAATGTTTGATTATAATAAAACAAAGTTTTAATAGTTCAAATAGGGTGTCTGTAATGATATCGTAGGATACAAAAAAATGAACAATCTTTTTGCAAGTAAAGATTGATTAATTATTATGTAATTCATACAAAAAAATGTGTTGAAAAGAACAGTCGAAAACTACTATTATGATGCACGTTTAATAATTGAGAAATAAGCGATGACTGAAGCCCCGTTTGTAAGTAGAAGTTGTTAATTATAAAAAAAAAAAATTAAATAAATTTAAATTTATAATATGTAATAATAAATAATAATAACAAAAAAAAAATTGTTTTTTCATTCTTCTCACTGGGAAGTTAGTCGTGTGGACTTACGGTTCACACCTTGACCACTTTTTATTTTTAAGTTCATCATAATTATTCATGAAGCCATTGTGGTTCCATTGCAGAATGTCCAGAGGGTGGGAGATTTTGCGTTGGTTAGTGGTGTTGATTTTGGTGTTCAAATTTATGTCGATGGACATACTTTCGGGGGGCACCGCAACTGCTAGCACATATAATGGTAAGGGGATTGGTTGTTACCACTGCAAGTGTATCACACGAATTTGTGGTTTCAGAGGTTAGCTTTTTATATGCTTTTATTTTTGTTTAGACAGTTGGTTGGGTTATTATTACTATTATTGTATAGGTGTGGGCTTAGGGGAATATTGGGAGAATACGTTTGAGAAAATGTTTATGTGTGAGAGACAGGTTGTGATTTGAGTTGGTAGTTTGTGGGGAGTTTGACCCATTTTGGAGAATATGGTTTGATTTGATGTGCGAGTTTTTATTTTTTTTTGCTAAAAAAGCTGGTTGGACAACTGTGGAGGTGTATAAAATCAATTGCAGTTTGAAGGGATAAAAAGGAGACGGATATATTCTGAGATTGGCAACAGTTATGTGCGGATTCATTTTGAGTCTATTCTGTTGGATGCGCTGTACTTATTTTTGGTTTAATAATTTACATTTTTTTTTTTCTTTTGTATACATTTTGGACGGTCTCTTGAAGAGGACTGATACTTGTCAAAACAGCGCACGTTATTCAGCGCTCGGGTTGATGTGAAGAAAATTGCACACATAAACCTGCCTTCTAATATATCTTTGATACTTTGATAGTTTGTCCGTGTTACTGGCTGTTACCACTCCTAATGTTCTTTAGCCTTAGCATTGCACCATCCGATTTCAGCGGTTTGTGTTATTGTGTTGGAATTGAGAGTTGAAATCATCCACTTAATTGTTGATTTTGTTGGTAAAATTATAGACTTCGAAATCATCTTGGGACTTTATTTCCATGCATGAGGGGGTCGGTTTGTCTCCTGGTACGAATGGTACGGTTGATGTAGTAGATGGAGGTGGATCATTCGGCTTTTGCATTCAAGGGTCAGCTGATCGGATGGAGAAGTACTGTTCGTGTACTTTTGCGAGACGTGTGCAAACAGATTGAGGAATTATTTTACGTGTCGTTTTAAACATTATATTATATAATATTTAAATTGGTGACAACCTTGTGAAAATTCTGTCAAATGAATTAAAAAAAGAATAGTAAAGAGGATAAACGTTCCTCTCGTTGCGGGAGTTTATTTAGAACAGCCACTTAAAGTATAATACAAATCTGTTCTAACGTTGAAAATCAAGCCAGACAACAACTTGCTACGTGACAGAATGTGCCAATCATGCAAAATGATGGTAGGCGACAAATCTGTGTGTATGAAATTGTGATTATTATGCACTTATGTGCACGAAAACCGTATGACTTGTAAGAATGTGGTGTGGGTGTACGTGGTGTTAGAATCCGGTTAAAACAATATTCTTAATTTTTACCTCTATATTCCCATTGCTTCCGTAGTGCGTTTGAACAATTGCTATTGATTCGAGTCGAGTTGAAGTAAGGTGGAGGGACTTAAAGCTATTTCGTGTCTTAGATATGTTCATTTACTTGTATATCCCACTTCTATGTCAATCCAATGGTCGAGTAACTATTTATGACTAATAATTTAAAAGTTACCAACATGGATTAAATACAAAAATGCAGGATTATTTTCGTCCCAAAATAAATTCAGCCTGAACGTCGACTTGGGGGAACATTTTTCAAATTTAAATGCATTGAACCGGTTCGACATCCTCAGCATGGACGATGAATACAACGACAACAATAACACAATAAACGAAACAACAGGAGAAACCGAACAACCTAGCAAAAATCAATTTACGAGACATCAAAGTTCCTCCAATCAACGTACAAGGTGTTGAGTGCATCAAAATACTTATAAATGCGCTTAATGAAATCGCAAAAAGTAAGTTTGAATTGAAGGTTTTAAAAAAACAATGAAATTGGAATTTAACCAGTTGACTTCCTACACGACACGACCATCATAAAATTGCAAAGAAAAAATTACGAAAAGTATTTCTGTAACAACTGCATATTTGCATTTTTTAACCATTTTGAATTGTTTTCCTTATTTTTGAATTATTGTTTATTTTTCTTTTATTTTGAATTGTTTTGCCCTTTAATTTCATCGATATTATAGTTAAAGAAAATGAATTTTGATAGCCTCTGAAAATAGGAAAGCTTTAACAAAATTTTCGCGAAAAGTTTTTTCTTAGACAAGATCATGCAAGTTAACACCCAGCAAGCTCACGATCATTTGCAACGTAAGCACATGCCTGCAGCCGCACGAAAACAACTCGTGAACAAATCATCCCACGCAGGAATACAAATCACCCCAAGCAGGAATGGCTGGATAAACAGTAACCGCACCCGACATCTTCATCCGCTGCATATCGAACGGCGAAACATTCCATCACGTCGTGGGGCGCAAACGTCAGCAGTTTTTCCATCGGTGCATGGGAGATCGCGAGTCCACTTGGTGGCAAAGAAGTAGATTAGAGTTTAAGTTTAAGTTTGTCATTGGTTTAATTAAGGTTGTTCTTTAAGAAAAAAAAATAAAAAAAAATATTTCTTTAAAACAAAATAGTTTATAATTAATTAATTTGCATCCTAAGTGCAACGGCATCCTAAGTATTAACAAAAGCTCCTGACGAGTATATAATCAACGCCACAATTGATGTAAAACCACTTCTGCCTTCTACTTCTGAATTGATCGGAAGTGCCAACAGGACTACTGAGGTACACTACCGCCTACCTTATTAAGTAGCCACTGAGGGATCTCTTTAGAAGTTGAGTCTGTCTTGAATTAATAAATAGAAATTATTTAAAATCTTAACAAAAACTATGTCATTTGTTTCACTTCACATTGAGACCAAAAGGAGAAAGAGGATTCAAAGTCGTATTAAGAAATATGCACCATTCCGCTGACACAGATGACATAAAAAATAAACTAGAAGAAAAATGACACAAGGGCATGAATATGCAAATATTCAGAAAAACCATGGTCATTCTTTAACGTCGAGATAATCATGAGTGACAATAACGAAAATATATATGACATTACACATCCACTTCATTCCAGAGTATCCTTCGAACCACCCCATCACAAAAGAACCATTTCGCAGTGCACTGATTGCCAAAATTACATCACATAAAAAAGACCCTGCATGTGTAAAGTTCGCGGGACTACCAAATAAAACCAAACGAAGGCACAGTAAAATACTCCTATGTAATGGCTGTCATACAGCAAATGATTAAAAATAGAACGCCTCCTTCCAATGCGAAAAAAGGACCTCCCAATAGCTGAAGAAGAAAAAAGAACCGAAGGACCGACGAAAGTTAGACAAGATACAACCTACGCCCAAGTGACTGCATACGAAACATCCCACAGTCACAAACCCAGATATCATAGCGTCCACCGCACTGACACAACTAGTGATGCAGCACCAGTAGCACAAACATCAGAAGAGAGACAAACATGCCACCAAACTAGCACCAACATTAATGCAGATAGCTTTTCTGAGCTAAAAGAAATGATGAAGAATCTCATCCAGATAATGACAAATGTGCTCCATATTCTTACCATCCTGACTGCTAGACTTAATGGATCAAATGTTCATATGGAATGCAAATGGACTTAACCGACATGCTCTGGAACTAAAACAAATCATAAAAGACAATAACGAAATCAAATGCATTTAACTAGAACTATACAGACACGAATCCAGAGAAATGACCACAATTCGAATAGAAGACAAAATATAAACAACTGGCCTTATAGACTTTTGCATCACCAAAAATATACAGATAAAAGCATTACAAATTATCTCTGGATTGGAACTTTCATCGGACCACTCTCCCACTCATCTAAATTTACCCCCATAACTGTATCATCTCACCTTTACAACGCTATATATAGTCTCTAATATAGAGCTACATCTGAATGTGCATATATCATTGCAAACGCAACATGACATAGAACAAGTATAGTAAAGTCGAACTTCCCTATAGTGAACTTCTATATAATGAAGTTCTCCGTATAATGAACTAATTTCAAAGACACAGTGTTCTGGTTCTATTTTAAGTGTATTTTTATCTCCTTATAATGAATTTCCATATAGTGAATTTTTCTCTACAATGAATAAATTTTCTAGTTGAAAATTTGACTTTCATACGTTTTTTGTCTCCATATAATGAATTTTTTCATATTATGTATTTTTTCGTTTCAAAACGCTTCAACATCTGTACAAATATCGACCGTAACGGTACATTTAACCGTTACTTGTTTGTTTGTTCGATGTTTCTTCAAGACTCCTTGTCTGTTTTATTCATTTTTGATGCACAATATACTCTTGAAGTGAGTTGAAGGATTTCTAGTGAGATTTTTACAAAATGGCTTTTACAGCTGGACAATAAGTTTGCTTCTCAAAAAAGGAAGGTTTTGCTTTTTGTTGATAATTGTACTGCGCCCCCTAGGGACGTAAAGGATAAATTGAAAAATATTGAGCTTGTCTATTTTCCTCCAAACATGACTTCGTTACTTCAACAAATGGACTAAGG
This sequence comes from Merodon equestris, assembly GCA_958301585.1. Taxonomy (NCBI): domain Eukaryota; kingdom Metazoa; phylum Arthropoda; class Insecta; order Diptera; family Syrphidae; genus Merodon; species Merodon equestris. Next base: position 72,381,585 of record OY284416.1, on the reverse strand, counting down.
CATTATCAACAACATAAAACAACTTTACAGAAAGCAAATTGTGACGAACATATTAGCACAAATGGATGAAGACAAACCTGTTATGGCCATAGATTTGCTGCAAGCCATTCGAAATCTAAGCACGGTCTATGTAAAACCAGAAACAATTGCGAACTGTTTTAGAAAGGCAGGATTTTCAAAGGATGACAACACAATCTCCGCAATGGAATGAAGAGGACTTTCTACCATTATCCCATTTGGCGGTTTTACAGTGTTCATTTAGAGCAGTAGCAAATATTGATGCATCATTTGAAGACTACGTCAATGTAGATATTAATGTGCAGACCAGAGAAAACCCGTCCGATGAAGATATTCTCAGCAGTGTCTTAGAAAGTCGTGGAGTTCAGGATACGCAAGGTTTTTCCTTTATACAGGGTGTCCCACGAGCAGTGTGCCGAAAAGCTAGAGCGTGTAGGTCTGGTCAAGACAAGAAAAAAATCGTACGGGAGAGGGGGGTCAATTCCCCCCCGTTTAGCCGGGAGGGGCAATTTTCTAAAAAATTGACTTAATTTGGAAAAAAAATTATTAAAAATCAACAGTTACATCCACAATGCTGTGATATATTTTTTTGTAAAGCCTCTTCTTTCATCTTGTTTCTAAACGAAGCTGTTTTAAGGAACAGTTTTTGAGAAATTAATTTTCAAACTCAAAATTTTGAAAAAAAAATGAAAAAAAAAATTTCGAACTATTTTTGTTCAAAATTGTATATAATTAAGTACTAATTTTTTGTCAAAAATTCAATTCTCTTATTAGTTTTTAGTTAAAAACAGAAAACAGGATGCAAAAATGTTTTGTAGTTTTTGAGAAATTAAAAAAAAACCCGAACCAATTTTTTCTAAGAAAAACCTTTTTTTTGGTTTTAACGCGGCTGGACTTGTAGGCAAATTAATGTATGAAACATTGACATTTTTTTTATTATTTTTAAAAAATTTGGAGTTTTATTAAGTCAATTTTTTAGAAAATTGCCCCTCTCGGCTAAACGGGGGGGAATAGACCCCCCCCCATACGATTTTTTTCTTGTCTTGACCAGACCTACACGCTCTAGCTTTTTGGCACACTGCTCGTGGGACACCCTGTATAATCTTTTTGCAAAATAAAAGTTTGACAAAAAATAATCCTACATTAACAGATTCAGAAAACGATGACGAATTGGCCAGTGAATAAGAATTGGTGAATGCGGTGTTACCTACATTGGCTCGAATTTCTTCATCTCTTGAGGTAGTTCGAACCTTTGTGGAGATGAAGAGCAACGTACCGAATAATGTATTTAAGTCGCTAAATATATTAGAAAGCTTTGTTGAGGAAGAAAAATGGAAGGGTGTAATCCAAACCAAAATACCTGATTATTTTAAATAAAAGTTGAAAACGCATACAAAATATCAAAATTTCTGTATAATGAAATTTCTATATACTGAAGTTTTTTTCTGGTCCCGTGCGAATTCATTATAGGGAAGTTCGACTGTATATAGTGTAGCTATATATAGTAACTGCAGCAGTAATTAAGACAACACCATTCAATAATTAAAAAAACCTAACAACATTACGCCAACAACAATTCGACAACAGATAGAAGAAAAGAGAGGACTTAGAACACGATGGCAGACTACAAGACTACCACAGGATAAAAGGGCATACAATAAAGCAACCAAATTCGAACTGTAACTTTTAAAAAAAAGCACCTACTTTAAAAATTGACTACAACCTCAAAGACCAACCATTCACTCTGGAAAGCTTCCAAGAACCTTAAAAACAAAAAGTCCAACCAAGAAAGAGCAAACATCCTAGCCAAGCATTTCGAAGTTATATTCACGAACCTAAAAGATAATGATACGACAATACCTCCACAACCAAATTTACCCCACCACCAATTTAAAGATAAAAAAAACAACAATAAATTAAACTGAAGAATACATAAAAAAAAAAGAAATAACCAAAAGAAGTGTTGAGCCAACTTCCCCGACAAGCCATAGAATATTTACGAAATATCTGTAATGCACTAGTCCGACTTAAAACCTGGAAAGTTGCTCAAATAACTGCAATTTCGAAACCTAGCAAAGACGCAAAAAACCCGTCATCCTACAGACCGATAAGTTTACTTCCTATTCTAGGGGAAGTATTTGAAAGATTAATATATGACAGGCTACTGCCAATACTAAACAATAATAAGATAATACCTGACCATCAATTCGGCTTTCGCAAACAACACTCAACAATGGTAATCATCACCGACTGTTGAACCGAAGGTCTGTCTGTCCATAGTCAAGAACAATTCCTATACGGAAAAACTGTGCAACAACATCAGTTGGGAATGAGAGATGATAAAAAAAAAATGCTGATGAAGGCATAACGCTCGCAGTATAAGATCACTTTAAAATTCATACTTTGTGTGTGCATTTCCAACATAACACCTTAACGATATGGAAACAAAAGTTACAACCAATGCGACAAATTCAGTCGAATCTTTCAAAAAATCCTATTTAGGACAACCACCCCCGGAGAGAAGTCCAGGTTGTGTGACAAACACTATAAGAGCGTTACTCTTGAATCTGCGCGAACCCTATAAAAAAAAAATCCAACAAATTCACGGAGTAGTCAACAAAATCACAGCGGACCTAGAGGAAATTCTGCAGAGGGTTATTCCTAACCATAGCAAAAGCATTCGACCAGGTATGGCACAAAGGACTACTTAATAAACTACAAAACTTAGTCCCACCAGACTTCTATTTCATCATTAAAACCTACATACCTTAGTGGACGTCATTTCTATGTAAAATATTATTATTTTTTTTTTTTAACGAGGGTAGGTGAAAATCGTAAAAAGACACTATGAGAATCGAGACGCGTGCTCATAGTAGTGTGAGATTCTTACTCACTAAAAACAACTCCCTTTAAACGTATTTAATGTTTAACTCAGTTCTTGCACTCATCCAGCAGTTTTCTATTCAAATTAGAAAAAGAAATATATTGTACATAAATTAAAATGTGGCAGGTCACCTTCCAGCGATGGTTCCTGCAGAGCTCGCCAGTTCACACGAGTTATTTATTATTATCGCGCTAAATCGAACGGTTTGGTTCTTTGTAGACGGCGTAATAAATGATCTTCTTCTAAAATTGGAAGTACAGCGTTGTTAACATGTTCCTCTAGAATTTTGAACATTTTAGTCATATTTTAAGATTTATGTTGGTGACCGTTAGGTCTTTCGAGGTTAAGTAGTCGCTCGAAAATAAGTCGATTCGTTTGGCTTTGTTCCTAGAGCCTCGCAAGAGTAACGTTTGCCACAGTGTCTGACTTTTCAACACATATGGTACGTGACGGCGCCGTAATTTGGGCATAAGTTTTTGAACCTATATGTAGCGGTTTTTCCTTTGTCAATGTTTTCTGACTGGTTCCTGATACAGCCAATTGAGCTTTAGTTTCCGTCTTCTGGTGAATCGGTTTCGAAACCGCAGCTTTTTTGTGATCTATTTGCCGACTAGTTGCAGTCGCCAGATCAGGAGCTTTTGTGTTAGCGGTTTGTGATTTATCCCCCCGTCTCTGTAGTTCTTTCGTTACTTCACATCCCCGATAATTGGCCGGGTGCCTTCCCTTACAGTTGATGCACATTGCAGGGGATTGCCTCGAAACGGTACACTCTTGGGTCAAACGTGGATCTCTCTTGCAATAGGTTTGCGTATGGTTAAAACCTTGGCAGCGCTTGCACTGAGGAATTAACGCCGTAATATTTAATATCGTTTTGATGGCGTAAATTTTCTCTCGATCTTCGGTTTTGTCGAACGTTAGTCTGAATAAGGGAAGCCCGCGTTTGACTACGGATTCTTCGGAGAATGTTTGCATCTGTTATTTTGAATCCTTTGGTTTTCAGGTCCGCGATAATGTTTTCCTTTGTGCAAGAGGGCTGCTAACCCCTAGCTACTACACCAATAGGTCGGTCAAGCTTATTTTCGTACATGTACCATTGCATTTTCTCTGCATTAACCTTTTGAGAAACGAGGCGATAGCTATCCGGCTCGTTGACTTTAATAGTCCACGTGTCATTATTTCGCGATATTATTCGATAATTACTCGATGATAGTGATTGCAAAATCGTGCGCAATTTATAATAACCCGCGATTCCTAACACATTTATCGCTGGCGGCGAGGATTGCTTGTATTTTATTTGCTTGGGAATTTGATCGCTGCACGTACCAGACGATAACTTAGGTTATATTTCGCCGTTCGACACTGCTATTACGTTCTTCCGTTCGTATAACTTCGGGCGATGACTCAGCCTTCCATTTTTTGCCCGCTCGTTTTTTTCTTAAAATCCAGTCCGTTTCACGACTTAGTTCTTCTTCGGCCGTGCAATAACTTGTGTTATCCGGCCGGCTAGGAGGCGAAACTGACATGGTCGCAATCCGCGATTTGAGCATATCTAGCTCCCTCTTTAGTTCGGGGCAAAGTAGCTCCGTGTTATGCAATCTAGCATGTAGGTTGCTGTTTTCCTCTTCGAGGCTTTGTAGTTTCGTCGAAGTTTGTTCATTGACGGGAACTGCCGGTTCTGAAGTATTAGCGTCGCACGCTTTTATCGCTGATCCCGTCGGTGGGGATCTTGGTATTCTCTTACTCCTCTGAAAAGGGTCATGTAAAATATAATGACCAACGATCGAATATCCTAGAGACGAAAGCAGGAGTTCCCAAAGGATCTGTTCTGCGGTCACACCTATATGTCCTTTACACCGCTGAAATCCCTCGACCTAATGCTGCGACCATGATTGCAGGCGATAAAATCCTGCTTACAGCCGATCAAAATCTGGACATTGCATCATCTCATACTAAACTAAAGGGTGTTTTTTATAGAGGCATAGAACTTTGAAATGGAATAAAGCAAAGATGATTTTTTTGAATTGACATGAAATTAACTTTATTCGAAAGGTAATCTTCTGACATTTAAATGTAATTTCTGGCTCGGACGTAGTCTAATCTGGAGTGGAGGTCCAATTTTCGATGATTTTTTCCAACATTTGTGGCCGTATATCGGCAATAACGCGGCGAATGTTGTCCTCCAAGTGGTCAGTTGTTTCGGGTTTATCGGCGTAGACTAGCGGCTTCGCATATCCCCACAGAAAATAGTCAAGCGGCGTTAAATCGCACGATCTTGGAAGCCAATTCACGGGTCCGTAACGTGAAATTATGCGGTTTCCAAACGTTTCCTTCAATAAATCAATTGTGGCACGAGCTGTGTGACATGTTGCGCCGTCTTGTTGAAACCACAGCTCCTGCACATCATGGTTGTTTAATTTATGAACGAAAAAGTCAGTAATCATGGCTCGATAGCGGTCACCATTGACTGTAACGTTCTGGCCAGCATCGTTTTTAAAGAAGTACGGACCAATTATTCCACCAACCCATAAAGCACACCAAACAATCAGTTTTTGTGGATATAATGGTGCCTCAACACACACTTGAGGATTATCATCACTCCAAATAGTTTTGTTTATTGACGTATCCATTCAACCAAAAGTGAGCTTCATCGCTAAGCAAAATTCGCTTATGAAAATTGGGATCAACGGCAATCTTGTTTTGGGCCCATTCACCGCCAGCCGTGGCGGTGATATGCCAGAAATTGTATCTATTGTATAATGTCAGAAGATTATCTTTCGAATAAAGTTAATTTTATGTCAATTTAAAGAAATTATTTTTGTTTTATTCCATTTCAAAGTTCTATACCTCTATAAAAAACATCCTTTACTTCTCAATATAATGATAAAATGGTTTGACGATTGAAGCATAAACAGTAACGAAGGCAAGACAAAACAAGTAATTTTTACTATGAAACTCATCTCAACTACCCCATTAACAATAAAAAATTGTCCCAATTATCAATGCGGCTAAATATCTTTGCATGCATTTGACCAGCAATCTCAATTGGAAATACCATATACAAAAAAAAAAAAAATTAAATAAAACTAAAATATAAGCCCTAAGATATCCACTAGCAACAAGCTACTTCTTTATAAATCCATCATCAAACCTGTCTGGACATACGGGATTCAACTTTGGGGAATTTCCAAGAATTTCGCTATAATAGAAACACAATAATCAAAAATACTACGAACAATTATTAACGCGGACTGGTACATACCTAACATCGACATTCATCGTGACCTAAAAATTCTAACAGTAGAAGAAGAAATTCACACCACAAGTAGAAGACATCACTTTAAATTTCTAGTTCATCAAAATATTGAAGTCAACTCACTACAACAATACTATACTCGTAAAAGAAGACGACGACTAAAGAGAACCAGACCTACTGATCTGATAGCAGAAACTTCATCCCAAACTAGGCGATATATGTAATTTATTGTATGCTATTACGAATATGTACTCTTAAATATATATTTGTTTTTTCTTCCTTTCGTCAACTGTTGAATTAATGTCCAAACAAAATGGCCATAGAACACTGGTAAGTAGCCCAACATTTAGATTCCATAACTAACTATTACAACATGTACTAAGTCTCAACAAAAGACAGATGTATACATACCACTGGGAAATAAAATAAAAAAATAAATAAATGCATTTGTTTGTTTATTTTAAAACTTCCGCTAATTAAATTCTAAACTCCAACGGGCACGATCCAGTGGTACGAGTAAGTTTGAACAAGTTTCACTACTGCACGTTCAACAAATGAAAAGCATGACTTTATAATCCTTTCAATTTAGAAGGGATTATAAGTTCGGAGAATGAAATATGAAATGACATACAGTGCATCAGATTGTAAGTGGACATGCGTAGATATTTGACGTACAAACTATTAAAATAACAAATTAAGCTGGGAAATAATTAATTGCCTCTAAGAGAATGATTTATGAACGTAAGATGGGTCTCCCTCTTCACTCCCTACACGGATTTATTTTTACAACTATTAGATATGTCTATAGTCATGAAATTCTACGAGTGTTTTATTCAATTTTCTCAACTCATTCTCCCCTTTATCTGAAGTGTCTCTACATTTGATTAATATACGAGGTAAACCAGAACTCTAAGCTATTTTTCAAAATTGATTTATAATTTTTCATTCATCGTACGTATACGAAATTTTAAATTAACACAAATAAAAAGTTTCTCCTTTAGGAATGTACACGCAAAACGAATTCCCTTATGGCAGAGGCATTTGCTATTGTGTGAAAATTAAAACTCGCAAGCAATTCAATTATATCGAGACAGGAATCTGCATTTGACATCTGTATGCATCTAATTTGCTGACATTACATATGAGTGTACATATTTCTATTACATCTTTACTGATTCGGTTCATTGTTAATTAATACATATATTATATTCATTGGTGTATTATATCATAAGATCTACTGATTTAAAAAAAGGGGCGCTTGGAACTAAGTATACGTGTCAGTGAGTGAAGTTAAACTGCTGAACTAAATATGATTTTTAAGTATACACTTATAGTAGTAGGAAAGTTATGAAAAATGAAAATGAAAGCTACATATATCAGGAAATTCAGTTATATTATTTAATTTATTTTTTCGATAATTATAGTACTATTTGGCAATGTTACTGTTTTTCAGGTTGTAGGATTATGATAGCTTAAGTATAAAAATGCATTCTTGACTCTTTATTTGATTTCGGATAAAAAAAGTAAAAAAACAAAACAAAAAAAAAATTGTTCACACAGGAAGTTTATTATGGTTACCGAATCATGACAATCAAATGGGGGTTTTACCAGTACCCCGTCGAGAAGAAATGCCACGAATGATTATTCGATGGCGTTGGTGTTATCGGGATCCGAACTCGCTCATCATACATCAGCGGTCGACACACTACCCACTGCATCAGGGCGCTCTCTAAGGGATGACTTAATCGGCGTAAAAGTCAGGTCCAACGTTTGACGTCTCGTCAATCTCTTACAGCGTGACTTTGAAAAAAATTCAGCAGTATAGTGATGACTGCTACTTGAAAATCAACTTCCAGAAATCAGAATCTATTTCATTCAAAACACCTTCGTCTAGGGCACTAGAAAAAACTTGGCCCGCGTTTTCAGTTTTTGAACCGGATGGGCAAGACCAGTGGCTATATTTTGATAAGCACATACAATATATTCTGACAATATGACTGTTTTATAGCAGCCAACTTAATTCCATGACCAAGTTAGTCTGCTACATGGCATTAATCAGGTCCTTGAATGTGCGAACCAAATTAATGAAAAGTCGAGTGCTTGTAAGACAATTTCTCAGAACTTGTCCCGGATTGCATTGGACACCTAGTACATGAAATTTTATCCGAAAGAGGTCATAACATATATGTACAACAGGCCTAGAGCTTTGTAGGTGAACACATTTCTGATTAAACTGATTGTTGCTAGAGCAATTTTTTTTTTTTTTTTGTTGGAGGCTTCTACTATCTGTTGGAGCACTCAGACACAAATACTGGTCCATTGTACTACCAGACAGACACCTTGTCCTTATTGTATTTTCGCCGTTGTCCGGAGAAAAGTGAGGAGGGGCTTCAGTGATGTAGAGCTAAGAGATTCGACACCCACCACGTCGGCCCCAAGGGTGCGCCACCGTGCGCGAGCGAAGTGTTCTGCTGTGTCATCCTCCTCGCAACATGCAGCACAGGTAGGCGTCTCACTAATGCCAAGCACGTAGAGATTTTAGCCTTCTACAATTATTTCTCCTTAAGGATAAGAAAAATGTTGCGGACTTCTTGCAGACATCAGGGCGTACGCGCTTAATCATCCTGCGTCTTGGATATTCCCTCCATCTACGACTATGTACGTTAAAGACCCAGTCATTGATGTCAGATTTGACAGTGGAAGCAGGTAGACCTAAGGTGGGTTCAGGTCCTGAGAAACTCCCCTCTGAGCCTCTTCTAGCGAGTTCATGGGAGATCTCGTTTCCTGGGATTCCAGAGTGACCTGGGACCCATACAAGCTTAAGTGAATTTAGTCTTCCGACTTTTTTCAAACAGGTCTTGAATTCATGCATTAATTTGGAGCTGGATAGAGGGTTGGACACAACTTTGAGTGCAGCTTGCCTGTCACTGCAGACGCATATTATTTTCCCCTCCACCTGTGTTTCACAACATAGTGCATTTCCATTAGGATTGCGTAAATCTCCGCTTGAAAGACAGAAAGATTTTCCTAACGAGAAGTGCAGTCGAATGTTTTCGCGCTCAAAGAAAACTCCAGCGCCGGATCCCTGCCCAGTCCTGGAGCCATCTGTGAAAATGCGAAGACATTCCATTCCAGGTTCAGTGTCTGGCCAGAGCCAGTCCTTAGGCCATGGAAATGTGACTGTGAAGTTACAGCGCAGTAGGATGGCAGGTGTCATTGCGTCAGAAGGCATATCCATGAGAAAGGGGTCGTAGGATATTTCTCCCGCAAGTACACTTTTACTCCAATGCGAGTTGTACCAAAGTCCATTTCTCTTTAGACGAGAAATGGCTTTCAATACACACCTTATGATAAATATGTCAAGGGGTGGAAGATTCATCATAGCATCTAGAGCAGCTCCCGGTGTGCTGGGGAAAGCCCCCGTGCAGCTGAGACAGACCGCTCTTTGGAGTTTGGTGAGTGAAGCCACAGCGTGTTTGCGTGTTAGCCTGCTCCACCAAACAAACGATGCATATGAGATTATCGGTCTTATCATTGCCGTGTAGATCCAAAGGACTTTTTTCGGTGATAAGCCCCATGTTTTGCCAAAGGCACCTTTGCATTGCCAAAAAGCTGACAGCACTTTGGTGGTTTTGGACTCAACATGTTTTGACCAAAGAAGCTTGCTATCTAGGATGACTCCCAGATACTTAGCTTCCTTGGATATCGGGATGGGAATGCCTTTTAGCACCAGCTGAGTAATGCCAGTATTTTTCCTCCTTCTCGTGAAGAGATCGACATCAGTCTTAAAAGGATTAACCGTCAGCCCATTTCTCGTGCACCAGTCTTCGATCATATCTAACGCTGCCTGCGCTTTGAGACAGACATTCGCTAAACATGAGCCGACAGAGAGAACAGCAACATCATTCTCATAGGCCTGGGCATAGATTCCAGAGGCATTGAGAGCATCGAGCAGAGAGTCGACCACCATGCACCATAACAGCTGAGACAAGACGTCACCTTGCGAGCAGCCCGTGTTTACTCCAGACTTGACACATTTTTCTAGCTTTGCTTTGATCCACAGAACCAGTGCTTCATCTACGCCATGCCGTCTAGCAGCGTTACACATGCTGGCAAAAGTAGCGTTATCAAAAGCTCCCTCAATGTCAACGAAAATGCCTCGTACGTACCCTTTCCTTTCGAGAGCGCAATCAATTCTCCCAACTAGGTTTTGGAGCGCAGTCTCGCAGGATTTTCCGCTCTGATAAGCATGTTGCATGTCCGAGAGAGGATACATTCGAAGGGCAATTTTGCGCACGTGCAACTCTACTAATCTTTCCATGCTTTTCAGCAAGAAGGATGTTAGACTGATTGGTCTAAAACTCTTGGCGAGTGAGTAATCTTCTTTCCCTATTTTGGGAATAAAGACCACTTTCACCGCGCGCCAAGGAATAGGTATGTAGGCAAGTACCAGGCTAGCAGTGAAAATTCTTTTCAGAGTAAGAAACAGCTGTCTTATTCCTTTTTGCAGCATAACGGGGTATATTCCATCAGAGCCCGGCGACTTAAAGGCATTGAAGGATGCCACAGCAAATTCAATGACCTCAGTAGTTGCCACGCAACATACCAACTACGCCGAGTAGTTTTCATCGTTTCAGTCGCAGTTTCCAATGAGGGAGTGTGCAACGAGCCGATAATAGTCTGATTTCCCGGAAAATGGGTCTGCAACAGTAAACTAAGAGTTTCTGCTTTAGACTCGTTGAAGGTACCATCAGACTTTCTGAGTACATCCAGCTTTTTCGATTTTCCTCGTTTGAGAACGTTAACCAACTTGCTGGTCGCGCTCAGGGATTTGATCTCTTCGCAAAAGGACTTATAGGAATCATTCTTCGATTTACGAATAAGCTTCTTATACCTATTCCTTCTGCTTCGATCTATATTTATTCCAGTCATCTTCCGAGTTCGATTTAAGCGATCTATTCAGGAGACTTCTGGCTTCGACATTGGAGCTCAGCGTTCCACCAGGAATCCGGCTTCCTGCTGGGACGTTTTTTGACAAGACATGTTCGACAGTTCGAAACAGAGCAGAGAGCTAGAGCAATTACTTCGGTCAGTAAACTGATCGCCGGGACTTCCTACTCTAACGATTTATATCATGAGATGCGCCTTAACGTCTTTGTCCCGTCAGAAGAATCCCTCTATTTGGGTCGATGTAGGCTGATCCGGGATAGATTTGTGGCAATTATAATCTTCTACGTAGCCCACAATTTCGTGGAGCGGCGGTTCTTTTACGAACATGATATCCCGCTCCGTGAGCCTTAGGGCCTCAGATTAAATAGATCGGTGTCACGCCGAAATGGGAGTGACGTCGTCCGGCAGTTTCAACTGATCAGTTTTGTTGGAGCAGCATCTTCAAGGCGAAGCCTGCCAAACGCCAATGACAGGCTCATATAGACTAGGATAGATTAGGGTAGACTTTGGTAGGTTAAGGTAGATAGTATAACTTAGTTAGCGATCGAAGCTCTTTTCGGGTGACTCCAATGAAGATCTTGGATATATTATTTTGCAGCCATTTCTTGACCGATTTTCACAATTTTTGCATTAATAGAAACAGAACGACGAAATGAAGGTTTATACTTGCATATGGCGGGAATTTTGATTTTCGACTCAATAAACAAATTTTAATTGAAATTTATGTTCAAACGAATATTCAATGAATTTTCGAACTTAGCGAACTATTTTCATTTATTCACAGCCATATGACTGCCCTTTGACAGGCCGGAAGTTATGGTTTGATGATCTAAACAAATCACTGGTGATATAAAATATAATTTTTCACCGATGGAAAGACAATTAACCAATACACATAGTGGTAGTTCATAAAGTGGGTTATGAGAGTCCTGCGGTGTACGAACAATATCGGCTACTGTCCCAAGAGAACCATTATACAGACCTAGCTCTGTCCACAAATTGTGTTTTGCCATTACTCGACAATTGCGGGCTAGTGTTAAGCATGCAAACAAACCATGTGTTTCGGCATCTGACGCGCGTAGAGCATTGTCATTACATATTAATTTTAATTTAATTTTAATTTTCGTGGGGACAAACACCCCCATTTATTGAGATTACATAATTAAAGCTAGCTTAATCTGACTTGATAACTAATAAAAACGGGTGACTTGCCTGCATGCGGGAAATTGGTTCATTAAAGCCGTATGAGGTGCGTCGGGTGGATAGATAGAAATGACTGCATTGCGACAGTTAGTGTTATGTGGGTTTGTTAATAATTAACAAAGATAATATATAGGGATCGAGTCACGAACGGTGGAGATGGGCTGATTATTGAGGAATTAGAGACGAGGGGAGGTTTGATTTGTTTGCGTAAAAATGTATTGTAATTTATTGGCACTTGGAAATGATAAGCTCCAAGCAATTTTACCAGCACCAGACTGAAATGCTGTTGAATAAGGGAAGAATCGTGTTGCGAAGAAATGGTCTTGAGGAACTTGGTGTCGTCGGCATATAGTGAGAGGTGGGAATGTTTCATGACAAACTCATATCGTTAATGGTAAGAATGAAAAGAAGTGGACCTAGGTGTGTGCCTTTGGGAACGCCGAAAGATGCTAAGAAAGGGTTAGAAAAGGCAGATCTAAAACGAACACTGTAGTAACGATTTTTTAAATAAGAAGATATCCACTTCAACGCAGTGGATTGAAAGCCAATGGAAGACAGTGTGAAGAGTATTAGTTTGTGGGCGATTCTGTCGAAGGCTTCACTGAAATCAGTTGGAATGACGTCGCATTCTCTAATGTCGAGGGGGTGAAGAACACAAATTCGAAAAAGTTTGTGGTTGTAGCCCTGCATTTAATGACGCCATTTTGTTTAGAAATTTGTAGTGGAAACTTAAAGTGTCTTACTGGATACTTACGAAAAGTTTGGGTATATGTGACAGTTTGGCGATCGGGCAGTAGTTGTTAACTTCACTTTTCGGAACTTTTTGGTGAATAGGAGTTATAAAAGCGGTTCTCCATATCTGGGGAAATTGTCCAAGGTACAGGGATCAGTTAAATATTTTTGAGAGCGAGACAGAAGTAATGGGGGAACATTTTTTAGTCATATGGCAGGGAGACCATCGGGCACAGGAGAAAATTCATCATGAAGTTGATTCTATTAATTTTCGATGATATGGGTGTCAATAGTATGTGGGAGAAATTGTCCAAGGGAGAAGTTTGGTAAATAGTCGAAGTAAGTAGTGTCCGGTACAAAGGAGTCATTGACAAAAGATGGTTTGAAAAAGTTGGAAATAGTTTTGGCATCATTCGAGGTTTCGCCATTGAAGGAGAGTGAATTTGGGTAGCTATCAGATTTCCTTTTGCAGTTGACAAACTGAAAGAAGGACTTAGGATCGTTTATAAGACTTGCGTTTCGATCATATGGCGTTCATAGAGAGAGTTACGAAGCTTGGTACTTACCAAATATAATTAGAAAAATGATTGGGGGATTGAGTACGAAGGAAGATTGCCGTCAGTTTGTTTATTTTGTTTCTAAGAGCTCGGAGCCTGGATTATACCAAAGAGGGGAGGTAGATAAATGTTTGGAACGGGAAAGAGGAAAAGAGGAACGTAAAGAGTAATAGAATTAAATATTTCTCTGTAGAAAATTGATATGGCGTCATTTATTTTAAGGCTGTTAAAATTGAAGGGGGCGCTATTGAGATAGCTATGTACATATCCATTGGTTAGCTTGAAATTTGCTCTGTGGAAGTCGTAAGACTTAGGAGTGAAAGTGTTCAGTGGTGGAGAGTCCTGAAAAAATGAGAGAAGAAGGGGATGATGGAAGTTGTCGATGGTTGATAAGTAAAGGGGACAAAGTGAAACAGAGGAACTAAAGGGGTCTGTTATGAAAATCAAGTATAGCTGTCTACCTATGCCACTTACATGGCTAAGGTTTGAACCAGCTAGGTGATCTAAGAAAAGACATTCTTTGACAGCAGAGGGATTGATGGCAGTGTAAAATGATCTTCTGATGGAACCCATTTAAGAAAGGAAAGATTGAAATCAACAAAAAGAAGGATTTCATCATGGGGATTCCGTAAATCATTAATGCTATCAATCGTATTAATGGGGAGTTCATAGGATACAATAGGTTGAGATGGCAAGATATACAGCAGATGACATAGAGCGCTCTACGGCGCAGTACAACCTTGATTGAACGAGATACGGAGAAGAAGATATTGCAAAAACGCCGCATCCGTTGCGCACATTTTACGGTAGACGTGGTGGTCCCTTCACAGTCGATTCGTAAACGTTTGTTGGTCAAATTTGAGACGACCGGTTCGGTTAATCAATCAGCCAAAATAATTACGTCAGAAGAACGCAAGATTGGCCGAGAACTGTTCATGAAAGTACACAACAAAACACGAAGAAGTTGGTTCCTTGCCATTCACAAGAACTCAGCCTTTCGCAGGCGAATTCGGCGTCGGGCTCACTTCCGTACAATATCAACCTGATCCAGGAGCACAAAGTTCATGACCATAGACAACGCTGATTGTTCGCTGACTGGTCTTTGGAGCGTTTGGAAGAGGGCCCTCATTTCTTAAATCATCTTTAGCAACAAATGTGTTAACAAGCAAAATTGCCTTATCTGGGACGACATCAACCCACACGAGGTTCACTAGGTGACAATCCATTCTCAAAAAGTTACCGTTTGGTGTGGATTTTGGCATTATTGGTCCGTAGTTTCTCGAAAACGACGTTGTTGAGGTGCTCACCGTTAATGGCGAGCAGAACGCCGATAACCAACTTCTTATGGCCTGAACCATATGGATCTAGCTAGATGAGATGTGGTTCCAGCGCGATGGCGATGGGGGTTTGGCCACCAAGCTCGTGCGATTTGAACTCTTATGTATGTATATAAAGAGTTTTTCTGGATAAATTAAATATCTCAACTATTTCCGCTAAATGGTTCTGTTATGAAACAATGCATTTACTAAGAAAAGGAAGTTGAAAAAATGGGGAAGAAAAAGGTTTTTATTTGAATTTATTTAGATGCTTAAATGTGTAATCACTTTCTTGGCGCAGAAGTTTCTTTCTCCTTAATGATTTGCATTTT
The DNA here is from genome assembly GCA_958301585.1 of Merodon equestris. Classification (NCBI taxonomy): domain Eukaryota; kingdom Metazoa; phylum Arthropoda; class Insecta; order Diptera; family Syrphidae; genus Merodon; species Merodon equestris. Next base: position 72,366,340 of record OY284416.1, on the reverse strand, counting down.
GTGATTTTTTTCAATTGTGTAAACCCTTTCTTGACAAAACTGAATTTCATTTTCGCATTGGTGGGTACTTTGCAAAGATATTCTAAAGTACGAAATACTCGATACAATAGTTGTACCAACGGTTGTACGAATTTGGTGTTGCATACAACAACTGTAGCGTATGTTTTCGTCATACCCACCGTTGCACCGATATTGTATGGTCGCATGCTCATGAATATACAACCTTTGTCGCATGCAACGGATTGCATGGAAGTTGTATGGTATGTTTTGCCGCATACAATTGTCGTGCCGATTTTGGTTGGGCTTGAATCGTTCTAGCTACAGGTTGGGCTTTTTAAAAATGGTATCGCCTAAAGAAAAAGATTTTTGGACGGATTCTATTAAGCAGAACCGTTCATTTCCGTGTAGTTTTGAGAGAAGAAGCATTGCAGGTTTTTGTAGAAAAATGTCCAGAACATGGGATCCCGTTTCCTGTTAACAAAGAGTACGTTCGTAAGCGTATAGCGAGTCTCAGGACAGCTTTCAGAAGGGTATATAAAAATATTTATTAACAAAAATATTTATTTTATTTATTTTATTTATTACTATAAAAATATTTATTAATAAAACTCCAAATTGTGCTCTCTTTGTGGTAATATATGTAACCTTTTATTGTTTTTTGAAAAGTGCTGAAATCTTCCGATATCTACAAATGAGATCAGTTTATTTGAGGAATGTATTGCTACAGAGGTATGTTTTCATCTAAATTCATGTTATTTGTAGACAATATACATTTTTATTAGGAATCTCAGACACCTGAGGATATAAGCCCTAATATTTCACGGCCATCATCTGCTTCTTCTAACTACCCAAAAAGAGAAAAAAAAAACACTAGAACAGCAACAAAGAGAGTGCAAGCAAGTTTATGGCTCAAAGAGAAAAAAGATGAGTTTGATATCTTAGGGAAGAGTATAGCCGAACATTTTAGGAGCATGGAGGACATGCAGCGCTTGATTGCAGAAAGAATTATTACAGAAGTTCTCATCACTGGTAGAATGAATCAGTTAACCATCAACTCGAATTTCAGATTATTCAGCCCCACAATCCTTCTAAATAATAAAACACAACATTTAAATTGAAACTAATTCAAACATATGTATTATATTTCACTTTCTATCTTTATCAATAAAGAGCATGCAAAGATTGGGCCATCTTGTGTTTTTTTTTTTAAATCATAGGTTATTTTGACTTTGACAGCTGCATCATACCTCCGCGGAACGAAATGAGTTGCTTTACGCTTGAACAACGTTAGGAAATATTAAAAACTTATTTCTAAAGTGAGTGATGTGTAGCCCAAACAGTGGGTTTAAAAAAAAAAAAAAAGAAACTTTTGCTTGAAATGAAGCACCCACCGCGACTTCTGTACGCAAGTTTGTGCAAAAAGTTCGTGAGACTGGTATGCAAGTGGACAATACTAATGGTCCCCGTCATCGTACGATGCGCACAGATGAGAATGTGGCTGATCTCGTCTAGAGTGTGAGACTCAATTCGCGAACATCAACTCGTCGTCAATCTCAACAGCTCAATATTTCACCCAAATAGCCTGAGGAGAATTCTGCACAAAGATCTTGAATTATTCGCTTACAAGGTCCAGTTGACTCAGCAATTGAAGGCGCGCGACCATCCGCTTCGTTATCGCTTCGCAGTTTGGGCCTTAGAGCAGCTTGAATTGGACGACGATTTTGGGCTAAAAATCATCTTTTCTGACGAGACGCATTTTCATCTCGGCGGCTACGTTAACAAACAAAATTGCTCTGGGGCTCGGCAAACCCGCACGTTATTGTCGAGAAGCCAATGCATCTACATAGAGTGACAGTTTGGTCACTCGTTTGGATTTTGGTGTGGCGGCATCATTGGATCATTTTTCTTCGAAAATGTGGCTGGGAACAACTTTTCGTTCAACGGTGGCGTTACAGAGCCATGTTAACCGTCTTTTCTTTACTGAAGTTGAAGACATGGATTTGGACGACCTCTGGTTCATGCGGGATGGCTCGCCATGCCACATAGACCATGCCACAATCGATCTTTTGCGCACCAAATTCCCTAATCGTGTTATCAGCCCTCTTGGCGATGTAAATTGGCCGCCTCGGAGCTGCGATTTGATTCAAGTACTTAAGGCCAATATCATCTAAGCAATCCGTGAGCTACAGCCCAAAACCATCAACAAGGGCTTGGAAAATTGGGTGACTGAATGCGCTACTGACAGTAGGCAGCCACTTGAATGACGTTTGTATTTCTTAATTAATGGGAATGTTTGTTCTTACTAATTAAGTCACAATACGAGTACATGGAAAAAAATTAATTTTGTTCAATTTATTGAATTTTTAAAAAGAAACTTGTATTTGGCCCACCCTTTACTTCCGTATTTTCTTACTTATATAGTTCGTGTTTAAACATTATTCTGGGAAACCATACATCTTATTTTGGAAAGGAACCTGCCCTTTATTGTTGCAGTATTCCTTAAGTTTATTTCTTATTTCTTTTGCATTTTTTGAAGACGTCTTTCTGGTACTTGTTTATGTAAAGGAACCATCATCTCACTCTGGCGCCAAGTTCCTGGACGTACAAATCCGCTTTCGAAATCCCTCTTAAAAAGTATGTAATGAGCAACAGGCTAAGATAGTTGAATCAGCTTGTTTTTATTGGTTTATGAAATGTTTTAAATCTTGAACAATCCCAAACGCATTCTATACGACTCTGCGAGCTCTGCTTAACCTATAATTATAAGTTTTTTTCTTATTTCGATATTCCTACTTAAGGAAACGGTTTCCATATATTTTCACACACAAACCCGTAAGGACAAATGTACTGATTTTTTTCCAGCTTTTCTGCTGGAAATAGTTTAAATGATATTGGAAATTCTCATAAAAGTCTTTTCCTTTTGAAACTCTCCTGTCTGAAACGTACGAACGTATATAAATTCATAATCGGAATTTACATGGCAAACAAAACGATACTATATGTTCCTTTATAATTTAAAAAATCTGAGCCACTCTTTCCGGGTTTTCTAACCAGGCCATGTTTCCCGCCAATTGCTCCAATACAACGCTCAAAGTTTAAATGCTATTGCAATCCTTCGGAAATATTTTTCCATTAAGTTTCGGAAGACGGGAACTAAAAATATCCATGGGATACTTAAGACTATAGAATGTACTTTCGCGTTGGTTTTACCTTACCTTCAAGTAATCAATTTTTTAAAGCCCTGCAGGTATCCGGCACTATTTTTCCAATTGCTTGGGCGGATATCCTTGAGCTCAACTTAAAATTGCTGAAATCACATCCAGTGGCTAAATAGCGTTTTTTCGCAAATACTAGTGATCTTAGTAGAGTATCCTGTTTAGTTAAGTATCTGTGGTCCGGGTCTGAAATTTTCAAATTTTCAACTAGAACAACCTCAGAATGCAGTGATCTATTTAAAAGCCATTTTTCAATTCAAATTCTTTTTTTCTTTGGATTTTCACATTCAAAACGGCTCAACACATATTAAGACAAACTTTTTCCGTACACTTATCTCGACGATAGAATATGATTTCAAATACACTGCCAATGACTAAATAAAATCTCAATCGTACGTAAATTGTACACCGAATGTATAATGTGTGTGCTGCCTACAACAGTTGTGCCGCTATTGAAATGCCAGCAATATTTTTAAAATTATTAGCGGAATGGAACCAAAGCCAGTTCAGAAATCTGAATGAATATTGTCCTCCAGTCTTTGCGACAAGAGAACAGAAAAGCTTAAAAAAGAATCGCTACTCCCCTTGGCCAGGAGCCGATAATAAACGTTATAGTTACAAATTGTAGAACATCAAGAGAAATGTGGTCCAAGTTAACAGCAGTATAAAAGCAAAAGTCTCAGGCTCATGTGCACAAGCTGCAACAAAAACTTTACATGTTTAAAAAATGCCTATAATGATATTGTAACTTATACAGCAAGGCTTGATATCCTAGTGTAGAAGATGAAAGAATCAGTTGAAATTGTCTCGCAGACAATGGTGATAACATAAAATCTGATGACTCTCCCGACAGAGTTCCGGAATCATGGGATTCAATAGCTACCACAGAAAAAACATTGAAAAATCTTACATAAAGACTCTGACTGGAAATGTACAAATCATTATCGTTTAACACATAAAAAGCAAAGCGGGCTTGCGGTGCAAACATTCTAGAAGAACGCTGCACAGAAGAAAATTACCCACAGGTAAACTCACAAAGTTGTAATAACCAAAAGGGAAAATGTTTTGGAAGAGGGGAATGGCCAATGAAAATCAAATCGGTGGTTAACCTTGCACAGGAACGAGAAATCTGTGCTTTGATTTGTGATGTTTTTGGCAAAGAGGAAATGGAGCCCGTTACAGCTGACGACTGGATTTTGGATTCGGTCGTGTCGCACCCCATGAGTTTTCATCTCAAGTGGATTGAAAACTATGAGCCATGTTATTGAAAACCGGGAAAAAAATACATATTTGCAATTTAAATAAGGCAATATTAATATTTTACCATTTGACGACATTGCTTGGGTTAAAAAGCGTTTGATCAATGTTTATTTTGTGTTAAAAACAAAATTAAATCTGTTTTCCTCCGGTGCTATCATGGACAAAAAGAATAGAATGCTCTCGGATAAAAGCAAGTATGAAATCATTAAAGATATTCAAGTTGTTGCAATAGGGATGCCACCGTCGCCGTCGTTTATTCAAATGTTATTTAAATTGGTTTGTGATGTTGAGAACGCCGCCGGCTTCTCAAACGTAGCTGTAAAATACAAACCACTGGAATTATGCCATGAGCGGTTGGGACATTTTTGCGTCAAACATGTGCGGTCGGTACTAAGAAATATAAATATGGAGTACCGTGAGAAGCGTGAGTTTACTAGAAAAGGAGCAGTAGCACTAGGGCTAATTCAGTAGGAGAGTTATACACACCGATTTATGTGGACCTATGTAGCAGAATTCAAGTATACGGATGAAATATTGAAGAGTGAGGACAATCGACATCAAACCAGGGTGGCAACAATCCCAAACAGAACCGCCGTGCAGAAAGAGACAAGAGGTTTGTCGTCAAATGACCAGGACTATTTTTTTTTCCACTTGTGAGAAAAACAAATCGCACACAACATACTAGGTGAATAAGAGAAATTTGGCTCTGGCTTTTCATGAGCTGCAACGCCATCTGGGATAAACTAGGACTACATTGACAGCGAAAAATCTCCCACCCAAAAATCTGTTAACACTACGGTTTACCTCATGAAAAGATATGGTCTTAGTCCACAGTAAGGAAAAGTCTGTTTGAAATTTTGTTTGATATGTAACCTGAAATTTAAAAGGTTTTCGGTACCGGTTTGTTTGTACATGTTCCGACGAAAAGAAGACCAAAACGGGATAGGAAAACGATGCTAAAGATCAGAAAGGTTACCGTGTGTGATTGACAAAGTCGATGTTTAGCGGAGTGTAGTTTTTCAGCTTGAAAGCCGTTTCAAGCTTTCTATACTTTCAATAGTTTCTCGGTTCCTAGGCAGGATAATTTCTATAAAATGAGTAGTTCCAGAGAGTTATTTGAAATTGCTGCGACGAAACGAAGCGAATGAGATGTCAGCACTGGAGAAAATATAATATGAAAAATAGTACCTTTTCCCCACCTGTTATATTTTGCTTCGTAGCATCACCTAGAATTTTCTGATGCCTCATAGGCTCGGAATGTCATGAAACAATGTGTTATCGCGATGCGATTAAATCTATTGATGCAAATAAAGTGAAAACAGCGATGAAACACGATATCAAAGTGTATGAATGTTAGAATGTTCCCAGAGAAGGACATTAATTATACTGAAACGTTCAGTCCATAAGAGCCATTTTGATGATAGACGTTACAGAAAGGGCATTTCGAGACATCAATCTACATGTCACGACCAGACGGTTTCGATGACACCAGTGGGCGCATTTGTAAGGTAAACAATGCTGGAATTAGAGATTTACGAAGTTGCTCAAGCAATTAAGCTTCAAGTCCAGTGATGTAGATCCGAGTGTTTTGGTACGTCAAAATTATCAAAAAAGATAATAATGGATTTATAGATAGATGATGGCATTCTTGCAGCAAGTGAAGAGACCAACGGAGATTAACTATCTACAACAACATTCTGAAGTCAAAGTTACCGACATCTCGATCTCTAAATAGCAGAATGCTCGAATGCAATATATTAGACTTTCATCCAGTTAGCAAACCAGTTAGCGTTCAGTGCTTAAGGCAGTAGTCAAACATATCATGAGCTGTAGGAATTGTATCCAGGTAAGGCGACGGCTGTGCATGTCAATGTAATTATGTATATTTTGAAGTACGTGAAATCGTTAATTACGATTGACTTTTAAATAATAACCTTGTTTCCTTTTATCTCATCAGAGCGACAAGAGTGTGTCAGCTTATCAATAATGGAAGCCAAAGAGGTAGCAGCATTTGAGGCTGTGAGGCATTTAATGCTATGAAGGAGATGACTGTTAAAAATATTAAGCTAGTTTTAAGCATTTTTATCTAGCATTATAAGAAATGTGGAATGAAAAGGAATTTGACATACAAAAAAAAATTAGGAGATGACTTGTATCAAGGCTCTACTCCGAAATCCTTTTCCTGAAATCTCTTTGAACTCGGTACCATGTCGGTCATGGACAACCAGAGTGATATAAAAATAGTTAGAAATACTGAATTTCGCCGACGAATCAAGCATGTAGGCATCAAGTACAGTACAGCCCTGTTAATTCGGACCCCTAAAAGCAAGCGCAGTTCCGGATTAACGGGGTGTCCGGATTAGACAATGTGAGAGAAAACTGCCGATTTATAAAGCAAAATGAAACGCCGGTTTAAAGTAACATAGTATTTTATTATAACACATAAACACATAAACATTTAACATTTGTTTGTTCTACGATTTAGATAGTCCGTAATAGATTTCTGTGAACTGCAAGCTAATTTTCGAGAAAATGCTTCAAAACGCATTCTACAAAGCAGAACAATGTCTTGAGTACTCATGTTATTCTCCTCCGCCCACTGCAAGCATGTGTCGAAAGCCTCTGCAGCCTGTTTGTGACTTTTCTTTGTTGGTATGGTTTCCTCTTCTAAATCTTCATTGTTGGTTTGCAATTCTAGTTAAATTATATCCTCTTCTATAAGCATTTGTCCTTTCAAGTATGCATCTGCACCACCTTCTGCTTATTCTCGTGCCCCTTCTTGACTAATATGTTCATCTCCAGATATCCTTTGGAATAGAACTGCCAGTGGAATACTATCTTCCAACTCAAACTCTGCATCAGCATCAGCAGTCATATCGGGATCTGAGAGTAGTTTAGTCCATGATTTTTAACTTCCCAGTGGGAAGTTTTTGTAATGGGGCCGATTTTGTGAATCCCAAATTTTGACATATCTCCACGTTTCAAGGTCACCAGAATCCAAATTCAACGTTTTTATAGAGATGTCTGTGTGTATGTACATATGTATGTACGTATGTGTGTATGTGTGTTCGTAATCATTTTTCGTCTCGATTATATTGAGAACCAAAGATTATATTAACATGGAACAAGATACATTAGACGCGAAATTACATAACATAGAACTGAATGAATTTTCAGCGAAATCGGTCCAGCCGTTTTCTTTTTTAAACGAGAAAACCAAGAAAAAAGGCGAACCAGCTGAATTTTAAAATGAATGAAGTGCACAATTTATTCATGCAGATTTTAGATACCTTCATATTCACATTGTTATGATTGAGTATTTTAGCAAAAATGCAATCGCAGTTGTGAAAAATGTCATTAAAGAAAGTTATAAAAAAAACATAACTTTTTTTCTACAACAACTCTAAACTTATATCAGGTTTGGAAGTATAGCATCGGTAAGGCTATAGCAATTAATAATATAATATTGCTATTAATAATTAAATATTATTAATAACAATTGAATATTGCTATGGAATATTGAATATGGTTAATAACAATTGAATATTGTTAATAACAATTGATTTTTTTAAATAACAATCGAATATTGTGAATAATAATTGAATACAGTTGAAAAAAATTTAATATTGTTTGTAACAGTTGGATATTGTTGATAACGTTTAGAGAATAGTGTCGATAAATTTTTGCATATAATAAAACAGAGTTTTAATCTTCTTCTTCTTCTTTTCCTTTTTCCGGCGTCGTTATGGTCAGAAGTGTAGGACCATAACCTTCCCACTTAACTGCATTCCTACTGGTCCGCTTGTGGGGTCCGCCGGTTTGACCTCGGAAAGTAGCGGCAGGCTTCCCGGTTTGGGATTACTTCATCGCTGAGGCCAATCAAATGCTGGTGTTTTTGCATTTGTTTGCACCAATTGTTTGCTAACAAAGTTTTAATAGTTCAAATAAAGTGTCTGTAATGATATCGTAGGATACAAAAAATTGAACAATCTTTTTTGCAAGTAAAGGTTGATTTATTATTATGTAATTCATACAAAAGAATGTGTTGAAAAGAACAGTCGAAAACTACTATTATGATGCACGTTTAATAGTTGAGAAATAAACGATGACTGAAGGCCCGGTTGTAAGTAGAAGTTGTTAACAGTAAAATAGCTTTTAGTGAAGCTATGGTTATTTTGTTTTATAGTCATAAATGGATTAGACATAAAAAAATATTGTTATTTCATATTCTGATACGTCTTACGTTATGTTGATTTTTTGAAATATGTCGTGGTCCTATTCAATTGTAGCTGCTGTGGATAGGATGACTGATGTCATGGGATCCTCATTGATTGTTTCCTTTTCTTTTTTTTTCACCAAGCCACTACGAACATGTTTTTTGGAGATAATAAAATTCTTGCGGATATGACTAAAGGCCCCGGCCCATAGAATCCGTCAATCCGTCACTCCGTTGATTTCAACTGAGTGAAAAGTAGAATATACACATTCTTATGGGAGGTGGCCCATAGCCGACGGATGAATGAACTTCAACGGACAAAGTAGAGCTACTTTCTACTTTTCGCTCCGTTGAGAGCTCATACATTCACATATTGGAGCTTACACATTTACATTCTGAGGTTCACGCATACACGAATTGAGAGTAAGCACGTTCATTGGTGGATGCATTGAGAGAATGCTTGGGAACTCTCTCGTACTGAGAGAAACTTCAAATTCGGTTGACATTCAAAATACGATTCGTTTGGTGAGGGTCGTTTAGTGTGCGAGAAGTGAACATTATTCTAGGGAAAAAATGTTATAAAATGTTCGAGGAAGAGCTGATTGAGGCGATCAAAGGCCATCCGTGCCATTCATTTTATAACTCAGATGAACGCACTCCATCAATTAATAAATGTCATCGACAACTGTCAACGGATTGACGGATTCTATGGGCCGATGCTTGCCTGCTCTATCCGCCAATACGTTTTCACTCAGTTGAAATCAACGGAGTGACGGATTGACGGATTCTATGGGCCGGGGCCTTAACAAACTGGTATCGATGTAGTTGGACAATTCATAAAGAAAAAAAATAGTCTTGTGGTGTCAGCTGTGTAGTGTGTTTTTAATATTGTTGTGTAGTGATTGAAGTAAGGAAATTCTGATACGACGTGTTCAGTTTATTATTATTATTGTTTCAGAACGGGGTAGAAATGGTGGCTCCCACCACTCGCGAGGGAAAAAAAATGAAGAAAAAGAAGATGAAGAAAAAAAAGAAAAAAAGATGAGTACAGAAAAGGAAGGGGTCAAAACAAAGGTTACTGGGGACATTGTGGCCACGTCCGAAAACGGGGACGTAGTGGCGGCCGTGGTGGATTTCGGGGCAGAGGTGGAGGAAGCCGAGGAAAGGGTGGAGGAAGCGGAGGAAGAGGTGGAGGAAGCCGAGGAAGAGGTGGAGGCAATCACGGAAAAGTATGGCAAGGAGGTCGGGGCTTTGGTAAAGGACGACCAGGTGGCGGAGGTGCTTACCTTTGCCAAAGCTTCCACGGTTAAAATTATGAAAAAAAAAATATTATTTAAATAAATTTAAGTTAACACCATCGACCAAGGCCAAGGGCAAAGGTCGATACACCGTACTAACGGGATTTGATGTGTCATCAATTTATTACGGTTCTTGCTACTTCGCGCGTTCGTACCTGTTCATGTTGATTCAAGTTGATTCGAGTGCAGTGGGATCATGTTCCGTCTGAAGAAATCGGATGCACGCGCTGCGAGCAGCCTGGGAAACATCATCGTTAGAATGCCAGCGGAAAAGCCTACGCTGCACTTTCGGCATGAGCAATGGGTTTCCTGCACAAAGCAGATTAGCGGATAAGTTAGTTCTAAGTTGGTCGTCGAAGAATAAAGAGTATATAAAATTATAACGTAATCTGTTTTAGAAACACGGTTTAATTTAGTAAGTCGAACTGTTGGGCCAGCCTTCGGGCTGGCGTTCGCGATTTTTTTTGGATTCCCCTTCCGGGGATCCTTTAACTGGCGCCCGAGCAGGGACCGCTCTGTAAACGCGATCCTTTTCTCCTGGCGATTCATCTGCACCTGTTGTCCCTAAATAAGGACACCGCAACGGTACGTTCTATCGAATGAAAATGGTTGTACCCATAAGAACACGGCCATTATTCCGATGCGGCACACAAATATCCCTGTACCCATGAGAACACAGGGATAATAGCAGATAAATTTCCCTGTACCCATGAGAACACAGGGATAATCGCAGAAGGTTAAAAGGATGCGTGTGAAGTAACCCGTGCCTTAGTAGGTTGCCTTCGACTATGAAAGTTGGCGACTAAAACGGAGAACACGGACCTTCCAAAAGAGCGGCTTCCGTAATCGTAATTTCTCGCGATCGTCGCTAAAATAATTCAGTGCGAATCTTTTTTTTTCAGATACTACGAGCATTCATCGACATACATACCAGTGATGAAAATTTGTGTTGTGTAAGAAGCAGCATTGATTGAGGAAAAAAAGTTTCATAAAAAATCATTCGAAAAATTATTCTTGTTAAAGTTTGGAATTATTAGTAATTATTTTTTTCATGAAGTTGTAAAAAGGAAAAAATTATTATTGCAATTTATAAGGAAAAAGAAGGGAAAAAAATTATATTGAAAGTTATAACAAAAAAAACGGAAAAATAATCCATTTGTGAAAAAATTTGCTAGTGAAACATGTGCAAGAGAAAGTGCTGGTGAAACAAGTGCAAAAAAAAAGTTCATACACACATATATATATATATATCGTTAGTTCACTAGTGTGAATCGAAAAAGTAAAAATATATAATATACATATAATAATCGAAAAATAAAAAGAAACTAACGCAGAAAACGCGTATCTCTAGACTGTCCTGAGTAAGTAATAGTTATATAAGGTATTTGGTCTACATAAGGAAAAGGGAAAAGGAAAAAAATGGAACAATTACAGAAGACGGTCACCGAGCTAACTGGGGCAGTTAACAGCATCCTAGCCCAGTTAAAGAGCTACGAGACACGTCTCTTGTCCATGGAAAATAGGTCTCTTTTGTCAACAGTTGCTCCAGAGGAGGCTGAACGAACTGAACTTCCTTCCTACCCGCGAACTGAGACGGATCTTAGGGATATAAGTAGGCTGCCTGACTGCGTTAAAGAATTGCAGGTGTTTGACGGCAACCCCACACAATATATCTCCTGGGTGCATTCTGTAGAGGGGGTGTTGAAGGATTTTGAGATCGTAAAATCCAAGCCCATCTATCGTGCTATCCTGCAGCATATCCGTGGGAAGGTAAGAGGCCCGGCAGATGCGGCCCTTGTTTCCTATAACATCTTCGATAGCAATTGGGCCGAGATAAAACGGTGTCTCTCGCTGCATTACGCTGACAAGCGCGACATGCGAACTTTGGAGCATCAGCTCAACCAACTCGCCCAGAAAAGCAGCAAACTCGACGAATTCTACGCCGCGGTTAATCATCAACTCTCGTTGATGATCAACAAAATTAAAACGGAGGCGTATAGCGAGGAAACTGTCAAGGCATTAGTGGAGTCCTACCGAAATAGGGCTCTGGACGTCTTCATTCGTGGCCTAAACGGCGACCTCTCAAAAATGCTGATAATACGGGCACCGAAAAATCTGCCTGACGCATACTCGTTCTGTCTTGAAATGCAGAACGTGAATTTTAGAGCCCAGTCGCTTCATTCCGCAACGGGGCCGAACACGGTGACGGCTCCGATCAACCAAGCCTTCAGAAATGACGTCCGGCCGTACTTGCCCCCGCGGAATTTTGCTCTAAGAGCTCCAGAAAGACCGAAGCCACATGTCGCTGCATGGCACAGGGACACGGGTGTCCCTCGCGCAAACAATACACCCCCTAGGTTAGGACCGAAACCTGCAGAAAAAATGGAAATAGACCACTCCATCAACTCAAGACAGGTTAACTATATGAACCGTCCTAATCCCTTTAAGCGTCGGGCTATGTCCGACAATATCCCCAGGAAGCAGCAAAGACTGTACCATGTCGAGGTGAATGATGACGACTTAGGCGAGTATAATGAGAAGGCGGAGGAAGAGGTAGAGGAAGTAAATTTTATGACGGGCGGCCATCCAGCGTACCATATATAGAATATGTTACGAGGGACGGGGCCGTATTGAAGTTTCTTGTTGACACGGGGGCCAACAAGAATTTTATCAGCCCGAATTTAAAACAGTCCACCGTACGCATAAGTAAGCCTTTTAATGTTCGTTCAGCCGGGGGAGAGATAAGCATATCGGAATGTGTTCAGGGGAAGTTTTTCGAAGCGTTTGGTAACCAGAGTCTGGTGAAATTCTATGTCCTACCGGGGTTGAAATCCTTTGATGGCATCATCGGCGATGACACGTTAAAGGAGCTTGAAGCAATAATTGACCGAAAAGCGAATGTCTTACTACTAAAAAACGATATGAGAATTCCACTCAAGGAGAAATTCTCCAGGGAAGTTAATTTCACCACAGATCCGTCTCTTTCAGACGCTACTAAGGTCGAGCTGAACAGATTAATCCAAAAGTATGACTCCCTCTTTGGTCCAATCGACGTCGGGGAAATAGTCGAGACATCGGTGCTCGCCGAAATAAGAACTGTAAGCGATGAACCAATCTATACTAAGAGCTATCCGTACCCGGCTTGTCTCCGAGAAGTAGTCGAAGAGGAAATATCAAGGCTCTTGAAGGAAGGGATTATTCGGCACTCAAAGAGTCCCTATAATTCACCGATTTGGGTTGTGCCAAAAAAACCGAAACCAACCGGTGAGAAACAATATAGGATGGTGATAGATTACAAAAGGCTAAACAGCGTGACTATAGGCGACACATATCCCATCCCTGATATAAATTCCACTTTAGCCAGTTTAGGCGAGGCCCGATACTTTACCACACTCGACTTGACTTCGGGGTTTCATCAAATACGCATGAAACCGTCCGACATTCCCAAGACTGCATTCTCCACTATGAACGGAAAATTCGAATTCTTACGGTTGCCCTTCGGCCTCAAGAACGCGCCCGCTATATTCCAGCGCATGATAGATGATGTGCTGAGACCATTTATTGCCAAAATTTGTTACGTCTACATAGATGATGTGATCGTTTTTGGTAAAAACCAAGAGGATCACTTAAAAAATCTGGATACGGTCCTGAGGCGGCTTACCGAGGCAAGACTGAAGGTCAACCTTGAGAAGACGCACTTCATGCAGAAGGAAGTCGAATTTCTGGGTTATGTTATTTCACCTGACGGAATCCGACCTGATGCGAATAAAGTTCTCGCGATACAAAGGCTCCAACCGCCGCAAAATTTAAAGGAGCTTAAATCGTTTCTTGGTTTGACTTCCTATTATAGGAAATTTATTCGCGACTATGCGAAAGTGGCCAAACCTCTCACCAATCTTACAAGAGGTGAAAATGCACAAGTAAAGGCCAACCAATCCCGTCGTGTGGAGATAGAACTAGGCGAGGAAGCACTCAAGGCCTTCGAAGATCTAAAAGCCCTCCTAACATCTTCAGAGATCTTAGCCTTTCCCGATTTTCAAAAACCCTTTAACTTAACAACCGATGCTTCAAATTATGCGATAGGCGCAGTCCTATCTCAAGACGTAAATGGGAAGGATCGCCCGATTGCATACATTTCAAGGTCATTGAACAGGACCGAGGAAAACTACGCCACGAACGAAAAGGAAATGTTGGCCATCGTTTGGGCGCTAGATAATCTCCGTTCGTATTTATACGGGGCCAAGAAGATCCGAATATTGACAGACCACCAACCCCTGACCTTCGCGATGGGAAACAGAAATTACAATGCTAAGCTGAAGCGATGGAAGGCTCGAATCGAGGAGTACAACTACGAGCTGGTTTACAAGCCTGGTAAATCAAACTTGGTGGCGGATGCTCTCTCAAGACTAAGAACCCAAGTTCATCACTTGCACGATTCAAGCTCAACAGAATCGGTGCCAAGCCATAGTATGGATTCGAATGAACGCGAGCCTTCCACTAGCAACAATGGCAATCAACCCAACACGATGGATTCAGCGACAGATACCGCACCCTCCGTATGTCCTTCTTCCACGGAGACTGCGAGCTCTTTGAACGATTCCTCCACGGACACCGCACATACCGCACTCCAAGACTCCTCCGACCTTATCCCTCACGTCGAGGCGCCCCTGAATGTGTTCCGAAACCAGATTTGCGTCAAGATAGGAAAGGGACTTGAAATTGTCGAGGAACCGCATCCGGGGTTCTTTCGCCATTACATTGCAATCGCAACCCCCGACGAAAAGAGCATCGCAGAGGCGCTAAAAACTAAGCTCAACCCAAGGGTGATAAATGGTATCAAGATGCCCGAAGAATATTTAGAAACGCTTCAGAGGGTTTACCTCAAATACTTTACCGAATACAAGATCAGGATTACCCAGAGAGTGGTCGAGGACGTAAGGAACGAGGACCGAAAATGCGACCTGATCATGACAGAACATCGCAGGGCACACAGGAATGCACGGGAGAATAAGGAACAATTGCTTGAAAAGTATTATTTCCCACGTATGAATAGCCTTATCACAAAATATGTTAGAGCGTGCGAAGTGTGCAACGCCAGTAAATATGATAGGCATCCTATTCGTCCGGAGTTTCAAGCAACACCCGTTCCAAGTTATCCTTGCGAAATATTGCACTTGGACATAATTGAAGTGCAGAACGAAAAGTTTATTAGCTGCATAGACAAGTTCTCAAAGTTTGGGAAGCTTTTTCACATAAAGAATCGATCAGTTCTACACCTTAGGGACAAAATTATTAAAATTATCCATTACTTTACGGTACCCAAAATACTTGTCACTGACAATGAATGTAGCTTCGTGAGTCCTATCATCGCAAATTTCATTAGCCTGCTCGGTATAAAGTTATACCGGACCCCAGTACATCGTTCCGAGGTGAACGGCCAGGTCGAAAGATTTCATTCGACCATCCTAGAAATTTACCGTTGCCTCAAGATGGAATACAAGGATTTGCGATTGAAGGAACTCCTCAACATTGCAGTCGACAGGTATAACAATAGCATTCACTCAGTTACCAAACGCAAACCAACCGACATATTTTTCGATAGAACTCAAAGAATAAATTACCAAAACCTTATGGAGTTCCGCAAAAAGATAAACCAAGATCTCCGAACAGAAATAAAGCGGAAGCAGAAAGAGACCAACCAATACCGAAATAAAACCAGGACAGTCCCCAAAAAATACGAAAAAGGCGAAGTCATATACACCGCAGTTAAGGGCCTAAAGGCAAAGAACAAGCCTCTATTTCGAAGAGAAATAGTGGCAAAAAATAATCGTGTCACTGTGACGACAACCTCAGGGAGAAAAGTTCATAAGACACATATCAAGAATATAAAAAATATGAACACCCCTAGCTCCTCGATAGTATAGTCGGCTATTACACCCATTCCAGAATGGGAGACCGGGGTTCAATTCCTCGTCGAGAGCTTAATAACATAGTATGTAAAAAATAAAATTAATACAAATATATATATATATATATGCTTGTCAAAAAAAAAAAAAAAAAAAAAAAAAAAAAAAAAAAAAAAAAAAAAAGGGCAACGGCACTTGCACGCACGCACCCACGCACTAACCACTACTATATAATCACTTAACCACGTAATTACTTAATCACTTGCACCTCTTGCACCTATTACCGAATTCAAATTATATTAATTATATTAATTAGTGATATAAGAATTATAGTAATTAAGAGAAACCTTAGCAATTGTAATCTTAACATCATTCTTGATATCATTAGATCAACTAATTAACTCAGTTAGACTAACTAATTACGGACTAACACCTAAATTAAGTTATTATACTAACATTCAACCCATTGCTCAGGTATCTCTTCTTCGCGGCCGCCACGATGGAGGCATTCACGATATTTAAGTACGACGCACCCCTGATATCCATAAAGGAAGGAAAGGCATGGATAACGAACGGAAACTTCTACTTAGTGCATTTGATCAATCTGGAGCAGTGGGAACAGCAACTTTCGAACCTCACGGCTTTGGTAAACAACGAACTCAAGAACCCGGACACGAAGAGGCTTGCCTCACTCCACCTATCCCAAACCACCGATCGTATCAGCCTGTTACGGGGAAAGCGACAAAGGAAGGCGAGATCTATAAACTGGATTGGGTCCGCATGGAAATGGATCGCTGGGAGTCCCGACGCATCCGACTGGGATAAGATCCTAGAAAGCCAGCAGATGATTATTGAAAACAACAACCAGCAATATAAGATAAATGAGCGGCTCTTCGAAGTGGCAGAAAATGCAATGGCTAAAGTTCGATGGATCATGGGTCGAGCCAGCAACGAAATAAAGGCAATAGACACCCAAAGATTCGAGCAGGACATAATTAACCAGGTCCTCATTATCAAGGAAGAGGTGAACGAGCTGGTGAGAGCATGTCAAATGGCTAAGAGCGGGATAATCAACACCAATGTCCTGGATCATGATGAAATCAGCATGGTAACCAACGAATTGGAGACCTTGCCTTACAAAAACGAAATCGAAGCTATCGAGTTCGGCACGCCAGTAATTTACACAAATGGTACGGTATTATTATACGTCTTATCAATGCCAAAGGTACGCAGCGAGGATTTCAATTTGCTTCGGATTAAATCAGCAATCCATGATGGAAAGCAAATTAACAAGAAATTCGACAGGGTCCTAATTAATCAAAAGGAAACATACGGCTTGATCAAGGGTTGCCTATCAATCAGCAACTCCACGATCTGCAAATCGGAATCTCTTGAAAAGCTACCTGAAGATCATTGTATTCCTAGGTTGTTGAAGGGCGGCCCTACCACCTGCGAATACCGCCAGTGCACCGAAGAGGTTATTGAACCCATCGAAGACGACACGATTTTCCTCACTAATTTCAACGGGGAACTTACCGTGGGAAACTCAACGGAGATGCTACAAGGGACCTTTATTGTCCGACTTAATAATGAGACAATTCAGATCAAGAACAGGACCTTCACCAGCACGTCCGTGACGACCCTTCAAGCCCTGCCAGCTGTCGTAACCAACATCACCAGACAAGTCCAGCTGATAGACCTCCAAACGGTCCATGAACTAGGACTGCTGAACATTAGGCACCTCACTAATCTGACCAAAAGAACAAACATTTCCACATTGGTATATGCCCTAATCCTTATAGGTTTAGCCTACATTGCTCACCATACATGGCGCAAAATTAATAAACGATTAGATTTCCCGGCAATAGGAATGGTCCAACAAGGACCTGCCTCCAGCGAGAGTTATAACCATTAACAGGATCTACGGGACGTAGATTTTTGAAGGGGGAGGAGTTAACACCATCGACCAAGGCCAAGGGCAAAGGTCGATACACCGTACTAACGGGATTTGATGTGTCATCAATTTATTACGGTTCTTGCTACTTCGCGCGTTCGTACCTGTTCATGTTGATTCAAGTTGATTCGAGTGCAGTGGGATCATGTTCCGTCTGAAGAAATCGGATGCACGCGCTGCGAGCAGCCTGGGAAACATCATCGTTAGAATGCCAGCGGAAAAGCCTACGCTGCACTTTCGGCATGAGCAATGGGTTTCCTGCACAAAGCAGATTAGCGGATAAGTTAGTTCTAAGTTGGTCGTCGAAGAATAAAGAGTATATAAAATTATAACGTAATCTGTTTTAGAAACACTGTTTAATTTAGTAAGTCGAACTGTTGGGCCAGCCTTCGGGCTGGCGTTCGCGATTTTTTTTGGATTCCCCTTCCGGGGATCCTTTAACTTTTAAAATTATAATAATAATAAATAATAATAAAAAAAAAATTGTTCTTTCATTCTTCTCACTGGGAAGTTAGTCGAGTGGACCTTACGGTTGACCACTTTTTGTATAAGATTTCGAGACACATTTTCCCAAGCAGCAGCCAACTCAAAAATAACATCTTTCATGTTAAACTTCTTAAGTTTCTCCATGATAATATCAGTCTTATCATCTGCTAAAATTTGAGATAGCAATGACTTCCTGTAGCGGAGTTTGATGTTTTGGATTACGATTTTGGTCCATTGGTTGTATCAACGCAGTGCAATTTGGTGGTAAAAAAGGCTGAAGATTTTCCCATCATCACTTTGCAATTCTTCTTCTGATAGATGCCCAGGGGCATTGTCCAATAAAAGGACAGCTTGATCTTCTAGATTGCTAACACGAAGATGATTCCTGACACTTGGAATAAACTCTTTTTTTAACCACTCGAGAAAGATTGATCTTACGACCCAAGCATTTTTTTGACCTTCATAGGATACTGGGAGAATAGTTGAACCAAAAGCACGTGGTTATTTTGCTTTTCCAATCACCAGAAGACGAAGTTTATGTTCTCCGGAAGCATTTGCACAAGGCATGAAAGTTATACGGTCTTTTAATATTTTTCTTCCTGGAGCTTCAGTTTCTCTGTCTGACGCTAACGTCTTGTCCGGTAAAACTCGGTAAAATAATTCCGATTCATCGGCATTGTATATTTGTTGATAAGTGAGACCTTTTTCTTGGATTATTTTTTGTAACTTCAACCTAAACGGTTCAACCGCAGCTTCGTTATGTGATAGAATCTCTCCTGTTACTTTGAGTTGCCATATCCCGTGTGTTTTTTAAAGCGGTCTATCCAACCGCGGCTTGCGTTAAAATTCTTAGAATTGGCTATCCTTTCGTGGAAAAAACGTGTTTTTTCTGCTAGAAATCGAGACGTTAAGCTGTCTCTGCTGAACAAACCAAGTAAAAATCGCATTCTCAACATTTGGGTTCTCAGGATTTCGCAATCTGCTTCCTCCCTGGTCCGCGTTCAGTATGGCTTACAAACTCCGAAATTTGTGGTTTATTTTTTTTTTATATCACCAACAGTTGATTTTCCAATGCCAAATTGTTCAGAAATTACGTGATAACTGACACCACGTTCTAACATGTCAATCACTTCTAGTTTATTTTTTATGGTCGATGTTGTATGTTTACGCAATGGCGGCATTTTGAAAATACTTTGTCTTCTCGATACGATAGTACACGACAATGTGAATCGCAGTTAACTTATTTTTATTTTTGTACGTGTTCACGCGTTCGAAAAGGGCATGTGCTCTGTCTGACATATAATTGTTAACTGAACTGAATGCAGTTGCTGTGGCAAAGTGCTGGAGACGTTATGAGTGGCCGTCCGGATTACCGAGATCACCGGATTAGCTGGGGTCCGGATTCACGGGGCTCCACTGTAGTTCATTAGGGAAATGCTCATCACGGGATGTTTGGATGTGAAAAATATGTTAACTGATAAATAACTTGCTGGTGTTCTAACCAAGTCGTTGCCAAGAGGAAAGTTTGAACATGGGATCAACACTTTAAGTTTGAATTGAATTGAACTAACACTTTAAGTTAAGTTGAATGCCTATTATACCCATATGTGCCTGAAATATGAACATATTTTTATGAGGTCTATTTTCAATTTACAAAAAAAAAATTGTAGAATTTGAATTTAAAGTTCGTCACAGAGTAAACTCAGAGATTCAAAATTCCCATAAATCGACGAAGTTGACTAATTTGACTTATTTTTAACTCAAGCTACAATATTTTGGGTACTTTGAATGATTGGTTAACTCCCTGATACAGGAATATTCCATAGTACACCTAATTCGGTTCCTGAAGAATTCGTGTAAAAGAAATTTGCAGTTTGTATGTATGTATGATCTGAACCATAGTCATCAAACTTATTTGGAAAAGACGATTTACGTTGGCAATGATCAATACCACGCTTACCTCGTATCCAGTAAGACAAGATGAAGAAGCAACACTCGTTCCAACAGCATATTACCAGCACGAAGAAATGAGAGATCCAAAACTGCAGAATTTCGCCAACGCTTCACCCGCATCATCCCACGATTCCTTCCTTCCAAAAAGCCAGCAACGTCACCTGATCTAGCAACGCCACCTGACCTATCAAGCCACAACAAGTGTAGCAAGTCTCGGATGCAGAGAAAGCCACCATAAGTCATCTAAGTACCCAAGCCACTATCGGTCACCTGAGCACCCACGCCATAAATATTTAAGATTAGCGTAAGACAATTGTTGCACACTCTAAGTTCATCATTTGTAAGTTCTGCCCAACAGAGCAAGTAAATAAAAATTATTTTTTTAAAATGAAAGCGGTAGTCGCGTTTTAACTTAGGTATATTTGCAAAGAAAAGGATCCACTCGTTAAACACTCGTTGGAAATTTTCGTTACTATTATTATTGTATATTTTCCGTGAGGGATTGTTACCTATCCCACTTCTGATTTTTTGATGAAGGCCGAATTCAAAATAAAAAAAAATAAAACACCACTTGAACAAAATACTGAGCTTTATTTTTCGTGCGACTGATCTCGCGACTGACTTACAATCGACTGATTAACTCCTTTCCTCTCTTTACTTCTCTCTTTCGTAGCCTACAATACACATATTGTATATTAATTAATTATGCAACTTGTTATGCCTTGGCATTTTTCACTCTAATTGCGTAGCACGCTACCTTCACACTTTCGATTAAACTCTTCAAGCCTTTTCCCGAGTTGTCTCATAAATGTTTGATGAAATTAAAATCGGTATTTAACGATGGCAAAGTGATGGTAAAATGCTTGAAAAACTAAAAACTTAAACAAACTGCTTTGGTTTTGGGAGTTTCGAAGTATGCCAAATAGTCTTGTTGAAAAGACCAATTCCTTGGCAGGCGGTACTATTATGCTCTCTAATATGTCAAAGTGTTTTTCTTGTCAAGAATTCCCTCAAACAAACACAATCAGAAATGTGATTTTGTGCCATAGAGTATAGATTTTAGATTGGATTAGATTCGATTTTATTTTCCCGTTTCATTTACTAGCCCAAGGTACAACAAAATCAATATACATGGCATTGCCGTCTGCCAGATAGACAATTGTACAAATAAGCTCTGCATCTAATTATATCCACTTATATACTATAATTATAAGTCCTATTATGTATATTTCTGTTAATACAAATACAAATAGCCTCTTGACATTGCTTTCGTTGAGAAGTGATATCATTTCACTCTCAGATAAAAAATCATTTTCGAAAACACTTCTCCAAATTTCTCTTAGGAATGGGCACTTGCCCAAGAAATGCAAGGTATCTTCTCTCTCTTTTAAATTACACATACTACAGAGTATAGGCAGGTCTTCCATATAGGGCAGGATATTGAGCCTTAGGAGTTCTCCACGGAGTTTGAACATTGTTGAAATTTCCTGGATACTATAAATGTCTTTTATAGTCGGTGCTATGATCTCGCCGCTTCTTCTAAAAACTTCCTTCTGGCCTGAACGTCGACTTGTTTTATTAGATTGTATAGTGAATTTTTCCAGTCCCAACCACTCTTCGTACCATGTAGGTTTGTTCCGAATTGCTTGTAGGGCAACTATCTTAGGAAGTCGATTGTCTGGTATGTTCCCCACCTTTAATATGCGGTTGATTGCAGTTTAAGTATTTTTACAAAAAGAGGAGATAAGCCTGTCTCCAGCATGAGCATATAGTTCGGTGTCTTTTTAGGAAGGTGGAAAATCTTTTTAATGACAAAACGTTTCAGTTTCTCTACCTCCTCATAGGTCCTATATCCCCATACCTGAGCCGGGTAGAGCATTATTGCCTCGGATGCGGCTTCGAATACCTTAAACTTGCTGCTGTGGTTAGTTCTTTCTCGTTACGTTAATTACGTTCTTAGATTTCGTAAGTTTTTCATGGAGATGCCTCTTCATTCCAAGGTTACTTGATAACACGATTCCAAGGTACTTGTACTCTTTCACTACTTCTATTCTTTCTCCACTGTAGCTCCATTTTTCGTTGTATGCAGATCAACCTTTTTTTTTAAAACCATTATCTTTGACTTTTTCAAATTCACTTTCACTCCATTTAAACTCGATAGCTTGCAGTACATACTCATATAAACGATTTATCATCAAGTGCAGGGATTCTGGTGAGTTTGCCAGCAGTACGATATCGTCTGCAAACAGAGGGGCTTTAAACGGAACTCGTGCAAAATCAATTCCTACAGGCAGAGTGTCCACAATATCATATATGAAAAGGGCACATAAGTTAGGATTCAGAGGGCATCTCTGTCTGGAACCATTCTGATAACGCCTAACCATTCCACACAGTTGCCTTAGTATTTTCGTACAGATTTTGTACGACCCGATCGAAGGCCGCCTTGAAATCCACAAAAAAATGCGTAGAGTTTCTTATTTCGATTTATATATACTTGCTATGCTATTCAATACAAATATATGGTCAATAGCTGAATAACCAGACCTAAAATCTGCTTGAAATTCTTCTACTAGGTTGTTGGTTTCTATCCATGTATTTAGTCGCCTTTGCAGTATTGTTGTGAAAATTTGTTTGGTGCACTTAAGAAGCTGGATCCAATTTTTTTGTGAATAGAGCTTCTTTGAATCGTTATGGTATTATTCCATGATCCGAAATGTTGTCGAATAAGCGAACAAGGTTATCTTTTAGACCGTTAGTACTGAATTCGGTTGGTATACCATCCGACCCTGCTGCTCTCTATTCAGGCAGAGTAGCACAGCATTCAGATCCTGATGGGTTATTGGTCAAAATGTTGTTCCGGATGTCCGGCGTCGCATATTCGAAATTAGGTCGGTTCAATAAATTCTTGAAATATTCATAGAGTGTATTCGGGCCAAGACCTCTGTTGAGCACATACATACTTGTTTCCGGTGAGTTTCTTCACTAACTTCCAGAATTCCGATGCGTCTACGTCTACGCGCCTCACTTTCGTAATAATTTTGCCTTCTTGGCCTGCATATGTTCTTGAATTCCTGGTTAGCTTTAAGATACGACTTTTAAGTGTTGAATGTACGGAATAATTTTAGCCACGCAAATGATGCTATTCTAGCTTTCTGGCAAATTTTATCGAATCACGGTTCTACATTTTGCTTATATGTACCTATGTTTGCAGTTCCATAGGGATACGGCTCTTTTATAATTTGCTCGGTCTCCGCAATGCTCGTGATCTGATGTCCTTGCACTTTCTCCTCCATTTCCGTTCTATATAGATTGGTTTTATTGTCCTTTCATATCAGCTTTGGAATCACCATCATTCGTTTACCGTTGCCCAAACTTGACAGTGATTGGAAAGTGGCCTGAATATGGGATTTGCTTCACTCTCAATAGAGTACAACTTATAATTTGTACAAGTAATTCCTTCCTTTCCTGCCTTTAGTTGGATATACATACATAGAATTTTTAGGATCAGATATGTGAAGAGGAGTTCTGAACGAATACTTCCAACAGTGCCCTGTCTTAGAGATAAATTAAATATAAAACAAAGCAGATTAGCTAAGTTAGTCTTACAAGATTTAAGTTGGTGGAACAGAAATACTATAGCCAAGTGATGACAACATAGTTGATACATCCGCCACACTTAAACAAAAATGACCAACATAGAATTGCGTGTATGATTTATATTTTCTTTTTTGCATAAGTATGCGAAAATCTGCAAAAGGCATTTCGGACGTTCTTGGTGAGTGTGTGTACTTATACCCAATAAAACAACTCTCTCAGGAAAGCTTCAAGAAATAGTCGTAAGAATATTCAGCCATATTTGTCTAATTTAACTAACAACCACTTTAAATCGGTTATCATTTGCTTTTTCGTCATAATGGGGGGATGTCATGGTGCAATGATAATCATCACCGACTGCTGAGCCGAAGTTCTGTAGTTCAAGTCCGTCTATAGTCAATAACAATTCCTATACAGAAAAACTGTGCAACAACATCAGTTGTGAATGCGAGATGATCAAAAAGTGCTGACGAAGGCATAACACTCACAGCATAAGATCACTTCAAAATTCATACTCTGTGTGTGAATTTTCAATATAACACCTTAACCCATTACCTGCCACTGTACTCAATCGAGTACAGTATTTTTGAAAAATTCAAATTGATTTTCTTCAAAAAGTAGGCCTTGATTTTAATTTCTTTCGACTGGAAAGCACGAATAGATACATATGTGTTTTGGCATTCAGAATAATTTCGTTGATATTGAAAACTGTTTTCTAGTTGTTTGGTTACCTTTTGTGTCGAGTATTTTGTTTTATGTATTTGCGAAAGCAAAAGGTTAGTTAAAATTTAAACTTGTGGCTATAGTGTGAATAATCAATTCTTTTCATTAGATTTTTTATCTAAAAATAATATTGCAAATATATAGATTTTATAAAAAAATTGTTTGTTGTTCATGGTAAGTCGTACATAAAACTGGTGTAATCAATTGAGTACACTGGCCGAAACCGTGCTAATTTCTTATCTCACTGGATTTGCAGAGAAATGGCCTTTTCAACAATTAACTCTAGCAGCTTTTATGGTAGGCGCTATCCAAATCTCCACATGGCTGTTGATGATATCCCAGATGATGGAAATGAAGTTGATTTAGTAATTATTCCACCGGATGTTGATATCCAAACAGACGAGGAGGATATATGTGAGGATGACTTGCTTGATTACCCTATTCCTGTTGACATCCCAGGAGCAGTAGAGTTTGAAATCGACGATGGATTTGAAAGCGAAGACGATATCCCACTTGCCAATCTACAGAAAGAAAGCTCACCCATAGGCGAGTCTCAGAATACTGCTCCAAAATGGTCAAATCATCTGGTTTATTCTACTGAAATGAAGGAAACATTTCATTATTTGGAAAATTTAAACAAGATAAGAGAGCAGTTGGCATTGGATAATGAAGTTCAAATCTTTGAACACTTTTTCGATGATGATGCGATGAATTTGATTGTGGAGCAAAGCAGAACATACGCACTGAACAAAAACTGTCACATATTCATGTTTACAAAAGAGGATCTGAGATAGTTTGTTGGTATAATGCTTTTTTCCGGATATCACATTTTACCTCAAGAATCATTGCATTGATTGCAAATGATTTCCAAAAATTATCAAAAATGGGGTTTCTTTCATGATAAGCTTTCTATTGACGAGGCGATGATAAAATACTTTGGTCATCATTCCGCAAAGCAATTTATCCGTGGAAAGCCTGTTCGTTTTGGATACAAGGAGTGGATGCTTTGCAGTAGCGATGGATATTGCTATAATTTTGACATACATATGTATATTGTGGTGCCAAAAATGTAAGTTCCAGCAATAAATGTTTACCCCTTGCATCTCGTGTGGTGCTTGATTTGCTGGAAGTAGTAAATACGCCAAGTGACCACACCTTATTTTTTGACAACTATTTCACAAGCCATGACCTTATGGCTACCCTACGCAAAAAAGGATTCCGTGCAACAGGTACGGTTCGTGACAATAGGACAAAAAAATGTCCACTTAAATCTCTGAAGTCGGTAATGAAAGCAAATCGTGGGTACTTTCATCATAAATTTGACAAAAACAATAAAATCTTGTTCACGCGTTGGAAAGATAATGCTGTTGTAACCGTTGCAACAAATTACGAGAGTTTGGAACCACTAGGAAAAGTCGAAAGATGGTCAACAACAGAAAAGGTAATAATTTCTTAGCCAAAACCATTAGTTACATACAACAAGGGCATGGGTGGGGTCGACCTTCATGACCAATTTGTCAATAATTACCGAATTACCGGGTAAAAAATGGTGGTGGCCATTGTTCACACATATGCTCAACTCAATGGTGGTGAATGCTTGGCGACTTCATTGTTTGCAAACCAATGAAAACCGCAATCTCCTTTCATTTGTTAGGACTATTGCAAAGACTTATTTACTTTCAGGGCCATCAACAAAAGCTTCAAATAAGCCAAATGTACCAAAATCTGTAATTCGCAGTGAAGGAGGTCATTTCCCCAAAAAAATTAAAAATCAATTACAATGCCGGATATGTCACAATAGAGTTCGATGGATAGGTGAGAGGTGCCAAACTACACTTTGCATCGAAAAATAATGTTTTAAAATATTTCATAACTAGGTGAATCCATATCTGGCCAGTGTACTCGTTTGAGTACACCCCTCTAAATACCAAACTAAAACTTTTTTTTTTTTTTTTTAATTGTATTTTTGGTCAAATATATCACTTATTGAATAGTATTTTTAAGGTTTTTCATTTATTTTTATTTTTAAGGTGCTTGGTCTTTAATGGGTTAATGACACGGAAACAATATAGTTACTGTGAATTACAACCAACGCAAATTCAGTCGGATCTCTCAATTCCTATCTAGGATAACCACCCCGGAGAATAGTGAACGAACATCTTTGACACAAACCACCTGCACCCCGTCCAAGTTGTCAAACACCATATGAGTGTCAGTTGACAATCACCATATGAGTGTACACCCTTGAACCTGCACGAATTGTAAGAAAAAAAAAATCTTTTGCTTTTTCATCATAATAATCGTACGATCTCGTTAGGTCCTTTGATTAGGTAGTTGTTAGTTTACTAATTATTAGTCTTCCAACGGTTATTGTTGTTTAGTAAGTATAGAAAATCTGCCTAACTGGTTTGTGAGCGATATTTTTTTATTTCTAGCGCCACGGACTATGTAGGACTAATTTTTTTCAAAACAACAAACATACTGATATGTGCATTAGCTCAGAGTGTCAAGCTGAACGTTGATTTCTTTTGAAATCACGTAAGTGAAAAACAAAAGGCATAATTGAGACTTTGATGAAAACTGACAAATATGGGAGGATTTAGTTTGTATTTTGCCCTAAACTCGGATACGAATGGTAAGCAAGTTTTCCCACATAATACACTCGTATAATATGTCAGCAATCATAAGACGGACACCCTACAAGTCTTCCATTTTTCTTTATAATGGATCTCATGTTATCCTGTTATATAGGAAGTCGTTTTCGTATCTGCGATATGTCTACTTATACCCTAATAAAGCACTACTACATGGTTGCACCCTAATTCGCTTTATCACATAAACGAGATGTGAACCAATTCCAATCAGAAAGCTAATTTTCCACCTTGGAAAAACAAACCATGGTACGTGCACGCTCATACATACATACAAAAAAAAAAGATTTATTGAGCACTTTATTTCTAGAAATTTATTACTTATCAGGAGACGGTCAGGCCGAACGCAGTCGAGTATACATTTTGAAAGAGAAAAAATGGTTCTTATCGATTTAAAGTTTTAATAACGTTCAAGTATGAAAACTTGAAATTAAGGAAAATGAGTGTTGCTTATAATGAATGCGAATGTAGGCGGTTCATTCTTGAGTCGAGTTTTATTAGAAAGATAATATCAAATTGATTTAGCATGTCTGAATCCGTTCGTCTATCTTTGTCGCATTGTTTTATATTCGAGAAATGTGGATGTTTTTTTTATGTTATCTTAAATGTGTCTAATTGTTTTGTTGTTGTTGCATTTAACAAAATGAATAACTTTATTCGATGTACTTTCGATTTCTTCACATTAAATATTCTACTCCTCTTGTTAATACATTGTCTGGCCATCAGCTTCAAACGCTGCACTCCAAGTTGGTTAAAGGTTCCTTCCAACATATCCTAAAATATCGTCATTCTCAACTGCATCGCTTCTCGTGTGCACATCTACGACATTTTCCTCCGGCCAAATGTTTCATTTGCTATTTTCTTTGGTAATAATTGCCACAGCATAGTTAGAATTTTAAACTGACTGCTCAGGGAACTGAATTAAGTTCGTACGGGTTTATATTACTTAGTTTTCTTAAAGCTCTAGATGCTATTTTATGTAAACATGTTAAAACCGAGATTTACTCGTATGCAATTTTTTTTGACACGAGTCGTAGAAATAATATTGAAAATTATTTTATTATTACCGCCGTTGACAAACCTTCGCAAATACTCCCTTTCAAGAAGGCAAAGAGAATAAAATCGCAGATTTTTTAACCCTCTAAGACTACTTTTTAAAATAATGGAAGAAAATAATTTGGATAATTTTTTCTGAGGTAAATTGGGGCCCTGAATTCAAAAATCAGCTCTAAAAGGGCGCAGAAGCTTTGGTTTATCTGTGAGGTGAGAAAATAAATATATATGTATGTATAAGTGCCTCAAAGCACTCTTACGGCTTTAAGTGAAAAAAAGTCAGTTGCAAATTAGGTTATCTTACGAATTTATTTTTTATTATGAAAATCGACGAAACAGTTTTTGTTTGCTGTGCAGCATAAGTGGAGACTGCACTTTGTGCAAACGCACTTTGCGAAGTTTTGCAGTCCGGAAAATGGTTAAGCTGGTCAAACCGTAAATCTGAAATTGGATGCTTTGATTTTCCACCATGTTTTAGTCCTTGTGAAGTTACTGAGAGGATGGAGACTGCATTGTACGCCCTGGTAGTAAAGGTCGCGGAGAGGATGAAGACTGCAATGCCAGATTGTAATCACTATTGCTTGGGTGACCTGGCAAATCCCACCACACCAGAAGCAATCGCTTGGCGAAAATCTAGGAGATCGGGCAATTTGTCCGCGCTTACGTTCTCATTTTTTCCCTTTGTTATACGCCTATATAAAATGTAAGCGTTTGTTACTGCCATATCAACCAAGTGGTAAAAAATTCGAGTCATGGCATCCCGTGTTTTTGCTCTAATGTGGCCCATAAGTCCATCCATTAGGTCTACACCACCCATGTGGGCGTTGTATTCAACTTCTATGTATCGCTTAGATTTTCTGTCGTACCGAGCCGCCTTTGCTATTATATCATTCGATTTTCTGCTGGCAAATGGTTTAACACCCACGTAAATGGATAACAAGCAAACAGCCTTGTTGTCCTTTCACAACACGTTACTTATTTCGACACCATATGAGGTGCCCACTTACTAAGTCGAAAAACCCCTTTCTCTCTCTTGATGATATTATCGTTTGGTAGCTTGCAATTGGGGATGCGATTTATACGCACTGTACCAAGGCTATAAATAACTTTGGCACGCAGATACACCATCAAAGCAGTGACGTATAAAAAGTGTCGAAATACACAATGTGGTGCTTGAAACTTTGTATGGTTTTTGTTAGACGTACAACAATATTGACCAAAATGCCAAGAGCTGATTGACCAGGCAAAATCACGTTGCACCGCTATAGATCTCGCAGCGGTAGGCATAACCAAAAGAATCGCACAGTACGAAAAGCTTTATACCCCATTTGTGAGGCCTCAGGTGGTGCTTCATTTCTGTGCTGCACATTTGTTCGTCGACACAGAGGCGCGCTTGTTTTGGGATAGGGTCAAACCTTTCGTTAAGACGGTCTACGAATGCGCGCACTCCTTATAGTGGAATATTACCCTTTTTGATCCGCCCTCTTTCGTCACGCAGTGAAAAGAATTTCTTTATGGACTCAAATTTGCTGCGGCTTATGCAGTTTTGAATAGGTCCAAAGCGTTTTTTGCCCCGTAGGCTTTCAAATTTGGATGCCGATAAATGGAAATATAAGTCAAAATTCTGATGTAATGGTGGATGCCTTCAAAATTAATTTTCAATTGGTTTGCGATTATCGGTTAGAATTGCGCGCATGGTTTCCTCATCGATCATATTTATAGTATCTACATCGAAAAATTGCAAAATAGTTGTAATGGGGTTTCGATCTCCATTATTTCAGTCGGCAGCGAAGAATCTATTCGAAAGGCTACGTCATCAATTGCATCGATTGTTGTCGCCATATTATTTTCCAGCTCCCAGCTCCTTTGTTATTGATTCAATGCCTACATAATATAATTAGCCAATTGTAGGGTTAGGATTTTCATGCACTTAAAAACACAAAATATGCGCTTAAAATATGCTCTTAAAAATGGGAAATATGCACTTTAAATATGCATTTAAAACAATGGCGAAGTCGCCTACGTGGCATAACGCACAGTCGCTTTTAACGACGATTTTCCCCCACGTGGTTGGTTTTTGCACAAGTAATATTTCTATTTTTGAAAAGTCGGGTAAAACGGCCGTTGACTAAAGCGACTAGTTAAACTGTACGACTGTAATTAAACTTTGTATTTTTATAATTAAAAACATAAAAACATTTTACCAAGTTTTCAGAAAAATTCAGTCTTTTTATTTTAAGAACAAAAAACAATAATGTTGATTAAATAAATGAAAAGGTTATAAAAACATAAAACATAAAGATCTTCATTTGAAAAATTAAATAATAGAAGTAGTATTATTTTAACATTGAATTTAGGTTTTCAAAATGAAAAAAGAATATAAGAAGTATGATGGTGCGTGTGCATTTCTATGGTTTTGTTTTTTTTTTTTAATTTTGAGCTAATTTTTCGGAAATATGCACAAAATATGCATTTGTTATTAAAAATATGCAAGAATATGCAAAATATGCATTTATAGTAAAATATGCAAAAAAAAAGCACTAACGGTTAGATGCCAATTTAAGGGAAAATTCATGATTCGGAAAGATAACTTATTCTACTGCTTCTAAGGTGTCTCAAAAAAAATATGCAAATGCATCGAAATCCTAGCTCTAGTCATTTGTATACCATTTCTAATTCTCACATCTTACCAGAAGAAGGCGGTGATATGTTTGCTGAATTTAATTGATGGCAATGGCGATTGAGGCCTTTTTGCTGCTTTCTAGGTGGGTTCAGGCCTCTGTACAGTATTTTGCACATTTTCAGCTGTATCATCTAAAAATGCCACTGTCGCAGCTTCCTCCAATGCTGCGTTTAGTACTTCAACCATATCAGATTCGTCGTCTTCATCGATTGATGAATTGATTGACTTGCTCGAAGTTCCGCATCGAATTGGACTGAATCGAACGAATTCAGCAACTGTTCGTCTATTAAGTCCGACAAATTGTAATGTCGCTCTGCCATTTTTTATGTTATTTTTTAATTTCTATCAAGAAAATTCATGTAATAAGCTAAAACCAACGCGAAAATTGCGAGTAGTTTATAAAATAGCTGCTGGCAACAAAAGTTTACTCGAAGCCCCAGGTGTGTCTCAAGACTCTATTTCACTGCTATAACGCACGATTTTGATGAATTCACAAATATGAAACTTGATTTTATTACTAAAGAAATATACCTTTGACGAACATTTTTTTCTTTGATTTGGATTGATTTGCTAAATTTCATTGTTATTAACGCAGCAAAACACAACCTGCAGCAGACCTAATTTGGCGCTTGGCTTGTAAAACTCAAAATAAAAGTACAGCTTAAAGCTTCGGAGGGCTTTAAAGGTTTTGCATAAATATAAATATATAAATGTCTTTACTAGTAACGGCTAGAAAATATTAAAATAATATAAAAGCTAACGCTTTTTTTCGTAAATCCGATTTATATGATAAGTGTCTTGAGACACTCTAACGTGTTAGAGAGTTAAGCCAGATCAATGTATAAAATGAAGAAATTAATACATTAGATAATCCCAACATTATAGAAAAAGCAAAAAATCTGATACCCAGAGTCCCTCCCATGCATCTGTAACTGTCCAAACTGCTCATTTGCAAGAAGACAATTTTGACGATCATATTTCCATTTCGGAATAGTTAATAGATTCAGGAATCAAATAATTGTCTAGAAAGAAAAGGAAAAGAACTCGAAGTTGTGTTTGGACATAAAAGAATATAGTACATTGATAGCAAAGATATATAATTGATATTTTTGAAGCAATAAGAAGGTGGACAAGTAACGATATTTACCGATCTAAACTATCACGAGTATAATAAACGGCAAGAAGAATTAAGAAAATTGTATCCCAATTGCTCTAGTTATAAATTTATTAAATATACCTTCTTCGCCTCTGAGAAAGAAGAAAAGAAGGAGCAAATAGAATTATTTCATAAACATGAAACTGGTCACTCAGTTATTATCCTACATACAAAGGAATATATTCTGCAAAGTACGATAGGCGACCGATAAAACAATCTAGGATTAAGAAATTTTCGAATGTTTTTTTTTTCGTTTAAAGTATACATACTTTAGGGTCATTAAAATGATATGATTATGTAAAGTCAAAAAAAAGTGTTAGGTGGTTCAATTTCAAATTTTCCGGAAGCGCCCTGGAGTGCGCGTTTAACTCTAGCTAATTCACAATGCCGCTTGCGTGCGCACGCGCTTTTTAATTGCGTTAGATATTGGATATTAGATATATTTTTAATTGCGTTACAAATTCTCAGAAGAACAGAATTCGGAAGAAAATACACACAAATACACAAAGTGACGCCAAGGTTTTGCTTCCTCGTCCTCGGGTCGATGTATACTTCGAATAACTTCAATAATTGTTAACCGATTTTCATATGTCATAGCATTTTGGAAACGTCAATTCAGTACAATTTTAACCATGAATCGCTTCACACCAAAAGAACGCGCGGAAATAGTTTCAATGTTCATTAAAAATGAACGCTCGAGTGCGCTTACTCAACGTTCGTATCGTGCAAATATCGTGATGGTGTTGCGCCGAAAAAAAAAAATAGAAATAGAGTATATAAATATATATATAGAGATAGATATATAGAGAAATAGTAGAAACTACATATTTATCATGCACACATCCTTGGAAAATATTAACAGTTTTTCCAATGGTGATATTTCCACCAACTTTTAACCAGAGTTTCATATTTATGTTGAAGGTCAGTTCAGAAAGTAATGGGAATTTCCAATTTTTCGAATGAGTTTTACTTTTTCGTTTACATCAATCAATGCCATCCTTTTCAAAAAGAAAGGTGTTTTTTAGAGGCTTAGTTTTTAAACTGGCAATACTGTTGCTGCAGATTGTCCATTTGAGAGTTGGAAGTTGGTTTGTGGTTAGTACGTTTTGCCATTTTACGATGAATACATTAACGGCAGGACAACGCATGCAAATTGTGCAAACTTATTTTGAAAACCATTGTTCGGTTAACAAACTTATCGTACGCTACGTCCGTTTTACGGTCGACATAATCGAGCATCTGGGCTAGTTAGTCGGAACACGATGAATTATTTTCGCACCACATACATTGTTGTGGATAATATGCATCCCCAAAGACGATAAGCAGTGCCAAGAGAAAGAGTTTTTGTCATTACGGTTAGACAAAAGTCGTGCAATTAATGATCCTGAAATGAAAGTCTATACTTTTGATCTACAACAATGTTTGCCCACTCCACATTTGAATAATGCATATTCTTTTTACAAAAGGAAACTCTGGACTTATAATTTGACGATTCATGATTGCGTGACAGCACGTCCGCATTGCTATATGTGGCATGAAGCAATGGCAGGTCGAGGCGGTAATCAGATAGCATCATGCATTTTCAAACACGTGTCTGATCTTCAAAGTAATCCAGTACTAAAACGAATGATATTCTATAGTGATTCATGTGCAGGACAAAACAAAAATTCATTTTTAAATATAATGTTTCTAATGGCTTTCCAACTACACTCAAATTTGGAATTAATAGACCATAAATTTCTAGAGCCAGAACACACTCATATGGAATGTGATTCAGATCACTCTATTATAGAACGGAAACGAAAACGGACCGAAATAAAAATACATCATCCTCATGATTGATATAATTTCATCAGAGCAGTCGGGTCCAAACGAAAATTCGATGTAATTGAAATGGAAAAAAAATACTTCTATGACTTTTCATTATTTTTAAAAACCAACTTTATGTGGAGAAATCGAAATGAGGATACAGAAATGTTTGTTTGGAAAAACGTGAAATGGCTTCAATACAGGAAAGAAAATTTTGGAAACATTTTTTAAAAAACAACCTTGGACGAACAAGCACCTTTTAAAGTTCTAAATATAAAAAACGCGGCATTTCCACTGGAATAAGCAAAATTCCTAGCATCAACAAAGTGGCTGAAATATTTTCAAAAAAGAAAAAAGACCTTGAAGATTTGTTACCATTTATTGATCCATCCTTTCATGTGTTTTATAAAACTCTTCGAACCGAAGAAACAATAGATATTCATCCTGATTTGGTTGAAGATGATTCGGATGTGGAATAATGTTGTATTATTTTATGGTTTAGTATATATGTACAATAATCTCTAATTAAAATATGTTAAATGAAGTTGATTAATGTTGTTTTGCGAGTATATTCAAAGAAATAAATTTTTGTTTATGTTAATTTTTTTCAAATAACTTAAATCCTTCCTTCCTTCCTTCCTTTCCTTTTTCCGGCGTTGTTATGGTCAGAAGTGTCGGACCATAACTTTCCCACTTAACTGCATTCCTACTGGTCCGCTTGTGGGGTCCGCCGGTTTGACCTCAGAAAGTAGCGGCAGGCTTCCCGGGTTGGGATTTTGCATTTGTTTGCACCAATTGTTTTTCGGCCTGCCTTTTTTTTTTTTTTTTGTGACACGGGCCTGCTCCAGATTTTTTTGTTTGATCTTACTCACAATCTTACTCTAACACCGGTGATCTCCAGTCGTGTCAACCCACTGATTTGCATGTACACTTGTGGGGCAGTTTAATGGTGGTATATGTGTCCCTAGGCTCACCTTGGTGTTTTCTAAATTGCCTAGATGTGATTTTTGTTTACCTTTGTTTTAGTCGCCTTTTACGACAAGCGAGAGGTATCGTTGCAGAGATATTCTTAACCCGTCCCTGCACGGAATCTTTCAAGTAACTTAAATACCTACTTAAAAGTATGAAATTGCTTCTTTTCGTGGCTAAAGTCCTTCAGTGGGTTGTTTTTAATTTTGCAATAACAAACTAAGTCAGGTGAAGTTGAAATAAATTATTCTACACTTTCTCAAAATTGGTATAATCGCTTAACCTTTCACTTTATGAATATTTGTATTATAAATATATGTGTATAGCGTAAATTTATTTATTTTCTTATTTTCATATTTTAATTTTCTTTATACGTCATAATTTTCGTCTTAAGCCTTTGAAACCTTTTAGGAGCTCGGTTTGAAGTTTGTAAGCACTTTTTTTCGAAACACGTTTTTTCGACTTAAGCGGTTATTGCTTGAAGCCACAAATTTATTCAGTGCCCCTCATAGTCATCCCCTTAAGATATAATACACTTGCGCCAGCGCTTCTTCAAATCCTCGAAGCACTTTTAATATTGGGTTTTTGGTACAGCCTTGAGCTCTCCCAGCGATGTCGTTCGATGATACGTTCGAATACGTTCTGATGATTATGGTATTGTTTTGGTCAAAAAATTACGGACAAGCAACGATGGGCGAGCAGGTGCATTATACATACAATAGCCATACACTTTTTCCACAAATTAAATTTTTTTTTCGTATTGCTTCACGCAAACGGTACACAACTTCAAGGTAATACTTCTTATTGACCGTATGACCCTCCGTCAAAATTTTTTGGTGAACCGCGTCATTGTAATCAAAGTAAACAGTGGGTAAAACGTTCATATCTGATCGAACTTGGCGTTCTTTTTTCGGTCTTGAGTCTTCCGCTTCCACCGGGTTGATTTTGCCTTGGTTTCGACGTTATTACTACAAGAGGTGATCCAAAAGTAATGGTAATTGGTTATTTCCAGTCCACATAAAAATCCAAAAAAAATTGTTTGCTTGCCAGGTTAGCGTAAAAAAGAACATATAAATAGACCACGATTCCCAGGAGGTGTATTCATTTGAATACGAACCGTCGAAGGGTTAACATCAAAATGGAGAAAAACGAAATTAGAGCTATCATCAAGTACATCTGCTTAGAAAAACTGTCTGCCTACCGAACCTGCTCCTCTATATTCCGCTGGCCAAGCACGCTGGGCCAAGGAATTTCAAGCTGAACAGATCATCCAATGAAGATGAAGATCGAGAAGGACGCCCATTCACGTGTCTCATTGAAGATAACGTTAAACATGTAGTAAATGTTGTGTCGGCAGATCGAAGAGTAACATCAGGTATATAGCTGAAGTCCATGAATTTGATCCTGAAGTCAAGCAACAATCGATGACTTAGAAGCGAGCCTCATCGCCGACGCCAATGAAATTTAAAGTATAAAATTCGGCAGGAATGGTTATGGCATTCCTATTTTTGGGACGATGAAGAAATAATAATGGTGAAAGAAAAACATTAGTTTGGAATCTTACTACGCAGATCAAATAAGAAGAGTGCTTCACCAAAACAACACCAAACACAAGAGGATTCGAACCGCTCCAACAATCACCCTATTCGCCAGATCTAAAGGAGCTTTCGATAAGGACGCGTAGATGTTGAAATGGAATAAAACAAGCTGTGTGTGAAGTATTCACTAAATTCGTATTTTACTTGAAAGGGTGCCAATCCTGGACTTTGCAAATCCGACCTCAAACTCATGATCAGCGGCCCCGAAAACCTTTATATACCAAATTTGTTTCAAAATCGGTTGATTTTGTAAAAATCGTCATCTTTTGGGTGGCGGGCCTCCATCTTAAGTCCGCCTTATCGAATTTCCTTACTTAACAACCCTGTCTTTTAGAAAAATCGATTATGCCACCAAATACGAAGAAGGAGCTCCTATCATAAGTGGCTTCTTGTTCAAATTTACATTTTTAAGAAATATAAAGTTACTGTTTGGGCCGGTGTATGCGCTAAAACCATAATTGGATCTTATTTCTTTAAAGTTGGCGATACAGTGGATGGCGATCGATATCGGTGGATGTTGGCCCATTATGTGGTCTCGGAAATGCGTAAAAAGGGCTTATTTCAGTGTTGGTTTCAACAAGACGGCGCGACATGCCATACTGCGGACAAATCAATGAACCTTTTGCGTAAGAAGTTCCCTGGAAGATTGGTGTCAAAAAAGGGCGATATTGAATGGCCTCCGAGATCGCCGGATTTTACTCCTCCAGACTTTTTTCTCTGGGGATACTTGAAAAGCAAGGTGTATGCTAACGGCCCAAAGACAATAGAACAGCTCAAAAGAAACATTCGTGCGGAAATCGCAGAAATGTCGACCGAAATGCTCGAAAATGTCATGGAGAATGCGCGAAAATGAGTTCATTTTTTGCATCGGCAATAAAGGCGGTCATTTAGTTGATATTGTTTTCAAAAATTAATCAAAATAGATTGTAAAGTTCTAAAGTGAATAAAAGTTTTTGAATTTCCATCGGCTGCGAATTGTTGAAGTTATTCGAAATTTACATCGACCCATATGAGATGGCGCACCCTGTAGGTATGTTGAAATTAAATTTTTAAAAAGTAATTTGTACTTTGTAAGTTATCTTCTAACAAAATGAGTAGAAAAAAAAACCGTTACTCAGCGTTAGAAAGTCCTCACGAGGCGGTATCTCAGGGTAGAAAAAAGCGTCCTCCACTAGTGAATCGCTTCTCTTTAGAAAAACCTACTGACACCGAAAAAGTTGGAACCTCTGCAAGGAAATTGACATCTATAGATCCTTACAAATTTCAATTTGAAGATTGATTCAGTTATAGAATTATTAATTTTTTAGCTGTTTTTACTACGTTATCGCAACTGTTAGCCTGTAAAAAATGTCACTCGGACGTAACATTTGCAGAATCTAGCACGCGTGGTTTAGGTTTTAAAATGATGGTTGTATGTAAAAATTGCGACAGTGTACCAATCCCTAGCTCTCCTTTTGTTGAAAAACCGTAGAATCATTCTCGCTATGCGACTCTTGGGCGTGGGTTTGAATGGCATCATAAAGTTTTATGCGTTCATGGATTTGCCACGACCAATATGTCAATCATTTTATGATATTGCAGTCAAAATAATCGCTGTCGGAGCAGAGGAAGTTTGCCAAAATAGTATGAAAGCAGCTGCTCAAGAAGAATAGAAGAAAAGTGAGGAAGAAGGTTAAAAAGATGGCATTACAGTATCTGGCGATCGTTCTTCGAGAAAACGGGGGTTTTCATCATATTTAACTTTTGTCGGGAGTTTTGTCTTACTTATTGGATGGCTTACTGGCAAAGATGTTGATGTTTTAGTGAAGTCTAGATACTGCAAAGCTTGTGAATTTTGGACGAAGGAAAGTGACACTAATGAATACAAAGAGTGGGCGGAAATTCATGAGGCCGACTGTCAATCTAATCAGGGCCCAGCGGAGAAAATATAAGTGGATGCCGTGATAGAAATGTTTCAAATGTCATATGCGATTTCTATGATCTCCTGAACCGAACGTATGTACTTCCAATGCCCCAGTTATGACACCAAATTTGTATTAGGCGTATTTAACGTAAAACTGGGCAAAGTGGGCATATTTGCGTCGACCATAGGCAAACATAGTCTACATTACACCACTTCCGACAACGGATTCAGGCTAATTGACTTCCTAACAGGGCGTAACCTTCTTGTAGCAAGCACACGATTCCCACATCTCAACATCCATAAAGGAACCTGGCAGTCACCAGACCAGTCGACCGTCAACCAGATCGAGTACGTTGCGATCGACGCCAGACACTCCACCAGCATCCTAGATGAACGACCTTTCCCAGAAGCCAATATCGAATTGGATCACTACCTTGTTTTAGCCAAGGTACGAATGAGGATATCAAGGAAGCTATGGAGTCGAGCAAGACATCAAGAGTTTGACGTCAGAAAGCTACAATCGTAGGATACCGCTAGGATCTTCGCCGATTGAGTTTCCCTCAACCCCTCGTATAGTTTGGTGACACCTGCCCAATCTACAGAACAACAGTGGAAGCATTGCCAATGCGCTATCAAACCGCCACCATCTAGAAACCCCTTGTTTGATGAGCAATGCAAATAAGCCCATGTAGTAAAGCAAACAGCCTACAAAGTTATGCTACATAGACGGACGAGAGCTATTCGTGAACTCTACGAGCAGAAAGGGAGAGAGGAACACACGCTTTTAAGGAAGAAAAAAAGAGAGCACGAAAAGCGTGAGATTGAGAAGATGGAGAGATGCGACAAAAATGACGCTCGCAAGTTTTACAAAAGAGTAAAACGAACATGCCAGGGCTATAAAGCCAGAGCGCAAGCCTG
Organism: Merodon equestris; assembly: GCA_958301585.1. Classification (NCBI taxonomy): domain Eukaryota; kingdom Metazoa; phylum Arthropoda; class Insecta; order Diptera; family Syrphidae; genus Merodon; species Merodon equestris. The sequence continues at coordinate 72,326,995 of OY284416.1, read as the reverse complement.
TATGGGTGAAGAGAGACAACTAGTAGTAGAGTCGCAGTCGGTGCTGAGAATATGGAAAAACCAATTCTCTTGACTCCATAACGGCGATGATAGATCTGATACCGCTGTCAGGCAAAATGATCCATTCGCAACGAACGAAGATACAAGAGAATTCCGTCCACTTGACCTAGACGAAATTAAGCTTGTTATTTCGAAGCTTAAAACTAAGAAAGCCGCGGTCGCAGACGTCCTGACGGCTGAGCTATTTATAGCGGCCGAAGATGAGATGAGCTGAAAATTATACCCCTATAACTGCGCCAAGCATAGAGGAATAAGTCTCCTTAACATGGCGTACAAGATATTCTCTGCCGTACTGTGTAAGCGCCTGAAAGTCTTTGTGGATAATTTGATATGTTCCTATCAGTGTGTTTTCAGGCTACGTAAATCCACAATAGATCAAATTTTCACACTGCGGCAGATCTTGAAAAAGACAAAAGAATTCCAAATCGACACACACCATCTTCTGTCGAGTTTAAGGCCGCATATGACAGTGTAAGGGATGAACTATACCGAGCCATATCTAGTTTTAACATCCCTGCCAAACTTGTCCGATTGCGCAGGATGACAATGGAGAATTCTACTGCTCCATTAAGGTCGATAACGAATTAACCGAGACCCTTGATATTAGAAAAAGATTCAGACAAGTTGACGCACTGTCATGTAAATTTTTCAACATCGTGCTTGAAGAGATCATATGAGCTCACTTGCCAACAAAAGGGGTACGATCTATTTTAAGTCTGCGCAATTGCTTGTATACTCAGATGACATTAACGTAATTGGGCGAGCACAGCGAGACGTCAATGAAGTGTTCAAAAGCATTAAAGCAGAAACGGCTAAAATGGGTCAAAGCCACAATTGACGGCTATAAAGTTGAAGTGGTCAAGGACTTCGTCTACTTTGGCTCACTAGTGATCAGTGACAACAACGTCAGATCAAACGCAGAATTAATCTTGCCAACCGCTGCTTCTTTGGATTAAATAGGCAATTGAGGGAGGCGGTCCTCCTTTACGACGCAGAGGGCTGGACCTTAACGAAAACCGATGAGGATGACCCTGGTCGCTTCGAGAAGAAAATTCTGCATTCAATCTACATATGTTCCCCTTTATATGAACGGAGAATGGAGGAAAAAATACAACGAAGAACTGTACGGGCTGTACAGCGACATCGGTCTAGTACGACGTCTCTGTATTCGAAGAGTCTTCGAGTTCAACCCTGAAGGACGATGCAGCAGAGGACGACCGGCGCACACAGATGGAAGGGGACCTTGACCAACTGGAAGTGCGGCACTGGAAACAACTGGCACAAGATCGTGCTAGCTGGAGACGCTTGTTGGTTGAGGCCCAGGTTCATACCGGACTGTAGCGCCATCTACAAAAATAATGTGATTATAGTAATATAATTATTTTCTTTTCTACATAGTCTCCTAACAAGTCAATACATTAAGTCCATCTTTTTTCTAAGCTCAGGTTTCCATTTAAAAATATTATTTGTCTTGACCCTCCCAAAATGTATAAATGTATGACCCTCCCAGCAGCTATAACTTCACTATCGTCTTTGATATTCTTCCCTCCGTAACTGCAGCTTTACAACGCATCGGTGGCTTGGTGAAACAGCACACTAGCTCGCGGTTTGCCGTCTCTTTTTCCATAAATGTCTTCCCGCAATTTGCTTATTTGGTCTGCGTAGTAAGATCCCTGAATAGTGGCACCCTTTTCTAACTATTCCGCCATAGACATACGTTCTGTGTTTCAAAACTCGGACGCCATCGATTTTCCCGCCGAACTTGACACTTTGAATGTGTTTGGCGTTTTCACACAATGTTGACTCGTTTTTACTTTTCCTCGTGCAAAGAGCTTTCTACATGCAATTCGTTCATAAGAATTCTCAGCTGTGACCTCAACTGATGTAGATGCCTGATGTTCGCTTTTAAATCATTTTCAACTTTTTTACGTTATCTTCAGTGGGGGACGTGGATGGGCGTCATTCGCCATGTTCATCTTTATTGGATGGACCAGCCTAAGCTTCTTAAGAATATTCTCGGCGAATATTATAAGCTCTACAAGCGACCTTTAGAACATCCATTGCATAAAAGATGAAGAGCACAAGGCTTCAACAATATCAATATTTAACAACTCATACGCCAAACAACAACTCCGGTTATTATTCCTTAGATCTTCAGTCAAGTCTTGCTCGTGGTTTGCTTACATGAGGAGCAAGAAAGCATCATTGCTACCAATGGTACTCTCAAAAATACTACAGCTCTGTGTTCCTGCCGAAAGGTATCATCAGTATAGCGGCTTTGTGCGCCAAGAACAATAAGGGTTTACGGGACGGTATAGGGAGAAGTCGCCTTTGCCATTGCTGGAATTATCTCCATCTGACGGACGATAGTAGCAGAATTTATTGCAGAAGGCTGTCTGTGTCGACTAAAGCTGATACAGTAGGTAGAATCAAGGAAAAAGAAACGTCACACCCAATGATTCTGTATCAAATCCGGTGGAATAATACTACTTTGTTAGAATAAACCAAAATGAAGGAAACTGCATTTACATATCTCCTAACGCAGTTCCACTCTGGCCACAAAAGCTTTCGCAAATATGTATTCCGATAACTCCCATTTTACTCTTGACAAAGGAGAAGGGCGAGGCATGGAATCATCGACTGTAGGTGCTTGAATGGTGAGGATTTCTACCGAACCCAGCTTCGTTAATTGTGGAATCGGAAGTTGCACTAGTAAGATACGTGCAAGCCGAACTACATAGAGACGGATCTACAAGGAGAATAGCGGAAACCCCAGTGTAACATGAAATGCTTACTAGCCCTGAATATTAATACCAACGACATGGGTAATTGAGGTGACCCATTTCTCATTGAGAACATAACATATTTGTATCTCACAACGTTCGAATTTGTGGTGGTTAAATTCAGTTGGCCTTTGCATTACATATACCTGAGTTCTAAAGCACATCCCAGTATTTGAATTTATGAACACGTTACCAAAATACCAAAAGAATGTGAGCAGTACCATCAAAATTGTTTTGACATTGCAGGTTTAACTGCTCTTAATGCATTCGTTCTTTAAATAAGGATAATATGAGTAATGAAAATAACCCCTCTGCGACCATGAGACTGTACAATGTTATAAATGAATTCTCTTTGTAACATAGGTTTAGTATTACATCAAAAAAGTTATTTTGAAAAATTACTTTTTCGTTCAGTAAGTATACATTCCATGATTCCAGAATCAATTTTTTTTTTACATCTTGAGATTAAAACTACAAAGTTTGAAACTGCATTCAGTTCCGCTAATCTCCCTGTTATGTACAATATATGTATAGTATAAGTTTCAAAAAACTTCATACCATTGTTATGAAGATAATAAGTATCTGACATGCAATCATCCATGCAATTTTGTTTGCTTCATAAAAAAGGGAAATATTATAAGTTGTTGAGATAGATTGATTGATTTGCCTATCCCCAAAAGGTTAATTTTTATCCGTCATGTTTTACGCGACCATAGTCGTAACACTATATTAATACAGGCAATTAATACAGAAAGTAGCTAGATGAGATTCACATCAAATAATCTCTTATCATCACACTTATATCATATATAAATAATATATGATGTAGTGAATGTAGATATATCATTTATATGGAACAAAAAATGGGGTCCGGCATATTTCTCAAATACTATGGGTAGAATAACTTCAGGGAGATTATGATGTTTATTTGATTTGACGACAGAAATCAACGAAGCCAACGCTTACAAACCAAAACAATTGCTGTGTGGTATAAATCCATATATAATAGAAGGTCAAATTTGTTATCGATGAACAACTGTTTCCAAAAAAAGCTAGGTCCAGATTCACTCAGTACATGCCCAATAAACCGGACAAATTTGGTATCAAATCCTGGTACCGCCCGCCGGTGTAAGTGCTAAATATATAATGAACGATTTTCCATATTTGGAAAAAGATGAAAACAGAGAACCTTCCGCTTGGAGAGTTTGTTATAATACTTGGAAACTAGTAGACCAGTATACGTTAACACAGCGAGCCGACGGAAATGCTGTGTTCGCATCAAATTCAAATCTAGGCCAGTCCATCGGCCGGTATTTCAATGCTCCCAGTAATGCGATCGGCAAAAACACCGAAAACTTGTTGACGAATTACAGTGCGTTAGCCTTAAGGTAGTGGTACAAATAGAAGAATAAGAAAAATTAAAATAAAAAACGATTTTTCATTCATCAATCGGATTTAAATACGAAAGCAAGAAAACAGAAAAAAACAAATCTAAGACGGCGTTCTCGCGATCAATACTCACTATTCTTAAAAAACGTTCATTGTCCGACTTTCTCGGAAGCTTCAGATCCTCAATGCTATTTTGATTGTTTCCCCTAAATATTTTATTTATTTCAGGGAATAGACCTAGTATCTAAGTAATTTTTTTCCATAAACATTTATTAATTTATTCTGAACATAAAAAAAAAATTTACTCAATATGACCCTATTATGTCCTTATCTATCCTTGAGACTATCGTCAATCGCAGCACGCACAACTCTCCTATGATTCATTTTTACCGAATCCAGGTTTGGATACCTTTTAGTGCAAACCATACCCTCTAAAACGGACCATAGTTTGTAATCTAAAGTGAGTGAGTTGAGTTTATTGTCTTAATAAAAAATTAAAAAGTTCAATTCGCACTACAATATCTTATATACCTTACAATACCATCTAATGTCTCCATGGAGTTATCTCTTCAATGCTGGATAAGACCTTGAAGCGGTAAAGGAGAGTCCAAGTTAGATGTCAGTTAGCCTTACAACATTATTTCGGAGTCGTTATACATTTACATTACATAAAGACTATAGAAAAATCTGGCGAGGCTTAGAGGCTTTTCTGCAGAAGATTATTCAAAAATGGATTTTACATATAAAATAATATAGAGTAAATTCTCATTATTTTGGGAACGTAAATTAAATGTTGTATAATTTAAAAGTTAATATTGGTCAAAATTATATATTTCTTCAGTTTTTTTTTCTGGTGGGCAAAGACATTATACTCCATAGAGAGCGTACTGAGAGAGATTACTGTTGGTACCACAAAGGAAAGTTGTTTCTTTCATACGAGTTGTGTGTCCTTGGTATTTTCGAAAGTCCATTAGCTCTTTGCCTTATGTTGACGCCGTTGATTGCGTTGATCGTTGTACGTCTCAGTAATTAAATTAAAAAGAAAAAGTTTTTGGACGGTTAGTACATTTAAATTTTCACTGGGACTATACAAATTTTCTACTCACGACACCATACTTAGCTCGCAAGAGAATCTTAAAAAAATTCGGTTTTGAGCCCTTTGAAGTTCCATAATTCTGTAGTGCGCTGCATTGCCCCACGCTGTTATTCCGTATTGAAATGCCGACTCCACCAGAGAGTAGTATACTTCAATATTTCAAACGACGTGTGGTTGCTCAGATGGTAAAGAGCGAATATCGACTGCCGAAGTCGCCTGCATAAGTATTTTTTATCGTAGTCCCACTTAAAGTTGCAGTCTACTTCCACTCCGAGATATCGATACACGTTAATTGTATCAATATACTCTGCGCAGCCATCTGTCTCAGGTATTTGTTGAGACTTATGCAGGCAATCAAAACTATGGAATCGTATTTTTTAGCAAGTGGTTTGACCGGATATGCATTATTTTGGTTTTTTTTTTTCAAATTTATAACTAAATCATCGTAGGATGTTGTTAAACTCTGTTTGCATCACAGACAGCAGTGTCATCCGCATATTGGAAACCGACCCTGTTACATATCATTAACGTATCAATAACGTATGAAGAGGCCTCAGGATAGATCCTTGAGGTTCACCCAACTCAATATTTTGCAGATTGCTATAACTGGACGATAATCTCACCATAAGACCTCTGTACCGAAGATAACTTTCAAACCAATCCAATATTCGACCACGGATGCCTATCTTCCCCAGCATATGAATGATTCTGGTGTGACAACGTGTAACGAAAGCTTTTTTGAAATCTACAAAGATCACCAGCGAGTGTAGGTTCTGATTCAGACTACTGTTTATATTATTGGCAAATTCTTTCAGTAATTGGTTTATATTTCGGTTTCTTAAGAAACCATACTGGTTCTTGTTTTGTATTTGCCAATATAATCTTGTAGTCTTCTCGCCATTACTTCTTCCAACACTTTATCAATTTGATTTTTCTCTTTCCTTAACTTTAATATTTACATACTCGTACTCGTATTTACTCGACTTTTCATACACACCGTAGAATATATCAGCCGGCTTATCATAGAAATCATCAACAGTAGTCTTGTTATTCAGAAGGTTCCAGTTTACTCTCGATAATTGTTCACGTACTTTGTTTTCGCTTAGCACTTGTCTTGTCGTAACTTTGCTCAGTGATTTAGAATCTTTTGGTATTCCATATCCAAAAGTGTAGTGATCTGATACGTTCAATTCTACAGTAGCTGCATAGATTGTTTTAGGCTCACATCGTACCAAACAATGATCAATTGCTGTACTGGAACCTCTGTTCAAGTCTACACTGGTATTTGATTTAAAAACATTTTGCAGGCCTTTACCACTTATCATTTCGAGACATCTAGCCGAATAAATATCTTGATCTTCGTTGACGTCTATATTCATGTCTCTCATTATTAATAAATTTTAATGTTTGTTCACAGCATTCATTTGATGCTCTATTTCTTCTATAAAGTTATACTCATTCAGTTTCGGTGGTCTATAAATTGCTAGAAGTCTGTTATCTTTATTGTTTATTGTTGCTTGTATTTGTATGTTGTCATAATTTGTAGTTCTGTAGTCAATTCTTTTATACCGAATGTCTTTTCTAACAAACATAGCAATTCCGCCGCCACTTCTATTTGGTGTGTTTAAAAATTCTACGTTGAAATCATCTAAATGATAGAGACCATTTTCTTCATCGTATATATTTGTTTCAACTAGTATAATCATTTTTAGATATTTAATTATATTATATTATATTTCTATGTTTGTTATCTAATTAAATGACGACTACTATTTTATTCTTTTTATTATATTGTATTATGTTATTGCTTTGTATTATTATGACTATTATGAAAAGAATAAAAGAAAAATAACAAAAAGAAAAAAAAAACTTATACAACAGAGAAAATAATTCCATTGTTTCTTTAAAAACCTAATATTCAAATATAGACACAGACAATCCAAGTTTTTTTATTAGTTAGTTACATTAGTACTTATGTCGGTAAATATACCCTATAATCAACATTTGACATTTGCACACATTCATTTTCGCTGCTGTCATTTTCTGTGTTGTCAAACAAGTTAAAGGATCCCCATAAGGGGAATCCAAAAAAATCGCGAACGCGGAAGCAGGGCTTCCCCCCAACTGTTCGACTTACTATTCGCAAAAGAAAACAACCGATTAATTCAATCTTAGTTTATTTGAACAATGTAGCTCTCGGTAGCTGCCGCCAAAAGACTGCCACTTAGATGTTGTTCGCCCATCGTTGTCGCCTCGCTTCAACCTCGTCCCCATGCTGACGCAGGTGTTTCCGTCGCATCGCAGTAGTTCCCATGCTCATGTTCGGTGCATATCCCGGCCCATATTCGGACATATTGCCCGAGCGCTGTTGTCTGGTCGGAAGCGCGTGCATGTTGCGTCAGCATATCCACCGATACATTGGCTGATGCAATTCACGGTCAGGGTCGGGTATCCGCAGGTCATTGTCGTTGGCGATGTGTTAACTAACATGTTGATGTTTTTATTTTTATTTGTTGTATTTGGCGTGTAAAGTTGATGTATAAATATTAAATTAATTTGTTTAGATCTTCGCTATCGGTGATTCGCAGAACAGTTGCACCCCCGTTTTTGCGTCCCAAAATTTTACAGTTTCTGATCCATATAAACTTCCAACCAGTCGTTCTGGTCCAACCAGCAGTTAAGGTACGGACTTACTGATGGTCAGTAGTCAATGCTCATGAAGAGATGAACATTTTCCGTGAGCCAAATTTGTGTAGTTGCCTTATGGGCGGGTGCAGAGTCCTGTTGGAAAGTCCACGGCTTGTTTTGAAAGAGAGGCTAACTGAGCTGTTTAACTACCTTTTATCCAAAACAGTTTCCTGGTAGACTGCTGCGGAAGTTTTCACAAAATAGAATACCTTCATAAATACTCCTCACCAAACCATGACAAATGCCCTTTTTGTACCCTTGGCACAAGCTCAGCAACTTCCTTAGATTACCGGGCATAAACTATCATTTTGCTAATTAATTTTTTCCTCTACGGTAGAATTTATTTCATCCGTAAAGAGAATTCGGTGGTATTCACCTCCAGCGTAGTCAGCTAACGGGCAATAACGGCAATCCTGTTTTATTTAAAGCACTAGCCGATGGTAAAAACTTAATGAATCTTAATTCAAAATTTGCATGTGAATAGAACGAATAAGCAAATGTATATGACGGGTAATACCAGAGGCTGTATAACTGGGAGTATTTATGTTAGTACTAGGTATTCGCGCTGTTGGATTTTACAGCACGAATTCTATAGTTACAATACACACTACCTACTATAATCGCATTTGGATATGCTCTTCCATTACCGCAAATTCGTTTGGTACTAAATCCGCAATGGTCACTGACGAGTGACATGGATAACCCTCTTAAAATTTTCTTTCTGCGTGCTGAAGTGTTACGGAAACCATGTGGTTATGCGTACAGTGCAATAAACTTGCAAATATATTTATGTAATTAATGGCATGAAAGTTGTATGTGTGACTACGGAGTCACATAGATTTCCTATGATACTAAGGTAACATAATTCCTAAAAATGCACGCACGACATAAATATTGAAAAAGTTTAATGACTTGATTGAAAATGTAATTATGAACAATACACCCCTAAAGCGGTTATGATTACCCTTGTGTACGGAATCAAGACACACACGGGCCGAAGGTGTAGAGGGAGATAAGGTATTTTTGCTTAGGTAAATATTGTGACCCAGCTAGTAAATGTGCCTACACGAATACCTGACACTGCGGATCATTCCGCTAACACCTTGGACCTGTTTCTCACTTCTCATCCTGACAAATATTCTGTTGCCATATTGTCGCCTCTAGGCTCGTCTGGCCACTGTGTGGTTTCAGCTTCTTCACCCCACATCGTTAGAGAACAAATTCCTAAAAGAACAGTATGGCTATACGAGAAAGCCAATTAGAGCAGCCTTAACGACTTCTGTAGAAATTTTAACTGGTCATTATGTTTCCTCGATAGTGACGTGGATGCCGCTGCTGATACGATCACGAACATTATTTTGCTGGGATCCTTCATTTCTCACAGAGTGAAGAGTATAAAACCCAAGGCAAATGCGTCGTATGACTCGAGCTGTAAAGAGGCCATCAGGTTGAGAGAGTTGAATTTTGAGATTTGCAAAGCCAACCCTGAGAAAAACCGGAAGAAGTTTAAACGGGCGAGAAATGACTGCAATGGATTAATGAGACGTGTAAAATTCTCCCATGAACAAAAGTTGTGGCAAAAACTGCTACAATGCCCCAAGGCTAGCAAAAACGTTTGGTCATTCCTGAAAATCTTAAAGAATTCAGCCTCGTCTTAAACTCCCACGTTCATTTATAATGACATTCAGGCTGTCAGCTCTTGTCTTTTACTGATATGTTGTCTGTTACTTCTAATCCAATGCACTCCTCCACTGATGACAGTACTCATATTCGTTCCAGGACTCACGTCCCTGCTCTTCGGCCATAGAGCTGGAACGGCAGCGTATGTTAAGCACATTGAATTCCGAGCTTGACAGCATCTTCTTCTTTTCCTTTTTCCGGCGTTGTTATGGTCAGAAGTGTAGGACCATAACCTTCCCACTTAACTGCATTCCTACTGGTCCGCTTGTGGGGTCCGCCGGTTTGACCTCAGAAAGTAGCGGCAGGCTTCCCGGTTTGGGATTACTTCATCGCTGAGGCCAATCAAATGCTGGTGTTTTTGCACTAATTGTTTTTCGGCCTGCCTTTTTTTTTTTTTGTGACACGGGCATGCTCCAGATTTTTTTTGTTTGATCTTACTCTTACAACACCGGTGATCTCCAGTCGTGTCAACCCACTGATTTGCATGTACACTTGTGGGGCAGTTTAATGGTGGTATATGTGTCCCTAGGCTCACCTTGGTGTTTTCTAAATTGCCTAGATGTGATTTTTGTTTACCTTTGTTTTAGTCGCCTTTTACGACAAGCGAGAGGTATCGCTGCAGGGATATTCTTAACCCGTCCCTGCACGTCTTAAACTCCCACGTTCATTTATAATGACATTCAGGCTGTCAGCTCTTGTCTTTTACTGATATGTTGTCTGTTACTTCTAATCCAATGCACTCCTCCACTGATGACAGTACTCATATTCGTTCCAGGACTCACGTCCCTGCTCTTCGGCCATAGAGCTGGAACGGCAGCGTATGTTAAGCACATTGAATTCCGAGCTTGACAGCATAAGGGGGTAAAAATAATTAAGTGGAATTCAATGCTTCTAAAACTCAATGCTGTCCACTGTCACTAAAGCGAACCGTTAATAATCAGCCATTATCCATGAATGGCACTTGTGTCGATGAAACCGAAAAACTTTCCATCCTTAGTATGTGTATCAATACCAAATTTAATTGGAATGATAACATATTTGAAGTCTCCAAAACCACGTCATAATGTCCAGGTTTCTTCAAACGATGCAAGAAATATTTCACGCCCTCCGATTTAGCTTTAATTTATAAGGCCTACATCCATCCCAAGCTTGAGTATAACGCTCATATTTGGTCTAGTGCCCCTAAGACCTCACTGCACCTACTAGATAGAATACAACAGCGAGCGAGAAAACTTATATATATTGTGTCCTCCTTATCACTGTTTCATCGCTATTTTAACAAGTGTTGCTCAAATGAGTTAGTCATTTTCATTCCCCACCTCAATGAATTCACCCGCAATACTTGTCTTGCCAGGAATGCTCATCAGTTCACCCTCAAACCTGCTTACAGTTAAGTTCAGAGATTCGTTTTTCAGCCGCACATACCGATTCTGGAATGCTCTTCCCAGCCCAATATTTCCCTCTCACTACAATCCACAGGCATTTGGGACCAATGTGCATACATAGGTACCTTATCTCCCTCTACGGCGATCGGCCGTGAATTCGTGTAGGGGGACCAACATGTAGTACTTAAAAGTGCACGTGCCGTAACTGCATCGAATACATGGTAGTGCAACTAGTACCTCCCCGCGGTGATCGCTGGTAACAGCAAGCTCAGTAAGGTCATGTCTCTGCTGAATTGCTGGCAAAATCTAGTTGGGCGGGGAGAAGACTAACTCCTTAAAAAACTCCCTAATCCAAGGTGGCACTGCATACGCCGAAGGATGAATGGCTAGTGGGATAACTAGTCGCTAGTATGCGAACTTGGGATGCCCTGGCGAGGTCCCATTTAAATAAATGCCCATTCGAGCTAATCCGGAGCTCTGGTTCGAATGAAACTCCTTTCTCGCGGGACTCGTGGGAATCAAAATCTCAAACACAATTTCAACCAAGGGAGGGGACTGCCCTAAAAGTCCCAAAAACCTTATCAAAGAGGCTGAAGAAGCCTTAAGTAACAAAGCAGCAAAGGGTGCAGAGGGACCTAGTAACTCCGCCCAAAAAGATGCTTGCGATGTCACGCTAAAGATGGACAAATTCAGTGTCCATGAAAAGCTAAAGAGGTTAAGCGGTGCGGGGAGAAAACGCATGGCCTTCCTCATAAAAAAGGGCATGGACCCTGAAAAAGCAAGGGTATCAGCAATGAACCCGATTAAAGGAGCAAGAACACCAGCTCCAAAAAGACAGAGGTCGGATGATAAATCGCCTCAAAAAATAGCACAAAGCAAGAAGCTTTGCACAAAAGGACCTCGTCCTGGTTCTGGACCTCGTCCTGGTTCTGGACCTCGTCCTGGCTCTGGACCTGGTCACGTTCCGGTACCTGGTCCCTCAACAAGCAAAAGGAGGCCTGATACCACCTATGGAGAGGCGTGCATTGGCATAAAAATGGCTGTCCTAGCCAAGGATTATCCAAACACGACATTGAATACAGCTCAGCTAACGGAATTGCAAGAGGCGATACTCGAGAAAGTCCTTTGTCAAAAGGACAGCATCGTAAAGCCTCAATTCCAGAGCTGCACATTCAAGGCGGGCTTTTTAACCCTAAACTGCATGACGGAAAGTACAGTGGAGTGGCTGAAAATAACCACACCGTTGCTGAAGCCATGGGAGGGAGCCGAACTATGGGCTACAAAAGAGGATTCGATTCCTCAACCATGTACCCTAGTTGGATACTTCCCAAACGCTGCCAGCACAGCCACTGAAAAAATACTGGGACTCATACAGTCACAGAATGAAGGCCTAAAAGCTGACTCTTGGAGGACGCTTAAAAGGGTTAACAAAAGCACAGCTGCCATGCTAGTCCTCTCTATGGACCGGTCAATCGCCAAAATCCTAGAGTCGAGAAGTAACACTATTTACTTCAAGTTTGGACAAATCTGTCTAAGGAGACTCAACAACGCGGAGAAAACAACAGAGGATGAAAGAATCCTTGAAATAGAGGACGCTAAAGAGTCCTCAGACAAAACCGCATGTTAAAAATCCTGCAGGCGAACCTCCAGCATGCCAAATCTGCATCGGCAGAAATACAAAAAAGGCATGCGGTAGGAAGATTCAATCTGGGGCTCATCCAAGAGCCCTGGATCAATAAAAACAAAATATCAGGACTAAACATCAAAAACTGTAAGTTGGTTTACGACAAAGCGGCTGATACACCGAGAGCCGCAATACTTATTAACAATGATATTAACTTCCTACAAATTTCAGAATTCACCGATAGAGACGCAGTGACGATCCTAGTAAACATGATGGGAACTGAGGTAATCGTCACCTCAGCCTATTTTCCCGGTGAAGAAGAGGAAGCACCACCAGAAAACATAAAAAAACTGGTAAGATTCTGTAAACAGAATAGGAAACACCTAGTCATTGGCTGCGATGCGAATGCTCACAATACTATCTGGGGCAGTAGCGATACAAATTCAAGAGGTGAGTCTCTCCTAGAATTTCTCGTCGATACTAACCTAAATATAGCAAATAGAGGCAAAGAACCAACTTTCCAAAATGCAATAAGGAAAGAAGTTCTAGACCTCACACTAATTACTAACAAAATATCTAACTTGATTAAAGAGTGGCAGGTCTCGAAAGAAAACTCCTTTTCTGACCACAACCACATCACTTTTAAACTTAACATGGGAACACAGACTGAGACCCTGGTGAGATATAGATCTCCCAAAGCCACAAACTGGGAAATGTATAAATCCCTCCTAAATGAAAAACTATCAGAGGTTCATCTGAACACCAACACTCCAGAGGAACTAGACAACTCAGTCGAATTTCTCACGGACACCATATTATCTTCCTACCATGCAAGCTGCCCACTAAAAGAAAAAAAAATCCAAAGTATCCGTACCCTGGTGGAACTCCAAACTGAGCAAACTCAGGAAGTCAGCAAGGAAAGAGTTCAACAGGGCAAAAAAGACGGGCAACTGGCAGCCATATAAGGAAGCTCTCACCAATTATAATAAAGGAATCAGAGCATCCAAAAGGAAATCATGGATGAACTACTGTGATAACCTTAAAGACACACCAGAAACAGCAAGAGTCTACAAAGCGTTATCCAAGGGAAACCATGATTCCTTAGGTCTGCTCAAAGACCTGGATGGAAACCTGACAAATAACTTCACGGACACCCTAGATTTACTCCTTAAGACTCACTTTCCTGGCTGTACCGTGGAAACTAGCTGTAATCTCAGCTATAACTTACCAAACTATTATCAAAATAGTAATAACAGCGTGAGGAAATATATAACGTACGAGAAGCTAGACTGGGCCATTAACAGCTTCAAGCCATTTAAAGCTTCGGGACCGGACGGAATATTTCCAGCTTTACTAATACATGGGAACAATAAACTAAAGGCACTGTTGGTAAAAATTATCCGAACCAGCCTTGCCACTAGTTACATACCACGTACATGGAGAAGGATTAGGGTCATATTCATACCTAAAGGGGGTAACAAACCACCAGAAAATCCTAAATCGTACAGACCAATCAGTCTATCCTCGTTCCTACTAAAAACAACGGAAAAACTGATTGAACTAATTATAAGAACAACACTGGAGATATCTCCACTCCATAAACTACAATTTGCATACCAAAAAGGCAAATCTACGATAACCGCACTCCACAAAGTTACGGAAATCATTGAAAAGGCCTTAAATTCAAAAGAAGTAACAATTGGAGCATTTATGGACATAGAGGGAGCATTTGACAATGCAAATCACTCATCACTAACTAAAGCATTACATGCAAAAAGGGTGGACCCCCTAGTAGTTAGATGGATCAATAATATGCTAAAAGATAGACGCATAACAGCCAAGTTAGGTACCTCAGAACTAGTTATCAAAACCATTAGAGGTTGCCCGCAAGGGGGTGTTCTATCCCCGCTTCTGTGGTCAATTCTGGTAGATGAACTTCTCTGGGAACTTAACAACAAAGGCTTTACTGCCATTGGATATGCAGATGACATCACCATATTCATAAAAGGCAAACAAGAAGACATTCTAGGGAATCTCATGCAACACGCCCTAAAAATAACATGGAACTGGTGCGATAAAGAACAACTCTCTATCAATCCCAGCAAAACCCAAATAGTTAGGTTTACCAGGAAAAGATCAATCGATCTACCAAACCTTAAAATAAAAGACACCTGCATCCCAATAAAGAAAGAGGTAAAATTCCTAGGAATAACACTGGATCATAAACTCTCATGGAATGCACACCTAGATAACATATACTCAAAGGCTGTAAAGGCCTTATGGTCCCTAAAACAGCTGGTGGGCAAAACATGGGGACTCAACCCAAAAATGAGTATATGGATATACAATCAGATGATCAAACCAACCATACTATACGGCGCCGCGGTATGGTGGAGGAAATGCGTACAAAAAGGAACAATACGCAAACTCAACAAAATACAAAGACTAGCATGTATTTGTATAACTGGAGCAATGAAAACCACTCCAACCGCTGGAATGGAGGCAATCCTAAACATTCCGCAGTTACACACTGCCGTTCAGGCAGAAGCGGCCAAACAAGCCCTAAAGATACAAAGAACCTATAACTACAAAAAAGGGAACCTGACTGGACATCTAGAGATTCTAGAAAAGGTCGACAACGTCTGGGAACTAACTCGTGTAAGTGACCTAATGTCCACTCAGCTGAACTTTAAAAAACACTTCGAAACACTCATTCCAAACAGGGAGGAATGGAAAAACAATCCCCCTTGGTTGAAGGATGGTGCCCAAAAGTGGTATACAGATGGGTCCAAATCCGGAAATAAAGTAGGGGCTGGTGTGATAGGACCTAAATGTAGCCTTCACATCCCTCTCTGCGGTGAATCAACAATCTTTCAGGCTGAACTGTATGCAATAAATGCGGCGGTACACTACATTAGTGAACAAAAGCCCAATAGATTAAAGATATCCATATTCTCAGACAGCCAGGCGGTTCTCAAAGCTCTAAGAAGTTATACATGTAACTCTAGAGCTGTCTGGGAATGTCACCAACGTTTAAATAAACTGGCGATAAACAACAAAGTGAAGTTGATTTGGGTGCCAGGTCATGAAAACCATAAAGGCAACGAAAAGGCGGACTTACAAGCCAAAAAAGGCGCCCAGATGCCTTTTATTGGATCCTTCCCCCTTTATGGATTTGACAACACAGACACAAATAAAACTTTAAACAAATGGGTCATCAAACAAAAGAACCAATTCTGGAACAGACAAGAGGGCTTAAAACACTCTAAAATTTTTATGGAACAGAATCACAATCCAAAACGTGCAAAAGAGGCACTAGAACTAAATAAAGCCGAACTAAAACTGCTATGTGAAGCTCTAACAGGGCACGGCACTTGCAATCACCACCTATTCAAAATGGGTCTCAGCAGCACTGAGTCTTGCAGACGATGTGGGCAGGATAGAGAAACAATGGAACACATTCTCACAAAATGCCCAGAACTCACTGAAGAGCGACTCGAAATGTCAACAAAGACACAACTAACAGGGAAGGACTTCCAGGATATCCCATCTAGGAAAGTTGTTAAATTCATGAAAGCAACACTAAAATCCTAGATCAAAGAAGGGGGTACAATAGATCTTTATGGTCGCAGTGCAAGTGTCCTGTAATGACACACCCCATACTCTTCAATTCAATTCAATATCTCCCTCTACACCTTCGGCCCGTGTGTGCCTTGATTCCGTACACTTAAGGGTAATTATAACCCCTTTAGCGGTGTATTGTTCATAATTACATTTTCAATCAAGTCATTAAACTTTTTCAATATTTGTGTCGTGCGTGCATTTTTAGGAATTATGTTACCTTAGTATCATAGGAAATCTATGTGACTCCGTAGTCACACATACAACTTTCATGCCATTAATTACATAAATATATTTGCAAGTTTATTGCATTGTACGCATAACCACATGGTTTCCGTAACACTTCAGTACGCAGAAAGAAAATTTTAAGAGGGTTATCCATGTCACTCGTCAGTGACCATTGCGGATTTAGTACCAAACGAATTTGCGGTAATGGAAGAGCATATCCAAATGCGATTATAGTAGGTAGTGTGTATTGTAACTATAAAATTCGTGCTGTAAAATCCAGCAGCGCGAATACCTAGTACTAACATAAATACTCTCAGTATGGTATTACCCGTCATATACATTTGCTTATTCGTTCTATTCACATGCAAATTTTGAATTAAGATTCATTAAGTTTTTACCATCGGCTAGTGCTTTAAATAAAACAGGATTGCCGTTATTGCCCGTTAGCTGACTACGCTGGAGGTGAATACCACCGAATTCTCTTTACGGATGAAATAAATTCTACCGTAGAGGAAAAAATTAATTAGCAAAATGATAGTTTATGCCCGGTAATCTAAGGAAGTTGCTGAGCTTGTGCCAAGGGTACAAAAAGGGCATTTGTCATGGTTTGGTGAGGAGTATTTATGAAGGTATTCTATTTTGTGAAAACTTCCGCAGCAGTCTACCAGGAAACTGTTTTGGATAAAAGGTAGTTAAACAGCTCAGTTAGCCTCTCTTTCAAAACAAGCCGTGGACTTTCCAACAGGACTCTGCACCCGCCCATAAGGCAACTACACAAATTTGGCTCACGGAAAATGTTCATCGCTTCATGAGCATTGACTACTGACCATCAGTAAGTCCGTACCTTAACTGCTGGTTGGACCAGAACGACTGGTTGGAAGTTTATATGGATCAGAAACTGTAAAATTTTGGGACGCAAAAACGGGGGTGCAACTGTTCTGCGAATCACCGATAGCGAAGATCTAAACAAATTAACTTAATATTTAAACATCAACTTTACGCGCCAAATACAACAAATAAAAATAAAAACATCAACATGTTAGTTAACACATCGCCAACGACAATGACCTGCGGATACCCGACCCTGACCATGAATTGCATCAGCCAATATATCGGTGGATATGGTGACGCAACATGCACGCGCTTCCGACCAGACAACAGCGCTCGGGCAATATGTCCGAATATGAGCCGGGATATGCACCGAACATGAGCATGGGAACTACTGCGATGCGACGGAAACACCTGCGTCAGCATGGGGACGAGGTTGAAGCGAGGCGACAACGATGGGCGAACAACATCTAAGTGGCAGTCTTTTGGCGGCAGCTACCGAGAGCTACATTGTTCAAATAAACTAAGATTGAATTAATCGGTTGTCGAACAGTTGGGGGGAACCCCTGCTTCCCGTTCGCGATTTTTTTGAATTCCCCTTATGGGGACCATTTAACTTGTTTGACAACACAGAAAATGACAGCAGCGAAAATGAATGTGTATATTAAATATTAGGTTTTTAAAGAAACAATGGAATTATTTTCTCTGTTGTATAAGTTTTTTTTTTCTTTTTGTTATTTTTCTTTTATTCTTTTCATAATAGTCATAATAATACAAAGCAATAACATAATACAATATAATAAAAAGAATAAAATAGTAGTCGTCATTTAATTAGATAACAAACATAGAAATATAATATAATATAATTAAATATCTAAAAATGATTATACTAGTTGAAACAAATATATACGATGAAGAAAATGGTCTCTATCATTTAGATGATTTCAACGTAGAATTTTTAAACACACCAAATAGAAGTGGCGGCGGAATTGCTATGTTTGTTAGAAAAGACATTCGGTATAAAAGAATTGACTACAGAACTACAAATTATGACAACATACAAATACAAGCAACAATAAACAATAAAGATAACAGTCTTCTAGCAATTTATAGACTACCGAAACATTTTTTTTTAAGGCACTTCACATTCGCGTGGAGGAGGTGGAGGGTTCGCGGAATTATTAACAAAAAAAAAACAGAAAGAAGCAGGTGCACGTGTCGGAGGGTGACACGGTACTTGGTTACATTTAATTAATTTAAAAAACATTTCGTACTAAATCTCGCACTAAACCATAAATAAATGCAGTGCGGTAATTGCGCTGGGTAACAAAACTGATCAATGCAACGCGATCATTTTTAACTGGGCAAACTACATACAAGGTAAATCGCATTCCATGACAGCCCATGCGCCGGCAGAAACTACCATTTGGAACTGAAAGAGAGGCTTGCAGCAAAGATAAATCGGTCTGTTTCAAACAACAACAAAAGAAATAAATCAATCAATAAATACAAAAGTGACGCTCAGGAACATTTACGACATGGCCATCATATCTCTACTTAGTGAATGAGTTTCCAGTTTTACCAAATCGTGCTGGGAATAACAACGTTGCTTTTCCTCAAGCAAACAGCCCAGTACTGTCGCGTCGGGCAGTTACAATTGTCCTAATCATTGTGAGTGGTTTTCCATGGAAGAAATAAAAACAACCATCATGGGATTGATTACTAAAACGGGTTCCCATAAAACCAGAGTAGAACAATTTAATCCCACTGCACAATTAACAATTAAGATTTGGACACTAATTTCAAGTTATTAAACAAATATTGTTCTAACTTACGTATTGTAACATGTAGCGCGAGAGGTATTCGGTGTAGCAAAAACAGCTTCGATATAGCGTCATTATCGGCTAAATTCCTCATGCGAATTTCAACTTCATCTTTCATCATTTAGATAGAATAAATAATAAAGAAATGGTGGTGTGGCGGTGCTAATATGAGAACAGTACAGCATTAAGTTTTAAGAAGTATTCAATCGCATAATCTAGATGCAGAACTCACTGTAAGAAATCGGAGTGCGTTAAAAATATCTGGATATTTTCCTGTTATATATTTTTTTTTTCTTTATTATAATTAACGCTTGATAAAGGACTCATGAATACTCTGAATTAACCCTCATTAAGAAAAGGCACGGGCTGAAATAATAGAAAAAAAAGGGAGAACCGGTGTCTATTGGTTTCAAAAGCTTGTGGTTTGTAATGTATGGAAAATACAGATTCGACTAAAAACGGTTCAACTCTAAATGTAACTGTTCGACCATAGATAAATTGAAGGACAAATTGATGGGCATTCCTAATGAGACCTTGATTCATGTTTGATTTCCTGGAGGCTAGCTCGCTTGAGCATTGTTTATTGAAAAGGCGATAAAACGATGATAGAGAGGAGTGTATTCAAGCGAGTAAAATGAGTTCACTCTATCAAATATAGATGCAAAGGAGTCTTGGAAGCACTACACCAGATAATGAGATTTGTAGGCTCATCGATACCATAACAGTACATTTTCGACAAAAGAGCTTGATGTCAAACGCTGTCAAACAAATATAAATCGAAATATAAATCGCAATGATTTTGATCAAAGATTGGTTCACTTTTCGATTAGATATGCCATCAAATCAACAGTAGATCTATTGTTAAGGAAATCTAACTGCCGGTCATTGAGAAAGATGAGCAAATAAATGCCTAAAGACCTTAGAAATAAAGAACTTTAGTGCTATGGGCGAGTCGATGGAGGGAGACGATGACTCATCATTATTAAAGGCAGATAGAACAAATTTTGTTTTGTTTTCTATCAAAAGAATAGCATAGACGATAAAGTTTATGCAATGATTATGCAAGAATGGAAGAACATTTCTTCAGAAGTATCGGAGAAACACTTTCAATCCACCTGTCCATAGATTTGTGCACATTAACATTTTTAAGTACTTTTGCAATAATATGATTACGAAAGTGGATTTGTACTTTGAAGACAAACAGACAGAGTGCATTCTGGAAACATTGAGCTGGCGGCAAAATGTGACCAAGCAGATTTGCTTTGTTTAAAGAGCTAACAGCTGGATTATCATTGCAGATGAATGTGGGGTTGAAGATGAGGTAGAATTCTTTATGTAACGAAGGATTTAAAACGGTCCATAAAGTCGGGGGCGGAATTTTATTTGGTAATGTTGTTGACCCTAAGTCAACCACAGGAGGCAGGAGGAAGAACTTCAAAAGAAATAAGTACGTTTTGGCAGATGGAGAAAAGAGCTTACGGGAGTAAGTGATGGTTGTTAATATGCAAAAAGCATGAAATGGTTTTTTGACACCAAATAGTGAGCCGGCTTAGGACGGGTTGCAAGGGGCGGGAATCAACAGGGAATCAACATGTTCGCAGATTTTCATATTGTCAGCGCATAGTATACAAAAAATTAGATTAGAAAGAGGAGCACTGAAAATACCATTTTACTGACGACAAGATTAAAGGGGAGGGCGAAGCATGAGCAAGTATAAACTGTTGGTAGATTTTGTCCATGGCTTTGACGAAGTCTATGGCAATAACGTCCACTTCTTGCATCCTCAAGTGCACATCAATATTGTGAGACAAACTCAATTAATCACTAAATTATTAATGATCGCCCTTTTAGAAAGATTGGAGAGATTTGGAGAAAAGCAGCGCTTTATTTCGTATATGTTACTTTCAAAGAGTTTGAGAATAGACATCTCCTTCGTCCGTCCTTTTTCTCTGGATTGGGATAATGTTAACATATTTCCAAAGCTGAGAAATGAATTTTTCTAAAATGAAATTTTGAAATAAAGCCGTGAGGGGTGGGAGCAGATGTTTAGTGTAATTTTTTTATTTGGTGGAGGCAGTCAGAACCAGACTTATGTACTTTTTTAATGAATCAGTTTTTCGGTGAACGACTTGCAATACAACTGGGCAATTCAAAAATTAGATTTTATTGCAATGGAGTATGTACATAATATGGAACAATTTTACTAATTCTAACTAATTCAGATATTAATAATACATATGTACATTCAAAAACATAGTGCGTGCAGTGGCGTATATATTTAACAAAGACAACAGGTAAGGACTATCGATATGGTTAAACAAAATGTCTTGAGCCAAGTCAATACAAGGCGGGCAAAAATCCTCTTCTTCTAGTCCCCCACGTGGGCGCCCGCTGGAAATGACTAATCATCGGTTAGTGTCAGCTAAAGTCTTACTCACATGCATCAATCGTGCGCAGTGGACCATTAAGAAAGAGGTAACAACAGATACCTAACTCCCTGGTGGTGTGAGCTAGAGAACCGTGCCGAGGGATGGAAGGCTGGGGGTTAAACCAGCCCTAACGAGCTCCTTTGAATGCTTTGGTAAGGCCTTATCACAGTAGAACCCGCTATGCTGTGGTGGACCTTTTCTACACCGGCTTAATCGTGGGATCAAAATATAATCCATTAAAAAAAAAAAAAAAAGCCCTTGGGGGCTATTCCCCAAGACTCTCAGAAGACTGAGAACAAAACCCTTTCCCGGGCAACGACATCGGCCTCAGAGAAGCATCAAGAGCCAGCACGATGGACTTTAGAAAGAGACGTGCTGCTTTTGAAGTCCTTAGCCGAAGGGACAGGCAAGAAAGTGGGTGGACAACAAAAAGGCCTCGATCACAGGATGAAACCCCAACCATCTCAAAGAGGCGCAGGAGCACCGCTACGGCGCCCTCTCTCAACGAAGTGGTGAGTGATCACCTAGCGGTAGTTATTGTAAATCGAAGCCATGAGGAGGGCCACATCACTCATGAGCACTGGAAGACTCTTGAAGGTAAGATCAACATATCCAAAAATAGCCCGGAAAAGAAACTTTCTGGTTTCGCCGATAGGGGCAGCGACCCACAAGAAATGTTGCTTTTGCTGCGGAGGCAAAATTCCGATTTTCCGACTACCAACTGGAAGGTCATTAAGAAGGAGGTTGAAAAGGGCTCGGACAGGACAGTTACCCTGTTGCTGAACAGAGACTTATTCCCTCCATTAAAAGCGAAGGAAAGCAAAGTTCGATATGGCCTTAAAACCATTAGGTTGAAGCGTTGAAGGTATACGAACAGGACGAGAAGCAGGCAATTGCCTCGATTCCCACAACATCAGCCTCCTTCAGAACCCGGCAAGAACCTGATACTCCATCTTCTGTTTCGGAGGATCTGGCTGCTACTGTGACAGAGGCATCTGGTTAAAGCGATAGCTGCAATGCTACGTATAACCCAGATAATCCCCCACCACAGTTGGGTTGCTTCTGCCAACCATATTCTCCACCTTGCAGAAAGTGGAGACGAGATAGTCTTTATCCAGGAGCCATGAATTAGCAATAATCGCATTGTCGGATTAAGGACAAAGGAATACAAACTGCTACACGCTAACTGTAAAGATTGCATTCTGGCAAAAACCCATACGGCCTCACTACTGCCAGAGTAGAAGTCTCCCGTGAGGGAGGTTTATGGATCTCCGCAGTATACCTGTCCTACGACGACATCGGCGTATTGCCGTCCACAACAATCAGAAGGATGGTCAGTGAGGCAGAACGGACAAAAACACCGGTGACGCGAACGCTCACCATACTGTTTGGGGCAGTGGCGACATAAACAAAAGAGGTGTGGTATTACTTACGTATATTATTGAAATGCACAGGCTAGTAATCATAATTTCGAACAACTCATACCGAGTCCTCCGTTCACATCAAAGAAAGTAGTAAGCAAAACGAAACTCCAATTTTGTAGTTTTGGTATTATTTTTGGTATTATTTTCATCCAGTTTAGACTGGGGCTATATACCAGTATCCTGGAGGGAAGCAATTGTTGCATTTATACCAAAAGCAGGAAAAATCTCCCACACAACTGCAAAAGACTACAGACCTATCAGTCTCTTCTCCTTTCTTCTGAAGATGCTAGAGAGACTGGTGTAGGTCTACATTCGTGGAAACCTACAAAAAAGCATGCTTTCGAAATCGCAGCATGCTTACACTCTACACATGCTTAGCTCTACACACGATAGTTGGAACCGTTGGAAAATCAGTTTCTAATAAAGAATTCACCATAATTGCCTTCCTCGATATTGAACGAGCTTTCAACAACATAAATCCACTAGCCATCACCAATGCATAAAGCAAACTAGAAGTTAATGGTGATATAATATTTTGGATCAAACAAATGGTTTCAAGCAGGTTGATTCATTCGAACTTCGGTTGTTGCCAAACAAAAAAGGCAGTAAAACGTGGCACACCACAGGGAGGAGTATTATATCCGCAATTGTGGGTGCTAGTTGTAAACGAAATACTCCTATGCCCTGAGGACAGCGGATGCAAAAACATTGCGTATGCAGACGATATTGCACGAGCAAATAGCGGGAAACATCTCCCAACAATCAGGGATTTAATGGAAACAGGCCTAGGCAAACTGGCCAATTGGGCAGAGAACTGCGGGATTGGAATAAATCCCTCTAAAACAAAGCTAATATTATTCACAAGAAAACGGCAGATTCCCCAAAACTCAATGTTACTTACCTTAGATTCACAGACCACGACAAATACATTGGCGTGATACTCGACAGGAAGCCAAACTGGAAATTGAATGCGGAAGAACGCATAAAGAAAGCAACAACTACGCTATACACCTGCAAAAAAGCCTTGGGTATCAGATGGGGTATCAAACCCCATATTACCCACTGGTTGTACACCGCGATTGTCAGACCCATACTAATGTACGGATGCCTTGTCTGGTGGCCGGCACTGTGCAGATCTAACTATTGCAAACTCCTAAGCAGAGTTCAAAGGATGGATGCATTGCGATAACAGGGGCACTGCAGCCTTCGAAACGATGCTTCACCTACTCCCCTTAGATCTCTTTGGCAAGAAAAAGGCAAAGAAATCGGCGCTGCGACTTAAGGAATCCGCTCATTGGAAGTTTTCCGAAATAGGGCACGCTGGTATTCTACGCCAAAGCAATGATATAAGTGAAGTCACGGACTACTTAATTCCGACGAAGATTCTCTACAAAACAACAATTCCCAACCGACGACAATGGGAGGGGAATGAATTAACAATAAAAGGCACTGCACTGGAAATATACACAGACGGGTCTAGGACAGGCCGAATGGTGTGGGTGCCGGTGTCTATGCACCGACCCTAAAAATCAGCCAATTCTTTAGACTACAGAACCACTGCAGTATATTCCAAGTTGAATTATATATACATACATAATTCAAGCAATTCGTGAGGCCGCAGACTGGCTGTCTGTGAGATCGATGAATAACAGAGTCATCTACACAGATAGCCAAGCTGCAATAAAAATATTTGGATCACCAATAATAAGATTAAAATTGGTCAGGCACTGCCGCACGTCCCTAAATGAGACATCGAGCAGACGCACTGTAACGTTGTGCTGGGTATCTGGACATAGCGACATACCAGGTAACTGTACAGCAGACGAACTAGCCAAAATAGGCACCACACTGGACTGTTAAAGGAGAAATCCACCCACCAATGGAAATGCAAAAATATACAATAAAATCTCGAAAAATGCACTGCAACAGGCAAATGAGAGATGGCGGGACCTTGAAACATGCAACTATGCAAGACAAACCTGGAACAGGTATTGTCAACGTAAAACTAAAGCCTTCTAAAAACACGCAGGCAGATTATAACATGACATTGCGCTTTGAGAAAACATGCCGAAAGATTAGGACTGCCATACAACGACTACTGCAGTAGGTGCCATGATGAGGAAGAGGAAGAATCTCCATCCCATCTCCTATGCAGTTGTCCTGTTCTAGCCGCCTCAAGAAAACGATTTCTGGGAGAATATTTCTTCAACGAACTAACGGATCTATCCGATGCGGAGATCTACAAAATATCGAATTTTATTCAGCACTCAAAGTCAATGGACCTAACCTAATCTAAAGTCAATACAATAATAGTGTATCCTTTTAAACAGAGGTTTAATACCCTTTAGCGAACACCTAGACTTGTTGCAATGAATAATATATTGGAACCATTACAGCCTAACCTTTGAACCCAAATTTTGCTTACGTGTGATGTTGAAGTCGATTTTTACGATTCACCAGGTTAAGCGTAGTATTTTTTCTTCTTGGGATTATCGCAGAATATGCATTTCTTTTCCCCAGTCACAATCTAATCAACGAGTAAAAAACCTTTTCTTTTTTCCTTTTATCGAGTAATGCCTCCAGTTTTCTGTCTTTTTTGTGGTTGTCCATTGCGAGACTGGACTTGAACGCAAAATTATTCCTTGTGTAAATCTGCGCACAGTTTATTAATCACGATTTTATCTCATTAAGATTCATGGTCAGGAATATCACCGTTCCACGAAAAGTATTCCAATATGAATTGAACTAATGAATTGCACAAAGATTTTAAAGTGTAAGGATCAAGAACGTTTTTTTATAATTACTGAACAGAAACCCCAACGTGGAACTTGCCTTAGCTATAATGAAATCGAAATTCATATTCGAAACCAAATTGAGATTCACTTGATTTCTTATCTATGTATATCTTCTTGTAACTTTACGCAACATCGAAGGTGTTCACTCTTTTGTAGAGTTTAAAATCAGTTGCAAATAGAATGCACCTTATAATAAGAGTGGACACAAGAAGTTATATCCAATCAAAAACATAAATGTGAAATGAGAGCCAAGTTCAATATTATGATAATATTATAATATCTGCCTTGGTTGTTGACTTCAATCACAAAAGAAGTGAGATCTAAATAGGTGCCAAGTTCAATGGTCAGTCCTGAAATTTATTTATAACAACATAATTTTTTTATAACAACTTAAAATATAATTTCTTCTTGGAACTAAGGATAATATTTTGAAGCTTGGCTAGTTTTCATATACGAATTATGTTATAGCCTGCGCAAGTTCTCAAGCTGTGAGTTCTCATTTTATTCTTCCGAAAATTTTACTTGCTGGTAGAAACTAGCCATCGAATATAGGGCTCTTTCATGACTGTGTAGAGGTGCCTATGTCGAGAAGAGCGCTGTCAAGACTAAGGCCTTGTGATTTGTCGATAGTAATAGCATATGCTAAGCAAATAGGGAATTGTTCCCTGTGAACATATACATTACATAAACTTGGTCTTGACTCGTTCTAGTTCGTAAATTAAATTATACGTAAATTATATTTTAATTTTACGTGCTCTATTGCTGTTGTCTATTTTTCCAGTGGATCCGTTTACCAGTCCCTTCCTGACATCTATGTTTCTTCGCACATTATTCTATGTTAACATTATACGTGCACCTATTTTTATCGTAATGACATTTTCTAAGCCAGCAGTTAGCGACGAGTATTTTTGAGTATTTCATTTGCTGGTTTCTTCCATCGAATTTAATTTAATTTCCGGTTGCTCCATGCTTGCCAACATTGCAGTATTAAACTGGTTACATATATTTTTGGTGGGAAATGAACATACTGCATGATTTCTTTAAGCCGGTCGTTTTGATTTTTAGCGGTTAATTTGAGGCTTTGATTAGATAAAGTGCAACTGTCTAGACTTGTTACTACACCCATTCTTAAATGATTCAACATTTCGCCGAAAAGTTGGTCGTTTTCTTGCCTCATATTTACAGTTAATTCCTCATAACAAAATAGTTCTTTCCATAAATTTGGAGCACTGAGGGATTCTAAACATTTAAGGACTTCGAGTTGTCGAACGGCGACAGTTGTCTCACTGGCGATAGTTGGAACAGACCGCCATACAACACTATATGAATCTGGCCGAACCATCCTTCGCCAGCGTCACCGGTATCATATACTCGTATTTCTGTTAAGCGAAGATGGATGTACATTAATGTTATATTGGAAATCATAGGCACTTCATCAATTATTAAAAGTGCTACATCTTTTAAGTCACTTTTTAAAACTTTTAGTACTTGGTCTTATAAGGGAGTGTACTTGGGACAATTTTCGTGTTCTGCTGTAGGAGCCTATGTGTTCTTAGACCATTTACATTAAAAGCGGCAATACCAGTGGGTGCAGCTACTGCAACTTACTCATTCATTCGCTTCTTTACCCAGTTTTTTATTGAATTAATTAAATAACTTCTTTCCGTGCCGCCTGTCCCACTAACAAATATTCTCAAAGTTGTAGATTCATCTAATAAGTTTTAGAGATCTTGTCGAAAATACGTTTTTGGTCTACATTTAAACCTTCCATCATTTGTTCGAGATAATCTTCAGATACCAAATCTTTAGCAAGTGAAATGATGGTTATACTACAAGTCATACCAAATTAGCTAGGTAACCTACTCAAAGTTGTTGGTAAATATCAAATTTAATCCAGATTTGTAAGTGGCGACTGAAATAAGAATGAATAGTATCGCATTGTACATCAAAATTGGAAAAAACATTGTCTATAATACGAGTAGTGTTCGTTTTTGTAGTGCTAGTGCTTATTTAGGGTAACATGCCTCTAGAAGAAAAATATAATGAAATTGCGTTTTGGGAATTGGTTTTAAAATCTAAAGGGTCCGCCATTTAACGTTTTTTTTTTCAAGTAGTGCTTATTTCGTGATGGTAACACTTAGCTCATGTCTGATTTGACAGATAATTAGTTTTATCCTTCCGCTGAACGAATATGGTTGTGTATACGCTTGAACAACGCTGGGAAATATTGCGACATTACTTTGAAAATCCGATGCCGATTTTGCCAAAAAAAAATCATCTTTTCAGATGAAGCTCATTTTGATCTTGGCGGGTATGTAAACAAGCAAAATTGTCGCATTTGGGGCACAGAAAACCCGCACGCATACATTGAAAAGCCGGTGCACCCAAAACGAGCCACTGTTTGGTGCGGATTTTGGTCCAGAGGCATAATTGGGCCATTTTTCTTCGAAAATGAGCAAGGAGTGGCCGTTACAGTCAATGGCGATCGTTATCGGGCCATGTTGAACGAATTTTTGTTCACAAAAATTGAAGAGGAGGATATTGGCAACATTTGGTTTCAACAGGACGGCGCTACGTGCCACACAGCCGAAGCTACACTCGATGTTTTGCGCCCTGTTTTTGAAGATCGCATTATCAGCCGCAGAGCTGATGTCGTTTGGCCACCTCGGAGCTGCGATTTGACACCGTTGGACTATTATTTGTGGGCTGCCGTTAAAGATAAGTGTTACGCCGACAAGCCAGAGACAATTGACGCTTTAAAGAACAATATTCGTGAAGCCATTGGTGAAATACAGCTGCACACAATCGATAATGTGCTTAAAAATTGGACCGATCGTGTAGGCATGGCCAGCCGAGGCAGCCATTTGAATGAAATTATTTTCCATTATTAACCGGAAGGATTGTACTTTCAAAGAAAAAAAGAAATTTGAGAAAATATTCAGTAGTTTTTTTTATAGCATTTTCAAAAAAAAAAAATTATTTGGCGGACCCTTTATTTGTTACTATAAAAATGAAAAAAAAAATTAAAAAGTAAAATTTCGGTGTTATTTTCTGTCATATTCCCTATCTTTTAACACCCGAGCCCCTTAAGCCAAATTTCGTTAGAGAGATTCCTAGGTCGCGCGTTTGAGTTAGGTTTATCATAAATCGGTACAGCACCTCTCAAAAACCCGAGCGTTCGAATGCCGCAGACATTCGACAGAAGAAAAAAAATGCTTATTATTTATTAAAAAATCACAGAATAATGATTGATAAATCAATCTCTTCACCAGGAAATGTACTAATCGAAGAATAAATTTATATTCAAATTTGTTTAGCCATTTTGTTGTAATATGTGTGCAAAGTATAAAATGGGCTCTTTTTTTCAGTTAAAAAGTCATATAAAATGGGTTTTAAGGCCCTAGGATACTAAAAACTATCCTATGTAATACGGCTATTCACGACAAATCGATTGATATATATATTGTTGAGGTATCGTTAAGTACCTACTCCCTATTCGCGGACAAACAGAAAAATGTGTTCTCTTTTATAGATGTAGAGAAGATGCCGATATTACTTGCCAAATTTGAACTTTCTAAGTCATCTGGAACTGAATTATAATTTTGATGTATAGGTAAGTCAGTGGTAAAAATTACGATTTTTTGACGTTAATCTCTAAATAACCGTTTGAGGTGTGTTTATGAAATTTGGAGCATATATTTATCTTGCAAATCTCAATATATGAGCCAAAGTTGAAATGTTTATATGAAATAGTTTTTGAGTTATTAGGGGGTCAAAAGTGGCTCCAAATGGCTACCGCGTCTAGATCTTGAGGCATTTATTCTGTGATAATATGAGGCTTGGCAATATTAAATTTACAATTTTTATCAGGAGTAGATTTGGAACTTGGCTGTACATATTACAACGACTTAATTTTCCTTGACAAAAGCCAAAGTCTACTGGTGAATAAGAGTATGATTGGTAGAGATCCAGTCGAAAACTGTTAAGATTTGTTCATCACCATATTATAAAAAAAGAAGAAGAAACTTAAATTTGACTCGCTGTACATTTGACTCACTGCATATTCTTTCGCTTTTTCCACGTATTACATTTGTATGTTTAACTGTAAACTATCATCCGATCCTTTTTGTTTATTCATATGAATAAACTCACTTGTGTTTTGAATTCCACCGACGTAACAAATCTTTCATTTCAATAGGGCCAGACCCAAGTCCACTTTAAATAAAAAAAACAAACCAGCACTGTATTGACAAGTAAATTAATTTGATCGCGGATAAAAGATTGATTGTCTTTTGCATCATGGAAGAAAGTGATACTCAAAAAATAGATTAGTTGCAAGGGAGAGATAATTGGAGTGTTTGGAAATTCCAAATCAGTGTTATTCTCAGCGCAAGCTATCTAAGTACATATTCGCAGTTGTTAGTGGTGAAATGGAAAATCCTGGGGGTGAGAAAGCGGCGGAGTGGGAAAAACTTGACAAAAGGGCATATAAAGTTATTGTCATGAGTGTAGGGGCAAAACCACTTCTGCATATACATACATAATAGATTATACTACAGCGCATCAGATGTGGAAAAAGCTTGAGTCTGTTTACGAGCAAAAAGCGCAGGTGAACACCAATTTGCTCCAGCAAAAATTTTATAATTTTCAAAAGGATACCGCTGAAGCTATTGCCACATGCATATCGCGTTTGGAAATCATAGTTCAGCAATTAAAGGATTTCGGGGGAAATATTTCATCTTCTATGTATGCTTCAGACAAAATTGTTAATGGTGTTATCGGCTGAGTTGAATAATTTTCATGCGGCATGGAATTCAACAGAAACGAAACAAAAAACGCTTCAGAATCTAACGGCACGACTCAGAATGGACGAATCGAGGTTGTCTACTCAGAACTCAACACAAGCGGATAACTGTGCAATGGTAGTTAAAAAGAGTGCACAATGGCGAAACAACAAGTCCAAAAAGGTGAGGAAATGTTTTCTGTGTAAAAAGTCCGGACATTGGAAAAATAAATGTCCATCCAGAAGGGCGAATATCGCACAGAGAGGAGAACATCGAGATGCGTTTGTGTGTACGATGATGTACGACAATTCAGCGTATGTTGCTCTTAACAATGAAGATTGGTTTCTTGATTCCGGTGCAAGCGATCATATGTCATTTCGAAAAGATTGGATGTTAAATTTCAAACGGTTTGAGTATCCACAGTTAGTAAGAATTGGCAATGGAAAAAACAGTATAATTATGCCCTTGGTGCCAGTGGGTGCCAAAATACTTATCGAATGTGTTGCATATACCAGATTTGACTTTCAACCCTTTTTCTTCGAATGCGGTTTGGACAAGAATTTGAATCTGATTTCTAATAAAAAAAAATGTGAACTGTTGTTTAGGGGCTGTACTGTGGCAGTGGGAGTGCCACAATGCTCCTTATTTAAAATTATATTTCAAACGGAAATAACATCAAGTGCAAATGTGGGGAAAGTTATAAAATCAATTTCGCATTGGCATAACGTTTTCGCCCATCAGAATTTAAATTATGTTCGACAGTTGTAGACTCTGAAGTGAAAACTGTTCTGAAGGAAGAATATGTTTTGCACCAAACATCCGTTCCTTACAGTCCGCAACAAAATGGAAGAGCAGAAAGAGAATTACGGACAATTGTGGAAGTTGGAAGAGCAATGCTTAATGCAAAGAACTTATCATTGAAGCTTTGGGCAGAAGCGGTCAATCATACGGTGTTCATCCTTAGCAGAACGAGTCCAACTGATGTAGCAGGAAAAAATGCATGCGACTTATGGTTTGGGAGAAAACAAGATATTAATTTGGCTGACATCCCAGCATTCGGCGCAGAGTGCTATACACACATTCCGCAACAAAAACGGCGCAAATGGATCCAAAATCGCAGCTTGGAATTTTCGTTGGTTTTGCTGACAACGTTAAGGGATGCCGTATATATTTTCCTGGAACCACTAAAGTTGAGGTAAAACGTGATACATATTTTATTTAAAAAAAACTTCTTGTTCTAGTGAAAAGAGCCATGAAAAACAATCAACTAAACTAAGCGAAGATGTATAGTCAAAGGACCAAATTGAAGACCATGCCTTGGGGGTCAACTCAGATGTTTGTGATGTAGGTCAGTACGTTGATGAAGATTCACCTATTGATCCACTGGAAAATAATTTCGAAATTTTTAAAAATGGCGAGAATGATGGATGTTGTCGGACAAATTCAAAAATTAGGGATAGTGAAACGAATGATGCATAATAGACTCCTGAAGTTGGCGGAACTCCTATTAAGAAAAGGCTTCGAAGTGCGCGTGGGTATCCAATACCTATGATATCCTCAATGAGTGCACATAGTTTTGTTGCTGAAAAAGAAGAAGTATGAGGAAGCCCTCAAATCGACAGATGCTGGAAATGGCAAGATGCTATGAAAGAGGAAATCTTTAATGACAAATCATACTAGTAAAACTGCCACACGACAAAACAGGTATTGACAATCGATGGGTATTTAAGATAAAAGATGCTGCAAGTAGTGAGCCCAAAAGGTATCGGGAAAGTTAGTTGCAAAAGGGTGTACTCAAAAGTATGACGTGGATTACAAGGAAACTTTTAGTTCAGTAGCAATATTTGCATCCATATGGACGATTTTTGCGGTTGCAGCAAGTAAAAATCTGCTTATAAGAGAGTTCAATACATATTTTTTGTACGGTGACCTACAAGAAGAAATTTATATGACTCAACCTAAAGGATTTGAAGATTGTAGCAAAATTCAACATATGCGAAGCGAATACAGTAACGACCCAGGCTGATTCTTCAAATGTCTTGGAAACCACTAAAACAAAAGCAGAAGAACATCGGTTTCCCTATCGAGAAGCTGTGGGGAGCCTGATGTACTTGGCCATCTGTACTAGGACAGATATCGCATACGCTCTTGGTATTGTAAGCAGATATTTGGAGCATCCAAACGTGCTTCACATCAATCAATATCATCCAATATGTTAAAGGAACACCGCATTATAGTATAAACTTTAACACTAATTCACCTTTAACTATGAATTGTTTCAGCGATGCAGATTTCGGCGGTGATCCGATTACACGGCGTTCTACAAGTGGCTGTGTGGTGTTACTTAATCAATCACCAATATCCCAAAGGCAGACATGTGTTGCCCTTTCAACAATGGAAGCTAAGTACATGGCAGCCGCTCAAGCTGTTAAAGAACTGGTATGGTTGAAACGATTATTGGACGACTTTACATCGACAATCAAAGTGTCATAAAGTTGACCCGTAATTCTGAATTCGGGGCGGGTTTCTATTATGCGCAGTGAGCAAACTTTTTTTTTCCTGGTTTAAAATGGCCTAAAAAACAAATATAAAATTTCTTTTTTGAGGAAATGAAAATTTTTTTTCTATTAAAATTGTATTTTTTTTTAATTTCAATCAAACTATTAAAAAAAAATTAAGGTTGTTTGCCAAAATCTCCATAAACATGAACCACCCCTTGAAGCAGCTCTTCAAAGGGATCTAATTTTTTTTTCGCGATTTCCCTTCTCCACTGGTGCTCAACTATCCAATCAGCGAAATTATTGGAGTAATAGTCGTTGTAAAATTCTCTTTTCTTTTAACGACAAGCCAGTGGGATTCTATTCTTTGGTTATGTATGCCATCAGGACCAACAAAAGGATTATCAGGATCACTGTGATTCACTTTTTTGTGAACGAACCCATGGGCATTTAAACAATCATACTCCTTCCAGCAATCGGTGTGAATGATCGTTCCTGGATTCACGTGCTTTTTATTTACGGCACTATCACTTCATTGCTGCGCTCGTTTCCTGGACAGATTTCAAGTCTTAAGTCTTTGGACCCATCCTCAATCAAACCGAGAACCCGGCTTCCTTTGTTGAATTTTCTCTTACCAAATTTACTTTCGTCGATTTGGACGATTTTGCCTGGTCCGCCTATCTTTCCTTTCGCCTCAAATGTTTCCAAAAATTGAATTACTATTGTCTCCCGGCAATAATTATATCAGGCGGCAATAGTTCGTTGGGACAAACATTGAGACGAAGTAAAATCCTCGATCTTTACTGTTTCGTAGGAATATT
Organism: Merodon equestris; assembly: GCA_958301585.1. Classification (NCBI taxonomy): domain Eukaryota; kingdom Metazoa; phylum Arthropoda; class Insecta; order Diptera; family Syrphidae; genus Merodon; species Merodon equestris. The sequence continues at coordinate 72,293,039 of OY284416.1, read as the reverse complement.
TCCTGGCGAAGCAGTACATAAGATAAAAGCATCTTGCCAAAGGCATTCGAGCTTGCTTGAACCAACTGCCAACAGCGCGACTTTTTCTGACTACACAGCCTGATTTTGAGCACCTGAACTCGCCAATAGGATCTCCGCGCATGAAAATCTTCATTGGGATCCTACATATGTACTCGGCACAATTTCAAATTCAAACAGCCCGCGTGTCACAGCGAATTTCAGCGCTTGCTCATCTTGACCTATAATTATGATTATTTCAAAACATGTACATTGAAGGTCTGGTCAAGACAAGAAAAAAATCGTATGGGAGGGGGAGGGGGGGGGGTCTACTCCCCCCTGTTTAGCCGGGAGGGGCAATTTTCTAAAAAAAATTAATTAATTTGGAAAAAAAATTATTCAAAATATATCAGAATCAAAATTATTTCAAATCATTTTTTTTTTTCAAAATTTTGAGTTCGAAAATTAATTTCTCAAAAACGATTTCTTAAAATAGCTTCGTTTAAAAACAGGATGAAAGAAGAGGTTTCTGGCTTTACAAAAAAGTATATCACGGCATTGTGGATGTAATTGTTGATTTTTAATCATTTTTTTTTCCAAATTAAGTCAATTTTGTAGAAGATTGCCCCTCCCGGCTAAACGGGGGGGAATAGACCTCCCCTCCGGTACGATTTTTTTCTTGTTTCGACCAGACCTATACGCTCTAGCTTTTTGGCACACTGCTCGTGGGACACCCTGTATAATGTTGAAAGTGGAGTGTTAGGATTTGTTCATCATCATGCATCATATTATAAAAAAATAGAAGAAACTTCAATTTGACTCCTGTACCTTTGACTCACTGCATACCCTTTCGCTTTTTCCACGTATTACATTTGTATGTTTAACTGTAAACTATCATCCGATCCCTTTTGTTTTTTCATGCTCAATAAACTCATTTGTGTTTTGAATTCCACCAAGGTAACACGTCTTTCATTTCAATAAAAACGAAAATGAATTCATGAATTTATGTTGAATGGAATTGCACACTTGTCTTGCACACACATGTTCGAGGTTGGCAAAATAAAGTATCTATCAAAATTGAATACAACACGTCTGATATTAAAGTCAAAGCCTCATAAATTGAACCACCTGAGCCCGGTGAAATGTACGAATAGAAGAAATATGTACATATGTATGTACCTACATATATCTTAATCAGCACACACAATGCAATTTGCTCACCCTTATAGCACGATCGCATTGCCAGTACAACACCTCCACCTCTACTTTGACGAACATTGATCATTCCGGTATACATGGAATTCCGTGTTGTAGATTTCACAAAGAGAAGGGTTTCATTTAGCCAAGTTTTCCTAAAAGCCAGAACAATCAGCAACAACAACGTAAAATTAATTACTTTTGTAACGCCGCCAACATGTTGGTACAGTGTGAGGAAATGAAAAGCAGGAAGAAGAAACTCACTCGTATGCATTGCGAGAGGAAGCGTCGTTTTCGACCATTTACTCGGATATGTGCACTTTGTTGAACACTAAAATAAGCGCACTCGTATTCCTTTCTGCCATACGAATTTATTGGAGTTGGAAAACGTACATATGTATCCTTTTTTCCGGAATGCCCAATTTGAAGTTGAAAAACATGAGGCCCCCAACCAAAAATGAAGAACACAAAGAACTGACTGAGATGTTGTTGTGCCATAGAGCCACATTAAGCGCGTATGAGCATCAAACGCAGAAGTATCGGGCGTTTCAACAACCGCATTGCTATATTTTATCCTCGTGTATTTTTGTCGTCTTGCTGTAACTAACCAGCAGAGAGCAGCAGGTAATGAGGTCAGTTTCACTGTAAGTATCTCGGTCAGAATTTATTTGATTGGGTCGGTAATCGATCCGACTTCTGCATTTTATAGTTTGGATAAGGTCCCATCTTTCCATACTTTTGCTGATTTTAATTACGATCTAGTACCGGAAGACATTTACATTATTCCCACCGACACTTCACGTGTCCGCGACCGGTCAAATTACTGTTTTTAACTACAACTTATATATAGGAATATATGTTTTTTTTTTTACATAGAATGAAGATAATAGCCAATATGACTATTTTTTTATTTAGGAGTATGTAATATACAATTTATTCGTTTTCGATGAATTTGTTACAAATAGGCTTCTTAACCATACAGTACTAGACATGGGTTAATCGTTCAAATTCAACGAACGAACCGTTCAAGTATTGGTTTCAAAAATTATTCGGTCATATCAATCAATCAATCGTTCGTTTAAAAGTCGATACCAATATATTGGACTGGATCAATATTACAATCTTTCGTTCGTTCAGATATCGAGATCGATTCATTGCATTGGTCAATACCACAATCAATCAATCGTTGAATAGAGATAGAAACCAATTCACTGCATTGGTTCAATGCGATCGATATGAAAATGGAAAAATGTATGTTTGAGTAACTTACGGTAATTGTTCATCCCATAGATGTTCGTAATTGTGTACGTGCTTTTAATAAAGTCACCTATTTTGCCATTTTATCGTGCTTTTTAATTAATAAATAATATTATTTGTTAGTACCTTTCACAAAAAAGTAAGTTATCACTTATTCAGAAGCTTAGTTATAGATTGTATTTTATAGAATTGTACGCTATGTCTGAAATGAAAAACAAACGGAGAGAGATATGAAAACATTTTTCTATCGCCTCAAGTGACAAGGCAAAATGCTGTTATTGCCAAAAGCTAATAAGTTTTTCTGGGGGAACAACTGGAAATTTAGGAAGGCATTTAAAGTTTCAGCATAAAGGTATATCCATATGCAACACTCACAGCTACAGAAACCAACCCAATTCAAGAATCCAATAGTGAAGCTCCAACAATTTCATGTGACAGTACATATACGCTGACAGCCACAACTTCACATCATTTGGCATCCACTCTAAGACAAACTCAAATTTCTTCATATGTACGAAGACCAATATCACTTTCATTCTCCAAACAACTAGACGAACAACTTACAAAAACAATAGTAAAACAATATTATCACTTTAAAATGGTTGAAGACATAACATAGAATTTAAAGAATTCGTGAAAATGCTGTGTCCAAATTATACAATTCCTACACGAAAGACCATATGCCATTCCTTAATTCCACGTCTGTACAATGAGACAAAGGAAAAAGTTCTGAGAATGCTTGGTGGGGTAGAAGCTGTATGCATCACAAGAGATTAATGGACGTCTAACATCCAGCAAAGTTATATTGGCATAACAGCTCACTTTGTACAAAACTTGAACTCGAGCAGCAGCCTACAATCCTGCCTTTTAGGATGCATTCCTTTCAACAACAGCCACACGTCGGCAAGTTTAGGGGCTTTGTTGAAAGGTGAAGTTGAGTCTTGGGGTTTAGGGGAAAAAGTTGCGTGGTGACCGACAATGCATCAAATATCTTTGGTGCGGTGAGATATAATAATTGGAGACATCTGCCTTGCTTTGCACACTCGTTAAATCATGTTTTAGGGGATCGAATAGCGGTCACTGAAGCAGAAATCGCAAAGGTTAAAAATATAGTTGCGTATTTCAAAAGAAGCGTGAAGGCATCCCTTCAACTAACCAGTATGGAAAAGCAATTAAATCTCCCAGAAGTGAAACTAAAGCAAGACTGCATAACAAGGTGGAACTCCACCTACGAAATGCATGATAATGATAAAAGATGCAGTTATTGCCGTGCTAGCAATAGAGAAACCGGAATTAAATATTATATCTCCAAAGGAATGGGCCGTGCTAGAAAAGGCCACTGATATTTTCAAAGTTTTCAGTATAATAACTAAAGAAATGCCTGCTGATAAAAATTTAAGTTTATCAAAGGTAATGATAATAATTGGTGCAATAGCTAATCATCTTAGTAAAATATCATCCAACAATAGCCACGGAGAAATATCAAACATAATAGAAACACTATAAAACTCACTATCATCCCGATTTAAAGAAATAGATTCACACGAACTAATAACAAGAGCCACCATACTTGACCCGCGGTTCAAGCAATATGGTTTTACATCATACCCCAAATATGTTAAAGGTTTAGAGATTTTAAGACAAAAAGTGCAATTCATTTCAGTTCTAATTCAACCAGCAAATACATCTCAACCATCTACATCTCAGACACAAACGGACACAGAAACAGCAATCCTTTGGGGAGATTTCGATAATATTGTCAGAAGTGTAATCTCACCCAAATACTCACGCCGCAAGTATTATTGAAGTGGACAAGTATATCAATGAGCCACTCATTAAAAGAACAGATGACGCATTTAAGTGATGGGACGATAGTGACTCGTCAACAAAAGTTTTCAGTGATGATATGTATGTTTTAGCGTGAATTTTAGCTGACAGCTGCTTTTGACACTTTTCACGAATCTGTTCTGACTTCAGAATAGGTGCAGAAAATCGTGTTCTGAAGTGTCTGAAATAGCGTCACTGAACAGCAACCAGAACACTTTCGGTTCAACACATTTTTGTCACAGAACAGCAAAAGTTGTACTTTTCTGTCCAGAACAGTCCAGAATAGCGTCACTGAACAGACTAATGTATTTGCTTGGAGTGAAAACAACTATCCCATCGGAAAATGAATGAAACGGCAAAGAATTTAACATACAAATAGAGTGAGAACACTATAACGAAACAAGTATATATACTACCGAAGTCATAGCGAAAGATATGAAAGAGCATAAGGAATTAACAATTCGCTCTTTCTTCAACACTATATTTTCGTTCGTTCCATGTGTCATATCGTTCGTTCATATCGGTCAAATGACCGAAACAACCGAATCGGTCATTACAAAAGTATTGACTTTGTGATTGATTGGTTTGTAGTTGTTGATTGCAATCGCCAATACTTTTCGGTGATTCGGTCAAAACGAACGAATCAATCAGGATCGACTCATGTCTACAGTACACATGTACTTTTAACATTTTACAGAGATTCTGAATTGTTGGAAACAACTAGTCATTCTCCTCTGAATCCCTTCTCACTAAAGGGCTAACCATAATAGGCAGAAGCAAGCAGAAGCTTATGTCAGAACCGAACGAAATTCTCCCATCTGTTTCAACGAAAAATCAAGATACCCACAATGAACAGATGCAAGAAGAAGCAAGCAGAAGGAAAGGAACTGTCAAATTGTTTTCATTCGATTAGTTTATTTTGGGTGTGGCCTGGCTTTTGCCTTTTTGTTGAAATAAAAGCCATCTGCTTTATCATAGAGGCACTTTTGAAATCAACTTGTTAACAGACTCGTACTCCATATTTATTTTTATCTTTTTTCTCTTTCCTAATCTCAAATGTCGCTTGTCAAAAATTCCGGCCGGAATGTCTTCTTTCGTGAAGACCTTCCGTCTGCTCGCATCAGTTAACGAACATTTAACGAAACCTTCCCATTGTGGGCATATCATATGCTTTGCATGTAAGAAGATATTCCCCTTTGCTTGCATATGCTTGCTCCTGCCTGTTATGGTTGGGCCTTAAGCCTTAGTGAATTTAGTCTTCTGACTTTGTTCAAACAGGTCTTGAATTCATGCACTAATTTGGAGCTCGATAGAGGGTTGGACACAGCTTTGAGTGCAGCTTGGCTGTCACTGCAGACGCATATTCTTTTTCTCTTCCACTTGTATTTGACAACATAGTGCATGGCCATTAGGATTGCGTATATCTCTGATTGTAAAACAGACGCATATTTTCTTAACGAGAAGTGCAGTCGGATTTTTTCGTGTTCAAAGAAAACTCCAACGCCGGACCTCCGCTCAGTCCTGGAACCATCTGTAAAATATGCGAAGACAGTCCATTCTAGGTTCAGTATCTGGCCAGAGCCAGTCCCTACGCAATGGAAATTTGACTGTGAAATTATAGCGCAATAGGATGGCAGGTGTCATTGCGTCGGAAGGCATATCCATGAGACAGGGGTCGTAGGATATTTATCGCCCAAGTACTCTGTCACTAAAATGCCAGTTGTACCAAAGACCATTTCTGTTGAGGCGAAACATGGCTTTCAGTGCGCACCCAAGCCGATTACTCGCGCACCATTCCTCGATCATATCTAACGCCGTCTGCGCGTTGAGACCGACAGTCGCTAAACATGAGCCGACAGAGAGAACAGCAACATCATCCGCATAGACCTGGGCCTTGAGAGCATCGATCAGTGTCCTGTGCAAAAGCATTGCTTTGATCCACAAAAGCAATGCTTCATATACGTCATGCCGTCAAACAACGTTACATATCCTGTCGAAAGTAGCGTTATCAAGGCTCCCCCAACGTCGACGAAAATGCACAGTACGTACTCTTTCGTTTCGAGAGGGCATTCAATTCTCCCAACTAGGTTTTGAAGCGCAGTCTCGCAAGATTTTCCGCCCTGATAAGCATGTTGCATTTCCGAGAGAAATATGCATTCGAAGGGCAACTTTGCGCACGTGCAACTCTACTAGTCTCTTCATGCTTTTCAGCAAGAAGGATGTTAGACTGATTGGTGTAAAACTCTTGGCGAGTGAGTAATCTTCTTTCCTTATTTTGGAATAAAGACCACTTTCACCGCGCCCCAGGGAATAGGTATATAGGCAAGTGCCAAGCTGGAAGCGAAAACTATTTTCAGAGTACAAAGCACCTTTTTGCTGCATAACAGGATATATCCCATTAGTGCCTGGCGACTTGAAGTCAAGAAAGATGCCACAGCAAATTCAATGGCCTCAGTAGTTGCCACGCGTGACGCAATATACCAGCTACACCAAGTTGTTTTCATCGTTTCAGTTGCAGTTTCCAATGAGGGAGTGTGCAACGAGCCGATGACAGTCTGATTTTCCGGGAAATGAGTAAACAAAGAGTTTCTGCTATAGACTCGGTGAAGGTACTATCCAGAGATGGGAGTAATGCATTACTTTGTCAATGAAATTAGAAATATCATTAGCATTAAATAAAGTAATGCTAATTACAAAAAAAATCATTAGCATTGAATTATTTAATGCTAATTATTTTTTTTTTCATTATCATTGAAAAATGCCAATGAAATGGTTTGGCATTACTATTTTTAAATGCCAATGAAAAGTAGAACAAAATTGATATTCACCATTAGGTTTGTGTATTTGGTAACTAGGCAAATGTGCACTCGCTAAGACGCATATTTTTCTTCTAAGATAATACTTTTTCATTAATTTTAGAGGAAGATCAACTATCAGCTAGCAATATGAACGATCTGAATATAGTGAAGGAATTGAGAAACTTTTTGGAGAGCGAAAATAAAACGCCAAGCGTACTCAACGACTATCCTATAATAAAACATATGTTTTATAAATCAGCTCCAGTTGAAAGACTATTTTCATTCGCTGGGATAGTTAATAACCATCGTCGTCAAAATTTAACCGACGACCACTTTGAAAAGCTTGTTGTAATGAAAGCAAACAGCTGAATAAAAAATATAACCAAATACAGTTGATAATGCCTTATAATTCAATGAAATTGTTGAATCATTGCCATTACTGCTTTTTCATTAGCATTGAAAAAATCAATGTTAATGAAATTTTTTTTCATTAGCATTGAAAATTTCAATTGTAATGATTTTTTTTTCATTAGCATTGACTTATTTCAATGCTAATGAAAAAGTAATGCTAATGCTTTGCTCCCATCTCTGGTACTATCAGACTTTCTGAGCACATCCAGCTTTGACGATTTTCCTCGGTTGAGAACATTAACCAACTTGCTAGTCGCGCTCAGGGATTTGATCTCTTCGCAGACGGTTTTATAGGAATCATTCTTCGATTAACGATTAAGCGTCTTATATTACTTTTGATTCGATTGATTCCAGTCATCTTCCGAGTTCGATTTAAGCGATCTATTCAGGAGAGTTCTGGCTTCTCTGCGAAGACACTGGAGCTCAGCGTTACATCATGCGAGTTCAAAACAGTTGGTGAAGCGTATCCTCCACCAATTGCTTTGTTCTGAGCTTAGGCAGGGCTTAAGTGGATTTCTTAAGCTCCTCTCTGAATCGTGCCCAGTCCGTCTGTCTCAGTTTTGCTTGGGATAGGAGCGGGAGATCCCACACTTCAATTGGGATTCGATAAGTCTATGTCAATCACTTCCTGTCGTCTCGCCGTTACAAAGGCTTGTTGAAAGCCAACATTGTTGATGATAAGGTCAGATGAAAGAGTGAAGTTTAAAAGATGGTCTCTCCGGTTGTATTTGCTGCTGCCTCAAACAGTGGTTTGAGCATTAGCATCGCAAAGATGATGAGTCCAATCTTTCTGGCTTCACAGTACTCTACGAGTTCAGAAACCGCTTTCGGTGGCGGAAGTAATACCGAGGCGTAGGGGAAGTAAGCAGACGCCACAACGAAGTGTTCAATTTCTCCGTACGCTTTATAGCTAACATTAGCAGCCACCAGTTCTTCTCTACAGAATTGACCAAGTTTGGTTGCCAATAGTGAGTTCGATATGATAAGGCAGACCCTTGGCCTTTCGAATCACTCATCATAAAGAATAGTACCATCACGTATACCTCCGAGACCACACAGGCGTTTATTCCGCACCCATGGTTCCTGAATGTACACAATGTGATGATTTGTACTTCTTCTTCTTCTTTTTTTCCTTTTTCCGGCGTTGTTATGGTCAGAAGTGTAGGACCATAACCTTCCCACTTAACTGCATTCCTACTGGTCCGCTTGTGGGGTCCGCCGGTTTGACCTCAGAAAGTAGCAGCAGGCTTCCCGGTTTGGGATTACTTCATCGCTGAGGCCAATCAAATGCTGGTGTTTTTGCATTTGTTTTTCGGCCTGCCTTTTTTTTTTGTTTGATCTTACTTTTACAACACCGGTGATCTCCAGTCGTGTCAACCCACTGATTTGCATGCACACTTGTGGGGCAGTTTAATGGTGGTATATGTGTCCCTAGGCTCACTTTGGTGTTTTCTAAATTGCCTAGATGTGATTTTTGTTTACCTTTGTTTTAGTCGCCTTTTACGACAAGCGAGAGGTATCGCTGCAGGGATATTCTTAACCCGTCCCTGCACGGTGTGATGATTCGTACTACTGTATGCACTTCTGAGAAGAACGGTAGCAGCCTTGCAAGGCTGTAGGTTGATCTGTGTAAAAATCATAGATTTAGACTGCGGAGCACGTTCCATCTTTTGACTACTTGTCATGAAAATGGAATAAAATCCTACCTAGGCCGAAGTAGGTGCGTGAATCGTACACAGATTTCAAGGTCTCGATAGAGACCTTGTCCAATCCCATCTTTTTTCAGAGAGCTCTCTCTCTTTTTGTAGAAATAGATAATCCAGGCCTCATGTCAAGTCCCGGATTCTGTACACATAATCGAATCAGCACATTCAGCTTGCTTCCAGATTTCCCCGATATCCAGACGGCACCCGCTAATTTTGGGAGACTAACTACCTGATAGGTAGTAGTTCCCAGGGGAGGGATTTTCGGCACCATGCTCCTGATCCAGGCAGATGTCTGCTGTGAGGAACAGCTCACTACGAAGGTACCATTAATCAGAGCCAAGAAGTCCGGGGGCCGCAGATGAGAGGGAAGGTCGGATGGGCTTCGGTAGGGAATACCTTCGCCGATCTAATCCTCTTAACTCGGCTGTGACAGCTTCTTTGCACGATTTTCGGCCAAGCCTCTTTCTCCTTAATTTTTGGCGCTTAGCAGTGCAATCCAAACCAAATCCTGGGGCTCGTTCAACCTTAGCAGTTTCCGGTGCCGCGCCATTATCGGTGTCGCTTCTGTTGGTTTCACCACTCTTCGACTCAAGAATGTACACCGTATTCAGGATCGACCGATGTAAATCTGTGGATGAACGAGGTGGCGGTGTAATTGTTGCTGTCCGTACATGTTTTTTTTTGTAGGCAAATTTCTTTGTTATTCACTGATGTTGAACAAATCTGCATCTCAGTTTCTTTTCCTTCTACAAAAAATTATTTGTTTTTAATTTGTAGTTATGCTCCACTAAAAGTATACCACAAATTTATGAAAAGCATGCTTTTAATATTGATTTTATTAATAATATATGTAAGTAATGATTTTGATAACTTATGTATTTTAGGAGATTTTAACTTCGCCGGTTTAAAATGGATTAATTTAGATTCAAATAATTATCTTGTACCAGTAAATGTTGCCCATGATTATGAACATAAGTTTATTGATTTGTTGACCTCATTAAATTTAAAACAGATCAATTCAATAACAAATTCTAATTCAAAGATTTTGGATCTAATTTTTACATGCTGCGACGAGATTAATACCTCGATCGCAATTGCTCTATTGCAACTTCTTAATGATTCAATTAACCACAAGCAGATTATTGTTGAGTTATCTTTGTATAAATATCTTAAACCACAAGAATCTAAATTTAAATTGCAATTTAACTTCTCTAAAACTGATTTTGTTAAACTTAACGATATGTATAGGAGTATAAATTGGCTTACCGAGTTACAAAACTGAAATTTAACTTCCATGTATTGCCGTTTCGTTGAAATCCTTAAAAAAGGTTTCTGGGAGTGCGTCCCTTTAGCAAGGTGCCGCACATCAATTAAACCACCTTGGTATAATAAGCAGTTATCTTCCCTTAAAAATTTTAAAAATAAAACTTTTAGAAAATATAGAATTTCAAAGAATCCCCTTGATTATGGAATTTTCAGCAAACAACGTAGGGACTTTTTTGTTCTTAATAAGTTTTTATACAAAAATTACATATTCACCATTGAAAATAGTATTAAAGCTGATAGCAAATCATTTTCGCACTTTATTAATTCAGAAAGAAAATCTGTAGGAATGCCCAATTTAATGTATTTTAAAGATAATGAGTCAGATAATATCGACTCTACCCTTGATTTATTTGCAAATTTCTTCCAATCAACCTTTTCCAATTCCATCCTCAATCCCAGTAGCACCCTTGGCCACAGTTTTCCAACTTCATTAAATCTTGGATTTTTAGCCTTAGATCTTACCGAAGTTTTATTTGCACTGCAAAATTTAAAGGTAAATACCAGTTATGGGACCGATGGAATTCCACCAATTATTCTTAAATATTGTGCTGACACACTTTCCCATCCTTTATCAATTATATTTAACTGTTCCTTGTCCGAAGGTATTTGTCTTGACGACTGGAAAGAGTCATTCTAAGTTCCTATACGTAAATCTGGATCAAAGAATAATGTTGAAAATTACAGAGGTATCTGTAAGCTGTCGGCTATTCCAAAACTGTTTGAAGGCATAGTCAAGAACAAACTTGATTTTTTAACTAAAGAACATATATCAGAAGCCCAATATGGTTATATATCTGGTCGCTCGCCCTCTACCAACCTATCAGTTTTTTCCTCATTCGTAATTAATGAGATGGAAAATAAAAAACAAGTAGATACTATTTATACAGATTTTAGTAAGGCATTTGATTCTGTAAATCACTGATCAGCAAGCTTGAGGCTTTTGGATTTCACTCTCAGTTACTCGTACTTCGTTGGATATCTTCTTTTCTCTTAGAACGAACCCATAGAGTTAAAATTGGCAATTCATTATCGAAACCAATTAATTGTTCTTCTGGCGTTCCTCAAGGTAGTCACTTAGGACCTCTATTATTTATTATATTTCTTAATGACATTACTCTCTCGATTAAGCACAGCAACTGTCTGCTATATGCTGACGATATTAAAATATTCAAAAGTATCAAAGATGTTGATGACTGCAATTTGATTCAATTAGATTTACACAGAATCTTTCAGTGGTGCAAAATCAATGGACTTAAACTTAACATAGACAAGTGTCATTCAATTTCGTTTTCTAAAATAGTCCTTCCTACAGAATTTAATTACACTATTAACTCATCACGTCTTTCAAGGGTTAATAATATTAAAGATTTGGGTATTAGGCTCAGCTCTTCTTTCTCATTTCATACTCACATCAACCAGACACTGGCCAAAGCCAATTCAACACTAGGCTTCATTAAACGTAATACTAAAGGGTTCACCGACCCATTTACTTTGGTGGCATTATACACTTCTCTCGTCAGACCATTGCTTGAGTATGCTGTTGTATATCTGGAATCCTAGCTCCATAACTTTTTCCGAGCGTATTGAGTAAGTCCAAAAACGATTCACAAAGTTCGCAATCTTTAAACTGCATTAGAATTTTTGTCCTAACTATAAAGCAAGGTGTCAATTACTTGGTTTGAAATCTTTGTCATCTAGACGCACTTTTTATGATGCAATGTTTGCCAGGGACATCCTTGCATATCACATAAAGTGCTCTTCCCTTCTTGAGTTAATACAATTTTATGTGCTCCCCGGGCCTCTTCGTACTCGTCGTATTTGAGAAAAATGAACCACTAACAAGAATAATTCGGGCTTTTAATGAATTGTCAATACAATTGGACTTATCTGATACTAGACCTAACTTCAAAAGGAATTTGTTAAGTCTTTTTATCTTTTAAAACCTTTCCTTTTAGGTATTGTATGTACTTTAAATAAGTAAAATTGTACAATACTATTTCTCAAATCTGTTAGTACGTAAGTAGCTTGTAGATGAATAAATGAATAAATAAATATATGTACATCCATGTAGTTGGTTCATCTTGATTTTATGCTAATGAATGAAAATCAATAATTTTATCGAACGCTTTTAAAAACTATCATGATCTCAGCCATTTACTTAGGATTTATTTTTCTTATTTTTACATGCACGTGTGACTTTTGGATGTTGCCTAGTCTGTATCCCTGAACTGGGGTAGGTATGTGCTGTCGTACAGACAATGCCTAGAAAAAATGGTTTCGACAATAGACAGTAGGTTATTTTTCGTAAAGGAAGAACAATTTTATTTATTTGTTTATCTTTTTTTGTTTTATTTATTTACTTTTTTTATATTTATTTATATATTATATTGTACCTGATACTAATGATGTCTTATGTTTTAATTACGTATCTAGAATCAATTACAAAAAATTAAAACAAATATGGACACAGTGACTTAACTGAATTTATGCTTTACGAACATATTAACTTGGTAATTAGCACTGATTCGATAACGATAAAAATAAAAATATTTTTCTGCGTAATGTGGTTGGTAATGTAATGGTTTGTAATTCCTGTGGAAAGTTATTCCACACTCTAATCGCTTGAACAAAGGGTGAATTGAATTGAATTGCTCGCACCATAGTGTGTCTGAAAAGTCCCCCATTTCACTTGGAAACTTCCTGTGGATTCATTTTTAAAGTTATACAATACATATTTCTACAATTAGTGTATATATAATATCTAGTTTTAGACTTAGCAGAGACGCATTCATTCGGGACGCACCTCAATATTTTAGAATATGATGACTAAACCGAATACAGGCAATAAAAGCTATTTGCATTTCACAGTTACAATCGGAGTCGAGACAAGGATACACAGAATATTTATATATGAAAAAGGAGAGCAACAAAGTGTTGGCGAAACGGCATTTGGTTTGGCACAATCACACCCCTCGCAAAACAAAACCAATCCTTCTTAAGAGGGCAGCACTGCAGGTTAAGGTGTTTTATGGTCATATTGAATAATGTTATGGTTTAGAGATAATTTGAGGAGTCAATTGAACATTAACGAGATCCTTATTTATACGGGTTACACAATCTTCTATTAGGCCAATAGATTGACACAGATAGATGAGGACAATGTCCACGTATATTTTTACTCGTATATTAGGACTTTACAATGTATAATTCTGTCTAGAAGATCATCCATGAACATAAAATATATTAAGGGGTCCAATAATGGTCCTTGTGGTACCAGTGTGTGGTATGATTTAGTGTACATAATTTTTTAATTGCGACATTGAATTTCCAAAAACTTTACACTAGTCAGCAAGAACCATAATACCTGTTTTGTTTGAGTGCAGTGCTGTAGACAAAAGTGTAGTTACTCGTACTTTGGATTAGTCTTATACTGATGTCATACAATTTATTTAGTAATTTTCTAAAAAGACTAACGTTGTTATCTAGGTCAGGTGTGAAGTAAATAGAGTCCCAAATATAAAATTTGCACTTTTATCTATTGAACATTAGTAAGATTAAAATCTTCTGTAAGTAATTTTTTCCCATAACAGTCTGATTATATTAAATAGAAAAATATAAAATCAGTGGATAAGGTCAGATGTTTGTTTCCCAGTACAGTGTGGCGTGAATTGAACATATCGATCAGGAATGGATTACACCCAGACTGAAATAAAAAGATTAGTTTTATAGTAGAAGTAGATGAATAGTTCAGTAGAACTATTTACTGGCAAGTAAGTTAACATAGCAGTAAACATAAATATACAATACACTGACAAGATATCATAAAATTATAATTAAAGGACTCGTTGTTAAATGGAGGTTATTTCCATAGCTTTCCTCCAACTGTATTTTTAAAATATTTTAAATTTACTGTATTGCATATCTTTATCCATATACCAATTGTATCTTTAGCATGAAACCATATCTCAATACAGGCCTAAGAAAATTATAATACTATTGTTAAAAACTCTGTCATACTATGCAAGATATAAATATCTATCTATCTATTCCTATAATTTAAGGGCTTGAAATTTTAACCCTGTATTATTTAGCATTACAACCGATAATCCGGCTTTTATACGATCGCGGATTTCCGCCAATATCAGTAAATACTCGTACGTCATATTCAGCACCAATAAGAAGGAAGGGTGATTTTTATTTTATTTTATTTATTTAACCCTTTCGATATCACTGGTTCAAAATTTAAACCGCATATTTCTTGCCGTTGCGGCTAAGTGGGACAAATTTTAAACCATGTAGAAAATATTTTCTGCAACTGGTTTAAAGGTTTAAAATTTGTACCGTATGAAAGAAAAACATTGTATGACTTGCAAGAGAGACCGGAGAATTTTTCGTTTGAAGTTTGTTCTTACGGTAAATTGAGTAACGGTGCTTTTGTGAAGTTGACACTGGAATTTAATTTCTTAAATTTCGTGCTGGTGTAAATACGTATTTTTGCAAAATTACTAAGAAAATTTATAATTTATAAAGTGTTTAGTGTGTTTATAATACAGTTGATCATTATTAGTAGAAGAATTTCCTCGAAAATCCGTAAATATAGAAGAAAAACAAGTTTTTTGACCCACTGCGACGGAAGCCTTTTTTTCACTTTTCCACTTTTTTACTTATTTTAGTCATGACGGATTATAATGAGCCAGATTTTAATTTGGTTGGCATGAATTTTGTCGAATTTTTGAGAGAAATGGAAACAGATGATGATGCGGCTTCACTTCCTTCAGGACCTGATTCTGATATTTCTTCAGTTACTTCATGTGTTAGATTCTGATTTATAGCCTGAGGGTCAGGGATCTCAGTTGATATTGTCTTTTGATTCGGAGGACGATATGCCTCTTTCGGAAGTCCAGCAATAATTTCCAAGACCTAATCCTCCAAAGGTGACTTGTAACTGAACTCAAATCATTCAGAATGGTCAGAAGCAAATTTTACCGTAGTTTACACATGATTATGGGGCTACTGATTTCGTCAAATCTATTGAAAATCCAACACCCATAGATCTTTTCCAGTTATTGTTTGACGACCAACTTTTTGAGCATTTAGTTTTCCAAACAAATGTATACGCTGAGCAAAAGCACATGAAAACAGGCAAACCATTTGAGAAAACACATATGAGCGATGTGAAAACGTTCGTTGGTTTGAACTTGCTTATGGGAATTAAGAAGCTCCCTAGCTATAAAGATTCACCAGACTTACAAGATTCCTATATCAGTTCCTGTATGAAGCAAGCACGGGTTAGTTGGTTGCTGGGAAATTTACATGTGAATGATGGATGTCTTGAACCAAAACGAGGTACTCCCAATTACGATCGACTTTATAAAATTAAATCTATGCTCCAAATGCTCTCAAAAAAATTTAAAGGATGTGCAAATCCTACTCGTGAAATAGCCATAGACGAGCCCATGATAAAATTTAAGGGCCGGAGCTATATGAAACAGTATATGCCAAAGAAACCGACAAAAAGGGGGTACAAGGTGTGGATGCTTGCAGATAAAATGGGATACTGTCATGGGTTTGATATTTACACCGGCAAGTCAGCAACTGGAGTTGCAGAAATCAATCTTGGAGCTAAAGTTGTAAGGAACATCAACGATTTGAAACACAAAAATTATGTGGTGTATTTTGACAATTATTTTACTGGTGTGGAGTTAATGGAAGACTTGAAAAAAGATGGAATCTATGCCTGTGGAACGGTAAATGCCACGAGAAAATATCTTCCGCGGTTCCCACCAGATAATGAGATGAAAAGGGGAGACTGAGTTTTTCTACAGTGACACAAACCTAACCGCTATAAAATGGAAAGATAAGCGGTCGGTACATATTCTCTCCAATTTTCACCCCCAAGAAAAATCAAGTGAGGTTTCCCGTAAGAACAAGAATGGATCTGTTTCAAAAGTATTGTGCCCAACTGCAGTTGCTGACTACAATAAACACATGAACTGCGTAGACAAGTTCGACCAGAACTTCTCAGTTTATAAATTGGATAGAAAAAGTATGAAATGGTGGCACCGTATATTTTTCTTTTTTCTCGATGCAACAGTGGTAAATTCCTTTTGCTTGTACAAAATGCTCAACCTTCCGCATATGGATATGAAGACATTATGGCGTTCTGTTATAAGTGGTTTATTGGCGAAAAATTTAGTTGAAAATAAACGCCCATTGGAAAGATCATCACCCATTATTGCCAAAAAAGCTTGTAAGCCTTTCGTTCCCTTGGAAGTTCGTACATTGTCTTCCGCTTATCAGCCGGAACGCATGTTTCATCTGTAGTACGTTTCGGAACGAAGTAAGAACAAATTGGATTTGTTCCATTTGTATAGTTCCTCTGTGTTTGGGAAAAAATAAGTCATGTTTCCAGGATTACCACAAAAAATAAACTGACCCTTGCGGTGCACTGGTTCAAAATTTAACTCACCCGTTTTAATACTATATTTAAGAAAATATATGTAAAAAATGGAAATAAATCTATTTTTTTAGTTTTTTTGTATATGTACTTTTTTTAAAAATCTATTTTTGTTCTTTTTTGGCGACGCATGGGTCGATTTTTCTAACAAATTTTCGCGCCGGAAAGAGTTAAACAGCTCATAATTCTGTGGTTACAAGCTATAATCGCTTAACTCGAGTTACGACAAGATTGAGTTATTATGCTATTCGTATTCGGGATATCGATTTCTAACTCCACTCCATTTTTTAGAACTCTACCTTCCTTGAAACGGAAGTTGTAGCCTAAAAACCTAGTAACTCAAGTATTTTTTTTTAAATAATGGCTTGGCAAAAAGAATTAACTCGGAAGAAATATAAATTTTTTCAACGTCGAATTCATAATTTAAGTTAAGCCTTTAAGTTACTTATTGTTTGTTTGTTCATATTGACTTTTCTTCAGTTAGGCTAAAATCATTGTTTATTATGGGAAAAATAATAATTTGGAATAAATTCTAAGCCCAGTTGAACAAATTTTTGCTCGAGAATTATTTAAAACTGTCATTTTTCATTTCTCCTAAATCAACGGAGGTAGTTATTCTGAATTATACATAGAAACAATGATAATTTTCTCAACTAGAGTTAGACTGTTATTCCTAACCACAGTTTTCGTTTTATAGAAACTTTTCTGCACTTAAGTTCTTTTTCCAAACGAGTGTGTAATTCTTCCAACTTCATGTATCTAGTTAAGATGTTATTCCATATTTGAATTTAAAATATTTTGAATCTTAAGTAGGCTTTGGTAGTTATCCCAAAACATACAAAAGTATTAATTTCGGGAAAAAATCATTTTTAAGTTGAGTTAGGCCGTTGTGAAGAGTCGCACATGAAGTGAATACATTTTTAAAGTGAGAATTATAAAAGAATAAAAAGTTTGTATTTAAAATGTCTTTTAGGGCACTAAATATGGTAAAATTGGAAAAGATGCTGCGGAAACGTGCTAAGGCCAAAGTTATTTATGTAAGATTTTCTTTTGTTTTTTTTTCATTATGTAGTTCAGTTTTAAGAAACCGATTTTCAAGTGCTTTTTTCCAGAATTAGAACAAACTGTTTATTTTTTTTTTCAAAAATGAAAGACATTTCGATTATGCAAATTTTCATTTACGGCCGGTGTACTAGGCTACATTGATTCAGAAGCTTTGAATCAATTATAGTTTTCGCTTAGTAAAATATTTTATGATTTTGGTAGATTTTTTTTTTAATTTCCCATTTATTCTACACCTGTCTTACATTAACATTGAGTTGAAGTTTTTACAATTTGTCAGGGTATACGTACAATTTAGGACCAATGTCCTTTACAATTGTGTTTTTATTCGTGTGTAGGAGTAGATGGCACAAGTGGGATTTAATCCACCCGAAACGTTGGAGGTTTTGTTCGCACCGAGCGCCCCTTGTCGCTCGTTGCAAAATCTTACTTTGCTATTTGACACAGTACTTTTTAATTTCAACTACATACATAGTTGTTATGTGAAGGTCTTTATAATTTTTCGTGTTTGGAACGTACCATTCTGCGTTGGTAATTGTGTATGTTGGATTATTTGGATGTTTGAGGTTTTGGAAATGCCCCGTAGTTGTAGCCCATATGACCAGATAGGTTTAACCATAGTATTGTATATCAGAATTTTATTGTCGACTGACAGTCTAGAATTTTTATCAAGCATTCAGTAGCATTTTCGGAGTTTGTCTTTTATTTGTTTACTCTTTTCTAGAATGTGTTGTTTCCTTGTTATTTGGTAAGGTTATTATGTTCCAATGGTTAGGTTTTATTAAGTTTGTAAAGTAGTACCTTGTCCTAGACTTTATCGAATACTTTGTATACATACATACGTCAATAAATATATATATATTTTATTGTCTAAGTCATTTGATATTTTGTTTATTATCCTTACTGTGTTTTGTTGTATAGTCGAGTGATGTTGTCTGAACCCGAATTAATGATTCGGTACAACGTTGTTGTTGTCAAGTATAGGTTGTACTCTTTTCTTTATAGTTTTTTTTCCAGGAGTTTGGATAAAACTGGTAAAAGGCAGATGGGTCGATAGCTACTAGCTTTTGTTATGTCTTTTCTTGTTTTGGGAATGGCGTGCACTTCAGCGACTTTACATGCTATTGGGAAGTATTTAGTTCGAATTACAGCGTTTAATATATTTCTGATATAAATAATTACGTGTTCAGGTAGTTCTTTTAAGATTTATTAGGCTTGATAATATTAATATGAAAGCGAATTTCATTTTTAGTAGTCAATTTGATTGGAATAGCTTCATTCGTGTTTTTGAGGTTAAAACAACTGCGTTTGTCTTAGACTACGATTTACTTCGTTTAATATTGGTGGTTAGTGTGAAGTCGTCTGTTTCAAATCTTCTGTGGCTCTCCAGAGAGAGTAATTCGTTTGGAAAGCTCGCGTCAGGTTTTTCCCATAATTGTTGAGTTGTTTGGTTTTACGCTCTTGTAATATGTCCTTTAGTTTTTTATGGTCTTATTTAGTTTGGCCTTTAGCTCAGAAAAGCGATTCGTTTGCTATAGTTTTCGAATCTTGCGTTTGTGTCTAATTTTCTTTAGGATATATTGGGGAGTGTATGAGTCACGTTCACCTGGGACAAGTTGTGGCGTAGAGATGCTCAATGCATTTATTATGGTGTCGTTTAGGTAAATGATGGCACTATCTATGTATGTTATCAGGGCATTTTAAGGGGATTCTGTGGCAGGTCTCTTGTTAGGATGTCCTTAAATGTTTGCCAGTCAGTTCTTTTATTGTGAACCATTGTATTGTGGAATAGCGCGGTAGCTTTGGTCTCGTATGTGGTTATGATTGGGGAGTGGTCAGAAGAGAGGTCAAGGGAAGTTTTTGCGGGTAATCTTGTCCTGGGTATACTTTTGTCTATACAGAAGTCTATGAGATCAGGTTTCTTGTTCATATCTGTGGGCCAGTATGTTGGTTCCCTTGGGCTGAGAAAATGCACGTTAAGTGATTTAAGAACATTGAGAAGGATGCCTCCCTTTCCGTTTGTTAATCTGGAGCCCCAGTCTGTGTTTTTTGCATTAAAGTCGCCTTCTGCAATGAATCTTTTACCTAGTGTGTTAATTTATTTTTTATATCGGTCTATCGATATGCTAAATTTGGGTGGACAATAAAGTGCCGAGATTGTGACTGGTCCGTATGCGTCTTCAATTTGTATGGTCGTTGCTTCGATATGCTCAGCTTTGTAGCCTGCAAGATCTATTGATTAGATTGTCTGTCTTATTATGATTACTGTGCCACCATGAGCTTTGTTGCCAGGGTGATTTGTCTGTGAAATGTATTTCTGAAATCTTTGGAGTCTTTGTAGTTGGTTCTGATAAATTGTTTCAGTTCGTTGACGTGCTGACGTAATAAAGATGGCGTTTCAAAATTTTGTTTAATTTGCGGATAATTATAATTGAATTGTTTTAGAAAATGTTCAGGGTTTTGGAAATGGAAACTTTCAGAGTGAAAATGTTGAACAAGGTTAAGACACCATAAACAAGCACAGTCATCATTTAATGAGTTCAATATTGACATTGGCTTCCTTAAAAGTAAAAAAAAATAAAAAAGTGAGTCTTACAATAAAGCTTTGACATTCTAAAAATGATATGATGATTATAAACCTAAAAAATTATTTTATTAAGGTAAACAGCTAATTACTCAACATCATGAAAATGATAACGATTTTAAGAGTTTACATGATAAGCCCGCATCTGATGATTCGGAAAGGGATCCGGATTTTAATTTATCTAGCCCGTCTAGTAGCTCTTGTTCTAACAATAATGAGAAATTCATTAAAATTAATTAAAAGTGCAGGAATACGAAAAAGCTTCGACCTAAACTTAGAAATAGCGGTATATCATATCAACCGGTTAGCGGAAAGACTTAGAAGCCGTTTGATAATTGCAGAAACAAGTGTAACGAGAGAATTGGAATTGAAAAAAATTAGCTCATTTTCAACCATTACTGGTCCTTAAAAAGCTGTGACCAAAGAATTTTATATATTGCTTCATTAATAGACATAGAAGATACAAAAATGTGACACCTTTCACAATTTAGGCAATATAAAGCGTAAGCGCGAACATGCTATAAAATATACGCTTGAATTCCACGGAAAAATGTTGAATGCATGCAAGGAACATTTTCAACAGTACTTTAATAAAACTGACAGCTTCATAAGTCGTCAACAAAAAATATTGGTTCTTCCTTTAAAAACATGAGAGGAAAACATATTCCTGTAAATAAGACCGACATAATGGTAGAAAATTAAGTTAAGAGTCACATATCGAAATTTCCTGCTTATGAGAGCCACTACAGTCGAAAGATACAAGCAGAAAGTATTCGCCAGCCATGTACTACACGATAGTAAGTTGCTCTTGCGATACTGGCGCCATTTGGCGGTGAAGTTAAGTACTTATCGAACCACCCTCGTATATTTCTGCTTTTACATAATTGACATACAGAGATTGATAAGAACTAAATACCATACAACTGATGCATTATTTGATAACGAACAAATAATATTGATAGAAATAATGTTAAATGTTTTGAAGGAAAAATATTACAATAAAACACCTCCAAAATATAAATAGAGACATTTATCTCTCAGAGCTTTAAGAACTGGTTGAACGTTCTAGAAGTCGAGTTTTCGTACTGCCCGAATATCATCATGTCGTCGATATATACATAACATACATACATACATGCATATGTATATATATAATTTTTAATTAACTATATATACATATATATTATATATAATAAATATTATATATTTTAATTTAATTATTATTAATTAATGAATTCATTTGAAAGTAGGTACGTTTGCCATTAGTTTCTGATAACAATAAATATCTAGAGATGGGGAGAGGCTAACACTGCTCAGAAGAAAAAAGTGAGATCATTTCTAACATGAAATCTAACGGTTCTTCGGTTATGGAAATATCCAAACATGTAAAATGTTCCCGGAAGCTTATTTATAATGCCTTACGTCATGTCGAGCTTTATGGCAATGCCAAAAATGTTGCACGAGCATCAAGACCAAGAAAAACCACGGAGAAGGAAGATAGTCTGATCTACAGAGCTAGTGATGCCCACCCATTTTCGAGCTCTAAGGCAATAAAAAGCAGCGTTTTGGTGCATCACTCCATTTGTGTGTCAGATAGGACTATAAGAAGGCGTTTACAGTAAAAAAACTTGAGAGGATGCATTGCACAAAAAAAGCCACTCGTGACAAACAATAATTTAAAAGAAAGGAAGTCGTTTGCAAAAGATCATTTAAGCAAACCTATGAATTTTTGGAAAAATGTACTGTGGAGTGATGAATCTAAGTTCTGTAGGTTCGGATCGGATGGGAAAAAGTACGTTTGGAATCCACCTAACCAACAACACAATCCAAGATACACATTAAAAACAGTCAAACACGGTGGAGGATGTGTAATGGTGTGGGCTGCTTTTTCTTGGCACGGCGTATGGCCAATTGTGAAAATCGACACGAAAATGTATCAACACGTCTATAAACGGATTATTGAACAACAAATGATCCCCTTTGCCGAAGAAAATATGCCAATAATATGGCGTTTTATGCATGACAACGATCCTAAACATACTTCTCGACTGGTGAAGGGTTACCTTAGCGATCAAAATGTCAGCGTCTTGAAGTGGCCAGCCCAGTCTCCCGATCTTAATCCGATCGAGAACCTATGGAACGATGTCGAACCTCACATCGAAGCCGTAAAACCACGAAATTTAGCTGAATTGTGGAACCAAATTCAAATGCCTGGACATCTATTCCTAAAGAACGCTGTCAGGCCTTGGTGTTGAGTCTTCCAAGACGATGTGCAGCTTTGCTGAAGAACAAAGGGTTTCCGACTAAATACTAACATCTACAGTTTGTCCACAAAGGTATTTCATAATTTTAATGTAATCCAGCATATGTGCTATTTATGTGGCCAAGCATAGTTTTACAAGTCTGTGTATATTTTTTTTATTTTCAGGAAAATAATCTCACCTTTTCGTGAACGTAATTAACACTTTGAAGTTTAATAAATAATATAAGAAAAAAGTCTTCTGTTTTATTGCACGCTGAAAGACTGTCCTTTTATTGATAGAAGTGCAAGTGTGCTATTTATGTGTCCATCACTGTATGTATATACAGTGTGTCCCACGAGCAGTGTGCCAAAAACTTACAGCGTGTAGGTCTAGTCAAGACAAGAAAAAAATCGTATGGGAGGGGGGGGGTCTATTTCCCCCCGTTTAGCCGGGAGGGGCAATTTTCTAAAAAAAATTGACTTAATTTGGAAAAAAAAATATTAAAAATCAACAGTTACATCCACAATGCCACGATATACCTTTTTGTAAAGCCAGAAACCTCTTCTTTCATATTGATTTTAAATGACCCTGTTTTAAGGAGTAGTTTTTGAGAAATTAATTTTCGAACTCAAACTTTTGAAAAAAAATTGAAAAAAAAAATTTCGAACTATTTTTTTTCAAAATTGTATGTAATTAAGTAGTAATTTTTTTCAAAAATGTAATGCTCTCATTAGTTTTTAGTTAAAAGCAGAAAACTGGATGCAAAAATGTCTTGTAGTTTTTGAGAAATTAAAAAAAAACCCGAACCTTTTTTTTTCTAAGAAAAACCTTTTTTTTGGTTTTAACGCGGCTGGACTTGTAGGCAAATTAATGTATGTATGAAACATTAACCTCGTTTTTATTTTTTTTAAAAATTCGGAGTTTTATGAGGATACAATAAAGTGACATAGAATTGGAGTAACCCTGGATTAATCCTTTTTTTCATTGATAACGCCTGAAAACTAACCTGCGAATTTCGTCTGGGTCCGCCCGCCGCCGATGGGTTCTACCCGCATTTTGGATTTGGTCCGACGTAATCCCTCCCTTAGTACAAGGAGGATAGTTATTATGCTTGGAGTACCCAAATCTAGAGTATGGAGAGTGCTTCATACCGAAAACTTACATCCGTACCATTTTAGGCCAGTTCAGGGACTCACCTCAAACGACAAGTTTTTGAGAGCAGAATTTTGTCGATCATTACTGCTTCGAGATGAAACTGAACGAAATTATTTTGCAAGGATATTCTGGACGGATGAAGCACAGTTTACCAGAGATGGGTTACTAACTTCCACAATTTGCATCATTGGAAGAGCACCAATCCACACAACAAGAAACAAAATAAATCACAACACCGCTTTAGCTGTAATGTTTGGCTTGGTATTGTTGGACAAACTGTAATCGGGCCCCGGTTTTTAAATGCCGTTATTAATGGAGAATCATACCTGCAATTCCTACGAGACCTTTTGCCCGATTTGATGGACAACGTTCCTTTGGCCATAGCAGATAATTTAATCTACCAGCAAGATGGAGCACCAGCACACTAGAGCTTACGGGTTAGAAACTGGCTGAATGATCATTTTAGTGACCGTTGGATCGGAAGAAGGGGCCTCACGGAATGGCCACCTAGATCACCAGATTTAACTCCTCTAGATTTTTATGTGTGGGGATTCATGAAAAATTATGTTTACGAAGTGGAAATAGTATCTTTGGAACAACGGATTGAAGTCGCTGGAGTCAAATTGCAGGAAAATTTGTCAAGCATAGACTTATGTGCAGCCATTAGAAGGAGATATAATCTTTGCCTTCTTAAAAATGGGGATCATATTGAAAATTTATTAAAATAATTTTTTTAAAAATAATAAAAATGAGGTCAATGTTTCATACATTAATTTGCCTACAAGTCCAGCCGCGTTAAAACCAAAAAAAAAGGTTTTTCTTAGAAAAAAATGGTTCGGGTTTTTTTTTAATTTCTCAAAAACTACAAGACATTTTTGCATCCGATTTTCTGCTTTTAACTTAAAACTAATGAGAGCATTGAATTTTTGAAAAAAAAAAATACTACTTAATTACATACCTACAATTTTGAAAAAAAAATAGTTCGAAATTTTTTTTTTTCAATTTTTTTTCAAAATTTTGAGTTTGAAAATTATTTCTCAATAACTACTCCTCAAAACAGCTTCATTAAAAATCAGTATGAAAGAAGAGGTTTCTGGCTTTACAAAAAGGTATATCGTGGCATTGTGGATGTAACTGTTGATTTTTAATAATTTTTTTTCCAAATTAAGTAATTTTTTTAGAAAATTGCCCCTCCCGGCTAAATGGTGGGGAATAGACCTCCCCCTCCCATACGATTTTTTTCTTGTCTTGACTAGACCTACACGCTGTAGCTTTTTGGCACACTGCTCGTGGGACACCCTGTATATCATATCATTTTTCCCCTGTTTTTTCTATACATATTTTCCTGTCTTCTTTTAGGCACTCCAAGGAACTAAAGTCAAGCCAGCGCCAGTATCAGCTTTATAAAGGATACGATGTACATTTAGTTATAAATTAATGGACTACTCCTCGGATAAAATATTCATAATTTTCCCGCCTTTTCTAACCTCTACATACATACTACATTGCTTTGCGTAGCGTCCAATTCTTTGGCATTTACAATGGCTCTCTTTGGCAGGACACTAATCATAGTCGGCTCTTTCGTTCATGCCATAAATTAAAACATTACATGTGATGTACTCGTATCACCAGTTGCATGCAGACCACTTCCTGTACGGTATCTCTCAAAACGTTTAGACCACACCCAATCGAGGACTTAGTGCCATATCCCTTTTTTGGTTTTGGTGGAGCTGTATTGTTTGAAGTTGACGCTCTATTTTTTTTTGTTTTTGTCGCCTCCGGGCATTGCAGTTCACGTGTCTTTGGTGTATTTTGTAAAATATTTTATATTTTTATTACTTCCCTTTTGATTCGACCACGGTTCAGATATTTTTCCTCTATTTTTATAAACGTACTAGCGGACCCGCCGAACTTCGCCTCGGCCCAATCTACCGCCTTCAGATAAACTCCAGAGTGATAATTAAACACAAATAATTCAAATTTCAATGTGATTTATTTGAATGGAATCGAAATCAGAAGAGAGCGATATGATAAACAATTTTGTTCGATTTGTTTCTGGCTGATCGTGCGAAAAACAGGGAAATTCGCGATTAATCCCACAGACCAACGATTGTCCTTGCGATTTATTGATTGTCATCGCAAAAACCAATTGAACGGGGAACTAATTCGCTTGAATTGGAATGGAAGATCAGTTGGAATTCGTGGAATAAGGACTTCCTCTCCTTTGAATTTGTTCTTGATGATCGTCGCTTGAATCACATTGTTCATCAGTTCCTTGACGGATAATCGCGTACCGTTGAACAATTTCGGATGATTCAGATTCCGCAACATGATTATGATCGGAATAATGAAATTCAAGTTACTGACGTCCTTATTCTTCGCTGCCCGTTGCCCGCTCACTAATCCAATCGAGATTTTTATAATTTTATGCAATGCCGGCACGATATCAATCCAGTCGAATCATAAACGAGAATTTGGCCATTGCCAAGCGCCAGCAGTTGTCTCGAGAATTCAGCAGCCGTCGGGTCGTTCTGCAACGTGACTCTCATATTCGTGTTCAATTTCAACTTCTTGACATGCCGCCAGAAGACGACGATTTCGGGCATGTATTAAGTTCATCGGCAGCAGTGGATGGACGGAAAGAGTTTGACGAAAATCTCCGGAGAGCAATATCATAGCCCCTCAAAATCGTCTCGAATTCTCGTAAATCCTTCATCGTTTCGTTCGGTCAACGGCCTCTAAAGCTCGTTTATGCGCCATCGTGCATTCATCCCAAATGATGATTTTTGAGCCTCACATCAATTTCGCTGTCGCCGAAATTGGCTTATCAACCATTACAAAATTTATCGGCAGTTTCAAAGCAGAATGTGCAGTTCGACCGCCTTCCAACAAGGTGGCAGCAATTTTAGAGCATGCAACAGCCAACGCAATTTGAGATCTTGACCGAATTGTTGCCAGAATCAACGAAATGACGAACGTCTTGCCTGTCTCGAGAAAGTAAATGTCTCCGGGTCTATCGTCAACAACCTTCATCAACTAATCGTACACGTTCTTCTGCTTGGCATTCGTTTTCAAGCAAATTCAATCGTTGGCAAGCCTCCCGAAAAGTGGCGCACAGCACATCATCTACAGTACGCAGGAAATCGAAGAATGTTCATCAAAAGCAAGCGAAGATAGAAGCATTCGTCTTGGCGTGGATGAACTGTGTATTTTCATCCGAGGGATTCAGTCGAATAAACTTCAGCGAAGCCAGCAACAGCATCATTTTTCTTCCGGCGTTGAAACTTCTTCGATGCAGCGTTCCATATATAATAGCGTTGCATTTCCGAATAGAGTAAAGTCCTCGCGAACGGATCGCTTTCGCATGTCGAAAAGAAATTTGTCAATTTTGTCGCTGGTGGTCGTTCTGGTCTAGGCGCTGCATTTGCGTCCGTAAAGTAGACACGCTGGCCGTTCTCCAAGATAACTGCTAAATGCACGACAGTCGGGTGATGTTCATGAATCGGAAATAAAAACAGCCGCCAAATTGCCTCGTTAAAACTCAAGCAACGTCCAAGTTTAAATTTCGTCCCCTCGTCGTTTGCATTCGGATCAGCAATGCCAAACACCGCCATGTCGCTCCTTTTGTTCACATATTTGCAAACGTACATATTTGATGGAGCTGCAGTACTCAATATTGCAGTGAGTTGAGAACGTTTTCGATAAAATCGGACCATATGGAACGATGCAGCGGTTATTGAGGACGACATCGTTTCCTTTCACTTTCAGCACGATTGATCTGCCGTTGTTATCTGGAGAACGACGCGACGCCGCGCCGATACAATGGATATCCGTCCATTCCATTGTGTCAGCCACCAACGGAGGGGGAAAACGCTTTGTGCAATTTCCGTTTTCCATGCACAGTGAGTTTGGTTATGGACAAAAATGACGATTTTGATGTTAAAAAATTGAAGACGAAGAATTGAAAGTTTTCCTTACAAAGAGTTTAAGCCGAGAGGCCTCCAACGTCGTTTTTTTGCGTGCCAACTGCTGCTTCAATAGCAGATAAGGAAAAGTTTCTTTTTCATTGTATCGTAACTAGTGATGAACCGTGATGTACAGTGAATGCTGTACAATATTGTACTCATACTAAACGTAACAGACGATCAAAATCTTTATGTGATGCGCTTGTTGAATATGAATTTAATTTTGATTTTATGGCTAGCTTGTGCTTGACATCCGTTCTTAATGAAACATGTTTTAATCGATTTACGCCGAATTCGCAAACTGGCATTTGCTGAGTGTAACAGAAGGAAGAACATTTCAGAAAGTACTTAGATACAGGTTGAAATTGAATATACATATGTATATAATTCAGTTTAGTCAACAAAAAACACATTCTCAACCATCTTTTATGTGAGTTAAATTAAAGGTAACAGTAAAATTGTATGGAAAAAAATTAACGACAAGCCTCGAAGTCAATAAATGCCTTAATGTATCGATCTAAACATATGTATGTACAACTTCGGAGAAAAAGAAATCTCTCATACAAAAACATCGTAGATTATTCTCAGATAAAAAGCAACAAAAAAATCCTCAGGTACTCCAGTTCCAGTTCCCATATCCAAGAGAGACGAGGTAGAAAAGCAGATTAAATCGAAATTTCCATATATTTCAACGGTATAGATCTGTTCAAAAAACCTAGATGCGTACGAGGACAGAAAACACAGATTAGTTATATATTATATGAAACTAAATTCCTTAACTATAGATACCCGACAGATATCCGATCACAAAGATAAACCGGTTCCTATACCAACTGGAGCAAATGACATGGTTTTTGATAAAAAGTCGGTTCTGTCACATTCAACTTTAAAAATCTGCTGACATTAAGAAGACTACGTTTTCAGCTACACACAAGAAGTATGAGCCTACACGTATATATATATACTAGCTGACCCGACAGACGTCGTCCTGTCTTAGCCAAAAATGTTCAATTGAATGAGGTAGGAAGAAGCAGAAAAAAAAGGAACATTTTAAAATTAAGTGAAAATGTAAGTTTAAACAAACTTATCTGGAAAATAAAATAATGAAGCAATATATTGTTGGTCAATAATTTAACCGCTTGTTGACCCTGCAATTAAAAAGGCATTATGCAATAAAATTAATTTTTTTTTTGATAACTTTTGATTTAAGAGTGATTTCACTTCCCAACTTTCTACTTGTAAAAGTAAATCTGAACAATTTAACGTAATTGCTCAATTAGCTTTAAAATATCTTTATGTTAAGTAATATGTAAACTAGTTTAAAAAATGAATGTTGGAATGCTAGAGGCATTCGCAACAAGTCCTTAGATTTTTTTCGTTTCTTGATAGTAACAATATCGATATTGGCCTTATTTCCGGAACTGGCTTAAGACCTGATACGTCATTTTCTAATTGTATGTACATATAAGTGTTATCGAGCCGATAGAGTGGATAGAATGGGAGGGGGTGTTGCAATAGCAGTTAAAAAATCTCTTAAGCTTTTTTTATTGCCCGCTATAAAAACTAATTTAATAGAAAATATTGGGATTCAATTTTTTTTTCAGACGGAAGAAGGCTTTAAATTTTTTCCGTTTATTTCTTCCCAGGAGCTTCTAAATCAACCAACAACAAAAATTTATTAAAAAGAGATCTGAGAATATTCATTAATCTTCCAGATTTATATTTAATAGGGGGAGACTTCAATTGCCGTCACCGAAATTGGGGGTGCTTAAGAGCAAACACCTGGGGGAACATTTTAGATTATCTAAAAACAACTCATCAGTTTGAAATATCGTATCCAAATACGTCAACATATATTCCATACAATGCGAGGAGTAATCCGTCAACATTAGATATTTATCTAACGAATGTACCACAAATTCAACCACCCAACGGTTGTGAATGATCTTTCTTCCGACCATCTCCCCGTATTGTGTAGTGTCCTCCTAAGACTTGATAGAAGTGATAAAAATTATATTTTTGATATTAAAAATTCTAATTGGAGAAGGTACAAAGAGACAATTTGCACTAGGTTGACTGGTCACGATATACTAACTAATTATGCTAGCGCCTCCATTGATCAGATAGACGAAAAAATACATGTTTTCCAGGATGCATTGGAGTACGCAATTAATAGATCCGTGTCTAAAAAACTCAAATGCATTCAGAATGCAACAACAAGTCATATTGTGACATTGATTAAAATAAGAAATGCTTTTCGGAGAAATTGGCAGAGGTTTCCTGTCTTCCTTGAGCATGTCAAAAGTTTTAATAAAATCATTAAAGAAGAAGTTCATCGTTTCCGCAATATTCAATGGAACTCAAGGCTCCAAGTTCTTGATAAGTGCAGCAAGCCCTCTTGGTATATTGCTTGCAGAAATTTTCAAAAAGAAACGGAGCGTTATTCCTTCGATTGCTGATGTCCCTTCTTCTTCAACTAGCACCGAAAAAGCTGAAATCCTTTCATCTTCTTTTCGTTCCAATCACCTTATTTCTAATGAAATGGGAAATATGGAGACAGATACACTGGTATACAATGCCGTTTCGCAACTTGCATTAACGCCGGTAAACATTTAACAGAGTATATACGCTACCTACAAAGAGTTACTGTATCATATAAAAAATCTAAAAAACAATAAGTCTGGTATTGATAATAACAGGTTGTCAAATATCTCCCTTCCGCCTTTTTGTCTTTTGAATTTCGCGGCTATGTACAGAGCGCTACAGAGCTCGTATCTGGCAATACTATGAAATGTCTTGAAAGGTCTTGACATAACCTACAAAACGACGATATGCGTGATTAGTTTGGATATTGCGTTCAACAGTTATAGACGTGTAAACATGGAGTTCACTAACGCCGAAATTCGCGCTATTTTAAAGTTTTCCTTCGTTAAAGGCAAATCCGCTAGAGAAACGTTCCGTGAGATTAATGGTGTTTTGGGGGATGGTACTCTATCACTTCAAACCGCGGAGGAATGGTTTCGACGATTCAGAGCCGGTGAAAACGACACCATGGATAAGCCAGCCGGCGGAAGACCTGTGACGACGAATACCGATCAAATCATGGATATCATCGAGTTAGACCGGCATGTGGCATCTCGTGACATCGCCCAGGAGATGGGAGTTAGTCACCAAACCATTTTAAACCATCTGCAGAAGGCTGGATACAAAAAAAAGCTTGATGTTTGGGTGCCGCATGATTTGACGCAAAAAACCCTTCTGGACCGAATCAACGCCTGCGATATGCTGCTGAAACGGAACGAACTCGACCCTTTTTTGAAGCGGATGGTGACTGGCGACGAAAAATGGATCACATACGGCAATATCAAGCGAAAACGGTCGTGGTTGAAGGCCGGTGAATCGTCCCCAACAGTGGCCAAGCCGGGATTGACGGCCAGAAAGGTTTTGCTGTGTGTTTGGTGGGATTGGAAGGGAATCATCCACTATGAGCTGCTCCCATATGGCCAGACGCTTAATTCTACCATCTACTGCGAACTGGACAACAACAACGGCTTGAAGCAGGCGATCGACCAGAAGCGTCCAGAATTGGCCAACAGGAAGGGTGTAGTGTTCCACCAGGACAACGCCAGACCACACACTTCGTTGATGACTCGTCAGAAGCTACGGGAGCTCGGATGGGAGGTTTTATTGCATCCACCATATAGCCCGGACATAGCGCCAAGTGATTACCACCTGTTCCTGTCCATGGCGAACGCCCTTGGTGGTGTAAAGTTGGACTCAAAAGAGGCTTGTGAAAAGTGGCTGTCCGAGTTCTTCGCAAATAAGGAGGGGGGTTTCTACGAGGGGGGTATTATGAAGTTGTCGTCTAGATGGAAACAGGTTATCGAACAAAACGGCGCATATTTGAACTAAATCCGATCACTGTAACACTTTTTTTTTTTTTTTTTTTGAATAAAGAGCAAAAAAGCGGAAGGGAGATATTTGACAACCTTATATTAAAAATATTTTCATAAAGCAATTACCCAGAATCGGCATAGAATTTATACTCTTCATAATTAATTCATGTATTCAATTGCAATATTTCCCAATGGCATGGAAAAAAGCCAGAGTCATTCCAATATTAAAAAGTGGAAAACCTGCAAAAAATTCTAAGAGCTATAGACCAATTAGCCTTATTTTTTTTATTTTATTTTAAATTATTTAAAAAAATCATCAAAGACAAAATACAGAAAGTATTTGATGAGAAAGGCATCCTCCCTGATCAACAATTTGGGTTTAGACCTCATCATAATACCGTACAACAAGTTGACCGAATCACTCAGTATATTCATAAGGGGTTCATTGCCAAAAAAATCAACAGCATTAGTCCTCCTGGATATTGGAAAAGCTTTTGATACTGTCTGGCATGATGGATTACTCTATAAAATGATATTCTATGAAATTCCAACATACTTAACAAAATTAATTAAAAGTTTAGTCGGTCCTTTTGCGTATGTGTCAACAAAACCCTGCCTTCTGAAAAAAACCATCCCTGCCGGTGTTCCTCAAGGATCTGTTCTTGGTCCAGTGCTGTTTAATTTGTACATTTATTTATTTATTTATGTAATTATTTATTTATTTATTTATTTAATTATTTATATCATTTTATTATTTCTTATTATTATTATTATTATTTTTTTTTTTTTTTTTTATTTTTTTTTTTTATTTTGTTTGTTACAAATGAGAGGTTTTTACTTTTCATTTTCTTCTCGACTTACGATTTTGTTTTCTTTTCTTCTTGATTAATGTCCAAAAAAAATAATTATTCAGATTAAGACTAAGTAAATTGAGCAATTACGATGAAATGTACAAAAATAAAAAAAAATAAATAAATAAATTGATTTAAGGGTGTTATCAGAAGGAAAATTCATGTTTTGATTTCTCAAGGAATTCAAAAACTCAGTTGGATAGTTGGTTGCTTCATCTTCGTTTGTTACACAGTCGATAGATTTGAAGGAATGTAAGAATCCAACGATTTGATTTTGAATTGTGCAGTTTAAGTGATCCACATCCTTGTTCTTTGCCGCTAAAATTGCTCTTTCACTCAACCAATCGTATTGTAGTTTTTACGGTTAGCAATGATGTTCGGAAACACTTTGTTGATGAGCTCCTCTTTCGTTGAGACGAAATTTCAAAAATTCGGCGGGAACAAAATCAATCCATTCGATACGTCGACAGGAACACGACCATTACCGATAGTTAGCAGTTGATTTGAGAACACTTCGGCAGATGGATCGTTTAGTAATGCAAATCGCATGTGTGTCGTCAGCTGAAGTTTCTTTACATAACGCCACAATGTCGATGATTTGCAGCGATCGATCGTGGTATTACTGGTAGTGTTTGCCAGAAATCGCCTGAGAGTAAATTCAATGTACCCCCAAAACGTCTTGCGTCATTACGCAGATCTTTCATAGTGCGATTCAGAGCTTCTAACGCACGTCTATGCGACATTGTGCATTCGTCACAGATAATGATTCTGCTTGCTACCAAAACTTTGGCTATTGCTGAATGTTTCGCTATGTTACATGTTGGTTCTTCAACCGCTTGAAGGTTTAATGGCAATTTCAATGCCGAATGAGCGGTTTGGCAACCTTCAAGCAGCGTAGCCGCTATTCCAGAAGAAGCAACTACTACAGCAATGATCTGATCTTGCACGAACTGTAGCTAAAATCAATGATATGAAGAATGTCTTGCCAGTTCCACCAGGCGCATTAAGGAAAAACATGCCAACATTTGCATCATCAATTGCCTTCATCACCGTATCGTACACTTCTTTTTGTTGGGGATTCTACAAAGGTACATTCGTTCGAACCAATTGACTTAATGCATTCGTGTCGTATTCACGTTCACGCTGCAATTCTCGTTCGAAGGCGTCGTTTATTCCACGATCTGGCGATGCCATTCCTGACCTGACTAACAAACTGCCGCACATGAGGTAGCACATGTCTTCTATCAAAACCAAAGCCTGGTTTCGCATCTATATATAAATTAATCATATATAGGGGGGTGGCTAAACAAATTGTACTCCAATACTCCAAATCCCGCAGCTTTCCCATGACGATGCCCTTGCACATACATAGGTGCGTTTTCCTGGTTGACGAGGATTTTTTCTTCTTCAAGCCAGGGCTCTTCCTGCGAAATTTTGGCACCCAGCTTGTGAAGAAGGTTGAAGTAAAAGTGGCCTGTACATGTTTTGACTTTTGCAAGGTAATAAATTATCAGGGTCCTTTTCGCATGCCAAAACAAGTTAGTTACAACTTTCCCGACAGATGCGATCGACTTCGCTTTCTTTGGCACTGGACCAATTTACTCGAATTGCTGTTTCGTTTTTGGCATGTTGTAGTGGACCAAATGTCACCACGATGACAAATCGCCACACTAAATCGGTCGAATCCCTATTTTTTATTTTTTTTATTGATTCGATCCAAAGAAAATCTTTTGCGCATTTTCCTTTCATCTTTATTCAGCAAATGAAGCAACCAACTTTCGCATCCCTAATTCCTTGTACAAGTTCTTTCGCACCCTTTCTACTGATAACACCACAGCCTCTCAGCTATCTTACTCACCTTGACTCGTCTAACACGATATCATGCACTTTTTCAATGTTTTTTGTTTATGTTGCGGATTTTGGCTATCCTTCACGTGGGTCATCTTCGAGCGATGTGCGACCTCGTTGCCTATTTTTAACGGTTGACTACGAAAGACCAGAGTGCCTTCAACTTCAGATTAATCCACCTAGAGAGAAGAATTTTAGGAAGGCACGATATTCAAGTACTGCAACTTTTCTTGTAAACAAACTACTTAAGAGAACAAGTTAAAGCTCGTCATACGAATCAATGGTATGTACGTGCACCCAGGCAGGGAATATACATTTTTGCTGATTGAATTATCACCTCTGTATCAGGCCGTGAACTTTTCACCTGGAATCAAGAAATTTATATTTCTAATCGTGTTGAGCCCAATGGATGAAATATTTGACAATTTCTCATCCTTCCATGTACGCAAATTGTAGTCAGGTACTTCAACGCGAAAATAGGAAAAGAAGTCAACAGAAGCCAACAAAAGGATAAGAAAATTTCCATGCCTAATCAAACAATAATAGTCTTAAGAAAATAAGCATCGCCAGCTGTCAAAAGTAATCATGAAAACTGTAAAATTTAAACACAAGAGAATACGAGTACTCAAGTCACATGGATATCACCGCATGGAGCAACGCACAAATAAATTCATCATTTTCTGAAAGATAGTATTATAGTCTCACAAAAGTATTCGGAATTATGTTTTTTTCTGGATTTAAATGTTGTTAAATAAGAAATAATTAAGCGATAATAATAAAGATCAGTGTCAATTCCACATTTATTCCCTCATTCTCGCTCAGTAGGCTGGGCGATTAAGAACAAATCGGCAAAAATTATAACAACAACAGCCGCAAGAACAACGTCCTACTAAGGACAAAGGACCCCCCTCCCCATCTTTACCCATAATACGGCACTTCGAGAAACAATAGATATATGTAAGTATGTCATTGGTGCTGATAACTTTGTCTTTAAAAGTATATGTGAAAACCGCTATGCTATCCAGGGTACCACACTGGAGCAGTACAAGCGAGTAAAGAACCTTTGAAAGAGACCACGACGGAGTTCTTCTCTTTTACCCCCAAGGCCGAGAGGCTGCGGTCGATGCTTCTCAAGGGCGTGCATTCGATCGCTGACCTCGAGGAAATGCTCTCAGAGCTGAAGGAGTACGAGGGAGACGACCGCAGGTTCGTAGGGGTCAAGTCGTTTACCACGGCGCGAGCCAAACGGGAGAATCGGGTATTACCCTTCTTCTTAGCTCAAATCGCACTCAACAGCAAGCTGGAGAGGCTAAGGTCTATCACTTCCTTGGCTTCCAGCGTGTAACATGGGAAACATTAAAAAGGCAGGGAAACATTTTGCTATGTATCCGCTGCCAAAGGTTCGGGCACGCCGCGTCGAACTGCGAAATGTAGCCTCGATGTCCTAAGTTCCAAGATATAAAGAAAGCAAATCTGACTTGGAAGCAGAAGCCTGAAGGGAAACATCCCTCGTGTCGTTTAGAAACACCAGCTGTCACATACCAGATGATCTACGCCCGGCAGACGGTACAAAAACCCATGGCTATTCCCAAAGTCCCAGTGCTTGTTTCTAAGGCACCGGAGGCCGAGTTGGACCTGCGTTCAATCCTGCTCGCCATCCAAAGGCAGATCGGCCAGCTCCAACAGCAGATCCATGAGACGGCGACCCGAGTGGACAGAATCTACTCGTTTCTGCCGGGCCTAGCGCAACTACAATCATAATGGGTACGCTGGTAGAGAGTCCCTTAAAGATCTTGTCCCGATGTACTCTTGGTTAGCGAAACAAAGCTAAACCAGAAGCACAAAATCCGGCACATTTCTTACAAAATAATTCGAAGAGACCGACCCAACGCCACACGTGGCGGGGGAGTTGCGATCTTCATTAAAAATAATTTAAAGCATAAAGTCATATATAGCGGTGAAGTGCGGAGGTTCCAGGTGCTAGAGGCCTGCATTGTGTGCATTCCTCTCCGAAATGGAAAGAGAATGTACATTATAGCAGCCTATGTACCTTAAGCACCTCAACCCAATATTTTCATTGCAGAACTCGAGACACTTTTTCGATCTCTGCACTTAAACTTGGTGGAAAACTACTACAGTGACTCGGAGGTCAGGACACTGAAGTCACTGATAAAAAATATTCAACAGTTGATCAAGGAAAATTACAGAATGTCTGTAAGTTTGTATTGGAACAACAGAATTCGTGCTGTAAATTCCAACAGCGCGAGTATGTTCCCGCAAATAAATAAAATATTTCGGAGAAACAATCAGAACGACATTCAGGATCTGAAGCTTTCGAGAACGTCAGACAACGAACGTCTTTTGCGAATAGTCAGCATTGATCCGGAGAGCGCCGTATTGGATGATAATTTCTTCGTGATCGAGGATCCTCAGGAGAAGGTGGCGACAGTGGGAGCTGTTTTCCAGGAAGTGTACAAGGTGAATGATAGCATTCCCCCAAACCACGAATTGGAAAACAGAGTTCTACTTCATCACTCCTGCCTTAGAAATGATATCGAACATTGGCGATCCGAGAATCTTGGTTTTACCAGGTTCAATGACGATTACATGGCAAGTAATGCCGTCACCAATGAAGGGGCGAATATCCTGTTTATTTAGACGGGGGATCTCCAGATGATCTTCGAGTCACTGAAGAGAAAAAAATCCGCGGGAATCGACGGAATATCTAATGTTGTGCTCAGGCATCTCCCACCAGTGGCTGTAGAGACGTACACTATCCTGTTCAACAATGCACTGAATAATGCATATTATCCGGTGCACTGGAAGACAGCGGTGGTGCAACCCCAAGAGGGGTAAAGACACCTCTAACCCGGCAAATCTCCGGTCGATAAGTCTACTTCTGTGTATCAGCAAGGTCTTCGACAAGGTGGTCCATAGAGCCCTGTCTAAATGGGTTGAGGACAATAAAATCATCCCGGATAACCAATTCGGTTTCAGAGCGGGGCATGACACTATTCATGCCGCGTCGAAACTCGTATCGGATATCCAATGGAACAAATGCAAGAACCAATGCACGGGTGCCTGTCTGATTGACTTGGAAAAAGCCTTCGACACCGTATGGTTAGAAGGGCTGTATTACAAGCTCAGTCGGCTGGCATAAGTAAACCACTGCTATATATGATCTTTGACATGTTAACAGGTAGAAAGTTCGTAGTGAAAATTGCCAACGTGACTTCTACCTAAACATTTGATATTAACAACGGACTGCAGCAGGGTACAGTGAACCAGCCGATCCTTTTTAACATTTACCTCAGTAATTTGATAGCTTCTCTTCGCCATTCAATCGCGTATGTGGACGATTTAATCGCGTACAGATCAGGTCCAACGATCGACGTCATTGTTAATATTCAGCAGCGTGACTTCGAAAAAATTCAGCAGTATTGTGATGACTGGAAATTGATTTTCAATTTCCAGAAATCAGAAACTATTTTGTTGAACACCTTTGTCTAGGGCCTCGCGGGACACTAGAAAAAATTGGCGCAGGTTCTCAATCTTTGGACCGGACGGGTATCCACTAGCAAAACAAAGTGTAGTCAGATACCTTGGGATCGTGCTGGATCAGTATCTATATTTTGACAAACATGTAGATGCTGCTCTGGCAAGAGCCCGGGGCGCTTTCGCTCTGACTAGATGGCTGTTTCATAGGAGCCAACTTGAATCCAGGATGAAGGTAATCTGCTACATGGCCTTAATCAGGCCAATGATTGCCTATGGATGCCCCGTGTGGTTCAATGTGAGAGCCAGCTTAATGGAAAAGATTCGGGTGTTTGAGAGACAATGTCTCAGAACTTGTCTCGGATTATATAGAACACCTGAATCTGGATACACGAAATTTTACCCGAACGAGGTCCTATACAATAGGGCCAGGATTGTACGGGTGGATAATTTTCTGATAAAACTGATCCGAGGTCACGTTTCGAGGGCAATGACTTCGGTTAATCATCTGATCTCCGGGGCTTACTTCGCTAATTACATGTACCACGAGAAAGTGTGCCTTAGCGGCTTTGTCCCCCCAGAGGCATTCCTATATTGATCCAGGATGAATTGGCAATCCCGATAATCTTCCACGTGGCGCGTAAGCCCGTGGAGCGGCGACTTCTCTACGAAATTGGTGATGATGCGCTCCGTGAGCTCGAGCGTCTCAGGTTTAGTAGATCGGTGTTACGCAAAGATCGGAGAGACGTCGTCCGACAGCATCAACGCTTCTGGTGCCTGAAAGGGTTAATTTTAATAGTTCGGCCTCTTAAAGGCAAAGCCTGCCACATGCCAATGGCAGTCTTACATAGACTAGGGTAGGTTAGAAGAGGTTAGAGTAGGTCAGGGTGGCACGTAGGTTTAGTTTAGTTTTAGCTTTAACTAAAAAAAACATAAAAATTAAAAACAAAAAAATTAC
Organism: Merodon equestris; assembly: GCA_958301585.1. Taxonomy (NCBI): domain Eukaryota; kingdom Metazoa; phylum Arthropoda; class Insecta; order Diptera; family Syrphidae; genus Merodon; species Merodon equestris. Next base: position 72,254,006 of record OY284416.1, on the reverse strand, counting down.
AAAACAATAATGAAAACAAAAAAAGATGTACATATATAAATATATATTAGTTAAGGTAGGGTTGAGTTATTCTTAGCTATAAGTTTCTTTATAAAAAAAAGAGGATCTGGTGCTAAGGTTTTTTGAAATATCACTTTTCTTGGCCTAAATTGTTTATTTATTTTAATTGTTTTAATTATTACAAGTTAATCATAAGGCCGAAAGGCATCGCCTTAAGTAGTCCTATTTGCTTTAGAGTGTCCGTATAGGGCCAGTAAGGTAGTTGTTGTTTAAGCTAGTTTTAAGCATTTTTGTCTAGGGTTTGTGTGTTCTACAAAAATATAAATAAAATATAATAAAAAAATAGAATAACAAAAAAAAAAAAAAAAAAAACATTTATACCCTATTAACAAATAATTAAAAAAAAAATTAACATTTTCTCTCTACAACAACAAAAAGAGCAAAATAAATTATAACGGAGCGAATTCCATCTCACAAAAATATTCGAAAATTTTGCTTATATGTAACTAATAAAATTTCAAAATAAAAAGTAAAACTAAAATTTTAATATCGTGTGGCGAAACCTTTTTGCTTAACAACTTCTTAAAGCCTATTTGGCATTAATTTTATAAGCCTTTTTGTCGTTTCAGGACTTATTTTACTCCATTCTTGAGAAATGGCTTCCTTAAGTGACGATTTGCTTGCTATTGGATGCTTGCGCATTTTTTGCTCTATGATGGCCCAGAGTTTTCAACTGCTTGGAGGTGTTATATAAAACCCACATTTTTGCATTGTGCGCTGTATGCTTGGGGTCATTATCGTGTTAAAATATATAGCGATCCGAAAGCAACAATTTCTCAGCACTTTCAAATGGTTTTTTAATATGTTTGATATATTGATAGCGATTCATCGTATTTGCAATAAATTGCATATTTCCAACCCCTTTCGCACTCATGCAGCTCCACAGCATAACGTTACCTCTTCCGTGTTTTATCGTTGGTATAACACTCGCAGTATAAGATCACTTCAAAATTCATACTCTGCGTGTGCATTTCCAATATAAGATCTTAATTGCATGGAATAAAGTTACTGTAAAACTACAAACAACGCGACAAATTCAGTCGAATCTCTCGAATCCCAAGACAACCACCCCCGGAGAGTAGTGAACGAACATCTTCGACACAAACCATCTGCACCCCGTCCAGGTTGTGTGACAAACATCATAAGAGCGCAACTCTTGAACCTGCACGAATTATAAAAAAAAAAAAAAAAAAAAAAAAAAAATAGTATTGCTTGGATGCATTTCTTTTCCCACTTTTCTCCAGACCTTATGGCCTCCAAAGGGTCCTAATATATTTAATTTCATCACTAAAGTTTCATTACTAAATACTACTCTATTCCAAAAATCTTGAGTGCAGTTTAAGCGCTCTTCTGCAAACTCTAATCTTTTCAATGGTTTGCAGCGTGGAGTACCCTACGCAGGCTTTCATCACAGTCATGAACACTGCTATATTGAACCATTTCTCTATTTATTTCTGGAGTTGATTTTTTTAGATCTTGTTTAATTTCTTCTTATTATAAGCGATTTATCACGTAGATTTAATTTCATAGGACGGCCAGATCGTTGTTGTGATTGAATGCAATCGCGCTATAGCTTCCAAATGAAAGCTTTGGTTCGACGAAGAAGGCAAGGAAAAAGTAAAATCCCGAAAGTCCTCGAAAATAATTATGCCATCAATCGTACAAGATATCAAATTCTGTGAAAGGAAGTCGACCTCAGTATAAACAACGGCAATGGCAAAGAAAAGTTTGCTTACCTTCAAGAATTATGTGCGACTAAAAGTAAATGCTGCACGAAAAGGACACCAGCCGAGATCAGGATTTATTAAAAACTATAACGAGAGTTCGTTTCGGATAAAGAAAGGGTTGCAGCCCAATGGAGGAGATATCTCGATAAGCTGCTTGATGTACATGGACAGCAAGCGGTAGTGGAAGAGATTCATAGATAGGAAGCAATCCATCGGCATAAATATAACAAGGCCGCAGGAATCGACCATCCGAGTTAACAAAATGAACAGGATAAAAATTATTAAAAATGATTAATTATTAAATTAACAGAGAAGATACTTGGGCTCAAGGAACAATAAAACTATCCCCGAGGAATGGAACAACTCCGTCATCATTCCCGTATTTATAAAAGATGACCGAAATCAATACAACCATTACCAAGAAATATCGCTGCTATCAAGTTGTTACCAGATGCTATCCAATATTCTTTTTAATTAGAAAATTTGTTATTTTCTATATTTTAGATGGTGTAAACAATACAATTTTATCAATTTGAAAAAAAAAAACAAACTGAATCCAAGGTGGGAATTACACTTTCGTAAAAGCTCAATAGAGAGTACAAAGTGAATATTTAATTGAATTTCGATTTACCTTTCGCTTCATTAATTAATTAATTTCTTCAAAAAAGTTTGGCCGACCGAAACTTTTTTATTTACCTTTTCTTCCCCCTTAATGTATTGGGACAAACCGAAGAGTTTGTTAATAAAAACAATAGCAGTCACTATAGAGAGGAAAACGAAGCGGAAAACTTCAGCTTTTACGAATTCATTCATGAGAGAAACCTACCACTTAATTGCCAATACAATAGCGATGAATGGAAGTGGGAAATGTATTCAAGTAACAATTAAATATATTCTGCCTGGACCATCAGTAATAAAGCTCTGGATAAAATCCAAATTATTACACGTCTTTGGCCAAGCTTATTTTAATTAAGCACATCTAGCCAAACAATTAGTCTTAATGCATGCGTTAAACATACAAGCAGGCGAGCGTAGCCTTGTGATGAAGAACATTCGCTGCATCAATTTTAGTTAATGCCCGGAAGCAAGAAAGCGGATACAATGTCCTAATTATAGGAAATTAGGTAATTTCATAGAGGCACGAAGCTAGTATGTCATGGCAATCGCTCAACTAGAAAACCATTTCCCCTTTGATAATGTCTTGCCTAATCGATGCCTGTAAATTGAGTAAAAGTAGGAAATATGTTTTTATTATTTTATTTTTATTAATACTAAAGATAGATACCGTTTGAATTTCCTTAATTTTAAGTTTGATGTAAGTCTTTAAATAGTTTGGCCATGTGTTCGTCTACCGCCGAAGTCCGTCTACCAGGCTGACATTTATATCATAATTTATTCATAATAAGAAAAACTATTTAACATTATTGTTCGAGCTTTGATTTATTACATTACATTAATTTTCTGAGAAAGACCTTCAAAAGTTTCCTAACTTAAGCATTTTCTATATTTAATAGCTTAAACAAAATTGATAAGGAAGATCAGCATATAGTTTCAGCTAGGAAACCATATCACTAGCGAATATCAGTCCTGAAATCTTATTTCATCTCACGACCATACCACCATTCTCAGGCGTACCAAACTCATCTGATTGAGATTTCTCGCCATATACTTGTTCAATTGCTACAATGATAGATGCAATACAGGTTCTTCCTGGGTGATTGAATCACCAGGAATAAGGTAGAGCTCGAATCAAAGAAAAACTTTATTTATTACTTTATATTTTCAGATTATTAACAACAGAATCGCAACCAGCGAACCACGGAAAAGTAAATTATATTTTCATTAATTATTATTATGTCACTTAAGTATATTTTATATTTTTTAGCCAAGGAAATGTAAAAAGAAAGCGACAAGGAGCCAAAACTGCCCACATGTCACTTCAAATAATGGAAAGGATGACGACAAATATGCAATGGACAGAAAATGATGCATTCTTCAGCAATGAATTGAAAACATTTAAATTGGAGGAGAGTTTTGATGAAGTACAATTGACAGTAGTAAAGAAAGAAAATTCTTTCAGAGAAATTAGATGTGGAAAAATTCTCCGCCCCCTTTGTCAACGTCAACCCTTGTTTCCTTTTCATTCGGCAGCAGTGATAATTCAATAAATAATTTTGATAACACCTTTAAAGCGCCGAGCTCAATTGCTTCAACTTCAAGTCACTCTTTACCAACTCTTTTAAGAAATTAATTAATTAGTTCGGGGAATGAAGCCGGATTCGGTTTTACTCCGACACCAACAAAAAATGATATTTTATCTGATGCTCTGTCATGAATTCTGGATTAATTTTATACAATATACCCTCTTCTATTTTTAAAAATCTCCTTCCTTTGAACAATATTCAACAAAAGTTTGCCAAATGTTTTCGATGTCTTTATGGGTGGGTTTCTCCCGTTCACCGTCAATGCTATCTTCTTTATCATCTTCGAAATTTAAGCCATTGGAAATACTCGTAGTAATGTCGCTCAAATTGTGTCTATACCAAAGGTTTTTTTTCAATAAGGAAATTGTGTAGCAAAACCCCAAAAGCTCGTACGATATTTTGGCGGACTGTGCTTAAGCGAGAATTGAAATTTATAATATTTTTTTCCATTCTAATTCATTAAATGTTCTATATTAGGCAACGCATTTTCTGCAACTATTTATGACAAAACACCTTCCTATTGTTACCAATAATATCTAGTAAGCATTTTTTCCTTGATTGAGTACTTCCATCAAATCCGAACGTATCAGTACACCCCATCACTTATGCGACAGTTGCAGCCTATATCCACGTAAGTAAATCTGCAGTTATCATCGCACATTGCTAGCAATACGATGCTGATGAACCCTTTGTAGTTATAGAACAAAGGCTGTTCTTATTTTGACAGAGTAAATATTAATAGGTTCTTTTAATGAAGTCAAAAGGCCGAGAAAAATTTTATTTATTTTTCAACTTTTTAAAGTTTTGTTTTGTGTCGGGAGTTACTTAAAATTTTTAATTTTATTTTTATTTTATTGTTTTTTAATTACTCGCGGAAGCTAATTGCGATGGGTGACTATTTAAATTACATTTTTCTTAAGTATTATGCAACAATGGATAAGGCATCTTGTATTTACTAGGTGGCGAAAGATTTATCATCACATTTTGTTTTTGAATAACTTTTTTACTAAATAAAAAAATTAATTTGAGTGATAGAAACTTTTATTTGGACCTTTACAATTTTTTTTCTGTTATGCGGAAAGGATGATATCCGTCCAGTGACTACCGCCAGTGTTGATACATATTTGAACCCTTTTTATCGCATTTTCCATGATTTCGCGCAAGATTTCCGGTGATAAATGTTTGTATTTTTGTGAAATATTCTCCTTAAGGGCTGCGAACGCAAACTTCCGAGGCTTGTTGGCATAAATCCGCGACTTCAAGTAGTCCCAAAGAAAGAAGTCTGGGATGGTTAAATCTGGCGATCTTGCTGACCATGCCAAATCGCCAAAACAGGAGATTACGCAACCGCTTATTTTACAATATCCATTGTGACTTGTGCTGTATGTGGTTGCACCGTCTTGTTGAAACCAAATGATTACCAAACCTCGCTCATCTTATTCCGGCAGTCAGAGGTCGTTAATCATGGCCCTGTGTAGTATAAATGCACCTCGTCGCTCATGATGATTTTCGACACAAAATTTTCCTCTTCGTTGTTGATTAACGATGGCTTGACAGTAATTCACACGAGTTACAAGAACAACCCACAACCAACAACAACAACACCAATAGCAGAATGCACCGTCATCCATTTACACTTCACAGCAACGGAAACAAGGTCAACAGCAGCAACAACAACATAGCGCAAATTCCACTAAATCAATCGCAACACGATCAATTGTAATTGCACAGGTGGATTGCGAAAATACTTTATCAGCGTCTACTTGACATCCGTTCGCACGATCACCTCTGCAAACGCAGGTCATAAGTAAAATTATGTTATAGATTAAGTTCAGTTGATTTTGTACCTGAAAAAAATTGTTTTTTTCCAAACAACGGTGTTGAGTCTCATTAGTTACGCGACTGACGCTCAGCAAACATTAACTGATGCACTGTGTTTGTATTTTGTACGGGAACATATGTATGTAAATTTTTCACTAATATTCGCTGTAGGGTCCGTCTGGTTATGCCCAATTGTTGTTGTTCGTTCTCAGCTCCATTACTTATCAGTTTGTAGACTGCAGCTGTCTAGTTCACTAATGTCAAACATGATTGAGGTAAGACAACATTTAAAAAAAATTATAACATCTTCCGATAGGGTGATTCATTTTGCGCCGCTTGAAAGAGCTGATGCCCTTAAAACGCATTAACATATCTTCATAAAATGTAGCTAAGAACCATCTCGATCACGTTAGCTTTCAAACAAAAACAAATCATCAAAATCGGTCCATTCGTTCAGGAGCTGCGATTCCACAGACACACAGCCAAACAGACACGCCAAATTTATAACACCCCTCTGTTTGCGTCGGGGATTAATAAATACGTAATGTGCAGATGTGCCGCAGTCAAAATTCCTTTTCCACTCACAAATCTTTTTCTTTTCCTGAATTCCGTTGAGGATTTCGCTTTATTTACTGCTTAGATGTTTTTTTGATCACAATTACATTATTTTCGCGATACATACATACGAGGGTGGTCCGATAAGTACTTAGCCTCACCGCCAGTATCGCAAGAGCAACTTACTATCGTGTAGTACATTCTAGTAGACGGCTACTGTCGAAATTTCAGCCGGATCGGACTCGTAGTTTTGTTTTGACCGCGTGTGGAAGCAAGAGTGTCCGCGGATTTTAGATTAATGGCAATTTAGAAAAATGGAAAAAGAGCAACATCGGTCAGTGATTCGATTCTTGTTTTTGGAAGGGAAATCGTGCTTTGGAAAGAGCGTTTGGATGCTGTGTACGGTGACTCTTCTCCTTCGATGGCGATCATCAACAATTGGTTTAACGAGTTTCAACGTGGTCGCACGTCGGTTTTTGATGAGGCACGTCCGTGCGACTGCTTTTTGTTTCCAAACTTGAAAAAATCACTCGCCGGGCAGAAATTTCAGTCGAATGAGGAGGTCATCGCCGCCACGGAGGGCTACTTTTCAGACCTCAAGAAAACGTATTTTTCAGACGGGTTAAAGAAGTTGGAGCATCGCTGGGTCAAGTGTATCGAGCTAAAAGGAGACTATACTGAAAAATAAATCGCCATTTCTCCAAAATTTTAGTTTTTCTTTTGTAGGCTAACTACTTATGGGACCACCCTCGTAGTACTTTGAATTTTTTTATCTGCCGTTGCGTAAAGGATTCTAAAATTAATATTGTTGGTCGTTCTAACTAATTTCAAGTATGCAAAAGATAGGTTCCTAGCTCTCAAGCATTCGCTGTTGAACCACGTTTACTAATTTTCCGAAGTCTTTTTTGCTGATTTCTGCCGAGGAGCAGCTTTCTTTATAACTTCAAGTCAAGAAAACCCGAAGCGCTCAACTGAGTTTCAAGCTGCCTATTTTATTACGTTTGAATAGGTCTATAAAACTATATTTCCAGTGTAATTTCGAAAAAGACCAAGTTTAGATTCCAATGTTTGACCTCCTGAAGATCTAATTATAAAAGATACCTCTAAGAGAATGTGGCCTGAGTATGTTTTTACTGCCAATCTAAGTTCATCAAAATGAAAACCAAATCTTCAAATGAGTTAAATAGAAAGTTGAAATGAGCAATAAGAAAGTTAATTCCTCAAAACACCAAATGGTCGGTTTTCCACTTTTTTTGCTGCAAAGATTTTTTTTTTCTTTCTTTGTTTAATTGCTGCGTCAATGTTTTTACTTTTATTTTCACTGTTTTTTCATCCACGTTTGGTTTCGTATTTTTTAACAATAATCTTATTCAGAAAAGGCTATTCCACTGATAAAAGTCAAGTCCCCAAATTTAACCCTTTGCAGCTTCCATTTAGTCAAAATCGTCTGACAGTTCAAGAATCTTGTTCCCCTTCCAATCGCACACCTCGTACTTCGATCTTCTATCGCAATAAATATGGGTTGAGTTTTTGAAATTGATTTGTGATAGGCCCATTCTGCCACCAAAATCATCAATCAGCAAAAGATTTGGTTACTCTGGCACATTAACAAGGTCTCGTAGTTTCCCAAATTCCCGTTGGCAACGGCTGCAGTTCAAATAAATAGGAACGTGATAAATCGTGCCTTTGATATGCATTAAGGTGCGTCCCAACACGATAGCACTTTTGAATGAAAGTGATGGTGATGATTTGTGCTATAAGAAAATGTTGGTGATGACGATGACTTATATTCAGACGATGGTGATTCTGAAATTGAAGAGGAAGCGAGTGAATCAAATGACATAAACGTATCAGTTGTTGAAGGTGAAAATAAGGATCCATTGCTCGTTTCGAAACACGATAAACAATCATTTCAACATCAGGCAGGTTGCGGAATGAAAACGTGATTTCTCTTCCTCCTGGAACTACAAGATATGCAAAAGTTCGTGTTGGTGATGTCAAAAGATGGTGTTTCACTTTTCTTCCTGCCACATATTGAAGGTATTATTTTGACACACGTTCTAATATCAATTCACAAGTCAAACATACTGTGGGGACCACAAACAAATTGAATTGAATATGTGTGTTTTGATTTTAGTTGGTGTTTATAGATAAGTCGTTATTGTATTGTATTTCATTTCAAATGATTTTTGACATACATACATACTTGTTGTCATACAATTGATTTATTTGATAGTAAAAGAGGTTGTCCCGTTTTCAGAGCAATAATGTCGAAGAAAGAGTGTGAATATATGAACCGAGTTATTTGTTTTGACGATGCTATAAGTAGAAGACAGCAACGATATTGAAATATTTGTACCAATTCGTGCACCTACAACACCCGACGCACTTCATGCTCAATCATAACCCTTCGCTCCTGGATGTGTGCCTCGTCTCAGAACCCAAGATGTTGTTGCTCTATGACAAACTGTTTGCTCCAACCTTCTCGTACCACGACATACTCTTTGTCTCAATTGTTGCGTGAAACCTCCTATTAAAGACGGTATTGTTTCACGCTTTAATTTCTCCTAAATTAATACTCCACTGTTATTTACGCCAATTTATAATAGTAGTAACGTTGACGTGCAAGTAGATTGTTTTAATAGCAACAGTTATTATCTGTTAACTCACCATGTTCCCATGTTCGAAAAAATGTCCGAAAAAAGTCTACATCTCCTTCGCCCACGACCGAGACTTTAAACCTTATTAAAAGCACGATCTGCTTTATTGCAGATGGAGAAGGTTCAGATGCCCTGCTTTACTGACCGATTATAAGGTCCCACATAATGTAGTCACCTTAATAATTCGTAGGAATAAGCGAAATTAGTACGCGGCGAAGTTCTTTAATAGTAACACAAGTTCAGACTTCTGGAAAAATGTGGGCCAAATGGGTATCTGCCCAAATAAGCCTGTAGCCCCAAATGATATTGACATCGAGGCACTCAATCGCAATTTTGTTCAATCGTCATTGAACTGTGAACCACGAAGCTACCGTTTCCAGCTTAGATTATGATCCAGACTCTTTCTCACTGTCAGGGGTTGATGAACTTCGTGTTGGGCTCAATTTGATCAGAATAAAATCGAATGCTGTGGGCTCGGATAAAATCCACCCCGTATTTATAAAAAACACTGCTTCCTTCCATCCTACACCAGCTTACACACATGATATACGAGGGTGGTACGATAAGTAGTTAGCCTTACCGCCAGATGGCGCCAGTATCGCAAGAGCTTACTATCGTGTAGTACATTCTAGTAGACGGCTACTGTCGAAATTTCAGCCAGATCGGACTTGTAGTTTTGTTTTGACCGCGTGTGGAAGCGGGAGTGTCCGCGGATTTTAGAAAAATAGAAAAAGAGCAATATCGGTGATTGAATTCTTGTTTTTGGAAGGGAAATCGCACAGCGAAATCAAAGAGAGTTTGGATGCTGTATACGGTGACTCTTCTCCTTCGATGGCGACCATCAAAAATTGCTTTAACGAGTTTCAACGTGGTCGCACGTCGGTTTTTGTTGAGCCACGTCTAGGTGCCACGAAAACGGCTACCACGGAGGATAACGTGACAAAAATCCATGATCTCGTATTGGCAGACCGCCGATTGAAGGTGCGCGAGATAGCTGAGACAGTAGGCATTTCAAAAGATCGCGTGGGTCATATCCTGTATGAAATTTTGGGCATGAGAAAGCTGTCGGCGCGATGGGTGCCGCGTTTGCTCACTCGGGACAACAAGCGCAACCGTGAGACCACTTCAGAGCAGTGTTGACGCTGCTTAAGCGCAACCCGAAGGAGTTTCTGCGTCGTTTTGTGACAGTGGACGCGACATTGATCCCCTGGTACACACCAGAGACCAAAGAACAGTCGAAACAGTGGACTTCACCCGGCGAACGTGTTCCGAAGAAGGTGAAGACTGTCCCATCGGCCGGAAAGGTGACGGCCACCGTTTTCTGGGATTAACAAGGTGCGATCCACATCGACTACTTGGAGAAGGGCAAAACGGTCACAGGGCTGTACTATGCCAAATTATTGGGCCGATTCGACGCCGAATTGAAGAAAAAACGGCCCCACTTGGCGAGGAAAAAAGTGCTCTTCCACCATGATAACGCACCGGCTCACACCTCCGCCTTTGCCACGGCCAAATTGGTCGAATCGAGCTACGGACTGCTGCCCCATCCACCGTATTCTCCAGATTTGGCCCCGTGCGACCTCTTTTTGTTTCCAAACTTAAAAAATTACTCGCCGGGCAGAAATTTCAGTCGAATAAGGAGGTCATCGTCGCCACGGAGGCCTACTTTGCAGACCTCGAGAAAACGTATTTTTCAGACGGGTTAAATAAGTTGGGTGAAGTGTGTCGAGCTAAAAGGAGACTACATTAAAAAATAAATCGCCTTTTCTCCAAAATGTTTGTTTTTCTTTTGTAGGCTAAGTACTTATCGGAACACCCTCGTATAATGAATAGCGTTATTATGACTTCAATTTTTCCCAAGAGTTGGAGGATTGCCAAAATCGTTCCCTTGCCGAAAACAATAGCCTCTCACTGCACGGAGTATCGCCAAATAGCCAAGCTTCCGTACCTAAGCAAGGTTTTCGAAAGCTTAGTGAGTTGCCAACTTAGGGAACATCTTAAGAACAAGAAGCTCATCAGAAAGTTTCAATCTGGTTTTCGCGCTAAGCGGAACTGTACAACACCGTTAATTAGAGTCTGTGAGAATATTCGCGCAGAAATGGACAGTGAGATGGTCGGTCTAATGGTTTGCTTAGATTTCTCCAAAGCCTTTGATTGTGTGAGTCACGAAAAGCTCATCGGTCGCAATGTGTGTATCTCAACAGTAATCGTTCCTCATGTATTCCGGTCATCTCCGATGTTCCACAAGACTTACGATGTCCATCAATGTGTTAATGCCTGTAAGTTGCATACCTATGCCGATGATGTTCAAATTTACTCTACCTTTCCTAGGTCGTGTTCCTCCACTGCAATGGCATTATTCATACAAGAATTGAATCAGGTGTTTCATTGGTCAGCTGACAATAGTTTGAAGCGTAACGCGTCAAAAACGAAGGCGTTAATCCTGAATAGAGGCAGAACTGTGCTTGGTTTTCCGCATATCATTATTAATGACTCCTAATCGACTATGTCGATAAGATAAAAAACTTAGGTATGTACCTCGAATACAGTCTGTGCCGGGACGGGCACATAAATAGTGTAATTTCAAAAACGTACGCTGCTCTCAGAGGATTGAGTCCAACTTCAAGCTACTTGCTGACCAATGACAAGCTGAAACTTGTAAAATCATTCATACTACCAATAATTCTATATGGTTGTTAGCTTTCTACAAGCATGGATTCTGAATCTATAAGAAAACTTAAGATAGCTTTCAATAGCTGCGCCAGGTACATAATGGCATTCCCAGACGCGAGCACATCTCTGACTTGGTGCTGTTCTCTTCCAGCACTAATGAAATTTCGCACCTTGCTATTACAAAATTATAAGAAATAAGAAACCACATTATCTTTTTGAATGTATTAGGTCCAAATATCTTTGGAATACGCTACCCTCATCTATCTAGCAAGCAAATAGCACAAAGGCCTTCAAAACAAGATTGTTTACATTCGTTGCAGACGAGTTCTAATGGAAATCTTCTTTTTTGTCTATTTTCTATCTTCATTCTTTTCTTCTTTTCTCTTTACCTTAGTTATTAAGTTTACATTGCCTATTATATTGTATTATATGATATTATATTAATTATGTTATTCCTAAAGCATGTCAATATTTTAAAGACTCATCTTACATGAACATATATTTTCTATGTATTAAATAAATAAATAAATAATAAATTTGATAAATGGCCTAACTCATTGACATATTATTACAATCCACCAAATTGCCTTCAATGCAAAAAAGACCGTTGTATCAATCTCCTTTGCATTTATCGACAACACAGCACTTGTTTCTTACAAGGCATCGCCAAATTTTAAGTCATCTAATGATTTTTGTTTTCATTCGATATAGGTGGTGTAGATATAACTGACAACTGACAATAACTTATCTTGCCACAGCTGTAAAAGAAAAACTAATAGATAGCCAAACGAGATTGATATTACTGCTTTGAATTCAAAAAAACAAAACAAGAAAACAAGAATACGAAAGAATTTTCTACGTGAACTCGGATTTTCACTTGCAAAACCTAAATTGTCTAACGGAATCATCAGGATCTTTGCTTGCAACTGTTTCAGGAGAAAGTTGAACAGCACAATCTTTAGATCAAGGTGTGTTCCACCACAACTAAAAGACAGAGCAAGATGTCCCGTTTGATATGAAGAAAAGTCCGCCACAAATTTATTTATTTTTTATTTATTTATTTCATATCCAAGGGTTTGACAATATTACAGTATTAACCGGCGAAGCCATATGTCTTATCTGCAGAGGTTTGGGTAGCTTAGTAGATAAGTGAATTGAAGTACTAGCAAATTTTTATTTGTGTTTCAATTTTGGAGAAATGTAAGTAAAAAAATTTAATATAATTAATTGAGAAAGAGTTTAGTTAATTATTTGTTCTCATTTATGTACTCTAGGTTATTTATTTTAGGAAATAATTTTTTATTTTTCTTTTTCTAGTGTTTATTTGGTATATGTTTCCAAGATCTTAAGGAAGATTGTTGAGTACGTTTGGCACGATGTAATCCAGTCTTCGAACGGTGGAAGTTGATCGCTGGAAGTTGAAGTAGACCCTCAGTTCGTCTCCTTGTGTTCATCTGGTGAGTAATTGGCGTTCGGAGACTCGAATCATCATAGTACTCTAGAACTGCACAAATTTTGAAAATCTCCCTCACTTTAGGAACGCGTATGGTGTTGGTTATTGTATGGCCCTTCGACATCAACTTTAACGCCCTATATTAGATGTGCTGTATCGTTTCAATGTGCGTTAGCGCCGCACCTCCCCAAGCTAATACGCCATACTGCAATCTGGACTCTAAGTACACTTGCTTTTGCACAAACGTCGTAGATTTATTCTGAAGACTGGCCAGCGCAAACGGTGACCCCTTCAATATGTTTCGCAAATCGTTGATGTGAGCATCCCAAAGGAAATCAACCATCTGAATATTCTCACATTTGGATGCACTCGCACATCTGTAGCTCTTCAGCAAAATATGTGGCGATGGGTAGTTTGAGCTCCGGATATGCATTAGTTTTGTATTTGAGGAATTTCTAATAAAGCGACAATGGGCTATGTCGCGGCACCATTTGCCGGCTTCATCGAATAGGGTTTGCATCATCCTTGCTGCTTCTTCTAGGGATTGATGACATATAACAATAGCAATGTCGTCGGCCTAAGCCAATGGGAAACTTTTCTCAAAATATTTCAGCAGTTCATTCGTGTATAATATGAAAAGTAAAGGATCCAGCTTGCTACCCTGTGGTACTCCATACAGTACTCTATAAGCCCTGCTGCAACAATTTTTGACCCTCACCCGAAATGTTTTCTCTGCCAGATAGTCTTCTATCCAGTCTGCCAGCTTTCCCCTCTTTAGTCATCGATAAGTTTGTTGTGGACGAGGATATCAAATACTTTGCCGACAAAATGTGTGAGACGATTTGTTGTTTTTGCACAAAAGCCGCTTGTAAATATTAACATAATCAAAAGGTTTGTGTACTGTAACATGTAGACAACATTGTAACATGAATAGACAACGTAATTTTGGTTTGAGGATGTATGAAGGTTAATACAGAAAGTAGCGAAAATCTGTTGTCACCAGTCGTATGAGTGGTCTAAGGCAGGCAAACAGATTCAGGCATGTCCCATAGGTGCTTCAATATTATGAACCCACAAATGGCAAAACTCGGCAATTAATTAAAATGTTTAAAATAATAAAACAAAACCACTGCTGCACATCCTCTGTAAGCATTTCCACGCTTATATAATCACCCCGATATACTCGTATTTTACTAAGCCAATTTACGGGTACTATGTAAAAGCCTCTGACTGGAGGTAGACCTTTAAAGTATACCTTTATATAGCCTGCGACAAACGTCGTGAAACTTTTTAAAAATATCTAAAAAACAATTGCATCTTTACGAGCCCATAACATAACTTTCCTTTTGCACGTATTCTAAGTTTAAAGTATGAAAAAAAAAATAAACCAAACAAAAATTTACGAGGGATGGATGTTTACTACACATCCCTGATGTGTTGTGTATGACACAAATAACTGCTTTGGCGGGAATCGAGAAAAACAATCTTTATTAGCAAAACCGTCACAATCGAGAGCTTAGTTATTTTTTTCTTCCAATCCGCAATTTTAACACCTATTCGTAGGCTCACGTGTCTTGCATCAAAACCGTGTGACCGCGATTTTTCTTGGTCAACTTTTTGGTTGCGTACGAATCTCCAACTTGAACTCGGGTGTCCGGCCTATGAAACGATGCTTCGAAGGAAAGGGGATATGGGGGAGAATATGCAAAAATGATGCAGATGATTACACCTATTTTCATATTGTGAAGATTGAAGGTCGTGGCGACCCGATAGGATATTTAACCTATATAGAGTTATCCACGAAATACTGTATACAGCGACGAAACATTGGAAAACAGAGGCTTTATGGCCAAAAAGTGAATATAAGATCTTTTGCATTGACATATTTCAATTAAAGACCAATAAATGCATTCGTTTTGAACAATGTTACCTTATTTTTTTTTATTTTCTTAGGAAAATATAAACCAAAAAAATTATTAGATTCATTTCACATGAGGTGCGATTTTTTTTTTTTTAGAAGTAATTAAGTGAATATTTTTTTTTTGAGGTTCGGTACAAATTAATCCATAAAATGACAAAAACTAAATAAAATGTGACCATAAGCTATTGATTCGTACATAAAACAACAAGGGTCGTTTCTCCAATATCCAAAATAACTTCAGGACGTTACGACGGCCAACGACCCAAAAAATATTTAAACGTCAAAACGTTCAAAGTCAAGATATCGGGAATAATGAAGCTCACTAGATAGATAAGCAGGCAAACAATCGAATTACGGAGCAGGAGACCTTTATTGGTACCCAAAAGATGAATTCTCATCTCAATATGATCAAAAACGTCACGGTGCAACCAGGAACAGTAAGGAGATATATATGAATAATGCATATTATCCAGTGCAATAGAAACAGCGGTGATGCAACCAATCTCCAAGAGGGGGAAAGACGCTTTTACCCCGGCAAATCTCCGGTCAATAAGTCTCCTTCCGACTATCAGCAAGGTCTTCGAGAAGGCAGTCCATAGAAACCTGTCTAGATGGGTTGAGGACAATAAAATAATTCCGGATAAACAATTCGGTTTCAGAGCGGGGCATGACTATATTCATGCCACGTCGAAACGCTTATCGGATATCCAATGGAATAAATGCAAGAACCAATAAACGGATGCCTGTCTGATTGACTTGGAAAAAGCCTTCGACACCGTATGGTTAGAAGGACTTTACTACAAGCTCAGTCATTTGGGCATAAGTAAACCACTGCTATATATGATTTTTGACATGTTGACCGGTAGAAAGTTCTTTGTGAAAATTGCCAACGTGACTTTTACCCAAACATTTGATATTAACAACGGGCTGCAACAGGGTACGGTGAACTCGCCGATACTTTTCAGCATTTACTTCAGTAATCTGATATCTTCTCTTCACCATTCAATAGCGTATGCAGACGATTTAATTGCGTACAGATCGGGTCCAACGATCGACGTTATTGTTACTCTTCTGCAGCGTAATTCGAAAAAATTCAGCAGTATTGTATGACTGAAAGTTGAAGATCAACTTCCTATATTTTGACAAACATATAGACGCTGCTCTGGCAAGGGCCCGGGGCGCTTTCGCTCTGACAAGATGGCTGGTTCATTGCAGGCAACTTGATTCCAGAGTGAAGGTAATCTGCTACATGGCCTTAATCACACCGATGGTGGCTTATGCATGTTCCGTCTGGTTCAATGTGAGAGCCAGCTTAGTGGAAAGGACTCGGGTGTTTGAAAGACAGTGTCTCAGGACTTATCTCGGGTTACATAGGACACTTGAATCTGAGTACACGAAATTTTACCGAAACGAGGTCCTATACAATAGGGCCAGGATTTTAGGGATGGACAATTTTCTTATAAAACTGATTCGAAGCCTCGTTGCAAGAGCAATGACGTCGGCCAACAATCTGATCATGAACCACGAGAAAGTGCGCTTTATCCCCCCAGACGCATTCCTCTATTCAGATCAATGTGCGCTGATCCAAGATAGATTGGCGGTACCGCTAATTTTCCACGTGGCCCGAAATTCCGTAGAATGTGACGTCGCGCTCCGCGAGCCCGAGCGCCTCAGGTTTAGTAGGTCGAATTCACCCCGAAATCGAGAGGACGTCGTCCGACAGCATCAACGTTTTTGGTGGCTGGAGTGGACTACGTCAGTGGTAAGTTTTGATATGTCAGCCTCTTAAAGGCAAAGGCCGCTTAGCTTACTGTAGTAAACTACAGGTAGGTTAAGGTAGGCTAAGATATGGTGGTGGGTAGGTTTAGTTAATTTTAGATTCAGATTAAAAAAAAAAATTAAAAAACAAAAGCAACAAAAAAATTATAAAAAACATAAAACAAAATAAATAAGAAAAAGAGTATATGTACATATATACAATATAATATATATTATGAATATATTTTTGTATATACATATGTATAAATTGTAGTAAAGCTAGGTTAAGCTAGTTTTTAGTTAGGTTTAAATTTTATATAAAAAAAAATTAGAGGCTAAGTTTAAAAAAAAAACAAATATTTTCGACGCCAAAAATTTTAAGTATTTTAATTATTATATATACATTTCTTTTTTTTTACCGAAAGGTGTAATTTAATCTGGTTACTTTAGAGTGTCCGTATAGGGCCAGTAAGGTATTTATAAGTTATTGTAGTTAAGCTAGTTTAATCATTTTTGTCTAGCGCGTAAGATAGTTTTCAGATATTAATAATAAAAATTAATTAAAAATAGGAGAGTCATTGTCGATATACACTCCCAAGAAAAACATAAATGTCTCACATTCGTTTAGAATACACCAATGAATCGCCAGACTTCTGGCGCAAGGTTCTCTTCCGGGCGGGCCGAAATATGAGATTTCGGGTGACGTCGGACCAATGCACTAAATCCCAATTACGAGGATAAAGTGAACAATTCTCGGTATGACTGAAAGACTGCGATTTAATTTTATTTTTTTACATAACATAACACACTTGGTCCAACGTTTCTCCATCATCAGTAATCCTTCTTGAAAATAAGATAGCTGTGGAAATATTCATCTACGTCTCTCTCAACTTTTTAATTCCATACGAAGCGCTTCTCAGAAATAATTTTCTCCAAATCTGCTCCCAGATTGAAGGGTGATGATGCCAAATCAGAAGAATAAGGGGAGGGAACGAACAAATCGTACCCTAAATCTCGCAGCTTTCCCATCGCCAACGCACCCTTCCGTACATTTTTTTCTTCTTCAAGCCAGCATAGAAGAAGATTGGAAGCCAAGAAGGTTGGAATAATATCCGTCTGAAATTGTTCTGGCTTTTGCAAGGTAATCGATTACCTTTCGCATCCCAAAGCACTCTGGCCATGTGGTCGACCTCGCTTTCGTAGGCACTGAACCACCGGCTTCCACCCACTGCTTGGACTTCTATTTAGTTTCTGGCGTGTAGTGTTGGTCCGGTGTGGTCACAAATCGCCGCACAAAATCGGTCGGTCGATATCCCCAGAGCCTTAGCCATTCACCTTCACTTTTTCGATGCTTTCCGGTGTGATTACGGTTTTTGGCCGTTTTTCACGTGAGTCATCTGTGAGGGATGTGCGACCATGTTGCTCAACTTTTAACGGTTGACTTCAAAGGAGCAGAGTTGAAACTTGTCGTACAAACCAATGACATATGCACCCAAGCAAAATACATACATTGTCGTGGAAACAGCTGTGTTATGGCGACGATACAGATCGACGAAATGGAAGAAGGGGTTCACATTCGCTTCTACTCGAGCATGATATATTATCCAAAAATAATCGCCGATTGGTCTTTGAGAGGAAATCGTGTCACTCGAGGAATTCGCCGAAAATGAAATAAAAGTTGGAGACGGATTATCATCGAAGAAAAGAACGAGCTACATAAAGTCATCGGGGAGTACTCTGTATGTTTTGGCGAAACACTACCACGGTTAGGGCTATATGTATACAACAACTGCAATGAACATCAAGCTCACTTCCGATATCCCGATAATGAAGAAACCCCACCGCGTACCTTTTGCGAAGAGGGAGATCATTGAGAAAGCCGTTGAAGAATTAATTAAGTATGACGTACCCGTACCCGATGCCGACAGTGGCAGAAATACTTGTAATGACCGCAGATCCAATACTGGATCTGATGTCTGGGTACTATCAGATTCAGATATCTCCTCGTGTTCATCACACACGCAGGACAATACGAGTTTAATTGCATGCCGTTCGGTTTAGTGAATGCGCCAATGTATTTAATGAAGCAGTCTCTAAACTTGCAAAGCCAAAGGACGAGCCTTTAGCTACGTAGATGAAATTATCATTCGCAGCTCCAATGTCGATGATGGTTTTCATAATTTGAAACTTCGAAACGGATTGTTCTGCTGAGAGTGGATTAAATCAACATCTTCGCTTATACCTTGCGTAGCGATTGTGGGAATTCGATTTCACGATTGTCCACCGAAGTGCAACTCGAATTGCGCATGTAGATGCGTTAAGCCAGTCGAACCCGAAAGAGACATGGACACAGTCGCCGCTCGCTTTATGAGAGTCAACGTTTCGCAGAATGATTGGATCTCTAGCATGCAATTTCAAGAATCAAAGCTAGCTACGAAGCTAGTACTCGAAGGCCTAGCACAATCCGACATAAAGCCACAATTTGAAAGCGAATACACATGTAAAAATGGTCGACTCTATCGAAGGGATGATGTGAAGTTGAAGTTCCTTGGCGAATTGTTAAATATTTCCACGACAAAACCAAAACTTATGGTGAATGAGAAACTAAGTGAAGTGATATTAGCCGCATGTGTGGAATGCTGAGCATCTGAGGGCAGGATGCATGTCACTGATGTCACTCTAATAACGTTTCGGATTCTCCATGTAGACCATTTGCATTTATTTCCAAGAACTCGTCGAGGCTAACGTCCTTGAGGTAGCAGATGTTTTTAGCAAATACGTGATCATGAAGGCTCTGGCGAATATTAAGCCCAGGCTGGTCATCGAGACTGCCCTACTCCTACCATCATTTCTGATCGCTGAACAGCCGTCAAGATCAGCACATCTGCACATCTTGAGAATTTTTGCGAGAGCAAAGGTATACGGCACATCAAGACAGCCGTGAGAACACCGAGAGCAACAGGCAAATTCGGATTCAGGAGTCAATATCAATAATTAGGACTCAGAACTTCGAACTCTTCAATGGGCCATCAAAACACAACAGAACACGACTACTGGCTATAGCCCGAATCAAATCGTATTTGACTTCAAGCTGAGAGACATTTCAAGACATTTCCAAGACGACGCAGAACCCCAAAACTTTGTTGACATGGAGCAGCGGCGTGCAGGAGTCTCCCAGCGCATAATGGAGGAGAAAGAGAAAAGGAGGCTGCGATTCGACGCAAAGCACAAAAGTCCTACAACCTACAACGAAGGAAATTTGGTGGTGATCGAAAGCATGCCGTTACCGACTGGCGAGTCCCACAAGCTGGAGTCCAAGTAAATTTTTTTTATAGAGGTATAGAAATGGAATAAAACAAGATGATTTTTTTTAAATTGACTTTATTCGAAAGATAATCTTCTGACATGAAATATAAATATAATTTCTGGCATCTGACCGCCACGGCCCAAAACAAGATCCCAATTTTCATAAGCGAATTTTGTTTAGCGATGAAGCTCACTTTTGGTTGAATGGGTACGTCAATAAACAAAACTGCCGTATTTGGAGTGATGATAATTCTCAAGTGTATGTTGAGGCACCGTTATATCCACAAAAACTGACTGTTTGGTGTGCTTTATGGGTTGGTCCGTACTTCTTTAAAAACGATGCTGGCCAGAACGTTACAGTCAATGGTGACCGCTATAGAGCCATGATTACTGACTTTTTCGTTCATCAATTGAACAATCATCATTTGCAGGAGCTGTGGTTTCAACAAGACGGCGCAACATGTCACACAGCTCGTGCCACAATTTATTTATTGAAGGAAATGTTTGATAATCGCATAATTTCACGTTACGGACCCGTGAATTGGCCTCCAAGATCGTGCGATTTAACGCCGCTTGACTATTTTCTGTGGTGATATGTGAAGTCGCTAGTCTACGCCGATAAACCCGAAACGATTGACCACTTGGAGGACAACATTCGCCGCGTTATTGCCGATATACGGCCACAAATGTTGGAAAAAATCATCGAAAATTGGACCTCCAGATTAGACTACGTTCGAGCCAGCCGTGGCGATCATAATTTATATTTGAATTATAATGTCGGAAGATTATCTTTCGAATGAAGTCAATTTCATGTCAATTTAAAAAAATCGTCTTTGTTTTATTCCATTTCAAAGTTCTATACCTCTATAAAAAACACCCTTTACAACGGACCATATGTCGTAAGGAAGGTTTTACGCCGCGGCCGCTATGTTCTCGAAGAATTGAACGCAAACCGGGATAGAAGAACTTTTTCAACCATTATGGCCAGCGACAAAATCAAGCTTTGGTGTCTGTTAGGACCAGAGCTTGAGGACGATAAAGACGTTGAGGGAGAAGAAACCCAGCAGCCGAGGTCGACTCCATGACAGGAACGGCCGAGCTGTCAGCTGAACGCTGCCGATGTCGAAAGGCACACTGCACTTTCGGAACGTGTCCCAAAAAAGCTTCAAATTTGAAGTGTTGGAACGGGGAAGAAAACGGAGCAAGGAACAAAGGGAACGACGCCGACACGGTTCTCAACTGCTCCACGTATCTTTTTTTTTTTAAATAATTCAATTTGTGGTTCTAATAATAAAGGGATCGCAAGTGGCTCCATTTTTTTGTTTCCCTTATTGTTCGATACGAGGACAACTGGCAGCGGTACTAACACATTCTTGCTGATTAGATCGCCATCTCTGTTTCAGGGTTGAAAAGTTAATAGAAGTATTCATGGACCGATACACCTACATTAACAACCTCAAACTAAATCTCGGACGTTTTTCACTTCCACCTACACAATAATCCAAGTGCTTAGCGAGCCCGCCCAACGTTCCCATACGTTGTGAAAGTCCCCGCAAGGTTCAGACGTGAATCCCATTAAACACTTATGGAAAGAATTAGAACGTAGGATCTGAACGCTCGTGTAAACAGCAATTTAAAGAAGCCCTACTAATAAAATGGAAAAAGATTAGCAGTTCGTGTGTAGAACAATTAGTTACTTTTTATGAAGATTAGATGAAGGGACTAAATATTAAACATAAAATAAAACGATAGAATCGGTTTTTATTCATTTGAATAAATTATTGTTCACATACTTACTAATTCTTAAGCATAGACCGACAGTTGGCTTTTGCCCAAGATTGTATGGAATGCTTAATGGCTGACGCACTTAAAAGGCATCTACCACACGGTCCTACCTGAGAATTGCTTTTTGATCTCATAGTAGAAAGAGTGAAATTAGATCATCACGACAAGTATTAAATATTTGCTTAAAATCTTAGAGCACTTAATTCGCACAGTAAACAGACTGACTTCACACCATTGTGTATTATACAATATTATACGACCTGTGTACGTACGCATGCGAATGATGTATGTTTGCAATTCAAAATGTTTCTCTAATTATTTTTCTATTTGCAGAGGGAATATATTGCATTTTATGTTCGGCCGTAAGCGATTTTCCACAACAGAGACAAGGATTGACAGGTAACAGCAGTTTCTGAAAGTATCATTTGCATAAATTTTAGCACCATAATACCGTAAAAGCCACATGTGCTATCAGGTTGGGTCAGAACAAAATTTTATTAGAGTCTGTTAAACCATTGTGTAGATAGAATTTGCATAGATATGAGCGATGATGGTTGTGTTTTAGGGAATCCTACATATTTGATAAGAGAATAGAATGTATGATATTGTGATGACGTTGAATTTGACATTTCGGCTTTAGTATTTATTTGGGTTCTATTAACTAAATAAGTCCATAATGCTATATATATATATTATGGCAATAAGGTGATACATTGAGTATCTCGTTGGCCTACTGTTAAGAAGATAAAATTGATAAGTGCAATACTTACCTATACTGGAAGGACACAGTGATTTGAACTAAATTCCCGCAAAATATATTCGTACATTATATGAAATAATTATGGTATTGTTACTAAACTTTATCTTCGAAAAAAACGAGCCATTGGCTGGTTTCTCTTAGAATTATTTACATGTAAATGCCCACATTTATTCGTAGTGAAATCAATGAATCTTTAGCGGGTCGTTTGGTTAGGTATTAGCCCATTGGCCCATTCATCTTCATAGAAGATGAAGATGGCAATATCACGATGGTCAACAAAGAGCGATACAGAAACATGATAATGGATTTCTTCTAGCAGAATTGTGATACATGTCATACAAACTATGGGCTACGTTCAGAAATCGTTTGATTACATGATTTGATGATGTTGCTTGTTCTACAGATAGTGTGTGAGATAGCTCTTATAGACGGCCAAAACTCATTGAATATGTGCTTTAGAATTGGATGTTATGGATGTGCCACTTAAAATCCCGCCGAAGCTGCCATTTAAATATCTTGTTTTCTTCTTGAAAATAAACTTAATTTATATTGATAAATATTTCTGATAAAATTGGACAAGAGAGCTGATGATGAGCGATTGATTGAATTTTAATACAATCCTCACGAGAATTCATTTCTTGATTTTGTTCAATTAACTATGAACATTTTTGAATTTAATTAATCAAATTTTTAACTTGTCTGTAAAAGTAGACATCACAAGATTGTATTAGTAGAGTACACATTGCAGGTACTACTCTAACAGTACAAGTAGACATTTTCTGATCATCTGGGAAAATTTAATCATACATTTCGAATTTTGTTTGTCAAGAATCGATGAGAAGAAGAAATTGTTCTCTGCCCACGTAAGATATGATACATTCTTCGAGAAAAGTAGCATATAAAGATGGAGTGATTGAAACATTAAAAAAAGTTTTTTTTTTGAAGACATGTTTTAAATACATTTGATTAAATATGTATTTTGTATTTTGTATTTGCTATTTATTTCTCTTAAGGTATTTATAAACTTAATTCATTATAACAATATAAATCCATATATAAACAATTGAATAAAACAAGAGAAATCAGGTGGCATTCGATATTTTAAACTGAATGAGTTCAAAATAGAGTTGAATGCTACTTCAAAAGGAAGAGTACAATTAGATGGGGTGGGGTGATTGAACAAAAAATAGAGAGAAAAAAAAAAAAAAAAAAAAAACAATTTCCACTAATTTAATTTACTTGACATGATATTAATATTAATTAGACGATGCAAAAAAAAATAAAGAATAAAATAAAAATATGTATATAATCAGTGCACTAACATCAAAAGTAGAATTACAGTTAAATCAAAATATTAGAAATAAGAGAGTCCAATGTATAATAATCTTTAGAAAACAACCAATTTTTTACGCGTTTTAAAAAACATGCGGACATGTGAACACATCTGATATCTTCCGGGAGGACATTAAATAAACTATTACATATAACTGAATAGGAATTTCTATAAGCGGTGGTTCGGTAGTTTGGCACTTGTAGCAAGTTATGCGAATTATTTCGCAGGTTATGGTGTGAGATTATACGAAAATTTCGATTGCCAGATTTCATAAAGAAGGCTTTTAAAACCTTAAAACAGTATAAGTGACGAACTGGGAGAATACCTAATTGACAAAACAAGGGAAAACTAGGATGCCTACTAGGTTTACGACAAATTTTTCGGACAACATTTTTTTGCAGGACTAATAATGGCTGTACTTTGTTCTGATAGCCACCACCCCAGCAATTTATACCGTATTGAAGCTTTGAGTTAAAAAGCCCATAATAAATTGTGGTTAAGAGCTTAGTTGAGCATATATTACGAAGGTAATAGAAATGCCTAAGTGTGGAAATACAGTACTTCTTTAATGCAGTAGCGTGGGATGAAAATTTCATATTAGAATCAAACAAGAGTCCTAGGTACATAAATTCGTCTACATTCTCTATCAAAAAACAATCATCACTACACTTTTCACTAGAACAAAACAATTGATCAGGCAAAGTAGTTGCACATTTACATTGATACAATTTAAATTTTTTGCAATTTGGTGCATGAAAATACACATCTGGTTTTGGATTAATGGACGGAGATAAATTAAAGGACATTAATTTAGTCTTAGGACTTATTACAAGTTTGTGTTCAGCGAACCATTGTCTTAGTGTATGTATATCACAGTTTATGTCGGCGATAAGATCTAAGGGACTATTGACACCATACGATAAAGCGACATCGTCAGCAAAGGCAGTAGTTAAGCCTTTTAGATTGAGCTGGAAGAGTGAGTTAATGTAAATTAAAAAGAGAATGGGACCCAATACTGAGCCTTGTGGAACTCCAAGACTGATCAATTGCACGTCACTTCTCGTCTCAGCCAACTTTACTCTCTGTGATCTATCATTCAAATATGAATTAAACCATTCGAGCATGAAATCACGCACACCAGCATTTTCTAGTTTTCTTAGCAAAATATTATGGTCTACCATGTCAAAAGCTTTGGTTATGTCAATGAATAACGCACCTGTACATTTTCTTTCGTCTAGATTGCGTATTATTTGAGAGCTAAACTCTAAAAGTGCGTCCTCGGTTGATTTGTCCTTTAAAAATCCAAATTGAGTAGGATGAAAGAACATCGCCTTGTCCAAAAAATTTACTAACCTAACTTTTATAAGTTTTTCAAAAACTTTACTTATGCTCGGCAGAAGAGAAATTGGTCTATAATTTCCTATTTCAGTTGGTGAACCTTTTTTAAATAAAGGAATTACATCTGCACACTTTAGACCGTCAGGAAAAATACCAGAAAAAACACTACGATTGAATACCTGAGCTAAAACATCCACAATGAAACATGCAATATTTTTAAGGATAACATTAGAAATACCGTCGACACCACATGAATTAGAGTTGTTCAAACTGCCAATTGTACTTAAAATTTCTAAAGGAGTTATAGGGTCAAAAACAAAACTTCTACACTGCACAGAGTTTGCATCACCAATAACAGAACATTGAGAACATAGACTTTGAGTTATTCTACTATGTAGTTTAAGTCCGATACTTGAAAAATGTGTATTAAAGACGTTAGTGATTTCATGTTTATTTGTTATTTCTTTATCACTAGTACGTAGAACAATGGTTTTTTGAATTGAAGACTTTTTGTTGAGAATTGTGTTTACAACTTTCCACTCTTTCTTAAGATTACCTCTAGCTGAATAAAATTGAGCACGGTAATAGGAGTCACGGCAAATTGGTATTTCCTTTTTCAAATCTGCACATATCTTTTTATATTTAATTTTGAGAAATAGATTGTTAGGGTACTTTTTGCACTTTTTTCTAAGTTTATTTTTTGTTGTTACTTTATTTAATAAATAATTAGTTAACCAAGGCTTAAGCTTATATATGGGTTTTCTTGTGGTTAGGGAACTGCAACTAGCAATACGGCTTTTAAGAGTGGTTATGAAATTTGAATAAGCAATCGATACGTCACTACAGTTATAAACATTGTTCCAGAGCTCAAAACACAACTTATTTCGAAGCCTTGTAAAGTGAGTGAGTTTGGATATTGTTTTTACTTTTTATGTTTAATAGGAGGCCGGTCATGGTATGGTCAGTAATCAGAAAATCAAAAACGCAGTATTCACACTCCATAAAACCCACATTTCGAAAACGTCCATATATATGGTCTAAACAAGTACCTGATGCAGGCCTAGTGGGCACATTGATAAAGTTTGTCAAGCCATTTAAGGCTAACATAGTAAGATAATTTGATACCGTGGGACTATCATCTAAACAATCAACAGTAAAATCACCTACGACCATTAAGTTTTTGGATTTCTCCCTATCTAACACAATTGAAATATCATTAATAAACATCGTCACATTGAACATCTGCAATCTATAAACACATAGGAAAACAAATATTTCATTATTTATTTCGATGGACACCTTTAAGACGTCTGCACTAGGACAATCAATTTGGCAAACATCAATGATTTTAAAATTTTTGATTCTTTAATAAAGCAGCCAACACCACCTGCTGCGTAATTTTCGTTTGTTTTAGCATAGAAACTAAAACCAGGAAGGAAGTAATCATTTACTTCAACCTCATAGATCCAGATCTCAGACACGAACACAATATCCGGGACACACGCAAACGAGTTAATATGTGCGACTAGCGCAGAAAAGTTTTCTCTCAGACTTCTAATGTTTTGATGAACAATAAATAATTTTTCATTACAATAGGAACTATTAGTAAGAACAGCATCACAGTGAGGTTTGCAATGGACAATGATTAAATATGTTTGATTCATGCTTAATTGATCAGTATTTATTACGAAGTCAGCGTTAAAATTCGGTATCAAGTACATACAAAGTTTGTATACAGAGGGTTCCTGCTGCAGCTAGCATCTTTTCAGTAGACACGGTTTCTTTTTTGGACACATATTTGGTTATTTTTGGCTGACAAATCCATGTTTATGCTTAAAATTTATCACCCTACGTTCTGAGGTTTTAAAATCGAAATCTCGAATTGTGCAGCTGCAGCCAATGCCTATTGCTGTAAACTTATCGTTGTAACTTGTTGATAGTTTTGTCTAGATTCAAGAAAATCATAAATCCTTGAGTCAACTACAGCATGTTTCCTTTTTTTAAATCCTCCTTCCATTTTAAAAGATACTCTTTTTTCAAGCGACTTTCTTGTTTATTTTTTTTTTTTGTTAAAATTATCAAGCTCCATGTGGGGTGTGCCTCAGCAATGTTAATAACCCCTGTTTTATAGTCTAATGAAATATAATCATTGGATTTGCTTTTTTTATACTCGGGCTTGTATTTTTCTGATGACGGATCATCATGAACCGTCTCAAAATTCACTTCTTCACACAAAATAAGTTAATTTTCATTCAATATTATACAGTTTTTTGCAAATAAACAGTTCGATGCAATTAAATTGTTTTGGAAATGAAGACCTTCATAATATGTTTTTTTTTTTGTTTTTTGTTGGAGGCTTCTGCTATCTACCTAGTCCTGCCATAAGTTCTCTTAAAAATATAAGACGCTATAAAAAAAAGCACTAAACATATTGCATTCAAAGTTATTTCATTTATTAGAACACAATATTGGTTATTAAAAAAAGTTGGGTTCATTCGAAATGACCGTCTTTTGCTTTAACACAAGCTTTAAAACGGTGTGGCCATTAGGCTTAACGGCACGTACGGTTTCCATTGAGACCGTCGACGCTACTCTGGTTAATGCTGTATTAAGGCTTTCCAAATTTCTGTGAGGAGTCTTGCAGACCATGTTCTCCAATTATCCAGTGGATTCAAATCTGGACTTCCCGACGGCCAATCTTCTGCTGCTATAAAGCCAGGAATATTGACTCTGATCCACTCCTCCGTGGTTTTGGATTTTTGTGCGCTGGAACAGAGTCCTGTTGGAAGATCCATCTGAGTCAACTGAAAAGGGTATTGGTCAAACCCTTCACAAAAATGAAGGGATGTGACACCATGGTGAGAGACCCCCCACCAAACTATTAAGGAAACAGGATGATGGCCACGTTGAACCCTTGGAACGATTTTTTTCGCTTTCTTGGATGAAGTGGCATAAATCTTGTCATTTTATTTGTTAAAAACTTCTTCCACGGTAAAGATTTTCTCGTCCGTAAACAGAATATTTTCATGGCCATTGTCCACGTTCCACTACAGAAGTCGCTTGCATTTTTCCAGCCTAATTTTTTTTAATTGAGGAGTTAGAAGATGACTCGTGGACAGACGATAGGGTTTCATATGCAGATCATCCCGAATCAGCCTAGACATCTATCTGGTTGATATATCCAATTCCTTGGACATGATCTTCTGCTTCTTAAAGAGATTTCTCCGATTCGTTCACGTACTGCCTTTACTACCGCACTCGTACGGACGACTCGCGGGCGACCATTTCTTGGCCTGTCCTCTACTCCTGACAATTCGCCGAAGCAATCAATAGCCCGATAAACGAATATTCTTGATATTCGAGTTTTAGCAACCCGAAAATTTGGCCAGCACTCTTTCCGCACTTATGCAACGCTATTAACGCAACCCGATTCTCTTTTACGCTCCACTCCATGTTAATAGTTCGCAAACTGAAACCAAACTGACAGCTATTCTTCACTGATCAGTGCATGTGTTCTGAGAAAAAAGTCAACGGTTCTATTCCCGGAAAAAGTTTTGAACGATAAGCGCTGGAAATTGTGTAACAGAACTTTTGGCAGGTCTAGGTATTCTGCTATCAATCCAGGCAGACACCTTAGATGGCGTTAGAGCTCATCAAGGGCCAGAGCCAAGTTTCTTTTTATTCACTTATGTTGTATGCGATTTGTTTTTCATACATTTGAATGGAACCTAAAGCTTAATGACGATTTCGAACGGCAAAAGCCGAGAAGTTTTTTTTAAGGCGAGTATAAGTTACACAAGCCATTCTCCAATCGTCAATACATGCCGACACATGACGCCCCAGTTTTCCACCCAAATGTTTCACACGCGCAGTACAGCTGACCTCATCAATTTCGTGGACGACAACGCCTCGATCATTGCACCGGACGCGACGTGCTGATAACGCGTTCTCCTAATTTCATATTTCACGACTGCAACCTGTAGTAATCCAATCCCCTTCTATTTTCCTTTTCCCATACCATTTGCCTCTGTCGCATTAGTATTAAGAATTTATATAGTAGTCAGTAGCTGCCGGAACGGCAATCAATAAAGACGTTTTTTAAAAACCCAAAAAGGGGTAAATTGTTTTAACTGGCGCCCGAGCAGGGACCCGTCTTAATAAAAGTGCGTTAGGAAAAAGTGCAGTATCGACTCGCTACAGTGTAGATCGCGGTAACAGTGGAAATCGCGTAACGCCTTGCGACGGGTTCTAAAAACAAATAAAAAAATAAGCAAATTTGTTAAAATAAAGTGTAGTGAAAACCAACTGTTGCAGTTCCAGTCCCAGGGAAGGAGGCCCCCAAGTAGCAGAGAGCAAAAAGGAGTTAGCAGCGACTAACAGCCACCTGGAGATGCAGCTACTCGTAGTAATGTAAGCAATTTATCTTATCTACATAAATTAAGTAACATAACTAAGTATAGAAAAAGTGTATCAAAAGAAGAAAAGTTTCAAATATATAAAAATGTGTCAAAAAATAAATTAAATTGCAAAATCAACTAAAATACGATAAAGAAAAAACAAGTACATACAAGTATATAAAGAAGTGAATCAGAAAGAAAGTTAAATACCTTGAAATTAGAATTTAAATAAATAAAAAAATTAGCATTTAAGTTACCACATTTAACATATCTATCAGTAACTATAACACTAATTAATAAAACAAAACAAATATTTCAAATATTGAAATTGAATACTTTTATACAGGGTGCCCCACGAACAGTGTGCCAAAAAGCTAGAGCGTGTAGCCCTGGCCAAGACAAGAAAAAAATCGTACGGGAGGGGGGGGTCTATTCCCCCCCGTTTAGCCGGGAGGGGCAATTTTCTAAAAAATTGACTTAATTTGGAAAAAAAATTATTAAAAATCAACAGTAACAGGCACAATGCCGCGATATACTTTTTTGTAAAGCCAGAAACCTCTTCTTTGATCTTGTTTTTAAACGAAGCTGTTGTAAGGAATAGTTTTTGAGAAATTAATTTTCAAACTCAAAATTTTGAAAAAAAATTGGAAAAAAAAAAATTTCGAACTACTTTTTTCCAAAATTGTATGTAATTAAGTACTATTTTTTTTCCAAAATTCAATTCCCTTATTAGTTTTTAGTTAAAAATAGAAAACCGGATGCAAAAATGTCTTGTAGTTTTTGAGAAATTAAAAAAAAACCCGAACCATTTTTTTCTAAGAAAAACCTTTTTTTTTGGTTTTAACGCGGCTGGACTTGTACGCAAATTAATGTATGAAAGATTGACCTCTTTTTTATTATTTTTAAAAAATTCGGAGTTTTATTATAATAAATTTTCAATATGATCCCCATTTTTTAGAAGGCAAAGATTATATCTTCTTCTAATGGCTGCACATTAGTCTATGTTTGACAAATTTTCCTGCAATTTGACTCCAGCGACTTCAATCCGTTGTTCCAAAGATACTATTCGACTTCGTAAACATAATTTTTCATGAATCCCCACACTTAAAAATCTAGAGGAGTTAAATCTGGTGATCTAGGTGGCCATTTCGTGGGGCCCCTTCTTCCGATTCAACGGTCACTAAAATTATCATCCAGCCAGTGTCTAACCCGTAAGCTGTAGTGTGCTGGTGCTCCATCTTGCTGGTAGATTAAATTATCTGCTATGGCCAAAGGAACGTTGTCCATCAAATCGGGCAAAAGGTCTCGTAGGAACTGCAGGTATGATTCTCCCTTAATAACGGCATTCAAAAACCGGGCCCCGATTACAGTTTGTCCAACAATACCAAGCCAAACATTACAGCTAAAGCGGTGTTGTGATTTATTTTGTTTTTTGTTGTGTGGATTGGTGCTACTCCAATGATGCAAATTGTGGAAGTTAGTAACCCCATCTCTGGTAAACTGTGCTTCATCCGTCCAGAATATCCTTGCAAAATAGTTTCGTTCAGTTTCATCTCGAAGCAATAATGATCGACAAAACTCTGCTCTCAAAAACTTGTCGTTTGAGGTGAGTCCCTGAACTGGCCTAAAATGGTACGGGTGTAAGTTTTCGGTATGAAGCACTCTCCATACTCTAGATTTGGGCACTCCAAGCATAATAGCCATCCTCCTTGTACTAAGGGAGGGATTGCGTCGGACCAAATTCAAAATTCGGGTAGAACCCATCTGCGGCTGGCGGACCCAGCCGAAATTCGCAGGTCAGTTTTCAGGCGTTATCAATGAAAAAAAAGAATTAATCCAGGGTTATTCCAATAGTGTATCACTTTATTGTATCCTCATAAAACTCCGAATTTTTTAAAAATAATAAAAAAGAGGTCAATCTTTCATACATTAATTTGCCTACAAGTCCAGCCGCGTTAAAACCAAAAAAAAAGGTTTTTCTTAGAAAAAAATGGTTCGGGTTTTTTTTTAATTTCTCAAAAACTACAAGACATTTTTCCATCCGGTTTTCTTTTTTTAACTAAAAACTAATGAGAGCATTGAATTTTTGAAAAAAAATTACTACTTAATTACATACAATTTTGAAAAAAAATAGTTCAACATTTTTTTTTTTCAATTTTTTTTCAAAATTTTGAGTTTGAAAATTAATTTCTCAAAAACTACTCCTTAAAACAGCTTCATTTAAAATCAATATGAAAGAAGAGTTTTCTGACTTTACAAAAAGGTATATCGTGGCATTGTGGATGTAACTGTTGATTTTTAATAATTATTTTTCCAAAATAAGTCAATTTTTTAGAAAATTGCCCCTCCCGGCTAAACGGGGGGATATAGACCCCCCCCTCCCATACGATTTTTTTCTTGTCTTGACTAGACTTACACGCTGTAGCTTTTTGGCACACTGCTCGTGGGACACCCTGTATATAAGTTTATACTATAAGGCTATATTTTTATACAACCTTTATATGACACTATTAATCATGCCGCGAAACGGAAACCTAATCGCGCCTCCCAGGCTAACCTCAAATCCTAATCCCGCCCCAGAAAATCCCGAGTCCAGCTTTCAAAGCCGAGTCACTCAAATCGTCTCTCAAGTCCTAGTTAGGGAAATGCCTTCGATTTTGGAACAGTTTCTTAACGCGCGTTCCGAAGTAATCACTGAAGGCGACCAGGTGATCGCCGATGATCAACGAGATAATATTTCCGAAATGGACAGAATACCGGACGTAGTCCGAAGCCTTCGAGAGTTTTCGGGTCAACCCGGTGAATTCGGGTCATGGAAAAAAAGCGTCGACAGAATCCTGAAACTCTACGAACCTTTAAAGGGTACGCCGAAATATTTCGGTATCCTAAACGTCGTTAGAAACAAGGTGGTCGGCCAAGCCGATATAGCTCTCGAATCGTACAACACCCCCTTGAATTGGGACAGTATAACGCGTTGCCTCTCTCTGCATTACGCAGATAAACGCGACCTCGGTACCCTCGAGTACCAAATGACCGGCCTAGTTCAAGGCAGTAGTACTGTGCAGCAGTTCTACCAAGCGGTCTATGCTCATTTGTCGTTGATATTGAACAAGATTTTCATTATGGAAATGAGCCCGGAAGCTATGAATGTTTTGATTAGGACGTACCGCGATAAGGCGTTAGATACGTTCATTCGAGGACTAAAGGGTGACTTACCCAGGCTCCTCGGCATGAGGGAACCCGCAGATCTCCCTCAAGCCCTACACCTCTGTTTAAAACTCGATAACATGAATTACCGTACACAACACGCTAACCACACAGTCGGTCATATTCGAAAGACCGAAAATAATTTTCACACTCGATTGCCACCTAGACAATACCCCCATAATCCAAATACCCCACTAAAATATCCTTCACAACCATTCTATCCCGAGCTAATGCACGGTCCGCCGAGGCCCCCTAAACCTCAAACCTTCCAGCAATATCCTTACTTCCACAACCAACGTCAGTTTAACCAACAATACAATACCCCTTTCCAACAATCCAATACATTCAATAGAAATCCGACGTCCAACCCCTTCCATCAGCCACAGAGGCCAAGCCAACCAAAGCCAGAGCCTATGGATACAAGTACCATACATTCAAAGCAGGTTAACTACCAAAACCGACCAAAATTTAACCCAATTCAGCAGGCAGAAAAGAGACCCGCCTGGTCTGCCCATGCGCAGCATCCTAGTAAGGTACAACGAACCTTTCACACGGACACTGACATGACCGAATTCGAGCCCAACCAACGATTCGACCAGACAATAGTTGACTACCTTGACACCTACGAACAAGTCGGTAAAGATTTCCCCGAGTACCAGGAACCGGACTGCACAGACGCGCAACTTTGCGACGAGGGAGAAGATCCGAATGAGATCCATTTTTTAGACTAAACTGCTCTTCGCTTCCGTATTTCGAATACAGGACGAAGAGCGGAAATGTACTAAAATTCTTAATTGACACGGGATCAAATAAGAATTACATTCACCCCAGATGCGTAAAGACAACAATACCGAACGAAAACCCTTTCCTAGCTAACTCCGTGGGTGGTAATGTCAAAGTTACCCATCACGCGATGTTAAATCTTTTCGGACCTAGGATAAAAAATCTCAAATTCTTCGTGTTACCCACACTCAAAGCTTTTCACGGCATCATCGGCAACGACAGCCTCAAGGAGCTAAACGCTGTCATACACGTTGCAGAGAACTTCATTACCCTTAACAACTCCTTGAAAATCCCTATTAAACAACACCTATCCCAATCCGTCAATAACCTGAATGTCAGAACATCCCATTTGAGCGACAACCAAACACGGAAATTATACGAAGTCCTCAATAAACACCCCAGACTATTCGTCGAGCCTGATGAGAGACTTACATACGCCACCGTAGTTAGAGGCGAAATAAGGACAGTAGACAACAATCCAATATACTCCAAATCTTACCCGTATCCCATGGCCCTCAAGCCAATAGTGGATAAGGAAATTCAAAAGTTGTTAGCAGACGGCATTTTTAGACCCTCACGGTCGCCGTATAATGCACCGGTTTGGGTAGTACCAAAAAAGACCGATGCATCGGGCGAAAAGAAATTTCGGCTGGTAATCGATTACCGAAAACTAAATTCGGTTACTATCGCCGACAGGTACCCGATACCAGAAATTAATGAGGTGCTAACAAATCTAGGGAAAAACAAACTCTTTACGACACTAGACCTGCAAAGTGGATTCCATCAAATACCACTCAAAGCAGCAGACATCGAGAAAACAGCATTCTCGGTAAACCACGGAAAATTCGGGTTTACCAGACTCCCTTTCGGGTTGAAAAACGCACCCGCTATATTTCAAAGAGCTCTCGACGATATCCTACGAGAGCATATATGAGTCAGATGCTACGTCTATATAGACGATATCATTGTCTTCGGTACCAATGAAGAAGAGCATCTTAGGAACCTCGAACTTGTACTCGCCACTCTAGAGAAGGCGAATATTAAGGTACAGATGGACAAATGCGAGTTCTTACGAGACTCCGTTGAATTCCTCGGGTTTATCGTCTGCTCCGACGGGATCAAAACCAATCCCGCTAAGGCCAAGGCCATCTCGGAATTTCCACCACCAACCAACTTGAAAGAGCTAAGATCTTTCTTGGGCATGGCTGGATACTACCGTCGTTTCATTGTTGATTTCGCTAAGTTAGCCAACCCCTTAACATCACTCTTAAGAGGGGAAGAAGGCCACGGGCGTGTGTCGAAAAATATGTCCAAGAATGTCCCAGTGAAGTTAGACGGAAAGGCATTGGAGGCATTTCAAGCTATAAAGAAATCCTTAATGTCGCAGGAAGTTATATTGGCATATCCCGATTTAAAGAAGGTGTTTGAATTAACAACAGACGCATCCAATTATGCGATTGGCGCAGTCTTGGCTCAAGAAGGAAAGCCTATAACCTTTCTTTCGCGTACCTTGAATAAAACCGAAGAAGCATACGCGGCCAACGAAAAGGAGATGCTCGCAATCATCTGGGCACTAAACTCCTTGCGCAACTTCTTGTATGGTTCTCAGAAGGTGAAGATCTATACTGACCACCAGCCTCTCACCTACGCCCTTAGTAATCGCAATTCCAACGTAAAGATGAAAAGGTGGAAAGCCATACTCGAAGAGTACAATCACGAGCTAATTTATAAGCCCGGTACGACGAACATCGTGGCGGATGCATTATCCAGGCCACCACAAAAGTCTAACATCAACTCCCTAACAGCCACGACACATAGTGATGATAGCTCATCGCACAACTTGGTACAATTTGCAAACGCCCCCATCAATGCATTCAGAACCCAAATAATCCTAAAAAAGAGTGATCAGTCAAACTACGTGTATCAAACACCTTTCCCCAAATACCACAGACACATTTTTACTGAAACGAACTACAACAACGAAAATCTAGTAGGGATATTTAGAAGATTTCTCAACCCCAACGTGATAAACGCGATTATGACCGACGAGGAAACTATGGGAATTATCCAACCCATATATTCTCTCTATTTTAATAACTACAAGATTCGGTTTACGAGGTCACAAGTAGAGGACGTTCCTAACGAAACACAACAGGAAAACCTAATTATAGAATGCCATAAAAGAGCTCACAGAAGTGCTCACGAAAATAAACTGCAAATATTAGAAACGCATTATTTCCCCAGAATGAATGCAAAAATAAAACAGATTACCAAACAATGCAGCATATGCAAAAATAATAAATATGACCGTCACCCAAACAACCCAGTTTTAGCTCCTACCCCTATTCCGGAATTCCCAGGACAAATTCTTCACGTGGATATATATTCCACGCAAGGACATCTCGTCCTAACCGCTATCGACAAATTTACCAAACTTGCTCAAACAAAAATAATAAAGTCCAGAGCGATTGAGGACATAAAGAAGCCCTTAAGAGACCTTTTATTCTTTTATGGAGTTCCTAAGTATGTGGTAATCGATAACGAAAAGTCACTGAACTCCGCTTCTATTACCTTTATGATGGAGGACCAGCTGAATATCAATGTCTTTAGAACACCATCTTATAAGAGCGAAGTGAATGGACAGGTTGAACGCTTCCATTCAACTTTGTCCGAAATAATGAGGTGCCTTAAAGCTGACGGAGTGGTAAGATCCTTTGAAGAACTACTCGAGAGGTCCGTGTACGAATACAATGCCACCATTCATTCGGCCACAGGGAAAAGACCCCTGGATCTCTTCTACGGAAGAGTAATTACTGCCAGCCCAGAAGACTTTGAAAAATCTAGGTTGGAGGTCATAGAACAGCTCAAGAGGAAACAAAACGATGACCTCAGATATCACAACAAAAACAGGGAGCCAATAAAAACGTACGAACCAGGTCAGGTAATCTTCGTCAAAAGAAACAAACGACATGGTTCAAAGTTAACTCCGCGATATCAAGAGGAAACAGTTCAAGAGAATCGAACGACTACAGTTTTGACTAACTCCGGCAGGACAATTCACAAGAGCGATATCAGAAACTGAATCTATCCCTCACTTACTCCCATTTTTCTTCCTATTACAGATCACTCTTCCTTACCCTCCGAGCCGATATCCAAATACTCGACTATTCCAACTCTCGTGTAGTAACACTCAATGTCGGAAAAGCTAGAATACAGAACGGTAACCTGAAATTGATTCATACCATCGATATCCCACCATACCAGCAATTCCTCACTGAAACAACATCCCTCATAACCCAACACATCCCGAAAACCAACTCCTTTTATCCATTACTGGAACACGAACTTTTCCAAGCAGAAAACCTTATAGACAATATTAAAGGCCATAGACATAAAAGATCATTGAATTTCATCGGGTCAGCTTGGAAATGGATCGCGGGAAACCCCGACCATGACGATCTGATTCTGATGGAAGATAAGATCAACAACATAATTCATAACAATAACAGCCAATTTCACATAAACCAAGCCTTTCAAGAAAAAATCAGCCAATTAAGCAATGTAACAAACGAAATATTAAATACTATAAGAAAAGATAGATCATTTCAAAATGAATTAGCCCTAAGCCTACAGATAAAAGCTAGACTTATAAAAGAAGAACTTAGAAATGTAATTTACTCAATAGAATTAGGAAAATTAAATGTTATCAATTCAAATATTCTTTCTAAAGTAGAAATTACCAATATAATGAAGAAATTAGATACAAATAATGTACCATTTAATAATATTGAAGAAGCCTTAGCAATGGCAGATGTTAAAATTTAATCAAACTCAACGCAGCTTCTATATATAATAAACATACCAAAATCACATGAAATTATATACGACAAACTTTTTATAAAACCTATTAAAAAAGGAAATAACACGATAAGTAAAATTTTATATCCAAATGTTATGAGACACGGCAAAACAATATTAGGAATTAAGAACAATTGCAAAACCGCTTCAAATCTAACTATTTGTAAAGAACAAAATGTAATAGACATAAGTACCGATAAATGTATCTCTAACTTACTTAATGGCAAAAACGCGACATGCACCATTACCAATGACCAACATATTCCTAACCTTGAAGAAATCTTTCCCGGTATCCTACTCCTTAATAGCTTCCAAGGTGAAATAAACCTGAACGGGACAATGGAAACTCTGAATGGCACGTTCCTGATACAATTCGAAGATGCTATCATCTCAATAAAAGACCAACAGTTCGTATCGGAAAGAATAGAAGGTACGCATATTCTACCACCAATCCTTCAACCAACATCCTACGGAAACGAAATAGAAGAAGTTCTCTCACTCGAATTCATCAAGGAGCTTCACGTCAACACCACCAAAGAAATCGACCACATCAGAAGAGGGAAAACATTGCACCAGTGGATAAGCTATTCCATCCTGGCAACAATCTGCATCATCCTCATCGTCACACATCTACTGAAAGGTCAAAAGAAGCCACCAACAGTGATGATCGTACCGCAGACGTCGACGAACCAGAGAACATCAAAGAATAACAGCATCCCTAAGATCCCTCAACACCACAGAAGCATCTACGATATACCATACTTTTAACACCGCGAGGACGCGGGAGTTAGAGGGGGAAGAGTTACACAAGCCATTCTCCAATCGTCAATACATGCCGACACATGACGCCCCAGTTTTCCACCCAAATGTTTCACACGCGCAGTACAGCTGACCTCATCAATTTCGTGGACGACAACGCCTCGATCATTGCACCGGACACGACGTGCTGATAACGCGTTCTCCTAATTTCATATTTCACGACTGCAACGTGTAGTAATCCAATCCCCTTCTATTTTCCTTTTCCCATACCATTTGCCTCTGTCGCATTAGTATTAAGAATTTATATTGTAGTCAGTAGCTGCCGGCAATCAATAAAGACGTTTTTTAAAAACCCAAAAAGGGGTAAATTGTTTTAACAAAAGGTTTTGCCGTTGCATACCTCGCTGGCATGGATACTCTGGTGGCCGATGGATTGCAGACGCTTCGCCGTACATTTCTTGTGGCAGATTATTTGTTAACTTATACGACGCAAATAAGAAGACATGTCCGTTTAGAGCAAAATCCAAAAACAAACTAACGAACTGTACATTTCATATACATATGTACATACATTCAAATGCGGTTGAAGAAAACCAAGGACGTTTCAGGTACATACGCTCAAGAGACCATTTTCTATAGTGTGATTTTTTTTATACTCTATACTGTAGAGGCAAAATGACGGAACTCCGATCAGATCAAGCGGGTTAACTCCAAATGGAATGTTACGAATGTAAAAATGTGTATTCTGTAAATTGTTCATACTAACATTTTTTTTAATATTAACCACATACAAATTTTCAAATGTTAAATGTTTAGAGAGTTGAAAATTCTTCATTTCGCTGTTCGATTATATTTATGTATTGAAAAAAAAGGGTCATAACAGATTATCAAATTATAATAATTTAAACTTTGAGATTTTCTTCTCGACAATGGCTGAGTAGTGCGCCCCAAAAACTCATCTCGATTTGAATACCCCACATCCTTGCCATCCCCTTGTTAAAGGAAAACATAACATCATTGCTTCGTAAAGTGCCACTGGCATTATTATGGTTTTGCAAATGCGGATTTTAACATTGTGAAACAAAACAGTTATTTGGAATAATTCCTTCATCGCGAATAAGCACTCGGGTTACGTTGAACCCAGCGGCTGCCCCGGAGCAACATTCCCAGACAACAATTCCGAGAAACATACAGCATACATCACAACCGCTGATATTTGGAAATCGACCAGCGAATAACCTTTTGCCTGTGTCAGCGTCTGACACTGTGCTGGGTCAGCAATTCGCCGTTGCACTGGCGAAGCAACGAAAACCAAAAATGGAAAATATATTGGCAGTTAATAAAAGTTAGTTAAAACGCTCTAAAGAGCAAGTCGAAGTTAACTCAGTTTTGTTTCTTTTTTAAAAAGGCAAACCGCTCGACACCCGATTTAACTCGCGTTGCCCATATACAGTCAGGCAGGCATTAGTCGAGTAGTTTATATTACTTCGAGTTTCAAAAAAACCTTATCTCTCATTTTCGAATATGTCACATTTTGTGTTAGCGTATCAATACGCCGGAGGTCTTAAGTTTTCGCATTAATTGGAATGAAAATATGTACATATGTATATCGAATTCTTGTGAAAGTTTACTGTGACGATGCTCCGACTGATGAATGATGTATGTAATGGTTTCGAGGTTTTTTTTTTTACTTGATTTTAGGCAAGTACCAGTATTTTATGCTAAAATACTTAAGTATTATGTTAAAATTCTTAAGAAGTACTTGCGAGTACTTCTAAGTACTTGAGAGTACTTGAGAGAACTTATAAGTACTTGAGCAGTACTGCAGTACTTCCAAGTACTTGAGCAGTACTGCAGTACTTCCAAGTACTTGAGCAGTACTGCAGTACTTCCAAGTACTTCGAAAAAAAAAAAAACTTTTAGAATCATAAGATAACATTAATTTTATTGCTTTCTAATACTTTTATAATTTAAAATAATAAAAAACATAAAAAAAATATTTCAAAACAAACGAATTGTACTTTAAATAGAAAATGAATTTGCTTTTAATAACACAAGTTTTTCAAAATTCTCATCCAATAAAGAGTTGCGAAGCAGAGAGAACAGTCACTGTAATGGGTTTTATTGGTTTGTTTTTTATTGGTCAAACAATATAATGATAGTAATATTTGCCATTCTTGTAAATATTTAAAATGAAATACTTACTTGAGATAGTACTTGAGATACTTGAAAGTACTTGAGATACTTGAGAGTACTTAAGATACTTGAAAGTACTTGCAAGTACTTGAAAAGTATTTGTAAATATTTTTTAAATACTTGAGACATTATTGACTTCAAGTACGTACTTAAGTCTTTTTCAAGTACAAGTATCAGGTACTGAAGTACAAGTACCAGTACGTGGTACTTGTACTTATCAAGTACTTAAGTCCTAAAATACTAAAGTACCTTACAGCCCTGATGACTGATAAGAAGAATAGGGTTTCCATGCTATTAAAAATTAATTTTGATTTTCTTTAAATTTTATTGCGTTTTGCTTTGCTGACTTTAATTTCTTAAATTTCTTTTTATCTTTAACTTTTTATTTTTTTTATTTTTATTTCCGCTAAATTTCAAGTTGAATTACTTGTTTCCTTTATTTTGTTATGAATTCTCTTTTAAAAATAATTCTTTTACTCTGTGTATGCTAGCATCACTGGTTATTGTGAGCGAGGAGAATTTGGCTTCCGATGTTTTTATATACATACATATGTATGTGCTGTTCGTCTCCGGTGGGTCATTTTTCTTTCTTGCCCCTAAAGGATGAAAATACCGAGTTGTGACCTCCATGGCTCGCAGTAGTAATGAGATTTTGCATAGCATGATTAAAGTCTTTTGTGGTCGAAAAGATGGACTAAAGGTATCCCACATTAACGCCCAAAGCTTGATGGCGAAAGTTGACGAGTTTAGAAATATTTTTTATAACTCCGGGGTGGACGTAGTCATGTGGATGACAAAATGTGCGCTCTGGATGGATACAAGGTTTTTCGTGCGGATAGAGGTGGTCGTACTGGTGGAGGTGTACCGATCTAAATATGTTATAATATACCATGTAAGCTGAAATCGTCATCAGCGGCCGGAGCTTCAATTGAATATATCTTTTAAGAAATAGTGTGTGGTTAAGATAAAGTCGTTTTAGGAACGGTCTATAGACCAAACAGAAATCTCGACATGGGGCCGTTATATCTTTTGCTGGAAGAAGAGTCGGCCAGATATGGAAACATAATTGTTTGCGGCGATTTGAACAGTAATCTTCTAAAATATAAACAACTATCCGAAAACATGCTATCTTTCGACTTACATGCTGTAAATACTTCTGTTCCAACTCATTTCACAAACATTTCAAGTACCCTGTTAGATGTTTTATTTGTCAGCAAAACAGATGGTGTTCTCTTCTATGATCAGCTCTGTGCACCAGCTTTCTCTAAGCACGACTTGATATTAATTACATACGACTTTTTAATAGACCACCGCACTACACAAAGAACTCTCAGTTATAGAGATTTTAACAATATAGACAGATCGTCCTTAGAACGAGACATAAGAAATGTACCATGGTACTCTATCTATCTCATGTCTTCTCCTAACGACCAAATCGAATTTTTACACAGCAACATTCATTTACTTTTGAGACACACGTTCCACTAAAAACTAGAGAAGTTTATATAGTTATATAAAAGAAATAAAAGACTTGATGACAGAGCGTGATCAAACATACCGCCGATGGAAACATTTCCGATTGGATGTGCTTTACCAACACTACAAGAGCCTGCGAAACAGAGTTGTTCAGGTAATAAAGACAACCAAAAGACGGTTCTATTCCAATCGTCTCAATAAGAATACAAATGGGAAAAAACTGTGGAACAAACCGCGAAATTTAGGAATTCGTAATCGCAAATTTGTATCAACTGGCTCGAAAGTAATAAGTGCAGGACTTGAGACGCTTAGTCAACCAACAAGTGA
Source organism: Merodon equestris (assembly GCA_958301585.1). NCBI lineage: Eukaryota > Metazoa > Arthropoda > Insecta > Diptera > Syrphidae > Merodon > Merodon equestris. The sequence goes on along the minus strand of OY284416.1, from coordinate 72,211,649 downwards.
GGCGCTTAGTCAACCAACGAGTGAGACGCCCTTTGAATTCCGCAATGTGAATGAACTTGATGTGGTGGAAAGCTTCCTTTCCATAAAATCACACGCGGTCGGGTTCGATGGTATCCACCCTGCTTTTGTTAAAGCTATCCTCCCTCTTTTATTACCGTGCTTTAGGCATGCGATAAACACAATTCTGATTAGCGGAATTTTCCCATGTCAGTGGAAAATGGCAAAAATCATTCCAATACCAAAAAACTCTACATGTGAAGAGTTTAAATCCATTTCTATTCTTCTTTTCTTTTTAAAGTTTGTGAACGCATAATGCAAAAACAACTAAATGTACATATTAATTCGGGCAATATGATAACTCAATTTCAATCAGGCTATCGACAAAACCACAGGACTAACAGGCCTAATGAAAGTAAATGATGATGTTAGAACAAGTCTAGATCAGAAGAAAAGAAGTCACTTTTCTGGTACTCTTGGACTTCTTTAAAACTTTCGATATGGTGAATCATTCCGTGCTAATCAATAAATTAAGAAACAACTTCAACCTATCTTCGTCTGCATTGAATCTTATATCCTCCTACCTCTCCGGTCGTAAACAAGCAGTATGTGTGGAAAATACGATGTCAGAGTTGTTATCACTATCGACAGGAGTACTCTATGTACATTAATGAAATTCCAAATATAGTTAATAATTCATCAACTCCCATATACGCTGACGATGTACAAGTATATCAAAGTTGTCCACTTGGACTTATTGATAACTGTGTCTGCAACATCAACCAGGATCTGGAGCAAATACATATATCAATGGACGTTGAGAAACGGATTGCTACTAAATCCGTAGGTAAAGGTAAATGCAAGTGTTTAGTAATTTCCAAAAGGATTCTGACACTTGACTATTTTCCATTGGTGATGCTAAACAATGCTCCATTAGACTTTTTTAATACCTCCAAAAATGTAGGCGTAACGTTTAACAGAACCCTAACTTGGAATGACCGCATTAACACTGTGGTGGGAAAAACATATGGCGTTCTTCGTTCTTTGTAGATATCACAAAAATGTATCCCTATCAACACCCGATTGCTACTCGCTAGAACTATCGCAATTCCTGTACGTTCTATATACATAGTTGCAAAATTTTCCAGAACTGTGATGCCTGTAGCTTCAGGAAACTTAAGGTTGCATTTAATAGTATTACTCGATACGTTTATGGACTCAGAAGGCATGATCATATATCACATCTGTCGAAGAACCTCCGCGGAATGACGCTGGAAAATTATATGAAATTCAGAGCACTGTCCTTCTTATTCAAAACACTACGACTGCGTGTTCAATAGTATCTGCACAATAAACTACAATTCTCAGTATCAGCTAGGTCCAATTGTTTAATTTTACCGAAATTTACTTGTTTGACATCTGAAAGGCAATTTTTAAGAGACCAAAACAGCACTATTACATTTAAAATGGAATTGAAATCCTTTTTGACCAACCAAAGTAACTAAGTTCTCTTCGTTTCACTTACTCCTTTAACTTTATACTTTTTACCTTGTTTATCTTGTTTGTTTTTATCAAAATTGTCTATCGTATCAATACCATATATACATGTAATTATCTTAGAAGACGAAATTGTATACAATTGTTTCGTAAATCTATCACAAATTTAAAAGACAAGACAATGTCTTATTGTGGTAGTAGATAATGCAATGAAATAAAATAAAATAAATAAAAAAAAAAAAAAATGATGCATGGTGATTCATATACATATGAATCGTTACGTTCTTTTAACGATTTTGTTTTTAAACAACTAGCCAGAATAAAAAACGGTATTCTGTTTTTGATTCCTTGAATTATTCTCTCCCACCGACGCTTATTTACAAATCTCGTATACATATATATGTACATTGCTTTTATTTTTATATTTTATAGATCGAAACTAATACATTTGTACAATACTGATTTTTTGTAATGATTCATATATGAATAACCATGCATTAGTACGCTTTTGTTTTTCGTACAATTTTATTTTAAAAGTAAATCAATGGTCAAGTATAGCTGTTGTATTTTATGATTTTAGTAGCAAAAAATCTCTTGCGGAATAGGAAACATTTAATTTTTGACGAGAAGAAAATAGCTTTCAAGGATTCATGTGAACTTCCAACAAATATTTCTGACCTCGAAACACCAAATAAATTTTTCAAGTGATGACAATTCGCTCCAGAAAATAGTTTATTCAAAGTCAAAAAATCCGGTACAGAACATTTATCTTGAATGCTATAGAACTACAAAAGTTTTTGGAAATTCTCATATTGTCGTCTTTTCATAAATATTTCAACATTCGGCATTATTGGGACGCGGACCTTGTTGTCAGTCGACCAATAAATCTGTGCTTCCGAATCAAAGAATTACTTAAAGCAATGTCTTCCGGTTACGCCTCACCAATGGGGCTTTAAACTTTTTGTTTTATGCGGAATATCTGGCTACGCCTATAAATATAAAATAGTCTTGGCAGCTATCAGTAATATTCTAGTAAGATTTTCCACGTTATTTATTTTTAAATAAATTTTAAACTTTAAACTTTACTTCGATAATTTTTACACTTTCATCGTGCTTCAAATTAATTTGGCTCGTTTAGGTAAGTAAAATGTGTAAACTGAACGTAATGCTTGAAATTTTTTTTATACAGGGTGTCCCACGAGCAGTGTGCCAAAAAGCTAGAGCGTGTAGGTCTGGTCAAGACAAGAAAAAAATCGTATGGGGGGGGGGGGATCTATTCCCCCCGGTTTAGCCGGGAGGGGCAATTTTCTAAAAAATTGACTTAATTTGGAAAAAAAATTATTAAAAATCAACAGTTGCATCCACAATGCCGTGATATACTTTTTTGTAAAGGCAGAAACCTCTTCTTTCATCTTGTTTTTAAGTAAAGCTGTTTTAAGGAATAGTTTTTGAGAAATTAATTTTCAAACTCAAAATTTTGAAAAAAAATGAAAAAAAAAAAAATTCGAACTATTTTTTTTCAAAATTGTATGTAATTAAGTACTAATTTTTTGTCCAAAATTTAATTCTCTTATTAGTTTTTAGTTAAAAACAGAAAACCGGATGCAAAAATGTTTTGTAGTTTTCGAGAAATTAAAAAAAAACCCGAAACATTTTTTTCTAAGAAAAATCTTTTTTTTGGTTTTAACGCGGCTGGACTTATAGACAAATTAATGTATGAAACATTAACATCTTTTTCATTATTTTTAAAAAAATTTGTAGTTTTATGAGGATTCAATAAACTGACACAGTATTGGAATAACCCTGGATTAATCTTTTTTTTTCATTGATAACGCCTGAAAACTGACCTGCCAATTTCGTCTGGGTCCGCCCGCCGCCAATGGGTTCAACCGGCTAGGACCTCAAGACAATAAAACCGCAATTTTTGGATTTGGTCTGACGTAATCCCTCCCTTAGTACAAGGATAATAGCTATTATGCTTGGAGTTCCTAAATCTAGAGTACGGAGAGTGCTTCATACCGAAAACTTACACCCGTACCATTTTAGGACAGTTCAGGAACTCACCTCAAACGACAAGTTTTTGAGAGCAGAATTTTGTCGATCATTACTGCTTCGAAATAAAACTGAACGAAACAATTTTGGAAGGATATTCTGGACGGATGAAGCACAGTTTACCAGAGATGGGGTTACTAACTTCCACAATTTGCATCATTGGAGTAGCACCAATCTACACAACAAAAAACAAAATAAATCACAACACCGCTTTAGCTGAAATGTTTGGCTTGGTATTGTTGGACAAACTGTAATCGGGCCCCGGTTTTTGAATGCCGTTATTAATGGAGAATCATACTTGCAGTTCCTACGAGACCTTTTGCCCGATTTGATGGACAATGTTACTTTGGCCATAGCAGATAATTTAATCTATCAGCAATATGGAGCACCAGCACACTACAGCTTACGGGTTAGAAACTGGCTGGATGATCATTTTAGTGGCCGTTGGATAGGAAGAAAGGGCCCCACGGCACGGCCACCTAGATCACCAGATTTAACTCCTCTAGATTTGTATGTGTGGGGATTCATGAAGAATTATGTTTACGAAGTGGAAATAGTATCTTTGGAACGACTGAAAGCACGGATTGAAGTCGCTGGAGTCAAATTGTTTGACTTATGTGCAGCCATTAGAAGGAGATATAATCTTTGCCTTCTAAAAAATGGGGATCTTATTGAAAACTGATTATAATAAAACTCCAAATTTTTTTAAAAATAATAAAAAAGATGTCAATGTTTTATACATTAATTTGCCTACAAGTCCAGCCGCGTTAAAACCAAAAAAAAGGTTTTTGTTAGAAAAAAATGGTTCGGGTTTTTTTTTAATTTCTCAAAAACTACAAAACATTTTTGCATCCGGTTTTCTGTTTTTAACTAAAAACTAATAAGAGAATTGAATTTTTGACAAAAAATTAGTACTTAATTACATACAATTTTGAAAAAAAATAGTTCGAAATTTTTTTTTTTGCATTTTTTTTTTCAAAATTTTGAGTTTGAAAATTAATTTCTCAAAAACTATTCCTTAAAACAGCTTCGTTTAGAAACAAGATGAAAGAAGATGTTTCTGGCTTTACAAAAAAGTATATCACGTCATTGTGGATGTAACTGTTGATTTTTAATAATTTTTTTTCCAAATGAAGTCAATTTTTTAGGCTAAACGGGGGGAATAGACCCCCCCCCTCCCATACGATTTTTTTCTTGTCTTGACCAGACCTACACGCTCTAGCTTTTTGGCACACTGCTCGTGGGACACCCTGTATAACAGTTGAGTGTTAATATAATTCCAAATTGTAATTTGCCAACAGACCATGACTTTCAATATCAACTGCGAGGCACTGCTGAAAAATTCGTTGCTTCTTACGATTAACATGAAATTACTTTCATAGTTTGGATAGATAAAAAATGGGTAACATTTTTGCCAACTTTTGTGGGTGTTCATCCTGAAACTGCATTGCAATGATTTGATAGAAAATTAAAGAAGCTGATTACTATCAAATATGCAGCTATCAATACCAAAAGCAATATAATCAGCATATGGGAGGCGTTGATTATGTATATCAATATAGAATATATAGAATAATAATACAAAATAAAAATGGTACATGCGAATTTTCTATTATTGACTACACAATGTAGTCAATGTAAATGTGTAGGTACTGCACAAAAGAGTGTACAAACAAAAGGGACTCCAAACTTTGAAACTAATTGAGTTTCGAAGAGCATTAGCAATTACATTATGCTCTCTGGGTGCAGATCCGACATGAAAAAAGGGGGCAGGGAAGTGAGGTGTGATGGCATAGAGCATTTTCCTCTTTGGGGCGAAAACAGAGTGAGGTGCAAAAAGCCGGTAATATGCTCTAAATGCAAAACTGATCAATTAGATCATTGAGCAAGGATAGGAAGTGTTTTATTGAATTTCACACTGCTTTTATTTTGTCATAATTGGAATATATTATTTGCATCCTTACACGCCTTATTCATATTTACGCGTATATATTGTATGTACATTGATAACCAGGTGGTATAATATCATGATTCAGAAGCGGGGCAATTTTTTGGCTGATTCAAAGGACAGAAAGAAAGAATTTTTTTTACAGCGGATTGTGGCAGAATATCTATCGGGTGAGAAATGGTTACTCTGCGATTATCGTAAAAAGAAGAAAATACTACACTTGGCGTGGTTAATTGTTACCATCGACCTCAACATCAACACTTTGAGTTCGAAGGTCATGCTGTTTATCTAGGAGCTCATTACAAACCCCAGCAGCAATTAATCTCTAATGTTTCAGATTTGACTTTTTCTACTTTTACTTGTCCTTCGCTTCCCTTCAGGCATACTTGCATCAGTTTCACAAACCTTTTCGGGATACCTAGCCTTGCAAGGACAGGATATATTTCCGATCTGTTTAAAGAGTCATACGCCTTCTTATAATTTATGAACAGTTGGCGGGCCGCTTTGTAGAATATCCATTTCTTCTCTAAAAGCTGTCGAGGATTGAAGATTTGGTGACTCGTCGGGCGGTTCCTCCTGAAGTCATACTGGTACTCTCCTAGACGTATGTTGTTAGTCTCTTTCTTATATTCGATAGCACCTGGTAATAACTTCACAGCTGCGATATTCCTCAATAATGTGTTCGCATTGTGTTCGGTCACTCTTTTTAAATATGGGAATAATGACCGAGAGTTCCACATAGTTGTGATGAGTCCATATAACTTCAACGAGTATGTTGATTCATCTCTTGTATAACTTTTTAATTCCGATGATAATAGGTCGAATCCTGCAGCCTTTTTTTTTCCTTAAATGAATGTTTTTTTTTTCCGAAATATTTGCAGTAGTCATACTATATTATATCAATGCAGAAAACTTGGAATGTAACATTTTTTTGCGGCTGATGAACAAAACAGCTTGGGTTTTGTCTGCATTTACCTTGGTCTTCCATTTGGTACAGTTTTCGTTCAACTTCATTTAATGAGCTCTGAAGACGTCACACCGGAGGCAAAAAGGGCAGCATGATCAGTAAATTTAGTGCTGTCACTATTTACTTGTAAATCAACTACATCCCATATATGTTGTACAAAATGAGCGCAACGATTGATACTCGGGGAACGTCAAATCCGACTTTTTGGATAAATTATATAGGTAACCTTATCATGCCAGATGGTATGGAAAGCTTTCTCTATGTCTAGGAGTACCAAGCCAGTTGACTCATTTGCATTGAGTTTTTCTTTTATGTGCCTTTTAATTCTGAACATTGCATGACATGTTAAGTGGTCTTTATGAAAACCGTGTATCCAGGAGAATATTACGTTCCACAAGATGTCCTCATCTATCTTTGATGATTTTCTCGGGTATTTTGGTTGAGCAGAATAATGATTGAATTTTCTTTGGGCTTTCCGGTCTTAGCCACAACCATTACTGTAGCTGTTTTCTAATCAGTGGGAAAATAGCAGTCTTAAGCATGATTTGAAAATAAATGTCAGCATTCGTACTCCAATTACTGGTAACCCCTTTAAAACCAAGTTATATTAGCATATTACTATGCTATCCAGACCTTAGATTTTTTATTTCTCAATAACTTAATGGAATTTTCAATATCGGTAACGTTAGTGAAATATTTATTATGAAAAGTTAGGTGAAATGGATACAGTGAATAAAACTTGCAATTTGCGTTATTGTCACTGAGGTGAGCAGGAGGGGTATTACATGTAGTGGAAACATCAGAATATTGCCCCAGCAATTCGCCCTTCGACAATCCCATGTTCGGTGACGGCAGTTGAAGTTTCCTCCAAGAATAAGCTTCTTATTCCTTCTGAGCAGTCTTGTGGAGCCATTTATAAACTGAGATTTTTTTTCCACGGGAATAGGTGGGGATAATGTTTAGTTTGAAATTATCTGTTAAGTTTATTTCAATGCCAATAGCTTCGATAAGGTGAAGACGAAATCATTATAAAAGTGGTTGGGGAAATCCTTCTTTGATAACAATTTCCACTCCAATAGCTCTACTAGTTTGCCTGTCCAGCCTGTGATATATAACATTTCGATGAAAAAATTACTTCGAATTATTTAATAATCTCCGTGATCAACCATATAGTTGATTACAAAACCAAAAAATTCAGTTCATTTATGTTGAATGCATCCTGCATTCCAAGTTGCAACTTCAAGAGAATTAATTAGCATGGTTAGAATATACATATTTCATAGCCAGTTATTACACCAAGTTATTCTGTTCTCTAGCGGCAAGTACTTAACTTGAAGACCAATCGATTGAAAAACAAGTGGTTGTTCACATATGTATGTTCACATGCTCACATGGGTTTGGCGGTGAGTTGGGCATGTCCGTGTTAAGTGGACGACTGTAATGTTGTGTTTGGCGTTGCCGGATGTTGAATTGCCGTATTGTTTGTTGGTTAAGCACCGTTGGCTGGGTAGGATGACTAAGTGGGACTTATTGAGTAGTAGGGAATTATTGAGAGAGAATTGATCTTATTGGCCTTATTAGTGTATAACACCTGAACGTTAAGGGTTAAAACATTGTTGTCGGCTGCTGCAAATAAACATCTGTGTGGCTTTGGTGGTATACGTGCTGATATGATTCCTTATGATGGTCAACCTGGAAGGTTTAGGGTCTGCCTCATCATATCGAACTCACTATCGGAAACCAAACTTTGACAATTCTGTGGACAAGACTAGGTGGCTGCTAGAGTAAGCTACAAAGAGCTACCACCCCTACGACTCGGTACTGCCTCCACCACCGGAGGCAGTCTCTGAACTCGTAGAGCACTGTGAAGCCAGAAATATTGGACTCATCTTTGGACATTCTTTCGTCTGATCTTATTGTCAGCAATGTAGGCTCTCAACCTACTTTTATCACGGCGAGACGACATGAGGTGATTGACCTAACTCTATCTAACAGGTGTATGAAGACTATCACTAACTGGAGAGTCTGGGTTGTTGATTAATCCTCTTAAGACTGATGTCGTTCTCTTCACGAGAAGGAGGAAAAATACTGGCATGACTCAGCTGGTGCTAGAAGACATTCCCATCCCGGTATCCAAGGAAACTAGGTATCCTGCACCTTGGAGTCACCTTAGATAGCAGGTTTATTTGGCCAAAGCATGTTGAGTCAAAAACTATCAAAGTGCTGTCAGCTTTTTGGCAATGCAAAGGTGCTTTTGGCAAAACATGGGGCTTATTACCGAAAAAGGTCATTTAGATCAACAACGATAATCTCAGTTGTCTGTGGGAACAGGTTAACACTCAAGCTCGTCGCGGCCTCCTTCATTAAACTTCAAATGGGTTTGTCTGTACGGGGCTTTTTCCCAGCACGCCGATGCTATGATAAATCTTCCACCCCTTGACATATTTATCAGGGAGTACGGCATGTCTCGCCTCAAGAATAATGGTGATATAATGATACAACTCGCACTGGAGTGACAACGTACTCGTGCGTGAATTATGCAATGACACATGTCGCTGTAGAGATAGAGGTCAATGATCGAGGCATCTTGGAACGTAAGTAATTCAGAACATATGTAAGTTATCTAGATACATATGTAGATTAATCATGGTAACGTTACATCACTCAATAAGTTCGTGGGATGAACTATAGCAAATTCATAGTATTCGTAGAAGTATCGTAGCTTTTCTATGACAATTTGACGTTAAGTTCATCAGTTACAGTGATTTTACTGTACACTCTGAATTTCGTGAGCTCATGGAAGGATAACATAAAGATGAACCGAGAGATGAAATAGAACAGCATTTGAACGTTAAATGGATAGGACGTATCTGAAATGTTCTGCGATGACAATAATGCTGCTAGCTTCGGACGTATCAACGAGCTTTAAAACATTCTCCTCGATCATATTGACCATAAAACACAGCTTTTCAACCACAATTGCTGAACCGCCGACACGAACGTAATTTCAGATCAAGAAGCGCATGAGTTGCGTTCGCACACTGATTGCACCCTTAAACGCTCCAGCCTCTCCATGCCACCTGAGGAACAACACCAATTCGACGATTTATCAGTTATGAAGTTATTAGCTTGAATTGTGATATTATGAATTCTAATATTAAAATAGATGTTTTACATCTGCCGGGCGTCCCTTGACGGTCAACTTTATTTTTATACCTTCCGTTTAATATATCTTAAACGTTGTTCCCAATTTTTACCTTAACCTGTAAACTACGTCTATTGGTCTATGGCGTTTAAGTCTTCGGCTTTGTGTTCGTAGTTTGGGAAAGTACATATTTCGTCTTTAGTATGTTTTAGAATACTTGTCGCGAGACATTTAAATTTCCTCCGCGACAGTTGTTATGTAACTTGACTGTAGTTCCTAGGATCCTGTTTTACAAACGCTTGATTACATAAAATTGAGGTTTTTGAAGTTCCCCACAACTGTACCCTGTATGGCCAGATGACGTTTTGTTTTCTTCAAAATATAACATTAAATATATTTTTATTATGTACTATAATAATAATATGTATTATAAATAATTCCATGGTCAGGGCATTCTTTTAGAATCGTTTAGTTTCTCATGTCATAATTTGGATTTTTATTAGGTTTAATTATTTTTAATTTATTTTACATAGACACTTAATTCGTCTTTAGTTGTCGGAAGTGTTGTTGATGTGTATCTTTGGCTTTTTCGTTAGCGAAGCAGTTGGCAAGGAAGGCCCTGGTGTTGTAGCTTTTTCTGCGTTTGCGTTTAGACCATGTTGTGTTTGCGTTATATTGATGGCTTATAGAAGTGGTTGGCTTTAGTTTCTTGTGGCTTTAACCTATTTTTTGCCACTGTTCGAGTTCTCGAACATCAAATTTTGTCTATTTTCATCAAAATTTTTTTCTGACCACGATAACCTGAAGCAAAATGAAAGTAGGCAGTATTATAGGATATTTTGTTAGCTTTCAGAAAATAATAACATTACACATCCCCTTTTCCCTCAGTGCTTTCATAGGGGGTGTTAAAAAAACTTTCAATTTAGACCTTTTTCTATTGTTCAAATAAGACATATTAAAGAAAATTTCCATGTTAAAAATATATTTATTTTTTTGAAAAAAGTCGAAATGGTAATGTTGTTACTGTAATAAGGACTCCAGGAAACAAAAAATAAATTTGTGTTTTTATCGAAAAAAAACAATTGGTTTTATATAAATAAGTGAAAATAAGTTAGTCATGGAGAAAAGTGTGATTGTTTCAAATTCGACCGATAATTCCTTAATTCGTAGTCGTAAAAAGCTTTCCGTAGCTGAAATAATCGATGAGACGCTATAAAGCGACGCAGATGATGAAATAGAAACTGTTGTCGCTATTCCACCAGCCACCTACGATGGAATCACAGACGAGGAGGATATCGACGAAGACATTTTAAAAATAGATGAGCCGTTGCAGAAAGATTTGGCCGGTACATTCGAAGTTGAGACAAAAAAGGATGGCGGTGGCTTGTCCTACTTCGTTGACGATGCACCTGAAAAAAGTCGGCGCAAAACGAGTTGCTGAAAATGAAGATGTGGAGATAAACAAGGAAGTATGTAAATAGAAGTTACCATCAGCTTTCCTAGCACCGAAATGGAAAAAAGTGACTGAAACATCCAGTTTACCTTTTGCAAATCTAAATACGCCAGAGCCATTAGAAAGCCCACAACTCCAGCTTTAACATACATAAGTTTAAAGACAAGTTGCCCTCGGAAATTTTTTCGAATTTATTTGATAAGGAAGTATATGAACCCATTGTCACTGAAACAAAGCGATATGCCATGCAATATAATGATGAACGTTTTTCTAAATCATTGAATAGAGTCCTGATGACAAGATTCATTGCTATTCTGATACTTTCAGGATACCACAAGTTGCCACAAATAAGCTATTATTGGTCCACCAAGCCAACGCTAGGCCTTCCAATAGTTCAGCAAACCATGTCTCGCAACATGTTTCGAGCTATTAAGCTAAATCTTCATTTTCAAGACAATACCAATCTTAACCCAAACGACAAATATACCAAAGTGCGCTCACTGTTTGAAATAATAAATCGCAAATTTATGAAGTTGGGGTGTTTGAGGAGCATTTAGCTATAGACAAAAAAATGCTCCCCTATTTTGGTCGACATAGCTGCAAAATGTACATGAAAAGTACGCCCATCAAATTTGGTTACAAGACTTACCTCTGGTTAGGTATTTCGTATGCTACCATATGGAGGAGCCAATGACAATTACGACAAAAACCTCGGACTCGGTGCTTCCGTCGTCATGGATATTTCCAGCTCGCCATTAAGTTTATTTTGATAATTTTTTCACCTCGCACTATTTGATGTGTTTATTAGCCGATCAAGGTGTACGAGTATGTGCTACAGGAACTGTGCGAAATAATCGTTTGGGGCATCCTTCCCTTGATTTGAAGACAGGCAAACAATTGCCAAAAGGTATTAAGGTATTTTTATTTACTTATGTACAATTTTTATAGCTTTATTTTAATTTTCAGGCAAAAACGATGCAAAGTTTGATGCAGTCAACAAGTCTGTTGTCGTTGGCACTTTTCTTCACTTCACTGGAGCTTACCCGACCAAAACGATCACACGCAGACACAAGGAAAAAAAAGGGCAGCCAAGTCAGATCCTTTTGGAACAGCCGAATTTAATTCATAAATATAATTTATACATGGGGGGCGTCGATCTTCACGACAATGCTGTTTCCAATTATCGTGTTTCTATGCGAGCAAAGAAGTGGTATTGGCCGCTATGGCTGGCTGTTTTGGAATCTTCTATTGTAAATGCTTGGAAAATTAACGCCTTAGTCAACAAGAGACACACACACAATTGACATTTCGCACACAATTGGCAATGGACTTATTGTTAACTGCTGACGAAGTTGAAGACGACAATATATGTCCTCGTGCCTCCGGACAACATGAAGTTGTCGTACATCCTCAAAAAAAGGCCAGGCGATGCAAAGTTTGTCATAAGCCCACACAAAGAATGTGCAACAAGTGCCAAGTATATTTGCACCTCAAAAAGTGCTTTGCCACGTATCACAAATGGTAACAATTTTAACATATTGTTCATATACACAAAGGAACTCCATTTGTTCACAATACGTAATTGTTGTGGATTTTTTATTGTATAAACAATTGAAAATGGCATCTATTTTAGGGATTTGAGTTTTTTTAACGGAAAATCATTCCTTTTCCTGAAATAACGTTACCAACAATGTCCCGAGGATTTAAACAAACTCTATTTGTATATAACAACTGAGTTTGTTATAAATTAGGTGATAAAAATGGGGCAGTGAGAAAGCAAGTTTTAGCGGTTAAGCTTGGTTTCGTGTGTACATACACCCAGCAAAAAAAAACCCTCGCATTGTATTTCTTATAAATATTTTGTAATTATTGTAAGTTGTACAATTTTATAATTCTGAACCTTATTACGAATTCTGCACCCTTCTCTTATTATTTAAAATTTTTTTCTGCCTACTCGCAGTAGAAAAAGTGAAGTGATCGCGTTCAGATCGATTTTTTTAATAGAAAAATTATTTTAAGTCAAAATTTTGTATTTTTCGCTATGGTACTGTATTTGGTGGAAAAGGCCCAAATCATTGCTTTGCATAAGGAAAATGTTTCCAAATGAGAAATATGTAGCTCGTCGGGTTGGCACTAACGAGTGGAGTGTGCGCCATGTCATCAAGAATTACCCGTCCGAAGATTCAATTGAACGGAAAGTTGGAAGCGGTAGGCCAAGGTCAATAACTGAAAGAGAAGCACGGCTTATTCATCGAATGTCAGTGTCTAATCAATTTTAGCTTGCTGGAGACATCAATAAGAGCTTTCGGTCTCAAACTGGAAAACAAATCAGTGACCGAACCACGCAAAGACAGCTGAACAATATGGGTTTAAGAGCACGGCGATCTGCAAAAAAGCCCCTGCTTACCAACAGAATGTTCTGAGTATTCCGAAAATTTAATTTTTCAAGATGACACAGCCCATGTCACCGAGCCAAAAAACGGTAACTTTAACTTTGAGCTAAAGTTTTAATTTGGGTTTTTTTATTTACGTTAATGTTTTCTGTACGTTCAGTTAAAAAATCATAAAGATTTGTTGGGTATATCCTCTCTGCCATGGCCAGGAAACAGTCCGGACCTGAATCCAATTGAGAACTGTTGGCAATATATGGGGAAAAAGATTAGAGAAAAGCGACCAAGAACGATCTCTGAGATGAAATCGGTTATAGAAAAAGTTTGGTATGAGGAACTAGACGAAAATTATTTAAAAAAATTGTTTAATTCGATGCCAAAACGAATTCGTGACGTCATCAAAAACAAGGGCGCAGCCACAAAGTATTAATTTTTAATCTGCTTTTGTTGTCAAAATATAACAATTATGATACCGTGCCTTACATATACCGTAGTGGTCAGATAAAAGTTACCACCCCTGAAATAGTTAAAAAAGCTACTTTTCGAAAAATGTTAAGTATATATTTTGACTCAAATTTTTTTGCCTGTTTTTGAAAACAATTTCGATAATAAATTTATACTTTTTAGAAATGAAGAAGAAAAGTTGCTGATTTTAATAATAAATTTAGCAATTGGGTTATGTACAGAATGTTTGTAAAATTCATTTTTAACTTTAAAAAACAATAAAAAAACAAATATTTGTACAAAAACCAAAAAGAGGAATAAATGATAAAATATTGAATTCACTTTAATATTTGGTATGTCCTCCTCTAGCCTGGATTACAGCCTCGATTCTGCGAGGCATGGAGTTTATCAACTTTCGGCAATAATCTAGGGTTATATCTTTTTCCCAGGCTTCCATTATTGCAAATTTAAACTCTGCCTTGTTTCTCGGATTGCGATGCGTAACTTTCTGTTTGAGAATTGCCCAGTTCCGAGGAGCTTTTGCAAAATTTAACCTTGAAATTCTCATTTTAGTGGTTAAACCCATTTTTTTCTTGGTCTTCTCGCGGATTAGCCACTATCCTGCAATCTTCTTCGCACTGTTCTTGAACTTATTTCTTCTTGGGTTTGTTCCTTAAACTCAAGACTAATTTCTTTGGATGTTTTTTTCTGTCTTTTATGCATAATTTTTTGAGCAAACGATCCTCTCTTTGGTTAGTTTTCCTATTTCTTAACCCGGTGCCAATTTTCCTCTCAGCTGAGCCAAATAAGCGAATTCTTTTCAAAATATTATGAGCATATGAATATATTACACTTACATGGCTACATCCAACTCTTTTCGCAATAGCCCTTAAAGATAATTTTTCCTTATGTAAGGAAACTTGTACTTTTTTCCGCGCTACTTAACTGACGACTCATAATTTACAAAGTTTAAGTTGACTGTACTTCGCCAAATCTAAACTGGAAATGGGACAATTCATCGAGCTTCTGAGTAATAACAAAGATAACGGAAACATTCAACAGTGTTTCAAACTAAAAAGTACAGCTAACTTTAGCTTGAATTGAATAGAGAGCGAAAAACTGATTACTTTTGAGAAATATAGAAGGTGTTAACTTTTATCTGGCCACTACGTACATATTCATAAAAAATGTGATTTTTGAGTTCCTAAGAAATAAAATTTTTAATTTTTTTATAATGTTGAAATCGTCATTCTTTTGCTTTTTGTTAATACTTGAAATATATTTTAGTTAAAAATGTAAATTCGACTGTTTTTGTATAGTATATGTATATATCAAATTATGAAAAGAAAAAAGATAAATAAAATTCAACTATTAAATCTTTAAGAAAATCCATTTTGTACTTAAAAAATATAATGGGTTTTTTTGTCGCTGGGCACCTTTGGAAAAATACGTTTAGTGAATTAAGTGCACCTAGAAAGATGTTTGCGATTGTGTTAAATATTTTAGAACCAGTATGTGTTCTTTGAAGACGTTGTCAATGAGGCTCGGATTTCCCGAGTTTCGAATGGCCGGTAAAAATAGCAACAAAATAATACTCGCAATAATGTTGAATCTGCGTCTTCATTTTGTATGTTCATTAGTTGTATGCGTTCGGATTTCCTGCAAGATCTATTGATTTAATATTCTGTTTAATTATAATTGCTGTACTATCATTAACGTTTTTGTAGAGACGATTTGTTTGGTTCATATGGTAGTCCTATATTTTAAAGTAATTTTTGTAAGTTGTCTATGGATTTAGATTGATAAATACACCACTACTGCTGTCGTTGCTGTTCCCAATGATGCTGCTGCTGATGGTGCCGAAAACGCTAAGTTTGCTGCTGCTGCTGCTGGCAACAATGATGCTGTTATCCACCCCACTGTTCCTCGTCATGATGCTTTGAACGTACAAGACGCATTGGAGAAACAAATCCCATTTCCACATGTTCACGAAAAACGTAAACATAAACAGCTGATTGATAGTGATGCTGATGCCGAAGCTCTTACTGCTCTTCCATCTGTACCCCGGCGACGTTTTATTCATATCTCCCGTTTGAATAAGGCAGTCACCGAAGAGGGTGTTATAAATTACACTGCACGTCGGCTAAATTTGCCTACGTCCAGTTAAGTTTGCTCTAAATTAGTCAAAAATGGGTCAGACATCTCATCTCTCCATTTTATGCATTTTAAACTGGGTGTCCCAGCTGGATCATTCAATGCTGCTCTTAACACATCTATCTGGCCTGTTGGAGTCCAGATTAAGGAATTTATGAGTCGTCCAAAAAACCGCATCCCAAACAACTAAATGTACAGATATAAACAAGACTTCTGTTGCTGCTGCATCTGATGAATGCTTTTCAATGTTTTACCATAATGTTAGAGAAATGAGAACAAAATCAAATGATTTTTTTTATTTCTGTTGCCGATTGTTGTCGTGATATTATCGCTCTAACCGAGACATGGCTAAATAATAGTTTTCTTACAACCGAATTCTTCACATCTGATTTCAATGTTTTCCGAAAAGATCGCTGCTGCCTACAGACGTGTTTAAATAGAGGAGGCGGTGTTTTATTTGCCATTCGATCAGATTACATAAGTAGGGAAATTATTTTAAGTACTATAATATGTACTAGTATTGAGCAAATATGCGTATGTGTAGATTTATCTATTTTACCTGCTTATAGAACTATTCATATATTTTTTTGTTTCATATATTCCTCCATCTTCTAAATATTCTATTTATGATGCTCACATAAAAAATATGAAAGATATTGCAAAAGATATAGATGAAAATTGTTATATTGTAATTCTTGGTGATTCTAATTTACCTAATGTGCAATGGTTGATTTCAAATCAGGAGAAACAAATTTTGCCTAACAATATATCAAAAGATTTTTAGTATAATGTAATCGATAGTTTAATGGCGTATCAAATTAATGACGTTTATAATTCTATTGGTCGTATCTTAGATCTAGTTTTTATTGATAAAAATTTTGAAGCTCAATTAGATGAAGCTAGTATTAAGTTATTAGAGAATAGTATTCACCATAATGCACTCGAAGTAAAATTTAATTTTTCTGTTTTAAAAGAGTCACAATTATCTTCTGATATAGCTCAAAAATATGATTTTAATAAAATTGATTTTGTCTCTCTGAATAGATATTTTGAATCGATGAACTTGCAAACAATTTTAAGTTGAACTAACTTCTACTATGTTTCGAAACATAAAAGATCGTGCTATTTTAAATTTTTTTCCCAAAAAGGCTATAAGAAATTCAAAAAGACCAATTTGGTTTAACAAACGTTTATCTAGGCTTAAAAATATCATGAATAAACTTCGTAAAAAAAGTAAACGATCGGTTGCTTTTCGTGTAATATTCGAAAGAACTAGGAATGAGTACGAATTTTAAAAAAGATTTACCTATAAGCAATACGAGGGCACTAAGTACGATAAGTACTTAGCATCGCCGCCAGATGGCGCCGCAAGAACAACTTACTATCGTGTAGTACATTCAAGTAGACGGCTACTGTCGAAATTTTAACCCGATCGGACTCGTAGTTTTGTTTTAATCGCATGTGGAATCGGGAGTGTCCGCGGATTTTAGAAAAATGGAAAAAGAGCAATATTGGTCGGTGATTCGATTCTTGTTTTTGGAAGGGAAATCGCAAAAAAATGGTTTAATGGTCACCGTGGTCGCACGTCGGTTTTTGATGAGCCACTGCCAGGTGCCCCGAAAACGGCTACCGCGGAGGATAACGTGACAAAAATCCACGATCTCGTATTGGCAGACCGCCGATTGAAGGTTCGCGAGATAGCTGAGACAGTAGGCATTTCAAAAGATCGCGTGGGCCATATCTATCATGAAATTTTGGGCATGAGAAAGCTGTCGGCGCGATGGGTGCCGCGTTTGCTCACTCCGGACAACAAGCGCAACCGTGAGACCACTTCAGAGCAGTGTTTGACGCTATTTAAGCGCAATCCGAAGAAGTTTCTGCATCGTTTGGTGACAGTCGACGAAACATGGATCCACTGGTACACACCAGAGACCAAGGAATAGTCGAAACAGTGGACTTCACCCGGCGAACGTGCTCCGAAGAAGGCGAGGACTGTCCCATCCGCCGTAAAGGTGATGGCCACAGTTTTCTGGGATTCACAAGGTGTGATCCACATCGACTACCTGGAGAAGGGCAAAACGGTCACAGGGCTGTACTATGCCAAATTATAGGGCCGATTTGATGCCGAACTGAAGAAATTGGTCGAATTGGGCTACGAACTGCTGCCCCATCCACCATATTCTCCAGATTTGGCCCCGTGCGACTTCTTTTTATTTCCAAACTTGAAAAAGTCACTCGCCGCGCCGGGTAGAAATTTCAGTCGAATGAGGAGGTCATCGCCGCCACGGAGGCCTACTTTGCACAACACGAGAAAACGTATTTTTCAGACGGGTTAGTGAAGTTGGAGCATCGCTGGGTCAAGTGTATCGAGCTAAAAGGAGACTATATTGAAAAATAAATCACCATTTTTCCATAATTTTTGTTTTTCTTTTGTAGGCTAAGTACTTATCGGACCATCCTCGTACCTCGTATTGAAATAAAGGATCTTTCAAAAGGCACGGATAAATTTTGGTGGCCATGTTGTCTTGATGACATCTGTCAAATCTGTTGTTTATTATTCAGTTACTGATCACCATTTTTCGATATCAATCGCCCGGGGAACAATGGTCGCATTAAATTGATTGTTGGTCGGGCTGTATGGCATGTAGCCCCGTCCTATTGAAACCAGAAGTCATCCATGCCATTTTCACGAATAATGGGCATCACAAAATCCGTTATCATGGCTCGATAACGCTCACCATTGACTGTTGTAGTGGCTCCATCATCGTCTTCGAAAAAATACGGTCCGATGACCATATTCGCGCAAACACCTCACCAAACTGTTACTTTTTGGTCGTAAAGAGTCTGTTCTTCAATTAATTGCTGATTTTCGGTGGCATAAATTCGACAATTTTGCTTGTTTACGCCTCCATTCAACGAGAAATGTGCCTCGTATGACATGATGAATTTTCGCCAAAAGTCAAGTTCGTTTTCAGTAATTTCGAAGGCCCATTTGCCAAAATTAAGGCGTCGCGGATAATCAGCTGGGTTTAGTTTTTGTGCCATTTGAATTTTGTATGAAAACATCTTCAAATCGCTATGAATTATGCGTCGGGGAGTGGTGCGAGCGATGTCTAATTCCCGAGAGCGGCGATAACTCGATGTCGTTGGAGTCTCCTCAATACTGGCTCGTACGGGTTCGATATTTTCATCGGAACGATATTGTTCGTTGTCTGGATGCATAACTGGCATTACTTAGATTACCGGTGTTCACAAATTTTGCGTATAAAGACTTAATTGTGTTCTTAACTGGAGCACTTTTCACTTTTTTTTTTTTTTACGAAACGCACGTTGAGTTAACGCAAATGAGAAGTTATTTTGAATGTAAAGCTGAACAATTTCAGCGCGTTCTTTTGGAATGTATTGTTCCATGGTGTAAATTGTCTTCGAATGACGCTTCCAACGCGGTACGACATTAGTCGATCTGTCAGCGCTGTCAAAAGTTACAGCGTTGCCAGATAGGTCAACTTTAAATAGCCTACCCTGTACTTATCGGACCACCCTCGTATATCTGGTCTCTCGAGTCGAAAATCAAAAGTAAAGCTAAATGTTTCTGGTCATTCTTGAATTCTAAAATAATATCTATTGGGCTTCCATCTAGTGTATCATACAATGGGGTCTTCTCTGAGAATATCAGTGATATTTGTAATAATTTTGCGCGGTTTTTCCAATCAAATTTCTCTGATCTGAAAATAAATTGTGACCGACATTTTGTTAGTTTTGATTCTAATATAAACGCTGGTAATCTTTATTTATCTATAGATGAAGTATTAACAGCTTTATCATCTCTCGACAACAGTTTTTCTATTGCACCGGATAATATTCCACCATTTCTTTTAAAATTTTGCAAACACAATCATAATTTCAATATGTCATTACAGCAAGGTATATTTTTAGATACCTGGAAACATTCTCTGATAACTCCTCTGCATAAATCTGGACCTAAGGGATCTGTGGAAAATTACAGACCTATTGCGAAACTTCAGCTTATCCCTAAAGCATTCGAAGCAATTGTTAAAATTAAACTTTACTGTTTAGTTCGAAATCATATTTCCCAGCATCAACATGGCTTCATGAGTGGAAGATCAACGGTAACTAATTTGTCGATATTTATCAGTTACTGTCCTGGTTGTTAAGATAATCGCTTCCAGGTCGATGTAATTTATACCGATTTTTTCAAAGGCTTTCGATGGTGTACAACATAATGTTCTTATAAGAAAACTTGAGATGCTTGGTTTTCATTCTGCCCTCCTTAATTGGATTAAAAGTAATCTGGTTGGACGTAGGCAATACGTCAAAATCGGAGATATATTATCAAATGAAATTGCAAACTTATCTGGTGTACCCCAAGGCAGCCACCTTGGACCGCTTCTTTTCATTGTTTTTATTAATGATTTGCCATATCATATTTATCATTCCAGGTCTCTTTCGTATGCCGAAGATCTTAAAATGTTCAGCTTTGTAAAATCTCCATTAGATGCCAGCAAAATTCAATTTGATATTGATTCGATAGTTAACTGGTGTAATATAAATGGTTTATACTTAAATATTAAAAAACGCAGTGTTGTACAATAACATTTTCAAAAATACCGATTCCATTTTGTTTCGACTATAAAATAGAGAATAATTCCTTGGTAATTCCTCTGTAGTCTCCATAAAGTTATATAACTTGATAGACGAAATAAATAAATAAATAAATAAATAGCTTCAGCTCGTTGGTGTGGTGTTGGAGTCCGTTAACGTACCAAAAAACAAATGTTAATAGCTCCAATTTCGCCCGTAGTTACTAAGTTTCGTTATAAGCATTGTAAGTACATTCAACATTTTAGCGATTTGCATGACTAGTTGTTTTATCATTGCTCTTAGTTCAGTAAGATTGTTTGGGGACTGTTTGTTGGGGTGTTATTACCTTTCTTTTGTTAAGTTGTAGGTTTTTTCTGATTTTTAAATTTACTTTTATTTCATATTTCATAGAACTAACTATGCTCACAGTCAATCACAAACAATAACACGTGACGATGGTTGGATTAGATAATAGATCCAACACTACACTTCGAAGTCAAATCAGCAGTCCTTTGAGTGGACAGCAAAGGATGAAAACCTTATAAACGGACGAAAGCGTAAATGTCAGCAAGGGTTTGATTTGGTTATTTTTGGATGTGCAAGGTATTTTATTCAATGGTTACCTTAAGAAAGGAAGAACCATCAAAATTGTGCGATTTGTTCTTTGAATTGCTTCCTTATCCAGATCACCTCCATATAAGAAAAGTCTTACTCAAAAAAAGGTACCATCTGATCATCTTTTTATTTATTTGTCTTAAGTATTATTAATGACATAGAATTGTAATGGAAATTGTATATCTTGGTGTATTTCTCCAGCAAGGTATTAGCAACATTCTATCAAGAAGGTGAGTAACTTGGATATAAACAGTAAATTTAGGTTTACATATGGGAAGAGAAATCACTGACAACATAAGCAATCTACGGCCTTGCTGTATTATAAGCTCTTATGCATTTTTATATTTATTTCTTTCCGATATTTTATAGAGTCATGTTGTATGAAACACCTATACATTTCTGAACTGAGAAATTCTTTTACACTATCTTATACATATAGTTACCAAATAGTAGTATTTTTGCTCCAATGTGGACTTCTTCACTCTTGATGAACTCAATGAGTTAGCTATGGAGATGATAACTAAATTATCCCTGTGTAAAACAAAAATTGAACAATTCGAAGTTATCACACATTTAGCAACTAAATTCTTATCTTCTAATTGTAAATAGTATGGTTGATAGCAACATAAAAATAATAACATGTAATGCTAGGAGTATACGTGGCATATAAAGAATTTTTGTATTTTTTAAACAGCAATAATATCGATGTTGCACTGGTTACAGAAACCTGGCTTAAGCACAACGAAAAACTATCCTCTCCCGAATTTAAATGCTATCGAGTTGATAGGACCGATAGAAGAGGTGGAGGTGTTGCAATTCTTGTGCGAAAAACTATTAAACATTCGCTCTTACCAATTATACAAAGGCGTTTGGTAGAAAAAGTTGGCATTGAGGTTCAGTTAAGAAATTCTCGTCCTATAAAAATCGATTGTCTCTATTTTGCTGGTGCTCATAAAACAGTTGAAAACAAAATTATGTTGAAAAACGATTTAAGGAAGCTTTTTTGCCTAAATGGCGATTTTCTATTAGGAGGCGATCTTAATTGTAGGCACAGGGACTGGGGCTGCATAAGAGCAAATACCTGGGGAAACTTACTTTCAAGCCTTTCAATATTATTCCCGATCTCTATCTTGTACCCACCTAGTCCTACCTTTGTACCAGCAAGTTCTCGTGGTTGTCCTTCTGTACTCGATATTTTCATTACAAATTGTCCTTATTATGTGACCCAACCGTTAACTCTAAATGCACTCGGTTCTGACCGTCTTATGCAAACTCCTTCAGTCGGGTAAAGGAAACCTACCTTAAATCCAAGACATAAAGCATGCAAATTTGGCTCGCTACGGCACCATAATCAACACAAGACTTCGCGAAAATTCCGCAATAATCGAAAACATCACCAGTAGAGAAGGAATAGATTCTGTTGTCAATGACTTTAATGACCTCATCCTAAAAGCCATAGATGACTCTGTACCCAGATTTGTTAAAAATGTGCGGCCCAAAAAACTTCCCCCTCACATACATAATCTAATTAAATTAAGAAATATCGAAAGAAGAAATTAGCTTAGATAGTAGAGCTAAACCATTCTGGAACGCAGTTAAGATAGTTAAAAATAAAAACAAACAACTGCCCTGCTTACGAAATGGATCAAATTTTTGTTACACGGATGAAGAAAAAGCCAGTGTTCTGGGACATATTTTCTCGAAAAACCACTGTGTGTCAGCAGGCTTAGGCGACCAAGCCACAAATACCCTTGTTAGCAACACTGTCCATGCTCTTAACATACAGAGGCCTAGAACTCTTTTGAATTCCTACCTCACCGAAGACGACGTAAGGTCACATATTAAGTTTCTCAGGGCTAAAAAATCTGATGGATTTGATCACATAAAAAATGTGTATCTCAAACATTTACCCAGAATTGGAATAAAGTTTATGACAGACTTTTCCAATGTATGTCTGAAATTCCAATACTTTCCTAACGCCTGGAAAATCGCTAAGGTAGTACCCATACTAAAGGCAGGGAAACCTCCTGATGAGCCCGAAAGCTATAGACCTATCAGTTTACTGAGTAGCGTAAGCAAATTATACGAGAAAATTCTTAAGGAGAAAAAAATAAAAATTATCACGGATCGTGGCATATATCCTGACGTACAGTTTGGCTTTAGACCCCAGCACAGCACATCCCATCAAGTGCTTCGCTTTTGCAACATTGTTAGGAAAAACCGCGATCAAGGTAAATCCACAGGGATGATTCTTTTAGACATCGAAAAAGCATTCGACTCTGTATGGCATGATGGTCTTTTTCTTCTTTTCCTTTTTCCGGCGTTGTTATGGTCAGAAGTGGAGTACCATAACCTTCCCACTTAACTGCATTCCTACTGGTCCGCTTGTGGGGTCCGCCGGTTTAACCTCAGAAAGTAGCGGCAGGCTTCCCGGTTTGGGATTACTTCATCGCTGAGGCCAATTGTTTTTCGGCCTGCCTTTTTTTTTTTTTGTGACAATGGCATGCTCCAGATTTTTTTGTTTGATCTTACTCTTACAACACCGGTGATCTCCAGTCGTGTCAACCCACTGATTTGCATGTACACTTGTGGGACAGTTTAATGGTGGTATATGTGTCCCTAGGCTCACCTTGGTGTTTTCTAAATTGCCTAGATGTGATTTTTGTTTACCTTTGTTTTAGTCGCCTTTTACGACAAGCGAGAGTTATCGCTGCAGGGATATTCTTAACCCGTCTCTGCACGGAACTATGGCATGATGGTCTAACATATAAAATGATTAATTTCAACTTTCCGTTGTATCTATGTAAAATAGTCCAAAGTTTTCTGTCGTTCTTTCAAGGTCAGTGTCAACAGTATAGTTTCTAGTCCAATTGGCATCCAATCAGGGGTTCCGCAAGGTTTCGTTCTGGGTCCCATTTTATACAATTTATTTACGTCGGACTTTCCAAGCCTCGATAGCTGCCAATCGGCTATTTTTGTAGATGATACTGCAATACTCGCATCGCACGAATTTGTTCTCAATATTGAGACAAATCTTCGAAATGCGATGAAAGTATTAGAACATTATTTTAACCGGTGGAAAATTAAGCTGAACGGTGATAAAATGCAAGCTATCTTTTTCACCCGAAAAAGGAAGCCATGCCACCTTCCGAACAGCCATATTCAAATCTTTGGATCCGCAATAAGCTGGAGCAACTCGGTTAAGTACCTAGGCATTCATCTAAACACCAAATTAACATTTAACGAACATATTTCCTAAACCTTACAGAAAATAAATATAGCGATAAAGATGTTATACCCCTTCATAAACAGAAAATCTGCACTAACAAATCAAAATAAGCTGCTGATACACAAAACGGTCTTTCAAGCCTTATTAGTATATGGTTGTCCAGTATGGGGAAATTGTGCGAAATGCCGCATCCAAAAGCTACAAGTGTCGCAAAATAAGCTACTCAAACTCATGCTTGACCTTCCATGGCACTATTCTACTTTAAAGCTACACCAAAGAGCGAATGTTGAATTAATATCGCCTAGAATTCAATAACTGACAAGAAAATTTACAAACAATTGCGCTTACGCCGACAAACGTCTTAATAAATAACTTAGTAACGTAAACTTGCTATTACCTATAACTTTTCCTATCATTTTCTATCATATCGCTTATTTATTTATTTATCTGTTTCTTATTTACATATTTATAATCTATTTATTGTTTATTATTTATTATTAATTATTAATTATTTACTATTTATTATTTATTATCTATTATCTATTATTAATTTTTTCTTTTTACTTACTAACTTATTTTGTCTACATACATAGCTGCTAATTTAATAATTTTTTTGTCGTATTTTCCCCCAAAGTATTGATATGTGTACAAAATCCAAATAGTCACAAAACAATAAAATAATGTTTCAGATGAAAGATATATGTACGTATAGAATATCATATCACTGTAATGTAAAATGTGTGGTAACAATCCATTGTAACTCCTATTTGATATACGAAATAAAGATCTATCTATCTATCTATCTATGGAGTTTTGCGAGTATATATGAATATATAAGATGTAAACCTCTAGTTCATATTATATGAGATATATCAATTATATTGTTTTCACTGTTAAAACAGTTTGTGTTAAATGTTTTATAAAGATGTGTATTGGATAACTTATGTATATAATTTTAATTTACTAAAAACAGTCCAGAATATTATAAAACACGAAAACTACCGTATTGACCAAATTAAACTGTGTAACTTGAAGTAATTCCGTGTAGATCCCCTACCTTGAATTACGTTGGCACATTGATAATATCTATGTTTTGAAATTGTGTCATATTTTCTCCACAAATACTTTAGCGTGTTTTACAGCACCGCCTATCCCAGTTTTATTGTTTTATTTTCAGATTTCCAGATTTTCAATGGGATTCAAGATTTGAGACGGAAACATAAGAGCATGAATCCCCTAATCTTTTATCCATTATTTTGCAACTTCGAAATGTGTTTTGGATTGTTGTCCTTTTGAAATACCCAATGAAGTGGCATCTCCGCCTGGGCATAAAAAATAATTGAAATAATAAAATGGCATATAAATCCGTCTACAATACAATTCCCATAATTTTGTTGAAATGGCCCACAGCTCTGACTGAAAAAAAAATAAATGTGCTATAACTGAGATTGAGTCCTTGTGCCGTATGTTGCCTGACACTGCAATTCCTCTCAGAATGAAAAAAGATTGTATTTTGACTCATCGTTGAACAGAACCATCTTCTATCTCTCAGGGAATCAGGGTGGTTAAAAGTTTGCAGTTTAGATTACTGGTATAATTTAAAGTCTTATTGCAGCCTTTTTTTAAGTGTTTGTTTGTGGTCATCAGGTTCTTGCACGGTCTGTAACTCTGGAGATAATTATAAATCGCATGTAAAGGGTGTCTCAGTAAGAGTGCACTTTTTGATTTTAAAATAAAAACAAGTATTTCATGACAGAGTTGTGATATTTTTATTGTATTGTAAAGAAGACATGTTCCGATTAAGTATGGAATAAAATATCCGGCAAATGACCCCCACGGCTCCGATGACAGGCCATTACTATTTTCATGAAATTTTCGATGACTTTTGCACAGAGATGTGGCTGTATCTCACCGATGACGCGTTGGATTTCCGATTTGAGCTTAGGAATTGTTTCGGGTTTATTGGCATAAGCCCGAGATTTCACAAAACCCCAAAGAAAAAAATCGCACGGCGTTAAATCGCACGATCTTGGTTGCCAGTTGACATCAGAATTTCGTGAGATAATGTGTTCTGGAAATCGTTGCTGCAATAAATCGATTGTTTCATGCGCGGTGTGGCCGGTTGCGCCGTCCTGCTGAAACCACATGTTGTCCAGATTCATGCCGTCCAGTTGAGGCCACAAGAAGTCCGTTATCATATTCTTGTAACGAATGCCGTTCACAGTAACTGCAATTTCGGCCTCATTTTCAAGAAAGTAAGGTCCAATCACGCCGCCTGACCAAAATCCGCACCAGACAGTTACTCGTTGTAGGTGCATTTGTTTCTCATGGATTGCATGAGGATTTTCTGAGTCCCAAATTCGACAATTTTGTGTATTCACGAAGCCATTCATATGGAAATGCGCTTCATCGGAGAAAATGACTTTTTCCGAAAAATTGTAATCGACTTCACTTTGCTCCATTACCCATTGCCGGCGCTTTCCGTGGTCTGCTGGTTTGAGCTCCTGAGGTAACTGAATCTTGTACGCATGAAGGTGGAGGTCTTTAGTCAAAATTCGCTGCGTAGTGCTTCGTGAAATTTGCAGTTGTTGAGAACGATTCTCGAATTGATGTTTTCGGGTTTTCGGCGACACTCTCGTTTACAGCAGCAATGTTTTCAAGAGACCGACCGGTACGTTGACGCAAAGGATTCTTATTATCCATAATTGACCCAGTTTCTTCAAATTTTTTAACCACTCTTCGAATGGTTGACACATTAGGTGCACTTTCTCGGCTGAAAATTTGGCGAAGTTTGGGAGCGGTTTTAGCGTAACTTTCCCCATTTTTGTAATGAGTTTTCACAATTATAACGCGTTGTTCTTTCGAAAAGCGCTCCATTTTTAATAATCGGAATAAACAGAGGTGACAGCTGTCAAATTTCAGAGTTGCCACTTGCATGAAAAAAAAATATTCCAATTTTAAAAAGTGCACTCTTACTGAGGCACTCTTTACATTTAACTTGCTCACGGAGTCATTTCTACTTAAAAACGGGTTTAAATCTTGATCTTGATCAAAACGATGTACGATATTAGTCGTAAGACTGTTAAAGTACACAGGCGATGCCAATACGGTGCATTATGCAATTACAATCAAAACCTGTTGTGATTTGCACATTCATCATTGTTGACTCCGCGGCTGCGTGGATGGAAAGCAATTTTTCCATTGAGTTTAGAGTTAAAAAATAGCCTTCCTCTTTTTTTTATTATGAAATGTATATATGTATGCATATGTAGGCCCCAATATCGTATACAATGCAAGCAAAACACATGTACTCTTTGGTGTACTATGTTTCTTTCGCTTACTGCTTCTGCCTATAAAATGAATTATTTAGTTCCGACCGAAGAATTAAAAATGTAGTGCCAAATATATGAAGAAGACAGCTGTATACGGTGCAGGAAATTTATTGGTTTGGAGTCGAGCCAACAGAAAGGCAAATTATAATTTAATCACACCGACTTAAGGAAAAAAGTTCTGGGTCATGCCGGATAATGACAAGATAATTAGATAGATATTTATTTCGTATAACTTTTAAATTATTAACTATGTATATCTGTACATCTTCGTCTGCAAGAAGGTTTATTGAAGTCGAGTGAGAAACACTATTCGAAAAACATTTTAGAATTGTAGTGTTAACTAAAATTTCGATTTCTCTATCCCTTAGTCTCTTGAAATGTTATGATTTTTGGCAAAGGTCACAGCAAGTGCAGTTACTTTGTCGTCATCTAAGAGGTAGATGTAAATTGAATCGTTTAGGTAACTTAATTGCCGTTTCTTATGATTGATCAAGTTAATAATTTTCCTGAAAGGCTTCGCATTTTTTTTTAATGAATTTAGTTTCCTATTCCAGTCTTGATTGCGACAAAAGTGATATTTTTTGCCAAATAAGATTGCTCAAATTAGTTACCTCCTGCCCGGATAATGACAGTATTTTTCTTCATATTAAGAATGATTATAGAATGATATGGTAAATGAAAGTTAATACTATGCGTGGACCATTACAATGACCAACCTACAATGATTGAACACTTTCGGATTATTTTAAGTGTAAGCATAAAGGGGGAATGCATGCAAGTTCAAATAAGGAAGAAATGTGGTCAAATATGCAATATATATTATAGATCTGTTCTAACAAATTTCAACCCCTTAGAGAAGCGTAGATTCGCGACCAACTGCGGTCCGACTCTATAAAGCCCTATTACAAGTGCATACAAAGGAATTCGGGCTGCTCCACAAATCAGATGGTAGTTTCCCTGTCAACCACAGGGAAACCCTGGAGACTTTGCTTAAGGTACATTCCCCTGCTTCTACTACCCAGAAAATGCTCCAAATGGCGTCGCACACTACATTGATAGTAGGACAAATGGCCTCTCTGGCAGACTCTTAAGCTCCGACAGAGTTAAATGGGCAACTGGTTAATTTAGACCCTACAAAACTCTAGGTAAAAACGATGTTCTCTAGAAAGGGCTAGACATCATCCTAGCACCACTGTCGTTAGGTCCTGTATCAACTTGGGATACATCCCTCAAATCTGCAGAGAAGTCAAACTTGTCTTCATCCCTAAGATTGGAAAAATAAGTGAACAACCTAAATCCTATTGCCCTATCAGCCTTACATCTTCTCCACTAAATCAATATGCATACCGCAAAGAACGATCTTCTGAGAACGTGTTGCATCACTTAGTAGCGCATGTGGAAAATAGTTTCACACGCAAGGAGATCGCGTTTTCTTCGATATACTGGTTACAACTCAATCACCACTAAACTATCCGGCAGAGGTGCAGATCACCCCACTAACCACTGGGTGCACATGGTGGAGTCCTTTCACGCCTTTTCTGGCAGATAGTAATCGAACTTTACAAGTTAACTAAATTTGGTTATGAAATCATGACCTTATGAAAAATTACCTTGTATTATATTGTATTATAGTAATTGTTACTGGTAAATGCGAAATTTCGGCCAGTGAATGCATACAATTTCCGCTTCAATCATCTCTGTCTGGTGTAGCAGAGGTAAACCCAAATAAGACAATTTTAGTCCCGTTTACAAAAGGGAGAAAGATACAACCTTGCTCCTTCTCCCTGAACGGTACACACACTGGAACGCCAAAATTAAAAATAATCTCAAAAAGGCGACTAAGACATTGTCGACTCTTACGATAAAACCTGGGGATTGAAACCTCAGTTAATCAACTGGTTATTAACAGTGATAGTTAGACCTATGATTACTTAAGCGTCTGCCGTGTGGTGTACGAACGTTTAACAGAAAACTATAATACAAAAGTTTAACTTCAACGCCTTCAGAGACTAGTCTCAGGCGCCATGACAACTTGCCCAACGGCAACGACAGTCCAAGAGACATTGGTCGAAATTACTCCACTGCTTTCGCTGCGTCCTTCGCTCAGAAGGAGACCACGCATGTAGATCATTGGGTCACATGTCCACCCTACAACAACTTCCTGAGCGGGATGTGATTACCACAGTTTCGAATGCATGACAAGAGATTTGAGATACTGATTCAAAACTTCCGACCTGGGAAAGGGGCGGACCCTTGCCTTAGTAGGTACAAAGATGACTCCAAAATGAATTCCGATATTGGCGCTGGCATCTTTGGACCAAATCGGATAATATCGAAGGCCCTGGGAACTGGTCCCAGTGTCTTCCAAGCCGAACTAGAAGCCATCCTAACGTGCGTCAACCTAAACTTACAGGCTGACATAAGAGGTATAACCATTCATATATACTCAGACAGTCAAGCAGCACTCAAGGCGTTGAGCTCGTATAGCACGAAATAAAATCCGTTAAGGAATACCACGATGCTGCAAACCAAAAGAAACAAGGTCAAACTATGGCAGTTGCCAGAGCACAAGGGCATATTGCCGGCCAGCTCGCTGGGAAAGGTTCCATCAAAGGTACATAAGTCCCGAACCTTTCTGTGGAATCTCTAGGTCGAAGATTAATTTTATTTTAGACACGTGGAAAAATTCACAACATCTGTACTTTTGGAACAGCGTTCAAGGACTCCGACAATCGGAAAGATTTATACGGCCCCTGAATATAAACTCTTTAAATATTCTGGTCATTTAATAGACTGGTCGGCTACCTATTTGTACACCATAGTCTGAGATATCATCTCAACAAAATTAACCTCTCATCTGAAACCGAGTGTCGATTCTGTCTTAAGGACGAGGAAACTGCATACTACATGAATACTATGTGCGTATCCTCTTCAGAGAAGTTATGACCCCTGTGGTGATCAGCTCAGCTCCCACGAGGGATATCCTCAACTTAATTAAGGAAGTAGAGAAAGTCCTCGTCTAAGCACAATAGATCAGAAAAAAAAGTGTATGGCACTCTTCACCTGTTGGGACCTGTAACAGGTTAGTAATTAGTACCTTCAATTAAAAAATTATATTTTTTGCCCACTTTTTTGTTCAGGTTGAACCCCCGAAAGGCCAAATTAGTATTTTTCAATAACTTTTTTTTTCCATTTTATTTAAAAAAAAATTGTACCAAGGTTGCGTTTTCTTCACGTTTTTTAAACTTGACATTCCAACTGGCTCCGTCTATTTGGGGGTAATTTAAGCAATTTTTAAGTCGTCCAAAAAACGAGACATATGTATGTTCAAAAAAAGTCTAAATATAAACTCGTCTGATATTATCGTTTTACTCCGACTGGCGGCGAATAAAGATCGCAATTATTATAATTTATTTGTTTTTAACTTCTCCTTGCCCTGTGTTAAAGATGCCAAAAAATGGTCGATTTTTGGATAACCTCACAACACCTGCTGTTTTTATGATGTCGAATTCATATACTGTCAGAAAGATGGGAAAAAAGTGGTGGCTAACGATTGGCAATAAATAAAGTATCAACTTAAAACAAAGTAAGAAAAAGGAGGTCCTAATATAATTTTTTTAATCTATTGTACCTAGTCATTCTTAACTTTTTATTACTTAGGGGAGCGGGGGCTAGTTGTAACAATTTTTCGTTTCTTGGCTTTGGAAGCTTACTTGTTGGGTATTTAAGAAATACAGCCGTACTGTTGGAATAAGCTACTATTCAATTATTGATTTCAGATAAAATTTTGATCAAACCTGTGACGAATTCTTGTAAAATTGGCTTAGAAAAAAAGAGTGTCGAGTGTTACAACTTACCCCGTGATGGGGCTAGTTGTAACAGGTTTGGGGCAAATTGTTTTATATTTCTCAAATATTTATTTAGCATATTTAGCATTAGAAACTTTAGACACACTAAAACAGACTAAATTTTTATTCTAATAGAAAAATATTCAAACATGTACAAAAACATGTTCTTTCTCTTTTAAACTATAAATGAATAAAAAAATCTCAACTTCTTAAGTAGGTGATTAGTTTTTTGATTAAAGTAGGTGAAATATGATATTAGTATTCATATTTCATTTATCATTAATTTACGTTGAGGGCGATTAGTAAATGTTCATGGTTGAGCTTTGGGGTAAGGTCTTATTTTAGATGGAGAAAAATCATTTTGCTTTTGAAGACCAGAAGGCCTAGGAGTCGGCTCAAAATCAAATTTACCTCCAGGTGAAGCTTTTGTAAATGAAACTTGAAGTTAATCGGTCACAATTTTCGATCGAATTTATGATTTCACTGGCACTTATGTCTAAAGCACAATTAATTAATGAATCTATTTAGGAAGATTTGTTATCAAGCTATTATCACTAATGTTCATATCTGTCTCAGATTTTTGCTTGCAGGAATTGGCCGATCCGTAAGATAAGATGGGGCAAAATCTGAATCTTTGAAAATATCTGTATTTAGAGGCCATATGCCTGCGGCTTTAAATCCATTCATTATATTTGAAGGATTCATTGCTAATGGCAAAGAATCCTTAACGATTCCAGGAATATCATATATGGTCATCGTTTTCCCTGGGTTGTTATGCATCCACGCTGTCTGTGTTCAGTTTAAGTAATTCTTGAACGGAGCATAAACTCCAACATCCAACGGCTGCAGATTATGTGAACAATGCGGGGGAAACGATAGCGTGATAACGTGATTTTCTTTCGTTTTTTTACCACTGCGATGTTCACGTGTGAATGATGATTGTCTAGTAATAGGAGGACAGGTTCTTGCTCCGATGGTTTGACAAACTTTATGAAATGATCTAGAAATAAAATGAATTCTTTTTACGTCATCGACCCTGAAAAATTTCCAGCTCCAATACAATCTGGTGGTCCACATCTTACAAAAATGTCAGTGAAAGTGTTACAACATACCCCACTGCAAGGTTTTTTGAAATAATTGCTATAAAAAATATATCCCTTATTTGGTGTAAAATTACAGTTAACATAATCAAAGTAAACAAATGCTAAATGTATTAGAATAAATCAATAACTGCTACACAATTCAAAATCAACAAAAATCTATTTTCTATAAGCAAAAAAAGTCCGCTACCTGGTTTTATCGGAGCACATGCACAACACCGCCTTCTGCGCTATCCAGCGGGATACTGATCGCTCTCATATGATAGAATGGGTATTATATTAACTAGTAGGTTGGGTTGAAATTCAAATGAATATTTTTCTATTTTCTAGGAAAAAAACGCTTATTACTACTTGCCCCTGTTACAACGCTCCCCTACTCCACGAATATTTTATTGAATTTGAATGTTCTACTGAAGAAATTCAAGGATTTAGTACATAGAACTAAATAGTTAATTTTTAAGAGATAGTAAAATAAACAAAATGTGTATACGTAGAAATACTGACACTCAGAACTTTGTTGTAAGGTATTTTCCCATTCTCCAGAGACAAAAAATATTGCATGTTCTTCTCATCGTCCTGCATACTCAAGCGGCCAAAGACACACACTGTACTGTAATCTTGACAATGTAAAGCCCAACTTTGACTTATTGGCTATTTTTTCGAAGAGCAAGAAAGAAATCCTTTAACAATTTATTACCTATCATTAAAGCTCCACGCTCGCTCTCGCTACTCCTAATTCCTTCTTTTTTCGATTTGTAGTCAACGGATGCTGTGACTGCTGTGGAATTTAAGGCAATTTATATTACTAGACAACATAGTCGCGGCAATTTATAAACAATCGCACACATGTGTAATTTTATATACTTTTTCCTATCCATCACGACATTGTGTACAATTCTTATCCCAAGGGAGCAATCTGAGTGAAGCAGTAATTTTATCACAATGCGAAGGACGGGATTGCGTTTTCATTTATGCTCTGGTCAACCATTTGTAATGGAAGCTATTGACTACATGTCACAAATCTCGTTTCCCCTATAGTTGGATTTTATACAAGCCCATTTGACATGCGTTCATGTCATAACAAAAGTATAACGACACAGTGTCAATGATAACACAAACAAAAGTATACATAATACATATATTTACTGTCCTACAAACTGCAACAAATCGAGCGTAGGCCACTAAAGACAAAGAGTGCCACAGTCATGTGTTATTTCTTTCGGTAATTTTTGGAATCAGATATGATTCCTTAATTTTATTGATAATTCTAAGAACGTATATATGTGTAATAAATATGATGGAGAAAGATTTCATAGTATACTGCATCACCCTGGGAACAAATTTACGATTGTGGAAAAGTGGACGCACAAGGAATAACTTAACTGAAGAGCACCAAATTTGAAGCAAACTCTGTCGAGCATGGTATTTTTGTTTGGTGCATATCATAAGTTAGAAAATGTAAGTTTAATTATAGCTTGTGGTTGTCCTGTGTAATTAAATTCAACGCCATTTGATATATGTACAATACATAGGAAAGAGTTAGTTAATCATATGCTAAGTTTTTTGTTTTAAAGTGTCCGCCTAGGGCCAATAAGATTCCTAAATTTGTAAGGATAGTTAAGCTAGTTTTAAGCATTTTTGTCTAGGATATGATAGATCTATGAAATTATGAATAAAAATGAATTTAAACCTAAAAAAAAAGAGTTAGTTGATCTAAGTACTCGCATTGTCATAACCAAATATTGTCCGAACAGAATGTCTTTAAATGGATAATATGGTCAGATTTTCCGGTTTTCCATGTGTGCCTTGAGATATCTGTTGTAACCTTTTTTTATTTTAATATTGGAAACATACTACATAGATAGACCAATAAGTTTTGTAGTTCAATAAGTTTATTCAGTTTATTGTTTCATTTTTCTAAAAGTGCTACTATATCTTTATAAACGCGTATGAAGTTTTATGTAGATCTGTCTACTCAGTCACATTATTGCAGCCCTTTGAAGTTGTAGAGTCACAGTAGATTTGTAAAATAGATAAACTTGAATACCCTGCCGAAATAATTTTCTTTATTTTATTTCATAAACAATTGTTAATAGTGTTTAATTACTACTCGCCTTCGATTGAAACAGTAGAAAGATGGCTTGCCGCATTTAAAAGACTTAAAAATGATTCACGTGAAAGACGTCTTAGAAGTGCATCAACATCAGAAAACACGGCATATAATTTAATTACGAAAAATCGTGAGTTTATCGAGAGACATTTACTAAGAGTCCTAAAGGCAGATAAACGAATCCATAATGCTGCAGAGGATAGGCCAATTAGTTTCCGATTTTTTTAAAAATAATAAAAAAGAGATCAATGTTTCATACATTAATTTGCCTACAAGTCCATCCGCGTTAAAACCAAAAAAAAGGTTTTCCTTAGAAAAAAATGGTTCGGGTTTTTTTTTTTTCTTTGCATCCGGTTTTCTGTTTTTAACTAAAAACTAATAAGAGAATTGAATTTTTGAAAAAAAAATGAGTACTTAATTACATACAATTTTGAAAAAAAATAGTTCGAAATTTTTTTTTTAATTTTTTTTTCAAAATTTTGAGTTTGACCTTAAAACAGCTTCGTTTAAAAACCAGATGAAAGAAGAGGTTTCTGGCTTTACAAAAAAGTATATGACGGCATTGTGGATGTAACTGTTGATTTTTAATAATGTTTTTTCCAAATTAAGTCAATTTTTTTAGAAAATTGCCCCTCCCGGCTAAACGGGGGGAATAGACCCCCCTTCCCATACGATTTTTCTTGTCTTGACCAGACCTACACGCTCTAGCTTCTTGGCACACTGCTCGTGGGACACCCTGTATATACATAACTTGTTATGAAAGAAATAAAACCGAACTGTGGCTGATGAAGAGTGCAACTAACTTCACTTAAATAGTTCAGACTACGTGTACAACTTAGAAAGCGACTATTGCCAAAATAATTTTTTCAAAATATGTATTCACTCCAGTCATGGCAAAACGAGTTGCAGACAGAATTGCATTTTGTAACTAACTTTTGCAGCAACCATTTCTTGGTTAAAACCCTGATTGGCCCTCAGGAGCGTACTCGGACCCCATCAATTTCATATTGTTCATCATAAATAATCGTACAATGGTCATTTAGGTTCTAAGCCCACTTAGGGGTCTGTTTCATACATACATACATATAGTTCCTGGATGGATGGATATTATGTGCTTGCAATTTTGCTCCATAAAAGAGCAGTAAATCTCTTAATCTGAGTTAATCTGTGTAAAATTCATAAATTTATACTAAAAAGTCTTTTCAAATTTCATTTTTTTAGTATCAAAATGGAATTACATTTTCGGGACTATATTTTTGTAGATTTCGGTGCTCCGCTTATTCAAACCAATAACAACTGAGCAAACCTATTTTCTAAAGGATTTTTTCATTGTCAGCCTCTATCTTCGCAGAGAAAACGGCAACTTTCTTGCAAGATGGCTTTTTTCTCCTACTCTTTACGGACACTTGCTCAGGCTCAGAAAATGTTGATGGCAGCAGCAAACAATGAGCATGGAAATACTGTCACTCTTACCTTATATGTCTTTCAATTTTGCTTTGGTCTAGATGGGTCGACCTATTCCTGTCGGCTGTCACTACCGAGATACTGATGACTGACAATCTGCATGGTTACATATTCAAACCGAGTGTTAGATTAAGGCATTTTGATATGTTAAATCAAAATCAAAATATATGGATTAAAAAAAAAGACAATTCCACAGTACTTAGCCGTGAATAAGTTTAGAGTTATTATTATAATAACAAGAGGAGCTTTGCTCAAAAATCATTTTCAATTTCAAAACGATCTTGGAAAATGCTCATCTTAATGTTCTTGTACAAATTTGAATGCGAAACTGTATCAACTACTTTTTTTTAACACTATGACGAGTAAGATATATATTTTTTGTTAAAAGTTTCTACTATCTGTTGGAGCACTCAGCGACAAACAGACATGTACGATTGTGTGCATTAAAGACCCAGTCGTTGATGTCAGATTTGACCGCAGAAATAGACAGACCTAAGGCCGGTTCAGGTCCTGAAAAACTCACCCCTTCTAGCGAGTTCATCGGAGATCTCATTTCCTGGGATCCCAGAGTTACCCGAGACCCATACAAGCCTTAGTGAATTTAGTCTTCTGATTTTGTTCAAATAGGTCTTGAGTTCATGCACTAATTTGGAGCAGGATAGAGGGTTGGACACAGCTTTGAGTGCAGCTTGGTTGTCACTATAGACGCATATGCTTTTTCCCTTCCACCTGTGCTTCACATGGCCATTAGGAATGCGTACATATCTGAATGAAGGCAGACGCATATTTTCCTAGCAAGAAGTGCAGGTGAATGTTTTCGCGTTCAAAGGAAACTCCAGCGCCGGACCAGTCCTGGAGCCATCTGTAAGAATGCGAAGAGAATCCATTCCAGGTTCAGTGTGTTGCCAAAGCCAGTCCTGATGCCATGGAAATGGGACTGTGAAATTATAGCGCAGTAGGATGGCAGTACACTGTCACACCAATGCGAATTGTACCAAAAACCATTTCTCTTGAGGCAGGACATGGCTTTCAGTGCACACCCTCTGTCAATGGGTGGAAAATTCATCATAACATCTCGAGCAGCTCCCGGTGTGCTGAGGAAAGCTCTCGTGCAGCTGAAACAGACCGCTCTTTGAAGATTGGTATGTTTGCGTGTTAGCCTGTACCACCAGACAACCGGTGCATATGAGATTATCGTTCTTATCACTGCCGTTTAGATCCAGAGGACCTTTTTCGGCGATAAGCCCTATGTTTTGCGCGGGATAGCTGAGACAGTAGGCATTTCAAAAGATCGCGTGGGTCATATCCTGCATGCAATTTTGGGCATGAGAAAGCTGTCGGCGCGATGGGTGCCGCGTTTGCTCACTCCGGACAACGAGCGCAACCGTGAGACCACTTCAGAGCAGTGTTTGATGCTGTTTAAGCGCAATCCGTCTGCGTCTCGTGACAGTCGACGAAACATGGATACACTGGTACATACCAGAGACCAAGGAACAGTCGAAACAGTGGACTTCACCCGGCGAACGTGCTCCGAAGAAGGCGAAGACTGTCTCATCCGCCGGAAAGGTGATGGCCACCGTTTTCTGGGATTCACAAGGTGTGATCCACATCGACTACCTGGAGAAGGGCAAAACGGTCACAGGGCTGTACTATGTCAAATTATTGGGCCGATTCGACGCCGAATTGAAGAAAAAACGGCCCCACTTGGCGAAGAGAAAAGTGCTCTTCCACCATGATAACGCACCGGCTCACACCTCCGCCCTCGCCACGGCCAAATTGGTCGAATTGGGCTAAGAACTGCTGTACCATCCACCGTATTCTCCAGATTTGGCCCCGTGCGACTTCTTTTTGTTTCCAAACTTGAAAAAGTCACTCGCCGGGCAGAAATTTCAGTCGAATGAGGAGGTCATTGCCGCCACGGAGGCCTACTTTGCAGACCTCATTTTGCAGACCTACTTTGCAGACCTATTTTTCAGACGGACTAAGGAAGTTGGAGCATCGCTGGGTCAAGTGTATCGAGCTAAAAGGAGACTATATTGAAAAATAAATCGCCATTTCTCCAAAATTTTTGTTTTTCTTTTGTAGGCTAAGTACTTATCGGACCACCCTCGTATATACTTATACACACTCGTACCATTCAAATCGTAACAAAGTTTTTACCTCTGGTTTGGTCATTTTACAATAATACATGAGACACCATTCTTTATTCCTAGTTTCACAGTAAAGACAAAAACTAGATCGGTAGGTAGTAGGCACAGTGTTTAAATTTGGACATTAACATTCTTAGCGTACATTTTTCACAGTTAATGGTATTGACGTATGACATGAGATATGTTACTTTCTTCTTCTTCTTCTTAGATGGCGTTACAGCTCATGAAGAGCCAGAGCCTAGCTTCTCTCATTCACTTATGTTGTGTCCGATTTGTTTTTCACACAAGTGAACGGGACCTACAGTTTTAATGCAGATTCCGAACGGCGAGAGTCGAGAAGCTTTTTCGAGGCAAGTGTACTACGGGGGGTTTTGCCAGTTCCCGCCGAGGAGAGAGGCCGCGTAATGAAAATTCGATGGCGTTGGTGTTATCGGGATCCGAACTCGCTCATCGTGCGTCAGAGGCCGACACACTACCCACTGCGCCACGGCTTACTTTCTGCTATAAGAATATTCCATAAACTATATATATAATAGGTAAACTATATATAAAATAAGGTTTTTATACTATCCAAAATTATAAATCAGCAGTAAGATTTTATTGACTTGGGCTGCGTATTGCACATCTAGTAGATAGATTACTGCATATATTTTTTTCACTTCAAAATTAAATAACACCTCTGATTGAACTTTCCGCAGTACCACCATTCATGATTGAAGAGTAATATTATCAATTAACATATGCATTCATTTTGATTGAATCAAGCTTCTATATAGGAATAAGTGACTTATTCAGACGAATATATAATGCAAATTTGGGCAAAATATGGCCAGAACCAATTCTGAATCGAACCTAAATAAACGTTCCCATTATTGTTATTCAAATTACACACGAATGACATGTGCGGAAGATATTTAAAATGTTTTATGCATATACAAGTATCATCAATCACACTAAAGGGTACTCAAGTTTGAATATACATTTCATGGTTGTATAACACTACGTGATATTTCAATAGAATAATAAGAAAAGTGAAATATGGGAGAAGTGAAAAGCATGGAAAGCACAATTTTGAGGGATGCGGTTTTGGTTTTAGAAGTTCTTGAGTCATTTAGCAAAATCAATATTTGTATTGTATACATAATACTATGATGATTAAAATATAGTACATGACTGTTGATGTCTAAGTATTACCACATGCCTTTTGCTTCCTCTTAAGAAGCACTACAGTCTGTATATGAACTGTCCTCTACTGTGTCGCTTGGGTATCAATTGTGATTTATTTGATTTTATTCAGCGATAAAATGTCCGGTATTACTTGTTAATATATTCCTAGGTATATTTCTGGCGTTCTTTCTTTTAATTGTTTGTTTTTTTAAATTTATTGGTGTTATTAAATTTCTTAATCTCATGCTAAACAAACACGCTTAAAACTTATTTGAATAACTTATCTAACTTAAAATACCTTAATCGTTCTACAAGCAGACTCTAAAAAAAACCTAATACTATGCCTTCGGCCTTACGATTAACTTGTAATAATTAAAAAAAAATTAAATGAACAATTAAGATTAAAACAAATTCTATTTGAAAAAAATTAACATCAGAATTTTTTTTGCATATATTAAACGTATAGAGGAAATGTACCGATTATGGAATACCAAAACATAAACTCAGTTTTATTCGATATTTTAAATATTCATTAAGGAAAATACAATACTTCACTCTACTTACAAAACAAAAACGCAAAAAAAAACAATAATATTCAATCACAAAAACAAAAAGGAAAAAAAATAAAAATGAACACTTTTCAAAAAGTGACCCTAATATGGACTACTATCCATTATACGTATAATACAAAACACATGCAAAATTGTGTTGATGTGCAAACCACAAATGAAATTGATGAATTCAGTACCAGAGAAGTCTACATGTTACCATTTTCTGCAGCGCACGCATTGAATCCATTCCTCCCCGCCCTTATCGTCAGTAAACAGCCCCAAACAATAATCGCACTCTGTCTCGCCGCCGCGCCGTCAGGGTTACGTGTTTGTAATGTCGATGCAAAATCATTTGAGGAATCCGAGTGGAATGAAATTTCATCAGATTCTGTTGAGGATGACGAATCTGTCTGCTGTTTTTTCTTTAGCTTTTTTTATAATTTTCTTCTTTTTCAGGCCGCTCGTAAAGGGTTGCTTCTCCTGTCAGACTTTTTAATTGTTTTCTTTTTAAGGGCGCTAGTTGCTGCTTGGTCAAATGTACTTGCTCCTTTTTTACTTTCTCTTTGTTCTGCTGTGTTGCTTTAGATATTGCCTGAGATTTGTATGGCGAGGCTGTGTTCTTGCAATTAGATAGATAGATATTTTTATTTCGTACACAATTATTTTACAGAGTTTTTGTTATTGCACATTTTACAGAGATTTGATAATTTGATATATTATTATCTTTCTACTGGAACATTGTTTTTAATTCTATTAAGAGTGTGTGGAGAACCAGAAAAAGAACCATTCAAAAGAAAATTTGAAGGAAAACGAAAAAAAAAACCTTCAATATGAAAGACAAAAAAAAAAAAAAAAAAACAAAATAAAAAAAGGATATGCACATACAATACATATAAGAGTATGTACGTACGTAAAATAAACATGTGTGACTAAATAAGCAAACCATGAACAAGTATATAATAAATAAATAAATAAATAAATAAATAAATAAATAAGTAAAAAAAAAAAAAATAAATAAATAAATAAGTAAATAAAAAAATAAATAAAGTAATAAATAAATAAATATACATACATATATAATAAATAATTACAAATTGGCTTGGAAGATTTTGTGAGTTTTGTAGGCTTTGGTTACATTGGACGCTTTGAATTGTTTGAGGGGTTTGGACTCGTTGAGGGCTTTGAACAGGCTGGGGCTTTGAATAGGCTGCGGGCTTTGGTTGGACTGGGAGCTTCGGAAATACTCGTTGAGTCTTGAGGCTTTGTAGGCCTAGATTTTGGAGACTTAAGAGGCTTACTGGGCTTAGCCTGAAGGCACGTATAACTTTAACCGGTGGAACGTTTTCCTGCTCTGCATTGATGACTTCATCTTCCTCTATAAAAACGGCTTCTTTAGAAATATTCCAATTGAGAGGATAGATTCCAGTTGCTTTGAACCCATTAACAGCTAGTGAAGCGTTTTTAATCCATAAGTAAGTTTTACCAAACAGCTCCATTATGCCGTAATTGCTCAAAGGTCTTCCGAAATGCAGGAGCCATTGACGGATTTCTTCGATGTAGTAGCTTTTCAATGCCTCCATTACCCTTTTACGTTAACTTAAACTACCTTGACACAGGATCATTACATTGTTAATACAAGTAGAATCTATCAAATCTATGTTCCGTGTATGGCTGTAATGTACATCTAAAATAAGTATTATAGGACTGGGGTTTCTGCTGTTAGTTTTGAAAACTTTAGAAAGTGCTGAAACCAATCGAAGAATATGACGGTCTGATACCAGCCCGAGGGGTGACACTTTGCAATAGATTCTGCTGAAGCTACCTTCATTAGCGAACTTTTAATTTTTTTTCTGGGGTATGCTATCAAAGAATGAACAAAGTCTCCAGCTACGTTCATACATAGGCAAACAGTTATAAGACGCCCCCTTTCAGCGGATGTTATAGACCAATCTATTTTTTTCTTTTTTCTGTGGAATTTTGTGGAAGTTTTGACTGGCCGAGGGTCAATCCGGTTTTGCCTATATTATATACGAGGGTGGTCCGATAAGAATTTAGCCTACAAAAGAAAAACAAAAATTTTGGAGAAATGGCGATTTATTTTTCAATATAGTCTCCTTTTAGCTCGATACACTTGACCCAGCGATGCTCCAACTTCCTTAATCCGTCTGAAAAATACGTTTTTTCGAGGTCTGCAAAGTAGGCCTCCGTGGCGGCGATGACCTCCTCATTCGACTGAAATTTCTGCCCGGCGAGTGACTTTTTCAAGTTTGGAAACAAAAAGAAGTCGCACGGGGCCAAACCTGGAGAATACCCATCCACCGTATGGGCAGCAGTTCGTAGCCCAATTTGGCCGTGGCGAGGGCGGAGGTGTGAGCCGGTGCGTTATCATGGTGGAAGAACACTTTTTTCTTCACCAAGTGGGGCCGTTTTTTCTTTAATTCGGCGTCGAATCGGCCCAATAATTTGGCATAGTACAGCCCTGTGACCGTTTTGTCCTTCTCCAGGTAGTCGATGTGGATTACACTTTGTGAATCCCAGAAAACGGTGGCCATCACCTTTCCGGCCGATGGGACAGTCTTCGCCTTCTTCGGAGCACGTTCGCCGGCTGAAGCCCACTGTTTCGACTGTTCCTTGGTCTCTGGTGTGTACCAGTGGATCCATGTTTCGTCGACTGTCACAAAACGACGCAGAAACTCCTTCGGATTGCGCTCAAACAGCATCAAACACTGCTCTGAAGTGGTCTCACGGTTGCGCTTGTTGTCCGGAGTAATCAAACGCGGCACCCATCGCGCCGACAGCTTTCTCATGCCCAAAATTTCATGCAGGATATGACCCACGCGATCACCTTCAATCGGCGGTTTGCCGGTACCTGCCGGTAGAGGCTAAATTATCGGACCACCCTCGTATTTTACTCGGTAAAAAATGTTTTTTTTTATATTCTATGTCAAAAACCGACGATTCTTGCAAATGATGTTTGATTTAGTCATTATAGTCTAGTCATTTAAAGTTAAAAGTTATTACGACAAGTTAATTACAAAGCTTATCTTTTACTATCTTTTCGTGTCAAACCGTATTACTTCTTTTCCATTCCCGAGCGTACTGCACTAATAAGAACGGTTTTTCCACCAGGGGAAATCTAAGGCTTCAGCATAAGACGAATTAAAAAGTCTGAAAATTGTTGTCCGTGGAACTTTAAAAGTATCTGCAGTGTTTTTGAAGCCCATTTCTTTTGATTTTAGGGCTGCTTTTTTTCATGTCTCCCTTCCTGAAAACTTACAACATATCCAACGTCAAAAAAGAAACAATTATATGAGCTGGTTCCCAATATGGAATACTATTCCATATTAGGGACCTCAGATATTCCATATTAGGAACAACGATGCTCACTGAAAAATGTAAAAATTCACTAGTTATTCACCTGAACTTCATCTAAAAACTTCCAATTATTACAAATATTAAAGTCACGGTAATTTTGAGAACGATCGAACGACGGGTGGAAACGTCAACATGCCCAAAATCATATACACATTACAAAATCGTTCGCATGAAAACTACAGTCTAGTTTATTTATTTTTTTTCGTATCTTATATACGAGTAAATACATATCATCTGTATATTCAATAATCATATTCATAGTTCAGACTGATGCAATCATCCCTGAGGGTAGTTTTTGTTCGGCTTCTCCCAAAAAGACAAGAGGAAAGGAAACACAAAGTTGTTCACACAAGCTCAAATTTTGTGTTTTATGGTAATAACAGCTCATTCTGTGGAATGATATGATCGGGGCAACAAACAGAAAGATAGAGGATATTTCTGAGAAAAATAAAAAAAGAACAAAATAAGAGCAAAATGGGGTGAAAAAAAAGTACATATAATTCTTCACACGAGCGAAAGCTTATTTTAAGGTTAGTCTGCGAAGGCAAATTCTAGCGAGAGGCTGGTGATTTTTTTGGAAAACACTATACCGTATGCATGCTGTCCATAAGTTCAGAAATGGGGGCTGTTTAGAAGTTAAAATGTTGATGGTCCCAGAGGAGTTTTTTTTACCATTGT
The DNA here is from genome assembly GCA_958301585.1 of Merodon equestris. Lineage (NCBI taxonomy): Eukaryota > Metazoa > Arthropoda > Insecta > Diptera > Syrphidae > Merodon > Merodon equestris. The sequence continues at coordinate 72,167,381 of OY284416.1, read as the reverse complement.
TCATTCTTGTCTATACCTTTAAACCTACGACCAGACAAGTTGCGTGCTCGAACCATCACTCCGTCTTCGTAAATTGAAGTAAGTTCCAAATTTGTGACGCACACGAACCAATGATTTAATCGGTTTCAAATATTGCTCAAACGCAAATGCGCGGTGTGCTCCAGACCAATGACTCATCGCGATATATAAATCCGCAAAAAACACTTACCCCACAACGCTGGTTTTCAAATATTCGAAATTTTAAGTTGAAAATTTCCTATTGGATACCGTTTATATAATTTAAGGGTCGAAAAAAATATTATTCGAGCTAAATGATAAGCATATTGTCAAGAAAATTAAACATGGCGGTTTTAATGTTTTGTTTTTATTAGCTTTATATGTAAATAACAAATGCCGAAATTATCTTTTAATTTTTTTGAATTCATTTTTCATGACTAAGCTAGTAGAGTTCTGACTATCTAAATCTAAATGATGACGTGTGAGAAACTTTTTGTGATGATGTATGTACATATGTATATAGCAGAGGCTATACTGCTATACTGCTTGTAATTAAGGCCTTCAAACCCTACGATGTCGGAAGCTTTTAGGAAATCAATCAAAAACCACATGTACATTAGTTCTTGCGTTTGTTCTGTTGAACATCATGCTTCGCTTTGAATTCGAATTGATTATCCGGGATGATTTTATTGTCCTCGATATTTATTGTCTCCTTTAGGAACAGCCTTGTGATATTGGAAGCAAACTTGCAGACCCAAGATGCCGTGTGTACCTTGGTGGAATGCACAGCTCGAAACTTTGAGAAAACAGTGAGATCTCTGTTAAACAGAGCTAAAAGAACGGAGAGTTGGAGTGATCATAGATCTGCTCTAACAACGACAACCTCGAATTGACGAAATCCAAGAGAAGATTTTGGAGGAAACATTGTAAAAGTGTAGATTCACTACCAACCGCAGCCTGACTCTTTAAAGTTCTATCCCAGGACTACACAAATGTACTCGGGTTGCTTCGCAAATCAGATGTCAATTTCACTATCAGTCGCAGGGAAACCTGCAAGACTTTGCTTAAAGCACATTTCCCTGGTTCTACGACGCAGCTAACACCTCTCGATGATCTAATGATCGTCACAAATTACATCGATAGTATAACAAATAGCCGCTCTGGTAGACTCTTCAGCCCTGATAGAGTTGAATGGGCTCATTTAAAGCCTACAAAGCTCCTGGTAAGGATGGTGTCTTTCCTGCTATCTTCCAGCGAAGCCTAGATATCATTCTAGTACCACTAATAGTTCTACTTTAGGTCAAGTTTCAACTTGGGATACATTCCTCAAATCTGGAGGGAAGCCAACCTTGTCTGATTCCTGAGATTGGAAAACCAAGTGAACAACCTAGTCCTATCGTCCTATTAGCCTAAAATCGTTTCTACTAAAAACAATAGAAAAACTGAAAGAGCTTCATATTAGAGGTATATTAGAAAATCAAACACCTCTGCATCCAAATCAATATGCATTCCGCAAAGAACGATCTACTGAGAAAATAAGTTCACACGTAAAGCGATCACATTTGCGCCTTCCTCGATATTGAGGAGGCCTTTGATAATACTAGCTACAACTCAATCACCACTGCACTGTCTTCGAGAGGTGTAGACCATACCACTTATCATTGGGTTAGGGCGATGCTTGGGGGCCGTATTATATCAGCTACATCAGCTCTGGTCGATAATCATCGACGACCTACTCTATAAGTTAACCGACCTCGGTTATGAAGTCATCAGCTACGATGATGACCTTGTAGTTATTGTTACAGGTAATTTCTGCCTCTGAACGCATGCAACTTGCGCTTCAAGTTATCTCTACCCTCAAGAGAGGGTTTATCGATAAACCCAAATAAGACAACATTAGTCCCGTTTACAAAAAAGAGGAAAATAAAACCTTGCCCCGTCTCCCTTAACGATGCAAACATTGGTTTTTCAGAAGAATTCAAATATACCTATATACATAGGTATTGACCTTGATCGAAAACTTAACTGAAATTCCAACATCAAAAGCAAACTTGCAAAGGCGACTAAGGCACTCAGGGTCTGTCAAACCTGGATATTGAAATCTAAGGTAATCCACTGGTTATATACCGCGATAGTAAGACCTATCATCACTTATGCATCTGCTGTATGGTGGACAAAAGTTCAACAGAAAACTACAATAGTTAAACTTACACGCCTTCAGAGGCTATAAGTCTCGGCATTACAGGCGCCATGCCAAATTACTCGACAGCAGCTCAAGAGGCACTGTTCGGAATTACTCCTTTTTATTTAAAAGGTTGCTATATGTAGTGCAATCAGACTCCTCCGCTCAGAAGCGGACCGGGCATATAGACCATTGGGTCACATGTCCATATCACAACACCTTCCTGAGCTGTATATTATTTTTGGCATTTTTGGTCCAAATCGGAAAAGTCCTACGAACCAGTGCTGGTGACATCCTAGCCGAATTATACGCCATCCGAACGTGCGTCAACCTAAACTTGCATAAACTGTCATAGGAAGTATAACCATCAATATACTCTCAGACAGTTAGGCAGCGCTCAATGCGTCGAGCTTGAAATAAGATCAAACTTTGGTGGATGCCAGGTCACAAGGGCATTAAAGGCAACGAAATCGCCGACCAACTCGCTAGGAAAAGTTCCAGCGAAAGGTACATTTTGTAGCGAGGGGATTTCAGAGATAATATAGTCAATTTGGTCATTCGGATGTGGTATCACTTAGACTAGTTAAGCTTGGTTGTGAAGTAAAAATATTTCAATATGTTGTAAAAAAGTTTAATTGAATTTTATATTCATTTTTTTTTTAACATTTTGATAAGCCTCCTTGGGGGTTTCGTTGGTCTGTGTTCTCTAAAAAGTTCGGAATCATTTATTCAACTATCAGTGGGGTGATTCGGATGTCCGTATTTAAAATACTCCTCGGAGTAAGAACGACAAGGCAAAGCATTGAATATAAGCATAAGAACGATTTGCGTGTAAGGTTTCTTAGGCTGGAGGGGACCACCATCGAATGAGGCAATGAACCTACGACAAGGAGCTCTACTAGTTCATCCACTGTTTGGGAATTATAGGGTAACATGCGTGAAGGCCTAATGTAGTGAAGAGACGCACGAGATACACGAAAAAGACAAATTCAGAGAAAAAATACGTCCAAAGGTTGCATGTTATCTGGGGCATACCTGACATCGCGTCCCACAAAAAATCGATGAAGATAAACCGAAGTCGGCGATGAAAGAATTTATGTAGGAAAGGACCGATTACCTCCTAGGCAAAGGCTGCATCGAACCATAAGACAGCTCCTATGGCCCATCATTTTTGTTAGTGAAAAAGAAGGCTTAACAATGAATGTACTACGTTGGTTTTTGACAACTCAACATCCCTCCTGTCCCGGATGCGTACTCTCTACCAAGTTTGCGACACATCTCGATCCGGAGTAGTACTCTCTCAAGCAACTATTTAGACCTAGTCTGAAGACCCCAATGTTAATTCGAAATAAATCAATGAGTCCACCAAGCATAAATATGGCTTTCTGCGACATACAGCGGAAAGTATATTTAGTTAAATAGGCTTCTCAATTGGATATCTTGTAGAGTGCTCATCTAAAAGCAAAAGTAAGAGAAAAATTCGGAAGCAGACACCGATGTTAGGCAACAATTTTTTTTATAATTCGTGCAGGTTCAAGAGATAAGCTCTTATGATGTTTGTCACACAACCTGAACAGTGGACGGGGTGCAGATAGTTTGCGTCGAAGATGTTCGTTCACTACTCTCCGGGGGTGGCTGTCTTGGGGTTCGACAGATTCGACTGAATTTGTCACGTTGTTTGTAGTTTTACAGTAATTTTATTCCATGCCATTAAGATGTTATATGGGAAATGCGCAGAATATGAATTTTGAAGTGATCTTATACTGCGAGTGTTATGCCTTCGTCAGCATTTTTTGATCATCTCTCATTCACAACTGGTGTTGTTGGACAGTTTTTTTTTTCGTATAGGAATTGTTCTTGGCTATGGTCAGACTTGAACTACAGACCTTCCGCTCAACAGTCGGTCAAGATTACCATTGCACCACTTCCACCCTTATTCGATGGGGCAAGGAGCAGCCTCTGCAGACTATAGCCAAAAGGGGTGTTGAAAATCATCATGATTATTGAAAATCAGAAAACTCTTAGTGCCCCAATTAAGCTCAAAATAGTAAATGGTCGAAAACTTTATTAAAACATTCGACTAACTGGCATTTTCTATGATTTTGGGTCACTACGAACCCACAAAATTTATTTCCCTGTTTTGAGGAAAGGTATATCATCCTGATTTCCAAAAAAAAAATGGTAAATTATCATACAATAGATATAAAAGTAAACGTTTGGGTCATAACACAACGAAATAAAATCATCACGGCATCGTCGTTTGTCTGGTAAGGTAGGGGTGTTTTTACACGTTAATGGGGAGACATACCTATGTATATAATCTCATAAGTATTAATTATGATGGAACAGGCTATCACGCAAGCACATCCTTCGTGAAACTTACGAGTATATATGAAATGCAGTCAGCCCCGCTGCCTTTTCTACCATAGTAGGATTTGTTTTTTGGATTTTCATAATGGGAGATATACTAAAAGCCATATTTAATTTTCAGAGAGATAGTCATTATAAACTCTCGCTAGAATTATTATATGATCTCTGTTTCATCCGGTGCAATTTATTCATCCTGGACGTTTTCGGTGATATTTTCGGGCTGATACGAACCCGGAGAGTTTGTTATCGTACATTTACGGACAGTCCCAAATCCAACTGGCATCTGATTCGGCAAATCGAATCGTCGGTCTCTCAAGCAGAAATATTTGAAGTTCTAACAACAATACTCATAGAAGCAAGGGTGGAGTGAAAAAAAAAAATGAATGTGGCGACAGTACATTTGATCAATATTGAGATTTCAGTGGATTGCAAGAGTCTTAAATACAGCAGAAGCCTCTTCCCAGATCCTCGCACCATTCTTAACAAAATTTGGAAATGAATTAAGATCATACCGCTCTGCGGAGCAACGACATCAGCCGTCAAGCTGATTCGGAGCTACTGTGAATCTAAACTCTTCATCACACCCAATATAACAGGAATTGGGAGTAAGGCAAAATGCCTCCGCGCTGAACACCCGCGAGTAGAATAGTTCGAACAATGCCAAGAAAAACGTCAAAAACATTATAAAAGGCCATTTTTTTATAAAGGAGCTGGGATGATCTTTTGTTTACTATATAACTTCCTGGCTATCGTCACAATCACTTTGGATTTTTTTTTTTAAATTAGGGGGTTAGTGCTTACATGTAGCATGGGGCATTGCGATCAATGTAGACCTATTTTGCTTGGTAGGCGATTAGACGAGGAGTTCCTCTACTTTCTCAATAAAATTCAGGATGCCTCTCATAGGAGCTAAGCTCATCCCCTCAGAAATCGTAATTTCTCTGGGGAGGATGCGCTTCCTAAGACGCTGTTCTAAAAATACAGGTATTGCGATTCTCCCACTTGTCTAAGAGAAATTTAATCTTCGACTTGGGAATTCCGCAGAAAGGTTCGCTGAAACCCTTTCTAGCGCGTTGGTTGGTGATTTCGCTGAATATTATGCCCTTGTGCTCTGGCACCCACCAGAGTTTGACCTCATTTCTTTTGGCTGGGTCCTGCAGGGCATCGTGACATCCCTTGATGGATTTTCAGTTCGTACCATTCAAGCCCAACGCTTGAGCGCTGCCTGACGGGGTGAGAAAATATTGATGGTTCGGCTTGGAAAACATTAGGACTAGTTCCCAGGGCCCTCGATATCTTCCGATTTGGTCCAAAGATGCCAGCATCAACGCCGGAATCCATCTCGGAGCCATCTGTGTACCACCTGAGGCCTTTGACATTTAGAAAGGGATCGCCACTTTCCCAAATAGTGCTGGTTGGGATCAGTATCTCAAGTCCTCTGTCAAAGGTGAACGTGAGTGGTAATGTGTCCAAAAATGTGGTAATCATATCCAGCTCAGGAAGGTGTTCTAGGATAGATATGTGACCCAATGGTCTATATGGATGGTCTGTTTCTGAGCGAAGGAGTCTGATTGTGTATTGCGATAATTTTATTAATAAAAAAGGTGGAGTAAAGGTGGAGTAAAGGTGGAACAATTCCATAATTCAGTGTCTTTTGGGCTGGCGTTGGGCAAATGCATAGCGCCTGTGATGCCGAGACATGCTAGTCTCTGAAGGGGTTGAACTAGGAGTTTTCTGTTCAACTTTTGTCAAGCACACAGACGCATAAGCGATGATAGGACTTACTATCGCGTTTTATGACCCTAGGTTTCAATCCCAAGGTTTTACCGTAGGTGCGTCGATAAGCCCACAGTGCCCAAGTCGCCTTAGTAAGTTTGCTTGAATCTCTTTCAACAAACTCTACTGAAACAGTTGCTAATGCGAATAACCAGCTATGTCCTTGACAGACAGATCGTAAACGGCACCAGCTCCGACTTTTCACGTGGTATCTTATTAGATTCTTGCGCTTTGATACATACATATGTCTAAATCTTAATCCCATCCAATGTGATCAATCAGCGTTAAATCCTATTCCATTTCGCCTGATCTTTTAAATCTACAAAGTATGTCAGTCATAAAATTTCTTTCGATATTTTTCGATATTGGGTTTTCGCCAATATATTTGTTTTAATGTTAGTTAAAATGATTTTTATGAAAAACCCACTGTTACCCTCTGTTTAAAATTGGGATATAATCGTTAAGTCGTTTTTTTTATATATGTATACATACATATATGTATACATATATGATATGTTGGATGCCCTAGGTTATCATATGATGCTTCTGATCTAAAAACTAGTATCGGCGATAGGTTAGATGTTATGGTTATTAGTAATTTCGCTGAGTTTCCTGGATATTTGAAATCTCTAACCGGCAGTACCGTCTTCAGGCGGGGTTAAAGTAAATCCCTAAAAAAGCTATGCGTCCAATTTTTTTTTTCAAATATTAGTTCTTTTATATTGTACAATTTTTGCTCTATGCAACTATGCACAATTTACTTTTCTAACTACATTGGTATTTATCTGAAATTCACTGAGCTTCATAAGTCGCTCTATGAACGCCATTTAATCGAAACGCAAGCCAATTTTACTAACGATCCTAAGTCCTTCTTTCAGTTTGTCAACTACAAAAGGAAATCTGATGGCTACATAACTTCACTCTCCTTAAATGGCGAAACCCCGAATGATCCCAAAACTATCGCCAACTTTTTCAAACAATCTACTTACTTCGAGTACTTACCAAATTTCTCCCTTGGACCATTTCTCCCACGTACTATTGACCCCCATATCATTAAAAATAAATTGAATCAACTGCATGATGAATTTACTCCTGGGCCCGATGGTCTCCCTGCGATATTAGTAAAAAAATGTTTCTCCATTATTTCTGACCCGCTCTCAAAAATATTCAACTTATCCCTGTCCGAAGAATGTTGTTAACAACTACCTACTAATCGCCAAACTGTTACACATATCCAAACATTTCGAAAATATCTTGTATGACACTCTAAGTTTTCATTGCAATTCCCTAATCTCCTCTAAACAACATGGCTTCCTCAAATGCAGATCTACAACCACAAACCTTGTCGAATTTGTGTCCTTCACACTCTCAGCATTAGAGAATGGAAATCAGGTCGACGTCATTTCAACTGATTTCAGTAAAGCTTTCGACAAAATCTCGCACAAGCTAATACTCTTCAAAATGTCTTCCCTTGGCTTTGAACCCACTGCGTTGAAGTGGATATCTTATTTAAAAAACCGTTACTACAGTGTTCGGTTCAGATCTGTCTTTTCCAACCCCATCTTAGCTTCTTCCGGCGTTCCCTAAGGCAGCCACCTAGGTCCACTTCTTTTTATTCTTACCATAAACGACATTGAGTTTGTCATCAAACTCCCACCTCTCACTGTACGCTGACGACACCAAGTTCTCCAAGACAATTTCCTCGCAACAAGATTCCTCCTATTGGTCGAAGCAAGCAATGGAATCACGATGACATCGAAACGATTTTTTGAGATTCGCAAAAACCATCATTTCAACGACATTTCTTTGAGACATCTTATTAATAATTTCAATTAGCGCTTCGATTCTGTGCCGAAAACGGCACAATTATGCATTGATTAGCAAATGTATTCCACGAAAATGATGTCAGCTTTGCGGCAATTCATGCCAGCTAAAGCACATAAATATGGTATGAAATTGTTTGTGTAGGTGACACTAATGTGTTGGAAAACACATCAAATTTGGGTGGGATATCAAATATCGTCGTCCGTTTGTCGCAGACGATTCCTGAATTCAAAAATCACATCCTATATTTTGATAATTTTTATACGTTGTTCCATGTTTTGGTAAATTTGAGAAGTAAAGGAATGCATTCGCTTAGAACAATTCGTGCAAATCTAGTTCCGAATTGTAAGTTATCTAACGACAAAGATGTTACCAAAAAACATAGAGGCTATTTGGAAGAGTTTGTGGAAACTGCTTTAGGAATAGATATTTCAACGGTATTGTGGAAAGAAAGGAAGGCTGTGCGCTTAGCTTCGACATACGCAGGTGTAAAGCCATTTAGAGCCGCTGCTGTTGAATTTCCACCACACAAAACAGCCATGTATGACAGGAAGAGCAAGAAATATATTGAAATCGACTGCTTTAACATCATGAAAATATACAAGTAGCATAGGGGGGGAGTTGATCTCATGGACGGTTTATTAGGCCGCTATCATATTTGCATGAAAACGAAGAAGTGGACATTGCGTATGTTTAATCATCTCGTGGATATGGCTATGGTGAACTCATATTACACGTAGCTGACGTGTTTTAGCAACACCTTAAAGAATCGTAAAAAAAAAAAAAACAGTTGGACGACCAACTAAACGGTTCGCCGAAATAAGAGGGTTGTCCGATAAGTACTTAACATACAAAAGAAAAACAAAAAAATTGGAGAAATGGCAATTCATTTTTCAATAGTCTCCCTTTAGCTCGATACACTTGACCCAACGATGCTCCAACTTCTTTAACCCGTCTGAAAAATACGTTTTATCGAGGTCTGCAAAGTAGGCCTCCGTGGAGCGATGACCTCCTCATTCGACTGAAATTTCTGCCCGGCGAGTGACTTTTTCAAGTTTGGAAACAAGTAGAAGTCGCACGGGGCCAAACCTGGAGAATACCCATCCACCGTATGGGCAGCAGTTCGTAGCCCAATTTGGCCGTGGCGAGGGCGGAGGTGTAAGCCGGTGCGTTATCATGGTGGAAGAGCACTTTTTTCTTCACCAAGTGGGGCCGTTTTTCTTTAATTCGGCGTCGAATCGGCCCAATAATTTGGCATAGTACAGCCCTGTGACCGTGTTGCCCTTATCCAGGTAGTCGATGTGGATCACAACTTGTGAATCCCAGAAAACGGTGGCCATCGCCCGTTAGGACAGTTTTCGTCTCCACGTTCGCCGTGTGAAGTCCACTGTTTCGACTGTTCCTTGGTCTATACCAGTGATCCATGTTTCGTCGACTGTCACGAAACGACGCAGAAACTCCTTCGGATTGCGCTTAAACAGCGTCAAACACTGCTCTGAAGTGGTCTCACGGTGGCGTTTGTTGTCCGGAGTGAGCAAACGCGGCACCCATCGCGCCGACAGCTCTCTCATGCCTACAATTGTATGCAGGATATGACCCACTCAATCTTTTGAAATGCCTACTATCTCAACTATCTCGCGCACCTTCAATCGGCGATCTGCCAATACGAGATCGTAGATTTTTGTCACGTTATCCTCCGTGGCAGCCGTTTTCGGGGCACCTAGACGTGGCTCATCAAAACCGACGTACGACCACGATGAAACTCCTTAAACCAATTTTTGATGGTCGCCATCGAAGGAGAAGAGTCACCGTACACAGCATCCAAACGCTCTTTGATTTCGCTGCACGATTTGCCTTCCAAAAACAAGAATCGAATCACCGACCGATATTACTCTTTTTCCATTTTTCTAAAATCCGCAGACACTTCCGCTTCCACACGCGGTCAAAACAAAACTACGAGTCCGATCCGGCTGAAGCCGCATATTGGAATGTATTACACGATAGTAAGTTGCTCTTGCGATACTGGCGCCATCTGGCGGTGAGGCTAGGTACTTATCGGACCACCAAGCAAATAATACATGCTGATATTCTTTCGATGATATTTGCCATATGTCTGATATTTTGGATCGGAGCAAGCAAAGAATGTGTAAATTGCCTGGTTGTCAGTCAGAAACGCACATTTTGCAATCTCAGGTGCAATCTTTATTTATATTTATCGACAAAAAATAAGTGCTTCTTGCTTTTCCACACACCGTAATAAAAATGTTTATTTTGCTAAGCAATAAATTATAATTATAAATAAAATAAGCTTCTATGTATTTTTCTTGTTTAAGTACCCGTTTACAGGCCAATCCGCCTTAAACTATCGGTAAACTAATCTGACCTCAAATTCAGCTTTCTAGCATACAATTTAGTCAGTTAGAATTTTTTCATTGGGGAAAAAAATTGGCCGATTAGAGGGTTAAAAACAATTTCTGTACAGAGTAAATAAAAGGCAAAAGTTCATGAAGCTCAATTAAAAAAAGAATTATTAAAACCTTCTTCAAAGCTAAAAAAATATTTGTTCACGAACAGAAACATATGTATATACATACAGAACACACACTATGTAAATACTAAGTCTACATATTTGCGTATCGTCTGTATCAGTTCTACATGGCCACCTTGGGTCAACAAACTTCAATATAAAACAATGCTCCAGCATAGTTATCACATACAGACGATACGCAAAGGAGAGTAGTATAAAAAAAAAACACCTAAAGAACATTGCACCCGACGAGAATGCCGGCTATTCGAAACCTTTGCCCAACCAAGTAAACGTTCACCTTGTACCCGTTATACAAACAAAAAAGTAAACAGGTGCGGCAGTGGCGGATGTTTCGCATAGCCGAAATTCGATTCTCCGGTAGTTGGTGTCAGTGATACAAAATAGACAATTAAGCATTATGCGTGTACTTGTTACTTTTTACTTAGTTAGCAATAAGCTTGTATAAATACTCCCGTTTGAGGGAACAATAAATCATTCAAACCAAAACCAACTCCACATCAACCAGTCAAGGTACATGAACCTTGGCTATCTTCGTTGAGGCAAAATAGTCTCACCGTTAACAATATTGGATAATATTTTCAAATTCACAAACGAAAGAATAAATTAAAAAAAAACATTGAAATTTTGCAGACAAAAACGACTCAACAACAAAACATTTTGTCACTGAATTAGAAACCACTTTCCATATTTCAATTAGAAAACTTTCGAGTTCCCTTTCACTATAAATCGTTCTCCCAACTTAGTTTCCATATAAGGCCACAGATGTTCAATTGAAGCAACAACCCTCATCCAATCCCAAGTTTTTGGCTGTATATCTCAAATTGTTTTTTAAAAAATCTATATAATATGTTACATTTATTATACAGTCTACGAAAACTAACTTACCACCCCCATTCATTCCCATAACACCCCATAGGAAAACATGTCCACCACCGAGTTCAACCGTCATAATGGAAAACAAGACGAAGAATGAGGCGAATGAGGAAAAATTAAGAACTCGAGGAACTCTATCCATTCCCAACCATTGTCCGAGCAATAAAATGGCGAAGAATAAAATGGGCAGGACATATAGAACGAATGGACAGTGGACGAAAAGTATAAAGAATGGCGAGTGGAAAACATGTAGAAAAAATACACCCAGGAGCGCCGCGTCGTAGACGAGAGGTCGATGTTAGGATGGACATAGAAGAGATGGAACAGAACAGAGAAACATGGAAGGAACACACTCATGACAGGGAGGTTTGACGAAAGTTCAACTCCAAGACTGACTCGAAACCTCCGAGGTCCAAAGGGCCGGTAATATGTAAGAAAAATATATTAGGGTTAGCCCTGATAAAGGTTTTCGCTGGGCCACATACTCCAAGACCAAGAACCAAGACAGAGGAATCAGTCAAGAAAAATACTGGGAAATCTGTTTTTGGGTTAGGAGAGGTACTTTCAGTAAGGGATTTTTTTATTTGGTTTTTTTTTTGCTACGTCCTTTTTGTGCTTTTTTGCTTTTCTCGTGTTTCACCTAGCCGTAAAGTGGTCCGATCCATGAACTAGCGGAGAGGGTGGATCGTTTGACTTGAGGATTGGCAGAGGCAGAGTAAAAAAAAGAGCAGAAACAGCGAGGAACGAGTCAGTCGGAGCTGGGACGTCAAAAGCGCCAGGTGGGGTGTGCAAGATTAAGGGACAGTGGTTGGAGTAGATGGTTTTCCTTTTCTTTTGCCGGTGGCCTCGCGTGCAGATCAAAGTGGTGTCGGAGTTTTTGGCTTTAATTGGCCGATTTGCGGATGTGACCGGGGAATCGTGCGTGTAACGAGACTACGTTAAAATAAAAAAAAATAAAATTAGAGGAGTTAAACATTAAAATGACTCACATAAGGTGACCCCAGTATAGTGTTAACCAGTATCTAACTTAACGTTAATTAAAAAACAAAAAAAAAAGGGAGAAACAAAAGAAAAATAATTAAAATACAATCAATTCAAGCTAGTTTTGTTTCTAAATTCCTGCCTATCGAAATAACTGCATTTGCTCGTCACCCTAACGGACCGAGGCTTTTGATCTGACAAAAAGAATCAATTAACCCGATGAATGTGCTTATTTGATGAACTACCTACGCGTGATTTTAGTTTTACGGTCCTGGCGTCTAATTTTTGTTTGCAAATAAATGGACATTATAAAGGAAATGAATATTGCAAAATATGAAAAAAGCAAAAGAATATTTAGATATTAAGTAAAAATAATAACTGTGTATATGTATTTATATAACAAAAGAAAAAAGAAAAAAAAGTGTAGAAAACGATACGCAGTGAACGTTGTTGGGTTCAGTGTCACAGCGAGGGACGGACGTGGGACCATCTTATCCACGACCACTCTCGCCGAGTTGATTGGACGGTCTTGCGGACGATAGCGCTGAGGGTGACGGTGGCCCGGTAACAAATGATAATAATAATAATGTTTTTCCGTCATTTTCTTCTTCTTTTCCTTTTTCCGGCGTTGTTATGGTCGGAAGTGTAGGACCATAACCTTCCCACTTAACTGCATTCCTACTGGTCCGCTTGTGGGGTCCGCCGGTTTGACCTCAGAAAGTAGTGGCAGGCTTCCCGGTTTGGGATTACTTCATCGCTGAGGCCAATCAAATGCTGGTGTTTTGGCATTTGTTTGCACCAATTGTTTTTCGGCCTGCCTTTTTTTTTTTTTTCTTTGTGACACGGGCATGCTCCAGATTTTTTTGTTTGATCTTACTCTTACAACACCGGTGATCTCCAGTCGTGTCAACCCACTGATTCACTGATTTGCATGCATGTACACTTGTGGGACAGTTTAATGGTGGTAATATGTGTCCCTAGGCTCACCTTGGTGTTTTCTAAATTGCCTAGATGTGATTTTTCTTTACCTTTGTTTTAGTCGCCTTTTACGACAAGCGAGAGGTATCGCTGCAGGGATATTCTTAACCCGTCCCTGCATGGAAAATAATGTTTTTCCGTCATATTTACATTTTCTTCTCAATAGGCCGCTTCTTCTTTCCTCCATACAAAACGATGTTCATCAGACCTCAATAACCTCAAAACTTCGATTAATCTGTAAAAAATGCACTAAATACTGGAAAACTCAGATGGCTTGTGAATGTACTCTCCAAAAAATGATCAGCATTTTCAGGTTTTCAGATAGCCAGATTTCAAAGTTAAAATTACCATGTTTTCACTGTTTTGTATTTCTTTACATAATTAATGGAAAAACTAAAACTCGAGCAAATATTTACATTTTGATCTAATTCAGAGATTTGCATAAGGGGCTTTTGGAAACATCAGAATACAATTTTCGCCACTCGCTGATTATTTGGAAGATATATTCTTTCTGTCCCTCATTTTTCGTCGATAGGTCATTACAATCAGTTATTAATTGCACGCCCCTTTCAGCCATGTCATTTACGAGCCCCAGTGATTGCCCTATCTTTAAACCGTAAAAATGTTCATTGTCTTTTTGTTAATTATGTTTTCCAATTTAGCTGCGACAAATTGTTTGAGTTGATGCTTTTGAAGCTTTGAATTTGGAATCCTGCAATTTTCTATCCCGTTGTTTGTCAGAAATTTATTTGCCATTTCTTGTCAGAAAAATAGTTGGGTCAAAGAACCCCAGACTTACCAATTCTAAACTTAACACATTCCCATCGGGAACGGAAATTTCGTCGTTTTTAAAAAAATAGACATCAGGAAGCGAGAAATCCTGTTTGTGCACTTTGCTGATAATTTTTTTTTATATAACGGACCAGTCTCGTTTGGCATACTCTAGTTGATTTTTAAGTATTTATTTTAGATCTATTTCTTACCATAATGGATACGTGAGATTTCTCTAGATGAAGGTATGATTCCCTGGAGAGGAAGACTAATATTTAGAAACTATAACCGGCTCAAATAATAAAATATGGATTGCTGAAACGAGCTGTATGTCAAAGTAAGCCCGGATATTTAATTAAACACTAAAACCGACAAAGAATCACTTCGCAAGAGTACGTATAGTATGTAAGAGACATGGAGTAAGAAGCGAAACACGATAAACTTCAAATTATGTGAAGTACCGTTACAAAAAGGAAGATGTTTCACCAAATGTCACACTGTGAAACAATACTAATAATATCTATGTGCAACTTTTAAAAAATTTCAATTATAAATATTAATTAGAAAAATATATTTGTTTTAATTATTTTTTAATATTCATTAATTAAAAATTATTAAACTAGCTTAACTAAATTATAAATACCTTACTGCTCTATACGGACACCCTAAAGTAAAAAGGACAGATAAATTATACCTTTAAGAAAATATTTGTTTAGAAAAACTAAGCATCACTACTTTTTTTTTTCTTTATTTAAAACTTACATCTAAATAAAAACTAGCTTAACCAACCTTAACTTAAATATATGTATATACAAAAATATATACATGATATATATTGTATATATATTGTATCTTATTTTTTTCTTTTATGTTTTTTAATTTTTTTTTTATTATTATTATTTTATATTATTTTTTATATTATTTTTTATTTTATTTTGTTTTTGTTTTTGAAACTAAAAATAACTAAACCTACCCACCACCCTAGCCTACCTTAGCCTACCCTAACCTACGCTAACTTACCCTAAACTACAATAACTTATGTAAGTCTGCCATTGGTATTTGGCGGATTTTGCCTTAATGAAGGGTGGCCTATTAAAATTTACCACTGACGTAGTCCGCTCCAACCTCTAAAAACCTTGATGCTGTCGGACGACGTCTTCTCGATCTCGGCGTGAATTCGGACCGAAGCTTGACGTCACGTTCGTAGAAGAACCGTCGTTCCGTGGAATTGCGGGCTACATGGAAGATTAGCGGTACCGCCAATCTATCCTGGATCAGCCCACATTGATTTAAATAGAGGAATGCCTCTGGTGAGACCAGCCGTGGGATAGTAAGCCCCTGAGATCAAGTTATTGACCGAAATCATTGTTCTTGCAACGTGGCTTCGAATCAGTTTTATCAGAAAGTTATCCACCCTTACAATCCTGGTCCTATTGTATAGGACCTCGTTCGGGTAAGATTTCGTGTGCCTAGATTCAAGTGTCCTATGATACCCGAGACAAGTCGTGAAACATTGTCTTTTCTTTCCATTAACCAGACGGGACATCCATAGGCAACCATGGGCCTTATTAAGGCCATGTAGCAGATTACCTTGAGTCTAGAATAAAGTTGCTATGAAACAGCCATCTTGTCAGAGCAAAACCGCCCCGGCCTTTGCCAGAGCAGCATCTACTCGTACATGTTTGTCAAAATATAGATACTGATCTAACACGACCAAAAGGTATCTGACTAGACTTTGTCTCGCCAGTGGATGTTTGTCCGGTCCAAAAATTGAAAACCTGCGTCCATTTTTACTGGTGTCCCGAGAAGCCCTAGACAAAGGCGCTCTGAATAAAATATATTCTGATTTTCAGTCATCACAATACTGCCGATTTTTTTCGAAATTACGCTGCAGAAAAGTAACAATAACGTCGATCGTCGGACCCGATCTGTACGCAATTAAATCGGTCTATTGAATGGTGAAGAGAAGCTATCAGATCACTGAAGTACATGCTGAAAAGTATCAGCAAGTTCACCGTACCCTGTTGCAGTCCATTGTTAATATCAAATGTTTGAGTAGAAGTCACGTCGGCAATTTTCACAACGAACTTTCTACCTGTTAACATGTCAAAGATCATATATAGCAGTGGTTTTCTTATGCCCAAACGACTGAGCTTGTAGTAAAGTCCTTCTAACCATACGGTGTCGAAGGCTTTTTCCAAGTCAATCAGACAGGCATCCGTTCATTAGTTCTTGCATTTGTTCCATTGTATATCCGATATGAGTTTCGACTCGGCATGAATAGTGTCATGCCCCGCTCTGAAACCGAATTGGTTATCCGGGATTATTTTATTGTCCTCAACCCATTTAGACAGGACTCTATGGACCACATACTCGAGGAAGCAAACTATCGGGTTAATAATAATTGCAGTTTAATTCACACGTTGAAATATTTATATGCAAGTTTGGGCAAAAATATCCCGATAGGAATGTGTTAAGTTCCATAAATAGTTAGGTAATATCGCACCAGATTTCTTAGAAATATCCTTACCCATCTTTTGGTACTCAAGGAAATTACGCAATATGTCAAGATTGATTTTTGGGAACCAGATAATCCCTTGGGGCATTGAACCAAGATTTGCAGCAGAATTTAACGAGGAAAGTGAAGATATCACCCAGATTATTTATTTCCTTATTGCTCATCTGAAACTGGCTACGGAACAGAAATATTCTTAAGCTATAAATAGCTTTGTCCATCAATCTAGTACGATGAGTGACACTTTGCCCACTCCAGCTCTCCAAGAAACGATAGACACGGATGAATGAACTTTTTGTTTGATCTGTAGGCTGACATTCGGTGAGTTTTGCCTTTAATTTATCTCTAGTTTTGGTAATAACATCAGGGGTTCGATGTTTATTAGCACTTTTATCACTGATGCCTGTCTTTAATATATCTGTTTAAGGTTCAGTGGTTACACTTACATTCACTCAAAAATACCTCTTAACAGGACTTCAAGGATGTGGTGACGACAGCCTATATAAAGTAACTTCCTATCCAGCTTCTTTCAGTGTCCGATGCATTGGTATCAAAACACATTGCTTTTTCAGCGTTTGAAGTCCCCCACTGTTCCAGGTTTCCATGCAAAGCTGTGGCATGCTACTCGCCAGTGCTATCTATAGCTGGCACTCCCAGCAATTGTTCATTCTTAGCATAAGAAATACCCGTCGATATGGCTTGCGTTCATTCTGCTCTCTCTTCAGAACACGTGCCAACAGTTTCTCAACCCAATGCTTCATTTTCTGATATTTATATCCGTTTTTCGATGGTGGTGTATTTTTCTTTAGCCTCTTCTTCTGGAATAATGATTTTGAAACTACAAAGTCATTTGGATTCTGCTTTAGTATTTCTACTCGTATATAGCTATAACTAAGCGAGTTTCATTATGTCCAAAGCTACATATATCAAAGAATAATAAATAAAGAAAATAAAGTTGCCAATACTTGACGATTTGAGGATAATTTACAACTGGTTATCTGATGAGAAGCATAAATACTTCTCCTGTTCTGCTTTTTATATTTGATGTGGGTGCCACATCAAAGGACACAATGAATATCTGTAAAATCTTTAGAATGGCTTAGAAAACACAACAGAAAATAGACTCACAATTTATTATAGTAAATCGATAATGTCTATAAAATAATAAAAAACAAAAAGTGCGAATTAATTTCATTAAGTTGGTTGAACTTGTACTATTTGTAATTTATCGATACCAACAACGCTGATCACTGTGTGGGGTTTGGCAAAGAAATTTTACTTCACCCGTTGTAGCCACGCTAATGTATACTTTGGTGGATGCTAACTATCCCCCGACCTGATGATTGATTATTCCAAGGGTTGAATCATTAAAACCGAAAGTGCACCCCACCCGAAAATGCATACATGCCTACGTGGAGAAGCCACCAGTACTAGAGAAGGCACTTCGTGACCCTCACGTGAACTATACGACACCCTATATGAAGAATATCACGGGAGTCAGAAACCTTGTCCTCGGTTTCAGGCAAAAGAACCCCATTTCCAAAGGCCGATCAAGAAAATATTATTTCCCAGGGAGGGTATCGACCAGTTCTATAGGAAAGGAGAACGTAAATGCTCGGCTCAGAATAGCAAGAAAAAAATAAATTCACACACTAACGCGTTTTCACTCAACGCACAAACAATAGACTTGGGACAAGGAGCATACAGCACCGTTGAATAACACGGACAGCTGTGAAAACCGTGGCTGACACAGCACTCGTAAGCAGAGGAAACGTCGATTTTAAGCGCAACGATTGGGAATGTGCTGTGAACATAGGAGTTCCACGAGTGAGGGTTTTCGTTACCTCATGCCCAATGAAAAGGTCGAGGCAACGGAAGGCAATTTACTCAAGTGTCAGTCAACAACAAGAGTGTCCAGAAAGACATTATTCAAGGAAATTATTATTCAGGCCAAGCAAGGAAGCAAGATAACGTGAAGCGAGGCAGGGCAGTGATTATAGGCGACTAGGATACCCGGCGAGTGTACAGGCACTACCTATTGTAATAAATAATATAAATTGAGTGTTCATTCAAGTCTAATGTTATAATGTTCATCGAACAACGCTGCATGTATAACAATTATAAAGCTTATTACAAATGTCATTTATATTTATTGTCATAATAAATTTTCTTCTCTACTCAATCATCAAAGGACTCGGACGTGTTTTCATTTCTTGGGTAACTAATCTGCGAACAGTTTATTAATCACGATTTCATTCCATCTCATCATGTCATAGGCCCAGACTAATGCTTCAATATTTGTTTGGACGTCTTCGTCTATATTTCAAGTGATACCTATTGGTTTTGTAGTTGCACATTATTGTGTAGACGTGGTAAACGTGTTAGAGATTAACATTTCGGGAAGCAATTCAAAGAATTTGGAGGCGAAAAAGATTGCCTTGTCATTCGAAATGTTAGAGACAGATCAAGATGAAAACTTTCTGGCTTTCTGGCTGTTCATATTTACACGAAAAGTGTACAACAGCAAAGCAAATATTTCGACTCTATTTGTTTTATAATCAGGGATCATCAGTACTCGACTACCATTATGTCCATAAAATGGTGATAATGGCTACTAAGGTAAAAAAGGCTGGTGTGTAGATTGGTGATGAAGCGATGGTACATATATCTTATGCTGGCATACTTGCCAGACGATCTCGGTTATGGCAATTGAAAATGAAGCATCGAAGCAGTTAACTGACTTTGTCTAAAATCGGCTCCTCCTACAACGTAGACTGCATTGTACACCAAGAAACACTACAAAAATCACAAAAAAAACTACTGGTATCTTACAAGTCTGTGACATGTCCAATTAAAATGTCAAAGACAAGCAGTTGTAATATTCGTTCATGGCTCGATCAAGCTCCTCACAAGGTTGGTATATTGATTCTGGCACATCCGCACACATGATAATGAGTTCCGTTAATTTATTAGATGTTCCGGAACCTATCGAAAATAAAACCATGGCCACAGATAGGGTAAATTGAAACGAGTTCATTAAAAAACCATAATGTCACAGTGAAAGATTATACCAAAGCATTTCCCAAATATTTGTGCAAATCTTATGTCCTCAAGTCAGATGGCTAAACACGTAAACACTATGGTCTTCGATATAGGATTGGGTTATGAATCAACAAAATCATCGATTGCAGCTGCACATTGTGTTTGTATTTTGTATTTATTTATTTGAGTAATGTTTCACAGCAAGATTCGTATCTTATGGGTGAAACGCTTAATACATGTATACATTTTCTGATTTTGAGTAATTTAAATTTAGCTAAATAGTTACAAGAATATAAGACACAATTTTATTAAATATTGGGTGAGTTTATAGGTTTAGTTTTCATTTGATTGATGATTTCTATAAATAACTAGTAAGCTAAGGTGAAACAGTAAATAACAACTTAAATGATGGCATTGCCGATTGGGCCGCACTTGTGACAAACCTAATGAAGATTAATGGGGCAGTAATTGGGTTAGAGTATGAGATGACTTCGATGGTGCAAAGTTCGTGTCAAAGGCAAAGAGATACGTGATAGTGCACAGCGATGTCGCGTTAATACTCATGCGCTCTTTTGTAGAGGCAAAATACTTCGTCACATTTATTGAATACTATAACCGCAAGATGTTCTTATATCCGAGAAAAATAAAAATGAGATGTTTAACTTCTTAAAGAACTTTTGCTCAAAATCAACATGGTGTAAAATAATGACCCTTCGTACTGAAAATTCGGCATAAGCCGGTGAAAGACGACTGAGCGAATGAACCGAACGAAACTGGAGAAAATTTGGTGTAATCCTTTTTATAGCAACTTGAGTAATAGTTTTTAGGGCGAAGCAGCGACAGCAACAGTTTATTTCATCAAACGTATTTCGTGCCACCATATGATTCACGAAACACTAGAGAGGAATTAAAGCAAATGAAGGGCTGACTTGTCAATTCTGAAGGTTTCGGGTGAAAGGCTCTAGCTCAAATACCAAAACTTCATATGATAGAATGCATGCCCGCAGATTGTGATCGAAGACGAACTTAGTATGAATCATTTCCTTCCTGTTCTTGCGGAGTGTACCAACCAATGTCATTTGGCGTTTTTTCAGCTCACTAGCTAGCTTGTGGGACGTAAAGAAGTTATCACAAGTTACGTTTCTACCTAATATAACGAGGAAAAGGTAATAACTCAAAAAGAGGGACATAAAAAGAAAAAATTACCTTCGGTCAATTGAAGAACTACCCTTTCTCCTTGATTTGTTTCAGGAGCACAATTTCGATCCCGACCAACATAGACCTGTATATTGTAAGCATAATAGTTCTCAGCATCAGCAGCAATCCACAACTTGATGCCATATTTGGCTAGTTTCGACGGAATATATTGAATTAATGGTGAACGACCACGAAATGGTAACAGTTGCTCGTCGACTGTTATAAAATCGCCCGGTATATACAAAATCTTTAGATGTTGCACCCACTTGTCAAAAATAAGACGAATAGGTGCGAGCTTATCTCTTTGGTCTTTATCATCGAAGCGAAGGCAACGATTTATTCTCTTGAAAGAAGCCAAAGGCATAGTTGCAGAGAAAATAGCTCGACCATGCTTACTATCAAACAATTCTTCAAGGGAGTCACCATTTGATCGGTATACACCAGCCAAAAGCAGTAGGCCATAATATGCCCGCATTGTTGTTCTGTCAACAGGGTTCCAATCGTCTTTGTATTGCCGAACCCCAAACAAATTAGTCATATCGACAATTGTCTGTTCATGTTCAGGAACAGGATCACTGCACTGAGCAGCGGCAAATGTTATTGGGCTTGAAGTAGCAACTATAATAATTGTAAAATAAATACATTGAATAAAGCAGTTTTACCTTGTCTGCTTGCAAACGAAGAAGAAGAGGAAGCAATTTTATTCGACAAAGGTAATGGCTTAACCGGATATGATATCACTTTGTCTTTTGACAATAACAGTATATTAGGCTGTACTATAGCTTCTTCTCTCATTCTTTCTTCGAAAAAAACAATACTGGAATCATCGCTCACATAACTGTCACTTGTTGCTTCACTTTAACCTGGTACATAATCTTCATCTCTATCGCTTTCATATAGATCACTGTCATCACTTCCAAATCAAACCATGAGGAATCCATATTTTTCCTTTTTTGAGATATGTGTAATTGTGTTTACGATACTCCACGCACGACGAATGACAAGATAAAACTGCCCCAAAAACGACAAACGTGCCAAATATACAGTAATAACTGTTCAATAACCGTTATTTTCTTTAGTGTAGAATTTACACTATGCAACGAATTAAGGAAACTTTTTGTAGAGTTTATCAGAGACATCTAGCGATAAAATGGGTATTATATTTAGAAAAAGCACGTACGATTTCCCCGTTGAGCCGAAATTTCTAATCGATTTGATGAAAAATAAAGCAAGTGAAGCATTTCAAAACTTAAAATAGTGTAAAATTTACACTAAAACCGGATGAAGGTATGCATTTACTATGGATTAGTTCATTCTAAACTTGAGTATGGCTTAGCTTCGTGGGGCTGCACTTACTATAATAAAATATATCCTCTGCTTGTATCTCAGAAGCATGTTATTCGTATCATCTGCAATAAAAATCGGCAATTTAATAGCTTACCACTTTTTAGAAACCTTAATATTCTACCTTTGAAACATTTATATTGTTACAAAGTTTTAAAAATATTTTTCGAGAGATCGGGTTATTTATTAAGCAGAGGTTCTTCCACCTATCAATTAAGAATTAATACAAAGAATCTTGTCCAAGTACCTCATCACCATTTGCACATATTTTGCCAATTTTTCACTGTTGCTGCACCAAGACTTTTTAACAAATTACCTCGTAACATAAGGTATATTCGTAATAAATCAGTTTTCCTTAAAAAGGTGAAATCATGGCTTTTGAATTTTAATTATAAAGAAATTATTAATTTACTTTGTGTATTGACCTAGTTGAGTGGTTTTATATATATATTTTTTCCTTATATTATTGTTATATTATTATATTCTATATTGTTATATTTTATAATTTGCTAGATATGTATATTAATGACCCCATTAACACTTGTATTCTGTAACTTGTTTGTTTATCTTCATTGTATTAATCTGCTTTCAATTCTAGTTCCCTTTGAACTACTGATTGCAGACTACTTGTTTTTAATAAATAATAAAATAAAATAATAATATTATTATAATATAAAAAATTGCAAGCCTTTCATACAAGGGCCAACTATGAGTACGACGATTTCCATGCGCGAGAAGACGTCAAAATGTATCTGTGCAGTCAAGACTGGTCTAAGTGTATTAAAGTACGATCCGCCCCAACTAGAAATACTGTATTACTACTTCGAGTGTGCAAGACCATAATAAATTTTGTACAACAGTAGGGTTTGATAAGATAAAGCTTTTCAATGTTTGACAGTGATCCTTCCAGTTCAATTTATGATCAATCAAAACACCTAGGTATTTAATGTTTCTTACTGATTCAATTTTAAAACACTTATCAGAGCACGAGTTGTTTTTATGGTAATTCTGAATACCACACGTATGAAGCGGTAGACTGAACTTGTTACAATTGTGTGAACGGAAGTGAAGATTAAAATTACTTAACGAATTGCCAGATATTTTAAAGTTTAGTAATTTTGTTTTTTCGCTAATAATTAACTTGTGAGCAGTAAACCACAGCCTTAATTTTTCCAAATCTTCTTCAATCTTGGCAATACACTTAAATTGGTTTTTAAACACATATGTGAAAGTTATATCATCAGCGAACGCAGTAGCCATACCATTCAATTGCTGCTTGAAGATCGAATTTATGTAGTTCAAAAACAGGAGAGGCCCTAGTACAGAACCTTGGGGGACGCCATTTTTAATAACACGAGATTTACTAAAGCTCCCATTTAGCTTTAATTTTTGTTCTCTATCTTTTAGGTACGTTTTGAACCAGGCGTACATTGATCCTCTAAAACCGACATCATATAATCTTTTTAACAGTAACTGATGGTCAACCAAATATCTTTGAATAAAACCATTGTAGATTGATTGCTCTTTAAACCATCATGTAGTAGACTGCATACCCTGAGAATAGTATCCTCTGTTGATAATCCTGGTCTGAACCCAAATTGGTACACTCAAAAGAACACATTTGTTCTAAAAAAAACTTAACATTTTAGCTTTAATCAGTTTCTCGAAAAGTTTCGCGACAGTTGGTAGGAGAGATATAGATCTATAGTTGGATAGGTTTTTTCTATTTCCATTTTTGAATAGTGGAATTACTTCAGCACATTTCAGAGACTTTGGGAAACAACCATTGGCAACACTTTGGTTAAACAAGTCATTACATCAACCACTTGCCAAGCAATGTTTTTGAGTAAAATACTTGTTATACCGTCACTTGTGCATGAGTTTTTATTTTTTAAGGACATAATAAGTTTCCAAAGCTCACCACTGTTAATATTATCGTACACAAAACTATTTACTTGCACATTATCTTCGATAATATTATTGGACAAAGTACAATTGCAGAAGATGTTAGAGTTAATGGATGGCTTTAATTGTTCTGAAATATCAATGAAGTAATCGTTCAATAGGTTTGAGATATTTTCCGGATCAGATATTTGTATACCATCTACTTCTAATTGATTTATTTCTACAGGAGGATTTTGTTTCCCTAAAATATTATCTACAATTTTACATTTATCTCAACTATTTCCGTTAGCTCTTTCAAACATATTCGAATAGTAATTATTACGCGCATTTTTAACAGCCTTACGAATCTTTTTGCACAGTTTAGCATGGTACATCTTTAAACTACTGTTTCGAGTATGCCTAGCGATCTTTACTGCGCAGCGTTTTTTCTGAATTATTTGTTTAAAGATACCATTTGTCATCCAGGGCTTTATGTATTTTCTTCTATTTGAAACATGTACAAATTAAGTGCAAGTTTGCATGTGCTTTTGTAGGATTGAAAAAAACGCATCAAAAGCAATCGAAGTACCCTTTTCATAATAAACGGGCTCCCAAAATTCATAGCTAAGATTTTCTCTTAGCGTCACGTAATCTATTTTTTTTCTCTGTCTAGGAATATTAAGGCTATTTGTCGGACTTTTCCTATGAATGCTCAGACTAATCATATGATGATCCGTAATTTGATAGTCATGAACTGACCCACTTAATTTTGTTTTTAGATTTGTGTGTAGCCTAATAAAAATATGGTCTATATAAATAGAAGAAGAATTTGCAACTCGAGTTGGAACATTGACAACACTTTTTAATCCATTTGACTACATAAGAAACATATAGTTGCCTGTGAAATTATCTGAGGGATCTAATATATTTATGTTGATATCACCCAAAACAATCAATTTTTTTTCTTTTGAAGTACCAAGAATACCACTTAAATCTTTTAAGAAAACTGCTTTAGCTATTTCCTGTAATCTATATATGCACAACATAGTAAAGAATTCATTTTGGTATTTAAACGATAACTTCACCACATCAGCACTTGAGATATTAATTAAAGTAAAGTAAGTAAAATTGCACGTATAACCATCTCTAACATACACCATTACATCCCCTGCTAGGCAAGACTCATTACAGTTTCCAAAAGGTGGCATATACCCTGGAATATTATAAAGACATAGTTTATTTTCATAAATCCATACTTCACTTAAAACAATAACTACAGGTAGTTCTTTGAACATATTTATATGTGCTAATAATGACGAAAAATTACTTCTAACACTACGAATATTTTGATGAAGACAGAAATTATAGTGAACATTGGGGTATTTATATACATTGGAATTAAACGAGGGACAGTATTAACACAATTCAAAATTTATTAAAATCAGCAAGAAAATAATTCGTATTGATTTGTCACCCTCTTTCCTACGCATGTGCACTATCCCGTTCTTGGTCCACACATATTTGTAATTCTTTGTTGTCTTCATTGATGTTGCAGTTTTAAACAGCTGACGAGTCTGATGAATCAAGCAGTCATTGATGTACATCTTTTGAGGATTTACCGTAGTGCTGAGTAGAGATGTTAATAGCGGCCTTTTCTTCTCCTTCTTTGCTTTCATTATTTTCTCCTTGCAGTGACGAGTTGTTAGTTTGACATGGAGAATATTGGTCAAGCTTTCTGGGTCATTGTTCTCCGTGGTATGGTTACGCTTCTAGGATTTTTTTATGTAACAAAGATCAATGTCTTTCTCAGTTACGTCTGCATTTATTCCATCACAAAAAACTTTTAGCGCCATATTGATGGTGGAGGCGTTGGTGGATTGGGAGGGAACATTGTCTATTTCAACTGTGTTTGCGAACAGCTGTTGTTCAAGGTTATTAACCTTATGTTCCAGCAGGTTAAGTTTTTGTTCGTACTCCTTGTTTTTGGCTTGCAATTCCTCTATCTGAATTCTTTGGATTTCTTTTATTTCAAGAATTTCAGAGTAGATCAAGTCTAGTGTTATTTGTGAGGAGTCATGAGCTTGGATTACGTTGGTGTTTTGGTTTCTATTTATTTTTGTTTGTTGTTTACTTATGTCTTTGTTTGCACTAATTGAAACCTCTCCAGAGAAAGAATCGCGTCGTTTTGATGATACACAATTGACACATCTCCACACTTTATTATTTTTTTTTTCAAAATTCTAGGTCACCCGGCAATACATTAACACACGAAGCATGATATATATTATTGCAATCACAGTAGACAACTTTTAGATCGGTGCGATCAACCTTATTTTTGCACGATTTGCACGACATTCTTTTTTTTTCTCCTTCCTTTTCTTTTTTTTTCTCTTTTTCTTTTCTTTTCCCTTGTTTAGGAAGTTTTCACTGGTAATAAACAGAGACAAAATAGTTTAAGAAATGTATTTAAATACAAAATGCAAATACCTTTTCGAGATACTATTTCAAATGCAAAATAACAAATAGTATTGTTTTTTTGTATTTTAAATACCAAATGTAAAATAGGTATTTTCCAAATACTTCCTTTAAATACAAATACCTTTTGTTCAATTCAATTCTCTTTATTTATTACACTTTTTAATAATACAAGTTGATTGAACACATTATCGCCACCATTTGAAAAAACATGTGCTGCATTTCAAAAACACATTTTTTTTTTATTGTAAGATAATGGTCGCCAATCGCCAGACTTGTGTACTCATCCTTTAAATATTGAAGGGATCTACCGTGGTATTGGTACAACCACCCTCACTGGTTGTTGAGGAGTCTGTATCCTGGAACATGTAATAAGACTCGTTTTTTTCTTTCTTTTTTTCTGATGTCTGTGACAGAGCTCCACTTTTCGAATCATCATATTTCATGTTCCTTACTTTTTCCGTACTCCTTCACTTGCTCCTTTTTACTTTTTGGCACCCATTTCAATTTGATGAAAGGATATGATACTGCAGCCAGAATGCTGTCCTTGGATCTGGGGTCTTCTAACTTATATTTTTCGAAGCGGTTTTGAATGCGCTCTTTTATTTTTCTTTTTCAATCAACATGCTACAGTATACTGGATTGTCCATTTCCAATGCAGCTAAGATTTTTTGCATTCTTATTAATTCAGGTTAAAGACATCCATAATATGTGTCATTGTTACCTTCCAACCTCCTAATTGCTTCAGCTATGGGCTTGGAAGTTTTAACATATTCAACCAAGAACTGAATTTCAATTTCCTTCAAGACTGCCAATCCCAATTTTCTCAGTGCTTCATTTAAAGTTTCTTGAACTTTTAAGATATCAGTTATGCAATTATAATATAAATTCAACCGAGTTGGGCAGGGGTTTGTTGGAGATGAGAGACTAGTAACTTCCAAGAAAATTTCAGATGCCTTCCGTAGCCATAGCCGTACCATGTAGTTTCCGGTATGAATCATTTTACATCTGGCATTACCGATGTTCAATCTAAATATACTAAGAGCCACCACCCCCCAACATGCGGCCACTTCACGAGAACACCCGTTGACCTATGTATGTAGGTCTGACCCCAGAGGGTGGCATAAAGCTGTCAAAGTTCAGCTGACTCCACCCCTCGCGAATAAAGGCACCATTTAGTGTCTAACTTAAATAGATTAAATGAAGCTTGTGAGAAAATGAGGTCAAAATTTACATACTGTCGGTATAAACGGTCAATAAAATGACAAAAATTATCATTTCTATTTCATTTTCATCATTTTTAATCATCAGCACCACCATCATCATCATCACGTGCTTCAACGTTGAACCATCACCATGCTAGAAGGCTACGCTCCTGTTTATTGGTGTGATGAGTATGAAGTTGAGCATGTCATCAAACACCGTGTCGAGGATGGCCAGTGCTACTTCTTGATGAAATGGACCAACTACGCCACCAAGGATAATACATGGGAGCCAGAAGACAACCTAAATCGTTGCCAGGAGACCCTGGAGGATTTTTGGGCCAAGAATGCACAGAAGCAAAAGAGGGCCCAGGAAATGGCCGCCGCAAGCGAAAAAGGAAGAAGTGGCCGCCCGTCAGGCAAACAAGGGCAAATCACCGCGCCTCGAGGCCGCCAGCGAAGCCAAACGCCAGGCCACTGAGGCTAATAGACCGGAAGTTGACTAATCAACAATCAATACCGCCTGTGGCCAAATATTCTCCAATGTCTTCGTATTGATTTAATTTTTAACCTTCTATCCATAAACTTTTCGCAATTAAAAGAACATTTTGTTAATCGAAAATGTTTTCTACAGGTTACTAGTGTCGACTAAATGTAATATCACAAAGTATTTTGAATTTTGAAAAAGTCCCGAAAAGTATTTCAAATAAAATACAAAATGCTTTTTTTGCAAAGGTACATATTTAACCTTCCTACGGTCCTCGAGTCATTTTTGACCCATTTTGGAAAAGAAATATTTTTTTCTCACGACTATGTTTTTTGAGGACTCGATGTTTCTTGACTTTTTCTAAAGTATTGAACTGAATATAATTAGCATACAATTTTAATTATTTAAATTATTAAACTACATAACCTCGCAGCAAAAAAATATCAAATATCTAAAATAAACTATGAAAATAGAATACTGGGTCAAATTTGACCCGAAGCCCGTCCGCGTCAGTAAATTTGAGGACCGTAGGAAGGTTAAATGTAAAATACAAAATAGGTATTTTGCATTTGTATTTCAAATACAAGTACTTCAAATAAGTCACATCTCTGGTAATAAAATTCCCGATAGGTGTGTGTCCCACTACAGACGATCGAATATGAATATGTAAATAAGTTTGTGTCTTACATGCCCTCTACTCTAGGTGTAGTCATGCTTTTTAGCTACTAATTGATGTCTTTAGGCTTAAACTTATACAGACCCTCACAAAAGTATTCGGAATCATGTTTTTTTCTGGATTTGAGTGTTGTTAAATAACAAATAATTAAGCAATAATAATAAAAACCAGTGTCAATTCAACATTTATTCCTTATTAACCAATAATTAAAAAAAAAAATAACATTTTCTCTCTACAACAACAAAAAAAGCAAAATAAACAATAACGGAGCGAATTCCATGTCACTGAGGTAGGACACGAACCCAAACGAGCGAGAGCACGAGCCGAGAGCGTTACCACTCACGCCACCGCATGCTCAAACAGGGCTTAATGTAATTTACTCATAAGCCACTAGGTAAATATTCAAACGCGATTTTCTAGCTTATTTCTGAGCGTTGCGTGTTACTATTTCACTGATGGAATACCCACATGGTATACTATCACTATGCAAAAAATGAGGCAAATCCGTTTCCCGTTGGTCGTGCCTTCCCCTTGTAAGAAAGATGGAAGTAAAAAAGATAGAAATCCGATGTTGGACCGAGTGCCTATTGCTTTTTTTTAAAGATTTTATCGCTACTGACCCCTACCGAGATTTTTCGGAATTCAAGGGTAATTGTCATTTCTCTCATCTCATTTAAGACCCTTTATACTGTTTTTTTTTTTTTTTTTTTTTTTAATTCATTTTTATTCTATTTTTACTTAGAGCTATCGTAGGCTAGACAAAAATGCTTTAAACTAGCTTAAATAACTTAACAAACTTAAAATACCTTACTGGCCCTATACGGACACTCTAAAGTACACAGAACAACTTAAACTACGTCTTTTGACCTAATGTTTGACTACAAGACTACAATAATTTGAAAAAGAAAATAGTTTAGCTAAAAAAATGTTTATTTTTCGAAAAACTTAGCATCCGATCCCTTTATACATGTATAGAGAACTTTATTCCTGTAAGTTTGAATAAGCGGATTTGGGGATTTGCTGAGCGAAAGGTTTTTGCATTCCACATTTATAATTAAAAATTAATTAGAGATCCTCAGAAAACAGTTCTAAAGCTTATTTCCTCAATCTTCAACTAAGAATTTTAACCGGTTTTCAACTAGTTTTTTTACTTAAAAAATTCGAATTTAAGAAACAAATTACAGTATTTGCCACATGTTCCTTTGTGGAGCGTTGTGCATTATGTAAATCTTCCACAGGAAGTACTGGATCGGATGACCACAGCGCTGCATGCTAAAACGACTGTCAAAAGCATTGTCAGCGACCTTGAAGTGGTTTTTGTTGTAACGTGGTAACGAATGTCATTAGGGCGGCGCATATTTACTGATAATTTAATAATGGTTATCAGCTGCGTCGGCAGAAAAACAAACCGGCAACAAAATAAAACTGCTGAAAAGCGTTGGTCGTCGTGAACACATACATAAGTGGCGCATTTCACATGCATCAAAAGTCAACTTACTGCATTATACAGCGAAACGGAACATTAATGGAAACGGAACTACAATTTGGTAAATTCTTGGGTCATAATTATTTTAGGATCTTGAGATTTACGAGGGTGGTCCGATAAGTACTTACCTCACCGCCAGATGGCGCCAGTATCGCAAGAGCAACTTACTATCATGAAGTACAATACATTCTAGTAGACGGCTACTGTTTCAATTTCAGCCGGATCGGACTCGTAGCTTTGTTTTGACCGCGTGTGGAAGCGGGAGTGTCCGCGAATTTTCGAAAAATGGAAAAAGAGCGATATCGGTCGGTGATTCGATTCTTGTTTTTGGAAGGGAAATCGCACAGCGAAATCAAAAAGCGTTTGGATGCTGTGTACGGTGACTCTTCTCCTTCGATGGCGACCATCAAAAATTGGTTTAACGAGTTTCAACGTGGTCGCACGTCGATTTTTGATGAGCCACGTTCGTCCCGAAAACGGCTACCACGGAGGATAACGGCAGACCGCTGATTGAAGGTTCGCGAGATAGCTTAGACAGTAGGCATTTCAAAAGATCGCGTGGGTCATATCCTGCATGAAATTTTGGGCATGAGAAAGCTGTCGGCGCGATGGGTGCCGCATTTGCTCACTTCGGACAACAAGCGCAACCGTGAGACCACTTCAGAGCAGTGTTTGACGCTGTTTAAGCGCAATCCGAAGGATTTTCTGCGTCGTTTCGTGACAGTCGACGAAACATGGATCCACTGGTACACACCAGAGACCAAGGAACAGTCGAAACAGTGGACTTCACCCGGCGAACGTGCTCCGAAGAAGGCGAAGACTGTCCCATCGGCCGGAAAGGTGATGGCCACCGTTTTCTGCGATTCACAAGGTGTGATCCACATCGACTCTCTGGAGAAGGGACTATATTGAAAAATAAATCGCCGTTTCTCCAAATTTTTTGTTTTTCTTTTGTAGGCTAAGTACTTATCGGACCACTCTCGTAAAAGCCCCCTTTTTGTTTTCGTCTTGTTGAACTTGTGACTTTTGACTATTTTCATGCCAGAGAGCAGAGATTACCTCGAGTTTATGGATACCTGTTACATTCAGCATTGTTGTATTCTGTTCTATCAGGGGTTGTTTATAACGAGACATCTCCTTCACTATTCGGAAAGTTTTCTGAATACTGTTTACTAATGAATGGATATCTACCATTGTCGGTTCTTGTCCCCATGTGATTACTCCGCATCTCAGATAACTTTCAACCAGCCCGAAGTAGCATTAACGTATAACTGGTTGCGGACAGAAGTTGATAAAGCGAATTGCGGCAAGTTTGGTAAGTTAACTTGAAATTATATTCTATTATAACACAAAGGTATTTATGAACTCATTCGTTTTCGATCATACCTACAACAATTGTCTTTTTCTTTATATCTCATTGTTACAAATAGCATCCGGACAAATAGTGGAAAATGTGGAGGGCATACATGCATAATTCATCATAATACATTGCATTATATTCTTTTGCATTGTACGAGTATTAACTGCCTGAGTAGCATGTTTGTGACATATAATTATAGGGGTACGGTTCGCATAGGCTTATCTAAAGGGTCCGCCATCTAACTTTTTTTTTTCAAGTAGTGCTTATTTCGTGAATGGTAACACTTAGCTCATGTCTGATTTGACAGATAATTAGTTTTATCCTTCCGCTGAACGAATATGGTTGTGTATACGCTTGAACAACGCTTCGCTAAGTGGGCCTGCGATCGACTTACAGAAGATGCCGATTTTGCCAAAAAAATCATCTTTTCAGATGAAGCTCATTTTGATCTTAGCGGGTATGTAAACAAGCAAAATTGTCGCATTTGGGGCACAGAAAACCCGCACGCATACATTGAAAAGCCGGTGCACCCAAAACGAGCCACTGTTTGGTGCGGATTTTGGTCCAGAGGCATAATTGGGCCATTTTTCTTCGAAAATGAGCAAGGAGTGGCCGTTACAGTCAATGGCGATCATTATCGGGCCATGTTGAACGAATTTTTGTTCACAAAAATTGAAGAGGAGGATATTGGCAACATTTGGTTTCAACAGGACGGCGCTACGTGCCACACAGCCGAAGCTACACTCGATGTTTTGCGCCCTGTTTTTGAAGATCGCATTATCAGCCGCAGAGCTGATGTCGTTTGGCCACCTCGGAGCTGCGATTGGACACCGTTGGACTATTATTTGTGGGGTGCCGTCAAAGATAAGTGTTACGCCGACAAGCCAGAGACAATTGACGCTTTAAAGGACAATATTCGTGAAGCTATTGGTGAAATACAGCTGCACACAATCGATAATGTGCTTAAAAATTGGACCGATCGTGTAGGCTACTGCATGGCCAGCCGAGGCAGCCATTTGAATGAAATTATTTTCCATTACTAACCGGAAGGATTGTACTTTCAAATAAAAGAAGAAATTTGAGAAAATATTCAGTAGTTTTTTTTTATAGCATTTTCAAAAAAAAAAAATTATTTGGCGGACCCTTTAGGTATATACATTTATTACGTCAAAACTGGCAAATGATAGCAAGAGGACCATTCATAAAGTTATTTTCCAGGCAATTCTGCTTTATGGTTGCCCGGTGTGGGGTAGTTACACAAAAACCCATCTTAAGTAATTGCAAGCTTCCTAGAAGAAATTATTAAAAAATGATGATGCCGTGGGCTCATTCGATACATAATATTCACCGAAGGGCAAAAATGTTGAATTGATCTTCTAGAGAATATAGAAATTGAATCAGCGTTTTGTAGCTCGTTGTAATTTTGCCGATAATCCCTTAGCGAATAGACTTAATGATAAGTATGTATGTGCAATTCGATTTATTCTTCGATTTATTTTCTGTGTTAAATAATTTAACTTATTTCGGTTATATTGTATTATAATCATATTTTTGACTAGCGTAATTTATTTATTTATTTATTCATTTATTTCCTACTAATTTAATTATTTATTCATTTGTTATTTATTATTTATATATCTTCTTCTTCTTCTTTTCCTTTTTACCCGGCGTCGTTATGGTCAGAAGTGTAAGACCTTCCCACTTAACTGCATTCCTAGTAGGGTCCGCCGGTTTGACCTCAGAAAGTAGCGGCAGGCTTCCCGGTTTGGGATTACTTCATCCAATTTGCACCAATTGTTTTTCGGCCTGCTTTTTTTGCGTGTTGAAATTGGAACGTTGATTGATATTGCCTTTTGGACGGGGTTCAAAGGATCTCTCCTTTGAACATGGCAATACCAACTGAGTCGGTCGCGCTCTATCTTTCTTGTGATGGTTTCTTTTACGTGGAGGCTTCCTCGGATCTTTGAACTTCTAATTCTGTCACGCTTTGTTACTCCCGCTGTCATGCGAAGCATCTTCATCTCAGCTGCCGTTAATTTGCTCTCATACTTTTTGTGCATTGTCCAGCATTGTGAACCGTATGTTAGCGCCGGACGTACAACTGAAGTGTAGAGTCTTCCTTTCAGCTTAGGGGGCATTTTTCGATCACAGAAGATGGCGGCGTTTTCCCGCCACTTCATCCACCCTACCCCTATGGTTGATGTCGTCATCACAAGTTGCTTCTTTATTAATCATAGATCCCAGATATTTAAACTTTTCACACTCTTCCATTCAAGTAAATGTCTGGAATAGGCTGATGAGTAATACGATACCCGTGTCTCTCAAAAATGTCCATCCACACATCAAGTGCTCGTTGTAGGGACGCCTGATCATCACTTATAATGGCTCCATCGTCAGCAAAGAATAGCTGGTGCACATTGGGGTCCGTCACTTTTCCTTCAAGCAAGCAATCAATGACTGCTATAAAGAGCAGTGGACTGAGGACGCTCCCTTGGTGTACATCGGCTTTGATTGCGAACTCTTCGGTGACTCCTGCGGTGTATCTTACTCTTGTCGTTGCTCTCTTGTACATGTCCATGATCACTCGCACGTAGGTTTCTGGAACTCCTTTTTGTCTTAGCGCTGCCCATAAAAGATCTCTTGGTTGCACCATATGCATATGCAAGTCCTTTGAAGAATCACGATGCTTTTCCATCATGACCCTTATACTTTGGATTGCATCTGTTGTTGATTTACCCGAGACAAACCCGCACTGGTCATCAGATAGTCGTATTATTTTCCGCAGTCGGCTATCTAATACCCGTTCAACGATCTTCATGGTGTGCGACATCAGCTTGACAGAACGGTAGTTATCACAATTTCGGGTATCACCCTTTCCTTTGTGCAAAGGAAGAAGATAGCTTTCCCTCCATTGATTGATTGTCGCCTCTCATAAGTTCGGAGATAAGAACCATGAGCCATCTAGACCCGATGTCTCCCATCTTTTTCCAGAACTCAGAGGGTATCCCGTCCGGCCCAACAGCTTTTCTTTTCTTGGAGTTTTTAACCGCGTACCGAACTTCTTCGACTGTGATGTCGGATATTTCGGCATGATTCGGGGCGGCTCTTGGAAAGTACACTCGGGAAAACTGTTCGTTCAGAAGTTCCTCGCAGTACTGTCGCCATCTGTGGAGAATTTTTTCGTCTTCCACAAGGAGTTGGCCTTCAGCATTGTTAATAAACTTTGGGAAACGAATCTCCTGAGCATTTGTTCTTCTCTGGGCGGCTATCTTAAAGATATTTGCTCCTTTGTTCAAATTGGTTTGTCGAAGCTCCTGGGTAGCCTGGTTCCTGTCAGACGCGGAAGACGATATTTCTTCCAACTCCTTCCATGCTTTTCGCTTTGAATTCGGCGCACTTTTTCTTCGCGATACCTTTGCAATATTTATATACCTTTTCACGACGAGCTTTTTCCTCTCTATTAGTAGAAGAGCACTTTGACCAAGCTTGGAAAGCCATTTTCTTTTCGTGTATCACTGCTTTGGCTTCGTCTGTCCACCACCAGGTTTCTTTTGCGTGTTGGCAGGAGCCTTTAGATGTTCCAAGCAGTGATTTTGCTTTCTCCAGGCCAGATTGTTGTAGGGAATCCCACATGTCTTGTGCTCTGCACTCCTCATTACCGACCTCATCGATAATGGAATTATATATATATAGAAATATAGATATGGTATCATTTACGGTAAGGTTGTTAAAATTAAAAGGAGCACTATTGAGATATTCATTGATTTGACGGAGGTTGGCTTTGTGGAAATCGTGAGACATTCGAACAGTGGGGGGAGAGTTCTGTATAGAGGAGTTGTGAAAGGACAAGAGAAGAAGGGGAGGGTGGTAATTTAAAATGTCGCTGACTTAGTTAAGGCTGGAATCTGCTACGCGATCAGAGAAGAGACATTTTTTGGCTGCAGTGGACGGTCGTCGATTATTTTGACACTGACAGCTGTTTCCCGCTTGAAATCTTGACAGTAAGTCAGTATCATACCTCCGCGGAATGAAATGAGTCGCTTTACGCTTGAACAACCTTGGGAAATATTAAAAACTGAGTACTGTGTAACCGAAACAGTGCGTTTTTTAAGAAGAAATTTTGGCCGAAATGGAGCACCCACCGCGACTGCTGTACGCAAGTTTGTGCAAAAAGTTTGTGAGACTGGTATGCTAGTGGACAATACTTATGGTCCCTGTCGTCGTACGCTGTGACACTCAATTAACGAATATCAACTCGCCATCGATCTCAACATTTAACGCATAAGCATGAGGAGAATTCTGCACAAAAATCTCGGATTATTCGCTTACAAGGTCCAACTGATTCAGTAATTGAAGGCGCGCTTCTTTATCGGTTCGCAGTTTGGGCCTTAGCGCAGCTTGAATTAGACAACGATTTTGGGCGAAAAATCATCTTTTCTGACGAGGCGCATATTCATCTCGGCTCGGAGAGCCCACATTTTATTGTCAAGAAGCCAATGCATCGACAGAGACTTGCAGTTTGATTTTGAAGTGGTTTCATCATTTGAATATTTTTCTTCGAAAATGGGGCTGGGAACAACTTTTCGGTCAACGGAGGGGTTACAGAGTCATTTTAACCGACTTTTTTTTACTGAAATTGACGACATGGATTTGGACGACCTCTGGTACATGCAGGATGGCGCGCCATGCCACACAGCCTATGCCATAATCGATCTTTTGCGCACCAAATTCCCAAATCGTGTTATCAGCCGTCTTGGCGATGTCAATTGTCCGAGCCGCGATTTGACTCCTTTTAACTTTTTTTTGTGGGTGTTATACCAATAATCCGGAAACGATCCAAGCACTTCAGGCCAATATCACCCTAGCAATCCATGAGCTACAGCAGGAAACCATCAACAAGGTCTTGGAAAATTGGGGTGACAATCCGCTACTGCGAAGCCAGCCGAGGCAGCCACTTGAACGACGTTGTATTTCATTACTAATGGGAATGTTTGTTCTTACTAATAAAGCTATAATGCATGGAAAAAAATAATTTTGTTAATTTTATTGCATTTTTTAAAAGAAGCTTGTATTTGGCCCACCTTTTATTTTTTTTATTGCATATTGTAACCCTTCTGGACAGAGGCCATTAATACGGCAGCATACATACACCATCGATATGGCACTCTGAGACATGATCTGGAAGAATCTTCAGCTCTAAGACAATCGTAATGAACAAAAAGGATTCAAAGAAATTTCAACAGAACGGCGTGGAACACGTACTGATTGACCACACAGTCTTTGTTAATTCATATCTATCATAATTCTAATACATGAAATGGAGGGCGCCGTGGCTCAGTGAGTAGTGTGTCGACCTCTGACGTACGATGAGCGTGCGTGCTTCTCTGCACTCGCCGTTCTAAATTGGCATTAAATTGTAGGTCCCTTTCACTTGTGTGAAAAACCAACCAAGCTTGGCTTTGGCTCTCCGTAAGCTGTAACGCCATCTTAGAAGAGGAATGCATGAAATGCTCGTGAGTATTTCCCAAAAATCTTTTTCGCCGATCACAGCAAAAATGTTAAGATTTTACCGGAATATGTTAATATTGTGCTAGTCACAGTCGATATCAATCCTGTCGACTTTGCAGATGATCGGCAAGCCGAGAATATAGAGGATGCTGATGAAGACTATTCTGACAATTCAACTAGCTACCAGAATGCAGAGGAAACATCCGAGGCTGCTGATAAGGACAAGAAATATGTGACTTTGTCTAAATGCATCGACCAGAGGGCTTTATTGACCTAAAGGTATCCTGAACACGGCCTTCTCGAAGGCCTAAATTGAAGTGGTCGCGAATGAAGCGGGAAGCTGAATTCTGAGCTTCTAAAGATTACTTTTGTTTCCTGTCCCAGTGTACCACATTTTTACACACATAGCGGTGACTACAAGTTCGTAGTCGTTCGTATGATCTAATTCTGTCATTTGCCAGACAATGTGAAACGCATCTGATGAGATGAGCTCGATTTCTTCGATGGCAATAAGCAGGAATGGGAAGCAGATGACGCGCCACTTGATAACAACAATAATTCGAGAGCTACCGGCCATTTGGAACTCGAAAGTTCAAGGCATCATTGACAACTCTTCGCCAAGCTTCCCTGTCATAAGTGAGTTCCTTCCACTTCGTGGCCTTCTGATTTTTTTACCACTCATTATTTTTTTCACTGTTGGTCCACTGTCTATTCGTCCTACGTTTCCTCCCCATCTCCGTACCTTGTCGTCTAAAATCAGAAATTAATCTTCCTACTTATTAATCAGTGACATTGTGGTTTTATATGAAAAATGCGGAAGGGTGTGTCAAGTTTAAGCCTAGCGTTATACCTCTAGGAGCAAATTTCCATACGAAACGTGATAATGATGAGTGTGAGCGAGTGGAGTAAGCCAATTTCCAGTCATTGATTCATTAATATTTAACCATAACCGCATGACCCGAACGATGAATGTGAGCGGCTAGAGTAAGCCGATTTCCAGTCATTGATATGTTCACTCATTCGTATTAAGCCACGACCGCACGACCTGTATCGCACCGTAATGCATCGTCATGAGGCTGGGGCAGAGAGATTATTAAAGTACTTATGAACATTACCCTGTGGAGATGAAAATTCAGAAGAGACGCGCTGAGCAGCCCATATCTCGGTACGTTGATATGAACTGGGCTGGTGATAGCACAGATCGCAGGACTTTAATGGTTGGGCGTTCTTAAGTGCAGGTGCTCGTTTTTCTTGGGTTGTCAGTTGCACAGTACGAGTACTTGCATTGCAGTGTACTTCCTTTTTAAGGTACATCCTCTCCTTTTTTATTCAAATATGTTTTTTGGTTTTAAATACATTTTTATTTTATTTTTTAGTGTAGGAAAAATTATAGAATACATAGTAGGTACACTTTATGAGTACTATACTGTACTGCGTTATCGCACTTAACATTTTTATACATATATATCTATACATACACGTCGTACATACAAATCTGTACATATCTAAGATCGATCATGTGACCCAGTAGTAGACCCGCAAACTCTACACTTATACATATAATAGTATAAATACCATCTAATAAAGAATCTGGGTACAGTTGATGATCATCAGTCGTTTTACTCCTACAATCTCTCAGAAGTGGGATACAGGGAGCAGATCAGTTCTACCGCGCTCTTGTATGTACGTTTGACAGTTCGCGTATTGGGTCTACTGTACGAAGTTGAGTATACGTTGCAAATCGGTTTGGCACGCCTTCAGTGTTTGAAATTTACTCTGACAGTCTTTTGGTGAAAATTTTAAAATGCCCGAGGAATGGAAGAAGTTTTTGGAGTCTGCGACTGTGCATAGACTCAAAAGCGCCCTTAGGGCATTAGAATATCAAACCACAGCGACTAAAGCGGAGTTGAAAATCCGACTTCAAGAAGCAGTGCAAGATTTGACGTCCGAAGACTTCGCAAAATTGATCCAGGAACTTCCATCGACCAGCAAAGATCAAAGTGTAGATGATTCTGTGCCACCATTAGACCCAGAATATCTGGATGACTCCACGAGTGAAGATGAAGAGGAGGAGCTTGATGCCGAATTATCAAAGTTCAGAAGATTGTACAAGAAGAAGGAGGAGATCCTTAGGCTAAAACGACAACTACGCGAGCTACAACTTGAAGAAACAGCTTCCAACAATATACCTAGCTCTGCTTGTAACTTTAGGGATATCGAAGACCCTATGCAACCATTCAGTGGCGACGATAATTTTCCTGTTCAGTGCTGGATTGAGCAGTTTGGAGAATGTGCAGAAGTCTTGAATTTGGATGACCGAAATAAGTTTATTTACGGTCAGAGACTCCTTAAAGGAACTGCCAATTTATTCGTCAGAACGGTGAACATTAGAAGTTGGGAGCAACTAAAACAATAAGAAATGAGTTTCAGAGAGTCGTTACCAAATCTGACATCTACAATGAACTACGAGAGAGGAAGAAACAGCGTGACGTAACGATGCAGCAATATGTTCTTCACATGAAGGAAATCGCCTCACATAGTCAGGTGGAAGAAGAGGACCTGATCGAATTCATTATAAAAGGTATACCAGATTCAGAAGTTAATAAAATCATATTATATAACGCCAACAGCATCGAAGAACTAAAAACAGCTTTGCGAAAGTACGTCAAATTGAAAAGCAACCATCGTGAACACAAAGAAAAAGCTACCAGGTCAGCACCTCTCACTTCCCAAGCTCGGCACTTCATCCCAAGTGAGCCAACTGCAGAAAATCACAACGATGCTGAAGATCCAAAGAAAATATCATTGCGGAAAAGAAATGTTACGTGTTACAAGTGTGGACAACAAGGACATATTTCAACGAAATGTGAAACTAAGAATCCGGTTATGATGTTGGGGCAACATACAGCTATTGGTAAATTCTATAATCCAGTGACAGCGGGGGGAAACCAAAACGAATTGACAATGACTTCGAATGCAACATTTGCTATAGATGGATAAGCAATGACATGGAACTCGCCAGTAATCTCCTTACGCTTCTGGACTCTGGGAGTGCTATTAGTTCTTTTCAGGAAAGATATCTTCCGCCAGCTTTATGGCCGCAGCTCGAGAAGACCAGGCATATCTATTGTGGAATCAACAACAGCCCCTTAGAAGTGATTGGGAACATAAACACGAGTGTGAAATTCGAAAGCTCAGTGATTAATTTAGATATTATTGTTGTTAAAAATGATTCAATGACATATCCTATTATTCTAGGTCGTGACTTTATGGGAAAAACTGGATTGGCTCTTCGTAAAGAAAATCAAGATAACATCAGTAACAAACAGGATTCTCAGATACCGCAGAATATCATCAAATCTCACATCTCGTCTTCGCCTACAACTTTGGATAACAAATCAACCGCAGACATCGATGCCTTTCAACAAATTCTAAATATCGATATAACATACGAAGGTGAGTTGCAATTAAATATTACCGAAAATTTGTCTGAAGATATTTAGAATTAGGTTAGGCATCTACTTAGCCCCGCTTATTTAAATTCCAATAGTCAGCTATCGACAAATAATTTTTATATGAAATTAGAATTATTGAAACACGCTCCTTTCCGCTGTACACCTAGAAGACTTCCTTACGCACATAAGATCGCGCTTCAAAATATACTTGATAATTTGTTAGATAAGGGTACAATCCGCGAATCAAATTCACCATATGCTTCCCCTATCGCACTCGTACAAAAGAAGAACAACGAACTAAGGCTTTGTGTTGACTTCCGTGAGCTCAACAAAATCACTTTACGTGACAATTACCCCTAACATTTGGTTGATGATCACCTTGATCGGCTTAGAAATAAAAG
The DNA here is from genome assembly GCA_958301585.1 of Merodon equestris. NCBI lineage: Eukaryota > Metazoa > Arthropoda > Insecta > Diptera > Syrphidae > Merodon > Merodon equestris. The sequence goes on along the minus strand of OY284416.1, from coordinate 72,126,049 downwards.
ATATTTTAATACGTTGGATTTGAAAAACGGCTTCCATCACGTTAAACTATCAGACGAATCCACCAAATACACATCTTTTATAACGCTCATGGGCCAATACGAATATATTAGAATGCCTTTTGGCTTAAAAAATGCACCGCCCGTTTTTAAAAGATTTATGAAACACATTTTCGGAGATTTGATTTCGAAGGCACAAATTTTAACTTATTTGGATGATATACTTATAGCAACACTTTCGCTTCAAGAACATATAGCTATTATGAAGTTAGTGGTGGACGTTATTGTAAAGAACGGCTTGCAATTAAGATTTGACAAGTGCAAATTCTTACAAACAGTGATAGTTTATCTGGGTTATAAAGTTACAGAAAATGGCATAAGGCCAAATGAGAGTAACTTAAACGCCATAAGAGCTTTTCCTGCACCTTCATGTAATAAAGATGTGCACAGCTTTCTAGGACTTTCTTCCCATTTCCGCAAATTTATTGAAAACTTTGCTTACATAGCTAAACCATTGTATGATTTACTAAAAAGAGATACACTCTTCGTATTTGGGCTGTCTGAAAGAGCAGTCTTTGAGGAATTAAAGAGTAAGTTGATTGCATCTCCCGTTTTAGCTATATACAATCCAGATAGTCCCACCGAACTTCATTGCGATGCGAGTTGCATTAGATTCGGTTCAGTCTTAATGCAGAAGCAACAAGATGCAAAATTCCACCCCATATTTTATTTTTCGAAACGAGCCACTTAATCAGAAAGTAGATATCGTAGCTATGAACTTGAGACGATTTCCATCATCTATGCACTTCGTAGATTCCGAATTTACTTGATTGGAATAAGCTTCAAAATTATAACTGATTGTCAAGCTTTGACTCTTACCCTAGAGAAGAAATTATTAAACCCTCGAATTTCACAATGGGCTTTGGAACTTCAAAGCTTCGATTACGTTGTTGAGCATAGGAAAGGAGAAAGGATGGGCCATGTCGATGCTCTTAGCCAATCTTTTAACATACTACACGTTGATGATGAATCGTTAGAATTCATGTTAGCAGCGGCACAAAAACAAGACCCTAAAATCGTTTCTATATCGTCTGACTTAAAGAAAATGGAAAGCGCCTTTTATAAAATGAATAACGGATTAATTTATCGTAAGTGCAAAGGCAAGGTACTTTTCTTCGTCCCTTCGCATATGGAGGAGCAGGTCATACGCACACATCACGAAGCAATGTGCCACTTAGGTGTTGAAAAATGTTTTCAGCATTTGTCTGAAAGTTATTGGTTCCCTAAAATGAAAAACAAAATTAAAAGTTACTGTTTAGGAACGCCATTTATTGTTTTTCCTTTTTTTTTTGTTGTTATTAATTGTATTAATTGTTTTAATTGTTATAACTGAAATAGCCTCTTTTAAACCTGTGGCTCGGACATCGTTTACCTAACATCTTCATCACTGGCCGCGCACCTTGTGCGAAACAATGATGATCTGGCTTAGCAACCTTTGAAATAACAACCTTCTTAGCAACCAACTAACCAAGCGGTCGAGTCATGGGGTTCTTGTCATTGTTATTATAGTCTTGGTTGTACGCGCATTAGAAATAAATAAAAATTAATTATAACGTGTAAAGGCTTCCTTTTATTGAATTTGTTTGGCGCATTATCAACCAAAGTTGGTCCTTCGAAACGAATCTTTTGGAATCGGTGTTATCGTAAACTGATTGGTGGTTGCTAGAACTTGGATCTCTGCACAGATAAGTATCAACTGCTTATCTTTTTGTTTGGTGCTCCTGCCTGTTGCGGTCTTTGGATATTTTTTGGGATTTGATTTGTTGCTGGTATCTGTGGATATTTTGCGCTTGGGATTTTGCTGGTGGAATCCATAACTATTTGTGAAAACTGCAGACATTTCGCTGTTGTTCGGGTTGCGTTTGACTTTGCGTTGTGAATCCACGTGGTCGGTAATTGACAATAATCGTGATTATTATAATGGAAGCCTTGAAACAAGCACGTGGTCATTATAAAGGCTCAATTACTAGGGTTTTTACGTTTGCGCAAAATCTTCCCGACAATGTCCATGTTTTAGAATTGGAAGTGCGGTTAGAACGATTAGAGAAGGCATGGAAAGACATTTGCGATAGTCAATCGGCCCTTTTTGAGTTTCATGCGGAGGAGGGATACGGTGATCCCGAAGCCGAGTTTGAGTTCGTAGAATCCAAATATATTACGGCGAAATGTGCTCTTTTGAAACGAATACAGGAATTAGCTCCGGTCCGTAATGAAGCCCAGGACACTTCGCTTAGAGATTTAGTGGCTTCCCAGACTGAATTATTAGATAGGTTAGGGCAGGCGGCTTCGTCCCGTTCTAGCAACAAACATGAATCGACGGTAGTGTTACAGCCCATGCATATAACACCATTCTCTGGTGATTACCGTGAATGGCCGGGTTTTCGTGATGTTTTTGTACAAACGGTGGACTGCAATACTAACTTTTCCGGTGCGCAAAAATTTCGGTACTTGAAATCGGTCTTACGCGAAGACGCATTTAATCTGTTAAATGGTATAAGTGTTTCGGACTCCAATTATTTGTTCGCTTGGGAGAAGCTAGAGCGTCGTTACGATAAGCCTCTTTATCTTATTAATGCGTTCATTGAACAATTTCTAAAATTACCTAACGTCGGTTCGGGGGATGGTGCGCACTTACGAAAACTTGTTGACAAGGCGGACGAGGTTATTCGCGGCTTAGAAGCCATTAAGGCCGGAGGTCGGGATCCGTGGCTCGTATACTTGTTGATTAATAAAACAGACTCTGAAACTCGAAAGGCTTGGGCGCTAGAAAGCAGAAATTCCGAGACGTCTTCCATTAAGAAACTTCTTGAGTTCTTAGAAGAACGCTCTAGTGCCTTAGAAGCTAGTGATTCAAGACCCACTCGTGCAGCAAAGACCTCTCGTACGTCCAATCCGGTAAACATAAAAAGTTTAGCCGTGGTGAATGTGTCTTGCCCAAAGTGCAAAGGTGAACATTTTCTTCCGCAGTGCCCCGAATTTCTTGCAATGTCGGTTAGTTCGCGTCGCTGTTTTGCTAGAGATCAACGGTTATGCTACAATTGTCTCGGTACTAATCACTCATCGATGCGATGTCGAGTTAAGGCGCGTTGTACGTTTTGTAATACTCGTCATCATAGCTTAGTACACTTAGAAAACCGTACCCCACATTCTAGCTCAACGAGTCCTCCTAAGGCTAATTCTATACGGAACTCTGTTGAATCGGTCGTCAGCAACCATATAAAAAATGAATCGCGTTCCTCGGGAATACTACCTACCGTTGTCGTCAAAGTGTTTGATGCTCTTGGAAAGAGCCATTTCGCGCGCGTCTTATTGGATACCGGTTCACAGGTGTCTTTCGTGACTGACCGTTTGGTGAAAAGGCTGGGTGTTCGTCGTTCCCATGCTCGGTTGTCCGTATCCGGAATTTCGTCGGTTGAAGCTGGTGTGACTCAAGGTGCTGTCAACCTAACCCTAAAATCTTGTATTGGCCCACATTTTATTAGCATTGAGGCTTATGTTTTGAGCAAAATAACTTCATCAACTCCATCGCTTTCATTCGAATGTAGCAACTTTACTTTCCTCGATGACCTTCCGTTAGCTGATGCTGGATTTAATATCCCGGGACCCATTGATATACTTCTAGGGGCTGACAAGGCTTGGAGTATTTTGCGAGGTGGTCATCGGTCAGATGCGGAGGGGGGAATTGTTGCTCATGAGACCCTTTTTGGATGGGTTATAACGGGTTGTTTGCCAGAAAAAGCTATTGTTTCATTGCATGCAGAAGTGGACCTTGATGTGCTTTTGAAGTCTTTTTGGGAAATTGAGGAGATTCCGCATATGTCCTCGTTGTCACTAAATGATGATGAAGTAGATGTTCATTTTTCGAAGACCCTTACTCGATCGCCGGACAACAAATACATGGTAGAACTTCCCTTTCGGCAAGACAATGTAGGATTTTCTAATACACTGTCTGGGGCTTTGTCTAGACTCTTCGCTATGGAACGTCGATTTGCACGTGACGAGGGTCTAAAAGTGGAATATCACAAGTTTATGAAGTCTTATTTGGATTTAGGACATATGGAGCGTATTCCAAATGATGAAATAGAGCCTACGTCGGGGAGTGTTTTCTATTTGCCGCATCACGCCGTCATCACTAACAAGATTCGTGTCGTCTTCGATGGATCTCACAAGGATACCAAAAATTGCAGCCTCAATGCCATGCTTCATGTAGGTACCCCCCTTCAACGCAATTTAATTAATGTTTGCATACGGTTTCGCTCACATCGTTTTGTGTTCTGTGCCGACATCGTTAAAATGTTTCGGCAAATATGGGTGCATCCTAAACATCGAAATTTTCAACGGATTGTGTGGAGAACATCGACTGATAGCCCGATTGCCCATTTTCGTTTATGTACTGTGACGTATGGTACCTCTCCAGCACCTTATTTGTCCATGAAGGTTCTCCGTCAAATAGCGTTTGATTACAAACACCAGTACCCTTTAGCGTCGCATGCCATTTTGCATGATATGTATGTCGATGATCTTATGACAGGGGCTGATTCGTTGTCGGAGACATTAGAGCTGAAGAAGCAGGTCATCCAACTGTTATCATGTGGAGGTCTTGAGCCGAGTAAATGGAGCTCAAACTGTTGGAGCATTTTGCGAGAGATCGATTGTGAGAAAGATATTGCACTTGACTTGGACAGTCCATCACAGTGTACCAAGGTTCTTGGTTTGGTTTGGAACCCGCATAAGGACACCTTTACATATAAAATCAACTTACCAGAGCAATTGTTACCTACAAAGCGAAAATTACTTTCTGAGGTTGCAAAGATTTTCGATCCATTGGGGTTCTTGGCTCCTTCGACTATTTTGTTTAAAATACTATTTCAGGAGCTGTGGATCGCGAAGACAAAAATAGACTGGGACGACCCTTTACCCTTTGAAGTAGCAGAAAAATGGAAGCAATACCGGGAGAATTTGACTTATTTCGAAAACTTTAGGATTTCTCGAAGGTTTACCGTAAATTCTAAAAGTTTTGAGTTGATAGGGTTCTCAGATGCTTCGGAGAAAGCTTATTCCGCGGTGGTTTACAGCCGTAGTTGCTCTGGAGACGGCGTTGTTGAGGTCCAATTGGTTGCAGCCAAAACTCGGGTTGCTCCCGTAAAACAGCTATCGATTCCACGCCTCGAACTTTGTGGCGCCCTACTGTTGTGTCGGTTGATCGCGCTCATTCGGTCGTCGTTAGCTGAAACGTCGGTTCAAGTTTTTGCCTTTTGTGACTCCCAAATAGTTTTGTCCTGGCTCTCATCACCTCCGCGAAGGTGGAATACGTTCATAGCCAATCGAACTTCCGAAATATTGTCGTCGTTGCCGCGCTCTTGTTGGAATTACGTGAAGTCCGCCGAAAATCCTGCTGATTGTGCTTCCAGGGGTCTTGCTCCAAATTATTTAATGGAGCTCGAAATGTGGTGGAAAGGTCCAGCTTGGTTGACCGAGGAGTTAAAAAATTGGCCAATTAATCGCGAAATTGTGCTTGAAGATGTTCCGGAAGAGAGAAAGAAGCACTTGGAAGTTCACGTCTCTGTTTCAGTCGATCATTTTCTCGAAAACCTTTCGCAAAGGGTATCTGCTTGGAGAAAACTCGTTAGAATCATCGGGTACATTTATCGCTTCGTAAAGTTATGTCGTTTGCCTAAACAAGACAGAAAACGTGGATATCTTTCACTGTCAGAGCTTCGTATGGCTGAACAAACCTGTCTTCTATGGTCACAAACCGTGTTCCAGGTTGAAATAACTGCACTTCAGACTGATCATTATGTTTCCAAAAGGTCCCAGCTGTTCTCGCTATCGCCATTCATTGATGGATTCGGGTTGTTGCGTGTCGGCGGTAGAATTTCAAACGCAAGGGACATTCCTTATTATGCAAAACATCCAGCTATTCTGCCCAAAAATCATCGTGTTACTCAGCTGATTCTACTGGATGCACACAGAAACTTTCTGCATATCGGAGTATCGGGACTCTTCGCGCTAATTCGTCAGCAGTATTGGATCATCGGGAGCAGAAATCTTATTCGGAAATTGGTTCACGATTGCGTTACGTGTTTTCGTCATCGGCAGCTAACGTCTACGCAGCTTATGGCGAATTTACCACCGTCGCGTGTGAATCCAGGCTTTGCTTTCGCTCATACAGGATGTGACTACGCTGGACCCATAACACTCCGTTTGTCCAAGGGAAGGAAACCCAAGTTGGTGAAAGGGTACATTTCCTTATTTGTGTGCATGGCTACTAAGGCCCTCCATCTGGAGATGGTTTCGGAGCTAACCACGGATGCGTTTTTGGCTGCTCTCAAAAGGTTCATCGCGAGGCGGGGAAAATGCAACGTAATATACTCCGATAATGGAACCAACTTTCAAGGAGCAGCTCGGGTTCTATCGGAGATGCACAAGTTGGTACAATCGCCGGCCCACAACGACAAGGTTGGTGAAATGTTGGCTGCAGAAAACATCGACTGGCAATTTATTCCTCCGCACAGCCCTCACTTCGGTGGGCTTTGGGAAGCGGGGGTTAAATCTGTTAAGCAACATCTTCGTCGCATCCTTGGCAATAATATCCTTACCTTCGAAGAAATGTGTACCATATTAGCCCAAATCGAAGCCCTTTTGAATTCTAGGCCCCTTTGTTCTTCCTCTGACTTAGATCTTGACCCATTAACACCTTCTCATTTTCTCATAGGAAGACCATATACGGCAATCTCCGAGCCAAGTTATCTGGAGACACCGGTTAATCGACTGGGACGATGGGAATTACTTCAAAACATGATGCAAGGTTTCTGGCGCCGGTGGCACATCGAGTACTTAACATCTTTACAACAGCGCCCAAAATGGAGAAAGCCTAGCCGAAATTTTGGAGTCGGTGATATGGTAGTTCTCAAGGAGCCCAATCTGGCACCCTCACAGTGGTCCTTAGGAAGAATTGTTGAAATCCACCCAGGCCAAGATGGATATGTACGAGTAGTAACATTGCGTACCAAAGGCGGAACATTCAAGCGTCCCATTACCAAATTGGCGGTTCTGCCGTGTTCCTGAAATTCCTTCAGCGGGGGCGGCATGTTTAGGAACGCCATTTATTGTTTTTCCTTTTTTTTTTTTGTTGTTATTAATTGTATTAATTGTTTTAATTGTTATAACTGAAATAGCCTCTTTTAAACCTGTGGCTCGGACATCGTTTACCTAACATCTTCATCACTGGCCGCGCACCTTGTGCGAAACAATGATGATCTGGCTTAGCAACCTTTGAAATAACAACCTTCTTAGCAACCAACTAACCAAGCGGTCGAGTCATGGGGTTCTTGTCATTGTTATTATAGTCTTGGTTGTACGCGCATTAGAAATAAATAAAAATTAATTATAACGTGTAAAGGCTTCCTTTTATTGAATTTGTTTGGCGCATTATCAACCAGTTACATTGCAAAATGTCTGAAATGCATTAACTTTTCGCCTCATTCGGGCAGAGTAGAAGTAAGTTTACACTCGATTCCTAAAGGAAACCTTCCCTTTTGCACTCTTCATATTGATCATCTGGTCCATTACCGAATTCGAGTGCGAATCGGAAACATGTGCTACTAGTTATCGATGGGTTTACCAAATTCGTTAAACTCTATCCTGTCAAAACAACTCAAAGTAAGGAAGCAATTAAATGCTTAACATCATTTTTTGAAAATTATTCGAGACCGGAACGTATTGTATCTGATCGTGTTACATGCTTTACATCAAAAGCAAGCATATTAAAGTCGCTACATGTTCACCCCAGCCAAATGGAGAAGTTGAACGCGTTAACCGTGTTTTAATTCCAATGCTTGCGAAGGAATGTAGACCGGATACAACTAGTGACTGGGATAGGCATTTAGCGAAAATAGAATTTGCACTTAATAATACCGTCAGCAGATCCACAGGTTTTACACCCAGCATCCTTCTGTTCGGTTTTATTTAAGGGGGGAAATCGAATTCCCGAAATTGTCGAATCTAACGCTATAGATACATTCTTCTACTACAATTGTTATACAGGGTGTCCCACGAGCAGTGTGCCAAAAAGCTAGAGGTCTGGTCAGGACAAGAAAAAAATCGTATGGGAGGGGAGGTCTATTCCCCCCCGTTTAGCCGGGAGGGGCAATTTTCTAAAAAAACTGACTTAATTTGGAAAAAAAAATATTAAAAATCAACAGTTACATCCACAATGCCGTGATATACTTTTTTGTAAGGCCAGAAACCTCTTCTTTCATTCTGTTTTTAAACAAAGCTGTTTTAAGGAGTAGTTTTTGAGAAATTAATTTTCAAACTCAAAATTTTGAAAAAAAATTGAAAAAAAAAAATTCGAACTATTTTTTTTCAAAATTGTATGTAATTAAGTAGTATTTTTTTTTTAAAATTCAATGCTCTCATTAGTTTTTAGTTAAAAGCAGAAAACCGGATGCAAAAATGTATTGTAGTTTTTGAGAAATTAAAAAAAATAACCGAACCATTTTTTTCTAAGAAGAACCTTTTTTTTGGTTTTAACGCGGCTGGACTTGTAGGCAAATTAATGTGTGGAAACATTGACCTCTTTATTACTATTTTTAAAAACTTCGGAGTTTTATTATAATAAATTTTCAATATGATCCCCATTTTTTAGAAGGCAAAGATTATATCTCCTTCTAATGGCTGCACATATGTAAGTCTATGCTTGACAAATTTTCAATCCGTTGTTCCAAAGATACTATTTCCACTTGTAAACATAATTTTTCATGAATCCCCACACATAAAAATCTAGAGGAGTTAAATCTGGTGATCTAGGTGGCCATTTCGTGCGGCCCCTTCTTCCGATCCAACGGTCACTAAAATGATCATTCAGCCAGTTTCTAACCCGTAAGCTCTAGTGTGCTGGTGCTCCATCTTGCTGGTAGATTAAATTATCTGCTATGGCCAAAGGAACGTTGTCCATCAAATCTGGCAAAAGGTCTCGTAGGAATTGCAGGTATGATTCTCCATTAATAACGGCATTCAAAAACCGGGGCCCGATTACAGTCTGTCCAACAATACCAAGCCAAACATTACAGCTAAAGCGGTGTTGTGATTTATTTTGTTTTTTGTTGTGTGGATTGGTGCTACTCCAATGATGCAAATTGTGGAAATTAGTAACCCCATCTCTGGTAAACTGTGCTTCATCCGTCCAGAATATCCTTGCAAAATAATTTCGTTCAGTTTCATCTCGAAGCAATAATGATCGACAAAATTCTGCTCTCAAAAACTTGTCGTTTGAGGTGAGTCCCTGAACTGGCCTAAAATGGTACGGATGTAAGTTTTCGGTATGAAGCACTCTCCATACTCTAGATTTGGGCACTCCAAGCATAATAACTATCCTCCTTGTACTAAGGGAGGGATTGCGTCGGACCAAATCCAAAATTCGGCCAGAACCCATCGGCGGCGGGCGGACCCAGACGAAATTCGCAGGTCAGTTTTCAGGCGTTATCAATGAAAAAAAAGAATTAATCCAGGGTTAGTCCAATACTGTATCACTTTATTGTATCCTCATAAAACTCCGAATTTTTTAAAAATAATAAAAAAGAGGTCAATGTTTCATACATTAATTTGTCTACAAGTCCAGCCGCGTCAAAACCAAAAAAAAGGTTCTTCTTAGAAAAAAATGGTTCGGTTATTTTTTTTAATTTCTCAAAAACTACAAGACATTTTTGCATCCGGTTTTCTGCTTTTAACTAAAAACTAATGAGAGCATTGAATTTTTAAAAAAAAAATACTACTTAATTACATACAATTTTGAAAAAAAATAGTTCGAATTTTTTTTTCAAAATTTTTAGTTTGAAAATTAATTTCTCAAAAACTGCTACTTAAAACAGCTTTATTTAAAATCAATATGAAAGAAGAGGTTTCTGGCTTTACAAAAAAATATATCGCGGCATTGTGGATGTAACTGTTGATTTTTAATAATTTTTTTTCCAAATTAAGTCAATTTTTTAGAAAATTGCCCCTCCCGGCTAAACGAGGGGGAATAGACCCCCCCCTCCCATACGATTTTTTTTTGTCTTGGCCAGACCTACACGCTCTAGCTTTTTGGCACACTGCTCGTGAGACACCCTGTATATAAGGCGAGCGATCTGTCATACTTTGACTATTTCCTAGTATCATCGGTGAAGTAAATAAAAAACGTCCTTAAGTTATCTATCCCGTGTTTTTTTTTTATAAGAAATATTATACTTTCATTTCATGGTGCCGAAAATCGGGGAATCGATTAAGTCGAAATGGAGAATGCAAATCGGTCAGCATATAGAGGAAAGTGACGCGTGTGGCAAATAGTGCTAATGATTATTTAAAATCTCCTCAATCGCAACCAGTTCCGGAGAACGAAGATAATTGGAACAATATTGAAGAGGAATTAACAGTTTTTCTACATCGCCTAAGAACGGCTCATGACGGATTAGTTAAAGCAAATAGTGAATTCACACCAAGTGGAAAGGTTGAAGAACAGTTAAGGGATTGTGAAATATCTACCGAGTATGAAGACAAAGCCGTGTCCGTTATCGCTGGGTTGACTCAGCCTCTCGAACGTTTACAACGTATGCGAAAGCAGGACAACTCATTGTCAAGCGTCCCATAACCATCGCGTGAGATTTCGAACGGTATAAAGTTACCAAAGCTCCAACTAAAAACCTTTTCGGGCGACTTTAAAGAATGGCTTCCATTTTGGGAGCAGTTTAAAACTACAGTACATGAAAATGATTCATTATCGGGAGCGGACAATTTCAATTATTTGCAGTCATCGTTAAAGAGAGCAGGCGCAGGCACTTGCATTGCTACAGGAAGAATTCGGTAATACTGATAAATTAATAGATAAAAATATGAACGAAATGATGTCTATTCCATCTCTGAGCTCTAGGACAAATATTCGAGGTCTTCGTCACATTTATAACACCGTAATGTCATCCATGCGATCGCTCGCTGCGTTAGGAATTTCTTCCACTTATTACTCCATAATGTTGAAGTCAAAATTGATGCGTTGCTTACCAAACGAGCTTCGAGCAAACTACTTTCGAACTCAAGCCGAAGTGCTTATAGAAAGTGATGCACCCGCTGTTGATGACATTGCCTCGTCCTCCGCTAGTGAATGCTCTTTTAATTTAAGCGGTGACAAACAAATTAAAAACCTACTTAAATTCATCAAAAGGGAAATCGTGGCGCTGGAAAACTCATCAGAAGAAAGAGACAACAGACGACAACCTAAAACTTATTTGACTGCAGCCGGATTGCTATCAGCATCGCACCCACAAAGGTCATGTTTCTTTTGTAAAACATCTACGCATTTCACTAGGGACTGTAATGGCCAATTAACATTATTACAGCGAAAGAACTTATTAAAACAAGACGGAAGGTGTTTTCGTTGCACGTCTCGGGGTCACTCGGCAAAAAATTGTACGCTCAAACACTTACGATGCACATCATGCAAAGGATGGCATGCAAGGGCTATGTGCGATCCAGACCACCGTAGGCATTCGAAGCAACCAACGGAAAACCACCCCCCAGCACCATCTATCAACTTGTACACGGGAAATATGAGCGAAAACCACCCCCTAGCACCATCTATCAACTTGTACACGGGAAATATGAGCGAAAATCTTACGAATGTCTTCTTACAAACAGCTACAGTTTTTGTTCTAAATAATCAGCGTAACACTAGTGCATATGTGCTAATAATCCTCGACGGTGGCAGTAAAATGACATTCATCAAGGAAGCCGTTGTCGACAAGTTAGCACTGAAAGTCATCGGTGCGCGAAACATTAGCGTTATACCATTCGGAAGCGAGGAAAGGCAACTGTCAGATAAAAAATATAAGATAGTTCGAGTAGCAATAAAGGACCAATACGGGAAAAACGCCATCAAAATTGAAGCAGTAGAGGTTCCCACGATTTGCGCTGACGTCTTAACAATCCCTACAGATCATTACACAAGTAAATATAAAATCGCTTTGGCTGATGCACGCCTTTACGACCTACATCCAGAAAAGGGTATTTCCATGTTAATCGGAGCGGACAATTACTGGCGTATAGTTACTGGACAGATAAGGCGAATTGATGAAAGATTAACGGCGGTTAATACGATGTTTGGGTGGACCTTGCAGGGTCCCACTCCAGATTATATTCCAACGGATCGGTTACACATGGCGAATATTTTACAAGTTGGAGTGTTAAACGAAAGGTCATTATGGGATCTCGAAACAATCGGCATAAAATCAACCACAGATGAAAATGACTGATTCAGACTTCAATTTATAAACAACTATATTACAAAACGGAATGATAGATATGAGGTTTGCCTGCCATGGAAGGACAACAACATGGAAGACAACAGCGTTTTGGATGATAACAAGGTAGGTGCACTTTCCCGATTCAATACATTAATCAGAAAGCTTTCGAGATCACCTGAGGAACTGATAAGATACGATAAGGCAATGTGGGATCTTATTTATAATGGAATAGCAGAAAAGGTTGTACAAGAAGGGGATAATATTCGGAAGTATTATATGCCGCATCGAGGTGTTTATCGAGATGACAAGTCCACCTCGAAGCTTCGAATAGTTTTCGATGCATCCGCGCACGCAGAACATTGTCTATCTTTAAATGATAATTTGCTTCCAGGATCTAATTTACTACCTGATATATTAAAAATTTTATTAAATTTTCGTATGGGGTCTGTTGGTCTAGTCGCAGATATTGAAAAAGCTTTTTTGCAAATAGCTTTGAGCAAAGAGGACCGTGATGTCCATCGGTTTTATTGGTTTTCTACAAATGTTAACTCCGACGGTTCACTCCCCGAAATTCAAGTATACAGAATGACCCGCGTTACCATTGGGGTAACATCCAGCCCTTTTCTGTTAGCGGCAACCCTTAGACGTCATCTGCAATCGGAACATGACCGATATCCGGAGACATGTGATGTTCTTAATGACAGTTTTTATGTCAATGACGTTGTTTGCAGCGTGGATCATGACGAGTTTGCACTGCAATTCTATCACCAGTCAATTAGTATTCTGAATGATGCCGCAATGAACTTAAGAAAGTGGTACAGCAATCGTTGTTCTGTAAGAAAGGCGTTTTCCGAAATTCCACCTGGTGTTCAGAAGGTGTTGGGTTTGGTGTGGTATATCCATACCGATGAATATGGATATATAAAATAGTTGACATAGATTCATATTAAGCGCCATCGATTCCTGCAAAATGATCCCTACAAAACGGTGTGTGTTGCAGATAATATCGCGTTTCTTCGATCCTTTAGGATTTCTTGGACCTTTTCTAATTAATTTCAAAATATTATTTCAAACAGCTTGGAAAAGAAAACTAGACTGGGATGGTCCATTGCCCGATGACTTGATAAGGATCTGGAATGCGTCTTATAACAACATCCTTGATTTAAAGAAGATTTCTATACCACGTTGCGTTTTTGATGGAACGAACGTTTTATCGAGGGGGCTTCACATATTTGATGATGCTAGTCAAAGAGCTTATGGTACTAAAAATAGAGTTGCTCCGCTTAAGACTATTGAGACAACGAACCAATTGACCCTTCCTAGACTAGAGCTTACCGCATCATTAATTGCAGCAAGATTATGTTCCTATTTGATTCAGAATTTAAAGGTAGTCTTTAATCAAGTATATCTATGGACAGACTCTAAGATCTCGCTCTGTTGGATAAAAAATGAATCAAATAAGAAATGGAAACCCTACGTCGCAAATAGGGTAGACGAAATTCGGAAGTTAACAGCAAATTTAGAATGGAGTCATTGTCCTGGCAAGCAGAATCCCGCTGATTTGTTAACACAGGGACTATCAGCACACAATTTGATGTCATCAGATACGTGGAGACATGGACCTACTTGGTTAAGAAGTAGTCCCGAAAATTGGCCAATTTCTGAAAATTCTTTGGATATACATCAACTAGATTTAATTCATGCTCTTATCTCTTTACAGTTAGCAGTTGCAGATTCAGTTGAGATAACTTCCCTGGAACCTATACTGCGAGTAGAAGATTATAGCTCTTGGAAACGAATATTACGAGTAACTGGCTACGTAGTCCGATTTGGTATGATACTAAGGAAGAAGTATCTCGAAGGTATAGATAAAACTGTTACGGCAATGGAACTCCAGCTAGCTGAACAATACTGGTTGAAGAATGTTCAGCAAATACATTTTGAACATGAGATAAGGGCATTGCGGAAGGAAGCTGGAATTAGTAAATTTTCAGTTTTATACTCATTATCTGCATTTATAGATAAACATGAATTACTACGTGTTGCAGCGCAAAATGAAGAGAGTTTCTCGTACATCTGACGTCACCGAACATCACCAAGACCAACCCGAATTGTGTAGTCAAAACCGAAGTCGTATGCACCTAGAACCACCAGAAGTAAAATTCTCACTTATCGACGCGGTGAAAGATAAAGCAAAACTAAAGGAGATACGTTTTCTAAGTGATAACCTTAGAACACTCAAGCTACTCCAGCTGTGCAATAAACACATACATATGTATCAGTACTAGCCCCAGTTGACGACGTAACAACTGCACCGTTTCAAACGAAATCATCAAAGCAACAAGCAGGCGGAAGGCGAAAATCACTAAGAAGAAGTACAGACTTATGACGAAAACGTGTGGAACACTTGTAATGAAACAACCGTCAAATAAAGTCGTTTTTTGTTAAATTGATTTTCGCGTGCGTTTTAGTTATTGGTTATAAAGCTCGTTGTTTCAGAATCCAACCCGGTCGTACTGTGATCCACGTTCAAGTCGGCAAGTATCCGAGTCAACAGTCGTTTAAGGGGTGCTGAACAAGATGTATTTGAGGCCTTTCCAATAATTCTACCGAACCAATCCTACAACAGCAAACTTATCGTCTTGTACACTCATCAGCAGTTATTACATAGTGGAACAAACGCTACACTTGCCGAATTAAGAAAAAAAAATTGGATTATAAGGGGCAGACAACTTGTAAAAAAGGTAATTTCTCGATGTTTTATTTGCAAACGTTTGCTGGCTATTCCTGGATCGCAACCATTTGCCCCCCTTCCTCGCGAACGGATGTTGATGTCAAGGCCTTTTGATATGGTAGGTGATGATTACGCTGGGCCATTATTTATGTAACATACAGACAGATGCGGGTAGCAAATCCTCGAAGAAGGTGTATATCTTATTGATAACTTGTGGGTCGATACGAGCGTTTCACTTAGAGCTTGTAACGGACCTTACAACTAAATGTTGCTTGCTTGCGTTACGAAGGTTTTTCGCAAGAAGGGGAAGACCACGCATCATTTATTCGGATAATGCCAAAACATTCAAAGGTGCATCAAAGAGCTGAAAATGTTAAATGAAATTTTTGGATGTGAAACAATTAGAGGTTTTATAAACAACGAAGGTATTCGCTGGAAGTTCATCGTGGAAAGAGGGGCTTGGTGGGGCGGGTTTTGGGAACGACTAGTCAGAAGTATAAAGGTCGTTCTAAAGATAGCTATTGGCCGATCGGTATTGAATTTTGAAGAGTTACGCACATTATTGATCGAAGTAGAGGGTGTCATCAATAACAGACCGCTGACGTATATAACGGATGATCGTAAGGATCTAAACCCACTAACTCCATCGCATTTTTTGATCGGCGCGGTCACCTCACCTAACGCTTCACTAGAGGAATCTTTGTCTGGAAACCAGCTTCGAGTAAAATGGAATGCTAAAACAAAAGCCTTAAAATTATTCTGGAAACGATGGAAACTTGAATATTTACAAGAACTACGCTCTCTCCACCATTCAAAGGGTTGTCCTTCTTCGAATTTACAGACAAACGATGTAGTGATCGTTCATGATCCATCACTTCCTAAAACGCTTTGGAAGCTAGCTGTAATTGAACAAGTTTTCCCTGGAAGTGACAACAAAATAAGAGCGTGTCAGATCAGATTAGCAAATGGAACGACATTACGAAGCCCGGTTCAGCTGCTGTATTCGCTTGAAGCACAGTAATATCTTTGCGGGCGGCGAAGGATGTAGAAAAGAGTTGTCGAATCTAACGCTCCAGATACATTCTTCTACTACAATTGTTACATATATATAAGGCGAGCGATCTGTCATACTTTGACTATTTGCTAGTATCATCGGTGAAGTAAATAAAAAACGTCCTTAAGTTATCTATCCGATGTTTTTTTTTCTAAGAAATATTATACTTTCATTTCAAGTTCCTCGATGAAAAGTTTAAGAAGGAAAGAATAAGTTTAGAGAATGTTAGGGAAATAGCATATAAGAATATTGAGAATAATAACCGTCACAAAAATCCCAAAGTATACAAACAAGGCGATTTTGTGGTAATCAAAAAAACATCAACAATTTCAGGTGTAAATAAAAAGCTGTTAGCAAAATATCGTGGACCTTATGAAATAAAAAAAGTATTACCTAACGACAGATACCTAGTTTCAGATATTGAAGATTTACATATTTCTCGATTACCGTACAAGGGTATATTTTCACCTGATAACATGAGGCCTTACAAAGTAGAGCGAGTTGGCATCAGTGAGTCGCCTACCTGTGCTGCATGTTACGAGGAGCATGACACAGCAGAACACTTTCTCTGCGACTGTCCCGCCTTCGCTCGCGCATGGTGGCGCACCCTTGGGGCCGACGTGGTGGGTGCCGAATCTCTTAGCTCTACATCACTGAAGCCCCTCCTCACTTTTCTCCGGACAATGGGGAAAATACAATAAAGCCAAGGTGTCTATCTGGTAGTACAATGGACCAGTATTTGTGTCGGAGTGCTCCAACAGATAGTAGAAGCCTCCAACAAAAAAAAAAAAAAAACCCACGAATTACTCACAACAAGTTACTTAAAACAAAATTTTACGAAGTATTGTTTTTATGATTGAGCTTAAAGATTTCTCTATTCTTAAAGAAGTTAGGAATTTCAATTAGGGGTTCTTTGATGTCAAATATGAACCTAGTTTATGTATATGTATATATTTAGAAAATTTGTCGGCACGTGCAATTCGTCTGGTGATATTGTATATAATCAGAGGAGATGGTAGAGGAGTTTTCTCCATTTCTATTCTAGAGGAATGTCTTTGATTTTTGTTGTGCTGAAAATTACACAATTCTCGTCTTAAATTATACCCCTTTTAGCCTTTTTCTGATGTTTGGGAAAAAGGAATGGCAAGGGTTTGTTGTGTGCTCTCGGTTACTGTTTCTGGTCTGTTTTATTAAAAGCAGTCGTCACAAATTTGACCATGTGGAAAAGCTTTGAAGAGGAAATCAGATCTAAAGTATTTGATTTGTAACTGTATAATAGGCATAAGTATTTGATTTTGTTATGTCTGCATTTACAACTTTATTATTGGTCCTTTTATCAAAAGGCTCGTTTCTAAACCAATTTATAGAGTTTTCCGACAGTATATGTACCTCGGTTTGTCAGGGTTTTTTCACGATCTACTTTTTTTTTAAGTAAGTACGTACGAGTATATTTATTTCCATTTTACAATTGTGTTAGTTTCCATGAAGAAGGCTTATCTGCAGGTGGTTGTATATTATGATATTTGAGATTTTAAGACAACATTAATTTAATTTACTTTACGAGTGAATAAGGTAAAGTGATTTCATTGTTTAGATTTTATATGATTTTTGTCTTTGTCTTCTTTTAAAAAAGACAAAAAAAAACTGAAGGAGTTTATAAATTTAAATATATAATTCTTAGCTTACAGGATGCATTTGAAGTAAATATGTTTGAATCTCTTTTTTTTCTTCTTTTAACATTTTTATTTATTTAATTTATTTCTGATAGGTGTTGTAGGTTTTCGGGATTTCGAACATGCCTTCCATCTGTCATGTAGTGCACTAACTTGGTTATCCAGTAGATTGCCTTGACGTCTAGTACTTTAAAGGATCCAACTATTTTAACAAGTCGCTGCTGTAGGTTTCTTATTTTGTTGAGATGGGCTTATGCAGCGTTACCCCAGGTTAGAACTCCATATCTCATTCGAGACTCAGCTAGGGAGTAGTACACCTGCCTCTGCACTTCTTTAGTTGAGTATCTTTTGAAATACACCATGGCAAAGTTAGTACTTTTGACTTGTAGACGCAGAGAATTTATGTGCTCGCACCATAAGAAGTAGTCTATCGTTACTCTAAGATATATGAAACGTGATAATACTTTAATTACGTTGTTGCTAACTGAAAGTGGACAACAGTCATTTTGGCGGTAAATATGGATAGACTCGGTTTCCTTGGATGGGGTACGTATATGCATATACCAGCCCGTTATCCTGTCACCATTTATATAAAGCGTCAAATTCTTCTTGCTACTTTCAGGTCCATGTGTTTTACCACTATTGCTATATCGTCCGCATAGGCATAGACTGTACCTTTATTAGATATCCTCAACAGTTTATTTGTGAAAAGATTGAAAGAGATAGGTCCCAGTTTTGAGCCTTGTGGTACTCCATGTTTTATTATTTTTTCAATGCTCGTGACGTCAGATGTTTTGATTTCGGTCGTTCTGTCTGTCTTATCTAACACGTTGCTATGAAAATCCATATTCTGCTCTCAGCTTTTCACTGAATTCTCATTTTTTCTCATTTTGAAGTTCCTACTAATTATAAAGTTATGGGAGCAGGTTGGAATATCTTCCCGAACACCGATTTCCCCTAGTCGGGGGTGGTCCGATAATTACTTAGCCTACAAAAGAAAAACAAAAAGTTTGGAGAAATGGCGATTTATTTTTCAATATAGCTTCCTTTTAGCTCGATACAATTGACCCAGCGATGCTCCTACTTTTTTAACCCAACTGAAAAATACGTTTTCTCGAGATCTGCAAAGTAGGCCTCCGTGGCGGCGATGACCTGCTCATTCGACTGAAATTTCTGCCCGACGAGTGACTTTTTCAAATTTGGAAACAAAAAGAATTCGCACGGGGCCAAATCTGGAGAATATGGTGGATAGGGCAGCAGTTCGTAGCCCAATTCGACCAATTTGGCCGTGGCGAGGGCGGAGGTGTGAGCCCGTGCGTTATCATGGTGGAAGAGCACTTTTTTCTTCGCCAAGTGGGGCCGTTTTTTCTTCAATTCGGCGTCGAATCGGACCAATAATTTGGCATAGTACAGCCCTGTGACCGTTTTGCCCTTCTCCAGGTAGTCGATGTGGATCACACCTTGTGAATCCCAGAAAACGGTGGCCATCACCTTTCCGGCCGATGGGACAGTCCTCGCCTTCTTCGGAGCACGCTCGCCGGGTGAAGTCCACTGTTTCGACTGTTTCTTGGTCTCTGGTGTGTATCAGTAGATCCATGTTTCGTCGACTGTCACGAAATGACGCAGAAACTCCTTCGGATTGCGCTTAAACAGCGTCAAACCCTGCTCTGAAGTGGTCTCACGGTTGCGCTTGTTTGCCGGAGTGAGCAAATGCGACACAGCTTTCTCATGCCCACATTTTCATGCAGGATATGACCCACGCGATCTTTTGAAATGCCTACTGTCTCCGCTATCTCGCGCACCTTGAATCGGCGGTCTGCCAATACGAGATCGTGGATTTTTGTAACGTTATCCTCCGTGGTAACCGTTTTCGGAGCACCTGGACGTGGTTCATCAAAAACCGACGTGCGACCACGTTGAAACTCGTTAAACCAATTTTTGATGGTCGCCATCGAAGGAGACGAGTCACCATACAAAGCACCCAAACGCTCTTTGATTTCGCTGCGCGATTTCCCTTCCAAAAACAAGAATCGAATCACCGACCGATATTGCTCTTTTTCCATTTTTCTAAAATCTGCGGACACTCCCGCTTCCACACGCGGTCAAAACAAAACTACGAGTACTAGAATGTACTAGTAAGTGCTCTTGCGATACTGGCGCCATCTGGCGGTGAGGCTAAGTACTTATCGGACCACCCTCGTATTTTAGGATACTTGTATGACACAATATATCAAAAACTTTTTTAAAATCTATATACATTCTTCTTTAGGATATTGTATGTTGTGTTTGAAAAAAGACCAGCAAACGATTTGTGCTTTTGTTTTTGTGAAAACCGAATTATTTTGGGTGTGATCCCATATTTTCCGTCTTAGTTTCCTTTTTGCCAACATCAGCGAGACTAATGTAAATTCGAAATATTTTTTCTTCGCTTTTTTATATTAGTCGTACAACATACTTATGTCTTAAATAAAATCGAGACTAAAGGACTGCCTAGCCTATAGCTCAAATCTATAAACAGGTGATAAAGTTATTGCGCTTATTTTAAGGTCTCGAAGGTAATTCCATCAAAACCGGGTGCTTTATAAATGTTAAGCATTTTAAGCGTATTTTCAATCTCTCTTTCGGTTACTTCCACAGAGAACATACCCCGTCCTATGGGACATGCTATTTGGTGGTGGGTTTTCATAATGCAATCGTGAATAATCTCCTTCACTTCCGAGTGCATTGGTGGCTTTAAAAATGTTGAGTTCATTTCGTCTACGTAATTGCTTTCAAACTTTTATCAAGATAAGGCAACCCTTTTCCGAGAAATCTATTCAGCAGTTTCCAGGTTTCTTTGGGATTACTGCTACGCTTATGAAATTGCTGTCGCAAACATTCAACTTTGAAATGTAGAATTCTATTGTAATGGTCTTTTCTAAACTTCTTATAAGCTTTAACATATTCTTTTATTGCTCCATTGTTCTCAGTTCATTTGGAATACACCTGTGTTCATTGCTTCCCTGTACGATCCCAGAGAGTGCATTCCTAAAATCTTCAACGTAGTCGTTTACATTGTTATGTTTATCTCATCCTTCCCAGTCATAATATATTCTACAATATATTCTGTTCAGGTTTCTTTGATTTAATTCAACAGTCGCTTAGTTACCCGAGATGTTTATCTCTTTTACTACTGACATTACGATGTCATCTGTGATTCGTTTTAGGCAATGAGCGATCAGGGACTTCGGGCAACACTACACTCGTGTATGATGATATTACATTTAGGAGACCGTTCGATGCTATTATCGTCAGGTAATCAGATACTTTGATTCTGGTCGTTCGTCTGTTAGATAACTCCGAAGCCAGTTTGCCACTAGTGCTCTGAGACTTCTGCAAAGACTTTCTATTAGTTTTTCAGGCGTCAAAGTGTGAAACGCATGGTGGTTTTTGTTCAGCCCAGCATTGACCGTATTTGTAAACTCCCCTAGAAGGTGCTCTTACATTTTTGAAAGTCGTGTTGACATGTGTGTAAACTCTTATGTTTATTTATACAGTTTTTGATGCGGGTAACGACGGCTTTTTCAACGGCTGATAAAATAGCGACTGGCCTATAATTTCCTATGTTATCTGTACTACTCCCTTTGTATATCGGCCGGATAATCGATGTTTTCATTAGTTTCGGCACACAACACTGAAACAGACTTTGATTTATAATTCTTGATATTTTTGGAGCAAGATGTATAGCATTTATTCTGAGGTCCACCGGTCTTATATTATCTTCCCCTGGTCTTTTTTTTGTGTTCAATTGGGTCACATATACATATACCTGGTTTTCTCTTGCTTCTTATACGTATTAACTTTTCCGTAGCTCCGAATTCCTGGGTTTTGATGGCTTTGTGTGGCAAACATGAATGATTTTTGATGCTTTTTCCGAGAATTGATCTGCAAATCTGTTCACAATTTTTTTAGATCCATACACATATTATTTTTTATGATTTCATCTAATGAGAGTTTATTTTTACCAAGTAGTTCACTAATAATGCTCCACGTTTTCCTTGGGTTTCAAAAAAAAAAACACTGCTTTCATAACATGGCCATATTGATATGTTGCCATGGCCTGGTTTTCTTTTCCTGACTTGTAACAACTTGTGTATTCCATATAATACTCTTTAATAAAAACTCTTCGCCTTGTTTAGACTTAGTGCATAATTGGATATCAATATTGTAATATAAAAGTGCTACCTAACTAACCTAAGTGCAGGTCCTCTAAGGATCTCGCAGAGAAGCGAAGAGGAAAGACATTAATCTCTTTCTTGATCTTACGAGGTACGAAGACCAAGTAGAGAGAGTAGCTGGCTTGGCCTTTTTTCTTCCTTCTTGTTCGCGAGCTGATAGGCAACGGATGATTTCCACTTTGCTAATCCTGTAAATTTGAATTCAATAAAGCTGTGTTTAAAAAAGGAGGAAATCTCTTTTATTCATAATTATATGCAAGGGCTTAGTATCATTGCGATAGAGGTGTAAAACATATTAGAAGCACACTGCAAACACTGTGAATATCATCTTTTGAGCCTAGTATCCACAAGGGCGTCTGCTTGAACAGCCATCATTGAAAGGTGGTTTTTCCGAGGATAGTTTATAAATCTTCCTAAAATCCTTATCAGAAATAAGTTTTTATTGGGACAGACCATGGGTCATGGATCGGGATAAGGGAGTGAGTGGAGAGTGTAGCAGGGACGTTTGAGCCTTTCCAGGTATGTTTCGGACGGTAATACGATGCGTGAACGAGCATTGTCGTGCTGCAAAATAATTTTGTCGTATCTTTCGGGTAGTTTTCGGCCATTTGTTTGGTCTATGGTTTCTGCCTTGACCAATGCGTCATATCTGATAGAGGCGCTATAAGTGGTGTCTTCGGTGCTTCGTTACTTGGATCTTTGCTCAGGAGACTTTGTCTCCAAAGTCTACGCCAATGCGAATGATGTCGCTCTCCTTGCTGACGGTTATTGTTTGATTGCCGTATGTCAGTCAGGCATCTGCGTTTGTGAGAAATTGTTGTCTTTTGCGAGAAGGAAAGAGAGAGGACAATAATGAGAGTGGCTCAGCTCCTGCTAGAAGGCACCACTAGAATAACATACGATTACTCTTTTACTGATATATGATGGGGGAAAACGTCACAAGCTATCCAATTATGGTGCGGTTCTGGCCCGATACTGTACACCAGAATTAACTGTTTTTATATCTTCATGAACGGCTCAGAATCCAGTAGGCACGACGACATTAAACTTACATCCTCCACAGGGATTTATGCGTTGATCACTCAGGTGATTGTAAAGCAACGGTGAAAGGGCGAGAATATCTGCATGCGAAGTCTCAAAGCTGTGTTTAAACCGGTAACCACATCAAAAATAGGACGCGAACTCAGAAAAATGGAATGATTGCTCAAAATCTGCTCAGAGGAGAACATTTCAATTTGCTTTCAATTGCCTGCATCAATGTTGGGTTTCTCAGTCTGCCCTGAATGCCCTGAATGCAGATTAGCAAAACATATACATACATGCCGATGACTTCAATGAGAATTGACTGGTCAAGGACATTTTCTTCATATTGCCTCATGCAAACGACGCATAACTTCAAGTTAATATGCCATACGACCTTCCGGGAAAAACTTATGATGACGCCATTCTAATCGACAATCGTTTCTATGTCATTATATATACCCATGCTTAGCCACAAGTGATGACCCTTTTCTGCAAATCCGGATAGTCATTCACGTCACTCAGCTTCTGAGCAATATTCATGCGATGGTTCTTTTGATCAAAATTTAACACTTTCGGCGTCCAGGGTTGATATCGTCATTAACATCTTCTCGGCTGCTGTAAACAGTTTGCACCATCAATAACCTTTTTTTTTTTTTTGTTCAGAGTAGACTCGTCCAATGCCACAGTCAACAAACAAAAAGGAGGAAACAAACAACATATAGTACAAAGCTTCTAGAAGTACGTGAAAAATCTGTCACACACTACATATCGAAAGAAGGTCAAGCTCTGGTCATCCGCGGGCTGTAACGTCATCTCGCCTAAGCAGAATCGACAATTTTCTGGTTAATATGGCTCGAAAGCACATTGCAAGGGCTATAACTAACTGAAATAATCTGATCTCCGGGGCTACTCCAATTATAGATGCCACGAGAGCTCAATCCAATCAGGAATGTTTCCATATTGATTCCGAAAAATACGTTCAAAATAGATATGGTCTCACGGTAATTTATCACCGTCACCGAGGCGCCATCCGCGATGGTTTTAGTACCGCAATGGCGGACTCGGATCTCACAAACATTGTTAAACAACACTCTGAATTTCGGTTGGTTCCCGATGAAAATGCTCCTCAGAACTTTACTTCTGTAAAATCCTCTTCATTCCTTTTGGAAAGTTAGATTACGGTTAGCTAGGGGATCTTTTGGAGGCTGGGCTCCTCATTATGATTGACTGAGGCCTGTTAGCTTTGGTGAGGTTTCGGGCTAGATAGTAAGCCAAATCTCTGAAAGTCGCAATCAGGAGGGTGACCACTCGGAACCAAAGAAATTAATGCTAGCCAACCTGATTATATTTGAGAATAGAATTAAGCAGCTTAAGGTAGGTTAAGCTAAAGAATAAGAAAAAGAAGCTGAAAGGAATTTATGATTAAGAAATAGTATAGTTAGACTTAGAGTCCTAGAGTCTTCGCACAGGGGCGAATACTCATTTTTGTCTAGTATTGTAAAGAAGCTAGCAGCAATGGAAAAGGGAACTATCTACATAGCAGAGGTTCAGGTAGAACTGCCAACCATTGATGAACAAAAAGAAGTAAGAAGAACAAGTCCGCAGTAATCGACCTAATATCATCGGAAGTAATAGAACATGCAGGAGAAAATTTAACAGACTAGTTACATGAACTCATCACAATGGAACAATGAAACCATTCCCGAGGAATGGAAATACTCGGTCATCATTCCCGTATTGTAGAAGGTTGACTAAACACAATGCAACAATTACAAAAGAATTTTGCTGCTTTCAAATTGTGATAAGGTGCTGGCATCATACGCAAAGGTAAAAAGCAGAGACTACCAGTGTGGCTTCAGGAGAAATCGCCCGACAAGTGACCAGATTTTCACTATACCGCAGATTCTAGAAAAGAAATAAAAATTCCACGAAACGGTAAACCAACTATGCGTAGATTTTAAAATGCACTGCCGCTCATCTGAATAGGTTCAACTTTTTGTTCACATAGCTTTTAGCCTCTCTTGATATATATTACAATGACACATATTTGTTACATATGTAATAAAAGAGCATCATTATGCGCTTAGTTTGAGAGAAAAAACATTGTCCTAAGGCTTACCGTTATTCTCACATGCTAGCTTGACCAAATGCATTCATAAAAACAAACACATTTTTCGGCTCATCTGAATAGGTTCAACGAATGAAATGGAATAAAACAAGAATAATAATTGTAATTTAATGATTTTTTTTTTTTTTTTTTTTTTTACAGTTACAGTTACAGTTTATTGTGGCAGAATCTTTTACAGTTTTCGCATTATATACAAAAATATTACAGAGATATGGTTTGAATAACCTTACTACTATAAAATTCGTACAATTCGTTCAAAAAAAAATATAAATGTATACAATTGTAGGACATATAAAGATTGGAAGGAAAAGCCACAGAAAAAACCTCCATTAAAAATAAAATATCCAATATAGTTGGAAGAGAGAAGAGGTGTCAAGAGTTGATTACGTAACGAAATATAGTACCAGCATGAACAAACATATAGAAATAAATAACTTAATAATTAGTTAATAACACAATATAGATATATGAATAAATAAACATATAGATACATGACTCAATAAATAAATGATTTATTTTGCTCTTTTGTATAGGTGGGATTGTAACAACGATAATTAATAATGAGTATTGCCGCCTTTTTTTAATAGAGTCTCGTAAATTCCATTTGGTATAAAACCATACAATTTTTCAAGGTATTGAAGAGAAATTTCGGACCAGGCTTTCTTAATTGCTTCGATTAATGACTTTTTGTCTTCGACTTGTCTCCCTGACTCGTGTATTTTGCGTGAAAGAAGTCCCCACACGTTCTCTATTATATTTAGGTCAGGGGGGTATGGAGGCCACCTCAACATCTGAATATTTTGGCTCTCAATCCACTGTTTTACCGTCCTCGCTGTGTGGATAGGGGCATTATCATGTCGGAATGTCCACGATATTGGCCCAAACAGGTCAAACATTGGTGGGAAGGCCTTTTCTAGCACACCTTTATAAGAATTGACACTCATTTTTGATGTTAGAAATTGGAGTTCGAAGGTTCCGTAGAAGGAAATAGCTCCCCACACCATGACACTGCCTTCATAGCTATGCAAACGGCTTAAATAATGTTCCTTTTTTCGAAGGTCATGGAAATAATAATTAAAGTCGTCAGAGCCCTCTAAATTAAATCACTTTTTGCCACTCAAACTTCCACGATATGTATTTTTTACAAAATGGGAGACGAATTTCTTATCTAATCTGTGTTAAGTGGGGGTTCTTTCTGAATTTTTTTCGTTTTCAAATGTTCAGCACTTTTGATAACCCGTTTTACTGTCGCCAAACTACATTTAACACCAGTCTTTAACTTTATTCGGACTCGTTGGCTTGGGCCTAATTCTCGAAATGCTTTTATTTTGCCCTTTTCTTCCTCGCTTAAAGATTTTCCACGACCCATTTTAGTCTCTAACAGGTAAACACAGTAAAGTTTATTAGCAGAAAAAATGTAAGAACAATTGACCGATGCAAATACATGTAAAGGTAAACTAAAGTTTTTGCTGTTGAACCTATTCAGATGAGCTAAAAAAAATGTGTTTGTTTTTATGAATGCCTTTGGTCAAGCTAGCATGTGAGAATAACGGTAAGCTTTAGGACAATTTTTTTTCTCTCAAACTAAGCGTATAATGCTGTTCTTTCATTACAAATATGTGTCATTTCAATATACAAGAGAGGTTAACAGTTATGTGAACAAAAAGTTGAACCTATTCAGATGAGTGGCAGTATGACTCCATGGATCGATCGAAAATATATTACGCCCTTGTAAGTCTGAGAATTCCGAAATGGTTGGTGAAACTGATACAAGCAAAAGGAAGTAAAGGACAAATTAAAGTAGCAAATGTCTTATCGCAAACATTCGAGATACGTGAAGGATTAAAACAAGGCGATGCCTTGTCACCAGTTTAGTGTTTGATTTCGTAATGAAATCCTTAGTGTAATAAAAATTCTTTCTGGCTTAGACTGACGATCTGCACTTGCTGTGAGATAGTGAGCAAATGGTTAATAGAAATGTACATAGAAAGTTTAGTAATAGTAGTTAAGGAAGTAGGTTTGAAAGAAATCTAAGATGGGCATGATATGTAGGACGTATGGACAATGGATGGACAGTAAAACGAATAATGAGTGAAAAACCCGTAGGAAACCCCGTAGGCCGTCATGGAAGCCGCATCGGAAATGGGAGGATGTAAGAATGGATCTAGAAGAGTTGGGATAGAACAGTGAGGAATGGAAGGAACACCTTCATGGCAGGGGCGTTTTGCAAAGGGTGGTTCTGAACATACGAGTCTCAAATGGTCAGTGTTAATAACGATAACTATAAATAGGAATAGAATAAGAACAATACAAATGATTAAAAAAAAAAAAAAAAACGTTGCCGAGTCCTTTAAAAAAAGTGTTCGGTGTTTATTTTTAAGACCTTATTTTTGTGAAACAGTAGACAGCATTTTCGGAATTATTCTTTTACTCTGTGTTGCCCAAAGTACTTCTTCTCGTATTATTATTGTTTATTTTTTTTTTTTAAGGCTTCTGCTATCTGTTGGAGCACTCAGACACAAATACTGGTCCATTGTACTGCCAGACAGACACCTTAGATGGCGTTAGAACTCATGAAGAGCTTCTTTTTATTCACTTATGTTGTGTGCGATTGTCACACAAGTGAACGGAATCTAAATGCTGATTCCAAACGGCGAGAGCCGAGAAGCTTTTTAAGGCAAGTGGACAACGGGGAGTTTTGCCAGTACCCCGCCGAGGAGGGAAGCCGCGAAATAATCATTCGATGGCGTTGGTATTATCGGGATCCGAACTCGCTCATCTTGAGTCAGCGGCCGACACACTACCCACTGCGCCACGGCGCTCCCTTCTCGTACTTAGTCGGTTCTTTTTTCCAAGGTGCATTTTATTAAGTCGCTAATATAATACCATTCTACTGATGATCCATTTAACTAATAAGGTGTTTATTTCTATTAGCACTTCACGCACTGATTTAATATACATTATAATATGACTATCTCCCAAGCCGGATTGGACTTCAGTCAACCGGCACATAAGCAAGTGTCACGATCTACTGCAAGTTACTAAATCATCGTTCCAAGATTTCGTGGAGACTATGCAAATGGTCGCAATTCTCTGATCTGTACATGAAGATGGTCCACAGACAAAGGTTAAGCAATTCTCACAAAATGTAACAATCAATTATTTGGGATGAAATCAACTAATTTCAACCAGCTTGTATTCGGAAAAAATCTCTATAAGAACTGGCTTAGCATTTTGTTCCATGCTTTGAGAAGCATAAGGATGAAATAATTATTTGAAAGACACAACACCCTGCCAGATTATGGCATTTAGGCAGATAGTTCTATGCCCAATCCTAATAGTAGCGCAAGGCAAGCAACGACATAGTCCACATAGTCCTAAAGGGGGACTTATCAGCTCTTAAACAGCATTAGAGTCGAAATTGGATGCCATGCACTTCTGGACTCTAGATTAAAGAAGCGTGATTGTAGTACTGACTTCAACTAGGTATGCTTTCTCAACCAGATTAGAGGCCTACGTACAAAGTAACATTATTTCAATACAACCATGTACAAAAATGGAACATACCGAATAATGTTCACTTAGCCCTTACTTAATTCCGACATCTAGATAATATTGATCGTTTTTTTGCGCTTTGATATATTTTTTGAGAGCTAACCTGCCCACCTTGCAAAATACAGTTGTTGGATGAATTGTAGCAGGAAGAGCTTTAGCGAGAAAGAAGACATGAATATAGCAATAAGCCGCATCTGGTATACAAATAATAAGGAGAAAGTCAAAAAAAGTAGCTTACAATGACACCAACAGCCTTAAACAAATACAAAAACGAAACAAACCCGGCAATTTGTGGTAAGGCACATTGGCTACCTATACCAAGAAGCGAATCAGATCCAGTTTAAAAATGATTCTTGATTGTGACGTGACGGAAGTGCAGTGGAATTCTGGATTCTTTGCTGAAGATTAGTTTGCGATAGGTTTTCCCATTTGCTTACGTTATGGGATATTTTGATTTCCACATTAACGTTGAGAGAAGAGACCTTGTCTTTCCCATTCTTCCTCCGGAAATGCTATTACGAATTACCAAATTCTTTACAATTGAAGCAACGTGGTCCGTTAGCTTTATGGGAGTAACTTGGCAAGGCTTTTTTCTTTTCTCCACATGTAACACATTTTTTTTTTTTGGTTAAGGCGCATTATCTACGTTTCTATAAAATTACAATGAAGATGTTAATTTTTACACGAAGTCGTTTCCTTTCATCATACATTTAACATTTTAATTTTAAGTATTCGAATGAATCTGTCTCGTATGAAAACAATCGAATGATTGTTCGCTTAACAATCATAATTGGTCCACGGAATATATTAGAATATACGACGACCAAACGAAAAATATAGTTAATATTTCTTCTAACGAGGTTCGAATAAAACACTGGCATTCTAAATTAAATAAAGTAATTCAAAGTTTATTTCGATATTGTGTGAGTGTTAGACATACATATTTAAAAACAGTACCAACGCATATTACGCAAAATACTCGTAGTTGGTTCACTCTTTTATCGACGTAAAAAAGTTGGCCCAATACAAATATGAGGCCTTTACTTTTCGACTTGGTTCGACTTGATTCGACTTGGGAGTGCTTCCACTAAATTAAGACAACATGCATGGGTTATGCCATCCCAAACTTCTTGGATTTTCTCTTTTAATTTGTATAAGTTCGTAGCCGGATTTTTTAAAACTTTTTTTCATTTTTCTCCACAAAGTCTCAATTGGAGACAGGTCGGGGCTGTTTGCAGGCCACGTTAGAACTGGAATGTTGTGTTCTTGGAGCCAGTTCATATTTCGCTTGGCTGTATGACATGGGGCCCATTTTGCTGGTATGTAAAGCTCCTTCTGTTTGGAGCCTTGGAATAGAGGGTAAGAATTGGTGCTCTTAGCTGTAGTTCGTAAGACTCTTGATCGCGAGTCTTCAATACAAAGCTCGAATCGGGACTCATCGCTCAATATTACACTTCTCCATTGCCCCAAGGTCCAGCTTTGATGGTCACGGATTTACCTCAAGTGTTTCTGTTTTTGCAAAGGTGTTAAAAGTTTTGCCTAAGTGACGGTTTGTAACAAAAATTTGTTTTCAATGGGAATAATATAAAAATAAAAATAGTAAAAACTACCTTATAAAATTTGTATAGCAGGTGTCTCTTGAAACTTGCTTATTATATGATATTTGCCGTCGTAGTACGACGATCTTTTTAAGAATCTTTCTCAACGCCCTCCTGTCGCGATCGATCGGTTTCACATTACCGGTCTTCATGAATAAATTAATTATATTTCGCCTTGAAGACCGTGATATTTGCAAGTTTTTTTGCGATATCATATGCCGAAAGGTTTTGTTTTTTATATTCTTTTATTATTATGTTACTCGTGTCTTCCGATAAACACTTGCCGCCGCCATGCTGAACTTTGATCGCGACTGAGGTCAATGCATGCCTCACTTGAGACATCCGCATTAAAATAACAATACACAATAAACACAATAAACGGTAGATATCAAAAGAAAGAAACATTATCTGGCGTAGGCCAACTATTTTGCAACGAAAAACCAGCACAATTTACAAATTGTGACAAAACATATTCATTGTTCGTGAAGAAAGCATGCTCATGAACTCTATTAGGGAAAAAAATTTAACCTTTCTATTAAATTTGCATGATAAAAACACATTGGAAAATGTATGTCATGAAAAATACAATACTAGGCCAACTATTTTGCGTTTAGGCGAGTATTACCCCTATTCACGATTAGCTTCATTTCGATTATTCTAGATAAGACTCATTACTGTTTCTTGAACACGACTCTAGTTGGCGGTGAATTAATAGACGCCAAATAGTTGTACCGAACTGTTTTTCTAGTTTAAATTTTAGTTCCTTCTACGTATGGATATTTTTTCCAGCTTCGATAGCTGATTTCACGGCATCTCCCGTCAATTTCCTCGTTCCGGGTGCGCAATCTTTAAATTCTTTTCCAATCCAACTCGTAATTTCTTCCCCGTTTTTACCGTTGAAAGTTTGTAAGAAATCCTCGACATCGACATCCCTAGATACAAAATTATTTTACGACATTTCGACCGTACTTTCGTTTTCTACTTTAGTATTGTACTACACTACGAGTGTTATCGCCCACACTTTCAGGACATTTTTCGTCTACGTCGTCTACACTATTGATATTGTCTTCACACTGCTTTCCCATTTCCTTACCCTTAACGACCGCCACTTCCACGTTCTTATCGAATTCACTATTCGCCCGCGCCTTCACTTTCACCTTCTACACTTTCTTTGCAGTCAATATCTCCTAACATTTTAATCTGGATTTAAATTAAATTAAATATTTTTAAGCTGTTTTTAATAAGGTTATTTAAAATTTGTTGGGATAATGTCATTTAAAAAACCAAAATACAAATTATGCTGACAGTTATTTAGAAAGAAGATTTTATTTGAATGTTTTCGGACTTGCTAGATTTTCGTACAATTAAGTTTCAAGCACGTATTATCTTGTGTCGTAGCTCATCATGTCTGCATGTTGGCTGCCCGCTGTTATCGTTTCATCGGTTGAACATTGATGGTATAATAATGACCAATTATGGTTAAAGAAGAGAGGTGTTTACGGCCTGTCATTTTAGTTTGCTTGTGCGACAGACTTAACGAGATTCGACCATACTAATACCACATCTGGACTCTTGTTACATTACGGTCCTATTAAAACCACATCGTTCCATAATGAACCAGGAATATTGTTGAAAAAATTGGGACAATCAGGCGTAATTAGTGGTGAATTCATTATTTATTATAACATGGACAAGAAGGAGGCACAAATTCTCAAAGACATATTGTTAGAGGTTAGTTGATGTGAATTCATACTGCGCGACAATAACGAATTTAAACAAGTGACTGATCAATGAATCGACTTAAGATAATTAACTTTTGGAGAAAGGAAATAATGGCCGAGTCAAGAGGACGATGAACATCGTCGGCAATATGGCTAATGCAATCACTTATAAACGTAATCACCAACCAACCACCCTCCCTGGCGAATAAGCCAAAAATATAATAGAGAAGAAAACCTTCAAGCAAAACAGCAAGATTATCACCATATTAAAATAATGATTGCTTCATGCGACGTTATAGTCAAAAATATGATGGGCTTATTTTTTGTCTGATATCATAATCGTCAAGACGTGATTTACAGTAAATAATTCCATAACGCTTCAGATATTAGAAAGGCGATATGAAATGTTAGCAAAAGTGATGCAATAAGCCAAAAAAAAACTCTACATTGCTACCTGACCCAAAGGATATAATTTTGTGGAAATTATTTTGCGATCATGAACAACACAAGTTCAATGAAATAAATATTTAAGGTGATTCCAACACAGAATTGGACGTTACATATTAATGGGTACACTGTACTTACAAATATTGACAATTTTAATAGCAGTGCTCGAGTACTTCTTCTTTATTACTATCTGCTGAAGTGGAAGAAATTGCCGCTCCTGACGTAAGTCCTATATGGCTTCAAAAATTAAAGGAAGACTATGGTAAATGAACATGTTGGAGTGGATGATAAATGAGCCAGAATAATAATTTTCCTTAAAAAGTTAATTTTTATTATTATTATTGGCCATTTGGAACTCGGAAATTAAGAGCATTATTGACAACCCTTGGCCAAGCCTGTTTGTCATGAGTGTGCTTCTTAAATATTTCGCTATTTCAGTGCATCTCTTCTAGGTTAATCCTTTTATTGTCTTCCGGTGTACGAAGCTGCTTTCTTGTCAGTTTTTTTCCTCGTGTTTTTCACTCCTTATACCCCTAACTATTCGTCAACTGTCCGTTCATTGTAGGTATCCTGACGATCTTAATCCCCAGGGTTTTATTACTCAAACAAAGCTTAGGGCTGTATAAAGTGCCTTGAGTTCTTGAATGTGTAATTTTCTAGAATCGCCTGTTTCTTCGGCCTGGTTTTAATGATTCCTAATGATTTTTTAAAAGACGTTGGATCCATTTTTCTCCTTCTTAGTCAGAGAAAAATTTTTATATACATAAAGTGGGATCGTTATAATTATAATTTCATAAATATATATTTTGACGTTGCGGGACAGAGAATTGTTTTAAATAGTTCCTTCATTCATATTAGCAAGGGTTGTCAATATGAATACTCTTATTTATTTTTGGAAGGCAACAGCTCCCAGATATTTCTTAAAGCGTTTATCGAGTACAGTGCAAGATTTGGATAGATGCAAGTCGGTCGCCGGCCATATATTTGGTTTCCTTTTTATTAACTTCTAAACAAACTTCGTTTCCTGCCATTTTTAGGCAACGTTCCACCAATGTGAACCCACCTTCAAGCTCATGCTTGTCCTAGCAACCTAACCATTGCTTGCCATTGCAATTAGTATATTGCCCCTGACGCCATTAAGGGTTATTCCATTATTGTTTTTCTGAAGGAATCTCATTAGCACCAGATTAAAGAGAAGTGGTGACAAGGTGTCTTAATGTCTTAATCCCCCGCGTATCTCGAATGGTCCGATAATTCGTTTTGTTCTTTAACAGCCATTCAATTCAAATGGTATTATTGACCGTGTTCTTGATTTCCTGGTATCAGCTCGTGGCTTATTCAAATGTAACACAGCAAGAAAATTGAAAGATTACACTTTTTCATGGATTGTAATATGATTTTATGTCCTATTATTCAACATCGAAGAGAAGGGTTAATGAAAGTAAAATAAAAGAAGGATAATAGAGGATTATATGACGAACACTAAAAAAACAACTTTTATTTAAATTGTAATTAAACAGGATGAATAAACATTTATTTGTGAAACCAAAAAAGGTTTTTTGTCTGATATCTAATCAACGCCATCACGGGTTTCAAAAAAAATAATTTTCCCAATTCAGACATTTGCTGAAAATGATAAGCGGCGCCTTTTTGATATAATTACAATATTAAACTCTAGTCTTCTTTGCAGTCAACAGAGAATGTGCTAATGAAGAGAATGCAAGTCATGCTCGTGGTTTGCGCGCGTAGTGTTAACTGGGATGAGATTGTTGGCGTACGTCATTTCGTTGTACAAAATTTAAATCGATCATATTATTTTTGGAAGAAAAAGATTCTTCCCATCTTCAACACGTCTATCTAGACATCGTCCTGTCTTTTGCACGAGTGATGCGCTCAAAACTCTTAAGACGAAGTAGATTAATTTCCATTGAAAGTTAGCCATGTTTATAGTCCCAGAGCCGACCGTGTGATGTCCTAAAGCATAAAAAAGAAGGATAAGTTGCAAATGAAATGAAAGTTTAACCAGATGTAGTCAAAAGGGCCATAAGTTGGCAGGAAACTTTGCCCTGGCATTCAAAAAAATCGCTACTTCCTAATACCTAATTTTTTCACCTATTCATAGGAATGAAACAGAAGAATGAATGAGTAACCATTCGAAAGCTTACATTAAATAGTACTTGAAGACATTGGGTTGGCAGTCCCTTTGCGACCACGTACCCCCGACAACCCAACTTTTAATACCGCGTTTTTTTATTGACTATAGGCATAAAACAGAAAGTTGAAATAGGTACCTACCAAATTAAAGCTGAGGATTAACCATTTACAAATAAATAGGGTTGTCTGAGATAAACTGGACAACACATTTTCTGTGTAAATTCTTCGCTATCTTCATCACCATACTTTTTTTCTCAGGCCAATTTGATTTTACAAAAGTGTAGGTGCAAGTAAGTTCATATATGTAATGCAATGAAAGGAGCGCAGATTATTCGAATGACAAGGGGTCATGCATGCATTTTATATCCACTCTTCCACTCCCTCTGTAGGCTGGGCGAGTACAAACAATAACAAAAATTAAATTCATATTTTAAAATCAAAATGTAAAGCTCAAATTTAGCTCTCGCAGGTCTCCACTCTCCTTCGGAGAAACCCCCCTGTGTGCCACCTTACTACCTCACCTACCGCGCGTATGCTGTCCGGAGACGCAGTACACGCTTAGTAGGTAACTAAGCAAAGTGGTTCCAAAACCATTTAGCTTTCCTCTTCACCGCGCGTAAGCTGTCCGAGAACCGCCGTACACGCTGAATGAACAGCTAAGCAAAATATTCCCCCCTTTATAAAGGAAAACAACAAAAATGGAATATTGTCAATAAGACTTTATTCGCTATCAAAATATCGCTCAAGTGTGGCACTTTTCTTTGGACGCTCGTGAGAATTTCGCAAAACGAAATACCAAACCTGAGAGCCTGTCCACTGACCGGGCGTCGCCTTTTATACACCCGATCGTGGGTGTGCTCTTAACAAAAATGTTTATAACTAATGTTATTTTAGGGTTGCCAAGTTTACATTGCTTAACATAGAATATTATAATATTTAAAAGCTGAATATAATATTTATATAATAGTAATATACATAATACAATAGTATAATTATGATGTTATTTTAGGGTTGCCATGTCTACATAAAATATTATAATGTTTAAAGGCTGATAAAATTTTTAATTTTAGATTTATATAATAGAAATATAATATTTATTTATGTTCTTTTTAATAATATGTTATTAAATATAAATATATATATATATATACGTACAACGTTACAAAAATTAAAAAAAAGAAACAATAGTTGTGGCCAGATCAACTGTCTTCAGACCGCACTGCTGTGTGGGGGTAAGAGTCATTAGTTGTGTTTTTATTATAGTTGGTAAGAGTCATTAGTTGTGTTTTTCTTAAAGTTTTTAATTCATTTTTTTTCACTATTTCTTAGATCTATCTTCCCCTAGACAAAAATGCTTAAAACTAGTTTAACTAAAGAGTCCGCCAAATAACTTTTTTTTTTTTAAATGCTATAAAAAAAACTGCTGAATATTTTCTCAAATTTCTTTTTTTATTTGAAAGTACAATCCTTCCGGTTAATAATGGAAAATAATTTCATTCAAATGGCTGCCTCGGCTGGCCATGCAGTAGCCTACACGATCGGTCCAATTTTTAAGCACATTATCGATTGTGTGCAGCTGTATTTCACCAATGGCTTCACGAATATTGTCCTTTAAAGCGTCAATTGTCTCTGGCTTGTCGGCGTAACACTTATCTTTGACGGCACCCCACAAATAATAGTCCAACGGTGTCAAATCGCAGCTCCGAGGTGGCCAAACGACATCAGCTCTGCGGCTGATAATGCGATCTTCAAAAACAGGGCGCAAAACATCGAGTGTAGCTTCGGCTGTGTGGCACGTAGCGCCGTCCTGTTGAAACCAAATGTTGCCAATATCCTCCTCTTCAATTTTTGTGAACAAAAATTCGTTCAACATGGCCCGATAACGATCGCCATTGACTGTAACGGCCACTCCTTGCTCATTTTCGAAGAAAAATGGCCCAATTATGCCTCTGGACCAAAATCCGCACCAAACAGTGGCTCGTTTTGGGTGCACCGGCTTTTCAATGTATGCGTGCGGGTTTTCTGTGCCCCAAATTTTGCTTGTTTACATACCCGCCAAGATCAAAATGAGCTTCATCTGAAAAGATGATTTTTTTGGCAAAATCGGCATCTTCTGTAAGTCGATCGCAGGCCCACTTAGCGAAGCGTTGTTCAAGCGTATACACAACCATATTCGTTCAGCGGAAGAATAAAACTAATTATCTGTCAAATCAGACATGAGCTAAGTGTTACCATTCACGAAATAAGCACTACTTGAAAAAAAAAACGTTAGATGGCGGACCCTTTATATTAGCAAAATAAATATCTTGCTGCCCCTAGACGGACACTTTAAAACAAACAGCACAACATAGGCTTAGGCTTTCGGCTAATATATTTAAACGTACGACTTACCTTACGATAACTTAAGCTAAGAATTTTTTTTAAAAAAAAAAAACCTTAGCATACAGTATGTGTGTCCGGAGTCGTCTTGTGTGCAGTGTATTGACTCATGGATAGAAAAAAATAAACAGAAACTTTCAATTGCCGATAGTTAAGTGCGTTCCGTTCAGACCAAAGGTCCCGTGTTGAACCCGCCAGTAGGAGAAACTTTTTGTGTATTCAGCACATAAGCAATAGCTGAGTAGTAGGACAAAAATATCTAAAGATGACGGGAGAAAATCCGTTTGTCTAACGGAGTCGTATGATCTGCCCGATTTCGCAACTCCGATGACCGACATGATTCGGTTTCGTCTCGATAGAAAAACTGCAGGTCGAAGAAGGGACGATATCAATATTAACAGTAGTGCAACAAAGACAACAGCTACAACCTTTGTCCACATCCCTCCGGGGGCGGCTACACGGGAGAGAAGAATTCCTTCACTGCCCTTTCCAGTTCTGTTGCGGAGGAAGAACTTAGTGAACCTGAGGATGAAGAGCGTACCATACGCGCAAAATTGAAGGTCGCCACAGAAAAAGAGGGAGCAGGCTACAGAAACCTAACACAACTACAGCAACCGCGAGAAAAGTAGCCGCTACGAAAGCAGCAGCAACAGACGCCCTCATAACAGAAGCAGCCCCAACAGAAACAGCAAGAGTAACAACAACACCCGGTGGCACCGGAGGTCCTGGTGGACCTGCGTCCCATCTTCCCCATCATCCAAGGGCAGACTGGTCAGCCCCAACAGTAGATCCAGAGCAGACAAGATGACCTGACTAGATAGAATCTACTCACTTCTGCCGGTACTAGCTCAACTAATTCACAATCGTAAGGGGGACGTTGGTAGAGAGTTCAGTGTGAGTGAATCAGTGAGTGAATCAGTGAGTGAATCAGTGAGTGAATTCACTAATTAGGATTGAGCGAAGAGCCGAAACTTCAACCTGTCACATGAAGAAAGCCCAATGTACTTTTGGTTAGCGAAACAAAGTTCTTATAAAGCAATTCGAGAGTGACAATTGCGGACGTAGTGCCGTGATCACGGTAGCGGGCGAATTCACGGAGATAGCAGATTATGTATTTCCAAACGCGCCCTACGATTAGAATAGGCCACGCTTTCCCAGTTGTCTAACCACATCTGTCACTTCGAGTGCCTTCTTCTCCACGTCCAATAGAAACCTGCCAAATGGCGAGATTTACAGGCAGCTCAAACAAATGGATGATTGAATATAGCAGACGATGGACAGTACAAAATCACACGAAAAACATCACGAACATGTCCTGAAATGTGAAATCGACGCACTGCACATACAGAAAAGTAGACCCCTGGTAAGACTCAAACTCTTGTACAGGCGGTTTACTTACAAAATTTGGAGGCCAGGACATTGAAGTTATTGATTAAAAATCTCTAACAGTTGGTAAAGGAAAATTACAAAATTTATGTAAGTTTGTATTGGAACAACAAAATTCGTGCTTTGATATCCAACAGCGGGAGTATGTTCCCACAAATAAATAAAATATTTCACAAAAAAAAGCAGAATGACATTGAAGATCCGAAGCTTCCGAAAACGTCAGATACTGATCACTTGGTACGAACAGATAGCATCGATCCAGAGAGCGCCTCCTCTCAGGAAAAGTTGACAGTAGGAACTGCCTTCCAGGAAGTTTACAAGGTGAATGATAGTATTCGCCTGAACCACGCTGGTCAACAGAGCCCTGCTTCATCGCGTCTACCTTCGAAATGATTTCGATCATTGGCCATTCGAGAATCTTGGATTTACAAGGTCCAATAAAGATTTCATGGCATATCATATCTAATGTTGTGCTTAGGCACCTTCTGTCAGTGGCTGTAGAGAGGTACACCATCCTGCTCCACAATGTACTGAATAATGCATATTTATGCCGCGTCGACACTCGTATCAGATATCTAATGGAACAAATCCCAGAACCACTGCACAGGTGCCTATCTGATGGACTTGGCAAAATCTTTCGACACGAATGGTTAGAAGGCCTTTATTGCAAGTTCAGTCGGCTGGACAAAGTGAACCACTTCTATATATATGTATATGTTTTTTTACATATTAGCAGGTAGAAAGTTCGTTCTGATAATTGCCAACGTGACGGCTACCCAAACATTTGAAATCAAAAATGGACCAACAGGGCACGGTAAATTCGCCGATCCTTTTCAGCATTTACTTAAGCGATCTGCTAGTTTCTCTTCACCATTCTATAGCGTACGTAATCGACTTAATCGTTATTATTGTTACTGTGATAACCGGAAGTTGAAAATTAACTTCCAGAAATCAGGATCTATATTGTTCAGAACGCATTTCTCCAGGGCCTCTCGGGACACTAGAAAAAATTGGATCAGGTTTTCAATTTTTGGACCGCACGGGCGTCCACTGGTGGGACAAAGTGTAGTCAGATTCCTTGGCATGTTGCTAGATCAGTATCTATATTTTGACAAACATGTAGATGCTGCTCTGTCAAGGACCCGGGGCGCTTTCGCTTTGACAAGATGGCTGTTTCATAGCAACCAACTTGATTCTAGAGTGAATGTAATCTGCTACATGGCCCTAATCAGGTCCATGGTTGCCTATGAATATCACGCCTGGTTCAATGTGAGAGCCAGCTTAATGGAAATAATTCAGGAGTTTGAGAGACAATGTCTCTGGAGATAAAAAAAGAAGCGGTGCATATATTATACATATAATGTGTATTACGTAAATGTATATAACACATTTAAGGTATATTAAGTTAATTCTAATTAATAATAAGTTTTATACAATATTAGAAAAACTGAATCTATTATTATTTTTTTATAAAAGAAATTTGTTGTGATGGTTTCTATCCTTTAACCTATAATAAGGCCGAAAGGCAGGTCGTTCTGTATAGTTTAGAGTGTTCATATAAGGCCAGTAAGGTATTTTAAATTATTTAAGTTCCTTAAGCATTTTTTGTCTAATGTAAGACAGTTCTAGGAGAAATAAAATATATAAATAGTAATGGATTAAAAAAAAAAAAATTGTGTCTAAAAAAAATTCTTGCAGCTTTTCCTTCAACTCAACTTTGCTTTATTCTTCGTAGTGAATAATTTGCTCAATAGGGGGATTAAATTAAGCAACATTTTCCCGAAAGCGTCGATAGAAAATTTGTATAGAATTATTGTTCCTGTACAATAATTAAAAATAAAAAAGTTAAATATAAATATATACGAATACTTATGAAGATGAGTACATACAAGAGGTTGAACCAAAATCTTCATTCAATGTATCAATATGTTTAAAATATTTATTAAAGCTTTCACTGTTTTTGTTTTTTTTTTTTTGAAAATCATGTTGGTCAAGTGACCGCCGAAATTATTGACGACAATTTTTTAACTTTATTTTTATTCGATCCAGGTAGTTCTCGCACTGTCAAATATTGTTTTTGATAGAGTAACGTATAAGCCTTGTACTTTCAAATAAAACTCTATACAATTCTAGATCTGGAAACCTTGCCGATTAATGCAAATCGCCAAACGAGACATTAGAGCATTAGACGAACCGATCATGACTCAGTATCGCTCGAGCACAGTAACCGTATTTTCAACGGCGTTGTCGAAAATACGAATATTTGAATTTTCAGTCCCCCAGAAGGGCAAATTTTGTTTGTCATAGACAAGTATGTCTCCTAGTCCACATTGGCCCATTTTCAGCGGCGATATTGTCACATGAACGAGCACTACCAGCACTTACGGCACTTCTCTGTGAAATGTATGTTCCACCAAAATTACTGACAAACTATCCCGTAAAAAAGAGAGTATTCTGAAATCTTGATCTATAGCATTTCATGGCTTACCAACGATTATTCTGCATTTGTTTATTTCATTAATATGAAAATAAAACTGACAGTCGCTGACATTTGTAAAAGTTATGGCAACTTCCATTATGGTTATACGTGTACATTGTGGACAACATTATACAATAATTTATGAATATTTGCCTCGATTTGTGGTATTGTGTCATACATATTTTGTTTGTACATGAAATTGTGACCACATTTTTGTGACTCAAGAATCCAAAGTTGAATTAGAATATGAAGTATCACCTTACAATACGTGGCAATAAAACAGAGGTCTACAGGCCTACCTATACATATGTATGTATATAGGGGGAATGGAAGCCAAAAACTGAACATTAGCCAGGGAGAGTGTTGAAAGATACGGCAAAAACAATTATTGAAAATTACATTTTCTCTATTTTAAAATTTAAAATCAAAACTAAATTCACCAGTAAACAAATGATGATAATAATCAATATATATTTATCAATATAGGTGTTTGGAACTGAAGCAATAAATCCAATTATCATTTAAAAGTTTTTGTTTCATTAATGTTTTGAAATTGTATCGTGCTTAAAAATGTACGTCAATTTGTCAATCACAATGTTAATTATCAATCAATTGGACAATTAATTACGATACTAACTAAACTGAACACGACACCCAATCAAATCCGTTGGGGGCGTAATCGATTCATATCCCGTAATTGACAGGTGAACATGAAATCCATATAAATTAGATTACTATGCAAATTTTATTACTCGATTTTCGATTTCAAATCAAATCAACGATTTTTATAATGCAATTTCGTCAAATACTTATAAATATGGAGTCAGTCAAATTCTCGAGATTTGTCTTCAAATTAACTAGAACCCAAGGTTCAATCGAACTTTCCCTCCCTTCCTTTTCCCTTTACACTTACCATTTCTCTAACTATCCTAAAATTATAAATGATATAGCTAACATCCATGCACGACTAAGACTTTGCGGTTAGTATGCACATGTCAGCCTTTATAGGAACCCGATTGTGTACAGTCACACTCTTATTTGGCTCCGCATTTTAATTTTGTTCAATTTTCATTTGCTTGCCGCGCTGATAACGTATTAATAGTTTTTGAAGGCGCTCGACTCGCTCTGCCCCAATATTCTGCCATCAGTGCTAACTTTCTTGACTGCCTTAACTCGTTGCTTATTTTCTACCAATGAACTGCTCTTTAAGCATTTATACTCGTAAAAACAAGTGTGGAGTACCTTAACAAAGATTTATCAATGAAATTTCGGAACCCATTCCACCCAATAGCTGTTAAGTGAAAAGTTCTCGGCATGACAATGAAAAAATATAATGTTTGGTTAAAAACTGTTTTATTTTTTTAAATTATCTCCCTTGGCTTCGAAACATTCTCCAATATCCATATTCCTTCCCAGAAGTGAGAGTCTGGAAGGCTTCTTTATTGGATGCAAAGTTCTTCCCAGAAATAAATTTTCTCAGGTTAAGGAAGTTTGAGGGTGGCAAACCATCACCAACGCACCCTTGCGTAGAGTTGTGATGTAATCGTCAATAATTATTTTTTTCTTCTTTTTCTTTTTTTTTCCTTCTTCTTCTTCTTCTTCTCTCGCAAATTTCGGCATCCGGCTGGTCAAGAAGATTGAAGTTATATTCGCCTGTAATTGTTTTGCCTTTTCAATGGTAATGAATTAATAGCATATCTTTCGCATCCCAAAACACGTTGACCATGCATTTTCCGGCATATGCGATTGACTTCGCTTTTCATGCTCGGATTAAACCCTATTGAATTGGTCCTATAATTACTACGAAAGTCATTTGCGCATTTGTTTATGCTCCGCAAATGAGGCACTCATCTTGCACATAGCTTCGGCATTCCTAATTATTAAGTTGACATCTTAACCAATATTAAAACTTGTCAAATACAATGCCTATACGTCAATATATTTTATATTCAACTTTTTTGTACATACATACATCTTTCCTTTCCTTCCTCTCAACCTATTGTGAAGAACACTGAAGTCCATTTTTGAATAAACCTTTTTTGTTATGTCAATCTAAACCTCGGCAATCGTCTAATTATTTTAACACTAATTCTATGTGCAAGATCTTTCGCAACCTTTCTTCCGATGTCCCCACAGCCTCAGCTATCTCTCTCACCTTCACATGCCTATCGCCCAACACAATATCAAATACTTTTTCGGTATGATTGGGGCTTTTGTCCGTCCCTCACGTGGGTCTGTTCGAGGG
The DNA here is from genome assembly GCA_958301585.1 of Merodon equestris. Lineage (NCBI taxonomy): Eukaryota > Metazoa > Arthropoda > Insecta > Diptera > Syrphidae > Merodon > Merodon equestris. The sequence goes on along the minus strand of OY284416.1, from coordinate 72,082,924 downwards.
AGTGTGGTCGTGTTTAAATTCAGATGCCTCCCTTTTAACGATTGATATTGATGGAGTAAATCCCCGTAAAATTCTATCATTTTCGGATAAATTTCGTCAGGGGTTAATTCAATTAAACCGGAGAAGATATTTAAATTTATCCATTTTAAAGAAAAGCACGCAAGACGCCTACTGCGAAAATTTTTGAAAGCAAACTGATTGAGAGAATAAGTTAAAATTTGTCATACGAACCAGCGACACGTGCACCCAGGCAAGAAACTTACATTTTTGATGAAATTACATACTTCATTTAAGTAAGTTGGTAATTTCACACGTGGGCTTATAAATTATTTCAATTTCTGTATCGAATTGGGCCTAATGTGAGAAATGATAACGGATATCAATGTGTTTAGATTTTTGCTGATGATATCCTTTGACAATCGTATCGCGCTTTGATTTTCACAAAATACGAGGGTGGTCCGACAAGTACTTAGCCTACAAAAGAAAAACAAAAATTTTGGAGAAATGGCGATTTATTTTTTAATGTAGTCTTCTTTTAGCTCGATACACTTCACCCAACTTATTTAACCCGTCTGAAAAATACGTTTTCTCGAGGTCTGCAAAGTAGGCCTCCGTGGCGGCGATGACCTCCTCCCGGCGAGTGACTTTTTCAAGTTTGAAAACAAAGAGAAGTCGCACGGGGCCAAATCTGGAGAATACGGTGGATGGGACAGCAGTTCGTAGCACAATTCGAGCAATTTGGCCGTGGCGAGGGCGGAGGTGTGAGCCGGTGCGTTGTCATGGTGGAATAGCACTTTTCTCTTCGCCCAGTGGGGCCGGTTTTTCTTCAATTCGGCGTCGAATCGGCCCAATAATTTGGCATAGTACAGCCCTCTGACCGTTTTGCCCTTCTCCAGGTAGTCGATGTGGATCACACCTAGTGAATCCCAGAAAACGGTGGCCATCACCTTTCCGGCCGATAGGACAGTCTTCGGAGCACGTTCGCCGAGTGAAGTCCACTGTTTCGACTGTTCCGTGGTCTCTGCTGTGTACCAGTGGATCCATGTTTCGTCGACTGTCACGAAACGACGCAGAAACTCCTTCGGATTGCGCTTAAACAGCGTCAAACACTGCTCTGAAGTGGTCTCACGGTTGCGCTTGTTGTCCGGAGTGAGCAAATCGCGCCGACAGCTTTCTCATGCCCAAAATTTCATGCAGGATATTACTCACGCGATCTTTTGAAATGCCTACTGTCTCAGCTATCTCGCGCACCTTCAAGCGGCGTTCTGAAAATACGAGATCGTGGATTTTTGTTACGTTATCCTCCGTGGTAGCCGTTTTCGGGGCACCTGGACGTGGTTCATCAAAAACCGACGTGCGACCACGTTGAAACTCGTTAAACCAATTGTTGATGGTCGCCATCGAAGGAGAAGAGTCACCGTACACAGCATCCAAACGCTCTTTGATTTCGCTGCGCGATTTTCCTTCCAAAAACAAGAAGTTTTGACAGTGGCCGTCTACTAGAATGTACTACACGATAGTAAGTTGCTATTGCGATACTGGCGCCATCTGGCGGTGAGGCTAAGTACTTATCGGACCACCCTCGTATAACAGTTGGTTTTGTGGTTATCTTGTCGAAGCACATTTCAATTAGAAGTTTTCTGGTTTTTTATGGTTTCCTTGGTGATTTCGGAAAGCGCTATATACTCAGCTTCCGGAGTAGACGATGCAACGGTTTTCTGTTTCTTGGATTTCCAATTGATAGGCCTTCCAGCTAAAACCAACAGATATCCGGAGCATGATTTCCTGTTGCAAAGATCAGTTGCCCAGTCTGCATCGGCCTAGCCTAACAGATTTTCGTATGTCCTCCTATATTTTATACTGAACTCGGAGCGGCCTTTCGGATACCGCAGCACTCTCTTCGCAGATACCCAATGATGTTTCTTTGGGTCGGAACAAAATCGACTTAGAAAGCTGGCTGCAAATGTGAGATCTGCTCGTTTTCTTTCCAAAGGCATTGAAACTGGTTTTTGCATATTAAATCATTGGAGCAATTTAGTTTTGCCGAGGAGCAAATAGGTTTGCAAACCAATTTCGAAATTTCCTGTACCAGACTCTCGACTTACATTTATTTCCAGAATGCTTTTTACCTGACCCAAATTATTAATATCCAATTTGGTAGATAAAGCTGCTTTTGTCTCTTTGAACAGCTGTCCGACGAAATCAGTAAATCATCCACATTCATATGTAGATCATGATGATTATTACATCGTCCCTCATCCCTCCTCTTATACGAGGGTTGCCTTTAAGTTTTGACAAAAAGTGAAACAGAAACGAACAAGTTCGAAACAAGGTGTTTTATTGCTTTTCGAAATATTCGCCCTTAAGTTCTATACATTTTTGCATACGCTCAAACCAATTCCGGAAACATTTTTTCCACTCTGAAGCTGATATCGTCGAAACATGGTTTTGAAAGTCTTCAATAGTTTCTTGAGGTGATGAAAATCAACTGTTGTTTGCTTACAGGATCATGCGAATATATCTAAGTTTCGTCTCCTGTAACAATGTGTATACGGATTTTGAACGTCCTCGGTGGAATTTTTTCAACATTGCCTGACACCAATCAACATGATCCTTTTTTTGCGCTTCGGTCAAATTATGCGAAATACATCTGGAACATATCTTCCTCACACCTAAAAGTTCATGCAAAAGATAGAGACGCCTCTATCTGTCTGTAAGTCACATGCCAATCTTCTTTAATCATGTTGCGCACAGCATCGATGTTTCTCGGAATGACAACCGATTTTGGCCGACCTTCTCGACATTCATCACTGACGGACGCACGACCATGACGAAATTCTGCAAACCAATTGTAAACAGTCTTCTCTGATAGTGCTTCATTATCAAAAGTTGTACGAAGCGATTCTATGCATTGTTGTTAAGTAAGGCCTTTTTTTAAATCATAAAAAATCATCCAACGTAAGCCTTCACGGTGATTTCCATTTTTGCAAAAGCTTGCAAAAGCTTTAAAAGTCCACTATCAACAACTTAGGCTAAGGCCACGCACTGAGCGGCAAGCGGCAAAAAGCTGAGCGACAAACTTAAGCGGCGAGTGGCTATTTACTGAGCGGCAACTCACTGAGCGGCAATTCTTAGCGATTAGTTCTGAAAATGTCGTTAACGAGTGCTGTTCGCCGCAATATTTTACAAGAAAGTCGTTTTAACATTTACAGAGTTATCTTAAGCTTAAAAAAAGAAGATTTGGAGTTCATCCAATAAACCGAAAAAGATCAGGTTATGGCGAATTTCACCATTTGTATAATAATCTTCGACAACACGAAGATCGATTCAGACAATACCTACGTATGTCAATACAATTATTTGATTTGCTGTTAATATTTCTTAAATTTGCCATTATTCCTTCTTGCCGCTCAGCACTATCCTAAAATAATAGAACAGAATTGAAAGCTGAGCGACGCCGCTCTGCCGCTCAAAAACGTCGCTTGCCGCTCAGAGACTGTGTGGCCACAGCCATACGATTTCATGTGTTTTAAATTTTTTTTGCCGCTCAGCTTCTTGCCGCTCAGCTTTTTGCCGCTTGCCGCTCAGTGCGTGGCCTTAGCGTTACTCAGTCGATTTTCTGCTTCTTCGGCTTTTGGTGCATGTGCAGTTTTTTCCTCATAGTACTCCTGAATTTGATCCTTTTTGAATGATTAAGTTTTATGCTTCAGCCCTAGTGTCACTCCATCGTCCGAGGAGTAATTCTTCGGATTTATTTCTTCATAAAACTTGACGTCGCGACCCTTGTTAGCTTTCGGTACAGGGATCCCAAAGTCTATGTATATGCTTTGGACTCCTAGCCTTTTGGGCCCTTCGCTATTCCAGCACTCTTGCGAAGGGCAATAGCCCTGCTTCCAAATGACCGAAGAAAACCGATGTATGGTTTGTTGCCACTCCATACCTCCAGAGCTGTTTTATTTCCCAAAGTATTTTAAGGACATCTGTCCACAGGAACTTTGGCAGATTCACGTCTATTAACATGCATCTTGTTATCTCTAAGAGTATTCGGTTAAATCGTTCAACAACCCTGTGTGGTGTATATGGAATGGTTAAATGACTTCGTATGCTTTCTTTCCGTACGATATCGTTAAATTCGGCAGATAGATATTCTGCGCCATTGACGAATTTCGTCGTCAAGTTTAAGTGAAGAGCTAAATGGTTTCTGATATATTTCTGCTTTGTCACATACTGCACATTTCACGCCTGCATTAGTAACTGCTGTCTTTATTACATTGTGAAGGAAAAGTTCCAAACCTAGAAAAGAAATGAAATAAAGAAATTTCCCCTCACAAACATACACGTTTTACTTACCTCACCCAACTACAGCCAAACATAAACAAAAAATAAACAAATCGATAAAATAAGTACATTCAACATAAAATTAGAACAAATAAACAAAACAAAGAAACAAATAAAAAAATCTTCACAAACGCATACATATGTATGTGTCTTATGCACATACACCATACCACCAAACATAAAACTAAACATAAAAGAACTAAACACAAGATCATTAATTAAATAAACACAAAATAAACACAGAGAATTAAAGACAAAATAATCAAATAAAAAAAACACACAAAAAGGGAAACATTCATTGTCATTTGACAACTTGCCTGGGACCATTAAGTCTGCTGCCGTCACTGTTGACAGATCCCGTAAACAGGGAATACGAGTGACGACTAGAAAGGCGCCGTTAACATCGCCGTTCGGCCTAGCCCTATAAAGGCCGAGGCAGTTGTCAGAAGGTCAATCCTTGACAACCAATTAGTGACAGCAAGAAATAGTCGCAGACAACAACCAAGAAGGGGTAGCAAACAACGAGGAGAAGAACAAATACCGCAGAACAAAGGAAGACAAAGAGATCGAGAATCCGGCCGAAGCTACACCAAAACAGAACCACAAGAAAAACTACCATACGAATAAGGTAAGAAGTGTTCGTCAAAGCAACGACGCAGTGTTGAAGCTAAGGTCGCATCACATTACACAAAATTATTACAAATCAAATATTTTTTTTTATAAAACCTTTCGACTACGTCGCCTACAAGCGAGGGACGAGTGTGTGGTCGACACTAGTTGAGGCTATCGCTCGACGGGTAAAACGGTGAGTGGGGACTAATAGGACGAAACTGATTCTCCAATTCGGTTTTTAACCCACACGAGGCTGATCAACTCCTATAAGTATCTACTCCCGTGGCAAATACCGTATGGATTTTGAGAAAACTTGATAGCCCCGCTCAAAGACACAAGCCAACAACAGCTAGAGCCTCGTTCGGGTTGTTACCCAGACAGCCTCACACTACTCCTAACAACCCATCACCAGTCGGGATCCGGACTCGTGTTCTAACCCAGAAGGGGACTGACTCGGTGCTGTCAAGGCGTCAGCTACGAGGTGACAAAGACGCCACTACGACCAACTGTCCCGAACGAGTCCCAACCCAAAGGGACAGGGTAGTGCGCCAACTACACTAGCACGTCTGTCGGTGTCACAAATAAATTTATGTGACAGATCCTGGCCCGGCGAGTATACCCCGGCCCAGAAAGCTCGTTACACCATTAATCATGCTATTACCCGTCAAAGTCTACAATTGCTGGCAATATAAATGGCCAAGCCGTTGATGCCACCGAATCAATTCCGAATGATATTTAGGCAAACACATTAACTCTTCACTGACAGCTCCCCACATTGTTCACTAACCGTTTTTCCACTCCTATGCGTTTCATCAACAACTTACAACCCTACCTTTTAAGCAGCTTTGACATCCCTCTTAAATGTGATTATCCGTCTCCCGTTGCTGAAATTTATAGCAAATTATGTCGCAATTTCAGGACAACCATTACCTCACGAAGATATAAACTTATGCTGCACCTTCGAATGGTTGTACTTCGATCGAAATATTTCCTATTCCGTGTGCTTCCATGACTTCGTTTCCAGCTGTTTAAGTTTTTGAACGATTTGCACTTTTCCACTTGATGAATTTGCTCATAGCATTGCACATACATATGTGCACTGGCTCCACTGTCAATCCACCAACCAGTCTATGGTATATTTTGTATTTTTGTGTTATATTTTGTGTTTGTAATTGGTGTTTTCTTTATACGACATTTACGTGCAATATGAACGATTTTACCACAGTTGTAACACTTTACCTATATGTATGTTTGACTGTTGCCGCAGTCTATGCAGGTGGTTTTTATCGTCTGCTTGTTATTGTTTGTTTTTGGCGCGGTTTCTTTCTTGCGAAAACAGTGCTTGTGTGTTCGTGTCTTAATCCAATGTCGAACTTTGTTTTTTTCGTGCATCCTCTTTCAACAACTTCCAACAACTTGACTTTCAGGGTAGTAAGTTGTGACATATTGACCAAACCATTGGATAAAACCAAACACACGAATTGTATTAAGTGGATGAATTAAACGAACTAATTTTATATTCTTTTGCAAGTTAAAGATTGAAATGAAGTAATTTTATATTTTTTGATATTGTAATTAATTGAAAGTGTATTTTATTTTTTTTTGTTTTCTTTTTTTTCCTTCACTTTTACTGCACTTCTTCTGCCGCCGTGTTTACTCTTAACAATATTAAAAGTATTCTCGGAAAAAATGACTTTAAATCAGCATTTAATTTATAATATCACACACTGGGCCCATAACCAGTTAGATTCCGCGCTAAATGAAAACACTCGATGTTGTGGAAGGACATGCCTCTCATATATGTATGTATGTATATCCTTACCAATATCTTCACATTTCGAGAATTGCGAGCGTGTAAAAAAACGATTCAATAAAAACCGATTGGGGATTTTTTAATGTCATCGTCCGATTTTTTTTTTTATATGGAGAAAGGCTAGGACTTGGCTACTAATGAAACGTTCATAAGAATTCCTTCTTCAACCGCTATTCTGCCGAACCGAACCGAGAAAAGATACGACAATTGCGCTCCAAGCCCTTTCGACCCATAGTACTCGATCGTGCGATGTGTTTGCGAAAAAAAATATTTTGGACATAAGGTTTTCATATAACATTTCAATAAAAGCTCAAAAGCATCGATAGTGTTATTATAGTGTTATGCGGTAAACATTCTCGTGCGTGAAAAGCACCATATCAACGGGGAAGAATCCGTAGTCAAACGCGTTCTTCCATTATTCAGACTATCATTTGACAAAACCGAAGATCGAGAGAAAATGTACGGCATTAAAACAATATTAAATATTGTGGTTAAAAGTTACATTCAAGCACACTGCACCCAACATAATATAATTACGCCAAACTGTTGCGACATACCAATGTCCACCTAAAATGCTGACATTGCTGTGTAAACAAGTGGAGCAACAAACTCCACCAAAACAAACAACCACAAAATACTGAACATAGGCCAATGTCCGTTCGTCCTACATAAAACAGAAAACACTCATGGAACAACGAGAGCAACACGTAAGCATAAAACACTGAACGTAGGCTAATGTCCGTTGTCCATTGCCCTACATATGACATAAACACATATATAAGTCAATACATGACCCCACACCACGCATTTCGATGTCATCGCACAGTATAAAAGCCCAGAACAGAACTCTCCCAAAGTGTGTTCTGTTTCCGAGTCTTAGTCTGTCCGGACGTGAGTTTTCCTATTAATAAAATATATTTTAATATCTGTTAAAATCGAACCACCTCGACAGAATAGGGTGTTAATTCCTCAGTGCAAGCGCTGACAAAGTTTTAACCATACCTACGCAAACCTATTGCAAGAGAGATCCTCGTTGCGTAAAGTGCGCCGGTCAACATTTGACCCAAGAGTGTTCCGTTTCGAGGCAATCCCCAGCAATGTGCATCAACTGTAAGTAAAGGCAGCCGGCCAATTATCGGGGATGTGAAGTAACGAAAGAACTACAGAGACGGCGGGATAAGTCACAAACCGCGAACACAAAAACTCTTGATATGGCGACTGCAACCAGTCAGGAAATAGATCATAAAAAAGTTGAGGTTTCGAAACCGATTCGCCAGAAGACGGAAACTAAAGCTTAATTGGCTGTATTGGGAACCAGTCAGAAAAGATCGACAAAGGAAAAACCGCTACATATGTATAGGTTCAAAAACGTATACCCAAATTACAGCGCCCTCACGTACCATATGTATCGAAAAGTCACACCCTGGTGCAAACGTTTTTTCGATTATTCTTGCGAGGCTCCAAGAACAAAGTCAAACGAATCGACTTATTTTCGAGCGACTACTTTAACCTCGAAAGACCTAACGGTCACCAACATAAATCTTAAAATAAATGTTAAAAATTCTTTCCTGGAACGCCAATGGACTTACAAACAAAATGAATGAACTAGACATTTTCGTTCGTGAAAAAAATATTGACATATGCTTGATTTCTGAAACCCACCTGATGATGCAATCGCGTATAAAACTAAAAGGCTATTGTGCCTACCACGCGTTTCCCCCATTAGGAAGGGCAAGGGGCGGTGCAACCTTGTTTATAAAAGAGAATATTGATCACTCCACCGAAATCAGTAAAGAACTTGAAACGATGCAAATGTGTTCGGTACGTGTTAGAAATATAAATTATTCCTTCAATATTTCATCAATCTACTGCCAACCGCGTTTCAGTTTAGATAAAAGCGAATTTTTAAATTTGTTTAACTCTCTTGGGCCGATCTTTATTATTGGTGGTGACTTTAACGCTAAACATACCTTTTGGGGCTCACGATATGTCTCGCAAAAAAGTAGAGCACTTTACCAAGCTGCTATGGAAAATGGCTGCGAGTTTCATTCAACGGAAAAATCGACGTACTGGCCATTAGATGTCGCAAAAACTCCCGATCTAATTGACTTCTTTATCACGAAGGGAATCAGTGCAAACTACCTCAAAGTCGAAGAGACCATTCTCCAGTTATACTAACGATGAGCGCAGCTCTAATTAAAAGACAAAGACCACTTAACTACTAGGAGAACTAACTGGGAAAGATTCAAAATCTATGTGCATTAAGGAAAGCACTGAACTCAGAGTACCGCTAAGAACACCCTATGAATTAGAAGTCGAAGTTGATCGTTTTGTCCAAGCAGTGCAATACGCGGCGTCGAACAGTAACAGTACCAACGCGCGCCGCTGGATAAACCCCAATTAAACCACTTGTGTAATTCGCTCAAAAGGGCAATAAAAGACATTTACCTACAAAATTTGACTTCAGAGAAAGAATCAAATTACTCGCTTTAGAGAGTTGTAAAAAGTATTAAAAAGCCGCAAATCCAGGCAATAAGAAAAGGTAAGGGCGAATGAGCAAAGGTATATAAGGAATAAGCAGACATTTTCGCTGGTCACCTTGAAGATACTGTTTAGCCCTTCCAGGGCCAACCGTTGCAGGACAATGATAATCGCTTGAATACAGAAACGGACTACCGAGTACCAGCTGCAACGCTCTCGGAACTTAAAAAAGTAGTAAAATCGTTAAAGTCGAATAGAGCTCTTGGTTACGACTTAATCACGGGAGAAATTCTTAAAGCATTGCCGGAAAAAGCGCTTCTTAAACGACTCTTTCTCGTAAATGCGGCACTTAGATTAGAACATGTTCCAAGCCAATGGAAAGTCGCAGAAGTTATCATGGTTCCGAAACCCGGAAAACTGTCGACTGAAGTTACGTCGTATAGACCTATTTCTCTTCTACCGATCATCTCCAAAGTATTCGAGAGAATTCTACTTAATCGACTTAAGCCAATTATTGAAGGTCTCTTACCGGATCATCAGTTTGGTTTCAGAAGCAAGCATTCCACCATAGATCAAGTACAACGAATAACTGACGTAATTGAAAAAGGGCTAGAACAAAAGTTAATTTGTTCCACTGTTTTTCTTGACATCACACAAGCCTTTGATAAGGTATGGCAAAAAGGTTTGGAGTACAAACTACGACCAGGACAGCTATATAATATTTTAAGATCCTATCTATCACACAGACTCTTCGGTGTTAAGCACGGAAATGAATATTCCGAGCTAAAAGCGATACCCCGCCGGTGTACCGCAGGGTAGTGTTTAAGGCCCGCTGTTATATTTACTTTATACTCGTGACATACCACGGACAGAAGGCACTAGGCTAGCAACTTTTGCCATCCTGGCAACGGGTAAAGCGGTTGAAGAAGCAAATGTCAAATTACGACCTCTGCAGGAACTATCGCTGGAAGGTGACCATGCTGGATGACTATTGTAGTTTGAACATTAAAATACGTTTGAAGGGAGGTGTTTTTAGTGAGTAAGAATCTCACACTACTATGAACACGCGCTGTCGATTCTCATAGTGTCTTTTGAAGATTTTCACCATATTTTCTTTGTAGGATAATTTTTTTTCTTATGAACGCATTTAACTTTTTATAATGGATTTTTTGTATTTTTCGTGGTGCTAAATATCAAGTGACACGATTGTGTTGTTTGGGGTTTAGTGCAATTTTTGATTATTCCTCACATTTGTGGTATCTGTGGTATATTTAAGTTATTTAAGTTAAAGGACGAGAGAGCGATCTCGAGCGGATTTTGGAGATCTTAGAAAATTCTGATGCTGACCTCTCAGATGATAACGATCAGGTGGATGAAACTTGGAGTCCAAAATTCATAAATAATGAGGTTAGTGATGAAGACAATTCTGTAAATTCATCAGATAAAGAACCGGAAGCAGGTAAAATTAGTAGTAGTTCCTTTGTTGTTTTTTTAAAGAAAAAATATTTTCAAGTTTTTGCCAGTACACCTGTTGCTTTGTCAATATCCTCAGTGAAAAATCAAAGAAACGATGTGTGGAAGCAAGGGATTTTCCACAGCACAAGATTCCAATTATGCAAGGATGTTAGAATTTTGTGCAGCTTGGTACACCCACGGATTATTTCTCCAATTATTTTCCAAAAGCCCACTTCGAAGTCGTCGTCAAATATACCAAAATGTACGTAATGGCAACAATATTATGGTTGCTCTATAATAATGGGCTGTATGGGCTTTCCCAACATGAGATTGTATTGGACGGAGGATTTTGTTGATCTTGTAGCAAGCCAAGTGCGACCAATAAATTATGGAGAATTCAACCTGTAATCGACTTTGTGAGAAACCGCTGTAACCGACATAACTTCTTATTCGATAGATGAGCAAATGGTACCGTTTATTGGCAGATGTCCAGCAAGACAAACAATTAGATATAAACCCCGCCCAATAGGACTTAAAAATCTTGTTTGCGCTGCCTCTGTTGGACTAATTGTGGACTTTGAAATGTTTCAAAGGGCTGGAACATTTGCGGACTGTGGACTTGGACATGTTTCTTCCATAGTTTTACGCCTAACAAAATGTTTACCAATAGGAAGCCATTTATACTTTGACCGATTCTTTACAACAGTCCCTCTTTTAGAGAAATTAAAAGAAATGGGATTCCATGCTACGGGCATTATAATGGCAAACCGTTTGGGAAATAGAGTCCATTTTCCACAAGATAAAAAAATGGTTCGTGGTCAGATGAGTCAATTCATAAAAAAACGACCAAGCTGTAGCAATCAAATGGTGTGGCACAAAATGTGTAATAGTAATTTCAACTATATGTGGCAAGGATCCAATCGGGGAGGTCAGTCGCTGGGTAAAAAGTCTGAGACGTCGTCTACCAGTACCAATACTCGCGGTAATCAAGGACTATAATACATTCATGGGCGGAGTGGACTTGGGTGACCAAAGCAAAAACAAGAAAGTGGCTAGTTAGAGTTTTCTTCCATTTTTTGGACCTTGCTATATTCTGGATGAAGTATAAGAGAGATCCATCGCTTATAAGAATTAAGAAAAAAGACATCAAAACCTTCTTATTTTTTAAACTTGAAATTGGGAAGGTATTGGCACAAATAAAGGATCCACTGGCTGAACAAATAACCGAGTTTCAACTACCCGAGGGATATTACGGTACAAAATATCGTTCCCATAAGACGTCGGATGATATCAAGTACGATTGCTATGATCATTGGCCCGAATTTATGGAGGGTACAGCGAAAAGGTGTCGCAATGATAAATGCTTAAGCCGGACAAGGGCCAGATGTCATAAGCGCAAAGGGCATCTTTGCATTTCAAAAGATAAAACCTGTTTTAAGGCTTACCATAATAAATAAAACTGAAACTAAATTAAAAAACCTTAATCTCTTTTTGAAATGAATTAACATACTTTTTGAAGCAATATCCTTTTTTGTTTTGTTTTAATAAATTTTATTATGGCTTTTACAGTGATATAAGCTTGCTATTTCTAATAAATTGTTCCGTTTATGATAATTATTAAATATTATTGTTTGTTTTACCTTTTATATATTTATTATTTATTTTAAAATAATTCAAAAACATAATTTCAAAGTATTATGTTTTTTGAAAATAATAAAATGGTATGAAACTCTAACGACCCAAGGTACAACATTGTGCGATGTCCTTTCTGGGAGAACCACACATGGAAAATATTTTCTTCTATTTTTTTTTATTACTCTTGTGTCAAAATGTAACGAATTGCTAAATTTCACGTTAATTTAATTTTTTTTTTATGGGCCTGGAAGAGCTGGGCTAAGTCCAAGAATAATTTGTTTATAATGCACGATCTACTCACCACCAAGATACTGATGAGCCTAGTCTTAAAGAAGAATGAGTTGCTTGTCCGACAAAGTTAAATATCATTCTGTATCTCTACTCTAATCCCCTCTACTTCCATGTTAGCAGAATGCATCCTCTCTCGGATATGCAACATGCTAATCAGCGCGGAAAATCCTGCAAGAAAGGAAAAAGTACGTACCGAACATTTTCGTGGACATTGACGGAGCTTTTGATAACGCCACTTTCGACAACATGTGTAACGCTGCTAGACGGCATGGCGTAGATGAAGCACTGGTTTTGTGGATCAAAGCAATGCTTGTGCACAGGATATTGATCACTGATGCAGGCCTCGAACAGTGTGCCAAATCTGGAGTTAACAGGGGCTGCCCGCAAGGTAGCGTCTTGTCTCCGCTGTTATGGTGCATGGTGGTAGACTCTCTGCTCGATGCTTTCAATACCTCTGGAATCTATGGCCAGGCCTATGCGGATGATGTTGCTGTTCTCTCTGTCGGCTCATCTCTCAAAGCGCAGGCGACGCTAGATGTGATCGAAGACTGGTGCACGAGAAATGGGCTGTCGGTTAATCCTCTTAAGGCTGATGTCGTTCTCTTCACGAGAAGGAGGAAAAATACTGGCATTACTCAGCTGGAGCTAAAACGCGTTCCCATCCCGATATCCAAGGAAGCTAAGTACCTGGGAGTCATCCTAGATAGCAAGCTTCTTTGATCAAAGCATGTTGAGTCCAAAACCACCAAAGCGTTGTCAGCTTTTTGGCAATGCCTTTGGCAAAACTTGGGGCCTCTCGCCGAAAAAGGTCCTTTGGATCTACACGGTAATGATAAGATCGCATCTCTACGTGCTTGGCATTAGTGAGACGGCTACCTGTGCTGCATGTTGCGAGGAGGATGACACAGCAGAACACTTTCTCTGCGACTGTCCCGCCTTCGCTCGCAGACGGTGGCGCACGCTTTGGGCGTGGTGGGTGCCGAATGTGCTGGCTCTACATCACTGAAGCCCCTCCTCACTTTTCTCCGGACAACGGGGAAAAAAAGACAAGGTGTCTGTGTGGTAGTACAATGGACCAGTATTTGTGTCGGAGTGCTCCAAAAGATAGTAGAAGCCTCCGGAAAAAAAAAAAAAAAAAACAATCCAACCGCCTGAAGGGCAGACATCTCGGCTCACTTCCATCGGAACATCAACTTCAAATGTAGCAAAACTAAGCCATTTCGTGTAAGAAACTGCAATAGTAATATAAATCTAAATAACTATATGCTGTAGAACCTGCACCTTGAAAGGGTATCTTTGAATTATAGGTATACACTTATGATGGGCCTTTCTCCTTTCTCCAGACTCTGTGTTGTAGATAACGAAACTCAAGAAAATATATGATGTGCTGATTTCAGTGAACTTAGGAAATATATCTTTCTCAGAGAAATCTTGTCTCCAGAGGAAATTATCTCTATAAACCCTTAACATCATTAATATTATTGGGTTTCGGGTACTGATCTCCTACTTGCTTCAGCATATTTGTCTTGAAAAAAGAAAAGGAAATTCGAAATACAGAGCTGGTCATAAGCACTGACTCCCCTCCATATATTAAAATAAATGAATCACACTCAACATACAATATGTTGGGAAATTGAGAGAAGTTACACCTCGGATTCTTCCCGGCAGATGTCCTCTTCAAGGACCATGTTGGAATGCATGTGGAGTAAAAAAATAAACATTTAGGGATGCAGTTGGTGTGAACCTGAGCTTTTCACTTATAAAATACTTAAAAAACATGTTGCTCTGCAAACTAATTTAGGAATTTGGTCCCTTATTAGCTCAGTTCTTGTACATCTTCCCCAACTCCTGCCCCCCCCTAATACACTCTTCAGTTTTGTTTCCGCTGTTTTCGCGTGAGGAGCACATTTGCAAGTGTTTCCCTAGCAAATATATGAGCAATGACACAGCTACACTGCTTGATCCAGCCTAAGGAAATGGCACTACGCTAATATTAAACGTACTCGCAAGAATGGGCAGCTCCCAGCGATAAATAAAAGGCGGGTGGTATCTGGCAACATATAAAAAGGCTGCGCCGCATACAAAATATCTTATTATAGTATATCATCATATTATCATACCCTCAAGCGAATTCATTAGAGTCCCAGTGCAAATTGTAAAAATAGATGAACCAGATGAGCCAAAACTATAGGATATGGCTTTTAGTGTTCTTTTCATGACAAAAATATCAACAAGGGGAAGGATACGAGTATACTTAGAATCTAGAACAAAGCTAAGACAAATGAATTCCACTTTAAAGCGTACAGTGCACAGCACGATTCTCCGGCATCTCCTACCAAACCTTGTGCAGAGATTTGAAATCTACATTACTATATTTAACAACGTCCTTTAAAGCACATTATCAGGAATACTGGGAAAAAAACGGTGCTGGAAATTATCCACAAAAGGGGCAAATTCACTTCTGATTCGGCAAATCTCTAGTCAAGAATATCTTCGGAATATCAGCAAGGTGTTCGAGGAAGTGATAAATAGAACTCTGATCAAGTCAGTTGGGAACAAAAGTATAATTCCCGATAACCAATTCGGTTTTCGAGCTCATTTCGGATAGCTAATGGAATAAAGGCAAAAAGCAATGCACTTCTACTTGAACACATATGTACATACATATGGCTAGAGATCCTTTTCTATAAGTGGAGCAAGTTAAGCACAAGTCAATCATTGTTATACATGTTTTGTGAGACTGATAGACAGTTCATTGTCAAAACTGCAATGTAACCTCTTCCCAGGTGTTTGATAATAAAAGTGGCTTGCAACAGGAAGGAGTAAATTCGCCGATCGTATTCAATATTAGCGATGTATTAGGCTCTCTGCATCATGTAAAAAAAAGGAAAAAATGATTTCAGAAGTCGCAATCCATTCTGCTAAGAATGCTGTTTCCTAGGGCCTCGAGAGACACTAAAAAAAAAACTACCAAAAATTAAAAGTTGTTGGATCTTATGGACAGCCACTAGTAAGAAGTGCAGCTAGATATCAGGGGGCTTAACCAGATTGATGGTTATCTGCTATACGACCCTCATACGGCTTACTTTTGGTTACCCGGTTTAGTTAAAAGTGGGATGAAGGTGAATGGAAAATATTCGGATGTTTACGATATCGAAGGCCTTTACACAGTCCCGTACATATTTTTTTTTACCTCATTCCACTGGATGTCATGCCTTTCCTTAAAACCAAACTCATTGTCCGATATTATATTGTTTTCCTCGACTCATTTAATTCGAGCCCTGTCTAGTACCTTTCAAAAACCTTGCTAACTTTCGGAAGTAAACTAATTGATAGGAGATTAGCAGGGTTTGTTCTATCTCTATCCCGTTTATGGATAGAGTGGACCACCGCTATTTTCGAACGGGCTCCGCTAGTGATAAGCGCCTAAATTACGACCAAGATATCGCACAAATTCGAAACATCGGGAAGCGTAGAGCAGTAGATTCTTGTTCGCGATATATTAGACCTCAAAAGTCAATTCCTGACGTTGTGGTGGTTGGCGAAATTGACGTCGCCGTCGAGAAGAAGGCAGTTCTTGACACATAGTCACTGCGACATAGCCTCTCTGCAACTATGAGATTATATTTTTATCATAGCCACGTTTTAGCCTATGGGTGTTTTGAACAAAAAACCTTGCTATCTAGTAAGATAAATCCCAGATATCTGGCAGAGCCCGTTTTTCATGCTAATCATCGATCATGTTTGACTCTGCTTAACCTTTAAGACAAATATTCGATATGAATCGACAGGAAGAATGGCAATATCATTCACATAGTTATGGATATACGACACTGAGACAAAAGTCGACCACTTTGCCCTATAGTAACGGAGATAATGGAACATCTTGTCAGCAACCTCTGTTTACGCCAGACACAGCCCACTGATCAAGGACTACGCAACATTGGTCTTATCCACAATATCAGTGTTTCACCTACGGTGTGCTATCTATGTATGTAGCATCATTGCTCATGCTTTTCCTGGCTGATAAGCGTGTATAAATAAACAAATAGCTTTGAAATTCTTGACGCGAGAATAGTTTCCTTTATATGTTTTAAGAATTAAGATTACTTTACCTAAACGCCTTATTATGCGAGTGCGAGTGTAGGAAGCAGTTGCTGTATGTCCTTACTGCACAATAACAAGGTAAATTCCGCCAGCTCCTAGCATTTTCCAGTCATTAAAATATGCGAACGCTTATTTTATGATTTTATCAATTTACACGTGTCGCACATTACCAGTTACGCAGTATGAGTTTCTTGGCTTAGTCCCAATCGTTTAATAAAATGATATTTTATTTTAGTTATTTTTGGCGGAAAAAGACCTTTTCATTTAATTTTGGTTCTTGTTTTTTGCATTGTTCCCCCGTTTTTACCATTAAATAATACATTCTAAATCTTTCTTTTCTTAAATCCACTTAAATTGTGTTTAACGACCGATCAGAAACACCACGTGATAAGATTGGGCATTTGTTAACAACTCCTCATGTTTTCTTTAGTAGATTTCATCGCCATATTGTTTTGGCATATTGAGCGTGTACCATAAATATTGACTTTCGGATGAAATTAAATATGTGGCTGAGGCGTGTCGGGAATATTTTTGACACAGCAAAAGTGATGACTTCGACGTATATGGGCATTCTAGACCGATAAAAAATGTAAATGTTCAAAATTGGAGGCATAACTGCATCAAAATCAATACCAAATACAACATAATATTAATACAAGAAAAATTCGCAGATTTGTTGTCCTTAACTCAAGAAGCCATTTCCTGTAATTTAAATGCCTTGGGTATGGTTCGAAAGGAAGAAAATTGAATTTTAAGCTTCGAAGACTTCAGATGGTTTTTTTTACGATATGCTGCTCCAGCCGCACGAAATGGTTCTCTGCATCTCTTTACGACTGATGATAAAACATGGATCCATAGCAATAATTCAAAAGCCAAAACAAAAATTATGGTGGCGCCACGTCCATACATCATCATTGATAGTCAACACGAATCGAAGCTCATGTTTTGTATTTGAAGCAGAAACCAGAACGAGACGTACCTACGTCTTTCGTACGTCTGTCCCCGCGACACCCTGGAATTTTGAAAGTAGTCCAGGTTCGTAGCGATAAAACCCGTTAAAAATGAACTCTATCCGTGAATAACTGTGAGCACATTTCATTTTACCGCAGTGTACTCGCGCCACTCACAATCTTGGATTTGTAATATTGGGCGTGATTGTTGATAGTCTGATTTGAAGAGAGTAGCGCAGAGTGGTATGTTATTGGTTATTGTAACCGAATGAAACTATCTCAAGATTTCGCTATGGAACACAAAAACTGCCACAATACGAAAAAATGACACGACAAAATAATTTTGCATCACCAGAATGGTGGGCCACATGATACACAGGTCGCTAAAACCCACCTAGAAACCCACCTGAAATAGGACGTCATACTCTCCAGCAATGGCCTTTACAAACTATTTCAATTAATGACCTATGGGCTGGCTGAGCAGCTTCTGATCTATCGAATTAGCTAAAAATCAAGTTAATTCCTGAATCGTCCAAGACTGCCATAAAGATGGACAAAAATTGTAGTAAGTTATACACAATAATTTCAGGAATTTATAATTTTGCATATACAGTGTTTTGTTTTCGATAAATCAATGGAAAAAAAATATTCTAAATTATTAAATACAAATTGAGAAGGGAAAAAAATTCTGGCAGGCACCGAGTTCCCTTTGTTTTGACCGATACTATAGCTTCGACTATGTATTATTTCATTTAAACGCACGTATAACCAAAATTGCAAGGTTCTGCGGGTGTTTAAATGCATCCTAGTTGGCATTCGTTGACCTGCGCTCCCATCTACTCTCCTAATATTTATATTCAAGCACCTGATGTCATAATGAAAAATATCAAAGGATATTTGGTCCAAAAGAGGGATAAGCTAAGGGTCAGACATAATAGGTCATAGACATAAAGGTCAAGAATACTGGGCAAACAGTTTGGAACAAACTAGTTTGCAGTCATTTGCGATCATCAGTAGGAAGTGGAGACGACATAGTCCTTATCCAGGAGCCATAGATTAGCAATAATCACATTAACGGATTAAGGACAAAACAAAACAAACTGCTACACGCTCACTGCGATGGTACTCTTAGAACCTGCATTTTAGCAAAAACTCATATTAATATATTCCTTTTAAGTGATTACAGCACATGTGACCTCACTACTGCCAGAGTAGAAGTCTAGAGTAGAAGGCTTATGAATCTAAGACGATATTGGGCCCTTACCATCCACAACAATCAGAAGGATGGTCAGTGAGAACGGACAATTGGGGCGAAATCAAAAAAAGAGGTGAAGTATTAATTACTTACATTATTTCCATAGACCTTGTTATTTGTAATAAGAGGCCAACCGTCGTAACAAGAAATAGTTTCAGACATAACTTCGGTTGCAAACTGGTCGGTATCCGAAAAGAATTCCTTCTCTTATCACAACCCTTTAGGAATCCTAAACGGATCAACTGGGATAAATACGAGGCTAACCTTAAGGGCGCCTCAATTAAAGCAATGGACAAATCCCTTCTAAAATCTTCCCCAAATAGTAGACCAACAAAGGGACCAAGCTTCCATGGTGGTCTGTTAATCTTGGTACCCTTAGAAAGGTAAGCAAACGGCTTTTTAACAAAGCAAAAAATCAAAATAGAACAGAGGACTGTAACCGCTACAAAAACGGTCTTAGACAATATAAAACTGAGATAAGAAAGGAAAGAAAATGACATCCTGCTCAAAAATAGAAAAGAATAATGAGGCCAGTAGAGTGAGGAATATACTGTCAAAGGCTTCCACTATATCCGCCCTACTTAACAAACCAGATGGCATCGCAACGGTAGCGAAGAGTCATTAGACCTCTTGCTCAATACACACCTTCCCAACAACACAGAGATTTTTAGCTACAATTTTGTTCCGCCGTCCGTTCATTTCAAAGAAAAGGAAGCAAAAGGAAACTCCAATTGGCAGTTTCCTTCCATACAAATCTGCACATCTCGATGGAATGTACATGGTAGGGATGCAACGTGCTTACAGCATTCTAGAACTGTGGCATTACCACTACCCTGCAGGGAAGTAAATTTTACGTTTATACCAAAAGCAGGAAAAACCTCCCACACAACTGCAAGAGATTTCAGACCTATCAGTCTCTCTCCCTTTCTTCTTAAGACGTTGGAGAGACCTTGTGGACTTGTACATTTGCGAAAACCTACAAAAAAGCATGCTTTCGAGATCGCAACATGCTTATTGTAAGGGGAAATTAGTAGACGCAGTTCTACACATGGTGGTTGAACTGTTGAAAAATCACTTTTCAACAAAGAATTCGCCATGATTGTCCTCCTCGATACTGAAGCAGCATTAAACAACATAAAACCTCTAGCCATCACCAATGCATTAAACAAGCTAGAGGTTAATGGTAATATAATGCTTTGGATCAAACAAATGCTTTCAAGTGAGCAGAGAACTGCGGGCTTGGAATGAATCTCTTCAAAACGGAACTAGTTTTATTCGCAAGAAAACAGCAGATTCCTCAAATTGCTCCACCAAAACCCAATGGGACTTAGCTTAGATTCGCAGACCATGCCAAATACCTTGGCGCGCATACTGGCAGGAAGCTCAACTGGAAATTGAATGCGGAAGAACACGTAAAAAAAAAAACCTGTGGGCACCAGATGGGGTATCATATCAGACTGGCGGTTGCTAGACCCATATTAATGTACGGCTGCTTAGTCTGGTGGCCGGCACTGTGCAGATCTATCTATGCCAAACTTCTAAGTAGAGTTCAAAGAATGACGTGCATCGCTGTAACTGGGGCTGTAACTGGGGACTGTGAACAATTGCCACTGCAGCCCTCAAAACGATGCTTCACCTACTCCCCTTGGATGTTTCTGGTAAAGAAAAGGCAAAGAAATCGACGCTGCGAGTTAAGAAATCGGCTCTTTGAAAGTTCTCCGAAATAGAGCACGCCAAAACAATGATCTAAGTGAACTCACAGACTACTTAATCCCGACCCTAGACTTCAAGATTCTTTATGAAACAAAAATTCCCAACAGACGTCACTGGAAATATATACAGACGGTTTAAGGACAGGCAATAGAGTTGGTGCCGTTGTTTATGCACCGACCCAAAAAAATCAGCCAACCCTTAAAATACCGAACAAGCTGAACAAACGGCAATTCGTGAGCTCTCGATGAACAATAGAGACATTACTTTAATAATAATTAATTAATAATAAGATCAAAATTGATCAGGCACTGCAGCACGTCTATAAATAAAATATCGAGCAGATGCGCTGTAACGTTGTACTGGATACTTGGGCACAGTGATATATCAGGTATATGTGAATGAGGCGAACTAGCCAAAATAGGCACCATATTGGAGCTCTCGACTGTTAAAGGGGAAATGCAAAATATAAAATCTCGAAACAAGCACTGTAACAGGCAAATGAGAGATGGCGTGACCTTGAAACATGCAACTACGCGAGACAAACCTGTACCAGGCATTGTCAACGTAAAACCACAAGCCTGCTAAAAATTCGCAGGCAGATTATAAGCAGCCTAATTGCAGTACTAACAGGACATTGCGCTTTGGGAAAACATGCCGCAAGGTTAGAACTGCCATACAACGACTACTGCAGTAGGTGATGAAGAAGAGGAAGAATCTCCATCCTCAATCTGCTATGTAATTGACCTGCCCTAACCTCCTCAAGAAGACGATTTCCGGCACAACGCCACACGAAGCGGGGGACTTGCGATGTTCATCAAAAACACTTTTAATCATAAAATTATATACAGCGGTGTAGTGCGGAAGGTCCGGATGCTAGACGGCTGTATTGTATACATTCCTCTCCGAAAAGGAGAGAGAATGTTCATTGTATCGGCCTATGCACATGAAGCACCTCAACCTAACATTTATATCCCAGAGCTCGAGACACTTTTTAGGTTTCTGCGCTTAAACTCGGCAGAAAATTTCACAGAGTATAGAAGAAATAAAAAATGAAATTTCTTACTTTATAAAAAAAAAAAATATTAATAGGAAAACTCACGTGCGGATAGACTAAGAGTCGGAATCATAACACACTTTGGGACAGTTCTGTTCTGGGCCTTTATACTTTACGATGATAGGGCAATGGACAACGGACATTGGCCTACGTTCGGTGTTTTATGCTTACGTGTTGCTTTCGTTGTTCCGTGAGTGTTTTCTGTTTTGTGTAGGGTAATGCGGAACAACGGACGAACGGATATTGGCCTATGTTCAGTATTTTGTGGTTGTTTGTTTTGGTGGAGTTTGTTGCTCCACTTGTTTACACAACAATGTCAGCTTTTTAGGTGGGCATTGGTATGTCGCAACAGTTTGGTGTAATTATATTATGTTGGGTACAGTGTGCTTGGATGTAACTTATAGACTCAAGATACTCGCAACGGATAGTCCATCGTATCGTAGAAGCGGCTCTTATCTGGATCTCATGCCGCTTGACTCTCGACTGAAAGTGGCTGATACGAACGAATGGTCTACTAGCTATTTACGGACCATTGGATATGACAGTGACCACTGCGCACTTTGTGCCGTAATCACAGTACCTGACGAGTTGCGGAGATGGCAGAGTATGTTCAAATGCATCCCTACGATTACAGTAAGATGCGCCAGCCACGCCTTGCCGATTCCCTGACGAGAGCACTCACTTCTAGCGCCTCCTTCCCACCATCCAATAGGAACCTGTCAAACTATGAGATTGATAGGTACCTCAAACAAATGGACGATATCATTAAAGAGACAATGAACAGTGCGGTACCACGGCAACGACAGCACGATACCACAAACGTATACTGAAATACGACAATCGATGCACTGCACAGACAAAAAAGTAGACTACTGACAAGACTCAAACTCTTGTACAGGCGGTTTACCGACAGACAAAACTCGGAGGTCACTGATTAAAAATCTCCAACAGTTGATCAAAGAGAATTACAGAATATCTGTAACTTTGCATTGGAACAACAGAATTCGTGCTGTAAAATACAACAGCGCGAGCATGTTCCCGCACATAAATAAAATATTTCGGAGAAACAATCCGAATGACATTCAGGATCTAAATCTTCGGAGTACGTCAGAAAATGAACGTTTGGCACGAACAGTTAGCATCGATCCAGAGAACGCTATCCTGGGTGATCGAGGATCATTAGAAGAAGGTGGCGACAATGGGAGCTGTTTTCCAGGAAGTATAAAAGGTGAATGATGTTATTGGCGCGAATCGCGACCTGGAGAACAGAATCCTACTTCAACATTTCTACTTTCGAAATGATATCGACCATTGGCATTCATAGAATCTTGGTTTTACCAGGTTCAATGACGATTTTATGGAAAATAATTCCGTCGCCAGTGAAGGGCCTAACACCTTGTTCATTTCGACGGAGCAGATGGTCTTCGAGTCATTGAAGAGAAAAAACTGAATAATGCATATTATCCAGTGCACTGGAAGACAGCGGTGGTGCAACTAAGAAGGGTAAAGGGACCTCTAACCCTGCAAATCTCCGGTCGATAAGTCTCCTCCCGAGTATCAGCAAGAACTTCGAGAAGGTAGTCCACAGAGCCCTGTCTAAATAGGTTTAGGACAATAAAATCACTTCGAATAATCAGTTCGGGTTTGACACGATTAAGGCATGCCGAAACTCGGATATTCAATGGAATAAATGCCAGAACCCATGCACGGGTGCCTGTCTGATAAACTTGACAAAAGCTTTCGGCACCGTATGGTTAGAAGGTCTTTATTACAAGCTCAGTCGACTGGGTATAAATCACTGCTATATATGATTTTTGACATATTAATCGGTGGAAAGCTCATTGTGAAAATTGCCAACGTGAGTTCTACAAACAGTTGAAAATGAACTTCTAGAAATTAGAATCTATATTATTCAGATCGCCTTTGTCTAGGGCCTCTCGGGACACTAGAAAAAATTGGCGCAGGTTCTCAATTTTTGGACCGGACGAACGTCCACTGTCGAAACAAAATGTAGTTAGATATCTTGGGATCGTGCTAAATCAGTATCTACTCGTATATTTAGACAAACATGTACATAGATGCTGTTCTGGCAAGATGGCTGTTCCATAGCAGCCAACTTGATTCTAGGGTGAAAGTAATCTGTTACATGGTCTTAATCAGGCCCATGGTTGCCTATGGATATTCCATCTGGTTCAATATGAAATTAATGGAAAGAATTCGGGTTACATACTATACCCGAATCTGAGTACACGAAATTTTACCCGAACGAGGTCCTATACAATAGGGCCAGGATAGTACGGGTGGATAACTTTCTGATAAAACCGATTCGAAGCCACGTTGCAAGAGCAATGACTTCAGTCATCAACCTGATCTACGGGGCTTGCTACCCCAACTACTTGTACCACGAAAGGGTGCGCCTTAACGGCTCTGTCCCACCAGGGGCATTTCTCTATTTAGGCGCTCGAGCGCCTCAGGATTAGTAGATCGATGTCGCGACGAGATCGGGGAGACGTCGTTCGACAACATCAACGCTTTTGGTGATTGGAGCGGATTTCGTCAGTGGTACCTTCAGTTCTTATAGCCTTATCAAGACAAGGCCTGCCAAACACCAATGACAGGCCAACATAGGCTAGGGTAGGTTAGGGTATATTTTAGGGTGGTTTAGAGTAGGTTAAGGTAGTGTAGGGTGGCGGGTAGGATTAATTTTCCTTTTTCAATAAAAAATAAAATAAATAAATAAAAAAGAAATATATGTATATACACTTTATATATTAAGTATATATTTTGATATATATGTATTAGTTAAGATAGATTAAGGTAATTTCAAGTTTTATTTGAATAAAAAAAAAGATCATATGCTAAGTTTTTTGTTATATATTTTCTTAGCGTAAATTAAGTTAAGCTAGCCATTAATATATTGTAGATATTAACACTCGAAAGGCAAATAAATGTGCTGTTTATCTTAGGGTATCCGCACGGGGTCAGTAAGATATTTTAAGATATTTCACACAATTAAGCTAGTTTTAAGCATTTTTTGTCTAGCGTAAGGTAGCTCTAAGTAGAACTTAATAGAAATGAATTGATAACTAAAAAAAAAAAGAAGACGATTTCTGGGAGAATACTTCTTTAATAAACTAACCGATCTATCCGAAACGGTGATCAACAAAATATGGTTCCAAAAGCAGCGATGACCAAGCCGACTCAAGTGGTAGCATAATGCACCGATCTCGGTCTAGGTGATCCCCATCGATTTTTACGGAAGGAAACCACCTAACCTAACCTAACCTATATTTCCGCCGGAAACAATGCCGTATTGACGAAAGTTGTTCCTAAAAATTCTTCGTAGTGACGGATACCTTTATTCAGTATGGCTGTTTTTCGTACAGCGAGAGCTGAGTGGGTGTAGAGGGCAGGA
Source organism: Merodon equestris (assembly GCA_958301585.1). Lineage (NCBI taxonomy): Eukaryota > Metazoa > Arthropoda > Insecta > Diptera > Syrphidae > Merodon > Merodon equestris. The sequence continues at coordinate 72,057,805 of OY284416.1, read as the reverse complement.
ACTTTGTCATTTGAAGTTAGGTGTTTGCTTGTTCGATAATCCGAACGGAATTCAAAGCAAGCGATAAATGGAGCAAAACTTGTTATTGTTTCGCTTTATTTCATTGAAAAAGAGTAGGTTTGATGTTCTTTTATTTAGAGACTTTGAGGTAGAGGAAGTCTTTGAGATTTTATACGTTTAAGTGTTAATTTAGGGCGTTGTCACTTAACTTTGTGCTAATTTTCGCCGAATGTATTTGAAACCGATTTAAACGCACGCCATCGCTCTGGCGGATGAGTGACCCAAGTTATATATTATTCCGTATTAAATAACAAATCCGACTTTAAGATAATAACCAAAACATTCGACTAAGAAATAAAAATCCTAATCAGAAAACAAAGTTACATCAAAAATTTAATATTTAGCGAAAAGTGGAAAATTACGACTTATGGCATATGGTCCACCTTTATTCTTTATTCTTTTTCAGTTAAGATATTTCTAAGTCTGATATTTCCACCAGCTATATTTGTTTTACTATCTGTGGCTGAAATAAATGTAGGCCTTCATTTATTTTATTTGCTTATATTTATTATGTATATTTTTCCCCCACCTAAATATAACTATAAAAAGTCGTCCTTATTTCTTTGTTTTCTCTTATTTTCGATCTACATCTGGTGAAATGAAGAGAAGCATGGTATTGTACATCATTAAACAGTCAAATATTTCTTCCTTCCTATCCTATCCCTACTCTTCATTGCTTCACTTTACCATGTATTTGTGGCATGAATGATATTTTCTGGCAATCATTTTTATATTTGATCCATAAAGTTTTTAAGTACTTTGCTCGTACGTTGGTCTTCATTATCCCATGCTCCAGCAACATGTGATGTACATACTACCTAAAAGTAGATTTCCTTTAATTCTTAGAGGACCCACAGTATGAAAAACGTACAACATGTTTCCAATATTTTTTTTTTACTTTAATGGACAATGCAATAATGAGGAAGAACAAATTTTTTAGCGTATCTTTGATATTATAATTAAAGTGGATGGATATTTGGAGATCCTTGACGCCGTGAACAACGAAGAAAAACAATTAAGATGATTTTGACAACGAAGATGAAATTGTGCTAAGTGGGCTAAAAATAAGACTGGGAAATTATTCTGTAGATACATCAGTTGGTTTTATAGGAGAAAAATGTGGCGCAACTGAAGAAGTTGAAAGTTTTGAAAACCACGATGTGGCTTCAATCTTCAATTAATATTTTTCACAGGAAATTGTTGAGCACATCCATCGTGTTCCAAACCAATTTGTTTGCTGAGCAATCAGGGACACGTTTTTTACATTCCCACATTTACTTCAAATATAGATTCTTTTATGGGAACCAATTTCCTAATGGGTGTAAAACCTTAGGGAAGCTATAGTGGGTATAGACCACTCGCTCTTAGTTACGCCTTCTTATATTTCAAACATTATGCCCGTAAAAAAAATTTTATTGGCTTTTGAGTAACATTAATTTTAATGACTTATTTTCGACGCCAAAAAAGAATCAAAAACATAAAATAATTCACCCATTTTCGAATCTAGTATAATACAAGATCGCAAGTGGGCATATACCCGGATCATTTCTAGCTGAATGTGAATCAATAATAAAATTCAAAGATACGAGTACCATAAAACTAATTGATTTTTTTAATTGCTTCACTTTTTTTCTTTTTGCACGGTTGTTCTACTCTCATTCCGTACATGCCCAGAAGTCAATCAAGGGAGGACATTAAGTTTGGATGTTGTGCGACAACAGTGGCTATGTTTTAAAGTTTTACACCGGCAAAATGAAAACGTGTTTTCATCAATCGCCGGTTGTTTTTACGTCTTTCACTTGCCGACGTTTCGGTATTCTGGGAATCATTGGTAGCTCTATAGTTTCATCATCGTCAGAAGACTTTTGCAAAACTTTTTTCTTTGAGGCACTTTTTTTTAACATTTTTTTTTTTAGAACAACTTGCCTCGACTTTTTCCTTTTCCAGGGTGTCTGTTAGAACCCTGGTGTCCTTCCCTTTTTTTTCCGCGTGCAATAGTTCGTTTACGTGTTACGGTTACGAAATGGTCGAATATGTTTTGGTGATATCAATGTGGAAGAAGCTGCAACCTGACTTGTGGATGGTGCTTGTGTTTGGTCATCTGTACTAATTAATTGGTTATCTGCACTAGTAAGATTTCCGCATCCGATTGGTGTTTCAGGGCAAGGTCGGTCGCCCACATATGTAGTTGGAAGGGCATATTCCAGTTGCCTCTTTGCTGGTTAAATGCTTTTTGGGTAAGTATTTCCGACAATTTCTGCAATATTATAGAATATCATAGGTTTTCAAGCATTGTTGAGCATCCACTCGTTTGCAGCTTTATTGTAATAGGTTTTGTACGGTTCAAATACTTTTTTTTTTTTTTTTTTTTTTTATATTATTTGTTTATTCTTTTCATAATAGCCATAATAATAATAATACAAAGAAGTAATAACATAAAACAATATAATAAAAAGAATAAAATAGTTGCCGTCATTTAATTAGATAACAAAGTTAAAAATTAGTGTTAGACGACACTTCATTGTAGTTTATAAATATAAATTCATTTTCATAACTAATGTGGGGTCACATAGAATACACAGATACAGATTATAATAAGAATGACAACTAAAATATACATATATAAATACAATTAAAATGAAGAATTAAATTTTATTAAACAAAAAAATCCATGAATTAAATAAACAATTATGAGAGAAAAGAAGAAGAAAGTTCCATAAAAAGTCATTTTTACATCAGCTTTAAGGTAGAATTCGCAGTAATAATTCAATACTAGCATTGTCAATAGCAAAAATCCAAGTTCTTATTTTGTTAACGTCGTTGTTATAGTTATTTGTTAAACGTATGGAATGTGGAAGTCTATTGAAATAGCATGGAGCACTAAAAGTAAAGAATTTAGAAAAATGTGTTGTACGTGCAGTTGGTACGTTAACTAAACCCATGTTATTTGTCCTTAAATTATAAGTTAAATTTGTCCTGTTAGGAATGTTTCCGCTTTGCTTAAAAAATTCTCTAAGAACTTTGAATATATATAAGTGTCTTAATGGTAAAATATTACATTTTTTAAACAAGGGCCAACTATGAGCACGACGATTGCAGTTTGTCAGAATGCGAACTAGATATTTTTGAGCAACCAAGACTGGTCTAATTGTATTGAAATATGATCCTCCCCAACATACAATGCCATATTGCAATTTCGAGTGTGCCAGTCCGTAGTAAAATTTTAATAAAACTTTATTTGAGCAGTATGGTTTGATAAGATACAGTTTACGAGCCACCAGGTACATGTGTGATTTTATTTTTTGTAAATGGTCCTTCCAGTTCAGATTTTGGTCTATTAAGACTCCTAGATACTTAAAATTCTTGACTGATTCAATTATAAAACACTTTTCGGAGCAGGTATTCTGTTCATAAAAGTTTTGTATGCCGCATGTATGAAGCGGTAGTCTAAATCTAGTACAATCATGCGAGTGAAAGCGAAGGTTGTATTCTGGTATAGTGCTGCCGGATATTTTCAAGGTCAGTAATTTAGTTTTTTCGCTAATCAGTAACTTGTGGTGAGCAAACCACACTCTAAATTTTTCTAGGTCTTCTCCAATTTTCGTAATGCAATCAATTTGGTTTTGGAATGTGTATGTAAAAGTTATATCATCAACGAATGCAGTAGCTATTCCCTTGAATTGCTGTCTAAAAATTGACTCAATATATATTAAAAATAAAAGTGGCCCTAGTACAGAACCCTGAGGGACTCCATTTTTTAAAACAAGTGGCTTACTAAAAACAACATTAACCTTCACTTTTTGAACTCTGTCTTTTGTTTGAACCAGTTATGTATTGTTCCCCTAAATCCAGCCTTGTATAATTTATCTAATAAGAGCTGATGGTCAACCATATCAAAAGCCTTTGTCATGTCTATGAATAAAGCCATAGTAGACATATTTTTGTTTAACCCTTTATAAAGCTGACTGCACACCCTAAGAATAGCATCTTCTGTTGATAATCCAGTTCTAAAACCAAATTCATTGTTTGAAAAGAACTTATTTCTCTCCAAGAATAGAAGCATTCTCTTTTTGATAATTTTCTCAAATACTTTTGAAAATGTAGGTAATAATGATATGGGCCTGTAGTTGAATACATCTTTTTTGTTACCTTTCTTAAAAAGTGGAATTACCTCTGCACATTTAAGTGGACTTGGAAAACATCCGCTATTGATACTTAGATTAAATAAATAGCTTAAAACATCTACTATTTGCCAAGCATTTTTTTTTATCAGAATACTTGTTATGCCCTCACTTGTGCAGGATTTTTTGTTCTTTAAGATCATATTGTTCTGACAAGAGGCTGTATTTTGTGAGAGGTATGCGGTGGTAGAGTTAGAAGTACAACTTCATGCTGTCTCGCAAAGTTATTTACGGGGAGATATATACGAGTATGTATGTCATGGTTGTCCATAATTTACAACACTTATCGGTCTGGAGTTGGTTTATAGTGCGAAATAAAGTGCTTTAAGAACTGTATGAAAAGTTCCTATTTTGATTGATTAGCCCCACCATTACATCCTGGAGGAGCATTATTAAGCATATGGGCTTTGAAATCTACCCTGAAAAAAATCAGCATCGGAAGTACATGGTTTCCTACGGCACTTATAGCTGCAATCATGATGACATTAATACCACGATCTCCAGAGGTCATGCTATCTATCTCTTGTTCATCCTTGGCAGCTATAACTTTCAGCGAAACATGGACAGTTGTATTCCCGGTCTCATCAATATTGTAGATTCTACTCGAATCAAATTTGTTGCGAGAACGGCAATCTTTAAGGTTATTAAAGAAGCTCATAACATTGGAACGATTAAAGCTTGTTGACCTGGAAATACTTGTTGCCTTTCTTCGCTTTTTATCCAAGATTCTGGCAGATTTTTTTTGCTTTTGCAAAACGAAATGCTAACTTCTTTGTGTCATATTTGGAGAGTCAATGCAACTTGACTGCTGTTGCCAGGTATTCTGCTAATAAAATTTATTTTTCAGTGGTTAGTATTTTTTTGTGTGCGATTTTCTAATGATAGTTGAATGTTTCAGAGCCAGAGATTCGATAAAGTTTTAGATGTTGAAATAAAGTTGTTTTTACAGTATTATGCGTTTTGGCAGCTTAACCGATGTTTTTTTTTTCGTTGCAAACTACATATTCTAAAGCCTCCTTCAAGGCCTTTTCGTTACCATGGGCTCGGCTGCGAGGTATAGTTTGGGCCTTATGAAAGCTAAAAAAGAATTAGTAACAGAAAAGGATATGACGCGATCCATGTACCTTGGAACGTGCCAAAGTAAACGAAAAATTTCATTCCAAAGTACACGACACAGCCATTTTGTGATCAAGCAGTTGAAACATTTTCTTTTAGGAATTGGAACTCATTTTCTGCACAATACTGCCACAATATTTCACATTCTCGGAAAAAAATAGCAACACCCCAGTCGAACTACATATTTGTATTCTCACAACACAAATAAGCAATTTTAAGAAAAAATAACTTTGACGACGCAAAGTCTTGGCGTAATTTGTTTACGTCCGACTCAGAAGGAATTCGTTTGCAGACTAAAAAGAAATAATTTGTAGAAGAAAAAGTTGTAGAATTTCAATAATTTTGAATAAAACAAAAAAAAAAACAACGCCGCAAATATTGGTTCTCTTTAACAATTGCAATTTAGTTTTATTTTATAATACGTGTTTATTCCGTGCTGTCCAAAACTAGAATGGACGAGTGTTCACTCAGCAGCACCAATCAGCTTTCGAGTTTTATACAACAACATAACACTCAAAGGAAATACTCTCTCGGCGCGATTGTGTTATACAACAGATGAGAAACAGAGCGGAGTGATAGTTATAATTGAGCTAAGCTGATAGCTGCTGCTGAGTGACACTCGGTACAATCTCTATATAATATCATTTATAATATATTTTTTTTATCAATTTTATTTAATCTCAAACAATGGAATTGAATTCAAAGTATGAAAAAAACTGTCATTCCAAGGTAGAAGCGTTCCAAGAAACGCTCCTTTCCTTAATGGATGTTTTCTAATTGCAATGTTCAATTTCATGCATAAAAATATACATTTTATGTGCGGTGGTATAATTTTATAATGTTCGTACCGCGTCCTTGGAAAGAATCCTGCAAGAATAATTATTAGTTTTCGATAGTTTTTTAATGATAGGATGAATTTGAAACATGTAGAGTAAACTGCAATTCTATTTATTTCCTGCCTTTACCTGCTAAAAAAAAATACCAAAATTAGCAAATAGCCATTACTCAGATGAGGCTCAGATGAATTTTTGAAATGCGGGTTAAGTATTGTATAGAATAGAGTATACAATATACCTATACATATGTATGTATATTGGATTTTCAATTTTTCTTATATATATATAGCTGTGGTCAGTGAAATAGGTGTGATTCATACGTTTACATTTTTTCTTATATTTCTTTGTTTTTCTCTCCACATATCAAATCTGTTCTTATTTCACAATATTTGCAATACCGTTAACTACACTTTGTCGCCTACCAACACAAATATTTTTCACGCTGTTAAAAAGGACATTAGTCACTTTAAACAAAGCTTCAAAAAATGTTGGACATTGAAATAGGTGTGCTGCTTATTTTAAGTGACAATAATTTAATTAACCATTACAGAGATTTTTTTTTTGTTATAATAAGTGAGTACGATTCATATACTGAAGGGATATTCATATTTACACTTAGTCATTAAGATAATTTGCAGTTAAAATGGGACGCGGGCCACATTGCTCCGAACAAGAAAGAAGATTGATTCTTCAGTTGAGAGCCGAAAATAAAACATATTCTGAGATTGCAAAATTAATGAGATGCTCTCAGATTATGATTACAAATGCACTGAAGCCGAGAAAACTGGAAGATAAACGGGGCAAAATTCGAAAAACGTCAACAAGAACTGACCGACGAATAATTCAACTCTCAAAGGCAGACCCTTTTAAGTCTTCTAGAGACATTGCGAAGGAAATAGACGAAAACATCAGCGGTAGAACAGTGCGGAGAAGGTTGAATGAGGCAAATTTATTTGGCAGAATCGCGAGGAAAGTTCCCTTTTTAAGACCTAGGCATGTAGCGCAGAGAATCGGATATGCAAAAAGACATGCTGATTGGACTGGAGCACAATGGCGAAACATCCTCTGGACGGACGAAGCAAAGATTAATTTAAAAGGTCCGGATGGAAAGACATTTGTTAGACGACCACCCAACACAGAACTACTCCCTCGTCATACAAGAAAAACCGTCAAACATGGCGGAGGTAGTCTGATGGTATGGGGATGTTTCTCCTGGCATGGAGTAGGGCCTTTATGCCGTCTAGAGGGAACAATGACAGCAGATACCTATGTTGGCATTCTTCAAAATATCATGTTGCCTTATGCCGAATACGAAATGCCTTTGATTTGGACATTGCAACAAGACAATGATCCGAAACACACATCAAAAAAAGCAAAGAAGTGGTTCAGAGACAATGGTGTTTCAGTTATGTACATGTCCATATGTCCCCTAACATATGATGATATTGTTGTTCATGTAGGATATTGAGTTTATTGTACGTAGATATAGAGGCTAAACGTGCTTTGGTATGCTTGGCGATTTTTGCTATTGACAAAAGAAAAATTATCAAAGAGTCTGTTTTATTTTTTGTTTTTTTGGTAAAAAATAAAATTAAATAAATTTGAAAAAAAAAATTTATATTGTAGCTCGAACTGGTTTTTCACAGAAGGCCGCCCTGGACGAGTACGTTAACAATAGATGAAAACTTTGAAGCTGTAAAGCAAGAGAATCGTCGAATCACTATCAGTGAAGTTGCTGAGGGTATTGGCATAACGGTTCGCTCATGCCATGAAATTTTCAGATTATTTAGGCATAAACTATGCCTTAGCGAAGTTGTTGCGATATTGCTGAATTTTGACCAAAAGAGTCGTCCCATGGGCTTCGCGATTTGCTTTCTTCGATTTAGATTTGCTGAAAAAGTCATCACTGACTCTATGATTATGACGTCGACTCCAAAGCCTAATAATTTCAATGGAAAGTTTTGCTAGTTGTTTTCTTCGCTTGGCCCTATTTAACTGAAACTCAAGGAGGTCTTATAAATGATCCTAAGTCCTTCTTTAAGTTTGTTAACTACAACAGAAAAACTGATGGCTATCCTACCTCACTATCCTTCCATGATCAAACATCGAATGATCCCAATATTATCGTCAACTTTTTCGCCACCTTTTATAAGCAGTCTTTCGCCGACGACTTCTTTGCTCCAGACCTCACTTTTTCCGATCATTTACCGATTTTTTTCCTTGGACCATTTCATCTTCGCACAGTCGATTCTCGTGTCATCGAAAACAAATGATGAATTCACTCCTACCATATTCCTCAAAAAAAAAATGCTTCTCAACACTCTCTTCCCTCTCTCGAAAACCTTCAGTCTATCCCTATCCCTAGGTGAATTTCTCCGCTGATGGAAAACCTCATTTATCACCCCTATACAGAGAAAAGGTCCGAAGAACGTTGTTAACAACTATTGTCCCATTGCCAAACTATCACATATACCCAAACTCTTCGAATGTATTTTGTACGAAACTCTAAGTTTTCGCTGCACGTCTTTAATCTCCCCTAGACAACTTGGTTTCCTCGAATGCAGATCAACAACCGCTAACCTTGTTGTCCTCTACCCTATCAGCCTTAGAGAACGGCAAAGAAGTCGACGTTATTTCAACCGATTAGGGATATCTTCTTACCTGGAAAAACGCTATTACAGTGTTCGTTTTAGATCTGCTTTCTCTAAACCTTTTTTAGCTTTCTCCGGCGTTCCCCAAGGCAGGAACTTACTGTTCAGGTCATTCGCGATCTTGGCATATTATGTGACCAATCCTTAAACGTAATTCTGCACGTAATTTGGTTTCGTGAAGCGATGGTTTAAAGAATTCTCGAATCCTTACGTTATCCGATCTCTTTTCATAACCTTTGTCCGACCTCTTCTTGAATACGCCTCTCAACTGTGGCCTCCTTACCAATAAATCCACATTTCTAGAATCGGGAGCATCCAACGCCGGTTCTTACGTTTTGCTCTTCGAGATCTCCCCTGGTGTAATCCTTTGATTTAAACACCATAAGAAAACCGCCTTAAACTAATCAACATAAACACGTTGGAGGAAAAAATAAATGTATCCGACATCCATCGACTTCTTTCAGGTAACTTTGACTGCGCGACCCTCTACAACTTTGTCTCTATCAACACTAACACCCGCAATGTACGAAATCCCCATCTCTTCTATCTACCCACCCCCCCCCCCCCCCCCCATTGGAGCCTATGGTTCCAATGAACCCATTTCTCGCATGCTGGGAAGCGTTAATGCGAATCTTTACTTCGAGATCAACCTCAACACTCCATGCCTAGAAATCCGCCTTTTTAATCTCCAGAAGGTCGTATAAGGAATATTTCATTGAAGTGATGTGCCAATTACGTGAACTAATAAACGTCCGGATTTTGTTGGGAAAAAATCATGGTTGTTGGATTGCGACAATGCTACTGCTCACTCATCGTTGCTTATGTGTAACGTGTCTCTGTGTCTCTGTCACTGTCGTCATCATACCTCAACCCTATATTCACCGGACTTGGCTCCATGGGACTATTTTCTCTTTCCAAAATTGAAAATACCCATAGAAGGACGGAGATTTGCCGCTATTGAGGAGATAAGGTATGCATTACTGGAAGTGTTCAAGGCTATATCAAAAATCATAAATCAGAAGTGCTCCAGAAGGATTGAAAAAGGGAGGGTGCAAGTGTATCATATTTAAGCAGGATTTATTTTAAGTGGACAATGTAGATATTGATGAATAAATAAATATTTTTGAAGAAAAAAAAGTTTTTGTAACTCTGGTTCCATATTGTTACCATATGGTTAATCGTAAATTTAAATATAGTATTCGAAAGACAAGTTCAAATTGTACTATTTATTTTAGAGTGTCCGCCTAGGGCAAGTAAGATATTTAAATTAGGTAAGAAAGTTAAGTTAATTTTAAGCACTTTTGACTGGGGTAAGTTAGTAATAAAAAATTGTGAAATAGAAATAAATTTAAAAGTAACCCTTGAACAAGAGCAAACGAAATTACGATATTGTTGTTTTTCCAATTCAATTCACTTTATTTAATTGTACATTACATTAAGATATGATCTTTTATAGTACTGGGTATTACAATCGTAGTTTAATAAACTTAATAAATCAACAAAATACTTAAAGAAAAATATAAAAACAAAATAACAAATATAATGTAGTAAGCAAGCGTGACGAGATTAGAAATCACCAATATTAATAGGAGTAGAAAGGGTGAAAAAAAAAAGAATAAGATAGAGGAAAAAGGATTATATACCTAATACACATGTGTAAAGGAGGAAAGAAGTGAAAAGGTATGAGAGGGAGGGGACTCAATTTTAGAGAGAGAAATGTTGAAGGAGTGCACTTTTGAAGTTTGCAGTATTTGAAATACCCTTGATGTGTAATGGTAGAGAATTCCATAATCTAATAATGTGGACAAAAAACAGACCGGAATTCAAATAATTATAGGCTGGCAAAATTATGTTTAGTGTGCTCTGAGAGTGAGAGAATATAATTTTATTAAAAAGAAATGGTGGAGATTTATTGACGATGATATGAACTTCGAGGTATTGCTGTAAAGTACAGCCTAATAGGTTCCTGGAGTTAGCAGAGATATGATCATTTCTGCGCAAGTGGTGTACGAATACATATCTCACTGCACCACTGAACGCTACTTGTAGTTTCTGCTGCGATAATGAATCAAGGTTGCAATAAACTACTTTCGGGTAACTTATGATAGGAACAATCAGACTTATTACAAGCTTCCGCTTAGTGTCGGTTGCAGTAAAGATGGGAGTCAACCAAAGTTTGCGCAGACATCCATAAATACGACCAATGACAAGGTTTATGTGGTTGTAGCAAGATAAATTACGATTTATGATAAAACTTTGTTACTGAGTCAACAAGCCTCAGTTTGCAGTTTAGCAACCAAAAGTCTGGTATGAAACTTAGATCAAACAGATTGTTTGAGATCGGAATGACCTTAGATTTTGACGGATTTAGCAGTAATCCATTTACTACTGACCAATTGAAAATTTGATCTAAATCTTCGTTTAGCCAGGAAACAAGCTCCGAACTTTCTTTCATAGGTCAACCCAAGTAAAGCTTGACATCGTTTGCATACTGGTGGATAGAAATATGCTTACACACGGATGAAAAGTAATTTATAAACATGCAATTAATATTGATCCAAGAATTGACCTTTGTGGTACCCCTCGCCTAACAGGTCTTAACGTTGAAGACAAACTACCATTAACAACTCTTTGTGTTATATTACTTAGAAAACTGACAATAAGTTTTAAAGGTCTCTCACTAAAGCCAAAAAGATATTGAAGTTTCCAAACAAGAATTTCATGATTAACTTTGTCAAAGGCCTTAGAGCAATAAAGCAAACAGAGGAGGGTAACATAATCTTTGTCAAAGTCGAGACTTATATCATCCAGGTTTAGAGCAGCTCTAATTAGCACGAAATCTTGATTGGAAGGGGCTCAGAAGGCAGTTGACAGACAAGTGCTTAACTATTTGCCTTATAATTAATTTCTCAAAGACATTTGACAGGCATAGTAAAATGCTGATAGGTCTGTAGTCACCTTCTGAGATAGCATTCGACTTTTTGGCTTTTTCTATAAGTTAGGATAGGTTGAATTAGTAATACAATAGTTGATAATGTGCGTTGGGTGACCAATGATTTCGGGTAGAATCCATTTGACAAAGCGGATAGCTATCCCGTCTTCCCTAATTTGAACTGATGCTGGCAACACAATTGATAATGTCTTTCTCTACTTCGAAATCAGTATCGATGTGTCTTGAACATCGGAGAAATCAAAGCTATTTATATCTATCCCACTATCCAGAAAATATTCATTAAGACTATTTTGATCAAGATCACTGTTAGTCCAACTGTTTTTACCTGAGACTCCAATCTGGCGCACATTACTCCACAACTTCTGGAAATGCAGCGCTGCATTTAGCTTCGACACATAATAGTTGCGTTAAGCACTTCGTATGACAACAGTTGCAGTATTTCGCGCTTGTTATTATGCATTCCATTTAGCACCAGAAGGTTTGTCTTTCAATTTGCTGTGCAATTTATTTTCATTGTCATTTTTGACTACATTAATGACTTCCGGCGTGAACCAGGGACAGCTACTATTACAAATCCATACTGTTTTTGTAGGTACACATTGGTTATTCAAATTTCCAACAATTTGTTGAAAATATTCCAGTTTTCCATTTGCATCGGCACTAAATCTGAGGTATTACCATGGTGCCAACTGATGCGGTTCGAAGTTCATTAGAATTGATAGAGTCAAGATCTTTAAAGGCAAACTGAATATTAAGCTACAAAACAGAGGATCATAATCAGAGATGGAATCAATCGTGAGTTGGCCGCAGAGAAGAACTAAAGAAAGATTAGAAACAAAAAAGAGATCAAGTAGACTAAGAACACAAACATTGGCAAAACGATACTGATTATTGACTATTTCTAGTCCTAATGATGGAGACAGATCATTAATTTGGAAAGCAGGAGAATCCTTTTTGAGCAGATCTGCATTCAGATTCCCACATATTTTTTATTTTTATATTTTTCAATACAATATAATGTCTTCATGGTAATACGTTTCTGTATAAGAGATTTTGTAATTACAGACTAAGTCCTTCCCGTTATGTACTCGTATTTACTTTTAGGATTCTTTGACCAGTTGAAGATACATCACATAGTAAACATAGTATAGATAGAAGAGAAATAATCAACTATAATATAATATATTCGAAGATTTAATTAATGTATAATAGTTCTCATAAGTGCAATTGAATCTACTATGTTAATTTTACCCGTTCGAAAAATTATTTTATATAAAAAATGCTTGTTGACGAAAGACCCATCTCTCTGTTCTATCATAAAGTTTTGGCCTTAAGTGATTTATGCTAGAGGGTGGTCCAACCATAATGCACGATGTTAATTGTGAGTCACACCTTAACGTCAAGTTTTTTTGCCCAACTTAATTTGACATTTCTTTGTTTCAGTGCTTGACAAATTCAACCATGGAGAGGTACACAATTAAGCAGCGCGTTAAGATTGTTGAAGCCTTTTACGAAAATGGGCGTTCAAATCAAAATGCATTTTGTGCGCTTCGTGATTTTTTTGGTCAGCATAGTCGACCAAATGTGTAGGAAAATGTGAAAACACCAGTGCATGTTCGCCCAGTTCGTTCTGCGGAAAACATTGCTGTTGTTCGCGATAGTGTGGCAGAAGAGCCGTCAACCTAACTCGTCGTCGTGCCCAACAATTGAACATCTCACGAACATCACTGATGCGAATTTAGAATAAAGATTTGAATTTACACGCTTACAAGGTTCAATTGACTCAAGACCTGAAGCCTACTGACCATTTCAAGCGTCGTCAATATGCCGAATGGTTGGTTGAACAGACAGAAGCGAGGCACACTTTCACCTCAGTGGATTCGTTAACAAGCAGAATTGTCGCATTGGGCAAATGAGAATCCACGAGTGATTGTTGAAAAGCAGATGCATCCATAAAGAGTGACTGTTTGGTGCAGTTTATGGGCTGGCGGCGTAATCGGTCCGTACTTCTTCGAAAATGAGGTCGGCCAAGAAGTTATCGTGAATGGTGTTCGCTATCGCGAGATGATAACGGACTTCTTGTGGCAAGAAATTGGGGATATGGACCTGGACGATATGTGCTTCCAACAGGATGGTGCCACTCGCCACACAGCCAACGAAACAATGGCTCTTTTGCGCGAGAAATTCAATGGCCGTGTTATGTCACGTGGTGGCGATGTTAATTGGCCGACACGATCATGTGATTTGACACCGTTGGACTTCTTTCTTTGGGGATATTTAAAAAAAAAAAGTGTAAGTTAATAAGCCAAGAACAATTCAAGGATGAGATAATTCGGCACATAAACGACATTGAACCTCAATTATGTCTCAGAGTCATTAAAAATATGTACCATCGGATAGAGGTATGCCACCGAAGCCGTAGCGAGCATTTGGCCGATATTTTATTTCACACATAATTGTCGTAGATCCTTCTATCATAATAAAAAATATTAAGATAATTCTCTGAAAACTTTTTGTTTTATTTACAATCATCATCGTGCGTTTTCGTTGGACCACCCTTTAGTTTATTGATTCGAATTCCTTGCCAAAAACTATATTTTCAAGTCAGATGATTGTTTTGCTCTCATGTTATACAGATAAGAAATTCGCTGCTCGCTTTGAACACTAGTACTTCCTGTGCAATTTCGGAATAGGTTTGTTGAGATTTTACTTTTAACATTTTATCTCATTCTGCAAATAGTTATTTAATACCACAGCAGCTACGCACTTTAAGGCCATTCGAACCGTTTATTTACTTGATTTCTATAATTTCTTTAATATCCTATACTGATTTGGTTGATAACATATTCTGTTTTGGGCTTTTCTCGAAATCTTGTAGTTGATACCAATGAACAACGATAATTTAGTTTAGAGTAAAAAAATTATCCCTTGATAGAATGTTCGTATGTGGATTTACAAATTTACAGTTCCCTATCATTTGGTTAATCAACCATTTTGACCTTTTTTTTCAAAATCACATAACAAAGCAAAAACATAATTATTCGAATTCGATGAATAATCGGACACAGCTGCTCAATCCACGTAAAGAACAACGAAAAAATAAAAGCGCACTTTGAGAAGTAGCTCTCATGATAGCTTTCAGTGTTACCTGAAGTCACTTGAACATCGACTGAACCAATTCTTCGCAGATCTGTGGCTCTATAGGATCCCCCGCCCGCAATACAGGCTGTTTGATTTCTATGGGGGTGTTAAAACTTCTGAACCTTTTTATAGGTCCTCCCCACGGAAGCTTAATCACGTTTCGCGACTTCCAGTGGATGCTTTATCGTAGCCGTGATAATGCCAAATTATTCAAAATTTTCAACCTCAGTGCCCTCTACTTTATTTTGTCCTCTAAGATATTCAGATATATTTTTTTTTACCTCCCATCAAATATAAATTGCCTACTCCAGCGCTAGAAATACAGTGCTCACCCCACCTTACAGTTGCTTGGGTGTTTTTATGTTTAATTCTATCTTTCGGCTTATGTCATGCAGATTACATTTGTTCAAAATATAACAGAACATCAAATTATTGTAATACAATAATCTACATATGTATGTATTATACATAATCCTATCAAATTATATTTGCAACAATCATTTGTTTTCAGTGAAAATTGTTGGCGAATTTAATTCTTGGAATTTTATTCTTTTGGTCTTCAAATTGTGTATGAAATTTTGTAACTGTATCACAGCCTTAACGACCTCAATTTCGCCCGAAGTGCATCATTCTCCTCATTCGAACATTGCAACTTTAATACATCCTGCTCCGGAATATTTCGATATGCATTGACTTGGTCCAGCCCTGACAAAATCCTATCTGAATAATTTGCACTCTCAATAGTTGAATATAAAAATTGGGGAACGTAAGGGAGACGAAAGGAAAAACCAAATAAAAATATTTTTTTAAACGCATTCCATTTCCATTTAACTGTTAATTTGTCGTTGCCTTACTAAGTGAATCACTAGCTTTTTTACTATATTTAAACAAAAATACAATAAAATTCTATAAGCTGACTTAGTCGGCTTAGTCGGCTATCACATGCAGTCGCGGGAAAAGTTGTTCATAACTCACGTTGACTTTTCTCTTTCCCTTTGTTCGCTAATTTTCATTTTTAACCCCCGACGCAAAAAGAGGGGTGTTATAAGTTTGACGTGTCTGTTTGTCTGTTTGTGCCACAGACAGTGGCATCGTAGCTCCTGAACGAATGGACCGATTTTGATGATTTTGTTTTGTTTGAATGCTACCGTGATCGAGATGGTTCTTAGCTACAATTTATGAAGATCTGTTCAGGCATTTTAAGGCATTCAGTTCTTTTAGGTGGCGCAAAATGATTCACCTTATCGGATGATGTTATAATTTGTGCAAATGGCGTCGTACCTCAATTATATTTGACATTAGTGAACTAGACAGCTGCGGTATACAAACAGATAAGCACTGGAGTGCTATACTTCGCAAGGGCGTGGAATAATTGTGTTGATTTTTTTGACCAATAATCGGTCGGTGGGATTTCGTGAATTTCGACGTGGATTTCCTATGTGTGTTGCACCAACTGGGCAAACATTCCACTTAGCTACTCGACTTGAACAGACTGGAACTATAGGAGACCATACAGGACGTGGCCGCCACCGGACTGGTCTTTCGGCCGAGAATATCGCGGCTGTGGCTACGTATGTCGCTGAGAACGAAGAAACATCAATCAGACGACGGGTCACGCAATTGGGCATCATCAGACGTACCCTACAGTGAAAGACTTACAAATGTTCGTGTACAAAGTGCAAACAGTGCATCAGTTAATGTCTGCTGACCGTCAGTCGCGTTGAGAATTACTGTCAAGCAATCTTTAATCTCAACAACGAGGGGGACGATTTTGTGTCGGAAATCATCATGAGCGACGACGCGCATTTCCACTTAAGTGGTTACATCAATAAGCAAAATTTTCATTTCTGGGGCATTGAAAATCTGCGTGTGATGCAGGAGAGCCATTACATCCACTCAAAGCCACTGTGTGTTGCGGAGTTCACGCGAAAGGGCTGGATTTTCCGGTTACTGGCGGACGCTAAAGGGCCATGATAAAAGACTTCTTACTGCCAAAATTATTAGGTTCTACCACATGAAATGTCCGATTTTGCACTTAGTCCTCTATTAGAAGTTGTCGAGTGAACATCTTTACAACACAGTGACTTTTTTTTTACATAAGACAAAGTCGTATGTGTGCGCGACTTTTAATGTCCGTTGCAAGGACAGTTATTTTTTTCTAGGAATTTTGACCAATAATCGGTCGCTGTGATTTCGTGAAATTCGACGTCGATTTCCTATGTGTGTTGCACCAACTGGGCAAACATTCCACTTAGCTACTCGACTTGAACAGACTGGAACTATAGGAGACCATGCAGGACGTGGCCGCCACCGGACTGGTCTTTCGGCCGAGAATATCGCGGCTGTGGCTACGTATGTCGCTGAGAACGAAGAAACATCAACCAGACGACGGGTCACGCAATTGGGCATCATCAAACGTACCCTACAGTGAAAGACTTACAAATGTTCGCGTACAAAGTGCAAACAGTGCATCAGTTAATGTCTGCTGACCGTCAGTCGCGTTGAGAATTACTGTCAAGCAATCTTTAATCTCAACAACGAGGGGGACGATTTTGTGTCGGAAATCATCATGAGCGACGACGCGCATTTCCACTTAAGTGGTTACATCAATAAGCAAAATTTTCATTTCTGGGGCATTGAAAATCTGCGTGTGATGCAGGAGAGCCATTACATCCACTCAAAGCCACTGTGTGTTGCGGAGTTCACGCGAAAGGGCTGGATTTTCCGGTTACTGGCGGACGCTAAAGGGCCATGATAAAAGACTTCTTACTGCCAAAATTATTAGGTTCTACCACATGAAATGTCCGATTTTGCACTTAGTCCTCTATTAGAAGTTGTCGAGTGAACATCTTTACAACACAGTGACTTTTTTTTTACATAAGACAAAGTCGTATGTGTGCGCGACTTTTAATGTCCGTTGCAAGGACAGTTATTTTTTTCTAGGAATTTTGACCAATAATCGGTCGCTGTGATTTCGTGAAATTCGACGTCGATTTCCTATGTGTGTTGCACCAACTGGGCAAACATTCCACTTAGCTACTCGACTTGAACAGACTGGAACTATAGGAGACCATGCAGGACGTGGCCGCCACCGGACTGGTCTTTCGGCCGAGAATATCGCGGCTGTGGCTACGTATGTCGCTGAGAACGAAGAAACATCAACCAGACGACGGGTCACGCAATTGGGCATCATCAGACGTACCCTACAGTGAAAGACTTACAAATGTTCGCGTACAAAGTGCAAACAGTGCATCAGTTAATGTCTGCTGACCGTCAGTCGCGTTGAGAATTACTGTCAAGCAATCTTTAATCTCAACAACGAGGGGGACGATTTTGTGTCGGAAATCATCATGAGCGACGACGCGCATTTCCACTTAAGTGGTTACATCAATAAGCAAAATTTTCATTTCTGGGGCATTGAAAATCTGCGTGTGATGCAGGAGAGCCATTACATCCACTCAAAGCCACTGTGTGTTGCGGAGTTCACGCGAAAGGGCTGGATTTTCCGGTTACTGGCGGACGCTAAAGGGCCATGATAAAAGACTTCTTACTGCCAAAATTATTAGGTTCTACCACATGAAATGTCCGATTTTGCACTTAGTCCTCTATTAGAAGTTGTCGAGTGAACATCTTTACAACATAGTGACTTTTTTTTTACATAAGACAAAGTCGTATGTGTGCGCGACTTTTAATGTCCGTTGCAAGGACAGTTATTTTTTTCTAGGAATTTTGACCAATAATCGGTCGCTGTGATTTCGTGAAATTCGACGTCGATTTCCTATGTGTGTTGCACCAACTGGGCAAACATTCCACTTAGCTACTCGACTTGAACAGACTGGAACTATAGGAGACCATGCAGGACGTGGCCGCCACCGGACTGGTCTTCGGCCGAGAATATCGCGGCTGTGGCTACGTATGTATGTATGTCGCTGTGAAGGAAGAAACATCAACCAGACGATGGGCTCCGCAATTGGACATAACCATACGGACCTTAGAGCTAATATTATTGAAAAATGTACACATATTTCTGTACAAAGTGCAAACAGTTCATCAGTTAATGCCTGCTGACCGTCAGTGGCGTGTGAATTACTTTCAAGCCATCCGAAAATCATCATGAGCTATGAGGCGTATCTACACCTAAGCGGTTAGATCAATAAATAAAATCTTCGTTTCAGGGCATTGAAAATCCGCGTGTGATACACGAAGAGCCATTACAATCACTCAAAGCCACTGTGTGGTGGGGCATTCACGCGGGAGGACTGATTGGGCCGTACTTTTTTGAGGACGCCATCGACAATACTGCCTGAATTGGGTGAACGGGGCTTGGTGAACATTTGGTTTCAACAAGACAGTGCAACCACACACAGCACGAGCCACAATGGATATTGTGAAGTAAGCGTTTCCTTTTCGCTTTTTCTTATTTCAAATTGTACGTATGAACTTAATTTTGTACATCAATTTATGTTATAAGGTATGCTAAGTTCCGGCAGTGATTCGATATTGTACCACTTCTATATGAGACGTTCGCTTGAGTGCGTTGCGTTAAAATATTGGATATGGTTGTTTCGGTACTTACTTACGTTGTTTAGATAGATTAAGTCTTTGTATAATCAGTACTTAATCATTATCAATATTCTTTTTATTTGTATTCTGGTTTTTTTTATTTACTTAGCAGTTCCCCGACGCACAGTGGTCGGAATAAACGATTTAGCGAAACTTTAGGTACAAAAAAAAATATGTCGATATTACAATGTAATGTGCACTAAACACAACCAAAAGGTATACTCGTAACGGCATATATTCCAAAATGTTTGTTTTTGTTAAAGCGGCTTGTAAAAAATCCAAAAAATTGGTTTTATTGCTTCGAGCGAAAGAACAATGTAGCGGCCAGTTGGTGTCTACATTTTAAAGTGATCTGTCGTGCTAGCTATTAAATATTTTGTAATTTTTGCAATGGATTCAAGTGAATTAGGTAAGGCCCTTAATATTAATGTATATTAAGCATGATTTAATCTACTAATTATTGTCACATATACAGTTAAGTAAATTGTTATTTCATTTCGAAAATATAATGTTCAACGGAATGTTATGGATTGCCAAATTTTTGATTGGTGTTTATTGGTTAAATTTGCTGAGTATATATAATGAGTATTATGTCTGGTATAATTTACAAATCATTTCAAGTGCGTCTATCCGCAACTTTACATATATATTTTTCCCTGTTTTAGTGCTGGAACGTGGAATTTCAAGAAATCGATTATTTCAAGTTTGGAAAAAAGGAACTGATGTATGTTCGAAAAATTAACGAGTAATTAAATTTGTTCAAAATAACATCAATGTAAATACATCCGATCTGTGTCAAGATAAGATTAAAAAAACCTTGCCAAATTATTGTAGTCAACTACGTCAAAAATGGCTAAAGTGTCATAGAAATGAAAACAAATTTAGAATGCAGCATGATGCATGGTTACGTGGAAATATTACCATTGGTAGCTTGTCTGGGTCCACAATATCACATGGAAGACCTAAGAAATGCTTTGAAGACTGCGTTGAAGCAGTCAAACGAAGAAAAGTCCGACATCTGGTTGATTCGAAAAGTTCAGATGAACTATGTTTGGCTTCCAGAATGAGTGTTCGGTTAAAAGGTCAACGAGATGCTGCGGAAATTATAAAACAGGTGACTTGCTTTTCGCCACAAAGAGCTACAAAATTGAAAAAAAGAGCTCTCTGCAAGTGCGACACCCGATCCCAATGACTGGTGATGAAGCTTTGGCCTTGTTTGTTGATAACAAAATTACTAATAGGCAGTACACTGCAATAAGAAGAAATGCAAAAAATCGTAACGCGAATATTTATCCAGCTTATGATAACATTCTCGCTGCAAAAAGACAGTGTTATCCTGGTAATATCAATGTGACAGAGACATCAGCAGAAGTTAATGTTCAGGATCTTGTGAATCACACAATAAAGACGCTCGTTGTCGTACAGCATGAAGTGTTGGCTCAGATTGATGCTACTGATCTTAAAATCATTTTCAAATGGGAAGCTGACGGGGCAGCTGGCCAAAGCAGATAAGCAACGATTTGAAAATGAGGATGACGATGATTCCTTCCTATTTTCTGTGTCACTTGAGCCTCTACGGCTAACAGCCGAGACATCTGATTTCCTCGATAAAATAGTTTGGCAAAACCCGGCAACAACATCTACAAAATATTATCGCCCTATAAAAATTATTTTTAAGAAAGAATCTCAAATTTTGGTAAAAATGAAATTGATCGCAAAGTCAAATAAATGATCTTGCTACTTTTCAAATAGATATCAACGGAAAACTGATCACATGTAAGTCCGTTTTTAAATTAACAATGATCGATGAAAAAATATGTAGTTGGTTAGCAGATCCTTCGGGTCAATGTTGTCATATTTGCGGTGCTAAACCAAAACAAATGAATAATATAAATGATGTAATGCAAAGACCTATAAATGAAAATAGTTTATCCTTTGGAATATCCAGTCTCCATGCATATATCAAGATTTTGAAGTGTATATTACATATGTATTTCCTACCGACTAGATGTCAAAAAATGGCAAATAAGGCAAACAGACAAGGAAATAGTTGAAGCTAGAAAAAAGGAAGTACAAGAAAAATTTAGAGAAGAAATTATTTATCATTTGAATTATACAATATAGCTATAATCACAACACAGGTCAAGAGGGGGTCAAGATGAGGTTAAGTGCTTATAAACCAATGTATCTGGCCACCGACAACACTATTAATGCAGTGAAGGTGTATACAGTCTACTCTCTCCTAACGGACACCCCTCATAAGCCGACACCTCTCATAACCGGACAAATTTTAAAGAACGGAATGGAAAATCTACACGATTTTTAATGTAAATAATTCTCTCATAAACGGACTCTTTTATAACCAGACGCGGACACTAATTTTGATAACCGCAATAAAATTTCACTCACCCTTAAACGGACAAAACGCATCTGGAACACTTCATTATCTTTTATTTTATTTGCTTTGCTTTTCTTTTCTTTGCGCTTTGCCCTTGTTACCCATCAAAATAATAAAAAAAAAACGTTAAAGATTGTAAACATAGTAGGCTACGGCGCCGGCGCGGAGTTCACTGTAATTATTTTATTGTATTTGAACATTATCCATCATAATTTAATAAGTGACGATCGATATTTATAAAGAAAACATCAAGTACGTTCAGATTTTGATTTCCGATCACTGTGCGACGCGACGTGGCGACGCTTACATTAAAAATATTAATATGTTCTCTTAATGAAGTCAAAAGGCCGAGAGTAAAATTTTATTTGTTTCCTTTATAAATTTTTTTTTTGTGTCGGGGGTTAAGTACTTAAAATTTTTAATTTTACAATATTTTTTCAATTCGTTTTATTTTCATCCCTTGTAAAATGAATCTCATTGATCGGCTATGTCGAAGGAACTATGAAGCTCTATTTTATCTCATCGATACACTAGCAAAATGAAAATTAACGGAGAACTGTCAAAACGCTACCCTTACGAATAAAAGAAGAAAGGAAATTGAAAAATCGCCGGGCCTCAGTTAAAGATGCATGTGAAAGCACTCGCCTCAAGGAATGAAAAATGAAAGAGGAAATTTAAAATAGGGCGTGATTTGTGAGGCATGTAATAGCCCACTTATTTGGCCTGTAAGGTTTTCGCTTCCACATCACTTCTGATCAAATTGGCCATTACAACTTGAAAGCTGTTGTGGAGTATCAAACCCCTCACAGAGAACAAAGCTTTCATACTTCACACATAGATGACTTCACATTTAACACAGACATGACAGTCCCCAAGAGTAAATTTTCCATTTTCTGCACATCGGAGCTTTTCGAAAACATCACTTCACAATGTTAGCTCATTTCATATACTCGTAGCTCTTAAATAAAACCATCAATTTGATTGAGTTTGTCTTTGATACCGTTTGCACGTTAGAGGATGACAAAGATGTCGATGTGATTGCAAACAGCGTCAATTGAATCTTATCTAACGAACGGTAATACAAAGTTCTTTTCAGATTTCCTCTATCCTACCCCTTTACAACCCCTTCCGGAATTCGTCAAGGTTTACGCCTTCAATTTAGTTCTATCCATCAACGATATCGGTTTGTTATACATACTCGTATACCTACTATTTATATATGTAAGTTAAGGGTTTATAAACTTTAAAATTTTGACAGAAACTAAATTCAATTCACGGGAGGAGAAAGCTCTTTATTAATCAATATTACCACTTAAAAGAACCCTTATCGAACTAACTTCTTGTAATTTATACCCTAATATCCCAACCGCTGCAAACGCGATGTCAGCCTTGTTCGTCCAGTATGAGGTGTTGTTTGCACGGCGAGCTCATTGTAGCAGGTGCGCATGGTGGCTTGACCTAATTCGGCCTTTTTGGCCGAGCATGTGGAAAATGCTGACTTTGTTGCGTTAACTTGTATAAATATCTGAAACAAACTGCCGGGAATGATCGCAGCTTTTTCAAAGACCTACGTAACATATGGTTAGCCCATAAAAGGACTCTGCTGCTTATTGTCGATTCGAGAATTTCAAGAATTTTTTTACCAAGTAAGTAAGTCAATAAACAAAACAAAACAAAGCACAAAAGCCAAGCGCGTGCATTTCTCACGTTAGTCGCACAGGCATCTGCAAGGACATTTCTCACACTGAACAAACAGGTATCTGATGCAAAGCATACCAACTCATTATCTTTGAGGACACTGTTAAATTTAAGCAATTAGTAGCAAAATAAAAATTTTCCTAAAATTGGAAAAAAAAAAATTTAATCCAAGTTTTCAAGTGTTGATTGTGCAGGTGTTTCCTTTTACTGGTTACCGATAAAGACTGGTCACCTATGCCGCGACTGTGCTGAGTTACAGGAAAATTACAAGAGTGTCGAGTACCCCAGAAAAAGAGAAACATTAAGCGCAATAACAAATTAAAAACAATAAGAAATTAAAAACAGTAAAATAAATATAAGAAATGTTTTGTTTAAAATAATTTTTTTGAAAATCCGAATGTAAAATTTATAAAGTAATAATATTAAATAAGAAAATGGCAAGCTCGAAAATTACTACAAGTCTTGAGTTACAAGAATAAGTTACAAATAGTAAAATCGATAACAACTAAAGTTGTTATGTGGGGCGGACCCCACAAGCGGACCAGTAGGAATGCAGTTAAGTGGGAAGGTTATGGTCCTACACTTCTGACCATAACGACGCCGGAAAAAAGGAAAAGAAGTAGAAGAAGAAGATAACAACTATAGTATGCGGAATATTATTACCCCGGATTCCAAGTTTTAAATCCGACTGATCAGAAAATAGACGACAGATATCGCGACAGATTAAGCAAATATTTTAAAGGATTTATCCGGGATTCCTGGACAATTCAGCAATTGGAAAAATGGAAAAAGCTAATTTTAATGATTATTCTCCTCAAAATTATTCTAAAGGGTTAAAAAGAATAAAATTATTAATGGGATTTGAGTCTTATATTACACCACTTATTCAATCTCAAAATTTCTCTCACTCCATTTTGCCAACAATCGAGGTTTGGGCACAAAACGTTTACGGTCATCTTTCCCTGATACTAAACAAAATCTCATGCATATACATTAGCATTGTTAGCATGCTTATAGAAACATATAGGACCGAAGCCTTTAATACTTTCTTCTGAGGACTAAATGTTGATCATCTTAAGTTTCTTGGAATCTGGAGCCTTCAAACTGAACGACTTAATAGCATTCTTACAATAGAATGTCGAGCGAAGAGTGTTTTGACACAGGATCCAATATAAACAAAGAAAAGTGAACATCGTCGCCGAATCTCTATTATGAATCTCATACCCGCTGCCTAAGTTCCAATCAACGTATGTATATAAGTCAACTACTTCTGAGCATAGATCAGTCTTCTAAACGCCATTTAAATTCGTTTTCCCCAATGCTGAAATTGTAACAAACACTCTGAAACCGATTCTTTCGTCATCAACTGTATTAAAGCCAATAATGAATTAAATACGGGAAATGTATTGCCTTTATTTTAATAGGAATAGATTTCACTGAAGAACAAAAGATTTCACGAAGAACCTATTATCGCGGGGATAGGAACGCTAAAAAACGTTGGTCAAATTCCAGCGAAATATTATTCTCCGTTAATAATGAACAAAATATAAAGAATGTTTATGTTGTATGAGAAAAAAAATACATAAATACGACTGCTCTCCCAAATAACACATGATTTCCGAAACATTTTATACCATACATACAAATGAACAGTTTCAACAGCACTAGATAAATTTACTAAATATCACAAATAAAAATTCTTAAAAATTAAGCCATAAAAGGCGATAGTACGGCAGCCTCAGACTCCACTGACGGCTGCTTGAATGCATAGAAGTGTGCAAAAGCTTACCATATAGAGCGACACCAACGGCCAAGAAGGATGGTTCCGTCCAATAGTATATTACTAACCGAACTCCTGAGGTGCCTGCAAAAGAATAATAAAATATAAAGTAAAAGGATGCAACATCAGTAAATGAATACAATCACAGCTTTTATTCAACCACAGGGTAAAGACCCTGGGCCTTTAATTTGGTAAAAGGTAAGCCTCAATCCCGATGGTTATTAGAAATCAAATTTAGAAAAAAAAGAAGAAACATCAATTTGGTTTGGATGACAAAAAGATCATTATCGTAAGAAATAGTAAGAGGCTAGGCATTATCAAATAGGTTGAGAGAAGAAATAGGAAGATAAAGGCACTACGTGTGTTCATCTAGTGGCAGAATTGCTATGAGGCCGATATTCCGCTAAATATACCATCCCCCACAAGACTTGTATTATGGTATGGTATGGTGTAAAAAAAATATCTATTACTTTTCCAACGGATGGCTTTAGTAATCGGTATCTAGCATTGTATATGTCGTATTGAAGGTACACTATATCACGTTAGAAGGCTGAGGTCTTGTATTAGAAATACTTATCTGGCAATTGTGTAATTTGTTGACCCATTCGCACGCCGAAAATGGAAAGTATCAAAGAGAAAGTACGGTATGTTTTCCAGTTTCCTGCGATAAAGGTGAAAACGCAAGCCAGATGAGTGAAAATGTTAATAATGTTTCTTCTTCTTCTTTTCCTTTTTCCGGCGTTGTTATGGTCAGAAGTGTAGGACCATAACCTTCCCACTTAACTGCAATCCTACTGGTCCGCTTGTGGGGTCCGCCGGTTTGACCTCAGAAAGTAGCGGTTTGGGATTAAATGTTAATAATGTTTATTATTCTGATACTATAATAGCCAATCACGCGCAGTTTTGGTTTGCTGGTTCCGTTCCGGTAATTTCATATCAAAGTTGCACCACGCTCTTGAAAACCAACTGCCGAAAATGTCGGCAAAATCATGAAAATCGTTGAGTTTGGTCCTCAAATAAGCACTATTTCCATTGCCCAGGAGTTTAATATTGCACAAAAATACAAAAAGAAACTTCATGGACCGAATTTCCGCTCAAAATTGAACCATATCTGTAGCGAGTGGTGACTGGTGAAGAAAAGCGGATCACGTACCACAACTTCCCCAAATTATTGTTTGAAGGGACTAGCAAAGAAACATCTACTATAAGCTGCTCATGTACGGTAGAACTCTCAATTCGGTCTTGTATTGTCAATTAATTGTGTTCAGGACAACACCAGGTAAGACACATTGATACTATCGCCAGAAGCTTCGGGAGTTTGGTTTTCTGGTACTTATGCATGCACCTTATGGTCTGGACGTGACACCAAATGATTACCACCTGTTTCTGTGCATGGCGAACGAGTTTGTTGCTGAAAAGTTCGCTTCAAGAAAGGCTTTTGCAAAACTACTACTACTTGCCAATAGGGACGAGAGATGCGTTTACACTCAAAATAGCAACTAGCCATAGAACTAATAAAGGCTGTTAATTTCATGCAAAAATAATGAATTCCTATTTAATACAGCTTATACTACACTATTATATTATACTACACTAAGTTAATGCCGATAGCCAAATACTGGACAATTCTCAGGGTTGGGGAACTCAATTTGTTAGACTACAGACTGCGGCATTCAAGCTGGTGTATGTAGTAGAAAAAACTAATAAAAGCGCATTAAAAAACATCAAACGCAAAGAAAGCACAAGCCGTGCTCTGCATCAATTCCTGCTCCCCGAAATCCTACAGATTAGGACCCACATTAATAGACTCACCTAAATAGATCCACCTCAATTGTCAAGGAGTAAGATAAAATTTTCTCTGTGCTTAGAATTGGATATCGAGAATTCCAGACCATGTGGGTCCTTCAAAATAGTAATAATCAAATAATTGCACACAAGATATTAAGCCTAGAATTAACTTAAGTTACAAATACGCTAACGAAAATCATAAGAGAAAACTGCATGGAAGAATATAAAACCGAATTAGTATTAAGGATGGAATTGAAATTACAAACATTAAAGAAAAATTAGTCAGTTTTGAATATGTTTTCATTTGTGTAGACCGGGTATTAAAAATTCATTCATACTTTCAGATATCGAAATTAGACTATCAACAAAGGCTATAGAATAAAAATCCGTCAACCAATGGATAACCAATGTTTGACGAATTCATTTCAAAATCTATATTTGCAGAGGATGTATGAAATTAAAGCTCGTTGGTTGTGGGTTTTAATAACAGGAAAAACATGGGCATTTATTGGATAAATAACTCACGAAGTATGGTAGGTACGAGTATATAAACGTACGTGAATAAGTTATTGATACATAAGTAATTCAAATATACATAGATGGCATAGCTATATAATTGAAAGTGTTGTCGAAGTGTAATAATAATTTAATTTGTTTAACAATATTTATAAGAGCCGCAAGGGGCAATGACATGATAAACCAAATGTCTTTTGAAAATATCTTAGACTGAATAAATTTGATTTTAGCTATAAGTACAAAATGTGATACGTGGAATCAATTATAATCAGAACAATGTTATAGAATGAAGCAATAATTGATTTGTTTCTAATTTACTAAAAGACGGTTAGCAAAAATGCGTAAAGATTAACAATCAACACATACGAACAGTATATTATGGAATCCTTCCCGATACCTTGTTCCTAAACATAAGTGTTTGCAGACCCAGTCACAATACACAACAACGCACTCTTGTTGAGCGGGATGTTTATCATCTGTTATCATAATTCCAAAATAAAAGTCGGAAAAAAATTAAACGTTCTTCCAGCGAGTTATGGGTCCAAACCATTGCCAATTACAATATGCTAAAATTACACAGCGCAGTTATTCGAAGAAAAATTATACCTCGAACTAATGAAAATAAATAACAACAAGGCACTCTAATAAACACAGGTCGAACGCAAACCTTCAGATTTAAGAGGGAAGGAGCTAACAACAAAAACACAAAATCCAAGCGGGTGTATTTCCCACGTAAATCGCTCACGTATTAGGTAGTTACCATAACAAACAAACTAGTGCCGGATGCAGGCAAGTGTACAGAAGAACTTGAACGACATAACTTAAGATAAAGTTCATCTAGTTAAGTTATCTTTAGGAGCTTTGTTAGGTTTAAGCAATTAGTCATAGAAAAAGAATTACAAAAACAAACGAATATTCGGTGTTTCGAGAGAAAACATTTTTAAATAAAGAGATAACTTAATTATTATGCCAGTATGCCATGATCCTTTTAAATTATTTTGGTTACTTATTTCGAAAAAGCTGATGATATGAAACTCTTCATTTTGGTTTTCCGCCTAATTATGTCTGATGTTTCTTTTTCTTTTTTTTTTTTTTTTTGGGGGGGCTTCTACTATTTGTTGGAACACTCCAAATACTGGTCCATTGTACTATCAGACGGACACCTGTCTTTATTGTATTTTTCCCTTTGTCCGGAGAAAAGTAAAGAGGGGCTGACGTAGAGCTAAGATATTCGGCACACATCACGTCGGCCCCAATGGTGCGCCACCGTATGCGAGCGAAGGCGGGACAGTCGTAGAGAAAATGTTCTGCTGTCTCATCCTACTCGCAACATGCAGCACAGGTTGACGTCTCACTGATGCCAAGCACGTAGAGATGCTTAGCAAAGCAAAAGTGTAATGGCCCGCAAGATTTCTTCAATCATTTCTCCTCAAAGATAAAAAAAAATGTGCGGACTTTTTGCAAGCATCAGAGCATACGCACTTAGTCATTCTGGATATTCCCTCCATCTACGACTGTGTGCATTGAAGACCAATCGTTGATGTTGTATTTGACCGTGGAAGCAGGTAGACCTAAGGCGTATTCAGATCCTGAGAAACTCTTCGCTGAGCCCCTTCTAGCGAGTTAGTCGGGATCCCAGAGTGGCCTGGGACCCATACAAACCTTAGTGAATTTAGCCTTCCGACTTTCTTGAGTCTTGAGTTCATGCACTAATATGGAACTGGATGGAGGGTTGGACACAGCTTTGAGTGCAGCTTGGCTATCACTGCAGACGCATATGCTTTTTCCCTTCCACTTGTTCTTCACAACATAGTGCATGGCCATTAGGATTGCGTATATCACTGACTGAAAGACAAGAAATGCAGTCGAATGTTTTCGCGCTCAAAAAAACTTTAGCGCCGACCACCACCCACTATTGGAGCGATCTGTAAAAATGCGAAGACAGTCCATATTCAGTATCTGGACTATATCCCAGTTCTAGGTTCAGTATCTGGCCAGAGCCAGTCCTGACGCAGTGGAAATGTGACTGTGAAATTAAAGCGCAGTAGGATGGCAGGTGTCATTGTTTCGGAAGGCATATCCAAAAGACAGGGCCGTATGATATTTTTCGCCCAAGTGCACTGTCACTCTAATGTGAGTTGTACCAGAAACTATATTCTTGATGCGAAACATGGCTTTCTGATATATAGGTATATGTCAAGGGTTGGAAGATTTATTATAGCATCTAGAGCAGCTCCCGGTATGCTGGGGAAAGCCCCCGTGCATCTGACACAGATCGCTCTTTGGAGTTTGATGATAGAGGCCACGATGTGTTTGCATGTTAACCTGTTCCACCAGACAACCGATGCATATGATAGTATCGGTCTTATCATTGCATGCCTTCGGCGACAAGCCCCATGTTTTGCCAAAAGCACCTTTTCATTGCCAAAAAGCTGACAGCGCTTTGGTGGTTATTGACTTAACATGCTTTGATCAAAGAAGCTTGCTATTTAAGATGACTCCCAGGTACTTATCTTCCTTGGACATCGAAATGGGAATACTTTTTAGCACCAGCTGAGTAATGCCAGTATTTTTCCTCCTTCTCGTGAAGTGAACGACATCAGTCTTAAAAGGATTAACCGACAGCCCATTACTTGTGCATCAGTCATCGATCACATTTAGGGCCGCCCTGCTTTGAGACAGACAGTAGCTAAATATGAGCCGACACAGAGAAGAGCAACATCATCTGCATAGGCTTGGGCATAGATTTCAGAGGTATTGAGAGCACTGAGCAGGAGGGGACCACCATGCAACATCAATCAATGTCCTGTGCACAAGCATTGCTTTGATCCACAAAACCAGTGATTCATCCACGCCATGCCGTCTAGCAGCATTACACATGAAAGTAGCGTTATCAAAAGCTGCCTCACTCACGAATATAACTGACGTTAATAGCTTTGCTACCACCCCTTCCAACTTATTATAAACCTACTATCAAGATGGGCTTAAGTTGCATCATGTAACCCCTTTACGAAGTGACCTGTATGTATTTGCTCCTTAATTGCCCGTATACAGCGCAGAATAGAACTCACTCCATAAAAGGGTTTGCATAAAAGGGTCATCTTAATCGGGTAGTAATTAAAATTTTATATCTTTATCTGTTACGACAGGTAGATAAATACAATAGATAATTCCTGGTTTGGTATGAAAACAGAAGTTAAATTGATTGTTTTCATCGATTTCATATTACACGTCCGAGCGAGACGTGTATTGCGGTTAAATTCTTCAAACTAATGCAACTAGTCAGTTCACTTAAAAGACCATATGATGAAGCTTCAAATCAAAATGCTCTGCGGGTGAAATTTTTATTCTGATTGTTGAGACCATATATGACTTACAAATTTATATCCGCTCAGGCTATAAAAAAATGCAACATCGTTACACACATTTTTTCAGCGCCTCCTTTTGTCGCATTATGATCCATTATCATCTCAGGCTTCACAGGCTCTTCACTGATTACTTGATCATCATGCACACTTAATACAAGTATAACATTCCTGTTCTTTTTTGACACATAGGAAACAAGGGTATAAATGCCTCTATATCCAAATAAGCTGGATTTTTCTTCTCGGCTTACTTCGGTGAAGTTTTTAGACAGCTCTCTTTTATTTTTTTCGAACCTAATGCCTAGCACTGTCGGTCTGTGATCCATTTTTAACTGATCAATAAGATAAAAATTGTAAAAAAATTGTCAATTGCTATGTTGCGGCCACTATTATGAATAACATTACTTAGACGCAAATACCATCACCGAGTCAGGTTGTTTTCCAAATAAAGTTCCATGTCGAACGTATAAAAAAATTAGGCATCTGTCAAGGCATATATAATATATATTTTGATGTCATATCTATTTGGTTTCGATGGAATGTACTGCCTAAAATTGCAACGACCATTAAACGCTTCCAGCTTTTCGTCGATTGTTACAAACGGAGACGGACTGAAATATATTTTAAATGACGTTATGATCTTTTTAAAGAAATCAATCAATTTGTCAACAGAAGCGTGAGCAGCTCTTGTACTTTTGTTGTCAAACCTGAGAAACCGCAATAGTACATAGAACCGATTCCAACTCATAGTCGAACGAAATATATCTGGGACAGATCCATCCGTTTTGAATAGATCTTTGGCATTCAGACGACTATTTCTCCGAAAACTATCAAAGAGTAAGAGCATAAATAGTGCCTGAATTTCATTTTCACTCATCAGTTTCCGAGCAATCCCTTTCTACTCCACATTTAGGTGTTAACCGTTTTACGCCAGGTAATTGGGTAACAATGTTTCTATTTTGTCGGCTTACCTTCACTGATGGGGGATTTTTCTTCCATTTTGTACGGTTACCTTTGCCAATGAAGTAGCCTGAAGAGAGAGAAAAAGAGAGCAACATTTTCTTCACCTTCAGAATCATCATCTTGCTCAGTGTCAATTTCTGCCTCTTGCCCATCAACCAGGTCCTCCACATCGGTGTTATTTTGGTTTTCGTAATCGAATCCGATGTTGAAGTTTTTGGCTCTCCTTTGGCACTTGAATGATTTTCGAGGGTAGTGCGACCACGTTTAAATTCGGTAGCCCACTTTTTAACGGTTGAAATCGAAGAAGCAGCATCCGCATAAGTTTCGTTAACTTCAGATGAACTTAAATTGTATGGCCAGGGGCAAGCAAACTACTTAAGAGAGCAAGTTGAAATTTGTCAAACAACATATTCTAACATGATGGTGGAAAACCCATCTCTTTGTCAGGCTGAGAACTTTTCACCTTATCTATCTATCTTGTTTTGATAGTGCACATTTTCCTACTATAAAGGAATCAACATCTTATCGCTATATTTGGTTTTTGTAATGTTCTGAAGATCTGTTCGTGGAAAGTTAATTTGGTATCTAAATATACGGCTGAGTACTTAACACAATTGCTCCAGATTACTGTCGATTCATACACTTGAACCTGCCTTGTCGGAATACAAATAAGGTCTCCTTTATCAGATAGCGTGCATCTTAAATAATAATAATAAGAATAAGAGTCTTGCAGTATGATTAAAAATGTTTGATTTTTAAATACAAATTCAAACATGGAGAGGTACACAATTGAGCAGCGCGTTAAGATTGTTGAAGCCTTTTACGAAAATGTGCGTTCAAATCAAAATGCATTTCGTGCACTTCCTGATTTTTGTGCTCAGCATAATCGACCAAAAGTGTCCACAATCGGTAAAATTGTGCGCAAATTTCAGCAAACCGGGTCTGTAAGAAATGTGAAAACACCTGTGCACGCTCACCCAGTTCGTTCTGCGGAAAACATTGCTGTTGTTCGCTATAGTGTGGCAGAAGAGCCGTCAACCTCGACTCGTCGTCGTGCCCAACAATTGAACATCTCACGAACATCACTGATGCGAATTTAGAATAAAGATTTGAATTTACACGCTTACAAGGTTCAACTGACTCAAGAGCTGAAGCCTACTGACCATTTCAAGCGTCGTCAATACGCCGAATGGTTCGTTGAACAGACAGAAGTGAATGGTGACTTTACAAAGAAAAGCATCTTCAGCGACGAGGCACACTTTCATCTCAGTGGACTCGTTAACAAGCAAAATTGCCGCATTTGGGCAAATGAGAATCCACGAGTGATTGTCGAAAAGCCGATGCATCCACAAAGAGTGACTGTTTGGTGCGGTTTATGGGCTGGAGGCGTCATCCGGCCGTACTTCTTCGAAAATGAAGTCGGCCAAACAGTTACCGTGAATGGTGTTGGCTATCGCGAGATGATAACGGACTTCTTATGGCCAGAAATTGAGGATATGGACCTGGACGATATGTGCTTCCAACAGGATGGTGCCACTTGCCACACAGCCAACGAAACAATGGCTCTTTTGCGCGAGAAATTCAATGGCCGTGTTATCTCACGTCGTGGCGATGTTAATTGGCCGCCGCGATCATTTGATTTAACACCGTTGGACTTCTTTCTTTGGGGATATTTAAAAGAAAAAGTGTACGTCAATAAGCCGAGAACAATTCAAGAGCTAAAGGATGAGATAATTCGGCACATAAACGACATTGAACCTTAATTATGCCTCGGAGTCATTGAATATATGGACCATCGGATAGAGGTATGCCACCGAAGCCGTGGCGAGCATTTGGCCGATATTTTGTTTCACACATAATTGCCATAGATCCTTCTATCATAATAAAAAATATTAAGATAATTCTCTGAAAATTTTTTGTTTTATGTACAATCATCATCGTGCGTTTTCGTTGGACCACCCTTTATAAAAAAATAGATATGAAGCTGCAATTAAGTTAATCAAAATAACGTTTGCTTATTATTTATTTATTGTTTATTAAATTAATACGTGATTTTTTTGCTATTTACATTTTTGTCCCCATTTTAGACATAAAATCTTTGAATGAATTATCGAAAATGTAATTTAACGAAACGTTCTCCTGCAATTTATTCACTGCGGAAAGGGCATCTCCGATTGTTTTTGTAAAAATTTCACTTTCTGTAAAAAATTATTACGAGTATTTTTTTAGTGCTCCGAAAATCTTAACTTCTGTGAATATGAATTCGTTACGTTCGTCGCCTGTCAAACGTTCCGAAGTTTCAACATAATCATCGACATGTACAAAATTTTCAAAAAGGTGCATGAATTTAGAATGTTATCCAATGAGTGGAGATGCCTTATCCAATGTTGTAAAGGCAGTTGGTCCTCTTCTTCAAAAGCTTCTGATCGATTAGTTAATTCAAATGAGACAAATCCAGCATGTCTGAAACAATTTGCTATTGTTGCTACTGAGACCCTTTCCCAAGCTCTGGAAATTAATATAATCACATATAACAAACATTTACTATGCTGGTCAACACCATCTTCCAATTTTTTGATAATGCTTAGCACTTGGAGCATTCTGTATTGTTCTTTTAAGGATTTTTTTATGCCTTGATTCATTGGTCGTAGGACAGCTGTTGTGTTCGGTGGTAAGAACATCAGCTTGATGAAAGAGAGCTCATTAATCATTCGATGCGCAGGACCATTATCGACCAGTAATACTAGGTGTACAACTTTGCTTCCGCCGTTTTAAAATTGTTCATCTTTTGAAGCGATCCACGAATCGATCCAATTTGTGACTTCTTCATGAAATCGGAAGTGTTGGTCAGCCAGGCCATGCGCCATTGATCGAAACAGGTGATAGTCAGAAGGAGCAATGTCTGGAGAATACGGCGGGTGGGGTAGGACTTCCCATTTTAACGTTTTCAAGTACGTTTTGACCTCTTTTGCAACGTGAAGTCGAGCGTTGTCGTGCTGCAAAATCACTTTATCGTGCCTCTCGCTGTATTGAGGCCGTTTGTCTTTTAATGCTCTGCTCAAACGCATTAATTGGGTTCGATAACGAGCACCTGTGATTGTTTAACTTGGTTTTAACACCATCTAGTACACGACGCCGAGCTGGTCCCACCAAATGCAGAGCATGATCTTGGAGCCGTGGATATTCGGTTTGGCTGTCGACGTGGAAGCGTGGCCGGGATATCCCCATACACACACACACAACGCCGTTAAACGTTTCTTGGTTTCAATTCATACGGGACCCAAGTTCCTTCTTTCTGAATCATGCCCATTGCCTTGAGACGTTTTGAAATGGCTTGCTGTGTCACTCATACTGATCGTGCCAATTCTTCTTGAATTTGACGCGAGTCTTCACTCAATACTTTCTCCAATTCTGCATCTTCGAAAACTTTCTCTCCTCCACCACCATGCCGGTCTTCGACGTTAAAATCACCGTTCTTGAAGCGTTGAAACCACTCACGACACGTTTACTAATAGGGCCCTCACCATACGTATCTGAGAGCATTCGATGAGACTCAGCGGATGTTTTCTTCATATTGAAACAAAACAGTAACACCTCCCGCAAATGACGAGAATTTGGCTCGTAAACTGGCATTTTCAATCGAGAACAACTTTTTGATGCAGACACAAATCGACTAATGTTTGAATGGTGTTCTGTTGACCGAGGTCCAAGCCAATTGCCTGACGTCTGCGATCTGTTTTTTTCTACCGCTACTTACCGTTATCGCCACATATTGGCAAACGGCGGAAGCAAAGTTGTACAGCTTATAACATTTTACGATTTTCCTTTTTCACGTCTTTATTTCAATTTCTTGCAAATTTTTCAAAAATGTCCGAAGTCATCCAGGACCTTTTATTATTTTCGTATAATACTGAAAGCACTTTCACATCTTTGAAGTACCTTGGATTTTTCGACCTATAAAGTTTTTTTTCCTCAGCTCCAGTCATATCAGCTCCAACCAAATGACTAATTCTATCTTTGGACATCTTACCGCCAATAAACTTTTCCCCTTTAAATTTTAACGTCCTATTTGGTACCATTTTGTAAAATAATCCAGTTTCGTCAATGTTAAAAATATTTTCATCGGAATAATCCTCACAAAGTTTCGGCCAGACAACACGTACCCAATCATTGACGATTTCTGAGGAAACGTATCATACTTCACCGTTTACCTTTCCACCAACAATAACATGTAGCCTTCGAAAGCGCTGAATCCAGGCTGGTGAGCAGACAAAATCGGGTTGTCCTAATCGCTTTATAAATTCCTCCACTTTCCTGTGCAATATTGGTCCACTAATTGGAACATTTGCACTTCTTTGGGCTTTGAACCAACCAAGCAAAGCGGTTTCAATGTCCGGATGATGACTGGATATAACTTTTTCTGCTTTCAAATGGGAACTCTCAAATTAGTTTTGATTTTAGCTTTTTCCTTCAAAATCGTCGATATGGTTGACGGCAAAATGATTGAAGCCTTCTATTCTATGCAGAAAATTTCTTCTATGTTTTGAACACATACTCGTAATTACAAATTAAAGCATCAGTCGAATCTAGTATTCTATGCGAGTAACATCAATTAATAAATAATTCAAATTTAAAAAAAAATTGAAATCAAAAAAAAAAAAAAAAAAATAATAATAAAAATTAAAAAATAAAAACAATCAAGTGCGTGTTTCGGTGGTGTCGCCAATAGTGTAGCACAGCGCTAAAGTGCAGTCGCATTTCGGCTTCTCTCCAACGCAGAAAGAGAGTAAACTAAAACGGGAAAACAAAGCGAAAATAAAATCGAAAACACGTGTTACAGTCACGTATGTACGTGTGCTATAGTTTCGCGGGTTAGAGTCACGTGTGCTCGCACCGAAGTGCCGCGTTGGCCTATCGGTTAGAGGTCCGAGACAAGAACTAAAGTTCGGGAGTTCGATTCCCAGTCGGGAAAAGCTGCTTTTTTCACTTGTCGCCAAGTGAAATTAAGCAGTTCGGGCGACCGAGTGTGTGTGTGTGTGCCGCCGGCGAGGGGCGCATGGAAGATAAAGACAGGAGAAAGTCGGAGTCATCCGACGAGATAGTGGTGGCTGTCCCAAACAAAGGGATGGCCAAAAAGCGGCGTAGGAGGGTAAACCCTACGCCGAATCTTGTAAAGCGCCGTACAGGGGTCGCTTTGGTTGAAAAGCTGCCAACCGAAGCGAAGTCAACGGTGGCTTCAGCCCCAACAGCAGCTAGACAACAACAACCGCAAAAGGATTCCGTGGTCCGGGAATCTTCATACACCGGAACAAACAATCCGTTCGTCGCTCTGACAAGTGCAGAGTCGGGGGGCGAAGAAGAGGAGGAGGACGACGACGAAAAAGACGCAAAGTTCATCGCCGCCAACATGGCCGCGATGAGAGAGCGACTCGAAGTCGTCGCCGCCAGAATAGCCGCCAAAAACCTGGCGAGGATGCAGGAACTGCACAAGCTGGAGCTACAACAGCAACAGCAGCAAACAGAACAGCAGCAAACAGAACAGCAGCAGCAAAAACAGCAGCCGCTGAAACAAAAAGCCACGCAGGCAGCACCGGCCAACCTTCAGCAAAAGCCGAAGCAACAACAGCAGCCGAAACAGCAACAACAACAGCAGAAGCAGCAACAACAGCCAAAACAGCAACAACAACATCAGGCGAAACAGCAGCCAACCCAGCAGCAACAACAGCGCGCAACCAAGGAGAAGGTGCCTCCAATCAACACCTACCAGATGGAGATAACAGATACCATCGAGCTATGCGAGCTAGCCATAGGTAAGAACTTCACAATAAAAAGGCTAGGGCAAGACAGGCATGTGATCCACTGTAACACAGTGGAGCAGCATAGTACTGTCAAGCAGTATTTAAAAAAGTCGTCGACGGAGTTCTTTTCATACACTCCGAAGACAGAGAGGCTGCAGACGATGCTCCTGAAAGGCATCGATCCGCAAACCAAGAAGCCGGAGGAACTCCTCTCCGAGCTCAAACAGTTCGAGAGCGACGACCTCGTGTTCAGGGGCGTCAAGCCATTTACCACAGCTCGGTCCAGACGGGAAAACAGGCAATTGCCTTTCTTCCTGGTTCAGCTGTCCCCCTATAGCAAACTTGATGGTTTACGCGCCATTAATGCCGTACACTATCAGGTTGTAAAGTGGGAAACATTAAAAAGGCGCGGAAACATGCTTCAATGCATCCGCTGTCAAAGGTTCGGACATGCCGCGTCGAACTGCGAAATGCAGCCTCGATGCGTGAAATGCGCAAAGAGCCACAGCAACGAGGAGTGCAATTTTGGGAGGGACAATGTCGCACCAAGAGAGCAGCTCGAATGCGTGCTTTGCAAGAGCAAGGGGCACCCCGCAAACTATCGGGGCTGTCCAAAGTTCCAAGAGCTTCAAAAAACTAACCAGGCCCGTCAGCAGAAGGCGATAGTTAAGCGTCCACTCGAACGCATCCAAACACCAGCCGTAACGGCGCAACTAACCTACGCCCAAATGGCGACAGGTCGCAGCAGCACGGTACAACAGCCATCCAAAGCCCCAGTGCTCGTTTCTAAGGCACCGGCGGCCGATGTAGACCTGAAATCGATTCTACTCGCCATTCAAGTGCAGCTGAATCAGGTCCAACGGCAACTCCAAGACCATGAGGCTCGAGTGGACTATATCTACTCGTGCCTGCCTGGCCTGACGCAACATCAACCATAATGGGTACGCTGGCAGAGAGGCCCTTAAAAATCCTGGCGGTGAATGTTAATTCACTGATTAGGATCGAACGGAGAGCCGTGCTTTTTAAATTGTTAGAGGACGAAAGCCCAGATGTGCTGCTGGCTAGCGAAACTAAGCTAAACCAGAGGCACAAAATCCGGCACAGTTCATACAGTATTATACGAAGAGACCGACCCAACGCCACTCAAGGCGGGGGTGTCGCGATCTTCATTAATACAAATTTAAATCATAAAGTCATATATAGCAGTGAAGTGCGGAGGTTCCAGGTGCTAGAGGCATGCATTGTGTGCATCCCTCTCCAAAACGGAAAGCGGATGTATATTGTGTCAGCTTACGCACCTGATGCACCTCAACCTACAGTTTTCATTACAGAGCTCGAATCACTTTTTCGATCTCTGCGATTGACCTCAGCCGAAAACTATTACCTTTTGGCCGGAGATCTAAACGCCAAATATAGCGATTGGGGTAACATCACACCCAACACTAGAGGGAGCCTACTAAGCGATTGGTGGGGGCTACACGGTATTGAGTACAAACTCAAAATCCTTGCGACAGATAGTCCGTCGTTCCCCAGGAGCGGCTCCTATCTGGATCTTATGCTACTAGACACTCGACTCAGACTGGCAAACATAGACGAATGGTCTACGAACTGTCTACGGAC
This sequence comes from Merodon equestris, assembly GCA_958301585.1. Taxonomy (NCBI): domain Eukaryota; kingdom Metazoa; phylum Arthropoda; class Insecta; order Diptera; family Syrphidae; genus Merodon; species Merodon equestris. Next base: position 72,018,378 of record OY284416.1, on the reverse strand, counting down.
TTTCGTATACGACAGTGACCACTGCGGACTTGGTGCCGTTGTTAAACTACCCGACGAAATTGTGGACTTGGGGGAATTCGTCCCGGCGCACACCACCTACGACTATAGTAGGGTGCGCTGGCCGCATTTCACCAGATCCCTGACGAGAGCACTCACTTTGAGCGCCTCCTTCCCACCATCCGATAGGAATCTGTCAAACGAAGAGATTGACAGATACCTCAAGGACATGGACTGTATAATCAAACAGACTATGGACAGAACGATACCACGCCAACGGCACAACGATACCACCAACGTCTACCGAAACGCGACCATTGACGCACTCCACAGACAAAAAAGTAGACTCTTGTCAAGACTCAAACTCTTGTACAGGCAGTTTACTGAAAGACAAGATCCGGAAATCAGGACGCTGAAGTCATTGATTAGAAACCTCCAACATCTAATTAAGGAAAATTACAGACTATCTGTAAATTTGCATTGGAGCAACAAGATTCGGGCTATAAATTCCAGTAGCCCGAGCATGTTCCCGCAAATAAATAAAATATTTCGGAGGAATAATCACAATAACATTCAGATGTTGAAAATCCCCAGATCGCCAGATAATGAACGCATCCTACGGACTGCGAACATTGATCCAGAGGGTGCCGTCTTGGACGACAACTTCTTCGTGATCGAAGATCCTCAGGAGAGGGTGGAGGCGGTGGGAGTCGTTTTCCAGGAAGTATATAAGGTGAATGAAAGCATTTGCCCAAACCACGACTTGGAAAATAGAGTCCTACTTCATCACTTCTACCTTCGATATGACATTGAGCATTGGCGATCTGAGAACCTTGGTTTTACCAGGTTCAATGACGACTTTCCGGCAAACGGTACCGTCACCAATGCTAGGCCTAACATCCTGTTCGTATCGAGGGTGGAGCTCCAAGGGATTTTTGATTCACTCAGGAAGAAGAAATCTGCAGGAGTTGACCAAGTACCCAATGTCGTGCTTAGACAGCTCCCACCAATCGCTGTAGAGAGGTACACTATCCTGTTCAACAATGCGCTGAATAATGCCTATTATCCGACGCATTGGAAGACAGCGGTAGTGCAACCTATCCCTAAAAGAGGTAAAGATACCTCGAACCCGGCGAATCTTCGGTCGATAAGTCTTCTGCCGTGCATCAGCAAGGTCTTCGAGAAGGTGATCAATAGAGCCCTGACTCAATGGGTTGAGGACAACAATATCATCCCGGATAACCAATTCGGTTTCAAAGCGGGGCATGACACTATTCATGCTGCGTCGAAACTCGTATCGGATATCCAATGGAACAAATGCAAGAACCAATGCACGGGTGCCTGCCTGATTGACTTGGAAAAGGCCTTCGATACCGTATGGTTGGAAGGGCTCTACTACAAGCTCAACCGGCTGGGCATAAGTAAACCACTGCTATATATGATTTTGAATATGTTAACAGGTAGAAAGTTCGTTGTGAAAATTGCCAACCCAAAATTGCTACCCAAATATTTGACATTAAAAACGGACTACAACAAGGCACGGTGAACTCGCCGATCCTGTTCAATATTTACCTCAGTGATCTGCTAGGTTCGCTCCACCACTCAATAGCGTACGCAGACGATCTGGTTGCGTACAGATCTGGTCCGAAAGTCGAGGTCATTAAGACGCTCTTGCAGTGTGACTTTGAAAAAATTCAAGGGTTTTGCGATAACTGGAAGTTGAAAATCAACTTTCAGAAATCGGAAACCATTCTGTTCAGAACAGCGTTGTCTAGGGCCTCTAGGGACACTAGAAAGAACTGGCGCCAGTTCTCAATCATTGGACCACACGGGCGTCCACTGGCGAATCGAAGTGTGGTCAGGTACCTCGGGATCTGGCTGGACCAGTATCTATATTTTAACAAACATGTGGATGCTGCTCTGGCCAGGGCTCGAGTCGCTTTTGCTCTGGCAAAATGGTTGTTTCACAGCAGCCATCTTGACCGCAGGGTAAAGGTAATCTGCTACATGGCCTTAGTCAGGCCCATGATCGCCTACGGATGCCCCGTGTGGTTTAATGTGAGTGCTGGCTTGATGGAAAGGATTCGGGTGTTTGAGAGGCAGTGTCTGAGGTCCTGCCTTGGATTGCACAGAACACCAGAATCTCAGTACATAAAATTCTACTCCAATGAGGTCCTATATAACAGGGCCAAAATTATTCGAATAGATAACTTTTTGATTAAGTTAATTCGAAGGCACATGGCGAGGGCCATGACCTCGACCAACAACCTGATCTCTGGGGCGTTCTACCCCAACGAGCGCTATTTCGAGTTTGCGCGTCTTAAAGGCTTTGTTTCCCCCGAAGCGTTCCTCCAATTCGACATGGACGGGCTGATCCAGGATAGAGATGCGGTGCCCGTAATTTTCCACGTGGCCCGTAACGCTGTGGAACGGCGACTGCTCTATGGGCGCGAGGTTGTGCTCCGCGAGCCAGAGCGACTGCGGTTTAGTATGGCGGTATCGAGTCACGATCGGCGAGACGTCGTCCGGCAGCACCAACGTTTTTGGTGGCTGGAGGGGACACCGTCGGCGACTAAGTAATAGGGTACACCAGCCAGCCAACAATACCAGGGGCTGGCTCGCATAGCTTAGGGCTATGCCTAGCATAAGGTAAAATTAGACAAAAAAAAAAAAAGATATATACATATATAAAATATATATAATGTACATATTTTAGTTAAGTTAGCATAAGATAGGTTTAGTTAGATTTAATTAGTTTTAGATAGGCTTAAGTTTTATATAAAATATATAAAAATGATCATATGCTAAGTTTTTTAATAAAAACCATTTTTCTTAGCTTAAGTTAGATATTATAATGTTAATAGAATTTATGTAGTCGTCGAAAGACATATGTTTCAATTGTTCTGTTTGTTTTAGAGTGTCCGTATAGGGCCAGTAAGATAGTTAGATTTGTTAAGATAGTTAAGCTAGTTTTAAACATTTTTGACTAGGCTAAGATAGATATAAGATAATACTGAATAAAAAATGAATTACAAAAAAAAAAAACAAATTAAAGCACAATAGCACAGTAGAATATACTCTCTTTCGGCAATGTTCACCAATAAATAACAAAAAATTCTAAGAACTAAATGAGAAAAAGAAACTGCACTAAACGGGGAATCCACAAAAATAAGATTGTACATATGTACATAGTTTAAAATACTATGAGAGTACTAAAAGCCTAATCTGTTTGCCATTTTTATTTTCTAAGTTCGTTATAAGCATGCGATAGTTCGTTTTGTGCTAATACATCCATTATACACGATTTCATTATAAGCAATATTTCGTTAATGTAATTTAATAACATATAAATAATATATCGTTGTAAGCGATTTTTACTGTACAAAAAACTGCACTATTGATAAAGATCTTTAAAGAAAAGTCTTACAGAAATAATTTGCGTAGATATAACAGTAAGTTAAAGCTAAAGCTAAACTGTACGTCTGGATATACGAGGGTGGTAGGATAAGTACTCAGCCTCGCCGCCAGATGGCGCCAGTATAGCAATACTTACTATCGTGTAGTACATTTTGGTAGACGGCTACTGAAATTTCAGCCGGATCGGACTCGTAGTTTTATTTTGACCGCTTGTGGAAGCGGGAGTGTCCGCGGATTTTAGAAAAATGGAAAAAGAGCAATATCGGTCGGTGATTCGATTCTTGTTTTTGGAAGGGAAATCGCGCAGCGAAATCAAAGAGCGTTTGGATGCTGTGTAACGGTGACTCTTCTCCTTCGATGGCGACCATCAAAAATTGGTTTAACGAGTTTCAACGTGGTCGCACGTGGGTTTTTGATGAGCCACGCCTAGGTGCCCTGAAAACGGCTGCCACGGAGGATAACGTGACAAAAATCCACGATCTCGTATTGGCAGATCGCCGATTGAAGGTGCGCGAGATAGTTGAGCCAGTAGGCATTTCAAAAAGTCGAGTGGGTCATATCCTGCATGCAATTGTGGGTATGAGAAAGCTATCGGCGCGATGGGTGCCGCGTTTGCTCACTCCGGACAACGAGCGCAACCGTGAGACTACTTCAGAGCAGTGTTTGATGCTTAAACAGCAAACAGCAATCCGAAGGAGTTTCTATGTCGTTTCGTGACAGTCGCCGAAACATGGATCCACTGGTACACACCAGAGACCAAGGAACAGTCGAAACAGTATACTTCACCCGGCGAACGTGCTCCGAAGAAGGCGAAGACTGTCCCATCGGCCGGAAAGGTGATGGCCACGGTTTTCTGGGATTCACAAGGTGTGATCCACATGGACTACCTGGAGAAGGGCAAAACGGTCTCAGGGCTGTACTATGCCAAATTATTGGGCCGATTCGACACCTAATTGAAGAAATAATGGCCCCACTAGGCGATGAAAAAAGTGCTCTTCCACCATGATAACGCACCGGCTCACACCTCCGCCCTCGCCACGGCCGAATTGGTCGAATTGGGCTACTACGGACTGCTGCGCCATCCACCGTATTCTCCAGATTAGGCCCCGTGCGGCTTCTTATTGTTTCCAAACTTGAAAAAGTCATTCGCCGGGCAGAAATTTCACTCGAATGAGGAGGTCATCGCCGCCACGGAGGCCTACTTTGCAGACCTCGAGGAAACGTATTTTTCAGACGGGTTAAAGAAGTTGGAGCATCGCTGGGTCAAGTGTATCGAGCTAAAAGGAGACTATATTGAAAAATCAATCGCCATTTCTCCAACATTTTTGTTTTTCTTTTGTAAGCTAAGTACTTATCGGACCACCCTCGTACACCACGATTAGTAAACTAATGGGTCTGCAGTTCTAGTGGTTATCGGAGGTTTCCAGGTTTAAGTAGCGGTTTTCCTCGATTAAAAAAACACTGGAATCTCGAACATACAATAAGATTGACTGGCAACAGCAGGTATACATTTTTTGCTAAACAAAATCCACCTGATTAGCCTTCAAGTTATTAATATGAAATCTAGACTAGATTAATTCTATGGAGCTTTCGCCCTTTGCAAAATTAAAGCATTGATAGGCTCACTAACTACTTTATTGGTGATTTGGTCACCCAATCTTTCCGGCACACTGCGTTTTCTTGAAACAGTATATCCTAGTGTATTGGCTGTTCTCACACCAGTTTAATAAGGCTTTGATCCATTTCTGTTTTTTGTTTTGTTGTTTTTTCTATTCTCGCGATTAGCTGCATTCTATCTCTAGCTTTTTATTTCATTCCTACATAACCTATAAACGAATTCAACAACTGGATAAAATATGACACACTATCTCGATATGTTGGCTGCTAATATCATTGAACGTTTTTGCTCTGAATGCTTCTTAACTCAATTAATAATTCTTATGCAAGGAGGAAATTTTTTGTAGATACATCTTTTTCGCCATTGCGGTACTGGTACGGCTCTAGGGATGCGAATGATAAATTAAAAACGGCATCTACTCCTTCCCTCTTCGAAATGTTTTTAGTCTTTACAGGACTTTACCGTACACTTGAGTGCTTCTGGCGTAATGGAGTGCCTAACTTGCATTCTTAATGGCTTGGATTCATTACAAATTTTTTTCCTCGAGTAAAGTAGCACAAAAGTGAATTATGGTTTTTGTAATTCATAAAAAAATTGTCAAGTGCAGTGCTGGTGTCCAGCAAAACTAGCATAGAGGGTAAATTTCGATTTCGGAAATAATTAGTAATGAGAGTAAATTCTTCCGGCTATTGGAAATTCTCATTATTAATACAAATAAGCATCTGTTGTGTATCTTTTATATACTTTATTGATTCTAGAATTTATAAATTAAATTTTAATGCTCACATTTTGTACTAATTTTTGCAAATAGCAGCACTTGATTTCTTAAAAACCGTTCCGTCGCTTCATGCAATTTTAGTCACCATGGAGCGCTTCACGGGACAACAGTGTGTTTTTTGTGTAAAACAATTTTACAAAAACAATGATTCCTACGTTACTGTACTACGCTAATTAAGAATTTAATACGTCGTGTAAGTGAGTGTCCAAGTGTTAATTTAATCAAAGCTTGGGTCAAAAAGTTCGAGCAAACTGGATCCGCAATGAATATTATTACACAATTAAACAAACAGACAACATTCAAGAAGGTACGATGAGAACATTCGGGAGGTTGAAATTTCCAAAAACTACTCTGCGATGAGTTTTTGCATCTTGACCTCAAACTACACCCATATCAGATTGTGCAGAAGATCAAACCAAAGGATTACAACGAAGGTTATTAGCTGACACTATGCTGGAGCGATTCTCTAGCCTTGAGAATATATTGTTTACGAGAACTATTTTCATATCAATGGCCATGTAAACAAGCATAATTGTCGATATTGAAGCAGGGAAAACTCTCGCCTTAAACACTAAAAGCCACTTCATTCACCTAAAACGGTGGCTACCATATCAGCAAAGAGCACAATCAGTCCATATTTCTTTGAAAATAATCAAGGAACTAACGTAACTGTGAACTCAGTGGAATACGTGATGATGTTGTAAGAGTTTTTAACACCACAGTTACATGAATTTGAACGATACAGCAGCCTGAAAAGTCGAGTGTACCTTAATAAACCGACGACCATATCCCAATTAAAAGAAAACATCCAGGAAAAGATAGCCGCGACACCTCGCAGCGTGTGTCAGCGAGTTTTCCAAAGTTTGCGCGGTCGATTACAGGAGTGCCAACGACGAGACGGGGTACATCTCGAAGACGTCATTTTTAAAAAATAAATTTCAATAAATATTTATTTGGTTAAATAAATGATCAACAAAATAACATTTGTGGTTTTATTTCTATTCATGTTTCAAATGTGCAAAAATGTATGGCCCAGCCTGTATTATTATGCCGTAGCTCTCATAATTTTGTGAAACTGAATTGCGGAAAGTCCCGAGCCCTGAGCCAGCTTGCTTCCGGGTGATGCTAGTGTTAACCGCCAGAAAAACGAAAATCAACAAAGAAAATGATTGGGAGTGAAACAAATATGATCGCAATAAAAAAATTTGTTTAGAGCACCTTTTGATTAACACTTGCATATATAACTAGTAGATAATAATTAGATAGTCAAACGCAGCTATTTTATTACTCTTTCAAAAATATGTATTCTGGAATTGGATTTTGTCACCTGAATTTCGAAGTTTTCTGCTTGTGGCGCAGGGCTTTTCAAGAGTTATTTCGCAAAATATTTGCTATATTTCATACAAAAATTGACTAAAGTCTAAAATTCCATATCGAGTAAACTATTATTAATACGCCTATAACTTCAGAATTTAAAATGAAAACACCTTTCAAACCTTCCGGTATCATTCCTTACGTTTCTGACTAAAAGTTCTTTTGCTATTGTATATCTACGGGTAAGCTTTGCAACTCATACATGTATTTATTTGACTGTGATTTTCGATACCGGCTCATAAGTGAATTAAAAGTCTCCATTTTTGTCATCCTAAATTAACGATAACCTAGTTTAAATTGGAAGAACATCGACAAAAATCTCAGCCCGGATTTTTCTCGCGGGGATATTTTCACTCTAATGACGTCACTCACGGAACACTACATAAACTCAAATTATAAGCCATTCATCCAACTCCACTGCATGGAGAAAATCGAATGCGCTTTGCACACGCTAGATGTCGACTCTGCCTCTAAGTCCTAGATCAACACCATCATAGACGAATTGAAAAACTTACCATCCAAACCTCCGGAAACCGCTAGTGAATGCAGAGTCAACTGTAACTTTCCGCTTATCGATGATTAATTGGAAAATGTTGCAACCACGATCATATCCATATCTCCCACTAAATCTAAACAAGCACCGGCTAGTATAAGCTGCTTCAAGTAAACTCTCCTGAAAGCCACAACACCGCTGGGTAAGTAATCTTTCCCAATTTCTATTGACTTAACCCATTTCCCCTATCCCTATTAGAAATTCACAAATAATCAACTAGCTCTTATCCTCCCCGATCCCCCATCGCTAAAGTGTCTAACTCCAAACTCTTTCGTAAAAATGTGGCACCCAGTAGTCGCATATTCTTTAACCATTTGCCTGTAACCCACCACTTCAACAGCCCACTTCTCGGGCTAATACAATTCGATCAACCTCAACACTCAACTCCTCTCAATCCTCAGGATTTTTAAAATAATCGTTATTTTAAAATAATTTTCTACGCTCTCACACTCTCATCTGCTTGCTCAAAACTCCCGTCAGTTCCTTTCCAACATTCTTAGATCCATTCTTATTTCCCACGGTCACCTTGGTGAAAATGAAGCCGATGTCATGCTTGAGGGACGGAAGAGTTTTTGCTCCACTATCAGAAACAGTGATACAGTCACAGATTTGTAGACAATACTGCTGATCCGGATGGTTGCGGAGTTCTTTTTTTTTTTTTTCTAATCATGTTTTTATTTATTGATCTATCTAATATAGTTTTACATAAGGTTTTCTGCGAAGCCAAAAGGGCTTATCTGCATAAGGCTGGTTTTCTTAATCATTTCAAATAATTTTAGAGTGAGCTTGATTTAAAATATAACAAATTTAAAAAAGAGATTAGAACTCATAATTAGAAAAGTTAATGTTAAAAGTAAGTTTTCTTCAAAAAACAGAAACTATTTTACTGTGGAAAACTATGACTTAAAAAATTCTTTTATTTTCAATTTTCTAGTTTTGGGATTAGTAATTATCTTAAGCGGTTCAGGAAGTTCATTTAGTATACATTTAGTAATACTTTAGTTCTCTCTTCCCATATACATTGGAGAACCTAAATGTTTGCAACATCCCCCTGGCGCGTCTTCTTGTGTTGAATCGATGTTCTATTGTCCTTTTGAACCTATTGTCATTGTAGTACTCAAGGGTCGTGGTCGTCTTGAAGTTCTCTGACGCCAAGTACTTTGAACGTTGTTTGACCTGTTAGGTTTCGCTGAGTACCTTCGTAAATTTTTTTGACTATGGTGTTTTGAAGTCTTTGCAACTTATCCAGGTGGATATTAGATGCGTTACCCCACGCAAGTATACCATATCTCAGCTTAGATTCAACCAATGGGAAGTACACCTGCTTTAGAATCTCCGACATTGAGTAGTTTTTGAGATGAACCACTCCAAAAAGCGCTTTCTTGAGATCCGACCGGACCTTATCAATATGTTTATCCCATATAAAGTGGCTATCGATAATAGCGCCTAAGTATTTGTATCTTTCCACTAGTTCGATTTCATGCGGAAGTGCACCAGTACATGCGATGCTCCTCAGCTGTATCTTTTGTTTAGTTGATTTGTAGCATGGTAGTCGAATGTGCATCATCTTCGTTTTTGATGCGTTTATTATTAGACCATTGTCGTGGCACCAATTAACCGCCTTGTTGAATTCTGTTTGCATAATGGTCGTAGCTGTATCAATGCATCTATGTCGAACAACAATTGCCGTATCGTCAGCGTAGGCATACGGTGTACTATTTTTAAACAGACGAAGTAGTTCATTGGTGTACAATATAAATAGAATTGGACCAAGCTTTGAACCTTGTGGTAATCCGTACTTAATTGATGTGTCATCGCTGTATTCTTCTTTTATCTTAACGCGAAAATACCTGTTCGCTAAATAATCCTCAAGCCAGTTCGATAATGTCCCCCGAATTCCAGGTCCGTTGAGCGCTTCGAAAGGCCTTGCTAAAGTCCATGAAGAGTACTAGAACGTGATAGTTTCTATTTAGGCTTTCATTTACAGTATTGGTAAATTCTGACAGTAATTTGCCCGCACTTTTATTCTTTTGAAATCCATATTGCTGATACTTATCAATTACTGGGAGGAATGGTATTGGTCTATAGTTATTTATTTGATCTTTTGGTCCACTTTGATAAATGGGACGTATCACAGCTGTCTTCAACTATTGCGGAACTTTAGCTTGCGTTAGGCTGAGATTTATAATTTTGGAAATAACTGGAGCAAATACGGGCGCATGTGTCTTCAAGTCTATCACCCTAATGCCATCAACACGGTGATTTATTGGAGTCCATTGTCATAAGGATGTTCTGTATTTCGGTCACATTGCTTTCTTCTACGAAAATGGAATTCCCAACAATATTGTACGTGTGATCCGAAATGCTTAGGTGGCAATCATGAGCTATATTTAGGGTTTGTTCACAAAAATGTTTAGCATACTCATTTGATAAAGATGCGATAGATTTGTGTGCCGGGAAGTTTTTTGTTATGAAGTCATCCAGGATAAGTTTTTTCCTGCCAATAATTTCATTAATCAGCTTCCAAGTTTTCCTAGGATTCTGTCCCGCTTGCGTGAATTGATTTTTGAAAAATGTTGCTTTTTGCATGTTGATTTCTCTGTTCACCTTATTCCGGAAGCACTTGTAATCTTGTTCGTATGTCAGGTTTAACCTATTGTTTTTCCATTTTCTGTACAGTTAATCTCGCTTACGGCACAACGCGATAAGATCAGAAGACATCCATGGAGTCAGTTTTTGTTTGGTACACAGACTTTTCCTTATTATTGATTTGGTATAGATTTCTTGCATCATTGCAGTAAATTTTTGATACAGAACGTCAACATTTGTTTCTAATAGCAATTCATTCCAATTAGTTGTTGGGATGAGATTATTTATTACATGTTTACTGATATACGACCACTTATATTCAGTCAATTCTTTCCGGATGGCTACATGTGTGCCATATAAAGTTGCATAATGGTCTGAGATCTCACACTCTATTATGGCGACATATATAGGACTCTCTGTTATGTTAATTAAAATGTGGTCTATTAGCGTCTTGGTAGCTCTGTTAAGATCCTCTCTTGTACAATTCACAGCCGTTATGATCTCTTATCCTGCAAAACGTCGAACTCCGCTATTTTTGACTTTACAAGCCCCTTAATAACTCTTCCGAAACGGAAGCTCTACTTTGTCTGCTCTTATATTCGACCCACACAACCCACGTATACCCATCAACTTGCCATCAGCTTCTAGCAATGGAATTATCATCATAAGTGGTGATTTCATCCTTCCGTACTTGAAATGGGCTAAATCCGACTATGAAATTCACTTTGCCGCGACTAACACCTCATCTGGTAAGGAAATCCTCTTCACAGATCATCTCTTCGATTCTATTCTTTTTCAACTAAGTAACATCTCCTAGAGCATGAATCGCAAACTGGACCTGGTCTTCTGATCTAATGCCAAAAACTACCTTATAAACACAAGCAACCACTTCTTTCTACCTTGCGCCCGTTCTATACACCGTTATCGGGAACGATTCCAGCCGATAATCACTTCACTGTTCTACACTCCGAAAATACGTATTGCTTCCATTTTCGAAAAGAAGTCTTCGCAAAGCTAAACAACCGCTCATCAATATTAACTTTTATTTTATCCTAAACAATAACATGCCCAGCCCATGCCCTTAGATGATTCTCTTGCCCTATTCTAATCCAATATAGCCTTTTCGTATCTGTACCACATTCACCCCATCTTTATCGTTGTTAAAAAAGGATTTAAACTTCCTTAAATCCCACTCTGCTTCCGATCTTTTTACTTACTCGCAGTCTTATATGAAATATCCGATAGCTAAATCGAATGCAATCCCAAGAGCGTCTATCACTTTACAAGTGATAAAATTAAAGCTCCTAAACATACCTATACCAATGGTCCGAAAATAGTTGCTAACTTTTTTCCAGGTCCTTCAACCCAATCCTGACTACTTTCGTTATGTGAAAGACTGCCTTCTAGGTATCTATGTAGGTTCCGTGAATATATGTAACTTCTATCTCACTCATCGAGAAGAATTAAAGGAAAAACTTATCTCCCCGCCATAGTTTAAAAAAAATCCACCAACCATCTGCTTCTATCCCTCACGGCTTTATTTCAAAGTTCCATTTCACAGGGACTCTTTCCTCAGCTTTGGAAAATGAAAAAATGCTTACATTTTCCCAATACTTAAATGCTTACATTTTTCCAATCCACAAAAACGAACGAAAGATTGGGTTGTCCAACTATCGCCTCATTGGAAAACTCTCTTGAATTCCCAAACTCTTTGTCAGTATCGTCGACGATACAATATATTTTTACGGCAAGCTTCGATCGTCAACTACAAATTGAGTTTGTCTCACAATTCTTGTGCGCACTTGTGGATGGCAAAGAAGTAGATGTTGTTGACACAGACTTCAGCAAGATTTACGACAAAATTTTGCAGCAAATTAAACTTCGTAAATTCACCTGGTTATATCTTACCTCGAAGGTCAGAACATTGTTATTTTCAGATCTTCTATTTCTGATCAAATTACCCCTTCGTACTCACGGGTGCGACATATCCCAATCATAAATAATTTTGTAATTTTTATTTTTTTATAGTGTTCGCACAGATTCAAAAGTGTACGCTCTAATGTTGTTTGTCACACAACCTGGACGGAGTGCAGGTGGTTTGTGTCGAAGATGTTCGTTCACTACTCTCCGCGGGTGATTGTCCTAGATTGGATTCGAGAGATTCGGCTGAATTTGCCGCGTTGATTGTAGTTCCAATTTTTTCCAATTTTATTGGCTGTTGGGGTGAAAAACTGGTTGTGATCTCAGACCCCGTCTTAAGCTCGGAGTTTGGATTCTTATTTTTTGCTTGTAGCTCAACAAGACAGTACGAAAGTTCGTACAGAAACTATTTCTTTGAAGTTTTTTCTGTTTGGTTGAGCAAGTGAGGGTAATACCATTGCATTTACGCCACCATGGTCCAACATTCCGCAGAAAACCCGCATAGGTCACCGACACGTAACTCTTGATGTTGTGTATCAATGACACTATTGAATAATAATTATAATAAACTCAAATAAAATCAAATATTTATACAAATTTCTTTAGCGGAGTGGTCCAACCTGACCGATAGTTCACCTAACACTAACTTCTGTACAGTAAATTTTTATTTGACATGTTTTTGAAGTGATCTTATGCCGCGAGTGTTATGCCTTCGTCAGCATTTTTGATCATCTCTCATTCACAACTGATGTTGCACAATTTTTCCGTATAGGAATTGTTCTTAGCTATGGACAGACTTAAACTACAGACCTTCCGCTCAACAGTCGATGATGATTACCATTAAACCACGACCACCTGCCTAAAACGAGAAGGGCTGGGAGCCGGCTTAGGCTTCCGTCGTTGATGACCGCAATATATGACCACTACCGCAATCAAGCCAGCAATAAGCAGCCTAATCCGTAATGATGATAATCAAGCCAGTTGATTTTTTCCGGTAGTACCTCGGACTACTGTATTACTGAGTTGATTTGATCTTTTATTTTTACAAAGTCCATTTCATCAATGACATGTACCTGCTGCAGGTCACTGGCACTTGATTTTGAAGGTTTAGGTGTTTTGAATAAATGAATTCTTGATAATGACAGTAATATTGTGCTCTAATATTCAGCATTTTCAGCATATTAGGCTTCTTAAATTTAAGCAAGCCATTTCCGACCACCTTCCGCGACTTCGTTGCATATTAAATGGCCTGTTATCCGAGATCTTATAGAGAATATCCACCGATTAGAACCCCTCAATAATTTCCAGTAATCTCCAGCGGGTATTTTTTTAGCTTACACTCGTGAAGGGCATTGTTCTTATCATTCAACAGTGCTACCTATTTCGCAATCGATACTGGTAGCTTGTTTGGTGTAAGTGGGCTGTACTTTTGCACTGAAAATGTTACGCTGATAACTCCTTGCATGAACTAAATTCGAATTCGAAGAGCAAAAAAAATTCACCCCTTGTTGGTGAAATAGCCAAAAATGGTGAAGACGTTTCCTTTAGAGAGCTATAAGACTGTTCTAGAATGGGAATGGGAATTAAAATAAAAAATTGAAATTGCACTGTCGGTGAGTGTGAGCCTCATTTCATAAAGAACTGCCTCTTTCAAAACTCGTTCCTTCACTACGCCATTTTGTACAGATCCAGTGTTGATCCCTTCCCGTTCGTGTTAGTGTAGTTGGTAGATGTGCCATAATTTGTTCGGTAAGTTGGTGAGGTGTTATTATATAAGGATTTGTCCTTTCATGGTTTGAATCTAAAAGTACATCTAGGAGTAAGTAGTTCATGAATCTTTTCAAAATTTGAAATCACCAGAATCAAATATGAAGTTAGAGAGGCGATATTTTGTTTACGATCATTTGCCTCCTGTTTTTCTTGAATTGTGTTTGCGATCTTGGCTAAGTAAGTAAGCCTGACATTGCTGATTAATCTGAAGTACACTACGCTTGAATCGGCGATGGAGTTTTGTTTTTGAATGAGTTCCATCAGATACCGCCTCAGATACGGCCTTGCGTATTTGACTATCAATATGTCTGCCGTCATTCTGTTCAAGAACCCCAAAAAGACTATTAGCCACTTTTCTCATAATATCCAGCGGAGACCTTGGTATTCGAGCCCTTTCCTGCCTTCATATATTATAGTTGTAAGGAATTTCGTTATTGTGATTTATAGCTGTGAGAACATTATACTTCGTGAATGTTTTCCTGCACACAATATTCTGCCATTCGCTGGAGATAGGAATCAATTTCACGCGAATCCAAGAAATAGGCTGTAAAGTTTTAATATACGTATATTAGGGTGTCCCAAGAAAATCAAAATTGTTTTTTTTGAATGCATACCCTCTTATTTTATTTGGTTTATGGCAAAACAAGTAAAAATAAACTTTCATGTAATTTGAATCACAGCAACCCGTGCCGACTTGAATTTTAAGTTAACACTACTTACTTGAGCCATCGCACGTCTTGATGTACTTGTAATTTCTAATTGTTTTGTCGATTAAACCTATTTGTCTCTATTAATAAATATGTCGGAATCGGTGGAATTACGAAGTTCTAAAAAAATATATACATAATAGGTAATGCACAACATCAAATATCGGGTTCGAAACTATCTTCAAACGGACAAGTTCTGTCAGTATTGTTTTATAATATTCGTGAAGTGAACCTAACTGTAAATGAAAGTGCTAATCTCACTATTCGTGAGTGTATAATCTTTTGGGAAAAGGCACGAATACCTACCAAATCGATACCAAATTGTGTAAAGAAACTTGTAGGCTTATCTCATATTTGGAGAGTCTTACAAAAAAAATGCAAAGAAATCACAAGACGTGTTTAAGCGGCGTCAAGATAATAACTAATCTAAACAATTTATTTGATATTGTCCATGCCGATGCGCTTCAATCAATAAAAATAGCAGAAGACAAACTCTTCCTGCAGTGTCAGAGAGAGCTGGGCCGACCTGGTCATTTAGGTGGAATAGATAAAAATCTGACTGCTAAAGAGGAAAGAGCGCGAATTCGAGCTATAGAAGAGGAAAATCGGCGAATTAAATGTGCTTCCACATCAACTTCATTGGTAGCACCTGAACCAATTCCTGATGATTCTTCTTCTAATTCTAGTGAATTAGGAGAATCACACGAAGATTTGTCAAAGGTAATTCGAAACACAGAACCTGGAGCCAGTCGAACACTTATGCGTAAAGACTTTATTACTCCAAAGTTAGTTGCCGCATTAGATAGGTGTCAGTTAAGTATGAAAGACTCAGTATTTATTCTTGGAGCTACTATTGAGGCACTTGGATATAATATTGACAAACGATACGCATGGAAAAAAGGCAGGAACGCGCAGAAACTATAAAAATTGATTTCCAAAACGAGGTACCAGACGTAGTAGCTGTTCACTGGGATGAAATATTATTGCCCGCTTTGGATGCTCGAAAATCAAGAGCAGAACGTTTGCATATAGTAGTTTCATACGAAAATAAAGAACAACTAATTGCTGTACCAAAATTGGAAAATTCTTCAGGCAAACAACAGGCAGAAGCTGTTTGGAAAGCGATTTTAGACTGGAATTTCGAAGACAAAGTGCAAATTCTCTGCTGTGATACTACATCTTCGAACACAGGTCATATTAATGGAGCCTGTGTGCTCCTAGAGCAAAAGCTTGACAGAGATATGCTTATTTTTGCTTGTCGGCATCATATATACGAACTAGTATTAAAGAGTGCATTCGAAGTAAAAATAAAACAAGTAACTACAAGCCCAGATATTCCACTGTTTAAAAAATGCAGGGATCATTGGAAAAAAGTCGATCCCCTTAAAGTAGAATGCTATAGAAAAGAGGTAGAATCGTGCCTAACCGTTTCTGAAATTGAAAAATTGCTCGAATTTTACCGCGCCGAACTAACCAGCATAATTGCCAGAGATGATTATCGAGAACTGATAGAGCTTTCTATAATATTTTTAGGTGGAGATATAGACAGAAAATTTAAAATCAGACCAGGGTGCCATGCACCAAGCTCGATGGATGGCTAGAACAATATATTTCTTAAAAATATCATTACTCAGTTCCCAGATGAAGCTAACTAACAAAGACAAGAGAGCACTGTTAAACGTCTGTTTATTCATTGTTCTAATCTACGTCAAACCATGGCTGTATGTTCTGGCAGTTAAAGCACCCTACAACGATTTATGCTTTTTAAAGTCATTAAAAGCCTACGAAAAAATAGATGAAATTATCGCGAAGGCTGCTTTGCAGAAGTTTCACCAACATTTATGGTATTTAACTGATGAAATAGCAGTTTTATCACTCTTCGATGATGATGCAGATCTTGAAACAAATAGTGGAAAATTTTGCCAAAGGAAATTTCTCGACCCATGGAAAACGATACATTCTATCGAAGGAAGAACTTTGTGGATCAAAGTGTTGTACGTGTTTAATTGTGTTTATTTCTTTGTTTATATAACTTTATCAGTATATCCCTGCAGCGATACCCCTCGCTTGTCGTAAAAGGCGACTAAAACAAAGGTAAACAAAGATCACATCTTGGCAATTTAGAAAACACCAAAGTGAGCCTAGGGACACATATACAACCATTAAACTGCCCCACAAGTGTACATGCAAATCAGTGGGTTGACACGACTGGAGATCACCGGTATTGTAAAAGTAAGATCAAACAAAAAAATCTGGAGCATGCCCGTGTCACAAAAAAAAAAAAAAAAGAGGCAGGCCGAAAAACAATTGGTGCAAACAAATGCAAAAACACCAGCATTCGATTGGCCTCAGCGATGAAGTAATCCCAAACCGGGAAGCCTGCCGCTACTTTCTGAGGTCAAACCGGCGGACCCCACAAGCGGACCAGTAGGAATGCAGTTAAGTGGGAAGGTTATGGTCCTACACTTCTGACCATAACAACGCCGGAAAAAGGAAAGAAGAAGAAGAAGAAGATATAACTTTATCAGTATACTTAATTATTGATTTTTTTTCAGAGAAGATTATTGACGATTTCATATCAGTCAAAAGCAAGACATTGTTTTCTCGTTTGAAAATTGATGATGGTTTTCTCAACGATGTTCCTTCTACATGGGCAAGTGCTTCGTTTCTCCATGCTAAAAAGACGGTCTCAATGCTAAGAGCAGTGAATGATACTGCTGAGAGGGCTGTTAAGATAATGCAGGACTTTCATGGCTTAATTACAGTTGAGGAGGAACAGAAACAATATTTGTTACGTTGCGTACAAAAACATAGGAAGTTATACCCGGACTGTACAAAGCAAACATTGAAAAGAACATATCCTCAGTAATAAGTGACCTAATGTAAAACACAATTGAATAAATAATAATACCTTTTTAATACAGTAGAGTCTTAAAGAAATATAAATTCGCCACTAATTCCATAGTAGTCACAGTACAATTCCCTGAATTAAACTTTGATCACAAGTCGGCACGGGTTATCGTTATCCTATTGCAATAATACTTTTTATTTATTATTAAGGTCAAATAGAAAAAATATAGAGGGTATGCGTACAAAATTTTGCAAAAAAAAATTTGGCCCCTTATGTCTTGGGACACCCTAACGTATATATTCCAGTGGCCATTAATTTATTTATTTATTTATTTATAATAAAGTATCGCTGTACATGTAAGAAAATTTACTTATAGTTAGTACAGGCAGTGAGAGATAAAAGTGTTTGTACATATAAAGAAAATAACATTAAAGTTAATAACATTAAAGTTAAAATTAAGAATAGATAAAGAAATATACATATATAACATATACTCGTAGATGCACCAGGTAGACTATAAAATGTTTATTTAGTGGGAAGATAGCAATTTCAGTATAAAGTAGAAAAATGTGAAAAACATGCCGATTGAAGCTGTCTGTATTCGACTTTAGATTTGACCTGATATGGCAGGTGATTCCAAAGATTCACAGCATGAGTGAAGAATTGTCTGCGGGATGTCAAACAGGAATATAAGGCCGGTCTTATAGTAATATACCGAGTAGATCGAGTTAAGGTGAGTTTATTATATAGATATGCAGGTTGTTTCCTGTGAATAATTTTGAAGAGTAGAACGCAGGATCGATATTTTAAGAAGGCATCTAAATCACAGCCAAGGATTTTGCATCGTTCCGCAGAAACATGCTCGTACTTCCGAAGGTTGAAAACATAGCGAGCAGCTGAATTAAGTGCCCTTTTTAGCTTAAGAAAAGAGTTGTGCTCACAGTCAGCAAAAAGTTCACACCCATAGTGAACTATGGTCACAAGTTTTAATTTAACGTCAGTGGGTAATATGGATCTACTAACAGAGAGTCCTCTAAGAGATGCATATATTTTAGACACTATACTATTAATGTGGTCATTCCAGGTAAGCTGACTATTAAAAATGATTGCAAGATTCCTTACGTGTGAGACGTATTCAATACATGTAGATAGAATTTTTATTTGGGGAAAAGCACGAATATTGGGTTGGTGTCTTGCAAAAGGTATAATTTTAGTTTTTCCAGGATTGGACCATTTAATCACAGAGCGTATGTCTTCATTTAATCTCGCTACAGAAACTTCCATCAGTCCATTTGGAAAACTTAAGTAAAGTTGAACGTCGTCTGCATATATATGAAAATGGCAATGGGACAACACAGTTGGGAGGTCATTGATAAACATTGAGAAAAGTAATGGACCAAGTATAGACCCTTGCGAGACACCATTATTAACATCGCAAAAAGTGGATAGTTTGGAGTTATAAGAGACGGCTTGGACGCGATTGGTAAGATACGAGAAAATTAGCTTGTTTGTTGGACTGGAAAAATTAAATTGTGTTAAAAGTTTATTGCAAAGAAGTGTTGGATTTACAGAATCGAAGGCTTTCGAGAAGTCAAGCAATGCCAACAACGTTGTTTTATCTTCGTCAATAGCTTGACGTATGTCATCCGATACCTTCAAAACCGCTGTTACGCAGCTGTGGCCTGATCGGAAACCCGATTGCATCGGGGTTAACAACTTTTTACTTTCAACATATTTCTCTATATCACTGCTTACAAGCCTTTCAAATACTTTAGAGAGAAAAGGAAGAATAGATATTGGTCTATATTCTGGAGTATTCGCTTTTTTTTTGAATAGGAATAATTTTTGTTTTTTCCAGAGATAGGGATATGTAGATGTCATGATAATTGTATTGAAAATGTGGGTAATGTGAGGCAATATAACAGGAAGTAATATTTTTATAAAATCTGGATGAATATTGTCTAGGCCAACAGATTTACGTTTGATGGCAAGTATCGCTATTCCAACCGAGGTAGTGTCATACCTATTGACCGCGAACGCGTCTTCACTATTATTTTGCGTCAGAAGTGGTGGAGATTCGAAGTCCACCGTAGGAACAGCAGTAACAAAGCGATTGTTTAACTCATCTAAGTTAATGTCCTCATCATTGGGCTTATGGTTTTTTTTACACAGTCCTATTTCGCGTACTCGATTCCATAGAGATTTGGAGGAGGGATCTGAATTAAATTTATTGTTATAATAATTAAATTTAGCTTTTTTTATCATACGTATAACTTGGTTTCGATTGATTTTATATTTCGTGAGCATTTCTGTGCAGCGAAACCTTTTCCACCACCGGTATAAGGTATCCCTACCCTTAATAGCGTTCATTATCTCATTGGAAAACCAAGGACAGGTTGTATTTTTCAGGACACGGGTATTACATGGAACATGTTTATCGAAGAGATACTCGAGACTGTTATTCAGAAACTCAATTTGACTATTGACATCTGACGACATATATATATTATTCCACTCAATACTGATACAATCACCAAACAGGTTTTGTACATTAATGCTACGAAAATCACGATATTGGATAGGTTGTGAAGATCTTCGACATATATTTACACTGAAAGTTGCGAATATAAGATCATGATATAGGAAAACTGGAACAGAGAGTTGACTATAACATTTGACAATGTCTTTATCGCTCGTCAGAAAAACATCTAACAATGATGGAGTACAGTTTGGTTTAAAGTGAGTTGGTTCTGTTGTATTTAGAAAAGATATGTTAAGAGATCTTATGCTGTCTTTTAACGATGCGCTACGTGACATGCTGAGGAGATTCATGTTGAGATCGCCACACAAGATGGTATTTGGTGTTAGGGAAGATATCCCTTCAATAATATCGTATACGATGCTGGGATGTGCGACATCTGGTGCAATATATATCGTACCAATAGTACACTTATCCTCACCATTAAAAATTTCTATAAAATAGAATTGACTGCGAGAGCTATTATTAGAGCAGCAGAGGTGTTTTGACTTAATAGTGTTTCTTACGTATATAGCAGCACCACCCCCTATTCTACCATGGCGATCTGCACGGTAAAGCTTAAATCCCTTAAGTGAGAGAAATTCACTATTTAAGTTTGGGTCAAACCAAGTTTCAGAAACACATATAATATCGATCTGACTATTCTCAAAAATCAATCTGAACTCATCAATTTTGTTCACAAGACTCTGAGGATTTATGTGACAAATATGCAACCCATCATGGGACTTACACATTATATTTAATAAAAGATTCGTCTTTTTATTCATGCTGTTAAGACTATTGTCATTGCTGTTTTGCATGATGGAGGATGATAAAGACAAAAGAGAAAAGTCGAGCACACAGAGTATTCAATCAGCATTAAGACAGCTGTAATTAACATAAAAAACTGAAATTGCTATTACAATGGATAACAAAATAAAGTGAGAATAACAAAGCGTGGTGCAAAGAAAGAAGAGAAAACAAAAAGAAAAAAAGAAAAGAACAATAAATGTAGAGTGAGAATACAGAGAGAGATCAAAACAAATATGGTTGTATTAATAAAGATGGTTGTGTTAAATGTTGCTTTAATTGTGATCATCTATATTCGGTCCGATTGCATTTCTTAGATCTTCCATGGTATTTACTAGAATGGGTGGTTGGCTCGATGAAGGGCGAACGTGAATTTGCCCATTGATTGAGAATACAGAAGACAAAAGAGATCTTCGCTTGAGTTTTAGGGCTTCCCGCTGCAGTTGGTAATTTCTCTTTGTTAAGCTATCGTTGATGAAGAATACGTTCGACGAGTTGAAACCAATATCGCTTAGTTTAAGAGAGCCTTTTTTAATTTTTCGGTAACGGATGACCGCTCTCATCAGGTTCTCCTTCTCTCGCTTATCAGATAGTTTTAGAATGATGCTGGTATCAGTTCTGCGCTCTTGATTAGAAGAGCGAGGTTTGGTACGGAAAATTTTATGTAACCGGGGAGGCTGAATATTTACGGTAGAGCAGATTTGATGAAAAATACTCTCCAGATTTTCGTCAGCAGATTCTGGTATTCCAAATATGATAGCATCTGTACTAACCCTTTCTCGTTGGATTTCGTCAATCATGAGCTCCAACCGCTTAATTTCTTGGCAATTTTTTTGAATTTAGTGGTTGACAGCCGTTTTTGTTTCACTAACCTGCGACATCAGACGCTCCTCTAACGCAGACAGCTTAGCATCTATTAGGAGCGAGAAGTTCTCCGCCCATTTCTCAAGTTTCTCCTCAATTCGGTTCCACAGTTTATCAGCAATGCTCTTAGAGTCAGTTATGTCGGGAGAAGCAATACTTTTTTGTTGTTGGGATCGACCACTGCGGAACTCGTAGGGCATTTTTGTATGGTAAAAATCAATAACCGAAAATAAGCAAAATTATGAGCAAGAATTATGAATAAAAATGTTAATAGCGAGACACTTGCGCGATTTTTTCTTATTTAAGGTTTAACGATGGTTTAAACTTTATAAACTGCGGATTTACTGGGTAGATTAAAGAGATTGTCAGACGATAATATAGAGACGTCTACTCCATTTCCCACTTCACACTCGATAATTAACGGTTTGTATTTTTCCAATGTCTTCGAAATATATACCAACTGCTTCATTTAGTCGATTTATCTTCACCCGTTCTGTTGTTTGGGCCATTGACGAATAGAAGCTTAAACACACCATGAGATCAACCGACAGCAGTGATTTTACAATCTTTTTGCGTTTTGGCATTGGTTTCTTGGGGCAATTAGCGACTTTAGGAGTAGGCAACCGGCACAGGTTGTGTATTGCTCGTTCAAAGATGCCGTTCTGGGTTTAACGGTGGCCTTCCGAATTAAATCATCATTACCCTTCATAACTTCCTCTAACGTCCTAGTTTCATTTGTTTCCTTGAGTACCATCTTCGTTCCAGGGACCAAATTGGGTGATGACTAGTTCGATCCTTGTTGTAGGAGATGTAAGTATTCACATCATAATATTTTCCATAAAAGATGTGTTGTATTTGACGACGTCAAGACCTGTAAATCATTTGAATCAGATATGATTGGAGTGAGAGGGCGTGAATTTAAAATCGCTTCTATTTGTATAACCACTCTTAGCAACTCGGTGCACGCGGTGGAACATATTTCCAATTTATACCATTTTCCAAGCACATAAGATTGATAGCCGTTTGGCAGCCTTCGGATTCAAACGCGTTTTTTCGGCTTTTGCGCCAACAAAATTGGTGGCATTAGTACAAAATATGGTATGTCATATATCTCTTCCATCGACAAATCTTTTCAAAGCGTAGATAAATACCTCCGCAGACAGATAGCAATAACATAATTCGTTAGTAATGACTTTGTAGGACACTCTGATCTTGTAGTGAGTTTTTGCAGGACCACATAAATCCACTCCACAGTAATAAAATGGACGAGAAGGAGTAACTCTTCCCTTCGGCGGGTTGCCCATCCACTGTGCCCATCCTGGGATTTTAACGAAGGTATTTTACGCAACAGGAGGTTGTTTGTCGCGCCATTCATCCTACACTTAAAATCCAATATTTCTGCCTTGGTGTTGCAATCAACTGATGCAAATATGTTAGAAGTAGTTTCCTTATTCAATTATTTTTCGGTAGCAAGACCTCTGGCATCAACTATACCTATAATAAATGCATTTCTTAATATTCGACCCACTGTAATTAGTTTAGTTTTTTAGCGACAACTTTCCCTGCAGAGAACGATACTCGTAGTCATCTGGAAATTATCTTCTTTGCACACATACCCAAATAAAATCAGACCCACGTCGAAGTTCATTCACTGTTATCTGCCCTCTATTTCTCAGTGACTTGTTGCAATTACTATAAAATCGAAAACAGTAGCAAATATATTTTTTTAATGTAAAAAGGGGAATTTTTATGATTAGCTTCTTCAATTGATAGGTAGCCTTATAAATTCTTCACCGTGATAGGTAGCCTTATAAATTCTATGCCGAAAAGATATATGGATGTTCTAAAAGTAGAACGATGTGCAACAAAATATTAACTGTTTTGTATATTTTTTGTAAGGCTTTTCCATTTTTATATAGGGGTGCTTTAGTTTTGACCAAGTGAAAATTTGGCTTGGGATTATTGAACTTCTGTTTTGTTTTCTACAATGAACAATTTTACGTTTAATAAAATTCAAAAAATCTGTAAAAAATTGTTTTTGTCGCTTCACTCTGAGGGCCGTTGTAACCAGAGACAATAGTTTGGTCATGGGGGATGCTTTAGTTTTTTTCCAATACTGTATCTATATCTATACATTACTTAAAGAGTGCAAGAAAATTTCTTGATGATAAAAAAGAAACATATAATTAACTGCGAAAGTATGTTTGCTATTGTGGCTTGTAATCGATATGGTTGTAATAATAGATTTGGCACGATTGCATTTAAATGCATTCGCAAATTAAACTCATATGAAAATAAATAAAGATCCACACAGGAAACAATTCCCAGATGACGAATTGACGTCTTAGCACTGCATGCAGAGCAGCTTTATTTAGAATGAGTTCGTTTACCACATCTGTCGGCAATTCCTTCTCCTGCTTTTAAGTTTATTTTTCCTCTTCGTTCATTTTTCCTTCATTCTTCTTCGATTATCTCTCAGACCCTCAGTTGCTTATCACATGCTTTATTAATAAGCGGAACTTCATTCAGAACTCTAGTATTCAAGAAACATTGGAAATAAACGATAGACGTACGTATACTACGAGTACCATAACGTATTTCGTTCGTACGATGCAAATAGATTTTTGTTTTCAACTCGAAAGCAACGTTGGAAGAATAGAAAACGGAGGGTATAACATTTGTTTAAGTATGACCTGGTGTAACACAGTTCAAATAACCCAAAGTCGATAGAGAGACTTTTGGAACAATTTAACGAATACTAAGAAGATATAGAAATCGAAAAGCTAACCGTGAGCTTATTCTACTCCTCCCCATAATTTTGGGTAATTTATTTATTAAGAAATATATTGTTATCGTCTATGCGTATAGTAGAAAATAATTAATAGTTAATAAGAATTTTTGATTGGCTTTCAGTGATTAATTTCTCCGTTCAATGCAGCTCTCAGAGACGCCATCCGAAACCATTTTGAAAATAACGCATTAACATATCAACCTCAGCAATAATGAAAATCGGACCCTGCAAATGGATTCTCAATGGAAGCTTCCCCGACGAAAATGTTAAATTCGATTTATTCGCAAGAAAAAACATGATGGATCGCCACGTTGTGCACGTTGATTAATCTCTGAAGTCTGACCGACCCGCACTTTAATCCCAAACATCCAACTAAGATAATAATCCATGGTAACAACTCAGACATGTTTTTGAATTCGGTATACGCTGGTGATATGAAAATCTCCAAACATGTCTTTCTCTGCCGGTTCCTATTACGTCCGATCCGAACAATAGGTTCGCTATTAGGGGCAAAAAATCACCTCTTGATCAATGTTAGCAAATGTCAAGCTACCCCAAGCGCTTCCCATCACTTCCCAGAACCTACGTTATCTGTCATACGTTTTTTCTTCTGTCATCTTTTTGGTACTATCTTTGAAAAAGAACTTGACTTTCTCCTTCATATCTACACTATTATCAAACGTGCCAATTCCTACCTAAAGTACATTCGTTAGACCCCTTTTCGGTTTGCAGCTTTATCTAATATTCACATGTCGTGTTTGAAAGTTTCCCCGCAACTGTGCTATCCTTACACTTACATTTAAAGCTATGATTGTATACAAAAATGAGTAACTTTAAATTTAATGGAAAAAGTTTGCTTTTGAAATTATTGATTTAACCATTTAGCCGGCAGTACCGCCTTTAGGTGGGGGTAAGGTAAACCGTTAAAAAAGTTATACTTCATAATTTTTTTATTTATTTATATTTTTATTATTTGCTCTATGCGTCTATGCAAAGTTACAACTATGAATGACAGCAGTATACCGTTATAGTTATTCTCTGTGAAAAATTAGAGCGCATTGGATGCAAAAAATATTTTTGCAACAAGTGAATTTAGTGAATTTGCTAAGTATAAAAAAAGAGTTTTCCAGTGTTCCGATTCAAGAAAAACAATTATCGGTAAACTTGCAGAATAGAATCTGTGAAATAAATTTAGAATTTCGATTCAATTCAAACTCTCACCAGCCGCAAACCGCACCTAGCCTAAAGGCGGACTTGCCTGTTGGAGTGTGAAATTTAAAGTGAATTTTGCAATATATTTGCACTTTAGAAAATCAACATATTTTATGAAAATGGATTCTTTTAAACGCATCAATTCGTCGAAATTGACCGATGAGGAAATGGCTAAAATGATGGATCTCCTTGTGAGACGACGGCGATAACTCTGAGGACGAGTTGAACGAATTTGAAAGTGTATTTGATCAATTTGCTCAAATTGATAATTACATTCAGTAATTACAAAAGGCATCTACCAGCGAATTTCTCTCTACAGCTATGAGTTCTAATTTAAGCCACGAACTAACTGAGAGGTTTATATATTCTCTAATAAAAACAATTTAAAGTGAGCACTAGCTCATCCTATCAGCGGACTAACATGCCAGTGACCAGGGTGCAACCGTCGACTAGCACACCAAAAACAAAACGAAATCGCACTCCTTTACCAGAATTTGATGTTTCGCATATCATTTACCTAGCACTGGTGGGCTCACTGGAACCGCAGTAGACATCAGTCCACAATATTCTGAGTTCACAGCAAGCCCTACAGCAAGAAATCGCGAGCACTATTAATGTTAGATCCACCGAGCTGAAGAACATATAGGTATATGTATTGCTATACATGTCCGTCTTCCGATGTCCAAATGCAGAAAGGTATTGATCGAAACATGCATTCGAAGAAAGCAATAAAACCACGATGACATCGAAACGATTTTTTGAGATTCGCAAAAACCTTCATTTCAACGACATTACTTTGAGACCCCTTATTAATCATTTCAATAAGCGCTTCGATTTTGTGCCGAAAACGGCACGATATGCATTGATTAGCAAATGTGTTCAACGAAAATGATGTTTGCTTTGCGGCAATATATGCCAGCAAAACCACACAAATATGGTATGAAAATGTTTGTGCAGGTGACAATAATGTGTTGGAAAACACACCAAATTTGAGTGCCACATCGAATGTTGTTGTCCGTTTACCGCAGACGATTTCTGAATTCTAAAATCACATCAATTCATGCAAAGGATCACGAATACGGTACGCATTTGGGGCTGCCTGATTTTTGCGTTCAAGTAGCTGACGTGCTTTAGTAACACCCAAAAGAATCTAAAAAAAAACGAAGTTGGACGACCAACTAATGTTTCCCCGAGTACACAATCGAAGGCAAACAAAAAACGTACATATGCTCCACCTGCTGATATTCGTTACGAAGGTATTGGCCATATGCATGATATTTTGGATCGGAGAAAAGAATGTGTAAAATGCATGGTTGTCAGTCAGAAACGCAAATGTTTTGCAAGAAGTGCAATCTCAATTTGTGTTTATCGACAATAAATAAATGCTTCCGGCTTTTTCATACACCATAATAAAAGTGTTTATTTTGCTAAGCAATAATTTATAATTTTAAATTAAATAAGCTTTCTATGTATTTTTCTTGTTTAAGTACGGGGCAGTCTTTTTCGGCCCAAAGAGGTAAACTATCGATTTTTTTTTTAATCTCAATTTGGCTTTCAGCATACAAATTATGCAGTTAGAATCTTTTCATTGGTAAAAAAATTGGCCGGTTAGAAATTTAAAGTCACAATTGTAAGACCTGTTCTTAAGATTTTTATTTCACACTTGAAGTCCCTCAAAGTGCTCTTAAATATTTGTGATTTACAAACAAATGTTCTTTTTAAAAACTTTACAATCCTCTAAATTTTGTTCTTAACTACAATATATTCTTCTCTAATTTTATTAACTAAGCTTAACTAAAGCTGATGTCAACATCCAGTTATTTACAATTTTTGAAAGATCAATTATGTCGTATCCTCAATTTGTTTTAAGTGTTCTGAATTGTCATGGTATTCGGCACTAAGTACGTTTTAGTTTCTTTTCTTTTTTAACTAGTATTGGTTCAACTACTTTCAATTTCACTCATTTTGCAATATTCCTATCACAACAGAGCTCTACTACAATATTTTTCTCCACTATTGTTGATATTTTTCTTTATCCTTTTCTGTATGTCGAAAAGATTTGTCTTAAGCTCTTCATCATAAAAATAAATTGTATTTTCGCCTTAACTATCTAGCCCGGTCAGAGTATTTGTTCAATACCAATAACTACTTCATGTGTATATCGAGTAGCCCGTTATAGTTCAGACTGTGCAGTTATTAAAAAGGAAGGATGCATGAGGAATTAGCCTTGTATCAGACCTTTAATTTGTTTAATTATTATCCTGTTATCTTAATGTATTCCAATAGCTTACTTGTTATGCGTTTTCCCTAAAAGTTTTTTTCAAAATTTCTCAAAAAATAGATTACTCTGAACCTTTATTGGATAGGACTAACTTTAGCATTTGTAATCCCTGAGCACCCACCGTCTTCATATTTTTAAATTTAGACGCACTAATTTTAAACTTTGAAGGATTTATGGTCATCCTTCCTCTGTTTGATCCATTAATCCGATAAGTAATAATTCTCTCTAAAGCCATATTAGCTGAGCTGAATATTACCATTGGATTTCTCGTTGGGACTCTATTTTCTTGCTTAATGTGACACTTGGGACAGTTTCTGATAAAATCTTAATTCCTTTTGCATTCCTTTCCTTCCTATCACACGCTGCCAGTGAGGCAAGCTAATTTTCAATTTTATCTTTTCACCTTTATCTCGTGAGGTGAATGCTTCACACAAGTCCTTTCGTTCTTTATTATTTTACGTTGAAGGGTTGATAAATTCCCCAGTAAGAAGTGTTTTCATAAGTGTGTTTGTTTTGGGTATATATATGTAAGTGGAAAATGGAACCCGAAAACCTATATAAGTGATTAGACTGTACACCAAACTACATCTCGTGCAAGGAGAAACAGATTTTATGATTTTATGATTCCGGATGAGTTTCTCTTGTATTTTTAAAACATACAAGAACAAAGCAAGTTTGTGCAAAAAATTAAGTGCCTTTTTTTATCTCGAAAAGTATTTATTTATTTATCATGTTTATTTTTCCCCTTCAAAGTAATCCCCCTCAGGTGTTATTTACTTGCGCTAACGCTTTTTCCAATCCTCGCAACCACTCCTGCAACTTTTGGTATAGCAGCGATGCAGTCCTTATCTCCTTCATCGTGGCAAATATCCGTCCCGTCAGATTTTATACAAAAGTACAGGCAGGCCAAGTCCTTTGAATACGGTGGGCGAGGTATTGTTCTAAGCCAGAAAATAACGCACAAGCAACTATTAATGAGCAGATGATGCTAATCAGCTATAATTTCTTTTCCCACATATACGGACATTTTCTTCGTATTGCTGATTCGAGATCCTCATAAACAATTTTCTTCCCTGCTTTAACGTTTTCACCTGGTGTTGATGTACTGGGGCTTCCAGGGCAACGCCATTAACATCTTCTCGCCATTCTGTGAAGAGCTTGCACTACTTATAAACATGTTTTATTGCTCAGAGTAGATTTGCTAAATGCCACAGTCAACATTTCGTTTAGAGGACTAACCTTAATTTTACACACAAAATTTATTACAGATTCTTTGAAAACGTCCTACTTAAAATCAAACGTCCTCCTTCGACCTTTTAGAAGAATGGTATATTGCTCACTCTGGTTGTTTGTTGGTGTAGATCAGGATTTCCTTGCTGGACAAATGTGCTTAAACTGGGCGTCGTTGACACTGCTACTTCTTCGGAAGCTTTGATGGCTAGTTTCCCTGCGATATTCTTGCAGCTCATTGATTTTGCAATTGCGTCGACGATTAGTATCACAGTATCTCGGAGGCTGCTGATAGTCCGAAGGTAATGGATGAGTTGATTTGAATTTTTGGCCAACTCTTCTATCGTTTTGGAGTTGATGTTTTTCGAATAGGGTTGTGTTGATTAGGGAATGAGCTGCTACAGGAAGAGGTGCACGTGTTAATAATTCAGTTGCTTCGCAAGTCATATTGCCCTAGTCTATTGTAGAATTCTCTATCCGAATGAGAAAAGTCCCAATTCGATCCATGCTTCGATTGGTTGTCCTTATTTTGCCATTGTTCTATGAACTAAACTTGTACTAGGTTAGAATGAGAATTTCCGGAGAGATTTCTTCTACGACGGAAGGTAGGGAAGTTGTTGAAATGGTTGGCGATACGCGATGCTTCAGTTAATTTTTAAAAATTAATTTCTTAACATATTGAATTAACATTATACTAATTACAACCCTTTTATAATTTATATTAGTTGTTACTCTAACTTCAGCCTGCTCAAACGCTTCGTCTATGTTATTAAATGGAATATTTTAATTTTTTTATATTCTATTTACATTATTTATTCCGCTGGTTGAGGGTATATATGAATTTATATGTTATTAGCCCAATGTAGATTAGATATTAACTAGCTCTCAAGATGTCATTAGTGATATTATTAAGGTGATTTATACTCTCTATTGACAATTTATTAATCATTAGTTGCTCATTGTTATTTTCTACTATGTTGATCATTTTATTTTTAAAATGTTTATCCTTTGCTATCCTTTTCCATGCGCATCCGATAAGGTTAAGGGAACGTTCTTCTGGATTCTTCTGGGTTTTACTTTAGTTAGTAGGTTCCGTACTTGTGAGAAATCGAAGGAAAGGGTATATAGGGTGTTTGTCACTTACGTCCTGTGATAAAGTCCTGTTTATGTCGTCTGTGAATGTTCGATTTATTAAGGACGAATAATGTAATTGTCCGTGTCAATTAACATGCCGGTTTTGATGACTATTGATTGAGAATTTGAATAGTCCAATACCTGGACTGCGGCCTGAACGATTGCAAATAGCAGTCTAGGTTTAATTTTTGATTTTACTTGATGAACTATTCTGCCGGATACTGTTCATACTGTAGTGTTCCTATTTTCTTTAACTATTATCTTTTTATACCTACGGATTAGTTTTAAGCCTAAACGTTTGTCTGTTTTCGCAAACATAATTTCCCCGGAAGTTCTCGTTTCTTATTGTGATTCTACAGGTCGTCGCCCTGTTTTTGTTTCAGTTTTTCGATATACTACTGTCCCAGTCTGTCGTATTGTTCTGGGTTGATACCTATTTTTCGTCCAAAAAATACGTAATTGAGTGTTTTAACTATAGACGAGTGAACTGATGAATTATATTCGTGAATACAGTGTTGCAAGAGTTCTGTGAAATTCCTATGATTTCGATTGGGCAAATGTGTCGAATGAAATCTCTCGCGCTGTTGTTGTAAGGTGGTTTTGTGTACATTCGAATACCTAAGTGGCCACAAACCATGAATTTTATCGATTCGGAGTTAAGGGATCTCTTGTTGTCTATTACAATAGTTTCCTGCAAACCAAATCAGAATAACAATTCCCTCAAAGGTTCTCGTCTATCTTCTATAGCTCTTGATTTCAGAATTCTTGCCATTGCAAGAATTTCGTACTTCAAAAATGTATCTATGTGTATATCTAATGTGTAATTTGTGAGTGTAACTTGTATTTTCTGAAACATTGGGAAGATATGTCTTGAATTTGTACCATAATCGATTCATTGGCTAGCCCTCAAACCGGCCAATTTTTTTTTTTAATGAAAAAATTCGAACTAACTAATTTGCATGCTAGAAAGCCGAATTTGATAAGATCGGTCAGATTTTCAAAAAAATCGATAGTTTCCCTCTTTAGGCCGAAAAAGACTGCCCTGTACTTAAACAAGAAAAATACATAGAAAGCTTATTTAATTTATAATTATAAATTATTGCTTAGCAAAATAAACACTTTTATTATGGTGTCTGAAAAAGCCGGAAGCATTTATTTTTTGTCGATAAACACAAATTGAGATTGCACTTATTGCAAAACATTTGCGTTTCTGACTGACAACCATGCAGTTTAGAATTCTTTTCTTCGATCCAAAATATCATGCATATGGCCAATACCTTCGTAACGAATATCAGCAGGTGGAGCATATGTACGTTTTTTGTTTGCCTTCGATTGTGTACTCGGGGAAACATTAGTTGGTCATCCAACTGCGTTTTTTTAGATTGTTTTGGGTGTTACTAAAGCACGTCAGCTACTTGCACGCAAATACCAGGCAGCCCCAAATGTGTACCGTATTCGTGATCCTTTGCATGAATTGATGTGATTTTAGAATTCAGGAATCGTCTGCGGTAAACGGACAACGACATTCGATGTGGCACTCAAATTTGGTGTGTTTTCCAACACATTATTGTCACCTGCACAAACATTTTCATACCATATTTGTGTGGTTTTGCTGGCATATATTGCCGCAAAGCAAACATCATTTTCGTTGAACACATTTGCTAATCAATGCATAATCGTGCCGTTTTCGGCACAAAATCGAAGCGCTTATTGAAAGGATTAATAAGGGGTCTCAAACTAATGTCGTTGAAATGAAGGTTTTTGCGAATCTCAAAAAATCGTTTCGATGTCATCGTGGTTTTATTGCTTTCTTCGAATGCATGTTTCAATCAATACCTTTCTGTATTTGGACATCGGAAGACGGACATGTATAGCAATACATATACCAATATGTTCTTCAGCTCGGTGGATCTAACATTAATAGTGCTTGCGATTTCTTGCTGTGAACTCAGAATATTGTGGATTGATGTCTACTGCGGTTCCAGTGAGCCCACCAGTGCTAGGTAAATGATATGCGAAACTTTCATCAAATTCTGGTAAAGGAGAGCGATTTCGTTTTGTTTTTGGTGTGCTAGTCGACGGTTGCACACTGGTCACTGGCATGTTAGTCCGCTGATAGGATGAGCAAGTGCTCACTATAAATTGTTCTTATTAGAGAATATATAAACCTCTCAATTAGTTCGTGGCTTAAATTAGAACTCGTAGCTGTTGAGAGAAATTCGCTAGTAGATGAATTTTCTACCAACTCCTGCTCTCACCTCCCCGCGGTTGCTCCCGGGTGCCTAGTACCTCTACTGTAGATTGGGGTTAGAATCCCCTTTGTAAGGTTGTTGGAGGCAGCAAACTAGAGAGGGGGGGCTTGAGCTACTATCAAGGCTCGGCTTCTGCAACATGGCGGCGGCGGAGGAATTCCCAGGATGGAATCAACGGCGGCGCTCACAATTCGAGTGAGTAGAACTACTTGATGAACACCAAACCGGGCTACTCCTACATATTGGGAGCTCAGGCCGGTTAGGAACAGGTTGGGGGTTGTGCTTAGGGCTAACATCCCTATCACGGAAAAAAACAGTTGTTACGAAGAAACCAACAAAAGCCTCGGATACGGACGGATACCATGTTGACGACCCCCATAAACGAAAGGACAACCTACGAGTTTGCACCTGGAATGTAAGGTCAATTAACAGACCAGGTGCAGGACAACAACTGGAAAAAACCCTCGACTGCTATAAAGCAGATATAACGGCACTTCAAGAAGTGCGATGGGATGGAGCAGGCAAACGCGGATGAGAAACTGTGATATACATATACTACGGTGACTGCTACAAGGAAAATAGGCAACGCTTATTTGGATGCGAATTTGTTATGCGAGGTAGACTTAGTCAAAAAGTCTTAAACTTTCAACATGTAAGCGAACGCCTCATAACAATCCGCATCAAAGGCACTTTCAACAACATTAGCCTCATATGCGTTCATGCCCTTACGGAAGAAAAAGATGATTTCTACGACCTCCTAGACCGAACGCACGCACAATGCCCCAGTTACGACACCAAAATCGTACTAGGAGATTTTAACGCAAAACTGGGCAAAGAGGACATCTTTGAGTCAATCATAGGAAATCATAGCCTACATAACAGCACGTTCGATAATGGACTCAGGCTAATTGATTTTCTAGCAATCTCATTGTAGCAAGTACACGATTCCCACATCTCAACATTCACAAGTGAACCTGGCGGTCCCCTGATCAATCCACTACCAACCAGATTGATCATATTGTGATCGACGTCAGACACTCCTCCAGCATTCTCGACGTGCGAACTTTCCGAGGAGCCAACATCGACTCAGATCACTACCTTGTTGTAGCCAGGGTACGAATGAGGATATCGAGAATGCTACGGAGTCGAGTAGGACAACGCAAGTTTGACGTCGGAAAGCTACAATCGCAAGAGGCCGCTAGAGTCTTTGCCGATCGCGTTTCCCTCAAGCTCTCTCAAACCCCAACAACGACGACACTATCCACAGACCAGCAGTGGGAGCATTGCCGGAACGCAATCAGAGACGTTGCCTCTGATGTGCTGGGTTTCAAATCGAGACCGCCTAGAAACCCCTGGTTTGACCTGCAATGCGGACGAGCCGATGCAGCAAAGCAAGACGCATACAAGCCATGCTGCATAGACGGACGAGAGCTGCTTGCGAGCTCTACAAGCAGAAAAGAAGGGAAGAACATACGCTTTTCAGAAAGAAAAAAAAGGAGCACGAAAAGCGTGAGATCGAGGAAATGGAGAGATGTCATAACAGGAATTATTACTAAAAAGTAAAACGAACATGTCAGGGCTACAAAGCCAGAGCAGAAGCCTGCCGGGATGAAAACGGCGATCTAGTAGTAGAATCACAGTCGATGCTGAGAATATGGCAGGACCACTTATGCAGACTGTATAGCGGTGATGATAGACAAGATACCGCTGTCAGGCAGAATGATCCATTCGCCACGGACGATGACGTAAGAGAATCCCGTCCACCCGACATAGACGAAGTCAAAATAGCGATATCGAGACATAAGTCTTATAAAGCCGCTGGCGCGGACAGCCTGTCTACTGAGCTTTTCAAGGCGGCTGGAGATGTGTTGGTAAGGCGCATGCACCAACTTATCTGTAAAATATGATCGGAGGAAAGCATGCCCGACGAATGGAATCTCAGCATCGTTTGCCCGGTCCACAAGAAAGGAGACCTCTATAATTGCGCCAATTATAGGGGAATAAGTCTCCTTACAAGATCTTCTCTGCCGTTTTGTGTGAACGCCTGAAGCCCTATGTGGATAACCTGATCGGCTCTTATCAGTGTGGCTTCAGGCCAGGCAAATCCACAATAGACCAAATATTCACACTGCGGCAGATCTTGGAGAAGACCCAAGAATTTCAAATCGATACGCACCACTTTTTCATCGATTTTAAAGCCGCGTATGACATTGGTTGAGGCCCAGGTCCACTGCGGACTGTAGCGCCATATAAGTAAGTAAAGTAAGATGCATTTTCTAATTGCTGAATGTAATTATCAATTTGAGCAAATTCATCAACTATGTACATTTTCAAATGCGCTCAACTCGTCCTCAGAGTTATCGCCGTCGCCTCACAAGGAGATCCATCATGTTAGCCATTTCTTCATCGTTCAATTTCGACAAATTGAAGGGTTAAAAAGAATCCATTTTCATAAAAAAATTGGTTTTCTAAAGTGCAAATATATTGCAAAATTCACTTTAAATTTCACACTCCAATAGGCAAGTCCGCCTTTAGGTAGGGTGCGGTTTGCGGCTGGTGAGAGTTTGAATTGGATCGAAATTCTAAATTTTTTTTCACAGATTCTATTCTGCAATAATAAATCTGCTTACCGATAATTTCTTTTCTTGAATCAGAACCCTAGAAAACACCTTTTTATACATAATAAATTCACTTTTTGCAAAAATATTTTATGCATCCAATGCGCGAATTACGAGGGAGCTTAACTATATTTATTGACTTATAATATATATAAATGTATAATGTATATGTGTTGGAAAAAAACTTAGTCGATGTTGACGCCGAGACAGTCCGAACGAGAATGCCCAATTCTTCACGCTCTATCTTCCTTATCACCCGCCTAAACTGTATCTTGTTTACAAGCTTCAGTGGTGACCGCTTTTACTGTGCTGTCTTGTTTACAAGCTTCAGTGGTGACCGCTTTTTGCAATATGACCCACTGTGCTGTTGCTGTATAACAATTTGGATGGCTTGTGCCACTGTTGCTAAGTCGATGGGTTGTGTGATGTTTGAAGATGCTGATGGTGGATGCTGGGTGAAGTGGCAAGGCACGTAACTCCTCCCCCCCAAAAGTAATGTTTAGGGGTAAGGGATGTTTCACGAATGTTGGGCTTGTCCTTCCTGTATTGACTATTGTTGTATGTGATAGGGGACAGGATGGGATGGGGAATTTGTAGCTAGTTGCTTTATCTATGTATATATGTACATATGTATGTAAAATAAATGAAAATACGCAATGTTTACAAAATAAATATGTGATTTAACTGACTAACCCTGAGTGTTTCTTGTAAAATAAACTTCAAAATTAGAAAAATTCGTTACTTTACGTATTAAGCATATTTCCTTTTGGTTTTAATTTTCTGTTTGTGTACTTTTCTTTTATTTGTTTCAATAGTAGTTCGATCATTTCGTTTTACTTCGTGTTCTATGAATTGTGCTGCAAGTTTATTTCGTCTGTCGTCTTTCTCAAATATTCGGTCACCGATTTGCAATATAGGGGGTGTTTCACGCCCTTTATTACATTTTTCGATTATGTTTTCTTTATAGGCTAAACTCCTTTTATATGCTAAGTCTTTTAAAGTGTCATATGTCTCTAAGTGTTCTCGTAGGTAATCCTGTTTTGTATTTGTATTTGTCTTTGTCGTGTTTGGAAAAATATTACCTTCTGATATGTGACCATTAAGTAGCTCAAACGGGGTCATTTTAGTTATTGAGTTTATGGAATTGTTATAGCTTATTACTGCTTCATCTACAATTTCACCTATTGGTTTACTGGGAAATTTTGCTTTAATTATTCTTATTAACTCGGTTAAAGTGGAGTGAAACCTCTCTACAGGTGAATTTCCAGTAGAACTTTTAGCACACGTTGTGTGTAGGTGTATATTGTACGCATTCAAGAAGTCCTTAAATAGGGAAGAAAGGAATTCAGTTCCATTATCAGTAATCACCTTTTCAGGAATACCATGGTGTGAGAAGAAATGCTTCAATGATTTAATGAGGTTAATACTATTCCTAGATGGTAATAAATAAACGCTTGAGAACCTATTAAATTTATCTATTATAGTCAAGAAATGTTCTTTATGTATTGAGTAAATGTCACAATGTAATATTTGTAAGGGTCTTGACGGAGTCTCGGTTAGCTCGAATTTTAGGGGTTTCGCTAGACGGTCATATTTGTATTTCCGGCAAATGTCGCAATTGTTTATTATTTTTGATACTATGTTCTTCATATTTGGGAAATAGTATTGTCTTTTAATTTCTGCAATTCCCCTGTGATTTGACTTTTCGTGGTATGTTCTTATTATGCGCTCTTGTTCATCACGTTGTGTTATGTCTTGGAGTAAGATATTGCTTCTAACGAGTTTCATGCGTCCATTATTGAAATATTTGGTGTAAACTTTTTGAACTATCTTAAAGGTTTTATCATCTGCAAGGACAGCTGTTACTCTTTTGGTGTTAGCAAAATTACGTAAGATTTCAATCATAACATCCTTGTTACAGACATTGTGACTTTCTATCCGGTGTCTTTTCTTTCTCTTAAAGAGAATACTCAGGGTTGCATGAAGTTTCTTTCTATTAGGATTTTCCACGATAATTATTTGGTTAGAGAACTCATTGATAGGTCTTTCGGATATCGGGATACCGTCATCCATATTTTCCTGACCCGAGTGGATAGTATTCAAATTTTCGGTTACGTCGATGTTGTTATTGATAGATGCTAAATCGAGAGAACTTGATTGCATGTCGGTAAGTTCGTTAAGATGAATTTCAACTCTAGACAGTGCATCGGCATTAGAATTCAACTTTCCACTTTTGTGAACTATCCTGTAGTTGTACTCTTCTAGACTCAACCTCCAGCGAACTAATTTCGAGCTTGGATCCTTGAGTGAAAACAGCCACATCAAGGGCTTATGGTCTGTTACGATAGTAAATTCTCTACCATAGAGATACGGACGGAAATATTTCGTAGCCCAATAGACTGCCAATAGCTCTTTCTCTATGGTACTGTAATTTTCCTCTGATTTTGACAAAGTACGGCTTGAGTAACAAACCGGTTTGTCTGATCCAATTGGCCCCTGAGATAGTATTGCGCCTATTGCAATGTTACTCGCGTCTGTAGTAAGGTTGAATGGCTTGGTAAAGTCCGGGTATTGTAATATAGGCTCATTGCATAAAAGAGATTTACAACTCTCAAAGCAATCTATATACCTCGAATTTAAGATGATTTTATTGCCTTTCCTCAAGCACTCCGTCATAGGTTTGGTTATTTTTGCGAAATCTTTAATAAATTTCCTGTAGTAACCGAGCAATCCTAAAAACGATTTTATTTGCTTAGGAGTTTGAGGTATTGGAAATTTTTTTATTGCAAGGACTTTGTCTGGGTTTGGTTTAACTCCTTCAGAAGTTACCAAATGACCTAAAAATGATACCTCCTTTTGTAGAAACTCGGATTTGGTGAGCTGTATCTTAAAGTTAGACTCCTTGAGATTCCTAAACACGAGCTCCAAGTTTTGGATGTGCTCTTGGAGCGATGTAGAAAAGACGATTATGTCGTCCATGTATACGAAACAGATTTTCCCTTGCAACTCACGCAAAACATGGTCCATCACCCTTTGAAACGTTGACGGGCATTTTTCAGCCCAAAGGGCATTCTTACAAATTCAAAGTGACCATTATTTACTGAGAAAGCTGTTTTGGGTATATCTTTTTCTTGTACTTGAATCTGGTGAAATCCAGATGCCAAATCGAGTGTACTAAAATAAAGGGATTTTCCTAATTTGTCGAGAATATCGGAGATGTTTGGGATGGGATATTTATCATCAATGGTCCTCTCATTCAATTTGCGATAATCTATGACCAATCTCCATTTTTCTTTGCCACTGGGGTCTTTCTTTTTAGGTACCATCCAAATTGGAGAAGACCAAGGTGAAAAACTTTGGCGAATAATACCCTGTTCAAGCATCCCCGAAATTTGCCTTTGCACTTCCTCTTTAAGCAGATATGGATACCTATAGGATTTGGTGTAAATAGGTTGGTCATCTTTTGTTTTTATCTGATGTTTGATTTCGCTAGAGAATGTCAGGTTATCGCCCTCCTTGAAAAATATGTCCTTGTATTTGCAGCACAGCTTTTTAATAGCGTTCCTTTCTTCTGGATTAAGGTGATCGATGCGGAGCATATCAACAACATTTACGTTACCAAGATTTTTAGTATTGGTGATGGATAGATTATGTATTTCAATTACGTTATCTGCATTTATTTTAGTGGTTTTAATGGGCTGTTCGACTAAAAGGAGCTGAGTAGAATCAGTGGGATTTGTAACCTCGACTAAGGAGAACCATGCATCTGCTTTGTATAAGCCCTCAGAAATGAGTAAATTAGGTTTTATTAATGTGGGCTTAATAAAAATGCTACCAAATTCTACGTCGACAGGAAGACGACAAATAATTTTGCTCATTCCCGGAACCAAACATGGTTGTGAGGTGAGATTAGGTTTGAAATATAGTGGTATTTTCACTGTCTCGTTTTCTAACATATTGCTTTTAAGGTCGACCTTCATTTCTAGTTTCTTCATAATGTCCATTCCAATAAGGCCATCGAAGTAACTATGAAAGTTAAAAAGCAAAAAGTTGAGTCGTTTATTGGTTTTTAGCTCGAAAAGTCCATTCAGTGATACTTCTTCGTTGATGTATTGACTAGTAAAAACTGTTTTGATTTCTATTGGATCTATTGTTTGTGTAGGGAAGTTCTTTGCTATGTGTGGTTTAATAAATGATCTATTGCTACCTGTGTCAATGAGGAACTTTAACTTTGAATTGATTAAACTGTCTATTGTTATGTAAGGGAGTAAACTTGTGTTGTAGTTGTTCAAACTAATGTATCCTATTGATTTCCCGAGGCAAGTGTGTGAAAATTTACATCATCGACCTCAGGATGTACTATTTCACTAGAAGAACCTTGAAAATCTAAACCTTGGTGATATTCCTGTGGTTGTTGACAAGCAAAGTGCTGTTCATACTGTAATTGTTCATTGGGGCTATTACTAGGCAAAGCATTAATTTCGGTATTATGTAAATTGGTTGTATTAGTGTTTGTACTGCCTATGTCCATGGGTTTTGGAATTGATCGCTTTGATTGACTTGTACCTGGTTTGTTGTAACTATTGTTAGTAAGTGGAATATTTTGGTTAAAACGGGGAGTAAATGTTTGATGATTTGGGTTGTTGCCTGAATATTGTCTGGTTAATTGTTGTTGAACTGGTGAACTGTTGTTGAATTGCCAATGATCGGAAGATTGTTGATTGTTAGTAGGAAAGTATGGTCTATTTGAATACTGCTGATTATGCTGTGAATAGTGTGGCCTATTTGTACAGTATTGGTTGAAATTGGGAGAATATTGTGAAGTTGAAGAGGGTCTAGTATTTTGGGGAATAAGCTGCCTGTTAATTCCACTAAAGGACTTATTAAACATTGTTGTTGGTTTCGTGAAACTGTGATTACGGAAATAAATACAATTCTGCTCTTTAAGGCAAAGGTTCAGAGCATCGGATAGTTTGTTTGGCCTCATAGCTCTAATGGTAGAACCTAACGGCTCTCGGAGACCTGAAAGAAACGTGTTCAAGCACATTTCCTCATATAAATCGAATTTAGCCTGTATTACATTTTGGTCACTTTCGTGTACCCTTACGTGGTTAATCATAGCTGATTGAATTTCAATTATCTGAGAGTAAAAGATGTCAACTGTACTTTGGTTTTGTCGCAATTGATGTAGGTCCCGTATCAAACTTGTCTCGTTACGTTTATCCGAGTAGTGCACGATCAAATTATGCTTAATTTGTTCCCACACTACTGGAGTACCGTACATATTAAGTACTTCGTTTGCTTCGCCAATAATTTTATTACGAATTGACCGAATAATAATTTTACCATAACCAGTATTATTTAATGAAGGCATGAAACTTAAAATCTCCTCAACGTTGGAAAGAAAATCAAACAAAAGTCTAGGGTTTCCATCGAAATTCGGCAGATCTTTAACTGCGTCAGGTATCCTGAGTGAGTTAAAGACGTTTAATGCAATTGTTGATTCGTCAGTGTTCATTTTGGGAATAAATGTGTATGTGTTATTGTTTGAGTATGCTTTAACTATGTTGTCAAGATTACAGTTTAATTTTTTCTTTTCAATGTTGGATATAAAGCAACTATAGAAAGAGGGCATAGGTAGGGAAAATAGTCAAATACAGAAGAACTTACTTGGTGATGCGAATAATCTTGCTTTAACTATTGTTGTTGGGATGGTCTTGATGACTGATATTTGCTTTAGAGGGATTTTGATGATGTAAGCTTGATGACTTGATGATAATTGATGTTGATGGATTAATCTTGATGTAATAAATTCACTATGTACTTATGAGTTTGTGTGTTTTTTTTTTTTTTTTTTTTTTTTTTTTTTTTTTTTTTTTTTGTTTGGTTCGTAATTCCAGAGGATTCGTAGGCTACTTTATTGTGTTCACCTGTACCAATCTGGAAAACGTCGACTGCGCCAATTACGAGGGAGCTTAACTATATTTATTGACTTATAATATATATAAATGTATAATGTATATGTGTTGGAAAAAAACTTAGTCGATGTTGACGCCGAGACAGTCCGAACGAGAATGCCCAATTCTTCACGCTCTATCTTCCTTATCACCCGCCTAAACTGTATCTTGTTTACAAGCTTCAGTGGTGACCGCTTTTACTGTGCTGTCTTGTTTACAAGCTTCAGTGGTGACCGCTTTTTGCAATATGACCCACTGTGCTGTTGCTGTATAACAATTTGGATGGCTTGTGCCACTGTTGCTAAGTCGATGGGTTGTGTGATGTTTGAAGATGCTGATGGTGGATGCTGGGTGAAGTGGCAAGGCACGTAACTCGCGCTAATTTTTCACAGAGAATAACTGTAACGGTACACTGCTGTCATTCACAGTTTTCCATAGAGCAAATATTTTATGATAAAAAAAAATTGGAAGTTTAACTTATTTAGCGATTTACGTTAACCCTTAACCCTGCCGGTTAGAGGGTTAAAAAGCCGTTGACTACGAATGGATTAAAAAATATTTTAAAAATTGAAACAACATTTACTTTGCAATAATTAGGTAGGACAACAGTCTGTCTGCGGTATTTTGGGAAAGGATTTTCGAATTTGCATTCTTTTGTAAGAGAGGGAAAAATTTGCGTATTAAAGGCATTGATAGGGGTATTGACTGCAGGTGAGGATTCATGGCTGTGTTTTGTTGAAGTTGTAGAATTGGTATGAGCTAAATGCGTTAACCTAGGCAGTGTCTCGGTAACGATGTTAGTCCTCCCAGGTTTGTATCCGAGTTCGTAGTCATGCTCCTCTAGGATGGCTTCATTTTCCTCTTCATTTTCGAGTTGTATTTCTGATTACTCAAAGGGAAAGTCAGAGGTTGGTGATCGCTGAAAATGTCTATCTTTGCTGAAATGTATAGGTACATATGTATGTTGTTGGGTACCCTAGGGCCCAAATAATAGCCAACACTTCTTTCTGATTATTGGCGTAAATTCTCTCTGTCTTTGAGAGGGTTTTGGAGGTAAAGGTTATGGGTTTTCCATCCTTTTCTAAAATTGCACCTATGGCGAACCGATGCGTCGGTTGTCAGATCAAACTCTTTCCTGAAATTTGGATAGGCTAAAATAATATCTTCGGATGAAAGGGTTTTTTTAAGTTTTTGAAAAGTTTCTTCAGCAGTGTGATATAATTAAATTCGTTTTTTACTCGATTTTGAGATTCGACCTTTTTCACTTCAAAGTAGTGAAGTAAGAGGTTTCGTAAGCTTAGCATATATCTTAGAAAGGATCTCTTTAGCTCTCTAGCGTATTGGGATTCTGAAAATCGAATATTGCATTGACTTTGGATAGATTTTTTCTAAAGTCTCCTAATGATATGATGAAATCGAGTAATTTCACTTCGTGCTTGAAGAATTTCTTTTCTTTCTTTTTCATTCTTAAAATGCGTTTCATCTTTTCCGAATATCACTATGTCGTCAATATACATCAATGAAGCTTATCTTT
This sequence comes from Merodon equestris, assembly GCA_958301585.1. Taxonomy (NCBI): domain Eukaryota; kingdom Metazoa; phylum Arthropoda; class Insecta; order Diptera; family Syrphidae; genus Merodon; species Merodon equestris. The sequence continues at coordinate 71,975,603 of OY284416.1, read as the reverse complement.
CCGATGAATTCTCGAAGTATAACTTAAAAGTTTGTTCTCGGATTCCTTTTTAGAAAAAAACTTTATTTATTTCGACTTCTCGTCAACAATGATTATTTTGAACTGACTTAAAATCTAACAATGCATGTACATATTTATAATTTAACTTAAGGTGGTTCTTGTATCATACGTGCATCATAGGTTGGAAACATTCCTTAATTGTTTCAATTTTCCCCATCATCTTCTAATCTAACTTAACTAAGTGCGGCGACATCGCGTCTTCTCCGATAACCACGAGATGGGCAAACTGAAACGCAGCTCGGGTGACAGCATGCTTGATGTTGAGTGTTGCAGGTGAAGAGTTGACGGATTCCTGCACGTACGAGAATTCTTGTTTTCAATCGGTTCGGGTGGCATTCAGCTTATATGACGATGAACTGGATGTTGGGATGTTGTGATGCTGCAGGTGAAGCGTAAGCGAATCCCTGCACGTACATATCTATGAACTGCTTACTAGTGCTTGACGTTGAATTCAAGCGGATCTGATTGTTAACTGATATCATCGATAGCTCGTTTGAATGTCGAGGGCGGGTAAACACATACTTCCCGTTGTTCACTGAAAACGCAGTCCTCTTAATCTCGGATTCCTTTAACGTAATCTGATGAAAGCCGCTTTTCAGGTCCAATACCGAAAACCGTTTGTTTTTTTCGAGTTGGGATAGGACTTGTTTATTTCTGGAATCGGATATCTATCGGGTATAGTTACAGAGTTTAGTTACTTATAATTTATAACTAATCTTTATTTCTTGTTCCCAGATGCATCTGGCTTTTTCGAAACGATACATACTCGTGCATTTTACGAAAATTTGGATTTCCTAATAATTCTATTGCCGAGAATTTGTTTCATTTATCTCTCTTCATGGCCATGAAGAAATCGGGGTCACATGGAAACACTAGTACTACGAGCATAAAGATCTATTGTACCCTTCATGGCCATACATAGGATTGGGGTAATACTTCGAGTGGACAGGGGTATCATATTTCATATTTCTCCTCTAACATTTACATATGTATATCACGAATGTTAGTCTGGATGTTGTACTAATTTTTCAAAAGATTCCTTTTGAGTCGAACTTATGTGTTCAGTTCGAAACAGTAAGGCATTTACTGATTGTGAAGCCTGTTGCTTAATTGTGGTTTCGTTTTTCCTCTTTTCATGAAATAACATGCATGATTACATTTATTTTCTTAAGAGTGTCGTTTCTTAATACGGCATGAAAACAAAGTAGAAGAAAAAATGTCACAAAAATCTGATAATCTGTTTCTACATGGTGATTGATTTTAATATTGCCACCTATTGAACTGGCATAGAAGCATTATTAATTGGGGGTAGGTTTACTTACTACACAGGATTGGACTGTCTAGTAAGAGTGTAAGTGGAGATTATGAATTCACATTGGTAACACATTTTTATGTTTGTATAATACCACTTTGTTTGTTTTTTGTCGCACAGAGTGTAATATAGGATAATGTATGACGTTTTCCAAAACATACTCTCGAAACGTATGATATGTAGTCCCATATACCATGATGTATTTAATGCCTTATTTAAGTCGTATACTGTACGAGTATAAGCACACTCACTTATAATAAAGCATTCGTAACGAAACCATCCCTCGTAACGAAACCATCATAGCATGGTTCCTGTTTTATTTGTGGCCTAGCTGTAAATGGTGAATTTCTCCTGAAATCAGAAGCTTGGTTAGTTTTGACCGGTAAGCCATGGAAGAATTATTTTGGAAATTGTTTGGTCTGTTTCGGATTGTGCTTAAACAGCATCAAACACTGCTACGAAGTGGTCTCACGGTTACGCTTGTTGTCCGGAGTGAGCACCCATCGTGCCGACAGCTTTCTCATGCCCAAAATTTCATGCAGGATATGACCCACGCGATCTTTTGAAATGCCTACTGTCTCAGCTATCTTGCGCAACTTCAATCGGCGGTCTGCCAATACGAGATAGTGGATTTTTGTCACGTTATCCTCCGTGGTAGTCGTTTTCGGGGGGTCCGGACGTGGGTCATCAAAAACCGACGTGCGACCACGTTGAAACTCGTTAAACCAATTTTTGATGGTCGCCATCGAAGGAGAAGGGTCACCGTACACAGCATCCAAACGCTCTTTGATTTCGCTGCGCGATTTCCCTTCCAAAAACAAGAATCGAATCACTGACCGATATTGCTCTTTTTCCATTTTTCTAAAATCCGCCGACTTTCCCGCTTCCACACGCGGTCAAAACAAAACTACGAGTCCAATCCGGCTGAAATTTCGACAGTAGCCGTCTACTAGAATGTACTACACGATAGTAAGTTGGTCTTGTGATACCAGCGCCATCTGGCGGTGAGGCTATGTGCTTATCTGACCACCCTCGTACAGTGGCATAGTATGTGCTCTGCTGTTTCCGCCTCTTCGTTACACATTCTGCAGGTGTCATCTTGTGTGATGCCCATGGTTTTAAGATGTTTGTTGACCGGGCAGTGTCCAGTGAGGATTCCTGTGATTATACGAATCTGACTCCTAGAGGGTTTAAGGAGTTGTCTCGTTCTTTTAAGTGAAGTGGTTGGTAGGAACATCTTCACTTGTCTGCTACCTTCCGTTTGTGTCCAGTAGTGGTTGGACACGTTCCTCAACAATTCCTTTATTAGCATTATATCAGTGGTCACAAGGCATAACAACCAAAGTCGGTTTTTCTTACTTTTCAGGAGAGCAGTTTGAAGTTTAAAACCGTTCCTACAAATCAATAACTATTTTTATGTAATTTTTTCATAGAATTGTGGGTATTTTATACCTTTTCATACTTACATAAACACAATTGGGTTGAATTTGCTTGTTAAAACGCTATTAAGAAATATACAACTTAAGCTCATATGATTTCTTTATTTTGTAAAGTTTGCGAAACTTAAGTGTAGTTAGGTTCTTATTTTCTGAGAACAAAACAGAATATTGTCTACACTAATTCTACTTAGGTTACTTTTCCTTGCAAAAATATCTATACGTTAAGCTTATTACTTAAGTTAGTTCGTTATATCTTACAAACGAGTTTCAAACTTAATAAACTTTCAGGTTTTAGATAAAATATTACTTTCAAACTTTACAGAAGTAAAAATTACACCGCGAATTCATTTTTTATTTCACAATAAGCATTTAAATTTGGGAAAGTAAATAAATAAAGAAACAAAAGTACAAGTAAAAAAATATACATAAAAAATCATTCTTAGGAAAATAAAAAAACACATATGCAAGATAGTTAAAGTTAGAGCGTAGTCTAATTTTCTTCATCCTCTTCATCGTCCAACATGGTTAAATATGGATAAGAATTGCGTTCTTCGGTATTGGTAGCAAGACTATCGTAAACAGCATGAAACTCAGGATTAATGAAGACCTTTAAGTCAAGTCCATCTTTTTTGTTTTCTTGTGAAATATAGGGAATAGTCTCTATTTTTTTTAAATCATTTTTTCTAATAGCAGTAATACTTCTTTTACCAACCTTCAGAGCTTTAAATGGCACCGATTTTTCATCCTCGGTTTGTGCTACTTTAATTTTTGAAAGAAACGTGTCGCAAGTTCCGCAAGTGTCTACTTTCGGAGCTTTAAACTTTAAATTCATCGTCTTAAATACTTGAGAATACTTTGAGAGGCTTACCGGGTTTTCTAATTCTTATGCATATAAACGATGCATAGCTGAAAGACTGAGGCTTGCATGTAAATATTTTTTGGCCATATTTCGTCTGCTATAGTGACTTTCATATGCTGGGAATTTCTAAATATGTCCTTTAATTTCCTCTTCTTTCGTTGAACTGATTTTAGTGATGGGAGTTTGTTTACCTCGAAGATTAGTGAATGGAAGTAAAAGACAACCAATTTTTTTGCGAATTTCAGTCCTGAGGAACCCATCAGACTCACCAAAACATTGCAAAAAATGATTTCTGCATACAGGTATTAAATTGCCAACGACTTCTAGTGCATACTTCACAGTATTTTCTCGTTTTCTCTTACGCTCTTTGGAATTTACTATTGTGTCACATTTTTTATCTTCAATTGCTATTAAAGATCCAATATATAGAATTCTTTGATCGTAAGATCCCAAACCCCAATAGTGTTTAAATAAGCATTCAATCTCTTCAAATTCAACCCTTTCATGACATTTTTTCCAACACATGTCAAAAGGTTTACATGCTCTTGCCTCTACATTCTTTCCTGAAAGTGTTTTGTAAGATCGCCCACTATTTCGAAGCCTTGAACGAAGCAATTTTTTGTTTTTATTTTTTGGAATGGACAAAGCATTCTCAATTTGGGCACCTAATATGACCATTTCTTCATCTTCCTGAGAAGACTGATCACTCGACGTACAAGATAAAATAAAATTTGGATCGTTAACGGAATCATCTGAGTTTTCCCACTCGGGTAAATTTTTATCAGTTGCATAATGGTTAAAGGTAAAGGCATCTGCATCTAGAGGGTATGAAAGAATATATTTTGAATTAAATTGAGAACCGGATTAAAATAAGTGCAATATAAATTTAAGTTCTTTGATCGAGCGGAGCGAGAGCAATCACCCACTTTTTGGCCTAGCGCGTGCATGTACGGGGAATATAGTGGTCCGAAAACGATTTCGGACTAATCTTGTACGCACTAAATGTAGATATCGGCTATAACCACACATGTGTGCAGCATGTCATTCGATAGATCTAGGTCTGTAGATGAGCCATAAATTATCAAATGAAATTGTTTGATTGAAAAATAGTGAGAAATAACGAAGTAAAGTTTAGAAAAGTGCCATGCGGAGCGAGAGCAAGGTTGATAAAACAACAAATTTGCTCGCTCGATCAAAAAATTTCAGTAGAGGAGTTAAGCCCGCGCATACTGATCTGCCTAGTACTTTTAAGCAATTCAACATCAAAATTGAATTCATCAATTGATGATTGAGTTTCATTTGGTAATAAAGGTACGAAATTTGGTGTAAGGTCATATTTCTGGAAGTTATGTGAGCATGTTTGGGACAACTGTTCTACAGAACAGCTGCATTCCTCTTGCAATGCAGTAGTATGACTGGTCATTGATTGGTCAGTGATTGGTTGATTTATTTGAATTAATTTATTAAGATTTTGAGGCGAACACATATTGTACAAAATATGAACGTACCGCTGTCAATATTTTCGTTTTGAAACGTATTGTTTTCAGAGCCCGAAATATTTTCTGGAAGCAAGTTCAAAATTTTGTGTTAAATACCAATTTTCCGTTATGAACAAAACAAACTAATACTGAGTAGCACGAACTTGGTCTTGCATATTATATGCTCACTTGAATGCAAACTCAAGCTATTAATTTTATTTACCTTTAGCTTTTTTACGCTCCTTCAGTATCTTGGCTAATTCCAAAATTTTACTTGTGCGAAAAGACATTTTTGCACTTTAACACTTTTATGAACACTTAGCACCACACAAATAATACGACTGTTCAAACAAACTAAAATCAATTTATGATGACTTTTTTGAGATATTTTACTTTCAAATTCGTTTGGAATAGTAACTTAAATCGACTATACCTCTGCTCTTTAAGAATTTATTTTCGCAATAAAAACCAAACTGTAGAAAGGATTCCCGGAACTTAATTTTCTGGCTTGGAAAAAAAAAATAACTTGAAATAAGATGATCTTCGAACAAAACTGTATTTTGGAATAACAACCTAACTCAAGTTAGGAAAATCAAAATGATGATATATTTCCTGTAGTAATAACCAAACTAGACTTTGGTTTTTATTATTACTTATTATTTTATTGGATAGGCTGCGACGCCAACGGACACCACACTCAATGGGGAAGCAGCGACATCAATAAAAGGGGTGAGTCCATTTTCGATTTCATTATCTCCACCAACCTCAATATTTGCAACAAAGGTAATACACCCACGTTTCGCAATCGGGTTAGGGAAGAGGTAATTGACCTCATTTTACTAAGTGAGTTCGACTCCACCCGAGTAGAGGATTGGAGAGTGTCCACTAACTGCTCCTTTTCGGACCACAGCCGGATACTCTTCAACCTTAACGTCATTAAAGAAAAACCGAAACCTTTCAGAAACCCTCAGAAGACAGACTGGAATCTTTTCTCAAACCTAGTTGCCAACAGGTTAGAACCGCCACAAGCCACCACTAATCCTGATCCAACTTACATTGAGAATTCAGTCGAAAACCTTGTGAGAATTCTGAAAGCGGCTTTCAACAAATCCTGTCCTTTGCAGCGTGCTCGCAGGAAGACCAGCGCAGTCTGGTGGACCACAGAGCTAAAGCAACTCAGGACCAGGACCCGAACTCTATTCAACAGAGCAAAGATCTCAAACAGAACCGAAGACTGGGATAATTACAAATCCAGCTTCAACGAATACAAGAGCTAAACAAGGGCAGCAAAATCTAAATCCTGGCGGGAGTTCTGCGAATCAATTGAGGATCTCAACGAAGCCGCAAGGCTCAGGAAGATCATATCCAAGGACCCCTGCGTCCCGGGATTCATCCTTAAACTAGACGGTTCTTGGACAGAATCCAGTCAGGAATCCCTAGAACTGCTGACTGAAACCCACTTCCTAGGCTGTAAAAACCCTAAAACCACAGTCTCCTTCGAGACGACGGTTCCTACGGTTCACACAACCGAAGAAGTTATAAACAAGATTATCACAGCGGATACTTTTATCATGGGCAATAAATTCGTTCAAACCCTATAAATCTCCGGGCCAGATATCTTGGACGATATCTTGCCAGCGATGCTTCAAAAAAACACAGATCCACACTGTACCCCATCTCGTAAGCATTTTTTCCAATTGCCTGCGCACGGGGTACATCCCAACACAGTGGAAAGAAATAAAGGTAATTTTCATACCTTAGGCAGGTAAACTATCCCATACTGCCGCAAAGGACTATAGGCCAATTAGTCTCTCGTCATTTCTATTAAAAACCTTGGAGAGACTCCTTGACCTATACATCAGAGGACTCACAAATTCACGAAACTTATGCAACACTCAACACGCCTACCTCAAAGGCAGATCAGTGGAAAGTGCTCTGCATAGTGTTGTCCGTGAAATTGAGGGCTCGCTGAACTTAAAAGAGTTTACAATGGCAGCCTTCCTCGACATAGAGGGGGCCTTCAATAATGTAAACACAGAGGCCATAACAACAGCTCTTGAGGACATAAAAGTAGACAAATCCATTGTAATCTGGATTGAGAATATGTTGAAGAACAGAATTATCAATGCAGACATTGGACACAGTTCTATAAGTAAAGTGACAACTAGAGACACACCGCAAGGAGGAGTTCTCTCCCCCCTACTGTGGCTTCTTACAGTCAACAAGATCCTCAAATTCTTTATGGAAAAAGACACAAAGATCATAGCGTACGCGGATGACCTGGTTATCTTGATAAAAGGTAAATTTCTACCAACTATCAGTGAACTAATGGAATCTGCGCTGAGTGAACTCTCCTCGTGGGCAAGACAGAACGGTCTGAGAATAAACCCCCAGAAAACCGAGCTGGTCTTGTTCACCAGGAAAAGGAAAATTCCGATATTTGCTCCCCCAAAGTTAGAGGGCACCCCACTCAAACTCAAAGCGGAAGCAAAATATCTAGGCATTATTCTTGACTCTAAGCTCTCCTGGAAAAGGAACCTGGAGGAAAGGATGAAAAAAGGATTGAACGCTTTTTATGCATGCAAAAAGACCTTCGGAAAAGATGGGGCTTGCAACCGTACATCATTCATTGGATGTACACAGCAATCATCAGACCCATTTTAACTTATGAGGCCCTTGTCTGGTGGACTGCTAGCAGCACAAAAAGCTATATGAACATGCTCAACAAAGTACAAAGATCAGCCGCTGTTTGTACAACGGGAGCCATGAGAAGCACGCCGCAAGCAGGGTTGGACATGATTCTTCATCTCCTCCCCCTGGATCTATTCATAAAAGGCTACGCTGCAAAGAGCGCTCTCAGACTAAGAGAGTCCTCTCTGTGGAGGCAAGCCAACTATGGACATGCGGCCATACTTAAGATAATAGACGACCTGGGAAGGAAATATGGTTTTAGTAGCCTCGCAGCTACGACCGACTATATCCCCCCCCAAAATGACTTCTCTCTCAGTATACCTATCCTTTTCCCCGACAGAGAAGAGTGGCTATCAAACGCCGTGACCAACGACCATGAGATCACCCTCTTCACCGAAGGATCGAAAATGGACACAGGTACTGGGGCCGGGTTCGACTCTGATACCCTCCACAAACAGGAATCATTCAGACTCCCTGATCTGTGCAGCGTTTTTCAAGCAGAAATCCTGGCAATAGAGAAAGCAGCCAAACACCAACAGGTAGCCGATATCCCACCATCTGATATCACCATCTTCGTAGACAGCCAGGCTGCACTGAAGTCAATAGAATACCGTATAACGAGATCAAAGGCTGTCAAGAAATGTCGCCACTCACTAAAGTCCATCAGACACCATAAAGTTAAACACTGCTGGGTCCCGGGCCACATCTCAATCGCAGGGAACGAAAGAGCAGACGAACTGGCCAGGCAAGGTTCTGAAATGGACATCAGCGAAGCGGACACGTCATTTCAACCACCGATCAGCGCATTATACCGGATCATAAACGACATAATCATCAAAGAGGCCAACTCGTCTTGGCTTACAAGAAACGACAGCTACACGACAAGATCATCGTGGCCAGAGCTCAATGTTGGGAAAACAAAGAAGCTCCTGGCGCTGGACCGTAACTCGATCCGTATGCTCGTCGGAGTGATCACAGGACGCTGTCCCATTGGAGCAATGCTCCGGAAATGCGCGTGGATTTTACGTATAATGCAAGTGCATGTTGCTGTAGGCGCAAGGTGATCGGATGACTGTGTCGGTTCAGGGAATTTTTTGTTCATAAATTTTCGGCGTATAAACTCGGATGCATTTTGTACAAGTATGTATGTGAATTCCAGATTTATTTCTCGTGTCCAAGAACAATCCTTCGACATTTTGCACTAACAATGTTCGCTCAAAAAGCGACGAAAAGAAATGAAACGGAAAGAATAAAAAAAGAAACATCGAAAAGAACCTCTGGAAATTTTGCCCACGAGAACTGCGTTTTCCCTCTTATTCCATCCCATATCCTTCAAATCCAAATTTTGTTGAAGAGAGCTTTGACATCTGGGTTAAGCAAATGGAAGAGCTTTCTGATTTATATGAAGCAATAACAATGGGGTGCTCGTTTCGGACAATGAAAGGGTTGCAGCCAATGGCAGATATATTCAATAAATTGCTTGATGTACATGGAGAGCAAGTAGCAATGAAAGACGGTGTAGCGGAAATTCAAATAGAATTGCCAACCCTCGAGGAAGTAGAGGAAGCAATCCAACAACTTTAGAATAACAAAGCCGCAGGAGTCGACTTAACACCATCGGAATCTATAAAATATGCCGGAGTGTATATGGAACGATGAAACTATCCCCGAGGGAATTGAAAACCTCAGTCATCATTTCCGTACTTAAAAAGGGTGACAAAGCAAGAATTACCGAGGAATGTAGCTGCTATCAGCTTGTTGCAAGGTGCTGTAAAATATGTTCTTAAAGAGGCTATCATCATACGCTAAAGAAAAGTCTTCAGGAGGTACCACTCGACGAGTTATCAGATTTTCACTATACGACAGCTTTTAGAAAAGAAATGAGCCGGTACATCCACGATTTGTAGATTTTCAAAAGATTTTATAAACTGATTGAAAGTGTATCACGCAGTTGTAAGCCTGGGAATCCTTAAAAAGGTAGTGAGAGGAAGAGTAGGAAACGCTTTATCTGAAATATTCGAGATACATATAGGATTAAGGCTTCAAACAAGGAGATGGCTTGTCACCACTTCTTTTTAACTTGGTGCTGGAATACGTAATGAGGTCCCTTCGGGAAAATTAAAACGGAATAACCATTAATGGTTATGGAGAAATGCAGAGAGTCTAATAATGGCAGGAAGTATGTAAGTAAGTAAGGAAGTTAGGTAAAATTAGAAGTAAAACTGACCTACTTGGATCATTTCAAACCTCGCATCTGACTGTACTCGATAAATAGTTTGAGAAAGTGGATGAGTTCAAATATCTGGGTACCAAAAACGACATAAAAATTGAAAAGCCATATATGGGTAACGTGCACTTCTTTGCGATGAAGACCATGCCCATAATAGGGCCACTAACTTTTACGAATGCGAAACTTGGTCTCTGACTAAGAAGGAGGAAAATAGATTTTGGGTCTTAGAAAACAAGATCTTAGGGGATGGTGGAATACAGGACGAAGAAACAGGCGAATGGGAAAAACTGTACAATCAAGAATTCGAGGAACTCTATTCAGCCCAAAACATTGTCCGAAAAAAATCGCGAAGACTTAAATGCGCAGAACTGCGCAATTGAAAAAAAAAACACAAAATAAAAGAATAATTTGAGAATACAAAAAACAGAAGTCGTATGTATAAGATAAAAAACAGTTTAATCGGTGCCGAAAATCGAAGGTAAACGTTATACAGATCAAATGTCTATTAAAACCAAAATTTCGGAAAAGGCTAGGCCGAGTAACTGTGAAACGTGGGGTTCACAGAAATGAAAGAAACTTAAAGCTAACCAAGAAACAAAGAAGTGTGGTCTAAAATCAAAGTAGGTGAAGAGTATGTATTTATAGGTGAAAAAGCGGTGAGAATACAGTTGCCATCTACTCAAGTGCAGAAGAGATGAGTTACATAAAGCATGCTAGGATCGTAGCTTAAGACCTTTACTAAAGAAAAAGGTCGAACCAGGTAAAAGAATTCTCGGAACAATAGTTCTCTTACTCGTGATTCGAGGAGAGTTGGAGCAAAGAACTATAAGGCTCTACCAGATCAGGAAATCTGTGTCGAAAGGAAAGTCGAGTTATTACAAAATGCAATTCATGTAGAGGGTGTGCCAAATACAAATCCAAATCCTTTTTAAAAATGCAATAAAATTAACAAAATTAAATTTTTTCCATGTTTTATGACTTTGTTAGTAAGAACAAACATTCCCATTAATTATGAAATAAAACGTAATTTAACCTTCATCCGTCCCTCGGGTCTTTTTGATCCAGAAGCGGTCTTTATTTTCAAATATCTTTTAAAGTACGAGACATACAGTTTTGAAATCAAGTGACTTTTGTGTGGAACTAGCACTTCTGGTAAAAAAAAATATTTAAATCGATTATTAGGTTCGTCGTAGTAAAAATAGTAACACTACAGTTCCTCGGATCAAAATGACTCATTAAAGTTGCTGCATGCTCGCGTGTGATCTCCAGTCGTGTCAACCCACTGATTTGCATGCACACTTGTGGGGCAGTTTAATGGTGTGGTATATGTGTCCCTAGGCTCACCTTGGTGTTTTCTAAATTGCCTAGATGTGATTTTTGTTTACCTTTGTTTAAGTCGCCTCTTACGACAAGCGAGAGGTATGCAATTACCTAAGGGTGAGATATATGTATTTTACTACAAATCAAAATTAAATGTTTTTAACTTCACTATATATGACATAAAAACGAACAAATGCCAATGTTTTGTTTGGGACGAAGAATTGGGATCATGCGTAATTCAATATAATATACGAAATTTGTCGAAAACTCATGAAGCTGAATTAATATTTTATTCGGATAATTGTGCCGGACAGCAAAAAAATAAATTTATGGTTGCCTTGTACATACTTATACGCCGTGCACTACTCGGGTGTAAAAATAATCACCCACAAATATCTTATAAAAGGCCATACACAAAACGAACGAGATTCAGCACATTCGTTAATTGAGAGGGAAACAAAACGAATGATTAAAAGTGGTCCCATTTATACTACTGAATCATTTAAATCAATAATCCGATCGGCAAAAAGGAAAGGAGTTCCATTCATTGGAAAAGAGCTTTGTTTTGAGAATTTTTTTGATATAAAAATGCTGGCAAATGACATCGATCCGTTGAATATGGCAGAGCTGAAATTGTCCCAAGTAAAAATACTTAAAATTCAACGGGAATTACCAAATTCAGTTTTATACAAATCTGCATACACTGAAGAGCAACTTAAGAAAGTTACTGTGATTAAAAAACAGAAGCAAGCAAAGGCGATTACTTTAAGCAAAGCTTTTCATACTAAACCAGGTATGCCAAAAACTGAGATATGACTTAATTAAAAAAAATCTCATTCCACGTTTTTACAAACCATTTTATGACAATTTGTAAAAGCTTTTGATCAGAGTTAAGCAGACGATATGTTTCTGTTATTTAAATACTTTTTTTTATTCATTTCTTAAGGGTGAAGTATATTGAAGTATATTAAGTTCAAATCATATTTTAAGACTGAAAATAAAATGCCTAAGTACAAAACTATTGTTTTTTTTTCTCAATAATAACGACATTTTTTAACTTAAGATAATCAAATGAATATATTTTTTTTTTATAAAGTTTTCGTTCAGGAAAAAACCATAAATGATTAGTTTCTGTCGATTTACCTTTATGGATATATTAATTATATAACAGTTTACTAGCCAATTTCGAAATTATAAGATTTCTTCTTTTTTCTGTACGGCGGAAGTCAATTGAAAACTTTAAACACATAATCTGCAAAATCGAGTTTTTTGAGTTATGACAGTCTTCAAGTAAATGAGCGATTTTCGATCTACGATGTCCCTGAAACGTTTCAAAGTAATATCAGGAGTTCTACGATTTGACGACAGAAGCACACGATTAGCTAGAAGAAGTTCCGATAAATTTGCTCCTATTCGAGAATTGTGGGAAAAGTGGGTTGAAGTATTACCGCAGTTGTTTAATCCAGGTGAATACGTAACGATTGATAAACAATTAGTTGCATATCGTGGAAAATGCCCATTCCGACAATACATGCCGAATAAACCAGCAAAGTACGGAATTAAATTTTGGGTGCTCTGCGATAGCAAAAACAGTTATATGTGGAACATTCAAATGTATATATACTGGAAAAGAACTAGGAGCCCCACCCGAAAGAAATCAAGGGAGGCGAGTTGTACTCGATTTATGTGAAGGCCTTCATGGTAGAAATGTTACAATGGATAATTTTTTCACTTCGCAAGAACTCGGCCAAACCTTACTGCGAAAAAAACTCAATATGATCGGTACAATTCGAAAAAATAAACCATCCATTCCTCCTATTCTACCAATGGGGAAACCAATTTTCACATCAACATTTGCGTTCACTCAAGATACGACTATGGTATCATACATACCGAGGAAAAACAGAGCAGTCTCCACTGCACTAAAGAAGTCAGCAATGATGCTGAAAAAAAACCACAGATCATTCTGGATTACAATATCACAAAGGGGATATATTGGACAAGATGATGGCAAATTACAGCACTAGGAGAAAAACTAACAGATGGCCAATTATTGTTTTCTCTAATATTTTAGATATTTCGGTGTCCAATGCGTTCATTTTATTCATATCCAGTTCTCCATGTTGGAATGTTACAAAACACCATCGAAGGCGACTTTTTATAGAAGCTGAAGGTGAATCGCTGATAAAGGAGCACATGGTTAGACGAGCAAGTCTACCACGGTTAGCCAATTGCAAGCAGCTCGTCATCAATCAAATTCTTACTGCTCAATCGTCATCGAGTGCATCTACATATTTCAATAGGCAATTCTCCTAAAAGAGGTCGATGTAAACTGTGCATTAAGTCAGATAACAAGCGCGGTACCAAATGCAGCATATGTAATATGTTTATTTGCAAAACGCATAGCCACAACATATGTAATAATTGTGTAAAAAGTTAAATAATTATTTATTATAAATAAACCTTGTGTTCCTTATTTTTCTGTAATTACATCCTTTATTCAATCTAAAACGAATTAAGCTAAAAAAACGATCATTTGTATAAAAAAAAAATGATGGGTCAAAAAGACCCAAGGAACTGTAGTGTAACATTTTTTTAGGAACAGATGAAGGTTAAGTGGCTGCCTTGGCTTGCTTGGCAGTAGCGCATTCTGTCACCCCAATTTTCCATTGGGCATGTTTCTCCAAAGCGCAATGTCCTGTTAGGACTCCGATTAGGCTGCGTATTTTTAGCAGGCTTGTGGTTTTCGTTGACAGTACCTGGGCCAGGTTTGTTTCGCAGAGTTGCATGTTTCAAGGTGCCGCCATCTCTCATTTGCATGTTGCAGTGCATTTTTCGATATTTTAAATTTTTGCGTTTCCGTTGGTGGGGGGATTTCTCCTTTAACCATAGACCTACGTTAAGAAAAAACGACTAATCTTACGCTTGGGGTCGTTTTTTGTTGTCTGAAGTCCAAGAGAAGATGAGGAACGAGGTGCTCTTGACCTCTTCGAGATATAATCTCTTGTCAACTCGATACCCAGGTCATGCAAACATTTTTTGCGGCTTTGCTTTTCTCTCGATGTTTGATACCCTGGATCGATCCGGGCGAAAACGATAAAAGCATTCAAAGCAGAAATATCTATGACATTCGCAAAAATGCATATTGGCCAACGATTTGTTTTTCGCTTTGCGCTGAAGCCGGATAGCATTTTGTCAGCATTGTCAACACCGCCTTTTGTTTTATTGTAAAACTGCACAAATTCAAGCATCTTTTTAGGCTCAGGCCCCACATCAACACCGTAACACCGTGATGCATCGTGCTTTGGACGACACTGCACTTATGTTTTTTACTGATGTATGAGACAAGTGTTGTTGTGTCCGTAAAAGCGAATGTGGATTGGAACAGTGATTGCTTTTTTTAAAATAATTTTGGGGTATACTTCTCTTATTTTTTCTCACCGTACCAACCATGGTCAAATGTTTTTATAGCAATTCTTGCGCTAAGTCGTACGAAGAAAAAAAGTTGTCCATTGTAACATTGTGACCCTTCAATCCATCAACTAGGTCCAGAACCACACGCTCGTCTTGATTTTTTTCAGCTGCAGCACCGACTTTCTTTCCTAATTGGGTTGAATCTTCCAAACGCAGGAAGTCTCAGCACAAGTGCAAACCCAAAACTTCAAACCGTATTTTTCATGTTTGTTCGGCATGTATTGCCTGAATGAGCATCTGCCATGAAAGCAAATTTATCGTTTACCGTTTGTTGATTTTTTCTACGGTTGGCTGGGTCATTGAAATGTAAAACGTTTGTAAAATATTGAAAAGTTTCTTTGGACATAATTGCTCGGAATATAGGTCGACCAAAATTAGCATCAAATAAATCTTCGATTCGCTCTTTTTTTGATCTACAAAAAACCAAAGTCATTCAAAAACTAAAAACAAAAAAAAAATTTAGGCGAAATACCTTACTTGTAGACATCCGCAAGGATCAAATATGCTTCGCTTATATGCGCGCTTCTGTTCATTTCCTTATGTTTGTCACCGAACTTGGAGCGACCAAAATTGTTTGTATTATCGATTATTATTTTTTCGATGTGAGGTGGGAAAAAAAAGTAAAAATGAATCCACCAAAACTCGAGCAATAGCGTAACGAGTTTCACCCGATTTCATATTGATTACGAGGGTGGTCCGATAAGTACTTAGCCTCACCGCCAGATGGCGCCAGTATCGCAAGAGCAACTTACTATCGCGCAGTACATTCTAGTAGACGGTTACTGACTGAAATTTCAGTCGGATCGGACCACACGGTTTTGACCCTGTGTGGAAGAGGAAGAGTCCGCGAATTTAAGAAAAATGGAAAAAGAGCAATATCGGTCGATGATTCGATTCTTCTTTTTGGAAGGGAAATCGCGCAGCGAAATCAAAGAGCGTTTGGATGCTGTGTACGGTGACTCTTCTCCTTCGATGGCGACCATCAAAAATGGGTTTAACGAGATTCAACGTGGTCTCACGTCAGTTTTTGATGAGCCACGTCCAGGTGCCCCGAAAACGGCTACCACGGAGGATAACGTGACAAAAATCCACTATCTCGTATTGGCAGAACGCCGACTGAAGGTGCGCGAGATAGCTGAGACAGTAGGCATTTCAAAAGATCGCGTGGGTTATATCCTGCATGAAATTTTTGGCATGAGAAAGCTGTCGGCGCGATGGGTGCCGCGTTTGCTCACTTCGGACAACAAGCGCAACCGTGAGACCACTTCAGAGCAGTTTTTGCGCTGTTTAAGCGCAATTCGAAGGCGTTTCTGCGTCGTTTCGTGACAGTCGACGAAACATGGATCCACTGGAACACACCTGAGACCAAGGAACAGTCGAAACAGTGGACTTCACACGGTGAATGTTCTCCGACGAAGGCGACGACCGTCCCATCGGCCGGAAAGGTGATGGCCACCGTTTTCTGTGATTCACAAGGTGTGATCCACATCGACTACTTGCAGAAGGGCAAAACGGTCACAGAGCTTTACTAAGCCAAATTATTAGGGGAGCGCCGTGGCGCAGTGGGTAGTGTGTCGGCCGCTGACGCAAGGTGAGCGAGTTCGGATCCCGATAACACCAACGCCATCGAATGATTATTTCGCGGCGTCCCTCCTCGGCGGGGTATTGGCAAAACCTCCCGTTGTACACTTGCCTTGAAAAAGCTTCTCGGCTCTCGCCGTTCGGAATCGGCATTAAGCTTTAGGTTTCGTTCACTTGTGTGGAAAAACAAATGGCACACAACATAAGTGAATAAAAAGAAGCTTGGCTAACGCCATCTAAGGTGTCTGTCTGGCAGTACAATGGACCAGTGTTTGTGTCTGAGTGCTCCAACAGATAGCAGAAGCCTCCACCAATAAAAAAAAAAAAAAAAAAAAAAAAAGCCAAATTATTGGGCCGATTCGACGCCAAATTGAGGAAAAAATGGTTCCACTTGGCGAAGAAAAAGTGCTCTTCCACCATGATAATGCACCAGCTCACACCTCCGCCCTCGCCGCGGCCAAATTGGTCGAATTGGGCTACGAACTGCTGCCCCATCCACCGTATTCTCCAGATTTAGCCCCGTGCGACTTCTTTTTGTTTCTAAACTTGAAAAAGTCACTCGCCGGGCAGAAATTTCAGTCGAATGAGGAGGTCATCGCCGCCACAGAGGCCTACTTTGCAGACCTCGAGAAAAGGTATTTTTCAGACGGGTTAAAGAAGTTGGAGCATCGCTGGGTCAAGTGTATCGAGCTAAAAGGAGACTATATTGAAAAATAAATCGCCATTTCTCCAAAATTTTTGTTTTTCTTTTGTAGGCTAAGTACTTATCGGACCAGCGCGAGCGACTAAAACCACAAACTTGAGTCAACGACCACCAAACAAACTTACCAGATGGATTCAACGGAACTGGGCTTCAAATTGTATTGTTCTTTGAAACAAATAACAAATCGTTATCCTCTGAATTCCCAGGTGCATTATCACTCTCGTTGTCTGATGCACTTGAATCATACTCTTCAAAAGCACTTTCGACTTCAGGCACAAAATCTTCATCACTACCCGAAGAAAAATCATCACTTGAAGAACAACTCGACATTTTATCAAAATAAACTTTTGTGTTTGAAACAAAAAGAATTATTATACCTCCAATTTTGTTTGCTATGAAATTACAATGAAATTCTAAAAAAGAAAACGCTTTGGCATATAATGGGTTGAAAATGACCCAGCTTGCCAGAAATGACACAAATTCAAAAAAGGCAAAGCCATCATAGTTTTAAAAATATAAAACGGATATACATACATGCTTCGATAGGTAATAGCCTAAGTAACAAAATCATGAAGAAACAGCGACAAATAATAATTAGTTTTTAAAATATGAGATGTAGAAAAGACATTTTGTTCGAAAACGACTCCAACGTAGGTCTACGGTTAACAGTCGAGAGTTCAGTGTCACAGTTACCTGGTATATCGCTATGTCCATGTACTCAGCACAACGTTGTAGCGCATCTGCTCGATATCTCATTTAGAGACGTGCTGCAGTGCCTAACCAATTTTGATTCGATGGTGATTCTTGTGCTTTTATTGCAGCTTGGCTATCTGTGTAGATGACGATGTCTCTGTTGTTCATCAATCTCAAAGACAGCCAGTCGTCTGCCTCACGAATTGCAGTATATTCAGCTTGGAATATGCTGTAGTGGTTCGGTGGTCTGGCTGATTTTTAGGGTTGGTGCATAGACACCGACACCCACACCATTGCCTGTCCTAGAACCGTCTGTGTACATTTTTAGTGTCGCCTGTTGGGGATTGTTGTTTTATAAAGAATCTTGAAGTCAAGGATCGGAATTAAGTAGTCTGTGACTTCATTGCTTTCGCCCTATTTCGGAGAACTTCCAGTGAGAAGGAATCTTCCTTAAGTCGCAGCGCCGATTTCTTTGCCATTTTCTTGCCAAAGATAGCCAAGGGGAGTAGGTGAAGCATCGTTTCGAGGACTGCAGTGGGGGTTGTTCGGGTTGTTGTGGGGGTTGTTATCGCGATGCACGACATCGACTGACTCAGTCAAGATTTCGAGCAGGAAGATGGCCCACCTTTTATATATTGTAGTATACGTAAAATTAAATGTTGCTATAGAAAAAAGACGTTATTCTCTTGGACCCTTTTTACTACTGATTTGTTTAACAACATAATTTAACCGAGTCTATTGCAAACGCCCATCTTTACATATGACAACTAGCAAGTGCACTGTTGCAGTTTGTGTCTTCGCCCAGAGACTGTGTGTGCAGAACGAATGACCGTGTGATGAAATTGTTGGAAATTCCCTTGGAATGTGAGGTGACAGATACGTCCGCACTTGATTCATACCAACAGGACGTTGTAAATGTTCGCATGTCTCTGAAGGGACATATCTCATGTCACTTTGGTCCGTTATTGGGTGGTGCTAGCATTGAGTTATCTGGAGTCATTGTGGTTTTTTTAATATTTTTTTTAGATTCATAGCAATAGCAATTCATTTTACCATATGCTCTGAGATATTCTGGATATAATTATTAAGAAATATTGAAATAATAATAACACACTCTGTTGTATAACACAACCACAAGCATATGTATGACAAGTAATAATAGAAAAAGGAAAACCCCAAAGAGAAAATGCAAACCCTTACGGAGCTTTGTTTGTTTATGAGAATTCATACCAGAAATGTATAAAACATACAAAGGAATATTACTTAAGATATTACTCGGAGCAGATATTCCATTCCAGATCTTGGAAGTAACCACGCTCTAAGTGTTTTTAAAGAATTAATTTCAGCGTATTTATTCTTGTTAAAAATGTAATGGCTATAGCAGCTAAAAAAGCGACCCATGTACACCATTTCTTCTAAAACTCACTTCTTAAGAAAAAATATTTTAAGTGTTTTATATACATATGTATGTATATATGTAGATATGTATATGTATATACAGTAAAAGCTTCTATTAAGGATTCCTAAAAGGATATTTTATATTCCCCTTAGCGGACACTCCCTAACCGGGACGCGGACAGGGATATTGGATAAATTTAATTCTTATAGGCGGACAATATTTTTTTCAGTCAAACTTTTCAGTATCTTCTTTTGCATGGTCTGTCCGGTATTACACGCTGCAACAGTAGTCAAGACTCAAATGAGTGCGAAAGACAGGGTCAGTGAAGTAGAAATATACTGACACGGCGATGATCGGGTAGGCTTCTCCGTGCATCATTTTGCATTTCCTTATCTCTGTTTTCTTTGTTTTGCGATGTTACTTCACATGCGTTTCACACTTCTGTGTGCACTTTACAAGTAAGCGTAGTGCTAGTTTAAGAATGAGTGAAATGATTGATTTTAAGGGGACAGGGGCATTGACAAGTGAGCTCGTCAGTCCAGTCAAGTATTTCAATTACCTCCGATTCCATCTTTACTAAAGAATGTACATCCAAATAAATTCCGCTAATAACGTTAACACTGAATAGCGCATATCAAGTAAAAGTGAAATGTGAAAGTGATGTACAACACTGCGAAATAAAGAGATGCGCCAAGAGATAACCACTGCAACTCGAAATGTCAATTCAAAAGAAAATCACCTAGAGATGCACGTCAAAAAGATGCGACGCGTAATATCTGACTATTCGAACGCTAAAGACAAAGTCATTTTTAGAAAAGTTGCCTTCGATTAGGCAAAATTACAGTACATACTGATTGCATTTTCAATGCCGACGAGACAGGACTTTTTTTCACGGCTCTACCTGTCAACACTCAAAAATACAAACATCACAACACCATCTACCGCCCAACACCATATCAGTTTGCCAGCCTTTTGACTAAAGTGTAATAAGCGCTTTTAAGTTTAATTTCTGTTCACTTATTATAAAGCATTACAGCGAAAGCTGTAAATATTTTCGACGTCATCTACATATTTTATTAAGACTGCATGGGAGCAACTAGAAGCGACTGTATAAATTGTTTTAATGAATCTGGTCTTGGAGGAGTTGATCCCCGACCTGTGAAAGAGTAGGTAGTGTTTGGGCTAGTAAAACGTGAAAGCAGAGATATCATCCGATTTCGCAACACCGGCAGCCGTCATGAAAAGGCGTCGAAGGGTAAATTCAAGGCCAAATTTAACTAAGCCCCCCTCCCCTACTACTTCGACCGAAAGCTGCAGGTCGGAGCAAGGAAATCGCGCCACCACCATTACTGTAGACGTCCAAGGCAGCTGGACAACAACAACAACAACAAGATCCAAAATCAATGATTCCCGTGGAAGCGGATATTACCTACCTCTCCGATGGTAGGTTGGCCGCTACACAGGGACAACAACCCCTTCGCCGCCCTTTCAAGTTCGGCTACGGAGGAGGAGCGTAGCGAATAATACACTTTCTCCTGGTTCAGCTCACACCCAATAGCAAGTTGGAGAGGCTAAGAACTATCACTTGCTTAGCGGCCCAGACTGTCACGTGGGAAAAATGAAACAGGAGCGGAAACATTTTACAATGTATCCGCTACCAAACGTTCGGGCAAGTCGCGTTGAACTGGGAAATGCAGCCTCGATGCGTTAAGTACGCAAAGAACCCCAAGAACGAGGAATGCGGCCTTGGGAAAGACACAGAACAGCTCGAGTGTGTCCTGTGCAGGAACCGAGGACACCCTGCAAACTATCGGGGATGTGCTAAGTTCCAGGATATGAGGAAAGAAAACCTGGCCCGTAAGCAGAAGGTCGAGGAGAAGCGTCCCTCGGATCACTTCCAAACACCAGCCGTCACTCCCAAGTTGACCTAAGCCCAAATGGCGGCAAGTTCGGGAAAGACGGTACAAAAGCCCACGGCTGTTCCTAAAGCCCCAGTACCTATCTTTAAGGAGGACCGGAGGCCGAGGTCATGCTCCCAATCTAAGGGCAGATTGGGCAGCTTCAACAACAGATCCGTTAGCAGGCAACCCGAGTAGATAGTATCTGCGCGCTTCTACCGGGCCAAGCGCACCTACGGTCGTAATGGGTACGCTGGTAGAGAGGCCCTTGAAGAAGTCGGTAAATGTAAATTCACTGATAAGGATCGAGCGGCGACTCACCTGTTGCAGGACGAAAGCTCCGATGTAATTTTGGCTAGCAAAACAAGGCTAAGCCAGAAGCACAAAATCGTGCCTAAAAATTAATTCGAAGAGACCAACCCAACGCTACTCAAGACGGGTGAGTTGCGATCTTAATAAAAAATAATATAAAACATAAAATTATATATAGCAGTGAAGTGCGGAGAAGTCTGCAATGTGTGCATTCCTATCCGTAATGGACAGAAAATGTACGTTTTAGCGGCCTATGATCTCTGCGCTTGAACTCGGTAGAAAACTTCTACATTCTGGCCGGCGATTTAAATGCCAAACATATTGATTGGGGAAATAACATTCCCAACATTAGGAGGAGCCTACTCAGCCATTGGTGGGCTCGCCACAACATTGAATATAGAGTTAAGTTGCTCACAACGGATAGTCCGTCGTATCCTAGGAGCGGCTCTTATCTATATTTCATGCTGATAGACTCTTGACTGAGACTGGCAGACACGAACAGGACACAGCAGGTCTTTAACAGTCTACGGACCATTGTATGTGACCATTGCGGAGTAGATGCCTGATGAATTCGCGGAAATGGCAGAGTATGTCCAAACCCACACCTACGATTATATTCCAATGCCAATTCCCTGACGAGAGCGCTCACTTCGACCGGCTTTTTCCCTCCGTCCACTAGGAACCTGTCAAACTACGATATTGACAGGCACCTCAAACAAATGGACGATATTAATAACAGACAATGAACAGTACGATACCACGCCAACGACAGGACGATACCACACACGTATAACGAAACGCGACAATCGACGCACGTACAGACAGAAAAGTAGACTCCTGACAAGACGTCAGACAATGAAGGCATGAGAGCGCCATCCTGGATGACGAGTTTTTCGTGATCGAGGATCCTCAGGAGAAGATGGCGACAATAGGAGCTGGAGAACAGAGCCCTGCTTCACCATGTCTATGTTCGAAATGATATCGAAAATGGGTGATTTGGTTTTACCAGATTCACTGAAAATTTCACGAAAAACAATGCCATCGCCAATGAGGGGGCTAATACCCTGCTTATTTCGACGGAAGATCTTCAAATGATTTTGAAGTCATTGAAAAAGAAAAAATCCGCGGGAGTCGGCGGTATATCCAATGTTGTGCTTAGGCATCTTCCGCCAGTGGCTGTAGAGAGGTACACCATCTTGTTCAACAATGCACTGAATAATGCATATTATCCATTATTGCGATCGATATGGGCTGATCCAGGATAGATTGGCGTTACCACTAATCTTCCACGTGGGTCGCAATTTCATAGAACGGCGATTCCTCTACGGACCTGATGTCGCACTCCGTAAGCCCGAGCCCCTCAGATTCTGTCGATCGGTTTCACGCCAAGGTCTAGAAGATGTAGTCCGTCAGCATTAACGCTTTTGGTGGCTGGAGAGACGGCCACCTTCATAGGTACAGCACCTTCAAGGCAAGTCCTGCCTTACACCAATGGCAGGCTTATATGTATAGGCTAGGACAGCGTAAGTTATGTTGCAGTAGGTTAGGAATAAACACAAAAAGGGGGAAAAAAGCAAAAAAGAGACAAAACAAAGAAAAAAAATTTAAATTACAAATTCAAAATTTATAAAAAATAGATTAAAACCAAAACAACACAATAATATTCCTAAAATTAGGTTGTCCAGTTATTATTTTAGAGTGTAAGATATTTAGATTTGTAAGGATACTTAAGCTCGTTTTAAGCATTTTTGTCTAGTGTAAGGAAGTCATAGGAAAAATTTAATAAAAATGAATTTTAAACTGGAAAAAGTTAATCTGGTTTTCAAGCACCATTCAAATGGCAGCAGCACAAGTTCAGAACCTTGTCGATATCGGCAGCAGCTCTAAAGATGACGAGGAAGGTCCAGAGGTATTAAAGAAAATGACATTCAGCTCATAGAAGGAGGCGCAAATTGGAGTTGAAAAACTAAAAAAAAATGTTTACTAAGAAAAATAGTGGAAAAGCACTTCAGTTGTGAACCTATATGGATACTGTTGGGAATGAATCACGAAAAAAAACAAACAACGCTAGCTGATTTTTCTTAAATTTAAATTAAAAATACATACATACATATACTCCATACAATGAATTAAATTCTTGTTTTTTTTTTTTTTGGTTTTGTAAAATGTTGCGATACAGCTAAAATAATTTAATTGTTGTTATGTATTGTTAATAAAGATTATATATATATATCTTTATGCAGCCATTAAAAAGTTATGGACGGACAACCCCCTTAACCGAACAAAAGTGGTGCGATCGTCGATGTCCGCCTATGGGAGAAGGCTAAAATTTGTTTTAAGTGAGCAATGATCAAATAATGTTACCTGTGCTATTATAATAGGGCTTAGGTTAAAAAGCACTGCCCCACCCTACAAGGAATGAACTAATGTACCAATAGTACATACATATGTACATAAGTAGATAGCTGGCAGTGAATGTACATTTCATTATTGCATTTTCAAGAAATTATACGCCTCCACATTGTATGATGTCTCAATCCAATTGATTGTCTATTATCACCCCTAGGTACTCGAACTACATACTTCAACAACTCATTCAGAAAGCACTTGATTGTGAAGTTGAGTTTGTCGCAGCTAAGATGAGTTACGTAATTTCTTCAATTATTCTGTGCGGGCAGCGAGATCATTGCTTTAACCTAGACTTCTAGAGTTATTGTTTAAGTAGCGTACGTATGTAGCGAGTATGTTAATGTTTCCTGTGTTCTTGTAAGATGTGGCATGTTAATTCATCAGTTCAGATGGGTGGTGGCGGTGTTTGAATACGTATGATGTTTGGACACATACTGATGATTATTGATGGTTATGATGTCGCTTGGGTCTTATTGCGTATCTACTCCTCTATAGTGCTGTTTTGTTGAGGTCAACAAATCCTGTCGATATTTCTTCTCTTTAGGAATGTGTTGGCTGTTTATTGTACTTATATATGTATGTACATATATCTAGGAGGTTAAATATTTAAGATAGTGAGATTTCAATTCTCTTACAGCTAGTTGCAATTACACAGCCATCAGAGTTTTTCTTGTGAAGATTTCTACTAGAAAATTAAACAATTATTTTTCCCTGTTGGGATTAAAGTTTAAGGCTCATAAATTGATTTTTTCGTTTTATTTTTTTACTGTTTACACTGAATTTGTATTCTTTTAAACTACTCTTGCTTGCAATATCATCGGTTGGCTGAATTTTCCTTTTTCTTTGTAGGGTCGAAGGTCTTAGTGAAGTCTGTGGCAACAAAGCCTCCTTCAATGCACATCAGGATTGTGAGCCAAGGTTAATCGACCCTTTTGATTCGGGGCGAAGATAGACATTGAGGAAATATTCGATCGTAGACGATCACCTCAATGGGGCAATAGTTGGACTTTTTCTTGGATTGGAATTATGTAAGCATTATTTCAAAGCTAAGGAAAGAGTCCCTGTCAAATAGAAGTATGAAATAAGGCAGTGAGTCGTAGGAGCAGATGGCTGGCACATTGTTTTAAAACTATTGCGAGGAAGTAGTCAGGATCGGATGAGTAGTCGTCCTTAAAGTGTTCTTGATGATTAAAGCAGGAGTTATATTCACGGTCGCTAGAGACATCTGTAGCCAGTCTTTCATATTATATCAAAGTAGAGGGACAGTTATCAAATATACTTTTTGCATTTACCATATAAAGTGGTAGCAGCTCTTGGGATCGATGATAACAGAGTACTGAACGGATAGGCTAAGGCAGAGCGGCTCAAGTGAAGTTGTCGATTTATGTTGTTGATGATGTTACTGGACAACATCGGACCCTTACTATCCACAACAATCAGTGAGGCAGAACGGGCAAAAAACACCGGTCCTGTTAGGAAGTGACGCGAACGCCCACTACACCATTAGGGGTAGTAGCGACATCAACAAAAGAGATGATGTATTACTTACTTATATTATTGAAACAGACCTTGTTATTTGTAATAGGGTCATTAGTCCAACCTTCGTAAGAAGAAAAAGACAGGAAGTTTTAGATATAACTTTGGTATCCAATTCTTCAAATATCTTGGTTGCAAACTGGTCGGTATCAGAATAGAACTCCTTCTCTGATAACCGTTACATTAGCTTCCATCTAAACTTTGAGATCCCAACTGAAACGTCCTTTAGGAACCCTAAACGGATCAACTGGGATAAATATGAGTCTAACCTTACAGGCGCCCTTGACCCCGCTCAATTAAGTAACCCCAAGTCGCATGCAGACTTTGAACGTCTGGCGATTAAAGTTACTGGAGCTATGAACAGATCCCTTCTAAAATCTTGCCCAGGTAGCATACTAACAAAGAGAAACAATCCTCCATGGTGGTCTGCTGATCTTGCTACACTTAGAAGGGAAAGCGGACGGCTTTTCAACAAAGCAAAAAAACAAAACAGAGCAGAGGACTGGAACCGCTACAAGTACAGCCTCAAACTCTATAAAAGTCAGATACGAAAGGCGCAAAGGACATCCTGGCGCAATTTTTGCTCAGAAATAGAAGAGAACAATGAGTCCAGTAAGTGAGGAAGATACTGTCAAAGGCTCCCACTATACCCGCCTTAATTAATTAACAAACCAGATGGTACCACAACGGTGACCAGCGAAGAGTCACAAGACCTCTTGCTCAGTACACACTTTCCCGACAACGCAGAGGCTAGTAACTATAATTTCGAACAACTCATACCGAGTCCTCCGTTCATTTCAAAGAAAATAGTAAGCAAACGGAAACTCCAATGAGCAGTAAATAGTTTCCTTCCATAAAGATCTGCAGGTGCGGATGGAATCTACCCGAAAAAGATGCTACGTTCTTAAAGCATTCTCGACCCATGACTTTTGGTATTATTCTCATCCAGTCTAGATTGGGGCTATATACCACTATCATGGAGGGAAAATAATGTTGCATTTATACCAAAAGCAGGAAAAACCTCCCACAATACTGCAAAAGACTACAGACCTATCAGTCCCCCCTCCTTTCTTCTTAAAACGCTAAAGAGACTGGTGGGCCTGTACATTCGCGAAAACCTACAAAAAAACATGCTTTTGAAATCGCAACATGCTTAGGGGAAATCAGTAGACACATCTCTACACACGATAGTTGGAGCCGTCGAAAAACCACCCTCCAACAAAGAATTCACCATGATTGCCTTCCTCGATATTGAAGGAGCTTCCATCAACATAAAACCACGAGCCATCACAAATGCATTAAGCAAACTAATGGTAATATAATACTTTGGATCAAACAAATGCTTTCAAGCAGGTTGATTCATTCGAAATTCGGCTGCTACCAAACAAAAAGGGCAGTAAAACGTGACACACCACAAGGAAAGAATATTACCTCCGCAATTGTGGGTGGTAGTTGTAAACGAAATACTCCTATTCCTGGAAAACAGCGGGTGCAAGGTCATTGCGTATGCAGGCGATTTGCACTAGCAATTAGCGGGAAACATGTCCCAACAATCAGGGATTTGATGAAAACAGGCCTAGGCAAACTGGCCAGTTGGACAGAGAACTGCGGACTGGGAATAAATCCCACTGTTAAGATTTATATTCTCACGCATTCTACTGCGTTGACACTAATTGTAAGTGTGCGAACGGTCATTACTAGGTCGCTCACGAATATCAGATTCCGAGCGACGGTACTGTCTGTTCCCACACTCGAATTCAATTCATTTGTGAAATTCGAGTGTTTACGAATTTGAATTTATTCGTGAGCACTCGAGTTCCGTTGCTAAAAATTAAAATTTGTCACATTAGTCTTAAGTGAACTATCGGTCAGAGTGGACTCAAAATAATAAACTGTGTTGTCGTGATTTTGTACAATTTTGTCCCTTATTATCGAACACCCACCAAAACGGAGCTAGTCTTATTCATAAGAAAACGGCAGATTCCTCAAATCACTCCAGCAAAACTCAATGGGACTTACCTAATAAAATATTTTTTTTTGCTGTTTAGAGTTTTTTTTGTGTCGGGGGTTACTTAAAATTTTTGAAATTATTTTTATTTTATTCTTTTTAAATTACTCGAGGAACCTAATTGCGATAGTTAACTATTTGAATAACATTTTTCTTAAGTATTATGCAATAACGCATAGGGCTTCTTGTGTGTACCAGGTGCCGCAAAAGTTATCATCCAATTTTGTTTTTGAATAAATTTTTTTCTTACACGGAAAAAGTGATTTTAAGAGATGGAAATCTTTACTTGAACCTTTACGATTTTTTCTGTTAAATGAAAAAGATGATATCCGTCAAGTGGCTGCCGCCAGTATTGACACACTTTTGTACCCGTTTTATCGCATTTTCCATGACTTTCCGCAAGATTTCCGGTAATAACTGTTCGCATTTCTATCGAATATTCTCCTGAAGGGATGCGATTGTCCGAGGCTTGTTGGCATAAGCCAGCGACTTCAAGTAGCCCCAAAGAAAGAAGTGTGGGATGGTTAAATCTGGCGATCTTCCTGGCCATGCCAAATCGCCGCTTCCTTCACAATATCCATTGTGGCTCGTGCTGTATGTGCGGTTGCACCGTTTTGTTGAAACCATATATTCACCAAGCCCCGCTCACCCAGAAGTAGTTCCTCCCGCGTGAACGACGCATCACACTGCGGCTTTGAGTGGATGTCAAACTTATAACACCCCTCTCTTGCGTCGGATGTTAAAAAGCAAAGCAAGACAAGCCAAAAGATAAAGACACCAGAGGAACCCTCTCATTATTAATTATGTGACAAATGCATGATGTAGATATTTGGCAACGTACAGTATTTCCCAAAAATCCATATTTTATATCCAAGAAAATTTTCAAATGAAAGATCAAACATTGATACGAGTAACTTACCTGAGAACAGATGAGAAGTATTTTTTTTTTTAATTAGATAAATCACCCCTTTATAGAAAATTCGAAAGTACAAGTAGAAAACACAATACTCAACTTTATCACCCACCACATTGAAATAGGCAAAAAATATAACTTTCTCGCCAAAATGAATGTCAAGTTTTTCCTTTCACTTATAATTTATTGTCTACTGTTATGAACGCGAGTTCGGAAACGGAAACAGTCACACATTTGAATTAAATTAAGAGAATAACTGGAATATAGACAATTGGCAACATATGCATTCAATAATAAAAAACTGTTCTTGAATACTGCGCCAATCTTGGTTTTGGTATTTATCCTAACCTCTCAACCTAATATGTTGGTTAGATATACGGCTCCTCCTGAAGAAACTAGACGCAAAGTAGTACTTGCGCTAATAGCCCCTCCATTACGTATGCTGACGTTGCATATAGTTCTCTTGAATCATTGACTCAGCTTAAGCTACAAGTAGCATTCCAAGATGCGGTGCGATATGTATATGTCCTCTGAAAATATAATCATGTTCTCGAATACCCAAGATAGCTATTAACGTGCTAATGTGCAAGAATACACTCGTACGTACAATTGCTTACGATAAATGTCTGTCCTACTTATATAATAAATTCATCTAAACAGTTTATTTTCCCCGAATCGAATTATTTTCTAACCGTATAAATTTTAAAAGCACATTTCCCTTAAACTCATTTTCCTTAACAACCCAAACTTAAGACCCTTATTACAACCACTACCTCCTAGTTAATTAAGGCAATGTTATTATAAGTTAGTTAATATTGTACGTTTTGAATGCTGTATCTAAGCACTCAAAAATATATTAATCTCATTTTACATATGAGAGTAAAAACTAATCAATAAATAAAAACGAAATAAAATGAAAGTTTTAAATATAACTCTTTTTCTGTGTACTCACATTTGCCTATGCATGAAAATGAATTGATTGTGAGTAAAAAATGTATTTATTTAATGCACTCCTAATGGATGCCAAATTTAAAAACGTGATCGTTTTCGGAGACATAAATATTGACATTTTATGACGCTCCTTAATATTTGATATTAATATCATCGAGGTAAATCTGCAATGTTACATATATTTTTTCAATTTCACAAAAATTGTTCCTGAAAGGTCTCGGGTGAAATATTTGAATTGAAAATTGAAGTTGTTTGCTTTAAGGTTTGAGTTTAAGGAACAAGTTTCATATATGAAGAGACCCATAATTCCTCAACTGAATCCAGAGCTAAAAATTAAGCATAATAATAATAAAGCCGCGAATTAATTTAGCATCATTGATGAAAATTACTCAAAGAAAAGACTTGTTGAACCCCTAAAGACAGGAATTTAAAGAGATAGTATCGCAACTATAGTGAAAAAACTAAAGAGGGAATTGGTTGCGAGTAAAAATTAGAAAAGTTTGAGCGAAATATAAAATATGAAGGGATGGAACGTTGGAAATGGCATTCTAGATCATGAAAAAGATACAAAAACTATTTCTAAAGCTAAAGTTAACAACACATATTTTCATAAATCCATGGAGATTTTTAATAATTAATTTGCTTCCATCGCCATCAACTCTAAGGCTGGTGCTTCTGGGACCGATTCCGCTTGTAATTTATTTCTGGATAAACTTGAAGATAATTCAAGTAAACCGATTTTAAACAAAACATAGGTTTCTTAGTTCTTCGTTGTATTTGAACCCACATTCTATAACCGATTGCCGTATGAAATGAGTGCTATATGCAATATATTTTTAAATGAGGTAAAACTCCTTTTTAAAATATATAAATGTCAGATTAAACATTCTTTTACAAGCTCTAGCTAAAATTGTTTGAATGGTAAGGCTAACAAAGGCCTCGTAAGGGTTACATCTGCCCGACGGATATTGGCTCCACAAAAAGCGAGGAGAGCCACCGCAGACGCACACCCTGCGGCTCTGTTAGCAAGTCCTATCTCCACCCCTCGCTGTGCCATCTGGAAACTCCCTCTGGGAGTTACTAACGGGGAAGGGCGAATGGCGAGTTTATTGCCCCAGAAAACAGGATCTGTCGATGGGGCTACGGCCTAGTCAGCCGTACTCGTAAAAAACCAAATCACTCCAAAACAACCACTGCACGTGGAATGTGAGGTTCCTTAACAGACCACGTGCAGCTGATGAACTCGCGGAGGCACTTGCCTGCTATAAAGCAGACATTACCGCATTCCAGGAAGTGCGGTAGGATGGGCCGGGCAAAAGGAGGATGAAAAACTCGACCTCTACTACGGCGATTGCTATAGAGGGGGAAGACAGCGTTTATTCGGATGTGGATTTGATGTTCGAGGCAAACTTAGGCAAAAATTCTTGAGCTTTAAATTCATAAGCGAGCGCCACATAACAATCCGCATCAAGGCTAAATTCTTCAACATTAGCCTGATTTGCGCCCATGCTTCGACAGAGAACAGGGATGATAACAGCAAAGATGGGTCATATGATCTCCTAGAAAGAATATAAGGGGCACTGATCCTCCAACTACGACACGAAGATTGTTCTAGGAGATTTTAATGCACAGCTGGGAAAAGAAGAAATTTTTGCTAGAATCATTGGAAAACACAGCCTACACGACAACACATCCGAGAATGGACTCAGGCTCGTGGACTTTGCCTCGCGGCGGAACCTTTCTGTAGTGAGTACGCGGTTTTCACACCTTAACATCCATACAGGGACCTGGCGGTCCTCTGATCAATCAACCGTCAACCAGATTGATCACATTGCGATGTGCAGTTTTTTCGATGTCCGAACCTTCCGAGGAGCCAACATCGACTCGGATAAGGTAAGAACACGGATATCGAAAAAACAACTGAATCGAGAAAGAACATCACTGTTTGATGTCAGAAAGCTACAACCGCAAACGATCGCTAGGAACTTTGGAACCGAGTATCCCAATAACTCTTTGAAAGTTCGACACCGCCTGCACTGACAATAGAAGAAGACTGGAAACGTTGTCAAAAAGCCATCAAAATAGCTGCCACTGATGTACTGGGTTTTACCACACCATCCAGTAAAAACCCGTAGTTTGGCGAAGAGTGTAGTCAGGCCCATGCAGCCGAAGACGCCTACAAGGCAATGCTGCTCATGAGCCCTAGGAACAGAAAAAGAGGGAAGAGAACTGGCTTCTCAGAAAGAAAAATAAAGAGCACGAGAAGCGGGCGGTCGAGGAGATGGAAAGGTGCTACAGCAGGAATGAAGTCAGAAAGTTTTACCGGAAAGTAAAAAATGTATCCAGTCGATATAAATTTCGGACTGAAGAATTTCAGAACGAAAATGGACAACTAGAAGTAGATTCGCAGTCGATGCTTAGAATTTGGAAGAACTTTTAACTTTTTTAACTTAATAGTCGAGAAGATAGAGAAGATAGAAACTCACAAGACAACATCAGAGTCCAAAAGGCCATTCAACTGCTGGCTTACGCGGATGATATTGACGTGATTCGTCGAACACAGTGAGCCGTCAATTAGGCGTTTGCTGGCATTGAATAGGAAGCGACTAAAATGGATATAGTAGTAAATAAGGCAAAACGAAGTACATGTTATCTTCAAGAAAGGACGCACAGCATCGACGTCTCGAACAGAGCCTCACAATGGGCAGCATGAACTTCGAGGTAGTCAAGGATTTCGTCTACCTCGGCTCCGCAGTGAATAGGGACTGCAACACAACAACATCGGTACCGAGATCAAATGCAGAATCACACTTGCCAATCGCTGGCAATTGAGTAATAGAGCCCTCTCTCGAAAAACCAAGTTGGTTTTATGTAATACTCTAATCATCCCAGTCCTGCTCTATTGTGCAGAAGCAAATCTTGGTGCGATCTTTGGCCCTGTTTGTGTTGATAGCATCTAGAGGAGAAGATTCAATCTCGAACTATATGGGCGTCTACGGATGTAGCACTTAAGATGGCTAGGCCAACACAGCTCCGTCCCGAAGAGTCTTTGAATCTGAGCCATTGAGACAACGCAACAGAGGACGCCCTCGACTCAAATGGGGCACACAAATGGAAAAGGATCTCAACCAACTTGGTGTACGAAATTGGAGAAGGCTGGCAGGAGATCGCGCCGGCTGGAGACGCTTGTTAGTTGAGGCCCCAAGGGTGCGAGTGAAGACGGGACAGTCGCAGAATAAATGGTTGTGTCATCCTCTTGCAGCACAGGTATGCGTCTCACTGATGCCAAGCACATAGAGATGGTTAGCAAAAGTGTAATGGTAATCACGCCCGCA
Source organism: Merodon equestris (assembly GCA_958301585.1). NCBI lineage: Eukaryota > Metazoa > Arthropoda > Insecta > Diptera > Syrphidae > Merodon > Merodon equestris. The sequence goes on along the minus strand of OY284416.1, from coordinate 71,943,002 downwards.
AGCCTTCTGCAATCATTTCTCCTTAAGGATAAAAGGAACGTTGGGGACTTCTTGCAGACATCAGGGTGTACGCGCTTAGTCATCCTGCATCCTAGAAATTCCCTCCATCTACGACTGTGTGCATTAAAGACCCAATCGTTGATTTCGGTTTTGACCGTGGAAATAGGTAGACCAAGGCGGGTTCAGGTCCTGAGAAACTCTTTTCTGAGCCCCTTCTAGCGAGTTCATCAAAGATCTTATTTTCCGGGATCCCTGGGACCCATTCAAGCTTCAGTGAATTTAGCCTTCCGACTTTGTCCAAAAAGGTCATGAGTTCACACAGCTTTGAGTGCAGTCTAGCTGTCACTGCAGACGCATATGCTTTTTCCCTTCCACTTGTGCTTCACAAATGCATGGCCATTAGGATTGCGTATATCTCTGATTGCAAGACAGACGCGTATTTTCCTAACTAAAAGTTTTCGAAAATTCCAGCGCCAGACCCCCGCCCAGTCCTGGAGCCATCTATAATAATGTGAAGACAGCCCATTCCAGATTCTGTATCTGACCAGGGCCAGTACTGACGGTATAAAATACGCGCCTCGGGAGGCATATCCATGGACAGGGGTCGTAGGATATTTCTCGCGCAAGTACACTGTCACTCTAATGTGAGTTGTACCAAAAACCATTTTGCTTGAGGCGAGACATGGCTTTCCGTGCGCATCCTCTGAAATATCTATCAAGGGTTGGAAGATTCATCATAGCATCTAAAGCAGCGCCCGGTGTGCTGGGGAAAACCCCGTACAGCTGAGACAAACCGCTCTTTCGAATCATCAGACAACCAATGAATATGAGGTTATCAGTCTTACCATTGCCGCGTAGATCCAGAGGTACTTTTTCAGCGTTTCAGCGATAAGCCCCATGTTTTGCCAAAAGCACATTTGCATTGACACAAGCGTTGACAGCGCTTTGGTGGTTTTTGATTCAACATACTTTGATCAAAGCTTGCTATTTAAGATGACTCCAAGGTAGTAAGCTGAGAGAGCCGTGGCGCAGTGGGTAGTGTGTCGGCCTCTGGCGCACGATGAGCGAGTTCGGATCCCGATAATACCAACGCCATTCAATGTTCATTACGCGGCTTCTCTCCTCGGCGGGGAACTGGCAAAACCCCCCGTAGTACACTTGCCTTGAAAAGCTTCTCGACGTTCGGAATCGGCATTTAACTGTAGGTCCCGTTCACTTGTGTGAAAAAAAAACAAATCGCACACAACATAAGTGAATGAGAGAAGCTAGGCTCTGGCTCTTCATGAGCTGTAACGCCATCTAAGAAGAAGAAGGTAGTAAGCTTGCTTGGATATCGGGATGGGAACGCTTTTTTAACACCAGCTGGGTAAAGCCAGTATTCTTCCTCCTTCTCGTGAAGAGAACGACATCAGTCTTAAGAGGTTTAACGGAGAGCCCAATCATAGATCACATTTAACGCCGCTTGTGCTTTGAGACAGACAACCGCTAAACATGAGCCGACAAAGATCACGTCAACATCATCTGCATTAGATTAGACACATTGTTCGAGGCCTGCATCAGCGATCAATGTCTTGTGCACAAGCATTGCTTTATTCCACAAAACCAGTGCTTCATATTCGCCATGCTGCCTAGCACCGTTGCTCATGTTGTCGAAAGTAGCGTTATCAAAAGTCCCTTAATGTCGACGAAAATGCCCAGTACGTACTCTTTCTTTCGAGTATGCATTCAATTCTCCCAACTAGGTTTTCAAGCGCAGGATTTTCCGCGCTGATAAGCATGTTGGGCTCAAATGCTTAGTTTTACAATAGATAGACAACTTTTCAAGGTAATAAAGAAGAGGCAAGGCTAATGAAAAGCTGGTATACGAAAATGTTCGATGTACAAGTACAGGCTGAGGTCATCACGTACATCTCTACTGGGAAAAAAGGTACTCCTTTGCTAGGAAAATTACAATTTAAGATTACGAAGTAAACTTTTTGGCAAGCCTTAAAAAAACCTTTATCTAACTTAGGATCTAGCTTAGGGATAGGAAAATACTACAACTTAACTTGAAATTAGATTGGAAACCTTAGGATTTGGTGTGCGATTTGTAGGGAGGCAATAGAAACTAGATCCATGTTAGGGTCAATAGTATGTGTTTGAATCACAAGTGTATCCAAGAGCGTGCTTGTTGGTGGAGGAATGTGAACTGTTGATGTTTAGCGTCGCATGAAGTCTTCTATGCTGAAACCAGTCTTGATGGTGGCTACTGCTGATTGGCTGGAGGTTATACATTTGGAGATACTGAGGGTGGCGCTGATGTTAGCAATGAACGGATGGTAGACGGGGTTCAATGAGAGCTTTCGATTTTACCGTTGAGGTATTTATGATGGGTTTAATGTGATCTCAGGCAGAAAACGTGAGCTTTGCTGAGGGTAGAGTTGCAGTGTCGTAGAACCGATAAAACTGGGCATGGAGTCTGGATTCGAGTGAACATTAAGTGGATAGGAACTGAGCGAAGAAGTCGACGATGAGTTCTTCTGATGATGGGGAGCTTGATGGGCGTGCAGCATAGGAATACGAGTATGTGGTTTTGGGGCTTATGAGTCGACGGCGATTAAAAGACTGCGCAAGACCGGATATTAAGAGTGGCCTATCGGCGAAATGTGGATGTGTACCATCTCGATAGGCGGAGGAATAAGTGAACAAGTCGCAAAGTCACTTTTTTCCTTGTTTTGATCTGAGAAAGTCGACACATGGTACAGGTCTCCCCATCTTTGTGGTGGCTTGTGATGACGCGGGGTGGTCGTGATGCATTGATAATCATCACCGACTATTGAGCCCATCTGCACCCCGTCAAGGTTGTGGGGCAAACAGCATAAGAGCGTACACTCTTGAACCTTCACGAACCCCATAAAAAAAAAAAAAAATTCGCGATGAACGCACTAATGGCACTGTTAATCACTGTCTTCTCATGATTTTTTTTTCATGGCTTCGGTGATAATGGCAGTAGTAGCAATTACTTGTACTCATACACTACGAACCGTGAGGAGCAGGTAATCAGAAACTTTTAAGATTATAGTTATTACTATTTTATATTTATTATTATTTTATATGTATATTATTACGTGTATATATTATTTTGGTGAGCAAATGTACCATTTGCACAAAACGCCGATGCTTTCTAGGAGTCAGATGAAAATCGGGTTGAGTTTGTTCAACTGTACTTAACATGGACGACAGAAGAATGATACATTGTGCAGGGGCGTGACAAAGATTAATGGAATACTTCACCTGTTGTGAAATATGGAAGGGCGTTGGAGTAATCCATCGAATTGATGGATGTAGGAAAGGGAAATACTTTGATATACAGACGAAAATCTGCCATTGATTTCCTAATTCCAAGGGGATAATGCTCCAAAGCATACCCCAAAGCTCTACCGCTATGGAGCAGTTGTAAGGCAAAAAAGATATCCAGCAAGTTGTTTAAAAAGCAAAATTCGGGTTTTATTCCATCAATCTTTTTGAAATATATTTACCCGTTCGTTTCTAATGCGGTGCTCTTCTGCATTTCGTCAATTTAATTAATAATTACTTCTAATCAATTCCCTACCTTCTCATATGTACAGCTGTTGACATTGGAAACGATTGCACTTTTGCGACTTTATAATGACCGCTGTGCGACTTAACCGTCCTTTATCACTATCTTTCTTTTCGTCTATTGTTAAAATAGGACAAAATATCACTCTGTGTCTGCAATGTGCATTAAGTAAAAGCGCTAAAACAACCCCATATCTTTACGCTACCTCCACCAAACTTCATCGTCTTTTTCGTATACCGGGGGTCAAGTTGTTTGTTTGGCGGTCATAGTACAAAAGTTATTCCATCGGAACCAGAGAGGTTGAACTTCGATTCATCGCTCCATATGACGCAATTCCAGAAAGATGAGGAAGAATCAAGTCTTTTGCGAATTTAATTCTTTTCTTCCCATTACCATCTGTTACCTTCGATTTCTTTAGAATCTGGCATCCTCGAAGGTTGTTTTCCAACAGCTGTTGTCGCACTGTTTTGGCCGAGATGTTAACGCCATATTCTTCCTCCATGCGTGCTCGAATTCTGAAGGAAGTGGTAAATGGATCTTTAAGAGCATACCTAATTAAAATGGAATCCTCACTTTTACTGATTTGTCTATGCCTGCCTCGCCTTTTATTCTGAAATGTATCGAAGTTTTTATTATGCTTCAAAGCGTTTTGCACTTTCTTTCGCGAACAATTTATATTTCGTGCAATTTAGCTGATGTTTTGTTCCGTCTGGAACATTGCCATAAAAGCCTCCTTAACCGCCGTATAACTCTTATCACGTCCTATAATTATTATTAAACACACTTAATCACTTGAGTAAATCGCTTTACAACTCGTCACAACAATAATATGGAAAACAAATAAAAAATTCAAATAAAACTCAACCTAACCCTTGGATGTTTTAATTAAAGTGCCAGAGCAAAACGGACGTTATTTTGAAAATTGTTACTTATAAAACAAAGCCTACTAAAATTTCAAAATTTTAAATTTTCAAAAAGTGACTCAAAATGTACTTTTTTAAATATATGACAAATAATAGCTAGTAGATATGTTATATTTTGAAATAAGGCACAAGTTTAATCTTTCATGGGGAGTCAACTGCCTTGGCCCAGACGGTAGACGATATGTTGGGCGGCTAAAAGGGGCAGAACTCAATCCGCGATGTGTCTCAACTGTCTGGGGATACTTTTCGTAAAATGTAGTTGGACCAATACACCGCATCGAAGGATATTTTACCAAGGAAAGATATGTCGATATATTGCGTGAAGTTTTGCTACCATGGGCGGAAGAGAATATGCCGGCTATTTGGACTTATCAATAGGATAATGATCCAAAACACATGGCTCGCCTGACAAAATAATTGCTTGAACAAAATTGAATCAATATTCTTGAATGGCCATCATCTAGTATAGATCTGAATCCCGTCGAGCATTTATGGGATGATGTTCAAAAAGTTGTTACTAATGCTGTTTTAAAAAGCTGAAGGGACATGGTATGGTTGAAAGGTGCTAACAGCTTATTATGTCCATGCCACGGCGATGTGCCTCTGTTTTGAAAACGGAGGGCTTTCCCACCAAATATTGATGCTGGGAAAAAATAAAGCCATCGTTTGTGAAATCTTTCTAAAAAATTATTTGTTTTTTCTTGCCAATCACTTTTATGTTTCCAATTAATTGTCTTCGTTAAATTTAAGGTTTCAACAGAAAATCGTTCTTAAAATTTCTTTGTGTTATTAATTTGAATTCGATATTTTCTTTTCTTACACTACGTACATACCTATATGTGTCATACTTTTATTTTGAAAACATTTTCTAAATTACGTAGAATATTTAAGAGGGTAGTCTCCTGTGACCACTTCGAAAAAATGTAAGATAAGACAATTTTTTTTTATACAGTTTAAGATACAAATAAAAACATACATATAAAAAAATGAAAATAATTGAATTTTATTGGCTACATGAGACTACCCCCTTAATGAAAACTGACTCAAACAAAACTTCGTTTCCAATAAGTTGTCAACAGCTGTATATGAAATATTTTGCTGTTCTACCCGTCAGTATTAAGCCGAAATCACTCTATTTGCTGTATGTATTTTGTGACCAAAAAGGAAATCAATCAATAAAGAGGTAATCATAGCTAGGGAACATAGTATTATTTCATTACTACGGCATGCATTTCACATACATACAATTACCCCCACCCCGTACGAAAGAAATTAACGAAATAGTTAAGGACCCTAGCAGTGATTTCAAACACCAAACTTATAGCTGTGGGACATTCATAAATACCATAATATCAATTTATGGCTTGTATAGCGTAGAAATCATTATATTCCATTGTAGGTGGTCCATTAAGTTCTGTGCTCGTATCCTCGTATTATTAATTTTTTTTTTTTGGTTCCATTTATTCTCCTCGGCCTACTAAGAAACTACACATAGATCTATACGAGTATGCATATACAAAATGTATGAGTTTTGAAAGTATTTTAGTATTTTATTCGTTGGTTTTCGTAATTAAATGGTAATGTTTTCGAACATATTTTTTTTAATACTTTATCTTAATTTCTCGCTATGTAATGCTCAACAATTAGTGATATGTCAGTTGATGAATACATGAATCTGATTTCTTCAATAAATTTCTATTCCATGAAAATGCGTTTAACTTCTTTGCCTTTAAATATTTTATCCTGCCCTTTCCTGGTTTTGTACGACAGCCTAAAAGTTTTTTTGTTTGTGGTACTTACGTGAGCAGTGGCACGACTTTTTCAACTAGGTCTCGAATTTTTTTCTGTTTCATTCAATTTAACTATTAATTGTCTAACTTCTAGCTAATTTGCTTTCTTCTTGGAGACTTGATAAAAAAGTCACATTACTACCTACTTGTTTGTATTCTTTGAGCGTGCATATTTGTGTTGTTTTTTATGTTTTTGGAAGAAAAGAGAACAAAGAAGATTTAAAATGACAAACAACGTTTTTCCTAATACCATTCACTAATTTATATGGTAAATTGTGATCTTTGACTGATTTATTGTTGGTGGAAAATTATGTTGCCAACCTCTCCGGGGGTCGGTACACGGGAGAAAATAACTTCTTCGCCGCCCTTTCAAGTTCGGTAGCGGAGGTGGAACGTGAACTTGAGGATGAGAACGCATTCTATGCGCTAAATTCAAAGTCGTAGTAGACAGGCTCTCCGAAATGTGTAGGAAGGAAAGAGAGCGGGCTTCGACCACCCCAATACAGCCACAAAAAGAAACACAACTTCAGCAGCCGCAACAAAAGCAGCTGCAACAAATGCAACTCGCAACATATAGCGGTGAAGTGCGGAGGTTTAAGGTGCTATAGGCCTGCATTCCTATCCGATATGGAAAGAGAATGTACATTATAGCAGCCTATGCACCTGAAGCATCTCAACCCAATATTTTCATTGCAGAACTCGAGCCATTATTTCCATCTCTGCATTTAAATTTGGTGAAAAACTACTACATCCTGATCAGCGATCTGAATGCCAAATATAATGATTGGAAATAACATTCCTAACACTAGGGAGAGCCTACTAAGCCGTTCGGTTCTGCGGAGTATAGAGTACAGGGTCAAGTTACTCTCAAGGGGGAGCCTACTAAGTCGTTAGTGAGTTCTGCGGTGCATAGAGTATAGAGTCAAGTTACTCGCAACGGATAGTCCGTCGTAATCTAAGAGTGGTTCCTTCCTGGATCTTATATTGCTTGACTCTCGACAGACTAGCTGGCACGAACGAATGGCCTACTAACTGTCTACGGACTTTCGTATACGACAGTGACCATTACCACATGAATTGGCGGAGATGTCAGAGAATGTCCAAACGCGCCCCTACGATTATAGTAATCGTTTTACCAGTAATCTGGCGAGATCGCTCACTTCGACTGGTTCCTTCCCACCATTCAATAGGAACCTGTCAAACCGCGAAATCGACAGGTACCGCAGACAAATGGATGATAAAATTTAGCAGACGATGGACAGTACGATACCACACCAAGGACAGCGCGATACCACAAACGTATACCGAAACACGACAATCGACGTACTGCACAGACAAAAAGGTAGGCTCCTGACAAGACCCCTACCTTACCTTCCGAACTTTAGCCTGCGCAGTCGCATTTTAGCTCGCTCCTCTCTTAATTGTTTTTTTTCCTTCTCTTTCAAAACGACCCATAATTGATTTTTTCTTATACACAATCAAAAAAATGCGGGTGTCCAACTGTGCCCCCAATTTGTCACCATAACAATAACAAACTTCTTCCTCATCAATAAAATATTAAAACGCGCGTGACCCGTCTTTCCGCAAGAGAAATACTCTGACCCAGCCAAACACCGCGAGTGCTCCCAATTTACACAAAAACAATAAAAAAACAAAATTATCTTCCTGAACGTGTGTGACCCGCTCTTTGCCCTAGTTTAATATGGATCACTGTGATTTTGCCCACTGTGCCGCCATACCAGAAATGGTGACCGGGTTATTTGCAAGGGTATCTGCGCCAATTGTTTCATCTTCCCTGCGTCGGCCTAAACAAAAGGTCGATCACGTATATAAAGGAATACGCCGAACACTTCTCCTTTTACGAGTTCTTCAATATCTTCCACGCAAAAAGTATCGAACGATCTAGATACCTTTCGTCAATATATCCACTCAAAGCGGATATGCCACCTCCAGCGTAGCAGAGCCGACCACGACAGATATTTTCGCCCCTAATTTCCATTCCCTTCCTGAAGATTAGCATCTTCCTCTCACCTTCTATTATCAGAATGGAATAGGTCTTCGCTCAAAAACCCAAGGAGTCTTTCAACAGTCTCATGCTTTACCATACCAAATCTTCGCTCTGACTGAAACCAACTTGATCCCTAGTATAAATAACGAAGAATTGTTCCCATCAAATTTTAACGTCTATCGCGACGACGATCTCAATCGACCTACCGATAGCTGTCCCTGTCGTGGCGTTTTAATAGCCATCCTTAACTCAATCGACTCAACCCTTATTACAATATCCTCTTCCCCGTATCTTGACTTCGTTTCAATCAAGATTGTTCTGCCCCGTAAAGCACTCTATGTCATCTGCTTTTATATCTTGCCATCTCAGCCTATTGAATCCTATGAACTCGCAATTAATACGATTGATAGCACAAATGATTTACGGGATCCTCATGATGAAATCCTTCTCTTTGCTGATTTCAATCTTCCTTCTTTTAAATGGACTCCATCAGACGATAAATCATTTTACATTGCCACTAATCCCTCTGCTGCCAAAGAATGTCTCTTTTTAGTTCACCTAGCTGATTCAAACCTTACCCAAGTTAGTGGCATCACAAATTACATGTTTAGACAGCTAGACCTGATTTTCACAACAGACCCCCCTTAGTGCCTCTGTTTCACTTTGTCCCCTTTCCTTATCAACCATCGACAACTACCATCCTACCCTTCTTCTCTCATTTTTTCACGACTCTCCACCACTGTATTATGTCCTACTTCCTACGACTTCCATAAAGCAAATTTCAACCTAATCAATGAATACCTCAATAACGCCTCTTCTTTTTCTTCTCTATTTCTCTTTACGTTCCCCTTTCCAGATCCAAACATTTATCTACCTTTCCTCCTTGGTATAATCGCAGGCTCCGTTGACTAAAAAACACAAGATACAAACTGTGGGCAATCTTCCTTCGTACTCATTCCCCCAATTACTTTTCTAACTACATCGGTATTTATCTGAAATTCACCGAGCTGCATTAGTCGCTCTATGAACGCCATTTAATCGAAACGCAAGCCAATCTTATAACGAATCCTAAGGAAAGAAGAAGAGTATCCGACATCATCTTCATTCATAGACTTTTTACAGGTACCATTGACTGCGCCACCCTTTATAACTCCATATCTCTTAACACTAACCCCCGTAGCACATGCAATCCTCGTCTCTTCTATCTATCCACCCCCCACACCAATGAACCCATTTCCCGAATATTGGCAAGTGTTAATTCGAATATTAACTTCGATCTCAACCTCAGCACTCCATGCCTTAAACTCCGTCTTCTCAATAACCTTCCCTCCTTCCAGTATTAGTTTCTAAGGACCGCGCCGCCTCACCCGTTCTCATTAGTTATTAAGTTAGATTAAGTTAAGCTTGAATTAAGCTCAATAAATGGGGGTGTTTGCCCCCACGAAAATTAAATTAAAAAACTCAAATTCTTGTACAGGCGGTTGACCGACAGACAAATTTCGGAGCACTGAAGTCATTGATTAAAAATCTCCAACAGTCGATCAAAGAGAATTATAGATAGAATATCTGTAAGTTTGTATTGGAACAACAGAATGTGTGCTGTAAATTCCAACAGCAGGAGTATGTTTCCGCAAATAAATAAAATATTTCGGAGAAACAATCAGAATGATATTCAGGTACTAAAGCTTTCGAGAACGTCAGACAATGAACGTATTTTACGAACAGTCAGCATTGATCCGGAGGGCGCCGTCTTGGATGATGATTTCATCATGATCGAGGATCCTCAGGAGAAGGTGGCGACAGTGGAAGCTGCCATTCTGTTCAACAATTCACTGAATAATGCATATTATCAAGTGGATTCGCAGACATCGGTGGTGCAACTAATACCCAAGAGGGATAAAGACACGTCTAACACATCAAATCTTCCATCACCAAGTCTACTTCCGACTATCAGTAAGGTCTTCGAGAAGGTGGTCCATAGAGCCCTATCTAAATGCGTTAAGGACAATAAAATCATTTTGGGTAACCAATTCGGTTTTAGAACGGGGCATGACACCATTCATCCCGCGTCGAAACTTGTATCGGATATGCAATGGAATAAATGCAAAAATCAATGCACGGGTGCCTGTCTGATTGACTTGGAAAAGGCTTTCGACATCGTATCGTTCTTCTTCTTAGATGGCGCTACAGTCCGATGTGAATTTAGTCCTCAACTAACAAGCGTCTCCAGCTGGCACGATCTTTTGCCAATTGTTTGTGTGCGTTAGATTCGCAGACTCTTCGGGCTGGAGCTGTGCTGTTCATTCGCTCTACATGGCCAAGCGTCATTCGACTTTGGATCCGGAGACGTCGAACTAGACCGATGTCGCTGTTCAGTCCGTACAGTTCGTCGTTGTATCTTTATATAAACGGGACCATAGATTTAACGCAGAACTTTCCTCTCGAAGCGACCAAGGGCATCTTCATCAGTTTTTGTTAAGGTACAGGCCATTGCGCCGTAAAGGGTGACATGGATGATCAGTGATTTATATGTATAGTGCTGCCTTGGTTTTTCGAAAGAGGGCTCTACTTCTCAATTGCCTCTTGAGCCCAAAAAAGCAGCGGTTGGCAAGAGTAATTCTGCGTTTGATCTCAGCACTGGTGTTGTTGTCGCTGTTCATTAGTGAGTCAAGGTAGACGAAGTCCTTGACCACCTCAAATTTGTAGCCGTCAATTGTGACGTCCTGGCCAAGGTGTCGGTGTTGTGCGTCTTTTTTGGATGACAGCATACATTTGGTTTTACCCTCGTTCACCGAAAGACCCATTTTAGCCGGTTCTACTTTAATGCTTTTGGACACTTCATAGACGTCTCGCTGTGCTTGCCCAATTACGTCAATGTCATCCTTGTACGCAAGCAATTGCGCAGACTTGAAATAGATCGTACCACTTGTGTTGGCCAGTGAGTCTCGTATGATATTTTCAAGCTTGAAGAAGTTACATGACAGTGCGTCACCTTGCCTAAACCCTTTTTTTACATCGAAGGTCTCGGTTAATTCGCTACCGACCTTAATGGAGCAGCGAGAATTCTCCATTGTCATCCTGCACAATCGGACGAGTTTGGCAGGGATGTTAAAACTAGACATGGCTCGGTATAGCTCGTCCCTATGCGGCTTTAAAATTGACAAAAAGATGGTGTGTGTCGAAGATCTGCCTAACACCGTATGGTTGGAAGGTTTTTATTACAAGTTCAGTCGGCTGGGCATAAGTAAACTACTGCTATATATGATTTTTGACATGTTAACAGGTAGAAAGTTTGTCGTGAAAATTGCCAACTTGACTTTTACCCAAACATTTGATATTAACGACGGACTGCAACGTCGGTGAACGAACGGTGAACTCGCCGATCGTTTTTAACATTTACCTCAGTGATTTGATCTCTTTTCTTCTACAGTCAATAACTTACGCGGACGATTTAATCGCGTATAGATCAGGACCAACGATCGACGTCATTTTTACTCTTATGAAGCGTGACTTCGAAATAATTTAGCAGTATTGTATTATTATGACTGGAAGTTGAAAATCAACTTGCAGAAAACGAAAACTATTTTGTTCAGAACGCTTTTGTATAGGGTCTCTGGGATACTACCTATAGAAAAAATTGCCGCGAGTTTTTGATTCGTGGAATGAACGGGCGTCCACTGGCAAAACAAAGTGTAGTCAAACACCTTGGGATCTGGCAAGACCAGTATCTATATTTTGACAAACATATAGATGCTGCTCTGGCGAGCGGCCGGGGCGCTTTTGCTCTTGCAAGATGGATGTTTCCTAGCAGCCAACTTGATTCGAGAGAGAAAGGTAATCTGCTACATGGCCTTAATCAGGCTCATGATTACCTATAGATGGCTCGTGTGGTTCAATGTGAAAGCTAGCTTAATGGAAAGATTTCGGGTGTTAGATTACATAGAACAACCGAATCTGGGTACACGAAATTTTACCCAAGCGTGTGGATAATTTTCTAATAACCTTCGGTCAATAACTTGATCTCCTTGGCTTACTTCCTTAGTTACATGTACCACGAGAGCGTGCACCTTAGCGGTTTTGTCCCACCAGAGGCATTCCTCTATTTAAATCAATGTGGGCTGATCCAGGATGAATTGGCAGTTCCGCTAATCTTCAACATGGCCTGTAAGTCCGTGGAGCGGCGGCTCCTCTACGAACGTGATGCTGCGCTCTGCGAGTCCGAACATCATCGCTTTTGGTGGCTAAAGCAGACTGCGTCAGTGGTAACTTTGAGTAGGGGAAAGTGGGGAATCGTGGGCCATGGGGAATCGTGAGACACCGCTACCTTTCGGCAGTATGTCGAGATTATTTTTATTATTTTTTTTTTTTTATTTATTTATTATTATATACATTAGGTGACATCCTGTATTTAATTACAAGTAATAAATAGTGTCGAATGCCACTTTACAAAGATAAAATACAATATAAATAAGATAAAATAGGGGGTGACAAAATATTAAGGAAAAACACATGTGTAATTTGCACAGTCTATAGAATAATATAAAACAATGACAGCATTTTGAGACTTAAGATAAATTAATAACTAAAATACAAAACAAAGAAAAAAGAAGGGAATTTTTTGAAGAGACAAAGTATTCAACAATTAAACCAATATGTCAGTGAATAGATGAAAACTCGGAGCCAGTAATAAGAAATTCTAAGCTCGTATAATTGTAATTCAAAAGCCATCGCTTTATTTGCTTTATAAAAAGTCCAGGTGTTGATATTGTCCTGAGTGATCGAGGAAGCTTGTTAAATAGTCGAATGGATAAGATGGAGTAAAAATTACGATAGGCTGTGGTACGGAACTTTGGAACAGGTAACAAATTGGAGAAGTTCACACGTAGATTATGAGACGAGATCAGACGAAAATTACGGTTTCCAGACCTCATAAAGAAAGTCTTTAGAACTTTAAAACAGTATAAATGCCTTACAGGAAGAATTTTCAAGTCACAGAACAACGGATAACAATGATATTTACTTGGTTTCCCACATATTTTTCTCAGAACATTTTTCTGCAGCGTTAGTAAGTTTTGGATTCTACTGAAGTATACACCACCCCAGCACGTGATTCCATATTGCAGCTTAGAATCCCAAATGCCATGATATACCATTTTGAGAAGTTCTTTAGAGCAGATCTTTCTTAGATAGAAGAAATGTCTAATTGTGCTTCGAAAATATTTCTTTAAGTAGTCTATGTGATTTAAAAAAGTCATTTTATAGTCAATGGTAAGCCCTAGATATTTAAATTCGTCAATGTTTTCGATTAAGAAGCAGTTATCGCTACAGCTTAAGTCATTACAAAAAGAGGGAACAGACGGAGCAAGGGTACAATTGCAGATGGACAACGTATATCTCTGGCAATCTGATGAATGAAAATAGACATTAGCATCGAGGTTTAGTGCTGTCAAATTAAAGTGCATTATTTTAGTTTTTTTGCTTATTACCAAGTTATGTTGGGCAAACCAGTTGCGCAGTAAACAAAGGTCCCAGTTAATGTCTGAGATCAAATCCAAGGGACTGTTGCAACCATAGGAAAAACCCACGTCGTCGGCAAATGCAGTCGGTTTGCCTTTAAAGTCAAGTAGAAATAGTGAGTTAATGTAAATTAGGAACAGGATTGGTCCCAGTACCGAACCCTGGGGTACACCCAAATTGTAGAGCATGATTTCACTCCTAATTTCGTCCAATTTCACTCTTTGTGAACGGTTTTGAAGGTACGATTTAAACCATTCAAGCATGAAGCCACGAAAACCTGCTTTTTCCAACTTCCTTATTAGAATATTATGGCTAACCATATCAAAAGCCTTAGTAATGTCGATAAATAAGCCTGCGGTGCATTTTTTCCGATCTAGGTTTGCCATTATTTGAGAGCAAAATTGTAAAAGGGCATCCTCGGTTGATTTCCCTTTTTGAAAGCCGAATTGAACAGGAACGAAGAACTTAGTTGAGTTAAGAAAATTCACTATTCTGCTTTTTATCAGTTTTTCGAAAAGTTTACTAAGGACAGGAAGAAGTGAAATTGGCCTATAGTTGGAGATTTCCGTAGCAGCACCTTTTTTGAGCAGAGGTAGAACGTCTGCACATTTGAAAGCTTCCGGGAAGACGCCTTCAATAACACAATTGTTGAAAATATCTGCCAACACATCTATCACAAAACTAGCAATTTTTTTGAGCATAAGACTGGTAATGCCATCAACTCCACAAGAATTAGAATTTTTTAGGGTACCAATGGCTTTAAATACTTCAAGAGGCGTAATTTGCTCGAAAACAAAACTATTTTTCTGACTTTGTTCAACAGAAGTGTGCTGAGACCCACATTGATGACACGCAGATTGAATAGGAGATGGTAATGAATTCTTCGCTATATTAGTAAAGTACGAATTGAATTCATTAGCAATGACAAGTTTATCAGACACTTCACACTGGTTGACATTAATAACAGTAGGTTTTTTGGTTAGGGATGCTTTGTTAAGAATACTATTTACTAGAAGCCATTCATTTTTTAATTTTCCTTTCGATGCACTAAACCGAGAGCGATAATATGCATCACGGCATTTTGGTATTTCCTTCTTAAGCTCAGCACATAACTTCTTATATCTACTTAGGAAGTTAGAATTGTAGGGAAATCGTTTGCATTTAATTCTGAGTTTATTTTTAGCTTTTACTTTATATAATAAATGACTGGAAATCCACGTTTTCAGTCTTTTTACATCATTTTTTGGGGACAGAAAAGTAGAACAATTTAAAATGTGCTGTCTAAGGCACTCAATAAACGTTGTACACGCAGTTGACGCATCTTTGCTGGTGTAGACATCGTCCCAAAATTCATACATGAGAATGTTCCTCAGCTTTCTGAAATTAGTTTTCATTTTCTTTGCACCCAAGTTTGTCATTTTGTTATTTGTAGATTTTAATTCATTTATTAAGAGTCCTACCATGGAGTGATCAGTTATATGTAAATCTAGAACACACTGTTCGCAATTGTTCACAGAGAAGCTTTTAAATCTGCCATAAATATGATCCAGGCAACTACCAGAAGCAGGCCTAGTGGGTTCATTAATGAAGCAAGCCAAGCTGTGTGACGCTAATAATGCCAAATAATTTGAAACAATTTCATTATTATCCAGAATATTTATATTGAGATCACCTACGATAATTAGGTTTTTGGATTTTTCATTTTTTAAGAGATTAGAAAATTCTTCTACAAACATTGTAACATTAAACATGTGCAACCTGTAGACACATACAAAGACATATACTTCACGATTAATTTCAACGGAAACTTTAATTACATCGGCGCTTGTGAGGTCTAAACACACAACATCTAGAGTTTTATAGACATCTTTCACAAAACACCCAACTCCACCTGAAGCGTAATTTTCGTTTGTATTACAAAGCAAACTAAATCCGGGAATATAGTAATCATTTTTCTCAAAATCGTATATCCATATTTCGGTTACAAAAACAATATCCGGAACATATTCAAACGAGTCAATATGAGTGACTAGAGTTGAAAAGTTTTCTCTCAGACTCCTGACATTTTGGTGCACAATAAAAAAATTATTATTACTATTTCCTATGAGTTTGAAATCATTGATAGTATGATTGCGGGAGGGGAAGAAGTCATCCATCAAATTGATTACATCAATCATATTAGCAGAAAAAGTGTATTAAATAAGTGCGAGATCAGTAAAAGATTTGATTGAAATAACTTTTCCACCTTCCACCCTTCTAATAAGAATTTTATCATTTTTATACCATACATATTTTGCTCCTTTTTGTTTCGCAGTCTCTTTCGCCTTCATGAAGAGAGCCCTCGTGAACTTCGTGAGAGAGTTGTTTATGAAGATTGCGTTGCCCCTTTGTGTACTACTGCTGTTGCTATCAGCTCTTTTACTGCCGTTGACGTCATCGACACCGGTCGTTATTGTGTTGAGTTTGTTTTTGTTTGATCGTTTTGCTTTTAATATTTGCTCTTTGGTAGATAGATCCGAGAATTTTACGCATATTATAGGATGTGGAGTTGAATTTCCGGAATGCGATTTCCGCACGTAGCAATTTTCTATTTTGTTGGCAGGAACATCGATAGATAAAGCGTTGTTGAAAATTTTCTTAGCTTTGTCAAGAGCTGTTTTATTGTTTACATTTGGCACACCAACAATTTCAATAGAATTGCAGAGAAGTTGTTGTTGCTGCCAATTCAGTTTACTCTCCATAATATTTAGCTTAGCCTTAAGTTCGGTATTTTCATTTCGCAGCTCATTTATTTGCTGAAGGAAACGTTTATTTGTCTCTTCCAAGCTTGATAATTTTAAATATATCATTTTCAGAGTGCATTCTTCTTTATTTGTTGGTGAAGGTTTAGCCGGTGGGGACGGAACCGTGGTTGCTGTAGCGGAAACCGGCAAATGTAATGAACGGCGTTTTAACACTCCGCATTTGTCACATCGGAATTCTTTCCCACTGGATTTCATGTAATCAACGTCGTCTTGTGTAATATTCGCACATGTATAGTGAAAATAAAGTCGACAGTCACTACAAACTATCTTCGTTGCACAGTTGCGCTCAATCTTATTCAGACAGATAGAACAATTCATTTTTAGGAACTTTAGCAAATGCGTATATGTGTACACCAGAGATGAAGAATGAGATATGCAACTTTCGTACGTCTGTTCCCGTGACACCCTAAATTTTTCAGGAAATTTTGACAGGAGTTTGTGTACCAAGCCGACAACCCCCGTTATAAACGACTCTATCCGTGAATACGTGTGAGCTCATTTCATTTTACCGCAGTGTACTCCCGCCACACACACTCATGGAATTATAACAATGTGCGCGATTGTTTACATAATTTTGACAGGACTTTATGTACCCACGTGCTCCCACAGCTTGTAGGCAAACGTCGGCGGCCATTTTAAGTTGCATATCTCATTCTTCATCTCTGGTGTACACCCCACGAACACAGAACACAGACTGATAAGATAAAAGATAAATAGTGAAATGCAACTGTTATTGTTTTCTCTCAACCTAAAATCATTTTTACATTGGTTGTTGACAAACGTACGCGTTTTATTTGCTTTGCACAATACTCGCCCAAAAAAAGTATCTGCAAAACTTTTTTTGCGTGTTTGATTTCCATCATTCTTGGACGAATTGCTACGACAAAACACAGGTAAATATGTTTTTTATTATCGTTAGACCTTTGTCTTTCAACATAAAAAAGTAATTTTGCATGACACTTCAACGAGTCAATTACACGCCGTTGTTTTGCAAAAAGTAGCTTGTGGGGAATCGTGAGCCACTTTTGGTGGGGAATCGTGGGCCACCCGTGTTTTTACAGTTTTCATATCAATCACATTGGTGTATTGTGTTTATGATGTTTTGTGCAAAATGGAGGCTGTGAATCAATAAATAAAACAATAAATAAATATTTTGTATCAAATTTCTCTATTTCTTTGTTAATTTTCAGCTATCATGCCACGATATTATGGAAAATATGATTCACGTGCCCAAATTGCCTATCTGATTGATCGTGCATAATCCTTCTTCATTTTCTCGATTAAAATAACTGTACTTGTCATTTCTACTAATTGAATAAAGTTTTGCATCATAATTGTTTGATTTTTACTTAATTACGGCGGTGGCCCACGATTCCCCACCATTTTTGAAAATCGCAAAAACACTAATTTTTTTCAAACCACGAAAAGTCGGAAAAAACAAAAGAATTGTAAGAAAGTGTAATAGTCAAAAGTTACCTAATTTCATGTAGAAGAACATACCATATTACAATTTGCAAAAAATATTTTTTTTTAAGATATTTAACAAAATAAAAACGTGGCCCACGATTCCCCACCTTCCCCTACGAGAACTGTCGAATACGAAAATGTTCGCAATTGTAAAAGTCGAACCATCATTCCTTTTTGACTATTAAAAGGTACGCTGGTCACTCAAGACCTTTGACAAACGAATACAATTGAATGGAATAGGACAAAGGACAAAACTATTCTTCAAATATAGAGCGTAGACATTCGATGCATTTCACAGGGAAAAAAAGAGTTTCCCCAGGCTTAAACGGCTATTTAAACAATTTGCAAACCCACAGCATCCGGAAATAAGGACACTAAAATCCGTGATCAAAAATCTTTAAGGGTTATTAAAAGAAAATTATAGAAGATCTGCAACTTTGTACTGGGCATAAAAGTTCGTTTTATAAAATCCAATAGTCAGAGTAGGTTCCCCAAATAAATAAAACATTCAGCAGATCATAACGATATCCCCTATGTCCGATTCCTCCGAAAGACAGACAATACAGACAATACAGCGGACACTACGGACAAATCCAAAGATTGCCAATACTGGCGACCCACAGGAGGAAGTCAGTTAGATGCTTTTTTCGGGTCTGTGTACATGGTGAATAGCTCTATTTACCGTAGTGGCGAGCTTGAAAATGCGGGCTTTTTGAGCCAATCACATCTTCGTACAAAACTAGAGAATTAGCATTCTGAGAATAACGGTTTCAGCGTATTCAATGAAATGAAAAAAGCTCTGATTAAAAGGGTTGAGGAAAAGAAAATTAAACCGGAAAAACAAACGGCTCATCCCGACAGGTACCTCGCCGATGTTGCTAAACAACACGTCGAATTTTGGTGATTGTCGGTGAAAATACTCAACAGAGCGGTGCGTTACTCCGGTAAGATCTTCCTCACTCCTTAGTTTGTAAGTTAGGTTAGTCTTAGCCAAAGTATGGATACTGACCGCGTCAACGTAGATAGATGAACATGAGCTCTCGGCCCTGCATCGTGAGCGAAATGGCGAAGCCCAGTCTATGAAAGACGCAATCAAGAGAGTCAGCACACACAACAAAATGCAAGCGTGCTAGCCAACCCGATTATATTTAGTGTTTTAATAAGGATTTCCTTGAAAACCAAGTTTTTAAATGTAGTAATATAAAATACAACAGATAGGCTTAAACTGAATGGCATTAGTAATTAAGAAATACTGTTAGACTTAGAGATTTAAAGATTTTAGTCTAATTAATAAGAATAGAATGAGAACAATAAAAATGAATTAAGAACGAAACAAAAATAAATCATATGAGAGAATATGACTTCTGCCACTAACAGTCAAAAATGTTTGATCTCAAAAAGTCAAGAAAAACGATTAGGTCAAGAAATCTGATCCATTACAGCAACTTCCACATGGCATGTTAAAAAAATTGTGATTAAATGATTGTTGGGAAATTTGATATTTTTTAAAGGTCGTTCTTCAGTTAATTTTGAAAGAAACTTGTAACAAACATCTTGTGAAAAACTTTTATGAAAGGCAAATTTAAAGGAATTAGAGTAAAGTGAACCTATTGTCCTACAACTGAAAGACCAATATGAGCTATATATCTAGAAAAACCATTAGGTCGAGAAATCTGATCCATTACAGCAATTTCCACATGGCATGTTAAAAAAATTGTGATTAAATGATTGTTGGGAAATTTGATATTTTTTAAAGGTCGTTCTTCAGTTAATTTTGAAGGAAACTTGTAACAAACATCTTGTGAAAAACTTTTATGAAAGGCAAATCTAAAGGAATTAGAGTAAAGTGAACCTATTTTCCTACAACTGAAAGACCAATATGAGCTATCTATATTAATTTAAGCAAAGTTTGGGGCACTTATTTTAAGTAATGCTTATGAGTAATAAACTTGAACGAAAAACATTCACTGGCAGACTTAAATTTCAATTCCCGGAATTCTTTTAGGTACTTCAAATATTTAATATCTTTATTTTCAAAGGCATATTGCATTTTATTTCAAATTGAAGGTTGATTAACTTCGTCCTTTGACGATTGGAATGGCAGGCATTAAAAAAACGACAATAGAAGCAACTTCTGTAGTATATTTACGAGCACTTGAATTGTTTTTCCTCTGTTAGAAAATAATGCTTCAAGCAGTATAAAATTGACTTCGTCTGTGCTTACCATTTAGTTTTTTTTAACGTTGTTTCAATCGCCGATAAATTTAGTAAGTAGCAAAAAAGAGACTTAATTAGTTGGGAAACAACTTCGACACTGATGTCGTCGAATTAAGAATGCAGGAAGTAAATAACAGATTTCATTAGTGGGGAAACTATTTGGTCGCTGATGTTTTCTATTTTTCTTACTTTATTTATTTAAATGTTAAAGGACCCAATTACGTGCATTAAGCCACGTAAATGTTACAATAATGGCGCTCACTTTATGATGAATAATGTTTAATATGCTTTGTGTAATATATGTGCTCCTTCTTTTCTTTTTTGTTTAGTGGCACTAAGCAGTGCCACTAGACTGAGCGGAGTCGCTGGACAGCAGAGGAAGCAAAGGTAAAAAACAAAACATTTTATACGGCGGACGAGGCTTGTTGTTCTAGCCTAATTTTGGCAATCACTAATTAATTCATGTTGTTTATTTATTTTTTTTATCTACCCAAGACTATCGGCAAACTGATAGTTAGCTTCTATGTTTTACGAGGGTGGCCCGATAAGTACTTAGCCTCACCACCAGATGGCGCAAGTATCGCAATAACTATCGAAATTTCAGCCGGATGGGACTCGTGGTTTTGTTTTGACCGCTTGTGGAAGCGGGAGTGTCCGCGGATTTTAGAAAAATGGAAAAAGAGCAATATCGGTCGGTGATTCGATTCATGATTTGGAAGGGAAATCGCGCAGCGAAATCAAAGAGCGTTTGGATGCTGTGTACGGTGACTCTTCTCCTTCGATGGCGACCATCGAAAATTGGTTTAACTAGTTTCAACGTGGTCGGACGTCGTTTTTGATTAGCCACGTCCAGGTGCCCCGAACACGGGTACCACGGAGGATAACGTGACAAAAATCCACGATCTCGTATTTGCAGACCGCCAATTAAAGGTGCGCGTGATAGCTGAGACAGTAGGCATTTCAAAAGATCGCGTGGGCCATATGCTGCATGAAATTTTGGGCATGAGAAAGCTGTCGGCGCGATGAGTGCCGCGTTTGCTCACTCCGGACAACAAGCGCAACCGTGAGACCACTTCAGAGCGGTGTTTGACGCTGTTTAAGCGCAATCCCAAGGAGTTTCTGCGTCGTTTAGTGACAGTCGACGAAACATGGATCCACTGGTACACACCAGAGACCGAGGAACAGTCGAAACAGTGGACTTCACCCGGCGAACGTGTTCCGAAGAAGGCGAAGACTGTCCCATCGGCCGGAAAGGTGCTGGCCACCGTTTTCTGCGATTCACAAGGTGTGATCTACATCGACTACCTGGAGAAGGGCAAAACGGTCACAGGGCTGTACTATGCCAAATTATTGGGCCGATTCGACGCCGAATTGAAGAAAAAAAGGCCCCACTTGGCGAAGAAGAAAGTGCTCTTCCACCATGATAACGCACCGGCTCACACCTCCGCCCTCGCCACGGCCAAATTGGGCTACGAACTGCTACCCCATCCACCGTATTCTCCTTTAGATTTGGCCCCGTGCGACTTCTTTTTTTTTCCAAACTTAAAAAGTCACTCGGCGGGCAGAAATTTCAGTCGAATGAGGAGGTCATCACCGCCACGGAGGTCTACTTTGCAGACTTCGAGAAAACGTATTTTTCAGACGGGTTAAAGGCGTTGAAGTATCGCTGGGTCAAGTGTATAGAGCTAAAAGGAGACTATATTGAAAAATAAATCGCCATTTCTCCAAAATTTTTGTTTTACTTTTGTAGGCTAAGTACTTATCGGACCACCCTCGTAAATACTAAATAAATTATTTCTAATCAGATGACAGCTAAGTACTTAAGTGTGTTTCATATTGTCCAAGTTTTACTTTTGTCATAGGGATAGAGAATATAGAGCCGTTTAAGTGTCTTTTTTTAAAATCAGGATGGATATTTCTGTGCAGCGCAGAAGATATTCTTTCTGCCCTTCATAGGTGGTTATTAAACAGTGAGACGCTTGCATTAGCTTAATTGCTGTATGAGTTATTTATATCATTTACAATCTCTGAAATTACAACTTTCATATAGACTTTATTTTCTTTTCACGAAATAACGCTTTTCTGCTGCCAACCCGTAAGCATTAAAACAAGTTCCTGCTTTTGTTGTAATTGCAACAACGTCTTATCATACAAAGTGTTTGATATCTCCTCTTCAGATGGAATATATCTCTTTCATTCTCGCCATTCTCGTTTTCCTTCGGTCATCAACTTCATTGCCAAAAAGAGCCAAGATAGCAATTTCGTCACAAGATGCTTTTGAAATAGATTTACCATTTGCTTATTACTTGTTGCCGCTCCATGCATTCAATCATATAATTTGTCATTTTGAAAAACATCGGAAGAGAATTTGCCAGAGTTACCGGAAGACATCACTGCTCGTGAGGAAAGCAACATGTCAAGAAAGAGATCAACATTTTCTTCTACTTATTGATAATTACGTGACAGTTATACCATTTGAACGTTTTTCGAGTTACTACGGGTTATTAAAGATGGTATGTTGGATCCTAAGAACATTTGCTTAATTTAAGAACATAATTAAAAATAAGAGTATGGCATTGAAAAATTTCACCGTTATGGAAAACAATAAAGCTGAAATCGTTTTGTGCCGCTTAGTTCAGCAATTTTTATCAGGACAGCCAGTCTCAAAGAAAAGTATGATTTATAAGCTATCACCAATGATCGATGAGGACAACGTTATGCGACTTGCAGGGCACATAGATAATGCCACTTGCCTGTCTTACAATACGAAGCGACCTATTATATTGCCAAACCACGTATATTTTCGAGGCTATTATTTTAGTATTACCATGAACAATTTCAACATCATAATCAAGAAGCCATTGTATGGGCAATTCGCTCTAAATTTTGGATTGCAAGTTTACGTCGGTTAGTAAGAAGTGCGAAATCACGATGCCAACTATGTATGAATATGACTGCACTACCGGAGCCGCCGCAAATGGGTCACCTACCTCGTGATGGACTTACGCAATATGTTGGGACTTTCTCATATACGGGAATAAATTACATCGGACCTTCGGACAGCGACGAGAAATAAGATGGATTACTTTATTTACTTGTCTTTCAACACGGGCCATTCAC
Source organism: Merodon equestris (assembly GCA_958301585.1). NCBI lineage: Eukaryota > Metazoa > Arthropoda > Insecta > Diptera > Syrphidae > Merodon > Merodon equestris. The sequence goes on along the minus strand of OY284416.1, from coordinate 71,919,576 downwards.
CTCGAGTTAGCTAAAGATTTGTCAAGCGCCGCAGTTATCTTGTCTTTGCGCAACTCCGTAAATCGACGCGGTGTTCCTGTTCGGATTTGAAGCGGATGTGGCACGAACTTTACCGGTGCAAGTAAAGAAGATTGGTTCATCGTCAATGGCTCCATGGAAGGCGAATATAAGCGACGTCGCTCTGAGTGGGTATTTAACACGGCTGGAGATCCATCAGCAGGAAGAGTGTGATCGCGCCTTGTTCAGTGTGTCAAGCGTGTTTTGAATTTCACCTTGAAGGGAAGGCCCTGCAACTCGAAACTCTACAAAGTCTCGAAGTCGAAAATTTACGTCTTAGATTCACGGGGGCGGGATGTTGTCGCTCCTCGCATTCAATCATATCATTTGAATTTGTACAACATTTATTGTTTTTATAAAATTGATGTAACAGCCCATTAAATGAGTGCATTGCGTTGGCGCCATAAATGAAATAAAAATAAACAAATGTGCCTAATTTTCGTTAAGTTCTCTGCATCAGGGAGGAAATCGTTCGCAATGCCCTCATTTCAATAGAGCACGCCGACTAGGTACCACATTTTTTAATATTAAAACGTTCAAAGCCCCCTAATAAAAACCAAGGGAGTGGTTAGACTCCAATTCTTAATTTGTTGCTTTTACTGCAAAACTACACTGAGGCCAGGGTTGAACACAGGATGGCGCAATAAATAAAGAACCATCAACCATACGAGGGCTTGCTTGCCTTAAGCACTGATTTTGAATTAGGCATGCAGCAAACATATCTTCAAAGTAGAAATAGCCCTTGCCAACTATCTCACTCGATATATCACTACAGGAGTCCTGATATTATTTTGATCTTCGACCAAAAATAATGAGTTCTCTGTAGTCATATTTCGCAATAGTATGTAGTTTTTAGTTACGACGGCCGAAAATAACAGCTCTCTTTCCAATTTTTTTTTTCTAATACTGCATAAACTGCATTAAAAAGGCCGGTATTGGAAGCATAATTTGTACTTTGTCCCTAAGGTTACAGTCATGAAGCGCTTTGAAAACTTGATTGCTCTTTACCTGATGAACTATGTTATCTGATTGTGGCGTAGCAAGAAACTGCTCTTTATTTTCATACGATATGACCGGCAACCGTTCACCCATGCAACTTGTTGTGTCTACAGCCGCCAACCATTTTCCATCCCTATGGATAGTCATAATTTCCGGAATAATGTTTTGAAAGTGGGATTTTATCATCTCTTCCCTCTCTTTTTGTGTCTGCGTTCTAGTACGCTTCATTGAATATTTATTAATTGCAAATTCATCGTCAATGCTTCTATAACAGCCCGAAATATATAAACAGAGTTTCTATTGCTTAATTGACATCTGTCTAAAGTTACTACTCTGCTACCCTTCTCGTGATACTAATTTGAAACGGTGCCAAAAAATCAAAAGTCAATATTTTTAGGAAAATAGAATCTAAGTGCCAAGCCTAATAATATCCAAATGGATCCAAGTGTCTTTTTCTTTTAAAATTTTACCTACACACATGGTAGGGTCTAGGTGCCAACGAACTTTCGCTCAAAAAGGCCTGTGCGTGTGTGCGTTCAGGGCGAATTAGCTGGTGGTGGTGGCTGTTAGCATGGGTTTATGTTTGTTAACAGTTAGTTGACTAAATTACACGGTACGAAATAGACGCTACAGCATCGAGTGATCAAAACATTCAGAGAAAACCTAACCCAGAAAATTTATTTTTATTATGTATTTTTTCGTATATCTCTTAATAATAAAATTGGCACTTTACAACCCTTCAATTCACGCCAAGCTGGCTAGAGGCCTAAACACTTTTTAACACAGTTCAGTACTACTGGGGTTGGTATTTGAGCCTTTTCCCAGAAGTTTAGACGTTCCCGGATTGCAAGATTTACTATTTCACTCCTTGTAATTTGACTTAATCGGACTCTTCTCTTTAAAGATAATCTTGGACCTGTCATCTAGTATTTCTTGTCACCAATTAAGTAAATATTTTACAATAACTAATCTTAAGGCAAGCGCCATTTGTCACACGCAATTTGTATGAGTATATTTAAAGTTCTTGCTGCGAGTATATATGCATATGTATACACTTAACTCTACGTTCTAAAATTTACCGCACAAAACAAAATCGTGTAACAGCACTGACAACACGAAAACTAAAGGCATTAACAACTAGATGGCGATCAAAACACTAATGAATGATAACATTCTTGCAATCTTTAAATCTGAAAAATAGACTTAAAAAACACCGAGAAAGGAACAAAAAATTGCCCCGGTCAGCTGTACCACCAATCGATCCGACACCCTTAATCGCACCTGCAGTTCAGTCAGATGCATCAAATATCATTCCATCTAGACAGATTCCTTCCACAGACCAAGCTAAAAATATCCGTCCTTCAAGCATTAATGCTATTCAATCTTTGATTTATCTGTCATCTGATATGAACCAGAAACCTTCAAAGGCAATATCAACCACTTCAAAAGCCTCATTTCGCAAAAGGATGTCCTTGCAACTTAAGCGCTTGGAAGAAGAACGGCTCCTGCAAGAAAAGTACATAGCGAAGAAATATCCGAGTCTTGAGAGTAATCTTTCTGAAGACGAAGACGATGATGATGTCGTGGACGATATCAACGTTAACGGAGATGGCCCTCCAACATCTTCAAAAGCGGTGGAAAATTGGTTAAAAAATCAAAACAAAATAGCAAATTTAACCTCTAATGCAAACGACAATAACACCAATGGTGTGGAAGATCTTACAGGCCGTCCACACGAAGTCTTAAATGATTTTGAAGAGGTTCCTACGTTGACACGTCGGCAATTGGCTGAAAGACAGTCCACACCAAAAGATCTACCACGCTTTGACGGAAATCCCGAGGACTGGGGTTTATTCATCAGCAGCTGTGAGAGCAGCAATAGGATTTGTGGATTTTCGCCCGAAGAAAAACTTGTTCGTCTTCGGGCAAGTTTGAAAGGAAAAGCTCTTGATGTTATTCAAAGCCGGTTGTCACAACCCGGTTAATTGCCAAAAATTATGTACGTCCTGAAATAATAATAAGCACATTGCTTACTAAACTTAAGCGCGAACCTTTTCCTAAAGAAGATAAGCTAGAATCGATCGTAAAATACTCACTTGAAGTTGAACGTATTTGTGCCACAATGGAAGTATCTGGTTGCTCATCGCATTTGAACAATCCGATATTGTTGCAAGAGTTAGTAGAAAGATTACCTCCCAATCTGCGTCTCAACTGGTCCATGTACAAACAAACACTTCCAATCATAAACTTATCTCAATTTAGTACTTGGTTGTTTGAAGTTGGTCGAGCAGCAAATGATGTATCGTTTTCGGGAAATTTGTGGCAGGAACAGAATTCACGACAAGAACGTTCACGTCTTAACATCCACAATGAAACAGCAGAAAAAAATGCAAAATTTGCGAAAAAGATTGAGCCTCAGTGACCAAATGTCAAACGTTTCTTAGTTACTCAGTACAGCAACGATGGTCGATTGTCGATGTCGATTGAAAGAAAAACATTTTTGTCGAACATGTCTTCGCCACCATAGCAACAGATGTCAATCCAATCAGCTGTGCGGGGAAAATAACTGCGCCTATCGTCATCATAAGCTTCTCCATAATTTTTCATACAAGCAGCCAAATGCACCAACAAACCGAGAAACTACCATTCAGTCGAATTCAACAGCACCACCTACACTGTCATCACCCATTGTGGCACAAGTCACATCAAATTGTCATACACACTTGACAGTTCTCTTTAGAATTTTACCCGTCACCTTGTACGGAAGAGAAAGAAAAATAGAGACGTTTACATTTCTTTACGATGGGTCGTCTACCTCGTTGATGGAATCGCAGCTGGCTGATGAATTACAATCAAAAGCAACATTTTACCACTGAACTTAAAGTGGACTTCAAATATAGTTGGAGAAGAAAGTAACTCAAGAAAAGTTGATGTGGATATCTCAGGTGGGAAAGCGAGGAATACATTTTCGGTTAAAGGCGTGCGTACAGTCGAGGAATTAGATTTACCGCAACAAACTATCAATGCTGCGGAATTAAGTGAACGGTATAAACATTTAAAAGGTACCCCAATTGCATCATTTTATAACACAAAACCTCGTATTTTAATAGGATTAAAGCAATGGAATTTGGGAATACCATTTCGAACACGAGAAGACAACGCAAACGAACCGGTTGCTACTAAAACGCGCCTAGGTTGGCCCATGTGACAAAACTTCTGTAAAAAACTTAAGCCTTAACTTTCAGTTGGAAATTTGTCCGTGCCGCAATTGTGATGACTTCTTATTAAACGATTCTTTAAAAGATTATTTTTTAATGGAGAACATGGGTGAAGAAAGTTTTACTTGAAGAGGATAGAGCATTGAAAATACTCAATACACATTCTCGTAAAATAAATGATCATTTTGAAATTCCACTGCTTTGGAAAAATAAGTACATCAAATTACCTGAAAGTAAAACTTATGCCCACAATCGCCTGCTGTGAACGTCGCTTGCTAAGGGAACCACATATCAAAATATTGATAAATAATTTAATTGAGGATTACGTAACCAAGGGTTACGCTCGGAAAATCGATCCAAAATCTGAGGCTACAGCAAAGACATGGTATTTACCAATTTTTCCTGTTCTTAACCCGAATAAACCAAATGAAGTACGCATCGTGTGGGATGCAGCAGCAAAGATAAATGGTATTTAACTAAATTCGGTTTTGTTAACTGGCCCCGATATAACGTCTCCCTTACTCGGAGTCTTGTTCCGTTTTAGGGAAAGAAAAGTGGGTCTGTGTGCGGACATAAAGGAAAAGTTCTACCAGGTCCGAATTAAAGGTGAAGACCAGGAAGCACAACGATTTCTTTGGCGTGACGGACTCTTCTAAACCTTTATTCTTCAAGTCATGACATTTGGCGCAACTTCTTCTCCCTTTTGTGCACAATATGTTAAAAATCGTAACACGGAAGACTTTAACCCCTCCAATTTTCTGAAGCTGCTCAGGCTATAATAAGAGATCATTATGTCGATGATTTTATTGCAAGTTACGATAGTGACGCCGAAGCAGTGAAAATCGCCAAGGATGTTATATAAGTGCATAGCAAAGGTGGATTCGAAATCAGAAATTTTCGATCAAACTCTTCTAGTCTATTGGACAAATTAAATTGTCATATAACTGATAAGTTCTCCGATGTATCTTTGTGGAACAATGAAAAGGGTTTGGGTCTGTGGTGATCACCAAAGGATGATGAGTGGTTTTTTATATTAAACAGCAATCGAATAAATCGCAATGTTATGAGCGGTGAGGAAAAGCCAACAAAAAGAGAAGTTCTTCAAATTTTAATGAGAATTTATGATTCTTTAGGTCTTATTGCTAATATTTTGATAAACATACAAATTTTACTCCAATCAATTTGGAGATTGATTCAATCTCAATTCAATGGCAAGAGTTTACATTTTTATAGAATGGTACTTTAGTCGAAATTTAGAAAACACCAAGGTGAGCCTAGGGACACATATACCACCATTAAACTGCCCCACAAGTGTGCATGCAAATCAGTGGGTTGACACGACTGGAGATCACCGGTGTTGTAAGAGTAAGATCAATCAAAAAATAAAAAAAATAAAAAATCTGGAGCATGCCCGTGTCAAAAAGGAAGGGAAGAATGAAAACGGTCAAACCGTAGCATTATGGAAAAGAACGCTAAAAGGAAAAGCACTACCCCGCCAGGCACTACTAATGGTCGTGATTCTGGGACGAGCAGCAATGCTCGGGTCAGAGCTATAGGATTTCCGGGGGATAGCAAAGTAATGCAACGGCGTAAGCCACATTTAAGAGTCGCGAGTTGGAACGTTGGAAGCATGAGTGGGCGCAGCTATGAGCTTGAAGAAATGATGCTTAGAAGGCGAGTAGACATCCTGTGCGTACAAGAGACGAAATGGCGAAACACCGGTAATCGGGCACGTTTCTTGGACGTTAAAACAAAAGCCTACAAGATGTTTTACTATGGATTGGAACAAGGAAAAAACGGAATCGCCATCATCCTTGCGGCAGAGTTACTTGGCAACGTCTTAACCATTTCAAAGTCCAGTGACCGTTTGATGGCTCTCAAATTGGTGATGCATGGTGAGGTGTGGAACATCGTAAGCGCATATGCCCCTCAAGTAGGATGCGAACAAGAAGAAAAAGATGCATTCTGGCTAGATTTCCACAACCTTGTCAAAATCATCCCAAAGGAAGAGCTTTTGTTTGTTGGGGGAGATTTAAACGGACATGCCGGGAAGACAAGCGAAGACTATGAAGGCTACCACGGAGGGCTGGGATACGGTACCAGGAACTCTTCAGGTGAAGATATCCTAAACATGTGCAAGTCGTACGGTCTTATAGTGCTAAATACCATGTTCGTCAAACAAAGCCGGCACCTGATCACTTATAGCAGCGGCGGAAATGAAACTCAAATAGACTATCATTTGGTATCCAGTTTCATGAAGCCACGAGCTAAAGATTGCAAAGTGATCCTGGGAGACGCGATCGCCCCTCAACACCGTCTCCTCCTGACTGAATTTTTTATGGATGCGAGAAAGAAGTCAAAGCAGCAAACGAAGGTGTCTGAGAGAATCAAGTGGTATAAGCTGGATAAAGGAAAAGGCGAAGCTTTTATTACCATCATGGAAAACTACCTCTCTTCCATTATCGATGAGGTCGGTAATGAGGAGTGCAGAGCACAAGACATGTGGGATTCCCTACAACAATCTGGCCTGGAGAAAGCCAAATCACTGCTCGGAACATCTAAAGGCCCCTGCCAACACGCAAAAGAAACCTGGTGGTGGACAGACGAAGCCAAAGCAGTGATACACGAAAAGAAAATGGCTTTCCAAGCTTGGTCAAAGTGCTCTTCTACTGATGGAGAGGAAAAAGCTCGCCGTGAAAAGGTATATAGATGTTGCAAAGGTATCGCGAAGAAAAAATGCGCCGAATTCAAAGCGAAAAGCATGGAAGGCCTCTATCAGGAGTTGGAAGAGATATCGTCTTCCGCGTCTGACAGGAACCAGGCTACCCAGGAGCTTCGACAAAACAATTTGAACAAAGGAGCAAATATCTTTAAGATAGCCGCCCAGAGAAGAAGAAATGCTCAGGAGATTCGTTTCCCAAAGTTTATTAACAATGCTGAAGGCCAACTCCTTGTGGAAGACGAAAAAATTCTCCACAGATGGCGACAGTATTGCGAGGAACTTCTGAACGAACAGTTTCCCCGAGTGTACTTTCCAAGAGCCGCCCCGAATCATGCCGAAATACCCGACATCACAGTCGAAGAAGTTCGGTACGCGGTTAAAAACTCCAAGAAAAGAAAAGCTGTTGGGCCGGACGGGATACCCTCTGAGTTCTGGAAAAAGATGGGAGACATCGGGTCTAGATGGCTCATGGTTCTTATCTCTAAACTTATGAGAGGCGACACTATGCCTAATCAATGGAGGGAAAGCTATCTTCTTCCATTGCACAAAGGAAAGGGTGATAACTACCGTTCTGTCAAGCTGATGTCGCACACCATGAAGATCGTTGAACGGGTATTAGATAGCCGACTGCGGAAAATAATACGACTATCTGATGACCAGTGCGGGTTTGTCTCGGGTAAATCAACAACAGATGCAATCCAAAGTATAAGGATCATGATGGAAAAGCATCGTGATTCTTCAAAGGACTTGCATATGGTGTTGGTTGATTTTGAGAAGGAATTTTACCGGCAACCAAGAGATCTTTTATGGGTAGCGCTAAGACAAAAAGGAGTTCCAGAAACCTACGTGCGAGTAATTATGGACATGTACGAGAGAGCAATGACAAGAGTAAGATGCACCGCAGGAGTCACCGAAGAGTTCGCAATCAAAGTCGGTGTACACCAAGGGAGCGTCCTCAGCCCACTGCTTTTTATAGCAGTCCTTGATTGCTTGCTTGAAGGAAAAGTGACGGACCCCAATGTGCACCAGCTATTCTTTGCTGACGATGGGGCCATTATAAGTGATGATCAGGCGTCCCTACAACGAGCACTTGATGTGTGGGTGGACATTTTTGAGGGACACGGGTATCGTATTAGTTCAAAGAAGACAGAGTATCTGTGCTGCCCGTTCTCTGACCCTCATCAGCCTATTCCAGACATTTACTTGAATGGAAGAGTGCTTCCCAAGTGTGAAAAGTTTAAATATCTGGGATCTATGATTAATAGAGAAGCAACTTGTGATGACGACATCAAACATCGCGTAAGCGTAGGGTGGATGAAGTGGCGGGAAAACTCCGCCATCTTCTGTGATCGAAAAATGCCCCCTAAGCTGAAAGGAAGGCTCTACACTTCAGTTGTACGTCCGGCGCTCACATACGGTTCACAATGCTGGACAATGCACAAAAAGTATGAGAGCAAATTAACGGCAACTGAGATGAAGATGCTTCGCATGACAGCGGGAGTAACAAAGCGTGACAGAATTAGAAGTTCAAAGATCCGAGGAAGCCTCCACGTAAAAGAAACCATCACAAGAAATATAGAGCGCGACCGACTCAGTTGGTATTGCCATGTTCAAAGGAGAGATCCTTTGAACCCCGTCCAAAAGGCGTTATCAATCAACATTCCAATTTCAACACGCAAAAAAGGCAGGCCGAAAAACAATTGGTGCAAACAAATGCAAAAACACCAGCATTTGATTGGCCTCAGCGATGAAGAAATCCCAAACCGGGAAGCCTGCCGCTACTTTCTGAGGTCAAACCGGCGGACCCCACAAGCGGACCAGTAGGAATGCAGTTAAGTGGGAAGGTTATGGTCCTACACTTCTGACCATAACGACGCCGGGATAAAAAGGAAAAGAAGAAGAAGAGGTACTTTAGTCGAAATCCAGATCTTACACTTCAACAATTTATCGACAAGGCAGAGCGTTGTGTATGGAGGCGAGCTCAGAGTGAAATATTCAGTGAAGAGATACGACTTCTACATGCAGCCAAATTTGAGAACGGAGTTTGTCTTCAAAAGACAAGCTCATTATATAGGGTTTTCCAAAAAGGACTTGACAACTTGTTTTTTAAATAAAACGCAAACCATTTGAGATATTTCAAAAACTTTATTATCGGCTTGAAGTACAATCAAAACATTTATGAATGGAACTCGACTTCGTTCATATGGCCACCGCGAGCACGTTTGCAGTGGTCGATTCGTTGGACCCAATTTTCGATGACTCGGTCACACATTCATCAATGTTGGCCCTGAGCTCTTCCAACGTCGTCGGCTTGTTGGCATAAACCAATGACTTAACGTAGGCGGCCAATCGACTGGCCCATTTCTTGAGATAACACGCTCATCAAACTTACTCTTCAATCAATCGATTGTAACGTGTGCTGTGTGGTTTGTGGCACCATCCTGTTGAAACCACATGTCGTCCAAGCCCATATCTTCCAATTCGGGCCAAAAATAATCTGTAATCATGGCGCGATAACGTTGACCATTCACAGTAACGTGACGATTGTTTTCGTCGACGAAAAAATATGGCCCAATAACGCCGCCGGCATGCTAACCGCACCAAACAGTTATTTTTTTGTGGATGAAGTGGTGATTCATGAAGCACATGTGGATTTTCACTCGACCAATAACGCACATTTTGCTTATTGACGAACTCATCGAGCCAAAAATGAGCTTCGTCACTGAAGATGATTTTCATCATCTTGGCGCATCTTCTCCAGAGCCCAATCGGAAACGTACGTCGCTTCAAATGGTCCATCGGCTTCAATTCATGAGTCAGCTTGATCTTGTATAGGTGTAAACCAAGATCCTTACGTAAAATACGCCATAATGTGGTCTGAGCGATGCCCAATTCTTGAGAACGCCGTGGAATTGACTGATTTGGATCGTTTGCTACGGACGCCTGAACGGCAGCGATATTTTCGACACTTTGACCAACCCGTTGTCTCACTGACACGGCAACATCACACAACGAATATGTAGACTCAAATTTTTGCACTAAGCTTGTTATTGCCTGTCTACTAGGGCGATAATTACGACCGAAAATTGGAGTTAACGCTCTTAAAGTTGGGGTCACCGACTCCGAATTTCGGTAGAAAATTTTTATAATTTGCAGACGTTACTCGTTTGTGTACTTTACCATGATGAAAATGTTGAGTTTACTGAATAAATTGATAATTCGATGATTAGTGAAAAGGTGCGTTCACAAATTAAATTCAAAGCTGTCAAGTATCCATAGGAAAACCCTTTATAAATTATCCCCGTACTTAGACGAGCATAATCTGTTGAGGATTTCTGGAAGAATAGATGCAGCAGGTGGGATTGATTTTGAAACCAAAAGGCCGGTTGTTCTTCCCAAGGACCACCATATAACATTTCTGATTCCAGATCACTATCACCGCAAATTTAAACGAGGTCGAACGGTTTTACATCCCTACCTTGTGTGTAATGGTTAGAAAGATACAACGTAAATGCCAAGTATGTCGCAACAAAAGAGCTGAAGCAGCGATTCCTGTAATGGGCGAGTTGCCACCCGCGAGGTTAAAAACATTTACTAAACCTATTTCTTACGTTGGCATCGACTATTTTGGGCCAATGCTTGTAACAGTAGGGCGACGAGTGGAGAAACGGTGGGATATAATTTTCACATACCTTACAATAAGAGCGATTCATGAGGAAATCGCCCACTCTCTTTGCACAAGTTCCTGCATCTAGGCTTTGAAACGCTTTGCTTCGAGAAGAGGTACTCCAATCCAAATTTATACTGACAACGGTACAAACTTTCGTGGTGCGAGTCGAGAACTGCAAGCAGCTGTTGAGCAAATAGATAATAAGAAGCTGGTTGAAGGTATAGGTGAGGGAAGAGTCAAATGGTCATTCATTTCCCTAGCACCTTCGCATATGGGTGGAAGTTAATAACGGTTGGTTCGATCGCTTTCGCAAATCAATTTCACCAGAGAGCCGAACGATGAGCTGCTTCAGACAATGATGGTCGAAGTCGAAACTATAATCAACTCACGACCATTGACTTATGTACCAACATCTTGTTAGGACGACGAAGCTTTAACTCCCAACCATTTTTTGTTTGGCTTTTCAAATGGAACAAAACCCTTAGGAGAGTTAAAAGATGAGGGTATTGTTTTTAAAAAAATTGGATGATGGCTGAGCAATTTACTAGGTTATTCTGGCGAAAATGGATTCGGGAGTATCTTCCGACATTAGCCAGACGAACAAAGTGGTTCCAGCATAGTAGGCAGATTGCCATAAACGACATAGTGGTAATTGTTAATGGAAATACACAAAAAAACGAATGGCCGAAAGGTCGTGTACTGGAACTAAACATGAGTCGTGATGGTAAAATAAGAAGTGTCCTCGTCCAGACGAAATTCGGAGTATATGTTCGACCCGTTTCAAAACTCGCTGTACTTGATGTTGCTGATTCTATGGCCTTTGGTTAGACGGTCCAACCTTCCATCTTACCGGGGGGAAATGTTGAGAATTACGGCAATACCGACAGCACCGACAACACGAAAACTAAAGGCATTAACAACTAGATGGCGATCAAAACACTAATGAATAATAACTTCCTTTTTTGTTCCTTTCTCGGTATTTTTTAAGTCTATTTTTTTAATTCTGTAATTCAAATAGAAAGAAGCGTGGCCTGAAGTCACGAAAAAATTAAGTTCCAGATTTAAATATAGGGTCCGCCAAATAACTTTTTTTTTTTTTGAAAATGCTATAAAAAAAACTACTGAATATTTTCTCAAATTTCTTTTTTTATTTGAAAGTACAATCCTTCCGGTTAATAATGGAAAATAATTTCATTCAAATGGCTGCCTCGGCTGGCCATGCAGTAGCCTACACGATCGGTCCAATTTTTAAGCACATTATCGATTGTGTGCAGCTGTATTTCACCAATGGCTTCACGAATATTGTCCTTTAAAGCGTCAATTGTTTCTGGCTTGTCGGCGTAACACTTATCTTTGACGGCACCCCACAAATAATAGTCCAACGGTGTCAAATCGCAGCTCCGAGGTGGCCAGACGACATCAGCTCTGCGGCTGATAATGCGATCTTCAAAAACAGGGCGCAAAACATCGAGTGTAGCTTCGGCTGTGTGGCACGTAGCGCCTTCCTGTTGAAACCAAATGTTGCCAATATCCTCCTCTTCAATTTTTGTGAACAAAAATTCGTTCAACATGGCCCGATAACGATCGCCATTGACTGTAACGGCCACTCCTTGCTCATTTTCGAAGAAAAATGGCCCAATTATGCCTCTGGACCAAAATCCGCACCAAACAGTGGCTCGTTTTGGGTGCACCGGCTTTTCAATGTATGCGTGCGGGTTTTCTGTGCCCCAGATGCGACAATTTTGCTTGTTTACATACCCGCCAAGATCAAAATCAGCTTCATCTGAAAAGATGATTTTTTTGGCAAAATCGGCATCTTCTGTAAGTCGATCGCAGGCCCACTTAGCGAAGCGAAAACGCATTGGATGGTCAGTTGGCTTCAACTCCTGAACCAATTGGACTTTGTATGGCGTCATACCAAGGTCTTTATGCAAAATTCGTCTCAATGATGTCTCCGAAATGTTCAATTGTTGAGAACGACGGTGAATTGATGTTGATGACGCTTCACGCACACTTTCTGCCGTAGCAGCAATATTCTCGGGTGTACGCACTGTTTTTGGCTTTTCACGCTTTGGTTTATCGATGAGGATGCCAGTTTCTTTCACTTTTTTCACAAGATAACGAACATACGGAGCTGACGGTGCTTCTCTTCTTCCAAAATCCGTACGCAATTTTCGCACACATTCTGCAACATTACCATGATTTTCAAAGTAATATCGCAATATTTCTCAGCGTTGTTCAAACGTATACACAACCATATTCGTTCAGCGGAAGGATAAAACTAATTGTCTGTCAAATCAGACATGAGCTAAGTGTTACCATTCACGAAATAAGAACTACTTGAAAAAAAAAACGTTAGATGGCGGACCCTTTATTATTTTTGAAGCGGAAAATTTGCTTAAAATAAATGAATTGTGAATCTAAGCAATACTAAACGTCAGTATTTAAAATTGTTAATACTAAATTTGTTAAGGATTAATTAAAATAAATTGCAAGAAATGTTAGCCTAACATAGAGCTCAGAATTCGGAATTTTCATTTGGTTTTACAATTCATGCTTTAACAATTATATTGTATAATAAGTGATAACTTCCAATTTCTTTTTAAAGCTCACAAGACCAAAGAATCGCAAGAAAAGTCAATATTATTGTAACTCAGAAAAAATGTGCATACTTAAAAATGTTTGAAGAAAGAGTAAAAATATTCAGTAATATCGAATCAAATACATAACATGACTTTATTTTTAATTAAAAATATTTATTTCACATTATTTTAATTAGTAGTAATATGAAAATTTGATTTTAGTAATTTTCTTCGCTTTCTGTTAACACCCGCAACCGTTTGTGAACAGCCGCGAAATCATTATCATCCCCGGAATAGACAGTCAGTTTATTTTGTGACGAGATTGTTCTGCATCCAAAGATTTAACGTTATTTTCCACTGCGGAAAGTTCTCCTGATTTGATAACAAATCAGTTATTAAGCTTTTCAACTCTTTCCGTATTTTTTTATGAAGTTCCTAATACCCAGAAATGCAAGTAGTCAGCTCACGCTCAGAATTCGGGTCATTATTAAGAAAATTTTCTTCTAATATTTTGCAAAGTTTAAGACCTTCTCGAGCTATTGTTGCAGTGACTGGACAAGGATTGTTATCTTCTTCTTCACTATTATTTTTTGGATCTTCGACTGAATCAAATAACATTTCAATAATATCATCATCACTAAAGGGCTCATCTAACAGTAAGTCATTGATTTCAATCTCGTTAAAGCTATCAAAACCTTCGCCACAAATGTCATGTGCCAAGGCAATCATTTCAGTAGAACCTGTCAATGTTTGATTAGTAGAATTGTCCTTTGTAACGCATCCAGACCAGATTACTTTCCAGCAGGTATTTAAAGTGTGTGGTCTTATTTTACTTATTGCAGAAGAAGCATGATTTATGCAGTCTAAAACCGAAAACTTTTTCCAAACGTCGGTAACTGTTACTAGCTCTTTAACAATTTGTTCCATAATAAATTCAAAAGTAAGTTTTAAATCATATTTTCCAAACGTAGCAATTATGCCTTGATCTAATGGTTGAATAATTCTTGTTGTATTGGGTGAAAAAAACAGCGTCTGAACATTTGGATGTTCCAAATGCGAATGAGATGGAGCGTTATCAATAATTAATATAACTTTAAAATTTAGTGATTTCTGTTTCACATGAACTTCTACTTCAGGAACAAAGCATTGATAAAACCACTCAGTGAAAACCGCATATGTTACCCAAGCTATTTTATTGCATATTCCAATGCACCGGTAATTTTTTAAATCTTTTTTTAAGTGTCCGTGGTCTAAGAGATCTATTAATGAGCAAGGGTTTAAGCATTCGGTCACCTGATGCATTGCTAAAAAGTAGGAATGTTACTCTATCCTTGACTGCTTTAAAACCACTTGCTTATTTTTCAGTCTTCAAGTTGTATTATAAGTTCCCATGGGCATTTTTTTTCCAAAAACAATCCCGTTTCATCTGCATTAAAAACTTGATCGGGGCAATAATCTTCAATAATTTCAATTAATTTTTCAGGAAAAGGCTTAGAAACTTCTTTACTTGCTGATGCAACCTTACCGGTAATCCTCACGTTGTGAGAGGCATTTCTTTTTAGAAAACGAGTAAGCCATCCTGTACTCGCTGAAAATTCTGTACAAGACTGAGTCCAAGAAGTAGTAAATGGTTCCACTTGCTTTAGCTTCTCGTAAAAGCAAAGAGCTTTTTTTTAAATTAAATTACCATCTAAAGCAGTGATTTCCAAAGTGGTCCAGGTGGACCTCCAGGGGTCCAACGGCGGTCTACTCGTACGTTGGCATGAAAAAAGGGGGGTTCAATAGTTGTAAGCGGGGGTCCACGAAAATTTATCTGGCTTTGATAGTAAAGAACAATTTTTTTCGGTTAGGCTGGTATATGGATCAGATATCCTGTTTATTTAGCATGAATTCCATTTTTAAGAAGATCAGCGACTGTTACTTGTAGAAACTTGTATATTTGATAATCAGTGCAACTTGTGTCGAGACTTGCAAAGCGCCGCCATCCCGCCCGCAACGCTTGTTCAGACGTGCAAAGGAGCAAAATACGACTTGTGCTGTGCTTGCAATCTTGCATGAACTTGTCTGATTCCTCATCAATATCAATACGCTGCTTGCAATCTTGCATGAACTTGTCTGCTACCTCGCCAATATAAAAACGAATGCTGCCAAGGACAAACGCTCATTTGTTTCCTAAATTTTGAAAAGAAAAGCGTGAGTGAATCGATGTCAGTGTTTGCCAGTGCCGGAAAAGGTAAGTGCCTATTTGTACATTTGTTCTGCATACTTCTATTTTATATTGGAATAATAATACATTTGTCATGTTTGCGTTAAGTATGTATGTATGTACGTAATAAAAATTAAATGCTGGACGGAGCTATTATTCGATACTTCTTTAAAAGAAGAGAAAGCCGAGAAAAATTGAACTTTTTTACAATAATTTTTTAACTTTTAGTATTATTAGTATTATACTTTTTATTATAAAATTAATTACTTGACCGACTGTAACGATTCAATAATGGAGAGATATAGCCCTCGTAGTTGCTAATACTAGATTACTACAAAGTAATAAATAAATCATTGAAATCGTGGAGTTAAGTATGAAGTCGAAATATTCTTTAAAAGTACATACATAGGTATTTGCTCTCGAATTAACAGAAATGTATCAAAATATATAATAATTAATCAAAAAATATTTTATATTATATTAAAATAGTTCCAAACGTTTTGTGAGAACCTCTTCATGGGTTTTAACGGTTTATTGCTCCTATTCCTATTCTATTAAAATCGCCTTATGATTACTAAAACAAACTTTTTTTTTTATGGGTAGGTAACTGATATGAAACATGGCTGAGTCTAAGAAAAAATGTCAACAGTACAGCGATGATTATTTGAAATTTGGTTTTCTACCATCGAAGGCGGATAAACGATTGCCCATATGCATTTTATGTAACAACATTTTGAGCAATGACTCTATGAAACCATCGAAGCTCGAAGATCATCTAAGGAGATGTCATTCTGATAAAATAGGCAAAGATTTAAAATATTTTCATACATTGAAAGAAACATATGAACAGAACCACACCGTGCACAGTATGTTCGCTTCAACGTCTCAAAGTAACGATGATGGCTTGCGGGCATCTTACAATATCTCATTGCTTATAGCGAAATCTGGAAAACCACACACCATCGGAGAGCAGTTAATTTTATCCGCCGTTGAAGATGTTTTAAAAACTGTTCTGCACGAACCTCCATTTGACGTACTCAAAAGAATTGCTTTGAGTAACAACAGTGTACAACGACGCATTGATTTATTGATTTATTCGCGAAAACTTTAGAGACGGATATAAAAGGCGAATCAATATTTAATGTTCTGAGTGATTTTTTTAAGGAAAAATCGATTCCGTTTACAAACACATTTCAGTGGCAGCAGATGGAGCTCCCGCCTTGTTCGGGTGATATCGTGGGTTTATAAGCCATCTTAAAAAAATTATAGCAGAAGTAACTGCAATTCACTGTGTCATCCATCGACAACACCTAATAGCGAAAAATTTGAGTGCGACGAAAATGACGAAGACTTCTAACGATTACTCTTACATACTGAAGTATGCTGCTTGTCGAAAGGTGCATGCTTAACAAGATTTTACTCACTTCTTGAATCAGTCTTCGAGTTTCTGGAAAGTAAAGATCCAGATTTAAAAGAAATCCTGACCAAATTTAAAACAGACATCGCGTATTTGACAGATTTGTTCAAAAAATTCAGTGGCATTAACTTGCAGTTACAAGGGGACAGCCTAAACTTAATAAAAACAAAGGATGTTATTTCGGATATTCTTGGAAAATTTAAATTTATGAAGCAAAATATTAGTCGGCCCGAATTCTCCCAGTTTCCAGACTTATCACAGGCAGAAGGTCTTGACGCGGATATTCAGACATACGTTCAGCAATTAAATGCCCTGCATGATGACTTCAAAAACAGATTTGAAGATATTCTCGCGATGGAAATACCACCATCGATCATAAATCCATTTGACGAAACGGAAGTGTCGAATGTGGTGATACAAGAGCAGCTACTCGAGCCTACGACCAATGTAGAGATGAAGGTGAAATTTAAAAAAGGCTATCAAACATTTTGGCTGCAGGCAGAAATACCCGAAAAATATCCTGGGCTGCGGGAAATTGCGAGGAAACTTTTGATAGCATTTCCCCCGTTATACCTGGTCGAAAAAAGTTTTAGTGTCGCTACAAACTTATTAGTATAATAAAAGGAGCAGATGAACATCACAGAATGGGGAGATTTGCGGATATTCCCTACAAATCTGAAGCCAAATATTGATAATTTGCTGTCAATCCTTACAGTTTGCTTTTTTAAATTTTGATTTGTATTGTTGAAGTTACGCTGCGTTATTAAGGTTTAATTTTAATATACGAGTAGCTCTATGAAGTCTCTAATCGTAATATTTTAATAAATAGAACATAAGAAAATATACTAGTTTTCTTCTTATTTTTACCACTCCGAATTTAGAGTTGGAACCGTTAGATCTAATCTTCATATTTGTTGACGAGTTTTGGGAATATAGTAAGAATGTAGCAGCAGGGGGTCCACCGTTAATTTTGAAAGTGGTCTATGAGAAAAAAAGTTTGTGAACCTCTGATCTAAATAAACCATTTTTTAGTAAGTTCTTCAATCCAAACCACCAGCGCTTTTTCAGTTTTTTTTCTATTAAAACTCTTCTTGAATATAAAAAAAAAATTTGTACCGGATAATACAGACTGCTTTATTGTAACTTCATTCTTTTTAATGGCTCTAATTATGGATTCACCGTGGCCAAAATGCTATGCTACGCAATCTGAAATTGCAATTTTTATTTCTAAAGAAATTGCCTTTCGTTGGTGCTTCTTTTTTTCCATCTTCAAAAAAAAGAAAATTATTTTAAAACTTAAAAAAATGAATATTCTTAATAAACCAAACTCGTCTCTACGACAGAATTAGCTCAACAGATAATTCATTCATACACAAATAGTATTAAACATATGTTTGGTTGTTTTGTATAGAAGAAATAATTAAAAAGAAAAAATTAAAAAAAAAAAAAAAAAAATTAAAAAAATACAAAAGAAAAAAAACGCATATCTTCAAAATCATGTAAAAAAAATCCGCATTAGAATCTCACGGAAAACCGCATAACTTCAAAACCACATAAAAATACAATAATTCGCGTAACAAGAGAACTGAGTGTAATACATATAATTAGGGGGTATGTTACAAAAAAAGTGTTCGAAAAATAAGGGACAGCCTATATACTTTGGATGATGAGAATACTAAAATTGTTCGATATTACCAAGAGTGACGAAGTGAAGAAAATTAACTTTTTTTACACGTAAGGACTTTCTAGAAGCCTTCGAGTCATAGAAAAGCCGATGGCAAGAGCTTGTCGACGCTAAAGGGATGTACTGTGAAAGGGTTGTAAGGTTTTATACCAATATCTGAAATAAATCTATTAATTCGAAACCATTTTCGCTTCTTTTCACACTTATTTCAATTTCCATATGTTATTATGTACACTCTCCTTCTAGCAGTTTTCCTACAAGAAACCT
Organism: Merodon equestris; assembly: GCA_958301585.1. NCBI lineage: Eukaryota > Metazoa > Arthropoda > Insecta > Diptera > Syrphidae > Merodon > Merodon equestris. Next base: position 71,900,754 of record OY284416.1, on the reverse strand, counting down.
CACCATTTTCCCACCACTCTGTAATTTCCGCGCAACTTAACTTACATAACCATATTACCATGCAAAAAAAAACTCTCGCCAAATACATATTTAATCCAATCCAAAATCAATTAAAACAACTTTAGCAAGTAGCGGGGCAGAAGCAAAACCAAATCTACATGATAGCTGAAGAGGAAGTAAACACTTTAACCCGTTTACTTTACCAATTTAATTTTCACGACAGTATACTTGTATACTGTGTGTAGGACTTTTTTTTTGCTTTTGCATAAGTATATCACCAATTAATTCGGCTCATCACTTCAGAGCCCCTTAATAGCTCCAACTCAATTGTAAATGGTAATTAATTAAAAAAACACCCGCTGTTCGAAAAGTACTGCCCCGATTTAAAATCATTTTTGATAGGGATATATTCTTTTTTGTTTTTGTAGCAATCGTAAACAGATATCCAATTACTATTTTATTATAAAATACCAATAAATGGAAGTGTTCATGGACGATATTAAATAAAGAACAAAATATAAAATATTTATGTCGTATTAAAATATACTGTAATATTTATTAATTGAATATCACCAATTTTATTCAATTATGAACTGTTTGGGTTAAACTCCCCAACTTCAACTTCACATATGTATATAACATAATATGATATAACAGATTAAAGAGCCTCGAGCAACTTGGATTTTTACATAACTGTAATGATGGTATTGAACCCAACCCAAAAACTGTCAGATCCATTATAAAGTACAACAAAATTGTACGCCTTTTATGAGGTTCCCCGATGGAAATGCATCCTATAAACATACGCGTTTACGCGTTACCCGCAAAAATGTTCTGTGATGCTATCCCTAGGTTTCCCTCTTCATCTCTAATGTAAAAAAACAATATTCAAATTGTCCTTTTATTCCCTAAGGTGTTATCAGTAAACTCATGACATGATTTTTTCGGATTTACGAGTAGATGCATTTTCGCTGTGGAATTACTCCATCCGACATGAGAATACACCACCTCCTCAATGTGGTTTATCCCCTTTACGAGCTTGACGCAATCTTTCATTGAAAGTGGAAAATATTACTAATATAAGTATACTGCACTTCGTTGTGAGAAATTACTTCCCTTTTTAGCTGTCAGGGAGGCGCTTATAAGGAGTCTGGTGTATTTTATGTTCGGAGCGGGTGGTACGCTTCGCTAGCTAAGATAGTTTCATTCTTTTCTTTACAGGGTTTACTCGCTCACGCGACTTCGTCGTTACGTTAAGTGTATGTCAACAACCGCCAGGCGGGCACCTATGCATAAGCGAATCTTGTGCTTTTTAAGTTTGAATTAGGTAGAGCGCTTCACTCACTAAAATGATCTCATGCTTTTCGCCGATAGTCGCTCATACGATTCCGTCATTTCACAAATTTTGAATCAACAACTGTTAGGTAAAATACCCACGTATGTACATATATAAACGAATCTATTTAACTATATTTAAGTTTGGGGTGGGTGACTCGATTCGCTCTTCAACATTACTTTATCCTTTTCTAAGCTGGATTTAGACTCGTGTTAAAGGTCATGGCTTAGCAAAAAATCAACAGATGTTGTTTGTTTTGTTTAGAAACTAATGAAGTGCTATACAAATTAATTGAAGAAAAATTTTCGAATGTTAACTGGAAAATTATCCCATCGCAAATGTTCACCAATTTATTTTTCAATGAAAATTACTGCACACCGAAAAGGTTGAGTAAATTCCCGTAGAGTAACAAGCACTTGGTTCTTAATTGTCAAAAAACAAAATTGAAAGTTTGAGTTCATGAATCAATACTTACCATGTACTCTTTAAAGATTAATTCTTGTGAATGTCGGCTACAATTACATTTCAAGTGGTCCATATGGAGAGTGTAATTTTGAGTCATTTCTTTCGAGAATGTTGGCTAGTATCTCGCTAATACCAAGTGGCATGTTGTCTTTCAAAACTACGACTGACGGTGGCTTATCGGCATACACGGATGATTTTATGACATAAAAAATAGTCGACTAGGTTCAACACGTGCATTATGAGTACAAAAATTTCGAAATCATTTAATGAGTGTAGGCACTCTTTAAGGTGTATTGGCAACTCTTGTATTGCCCAAGGTTTCTCATGAGTTTCTTCGTTGAGGACAATTTTGAGGACGGATATTTTGACACTGACAGCTGTCTCCTACTCGAAATCTTGACTGAACTCACTCCGCGGAACGAAATGAATCATTTTAGTCTTGAACAACGTTGGAAAATATTGAAATCGTATTTCAAAAGTGAGTGCTGTGTAGCCCAAAAGCACATTTTTTCAAAAAAAGTTTTGGCCGAAATGAAGTACCCACCGCGACTGCTGTACGCAAGTTTGTGGGAAAAGTTGGTGAGACTGGTATGCTAGTGGACAACACTCATGGGCCCCGTCGTCGTACGGTGCGCCCAGATGAGTATGTGGCTGCTGTTCCCGAGAGTTTGAGACTAAATTCACGAACATTAACTCGCCGTCGATCTCAACATTTCACGCACTAGCCTTAGGAGAATTCTACAGAAAGATCTCCGATTATTCGCTTACAAGGTCCAAGTGACTCAGTAATTGAAGGCGCGCGACCATCCGCTTCGTTATCGCTTCGCAGTTTGGGCGTTAGAGTAGCTTAAATTTGACAACGATTTTGGGCGAAAAATCATCTTTTCTGACCAGGCGCATTTTCAACTCGGCGGCTACGTTAACAACGTAGTCTCACGTTATTGTCGAGAAGCCAATGCATCCACAGAGAGTGACAGTTTGGCGCGTATTGTGGAGTGGTGCCATCATTGGACCATTTTTCTTCGAAAATGATACTGGGAATAACGTTTCGGTCAACGGTGGGCGTTACAGAGTCATGTTAATCGACTTTTTTTATACTGACATTGAAGACATGGATTTGGACGACCTCTGGTTCATGCAGGATGGTGCGCCATGCCACAATCGATCTTTTGCGCACCAAATACCCAAATCGTGTTATCAGCCATTTTGGCGATGTCAATTAGCCGCCTCGGAGCTGCGATTTGACCCCTTTGAACTTTTTTTGTGGGGAACCGTGAAGGACCGATGTTATGCCAAGAATCCGGAAACGATTCAAGCACTTAAGGCCAATATCATTCAAGCAATCCGTGAGCTACAGCCCAGCAAAATTCTAAGACTTCAAGCTTTAGAAATAAGAAGAAGCTTTAGAAAATAATGAAGAGATTTCTCGTACAATGTATCAAACCCTATGAAAGAGGTCAGCCATTTCCTCCGGGATAAAAAAACGACAATGGCTAAAGGAAATGATTGCTGAAATTCGGGAAGAATGTTCAGGCCAGATGAGGAATTCAGGAAAATCATAAGGAGAATCTATGGTGGAAAACTGGACGAAGAAACAGGCGAATAGCGAAAACTAGTCCCAAGCACTGTCCGAGTAATTAAATTGCGAATACTAAGATTGGTGCGACACGTAGAACAAATAGACAGTGGACAAACGGTCAAAGTTCAAAGGCATGAAGGCGGCGTCGTTGATGGGAAAATAATAAAGGAATGGACCTAGAAGAGAGGGAGGCTTGAGTAGCCAACCAGGCTTTGAATTTCCGAGTTCCAAATGACCGCTAATAGTAACTTCTTCTTTTCCTTTTTTTCCGGCGTCCGTCGTTATGGTCAGAAGTGTAGGACCATAACCTTCCCACTTAACTGCATTCCTACTTCTTCATCGCTGAGGCCAATCAAATGCTGGTGTTTTTGCATTTGTTTGCACCAATTGTTTTTCGGCCTGCCTTTTTTGCGTGTTGAAATTGGAACGTTGATTGATATTGCCTTTGGACGGGGTTCAAAGGATCTCTCCTTTGAACATGGCAATACCAACTGAGTCGGTCGCGCTCTATCTGTCTTGTGATGGTTTCTTTTACGTGGAGGCTACCTCGGATATTTGAACTTCTAATTCTGTCACGCTTTGTTACTCCCGCTGTCATGCGAAGCATCTTCATCTCAGCTGCCGGTAATTTGCTCTCATACTTTTTGTGCATTGTCCATCATTGTGAACCATATGTGAGCGCCGGGGGCATTTTTCGATCACAGAAGATGGCGGAGTTTTCCCGCCACTTCATATCACCCTACGCTTACGCGATGGTTGATGTCGTCATCACAAGTTGCTTCTTTATTAATCATAGATCCCAGATATTTAAACTTTTCACACTTGGGAAGCACTCTTCCATTCAAGTAAATGTCTGGAATAGGCTGATGAGGGTCAGAGAACGGGCAGCACACATACTCTGTTTTTTTTTAATTAATACGATACCCGTGTCCCTCAAAAATGTCCACCCACACATCAAGTGCTCGTTGTAGGGACGCCTGATCATCACTTATAATGGCTCCATCGTCAGCAAAGAATAGCTGGTGCACATTGGGGTCCGTCACTTTTCCTTCAAGCAAGCAATCAAGGACTGCTATAAAGAGCAGTGGGCTGAGGACACTCCCTTGGTGTACACCGACTTTGATTGCGAACTCTTCGGTGACTCCTGCGGTGCATCTTACTCTTGTCGTTGCTCTCTTGTACATGTCCATGATCACTCGCACGTAGGTTTCTGGAACTCCTTTTTGTCTTAGCGCTACCCATAAAAGATCTCTTGATTGCCGGTCAAAGGCCTTCTCGAAATCAACCAACACCATATGCAAGTCCTTTGAAGAATCACGATGCTTTTCCATCATGATCCTTATACTTTGGATTGCATCTGTTGTTGATTTACCCGAGACAAACCCGCACTGGTCATCAGATAGTCGTATTATTTTCCGCAGTCGGCTATCTAATACCCGTTCAACGATCTTCATGGTGTGCGACATCAGCTTGACAGAACGGTAGTTATCACAATTTCGCGTATCACCCTTTCCTTTGTGCAAAGGAAGAATATATGTAGCTTTCCCTCCATTGATTAGGCATAGTGTCGCCTCTAATAAGTTTGGAGATAAGAACCATGAGCCATCTAGACCCGATGTCTCCCATCTTTTTCCAGAACTCAGAGGGTATCCCGTCCGGCCCAACAGCTTTTCTTTTCTTGGAGTTTTTAACCGCGTATCGAACTTCTTCGACTGTGATGTCGGATTTTCGGGGCGGCTCTTGGAAAGTACACTCGGGGAAACTGTTCGTTCAGAAGTTCCTCGAAATAACTCACTATACTTAGTTAATATACCTAGATTTCGTACCACTGCATTTCGGAATTTTTATACTGTAGTTTTATGTCGTCTTTTCAATCAACTGCCCCTTTCATTAAAATTAATACGTCATCCTAGCAGATTCGAGAAGCTTCTGAAACGTTGGCTATTTTATTTTAACTATGCTCGAATGGAATCTCTTTTTAGCGTTGCATTATAACTTTTTTCTGAAATTTTGCCCATGTTGAATAAAAATCTGTCTCTAGTTTCAGCTAATATATATAAAATATTGCCTGTGCTTATACTTTATTATTTAAACTTTTGCTTTTTATACCACTTTTTACGGGTCACCCCACCCATTTTTGTTATGTTACATCAGAATTCTTGAAATGGCATTTAACACTATTTTTAATTAAATATCTAATGTCATTAATATTTCTCTTTTTTTGTTATGTATTCAAATCCTATTATACAATGTTAAATTGTTAAGGAGAAATAAAAAAAATAATAAAAATAAAATAACTTTTCCAACTAAACGCCAATCAAGTCACTTTGACCGGATGAGTATAAATGGGTATATAACGAATGTAGATTACGAATTGAGATCATATTGTCAGAAGATAAGCAAGACATGTTACATTTTTGATAGATACTTTTATTTCTAGTTTTGACCAATTCAATGTTTACTAATCTGTGGATTTTCTCGGTTGAAATCTTGCCAAGGCTGGTTAAGACAAATTGTTAGCAGTTTGTTTTCTGTTATTTGGAGCTCAAGCAGGTGGAGCTTAGGTTTGTCTAAATAAATGGCGAGATTCCTTACGCATGTTTTGCAATCAACCTGGAATGCTGGAAGTAAACAAATTTTAGAATGGAGGTACATTTTTATTAAAAATTGTTTTTTTTTTTTTTTTGATTAGTGACTTTAAAATTTATTTTGAAAAGTAATGTGGAGCCTGTTGTAGGCTTGTATGACAAACAATAAAAATTGTGAAGCTCTTTCAAGGTATTTCGATATAACCAACATGACTATATGGAGTCAATACTTTGTGAAATAGATGCCACATCATTACAATTGAATTTATGCAGTTATTTAAACAGAATACAAGTTCGAAAACAAATAAATGTGACAACTATTAAGGTCATAACAGTTACAAATAAGCATTTTAATTTTGTGGGAGTATTACCATAAAGTGTGGAGTGTGCTATACCATTAAGTTTCAATCGCATTGAAATCATTTTTGTTTTTTGTAAAATCAATTAAATGAAATCATTAGAAATCAAGTGGAGCTAATTTTATTTGATTGTTGTTTCTACGGCATAGCTATTTCTGTTTATTTAACAATAAATATTTTTAAGGTTACTTAATTTGTTTGAAACTAGTAGAGGACATGTTCTAGCAAAATTCCGATAATAAAAAAGATTGGTCAGGAATGATATGCTATATTTTCATCGACCGATATTAGTTTAATATTCTCTTCAATTCTAAATTCAATTCGATTGACAAAATGCAACACATTCTCATATTCAAAGCAAGAAATGATAACCAATTAAAATTAAAACTTTTTCACTCCCACTCCCAATTGAAATTCAAATAAACTAGGAATAATTAAAATGATCGTCCTATTCTCCGAGTGGATTAATTTAGAATTACTTTGAAATTGGATGTTTCTAATGTCTGGTCGGCACAACCAAAGTTATGTCCAAACGAAAGCGCTGCAGGGGCACCAAGTAAAGACATTAAAGATTACATGAATACTAATTCACACCTAAAATTGAAGCTAATTTTAGTCAACTTTAAGATTTGTTATTTATATACATACATAGTCGCACCGCGGACACTTATGTTTCACATCTGAGCCAACGAATTGAGATGGGAAATTGAGTTATAAATAAAAATCAAGTATAATCTTTTGTCCTTAGTACACCTTAAATTTTTAGGATATTAGCTTCTCATTCTTTCTTTTCACAACGGTTGAAGAACTGGGAGCATGAATAATTAATACCGAGCATACGTAAGATACGAGAATAGGATCCGCCCACTGTCAAATAAGCCAGAAACCATTAATTCAAAGGTGAGTGCCATAAAAAGTATAGAAATATGTATTGTACATACATATGTATACTCATACATACCACGAATAACAGAAACAATCAGCAGCTGGTCACAGAAAGTATTCAAGAACATCGAAATTCTGAGAGAAATGATTTAACATCTGATGTCGAAGATAGATATGTTGAGAAGTTCCCACACAAGATAGAATACGTTGTTAGAAAAGATATAGGTACATTGGAGAAATGGAATATGACCAATGATATTTGCTGTGGACCTATCCAAGTGCTAGTAATATGCAATCTGGGCAAACAGATTTTATCACATAGGAAAGAGTCACCTTTCAAGTGGCGTTTAACATTGAGAATTTAAATTCTGTTGCGCGTTTTTGTCCTTTGGATTTTAGAGGTATTTTTCTTTTGACTCTGATAGACAAAGATTTTTCACTAACGAGTTAGTTCCGATGGATTTATTACTATTATTATAGGCTATTTGGAACACGGAGATTTAGAGCCACGTTGAGAAACCATCGGTAAGCCTCACTATCATGATTATGTTCCCCAAATGTTTCGCTACTCCTCCGCTCATTGGGCGCCTTGTTGTGGCGGGGGGGCTTAAGAGGGCAATGACCTCGAACTAAGACCCGAACAATCCGAGTCAAAATGGATGAATGGATAACCATATGGCACCCGCCATAATCATCCCACGGAAATCCTCCCGTGTTCTCCTTGATCGCGGCCGGAGCCAGGATTCTGGAGGCCCCACCACTCATTCCTAACTCTCCGGCAGCCCCGAACGACACCGACTCTTGTCGTTGACGGACCACCTAGTTTTAGCATGAGTGGAGCAACCCATAGGGGCGACACTGACGATGGCGTCTCTGGAGTAGATTGCACTGCTAAGTGCCAAAAAAGATGCCCGAAAATTGAGCAAAGAAGCCGACACAAACTGACGGAACTGAAGGTGTTCATTGTCCTGCTATAGCCGGCGCTACCGGCGAAAAAGACGGTGATGTTGACGGACAGACTCTGATCGCAGAAGGCAAAGCGGTTTTGGGCCCCAACAACCCTCAAGCTGGCAAAGCGGCGTCCGAAGGGAACAGGAGCTCGAACCGAAAAAGGTAAGAGCACTCGCAAACGGAGGACTTCCGCCGGAGACAACTTTGCTGGGGGGAGAGAACGTGATGTCTCCTCCTTCGAGGTGAGGGCGGGAGTCCGAAGGCAGATGCGGCGATCCACAAAGTTCAAGGCAAAAACTGAAGACGGCGAGAACCAAAGATTGCTCCTCGTAGGCGGGCATTTCAAACAACAAAACCCTTTTCTCCCGAGATACAAGTGACTGTAAAGAGTCAAGACAAGCACCTGTCCCTACAAAGAGGCAGCCATTTCCTCTGAAAAGGTCAGGATAGGGAAAGCTGGCAGTGACAGCCGAATGAACAGCGCAGATTGCCAACACAGCGAGGATCGTCTACTGGAGTTAGTTAGCTTCAGCAACAGGTTGAGAGGTCTGCTCTGATGAATAGTACCTTCGTGGTGAGCTGTTCCTCACAGCAGACATCTGCCTGGATCAGGAGCATGGTGCCGATATACCTATTCCTTGGCGCGCGGTGAAAGTGGTCTTTATTCCCAAAATAGGGAAAGAAGATTACTCACTCGCAGACCAATCAGTCTGAAATCCTTCTTGCTGAAAAGCATGGAGAGATTAATAGAGTTGCACGTGCGCAAAGTTGCCCTTCGAATGCATCCTCTCTTGGAAATACAACATGCGGAAAATCCTGCGAGACTGCGCTTCAAAACCTAGTTGGCGCTCTCAAAAGGAAAGAGTACGTACTGGGCATTTTCGTCGACATTGAATGAGCTTCTAATAACGCTACTTTCGACAGCATGTGTAACGCTGCTAGACGGCATGGCGCGTACGCCCTGATGTCTGCAAGAAGTCCGCAACATTCTTCTTATCTTTAGGCTAAGCGCAAATTGAGACACGTATAGCGCGTGTGAGGTGACATGACACGAGTGCCACGACGCGTACGCGCCACACGCGTAGCGTGGGGATCCGCAAATTGAGACGCAGGCACTTGCAGATGGGACGCACAATGTCTTATTTGCGATCAAAACAATTAATATTATTTAACCTAAATTCCGAATCAGATTCAGATGAAGCTGAAGAGGATTTTTTATTGTACTGTTTAACAAACCGGAAATTCAAATCACATAATAAATACATTCCGTCCGAAAGAAAAAAGAGCGGTCAATTTATTATAACAAATAAGATGAGTGATGATGATTTTAAGAATTATTTTCGTATGAATCGACAGCAGTTTTCTGAAATCCATGCGATTATTCAACAAGACATTGAGGCAAATGGTTGTAATGCCCAAAAACCGATTCCAACTGAGGAAAAACTTGCAGTCTTCTTAAGGTAAGAAATAAACATTGTTATTATTTTTTACTAGGTATTTAGGAGTTTATGAAATTATTTATTAATTTCACTTTATTCATATTGAATTAAAATAAAGCTATATTAATTCCAGTATTATTATTATTATCTAACCAATACCAAAACACAAAAATTATGAAAATCGAAAAAATAAGAGAAAATGCCATTACCATCATATATTATTTGAATCATTTTGCATCAAATTGGTTTACATACTCTACCAAACAAGGTACGCTAGGTTCCAAGCAACGTTGCTGATTTTCTTGCTGATCCGAATGAAGGAAGAGTGTCTGAGAATCAGTCGAAGTTTGCGGCGACGGATAAGAAGCTTGATAATTAGACGAAGAAGAAAATGTCGAAAGTGGTCGGCAAGAGATGTCTAAGATTTCTTCCTCAGCTTGTGATACGGCCTGGAAAAGTTGACTTCTAACTTTATGTTGGTAACTGGGGGGCATATTTTTTTTGTTGACTGGTACATAGGAATGAAAAAATTATAAAGGGGGTCGTCTTTGAAGCTGTCCTTGTACTCTAATTGGCGCCTCTCTTCCGCCCGTTGTTTTGCTCTCTCCTCTCGCTGCTCTAGCGATTGCTTGAATAAACTTTGCATGTCTTGTTTCCTCTTTTTGGATTCTCTGCTGTGCGTCGGGGTAAATTCCGCTCCCCTGTTTGTGTTGTCTTCAACAACGGATACGTCACGCCTATCACTTTGACAAGAACTTTCCTCTTCAATATCATTCCTGTCGAAATTTTCATCGCCAGGTCTTGCAGGTGGGAGTTCCGAATCGTTATCACTGTCATCAAATACATTCCCTTCACGCAGCCCAGTTGACATAAACTGATCCAGAAACGACATCTGCTTTTGAAACCTCCATGGCTTGATGGTCTCAGGAGCAGCTCCACTTTTCATGCACCTCGCCTGTCGCCGTCGTGCATCTCCCTCGTAATTTTAGCCACAGAGCTTTGACCTCGTCCCCTGAAACAATTTTTACAATATAATAATTTGTGTTAGTTACAATTTCGTTTTATTTCAGGTATTTGGCTTCTGGAGATAGCTACAAAAGTATCGCTTATAACTACCTGTTGGGAGATCGCACAGTGTCCAATATAGTACGAGAGGTAGCGGTCGCTATATGGAATCGTATGCAGCCAATATATTTACCCGAACCCACAACCCAAACGTGGCAATCCATAGCTTTGCGGTTTGAGCAAAGATGGCAATTCCCCCACTGTGTTGGGGCAATCGACGGCAAACATGTTGTTATTAAAAAACCCGGGAAAAGCGGTTCGTCATATTTCAACTATAAACATACATTTTCCATAGTTCTGGTGGCAACAGTTGACGCGGATTATAAATTTACCACCATTGACATTGGTGCTATGGGGAGATTCAGCGATGGAAACGTATTTGCTACTATCGGCTTGGGCAAGAAAATGGTCAAACAATCTCTACAACTTCCAACACCTAAACAAATACCTACGATTGCTGAATCGCTGCCGTACGTTTTTGTGGGGGATGAGGCTTTTCCCTTGTCAGAAAACCTAATGAGACCATATCCAAGAAGACATGCAACTGGAAATTATCAGCACCAAGTTTTCAACGCTAGGCTTTCTCGAGCACGACAAAGTGTGGAATGTGCTTTCGGTATTCTAGCCTCACGGTTCCGAGTGTTTAGGAAACCATTTGAAAATAAAGTGGACACTGTGAGGGATATTGTGAAATCCGCCTGCGTTTTGCACAACTATTTACTACGCTCAGTTCTGGCAGCCGAAGATGTAAATAACACAGAACTGTCGCCACGAACTCAGCTTCTGCATGATCAGGGAAGTAAAGTGAGGACTTCATCAGCTGCTTTCAGAGTAAGAGAAAATTTCACTACATATTTTAACAATTGGGGAGCAGTTCCATGGCAACATCAGTCTGTTATGCTCGGAAAATATTGATAATCCAGAACTCATAATTTATACATATTTTTTGGATGTGTTATGTAATTCGCAGGAAACGAAACTGATTTGCAATATATGTACATATATCAATAAAAAATAAAAAAACAAAATATAGTGTAAACTTACCGTCTTGCAAATTTAAATCCTTCCCTATCTCATTCCAAACACGGTTTTTATATTTTGTCTTCATGTAGTTGGCATATTTAGTATCATACAGCTCTTTATGAGCTCTAACTGCCTCTATTAATTTTTCTTCTGCCATTTCTCCGAAACCACACACGAGAGAATGGCACGTGAAACTGTGTCCCGACAACTGCGCCACGCGCCGGTCGGCTCGCGCGGGTCGCGACACGTCGCACCTGTTCACCAATTTGCGCCGTTCTATGCAATCCTGTAGTTTACAAAAACACGAGTCATGCTGCGCCACCTCACACGCGCCATACGTGTCTCAATTTGCGCCTAGCCTTAAGGAGAAATGATTGCTGAAGGCTTGCGGGCATGATTACCATTACAATTTTGCTAAGCATCTCTACGTGCTTGGCATCAGTGAGACGCTTACCTGTGCTGCAGGAGGATGATACGGCAGATCACTTACTCTGCGACTGTCTCACCTTCTCTCGCGCACGGTGGCGCACCCTTGGGGCCGACGAGATGTGTGCCGGATCTCTTAGCTTTACATCACTGATGCTCCTCCTCACTTTTCCCCGGACAACGGGGAAAATACAATAAAAATGTCTGAGTGCTCCAACGGATAGTAAAGGACTCCACCAATAAAAAAAAACAAAGTTTCGCTGTTTTATTCCAGCTCTTCTAGTTTCATTCTTAGATCTACGACGCGGCCTTCCTGGGCCGACTGGGCCTTATTAACTATTAAGTTTTACATCCATTCTCGTCAATTTATCATAAGTCACTGGCAATATTATAATTTTAGCTGACTTCCTTTCATAGGGTCTGATATATGATACGCCTGATCTCCTCACTGTTTTTTCAACACTATTTATTGCTGCTTCATCGTTAGTTTCCATTACATCTAGTAGGTTATGATTTCAACCTGATACTGACGCTGGATACGAGAGTATTTTGACTCTCCAAAGTTGAACTTTTTTATATATTCCTGTGTGAAATTGCATTCGGCTTTTGGTTTTGGCATTAAATTCAGTAGCTAACCCTTACCTAACCTACAAGCTAAAATGGAGAAGTATCGTACCGGAGTAAAGCACCATTTTTTACCGGCAGCCGCCCAATGTCGTTAAGCCGTGTTGCTTAGCAACATCGGAGAGACACGGATCTGACATTGCAATACTAACGTATCAGCATATGAGTACTGTCAATATACTCTTTGTCCCTGGCGCCCCATAAATTATCTCAGAAAAATGTCTCTGGAGCAATAAATCCGGGAGTACAGGACTCTATTAGGCTAATTCTAAATCAATTGAGACTCTTGTGTTCTGTATATTCTAAGTGAGCACTGTCCCTCGAACAATTAAATTTATTCCATAAAGGATGGTGTGAAATTACCGAACAACCATACGCGGTGATGGGCTTTATTAGGGCCACAAGAAAAAAACTCGTGAAGTGACTGAGAAACTGAGTAAAATGACCAGCGTACCATCTCATAGTCGAAGGTTCATACTGAGTCCTCCTGTTGTAGTTATTGCCGTACTCTATGGTTCGCAGTCAGTCTGGATTGCGGCAAACTGTATTACTTGCTTTAAGTCTTCTCCTGTTAGTGCTTTATCCAAGAAGAGACCGGTAATTGGAAAACATGTGGGATGGAAGGACTCAAGTCTATATTCGATCGTATTTCGGCACCACCAGTTGGTAGGTGTTTGGCATATGCTTGAATATGGGAATTGCAAATCTTGGCGTTTTTTTCAGTAAGGTCTGTTCCCTGCTCAGACCACGGCATCGCAAATTGCGGCGCTATTCCCTGGCTGGAGGTCCTTCGTCCCGATCCGGTCTCTCTTCTTCGCGGTTTTTAAGTTTAACTCTTCTTTGAGGGAAAGAAAAAAAAACTCTCCTCGGGTGAGTTGAACTTCAGCCTAACACGTCGTACTCGTAATTCCATGCACGACCGCACTTTAACATTTTGGGCAGTTTTATTTTTATGTTGACTGAACACTTTGGAACTTATCTAGTGATTGTATTGGTTTACCTTTAAATGACCTATCAATGAAATGTTCTACCTATATAAAGGAGCTTAATCATAATCCCACATTTGACATGTCTGTATACCTATAAGTAGAAATGATTGTCCAAGTTATGAATTTAGACAAATGGAAGGTAATACAAAATAATTATGGTGATTCAAAACAAAGGATTTTCTCTGGAATTAATCGATAGTCTTACGACCCATTGATAACGACAGACTGCTTGATGACAACTGACAGCTTATGGGTGACTGACTGCTTCCTCTTCTTTCCAGGATTATCTTCTTAATTGGCTGTGGTTATGTTTATATATACATACATACATACATATATTGGTGAAACATATTTCTCTCCAGAGGAGAAGTCGAAACATCAATCAATGAGTTAAATAACGTATAATTTTGGGCTGAAGTTCCCAGAAGTACTCACCTCCCATTTTCTTGAAATATTTGCCATTCATAGTCTAAATCATAGAAAGTAAAAGTCCAAACAGTTTCCACCGCAAACTACTGGAATGGAGTAAAAGGGCATTTAATATTTGTCATGATATTAATTCCAACAATTTGTATGAATTATGGTTCCAGGTTTAACGTGTTTTTGAATCAATTCAATCATCGTATCTGCATCTCTTTTATTTTCTGGACAAATTCCTAATCTACATATATTGAGAAGGTTCGCCACGAAGGATAATGCCTAAAACCCAAGAACCCTAGAAACACGATTTTACAATCATCAATTTCCATGATTTCACCAGAACCTCTCATTTGCAGTTAATCACAGACCAGTTTAGAGGAAGGAAGCTTGATTTGAATGCAAACCAAAGTAAACAATAAATAGTACCAATAGAAGCGCGCATTTGGTCGGAGTACTCCGAAATCAAAAGTTAGCAGGATGGTGGAGTGCCGGATTGGTAATCCGAAGAAGAAGGGAAGAAAAAATTGTTCGTGTTTTTTTCTGTGTACTTTCTGCTGCAGTAACAGTGGTAGCAGTAGTAGCAGGAGGAGATGTCGGGAGACGGCGGGGAAAGACCCGTTTTTCAAAACGAAAAGGCGGAGAAGAGTCAACCCAAGGCCCAATCTAATTAAGCGCTCCTCCACCACTACTTCTGCCGAAAAGCTACAGATCGAAGCGAGGAAAGGGAAGCTATCACCATTACTATCGACGTCCAAGGCAGCTAGACAACAACAACAACAAGGACCAAAATCAGTGATACCCGTGGAAGCGGATATTCCCTACCTCTCCGATGGTAGGGACGGCCGCTACACGGGGAACAACAACCCTTTCGCCACCCTTTCAAGTTCGGCTACGGAGGAGGAGCGTAGTGAATTTGAGGAAAAATATCGCTTCCTACGCGCCAAGCTGCAGGCCGCAGTCGATAAGCTAAAGGAGATATAGCAGGAGAGAGAGCAGGCAACAGCCACTCCACAGCAAAAGCAGCAACAACAACAGCAGCAGTAGAAAAAGCAGCAGCAACAACAATAGCTGCAACAACGCCCTAAAAAGGAGAATGTGCCACCCATCTTTACTTATACCACCGTCCTACGAGAGACCATCGACCTCTGTAGGTAATTTCGAATTTAAGTGCTTAGGCCACACACGCTGTGCTGTTCAGTGCAAGGCACTGGAGCACCATAAGTGGGGTAATAAGTATTATTATTAAAGGAGTCCACATCGGATTTTTTCTCCTTCATGCCGAAGGCCGAGAGGTTGCAGACGCTGCTCCTCAAAGGCGTGGAGTCGATAGCAGACCCCGCGGAAATGCTTTCAGAGCTCAGAGAGTTCGAGAAAGACGACCTCAAATTCGTAGGAGTTAAGCCATTCTCCACGGTGAGCTCTCGGCGGGAGAAGCGAGTAATACCCTTCTTCCTGGTTCAGCTCATACCCCGCAGCAAGCTGGAGAAGCTTAGCACACTTCCCAGACTGTCACATGGACATACATTTTGCAATGTATTCGCTGCCAAAGGTTTGGGCATGCCGCAAGAACGAGGAATGCGACGTTAAAAAGACAAAGTGGCGGACAGACAGCAGCTCGAGTGTGTCTTGGGCAGAAACCGAGGGTACCCTGCAAACTATCGGAGATGTCCCGAGTTCCAGTACATCAAGAAATAAAACCTGGTCCGTAAGCAAAAGGTCGATTAGAAGCGTCCCTCGGGTCACCAGCCGTCACATCCCGGTTGAACTACGCAAATGTCGGTGCGTTCGGGAAAGACGATACAAAAGCCCATGGCTGTTCTTAAAACCTGAATGCCTGTCTCTAAGGCACCGGAGCCCGAAGTGGATATCTGGATATCTGTTCGATCCTGCTCGCAATCCAAAGCCATATGCGACGAGTAGTACTTTTTAACGTGTTGCAGGGCGAAAGCCCCGATGCATTCTTGGTTAGCGAAACAAAGTTAAACCAGAGGCACAGAATCCGGTACAGTTCTTGCATAATAATTAGGAGAGACCGACTGAATTCTATTTAAGGCGGGAGAGTTGCAATCTTCATTAGAAATAATTTTAAATTTAAAGTTATATATAGCGGCGAAATGCGGAGGTTCCAGACGCTAGAGGCCTGCATTGTGTGCATTCTTCTCCGAAGCGGAAAGAGAATTTACATTCTAGCGACCTATGCACATGAAGCACTTCAACCCAATAATTTTGTCGGAGAGCTCGAGACACTCTTTCGATCTCTTCGCTTGAACTTGGTAGAAAACTTCTACATTCTGGCCGGCGATTTAAATGCGAAACATAGTGATTGGGAAATAACATTCCCAATATTGGGGGTAGCCTACTAAGCCATTAATGGGTTCTTCGCAACATTGAATGTATTGTCAAGTTGTTCGCAACGGATAGTCCGTCGTATGTTAGGAGCGGCTACTATCTGGATCTCATGCTCTTAGACCCTCGACTGAGACTGGCAGACACGAACGAATAGTATATTAATTGTCAACGGACCATTGTACTCGAGAGTGATTATGCGGAATAGATGCCGTGATCACATTACCTGATGAGTTCGCGAAGATGGCAGAGTATGTCCAAACACACCTGTACGATTACAGTGGAGTGCGTTGGTCACGGGAATGGACATTCCCTGACGAGAGCGCTCACTTCGAGTGCCTCCTTCCCACCGTCCAATAGAACCCTGTCAAACTACCAGATTGACAGGTACCTCAGACAAATGGATGATATAATTAAGCAAACGAAAAAAAAGATATATATATATAAATATACATAATGTATGAAAATATATAAAGTACACATATACATATATATGTATATATATATATTATTAGTAAAGTTAGAGTAAGATAGGTTTAGTTACTTTTTTAGCTTGAGCTAAATATATAAATGTTAATTGCAAGTTTATATAGTATCTAGTCGAAAGACATATGTTTAAGTTAAAGGATATTTAGATTTGTTAAGATAATTAAGATCTAAGATACTACAGAATAAAAATTAATTTGAAACTAAGAACCTAAAAACCTCCCATCTGCCACTCTTTCGCGAATTGATCATGCAATGCTACCATACAAACCTCTCTACAAAAAGAAAACCGAACAGAAACGGTTTTACGTGAAACTTTTTTGAGTGCAAGAAAATAAATGGTTTGTATTATGTATTATATTGCAGTAAGTAGAACATACATATTTAGCATGGTTGAAAAGTTCAAAACGTAAAGTTTCACAAGACATTGAAAAAGTGTATCTCTGTTGTTCATTTTGTTGTAGAAATTAAATTGTTTTTAAAATGTATGTACATTTTCTAAAATTAATTATAACTTTAAAGCTTGTCGGCGGATTGTACCGATTTGTATCCCAGTTGAAAGTCTTTAATCGTAGCTTTAATTTGCGATATATTTCATTTGCACACCCTTTGCAGTTTAAAACATATGTCAATTTGTTTTTATGAGGATTTTCAAATTTTAAATCTCCTTTTAATCCTTTTCAGTAGTTTGCGAAGAAAAGCAATTTGGACTTTTATTTCCTTTATATGAGACTAAGCACAGAAAATATTTCAAAAAAAATTTCAATATGAGTATTTTTCAGAACTTTTAACATATTAATATATCTTCAGCCACAGCGGCGAACAGTTGACAAAGTTCATCTTCGCGTTCGCGAATTGTTTTTGGTTCCGCTTATGGGGACTTATGGGCAAACTTTAGTTTTACCATTCTTTCGTTATTACTCGACGTGCTCTCTTGCACCGAGCCAATAGAATCGTTCCCTTACCTTCTTCAAGCTCTGATTTACTGCCAAATGTTCACCCGACATGCCGTCGTGCATCTCCCAGAGGACGTCGAGTACCATTGAGTGTTCCCGTCTGGCGTTTCTCATTTTCCCATTGTGCCCAATATGCTTTCAGAGTACGGCTTCTGTCGACTATATCTCGGCTGTCGGATTTTTCCATGTGCTTCTTATTGGCTCGATATTAGCGTTTTCCTTCTGGTTACGACTTGGTTCGGTTCTTATTGCTTGGATGAAGGCAGCATCCTTCCCTTCCCGCGTGGTCCGTACGGAAAATGAATTTCTGTCGTGTTTTGTGTTTCGTTGCCAGAATTAGCGCCAAGAGTTCCCGTCTGGTCATCAGTAGTTTCTTTCTGATTTGGAGAGCACCTTGCTAAAGTAGGCGACTACCTTTTCTTCGCCATCATGCACCTGGGAAAGGACAGCTCCAACACCCACATTACTAGCATCTGCGTTTACGATACTACGCGTGAAAGCTTCTCTCGCACTAGTGAGTCCATTTGAATGATCTCCCTTTCCCCGTCAACTGCAAGCTCCTCGCGATCCCGGCGAAATCCTTTTTGAATCGCCTGTAGTAGGTGACCAGGCCTAGAAAACTTCCCAATTGATGTTTGTTTCTGGGAGTTGGCCAAGGCTTGTCAGCTTCGACTTTTTTCGGGTCTGTTCTTACTCCTTCTGATGATATGACATGTCCCAAGTAGTTAACTTTCCGCTGGAACGGAGAACATTTTTTCGGATTCACCTTCAAGTGGGCACTTCGTAGTCATTTGAAGACGTCCCTTAGGTTGCTTGGCTGCTCGTCGAATATTTTTCGAACTACGAAATACACCAGGCCGTTTATCCAAGTCAGCCCATGCAGAACTCTTTCCATTAAACGCTCAAGGAACGCCGGAGCATTTCATAAGCCGAATGGCATTACTGTAAACTGAGAGGATATCCAACGCATCATCTGTTCATGGCAGAAGGTAGCTGTCCTTCTTGGAAACTTCATTCAGCCTTCGGTAGTCTACAAAGAATCGTGTGCTGCCGTCTCTATTTTTAACTAAAACTACAGGTGATGCCCATAGGCTGTTGGAGCTCTCGATTTGTCCTTATTTTTCCATCGCTGAGACCATCTCCGCGATTTCGGCTTGTTTTGCCAATGGCAATATTGTCTAGCCGGTTGCCGAATTGGTCTTGCATCACCGGTGTTTATGCGATGCTCCACTAAGTAAGAAGTATTCTACCAAAATCTACCGTTTCTTATCGAATTCACAGTGCTGCAAAACGGTCTCTTTAAGCTCCGCTAGTAGAAATTCGTCCCGCCGACTCCACTCTAGTTGTTGTCGAGATTGCAGAAACTGACGTACATTTTCCAATCACCTCACCTCGCCTAAGTTTTATGCTGCAATTTATCGCATTTATCAATCTCACTGGAACCATGTTGGTGGCTCAACGAAAATCTTTCCAACAATGTAATTTTGAAAGTTCGTTTAGTCTTCGACCTCTATTAGGAAGAATCGGTGGGCTCCAGAATCACCCTCCAAACGTATCCAGAGTACCGTTTCTGTATTGGGCAGCAGGGTTACGTCTTTGTTGATTACTGACATCAGGCTGACGTCGGTTTTTCTCTCGTACTGCATTGGAATTTCACTTGCCTGCCAATATCCAATATACTCGTATATAGTGCGTCTTCATGAAATCGACTCCTAAGATGCACCCGTCGCAAATGTCAGCCTCCAAGAACACATACGAGTAGAAGAAGTTCAGACCGATCGGTTTTATTTTCAGAACGCTTTTTGATTTCCTAAAAACGAACGTTCCTTTCATTATGGGTGTGAAGGAAATGGAAACATTTCAACTATTGAAAGACAGATTGTTGGCTGCATCTGTACTATCCATATATAGTCCATGTAACGCCACTGAATTGCACTGCGATGCGAGCAGCATTGGATTCGGAGCAGTGTTGCTTCAAAAGCAAACAGATAATAGATTCCATCCAGTGTTTTACTGTTCGAAACTTGCTACGGACTCAGAAAATAAGTACCACAGTTATGAATTGGAAACACTGTCCATTATCTATGCATTAAGGAGGTCTCGGATTTATCTAATAGGACTACCATTTAAAATAATAACGGGTAGTCAAGCACTCGCTCTGACATTGAACAAAAAGATGGTTAATCCTCGCATTTCTCGTTGGGTATTAGAGCTCCAGTCATTTGACTACACGGTTGAACATAGAAAGGGTGATCGTATGTATGTCGCATGTTGACTCCCTGAGTCGATCATTCAACATTTTTCACGTGGACTATGAATCCCTTGAGTTTATCCTTGCGGTTGCACAAAGGCAGGATTCAAAAATTGGTACGATTGCCCGCGAGTTACAGAAAAACGAAAGTCCCTGTTTTGAGATGATTGACGGATTGATTTACCGAACAAGTTTATCATGTGAAACGAGATAGTGCAGCTGCAACAGGAAAGTGAAGCAGTCGTTTAAATGTGATTTGAATTTAAACAGGCAGTTTTTATTTTATTTTATCTTCTTCCTATATAAGTAAATTTGTGATTTTGTTAATCATTTTACAGAGCCATCCAATTTATTATTCCGAAAGTATACTTAAATAAAACACAACTATGATTTATACATACCAAATTGTATATCAACAAAATTTTTATTTCAATTTAATTTCATTCAATTTTCCTTCACGGTAAAGACTTAATTCTGACAAGGTAATTTTGGCGGACTTTCCGACACATACCGGGCAATAACTCGGCCATAAAATTTGTATATACAATATACAAAATATAAACAACATTCTAAACTGGTAATTGTCCATAGTATTTTATTCTATTGCATGAGTACGAGTATGATAGTGTTAACCTCCTCTTTTGCACCGACGCACAGTGCGGCAACCCTTGGACAAAAATCAAAAAAATTATGTTCGCTTTTAACTCAATCAACGGTGTATTATTGTAGAAAAATTACTCAATCAAACAAAAACAAAAACGTTTGTTCTTAAAAAATAACGGTACTTGCGGTAACACTGCTATGAGTAGAACGATCACCTTTCAATTTCATTAGTTTTAATTTTGCTTGCTATGAAGAAATGTTGTTTTGTTCTAGTGCGTGTAAAATTTGGAACTAAAATCATGTCGAATTTGGAATAAGATCTGTCCTTCTATTATTAGTACCAATTTTTTTAGATATATTAAAATATATAGCGTGATAAAACGAATTGTTAAAAAAAATAAAGAAAAAAACATATTTCTTCATTTTAAATAAGCTTTAAAAAAATTCGGCGCAAAATATTCTCTGCATTAAATTGCTACGTCATATATCGTACTTTATTCTTGTATTATTTTTTTTTGCTACAAATTGCTACCCTAATAACAGTGAATTTTTTTCCAGCACATTACTCAACGATTCGAAATTGTGATTTGGTCGACGATTGGATTTCAAATCCAAATTCAGAGAAACTGTATAAAGTTATCCATAAACTGAAATCTCTTTAAATGACTGTTCTGATAGTTTAAATGCCAAAATTAGCCACGCAGGTGAAGCTTATTGTTTAGCGATAAGCAGAAAATGGAAAGATTGCTTTAGAAACCGCAAATATTTACAAAACCGACATTCAAAGTGGTTACAAAAAGAACTGTTGGTACCAACTGAGACAGAAAGCGATCTGCAACCAATATCATCAAAATCCACTGGAGAGCTGCAGGAAGAAACTCGTCGCGGGAGACATTTAGTAAGGTTTGAGGAAGCATCTATAAAGACAAAAAAACGTAGAGTTCAAGATCTGATAAATTTACGATCCGCTGAAGAACTTTGTTTTGCAAGCGATGTTTCAAGAGGATCAACATCAACAAGTCAACTACAGCCGACTTTAAATTCTCATCAAGTTCTTGCTTTATATTTTGACCTTGACCTTTCTGAAAGAAAGTATAATCTTCTCCGCAGTTCTATGAATAAGCAATCTGAGAACTATTTTCCATCCGTCAAGACTCTGAGGCAAGCTAGAAAACTTTTTTTTAACAAATGTGTCTGTAAGTGAAATATCTGCAGAGGTAAACCTACAGGAGCCATTAGACATTACCCTACAAAGCATTTTAAAAATCATTGACATCGATCTCGTCTCAGATTTAAAGCTAATTTGCCAGTGGGGATTGGATGGCAGTGCAGGACACAGTCTTTACAAACAGAAATTCGCGGAAAATACATCTCAAACTGATGAATTTATGTTCTTGATAGCTTTTGTTCCCCTCAAATTAGAAGATGACAATAAAACTGAGTTATGGGTCAACCCACGTTCCTCTTCCACTTAATAGGCCTAAGTTCATTTTTATGAAGGAAAATCAGCATTTAGTAAGGGAGCAAGAGTCCTTAATGAAAAATTCTATACGTAAATTATCTGCATATCAAATTAACGTGGACCGAAATTTAAATGTACCCAGTATCTGCCAGGGTAGATACAAAAAAAGCGTACGCATTCTCTATGAGTTTTTTTCAGCAGATTACAGTTTTTTTTTCAATATTAGCCTTTTGCACTCATTCTCTTTATTTTGTTACTTCTACTTGTGCGTTGTGACTATTTTCTAGTTAACGGTTTTTCTTTCAAGTTAGTTTTTTTTTTCGCTCTTTTGTTCTGTTTTGAGTGCATCTGTCGACCTCTTTTGCCTTTCAGAGTTAATTTTTCACTCATTGGCTCCTTGGCTTCTTGCTTTATTATCTCTCAGATAGCCGTTATTTTCTCAATGCAAACTTGTTTTACTCATTTGTAATGTTGTATGTAGAATAGGTTCATTTGAAAGTATTTTTTTCAGTGAGTAGTTGATTGCTAAAGCACGTACTTTTTGTGCAAATGGAGAACATTGAAAGTGATTATGAATACCTTTCAGCAGCAGCTGTTTCTAGGTAAAAAAATGCTAGCATGGTTTATAAAATCCTAGTAACGATTCTTTCAATAGGCTGTCTTATGACAATCAGAAAACATATTTTGAGCGACTTCTTGAAGTAATTGCCTCCGATTCAGAACCAGAATTAGACGAAGGTGGCACAGATGCTGACCCTGAGGACAACTTTTTGCCTGTAGAAGCAAGTGCTCCGGACAGAAATCAACAGATAGAAGTAGAGCTAAATAATTATAGCTATTCTGATTCTAATTCTGATGGTCAAGATGACAATGTATCGGTAGATGGGTTATTGTGCGAGAACGTCATCGCTGATAGCGAAGGATCAGGCATAACGGAAGCAGGAAGTAATTTTTGGACTGGTAAGGATGGTACTAAGTGGTATAAAAATCCATCAAATTTGCAACGTCAAGGGGCGCGTAATATTTTCCGGGACACGCTATTTCTGGGCCCGAATCCAGTTACTAAAGGTCTTACAGATGTGGACACTTTCTTCTGTATAATTAGTCCTTCTATTCAGGATATAATTTGCCGTCACACCAACAAAAGTGCTGTTAGTGATTTTAATAAATTGAATGAACAGCACCCTGAGAAAACTCCTTTAGACTGGAAACCTATTCACGAACAGGAATTTTCCGCCTATCTGGGTATTTTGTTTGTCATGGGCTGTCACCGATCTAACTATGAAGCAGTGGAAGAGCTGTGGAAAAGCAAAGCGCTTCCCATCTATCGAGCAACGATGTCGGTGAAACGCTTCAAGGCAATTTCGAGGTTCATTCGGTTTGATTCGGATACAACACGAGCAACTCGGATGGCCACTGACAAAGCTGCTGCCATAAGTGATATTTTTGATATGATTAATGCAAATTTAAAGCACAACTTCAGACCATACGAATCGATCACAGTGGATGAGCTACAGAGGTCACACGAGGTTTACCCAATATATGCCTTCGAAGCCGGCCAAGTACGAAATCAAATTCTGATGGGCTTGTGAGTCCGCAACAGCATACCCACTAAATGGGCAAATTTACACTGGGAAGATTGGTAGCACCAGAGATGTAAACCAAGGTGAGCGAATAGTAAAGGAACTGGTAGTTCCATACAAAAATACTGGACGAAACGTGACTATGGACAATTTTTTCACAACCCTCCCATTAGCAAGCGAATTATTTGCTTGGAAACTGTCGATTGTCGGAACTATAAAAAAAAACAATCGCTGCTAACCTCTCGAGTTCAAGCCGTCGAAGAACCGGGTTCCTTTGTCTTCTGAGTTCGAGTTCAGTCAAAATGCTGTGCTCCTATGTACCCAAGAAAGACAAAGCCGTTGTTTTGCTCTCTGTTTGTTTCCGTCCCAAACAGAAACCAGAGATTATACACTACTACAATCAGACTAAAGGGGGAGTTGATGTCATGGATAAAATGTTGAGCCAATATACCACGAAAAGAAAAACTAATAGATGGCCCCAGGCTATATTTTATAATTTGTTGGACATTTCAGGGCTTGCAGCTTATATGTATAATTTTTTCAAAAAACAATTTTCAAAGTACGGTCGATGTAAAGAGTAGCCAAAGACGTAAATTTCTTGAAAGATTGGGAGAGAATTTGTGTATCCCACACATCGGGTGTCGAGCTCAGAATCACAGAGGGACAGTCATTTTTACAATAAAAAACGCTATGGAATGTTTGTTGGGTCACTCAATAAATGCAAACGAGCCTGCAGATGAAGATTTCATTCCTAACGACCCAGAAGATCGGGACTCTAGCGGTCGTTTACGGCAAAAGGATGGATGTTATATGTGCTACCAGCTGAAGAAAAAAAAACGTGCTACGCGTCAAGCCTGTGTTAGGTGCAAAAAACCTGTATGCGCTGAACATAGTCTTACTCAGACAAAGTGTGAAAAATGTTATATGAGTAAATAAATGTATTATATTGTTGTCAGTAAATCTGTGGGTGTCTTTATTTTGCTATGGATTTCTACTTCGCCAGGTATTTGTTTTTTGATTGTTTATTTCTATGAGTAATTGAGCAAAAAACCGTGATTTAGTATTTTATTATTTTGCTGCGAATGTATGTATGTGCATGGGTTTGTATACTTTGTATCTCTATTCCATGCACGTTTTTATTTTCGTATCGAAACCAAATAGTTTTTATGCAACGTCAACGAATATCTACCTGGGTAGATACTGTCCACGTGAGGGTTAATGTCAACGATAGGTCTGTGCTAGCTAAGTACGAATAACATTTTACAATGCTAGATAGAAGTATATGTAACATTTTATCAGACACTAATTGTTCTGCTAAGTGCTATATACGAGTATGTGGAGCGTCCGCAAAAGAAATGAATTTGACTGTGGTTTCTGAAAGGCTTCTTAATACCGATCATTACCGTTTTCGCTTATCCACTCTGCACACATGGATAAGGTGTTTTGAATGTCTTCTTCATATTTCTTATAGTTTGCCGTTAAAAATGTGGCAAGTAAGAGGAGCTGAAAATAAGGCTATATTCGCGCAAAATAAAAAAAAAATCAAGACCTTTTTAAAATTCCTATGGGACTCTTAGTGAATAAGCCAAAACCGGTTTATGGATCCACAAATTATGGAAATACTGCAAGAAGGTTCTTTAACGACTCAGAAATCCCAGGAATAGATACAAATTTAATAAAAAACTTCCACACAATTTTAAGAGTTTTATCGTCAGGTTTTTCAGCAGTTTAAAATTTTACTAAAAGAAACAAAAGATTTATATATAAGTTTGTATAACTGGTACTACATGCCAAGTAGCGTCCATAAGATCTTGATTCATGGTTGTGATGTCATCGATAGGTCTTCTGTCAGAAGAGGCTTTAGAGGCTCGACATAAGGAAATAAGAAAAAATCGATTGAATCACACGCGTAAGATGAGTAGAAATCAGACAAACACGGATCTTATGAACGTTTTATTACTTACTTCCGATCCTTTAATTTCGACACATAGAAATATTTCTTTAAGGAAATCAAATAGGGATATCTCAGAAATAAGTATGTACTTACAAATTGAAGATTTGTCAAAAAATTCACAAAATATAAGTGCTTCTTCTTTTGATGAAATTAATTTAACTGATACAAAGCTTGAAGATAGCGATGACAGTAGTTTAGTTTCAGAATAATTAAAGCTAAACTCAATTGTTTTCTTGATTTTATATTTTATATTTAAGGAAAAATATGTAAATTATATTATTATATTATATTTAAACAGAAAAAATAAAATCTGTACATATGAATTTGAATTAAGGATTTTTGTACAAATTTCCGTACAAATACCACACTGGCCGACGGTATGTTTCTAAATTTCCAAATATAAGAATTGCATTTTTTATCTGATAAATCCTCAAAAGAGGAAGTTAAATATTAATATCGCCAGACCCAGGCAACAATAAATTCCAGAATCCTGAGGAAATTAAAGCAAATTTCTTTTACCAAGTTTTTGAAAGATGAATTTGGAAAAAGCGTGAAGCATTACCATTAACCCCCGACCACGACCGAAATACTCGATCGTTTCTGTTGTCTGAAGAAATAAGCTTCTTAAGGAAAATATGAAATGCCAGAATTCAACCTACATAGATCTTCATTCTTTGGAATGTACTACGGGATATCAAAGACGACAGTGTATGCAATCTCTTCCACCAAAGGTTCTCCATTACCGCCGTAAACTGCATCACTAAGATTGCATCCTTCCCTTATATGAATGGCTATTCCGATTCCCTTTAACAAAGAAATGAAGCTCCACAAAATGCAGATTACTGGTTTGGACTACAAAACATCAGGTCAATAAACCCTCTTCTATTAGTAACAGCTCTAAGCTTAAAATCACCAAGCCCACTAAGCCACTTACAACCAGACCCAGCCCTTCGGCCCAATCCCTTCTCAATCTAGACTCTAACTAAGAGCTAAAAGTAGGAATAATTCCCAATTTCCCTCGACCTAAACGCTTTCGCTGATAATCACTTCACTCCAATACGGAAATCTTTATGTGGGATTCAGATGCTCCACTTCCCCTAAGCACGTCACCAAATCAGATCATCGTCAAACGTAACGAAAAGTTTTCTATTTACATTTTTGGTCATAATCATCACCCGAAAAAAACAACAAGACGAGTCAACTAACGGTCAGCCGAGACGAGCAACGCAACGAGACCAGTCAACAGTAAGTCGAGACAAGCAAAGTAACGAGACGAGTCAAGAGTCAGTCGTGACGAGCAACGCAGCGAGACGCCGAAAGTATTCTTATAAATTTAAAGTTAAACGCTAAACTTAAAAGCTAATTTAATTAAATTGTATCCCTATAAATAAAAGTGAACAAAATAATAAAGTTCTTGAATTGGTTTGGGTAAACTTGGTACTCCTCTTCTTTACCTCCCTCACATGTATTGTTTTAATTTCCAAAAAGCAGACTTCCCAAATATCGTTCCCCACTCGTTCGAATTTCGTTGAATCGAGACTTCAAGATAATATTTGTTCGAATTTTCAGGAGGTAATGGAACCAATGCAATGCAGCGAACTCGTATGCTTGATTTTTGTCGCCGTACAACTAGGATGTGTGCAAAACGCTCCATTATTCAACTTAGCGAACACGAATCAAGGAGTATCCTGCTTATCTGCTACGTGAATTATTGCTGTAGCCAAAATGATGGATGGGTCATGATTGGAGGAGTGCATCGTGTTGTGTTCCTTGGGCCTTGCATCAATTGCGTCTACATTGAGATGAGCGTATGTGTGACAAGAAGCAGGCGGTCTGAATGGATGAAGAATGGTGCGATGCGGTTTGTTGCACTTACGACAGAAAGAGGAGCGGCATTCTTTAATATTGTGGTCGTGTTTTAAGCAATTAGGGCAGATTTTTTTACCTTGTACGTATCGCTGTTTAGAAGTTAAGGGTAAAAAGAAAAGTAAAGCATTTCTGATTTATACTCGTATGGCTTAAATTGTTACAATATAAACATTTCTTTTTATTTGGTTCTGAATGTCTGGTAATCGTTAATGCCTTGCTTCGAGGTTTTATAGCGATTGTACTTGCCCGCACATTGCTGCTTGCTGAATAACACTCCAGTACTTGACAGCGCTTGCGATGAATTGGATCAGTCCAGCAAGTGATGGTAAGTCTTCTGTTGAGCACTCTTCCTGCCATTTGCTGCGGATGGCGTTGTCTAACTTTGATACGATGATATATGTTATGTAGGTGGTAACGAAAACAATAATGGCAACACGACAAGTGCATCGCTATAAGAGAGTTAAGCTGAATAAGGAGAATCAGGAAGAGAAGCGGGCTAAGTAAGAAAAGGGGACAAGGTAAGGTGGTGAAGCTACAAAAAAGAAGCGAAGGGGGGCAGTCGAAAAGTAGATACCACGAAGAACGGATTAATAGAAGCGAGGAATTGATTTTGTTACATAAAGTGTTAAAATTATCAAATCGGCCCATTTTCCCCGAACAAAGATACATTTACTTTTTTACCCACAGTGCGCTTTGTTTCTTTTACTCCCTTTTCTTGAGAAAATTAAATCCTACATGGTGTCAGAAGTGGGATAGAGCGATATAAGAAAAGAGAACGGTGTTTTATATTTTCACGTGATAATATCGGGTGGTGTGATCGATGCAGGAGGAGCGTGAACTCGAGGCGCTTACTGTAAAAGAGTTGCAAACGATCTTAAGGCAAAGTGGTTTACCTATCCGATGCAATCAGAAAAGAGATCTTGTTGTGCGCGTTCGAAACATTTACGATCGAGGAATCCTAAACCCAGAAAATATAACCTCTTTCAGAAAAAGACGCAGTCGAGCGACGAATAGTGAAAGTGATTTTTCCGGCTTACTTGTACCGCGCACCGTAGATCCGTTATTTGTCAACGATCTCACCGCGGATCCCGAAAATATGTCAACCCCAACTAAAGAAGAGCAAATAATGGCAGAATTTTCCGGTCACCAACAACGAACCGTTCCCGTACAAAACGCCTTTCAATTCAAGGATGTAGAAGAAGCCTTGGAAAAGTTTAGTGGGGAAAGTGGGAGGTGCGCTGAATCTTGGATTGCGGATTTCGAGAAAGTGTCTACAGTTTGCAGCTGGGGAGATGTCCAGAAGTTCTTGTTTTCGAGACGATTGTTATTTGGTGCAGCCAAGTTAGCGTTGGAATTCGAAACTTCGATTTGTAGCTGGGAGTCGGTCAAATTATTTCTTCTGAAAGAGTTTGGCAAGCCTGGACGAGAAAATGTTCACAAAATGTTAGAGAAAACGAGTAAAACTAAGGAAGAATCATTTCTAGAGTATTTCTACCGGATGAAAAAAATAGCTTCAAGAGGAACAATAGACGAGGAGCACCTCCTGTCATACATCGTCGCGGGTATTCCGGATGACGTCCTAAGTAAGAGTATACTGTATCAAGCGAAAACTATGGACGAATTGAAGGAGGGACGTTACAGAGGCGCTGCCACGACCAGATCATTTCCGGCGTCTATGCCAAAAGGGGACAGTCAACATCTACAATCTCTGTGTAAAAATTGTGGAGCACTTTCTCATCCTTTCCAGGATTGTCCAAATAAAGCAAGAGGCAGTCGTAGGATTTGTCCCGAAAATAATTCGAACACGTATTTAACGCAGCACGCAAGGGTAAACAAGCTGATGGTACCAGATGTCACAACCCCAGTGAAGGTGTATGGACGAGAATTTCGGGCTTTGATCGACACAGCCAGCGACCTCACGTTGGCAAAAGACAGCCTGCGTAATCATTTGGGGATCGGTGATATGCAATATGAAGGTACCGATGCCATAGCATTCGGCAGCCAACCAACCAAGACTCTCGGCGCTTCACCAATCAAAATAGAGATTTCAGGCGAGTATTACGATCTAATCTGTCATTTTGTGCCCGATGATTGGTTATCTTACGAATTTCTGTTAGGAAAAAATTTATTGCCAGAAGTAAGCTTGACGATCGAAGATGGGCAGGCGCAAATCTACAAGAGGAATATTCACAATGATGATCAGCTAGCACGTATCAACTTGATTTCTAACAACCAGTCTGAATTAGCTGAAAACTTGAACACGATCAAGGACCTAAAAATGCGAAGAGAAATCAAAATGATAATCGAACAGTATTAGTAGTAGGGCTATGCCGGTTCTAGACCAGGAAATGAGTCAGAAATGAGTCATCACCGTTCAAGGTCGTTTTTTTGACTTCAAGGCCGCTTTGACTTCAAGGCCGTTTTGACTTCAAGGTCGCTTTGACTTCAAGGCCGTTTTGACTTCAAGGTTTTCTGTTTTTTTGTGTATTGTTTGTTCAAGACCGAAAAAAAAAAAAATGATTTTTGATTTCCCCCCATTCATTTATCCATGACCCATAAAGTAAGTATGTATGTATGTACATATGTATGTATGTGAACCTGGAAGCAATGTGTTACCATTGAGTGTCATCATAATACCGATTTTACAGAATTTGTTTACTTGGTTCGTGCAGTCATTTGGGTCACCCAAGTGCGTAGCTTGTATAAATGACCACTCGACGTTCAAGCACAAAAGATCGGTTCGATTGGTTATGACCTCGCGCATGTGGTCGTTTGGTTCGCTTAAGTGCGTTGCTTGCATAAATGACCTTAGCCGGGGGATGTTCGTTATACATCGAACATTAGAAAATGCTTATTCGGGGTTATAGAGTCGATCGCTTGTGCAGTGTGTTTATATGTTTATGCTGTGATTTATATGACGTTTTTTTTAGTTTTAGATGGGATTGCTGTGTTCTAGACATGCGGTAACGTGTCATCTGACAGGAAGGCCGTTCATGTGTTGGGAGCTTCATGGTCGGTTGAGGGGGATTACTAATTTGGTGTGTGTTGCTACATATGTGATTTCAAGGTCGTTTTTGACTTCAAGATGACTTCAAGGCCGTTTGACTTCATGGTCGTTTGACTTGAAGGTCGTTTTACTTGAGGGTCGTTTGACTTGAAGGTAGTTCAAGGTCGTTTGAACTGCGTCTGACTAATCTGGTGTGTGTTGATACGAACAAAACAAATCTGTGTACGGGGTCATTGACACTTGTTACAATTCCTAAATCATTTAAGCTGTTCTAATCAGAATATCTAATTATAGAAATCAGTGTATTCTAAAAATAATCCTTGCTTTAATATAAAGCGGAACCTGAAAATAAAAATGAAAACAGATTTTTTTGTTTTTTTTGTTTTTGTTTATTGTTCAAGACCGAATTATGATATAATTTACAGCATATGTTAAGGCGCGACTCCGTTATCTTTTAGCCAATATATATATATATAACTTTTCTAATATATATATATAAATATATATATATATATGTAAATATTTAATATACAACAATAAATATAAATGAAAGTTGCTTTTCTACATTTCTGTGTTTATAAAATTCCTTAAAATTACAGCATTTCTAAGCGCACAAAATTGATGATGGTGTTGGAGCTGGTGGTGACAGCGTGTAGTTGTTTGAAACATCTTATTTAAAGATTTCAAATTATCGCATCCGAGATTATTTAAATCAATTGCAGTCTTTTGAAGAAACTGTTCAACCCATGTCTTTTTTTCGGCTCCCTTGACGTAAACGTCACAATTTTTTAGATTTTCTTGTAGAAACTTTTTGACACTTTTAAAAGATACAGATCCATCGTCCCATGCTAAACCATGATAATTTTTCGTCAACCAATTTGCTTGTTTTTGGTATTTCATAGATAAATTTCTGAACTCATACGGCTGCTTAATTAAAAAATTTTGAAACTCCCAAGAATTAAAAGTAATAGCCAGCTCCTTTATAATGAACACATTATTATTTCCCTTAAATCCTTGAAAGTCTAAAGTGATTACTGCTTTTCCAGCCATGTCTATGTGAAGGTATGTATGTTACTGATAGAGTGATTGCTCTTCAATTGATAGAATTTATAGAGTTTCTTATTTTAAATAATTCTCTTTATTTCACCAGTAAGTGGAGTATATTTTATTATTCGATCATGTATGAGTACACAATATGCAACTGTATTAGTTGGAAGATTTTTAGATGTCTTGAATTCAATTCTTATGTCAATGGGTCCGGCTTTGATTGCCTCATTCTGATGTGATACATCAAAAACAATAATGGGGGCAATTCTCTTGAATTCATCACGTGTAAGAAGAGGTTTTGGATTTACCAAGTAATAGCCTTGTTGAAATTTTGCATACATTTCATATAAAACGCCATAACGATCACAATCAAATTTAAGATTAAGGTCATCATATGGATATGTCTCTGAGTTGAGATGTACTTTAGCATCCGTTACATCGCAATGTTTAAACTTGCCCTCAATTTGTAACGCTAATAATATAAAGCGAGGCGTTTCATTTTGTTGTGAAAGCTTAACATTCCACAAGTGATGCATTCCCTGAGTTAGAGTTGGGTTGAAATGACAATCCCAACTACGAAATGCTAATGTTATGGGCGTTTCACTTTTGATTGTTTTGAAAATATTCAGTTTCGATGTATCAGCCAATTGTATATGAGGAACTTTCCAGGTGATATTGTTTATATTTAGCTGTATTTTTTCTTTTAAATCTGTTGAATATACAACATTTTGATTAGTCTTTGAACGTAATAAAATCAACTCATGTTTAGAGTTTACAATAATTCGATTATAGTCTTCGGCGAAACCCATTAACGATTTAAGGGGTAGACAAAAATTAAAATGTCCGTTTGTTAAATCGATATCATCAGATTTAGACCATCCGGCATTTTTTAACATCAGACTCTCATCCTTATTGAGAGAAGCATAGTTTTTTAGTGTTGTAGTTACGCCTAAATATCGTGTTCGATCAATTTCGAATCCATTAATTTCATAACGAATTTCATCGAATAAATATGCTGCGCAATTGTTTTTCAATTTAATATTCGATGAAACTGCCCCATTATCTAGAGTAGCAAATCCCTCAATATTAATATAGCTTTCGCTAGGTAATATGAAAATATCTTGGTTCTGAATAGATATACGAATTTCATCACTACTTTGAAATGTTTGCAAATATGGTATGTAACTATGAAATTCCTTTCTTATAATGCTTTCGTCAGAAATTGGATGTTGTACGATGTTTAGTATTTCACTCATATTTTGTTTTTTGATTTTTTTTTTTTAATTGTAAACCTATTGATTTAAGGTATTGTTTATTGGCTATCGATAGTGGTACTAATCTCTCATGTGGTGTTTTAAGTCCTTTTTGTTTGACTGTTAGTAAAGTTGTGACTGGTGATGTCAGTCCTGAGATATTTTTATTGTAAATAATCATTGATCCAACGGTTTTAAATGGAGTCTGAGCGTTACTCTTTCACCACGAAAATTGATTAGGTTGCCGTTTAGATCAACAATTCGAATTGCAATCGTGCTTATTTGTTGAGTGCTGATGGGGAAATAAATAACATTTGTTGGGCTCTCATCAATTTTATACCCTGGACTGACACTCAATGAAAATTCATGGATTGTATGTGCTGGCGAATTGTTAATATATGATCCAGTTACAATATTACATTCCACACGTAAAACGTGAACTTTTGTAATATTTATTTGTTGATCTGATGTATGTTTTTGATTTGCCTCCAATATTCTTTCACTGAACCCCAGTAGTGATCCAATCGATCGTTCTTTATTAAAATAAATTTTGTCCGTACTGTTTATTTCTGTCTGAAGCGTATTATAGTTTGCCTCAATTACAAGTTTTCCATTCGAATTCTTTTCTTTATATTTTCCCTGTAAGTATTCGACAATATCATCGAACTCATATGAACCGACTGGCATTTCAAAAACCAAATCGTTTATGTGAAATAAATTATTATCTATATCGACATTTGGTACAGAGTTATATGTATGAAAATCGATCAATCCGCACACATAATTCTTATTTAAATTAATTGGTGGAAAGTAATCCGCAGTAAGAAGAGATGAGTTCCCACTTAATGTGAGAGCTATTGACATGATGAAAGTCAACAATGAAATGAAACTAATTATGTGTTAGAAAACTATTTTTATTGATTGATTAAATTTCATTACAAGACATCACGTTTATTAATCCAGGAGTTATGCTGGTGCGAAAATCCTAACCACTTTACAAAAACTCTGTTTCCTTTGACTCTTAAAACCTTTTCTACAAGATAAACGTCTGGATATCTAGTTTTTTGTAGTTCGCGTTCATAAAATGCACCTTTTATTGATTTACCGTCATAGTCTTTAAGAATATATGTAACCGGATTTGTATTTTGTACGGTTTTGATTTGAAAGATCTCTGTCGACCAATTGGGGGTGTATCCCTTTTCAAAAGTATGTTTATATTTACTTATTCGTACATTATTGCCAACATGGAATTTGGGCTCATTGAAAATTTTCAAATGATTGTAAACAGTTTTCAATAAAGATTTTTCATTAGAAGAATTAACATTAACTGGCGCCATTTTAATTGTTCTATGTATTTTGTTGTTATAATTATCAATTAAGGTTTTGTATATGTCAACCCATCGATATGATCCCCGGTAGCTGAACTCTTTCCACATCATTCCCTTTAAAGTTCTATTAAATCGTTCAACTATTGATGCCTTTAGTACACTTTGTGTTGAATAATGCCTTATGTCATATTTTAGAGTTAAATTTTTAAATTCATTGTTAAAGAATTCCCTGCCATCATCAGTTTGTAAATTTTTTGGTTTTCGCCCCAACTTGAATATACCTTTCATAGCATTAGCCACAAGAGGAGCACTTTTATTTTTCAATGGCACTATCCAGGCAAATTTTGAAAATGTATCTATAACAGTCAGCACGTAACGATAGCCATTATTATAGTTGGAATAGTTCCCCATTTCTACAAGATCAGCCTGCCAAAGGTCATCTATTCCTTTTGTTATTACCCTCCGCCGTTTAAAAGTTTTACGAGCTTGACGGTGAAGTTCCTGCACCAATCCTCTTCTCACGTTCGTCATCGGACTGATTATGTTGTAGCCCAAATGGGGTGGGTTTTATAATCTGTTGAAATAAAATATCCTCGATTGCATGAACCTTTTCATCGATATAAAATGTATGGACCTTAAGGTTTTCTTCAACTGTTTTCTGTATACTGTTAAGTTGTTCATATATTATATCAATGTCCTGTTTGATATTAGACAATGTTTTACTGTTTTCATTTCTAAGTTTTGAATTTACTTCATTTATACAATTATCAACAAATAATTTATTTGTGGCATCACTGCTTGCTATAGGACTACCAAGATTTTTAATACGCTTGAAACTAATATTTATATGTGCATCGCTGTCTAATTGAAAGCCTCCGACTTTTGAAATAAGTCTTCTGGAATACCTTTTGTTTTGATTGCAATAGGAGGAACGTCCAAACTTGTCAATAACCATTTTGAAATTGATCTATTTGACTTCATATTTACACAATTATATTCTCTTCGCGCAACTCTTCAATAATCGACATTATTTCATTATTATGATTTGTATGACCAGCTGATTGTGAAGCGATAAGGAGTCTTAGTCTATCTATTAACTCATTAGGATCATTCCAATATACGTAGTTGGGTTTCTTATAATTTAATCTCATTATACCGGAACCTTTATGTATGTTTGTGGTTTTTTTGTTTTTAACAAATAATTTTTTAATTATTTTAATATATTTGTATGCCTTAGTACCTTTTATTTGTTCATTAGCACTATGGTTACGTTTATGTGCATTTGTTAGTGTCAACATTTCTCTATAAGCTTGCAAATCTGCATCGTCATATTTTTTTGGAACTTTATAAAAGATCAACTCAAAGAGTCCAGGTGTCTTAGACCAACTCCGGTTAGCAATTGAAATTTTATCATTATTCAACTCAAACGCTGTATTACCAAATTTCCATTTGTCATTAACATCTCGATAAGGTCCATATAACTTATCTAATTTGCCTGCCTTTTCCAACGTTGTAAGATCGACTAAGGGTTTTCCATCATCTGATTGTGAAAATGACATATATTCATCATTGTCATCAGCATCATCATCTTCATCCTCAACAGCAGCATCGACATCAGCAGCATAACTACTACTTGTACTTGAATCATTGAAAAGTTTGCTCATACTCGATTTCAATGGAGTACTTGTTTCTATTGTACTTATATTATTTTTATTCGGATACGTGTTCGGTTGTCGTTCCTTCTTTAAAGTCTTTGTTTCTTCAACTAGTTCCTTGAGCGGCTTAGTGATAGGTTTTAATGAAGTCTCTAGATAATTTCGCGTATCAGCTTCCCCCAGTTTTATATCTCGAAATTTCTTTCTCAATATCTTTCGAGTCTTAACTATATCTTTAATTATTTTCTCATTCATATTCATATTTGAGTGAGTTGCAATCTCACAGAATACTGATTAGATGATAGTGTGTAACTCACATTTTATAGTTGTATAAAAACGTCAAAAGCTTTCCTATAACGACCACAATCAATATGGTCATCTTTGCTTATGACGAGAAATCCATTTTTATCTTGCCAGCACCTGCTACATAAATGCATAAATATTTCAAATGACATGTCATTGGCGCCCACATGATCATTGTATATATGCCGCATATTTAAATCATCTTGCTTAAACACAATGATCAAATTTGCATTGTCTCGCACCAAATGTTTTGGAATCCGCGTGTACGTCTGGCATAAGTAAAAACTGTCGATATTCTTATGTCGTCCCATACAGAAATATGATCTTATATGGTTTTGTTTCTCACATGCGACATCATCAAATAACATAATAGAATTACCTTTGGCTTTTTCCGGTGCTAAAACATGTTCGTTTTCGGTGAAAGGGAAAAATCCCATACCTTTAATTGGTCTAATTAATTCTTGTAAATATTTATATTTCGGTTGGGATGTAGATTTTGAGTATAGATAAATATTTTTAAATTTGAGTCCATTCGGACTCTCTATTAAATTGATCATTACATTAGTCTTTCCGCAATTTGATGGTCCAAGAATTAGGGCTCTTATCGAATTGGGTAGCAATGAGCTGTGCTTTGTTTTACCTAAATTTCCGGTAGAGAAATCTATATTTCGTATTGATATACTCTTATGTTGTTTGATAAAATGCATTTTGACAACTGACAAGAACGTATTAAAAGTGTATTCCTTTATTCAATCGCTCACAGTTTTAAGGAAGCTTTATAAGCGATAAGATAGATAATCAAAACAAAATGACAATATTATATGAAAATCGAATCAGTCGTAATAAAGCAGCCTCTGGGAGGGGACTAATTAACAAATTAATTAACTCATTACCTGTGGAAATTCATCTACCCGGATATCAATATTGTGGGCCTGGTACTAAATTAAAAAAACGGCTTGCTAGAGGTGATCAGGGAATTAACCAATTAGATAGTGCGTGCAGACAACATGATATTATCTATTCTCAAACTAACGATATTAATAAACGACACATAGCCGATCAAGTGTTGGCCGACAAAGCTGAGGCAAGACTTAGGTCCACTAATAGTAGTGTAGGTGAACGTGCAAATGCATGGTTTGTTACGAATGCAATGAAAGCAAAAATTAAATTTGGGATGGGGATCGGAAGAAAAAAATCTCAATGTGGAAAGAATCTTTTCAATAAGACCATAAGGGCAGCAACAAAACTCTTAAATCAAAAAAAACCGGAGGATATAGAGAGTGCAATAAAAATTGCAAATAAAGTTGTAAAAAAATCGTTTAAGGGGAAAAAAAGGTTATCAATAAATGTCCCCCGAATAATACCTATACCTAAAATAGGAGGATTCTTACCTTTGATACCAATATTGACTGCTCTGGGGACCATTGGAAGCTTGTCAGCCGGTGGAGCTACTATTGCACGAGTTGTAAATGAGGCAAAAGCGGCCAAAAAACAATTAGAAGAATCGAATCGCCATAATAAAAATATGGAGGCTATCGCTCTGGGAAAAGGTTTATATCTTAAACCCTATAAGAAGGGATATGGATTATATTTGAGTCCAAATCCAAAAAACTATTAAAAATGCTACCCAAACGGGCTCTTACTGATGTTGATTTAAGGAAATTTGCAAGCGATTTACCAAATTTTAGGGGTGTTTTCATGCGTGACGCGCTCCCAAAACGTCCACTTGAAGCGGAATGTGGAATTGTCAATTTGGACATATCTACAGGGCCTGGCACACATTGGGTGGCATATAGAAAAGATAAAAATCACGTAGAATATTTTGATAGTTTTGGCAACTTGCAACCACCACAAGAAATAATTCGTTATTTAGGCAATGGCATAATGTATAATTATTCCAGGCACCAAAATTACAACTCTTTTAATTGTGGACACTTATGTTTAAAATTTCTTTACAATATATATATATATAAATAAAAACAAATTTTAATATGGTCTAAAAAACAAAAAGTTGTTTTATTAAAAAAATTTTAACTACAGGTATTTCTTCTTTTCTCTTACATTAACAATGCGCTTTTATTTAAGTCTGGCGTACAATGACATTAGTTTTCGTATTCTTATCAACATAGAATCTAACATGACACAAAAACAAGTATCTGGCCCGACTTGGCAACTATCTGATGACCATGAACATGTTGTGAAATGACGATCATATTTTGATTTAACAATATAAATATTCTCATGTTCAGATAACCTTGAAATGCAGTTTTGAAACATCTCCAAATGTTCATCTAGAATGTTCTCCTTGTGTAGTTGTATGAACTCCTTCAGTTCCGTCAAAGTTGCAGAAATGTTTAAGTTTGTCATCCTTAATGTGTAGAATGACAACACCTCCAGAATCCACCGTTCTTCGAAAAGGACTGACACATTTTAGCAAATCCTGAGAGCTTTAGCTTAACTGCACGATATTTCGTATGTTTCTTGCACCTCTTTATGTTTCTTGTCCCTACTTCTCCTTCAGTTGTTTGAAGATCTACTACTTTTGTTGTGCACTCATAGAACATGTTTTTTACTTTCTTCTTCTTTTGGAATGAATTGATTCAAAAGTTCAATATCTTCCTCACCAATTTTGTCAAGCTTCATTGGCTTGACATTGTCTACGCCATTCATATATTAGTGTGCCACCAATTTATATGTTCATTTGGGGGAAAACTCAAACAATGTTGATGATAAATTTTCGGGAATCTCTTCTCCTCTGCGCTTGCTTAATAACAACGATCTGTAAGAAAAACTTCCAAGTTTTGAACTATTGTATCAATTTGAAGAATTTTAAAATATTTCCAAGCTGTATGGCAGACACAATACTTATATTTGGACTTTTAATTTCCTGCACCCAAAACATTTCTTTCTAACTAAAACAAGATAATGTTCGTCTTTTGCTTACCTTTTTGTTTCTCTATGGCGGAAAAAAAATCAGAAAAGAAAAATTTAAAGTGAACTGACCGTCCCTTCTTAAAACGATAACAAGTGAAAGGGCATACTGCAAAAATAAAAACAGTTAGGTTTATTTATTTATATTTTTTTTATTGGTTGAGCGCAAAATTTTTTTGGCTCACCTGTATTTCATTGATAATTCGGAAACTTAAATTCTTGTTACCTTCTTTCGTGGCAACAAGAAATAAATTCTGATTATTTTTGTTCAGGATGACTATCTCATCATCCTGAAACTTTTCCGCCATATGGGCTGGGAAAAAAAACTGAGTGCTTGGGAACTCTGCTAATAGCCGATTCCCAAAGCGTGTTTGGATTTTTTTTAGTTTCTCTATTTTATAATATTTATTTACTTCTACCTCTGCTATATTAATGGTTTTCTTATTAATAAAAAAAGTGCTCGACATTTTATTTGCATTAAAGCGCTCCAAAATGCTGTCCACACTTTCTTCAGCCTTGCGCTTTTTCGATGATGGTAACTGCTGCTGTTGTTGTGGTTGTTGCTGCTGCTGTTGTTGCGGTTGTTGCTGCTGTTGTTGTTGTTGTTGATGATGATGATTTGGTGGTGACTGCTGCAACCATTGCTGTTGTCGCAGCTGTTCTGGTGTAGACAGCATACCACTGCTGAAAAACCCCTCCAGCACACTGTTTTTCAGATCCTCCTGTTGCTGCTGCTGCTGCTGTTGTCGCTGCTGCTGCTGTTGTTGCTGCTGCTGCTGTACCACTTTCAGTGAATGTGGGTCCCTAAGCAGAATATTTTCTAAAATTGTAGCTCTCTCCATTTCTGCTCAGGCTTCACAAATTACTGATGGATTTTGTCCAAAGTCCTAACCTTTTTATATCCACTTCTTCTTCTTCTTCTTCTTCTTCTTATCTCAGTTGGGATAAATACAAATTTATGTTATACAAACTTGCAAAGTTTAGATAGGCACGTTTTTTTTTTCCCCATCCTAACTGTTGGAGTTGTAAACACAGCAACCCCATCTAAAACTAAAAAGCGTCATATCGCTCTCTTATATGCAATACTTAACGGGGTTTTAATATAGGAACTACCTTGCATTGGTATATATTTACTTATATTAAACACAATATTTATAATGGATGCCAATGCCCATCCACTATCTTTTTCTTGAAACTCATCAAATTTGTTTAGTAATTGGCTTTCCAAATTTTCAGATACAATACTTTCTATGATATTTTTATCACTTAAACTAATACATACATTTTTCGTACTTATATATTTCATCTCCTGTCTAATCTCCTCATTATCATCATATTTCCGGAACTCACCACAGAAAACAGCATTAATTTTTATGTTGATGTACTCGTTGATTATCTCCTGCAGTTGATTGATAATTATTGGTCTGCAATCCCTCAGAAAAAGCTTAGGATCGGCGTGTTTTAAATTGGTTATAACACCCGATCTGATTCTTTTTTTAAACGCCGAATTCGGGAGATCTTCCCACTTTAATATCTCCTCACTTGATTGTGGAACAAAGAGTTGTTTGTATGATGATAATGTACCGAGTGCTGATGTAAGATAATAATTTTGCCCGGTAAACTTAGCATCAGGTAACCAACTTTTTAAAAGTTCCATATCTTTTTCACAGTTTTTTAAATTTGCTTCAATATTCGCAGCATTATCACAATCACTATTTCTCCGCAAAAGGAAACTCAACAAATGTGATTGTTGTCTTTCAATCACTTCTTTAATTTGAGGATCCATATTATTTGTTATTACAGTGAAGTATATATATTAAAATTGCAACAAGTGTCAATGACCCCTAAACAGATTTTTATTTTTTTTGTTCGTAACAACACACCAGATTAATCAGACGCAGATCAGAATAAAATGCAACAAGTGTCAATGACCCCGTACACAGATTTTTTTTGTTCGTAGCAACACACACCAGATTAGTCAGACGCAGATCAGAATAAAATGCAACAAGTGTCAATGACCCTGTACATAGATTTTAATTTTTTTGTTCGTAACAACACACACCAGATTAATCAGACGCAGTTCAAACGACCTTGAACTACCTGTAAGTCAAACGACCATGAAGTCAAACGGCCTTGAATTCATCTTGAAGTCAAAAACGACCTTGAAATCACATATGTAGCAACACACACCAAATTAGTAATCCCCCTCAACCGACCATGAAGCTCTCAACACATGAACGGCCTTCCTGTCAGATGACACGTTACCGCATGTCTAGAACACAGCAATCCCATCTAAAACTAAAAAAAACGTCATATAAATCACAGCATAAACATAAAAACACACTGCACAAGCGATCGACTGTATAACCCCGAATAAGCATTTTCTAATGTTCGATGTATAACGAACATCCCCCGGCTAAGGTCATTTATACAAGCTACGCACTTGGGTGACCCAAATGACTGCACGAACCAAGTAAACAAATTCTGTAAAATCGGTATTATGATGACACTCAATGGTAACACATTGCTTCCAGGTTCACATACATACATATGTACATACATACATATGTACATACATACATACTTTCTTTATGGGTCATGGATAAATGAATGGGGGGAAATCAAAAATCATTTTTTTTTCGGTCTTGAACAAACAATAAACAAAAAACAGAAAACCTTGAAGTCAAAACGGCCTTGAAGTCAAAGCGACCTTGAAGTCAAAACGGCCTTGAAGTCAAAGCGGCCTTGAAGTCAAAAAAAAAACGACCTTGAACGGTGATGACTCATTTCTGACTCATTTCCTGGTCTAGAACCGGCATAGCCCTACTACTAGTATTCCCCAAAACGTCCAGAAAAGACCTGTGTACAGATGAGGATCGTTCTAGATGATGAAAAGCCTATTTACCAAAGACCACGTCGTTTGGCTCCTCTTGAAAAAGAAGTTGTCGATCAGCAGCTCGCCGACTGGCTACGTGAGGGTGTAATCCGCAATAGCGATTCAGACTTCGCTAGTCCCATAGTTCTTGCACGCAAAAAAGATGGCTCTTTACGGCTTTGCGTCGACTACAGGCAGCTAAATCGACATGTTCTGAGAGACCGGTATCCATTACCAATAATCGAAGAGTTGCTTGAGCATTTGTATGCGGCTAACGTCTTTTCCATACTGGACCTCAAAAACGGTTTTTTCCACGTGGACATTGAAGAGGCAAGCAAAAAATATACGGCCTTTGTTACTCCAGATGGCCACTTTGAATTCAACAAGGTCCCGTTTGGATTGTGCAATTCGCCCGCTATTTTCTTAAGATTCAAGACAACTGACGCTGAACGAAGATACCCAAGCTATGACCTTGAGGTCTTGGCAATAGTCCGAGCGCTAAAGAGGCTTCGGGTATATTTGCTGGGCTTGTGGTTCGAGATTTTTACAGATTGTAGGGCGTTCAAGCTTACGATGGAACAGCTAGAGGAATTTGAGTGCGAAGTTAAGCATCGATCTGGGACGGCCATGCGGCATGTCGATGCACTC
Organism: Merodon equestris; assembly: GCA_958301585.1. Taxonomy (NCBI): domain Eukaryota; kingdom Metazoa; phylum Arthropoda; class Insecta; order Diptera; family Syrphidae; genus Merodon; species Merodon equestris. Next base: position 71,858,048 of record OY284416.1, on the reverse strand, counting down.
AGTCGGCATGCGATTACTGTCTATACCATCGAGGACGGATGTTTAAAAGCAATTAAACAAGCTCAACTGAAGGACGATTTCCGCGTTGCTATCCGCGCAATTCTTGCTATATCCGGTTCGTACGAAAACTACTTAAGCAGAGGTGATGCGTTGTACAAATTCGTAGATGGGTCTTATCTCCTGGTTGTCCCGAAGTCCTTGCAGAAACAACTCATACGCACGGTTCACGAGAGAGGGTACTTTGGTGTCGGTAAGTTATATAAAATAATTCAAGAAGATTATTTTATCCCACAGATGCATCAAAAAATCAATGAAGTTATCAATAACTGTATTGTGTGCATCCTTGCGGCCAAGAAGACCGGCAAGAAGGAGTCTTTCCTGCATCCCATCGACAAACCCGACCAGCCGTTACACACTTATCACCTGGACCATTTGAGGCCGCTACCTTCCACCGCGAAGAATTATCGCTACCTTTTTGTGACAGTAGAAGCGTTCTCCAAATTCGTGTGGATATACCCAGTTAAGAGTACCACTTCCGACGAAGTCATTAATCGTCTAGAACTTCAAGCTCAGGTTTTTGGTAATCCACAGCGCTTGATATCGGACAAAGGGGCAGCATTTACATCCAATGACTTTGAGGCGTATTGCGCAGACGGAAACATCACTCACCATTCGGTGACAACCGAAGTTCCGAGAGAAAACGGGCAGGTGGAGAGGATGAACAAAACTATTGTGCAAGTGCTGACTCGTCTGTCTATTGAAGACCCTTTAAGATGGTTTAAATTTGTTCCGAAGGTTCAGTGCGTGATCAATTCCACGGCGTCGCGAAGTACCGGAAGGACACCGTTCGAATTGATGTTTGGAGTAAAGATGAATACGATAGACGACATTCAACTGAGGCAGTTCCTAGAGCAGGAGATTCTGGCCATGTTCGAGGAAGATCGTTCCGAGATAAGGGCGGAGGCCAAGAGGCAGATTCAAGAGATTTAAAGGGAAAATAAAAATACCTACGACAAGAGGAGAAAGAAGGCAACTACTTACGGTGTGGGAGATCTGGTCGCTATTCAGAAAACACAGTTTGCAACAGGCCAGAAGCTGTACCCGAAGTATATAGGCCCCTATGAAGTAACCAGGGTAAACAGAAACGATCGATATACTGTCAAGAAAGTCGGAAATCACGAAGGACCCAACCAAACTTCGACGGCAGCAGATTTGATGAAGCGGTGGCACATACTGTGTTCGGAATCAGATTCGGAGGATCTCGATGAGAGGGAACATGACAAGCACCTTTCCTCGGCTGAGGCAGCCGAGCTTCAGGATGGCCGTGTAGGTAACGAAAACAATAATGGCAACACGACAAGTGCATCGCTATAAGAGAGTTAAGCTGAATAAGGAGAATCAGGAAGAGAAGCGGGCCAAGTAAGAAAAGGGGACAAGGTAAGGTGGTGAAGCTACAAAAAAGAAGCGAAGGGGGGCAGTCGAAAAGTAGATACGGCGAAGAACGGATTAATAGAAGCGAGGAATTGATTTTGTTAAATAAAGTGTTAAAATTATCAAATCGACCCATTTTCCCCGAACAAAAATACATTTACGTTTTTACCCACAGTGCGCTTTGTTTCTTTTACTCCCTTTTCTTGAGAAAATTAAATCCTACATGTTATATGATGTGATTGTCCCATTTGTCGACTGACCTGTGCAGGGACGGGTTAAGAATATCCCTGCAGCGATACCTCTCGCTTGTCGTAAAAGGCGACTAAACAAAGGTAAACAAAAATCACATCTAGGCAATTTAGAAAACACCAAGGTGACCATAAGGACACATACATATACCACCATTAAACTACCCCACAAGTGTGCATGCAAATCAGTGGGTTGACACGACTGGAGATCACCGGTGTTGAAAGAGTAAGATCAAACAAAAAAAAAAAAACTCTGGAGCATGCCCGTGTCAAAAAAAGGAGGGAGAAGAAAGAAAACGGTCAAACCGTAGCATTATGGAAAAGAACGCTAAAAGGAAAAGCACTACCCCGCCAGGCACTACTAATAGTCGTGATTCTGGGACGAGAAGCAATGCTCGAGTCAGAGCTATAGGATTTCCAGGGGATAGCAAAGTAATGCAGCGGCGTAAGCCACACTTTAGAGTCGCGAGTTGGAACGTTGGAAGCATGAGTGGTCGCAGCTATGAGCTTCAAGAAATGATGGTTAGAAGGCGAGTAGATATCCTGTGCGTACAAGAGACGAAATGGCGAAACACCGGTAACCGAGCACGTTTCTTGGACGTTAAAACAAAAGCCTACAAGATGTTTTACTATGGATTGGAACAAGGAAAAAACGGAATCGCCATCATACTTGCGGCAGAGCTACTTGGCAACGTCTTAACCATTTCAAAGTCCAGTGACCATTTGATGGCTCTCAAATTGGTGATGCATGGTGAGGTGTGGAACATCGTAAGCGCATATGCCCCTCAAGTAGGATGCGAACAAAAAGAAAAAGATGCATTCTGGCTAGATTTCCACAACCTTGTCAAAATCATCCCAAAGGAAGAGCTTTTGTTTGTTGAGGGAGATTTAAACGGACATGTCGGGAAGACAAGCGAAGACTATGAAGACTACCACGGAGGGCTGGGATACGGCACCAGGAACTCTTCATTTGAAGATATCCTAAACATGTGCAAGTCGTACGGTCTTATAGTGCTAAATACCATGATCGTCAAACAAAGCCGGCACCTGATCACTTATAGTAGCGGCGGAAATGAAACTCAAATAGACTATCATTTGGTATCCAGTTTCATGAAGCCACGAGTTAGAGATTGCAAAGTGATCCTGGGAGACGCGATCGCCCCTCAACACCGTCTCCTCCTGACTGAATTTTTTATGGAGACGAGTAAGAAGTCAAAGCAGCAAACGAAGGTGTCTGAGAGAATCAAGTGGTATAAGCTGGATAAAGGAAAAGGCGAAGCTTTTATTACCAACATGAAAAACTACCTCTTTTCCATTATCGATGAGGTCGGTAATGAGGAGTGCAGAGCACAAGACATGTGGGATTCCCTACAACAATCTGGCCTGGAGAAAGCCAAATCACTGCTCGGAACATCTAAAGGCCCCTGCCAACACGCAAAAGAAATCTGGTGGTGGACAGACGAAGCCAAAGCAGTGATACACGAAAAGAAAATGGCTTTCCAAGCTTGGTCAAAGTGCTCTTCTACTAATAGAGAGGAAAAAGCTCGCCGTGAAAAGGTATATAGATATTGCAAAGGTATCGCGAAGAAAAAGTGCGCCGAATTCAAAGCGAAAAGCATGGAAGGCCTATATCAGGAGTTGGAAGAAATATCGTCTTCCGCGTCTGACAGGAACCAGGCTACCCAGGAGCTTCGACAAAGCAATTTGAATAAAGGAGCAAATATCTTTAAGATAGCCGCCCAGAGAAGAAGAAATGCTCAGGAGATTCGTTTCCCAAAGTTTATTAACAATGCTGAAGGCCAACTCCTTGTGGAAGACGAAAAAATTCTCCACAGATGGCGACAGTATTGCGAGGAACTTCTGAACGAACAGTTTCCCCGAGTGTACTTTCCAAGAGCCGCCCCGAATCATGCCGAAATACCCGACATCACAGTCGAAGAAGTTCGGTACGCGGTTAAAAACTCCAAGAAAAAAAAAGCTGTTGGGCCGGACGGGATACCCTCTGAGTTCTGGAAAAAGATGGGAGACATCGGGTCTAGATGGCTCATGGTTCTTATCTCCAAACTTATGAGAGGCGACACTATGCCTAATCAATGGAGGGAAAGCTATCTTCTTCCTTTGCACAAAGGAAAGGGTGATACGCGAAATTGTGATAACTACCGTTCTGTCAAGCTGATGTCGCACACCATAAGATCGTTGAACGGGTACTAGAGAGCCGACTGCGGAAAATAATACGACTATCTGATGACCAGTGCGGGTTTGTCTCGGGTAAATCAACAACAGATGCAATCCAAAGTATAAGGGTCATGATGGAAAAGCATCGTGATTCTTCAAAGGACTTGCATATGGTGTTGGTTGATTTCGAGAAGGCCTTTGACCGGCAACTAAGAGATCTTTTATGGGTAGCGCTAAGACAAAAAGGAGTTCCAGAAACCTACGTGCAAGTGATCATGGACATGTACAAGAGAGCAACGACAAGAGTAAGATGCACCGCAGGAGTCACCGAAGAGTTCGCAATCAAACTCGGTGTACACCAAGGGAGCGTCCTCAGCCCACTGCTCTTTATAGCAGTCCTTGATTGCTTGCTTGAAGGAAAAGTGACGGACCCCAATGTGCACCAGCTATTCTTTGCTGACGATGGAGCCATTATAAGTGATGATCAGGCGTCCCTACAACGAGCACTTGATGTGTGGATGGACATTTTTGAGGGACACGGGTATCGTATTAGTTCAAAGAAGACAGAGTATCTGTGCTGCCCGTTCTCTGACCCTCATCAGCCTATTCCAGACATTTACTTGAATGGAAGAGTGCTTCCCAAGTGTGAAAAGTTTAAATATCTGGGATCTATGATTAATAAAGAAGCAACTTGCGATGACGACTTCAACCATCGCGTAAACGATGGGGGAAAACTGGGGGAAAGCGTGGCGGGAAAACTCCGCCATCTTCTGTGATCGAAAAATGCCCCCTAAGCTGAAAGGAAGGCTCTACACTTCAGTTGTACGAGTACGTCCGGCGCTCACATACTGTTCACAATGCTGGACAATGTACAAAAAGTATGAGAGCAAATTAACGGCAGCTGAAATGAAGGTGCTTCGCATGACAGCGGGAGTTACAAAGCGCGACAGAATTAGAAGTTCAAAGATCCGAGAAAGCCTCCACGTAAAAGAAACCATCACAAGAAAGATAGAGCGCGACCGACTCAGTTGGTATTGCCATGTTCAAAGGAGAGATCCTTTGAACCCCGTCCAAAAGGCGATATCAATCAACGTTCCAATTTCAATACGCAAAAAAGGCAGGCCGAAAAACAATTGGTACAAACAAATGCAAAAACATCAGCATTTGATTGGCCTCAGCGATGAAGTAATCCCAAACCGTAAGCCTGCCGCTACTTTCTGAGGTCAAACCGGCGGACCCCACAAGCGGACCAGTAGGAATGCAGTTAAGTGGGAAGGTTATGGTCCTATACTTCTGACCATAACGACGCCGGAAAAAAAAGGAAAAGAAGAAGTCCCATTTGACGACTGGGCGGCCGAGAGATGATAAGGCTCGTAAGTGGCTGTTAATTCAGTCGGTAAGTTCGCGAAGGCTCGTGGCTGATGACTTTTGAATTGCAGGAAATAAGGTTCTTGTTTTCGTATCGGTCGACGAGAATTTTGATGGCAGCATCATAGTTTGTGCTGTTTATTTCCAGTGTGAAGTACTTCTGCCAGGTGATGATATTGTAACTTCGTTGTTTTATTTAGAGAAGAATTGGAGTGTATGAGGGATTTGTAGGATTCAAAGAAGTCTAATCATGGCTGAATGTTGTAATATACTTCCTCATACCTTGTGCGAATGTCCTCTTCATTTTTTACCTCGTCTGGATCCAACTCTTCGATTTTGCCTTGAAGCTCTTCGAAGGCGATGAAGGCGGCATCCAACGCGGAGAGGCGAAGCTCTTACTCCGGAACTGTTACATCCTCTGAAGGCTGTTCATGAACTCCTTCACTCCGATCCATCTGTTTGGACACAATAGGGCGCCGAATTTTCAGGACGTCCAATTTCCTCGTTTCCTTGGTAGGTTTTTCTTCGGATGGCATTGTTGGTTTTTTTTTTTAAATGATATGCGCGACACGTGGCTTGGTACATATTTGTCTTATACGGTGTCACTACTATTGCGTGAAATCACGTCGGGATCACCACGAAAACTATTTAATTAAAAAACAAGCGTTTTTGTCTTCTTTGTTTCTTTCTTTGTTTTTTTTTTTTGGTAAGATGCACAAAGGAAAAAACTGTGTGTGATCGTTAACGAAGATAGATAGAAAAAGGGATGCGGAAGTGTGCAGCCGCCATGTTTTCTCCTGTCGAGAAGAACTTAACGATAGGACGAAAAACGTTGCGTGTGCATTCAACGCCTTTCTTCGACAGTTTCCTTTTGGCTTAATGAATGCGGCTTCAATATTCTAAAGGGCACTTGATGACATCCTTCGGAATCACATCGGAAAAATTTGGTATGTCTATATCGATGATATGTCTATATCGATGATATGTCTATATCGATGAAATGTCTATATCGATGATATGTCTATATCGATGATATGTCTATATCGATGATATGTCTATATCGATGATATGTCTATATCGATGATATGTCTATATCGATGATGTGTCTATATCGATGATATGTATATATATCGATGATATGTCTATATCGATGATACTGTCGCACAAACTCTTAAAGGCGGTCATTCTTTGTTTCTCAGGCTACTATCGCCGCTTTGTTTAAGATTATGCAAAGCTGTGAAGCCCCTCACATGCCTTCTAAGAGGGGAAGATAAACGATGAACAATTTGCGAAAAAAAACAAATACCCCTCGACTACGAGGCCTTTGATTCCTTTAAAAAAAATTAAAAAAATCTTATTTCAAAAGATATTATCCTGACATATTCAAATTTTAGCAAAGATTTGGAATAACAACCGACGCTCCCAATTACGCTATAGAGGCAGTCTTAGTGCAAGATGGGAAGCCGATCACGTTTATTTTGCGAACGCTCAATTCAACTCAGGAGAACTACTGAGAATTTGTTTTTTTTTTTTGTTATTCATTGTTCATCTTATAACAATATAACAATGGACAACCAAAGTAATACATATTAGCTAAAACAAACTCAACGATTATTATAACATTATAAAGATGAATAGTTACAGTGACATTTTGTATTAAATAATTAATTAAAATAGTGGTAAATGACACTAGTACATATATAAATATTAAGAACTGTAATATATAAATCCTTATGTAGTGAATGCCATTAAAACCGAAGAAAATATAATGGGTATCATTCAAAAAAATGTATCCATCCAACTTCGCAAAGTGCAAAATCAGGAGCAAGAGAGACTAATTATTATCAGAACCCATACTAGATCTCATCGGGACGAACAGGAAAACAGGATGCAATTTCTAAGAGAATATTATTTCCCGCAATATCCGGGATTCATCGTTCATTTAGATATCTTTTCCACTGGACGAAGCCTTGTCCTCACTTCGGTGGACAAATTCTCAAAATATTCTACTGTTAGAGTTCTGAAATCTAAAGCCATAGATGACATTAGGCAACCACTTCGAGACATTCTCTTTTCATACGGTTTGCCTGAAATTGTGGGAGCTGATACCGAGAAATCTTTTAGTTCAGCATAAATCAGTGTTATGATGAAAAACAAACTCCATATAAAATCTTCAAAATGGTCCGGTCGAACTTTTCCACTCGACTCTTATCGAGATAATTAGATGCCTGAAAACGGAAAACGTACATAGTTCTTTCAAGGAGCTTCTGGAGAGAGCTGTTCATGCATATAACTCGTCCACACACTCCGTCACGAAAAAATTACCAATCGATATATGTATTTTTTTTTTCGGACGAGGGGTGAGTCTAGATGCCGCGCTCCAGGAGGAGGCACGGTTGGAAAATATGCAAAAGCTTATTCAAAAACAAACTGCCGATCTAAAATTTCATAATAAGAACAGGAAATCATCGACAGACTACGCTCCTGACGATGTGATTTGCGTTTCTTCCAAGCAAACGGGGCCGTTTGCATTTAAGAGGGAAGGAGTTAACAAATAATCTGCAATTGGAAATGTGCCGACGTACCATCTGAGAGATACACACACCAAACAGACCCATAGGTCACCAGAATACCCAAGGCAGCGAGGAATGCATCGGTCACCTGAGAACCTGTACTCGTAGTATTGGTAAGTCATTGTGCGATATTGTCATATCTTGCATTTCTTTCTTTCTCCAACTAATATGATTTAGTATAAATTCAAAAAGCTTAGTAATGAATTTTCTTTGGCTTACCAAATAAATATCATTAGGCATGTTATAACTATTCGTTATTGATTATCAGATACAATAATTATAGGAGTTATGTATACATAACTTCAAGGTTTATATTTATGTTCAAAAAATGTTAGCTGGTTTAGTGACACGATTTTATGATATTCTCTACCAGTTATAATGACAAAATTAGAGTTAAAATATGTAAATTAATATTTTTATTTTTTTTTTTTTGGCTAAAAAAAGGAAATACTATTCTTTCCGTTCTACTTTTTAACTAACTAACTTGACAATATGAATTCACAACTTAACCTACGCTTTGCGTATTTAAGTAGGCATTTTCCTCGGGGAACAAACGGCAGGTGCACTGTTTGAATTCGCTCAAACGCTGTATCGAATGGCTCCCTGGGAATATCCGGTGATACAAAGTGTCGGTAACCTGTATACTTGCAGGTAATGCGCTGTTAATATCTTAATTGGTTCCGAATTTATTTTTGGAATTTTATATCTCAGCCTTACATGGTAGATATCATTGAAAGATATGCAGGTTGCCGTGTACTTATGTAAGTGTAAATATAAACGTTCCTTTTTTTGTAATCGCTTTTTTCTGATAATATTCTCTCATTTAGTTTATAATGGAAACTAAACCCCGAAATCAGATTTCACAGTGGCATGTGAGAGTTCCAATTAAGGGCGGATACGTTTTTCGCAACCAATTTTGAACTAATCGACATGTATTATTCATTCGGCATATAAAGGTATTAGGTCCTAACGTGGAATTTATTGCTGCTATAAGAAACATGATAATTTATAACTTTGAAATAGTTCATAAAGGGAATTAATCATACAATTTATAGACATACACTACAATATCAACTTTTTCTAATCATTATTTTTATTTAAGAGCTGCAAAATAATAAAAAAACCCTCCATATTCTAACCTTTTTGGTTTATACTGCGAAATAAGACGAGCATCGATGTCATCAATAATACTAATATATAATTAATGTGTTCATATAATACTACAATTTTTTTCTAGAGAAAATAGAATTTTTCTGAACTTTAATTTTTCATTTGATTAAATTATAATGTAATTTTATATATATTTATTATAAAATTTGATTAGTATATGATATTAATTAGTAAAGGCCGAAAGGCATGATCTTAAAGTGTTCTTTTTACCTTAGGGTGTTCGTATAGAGCCAATTTAGTATTTGAGTTAGTTAATCTTAGTTAGCCATTTCAACATATTGAATCCTATATAATCGCCATTAATACGATTGATTAGGTAGATGATTTACGCGATCCTCAAGGTGAAATCCCTCTCTTTGATGATTTCAATCTTCCCTCTCTGAAATTGGCTCCATCAGACGATCCATTATTTTACATTGCTGCTAATCCCTCTGCTGCCAAAGAATGTCTCTTCTTAGATCGCTTAGCTGATTCAAACCTTAGCGAAGTTAGTGGCATCACAAATTACATGGACAGCTAGACCTGATTTTCACAATAGACCCCGTAAATACCTCTGTTTCACTGTGTCCCCTTTCCTTATCAACCATCGACAACTACCATCATCCCCTTCTTCTCTCATTTTTTCACGACTCTCCACCACTGAATACTTCCCCTCCGCTTAAGTCCTACGACTTCCATAAAGCAAATTTCAACCTAATCAATGAATATCTCAGTAACGCCTCCTTCAATTTTGACAGCATTAGAATAAACGACGCCATATCTATTTTCTGCAGAGAAATATTCAATCTATTTCTCTTTGCGTTCCCATTTCCCGACCTAAACATTTATCTACCTCCCTCCTTGGTATAATCGCAGGCTTCATTTACTAAGAAATACAAGATACAAACTGTGGGCATTCTTCCTTCGTATTCATTGGTATTTATCTGCAATTCACTGAGCTGCATAAGTCTCTCTATGAACGCCGTTTGATCGAAACGCAAGCCAATCTTATTAACGATCCTAAGTCCTTCTTTCAGTTTGTCAACTACAAAAGAAAATCTGATGGCTACCCAACTTCACTTTCCTTCAATGGCGAAACCTCGAATGATCCCAAAATTGTCGCCAACCTTTTTGACAACTTTTTCAAACAATCTTTCGCAGATGACTCCTTCCTTACACAAGTTTATGGATATCTAGTCCTAAAAGTGGAGTCAGTAAGTTTAATTGGAGTGTCTTCTCATGCGGGAGTTTATGGCTTCTCCATCAATGGTATTCCTTTTGTGTAGTAACTCTCTTGCTTTTTATTAAAGCACATTTTAAACATATCCAGGTTAGGTAATAACCTAAATTGATCCTACGTGTTCTATAATGCCTCATTTGTTTTCTTTATCAGGAATAGGTTCAAAATCAATTACTAGGCAGATCAGTATGCGCGGGCTTAACTCCGCTACTGAAAATTTTTGATCGAGCGAGCAAATTTGTTGTTTTATCAACCTTGCTCTCGCTCCGCATGGCACTTTTCTAAACTTTACTTCGTTATTTCTCACTATTTTTCAATCAAACAATTTCATTTGATAATTTATGGCTCATCTACAGACCTACATCTATCGAATGACATGCTGCACACATGTGTGGTTATAGCCGATATCTACATTTAGTGCGTACAAGATTAGTCCGAAATCGTTTTCGGACCACTATATTCCCCAAATATAGTGAGCCAAAAAGTGGGTGATTGCTCTCGCCTCAAACCTAAAGACTTCCCTGGTTTTAAACTGTTGCTACTAAGTCGCTGAATTCTTGTATGTCTCTCGATTTTATATGATGTATGGGTAAAAATGTTGTATATGTAAGTAAATTACTTTCAATTTTGAATTAATACAACCCCCAATTAGAGCGTGCCAGGTTGCAAAACTGACGAAGTTGGAGGTGTTCAGGGTATGGCCGGCACTACCGCCGAAAAAGGCGGTGATGCTAACAGACAGACTCGGATCACAGAACACAAAGCGGTTTCGGGTCCCGATAACCCTCAAGTTGGCAGAGCTATTACAAAGCGGCGTCGGAAGGGAGCAGGAGCTCGAACCGAGAAAAAAAAGAGCGCTCGCAAACATAGGACGGCCGCCGGGGACAACCTTGCTGGGGAGAGAGAACGTGACGTCTCCTCCTCCGACGTGGCGGCGGATAATCGGTGTCCGAAGGTAGATGCGGTGGTCAACAAAGGTCAAAGCAAAAATCTGAGGACGGAGAAGACTAAAGACTGCTCCTCGGAGGCGGGCACTTCACAGATGTCAAGTAGTCGAAGGGTGGAACGTCCTAAGCAGACTATATCTATGATTTTTACTCAGATTAATCTACAGCATTGCAAGGCTGCTACCGCTCTTCTCAGTAGCAGAATTGCGTATAAATCACAACAAAACTTGGTCAATTTTGCGGACAAGATCTAGTGGCTGCTATGGTTAGCAAAAAAAACGCACGGAGAAGTAGAACACTTCGTCGTGGCGTCTGCTTATTTCCCCTATGACTCGGTACTGGCTCCGTCACCGAAGGCGGTTCCTGAACTCATAGAGTACTGTGAAGCCCGAAAGATTGAACTCATCATCTATTGCGATGCTAATGTTCAAAACACTGTTTGGGACAGCAGCAAATGCAACCGGAGACCATCTTTTAAGCATCACTCTTTCGTCTGACCTTAGCATCAATAATATTGGCTCTCAACCAACCTTTGTGACAGCGAGACGACAGGAAGTGATTGACCTTACTCTGCCAACTTAATAGGCCTGTAAAGGCGATCACTAACTGGAGAGCTTTACCAGATGCTACGTTGTCAGACCATAGACATATGGAATTCCAATTGAAGTCTGGGATCAACCACTAGTAGCCCAAGCGGAATCCGAGAAAGGCGGACTGGGTACGATTCAGAGACGAGCTTGAGAAATCCACTCAAGTCCTGCCTAAACTCAGAACGGAGGAAATGGTGGACGATGCCGTTCATAACCTGAGTAGCGCTAAGCGAATAATGTCAAAAAGCCTCCCTGCAGGAAATTGGTTCCCTGGTAGAACGCTGATCTCCTGAATAGATTGCTTAAATAGAACACGAAACTGAATGTACACAGAAAGTCAGATAGTACCTTCATCAAGTCTAAAACGGAAACTCTTAGTTTACTGCTCCAGACCAATTTCCCTGGATATCAGACTGTCATCGGCTCGTTGCCCACTCCTTCATTGTTAACTGCGACTGAAACGATGAAAACACCTCGGCGTAATTGGTATGTTGCGTCACGCGTGGTGACTACTGAGGCCACTGAATTTGCTGTGGAATCTTTCGATGGCTTCAAGTCGCCGGCACTGATGGAATATACTCCAAAAAGGTGTAAGACCTTAAGAAAATAATTTTCACTGCCAGCTTGGCACTTGCCTTTATATCCATTCCTAAAAGTGTCCTTTATTCCCAAAATAGAAAAAGAAGATTAATCACTCGCCAAATGTTCTAGAAAAATCAGTCTAACATCATTCTTGCTGAAAAGCATGCAGAAACTAGTAGAGTTGCACCTGCGCAAAGTTGCCCTCCGAATGCATCCTCTCTTGAAGATGCAACATGCTTATTAGTGCGGAAACTGTGCGGACTGCGCTTCACAACTTAGTTGGGAGAATTGAATGCGCTCTGAAAGGAAAGCACTGGGAATTTTCGTCGACATTGAGGGAGCTTTTGATAATGCTACTTTCGACAGCATGTGTAACGCCGTTAGACCATTTGTGGATCAAAGCAATGCTTGTACACAGGACATTAATCGCTGATGCAGGCCTCGAACAATATGTCAAGTCTGGCGTAATCAGCTCTCCGCTGTTCATGGTGGTCGACTATCTGCTCGATACTCTCAATGCCTCTGGAATCTGTGCCCAGGCCTATGCGGATGACGTTCTCTCTGTCGGCTCATGTTTAGGGACTGTCTGTCTCAAAGCACAGGTGGCGCTTAATCTATGCACGAGTTATGTGTTATCGGTTAATCCTCTTAAGACTAATGCGGTTCTCTTCAGGAGAAGGAGGTAAAATACTGGCATTATTCAGCTGGCGCTGAAAGACATTCCCATCCCGATATTCAAGGAAGCTTAGTACCTGGGAGTCATCTTAGATATCAAGCTTTTTTGGTCAGAGCATGTTGGGTCGCAAACCACCAAAGCGCTGTCAGTTTTTGGCAATGCAAAGGCGGTTCAGGCATGACCGAAAAAGGTCCTCTGGATCTACACGGCAATCTCATATGTATGTATCGGTTGTCTGGTGGAACAGGCTAACACGCAAACACCACGTGGCCTCTTTCACCAAATTCCAAAGAGCGGCCTGTCTCAGGTGCTGAGGTTCTTTCCCCAGCACGTCGGGAGCTGTTCTAGATGCTATGATGAATCTTCCACCCTCTGATCAAGGGGGTGGGGACTGAAGCCATGTCTCGTTTCAAGAGAAATGATTTTTTGTACAACATGCATTGGAGTAACAGTGTATTTGCGTGAGAAATACATATCCTATGACGTAATTAAACCTGCCATTCTACTGCGCTGTAATTTCAAAGTCACATTTCCATGGCGGCAGAACTGGCTTTTGCCATGCACTGAGCCTGGAATGGACTGTTTTCCCATTTTCACAGATGGCTCCAGGACTGGACGGGGGTCCGGCGCTGGAGTTTTCTTTGAGCGCGAAAACATTCAACTGCACTTCTCTTTACGCAATCCTAATGACCATGCACTATGCACCTATGCTTCACAACAAGTGGAAGGGAAAAAGCATATGCGTCTGCAGTGACAGACAATCTGCACTCAATGCTGTGTCTAACCCTCTATCCAATTCCAAGTTAGTGCATGAACGCAAGAACTTTTTGAACAAAGTCGGAAGACTAAAGTCACTCTGGGATCCCAGGAAATGAAACTTCCGATTAACTCGCTAGATGGGGCTCAGAGGAGAGTTTCTCAGGACCTGAACCCGCCTTAGGTCTACCTGCTTCCGCGGTCAAATCTGGCATCAACGACTGGGTCTTTAATGCACAATGGAGGGAATATCCAGGAAACAGGATGACTTAGCGCGTACGCCCTAATGTCTGCAAGAAGTCAACAACATTCTTCTTATCCTTCATCTCTACCCCATCATCTCTAATCCCATACCCTATCCTGTTTCAGAGGATCTAAAGGGTCCGCCATCTAACGTTTTTTTTTTCAAGTAGTGCTTATTTCGTGAATGGTAACACTTAGCTCATGTCTGATTTGACAGATAATTAGTTTTATCCTTCCGCTGAACGAATATGGTTGTGTATACGCTTGAACAACGCTTCGCTAAGTGGGCCTGCGATCGACTTACAGAAGATGCCGATTTTGCCAAAAAAATCATCTTTTCAGATAAAGCTCATTTTGATCTTGGCGGGTATGTAAACAAGCAAAATTGTCGCATTTGGGGCACAGAAAACCCGCACGCATACATTGAAAAGCCGGTGCACCCAAAACGAGCCACTGTTTGGTGCGGATTTTGGTCCAGAGGCATAATTGGGCCATTTTTCTTCGAAAATGAGCAAGGAGTGGCCGTTACAGTCAATGGCGATCGTTATCGAGCCATGTTGAACGAATTTTTGTTCACAAAAATTGAAGAGGAGGATATTGGCAACATTTGGTTTCAACAGGAAGGCGCTACGTGCCACACAGCCGAAGCTACACTCGATGTTTTGCGCCCTGTTTTTGAAGATCGCATTATCAGCCGCAGAGCTGATGTCGTTTGGCCACCTCGGAGCTGCGATTTGACACCGTTGGACTATTATTTGTGGGGTGCCGTCAAAGATAAGTGTTACGCCGACAAGCCAGAGACAATTGACGCTTTAAAGGACAATATTCGTGAAGCCATTGGTGAAATATAGCTGCTCACAAACGATAATATGCTTAAAAATTGGAGCGATCGTGTAGGCTATTGCATGGCCAGCCGAGGCAGCCATTTGAATGAAATTATTTTCCATTATTACCCGGAAGGATTGTACTTTCAAATAAAAAAAGAAATTTGAGAAAATATTCAGCAGTTTTTTTTATAGCATTTTCAAAAAAAAAAAAGTTATTTGGCGGACCCTATAAATGCTCCTGAGATAGCGACATCTGGCTTAAGCGATAGCTCCAATGCCACGTGCAACCCCGAAAAACCTCTTCCCCAGTAACGTTGCTTCTGCCAACCTTATTGTCCACCTTGCAGAAAGTGGAGACGTGATAGTCCTTTTCCAGGGGCCATGGATTAGCAATAATCACATTGCCGGATTAAGGACAACACAATTCAAATTGCTACACGCTGAAAACCTCCGCTTTAGCAAGAACTCATATTAATATATTTCTTTTAAGTAATTACAGCACCTGTGAGCTCACTTTTGCCAAAATAAAGGTCTCCCGGCTTATGGATCTGTGCAGTATACCTGGGCTTACGATGATATCGGGCCCAAACCATCCACAACAATCAGAAGGAAGGTCAGTGAGGCAGAACGGACAAAATCACCGGTCCTGCGACGCGAATGCTCACCATACTACTTGAGGCAGTAGCCACATCAAAAAAAGAGGTGAAGCATTACTTACTTGTAGGGATGAAACGGAGCTTCGACTCCGAATCCGATATGTCAGAACCTCCGGTTTAAATTTCACCTCCGAATCCGGCTCCGGTTCCGATATAATCACAACGGAGGTTTTTCGGACCTCCCTCTGTAACGACTAACGACTGACGAACACGGCGAAGTGCAATGTTTGTGAAAAAAAATATTACAGGCGGCACCACGACATCGTTAAAAGGGCATTTGAAATCGCAGCATGCTGACAAATATGAAGAAATTTTGAAACTTGAGAAAAACAAAAAATTAGTTACTGAAAGTGTCTCAAAAACTCCATTAAAAGAAGCTAAAAAACAGGTATCATTGCACGACATCTTAAATAAGAGGCAAAATTGGGATGCGTCACATTCTAAATCTAAAGAAATTGATAACTTAATTTCCGAAATGATCGCCTTAGACGACCTTCCTTTCAGTTTTGTAGAAAGTCTAGGATTTCGCCGGCTCATTCAAAATATTGTGCCAAATTACAATATGAGAGGACGCCAATTTTTCACTGACAATATTTGTGACGAATTATATTCTAAAATTGCTAATAAAATTGTCATATTACTGAAAAACTTCCATAAATTGTCAATCACCACGGATATTTGGTCTGAGCCAAGTGCTAATGTATCGTTATTAAGTTTAACGACACATGGAATAACCGAAGAGTTAGAACACGTAAGAGTTGTATTAAAATGTCAACCGCTGTATGAACGTCACACTGAGGATATAATCGCTGAAGAGCTTAGGTACATAATGCATGAGTGGGAAATAGAAGCTAATACAATTCACTGCTGTATTCGTGACGGTGGGTCAAATATGGTACGAGCAATGCAGTTAACAAATATTCCTCATGTGAATTGCACTGTACATCAACTACAGCTTTGTGTTCGAAATACTTTGAGCAAAGACAACGATATCACAACTTTAATAGCTAAATGCAAAAACATAGCGACACATTTTAGTCACTCACTAATTGCACAGTCTGAATTACAAAAAATTCAAAAAAAACAACTTAACCAGCATCCTTTGGGTGTAATACAGGATTGTAGTACAAGGTATTACTACTAAATTATCATTAACTATTGAATTCTTCTATTCTAATCTAATCCGCTTTTATTTATATAATATTTAGGTGGAACAGTACCTTTTATATGATAGAACGTTTGATTAAGATCAAGGATTCGATCTGCTTATATGGTAGCAAGCAAAAAATTCCACAAATTTCGCCGGAAGAATGGTTACACCTCGATGGATTTGTAACAGTGTTACAGCCATTTGAAGAAGTCACCAGAAATATGAGTGATAGCAAAGCCAGCATTTCTTCTGTAATTCCTTTACTTCACGTGCTCAAACAGAACCTTCAAATGCAATTATCCGAAACTAGACCGAATGTAATAATAATAATAATCACAAGTTTAATTAATGACCTAAACTCAAAATTTGGTGAACTATACACTAATAATTTATTCGCACTAGCAACATACTTAGACCCGCGTTATAAGCTAAAATTTTTTAATGAAGTTGTTAAAGAGCAAGTGGAATCCCAATTATTGCATTTGCTTGATAAGTTAGACTGTACTGAAACTACTAAACTTGACACGGAGACACGGGGAAAGGATTGCGAATCTTCTGTACATAAAAGGTCAAGAATTGAATCGGATGAGCCCGTCACTAGTTCTCAGTCTCGAACGTTTCAAAGCACGACCGTCAGTTTCCATTCTTGTCTGGCCAATATTCTCATGGACAGTGATGAAGAGGAGGATAGTTCCGAGACTGATTCTGCTGCGGGTAACAAACTTTTCATTTGGAGAGCGCTTTTAAAGGAATATAATAGAGAAAAGCATCTCAAGTGGACAGAAGGAAAGTGTGGTGGAAAGTGAATACAAGGTTCCAGGTTCTAAAGCCAATCGTGCGACAATTTTTGTCGGTCCTACCAGGGTCTGTTCCAAGCGAACAACTATTTAGTGGAGCTGGTTTGATTTATAGCCCACTACGGAACAGATTGGAAGGCGACAAAGCAGCTAAGTTACTGTTAATAAAATATAATTTACCCATTTTAAAATTTAACTATTAGTCTGTAATTTTGTCTATACAAACAATATTATTTTAAGTTACAATACAATTTTGTATTTTTTATCTTCTTTTTTAATAAAAATTTAAATTCTGCAAATTTATTTTTTAATAATTTGACCTCCGCCTCCGATCCAACTCCAACTCCGCGGAGGTCAGTATGAGGCTTCCGATTCTGACTCCGACTCCGATAAAACCACCTCCGTAACATCACTACTTACTTGCATTATTGAAACAGACCTTGTTTTTTTTTAATAGGTCAACTTTTGCAATAAGAAATAATTTTAGACATAATTTTGCAATCCAATTCTTCTAATATCTCGGTTGCAAACTGGTCGGTATCGGAAAAAAATTACTTCTCTGATCACAACCCTTTAGGAACCCTAAACTGATCAACTGGGATAACCATAAAGGCGCCCTTGACCACGCTCAATTAAGTAATTTCAAGTCGCATACAGACATTGACCGCCTGGCGATCAAAGTTACAGGACCAATGAACAAATCCCTTATAAACCCTTGCCCAAGTAGTAGACTACCAAAGGGAACCAAACCTCTATGGTGCTCTGCTCTGCTCTGATCTTGGTACCCTTAGAGAGGAGCAAAAAATCAAAACAGAACAGAGGACTGGAACCGTTACAAGAACAGCCTCATACTATGGTATATGAAAGTGAGATAAGAAAGGAAAAAAGACATCCGTAATTTCCGCTCAGAAATAGAAGAGAACAATGAGGCCAGTTGAGTGAGGAAGATACTATCAAAGGCTCCCACTATTCCCACCCTAGTTAACAAATCAAATGGCACCGCAACTATGACTAGCGAAGAGTCATTACACCTCTTGCTCAATACATACTTTTCCAACAACGCAGAGGATGTTAGCTACAATTTTTTTCCGTCTTTCGTTAATTTCAAAGGTAGTAGTAAGCAAAAGTAAACTCCAAGGGGCAGTAAATAGATTCCTTCTATACAAATCTGAAGGTCCGAATGTACCCGGTAGAAATGCAGCTGAAAATACTAGTTTCCTTACATTTATACCAAAAGCAGAAAAAACCTCCCACACAACTGAGAGACCTATCAGTTCCTCTTCATTTCTTCTTAGTTTTTTATTTCCTTATTCATTAAGCCTTATAGCATTGCCACGGATCATTGCCATTGTCAATCTTGATATATTTAAAAACATCGGTTTTTGGATAGCTGAGGCTAATTGCATAGCGTCTCTGCATGCGTCAATAAATCTGAACATCTCGGCTCCACTACTGATAAAAGTAGAGATGAAGGATGTAAGAAGTTATTGGGTGCGTCTTAATAAGTAATTTATCTATATTTGTTTCAGATTGGATTCCATTAGCACCTTTTCTTGGGACCTCTAAGTCGCCATTGCTTCCACTCGGATTTTCTCCCCTGTTCTCTATTTCAGTGCTATCGCTATCCCAATCACTAACTGATATTTTATAATTTATTGTAATCAATCTTGAAAGTGAGATTTTAAATGTTTCCTAGATTTTCCTGTCTACTCTAGTCTTTTATATTTAAATATTTCGGGACGGGAATTAAATCTTATCTATACTACATCTACCTTTAGCACCGTGGCGTGGGTAGAGTGTCGGCCTCTGACGCGAGTTATGAAATAAAACACAGTGTGTTTTATTTTATTTTGGTCGTCAGACTGCCCTTATTTTATTAATTCTGCAATAAATGAAATTTCTTATGACCTAATTAAAAATATCTATTGGAAAGTTCAGCACAGAAGTTTCATTAGTTCGATTGCGAAATGTGGACAAGCAGAAATAACGGCCGAGAAAGAATGCAATTATTCCAAAGCGCATCGAATTTGATTTGGTCCATCAAGCAATAAATTTTTTGTGCGGAAGTAGCGAGCGCCAGAGTTCGGTCGATGCCTTTGAATGCATTATAGGTATTGACGTAACACGCACTATGAGCGAATTCGATTCCGATAGCACCAACGCTATTCAATGTTTATTTTCGCGGCTTCTCTCCTTGGCGGAATACTGACAACCCCTATACTACACTAAATAGTAGCCATAGCGAGAAGCTTGGATGAGCTGTAACGCCATCCATTAATAATAATAACCTACTAGCAGATATATGAGTTTGATAAATAGCCACTTCTACTGCGAGGGCTTAATTTACAATAATAGATCATTTTCCTATTGTAGTTTCATACTTAATGCCTTAATATTTGACGGACATAAGTACTGGAAAACAATTTTTCACTATCATTTTCACAGCAGGAATTAAGTAGCACACTTTAACAGCTACTATATTTATTTCCTTTTCACTTATGACGCGCTAAAAAATCACCAAAAAATAAAACTCACGTGTTTGGGTAAATGATGTGAACTGTTTGCTTTGCACATTTGTTTTTTTTTTTTTTCTTATTTTATTTAGACTTCTCGTATATCTTTACCTGCAACTCACTATATTAATTCTCTAAGTAAGTAAATAAAATCGTAACATTTCATATTCAGGATACGTTAAGCATTGACAGGATATAGATACAGCATATAAGAGGGCGAATATCGCTCAAGCCTATTCTGATTGACAGTCCTAATTGATTATTGATTTTTAATATTCATATTTATCCAGTTCGGTACTCAATGAGTTAGGTTCTAGTCAGTCAAACATTACGTTGCGATGCTATTATTCGATACGAGATGTACGATCGCGCATGAGAGACCAAGACTTCGTCAAGAGTGCTACATTATATCTAGAGCAAGCAATACTTCAACTTTGAAGTGGAAACAATTCACATATGTATACGAGTAGGTTCTTATTCTTGTTTTGAGGCCAACCATTCCCTAAGCCAATTTTCACTTCTTCGTAAAAATGAAAGTGCAATTCCAAAAATCTGTGTTGCATCGATCCAAACAGAAAGAGTCAAGCTTGGTGAATACCATAGTTGAGTGGGCCCAACTTACTAATTAATATTTGCCAGATAGTTAAGTTTTTAACTTAACATATGGACGAACATCTTCATGATGAAAAGTAACTGATACCACGCACAAGGTATAACCTTTTTTGCGTGAATATTGCTGGATGATGCTTGGCCTTTACTTACCCATCATTTTTTGCGCTTAGTATTACGAATCTACCTTCATGGTAAGCAACAATTCGATCCAAAAAGCTTTTCTTTTGGTACACATCAAGTTCGATGTGGCTATTTTGATGTTT
This sequence comes from Merodon equestris, assembly GCA_958301585.1. NCBI lineage: Eukaryota > Metazoa > Arthropoda > Insecta > Diptera > Syrphidae > Merodon > Merodon equestris. The sequence continues at coordinate 71,837,252 of OY284416.1, read as the reverse complement.
CTATTGTATATTTCAATTCATTATAACAATTTGGGTAAAGTTGTACAAGTTAAGTTATTGGAATCTTAGTTTTCTTAAAAAAATTAACTTCGTTTCCAATGATTCGCCTTCACGGCTCACGTAAGACTAAATTAACCAATCGGAAATATCTCAAACCTAACTTATTGTTACCTGTAAGCATTTCCAAGATCAGAACATCTGCATCAATAGTATCGTTAGCCGTCGGTAAACCAGTGGACCTCGTCTAATGCTTCTAGATGCCATGGGAAGTCTAACACAAATAATCAAGTGTCGCATGTGTTCTGGATTTGTGAGGAATGATAAGTCCTCTGTGTGATTCTATTCTAGACGCTAACTTGCATATACAGGGTGTCCCACGAGCAGTGTGCCAAAAAGCTAGAGCGTGTAGGTCTGGTCAAGACAAGAAAAAAATCGTATAGGAGGGGGGGGTCTATTCCCCCCCGTTTAGCCGGGAGGGGCAATTTTCTAAAAAATTGACTTAATTTGGAAAAAAACATATTAAAAATCAACAGTTACATCCACAATGCCGTGATATACTTTTTTGTAAAGGCAGAAACCTCTTCTTTCATCTTGTTTCTAAATGAAGCTGTTTTAAGGAATAGTTTTTGAGAAATTAATTTTCAAACTCAAATTTTTGAAAAAAAAAGAAAAAAAAAAATTTCGAACTATTTTTTTTCAAAATTGTATGTAATTAAGTACTAATTTTTTGTCAAAAATTCAATTCTCCTATTAGTTTTTAGTTAAAAACAGAAAACCGCATGCAAAAATGTTTTGTAGTTTTGAGAAATTAAAAAAAAACCCGAACCATTTTTTTCTAAGAAAAATCTTTTTTTTGGTTTTAACGCGGCTGGACTTGTAGGCAAATTAATGTATGAAACATTGACATCTTTTTTATTATTTTTAAAAAAATTGGAGTTTTATGAGGATTCAATAAACTGACACCCTGGATTAATCCTTCTTTTTTTTCATTGATAACGCCTGAAAACTGACCTGCCAATTTCGTCTGGGTCCGCGCGCCGCCAATGGGTTCAATCGGCTAGGACCTTAAGACAATAAAACCGCAATTTTTGGATTTGGTCTGACGTAATCCCTCCCTTAGTACAAGGAGGATAGCTATTATGCTTGGAGTGCCCAAATCTAGAGTACGGAGAGTGCTTCATACCGAAAACTTACATCCGTACCATTTTAGGACAGTTCAGGAACTCACCTCAAACGACAAGTTTTTGAGAGCAGAATTTTGTCGATCATTACTGCTTCGAAATGAAACTGAACGAAACAATTTTGGAAGGATATTCTGGACGGATGAAGCACAGTTTACCAGAGATGGGGTTACTAACTTCCACAATTTGCATCATTGGAGTATCACCAATCTACACAACAAAAAACAAAATAAATCACAACACCGCTTTAGCTGTAATTTTTGGCTTGGTATTGTTGGTCAAACTGTAATAGGGCCCCGGTTTTTGAATGCCGTTATTAATGGAGAATCATACTTGCAGTTCCTACGAGACCTTTTGCCCGATTTGATGCACAACGTTCCTTTGGCCATAGCAGATAATTTAATCTACCAGCAAGATGGAGCACCAGCACACTACAGCTTACGGGTTAGAAACTGGCTGGATGATCATTTTAGTGACCGTTGGATCGGAAGAAAGGGCCCCAGGGAATGGCCACCTAGATCACCAGATTTAACTCCTCTAGATTTTTATGTGTGGGGATTCATGAAGAATTATGTTTACGAAGTGGAAATAGTTTCTCTGGAACGACTGAAAGCACGGATTGAAGTCGCTGTTGTCAAATTGTTAGACTTATGTGCAGCCATTAGAAGGAGATATAATCTTTGCCTTCTAAAAAATGGGGATCATATTGAAAATTGATTATAATAAAACTCCAAATTTTTTAAAAATAATAAAAACGATGTCAATGTTTCATACATTAATTTGCCTACAAGTCCAGCCGCGTTAAAACCAAAAAAAAGGTTTTTCTTAGAAAAAAATGGTTCGGGTTTTTTTTTAATTTCTCAAAAACTACAAAACATTTTTGCATCCGGTTTTCTGTTTTTAACTAAAAACTAATAAGAGAATTGAATTTTTGACAAAAAATTAGTACTTAATTACATACAATTTGAAAAAAAATAGTTCGAAATTTTTTTTTTTTCATTTTTTTTTTCAAAATTTTGAGTTTGAAAATTAATTTCTCAAAAACTATTCCTTAAAACAGCTTCGTTTGGAAACAAGATGAAAGAAGAGGTTTCTGGCTTTACAAAAAAATATATCACAGCATTGTGGATGTAACTGTTGATTTTTAATAATTTTTTTTCCAAATTAAGTCAATTTTTTAGAAAATTGCCAAATTGCCCCTCCCGGCTAAACGGGGGGAATTGACCCCCCTCTCCCATACGATTTTTTTCTTGTCTTGACCAGACCTACACGCTCTAGCTTTTTGGCACACTGCTCGTGGGACACCCTGTATAATGATTGCACTACATACACTACATTCTCCACCATACGCATTCCACTCCACCTCACACACACGCCGCTATCACTCGCATCATCGATCTGTCGCCGCTAGGTCACCGCCAACCATAATCATTGCTGCACGTAAATTGCATAAGGTCAATGTCAGCACTCCAGCGCCAATTCCCTCGTTATATTTCATAAACAATTCTCAATTTCGAGAAATATGTAAACAATGACGAAGAAGGGGAAAAAAAAGTGCTGAGAATGCATTACACAGTAGATTATTCGCAAAACCAGACGCCAGACTTACATTTATGGTACGAGTCAAAGGTGAAATACGAACAACGCCTGACTCACCGGTATACTCTAAGTATTATCCGTACCCGATGTCATTAAAGGAAGAAGTTGATAAGCAGATTGGACAACTGCTACTCCACGGTATAATAAGGCCATCCAAAGCCCCTTAATTCACCTGATTGGATCGTCGAAAAAAATCCCGACGCTTCAGGAGAAAAGAAATACCGTTTAGTGGTAACAATTCCTGACGCTACCCAATACCCGAGATCAACGAGGTCATTTCCCAATTGGGTCAGAACAAATTCATTTCAATTATCGATCTCAAAAGTGGCTTCCATCAGATTCCGTTAAAGGAATCTGATATTGAGAAGACAGCATTTTCCGTCAACGGAAAATTTGAGTTTGCAAGGCTTCCAGTCGGCCTTAAAAATGCACCCTCAATCTTCCAGAGGGCTCTCGACGACATCCTGAGAGAGCATATAGGGAAAATATATTACGTCTACATAGACGACATTGTGATTTTCAGTCAAGACGAAAAAACTCATATCGAGAATATTTATGACACTCGAAAGAGCAAACATCAAGGCACAACTAGACAAGTGCGAATTTTTCAAGGATGAGGTTGAGTGTTGTGTTTCGTCATTTCTTCCAACGGCGTAAAAACAAATACCGCCAAAGTCGAAGCAATTGATAAATTTCCATATCCTAACACGTTGAAAGATCTACATTCCTTCCTCGGTCTTTCCGGATATTATCGACGCTTCATAAAAGATTATGCGAAATTAGCCAAACCACTTACAAGTCTTTTACGAGGTGAAGATGGCAGAGTAACAAAAAATATATCGAGTGAAAAACAAATTCAATTGAGAATGCAAAAGAGACTTTCAAGAAAATTAAGAATTCTCTAATTTCTTCAGATATTATTCTTTCATATCCAGATTATAAAAAAGAGTTCCAACTGACCACCGACGTTTCAAATTACGCCATTGGAGCTGTCTTCTCCCAGGATAATAGACCCATAATATTTATCTCTAGGACTTTAAAAAAGACTGAAGAGAACTAATAATAAATAGAGCCTCAACAAATAGGTTAAACGAATTAAGTAATATAACAAATGTAATCTTAAGAGAAATGAAAAACAATAACGCATTTAAGAATGACCTGGTATTGACAGCAAAATATAAATCAAAACTTTTAAAAGAAGAACTCATAAATGTTGAATACGCCATACACTGGGCAAAGAATAAAATAATCAATTCATTTTTGTTGTCAGTAGCAGAAACAGAAAATGTTAAGAAAATAATAGAAGCAGAAAACTTTCCATATGAAAACTTAGATGAAGCACTAGATTCGCTGACGTGAGAATTGTATCAAACAATACGTCACTAATATATTTATATTATTAATTTACCTTCCACAGAATCGGAACAATGTCTAGCATTAAATATCAAAGCAGTTAAAAATAAAAATACTATCAAAAAAATAGATTTCAAAAAAATCTTAATATGTACAAGTAAAATATACGGAATTAAATTAGAATGTAATAATTATAATAGTTTGTCAATTTGTCCTAGGAATAATGTAAAGGATTTAAGTGAAACAACATGTATCCCTAACTTGCTAAAAAGCCCGCGGTCAAATTGCAGCAAAATCAATTGCAGCAACATATCGCCGACGTCGAAGAAATTCTTCCAGGCATCATACTCTTAAACAACTTCAACGACTCACTTCTGGCCAACAATGATGTCCTAAATCTTACAGGCACATTATTCATCAAATTTCAAAACGCAACCATCATCGCTCAAGGAAAAACTTACACGTCTAATACAACCTTCAAATACAAGCCTCTACCAGCAATTGCACAACCATCTTAAGCCGTCGACACTGTCGAAGAAATACTCTCCCTAGAGATGCAAAAAGAACTTCATACCAAATCTCTCGACCACATGGAATTCATAAAATCAAGCAGCAAAATAAAAACAACAACAAATCTCGTCCTTATCGGCGCAACCTCCATGGTTACACTGGTCATCCTTACAAAGATATTTTGGAAGAAAAAGGTGTTGGAGGTGAAAGTTACCGGCGAGACCTGCTAACCATCAATAAATCCTACTCTATCAAGTAAAATATCAGCCACAGAGAAAGACATTGGAGAATCCCAGCTACCACCAAGACCAACCAGAACCAGCCAAATACCATTCTTTTAGAGGAAAACAAAAAAGAACGAACGAGGACGTTCGAGATTAAGAGGGTATGAGTTAAACACGATGTCTACTATTCGTAAACACCAACCTCAACCCATCAGTAATCCGATTACCACAGCAACTTGCACTTGTCCCAACACCCACATCCTCCACGCGCATCCGTTCACTTCACACCAGCGTGCATCTTTATCTTCATCAGACATCAGCCACAAACAACTCGGTCACCTTACACCTTCCCATCACCTACAATCAGCATGCACCCAACACGACACCTTCCCACCAGCTTTTTGCTACATTCCGCAGTCGCCGCAAGTTAGAATAATTTAGGCGATAAGCACATGTTAGTTAGTTCGTAAGTTCAGTTCGAATTAAGATTCTAATAAAGAAGGAGGTAATCTCCCAAAATATAAAATTTTTATTTTCTTATCCTACACTGAACAAATCAACGTTCACAATCCCGTTGGATCATCAATTTCCATTTACAATATGGGACTGTCAGCACTGATTCTCTTTGAAAAAAAAAGGATATTGTACCTGCAAATGGTCCTTATCTGGTATGAAATTCCAAATTTTCAAAATGACAAAAAATGGTTGTTACAACGTTGACACTAAACATACTATACATAGTAGTTATGCCATCTGTCGGTCAAATCGACATTTCACTTCGAATGAAATGTACGAACTTTCCGGGGACCCAACATCGATTCGGATCCAAGCCAAGGTACGAACGAGGATATCAAGGATGTTACGGAGTCGAACAAGACAACAAGAGTTTAAAGTCAGAAAAATACAATCACAGGAGACCACCAGGATCTTCACCGATAGAATTTCACTCAACCTCTCGCAATGTCCGGTGACATCGGCACAATCCACAGAACAGCAGTGGAATTACCAGCGTGCCATCAGAGACGCTGTCTCTGATGTGCTATATTTCAAACCACCACCAGCTATAAGCCCCTGGTTTGATCAGCAATGCAAACAAGCCCATGTAACAAAGCAAACCGCCTACAAGGTCATGCTACATAGACGGATGAGAGCCGCTCGTGAACTCTACAAGCAGAAAGGGAGAGAGGAACACACGCTTTTAAGGAGGAAAAAAAGAGAGCACGAAAAGCGTGAGATCGAGGAGATGGAGATGCTACCAAAGGAATGAAGCTCGCAATTTTACGAAAAAGTAAAACGATCATCCCAGGGCTATAAAGCCAGAGCGGAAGCCTGTAGGGATGAAGACAGACAACTAGTAGTACAGTCACAGTCGATGCTGAGAATATGTAGAAACAACTTCTGTAGATTGTATAATGACGATGATAGATCTGATACTCATGTCAGGCAGAATGATCCATTCGCAACGGACGAAGATACAAGAGAATTCCGTACACCTGACCTAGATGAAATTAAGCTTGTTATTTCGAAGCTTAAAACTAACAAAATCGCGGCCTAACTGCTGAGCTATTTAAAGCGGTTGGAAATAAGTTGGTAGGGTAAAATATGGTCGGAGGAAAGCATGTCCGACGAATGGAATCTCAGCATCGTTTGCCCAGTCCATAAGAAAGGAGACCTGTATAACTGCGCCAACTATAGAGGAATAAGTCTCCTCAACAATGCTTACAATTTCTTCTCTGCCGTACTGTGTGAACACCTAAAAGCCTTGTGGATGATCTGAAAGGTGTGGTTTCAGAACAGGAAAATCCACAATAGATCAAATTTTCACATTGCGGCAGATTTTGAAAAAGACCCAAGAATTCCAAATCGACACACACCATATTTTTGTCGAGTTTAAAGCGGCATATGACAGTGTAAGGGACTAGCTATACAGATCCATGTCTAGTTTTAACATCCCTGCCAAACTCGTCCGATTGTGCAGGATGACAATGGAAAATTCTCGCTAATCGCTGCTCGGTAGCGAATTAACCTTCAATGTAAAATGATTTAGGCAAGTGCTTAAAAAGATCATACGAGAGCAGAATTACTCTTGCCAACTGCTGCTTCTTTGGGCTCAAGAGGCAATTGATCATCCCGGTCCTCCTTTACGGCGCAGAGGCCTGGACCTTAACGAAAACGGATGACGATGCTCTTGGTCGGTTCGAGAGGAAAATTCTGCGTTCAATCAATGGTCCCGTTTATATAAAGGAGATAAAAGGATCCGTCTCCGGATCCAAAATCAAAGATGGCTGGATCATGTAAAGCGAATGGACAGCACAGCTCCGGCGCGAAGAGTCTTCGAATCCAACCCTGAAGGACGACGTAGCTGAGGACGGCCGAATCTAAGGTTGCGCACACAAAACGGAAGGGGACCTTAACAAACTGGGAGTGTGGCATGGCACTGGAAACAACTGGCAAAAGATCGTGACAGCTAGAGACGCTTGTTGGTTAAGGCTCAGGTTCACATCGGCTTGTAGCACCATCTAAGAAGAAGATAATATACATACGTACCTATAAAAAAGGTACATTAGCTTATCTATTAATATTTTAAATGTTGTTCAACTTATCCCCTTTGCCTGCCGAGTTGAAGCTGCGAAAACTACGTCTTTGCTATGACCGCTATGATTTCTCTGCAATCATGTGGTCTATATAGTGTAAAATCCAATATTTACAGTTATTTCTTACTAAGGCTAAGAAAGTTATCATGAAATAACTCCCAGATAAGGTAATTTATAAACGGTCGATCATTTTAACGTAACACTTCCTTTCGCTACCATCGCTACAGTTTCGGTTAAACTTTTAACCAGTTCGGATGTGTCTCGCGAAATTCACTTCCGAATTTGTAATTCCATTAATTTAATTTAATAATTTAAAACAAACAAACAATCACAAAAATATATATAAAAAAATTAAGTCCAAACTGCTGATCAATTTTGCTCGCTCGGCTGATCCCATTACAATAAAGCCTGCCTGTGGATTTAGGAATTGCTGACTATCACAACTGATTGCTTGTATCTAATCTGCATACGTCTGATCAGAAATGCGAGGACCTATCTACAGCGATTCAGCTGGATTCTTTCTTTGCTTTATGAGGAGTGCAAGTCTCAATCGCTTGCTCATTGCCTTCCAGAATATGCAATAATGAGCAAATGTGGCAGTAAGCGACTCTTTCGCCAGGCTAAAATCCGTCATGTGCCACAAATCCTCAAAAATATCCCAATTCCTGACCGATAACTTGGACTCTATAAACCAAAGTGTAAAAAACTTCGCCTTCTCAAGATTTAGCGAATCAAAATGAGGAAAGCTACGATGATTTGCTTACTGTTATGCCAAATTGACGGCAACCTTATAAATATTAGAAAATCGTTACGCCGAATTGCTCTCTCTCGCTTCTCTAATCCTCAAATCGATTCGTTGGGATATTTCTAGCCTCAAAGCGACACTAACAGAACTCTCCAACAAACTCAAATTCCTGGAGAATAAAACATCAACGCGGAGAAAATCCAATGTTGACTCTACCCCCAAAATCTTAGATCAACACTAGACATACTTTTTACCCAAGACCTAGTTACCGATAATATTGACCTCATAAGGCCATGCCCCTCTTTCGCATCAACTCCGATCGAATGAAAAACGGCGACCATATGCGAACTCTACTCTTTCGACTTTCTATTCAAAATTAACTAAAGTTTTCACAAAATTCCAGTTGCAAATTACAACTAGAAATTTGTAATACTCAGAGTTTCGTAAAACGACAAAAACATTTTTTTTCAAAACTTTTTATTCTTAGTATGTTTGTCATTTTCATTTCCTACCACTTCCACCACTTTTGTGTCCAACTCTGTCTCAGATATTGAAGTCCTTATTCGAAAATCCGTGGAGAGCACTGCGGCGCATTGATGAGAGAGTTCGGATCCCGATAACACCAATACCATCGAATGTTTATATCGCGGCTTTTCTGCTCGGCGGGCTACTGGCCTTGCCTTGGCTACACTTGCCTTGAAAAAGCTTATCGGTTCTCTCGGAATCGGGGTTAAACTGTAGGTTCCGTTCACTTGTGTTAAGAATAAATCGCGCACAACATAAGTGAATAAAAAGTTTGTAACTCCATCTAATAATTGTAAGTAGCGATTGACTTTTATATATTAGGTATTTAATACAGAACAACTCAAATCTATAACGTTTACAGGTCCCACAGATCACAGGTTAATTCTTTAATACTTCAGGCGATTGCCTGATTTTAATTAGATATTAGTTCCAGCAATATATTGACTTCCAGAGTTGCATTAAAAATTAAATTAGCAATATCGTCCTGATGGCAAATTACTTTAATATTTTAGCCAGTTTTTTCTGCAAGGACAACTTATTAAAAATGTACTATTAACATCTATTACATAACATCGTTCGGTCTGTGGTATTTATGTATCTACCAAGTTATTGCCTTATTTGCTGAGTGGTTGATTTTTTTAGTATCGCTTATTGTTTTTGTTAACAAAATCATTACTTTTTGTCAATATTTGATCCCAATATATGGCATCCGGATTCCTACTAGCTATTTAGAGGCGGATCCTATATTATCGATCTATTCCTCAGCTTCTTACCTTGAAGTTGCTTCATTAAATTGTCTGTCTCAGCAAATTGATGACCTAATTCTGGCAAGTAAATTTCTGGTTTAAGGATTATTTTAGTACACATCCGTCTATTATTTTTTTCGTAGCCGGAGAGTTTATTTAATAGTTCCCATTGGTTTTTCTTCCCAATCCTTGCAATTATTGTCTATGAATGGGCTTTTGCAGTCTGTCTGTAATGGTATAAATTTAATGTAGAAAATATCTTTTGAGGTGAGGTCGTTGGGAGTAACATTAAGCAATGGAGCACGATTGAGCTTTGCAATAAAGCTGCGTTCATAGTCTGTTACTGATTTTTTGGAATGATAAAGAAATGCAATGGCTTTATTGTTTCATCTCAATGGAGCAGTACTGACTTATTTCTTATGTAAATTTCAGGATTGTGAATTTCTAAAATTTCCCTGTGTAGTATGATATTTCGGTAGAGTACAATGTAATAAGGATATGTTGAACTTAATGATTGGATGGATATCTATTCTATTGTACTTGCCCAAGAAACAAACGTCTCAAATATCCAAATATCTATGTACAATATATTCATCTGAGGAAAGCAATAATTCTCTCAAGTTCGTTCTTTATTTCTTTTGTATTTTTCGTGTGCACTTTGTGGTACTGTGTTTTATATATTTTCAATTTGCTTTTTTTGCTTACATCATTCCCCGTGTACTTCTTATTTAAAAATACACTCCTACATTTCGCCCAACAATGAAATATTATATTCCTGTATATTAGTTCCATTAAGTAAAGTCGGGTTTTGTCTAAAGATTAGAGGCCAGTATGCTTAAAATGCCTTAGCAATGTTAGAACGTATACAATCTATATCTATAAATTTCTGATATCTGTCTGTTCGCGCAAATCTCCGAAACGGCTGCACGGAGTACAATGAAACTTTGCAGAAACAAAGAGGGGGATATCGGGTAGGTTATAGGCTGACGTTAATTGTTTACAGCTATTGAATTTGTTCCAAATAAAATATAAATTGGCCTCTATCTAATGATGTCAGGTGTAAGCAAAGAGAATGAATTAATAAAGAGTTATCAAGCGGCGCAGTTGTATCTTTTTCTCTTCGTAAATTTGGTTCAACATTTCAGAAGTGGGACACGGGACCGCAACAGCAGATGGAGTGGCGTGATCCATTTGAATTTTTTTGTTTTTTTTTTTTGGTTTGTTGGCCATCCTGACGACTGGTGGAAAAGAAAAACGGAACTGGTTGCTCGAAATGGATAAGCAAGCAGTGTATGCGATGATCAGGGATGAGCTACGTGGCTTGGAGACAGCCGGTCGAAAAGAAGAACTGGTCGAGCGGTTCCTGAAGCCTGCGAACCGAGTAACGGCGGCGCTGGAGTGTGCTAGGACAACGACAACTGAGTTGAGTAAGTCAGACTGGCAGGGCGAGCCGTTTGAGAAGTGTACGGACGATGGTGGACGGGAGTAGAGGGTGGTCCGATAAGTACTTAGCCTCACCGCCAGATCGCAAGAGCAACTTACTATCGTGTAGTACATACATTCTAGTGGACGGCTACTGTCGAAATTTCAGCCAGATCGGACTTATAGTTTTGTTTTGATCGCGTGTGGAAGCGGGAGTGTCCGCGGATTTTAGAAAAATGAAAAAAGAGCAATATCGGTCGGTGATTCGATTCTAGTTTTTGGAAGGGAAATCGCGCAGCGAAATCAAAGAGCGTTTGGATTAGAGCCCTCGATTACACGTGTAATCGTGTACACGTGTTACACGTGTAATTAAAAGGTTCGTGTAGGAACACGTGTATTTATATTTACACGTGTATTTAATATTACACGTGTATTTAGAATAACACGTGTATTTAGAATAACACGTGTAATTAAAGGAAATATGTATGCGGTGAACCAGTTTAGTTCATATTTTTTTTTCTTTAATAGCATGGTCCGAAGGAACACTTTTCATTAGGAGCATCTTTAGTTTGTCTCTTATGGGAGCTCTTACATGAAAATGTTCATGCTCAAGGTCTTTGTATCGCGGGTCAAGTAAAGATGCTACTTGCCTTACAGAAACGTCCGGTGTGCCATTACACTGCAGATCAAACCGTTTTTGCAAATTGCTGGAAAAACTGACTTTAAACGATTTTATTATAGTAGAATCATCTCCCGTTGTTCCAGTATTCTCAACAATCTACAGAGAAGAAAAAACAATGGCTTTGCTGTCGTCGAACTAGCGGTAAATGTGTAGAGGACGAAGAGTCATCAAATATAACTTTTCTCAGAAGCTGCCCAAGGTCAGATTTAGAAAAAAATGCATATCATAGCAAATGCATATAATTACACGTGTATTTTTATTTACACGTGTATTTAATGTATACACGTGTACACGTGCCAATAGATATTTTGTACACGTGTACACGTGACACAAATACACGTGTAATTAAATACACGTCCAAAATCGAGAGCTCTAGTTTGGATGCTGTGTACAGTGACTCTTCTCCTTCCATGGCGATCATCAAAAATTGGTTTAACGAGTTTCAACGTGGTCGCACGTCGGTTTTTGATGAGCCAAAAATCCACGATCTCCTATTGGCAGACCGCCGATTGAAGGTGCGCGAGATAGCTGAGACAGTAGGCATTTCAAAGGATCGCATGGGTCATATCCTGCATGAAATTTTGGGCATGAGAAAGCTGTCGAGCAGTGTTTGACGATATTTAACCGCAATCCGAAGGAGTTTCTGTGTCGTTTCGTGACAGTCGAAGAAACATGGATCCACAGGTACACACCAGACATCAAGGAACAGTCGAAAGAGTGGACTTCACCCGGCGAACGTGCTCCGAAGAAGGCGAAGACTGTCCCATCGCCCGGAAAGGTGATGGCCACCGTTTTCTGGGATTCACAAAGTGTGATCCACATCGACTACCTGGAGAAGGGTAAAACAGTCACAGGGCTGTACTATGCCAAATTATTGGGCCGATTCGACGCCGAATTGAAGAAAAAAAGCCCCACTTGGCGAAGAAAAAAGTGCTCTTTCGAAAAGCTGCAGAAAACAGTTAAACAGCACGCTGATGCAGACGACAGGCGAGGAGGCACAATGTGTGGCAGAGCGGGAGACCGGGCGCAACCGCTACAATGTGCGCGACATAGCAGTGATGATACCGGAGTTTAATTCGAGGAATATTGCAGGGCTGTCATCTAACGCTTGGAGGCGAACAGTGAGAGATATCCAACGCGTGTACAAATTGGACGAGTGTTTGGTGCTGGTGGCAGCAATGTCGCGGTTGACTGGTGCAGCAGAGTTATGGAATTCTAGTATCACCTGGGAGTCGCTGGATGAGTTCTTCTTGGAACTGAGTCGCAAGTTTCCATCAGAAGATGAAGAGGCTGATATTCATGAGGCACTGAGGCTGAAGCATTAGAAAGGAGGAGAGGATTTCGAGGAGCAGGTGTTTAGTATGAAAGCGATTGCTTCAAGTGGGCTGATTCAGGAATCACCCCTCATACGATACTTTATTCAGGGGATGTCGGACACTTGGCTCAAGGAGGCGTTCAGAGCGATGAAACTTGGGTCGGTTGGAGAGATGCTGGGGCGAGCACGTTGGGTTCCTGGAATGGAAACTATGGGAAGACAGCGGACAAATGAGGAGAGGCAAGGCGGGAGACGACCGTATGCAGGCCAAAGCGACAGGGGCAACTATTTCCAATGTCATCAACCTGGGCACCTGATGAGGAACTGCCCGCAACTACGCAGTCGGAATGAGTAGGTGCAAATGACCCGACACCAACTATTAGTAAAAGGCGAGCACTCGTAGTATCAGAAAGAAGGGACCATCAACGGATACCAGGTGAAAGCGTTCATTGACCTCGGAAGCAATTGTGTGACCTTTCGAAAATCAATTGCGGAAAAGGGGGGCCTTAAATAAGGCGCATTTAAAACCACGCTCAAAGACTTTGGAGGCGGTGGATGTACGACGATCGGCCAGTTATATGCGAAGATTTCTGTGGATCGCCTTACTGCGACATGTGACGTTTTGTTGGTTCTCGACAACAATCAACCCGTTGATCATAGGACAGGCACTTCTTGACCAACCCCTGATGAAAATTTACAAATCCTTTAAGGAGTTGCGAATCGCGGGAGAGGATGATGGGGATCTGGGGTAGCCATTTGCAACGAACACACGAGGATAGTGGCGTCCAAACTTATAATTCGGATGGCAGAAGTAGAGCGAGAGATTCAGTCGATATACGTGGGTAATGTTAGCGAGGAGGAAGGCAGAAAGCTACAATCACTAATATATACTTACCGGGACTGTTTTGCCAAGAACTCGGGTGAACTGGGTGGATCTAAGTTAGTGGAGTGCGCCATTCAATTATCAACCACGAGTTCGGTGTGCGTGCAGTCATACAGGATACCGTTTGCCAAACGAGCCGTCATTAACGCAAAGGTTTAAGAGCTGTTACGACAAGGAGTGGTGCAAGGAGTGGTTTACATCAGAGTTTTGTTCGCGAATAGTTCTTACCAAGAAGAAGGATGGAACGGACAGGTTCTATATAGACTTTCGAGCAATTAACAAAGTAATAATAAAACAAAAGTTTCCAATGCCTGTGATCGAAGAGGTTTTGACAGCTCTGAGTGGGAAGGAATTGTTTAGCATATTGGACCTGGCCTCCGGCAACTTTAACAACTGATCAGTCATTTGAGTTTAATTGGATACCATTTGGACTTGTCAATGCTTCGGCTCACTTCCAAGCGTTCATGAACTCGTCAAAGCGCAGCTGCAGAAGGGAGATGCCGAAGTCTATCTCGACAACACCAATAACGACACCATCTTTGCCAGCAGTAGTGTGGAAGAGGGACTTAAGAAGCGAGAGTTTTTTGAAGGCTCTTAGACACTTTTTACTTACACTTAACATAAGTAAATGCGTATTTTTTCAGACTAATATTTCACATCTCGGGTATCAAATCGACAAAGATGGGCTGAGACCAAGTCCAAAAAAGACGGAAGCAATAATGCAATTTCCAACGCTACAAAACCCACATGGAGTAAGGCAGTTCCTGGGGCTGACAGGCTTCTTCAGGAAGTTTGTGGAGAATTATTCCCATATAGGTTTGCCGATGGAACTTGTGAAGATGAGCGAGAGTTTTGTGTGGGGATCGCCACAGGAGAAGGCAGCGCTCAGTAATCCTCCGGTATTGGCCATCTTCGACCCTGCTTGTGAACACGAGGTCCACACAGATGCATCTTCAGTGTGAATCGCCGAAATCTTGTTCCAACGATCGAAAAGCAAAAAGCTCGGCAATCGGTGCTGTTCTTCAGTTGCAAAATCATAGAAGCTGAGATGAGATACCACGCCTACGAACTGGAGGTGCTCGCAATTGTCAACGGCCTCGAACGGTTCCGGGTCTACCTTCTGGGAAAGGACTTTAAAGTAGTTACAGACTGCGAGGCGATCGCGGCTATAAGGAACAAGCAGAAAATAATTCCTCGCGTTGAAAAGTGGTTGCTCCAGCTTCAGGAGTTGTCCTTTGAAACCGTTCATCAACCAGGGAGGAACGCTTTTTACGTTGGCGCACGTTGGCACGTCGACGACTAGTTAGAAAAGAAGAAGAGATCGATGAGGCTAAATACTCACATCGCTGACGATGACTGGTTGGCCTGAATACAGTGGAAAGATAGGAAGCTACGGGCTTCCTAAAGGAACTCCATTCTTCGGAACCAAGGCCCCGGAAGAGGCTGCTCCAAAAGGATTATAAGGTCAGGGGCCAACGAATTTTTCAGCAAATGGGCGACGCTGAAAATTGGGTGGTATGAATTCTGCGATTGTGTCACGACGAATTGGGGCACATGGCGGAGGAAAAGACCCTGACTCGGGTAAAAGAAGAATTTTTGGTTTCCGAGAAGGCGAAGCTTTGTCCGAGAGTACATCAAGGCATTCGTGGACTGCTCATATTCAAAACGAAAAGGGGGGATGATAGAGGGAGAGCTGCATAATACGGAGCAAGTACCTTTGCCGTCCGATACAGTTCATCTGGATCATCTCGAACCTTTTACGCGTGGAAAGGGAGGGACCAGGTACGTACTCGTGCTCAACGCTAGTTTCACCAAGTATGTTGTCCTGAGACCAGTTAAGACGGTAAACATCAAAGGAATGCTCGCCGTATTGAACGAAGTAGTGGGATTCTTTGGGGCGCCAAGGCGGATGATCACGGACCAAGGCACCGCATTCACGGCGAAGGTTTTTGAGTAGTATTGAGAAGATAATGATATCCAACATATGAAAGCTGCTGTGCGTACTCCTCGAGCGAACGGGCAAGTGGAGCGCGGTAACCCGATCATACTGGCGTGCTCATTCGGCGGAGAAAGACTGGGCAAGTTGGTTACGGGCGGTCCAGTGGGGACTGAACACTTCCAGAAACAGACGACAGTGGCTATTCATGTATACGCCTAGAAACATTTTGGGTAACAAATTGCTGTTGGTTCTTGTGGGGACTAACACGCCGAGTACGGAACAGATGCGACAAAGGAATGAAGCTGCTTTAAAAAAACATACAGCGAGTGCATAGGGATCAGAAGAAAAGGTGTGACCAACTACATCGCAGGCTACTCTCGTACGAGGAAAAGAATCTGGTACTAATCGAGAACGAAGCCGCAGCCACAGGTGACTCGAGGAAGCTGGAACTGGCATACTGGGGCCCCTATATGGTCACTCATGTACGACCAAATGACCGTTACGTGATCGCGACTATCCCAGGTATGCAGCGCATTCAAGGAAGGTACAACGCGGTGATGAGTGCAGAGAAGCTAAAGCCATGAAGCGAATTACCGGAGCATGATTCCGAGTATGAAGAAGGCGATAGTTCAGGAGGCGAGCAGCCGGGTTCAGATCGTGAGGACACGATCAGGGCGTAGGATGGCCGAACTGTTGCCACAAATACGGCAACACCGAAATGAACCGCAAAGAGATAAGATGCGTACATATGTCAGATGTAAACAAAGAGAATGACTTAATAAAGAGTTTTCAAGCGGTTGTGTTTTTTCTCGTCGTAAATTTGGTTCAGCACGACAATTAATTTTTTCGACTAAAATAAAGTTACCGACGATGTGACATGGACTTAAACGAATTCTCTTTCTTTACAACAATTGAATTTGTTATAAACAATTGAAGACAGCACAACAGAAAATCATTTCTTTTCATATAATTAGAAAACAGAACTTCACTAATGCATTTCAATACTCAACTTCTGTTCATAACGATTGAATTTGATCTTATTCATTTATAACTATTTCGAGGGTTATAAACAATATCGGTCGGATTTCATCGATGATCAATTGACCGTATTTTCATTTGTTTACAATGTTAATAAATCATAATTTCAACACGGAGGAAGTCGCAGTTATAAGCTAGTAGATTTTTAAAAAAAAATACCAGATCAAAATGATGAAAACTTTAGGAACTCTTAATTACATGCTAAACAAAACTGTTTCAGAGTTGATATTGTATTTGTTTACGACATCTAAGTAGGGTTATCCAATTCGTGGCCCGGATTTGACACCTCTGTTCTAATTACACACGTCAAACCGAACTATCATTAAAGACTGTACATGTTTAATACCATGGCGTAGCGAGGGGGGCACAGGCCCCAAGCGGCACTTTGCTAGGGGCGGCAATTTGGGACGGTTAACTTTTTTTTAAATACATATACATATAAAATTTAGAAAACTGTTTCTTTTTTATTTACAAAGTTTACCAGCATTAACACTGCTTCACAATAAATAATCAGGCATTCCTTGAGTTGCTTAACAACAAATTCCAATGAACGCTGCTCCCTAGTGTGCAACTACATTTTATCAGAAGTGAAAAAATGAAAAAATAGGTAGTGTTTTCTCACATAATGTAGATACAAATGGTTGCATCGGAGGCTTTTTTATTTTATTTTTCTGGGTTTATTGAGTTCTTTATGGTACACGTAATTGTGTTTTCTTTTGTTTATACGAAAATACTAAAAAAATTCACATCACAAGCATATCCTTTTGCTTTCGAAACAGCTTTTATTCTCGGATGCATCGAATTCACCAGATTTTGTGTAATATTTGGGGTGATTTTGCACCACTCTTCCTGTAGAACACGTTTTAGATCATCTCTTGTCTTTATATCAAATTTCCTGATTTGTCGCTTAAGATGCCCCCACAAATGCTCAATAACATTGATATCAGGAGATTGAGGTGGTGTTTTTAATTGGTTTTTAACATTATACAGGGGGCATTCCATAACAATATGCGAGGTATGCTTAGGGTCATTATCCTGTTGAAAGAAATATGACTTCTCCGTGCCTAATTTTGTCGAACTTTCAAGCAAATTATTTTTCAGAATGTTGAGGTATAAGTATTTATCCATGGTAGAGTCGATAAAAACTAAGTTGCCAATCCCAGCTGTCGCCCTACACCGCCAAACCATTGCAGAACCACCAAGATGCTTCATAGTTCCCACCATCCATGGATGCTAGATTTACTTTCGTCAGAAAAGAATTATAATACATTGTTCCAGAAATGTTGGCCATCTTTTTCGTGGTCTTTTGCGAATTGTATAGGTTTTTTTTTTTTTTGACATTACCAATGAATGGTTTTTTTCTGATTTTTCGACTGTGACAACCAGCATTATACTACATATATATATATATATATATATATATATTTTTTTTTTTAATGTTAATAAAGTTGTTTTAACCGAAACTTGTTAAATTAAGTATTGTTTATTTAACACGCACACACGGATTATTGACTTAATCCAATCCGGCTCGAAGGACCATGAAATAAGTTATTTTAGGTTGAAACAAAAGAAGCCCTTATTCTTAGCGAAAATGGAATATATGTAATAAAACGCGCAGCTAAACGTTATAAATTGCGGATGCTTTATTAAACTCAATTGCTCACACCGAGATCTTGTGAAGAAGAAGTGACTTCTTTTAATTGACATTTGATATTTATAATAATTCGTTAACTTTAGTTTAGTTAAGTTTATTTTAGTACGTAATTGTTGGTAAGGCAGTGAGCCGATAATATAGATAATAATAAATTAATTTAATGCATGCAACTGAACAATTATAACATAATTCGATGCAATATTATTCAATCTTGAACAATGCACGACGTATATTTTAGGGATCACAGGTCTTACCAATCTCACGTTTGAGCTTCTGAAGCACTTATCATGGAATTCTTTGTACTTTTCGTATAATTAGACGCTTTCAAGCTTCTTCCTATCTCTTTGAAATTCTAGCCTCTTCATCACGGGCAAAATCTCCAACAAATATTTTGTCTGCTGACAATTCAGATTCTAAAGTAGTGCGAGAACTCAACAAAGATATTCTCTTACCTGAAGTTAATACTCCAAATATGTCACCTTCAGCTTCGGTCGATATTATTAAATGTACCACTACAAATAGGGACAACTTTTTTTAACTAGTACACCTACGAGTATTCGCAAATTACGATCCAGTACTTCGAGAACACATTTTATGAATAAAAATGGATGGAAGAACTACCTATCACTCATATGTCACCACAAATTCAAAATGAATTCATTAATATTGTATGTTAGGAGATACCGTTCCTCAACAAATTTTCTGTCAAGGGCCAAATATTATTCCATTATATTCGATAGCACCCCATATGTATCACACAACGATCAAACCAGTCAAGTATTGCGTTATCTTAAAATTGAAAATCAGAAAGCAGTAGTAGTGGAATCTTTGACTGATTTTATCGAAACAAAGAACAAAACAGCTGAAGGCATTTCTGACCAGATTTAAGTAAGCTAAAAGTTCATCGTCTTGATATAATGGATTGCAGAGGTCAAGCATATGACAATTCTGCTGTCATGGCTAGAAAATATACAGGGGTGCACAAAGAAAGACATAAACCCAAAAGCAGAATTTATACCCTGCTCCAATCACTCTTTGAACTTGGTGTGTTTACATGCTGCTGCTGTTGGGCCATATTCGGTCACTTTCTTCGGTACCTTAGAACGCACATACATATGTCCACACACCGTTGTGAAGTTCTACTTGGTACTTCAGACAAAGCATTGAAGAGGCTGCAAGAAACAAGACGGAGTGCAATCGAGAGTACCTGGAACCATTATGAGGGCATTTTTAATACTTTGGAAAAACTGACGGAGGCAGAAAACCTAAACACACGGCCGGATGCAGGAGCATTGATAATAGCATTGTAATCGCTTTCATTTCTGTGTTTTTTTGGGCTTTTGGAAAACAGTATTACACCAAGTTAATGATGCCCAAATATACTTGCAAACAGAAGGACTCAACCTTCATCAACATGCTCAAAAAATAAATACAGCTTTATCTTTGGAAATGAACTGCGACGAAAATTATTTTCTTCCTTAGACAGAGTCAGTGCTGAAATACAGCAAACATTTCAACAGCTACGAAATTTGGCGACAAAGTTAGACTATCTCACCCCAATAAAACTCTTAGATAAAAATTATGAAAGCAATTCAGATGTTGCACCTCATGAGGATGACATTGATAAGGATGAATTTGAGATCGAATAATGCTTCGTCTTTTTCTCACAATTGCAATAAGTTATGCCAGCTGTGAGAGGAGATTCTCAAAATTGAAGCATATTAAAAACTATTTAAGGTCCACAATGAGCACTTTAAGGCTATCTAATGTGGCTTTCATGGCTATAGAGCAGGAAATAACAGAGACCATAGATAATGAAAGAATAATAAGAGAATTTGCTCTAATGAAACGTAGAAGTAGTAGAAGTAGTTTAAAGAAGTTTTCTGTAAATTAAAAACAATGAATTACATATGTACCTACCTATACTACTTTTTTCCCTTCTACAATACCTTTCCTTAACATTCCTTTCATTTAAAAATAGTTTTGTTAAACCAATTTTAGTTATGAAATTATTTATTTATTTTTTAATGAATTTAATTAATTAATAAATAAAAAAAATGAATGTAATTAATTTAAAAAAAAACTATTAAATTCAATATAATTTATTGTAATTAAATTAAAAATTTTCAAAAGCGAAAATCAAATAAATAAATGGAAAATAAATTATGAAAAATGATCGAATCCTGTTTTTCTGAAGAATTTTAATTTAGATAGTTAAAGTTTAATGGGAATTACCGTTTTTTATTTGATATTCTGAGGTAAGTAATTTTTATCCGCTAACCATGAGGGAAAATTTTAAATTTGCGGCTTAATTTTTGCTCCACTTGACAAATTTTTGAAGTGAAATTTTACCAAGTTTATTGACATACAGTAGGTACAACTGATTGAAACCGCAAGTAAAGTTTTTTTTTAGTGTGTGAAAAACACTACGCCACTGGTTTAGTAAAAGGATTGTTATTGCGCATTGCGAGGGAATTTATGACCAACATGCATAATTGTCTATCTGTGGTACAAAACTGTATAAAAATTGACCCCCATTGTGAAAGAATTGAAGAAGGTGAAATTCTATCAATTTTAGCTATATCTGATTAACCGATTTTTTAGGCTCTCAATCGAAGATAAGGATTTTGGAGACACGGGGCTTCAACATGATTACTGTTGGAAAATTACTGCAGGAAAAATTTCCTAGATGTGATATTCCGCTTTTTGTTGGTGGCCACCAACATCGTGTCATTTGTCGACGTTGGATTTTTTTTTTGTGAACTATGCAGTAGATTGTATTTATGGATACACTCCGCAAACTCTTGAAGCTTTGAAAACAAATATGTCTGATATGTGTCGATGAGTCATCGGAAATTATCTTGTCAGAATTAAGCCCTGCAAGAACTGCCGTGAAGGACATGTGGATGCTGTTATACTCGTATTCCATACATAATGGCAAGATTCAGAGAAAATAATGAAATAAAAATTTAATCGAAATCTAAATCTTCAATGTACATACATATGTATGTAGTCAATTTAAATTGACTTTCAGAACCACAAATTGAATGACGTAAGACAAAAAAAAAAACTCATAAGTATACCAGCGTATTACATACTCGTACTCGTAAGTTAACGCCAAGTAAATTACGATCAATTATTGCATTTTGCCGAACCAATGAATAGGTCCCCATAGTTACGCCAGTTTCCCATTCTGTCGACCTTTCTGGTGGATTAATATGTATAAACATATTTTCTAGCACATTGGAGGTGGTTACTGTTAATTAACTTCCCAAGGGAGTAATCTGTCTAGGTCTCTTGTAATAAGTAGTTAATGAGTGCCGAAATATTTAGTATTACTTAAACCTTTATTCGACGAGTTATTGTTCTATGGATTGGTTTGCATTGGACTATTTCATGGTCTTTAAATATGAGTTGGACGCCGTCGATCCATGTAACTTAGTGAACCAGATTCACATTAAAGTCTTCAGATCCCTAATGCATTTCGTGTTTCCTACTTTCTATGGAATTTTACTTGGGTTTCGAATTAATTAGCTTTAGAGGAGATAATGGAAGAATACTTGCCTAACCGAAGGGGATTATTGACTATTCGAGTTCTTGGCGACCAGTATTAAGTTGTTGAGTTGCGCCATTTAAACGTACTACCTCAGATGTTTTGATTTTTTTTTTTATTGAATACAATAATTCATTTGCGCTTTATGATTTTACATGAATTTACATTATTATGATCTTAGGGATGGTTTCACAGCTTTACTTGTATTCATATAAAAGGCGACCCGAGGGTTCAGTGGTTTGCGTGTTGATTTCTGATGCCGGTGATACGAGACCTATACCTTGCGAGAGTGAACTCATCGAAACATGTTTGGCGGTGTTTCTCCTCAGCGAGGTAATGCGGAAATCGCTTGTAGCTTACTTGTCTGAAAAAAGCTTCTCGAAGTTCGTGGAAAATGAAATAATAGAATTTTCTAATTTATTCTTTTGGACTGTCTATTTTGTCCTTTTTAGATCTTCTTTTCCACGGTGTTTTTTTGTTTTTTTTACTTAAGTTGCTATTGATTATGATGATCCACTTCCACCTACTATTTAACTAGTGGGGAGCATGTTTCCCCTTATACGTCGTATACGGCACCTGGTAGTGTTTTTTCTCTTTTTATATCGAAATAGGTGGGGGTTATATTTTACATTTTTTTTGTGACTCTTTCAGCTTTTTTTATATAAAAGTTCATTGCCACTACGACCTCATTTTGGTTTCTGGTTTCTGCTCGAGCGATATATTGCCAAGTACGGTGTTAAAAAAAGTACACAGAGTGAGCACAGAGTTTATTGTTTGTTGCAAACTGATAATCTAAATAAACTAAGGTTCGAAAAGATCATAGTCTATGACGAATTCCGGTATTCTTTTTCATCATCATGTCACTTAATGCGTTTCGTTATTTCAGACTGCCTGCGTAATGGTCGCGGAGAAGAAAACCTTTCAATAACACATCAATACTTTAAAATAGCAATTGGTCTTATTTTTTCCCATTACATTCGTTTACGAATGATAGTCGATGATAGTATGAAAATCAGATTCCGGGGATTGGAGGGCGGCCCAATATCTTACAGCGATTGCGGTTGGCTATATCCCGCACCGGCAAAGAATTGTAGTATGAAAATTCAGTAATGAGCAGTACTAATGAGACGTTTTGTAGTTAGATCAAAAGCAACAATTCGGCCCGAAGGACCAAGTAAAATCTCCAAGGTATTACAAAGACAGAGTCGCCTCTGCTGCTTGATACTATCTCGCCCAGAGGCCACTTTGATTTCGTTTTTCAGTGAAACGAGTTGTTCAATCTCCAATTTTTTTGCTGGTTGTTTCCATTTACGAGTATATCGTTGTTGTTGCATTTCCGCGATGTAATTCTCGTACCATCGGTTGCAAGGGTCATGTTTTAATTATTGGATAAATCTCCACCTTTTTAAACTACTTTCTGTCAGATCTAGAATTACATATATCATGCCGTGGTGCTATTAACGGTGATCCTATGATGGTGTTACCTGGTGTCAGTGCATCAAGTTTTTCAATGTGTCTGTTAATGTACAGAATGGTTTCGAGTTCAGGCATCCTTCTGCAGAGTGCGCCATCTCATATGGGTCGATGTAAATTTCGAATAACTTCAACAATTCTCAAGCGATTTTGGAAATCCGAAAACTTTTATTAATATAGATCTTTACAATTTATTTTTATTAATTTTTTGCCGATGAAAAATGGACTCGATTTCGCGCATTCTCCATGACATTTTCGAGCATTTCGGTCGAAATTTCTGCCATTTCCACACGAATGTTTCTTTTGAGCGGTTCTATTGTCTTCGGGCCGTTAGCATACACTTTGCTCTTCAAGTATTCCCAAAGAAAAAAGTATGGAGGAGTCAAATCCGGCAATCTCGGAGGCCAGTCAATATTGCCCTTTTTTGACACCAATATTCCAGGGAACTTCTTACGCAAAAGGTTCATTGTTTTGTCCGTAGTATGGCATGTCGCGCTATCTTGTTGAAACCAAAAGTGAAATCAGCCTTTTTTACGCATTTCTGGGACCACATAATGGGCCAACATCCACCGATATCGATCGCAATCCACTGTATCGCCAACTTTGAAGAAATACGGTCCAATGATGGTTTGAGCGCATACACCGGCCCAAACAGTAACTTTTTGATTATAAAGCGGCTCTTCGTGAATAATGTGAGCATTTTCGGTGCTCCAAAAGCGACAATTTTGTTTATCAACTGAGCCAGAGAGCGTAAAACGTGCCTTATCGGTCTTCGAAATTTGCTGCCAAAACTCCGGCTCAGCATGACGAGGGTGGTCCGATAAGTACTTAGCCTCACCGCCAGATGGTGCCAGTATCGCAAGAGCAACTTACTATCGTGTAGTACGTTCTAGTAGACGGCTACTGTCAAAATTTCAGCCGGATCGGACTCGTAGTTTTGTTTTGACCGCGTGTGAAATCAGGAGTGTCCGCGGATATTAGAAAAATGGAAAAAGAGCAATGTCGATCGGTCGATGCTGTGTACGGTGACTCTTCTCCTACGATGGCGACCATCAAAAATTGGGGACGAGTTTCAACGTGGTCGCACGTCGGTTTTTGATGAGCCACGTCCAGGTGCCCCGGAAACGGCTACCATGGAGGATAACGTGACAAAAATCCACGATCTCGTATTGGCAGACCGCCGATTGAAGGTGCGCGAGATAGCTGAGACAGTAGGCATTTCAAAAGATCGCGTGGGTCATATCCTGCATGAAATTTTGGACACGAGAAAGCTGTCGGCGCAATGGGTGCCGCGTTTGCTCATTCCGCGAGTTTCTGCGTCGTTTCGTGACAGTCGAACAAACATGGATCCACTGGTACACACCAGAAAACAAGGAACAGTCGAAACAGTGGACTTCACCCGGCGAACGTGCTCCGAAGAAGGCGAAGACTGTCACATCGGCCAGAAAGGTGATGGCCACCGTTTTCTAGGATTCACAAGGTGTGATCCACATCGACAGGGCTGTACTATGCTAAATTATTGGGCGGATTCGACGCTCCTCCACCATGATAACGCACCGGCTCACTCCTCCGCCCTCGCCACGGCCAAATCGGTCGAATTGGGCTACGAACTGCTGACCCATCCACCGTACTCTCTAGATTTGGCCCCGTGCGACTTCTTTTTGTTTCCAAACTTGAAGAAGTCACTCGCCGGGCAGAAATTTCAGTCGAACGAGGAGGTCATCGCCGCCACGGAGGCCTACTTTGCAGACCTCGAGAAAACGTATTCTTCAGATGGGTTAAAGAAGTTGGAGCATCGCTGGGTCAAGTGTAAGGTCGAGCTAAAAGGAGACTATATTGAAGAATAAATCGCCATTTCTCCAAAATTTTTATTTTTCTTTTGTAGGCTAAGTATTTATCGGACCACCCTCGTCATCATTGCAACGACATTTTGTGCGTATGCCAAGCGCCGTGGCTTATCTTGTGGCAAAATTCTTTGAGTCATCTGCACTTTGTAGGGAAATAAGTGAAGATCATCCTAATTCTCCGCAAAGTGGTCCCACTGATGCCTAACTGCTTGCTGCGAACGGCGCCGATATGACAATCTTGGGTCTTCTTAAACACTAGCCTTCACAGACTGATTAGATGAGTTTGAACGCCGCGGACGTGGCCTAAGTTGCTCACGAGGGCTTGGCACAGAACCAAATTGAAAAAAAAGCGGACCCCATCGACGAATTATATATTTTTTTTGGGCGCAACACAATCACGATACGCACGTTGAATTAGCACAATCGAGCGTTAATTTTTAATGAACATTGAAACTATTTCCGCGCATTCTTCTGGTGTGAAGCGATTCATTGTTAAGTGTTGAATAAAAACGAGTTGTCTCTGTGATGATTGGTAACAAACTGACAGATTATGTAATTCATTTATTCCCTTTTATATCGGGTATGTAATAAAAAAAAGGTCAAACATAGAAAAACATAGAATCTATAAACAGAGTTGCCAAATATTGTTTTTATAAATATTTCGATAACACTTCCACTTTTATAATTCTATGTACAACAATTCATTCAATTTATTCTAAGTACCAATGCATTAATAACTTTGAATTCCTAATTTTTCTCTTAAGAATATAAAACTAGTCTTCGGCATCGGTTTAGTTAAAATATCAGCTACTTGATCTTGGGTTGGGATATAACACAGCGTGAAAAGACCCTCTTCAAATTTTTGCCTGATAAAATGATATTTGACCTCGATGTGCTTGGTCTGTTTATGGAATTCAGGATTCTTAACTAGTTTGACCGCAGCTTGGTTGTCCATTAGAAGTGTAGGAGACCCTCCTCCTTGTGAAAACAACTCGAGGAATAATCGACAAACCCATGTAAGCTCCTTAACGCCTTCACAAGCCGCTATGTATTCGGACTCTGTTGTAGATAAAGCAACGCATTTCTGACGTTGTGATGACCACGATATTGCTCCACCACCGACGATTATGGAATATCCGTTAGTTGAGCTTCTGGGATCACGATCCCCAGCAAAATCAACATCTGTAAAACAAAAAATGTTGGGTTTTATGTTTCTATAAACTATCCCATGGTCCAGAGTTCCACGAAGATAACGAAATATTCGTTTGACAGCAGCAATGTAACAATCCTTCGGGTCATCTAAGTGACGACTAACCAAACTCACTGCAAATGCAATGTCGGGTCTTGTGCCAATCGCCAAGTACATTAGACAACCAACCACTTCACGAAATGGATACGACAAACTTTCAGATGAATTACTGCCAGAATTCACATAGTTGGATTCTACAGGCGTGGAGACAGGTTTTGCATTTAACATCCCAAATTTCGAAAGAATTCTCCTCGCGTATGCTGACTGCTTCACATGAATGCATCCATTCTTCATTAAAGTTATTTCTAGACCAAGGTAGACACTCGCCTCTGATTCTTTAACTTCGAATTCACGATTTAAATAACTGATAATCGATTGGATATCTTCTTCATCATCCGCTGCAATAAGCCCGTCATCAATGTAAACAGCTAAAATAATTTTTTTTTGTCCCATTTGGCTAACAAATACACACGAATCGGCTTCACTGGCTTTAAATCCAAAATTATTTAAGAAAGCTTTGAATCGAAAGTTCCAGCATCTGGATGCTTGTTTTAGACCATACAGGCTACGCTGAAGCTTACATACCTTATCATTGTTAACTTCATATCCTCTGGGCTGCAACATATATACCTCCTCCGATAAATCGCCATAGAGAAATGCAGTTTTAATGTCGAATTGTTTTAATTTAAGTTTTTCAGCATCACAAAGAGCTAAAATCATCCTTATAGAAGTAAATTTTACAACGGGTCTGAAAGTTTCTTCATAATCAAATCCGTACTGCTGAGTGAACCCCCTCGCAACTAGACGAGCCTTGAAACGCTGAATTCCACCATCAGTTCCACGCTTTATTTTATAAACCCATTTATTCGAAATAGCCTTTTTGCCGGGTGGTAATTCTACGATCGTCCAAGTGTTATTCTGTTTCAGTGACTTAATTTCCTCATCCATGGCAAGCTTCCACTGCGCACAGAATGGAGATTGCGCAACTTCATCAAAGTCTTTTGGTTCCTCACATTCCGCCAAAAGGGCAAAACAGTCGCTTAATGCGCAGGTGGAAATTGTACGTGAGCGAAGTGTACGCACAGCTTGTGGCTCTCAATTTGGTTTCTTTTTATCAAATATAAATACCTTTTCTTCTGCTTCATTTATTTTCTTCTCGATCTTGTTATCCTCATCTTCAGCAGTGCCTTTCTCGTTTTCAGACGTTCAGAATTCAACAGACGTTTCAGAATTTCAATAGAGATTGAAATTTAGCAGCACCTACACCCCTGCTGTTTGATAAGTCAGTATCTGATATGTCCCTCGAACCATGTTCCTTGAAGATAACATCCCGCGAAATTTCCACCTTCCTGGCAATTGGTATCCACACACGGTATCCTTTCGTTTCTTCTTGATAACCGACAAAAATTCCTTTTCTGGCTTTTGGTTGGAGTTTTTTTCTTTTTTCTTTAGGCACATGGATAAATGCATCCGTTTCGAAAATTTTAAGGTGTGTTATATCTGGAGTTTTGTTATACCATAATTCATAAGGACTCTTACCAATTTGTGGACTTCTTCCTGTTCGATTTAGCACATAGACAGCGGTCGTAACTGCTTCTCCCCAAAATTTGTAAGACAAGTTCTTGGCATGTAACATAGATCTGGCACATTCCACTACTGTCCGCATATCCCGTTCAGCTCGGCCATTGTGTTCAGGGGTGTAAGGTGTACTTTTCTGATGACGAACGCCATATTTTCGTAATAAAATACTCATTGCCTCGTTGACGAATTCCAGACCGTTGTCCGACCGCAAGGTTTTGACACTCAGACCCGTATCAATACGCACTTGGTCAAAAAAATGCTCAACGCAATCTTTAACATCAAATTTTGATGTTATGCAATAAATCTTACGAAAATTGGAAAAATCATCTCTGAACAGGAGCATATAATGTGCATACGAAGTTTCGTGCATGGGTCCACAGAGATCCGTATGGATAATCTCTCCAGTTATCTTGGCCCTGCTGGAACTAGGTTTAAATGACTGACGATGGAGCATACCTAGGATACACGCCTCACAAGAAAGGTCCTTTTTATCATCAAAAGATATATTTCTTAAGGCCAGAACACTTTTAACATGACTGAAATTCTGGTGGCAGAGTTTCTGATGCCATGATTCCAACGTAGAAGTGGCAACGCACGCTTCTCCAAAACTTTTTGGTTGAATTACCCTGAACATCATCTTAAAAAGCTTGTTGGATTCCCGAAAAGCAACCGCGACAACCTCTTCATCCTTTAAAATTTTACAGCAGTTATTATCAGCAGTTAAATTGAAATCTTTATCCAAGGTGGAGTTGGAGGAAAAAAGATTTAACTTGATATCTGGAACGAAGAGAACATTAGACAAAAATCTTTCATTCCAACATTTACCATTAAAAGCTTTGATTTTGATTATCCCCTTTCCAATTGCTTTGATAACATCCCCGTTGTCGACCCTTATGCATCTTGGTTCTTCAAAACTTTCGAAATCCATCAACCAATCATTTTTGTATTTTTTTTTATATTGTATTGTAAATTCATTTTTATTTATAGTTTCTTAGATCTATCTTATCCTAGACAAAAATGCTTAAAACTAGCTTAACTATCCTTACAAATTTAGGAATCTTACTAGCCCTAGGCGGACACTCTAAAACAAACTGTATAATTTTAACCTATGCCTTTCGACTACTATATAAATAACTTACAATTAACATTATTATAATTAACTTAAGCTAAGAAAATTTTGTTTTTCAAAAACTTAGCATATGATCATTTTATATATATTTATATAAGACTTAAACCTACCTAAACCTAGCTAAACATATCTTATTCTGACTTAACTAATATGTATATATTTTATATATATATATATATATATACATACATTTTTTTTTTTTTTTTTTTTTTTGTTAATTTTTATATGTTTATACTTTTTTTTTGGTTTTTATTTTTTTTTTTGTTTTATCCTACCCTAACCTACCCTACCCTACCCTAGCCTGCCATTGGTGTAAGGCAAGCCCTGCCTTGAAGAGACTGAAGCCATTGAAGTGTCCACTGACGCAGCTCCCCCCAGCCACCAAAAGCGTTGATGTTGGCGGACTACGTCTCCTCGATCCCGGCGTGAGACCGATCTACAGAACCTGAGGCGCTCGGGCTCACTGAGCGCGACATCGGGTCCGTAGAGGAATCGCCGTTCCACGGAATTGCGACCCACGTGGAAGATTAGCGGCACCGCCAATCTATCCTGGATCAGCCCACATCTATCTAAATAGAGGAATGCTTCTGGCGGGACAAAGCCGTTAAGGCGCACTCTCTCGTGATATAAATCATTGGGGTAGTAAGCCCCGGAGATTAGGCTATTGACCGAAGTCATTGCTCTTGCAACGTGGCTTCGAATCAGTTTGATTAGAAAGTTATCCACCCGTACAATACTGGCCCTATTGTATAGGACCTCGTTCGGGTAAAATTTCGTATAATCAGATTCGGGTGTCCTATGTAACCCGAGACAAGTCCTGAGACATTGCCTCTCAAACACCCGAATCCTTTCCATTAAGCTGGCTCTCACATTGAACCAGACGGGGCATCCATAGGCAATCATGGGCCTGATTAAGGCCATGTAGCAGATTACCTTCACCCTGGGATCAAGTTGGCTGCAATGAAACAGCCATCTTGTCAGAGCAAAAGCGCCTCGGGCCCTTGCCAGAGCAGCATCTACATGTTTGTCAAAATATAGATACTGGTCTAGCCAAATCCCAAGGTATCTGACTACACTTTGTTTCGCCAGTGGGCGCCCGTCCTGTCCAAGAATTGAGAACCCGCGCCAATTTTTTCTAGTGTCTCGAGAGGCCCTAGACAAAGGCGTTCTGAACAAAATAGTTTCTGATTTCTGGCAGTTGATCTTCGACTTCCAGTCATCACAATACTGCTGAATTTTTTCGAAGTCACGCTGCAAGAGGGTGACAATAACGTCGATCGTTGGACCTGATCTGTACGCGATTAGATCGTCTGCATACGCTATTGAATGGTGAAGAGAAGCTATCAAATCACTGAAATAAATGCTGAAAAGGATCGGCGAGTTCACCGTACCCTGTTGCAGTCCGTTTTTAATATGAAATGTTTGGGTAGAAGTCACGTTGGCAATTTTCACTACGAACTTTCTACCTGTTAACATGTCAAAAATCATATATAGCAGTGGTTTACTTATGCCCAGCCAACTGAGTTTGTAATAAAGACCATCTAGCCATACGTTGTCAAAAGCTTTTTCCAAGTCAATCAGACAGGTACCCGTGCATTGGTTCTTGCATTTATTCCATTGGACATCCGACACGAGTTTCGACGCGGCATGAATAGTGTCATGCCCCGCTCTGAAACCGAATTGGTTATCCGGGATGATTTTATTGTCCTCGACCCATTTAGACAGGGCCCTATGGACCACCTTCTCGAAGACCTTGCTGATACTCGGAAGGAGACTGATCGACCGGAGATTTGCCGGGTTAGACGTGTCTTTACCCTTCTTGGGGATTGGTTGAACCACCGCTGTCTTCCAATGCACTGGATAATATGCATTATTCAGTGCATTGTTGAACAGAATGGTGTACCTCTCTACAGCCACTGGTGGAAGGTGCCTAAGCACAACATTGGATATACCGTCGATACTCGAGGATTTTTTCCTTTTCAATGACTGAAAGATCATCTGGAGATCCTCCATCGAAATGAACAGGGTATTAGCCCCTTCATTGGTGACGGCATTATTTGCCATGAAATCGTCATCGAACCTGGTAAAACCAAGATTCTCGGATCGCCAATGATTGATATCACTTCTAAGGTAGGAGTCATGAAGTAGAACTCTGTTTTCCAATTCGTGGTTTGGACGAATGCTATCATTCACCTTGTACACTTCCTGGATCACGAAAAAGTCGTCATCCAGGACGGCGCTCTCGGGATCGATGCTAACTGTTCGTAGCAAACGTTCATTGTCTGACGTTCTCGGAAGCTTTAGATCCTGAATGTCATTCTGATTGTTTCTCCGAAATATTTTATTTATTTGCGGGAACATACTCGCGCTGTTGGATTTTACAGCACGAATTCTGTTGTTCCAATGCAAACTTACAGATATTCTGTAATTCTCTTTGATCAACTGTTGGAGATTTTTAATCAGTGACTTCAATGTCCTGACCTCCGAGTTTTGTCTGTCGGTAAACCGCCTGTACAAGAGTTTGAGCCTTGTCAGAAGTATACTTTTTTGTCTGTGCAGTGCGTCGATTGTCGCGTTTCGGTACACGTTTGTAGTATCGTTATGTCGTTGACGTGGTATTGTACTGTCCATGGTCTGCTTAATTATATCGTCCATTTGTTTGAGGTACCTGTCAATCTCGTAGTTTGACAGGTTCCTATTAGACGGTGGGAAGGAGGCGCTCGAAGTGAGCGCTCTCGTCAGGGAATTGGCAAAGCGTGGCCAACGCATCCTACTGTAATCGTAGGGGTGCGCTTGGAAATACTCTGCCATCTCCACGAACTCGTCAGGTACTGTGATCACGGCACGTAGTCCGCAATGGTCACTGTCGTATACAATGGTCCGTAGACAGTTAATAGACCATTCGTTTGTGTCTGCCAGTCTCAGTCGAGAGTCTATTAGCATGAGATCCAGATAGGAGCCGCTCCTAGGATACGACGGACTATCCGTTGCGAGCAACTTGACTCTATATTCAATGTTATGAAGAACGCACCAATGACTTAGTAGGCTCCCCCTAGTGTTAGGAATGTTGTTTCCCCAGTCACTATGTTTGGCATTTAAATCGCCAGCCAGAATGTAGAAGTTTTCTACCGAGTTTAAGCGCAGAGATCGAAAAAGTGTCTCGAGCTCTGCGATGAAAACGTTGGGTTGATGTGCTTCAGGTGCATAGGCTGATACAATGTACATTCTCTTTCCATTTCGGAGAGGAATGCAGACAATACAGGCCTCTAGCACCTGGAACCTCCGCACTTCACCGCTATATATGACTTTATGTTTAATATTATTTTTAATAAAGATCGCAACTCCCCCGCCTTGAGTAGCGTTGGGTCGGTCCCTTCTAATTATTCTATAAGAACTGTGCCGGATTTTGTGCTTCTGGTTTAGCTTTGTTTCGCTAACCAAGAGTACATCGGGGCTTT
Source organism: Merodon equestris (assembly GCA_958301585.1). Lineage (NCBI taxonomy): Eukaryota > Metazoa > Arthropoda > Insecta > Diptera > Syrphidae > Merodon > Merodon equestris. The sequence goes on along the minus strand of OY284416.1, from coordinate 71,804,552 downwards.
CGTCCTGTAACAAGTTAAAAAGTACAGCTCGTCGCTCAATCCTTATCAGGGAATTTACATTCACCGACAGGATCTTCAATGGGCTCTCTACCAGCGTACCTATCACGACCTTAGATGCGCTAGGCCCGGCAGAAGCGAGCAGATACTATCTACTCGGACCGCCGTCTCAAGGATCTGTTTTTGGAGCTGCCCAATCTGCCCTTGGATTGCGAGCAAGATCGAACAGACATCCACCTCCGCCTCCGGTGCCTTAGAGACAGGCATTGGGACTTTAGGAACAGCCATGGGCTTTTGTACCGTCTTTCCCGAACTTGCCGCCATTTGGGCGTAGGTCAGCTGGGATGTGACGGTTGGTGTGTGGAAGCGACCCGAGGGACGCTTCTCCTCGACCTTCTGCTTACGGGCCAGGTTTTCTTTCTTGATGTCCTGGAACTTAGGACATCCCCGATAGTTTGCAGGGTGTCCTCGGTTCCGACACAAGACACACACGAGCTGCTCTCTGTCCGCCACCTTGTCTTTCCCAAGGTCGCATTCCTCGTTCTTGTGGTTCTTTGCGCACTTAACGCATCGAGGCTGCATTTCGCAGTTCGACGCGGCGTGCCCGAACCTTTGGCAGCGGATACATTGTAAAATGTTTCCGCTCCTCTTTAATGTTTCCCATTTGACAGTCTGGGATGCTATGGAAGTGATAGTCCTTAGCCTCTCCAGCTTGCTGCTGGGTGTGAGCTGCACCAAGAAGAAGGGTATCACTCGCTTCTCCCTTCGGGAGCCCACCGTGGAGAATGGCTTCACCCCCACGAATTTGAGGTCGTCACTCTCGAACTCTTTGAGCTCTGAGAGCATTTCCTCGGGGTCTGCAATCGACTCCACGCCTTTGAGGATCATCGTCTGCAACCTCTCGGCCTTTGGCGTAAAGGAGAAGAACTCCGTCGTAGACTCTTTCAATAGGCTTTTAATCCGCTTATACTGTTCCAGTGTCTTGCACTGAACAGCATAGCGTTTCTGACCTAAACATTTAAAATGAAAATTACTTATACCAATGGCATACTTACAGAGATCGATGGTCTCACGTAGGGCCGTGGTACAGGTAAAGATGGGTAGCACCTTCTCCTTTTTAGGGCGTTGTTCTTGCTGCTGCTTCTGCTGCTGCGGCTGTTGTTGTTGCTGCTGCTTCTGCTGTAGCGGTTGTTGTTGTTGCTGCTGCTTCTGCTGCTGCGGCTGTTGTTGTTGCTGCTGCTTCTGCTGTTTCTGCTGCTGTGGCTGTTGTTGTTGCTGCTGCTTTTTCTGCGGCTGCTGCTTCTGCTGCTGTGGCTGTTGTTGTTGTTGTTGCTGCTGCTTCTTCTGCGGCTGCTGTTGTTGCTGGCTTTGATGTGTGGCGGCTGTTGCTTGCTCCCTTCCCATCTGCTGCATCTGCTTAAGCCTATTGACTATGGCCTGCAGTTTGGCGCATAGGACCCGTTTTTCCTCTTCAAGTTCGCTACGCTCTTCCTCCATAGCCGAACTTGAAAGGGCGGCGAAGGGGTTGTTGTCACCCGTGTAGGGGCCTTCCCTACCATCTGGGAGGTAGGCAATGTCCGCTTCTCCGGGGATCACTGGTTTTGTTTGTTGTTGATGCTGTCCAGCTGCCTTGGACGTCGATGGTGATGGAGATGGCGCCCCTTTCCTCGCTTCGACCTGCAGCTTTTCGGTCGAAGTAGTGAGGCAGGGGCGCTTAATCAAATTGGTCTTCGGGTTGACCCTTCTGCGCTTTTTCATGACGGCGGCTGGAGTTGCGAAATCGGATGATAAATCATCCGATTCCGACTCCGTATGACGAACGGGTCTTCGCCCGCCGTCTCCCGACATTTCTTCGTGTACCTGCTACCACTATTGCACTGCACTGGACAAATTACGGCCAAACGCGTATTTGAAAGTTCAAATTATTCAAAATTTTTATTCAGTTGATTTGATTTTTTTTTTTATTTTTTTTTTTTTTTATTTTTTTGCTTTTTTGCTTTTTTGCTCTTACTCGCACAGCCTACTGATCAACCAATCTTTCCTGAAGCACATATGTTCACTTGCTCCTGAATCCATAAACCAATTGTCCTTTTCAGCTTCCGTCGCAAGGCAACAAACAAAAGCGTCGCTGATGTTTCTTGTCCTTCGTTTGCGATTGGGACATTCCATTTTCCAGTGCCCCTCTCTTTTACAAATGAAGCATTTTCCCCGCTTCGCCCCGAACAATCCTCCACCAGCTCTCATTTTATTTTCTTTCTTTGCAAGAAAAGCTCCATTCACTGCACTTGTTCCCAACCTTGCTTCCTCCATACAAAGTCTAGCTGTCAGGTTTTTCAGGTTACGTTCAGCTTTCTCTGTTGACTCCCATGAAGTGAAAAAATGAGAAAAGTTGTCTGGAAGGGTCATTAGCACTTTGGTAATCAACATATTTTCAGATATCCCTTCTCCCATGTCCTTTAGTTGTTGTGCTAATGTATGCAGCTTGGAGATATGAACAGCAATTGTGTCCGCTGGATCCTTCACGTAATTAAAAAATTGTTGCTGCAACAAGTGAATACTTGTCTCTGATTTCTGCTCATAAACGTTCTCCAGATTTGACCACATCTGAGCAGATGTTTCACAGTTTATCACATGCAGCATCGCTTCCTGCCCCAAACTGGTAACAATCATCCTTTGCGCCTTATTGTCCAACTTCGTCCACTTGGTCAGCCCGCCTTCTCCAGATTCGGGTTTGACTTTTACACTGGTGACAATATCCCAAAGCTCCCCGGCTTTTAACAAAACTTTTATTTGGAATTTCCAAAGTGTCCATTGTTCATTATTTAATAATTTTTCCACTTTGTAACCTTCAGTCTCCATTGCAACAGTACTTAAAAAAAACACACTTTAAGTAAAAAAAAAAACGCTTTGAGAAAAAGAACCGCTAGAAAAAAAACGGTATGGAAATCAGCCGATGAATTTAAAAAAAACTGTTCTTATTTTCCTTTCTTTTTTTTTGGGTGTCTGGGCCCATAACCTGTTGAATAAAAACGAGTTGTCTCTGTGATGATTGGTAACAAACTGACAGATTATGTAGTTCATTTTTTCCCTTTTATAGCGGGTATGTAATAAAAAAAAGGTCAAACATAGAAAAACATAGAATCTATAAACAGAGTTGCCAAATACTGTTTTTATAAATATTTCGATAACATTAAGATTTTACTGAATTCCAAAATCCTTTGACATATGAAATTCGGTTGACAATTGTTGAAGTTATTCGAAGTTTACATCGACCCATATGAGAATTGTGTTCATCTCCTCGTTTGTTAGTACATGCTCTCCTGTGATACAACTAAAATGGTATTTGAGTGACTTGTCTCCAGCTTCCCAGAGCCCACCGAAGTGTGGAACTCCAAGAGGAATGAAGTGCCACTGAATTCCGCTATCAGTAAGTGGAGCTTGTAATCCATTGATCATGTTTTTTCCCCCAACAAAATTTGTTGCGTTGTCGCTGTATCGATGTTGTACGGATCTTCTTCTGCTAATCATTCGTCGCAATGTTGCCATCCATCAGAAGTCAATTCAGTATGTACTGCCTTTGTTGTCATGCAGATAAACAGTGTTATGTAAGCCTTGTGCAACTTCACACCTCAATTTTGTGAACATCGTATGTTGACTGGACCATGGACGTGAAAACTTTACTCGAATTTCTGGAAGATGTCCCATGAGTTGTTTTGCTGCCCTGACCGTCAATCGAAAACACTTTACACATTGATGCATGACAGCTTTGATACTATTGGTTCCTGGGATGATCAAAAATTTCCTCCGAATATAGTTTAATGTCAACTGATTTGTTTAACCTTAAGTTTTGCATATTTTCTTCAAATACTTGTCGAGCACCTCTTACAAGGGCTTTTTCTGCTTCCAGGAGTTCTTCTACCGTCAAGTTGCCACGCAGTAATGGTTTACCTCTCTTGGTCCTTCTGCCATTTATTTTAAATTGTAGACAGATTGCGTTCACACGTTGAAGTTTGGAAAGCGATGCAAAAGCGCTAGTGATATCAATGCTTTGAAATTTGTCGGGTTGCATAATCATGAACGCATAAGGCTTCAGAACCTCGGGTATATCTTGGACTTCCATTATTACTTTATCAGCCGTCCCATGTTGTTCGTTTAGAGGCAAAGTTGTTTAAGGATACATCAGCAGTAATGCACTTTACAAAATCAATCGCCACCACTAACCCATCAGTATCATCTCTCTAGTTAATGATAGAAGTGTCAATATTCAACCATAAAGACTCAAAAAAAAATTAAATGCAAAATGGCATCAACAGTTTGCGCATAAATGGGTTAGCAAATAGCCGAATCAGCACACCACTCGAACAGCAGTAATTGACTGATGTGCACTTGCGAAAGTTGAATTCATCACAATAATTTAAGTTAACGAAAGCAACATTTATGTAGTATTAAATAGAAGAGCCGACTCTGTCTTTGTAATACTTTGAAGATTTTACAGTGTTCCATATGTATATTAAAATGGCTATTTTGGTAATTAAAATATTAGGAAAAACTCAAAGAATATATTATAGGATATATATAGTTATATAAGGAATTGTTTTTGGCTCATGAAAAGTGGACTGAAATAAATGTTATTTCAGAAATACAGATCATATATTAATTGCTCGGGTTCTTTTACATATTTATTACTTTTTGATCAAGCCGACGAAACGGACTATTAATTTCAAGGAGGACTATGGTAAATGAAAATGTCTAAGAGTGGTTGGTACTAGAATGATGTTTTTCTTTAAAAATTTAATAGCATCAATTCTTCAATTAAAAATTTTCCAAAAGCCTTGTTCTTGGTTTCGTAGTATCATCTCGGGGTATAATAAAATTCAATAAGGAGAAGATTGAAAGAGTATACATATTTCATGGGGTGTAATAGGCGTGTATGTATACGTGCGAGTATGACTTGATATTCATCCTCGAAACGTATTTACGCAAATATCCCATATAAAAAAAATTAAAAAAGGACAATAGAGAGATAACGCCAGATTTATGGTATGGCATTATACGCGAAAAAACAACTCTTATTTTTATTTAAATTTAACGGAATGGATAAAATTTTTTTAGAAACCAAAAAGAAGGTTTTTCTCTTATATAATTAATGCCATTAAAGATGTGAAAGATTTAATTTTTCACCTGCGTTCAGGATTTGGTCTTGTAAATGTTTTCTCCTGGCTCAGGCAATTGTTTAAAATGGAAGGCGTAACCGTTTTAACTTTATTCTGAATTAATTTTCTAACACGTTTGATTGGAACGAAAATTTAAGAGTTTAGAAACAACAGCTAGTACAGACAACTTAGCACACTCGCAAAATAATTTAAAAAAAATCAGATTTCCAGTTAGTTGCAAACAAGTTACAAATCACAGACTATGAAGGCAAACCTGAGCTCTCAGCAGACGTATAGTGTATCTGAAATTAAATCTAAGGTCGAAACTGTAATGTCATCATCTAACGCAATAACTCGTCATTTCCACAAAACGAGTTTGTTCGTTGATGTTGATGATGGTGAATTTATCATCTCTCATCTGAAATATAACGAATCGCCTGAGTTCGATGGCATAAATAATACAACTTTTAAGGACCCTCCTTAAGTAGTATTAAAGAACCCTTAGTTTATTTATAATACTTGTTTCAAGTTAAATTATTTTCCAATTTTCAATGTTGAAACCGGGAAAAGTCCCCAGCAACCCTAATAGCTACAGGCAATTCGGCTTCAGTGAACGTCAGAGCACTTCTCATCAAGTTCTAAGAATTTTTAAGGATATAAAAAAAAAACAAAAAAAAAACGATTAAACGGAAAATGTCGGTTGGTTTAATAGTACCAGACATAGAAAAACCTGCTAACATAAAATTCGGTTGTCCGCAATATTTCACAAAATAATCCAAAACTATGTATGTACATATGTATATGTATAAGCGAGAAAACCTTACTTATTTTAATTAATGGTGCGTTTTATTCTGTGAAAGTTGTACCTGCTGGTGTCCCAAACGGTTCGTTTTTCTGGCACCAACTTTATTATATACATATTAGTACATACAGTGCGAACTCGCTTAACGCAACTCTCGATTCACGCAATTCCTCGATTTTCGCAACACTAAAGTCGTCACACTTCTTGGCTCTATACATAAGTGCAACTTTTCAAAAACGTTACTTCGATTAGTTCAACTTCTTGTGTTAATTCATCTGTTTTTTATTTGCATTTTCTTCTTTTGGTTCGTTATTTTACCATTATTTCTTGGATCTGGACAAATTTATTTGTCAACACACACACAAATCCTTACGTATCTTTCTTTGATTGTGCCTTCACTAGTTCAGGAATTTCGTTCAGCATGGGTGTTATAAAAAAAATTATAAAATTATCTATTTAAAAAAGAAGTTAACGGGAATATGTCGAACCATTCGTAATAAAATTTCTACTGCGAATCAAATTTATAATGCGGACGAATCTAGATTGTTCTACAGGATGTTGGCAAACAGGACACTTATTACTTTTAATGAATCGTCAGCAGCAGGTCGAAAAGTAAGCAAGGAGAGAGTAACATTCCTTACATGCACAAATGCACAAAGTGAAGCTGTTAGTCATTGGTAAAGCAGCCAATCCAAGTGCAAATATTTTGAGAGCAAGCTTGTTACTTATAGAGCAAATAAAAGTGCATGGATGACTTTCCTTTTATTCGAACAATGGTTCCACGACGTATTTGTTTCCGATGTAAAAAAAAATGTCTATTGTTTGTGTTAATGAGTTTTTTTTCAGGTAACAAATTTTCTCGAATCAAAGGGACTTGAGAAGAAGGCACTGCTGCTTTTGGACAATGCTCCATGTCATCCTAAAGAAAACGTATTGCAAAGCGATGATGAGCTGATAATTGTTATGATGTTTCCCGCAAATTGCACCGCAATTCTTCAGCCTAAGGATCAAAACGTCATTAACCTTATAAAACTCCACTACAAAAAAAGTTTGTTGGCGCACTTAGTTACTAATGAGGGCATGGATGGAATTTGCTTACTAGCAAATGCATGGGAAAAAGTAGACCCTTATGCTATCAAGAAATGTTTTAGTATTTTAATATCTTAATATCTAATTGGGATGAGGAGGACTAGCTACCATTATCTACAATTTGCTTGATGAAATTGTTCCCAACATTAGCATCTCGAATGAAGAAATCAATGACTGGCTTCACGAAAACTTTAAGGCCTCTGCAAATTCTGAGGACCCGACAGAAATTGAGAGCACAAATGAAAGTGAAGGTGAAGCTGTCCCCCCTTTAACGAAAGTTAAAACAGAAGTTGCAGTTCGATCCTTCAACATACATACATATATTTACAATGGGCCGAAGAGAATAATATTCGACTAGAAGACACTTTAACTCTTCAAAAAATAAAAGAGTTGGCAGTTTTGAAAAATGTGGGATCCAAAAAAACTCAGTCTAAAATATCAAATTTCTTTTAAAGAAACGCATAATATCTTTATTGTATTATGTTAACTTTTGTATATGTTCTAACCTTTCGTTTTCTGATTAAAAGAAATGTGACCCGGTTAGTGCAACAACCTCGGTTATTGCAACAGCCTTAATTTCCATTAGTTACGTAAATCGAGTTTGTACTGTATATAGGATTATGACCTGACGACTTTTTATAACTCTAATATAACTGGAACGTTCTTTACCAATCATTTAAACAATGGCTTTAATACCTGAATATTTTAAACACTGGAAAGTGAAAATGATTGCTGAATAATTAAATCAATCTTTTTCACCTTGCCGTTTTCATTAAAGATTAATGGCTATGGTATACTGTGGGTTAGTTCCGTCAAGTACCTTGGGGTTTATTTAAACTCGAAACTAACATTCAGTTACATATAAAAAACGTCTAAAATAAATTAAAAATAGTTAAAAAGTTCTTTTATCCATTGATTAACCGAAAATTAACACTTAGCCGTCAAAATAATCTGATATTTTTCAAAGTCGTTTTCCAAACAATAATTAATTATGCTCCTCCTGCGCAAAAACACATATTAACACATATTCCTAAAGTGATTTACAAAATGATATTATACCTTTTTTCATCCGGATATTTAAATGTTGAACAAGAAAACTGGCATAAATTAAGCTGCCAGATGAACTGATATTATCAATAGACTGATTTTTTGAAATATCTAACTGTTGAAAACACACTAGTTACTGAGCTTACGGTACTGTAACAGTTTAGCCCTTTATGCTTTTTTATTAATTTGCATTGCCAAAAATACGAGTATACATAATAATTTATTGTTTTTATTTATTTTGTTTTTTATTTTTTAAATAGAGGGTTTGCTAATACATAGTTGTTTTTGCTCTGATATTATTCCAATTATAAATAAAGACCGCACGTACAGAAGCAATTAGATAGTTTTCATGTGACTATTCTTCAAAATCAGGAAAACCCAATCTCAAAAAACTAATAGAGGACAATAAAAGTAAAATAATTCATGTGTAAAAACAACATGCAAATACCGCATAACGAAAAAAAAGAGCAAAAATCATCTCCCAATGTAAACTGCCAAGATATTTTAAGTTTAACATCAATATAAATCAAATACAAGGTATCAATTCTACAAATTGTCTATGTTATTACAGCTAATATTGGCCCATTCTTCCGACAAAATTATTTTCAAGTAATTTTTGTTAGAAGCGGCATGTTTTCTTATTTCCTATTCTTTCCTATTTCCTATCTTCGACAAGATGCAAAAAAAAACTAACATAATATGCCGAACATGCGCCCTAAACCATTATATGACCGCCTCTATGTTCAATGTTGGAACGCAAGTTCTACGGATTGACTTCTTGATTTGGCTTTCTCCAAACATTGAATCTCCTTTCCGATCTGAAGAGATTGACTTTCACCCGCAGATACTCGTAAAACGAACATTTCTGTTTTTTTTATTGAGTAGGGACTGGCTTCTTCTTTGCAATTCCCCCATTCAATTCATTTTTGCGACATTGCAGTGAATTCCCAGTTGTTTTTGTCAACCATGCTAGTCAGTTTTGGAGCGCTATACTTCGCAAGAGCGCTAAATAATTATGTCGACTTTTTTGACCAATAATTGGTCGGTAGCCGCCACCGGACTGGTCGTTCGGCCGAGAATATCGTGGCTGTAGCTGCCGATGTCACTAAGTACAAAGAAACATCAACCAGAAGACGTGCCATCACCAGATGGACCCTACAGCAAATTTTTGGTGAAAGACACATGTTCCCAAAGTGCAAACAGTGCATCAGTTAATGCCTACTGACAGTCAGTCGCGTATGAATTACTGTTAAGCCATCCCTAATCTCAACAACGAATATGACGATTTTGTGTCGAAAATCATCATGAGGCGCATTTCCACTTAAGCGGTTACGTCAATAAGCAAAATCTTCATTTCTGAAAATCCGCATGTGATGCACGAAAGGCCATTGCATCCACTGAGAGCCACTGTGTGGTGCGGCGTTCACGCGGGAGGAGTGATTGGGACGTATTTTGTTGAGGACACTTTTACTTGCGAACGCTACAGGGTCATGAGAAACGACTTCTTACTGCCGGAATCGGATGAGCGGGGCTTGGTGAATAAGTGATTGCAACATGACCATGCAACCGCACACACAGCACGAGCCACAATGGATATTGCGAAGGTCGCGTAATCTCCCGTTTTGGCGATTTAGCATGGTCAGCAAGATCGCCCGATTTAACTATCCCAGAGTTATTTCTTTGAGGCCACTTGAAGCGCGGGCTAATGCCAACAAGTCTTAGACAATACAAACAGTTATCACCAAACAGTTGCCGAAAGTCATGGAAAATGCGATAAAAAGAGTACAAATGTGTATCAACAATGGCGGCAGCCACTTGACGGATATCATCCTTTTCACATAACAGAAAAAATTGCAAAGGTCCAAGTGGAGACTTCCATCATTTAAAATATTTTTATTTATATAGTAAAAAAGTAATTTAAAAACAATATTGGATGATAAATTTTGCGCCACCTTGTACATACAAGAAGCCCTATGAGTTGTTGCATGAGACTTAAGAAAAATGTAGTTTAAGTAGTTACCCATCGGAATTAGGGTCCGCGAGTAATTTAAAAAGGATGAATTAAAAATGTTAAGTAACCCCCGACACAAAACAAAAAACTCTTAAAATTAAAATAAATAAAATTTTTCTCTCGGCCCTTTGACTTCATTAAGAGAAACTATTAATATTTTTAAGATAAGCGCCGCTGCGTCGGCTAAGTAAGTAAAATAGAACCAGAATACAAGTAAAATAATATTGATAACGATAAAGTATGGAAAAAACACCTACTCTATGTAAACAACGTAAGTAAGTACCGAAACAACCATATCCAATCTTTTAATTAGTTTTTTTTTTTTTTTATAATTCGTGCAGGTTCAAGAGTTACGCACACAGTTACGAGTTGGAAATGCACACGCAGAGTATGAATTTTGAAGTGATCTTATACTGCGAGTTTTATGCCTTCGTCAGCATTTTTTGATCCACTCTCATTCACAACTGGTGTTATTGCACAGTCTTTTTTTTCGTATAGGAACTGTTGTTGGTTATGGTCAGACTCGAACTACAGACCTTCCGCTCAACAGTCGGTGATGATTACCATTGCACCACTACCATCCCCATGTGTTCAGCCTTAATTAATTTAGTCTGAAAAATTCGTGAAGTAGACACAGCCGTTAACGACGTCTGCCTTTACGTGGCTGCTCGTTCGGGTATCATTTCATTTCATTTCATTTCAGAAGTGGTACAATATCGAAAAACTGCAAGAACTTTGTAGACCTTGTAAGATAAATTGATGTACAAAACTAAGTTCATGCGTACAATTTGGAACTAGTAGATATTTTTTTTTATAAAAAAAAATGATTACACTCCTTCACTTAACGGTCCCCCGACGCGGCGATGCCGAGAGAAAAAACAACTTTTAAGAGTTTTTTTTTGTGTCGGGATTACTTAAAATGTTTAATGTTATTTTTATATAAAGCTGAGATGGAATTCCCCTTTGAACTTATGTAATCTTTATGACCGTAAAAAGTCAGTGACTGACTAAAATCATCTTGAAGATTTATGCGATCATTTATGGCCGACATGTTTCAGACCAATTTTAATACCTCTGCCTACAGAATGCTTTGGCTGTAGCAAAGTCTTTAAATCATTTATGAATATAATGAAAAGTAGAGGCTCTAAATAGCTACCTTTAGGAACGCCAGAGCAACAATTAAATGTGTTGAGTGAACAGAGTCGAGATTAACCAATTGAACTATGTTTGATAAAAAACGGGAACAAACTCAATACCTAAATTTACGTAAGTATAAAGATCTTGTGATTCCCAGAGATCTAGCATAAAGCATGCCCACATGACAAACTCTTTCAAACGCTTTTAGAACAGACGATGTTAAACAGATAGAACAGGAGATCTCTGCTGAAAAAGACGAATGATTTGAAGCATGAAGACCTATGCCCATTGGTTCGGGTTAGGAACTTTAACGTTCGTATCAGGAAAAAAGAAGGGGACAATTAAAATTAATTGTTTTGAGGATTTTTTCTAAACTTGACAAGATATATTTTTTTTTTCTTTTTCTTGCTTATATTTAATAATTTTATTACATATCATTTAACAATTCAATGTATAATCCACTTCAGTTTCAAATAACTGCAATAGAACATAGAACATCCAAGCAATGAATCGTTCAGGTTTTTTGGTCATACATCAAAACATCCGCAGTATGAGAGCTAATTTTTATAATCAACTTGCGTTTTTCGAACGCTTACCTGATATCATATTTTTTCAGCCATTTGGATTTTCGAAGAAGAAATCTGCGATTATAACTATTCTTATTCAGCTTATCCATAAGCATTTTGTCTGACTCAGGCGATGCAGACACCTTTTTGTCGATGTTAGCTTTGTTTGGTTTTGATTCTCTTTTGAATGATCCTACTCGATCTGAGTCCTGCTTAGACCACATTTTCTTAAGATTACACAGAAGAATAGGTGTTGTTTACAGATCTATGGCCTATGATTTACAAATAACAGACCATACTTTAACTAGTATATATCTTGATTGCAGGATAACTAGAGTTAAACAATCATTCAATATGACTTCAAATAAAATTGACTTTGCCTGTCTAAAATCAATTTTGAATTTTGAGCTCTGGGATGAATTTTACGATGCACAGGATCCATCCATTGCTTTGATATATTTCTAAATAAGTTACAAAAATAAGTTTAAAATAATAAGTTAAGAGGTCTCAAGCGTTACTCAGCAAAATAAGAATGATAAAGCAATTACTTTTACGAGTTAAGAAACACCCTAATAAAGCTAGACTTAAAAATTACTACACCAGTAATACTGATGACTGACTGTTATACCCAACGCTGGGGATATCTATTTCAGGAATAAATTAGCTACAAATTTGGCCAACCCTGAAAGGGAATGGGGCGTAGTCAACGAAATACTAAATAGAACCAAGAAAATGTGTTGACATAGCTATGAGGCTTATGTGTTTGAGCCGTTGGAAGTGGCCAACTTGTTCGATGATTTTTTTTCAAATCTGATTTTGTCGTGTGGCTTTTCTAATGACGATGGTTTTTCTGACCAATGCACTTAAAATATGAATCAGAAGTAAAAATCAGCTATATTTTTAATTGCTGTGTTAAGGAGGGTATTTTTTTGGAAGCCCTAACAGCTATTGTGATTCCACTCCATAAAAAAGGTGATAAAGTTTTCAATAATTATCGTTCTGTTTCTCTCCGTCAGTCTTTTCAAAAATTTTAGAAAGAGGTGTGAAATCTAGAGTTCTATCTTTTTTAGATAAGACAATTTTTTTCAGTGACTGCCAGTATGGTTTTAGAAATGGTAGATCAACCGAAAATACCTAGCTCAAATTGATTGATGAATTATATGAAAGTATTAATTCATTTAAAATCTCAGCTGCGCTGTTCATATACAATACGTTACTAAGCATTCGATATGGTGGATCACTGCTTACTTCTTGATAAACTTTATCATGTGGGCTCTAGAGGCTTCATCTATGAGTGGTTTGCATCATATCTAAAAACAGAAAGCAAATGGTTTAATAAAAAAACTACCTTAGTTCGCAAAACATTATTATGGGTGTTCCATAGGGCTCTGTTTTAGATCCCATTCTGTTTTTAGTATATGTATATTAATTCCCTTTTTTCTCAATCATTTAAAGAAAAATTAACTACATTCGCTGACGACACCGCCCTTTCATATTCAAGTTCAAACAATTTTCATCTTTTTCTAGCTTTCAATTATGATTTAGAGATATTACGCAATTGGTTTAAGCAGCACAGACTTGTAATCAGCCAAGAAATGCTTTTCAACATCAAAGGCACATTCTGTGATGATTTCCCTTTGTACTGTCATTCTCGTAGTTGTTTGCGGTTTAGTTTATTTGGTTGCCACCACAATACCGTGACATTCAAAGATCCTTTCAATTGTAGTGAAACATGCTTCGTAATTGAGTGTATCAACAGCTTTAAATACTTACGTATTACAATAGATAATAAACTCAGTTGGAAAGAGCATACTTCCAATCTTAAGTTGTATCTAAACAGAGTAATAAAACAGCTATATCATTTTAGCCCCTATTGCAGTCTACATATCTTAAAACTAGTTTACAACGGATTATTGAAATCTGAGCTTGAATACGAGTTATCTTGTTGGGGTGGTTCCTACTCCATCAATATTAAGCCTTTGCTGATAAAACTTTCGTATTATGTGTAAAGTGAATTGTTGCACTCCTAGCTTTGAATTGTTTAGGACTCTTAAAATGTTACCAGTAACACACCTACATATACTGTTACAATGTACTAAAAATATTCTTTGAGAATTGTGGATTTTATGCTGTTAGATTAGATTAAATTCACAATCTGCGGTGTTAATACTAGACATTTTGTAACTCTGCCAATAAAGCACGGTTCTTTCTAGCCACTGCTCCTGGGTTGTTTAATTCACTACCTCATCGGAAAGTGAAAAAAGTTTTTTTGCTTAGCATAAAAAAATAGCTTTCCTCTTTCAATTATCACTCAATAGAGTTGTTTTTGTACGCATAATACGCATAGTTCGTTGATAATACGCAAGATAAATTGTTTGGATAAATATTGCTTGGATCTTTTGCAGTTGTTTTCTTTCTCTCTCTTTCCTTCTTGTAATTTTAATATTTTCAAGATTTCTCCATCAATTGTTTTATATCACAATTATCTTATAATAGATTCAATCGCCTCTTGTCATTTTGCAGTAGAGTGTATCGCATACTATTTCAAACAAAACCCTTAATTTGTTACTTTTTACTCATATTTATTTATAATTGTTACTAATTTTTTTCATTCTTGTTTGATATAATGAATAAAAAAACAAAAAGATAGAGACTGGAAGGTTTGATATACTGAAACAAGCTTTTTGACAATAAATCCAAGTTTGCTTTTAGCAGTACTTTCTAAAAGCTTAGGAGTGGCTGATTGACATTGTTCTAAGAGCCTCTTTGGAAAATAGGACCTGATAGAGACTGGAAAGTTTGATATACTGAAACCAGCTTTTTGACAATAAATTCAAGTTTGCTTTTAACAGTACTTTCTAAAAGCTTAGGAGTGGCTGATTGACATTGTTCTAAGAGCCTCTTTGGAAAATAGGACCTAAAAGTGATACCTAAAAAAAATGCACAGTTTAACCGCCGTGTTGAAAATTCGCAGCGTGACGTGTTGTAGATGCAGATGTAGATGTAGATTGAAACTAACGCGCAGTATCCACTTTTCGACCGAATTTGGCATTAGCTGGATTTGGGCAAATTTTAAATAAACATTTAAAAAATCTTGCAAACAATTAAAAGGAGTATCGAAGGAAGGTTAATCCTCTGTTTTCGTATTACATTACCTCCAGAATAACGAAAATGTTACGTTTATGTTTAATAAAATTCTAAAAAAAACTTATACTGTCTATCACTACCTTACTCTCGATTTCCATGCTATAATTTCTGTTATGAAACTTACTGAGCCCACTAAACAGTTTTCACAAAGTGCAAATAGAAACAACTAGTTAGAGTTTGTGAAATCTTACACCGTTTAAGAGCCTTACTCTTAAAATTCTTCAAATGCATTAGACGTCGTTTATATAAGGGGACTTAGGAGAATTATCTTGCGTATTATTGTATTTTGAAACGAACATATTATACATTTCATAGACAAAAAAATCCATTAATATAGTACTAAAATCAACCGGTTTTCAAATATTGTAAAATTGTGTGTAAAATTATGTGTGCACATATTACGAGCACTATCGGACCAGTAGGCCAGATATTCGGCTCAAACACTGTACTCGTATCTGTATGAACAGCAAGAACACTGATTTTAAAGTTACAAACTAAATCACTTAAATGAAAATAAGTTCACATCAAAAAAATGTACTTAAATATATATTTCTTGAGTAAAGAAATCCTTATTCAGAAAATAACAACTTTATTTCAATACTGTTTGCTCAACGCCATATCTCGCTACTCTCAAAGCAGAGCATCCGAATCTATATTGGCAGGCTATGAGGTAGCCATAGATATAGTATAGTAGTAAAAGCCTAAACAAAATTTGTTTTTTTTTTGTGGTCAGATGAATCTAAAATCGTTTCATAAGACGGAAAGGGTTCT
Organism: Merodon equestris; assembly: GCA_958301585.1. Taxonomy (NCBI): domain Eukaryota; kingdom Metazoa; phylum Arthropoda; class Insecta; order Diptera; family Syrphidae; genus Merodon; species Merodon equestris. The sequence continues at coordinate 71,788,832 of OY284416.1, read as the reverse complement.
CGTCTTTATGTCAGCAGACCTCCAAAAACAGAATTCAATCTTCAGTATAGAACAAAGACTATAAAACATGGAGGATCCAGTATTATGGTTTGGGTTTCCTTTTCTTTTTATGGTGTTGGTCCCATTTGCCGTATCAAACACATAAGAGATTAACATCCATACGTTCAATTCTTGGAGAAAGTCATGCTGGCGTTTGCTGCTTGTTGTAAGCCAGCTTACAACAATGACCTTTGGGCAGTTGTGCGGTCAACTCCATGCAACGGCGTTGTGCCCCAGCTATCTCCAATAAAAGTATTAATTTAAGGTAAAAATACGATATTTTGTCATGAATCATTAACCTTTGTTGGAGGTTGACTGTATTCTGATCAAGCAGCAATCGCTGCCCCTTTGATGATACTACTCCAAATACCGATGCTGTTGGTATATCTACGGCCCATGGTATTTGGTCATTTTAGTTTGACATTTATCATGGAGGTGTGAGTATTATGTCTGGTAATGCTTGTCGTCCTTCTGAATAATCTGTTAGCTATGATGTTATGATGTTGCTTCTACAAGCTTGCAGCACGCATGGCCGACCAAGGGCTGCTTCTTTTGCCAATGTTGTTGCTAATGCTACTGATGTTGCTGTTGTTAAAGCAGCTGTTAATGCTGTTTCCTCCTGTCATTCTGATGATATTGATGCTCATTCTGATGTGCTTTGTGAGAACTTGGCAGAGAAGTTTGGACGCATCCACTATACATATATGTAGCTGAAACTGTATACCTACAAATTATCATTTGTTTCTATCTTTTTAAAACTTCCTTAATGAAACGGAGTTCACTAATTTAAAAGGCACTGTGAAAATAACTTGGCCCATATCTTAGGCCAGAAATTCTAGAAGTTCTTTACTGTAATTATGGATAAAACTTTTTTCTCATTAAATAAATATAAAATCAAAAGTTGAAAATAGCTCAATACCTTAATTTATACGTACAAATACACAAATAGTATATACTATATACGCATATGTAGACTCAGTATTTCACCAACTTAAAAATAAGGAGTTGATTGACCCTAGTAGAAAATAACATTTATGCTTAGTAATTATTATAAAAGACATACGAAATATCAATTTGACTAACAGTTTCCATAGCTACTAACCCTACCGTATGAAGTTTGTTAAAAAAAAAAAACTAACTTTTTATTTTTTCCGAAAAATATTTATTTATTCATAGAAATTCCCTTCAGATATACGAGTAAATATATAATGCACTCGTGCCAGCCAGTTTTTTCAAATTCTCCAAACAGTGCTGATATGTATGCGCTTCTTGGTAAGTCCTTGAGCTATTCCAGCGACATCGTCTTTATCTCCTCAATTTTCGTCCTTTCAATCTTGGGTCCGGTGAATACATGGCTGAGGCATGATTGCGGTATTGGTTTTGGCCGAAAATATATGCACAAGCTACGATGTACTCGTATCTATTATCGTGAAGAAGCAGCTATGCATTTTTTTCCACGAATACGGGCGTTCTCGAAACAATCGATATATCCATATCCTCAACAACTTCTCTGATAGTGATTCGCCGATTCTCTATAACATTTTTTTTTACTGTTTAACATTTTCAACAAGTTGAGATGCTAGAGCGCCCGTAATCATCAACATCTTATCGGTCTTGTGTGAAGCTTGGTAGACTTATAAACATTTTTTTTTTCAGAGCAAGCTTGCCAAATGCAGTCAACATTTCAAGTATTTTGGAACACTTAGTTTTATTTTTCCCACAAAATTAAATAGAGGTTCTTTGATCAATTTTTTTCATTAGTAACAAATAATCAAGCACACCAAAACACGTTTAATTTGTTATCTGTTAAAAAAAAAACTAAATATCTAAAATGACTGATGTGGACATAAATGACAGGTGCATTGTGTACTAATATGTGTAGCAATGAGACCTTACTATATGATCATCAACATATCAGAATTAACATCATTGGTGAGGCTGGAGAAGCTGACCATAAAGAAGCTTCTTAAATCCATCAAATTGACGGATGACATCAATTAATCGAAGCACTCATTGCATCCTTCAAAAACAGCTGTGCACCCAAGATAGATACACACAAGGGGTGCGTACCTCGATGCGCAGCTCGAAAAATTGAGGTGAAATATCTGTTCAACAGAGTTAAAAGAAGAGTTGGATTGATTATAGATCTACTCTAACAAAATGTAAGCTCGAATTGAGGAAGTCCAAGGGAAGGTCTTGGAGGAAACATTGCGAAGGCGTAGATTCACTACCAGCCGCGGCCCGACTCTATAAAGCCCTATCCTAGGAGCATGCAAATGGGCTCGGATTGCTTCGCGAATCAGACGACAAAATTACTGTTAATCGTAGGGAAACCCTGGATACATTGCTTAAGGTACATTTCCCTGGTACTACTCAGCTAACACCTCTCAATGCTCTAATGAGCGTCACAAATTACATCGATAATAGAACAAATAGCCTCTCTGGTAGACTCTTCAGCCCTGATAGAGAGTTAAATGGGCAATTGGCTCATTTAAACCCTTCAAAGCTCCAGGTAAAGACGATGTTATTCCTGCTGTCCTCCAGAAAGGCATAGATATCCTTCTAGCATCATTGATAGCTCTCTTTAGGACATGTTTCAACTTGGGATACACTCCTCAAATCTGGAGAGAAGTCAGCCTTGTCTTCATCCCTAAGATTGGAAAACCAAGTGGGAAACCTAAATCCTGTCGCTCTTTCAGCCTAACATCTTTCCTACTAAAAACAATGGAAAAACTGATAAAACTTAATATTAGAGGAATACTAGAAGATCAAACACCTCTGCATCCAAATCGATATGCATTTACGATCTACTGAGAACTCGCTGCATCACTTGGTAGCGCTTGGGGTTACCACTAACCACTGGGATAGAGCGATGCTTGAGGGCCGTATTATATCAGCTACATTCGGAGAATTCTCTGTGACAGTATCGGCAGCTAAACGGTGTCCACAAAATGGAGTCCTTTCATCACTTCCCTGGTCGATAGTCATCGACGACCTAGTCTACAAGTAAAACAACCTCGGTAATGAAGTAAACGGATACGCCGATGACGGAATTGCGAAATGTTTGTCTGTGAATACATGCTACTTGCGCTTCAATTTATCTCTGACTGGTATAGCAGAGGGGGTTTATCAATAAACCCAAATAAGACAACCTTAGTCCCGTTCACAAAAAGGAGGGAAATGCAACCTTGCTCCATCTTCCTAAACGGTACAAACATAGGATAAAGTCAAGTATCTAGGTGTTGGCCTTGATCGGAAACTTAACTAGAACTTCATCATAAAAAAATAAGGTGACTAAGGCATTTCGGGCCTGTCGACGCACTTATGGGTAAAACGCACTTACCTTGAAACCTAAGGTAATCCACTATATATCCACATATACCGCGATAGTAAGACCTATCATCACTTATGCATCTACCGTATGGTGAACAAAAGTTGAACAGAGAACTGCAATAGTTAAATTTCAACGCCTTCAAAGCATATCTCGGCATTATGCCAAGGCGCCATGCCAACTTGCCCAGAGGCGCTGACTTCACCGCACCTTTTTATTAAAAAGGTTACTTTACGTAATGCAATCAGACCCATCCCCGTGGAAACAGACCAGGCATATAGACCAATAGGTTCACATGTCCATCCAACAACACCTTTCTGAGCTGGATATTATCACCACAGTTTCGGACGCATTACAACATACCTTCCCCTTTGACAAAAGATTTAAGAAACTGATCCCACACCGCACAGCTTCTGAAAGCGGCGATTCCTTGCTAAATGTCAAATGCCTCAGGTGGTGCACTGATGGCTCCAAGATGGATTCCGATGTTTGGGCTGGCATCTTTTAACCGAATCGGAAAACATCGAAGGCCTTTGGAACTAGTCCTAGTGTCTTGGAAGCCATCGTAACGTGCGTCAACCTAAACCTAGAGACTGGCATAAGAGGTAAAACCATTAATATATAATACTTTCAGACAATCAGGCAGCGCTCAAAGCATTGTGCTCGTATAGTACAAACTTAAAATTCGTCAAGGAATGCCATGATGCTCTACAAAACCTAGGCAAAAGAAATACTATAAGGTCAAACTCTGGTGTGTGCCAGGGCACAAGGGCATAAAAGGCAAGGAAATCGTCGACCAACTCGCTACGAAATGTTCCAGAGAAAGGTACATAGGTGCCGAACGTTTCTGCGGAATATCTAAGTGGAAGATTAATTTTCTCTTAGACAAGTGGGAAAAATCGCAACACCTACACTTTTGGAGGTTTTCAGCGCCCAAGGACTCCGACAATCGAAGAGATTCAAACGGCTCCTAGTATAGGGTCGATATAAAAAGCTGGTCAGTTACCTTTCGGGACACTTTATTCTGAGGTATCACCTTAATAAAATTAACCTCTTGTGTGAAACTGAGTGTCGTCTCTGTCTAGAGGACGAGGAAACTGCAGAGCGCAGCATTTTTTTTTCCAAAAAAAAATTCACAACTGAATGTAATCCGTGCATGATGAACATACTCCAACTCACCTAAAGAAATAAATCAGAAATGTAGAATTTAAATCATTATTAAATGAGCCAACACAAAAACAGACTACACAAACATTGAAATTTAATTTTACAACAGCTAGCGAACGTATGGACACGTTGGGGAAGGTTCAAAAAGAAGGAAACTGGCTTCTATATAAATTAAGTAAAGGATACGCCGAAAGGCGAAAAGGAATTTCAGAAATTTTTTGATCGACCAGAGAGAAGCGTTTTTGTATGGATGTTACCGCTGATTTAAACAATCCAAAGTGCAAAAAATGATAGGTAGACCCAGGCCAATAATCAACCTTACAACCAGCAAGCCATATCTATCAAAACAAAATTATGCTGTGATCACAAGGAAAAAGTGTACTATTAAATGCTAAAACCTCTCAAACCGATTACTGGAGATCGCTACCATATATCGGTCATTTGACTAAAGACACGCATTTATTACTTTCCATTTATTTACGCACTCAGGCGCTACAGTCCGGTATGAATCTGGGCCTCAAACAACAAGCGTCAACAAGCTAATTAATTTCACCTATGTGCGCCACCTTAGATTTGGCCGTCCTCTGCTAAAAAAAAAACTATTTAGCAAATATTTATTTATTATTCATTCTGGTTATTCTGATTATTAGTTAGTCGATGCGGCTCTGACTTTCGGAAAAGCACCTTCATTCTTACGAACAAATAAAAAACCGGCTAGAAGAATGGTTGGCGCGAAATCCATCAATTGCTGGAGAAGTGGGAAAAGCCATAGCCAACGATGACCAATACTTTTTGATTATTGATCTCATTAGCTATGTTGTTACATGAAAACATGAGTTCTTTAAGCAAAACATCGATATATCATATTTACACACCTTTAACTTCATTCACTTTACACATTTATTAAAGCTTATGTCGAAGTTATTTTGATATTATAGAACTCTTTATGGAACTAATAGAATATTATCCCAATTACGGGATACGATATTTGCCTGATTATTAACAGCAACTATCGGAATCGAAAAATAGCAAAGTCGCGCAGTAGCTTTTGAATTGGTTTTTTTTTTTTTCTTCCGTCAAAAAAGTTTGTGCGTGACAAAAAAATACTGACTTAGATATTTTCTTTATTTCATTGTGAATAGCTTTACAAAATCATAAAGATCAGAAAAAAAAAACTTCACATGCATATATTTGTTTACGCATAGATAGAAGCAAGTAGAGCCAAACCTAAATGTAGATACTTTAAATAGTACAATAGGCTCATACTTACGTTTTTTTCTTAGTAATCGGAATGGATTTTAAAACGATATCTACGAAACGGTTTTTTAACCTCGATTCCGCTCTGAAGGAAGTGTCAAATAATCCGGAGATAGTCAATGCTGACATCCTTACTTTGCCTCCACCGGCGGATTATGTAACAGACGAAGAGGATATGGATGACGACGACATGAAGACAGTTGAGATACCACAAGATATTCCGGGGGAGGAAGCGATTTTCGCGGATTCCTGTGTGGCAACAGACAACGATGATTTTGATAGTGAGGATGATGTTCTATTATGTGAGTTGAAAAAGTCAATAGCTCATCCGTTATGGACAAAGTCTATTACGTCAAGGAATGAAATCAAAGGAATAGAAAATTACTTGTCGAGAATCCAAAACTGTGCTGCAGAATTGGCAGGACTCAACGAAGTTGAAGATTTTGAAAAATTGTTTGATTCCTAGGTAAGAGAACTTCTTGTGCACCAAACAATGTTGTATGCAGGTCAAAAGAACTACCACAGCTTTGCTTTCAATGAAGAAGATCTAGAAATTTTCGTAGGAATACTGCTATTTTCGGGGTACAACTCTGAGGCAAGAGAATGTTCCTTTTGTTGCAAACATTATAGCTAGAAACAGATTCAAGGAAATTAAAAGATTTATACATTTTGCTGATAATAATAGCCTTGACTTTAACGATAAAATGGCAAAACTTCAACCGCTCAGTAAACTTTTATGCCAAAAGTTTCAAAAATGGTGATATATGCGCGAGCATTTATCCATTGATAATTCAGTGGTAAACTACTTTGGTCGCCATTCTTCGAAACAATTCATAAGAGGTAGACCTATGGGATTTGGCTACAAAAATTGGATGCTTTGCAGCAATGATGGTTATATGTACCAATTTCACACATATTGCGGTGCTGAGAACGCTAAGTCATCTCTGAAAGCCCTTCCGCTGGGACTTTTTTACTTTACTTTAGTTATGGGCTTATGAAGATATTGAAAGAAAAGCGATTCAGAGCATCTGGAACAGCTCGTGATAATCGGTTAAAAAAATGGCCTCTGCCTCACAATAAAGAATTTCAGAAGCAGAGTAGAGACATTTTTGACTACCAGTTTGACGAGACGAACAAATTATTTTTTGTGAAGTGGAAGGACAACAGCATCTTTACAATGGCCACAAACTACGACCAAATCGAACAATGTGAAATCGTCAAGAGATGGAGCAAAGAGCAGCAGAAAGAGGTAAATATTCCCCAGCCCCTACTTTTCTAAAATTACAACATGAAAATTGGCGGAGTCGACCTACATGACCAGTTAATTCGAACGTACTCTATTCAAATCAGAGGGAAAAAATGGTGGCGGAACCTTTTTACATCTATGATATCATCTACTTTGTCCAATGCTTGGAAGCTCCACAAGCTAATAAACAACTACATAGGTGATTTACTTGAATTCGCAAGGGCAGTAACTCTCCATTATCTAAGATTCCATACACAGAAGCAAGGATATCCTAGACTGACTGTACAACGAAGCATTGCGGAGAGCATTGAATACCACTTTCCCAAAAAACTGATAAACCAACTCAGATGTCGCGAGTGTGATTCTACATCGAAATGGTGCTGTGAAATGTATAATGTTACACTTTGTGTTGAGAAAGAATGCTGTAAAAAACTTCACATAAAAAAAATTAATTGGTACGTATGAGCCCATTGTACTAAAAAAAGTACACCTCTATATCTCTCTACCAACATTTTTTTGAAATGTTTTGTTTTGAAAAATATCCTAACTGTATTTTTATTAAACATAAAATGCTACAAAAAACAAATATTTTTTATTTTAAGTACCCTTGGCTCTTAATGGGTTAAATAGTTTTTTATCCCGATGTGATTTCACGCAATACTAGTAATAAGTACCAAGCCAAGTGTCGCGCATATCACTACATAGTATAAATCAAAGTCGCTTTCCGCTGTCTGTCTGTCCCTATGTATGCTTAGATCTTTAAAACTACGCAACGGATTTTGATGCGGTTTTTTTAAACAGGTAGAGTGATTCAAGAGGAAGGTTTATATGCATAATACCCACAATACTGATAATTTTATAGGTTTCTAATGTGATGTCGTAAATAAACACATTTTTTTGGGCTTACATTGCAAACGCTGGCGAGAGAGATCAAAATAATGTAGACCTTAAAAAGGTCTACAAAAAAGTTCGCGATGGTATATGTCTATCTCTTCTTCCTCCACCTGAACCGCTTCACTCTCTCCTTACGGGTGATCATCCGGAATCCAAACAATTCATGCGCAAAATACGCCGTTATAATAATGCATTTCAAATAACCTCTTTCAAGAGTAAGCACGTCGTTGAGCGTGGTTTTATGCCTACATTTAAAACTCAAGGGCAAGTGTATCACTTAGCGGGGAGCTTGCTACCAGTTCGACCCGATGATCACAAATTTTTGCAAATTTATTTTATTGCAGATCCAGATACACAAGCATCAACGCGGTGTTCAAGTGTCACACAGCCAATTGATAGAGATTTGATAAGATCTCTCCAAGATATGTTACATTCTCATAACTGCTACATACAGTCTTTTAAAACTGCGATTGAGAGTGTTCCAGTAGATACTCCTGACTTTAATGTCGTAATCCATGCAAATAAAGTTCCTGTTGGAGAACACAGAGGACGATATAATGCGCCTTCCACGAGTGAAGTAGCAATGGTGATAGCTGAACAGAAATTTGACAAAAGAGATATAGTGTTGCATAGTCGTGATGATAATTTGCAAAAAAATTCAGAGTTACACAGATCTTATGACAGCGTACCATATCCTTTGATGCTATGTCGTGGAGAAGATGGTTATGCCATTAATGTTTCTCAAATTGACCCAATCAGTAGTGCACCTCTGCGTAAAACAGTGTCATGTATGAACTACTATTGCTACCGTATAATGACAAGACGTAACAATTTCAACCCTTTTCTTAGATATGGAAAGTTAACAACCTAATACTTGATCGATCAATATGCGAAAATTGAATCTGAGAGACTAGCCTACATCCGTAATAATCAAACTAAATTGAGAGCAGAAAATTACGTTCACCTTCAGGATGCTTTACAGGCGAATGAACACAGCAACGGCATTGGACAGTTGGTTATACTACCTTCATCATTCACAGGTGGACCTCGATATTTACATGAAAAATCGCATGACGCAATGACTTACGTCAGACATTACGGTAAACCTGAGATATTTATAACTGCAACATGTAACAAAAATTGGCCAGAAATCAAAGAAAATATTAGAACCAATACAACTCCACAAGACAGATACGATATAGTTAACAGAGTCTTCCATTTAAAAGTACAGAAACTCCTGCACCTCATTAACAAGTCTCATATATTCGGTCCGCCGCGCTGTCATATGTACTCGTACGAGTATACTATAGAATGGCAGAAACGTGGTTTGCCACATGTACATATGCTGGTGTGGTTAGTGAACAAAATTAGACCAAATCAAATTGACAGCGTTATTTCAGCTCAATCACCGGTTAAAGAAGAAGATCCTGTCCTGTTCGACATCGTAAAGAAACACATGGTACACGACCCTTGCGAGACTTTAAACCCTAATTCGAGAGATTCCAAAAGCAGCAAAAAATTGCCGAGGTCGTTCCAAACTCAAACATCTACTAGCGATGACGGATATCCCAAATATCGTCGACGAACGCCAGAACAGGGTGGGCAAATTGCCACCGTCCGAAACCATGATATTGATAACCGATGGATGGTTCCCTATAATCCGCACCTTTTGAAAATTGTTGATGCCCACATCAACGTAGAGTTGTGCAGTTCAATAAAGTCAATCCAATATGTTACTAAATACATTAATAAAAGTAGCGATCAAGCCGCTTTCAGCATACAATCACCAAATGAAGTGGAAAAATATGAGTTTATACGTTACATCTGCAACTCTGAAGCAGTATGGAGGATTTTATCATTCGAAGTGCACGACCGGGCTCCCACTATTGTCCACCTTGCAGTTCATTTAGAAAATGGACAAAGAGTACATTTCACTGAGAACAATATACAAGAAGTTGTTAATAACCCGCGGGACACAACATGGTTTCCCCGCAGTAAAAAAAACGGATGCTCTTGGCAGAGTCTACGTGATTCATCCCAACAACAGCGAATGCTTTTATCTGAGAATGTTACTGCATGTTGTAAAAGCCCCGACATCCTTTGCACACATGAGAACTGTACAAGGTGTTATTTACAATACTTATCAAACAGCATGCAAAGCTATGGGGCTCTTGGAAGACGATTCTCACTGGGAAAACACATTATCAGAAGCAGCTATTTGCAGTTGCAAGGCTAACTGACGTCTCACTTGGACTCTCCTCTCTCCAATGCTGGTCTTATCCAGCATTGAAGAGATAACTCCATGGAGACGTTGTAAGGTATATAAGATATTGTAGTGTACATTGAACTTTGTAATTTTTTATTAAGACAATAAACTCACTCATCATTTTGGCTACAGCAATAATTCACGTAGCAGATAAGCAGGATGATCCTTGATTCGGGTTCGCAGCTAAACTGAATGGAGCGTTTTGCACACATCCTAGATGTACGGCGGCAAAAATCAAACACATACATACAAGTTCGCCGAATTGGTTCTATTACAGCCTCCTGCAAATTCAAAACAAATATTAACTTGAAGTCTCGATTCAACGAAATTCGTCATCTCGTAGAAGCCATGGTAATTAGAGCGATTACCTAAGCCGTTCCCGAAATACCAATCGATATTTCTGACTGAAAAGTACTATTGAATATAAACCTAGCCGATACCCAGTTTAGTAAACCAGGTCGTGTTGACATTTTACTTGGTGCAGGTCATTTCTTTTCACTTTTCGAAGTTCAACTTTTCGAAGTCAAGTTCGAATCAGTAAAAATGCTAAACACAGTCTTAGAATGTACTAATAGCACAGCTAGCCATGCCTAAACATTTTTTTACGGAAGACCACGAAGACATCGAAACTATTAGTCTTTCGTTATGGATCATGTTATGGAGATGAGACTGATAACAATACAAGAACAAGCATGTGCAGATTTGTTTAATAAAAGCCACGAGTGACTCGCAAATTGACGTTATAAAGTGCGTGCATCATCATCAATTACCGAGAGAGCGTAGCATTTGATGTAGCGGAATCAAAAGTGCAAATTGTTGGTGGACCAACTCTAATCGGTGTATGGGCACAACACCTACATCGATTTGATGTTGGGAAGCTACTTGAAATTTGCACTTCTCAGTTCTGCTTTACCACCTTTGAGACGTCGGAGTTTGTTCCTTTGGTGTCTGTGTTTTGTGCTATGGGAAATTTTAGTGTTGATGTGAGCAACATTCGTGGCCTTAGAACGAATCTCTTCGCTGTATACGTTCACCTGTCCCTATATAAACCAGCTGTCTTGGTACTGAATGAAATATAGGTAGGAGAGAATACCGATATATCGGATTTGAACCTACCTGGATATACATAATTTGGTGTCCCTTTTCTTTCTCCACCGCGGTTTCGCCCTTTATATTCGTAGTGATGTAGCTTACCAACTTCAGCCACTATACAGTCACTGTTCCAATCCGGAATTTAATTTTCTGGGGCTAAAAATACATGCCCGTAAGCATTTACTCCACTACTGTCCAAACCTGGATAGCAATTCGACTTTCAATGAGTTTAATATGCTATCCGACTCCATCACAAGAATTGTATCCCTGTATCCTCACACTGAGATTGCCATTGCGGGCGATTTCAATGTACACAATTCTAATTGGCTTCGACATTCATGCCAGACAACACCCGAAGGACGGTACGTAGAGATCTTTGCTGAGGTAAATAATCTGACCCAGCTAGTAAATGAGCCTATACTAATACCTGACATTGCGGATCATCCTGCCAACACCTTGGACCTGTTTCTCACCTCTCATCCTGACAAATATTCTGTTGCCATATTGTCGCCTCTAGGCTCGTCTGATCACTGTGTCGTATCAGCTACTGTCTCGTCTTCACCCCATGCAGTTAGAGAACGAATTCCTAAAAGCAAGCCAATTGGAGCGCCCTTAACGACTTCTTTAGGAATTCTAACTGGTCACTATGTTTCCTCGATAGTGACGTGGATGCCGCTGCTGATATGATCATGAAAATTCTTTTGCTGGGTATGAGTATATTTCTCACAGAGTTAAGAGTGTCAAACACAAGGAAAATGCTTGGTATGACTCGAGCTGTAAAGAGACCATCAGGTTGAGAGAGTTGAGTTTTCGGATTTACAAAACCAAGCACAAACGGGCCAGAAATAACTGCAATGCATTAACTAGACGTGTGAAATTCTTCCCCGAACAAAAAATGAGGCAGAAAGTGTTACAATGTCCCAAGGGTAGCAAAAATTTTTTGGTCATTCGTGAAAAACGTAAAGAATTCAGCCTCCTCTACAATTCCCACGCTCATTTACAATGACATTCTAGCTGTCAGCTCTTTAGACAAGGCCAATGTGCTTGCTGCGCATTTCGCGTCTAGCTCAACGCTGCCAGATTCCACATTGTGTCTGCCTGTACACCATGGGACAAATCCATTTTCGCACGCGTACAGTTGCAAGAGTACTTAAATATCTTAACGTACATAGAACCGCTGGCTCGGATGGTATACCTCCAATACTTCTGAAGAGGTGTTTTTCTGCGCTGGTAAAACCACTGCGTAAGCTTTTCCATCTGTCCTACTCTTCAGGTCTCTTTCCGAGTAGATGGAAATAGCATTTGTCCAGCCCGTCCCTAAAAAGGGCGAATCTCCGTCCCCCACTTCCTAGCGACCCATAGCACTAACGTCCCTTCTTTCCAAGGTCATGGAGACGCTGATAAACCGTCAGCTTATGAAATATCTTGAAACGCGGAAACTTCTTACTAATGGCCGGCAATACGGCAGCAAGAGGTCCACTGGTGATTTGATGTCATATGTCAACGAAAAGTGGAACCAATCATTGCACAATTTTGGCGAAAGCAAGATCGTTGCGCTTGATATTTCAAAAGCATTTGACAGAGTTTGGCGAACTCTTTTGTCGAAAATGTGTGCTTATGGCATCGATAGATCTCTGCCTCTATGGATTAGAAATTATCTTTCGAACCCTTTAATTCATTCTGAAATTCACCAAATTAATGCTGGTGTCCCCCAAGGCTCTGTTTTGTCTCCGACTCTCTTTCTCATTTTTATAAAAGATCTCTTGTCTGTTACTTCTAATCCAATCCCCTCCTTCGTTGATGACAGTACTCTTGGCTTTTCATATTCGTTCCAGGACTCACGTCCCTGCTCTTCGGCCATAGAACTGGAACGGCAGCGTATGTTAAGCACATTGAATTCCGATAATGGCAGCATAATCAATTGGGGTAAAAATAATAGAGTAGAATTCAATGCTTCTAAAACTCAATGCTGTCTACTGTCACTAAAGCGAACCCGTAATAATCAGTAATTATTCATTAATGGCGCTTGTGTCGACGAAACCGAAAAATTGTCCATCCTTGGTATGTGTATCAATACCAAACTTAATTTTAATGATCACATATTTGAAGTTGCCAAAAACACGGCAGAGGTTTCCTCAAACGATGCAAAAAATATTTCACCCCCTTCGATTTGGCTTCAATTTATAAGGCCTACATCTGCCCCAAGCTTGAGTATAACGCTCATATCTGATCTGGTACCCCTAAGACCTCACTGCACTTATTAGATAGAATACAACAGCGAGTGAGTAATATTGCAAAGTCAATTGACTCGCTCGAACCCCGACGTAATGTGTCTTCCTTGTCACTGTTTTATAGCTATTTTAATAACCGTTGCTCAAATGAGTTAGTCAATTGCATTCCTCACTTCCAGGAATTCATCCGCAATACTCGTCTTGCCAGAAATGCTCATCAGTTCACTCTTAAGCCTGCTTTCGGACGTACAGTTAAGTTCAGAGATTCGTTTTTCAGCCGCACAACATGATTATGGAATGCTCTTCACAGCCCAATATGTCCTACTCACTACAATCCACAGACATTTAGGACCAAAGTGCACAGGTCCCTTTCTGCCTCTATACCTTCGGCCCGTGCTGTGTCTTGATTCAAGACACGTAAGGGTAATCATAACCCCTTTTGCGCGCGCAAATTATAAAAAAAAAAAAACTACCTTTCAAGGCTCATGAACTAGGGACATCACATCACATGGCCATGCGTCGGATTATCGGTCTGGAGAGAAGATGAGAGCATCGCTAGGGATTACATACACTTTTTGCGTGAGTATGACGCCCTCTCCTACATGAAGCTTGTCGACCAGGTTGAGTACATACCTCACTATTGTGTCATCAAACCAGGAAATTCAACAACCAAGTTGCTGGTTGTATTTGAAGTCTGTCTGGAGCGTATCTGTCTGTCCGTGCGTTAGTAAACTGCGAAAATGGCCAAGCGCGAAAGATCACCTAACACCGAAGACAGCCCGTTGTCCTCGGACAAAAAGTTGCATTTAATAATGTCTGGTAATAACTCCCATAAGAAGGACTCCAGATATAATTACTGGAGTCCCTTGCAGAGTCAGCCCGACAATGACAGTGTCTATAGTGAACACATAGACGAAATCGTCTAGTCACCGTCGAAATAAAATTATTGGACTGGCTTTGGCCAGACACTGAACCTGGAATGGAATGTCTTCACAGATGGACTGCGCAGGGATCCGGCGCTGGAGTTTTTTTTCAGCGCGAAAACATTCAACTGCACTTCTCGTTAGGAAAATATGCGTCTGTCTTTCAATCGGAGATTTACGCTATCCTAATGGCCACCAACTATGTTGTAAAACACAGGTGGAAGGGAAAAAGCATATGCGTCTGCAGTGACAGCAAAGTGTGTCTAACCCTCTATCCAACTCCAAATTAGTGCATGAACTGAAAACCTTTTTGAACAAAGTGGGAATACTAAATTCATTAAGGCTTGTATGGATCCCAGGACACTCTGGGATCCCAGGAAACGAGATCTCCGATGAACTCGCTAGAAGGAGCTCAGAGGAGAGTTTCGCAGGACCTAAACCCGCCTTATACCTACCTGCTTCCACGGTCAAATCTGACATCAACGACTGGGTCTTTAATGTACATAGTCGTAGATGGAGGGAATATCCAGGATGCTGGATGACTAAGCGCATACGCCCTGATGTCTGCAAGAAGTCAGCAACATTTTTCTTATCCTTAAGGAGAATTGATTACAGAAGGTCTACTGGCGTCATTACGGACCATTACACTTTTGCCAAGCATCTCTACGTGCTTGGCATCAGTGAGACGTCAACCTGTGCTGCATGTTGCGAGGAGGATGACACAGCAGAACGCCTTTGCTCGCGCACGGTGGCGCACCCTTGGGGCCGACGTGTTGGGTGCCGAATCTCTTAGTTCTACATCACTGAAGCCCTTCCTCACTTTTCTCCGGACAACAGGGAACATACAATAAAGACAAGGTGTCTGTCTGGTAGTACAATGGACCAGTATTTGCGTCTGAGTGCTCCAAGAGATAGTAGAAGCCTCCAATAAAAAAAAAAGAAATAATAATAATAACATGGAATGCTAGGAATATACGTAGCAAATATAACGAATTTTTCAACAGGAATAGTATCAATGTTGCACTGGTTACAGAAACTTGGCTTAAACATATTGAAAAACTCTCCTCTCCCGAATTTAAATGCTATCGAGTTGATAGGATCGATAGAAGAGGTGGAGCTGTTGCAATTCTCGTGCGAAAAACTATTAAAACATTCGCTCTTACCAATTATACAAACGCGTTTTGTAGAAAATGTTGGCACTGAGGTTCAATTAAGAAATTCTCGACCTATAAAAATCGATCGTCTTTTTTTCGCTGCTGCTCAGAAAACAGTTGAAAAACGATTCAAAGAAGTTTATCTGCCAAAACGGCGATTTTCTATTGGGAGGCGATCTTAATTGAACGATTGGGGCTGCATAAGAGCAAATGCCTGGGGAAATTTACTTTCAAGCCTTTCAGTAATATTTCCGATCTCTACCTTGTACCCACTTAGTTCTACCTTTGTACCAGCAAGTTCTCGTAGTTGTCCTTCTGAACTCGATATATTCATTACAAATTATCCTTATGATGTGACCCAACCAATTACTCTAAATGCACTCGGTATTGACCCCAATCCCGTCTTGTGCAAACTCCTTCGCTCGGGTAAAGAAAATCTACCTTACATCCAAGATATTAAGAACGCAAAATGGGCAAGCTACCGCACCATAATTAATACAAGACTTCGCGAAAATTCCACAATAATTGAAAATATTACCAGTAGATCTCATCCTGAAAGCCATAGATGACTCTGTACCCAGATTTGTTAAGAATGCGCGCCTTAAAAAACTTCCTCCTCACATACATAATCTAAAGTTGGCAAAGATATCGACACCCGACATATAGGGATAATATGTCATATTTATGCCATCTGATTACTAAGCATTTCGTAAAACTACATAACGAGTAGCTTAGATAATAGAGCTAAACAATTCTGGAACGTAGTTAAGATAGTTAAAAATAAAAACAAACAACTCCTTTGCTTACGTAATGGATCGAATTTTTGTTACACGGATGAAGAAAAAGCCAGTGCTCTGGGACATAACTTCTCGAAAAACCACTGTGAGTCAGCAGGTTTAGACGACCAAGCCACAAATACCCTTGTTAGCAACTCTGTCCATGCTCCTAAAATGCAGAGGCGTAGAACTCCTTTGAATTCTTTCCTCACCGAAGACGACGTAAGGTCACATATGTATTAAGTTTCTCAAGGTTAAAAAATCGGGTGGATTTGATCACATACAAAATGTATATCTCAAGCACTTACCCAGAGTTGGAGTAAAATTTCTGACAGACATTTTCAATGTATGTCTGAAATTCCAGTACTTTCCTAACGCTTGGAAAATTGCTAAGGTAGTGCCCATACTAAAGGCACGAAAACCTCCTGATAAACCCGAAAGATATAGACCTATCTGATTACTGAGTAGCGTAAGCAAATTATATGAGCAAATTCTTAAGGAAAAAATAATAAAAATAATCACGGACCGTGGCATATATTCTGACGTACAGTTTGGCTTTAGACCCCAGCACAGCACATGCTTCGCATTTGTAACATTGTTATTAAAAACCGCGATCAAGGTAAATCCACAGGAATGATTCTTTTAGACATCAAAAAAGCAAAGCGGCTGTGATGATGGTACAACTAGTTGAAAAATTAAAATCTGCCACCAAGCAAATGTTCAATAAATGTTATTATTAGACTGATTCAAGCATTGTCCTACATTGGATCTCCGAACGAAATCACCAGTGGACAACATACGAGGGTGTTCCGATAAGTATTTAGCCTCACCGCCAGATGGCGCCAGTATCGCAAGAGCAACTTACTATTGTGTAATACATTCTAGTAGACGGCTACAGTCGGATCGGACTCGTAGTTTTGTTTTGCCCGCGTGTAAAAGCGGGAGTGTCCGCGGATTTTAGAAAAATAGAAAAAGAGCAATATCGGTCGGTGATTCGATTCTTGTTTTTGGAAGGGAAATCGCACAGCGAAATCAAAGAGCGTTTGGATGCTGTGTACGGTGACTCTTCTCCTTCGATGGCGACCATCAAAAATTGGTTTAACGAGTTTCAACGTGGTCCCACGTCGGATTTTGATGAGCCACGTCCAGGTGCCCCGAAAACGGTTGCCAACGTGACAAAAATCCACGATCTCGTATTAGCAGTGCGCGAGATAGCTGAGACAGTAGGCATTTCAAAAGATCGCATGGGTCATATCCTGCATGAAATGTTGGGCATGAGAAAGCTGTCGGCGCGATGGATGCCGCGTTTACTCACTCCGGACAAAAGGCGCAACCGTGAGACCACTTCAGAGCAGTGTTTGACGCTGTGTAAGCGCAATCCAAAGGATTTTCTGCGTCGTTTCTTGACAGTCGACGAAACATGGATCCACTGGTACACACCAGAGACCAAATAACAGTCGAAACAGTGGACTTCACCTAGCGAACGTGCTCCGAAGAAGGCGAACACTGTCCCATCGGCCGGAAAGGTGATGGCCACCGTTTTCTGGGATTCACAAGGTGTGATCCACATCGACTACCTGGAGAAGAGCAAAACAGTCACAGGGCTGTACTATCCCAAATTATTGGGCCGATTCGGTGCCGAATTGAAGAAAAAGCGGCCCCACTTGGCGAAGAAAAAGGTGCTCTTCCACCATGATAACGCACCGGCTCACACCTCCGCCCTCGCCACGGCCAAATTGGTCAAATCGGGCTACGAACTGCTACCCCATCCACCGTATTCTCCAGATTTGGCCCCGTGCCCCAGATTTGTGAGTCACACCTTAACGTCAAGTTTTTTTGCCCAATTTAATTTCACATTTCTTTGTTTCAGTGTTTGACAAATTCAACCATTTAGAGGTACACAATTGAGCAGCGCGTTAAGATTGTTGAAGCCTTTTACGAAAATAGGCGTTCAAATCAAAATGCATTTCTTGCACTTCGTGATTTTTTTGGTCAGCATAATCGACCAAATGTGTCCACAATCGGCAGAATTGTGCGAAAATTTCAGCAAACCGGGTCTGTAGGTAATGTGAAAACACCTGTACATGCTCGCCCAGTTCGTTCTGCGGAAAACATTGCTGTTGTTCGCGATATTGTGGCAGAAGAGCCGTCAACCTCGACTCGTCGTCGTGCCCAACGATTGAACATCTCACGAACATCGCTGATGCGAATTTTGAATAAAGATTTGAATTTACACGCTTACAAGGTTCAATTGACTCAAAAGCGGAAGCCTACTGACCATTTCAAGCGTCGTCAATACGCCGAATGGTTGGTTGAACAGACAGAAGTGAATGGTGATTTTACAAAGAAAATCATCTTCAGCGACGAAGCACACTTTCACCTCAGTGGATTCGTTAACAAGCAGGAATGCCGCATTTGGGCAAATGAGAATCCACGAGTGATTGTTGAAAAGCAGATGCATTCACAAAGAGTGACTGTTTGGTGCGGTTTATGGGCTGGCGGCGTCATCGGGCCGTACTTCTTCGAAAATGAGGTCGGCCAAGCAGTTGCCGTGAATGGTGTTCGCTATCGCGAGATGATAACGGACTTGTTGTGGCCAGAAATTGAGGATATGGACCTGGGCGATATGTGCTTCCAACAGGATGGTGCCACTTGCCACACAGCCAACGAAACAATGGCTCTTTTGCGCGAGAATTTCAATGGCCGTGTTATCTGACGTCGTGGCGATGTTAATTGGCCGCCACGATCATGTGATTTGACACCGTTGGACTTCTTTCTTTGGGGATATTTAAAAGAAAAAGTGTACGTCAATAGGCCAAGAACAATTCAAGAGCTAAAGGATGAGATAATTCGGAGCATTAACGACATTGAACCTCAATTATGTCTCAGAGTCATTGAAACTATGGACCATCGGATAAAGGTATGCCACCGAAGCCGTGGCGAGCATTTGACCGATATTTTGTTTCACACATAATTGTCTATTATAATAAAAAATATTAAGATAATTCTCTGAAAACTTTTTGTTTTATTTACAATTATCATCGTGCGTTTTCGTTGGACCACCCTTTACGAGCCAAGATAAGAAGGGTGAACTTCGTGAATGGAATTATCACTGCATCGAAGTGCTAAACGGCTATCAATACAATAATAAAAAGTCTTCTGGGGGCTTCACTATAGTGAAGAAATTTCAAAGCTAAGATGGCTACCTGGCCTCCCTTCCAGGTCTCATATATCTTCTTTGAACCCTTTCTTGGACAATGATGGCATTTTACGAGTAGGCGGACGATTAGAGGATGCATCATTGGTTTATGAATTCAAACATCCCGTTCTTTTGCCTAACAACCACCCCTTCGCAATTGCCGTCATGAACCACACACATGAAAAACATCATCATTTGGGTACGCCAGCAATACTGGCCGATAAGTGGTAAGGTTTTATCAAGGAAGATAGTACGATATTGTGTTTCAAGGCTAACCCCAGTGCTAAAAATCCAATTATGGACGATCTACCAGTGCATCGTGTAAATCCTTCTAAACCATTTACAATCGTTGGAACAGATTTTTGTTGACCCTTGCTAGTGCACTTCAAGCGAAGGGGAACCTCTCCAGTGAAGGCCTACGTCGCAATATTCATCTGCTTCAGCACTAAAGCAGTGCACTTGGAACTGGTGGGCGATTTTAGTACTGCGATTTTTTTAGGTGCTTTGCCGAGATTCTTTAGCAGAAAAAGACTAAGAAAAATAATCTATAGCGATTATGCTACCATGTAATTGGTGCACGGAATGAATTAAATCATTTATATTCACAGCTAGCACTTACAAAATCCCAGAAAGCAATCAGCAATACGTTGGGTCTGGAGGGCGAACGATTCCTCCGAGTTCCATTCACTTTGGATGCATATGGGAGGCCGCAGTTAAGTCCGCCAAGAATCAAATGAGTTATATTCTGCGTCTGGCCTCCTTAACCTATGAGGAATTCAATACAGTCGTTATTCAAATCAAATCAAATCTAAATTCCCGTCCCTTATTCCTCTATCCGAAGATCCTTCAGATCTCCAACCATTAGCAGCTGGGCATTTTTTGGTAGGAAACCACTTACAGGCAATACCTAATCCTGATTATACGGAAAGGAGTTTTACATATACAGTGGTTTACAGGATACAGTGGTTATTACAGCAATTCTGGCGAAGGCGGAGAGATGATACTCGTACCTACATACCCTTCATACGAGAAGCAAGTGGCGTCGAGGAGGTAATGAGATGCAAGTTGAAGACATCGTAATGCTGATAGACGAGAATCTTCCACCACTCAAATGGAACATGGGATGAGTCATTAAGTTACACCACGGCAAAGACGGATATTGAAAACAGCGAAAATGGTCACTAGCAAAGTTTTGCCCCCTGCCGAATACCGAAGAAAGGCGTTGAATGCACACGCAACGTTCTTCGTCCTCTCGTTAAGTTCTTCTCAACAGGAGAAAACATGGCGCCCGGACACTTCTGCATTCCCTTTTCTATCTATCATCCTTAACGATCACACACTGTTCTTTCCTTTGTGAATCTTCAAAAAAAAACAAATAAAAAACAAAAAAGGCAAAAGCGCTTGCTTTTTAATTAAATAGTTTTTCTCTTTTCTTATAAAAACGAACTACTGCTCATGGCCAACAAAGTGCAATCATTTATTAATATAGGTGTTTCGGATATTTCGAGGTCATCTGTGACCGAATATTACTTATTCAACAATCTCAACGAGAATATTTGCTGCCAACAGTTAAGGGTATAATAGTAAATTTATATTAATCTCTTGGCACACTTATTGGAAGACCAGGACATTGCTTAAATAATTTGGTTTTGGTTATTTATGTGTTTTTCCGGACACAGAAGAAACATCAGTAAATATACCGCCCTGTTTCCTTGTGCTTCATAGAGGTTTCACTTAATGCTTCAGCTGTATACCCATCTATATAAAATATTGTAACGATGCTAAGTTAAAAATATCACAGGAGGTGGAAAAGGGGATGACAGGAGACGATTGATAGTCGAATATAAAAAAGTAATAGAAAAGATATAGAAAAGAAAATAAGTTTTATATAACGAACATTTTGATTAATAAAAACGCAACAATTGGTGTCAGAAGTGGTGTAAAACTTCTTAAGTGCTTGGAAAAGAAAAAAGGATAAGGCCGGAAATTAGGAAACCTAACACAAGTCCAGTTAAAGGGTGAATTAAATAAATCTCCAGACTTCGGGCTTGAAGAAAGAGCTGTGTCTTCGTTTGTAGAATGCCATCGTAGAGGAGGGTGGGGACCCAGAAACTGTTCGGTTTGACGTCGAGGAAGAAGAACATGTGAGTACGCCTACCGACATGATGGCATTGATGAAGCTGCTCACAGACAAATTCGACGAACAGATTAACAGACTCGAGGAGACCAAGAACTCCCTAGATGCAAAACTCGATGAGAAGAACATTCTCGAAAACCAATTCCAAGAGATCGCAAAACATATGGGAACCATTGAACAGAGAGTGGTGGCCGTCGAAGGAAAGGTTGAACAGAAGTTGGCGGAGTTCGCGAAAGAACTAGAACATGTGAAGAATTAGAAAGTTCGAGTAAGGAGAGTCTGAAAAGAAACGAAATGCAACCCCCAGCCTTTGATGACCAAACATCATGGCCAATATTCAAGAAACAATTTGAAGCTGCTGCTTTAATGAATAATTTGGATGACAAGGATAAGGCGGTTGCACTAACACTTGTGTTTGGAGGGTCAGCTGCGGAAATGCCATGAACTCTTCCAGTCAATTCCAGTCATAAGGGCCTTGGAGATGCGATTTGGTGATGACCACAAGTATATAGGGTCCAGTTACGCCAAAGAACACAACTGAAGGGCGAGACACCTCAGCAGTTACAAGTGGATGTGGAGCGTTTGGCACACCTTTCATACTTGAACACGGACAAGAAGATTATCAATGAAATGACAACGGAAGCCTTAATTCAGGCCATCACCGACGGTAAGCTTCAAATGCCAGTACGGATGGCTGGAAAAAAAACACAAGCTGAGGCTTTGGCTTTTGCTCTGACGATGGAAGCGGCAGACCAAGCTTCCCAAGGTATTCATCGCGTAAGGAAAATATCAACAGAGGAATGTTTGTGCCACAGAATAGATACAGAGCGCCGACAAAATACTACATCTACAACGCCAATGCAGGGCACCACCAAGAATCAGAAGTTGTCGAAGCGTTCGACAAGGGGAATACCCAACCCCCCGACTACGCTGAGTTCTGGAATCGAGGCCCTCATGACCGCCACCCAAGTCTCTGAAACCAAACGGTGCAATAAAAGTTTAACTGTGCAATCATCGATAGAATTAAGTTCCTGGCTATAATCGACACCGGAGCCGGCTTCCATTATAAAGGGAGAAAGAAATTCAGGGAAAAAAGAAAGGAGTTCAGAATTCATGGTTGTAAAGGGTTTTCCAATGGAGACTTGACAGCTTTGAATTTAATTTGTGAACGCACCCTTTCACTAATCATCGAACTGTCATTGTCAATTTATTCAGTAAACTCAACATTTTCATCATGGTAAAGTACACGAACGAGCAACGTCTGCAAATTATAAAAATTTTCTACCGAAATTCGAAGTCGGTGACCGCAACTTTAAGAGCGTTAACTCCAATTTTTAGTCGTAATTCGCGCCCTAGTAGACAGGCAATAACAAGCTTAGTGGAAAAATTTGAGTCTACATATTCGTTGTGTGATATTGCCGTGTCAGTGAGACAACGGGTTGGTCGAAGTGTCGAAAACATTGCTGTCGTTCAGGCGTCCGTAGCAAACGATCCAAATCAGTCAATTCCAGACCACATTATGGCGTATTTTGCGTAAGGATCTAGGTTTACACCTATACAAGATCAAGCTGACTCAAGAATTGAAGCCGATGAACCATTTGAAGCGACGTACGTTCTCCGATTGGGCTCTGGAGAAGATGCGCCAAAATGATGAAAATCATCTTCAGTGACGAAGCTCATTTTTGGCTCGATGGGTTCGTCAATAAGCAAAATATGCGTTATTGGCCAGGTGAAAATCCACATGTGCTTCATAAATCACCACTTCATCCACAAAAAATAACTGTTTGGTGCGGTTTGCATGCCGGCGGCGTTATTGGACCATAATTTTTTCGTCGACGAAAACAATCGTCACGTTACTATGAATGGCCAGCGTTATCGCGCCATGATTACCGATTATTTTTGGCCCGAATTGGAAGATATGGACTTGGACGACATGTGGTTTCAACAGGATGGTGCCACACAGCACACGTTACAATCGATTTATTGAAGAGTAAGTTTGATGAGCGTGTTATCTCAAGAAATGGGCCAGTCGATTGCCGCCTCGTTCGCCTCGTACTTTTAGTTAAAAAGAGAGATGGCAGCACACGATTCTGTGTAGACTACCGAAGGCTGAATGAAGTTACCAAGAAGGACAGCTACTTTCTCCCATGAACGGATGTTACGTTGGACAGTTTACAGTAATGCCATTCGGTTTATGCAATGCTCCGGTGACCTTTGAGCGTTCTGCATGGGCTGACCTGGAAAACCTGCCTGGTGTATTTCGTAGTTCGAAAAATATTCGACAAGCATCGAAGCAACCTAAGGGACGTCTTCAATTGACTACGAAGTGCCCACTTGAAGGTGAATCCGAAAAAATGTTCTCTCTTCCAGCCAAAAAGAATAAAGAATTTCGCCGCGAAGAAAAGGTGGTCGGTGGTGGAAAAGGTTTAACAAGGTGCTCTCCAAACCAGAAAGAAACTACTGCGTGACCAGACGGGAACTCTTGGCGCTAATTCTGGCAACGAAACACAGAACACGACAGAAATTCCTTTTGCGTACGGACCACACGACTTTGAGATGGTTGCTGCAGTTCAAGAATCCCGAGGGACAAATTGCGAGATGGATTGAACGATTGCAGATGTACGCAATACAACATCATCAAGGAAAGCTCCATTCTAATGCAGATGCGATGATCCGAAGACCGTGCAAAGACGGCTGCAAACATTGTGCGCAAAGGTAAGGAAGGATGCTGCCTTCATCGAAGCAATAAAAGCCGAACCAAGTCGAAAACGCGAATATCGAGCCCATACGAGCGTGGAAGGAGCACATGGAACAATCCGACAACTATATCGCATCGACAGAAGCCGTACTCTGAAAGCATATTGGGCACAATGGGACTCACTCCATGTCGAGGACGGCGTCTTGGAACCAAAATGGGAAACACCAGACGGGAAAACATTCAGGATGCAGCTTTTTGTCGTGGTACACTCAATGGTACTCGACGTCCTCGACGGCATATCGTGTAGACATTTGGCAGTAAATCACAGTTTGAAGAAGATAAGAGAACGATTCTATTGGCTCGGTGGAAGAGAGGACGTCCAGAACTAGTTCCGAAAATGCGTCACGTGTGTACTTAGTAAAGGTCCTAAAGTGAAAATTAAAGGGAAGATGCGTCATTACAATGTAGGTGCGTCCTTCGAATGAAAACGAATAGCCGTTGACATCGCAGGCCCGTTTCCGAAAACTGACAATGGTAACTGTCCTAGTCCTGGGCTAATTTAGTAAGTGGCCTGAAGCGTTCGCCATCCCCAACAACGAAGACGTTGTAGAGCAAATCGTCAACAATTGAGTGAGCAGATTCGGCATCCCCATGAAGCTACACTCAGGGAAGAAACCTCGAGTCCAAAATATTCCAGGATGTATACCAGTTGCTCGGAATCAACAAAACTAGGACGACGCCCCTCCAGCCGCTGTCGGATGAGATGGTAGAACGTTTCAACAACGGAATTGGGATTGATACGTTCCCCTGTTCTTACTGGCCTACCGAAATGCAGCCCATAGTTCGACGGGCCATAGCCCAGCCGATTTTTTTGGTGACACTGTGCGGTTGCCTGGCAAAGTAAAATTTAATTCCCCATCTACTGAACCGAAATTCGTCGAAGAATTTCACCCCTAGTAAGGGATGGCAGGAGACGATTGATAGTCGAATATAATATAGGAATAAAAAAGATATGAAAAAAAAAAATAAAATTTATTTAACGAACACTTTAATTATTAAAAACGCAACAATATAAAATAATCACACATATATTAATTAATATTAATAAATCACGCATATATTTTTTTTTGACGAGTTAACAATCATCGGCTAGCTATTTGGTATCTCAATGTGCAATTTAGTAATTGGAGTAACTGTGCTTGGATATTTTCAAAATTGCATAATCCCAATGTTTAACATGAAAAAAAAAGATTCAGTTTTATTGCAAACTGTTAACAATTGATGATATTTTAAATGGAATTTTTGGGTCTCACTAAATCATTCGTAAAATGTGCGTGATTTCGTCGTCAGTCCGTTGTGATTAGGTCAGTTGCAGCTATAAGTTCTTGATTGCAAGGTCTACGATTGGTACAATCGGAGTGTAATGGATATTGAAGTAGATTTAAGTTGTCGATTAAATTGCCGCCATTTCTCAATAGGGGTGGTTCGAAGGCAAGAAGAAGACTTTATCGATGCGATATAACAGGTGTGTAGCATTGCGACGCATATAAATGAAGACATCCACTGCCATCAAAGGAGATAGAAGAAAATAACATGTTTTTGCGGTACATTCTTTTTTTTATTTTCATGAAGAAAAGAGTGTGACACGAAGTCGAAAAAAGAATGTGTCGCATACGGTGGGAGTGAACACATGTTCTATAAGCAGTTTGCTTAACTTTGTTCAGGACAATTAATTGTTGAAGAAGGTCGACCAGTTACCATGGATGTAACAGCTAATATAATAACAACTTTAATCAACACCGAAGGTTAAATCACAGTTCGAGAGGTAGTAACAAAATTACACATTGGCAAATCTACTGTTTCCGAAAATTTAAATATGCCACAAATGATAAAGAAATTCGGTTGCCGCAAGATTTAATTGAAAAAAAATCTATTTGACGCAACGAATATGATCCGTTTTTGAAATTAATCATCAGGCGATGAAAATTAGATAATTTATAAGAAAGATGACCCAACATAAACCACTTCAAAGACCAATTTACATCCGGTGATGGTTATGATCTGCATTCCGTGGCGTTGGAAGGGAATTGTGTGGGAATGAGTAACTGCTAGGCATCGAAAGAACCATTTCGAATGTCGGACCAATCGAAGATGAAAATCGGCAAAAACCGTCCGAAGTTTATCAATAGGAAAGACATAATTTTTCATCGTAATACCGATAGACCTCATAATAGTTTTCATAATAGCCAAGTTTGATTGGAATATTTTGCCTCATTCACCGTTTTCCCTGCATGCACCTTTTGGTGTGAACTTCTATCTTGTATAGCTTGCTCGCGGGTCTTCTGCTAGAGATATATCAAATACAAAACAAATCAATTATAAAATTAAAGACATCAACATATACAAGACATCTACATATATATGATGGACAATGCGAATATACGATTGAATGAAAACGCATTAATATTTTTGCGCCGAGAAGTCAATCAGTCCTTTAAATAAATGTGTCTAATCCAAATGATTATTTCCGAAATACAGGACAAATGTATATACATAGTTTTGGGCAAACTAGCCTAGTAGTAGTGAGTGATTTTCGAAACTAAAAAAGAAGTAAAAATTACTATGTCGGGGTAAGTTCCTTTCTTTGTAAATTTTTGGGTACATTTTTCAATCTTTTGGCACAAAACAAAATATCTCATATGCGTGATATTTGAAGTACCCAAGTACTCTTTATACACACAAAAACCATTATTCGAAGCATTTCAAATCAGATTTTAGGGCGGGTTAATATAAATATAAAAACTAGTTAATAAAAACTTCGTGCTATCGCTTTACACATAGTTTAAATGGACATACTCTTCATAGTCGGTTCTGAACGGCGGAGTCTTCAACTCTCTTGTATGGCTTGTTGCGGGGAATCGTTTATCGGCTGAGATTTTCACTGAAAATCTACAGGTTTTTTTACGAACACGACATGGACATGGCTGGAGTTTTTTTTCATTACTGTGAACACGATACTCACGTAACTGGTATCGATTAAAATGTGCAATGATTTTAATTGAATGCTGTAATAATTCAATGAAGAGCATCAAATCGTCAACTCGTACTTGTAATTAAAGAATAATAAAGTCGACACGGGATGACCCATTTGGGGTACAGTTCCGAATAGTACTCATCTTCGATTTTTTTTTCAATTTTTTTTAACGTGTATTGTAGTATGTCAAATGTAAAAATCCAAAGCTGTTTTTGGCGCAAATTGTTAGAAAATACTAAAAGGAAGTTTGAGTATCATGCAGAAAATAAACTCAAACATCTTTAAATTTATAACAGGTATATATGTACATTTGAAGGTGATGATGCAAATTAAAGCACCAATTAAGTATTTTATACTGACAAGCTTAAAACTAACAAAGTTGCGGGCGCAGGCGGCCTGACTGCTGAGCTATTTAAAGCGGCTGGAGATGAGTTAGTAGAGCGCATGCACCAGCTCATATGTAGAATATGGTCGGAGGAAAGCATGCCCGACGAATGGAATCTCAGCATCGTTTACCAGTCCATCAGAAGTCCTCAACATAGCGTACAAGATTTTCTCTGCCGTACTGCGTGAAGGCCTAAAAGCCTTTGTGGATAATCATATGTGTAGGTTCCTATCAGTCCGGTTTCAGGCCAGGTAATACCACAGGAGACAAAATATTCATACTGCGGCAGATCTTGAGAAAGACTTGGAAGAGTTCCAAATCGACACACACCATCTTTTGTCGATTTTAAGGCCACATATGACAGTGTGAATGGGGACGAGCCATGTCTAGTTTTAACATCCCTGCCAAACTCGTCCGATTGTGCAGGATGACAATGAATAATTCTCGCTGCTACGTTAAGGTCGATTAAGGCAAATTAACCGAGACCTTCGATCTTAAAAAAGGATTTAGGAAAGGTGACGCACTGTCATGTAACTTCTTCAACATCGTGCTTGAAAAGATCATACAAGACTCACCGGCCAACACAAGAGGTACGATCTATTTCAAGTCTGCGCCATTGCTTGCGTCCGCGGATGACATTGAAGTATTCAAAAGCATAGAAGCAGAAGCGCCTAAAATGGGTCATCCGGTGAACGAGAATAAAACCACATAACATCGACGTATTGGCCAGAACGTCACAATCAATGGCCACAAATTTGAACTGGCCAGGGATTTCGTCTACCTTGGCTCTTGCCAACCGCTGCTTCTTTGGGCTCAAGAGGCAATTGAGAAGTAGAGCTCTCTCTCGAAAAACCTCTACGGCCCAGAGGCCTGGACCTCAACGAAAAACAATGAAGATGCCCTATCTATGGTTATATAAAGGGAGAGTGGAGGAAAAGATACAGCGACGAACTGTACGGGCTGTACAGCGACATCGGCCTAGTACGACGTCTGCTGATCCAACGTCTAAGATACCTAGGCCATGTAGAGCGAATGGACAGCACAGCTCCAGCCCGAAGAGTCTTCGAATACAAACTTGACGGACGACGCAGCAGAGGACGACCGAATCTCAGGTGGCGCACACAGATCGAAGGAGACCCTCACCAACTGGGAGTGCGGCACTGTAAACAACTGGCAAAAGATCGTGCCAGCTGGGGAAGCTTGTTGGTTAAGGCCCAAGGTCACATCGGACTGTAGCGCCATATAAGAAGAATAAAAAGAACTTACATAAGAAGCGTTGTAATCCATTTACAAATATTAAACATATGAATAATTTTTGAAAAATGTATCCATATTTTCAAAAAAATAAAATTAAAAATTTTAAGTAACCCCCGACAAAAAAAAAAAAACTTCAAAAAGTAAAAAAATATTTTTTTTTCTCTCGGCCTTTTGACTTCATTAAAATAACCTATTAATATTTTTAAGATCACGTCGCCGCGTTGAGGGACCGCTAAGTGAAGAAGAGTAATTTGTTATATCTACATAGGTGTAATGAAAAAACGAAAAAAAATTAATAGCTTCAAATTGTACGTATGAATTTATAATAGTTTTGTACTTCAATCTATCTGACTAGGTCTACTAAGTTCCTACAGTGTTTCGATATTTTACCACTTCTGTATGAGGCGTTCGCTTGAGAGCCGCGTGCGTTGATTGATATATATGGGCACAGTGGCGGAGAGTGACAGAATGTGGCATCCCGAACGGACAGACACATAAGGGCAGACGTCGTTGTCGGTTGTGTCTACTTCATGAATTTATCAGATTAAATTATTAACACTGAACACTAATTAAAATATTGGATATGGTTGTTTCGGTACTTACTTACGTTGTTTACATAGGGTAGGTCTTTGTATACTTTATCATTCTCAATATTCTTTTTATTTGTATTCTGGTTTTATTTTATTTAACGTAATGGCACCGAATACCGGCCGCCTACCTAAATCCAGCCACTTGGTTATTTATTAAATATCTATGCGAAAACTAAATGTAAATTAATTTTTACTAATAAAATATATAAATTAATTACTATACTTGTAATTAGTTTAAAAAAATAAATAAATTATTTATTGTTGAACAGAAAAAAAATTATTAATGTGGTCGAAGGTAAGATTTTGCTTCAATAGATCGATGAAATCCTAACAATCGATAACTACTTAAAAATAAGAGATGTTTTTGTACCATTTCAATAATTATGATTTTGATAATTATTCTAGACTTATATATTCTTTAGTAATGTAATAATCTGAAAGGTTATTGCAATTATCACTTTGTGGGTCAGAAAAATTGAGAAATATTGTGGCCGGAATTAGGGCCAGCAAAATGTACAATGTGTCCTAATATCGGCCGCCGGTCGGTATTAGGGTACGCGGACTAGAGAATATGCTCCTAATTCCGGCCAGAGAGACGGATGATTATAAACATATGGAAAATTAAAGAAACTGAAATTTATCCACTGGGAATTCTTTATTATGTCTGTTAATACCTTGAATTGCTCTATTTTTTCTATTATGTCTGTTAATACCTTGAATTGCTCTATTTTTTCTATTATGTTCTGCAGACAAACCAAGGAGTTTCCTCGGTGCGTTCATTTTTCCTGTGTAATATATTAGGAGGCCGCAGTTGCTTGTCATACCGCTTCGCTGCAGCATGTGTTTGAGCGAAGTGAGGTAAAACTTAAAGGTAGAGTTGATCTCAATTTACCGAAAACAAATAAAATGAAATGAACACATTTTGGCGCTAAAATATTTCAATAAAATTTTGATACTACGTGTCGATTTAACATGAGTCATATTGATGTTTTTCAAAATCTGTCCGATTTCAAATGCTTTTTTTGAATGTTTTTTACCAATCGGAATTCAGGTGTTGCAATTTGAGACTAATGATTTAAATCTATTCACATGTTTAGAAAAACGCTCCTTGTGCTGCTTATGGTATAAGTCATCTGATAGCATAAGTCAAATGTAAAAACTAATATTTAATATGGTTTTGCTGTTAAACAAGGGCCGGAATGAACAACAATATACAAAGCTTCAATATTTGAACTCGTGAACTCTTTATTAAAACACGGATTATGTTTGCTTTTTTTGGCTAAAAACGTTCGAAAAGAAAGAATCTTCAAAAAAGACAAAAATTAGCGCGTGCGAAAATTTTGCACTTTCAATTTAAATTTTTTCTTTCAATTAATTTTTTTTAACCCTTGAACCCTACCCATCCTGGGAGAAACACTATTACTACCCTGGGGTCTTGGAGACCCAACAAATTTGTACCCAATTTAGACTTAAATACCAATTCAATAAAAAACATTATTTATATTTGTAAGACATACATAAGTTACAAGGTGAAAAAAATTAAAATTTTGAGTCCAAGCACATTTGGCACACAGAGCGGCTATGTTCGCCACAAAGAGGATTTCGGCAACACCCACACCTTATTTTCGTCTTCCTGTCTCTTCCGCGTGGACAAATGGCGCCTCTTTTTTTTCAGCAACAGGAGTAGTTAATTCAACTAATGATCTTTTCTTTTTTTAAATATCTCCAATCAGGACCTGGAGATTTGACGGCAAAGTTGGCCAAGTGAATCTCTCCTCCATTTGGGGTTTGATGAGGGCCAGTGCCAAGTTTTTGAGGAAGTTTGGTCTCGCTTGTGTTTGATTCGACACCATTTTTAACAGAACATAAGAATTAACACCCACAATATTTAAAAAGCCAAAAAATATAGCCAATGGCCATCGTTTGGTTCGTCTTGAAACACTGTACCGGTGACAAAGTTGGTCCATCAAATTAACACCGCACTTCGTTTTGTTGTAAAGATCCACCATTTCAGGTAATTGGCATTTGGCATCAGGATCAGCTATTGTATGCATTGTTGACAGCATACAATTTTTTTTTTGTTTGGATTTTGGTGGACAGTAGGACAGTAAAACAAGTTCTTTAGAAAAGCAAATTTTGCTGTGTTACGTTCGCGATCTTTGACTTCGAGAAATGAAGGTGGAATTTCTCTTTTATTTCGACGCAAAGTGCCCAAAATTGTAACTTTTTTTTGCAATAATTCTTTTGCCACCAGTATAGATGTAAACCAATTATCACAAGTCAAATTTCTATTTGTTGCGTGGATTTTCTCTGTCAATTTCATGGTGTAATAGTGTGCAGATGAAACAGTTTTGGGTGCCGAATCTTTACCCAAATATACAGAAGCATCTAGCATGTATGCCGTTTTGCAGTCACATAACATCAAAATTTTTATCCCATATTTGTCCGGTTTACTGGGAATGTACATTTTGAAAACGCATCTGCCTCTGAAGCCCAACAACATCCAAAGTACAGCAATCCGAAGGACAATAAACTTCACTTGAAACACTGACAATATGTGTGAAAGTCTATCATTTTGTTGACGTTTCAACCTTGTGGAGCGGTCATCGAAACGCAAACATTTTGTTAGAAACTCATTACGAGCTTGTGTCATGGTGGCCCGAAAATAGCCCACACCAGAACCCTTGTCAAACATTTCTTTAGTTGTCACATGATTTATGTTGAGAACGCCAGCCAAATAGTACAAACCAAACAAAGCCTTCATCTCTTTTACATCCGTGTCCTTTCCAAAAGAAGGACGTATACTATTTGTACTTGAGTAATTACCAAATTCGTCGATGTCTACGCCCTCAAAAGCCTGTCGTTTTTATATTTTTGTCTCTGTCTACCAATTTCAATGTTGGTATTAGAGACAATTGTAAGCAAAATTTCATCAGTGAAAAAAAGGACCCCATGCTTTTTTTTTCTGTTGTCAAACTACGGGCATCACCTCTAGGCCCCGAAGGGTGTAGTAAAATGTTTCTTTGCACGGTTTGACCCTTTTTTTGATGCTTACCACTCCATTTGAATCCATCTTTTCCTCTCAGTTTGGTAGGAACATCCAAAACACGTAGAAAATTACTTGAGGCGAAATTAGCCAGAGGCACATCGTCATCCGGGGAAAAATCATCATCACTTGAGTCTTGTCGGAAGACTTCGATGACGCTATCATCTTCGAGGTCACTCAAATTTTCAGTTATGATATAGCCTACCTCTTCATCAACATCGTCTTCTTCGTGTAACCATGCGGTAATTTTTTCACCCATTTCAATTTTTTCTCGTGTTTTCAAACTAAAATCGAGAAACATCAACACATATAACACTAATAACACTAATACTACTAACTTGAGTAATAAAAACACTGTTAACACTAACTAAAAATAAGTAAAAAGCTAACTTACCAATCAAATCAATGCAGAAATATAAATGCAGATTCTTTAAAAACTTGCACTATCATTACCCTGGGGTCTATGGAACCCCGAAGCTTAAATTTCCGTGACTGCACAACTCGAAAATAAATAAACGAGTGACAAATAGGCGCCTACTAAGATAATATGAAAATACTTTGAGTGGCGCTGACATGGGTTACTTTGTTTTAAAAATATTCTAATAAATATATCTTTTCAATTGGGCTGGACCCCAGGGTAGGGTTTAAGGGTTAAATTATGACCAAAATCAAAATTCTTTTTCGACAATAACCTATATATTTTCAAATACTTTCTAAGGCTAAGGCCACGCGCTGAGCGGCAAGCGACAGAGCGGCATAATTCTGAGCCGCAAAAAAAAATTCGAACATATGAAATTGTATGGCTGTGGCCACACAGCCTCTGAGCAGCAGAGCGGCGTCGCTCAGCTTTCTATTCTGTTCTATTATTTTAGTGTAATGCTGAGCGGCAAAAAAATAGTAGTGTCAAAGATTAATATTGATTATGGTTTTATTCGTTTTGTAGTTTTAGAACCAACTTTTTGCAACGGCAAATCAAATGGTTGTCCTCGTATTAACATACATATGTACGTAGGTATTGCCTGAATTGCCGAAATTGGACATTTTCACAACTAATCATTAAGAATTGCCGCTGAATAAATGGCCACTTACCGCTTAAGTTTGCCGCTCAGAATTTTGCCGCTCAACGCGTGACCTTAGCCTAAGGGTTAAAAATCATAAGGATCGGTTAAGAAATTGTTGAGAAACAATTTATCTTAGACCGCAATTGAAGTCACCCGATGGGAGCTCCGCTTCGCTTCGCTCCATAACTTCTATTTTCACCAATAGAAATGCATATTCATATCCCTACTTTTCCAAAATAAAATGAAAAATTGTACCACTAGCAAAAATGTGTAATCACTTTGCTTGTTCCAATTCTAAGAGTGATTTCGGGGAGTTTTGTGAATTATTAGAAGTGAGGCTGCCTGTTACTTTGGAGCTAATTGGATTTAATTGTGTACTTGACAAATATAGTGGATATCCTGAAACTACTAAATTGTTAACTAGTGAAACATAAATATTTCATGTGTTAACTTTAGACTTTTTATTAAACCGTTAACAAGTGGTTCATTTTTTGTGAATTTATAGTTAAGAGACGAGAAAATGAGTGGTAAAAAACGCATGTCTTATACGAGTGCGGCATTAGACAATGCTCTTCAATCAATTAATGATGGAGTTATGACTATTAGAAAGGCAAGTAAAGCCTTTGGGATAGTATATCCCAAAAAACACGTTGAATGATAAACTTAAAAAAAATATTCAAATAATATCGGCACACCAACGATTCTGACGGCTCAAGAAGAAAACTTATTGGTCCAATGGATTATCAAAGGTTTTCCAGTTACAAAAAACCAACTGATCGAGTCAGTTGTCAAACTGACAGAAAAATTAAATCGGTCGAATCACTTTAAAAATGGTGTTCCTGGAAAAAAGTGGCTACAATGATTTTTAAAACGGCATTCAACCATAAGTCGTCGAATTTCACAGCCTTTAAGAATGTCAAGAGCTATAGTGGTGAGGAAAGTATTCGAAATTGGTTTAACAGTGTTCGCACTTAATCTGCTGCTTTCTAGGACATCATATAGGCTAAGGACAAGTCCTTTGACGACTTTGAGATTGCTAAAAATTAATTCCATGTGAAAGGATGATACGATGTTTCCGATGATTGGCTCCTCCTCTATCTCAGACTGCTGGTATTGATGTATCTGCTGCCGACTGATTCTAAGATAAATGATCCGCCGCCGGATCAATTCGAGGATTTTATCATTCCCACAACTATCACTAAAAAGATCCATCGCCGTATCGCGTTAGAACTCTCTCTGAATTGTGACTGTTTAAAGCACACTTTTTCCAACGCTTTTCACAGAGCATCCAATCGCCTTTATTATAACATGCCAGAAGAACTAATCTCAACATACAAAGTGTATATCAAACAAATCAACTACCTAATTACTTGCGTTGCTATCCCCGTCTGTAACGCGTACCGTTCTCGATGTGCTTTTATGTATCTACCGATGCATAATCTTAATATTAAATTTATGCTTTCATATTTTATTTCATTATTTCCCTCTTAATTCAACTGTATTTTGATGAAAAATGGGGCGGCCGATATTAAGGGTACAAGTGGCCGGTATTAGGATCAGTGCGAAATAGTGGACGGAGTTAGGGTCCTAGTCCAACAATGGCAAGCTTTTTATTAAAAATTTATTTTAAATATAGTAACGACAAAATAAACGAACGGGTATAATTTATTACCGTTAGGAATCGTGTTTTCATATAGAAACCACTAACACAATTGAAATAAATGTTCCTATTAATTCAATAAAAATAGATAAACGTAGTCAATCCTTTAATCCTTAAATGTGCCATCATTCTCAATATTCTTTTTATTTGTATTCTAGTTTTATTTTATTTACTTAGCGGATTCCCCGACACGACGACATCATCTTAAAAATAGTAATAGGTTCTTTTAATGAAGTCAAAAGGCCGAGAGAAAAAAAAAATTTTTTTTTACTTTTTGGAGTTTTTTTTTTGTCGGGGGTTACTTAAAATTTTTAATTTTATTTTTATTTCATTCTTTTTAAATTACTCGCCCTAATTCCGATAGGTACGAGTAACTACTTAAAATAAATTTTTCGTAGCACTCTACCGCATATGTACATATAATTTACCACATTCAGCATGACTTATTCCCGTTATATTACACATGTGTGTCAAAAATATAATCTACGACGGAACTGTGTCTATTTTTTTATAATAAAGCTATTTTTGTTATTACTATAATATCCCGATTCCGGAATAAACTCATTGTTTTTAAAGCAAGTACAGCACCTTAACTATAAACAGAACTAGGTTTACTAATAGGCAATCGTCTCCTACTTTCGCGTTCCATCATCAGAGTACCAGCTCAGTAGTACCAGCATACATGGGTGTTTCAAATGTTAACTTGCAGATATGTTTGAAAGTAATGAAAGTACCCATTGTGTCTAAGATCTAGAGTTCCGCAAAATAGTTCCAACCCCGAAACGAACATGAAACGTTTCCTTTCCCAGTCGGAACTAGTTCCGGAAACTAGTTCCTGGAACTATCTCCTTGGAACTACATCGGAACTGTTGGAACTATCGGAACTATTAGTATGGTAAGAGAGATCCATATCCGATCCTTCATACCTAATTCGTTCACGAAACACGGAACGAATTGCCTGTACGAGTATGATTGCGGACATTATTGTTTGATCACTCTTCTGCTATTCCAGTTCCAGTGTGTGAGTGTGCATAAACTGTTCGAGCTTATCGCTGTATCAATGTATACGATATTTATTCACATTTTGTTTTTGGTTGGCTACTACGTAGTATAAGACATGTTCGATTGCATTTATTTTCTTTTCGTTTTGAATGGAACTATGGACATTTTTCGTTCAGTTTGAGGAACGATCGGAAATGTTTCCGACTGAGGACATAGTTCCATACATGTCCTTAACTACCCAACTCTACTAAGATCCCTACCACAGCTAAAAAAAAGTAATAACCTTGAAACGCCTGAACAGATCTTCATAAATTGCAGCTAAGAACCATCTCGATAACGGTAGCTTTCAAACAAAAAAAAATCATCAAAATCGGTCCATTCGTTCAGGAGCTACGATGCCACAGACAGACACACAGCCAAACAGACAAACGGACACGTCAAACTCATAACACCCCTCTTTTTGCGTCGGGGGTTAATAAAAATGATTTAAAACAAAGAGTGTGCTATGAAGGTATCTCTTTTTCGGGACAATAAAACTACATTCGATGACCTTTTCAACGATACTAAATATGTTATACTTACTGCAAAAAAAAATACTTAATATAAACACTTATAAAGTTTCACGTAAAACGGTTTCGGTTTCTTTTTGTAACGAAGTTTGTATGGTAGCATTGGATCAATTGGTGAAAGAGGGGCAAATAGAAGGTTATGGTAAATCATGGAAATTGATGAATGTAAAATCGGCCGTTGTAAATATTAACGGGGGCGCGTGGTTGAGGGTTCTTGGAAATTAGGCATTATCCTTCGTGGAAATACGCTGATTGAGTTAATTCAAAAACCCGTTAAAACTGGAATAAAAATTTTGACAGATTGTTAGAAGGGATATCTTGATTTTACATCTTATGGATACCGATACCAGCATTTAACGGTGAATCATTTCAAGGAGTTTGTGAACTCTGAAATGGGGGCTCATACCCAAAATATTCAGTCGTCGTGGCGGTGGATGCGTCGTCAATTGTCTCCTGGTGGTGTCCGTGCCGACAGTATGAAGAAACATTTATGTGAATTTCTGTGGCATCGTCGCGTAAAAAAGTTGAATCAAGGTTCTTTTAACCAGTTGCTGAAAGATATTAAATGCTGTTACCCTGGTCAATGATTTGCCCAGTCAATTTGGAGTAAGTTATATATTATATTTATATGTTATAAATTTTTACATTGTGAACGTATATATATTAATATGAATAAACTGTGTATAAATAATGAAATGTAAAATAGTATTCAGAGCATTTTGATATATGTATATACATCTTACATCACTTACATACATATATATGTACATACATTCATATGTAAGAGTCGTAAGCGATGTTCCTTTTCATATTTTTCGAACAATTACTCGCATATACTTTACATATATCCAACATTGCACCTACTCCTTACTTCAAATCCCACCCAAGCAGGGGGGTTGCAGGGAGGCAGCATGCCCCCCCCCCCCTTCCCCTTATACATTTCACTGCGATGTACTTATAAAAACCGCCACGTTATGTATTCATGGCAGGGAAAAAAGCATTTTTCACTTCTTTTAGCTTATATCTTGCAAACTATACTTTAATGAATGTCAATTCCAAAGAAATAAACTGTTCGCATAAGATAACATTTTGCGAAAAATATAACATGTTTGGTATCGTTGAAAAGGTTTTATAATTTCATAAAAAAATATACCTTCGTACTACACTTTTTTTTAAAAATAATTTTTCTTGAAAATATTTTAATATTTGTAAGTGGATTACAACGCTTTTTATGTCAGTTAAAAGTTTAATTTGCATTATCATACATATACATATGTATATACCTCGTATAATTTTAAAGATATTTGAGTTTATTTTCTGCAGGATATTCAAACTTCCTTTTAGTCCTTTCTAACAATTTGCGCCAAAAACCGCTTCGGATTTTTACTTCTGACATATTAAGGCTATGCATACAAATAATTTGAAAAAAAAAATAGGTGAAGAGTACTATTTAACTATTAATGTTACTGCCGTTAATGAATAAAAAGAGTAAGGTAAAAAAGTAAGATGGTGTAGTAAGATCGGCTATGTGATGATAGAGAATAAAATGAAGAACCCACCCGGGTGATAGACAAGGACGGGCTTTAAGATAATAAAGTAAACAGTAGAAACAGCGATAAAATAGAGGTTATTGTTGAACATATAATACCTTATAAGATACCAAAATCAAATCATATTTTTTTCAAAGTCAATTATATTAACTTTTAAAATGAGTGTGAGGGAATTGTTGCATATTTCATGGGATTAAATTTAAAACAAAATAAATCCAAATCATATGGTGCATTGGACCATTTGTGCTCAGTTTAATTTACGTTAAGAAAGTATGGCAATTAGAGTGTCATTTCAAGAACGTTTGGAACTTGACCGCTTGATTAAAAGTCTTCCTTTTACAACGTTGAACAACAATCAATACGAAAGAAACATGCCAAAAATTGTCCGCCAGAAACAGACAGGAAAAAGAGAAGCGTAACAAGTCCGCGCCTTTCAAATTAATTTAATCTGCTTATTCACAAATAACAGAGCTAGAATAAAAGACGTAAATAATGGGAATACCCCTTGCTCATATAAAAAATGGTTTTTAAAAATACCTGATAAAAAGCCCGCGGTAAATCAAAGAAAACAAGCCATTTAAACAAGTATTTATTTCACAAGTAAAGAATGTTAATCGTTGTAATGGCGAGTCGCAACTGCCCGAGCTGACAATGACTATTGTACAATGTTTGTGAAATCATCTTCAACAGAAAGAAACAGCTAATTAATTTTCAACATACCTACACATTTTTTTTAAATAAAATAATAATAATACTTAGATTCTTACTGGTGTATTGATTTTTGCAAGAACATAACTCTTACTAATTACTATACATATATGCGAGAAATGACACAATAATTTGAATGTCGACAATCTATTCTTCTAAAGGCTTCATTACGAAACCAAAATGTTCAAGGACTCGCTCCCACATTTCCTCGTTAAGCACATCAATTTGCGATTGCTGTTGTGCAATGGTTCTTGGCTTATTCACATAGATTTTACATATTAAAAACCCCAACAGAAACCTTTTGGTCTCTTAGACTTTTTCAATCCACGACAGAACCAGTTTCTTTAAACCTAACCTTTTAATCATTCATTCATTTGGGTAATTACTCATATTAAAAAAAACCGAATTTTACGTGGATTTTTTAAACAACCATAATTTTCATAATAAGTTTCACTTTTAAGTTTAGTGCGTTGATATAACGTGAGACTATTCATGGTTGAAATTGCACATCTGTTTACTTCACAACCAATTGAGGTGGTGCCTAGGTGCCAAGTGCCAAAATACATGATTTATTAGATTCAGAATAAGGTACAGTACAGCCACACATACAATTTCGGCTATGTCCGGACTAGCGAAATATCCAGACTATCGAGAAAAAACTAAAATAGAGTGGGCAACCGGAAACAAACACCTTTTATTAAAAAAAAAATATTCATATTGTATTTGTATGTACTACATATACCATAGTTTATATATATATAGAGAATATACGTATTAAAAGAGTACCAAAGAACGTGTAAATTTTTAGCTAGAATAACTACTCTATCTAAAAACTTCTTTTCAGCTTTTTCGCGTAACCGCTTTAGGAGAAGAATATCCATTTGCGATGCATTTTTTTCTTTAGCCCACTGAATGCCCCTGACGAATATTTTCCTTGCTTCACTATGTGAAATTTTCCCCAACATTTTTGATTGCTAAAGCCGAATGGATAATGTCTTCATCGGACAAATCGTAAAAAACGTCATTTTGACCACTTTCTCATTTACTTTTATCATCTGTAGATGTGCTACCATTTGGGTCAGTGTTTTAATTAAGCTATGGATTTTATTTAAATCATCAAGCGATGTATCAGAATCAATTATTTGGCGTAACTGTGCAAGTGGTATAAGGTGTTCATCATCCCATTGAGATCCCAATTCTGGCCATAATATTGATCAACTCTTTTTAATATTTGTCTCTCCAATGCCTTCAATCAGAATCCAAAAGGAAAACTGTGTCTCGAAAATTGAATTTTTTTTAAGACTGCTGAAATATTTTTATCATTTTCTAGTAGAATGTGGGTCAGCAGTTGCTTTCTATATGCTACTTTTATATTTTGAATTACCTTTTTGTCCGTCGGTTGCAATACAATAAGGTGGTAGAAATAAAACTCTGAAGTTGGGACCAAAGTTTATTTCCACCTCTTTAGAATAAGATGGGGCATTATCCAAAACCAAAAGCGCTTTTAATGGGCAAATTTATGTCTATCAAAAACTTTTCCACATTTAGAATAAAATAATTCTTGAACCTACTACTGACAGATCAATGTTCTTAAATGCCCTTTGATTTACTGATTTTCCGGCTACTGAAAGGGGCAACTAATGAGTTCCTGCAGCATTACAGCATGGCATAAAAGTAACGCGATCTTTCCATATTTTTCTGCCAGGAGTAGATTCTTCATGAACCCATGTCGTTCCTGGAAGAACTCTCCAAGGCAGCTTATTCATCAGCATTATACACTTGTTCTTCGCTTATGTTGATTTCTTGCATCACTTTCGAAAACTTTTCTTGGAAAGGCTTCATAGGAGGAACGTAATTGGAAACTTTTTCGCCGGCATATACATTTTTCCAACCAATCTGAACTTGCTGCAAAACCATCGTTTCCTGTCATCTCTTTGTAGAAAAATTTGGCTTTGGTTTTTAATTATTGAATTGGCACATGATGATTTCTTTGTTGGATAAACCATGTCATTAAAGCTTCTTCTTCAGATGGATGTTCACCTTGCTCCATTATCTTTCTCTTTCCTGGTACCAATTGTTAAATATCCATGAAAAGTAAGTGAATATTCCTAAAACTCTAATTCTCAGCTCACCTGATCCTTGAAATGTATTAGATATAAATTTCCGAATTTTCATCTTGTTAGTTTTTATGTCGAAACAGTTGATTTCGAGACTTTATAAATATCAGCTGCTTGCCTAACTGCTTCAACTTCATCGATTATCTTGCATTTCTCAGAAAGTGTCAAACTTACGTGCTTTCTTTTTTTTCCAGAAGACATGACAAATGTGAAATAAGTAAAGTCTTTGTCTTTGAGAAAGTGTTCAGTAAGGAAGCCACACCACACAAAATACATCCTGTTTTTAAAAAATCCTCACATTGCAAAATTTGCAACAAACATATTTCCATTGAACAGTGACATTATAACTCATGTGTGTATAAATTGTCCAAAATGTGACAGTGTCTGGACTACTGGACTGTCCCAGCTAGCGAATGTCCGGACTAGCGAGGCTGTACTGTACTCTAAGCTGTTGTTAATGGAAAGTGGCATCGAAGTCGTTAAACTCCTGGATTTGTGAAAGGAATTAAAATATTATAATCAACAAGTGCAAAGAGTAGTTCAGCTTTGTACCGTAGGAAATCTTATAAGGTTCTTGTGGATTTGTCCAATTTTTGTCCATCATCATTTAGCCGATTCACAAACACATGAAGCCGAGGCACGAGCTGTCTACAAAATTCCGATACAGTCTCATAGTGAAAAAAAAAAAAATTGTTTCATCAGTGTCCTAGTAAATGTAGTACAATAATAATTATTCGCAACACATGTAGTAAGCCCGGTCACACTGAAAACGGTATCTTCCACACCTTACAAATTAAGTTTTAATTAATAATAACGAAATGTTATAGCTATCATAAAAAAAATCATTCAATCACCCACAATATTCACCCAAACTATATCACCCATGCATCATCTGTTATTACGGAACTGTTCACAATTGCGTTCCCAAGTCAATCAAGATAAATGGAACAACTTTTAAACTCTGCTTGTCGATGATACATGATGTATGTTATGTACATACATGACAGATGCCTACTTTAAATTATTTAAAGGGACTATCAGGCAAACGTTCCACCTTATCAATATTTTCAATTTGAGGAAGTCATACCATAAAATCATTCATTTCCATCTACCTTCACCCATACAGAACTTATTGGCATCAAGAAACATATATTCTATGAGCTACACCCCAACGGATAAAATTACGCTATC
This sequence comes from Merodon equestris, assembly GCA_958301585.1. Taxonomy (NCBI): domain Eukaryota; kingdom Metazoa; phylum Arthropoda; class Insecta; order Diptera; family Syrphidae; genus Merodon; species Merodon equestris. The sequence goes on along the minus strand of OY284416.1, from coordinate 71,746,252 downwards.
ATTATGATGTTAAATTTTAATTAAACCCACTTAAAGACGATTCCCTAAAGACGTCAAACGCCTTGGATTATATTATGTATTATGCACCTCCGCATATCACTTTTAAATAATGAAGTGAAGCATATGTAAATGTAAAATTATGTTATGTATGCGCGTAGGAAATCGTAAAACTGTATGCATTGAATATGAAACGTAACATATAACCTCTTGACGAAATCCCACTCATAACCAAATAAGTAACGTAGGAAAACATGTTCTAATGTACTAAGGTTTGTTGATAGTTCTTACCTCAATCCGATGCTGAAAATATTTCCATTTAGTAAATGTAGTATTAATCCATTAGAATGTAATTGGGTAAAATCTAATCGAACTCGAAATCCTCGCTTACAACTGTATAATTTACTTTAATTTTCACACTATGCAAGATTTCACACTAGGTTTCTAATATTAACTTTAGAACTTCTCTTATGACCACACGAAATAACAAAAAGAACGCAACGCCACATCTTGAGACGCATATACCATATGTACAAATAACGATGAATATATTTCATATATAAGAAAACACGAAAATATTATTTATACATGTAAATGATACTCGTATCCTCCAAGATTCCAACTGGCGTTCCAGGGCTCCAACTGCCAAATGTTTCAAAGTTTTTAAGGCGGGTAATGGTTGATGCCTATGCCGATATTTTGATGAATCTTTTCCGAAATTTTACTTAACAGATTGCGCAAAAATCGATTGCCTTGAGCTGTGTTAATCTTGACACAAACTCCAAACGCTTGAAGCCCATCCACTTTCGTCAATGAGACCTTTGCCTTTTTCTTTTTTAATTTTCTTTTATTAAAGTTCCGACGTGATTAATCCCCAATCAATGAGCATCGAGGAGCAATCAAAAAGGATTTATTCATTATGTCTATTTGCAAAGTGCCCAAGATGGAACAGAGACAACTTATCATACCGCCCATGAGTAAATACTCATATATCCTTTGTAAAGCACGACACAATTAAATTTATTCCAGTCGCGTCAACTAGTTGTCAATATTTGTGCACAAGATTTCGCCCCAAGAAAAAGAACCCAAAAGGCAAAGGACTTAAACGAGAACCGCGAACGAACCGGAGAGAAACATACCGCCAGGATAAAAGGCTAACGTGAACTGATTTCGGTTGTCGGAAGGCATCCTTTGGATGCCGGCACACTAGCCGACCATGCTTCGTGAACAAAAAAAGTTTTTTTTATCTTAAATTAACTATCAGTGAAATCTTACTCTCTTTGATTCACGTTACAAAATTACAACTCTCTTTCGACACCGAACACTCTATCCGTTTATCCGTTTTCGGATAAAAGCACCAAAAGCTTCCATTCGTTACGAGCGGCATAAAATCAGTTTAATATTCAGATAGTAGCATACTTCTTCTACGTTCAGCGTGTTGCTCAGTCCTTACGGCCATTCGTCATCATCGAATTGTGACTTTCGTAATTAAAAATAATTTTTATAGTATGTTTCACTTAGCGAACATTATTGTTTTGAATTTTGTCAGCATTTTGCTGCATTGGATTATATCGTAGTAGATTGTTAAATAGTTTGCCTATCTTATTGTTTAACTCTTAAAACTTAAGCATATTGAAGAATTAATTTTTCAAAAACAAAAAAATGCTTCCATTGTCGGTTATTAATTCTTGATTTTGATTGAGATTCTGATTTCTCTTCACGAATATTATTCACAAATATTATATAATATACTATAATACATACCTATGTACATACATACATATATATGTATTTTACGAGTATGTATATATCATATAAGAATTAATCATCCAATTTTGTTTTTGAATCGCTTTTTTACTAAATAAAAAAAAAATGATTTTGGGTAATGGAAATCTTTATTTGGACGTTTAAATAATTTTTTTTTGTTAAGTGGAAAAGATGATATCCGCCAAGTGGCTGCCGCCAGTGTTGATATACATTTGTACCCGTTTTATCGCATTTTCCGCAAAATTTCCGGTGATAACTGTTCATTCCTATCGAATATTCTCCTTAAGAGCTGCAATCGTCTGAGGTTTGTTCGTATAAACCTGCGACATCAAGTAGCCCTAAAGAAAGAAGTATGGGAAGGTTAAATCCGGTAATCTTGCTGGACATTCCAAATCGCCAAAAGAGGAAGTTACGCGACCTGAAACGCTTCCGTCACAATATCCATTGTGGCTCGTACTGTGTGTGTAGTTGTACCGTCTTGTTGAAACCACATGTTCACCAAGCACTGCTCATCCAGTTTCAGCAGTAAGAAGTCGTTTATCATGGCCAATCACTCGTTGCGCGTGGCTTTGAGGCTCTTCATGCATCATACGAGGATTTTCAGTGCTCCAGAAACGAAGATTTGGTTTATTGACGTAACCGCTTAAGTTATGTGTAATGTTTGCCGAGTTGGAGTGACACGATTAGGAAATCGACGTCGAAACTCATGCTTCGCTAACACCACCGACCGATTATTGGGAAAAAAAATCGACATAATTATTCTACGCTCTTGCGGAGTCTAACATTGCTGGTCTATTTGTTTTGTTGTCTAGTTCACAAATATCAAATATGATTGACGTACGACGCCATTTGCAAAAATTATAATATCTTCCGATAGGGTGATTAATTTTGCGCCGCCTTGTATTATTTTTTATTTCAAAAAAATAAATATTTAATTTATAAAAAAAATTGATAAGGAGCTTTCCGCTCGTTAAAAAATATTTATTTGAAAAACAGAGCTAAGTTATGTATGTCCTGCTTGAATTCGCTCTGCTCGTAATTCAGATTACACGAGCTCGGGTGCTCACGTACTGTTATTCGGAGTTTCAGGTGTCGTTTCTGAACTGCTCCGACTTTAGATTCAGATCTCCTCTTTCGATGTTGATGATGCGAACATGCAAGGAATATTTCTGAATGTCGGGATGGCCAACATTAATTAGAAATATTTTTTTTTTTGATGCCGTTATGGCGCACGCGTAGTCCTCTGTATGATAGTTACCCAACATTAGGATGGTGTTGATTGACAGATTAATTTAATGTGGTGTTGATGTAAAATTTATTTTGTTAATACAGTGCATTCTCGATTATCGCAACTAACTAAAACAGGGGTATATGCAATGACCGAGGTTGTTGCAATAATCGAGTAAATTTTTTTAGGCTCAATTCGAGATGTAAAGCGAACATCATAAAACCAACACATATACTACATGTAACAAACTGTTGTTTAATCTACTACAATTGTAATACGAGGCAAAACAAAAGGAAGTTAATTCATTTAGCTGTACATTTCACTTAGGTACATAACTATATATAATTGTCTTGAAAAAATTAGACATTTTTGTTCGGATTTCTCGCAGTTTTTGAAGACTTACAATTTGTTCTATGGGAGTTGAATTTTGTTCAGCCCATCGAATTGCTGTGTTGAAAGCTTGTATTGAAATCCCAGCATTTATTTTGGGAGCATCAATGTCATACTCTGGCCCACTTTCACTGGATCTTTCAACTGATTCATTTACTTTATAGTTTTTGTCATTGTTATAAATGGTTTCGATTTCATTGTATAAAATGGATTCGCTGCCGGTAATATCATTGAAAAGAGTTGATATGGATTCTACGACCGTTTGTTCACTGATAATTCGAGCTTTAACTGTGCTCAAAGGTAGCTCATCTTCATTTTTTCAATCACTATAAGAAGCCTTTAACACATTCCAATATTTTGACTGAATCTGCCTGCAATCCACCCCATTCGATAGATAGAAGGCAAATTGCATTTCGGAGATTGAATGCTTTAATTTTTATTTCCAGATCCGATCCCTAACATCCAACTAAAAACACCAATAGACTTATTTTGTAGTTCAACTTTGTCAAATTTATAACGTTCTGGTCCATTGACTGAAGGATAGCACTGCAATTGCAGGAAAACACATGACAACGATCATGCCGTCATCACTTTTTAACTCGCCATATTTTGGATGGCAAGGAGCGTTATCCAAAAGTTTGTTGGAAGTCCTTGCGAACTTAGAAAGAGTCTTACCTAAACGAAGCAAAAAAAGAGCTACCGGGGCCCGTAAAATGTTGTTACCTCAGGCACAAATGTCGAGTGGAACCATCCTAACTAACGTCATTCAAGCATTTAGTTTTAGTTTTTAATTCATTTTTATTCATAACTTCTTAGATCTATCTTACCCTAGACAAAAATGCTTAAAAACTAGCTTAACTATCTTAACAATCTAGATATCTTACTGGCACTAGGCGGACACTCTAAAATAGACGTAACAACTTAAATCTATGTCTTTCGACTACTACTATATCAACTTACCACTAACATTACTATATCCAGCTTAAGCTAAGAAAAATGTTTTTTATTACAAACTTAGCATATGATCATATTTTGTATTGTATTATATATAAAACTTAAGCCTAACTTAATGTAACTAAACCTAACTTCCTAACTTATTCTACCTTAACTAAAATATATATATATATAAATTATATACATAATATATATTTAATATATATATCTTTTTTTTTTTTTTTTTACGTATATGTATACATATACCCTACTACTACTAACCTATCCTACCTTACCCTACCCTACCTTACCCTACCCTACCTTACCCTACCCTACCTTACCCTACCTTACCCTACCCTACCTTACCCTACCCTACCTTACCCTACCCTAGCCTATGTAAGCCTGCCATTGGTGTTAGGCAATTGAAGAGGCTGAAGCTCTCAAAGTGCCCACTGACGTAGCTCTCTCCAGCCACCAAAAGCGTTCATGCTGTCGGACTACGTCTCCTCGACCCCGGCGTGAGACCGATCTACAGAACCTGAGGCGCTCGGGCTCACGGAGCGCGACATCGGGTTCGTAGAGCAATCGCCGTTCCACGGAATTGCGACCCACGTGGAAGATTAGCGGTACCGCCAATCTATCCTGGATCAGCCCACATCTATCTAAATAGAGGAATGCTTCTGGCGGCACAAAGCCATTAAGGCGCACTCTCTCGTGATATAAATCGTTGGGGTAGTAAGCCCCGAAGATCAGGCTATTGACGGAAGTCATTGCTCTCGCAACGTGGCTTCGAATCAGTTTGATCAAAAAATTATCTATCCGTACAATCCTGGGCCTATTGTATAGGACCTCGTTCGGGTAAAATTTCGTGTACTCAGATTCGGGTGTCCTATGTAGCCCCAGACACGTCCTGACACATTGTCTCTCAAACACCCGAATCATTTCCATTAAGCTGGCTCTCACATTGAACCAGACGGGACATTCATAGGCAACCATGGGCCTGATTAAGGCCATATAGCAGATTACATTCACCCTAGAATCAAGTTGGCTGCTATGAAACAGCCATCTTGTCAGAGCGAAAGCGCCCCGGGCCTTGCCAGAGCAGCATCTACATGTTTGTCAAAATATAGATACTGATCCAGCACGATCCCAAGATATCTGACCACACTTTGTTTCGCTAGTGGACGCCCGTCCGGTCCTAAAATTAAGAACCTGCGCCAGTTTTTTCTAGTGTCCCGAGAGGCCCTAGACAAAGGCGTTCTGAACAATATTCTATAACAAGATGTTGATTTTCAACTTCCAGTCATCACAATACTGCTGAATTTTTTCGAAGTCACGCTGCAGAAGAATAACAATAACATCGATCGTTGGACCTGATCTGTACGCGATTAGGTCGTCTGCGTACGCTATCGAATGCTGAAGAGAAACTAGCAGATCGCTTAGGTAAATGCTGAAAAGGATCGGCGAATTTACCGTACCCTGTTGCAGTCCATTCTTGATTTCAAATGTTTGGGTAGAAGTCACGTTGGCAATTTTCACTACGAACTTTCTACCTGTTAACATGTCAAAAATCATATATGTTATAGCAGTGGTTTACTTATGCCCAGCCGACTGAGCTTGTAATAAAGACCTTCTAACCATACGGTATCGAAGGCTTTTTCCAAGTCAATCAGAAAGGCACCCGTGCATTGGTTCTTGCATTTATTCCATTGGACATCCGACACAAGCTTCGACGCGGCATGAATAGTGTCATGCCCCGCTCTGAAACCGAATTGGTTATCCGGGATGATTTTATTGTCCTCAACCCATTTAGATAGGGCCCTATGGATCACCTTCTCGAAAACTTTGCTGATACTCGGAAGGAGACTTATTGACCGGAGATTTTCCGGGTTACATGTGTCTTTACCCCTCTTGGGAATTTGTTGCACCACCGCTGTCTTCCATTGCACTGGATAATATGCATTATTCAGTGCATTGTTGAACAGGATGGTGTACCTCTCTACAGCCACTGGCGAAAGGTGCCTAAGCACAACATTGGATATACCGTCGACTCCCGCGGATTTTTTCTTCCTCAATGACTCGAAGATCATCTGAAGATCCTCCGTCGATATGAACAGGGTATTAACCCCCTCATTGGCGATGACATTGTTTGCCACGAAATCTTCATTGAACCCTGTAAAACCAAGGTTCTCTGATCGCCAATGATCGATATCATTTCGAAGATAGAAGTGATGAAGCAGGGCTCTATCTTCCAGGTCGTGGTTTGGGCGAATACTATCATTCACCTTGTACACTTCCTGGAAGACAGCTCCCACTGTCGCCACCTGCTCCTGAGGATCCTCGATCACGAAGAAGTCATCATCCAGGATGGCGCTCTCCGGATCGATGCTAACTGTTCGTAGCAAGCGTTCATTGTCTCACGTTCTCGGAAGCTTTAGATCCTGAATGTCATTCTGATTATTTCTCCGAAATATTTTATTTATTTGCGGGAACATACTCGCGCTTTTGGATTTTACAGCACGAATTCTGTTGTTCCAATACAAACTTACAGATATTCTGTAATTTTCCTTAATTAACTGTTGGATATTTTTAATTAGTGATTTCAGTGTCCTGACCTCCGAGTTTTGTCTGTCGGTAAACCGCCTGTACAAGAGTTTGAGCCTTGTCAGGAATCTACTTTTTTGTCTGTGCAGTGCGTCGATTGTCGCGTTTTGGTATACGTTTGCGGTATCGTGCTGTCTTTGGCGTGGTATCGCACTGTTCATTGTCTGTTTAATGACATCGTCCATTTGTTTGAGATACCTGTCAATCTCGTAGTTTGACAGGTTCCCATTAGGCGGTGGAAAGGAGGCGCTCGAAGTGAGCGCTCTCGTCAGGGAATTGGCAAAGCGCGGCCAGCACACCCTACTGTAATCGTAGGGGTGCGTTTGGACACACTCTGCCATCTCCGCGAACTCGTCAGGTACTGTGATCACGGCACATAGTCCGCAATGGTCACTGTCATATACAATGGTCCGTAGACAGTTAATAGACCATTCGTTCGTGTCTGCCAGTCTTAGTCGAGAGTCTATCAGCATGAGATCCAGATAGGAGTCGCTCCTAGGATACGACGGACTATCCGTTGCGAGCAACTTGACTCTATATTCAATGCTGCGAAGAACCCACCAATGGCTTTGTAGGCTCCCCCTAGTGTTGGGAATGTTATTTCCCCAATCACCATGTTTGGCATTTAAATCGCCGGCCAGAATGTAGAAGTTCTCTACCGAGTTTAAGCGCAGAGATCGAAAAAGTGTCTCGAGCTCTGCGATAAAAATATTGGGTTGAGGTGCTTCAGGTGCAAAGGCTGATACAATGTACATTCTCTTTCTGTTTCGGAGAGGAATGCACACAATACAGGCCTCTAGCACCTGGAACCTCCGCACTTCACCGCTATATATGACTTTATGTTTAAAATTGTTTTTAATAAAGATCGCAACTCTCCCGCCTTGAATAGCGTTGGGTCGGTCCCTTCTAATTATTCTATAAGAACTGTGCCGGATTTTGTGCTTCTGGTTTAGCTTTGTTTCGCTAACCAAGAGTATATCGGGGCTTTCGTCCTGCAACAGGTTAAAAAGTACGGCTCGTCGCTCGATCCTTATCAGTGAATTTACATTCACCGACAGGATCTTCAAGGGCCTCTCTACCAGCGCAACCATCACGACCTTAGGTGCGCTAGGCCCGGCAGAAGCGAGTAGATACTATCTACTCGGGTCGCCGTCTCCAGGATCTGTTGCTGGAGCTGCCCAATCTGCCCTTGGATTGCGAGCAAGATCGAACAGACATCCACCTCGGCCACCGGTGCCTTAGAGACAGGCACTGGGGCTTTAGGAACTTCATTCAAGCATTATTATTTTCCTTGTGTACATCGGGCATGTGGTCAAAATTTATAAAAGATCGTTGGTTTACAGATTTGCCAATGACGAATAGCTTAATTTTGTGCAAACCAGAAGCGTTAATGCAGGCAAGAAACGCGATTCTTTCTTTGCTTGTCTTTCGACCAGGAGGTGACGATTCCTTAAATTCTACAAGGATTTTGTTGGGCATAAGTCGGTAATAGTGATGTAAATTCAGCTGTTGCGAAAATGGAGGAGTTGCGTGTATCGAGAGATGCGTTAATCTGTATACACTGTATATACTATTTTAATCATCACGAATATTGCTCCTATTCTGCTAAACTTGAATTGAGCATTTGTTGCATTTTGTGTTGCCGTCTGTTTGGGAGTCCTTGCCATTGACATCGTCGTTTGTATGACAATTACAAACAGTCCATTGAACTGGTTTAACATCAGTATTTCAATCGAGATTTCTTATTTCAGGGATCATTGTTCATTGTTGATGATGATCTCTGACGATACTCCGTTTCATTTATTTCTATTGCTTCAATTTTCGATAGTCAGACTTCGCAAACTAAATAAAAATTAACTATTATTTTCTTAAGTCCTAACTTTCATCCCATACTTCTCCAAAATCATCAGTTGTCTTACCCTGTCCGTCCCATATTCGCCACCTTGCAACTCGCTCTGCTTCCGACCTTTTTACTCACGTACAGTTTTATACTGAATTCGCCCAGCTATGCCACCTAACTATAACCTAACCGGATATTATTCTCTCTACCACCGATTCTAAGAGCTTTGACCACCTTATTAAAGATGAAAGGTAAAGGTTAGAGCTAGAGCAGATAAAAATCCCTATTCTTTTAAATTTCTTGAAATGAATCGAAAATAGTTCCCAATTTATTTGCAAATTTCATTTACCAGACTGGCGTTCAGTCAGTGAATATAACTCCCGCCTTAGACGCTGAGAAAATATGTGGTACGTAATACGTAAGGTACGTAAATTCGACGTCGACTCGTTTGGTCCTGACTGGCTCCCTGTCATAATTTTTAAAAATACGTCAACCATATGGTCCTACCTTCATGGCTTTATTTCCATTTCCATTCCATTTTATAGGGAAGCCACCAAAAGGGACGGAGAAGACCACTAGTGCAATGATGTTCCGATTCTATTTCTGATCTAATTAATACTAGTGCTCTTGATTACCCGGGTAATACCCAACTTAGCAATTACCCGGGTACCCGGTTACTCGGGTAATGCGGGTAATACCCGATTTCGTGGGTACCCGACAATACCGGGTAATAGGTTATCAAGGGCCATAAATATTCTTATTTGATTTAAAAAGTTAGTAATGTAGTGGTCAATATAAGGGAGAGAAAGGAAAATAGCGATGAAAACATAGTTTATACTAAGAATAATATAAATGTAACATGCATTGACAACGACTTCTTAATTATTTAAAGTAACTACATGTGTATATACATACATATGTACATATATATATACATACTGTGGCAAAAGGGGAAATCGTATGAGCTGCGTTGGAATTAATATGAATGAATATGTATATGTTTTTTTGTTTTTTTTGTCTCTGTGGGCTATGTTTTTTTTGTGTCAATTTTAATAGTTAAAAAAACTGAATTCTGAATAAAATGTTAAGTTATGGTTTAATCGTTTTACGGTTTAGTCTAAACATATCATGAGAAATAACAGGAGTACTCGGAAATGTAAGTACCAGGTAGTACCGAAAAACGCATAGCTGAGTAATACCCGACAACACGGGTACCCGCATTCCCGGGTAATACCCGAAAAACGCGGGTACCCGCATACCCGGGTAGTTACCCAAAGGGAGTAGTTACCCGGGTATGCGGGTATCAAGAGCTCTAATTAATACCACCTCCGGAGGCCTACTGATATTTATCCTAACCATTTATGATGTTAACTGCTTCAATTCTTTCCGTATACTGGTGATATGAACATTTCTAAATATATAGATAATACCTTTCCCTAGTCCTGCTACCTCCGATCCGACCTTAACAGGTTTAATATTTGCTGTCAATAAAACTGTTAAGAAGTTCTTCCTCCTGTCAACTTTTTGGTTCAGTCAGGTGATATCTGTGATCGAGAACTTAACTTTCGCCTTCAAACGTGCTAATTTTGTATTCGGTTTTGCGAAATGTTAGTCCAAGAAGTTCTCGAATCCTATCGCTGCGAAATTATTATATTATTCTTTCCTCGTTCGGCCCCTTTTTAAATTTGCTAGTCAAGTCTGGTCCCCTTCTTACGGTATCCATACTTCGGGCACTGAGACCGCACAGCGTAGGATACGTGGTCTTCCCTGGACTGATACATACGAGGGTGGTCCGATAAGTACTTAGCCTACAAAAGAAAAACAAAAATTTTGGAGAAATGGCGATTTATTTTTCAATATAGTCTCCTTTTAGCTCGATACACTTGACCCAACGATGCTCCAACTTCTTTAACCCTTCTGAAAAATACGATTTCTCGAGGTCTGCAAAGTAGGCCTCCGTGGCGGCGAAGACCCATTCATTTGACTGAAATTTCTGCCCGGCGAGTGACTTTTTCAAGTTTGGAAACAAAAAGAAGTTGCACGGGGCCAAATCTGGAGAATACGGTGGATGGGGCAGCAGTTCGTAGCCCAATTCGACCAACTTGGCCGTGGAGAGGGCGGAGGTGTGAGCCGGTGCGTTATCATGGTGGACGAGCACTTTTTTCTTCGCCAAGTGGGGCCGTTTTTTCTGCAATTCGGCGTCGAATCGGCTCAATAATTTGGCATAATACAGCCCTGTGACCGTTTTGCCCTTCTCCAAGTAGTCGATGTGGATCACACCTTGTGAATCCCAGAAAACGGTGGCCATCACCTTTCCGACCGATGGGACAGTCTTCGCCTTCTTCGGAGCACGTTCGCAGGGTGAAGTCCACTGTTTCGACTGTTCCTTGGTCTCTGGTGTGTACCAGTGGATCCATGTTTCGTCGACCTTCACGAAACGACAAAGAAACTCCTTCGGATTGCGCTTAAACAGCGTCAAACACTGCTCTGAAGTGGTCTCACGGTAGCGCTTGTTGGCCGGAGTGAGCAAACGCGGCACCCATCGCACCGAGAGCTTTCTCATGCCCAAAATTTCAGGCAGGATATAACCCACGCGATCTTTTGAAATGCTTACTGTCTCAGCTATCTCGCGCACCTTTAATCGGCGGTCTGCCAATACGAGATCGTGGATTTTTCTCACGTTATCCTCCGTGGTAGCCGTTTTCGGGCGACCTATGTAGACGTGGCTCATCAAAAACCGACGTGCGACCACGTTGAACCTCGTTAAATCAATTTTTGATGGTCGCCATCGAAGGAGAAGAGTCACCGTACACAGCATCAAACGCTATTTGATTTCGCTGCGCGATTTCCCTTCCAAAAACAAGTATCGAATCACCGACCAATATTGCTCTTTTCCCATTTTTCTAAAATCCGCTACGAGTCCGATCCGGCTAAAATCGACAGTAGCCGTCTACTAGAAAGTACTACACGATAGTAAGTTGCTCTTGCGATACTGGCGCCATCTGGCGGTGAGGCTAAATACTTATCGGACCACCCTCGTACAATTGACTGCCTTATGAAGATCGCTTAAAACGAATCAAACCACAAGACTTTGAAGAACAACGCAAGGACGTAGGCATATTTATTTTTTTTTATCACGAACTTACCAGTAATATTGACTGCCTCAAATAATTGCGTTTAAGACCAATCCCAGTAACCTTCGGTTGATGACCCTATTCTGTAACAACACCCATCGAACGAACTATGGTTACCATGAGCCAATCAACCTACACCTTAACAAATCCTGTTCCCGAAATGGCAATTTCAATACAAGTATTGTTTTAAAATTAATATACATATCATTATATCAAATAAGTCAATTTTTTGTGGAAAATATTGGTTTTCATTTGTAGAATCTCCAAGGTATTACAAAGACAGTGTCTATCTCATTTATTAAAAATTCTTAACGACTATTTATACATAAATGTTGTTTACGTTGCCTTAAATTACTGCTATTACGAGTAGTTCGGCCTGCGCAAGTGCACATCGGTCAATTACTGTTGATCGATTGGTGTGCTGACTCGACTATTTGGTAACCTATTTATGCTGATGCCATTTCGCGTTTAATTTTTTATTAATGAATTCAACACATGGTTTATTTTATTTACTGTGTTTTTTATTTCTTACGGTTTTACTACCAATATGGTACATATTTCGTCCCTTGGGTTGGAAGTTTACAAAACATTTCATTATTTTGTAATATTAGATACTAATCTCATTCAGACAAAACAAAACGCTTTAGTTTAGTTTAGTTAGTTTATTCAGGGCATATAATTCTGTATGACAAGACATCATAAATAAACAGTATATAATGAACATTGTATCTGGGCCTATTAGAGCACATCTCGTATGATAAGGTGGCATCAATATCATCTCATTTGTTTATCATCAATATTCCATCTCATTTGTTTTGCACACCAGACTATAGAACAATATTCAAGGAAAGCACGTACGAGAGACATTTAAACAGACTTCAAAGCATACGGAATCGAGTGATCCACACATGTTCGCTTTAGAAATCCGAGCATCGAATTAGCTACGACTAGCAACTAGCAACTACATAATCAATGTGGAGCGAAAAAGTAAGTTTCGTGTCGAAAATAACACCAAGATCCTTAAATTCGGGTTGCCGGGAAAGATTGATATAAGAAATAGTATAGTCTTAAATAACAGGTATTAATATATGATAAACAAAGGACGAATGGCGTTTGCTTATGTTTAGGACAAGTCGATTACGCTCGTTGAAGATTGTCACAATAACGAATGGACTTAATACGTAAAAATATAAGGTCATCAGCATACAACAGGAAAATTACATAATGAACCAAAGATGGAATATCATTAATATAAATACTAAAGAGTAGGTGACTGCTTTGTGGGACGCCAGACAAGACTTCCATAATTCTAGACTGGCAATATCCAATTTTTACAAAATGCTTGATTTTTTAAATGACCGTGCAGGGACGGGTTAAGAATATCCCTGCAGCGATACCTCTCGCTTGTCGTAAAAGGCGACTAAAACAAAGGTAAACAAAAATCACATCTTGGCAATTTAGAAAACACCAAGGTGAGCCTAGGGACACATATACCACCATTAAACTGCCCCACAAGTGTACATGCAAATCAGTGGGTTGACACGACTGGAGATCACCGGTGTTGTAAGAGTAAGATCAAACAAAAAAAATCTGGAGCATGCCCGTGTCACAAAAAAAAAAAAAACAAAAAAAAGGCAGGCCGAAAAACAATTGGTGCAAACCAATGCAAAAACACCAGCATTTAATTGGCCTCAGCGATGAAGTAATCCCAAACCGAGAAGCCTGCCGCTACTTTCCGAGGTCAAACCGGCGAACCCCACAAGCGGACCAGTAGGAATGCAGTTAAGTGGGAAGGTTATGGTCCTACACTTCTGACCATAACAACGCCGGAAAAAGGAAAAGAAGAAGAAGAAGAAGAAGCTCGATTTTTTAAATATACATAACTTGAAATCCATTTGAGTAAATTCGAATGAATTCCAAATGAATGCAAGTTGTGTATGAGAATGATATGACAAACTGCATCGAAAGCTTTTTTGAAGTCAACAGATCCACGTTGTTTTTAAGACATATATTATTTATATGAAAAATACAGCTTTTTTGTAACAATCGAACAATTTCGGAATAGCTGAAATCTTACAAATGGCTCGATAATTTTCTATATTAAGTCGGGATCCAGTTTTGAATATGGGAGTAATAAATAAAAATGTCGCCGAAGATAAAGATGTATTAAAAATGACTTTGAATGGTAAATTTAATGAAAATCAAATAGAATATGATCAGGTCCAGCACTTTGCTGGTGTTCATAGATGAAATGCCTTCCAGAATATCATCAATTGAAATGCGCAATGAATCTAAATACGTATTAAAATCTAGTATATTATTGTTAAAATACGGACTAACATTCGAATGATCAACATAAACTGACTCAAAGAACTTTGCGAAAAGTTTACAAGTGAAATCAATTCTATTGGATTGAATTCCATATTTTGGACAAACCATTTAGTTTTCTTTTACCATTAAGAAATTTTCAAAAGGCTTTCGGATTTTTTGAAATCTATGACTCAATGTTTATTACATACTGTTTATATAAAAATTCATATTCTCTGCGTAGTTGACAGAAACGCTTTTTGTCCAGTTCAGATCCAGACTTTTTAGCATTCATCAAATTATTTAATCTTAAATTATGCCATGGTAATTCAAAAGATCGGTTATTTCTTTTAAGGGGAACGAATTGAGAGCTTCCGATATTTATTATACTTAAAAATGTACTATAGACTTCTTTAAATTGCAAACCAGGAAGAATATTCAACCAATCAACCGAGGAAAAATAATTTTTTAGAGCATCAAATTCGCCCTGAAAAATTGTAATGCTTTTTGTACTAATAATTATTTGAATTTGATATTACTGATGAAACAAGACTGCATTTTAGTTCTAGATACAAAGCAATATGGTAAATAGAATTGTCCATTATAGGACAACAGTACAATACTCATATAAGTGATTATTTATCAAGTATTCTATTCAAAGTGTTATGACAAGAGTTTTTTTTTTGAAACATTAAAAGAAAAGATGGAATCACTAAATGTAAACTCACAATCTGTTCTTATATTATAAGCGATTAAACATTTATCGTCGTAAAAAAAAAATCCAAATTAAAATCGCCTAAAGCAATAACTTGTTGATAGTCGATCAGCTAATCAGCGATAAATTCGATGTTTGCAAGGTGACGTTCATATACACATAGCAGGCTCCTTGGAGGCATGTTGCTATCAACGAAGAATACTTCCTTGCGCACGGCTGCACTCCCACCATAATCAAAGGCGACACACAGTTGTTCACTGTTAAAATCTTCATGTGGAAGAGTAACAGCATTCGTTGTAAGTGATGATCGTACAGCAACAAAAACTCCCCCGCCTCACAGATGGCCACTTTTTGGTGATCAGTCAAATCGATAAACTGCTTTAGTATAACTGTTTGTCTGGAAATGGTTACACTATAAGGATTTCTGTTTTTCCATGTTCTCTTCTGCAATTCAACAATTTAATTAAATCGACTATTTACTAATATTAATTAAATAAGACTATTGATAAATAATACATATTTAGGTTTTGGGATTGGCAACAAAAATCATTAAAGACCAGAGAAGAAAAAAAAGAATCGACATTTCATATTCACATACTGATTAAAATTTATTTCACGTTAATATAAAACAAATTGTACAATACATCGCGGAAGATATGCACACAACATAGAAACACCAATGTTGATGAAAAAATACTTATTATTGTGTATTTTTCCCTCAGAAAGCTGGTGGTTTCTCCTCGTATTCTGTATGCATTTGTTGCCGGTCGGTAATGTTCAATGTCAATGCCGAACTAACTGAATTGTATCTCTTTATCTGTAAAAATAGCTTTTTGTTTATTGTTGACTTCCCGGAAGGCTGTCCAAACCTGCAGCTGCCATTTAACCACAATTTTACCATTACCATATTTAACAGTGTGGTTAATGTTAGGTTTTCAAGCGCAGTCCCACTTCTTTAGGCGTTATTTCCACCAACCATGTATTCTTATACTTACGAGTATTTATTGCTTATTGAACGGAAGAACGAGTTCTGTCCACACACAATTTCATGTAGAACCCTTGCTATTTTGCCTGATGTCCTAGGCATTCTTTTTAAGTAATTTCATCCATTTTGTAACTTGTAGCAACTACTGGAGTGGGACTTGGCCCAGGAACTACCATTAAGAGCCTTCCAATGGTGAAGAGCACCGAGGGTGGCAAAATGCCAACCTAGTTGTTGGGTCACTGCTCCATGTCGCTTCTAAAAATGTGGTATGCTTCCAAAAAGGCAGTGTCGTTATCTGCATATACATATCTCTTCAGATGAGAAAACTTATAAAAGCCATTAAAAATGCTTGAGAAGAAAGACATTCACTACCTTAATATGCAGCCTTAGTAGCCATGAAAATAATATTGAATCCTTCTTTAACTATAATACAAAAGGACTCTGTTGTTTGAGCATATTTATTTTGCAACCGCACGCGCTCGTCGTTTGAACGTAACTGAGCAATTGAAGGTATGTATAGCCAAAGCACAAATATAATAAAACAAAGAAGATTGGGAACGAATTCCTGGAAGGAATGTCTCGTTAATTTTCTTTTAATATTTCATTATACAGGGTGTCCCACGAGCACAGTGCCAAAAAGCTAGAGCGTGTAGGTCTGGTCAAGACAAGAAAAAAATCGTATGAGAGGGGGGGGTATATTCCATTTTGCATCGAGTTCGTGTCCATTCAGAGAATTTTCATCTTGAGATGAATGGCTTTGGTTGTGATAGAAGACATGTATTACCTCATGTGCGGCAGTTTGTTAGTCAGGTTAGGAATGTCGTCGCCAGATGGTGGAATAAACGACGCTTTCGAACGAGAATTACAGCGTGAACGTGAATACGACACAAATGCATTAAGCCAATTGGTTCGAACTAATGTACCTTTGTTGAATCCCCAACAAAAAGAAGTGTATGATACGGTGATGAAGGCAATTGATGATGGAAATGTTGGCATGTTTTTCTTTGATGCGCCTGGTGGCACTGGCAAGACATTCCTCATATCATTGATTTTGGCTACAGTTCGTGCAAGATCAGAAATTTCTGTAGCAGTTGCTTTTTCTGGAATAGGGGCTACGCTGCTGGAAGTTTGCCGAACCGCTCATTCGGCATTGAAATTGCCATTAAACCTTCAAGCGGTTGAAGAACCAACATGTAACATAGCGAAACATTCAGCAACGGCCAAAGTTTTGGTAGCAAGCAAAATCATTATCTGAGACGAATGCACAATGTCGCATAAGCGTGCCTTACAAGCTCTGAATCGCACTATGAAAGATCTGCGTAATGACGCAAGACGTTTTGGGGGTACATCACGCGATTTCCGGCAAACAATACCGGTAATACCACGATCGACCGCTGCCGATGGGATCAATGCTTGCCTCAAATCATCGAAATTGTGGCGTTATGTGAAGAAACTGACGACAAACATGCGAGTTGCATTACTAAACGATCCAACTGCCGAAGTGTTCTCCAATCAACTGCTAACTATCGGTAATGGTCGTGTTCCTGTTGACGCGTCGAATGGATGGATCTCGTTGCCGCCGAACTTTTGCAATTTCATCTTAACGAAAGAGGAACTCGTCAACAAAGTGTTTCCGAACGTCATTTATAACCACAAAAACTACGATTGGTTGAGTGAAAGAGCAATTTTAGCGGCAAAGAACAAGGATGTGGATCACTTAAACTGCAAAATTCAAAATCAAATCGTTGGTTCCCTGCATTCCTTCAAATCTGTCGACTGTGTAACAAACGAGGACGAAGCAACCAACTATCCAAGTTAGTTTTTGAATTCATTGGTTGTGCCTGGCTTGCCACCGCACAATTTACAATTAAAGGTTAGTTCAGTCGTCATCATGCTTCGCAATCTCAATCAACCAAAATTATACAACGAAACGCGTTTAGCGGTCACAAAACTCATGAGCAATGTGATATTCACGCGAGAATACAAAAAGGAAAGATCAAAGGTGAGGAAATTCTCATACCGAGAATTCCAATGATCCCTACTGATATGCCATTCGAGTTTAATCGAATCCAATTTCCAATTCGTCTCGCATTCGCCATGACAATCAATAAATCACAAGGCCAATCATTGAGTGTTTGTGGCCTGAATCTGGAAAATGAATGTTTTTCACACGGTCAAGTGTATGTCGCATTTTCCCGTCCGGAAAACCATCAGCTTTAATCGTTTTCGCACCTGACAACAAAACGAAAAATATCGTTTATCACAGAGTGCTTCAATGAGCAAATATTTCAACACAAAGCATCAATTGCAATGGATAATTGACCACAAGTTTTCTGCAATTTGAAATGACGCAGGGCAACGCCTGCGGGGTCAGCTATTTGTAATATTACAAGTTCCATAAACAAAAAAAATAAATAAATAACTTGAATTTGTTAACGTGGAATTTTTTTATCGTTAGATCGTATTTTTAATTTTTCTTTTCGTCCTAAGATGTGCTTAGAAAATCTACAATTAAGTATCTTTCATAAGACACCTAAAAATTAAACAATTAAAACTATTTTCTTAAATTTATAACAACTTCGTCAGCAAAAGAATATAAATAAATTTTCTCAAAAAAAAAGTGCTCCGACAGCAAAACGGTACTTTTGAGTAAAACAGTCATTATTCACCTTGAGAGTCCTTGAGAAATCAAAACATGAATTTTCCTTCTTATAACACTCTTAAATCATAAATTTAAAAAAAAATTAATCTTATCCCGCTTTTTTAATTGCTTGGTCAACAAGGGGTTAAATTATTGGCCAACAATATATTGATTAATTTTTTTTATATTATAGATAGACAAGTTTGTTTAAAATGACATTTTCACTTAATTTTTAAATTTTACCTTTTTTTTTACTTCTTCCTACCTCATCGAATTGAACATTTTTGGCTAAGACAGAACGACGTCTGTTGGGTCAGCTAGTAATATATATATATTTGGTGATAACATTAGATTTTACCACATGAAATGTTGAAAGGCACATGTTTTTTGTAAAAAAATAAAAAGTCAATATTTCTTTTTTATAAAATTTTATTTAGTCAAAATATCAACCATTGACATCTATGACCTTCTTCCACCGTGATTCAAGGTCCATTATTACTTTTTTATAGAAAGCGCTAAAAAGCTTTCAAAGGCTTCTATGAGCTCTGCTCGGTTTCGGAACACCTTTTGCCGATAAAATGACGCCAGACTGCGGAAAAAGTGATAATCCGTTGGAGAAATATCATAAGAGTGCGGTGGATGCGGAAGAATTTCGAATCCCAACTGTAGCAGCTTTTGCACCGTTACGTGTGAGGTATAGGGTCTAGATTTGTCATGCAACAAGAACGGACCATGCCTATTGATCAATGCAGGTTGCCTTTCAGCCAATTTCGTATGCATTATGCCGATTTCATCACAATAGTTGACTACATTTATCGTTTCCCTTGGTTGAAGAAATGAAAAGTGGTCCTTTCGATGTCCACCAGATTGTCATCATAAACTTTTCTGGGTGAAAACCAAGTTTGGTGGTGTGCTTTGGGTTTTCGTCTGCATCCAATCACTGTCCAGATCTTTAACAGTTGTCATACAAAATCCACTTTTCATCACATGAGATTATAGGGTGCAAAAACGGTGCATTTCGATGCCTTATCATATCAGCGATGCACAGGTTTCTAAACGGCGTAGTTTATGGGCCTTGTTCAATTCATAGGGTACCCACCTGTCGAGTTTTTTCACTTTTCCTATTTGAGATAAGTAGGTATCGATTTATTGTCATGGGGATACTCCTATGTTTTGTGCAATGCCCCGCACCATTTTTGTTGGATCTTTCTCGTAAAATCGCAAGGTCAGTTACTGTTTCCGGTTTCCCACGCGGTTCGTTTTCGAGGCTTAGATCTCCCGAACGGAACTTACCATATCAGCGCCGAATGGTGCGTTTGTTCACTGCTCTATTCTCAAATGCGTCATTAATATTTTTAGCTGCCATTATGTCCCAGTTGAACTCGTAAAGGAAAAGAGTTAAAATTTGAACCGTCGACAGAATGATATAAAAATTTCTAGAAAAAATTAACTGTACTTGCAACGGACTCTAATAGTCGCACACATCAAACACACATATCATTTTATTTTACAAAAAAAAAAAAGTACTGTGTTATACATATGTACACTCGACAGCTTCTAATTGAGGGCTAAGTGAAAAGTCTGGCATTTCATGTGGTAGAACCTAATACACCAAACCGATATTGTTATATACACGAAATTGTTATAAACAAAGGAAAATAAGATCGGCCCAACAATTAGATTTTTTGATTGAACATAGGTTATAACCATTTGATATTGTTTATAACAATTGAAGTTGGTAATAAGTGTACATTTATGTGGAAATTTGACCGTTGATAACGTTATCGTAGTCGATAAAGGCAAAGGAACTATTTCCTGTAGATAGATTCGAATTCATGGCACACATCCCGTTTTCAATTTTTTATGACAAATTTCATTATTATAAACAAAAGGAGTTCGTTTAAGTCCATGTTGCATCGTTGGTAACTTTATTTTAGTCGAAAAAACAATTTCTAGTTGTAAAAAAGATCGAATTCATTAGATAGAGGCCGATATCTATTTTGTTTATAACAAATTCAATAGTTATAAACAATTAACGTCAACAGAAAGTAGCCTATAACCTCCGCGATGACCCCCTCTTTGTGTTTGCAAAGTTTCGTTGCAATCTGTACAGACAGACAGACACCAGAAATTTATAGATATAGATATATAAGTTAATGTAACATAAGTTACCATACGCCATATAACATCCGGTCAAACTCCACATACTCCAGATTGCACACGGCACCAATTACCATTACAACGGTTTGACCTTACACCAGTGCATTTGGCAATTGCACACGGATTTCCATACGGCACCAACTGAACGCCACTCCACCCGACATCACCTCAGCGCAAGAAGCGCCTGAGTTGCATTTCCACGCCGAGCACTCGTCACCCAATGCTTTTGTTTTTTCCTTCCATTCCCACATTCATTCACGTTTCCCACTAGTAGGGCTAGAATTAGTTTTATCTCATTGATTTAGTTGTAATGAACGGATCTCGTCTCCAAGGTAAAAAATACAATAAATGTAATTATATTTAATTTATATTTCTTCAATGTCGCTCTCGTTTATGTTTATAAAGGGTGTCTCAGTAAGAGTGCACTTTTTCATTTTAAAATAAAAACAAGTATTTTATGAGTTGTGATATTTTTATTGTATTGTAAAGAAGTTTAATAGTGTTCACAGTCACTGCAATTTCGGCCTCATTTTCAAGAAAGCCGCCTGACCAAAATCCGCACCAGACAGTTACTCTTTGTGGGTGCATTTATTTCTCATGGGTTGCATGAGGATTTTCTGAGTCCCAAATTCGACAATTTTGCGTATTCACGAAGCCATTCATATGGAAATGCGCTTCATCGGAGAAAATGACTTTTTTCGAAAAATTGGCATCGACTTCACTTTGCTCCATTACCCATTGAACGAATTGCCGGCGCTCTCCGTGGTCTGCTGGTTTGAGCTCCTGAGTTAACTGAATCTTGTACGCATGAAGGTGGAGGTCTTTAGTCAAAATTCGCTGCGTAGTGCTTCGTGAAATTTGCAGTTGTTGAGAACGATGTCGAATTGATGTTTTCGGGTTTTCGGCGACACTCTCGTTTACAGCAACAATGTTTTCAAGAGACCGACCGGTACGTTGACGCAAAGGATTCTTATTATCCATAATTGACCCAGTTTCTTCAAATCTTTTGACCACTCTTCGAATGATTGACACATTAGGTGCACTTTCTCGGCTGAAAATTTGGCGAAGTTTGCGAGCGGTTTCAGCGTAACTTTCCCCGTTTTTGTAATGAGTTTTCACAATTATAACGCATTGTTTTTCGAAAAGCGCTCCATTTTTAATAATCGGAATAAACAGAGGTGACAGCTGTCAAATTTCAGAGTTGCCACTTGCATGAAAAAAAAAATATTCCAATTTTAAAAAGTGCACTCTTACTGAGACACCCTTTATAATATGTAATACAATACCTGCTGCATTCACGTCATACATATTATCGGTGTTCTGCATTGGGATACCTTTTATTTCAATGTTATTACCGACTTGTTTCTGTTCCAATGTGTTGATTGGTTTTTGTAAACTTGCTTTGAGTGCATCTTTTATTTCACTTTGCTTTCTGTATTCTCCTTTTTCTTGCATTGAATTTTTAATTAGCTCATTGTTTTTGGCAAGTGCAGGGTTTAGCTCGTCATATTCGACTTTTTTTACATATTCTTTAAGTATTTCTTTGATATCTTTCAGTTCCTTGTTTATGTACATTTTTTCATTTTCACAGATGGGCAAATGGTGCTTGAGGTACCTTTCGGAGAGTCAACAGATCTGGATTTCTTTGTTTGCTGATTTGTACGTGTTCCTCTTGTACCTTTTCCTTTCCGCTGCAGAATGTATTCAGTATGTACTGTATATATATAGAATGTCTATATGTAGTATGGTTATACTGATTATAAGAAAAACAATTAAGCAGGACCGTCGAACCACAAAAACATTTTCATCTTCTGATATGGTTTTTGAACAATTTATGAGAATTCCAACAAACCCACAAAATTTCATTGCAAGTACTTACAACAAGTCTCGCTTTGTTTTACTGTTATGCAAAAAATGCACAGATGCAAATATTTTAATGAAACAAGCTGATAATGACGCCGATGTCCTCATAATTGAAATAGCCATAGAACAATCCAATACAACATTTACAACTATCGTTATCGTAGTTGGTGAAGATGTTGACTTATTAGTACTACCGATTGCACGAACTTCGATTGATAAGATTATTTACTTTTTGAAATTCGGGAAAGCTCAACAATCAACAGAAATGTATTCATCTAAAAGTTTATCTGCTTATCCGAAATGTCAAAATCATATCTTACCCGTATTTTTACATGCTAAACTGGTTGCGATTTTATTTTGTTTTTATTTTTGTTTGAGGCTTCTACTATCTGTTGGAGCACTCAGACATAAATACTGGTCCATCGTACTACGAGACGGACACCTTTCTTTATTGTATTTTCCCCGTTGTCCGAAGAAAAATGAGAAGGGGCTTCAGTAATGCGGAGCTAAGAGATTCGGCACACACCACACCGGCCCCAAGGGTGCGCCACCGTGGGCGAGCGAAGGCGGGACAGTCGCAGAGAAAGTGTTCTGCTGTGTCGTCCACCTCGCAACATGCAGCAGGCGGACAGGTAGGCGGATTTCTTGCAGACATCAGGGCGTACGCGCTTAGTCATCATCATATTCCTTCCATCTGCGACTGCATTAAAGACCCAGTCGTTGATGTCAGATTTGACCGTGGAAGCAGGTAGACCTAAGGCGGGTCCTGAGAAACTCTCCTCTGAGTTACTTCTAGCGAGTTCATCAGAGATCATGTTTCCTGGGATCCCAGAGTGACCTAGGACCCATACAAGCCTAAGTGAATTTAGTCTTCCCACTTTGTTCAAAAAGGTCTTGAGTTCATGCACTAATTTGGAGTTGGATAGAGGGTTGGACACAGCTTTTAGTGCAGCTTGGCTGTCAGACGCAAATGCTGTTTCCCTTTCACATGTGCTTCACAACATAGTGCACGGCCATCCGGATTGCGTAAATCTCTGACTGAAAGACAGACGCATATTTTCCTAACGAGAAGTGCAGTCGAATGTTTTCGCGCTCAAAGAAAACTCCAGCCCAGGACCCCTGCCCAGTCCTGAAGCCATCTGTGAAAATACGAAGACAGTACATTTCAGGTTCAGTGTCTGGCCAAAGCCAGTCCTGACGCAATGGAAATATGACTGTGAAATTACAGCGCAGTAGGATGGCAGATGTCATTGCGTCAGAAGGCATATCCATGAGACAGGGGTCATAGGATATTTCTCGCGCAAGTACACTTTCACTCCAATGCGAGTTGTACCAAAGACCATTTCTCTTTAGGCGAGACATGGCTTTCAGTGCGCGCCCTCTGATATACATATGTATGTGGAAAATCAAACAGTATTTCCAATTCAATAGTAAATTAGTTAATTAAGATTTTGGAACTCCTTCTTCAGCATGTAGTACAAATTAGAATTTACGAATGACAGGGTTAACCATCCACGACCACGGTTGATCTTTCGGAAAAAAAAAAAAGAAAAGAAAGAATTTAACTGCTTCAGCCCTTTTATAGGCTTAAGCATGAGGTAAGGTAGTAAACGCGCGGGTAAGGTAGTAAATAAAAAGCTTTGGAGGACGTGTTCAATAAAAACTTAAATCCCATTCGGCCGTCCTGGGATATCTTCCTCTCCGGAAGATAGTTCTTCTTCGTCGTAAACGGAGCATCGATCATCGACAATTGCGCTGAACCATGGCTTCATCCTGTCTGCACTGGCTTCGGTGTTGTTAGGTCCTTCATGATCGCCTTGCTTCTTAACCTGATATCGATGGAATTCTTTTACTGAAATAATGCGGTACGGTCCCATAAATTTAGGTCGAATTTTTTGACCAGCACCAAATTGAACTTTTTCGACGGCCACTAAGTCTCCTACATCGTATTTTATCGCTTCTTTTCTTCTCTTGTCAAAATCCCGCCTGTTCTCCTTTTGTATTTTTAGGATTTCTTCCTTAGCCTGTTGTCTTCGCTGTTCTCTATTTTCTTCAAACTGTTGGATGTACTCCTTTTCTATAATCTCCATGATCTTCAAGTCCTTCGAAGTTTTCATATCAGTACCTACGAAAAAATGAAAAGGTGTCGTGTTAATAGCTCTTTGGTACGAAGAATTTAAAATTTCCTGTAGCGGCTTGACATGTTGATACCACTTCTCCGCATCGTCGATTGTCAATTTTGTTAGAGCTGAAATGACAGTAGAATGAAGGCGCTCGTTTTGCCCGTTACCTCTTGGTACTCCTACGGTGATAAAATGTAGGTCAATATTACGATTCTTGCAGTAGTCTTTAAAGGAATTAGCGATGAATGTTCCTCCCTTATCCGCAACGATTTTTTCAGGATCTCGGAATGTTTAAGCTATAATCTCAAGTTTCTGAATAGCTTCTTCGTGGGAAACAGCCAGCAGAATTTGTTGAAAGCATCTATAATTGATAAAATATATCTGTAGTTTTTTCTTGTGTGATCAATATGAAAGGTCTGCAGTGGTCGCTCTCCCTTCGGTATAGGTTGTGAAAGGCACTCTGGTTTCCCGCTTTTTCTTTCTGCCAATATACAAGGCACGCAATTAGATATGAGTTTGGTTATTCTACTTCTTAATCCTGGTATAAAAACTTTTTATGATGGAAATGACCTCCTTCGTGAACATCTTTTATTATATTATTCACCATACCATGCTGAGAGTCCGCTAGTTTTCGGAGAAAATCACTGCTACTGGAGCTCGTTACGCAAAATACTGTTGGATTACGACTCAAGTGTTTCATTTTGGTTCCTGCTCTATGTTCGATGGTGTAGTCAAATTCTTCTAATAGAAGTGCCCATCTCGCGACTCTAGTTGTCAAATCTTTCTTTCGCATTGTACACTCGAATGCTGTACAATCAGTAATTAGCTTAAACTTTTGACCTAAAAGGTAGACTCTAAATTTTTTAAGCGCTTCGATAACAGCTAAAACTTCGAGTTCGTATGAGCTATAGTTTTGCTCAGCTGGCGTTGTTTTTTTGCTCATATAATATGTTGAGTAAAGGTTGCCATTTTCTGAATCTCGCTGAAGGAGAACAGCCCCGTAACCCTCCCTTGATGCATCCGTGTGTAATTCAGTTGAGGCACCGTACTTAAAAATTCTGAGTACGGTGGTCCATCCATCTTAAAAGTAACGGATTTTTTCAATATGTCGGACAGCGGTCGAGCTCTACGGGCAAAATCTGGAATAAATTTACGAAAATAATTTGCAAGGCCAAGGAAACTTTTAGCTGTAGAAGGTATGGGAAAGTTAACAATTTTTGAAAAACATGCGGTGAATTGCAAAGCCCAAAAGGCACTTTACAAAATTCAAATTGTCCGCAATGAGTAACAAATGACGTGTATTTTCTACTTGCCGATTCGATTGGGACGTGGAAGAAACCATTCTCCAGGTCCAACGTCGTGAAATATCTTGCAACTTGTAGCTTATCTAATTGCTCCTCGATATTTGGAAACGGATACCTTTCCTTGAATATTTTTTTGGTTACACCTCGGAAATCAACGCAAAGTCTGCTTGACCCATCCTTCTTTTTCACCAACACCACTTGACTGGCGTAATCTGAAGAACTTTCTGTTATTACACATAACGGGTCCGCCAAATAATTTTTTTTCTTTTGAAAATGCTATAAAAAAAACTACTGCATATTTTCTCAAATTTCTTTTTTTATTTGAAAGTACAATCCTTCCGGTTAATAATGGAAAATAATTTCATTCAAATGGCTGCCTCGGCTGGCCATGCAGTAGCTTACACGATCGGTCCAATTTTTAAGCACATTATCGATTGTGTGCAGCTGTATTTCACCAATGGCTTCACGAATATTGTCCTTTAAAGCGTCAATTGTCTCTGGCTTGTCGGCGTAACACTTTTCTTTGACGGCACCCCACAAATAATAGTCCAACAGTGTCAAATCGCAGCTCCATGGTGGCCAAACGACATCTGCGGCTAATAATGCGATCTTCAAAAACAGGGCGCAAAACATCGAGTGTAGCTTCGGCTGCGTGGCACGTAGCGCCTTCCTGTTGAAACCAAATGTTGCCAATATCCTCCTCTTCAATTTTTGTGAACAAAAATTCGTTCAACATGGCCCGATAACGATCGCCATTGACTGTAACGGCCACTTCTTGCTCATTTTCGAAGAAAAATGGCCCAATTATGCCTCTGGACCAAAATCCGCACCAAAAAGTGGCTCGTTTTGGGTGCACCGGCTTTTCAATGTATGCGTGCGGGTTTTCTGTGCCCCAAATGCGACAATTTTGCTTGTTTACATACCCGCCAAGATCAAAATGAGCTTCATCTGAAAAGATGATTTTTTTTTGCAAAATCGGCATCTTCTGTAAGTCGATCGCAGGCCCACTTAGCGAAGCGAAAACGCATTGGATGGTCAGTTGGCTTCAACTCCTGAACCAATTGGACTTTGTATGGCGTCATACCAAGGTCTTTATGCAAAATTCGTCTCAATGATGTCTCCGAAATGTTCAATTGTTGAGAACGACGGTGAATTGATGTTGATGGCGCTTCACGCACACTTTCTGCCGCAGCAGCAATATTCTCGGGTGTACGCACTGTTTTTGGCTTTTCACGCTTTGGTTTATCGATGAGGATGCCAGTTTCTTTCACTTTTTTTCACAAGATAACGAACATACGGAGCTGATGGTGCTTCTCTTCTTCCAAAATCCGTACGCAATTTTCGCACACATTCTGCAACATTACCATGATTTTCAAAGTAATGTCGCAATATTTCCCAAGCGTATACACAACCATATTCGTTCAGCGGAAGGATAAAACTAATTATCTGTCAAATCAGACATGAGCTAAGTGTTACCATTCACGAAATAAGCACACTTGAAAAAAAAAACGTTAGATGGCGGACCCTGTATTATATATATGTACATTGGTTTTGAATTATTTTTTGCTCTAGAGGTGGGAATCTCCTGGGTGGCTTGTAAAATGGTTCGTCGTCCATGGTGACAATCTTCATGGTTATAGGTGATTTTTCTGGTACCTGTGGTAAGTAATATTTAATTAAAGAAAGTACCTGTTCCAATTTTAGGTTTTCTAATCCTGATATATTAAATTTGTTTTCAGTTTCTGCATCCATATTTATACTTGCCAGGAAACAAATGGATTCGTTAGCATGTATTGGTTCTTCTTCTTCCGATTTAACGGTTGATTCTTGTCCAATAATCTTGTCTTTGCTTTTAACAATGGTAATTTTACAAGCCGCTGTCTTGACATCAGCCCACTGCAATAGAATCATACCAACAATCATATCAGATTTTAAAAAATCATCATCAACTGCGTGAATTTCAATATCGTCGAATACTTCATTGTCGATTTCGACTGACGTTTTACAGCAACCTTTAGTTACGATATTCGATCCCAAACCAGCTATTACAATAGGAGGGCTTCTTAAATTCAACTGAGGAAAAATAAGTTCCATACAACAGTTTTTCATGACACAAATTTCACTTCCTCTATCAATCAAACACTTGAAAGATATACCATTTACCTTTGCTTCCATGCACACCGTTTTTCGACTGTCATTTTCTTTTGATTGGGTAACTGTACTTACGTTCGTCGCTCTTCTTAACGCCATCCTCCTTGCAGTCTGGTTTCTTGTGACCATGTTTGTTGCATTTAAAACACTTTGGTCCCCTGGCCTTTTGAGGACAGTTACGATGCTCGTGTTCACTCGACCCACAATTGAAACAGTGTCTCTGACCATTTGATCATTTCTCTTTTCTACCACGTGTTTTATCTCTTCATTCTTCCTAATTTGTTCGTACACCAAAAGCTTTTCTTTAAATTCTTTAATGTCTTAGCACCGTACAATATTATTTTATTTGTAGAATTATCATAAATGCCGTCAATAACGTAAGTAAAGGTGGAAAGCTGATCAGTGTCAGCCTGAGAGGCAATGTCCAACATATTATACAAGTATTCACGCAAAGATTCCTCTTTCTTTTTTCGCCTCCCTCGAAGCCTAGCATGTACCTCTGCACTCGTTAGTTTAGTCTGGAACTCTTCTAATAAAACTTGCTTTAGGTCCATATAATTCAAAGGCTTGGATTCAAGGTCAATAAATAATTTAGCAACTCCATGTAAACACCTTTTGCAAAATACGAACTTCTGAAGATCATTCCACTGAAACACTTCTGCATATTGTTCAAAATCATTTATCCACTTTTTTACACTCTCTGGTTCCGTACCACCAAATTTCCTTAAAATGTTCTCCACATCAGCAAAATTAATTTTTATCGTACTGTCAATGTCATCGATAGGCATAGAAACACTTGTTGAAGCCATTCCGCTATCAAATTGAGAATCCCTTTGTAGTCTCCTCTGTATCCTGGACATTCTGTTTCATACGTCGAATAGAGGTTATTAATCTTTGACCAGCTATTGTTTTCGTCCACGTTGTTTTGTTCTTTGGTATCCACGTTGTAACAAAAAGTTTCGATAGGATATACTGTTCTTAAATTATAACTGCTCCAATCCCGGTTGAGCCCCCATGTGGAAAATCAAACAGTATTTCCAATTGAATAGTAAATCAGTTAATTAAGGTTTTAGAACAATTTAATAATCGTGATTCTCGCTCAGTAGGCCGTGCGAGTAAGTGCAAAAAATAAAAAAAAAAATAAAAAAATAGTAAAAAATTAAAAATCAAATCGAAACTAAAAATTTTAATAAAAATAAATTTTTCAAATACACATTTGACCGTAATTCGAAAATAATAAAAGTGTCCAGTGCAGTGCAGTACCAGTGCAGTGGTAGCAGCAGTTACGCGAAAGAATGTCGCGAGACGGCGGGCGAAGACCCGTTCGTCACAC
Source organism: Merodon equestris (assembly GCA_958301585.1). Lineage (NCBI taxonomy): Eukaryota > Metazoa > Arthropoda > Insecta > Diptera > Syrphidae > Merodon > Merodon equestris. The sequence continues at coordinate 71,716,777 of OY284416.1, read as the reverse complement.
GGAGTCGGAATCGGATGATTTATCATCTGATTTCGCAACTCCGGCCGCCGTCATGAAAAAGCGCAGAAGGGTCAACCCGAGGACCGATGTAATTAAGCGCCCCTGCCTCACTACTTCGACCGAAAAGCTGCAGGTCGATGCGAGAGAAGGGGCGCCATCTCCATCGACGTCCAAGGCAGCTGGACAACATCAACAACAACAAAAAGCAGTGATCCCCGTGGAAGCGGATATTGGCTGCCTCTCAAATGGTAGGGAAGGTCCCTACACGGGCCGCAACAACCCCTTCGCCCCCCTTTTAAGTTCGGCTATGGAGGAAGAGCGTAGCGAACTTGAGGAGGAAAAACGCACCTTATGCGCCAAGCTGCAAGCCGTAGTCTATAGGCTTAAGGAGATGCAGCAGATGGGGAGAGAGCAGGCAACAGCCGCCACACATCAAAAGCAGCAACAACAGCAGCCGCAGGAGAAGCAGCAGCAACAACGACAGCCACAGCAGCAGAAACAGCAGCCGCAGAAAAAGCAGCAGCAACAACAACAGCCGCAGCAGAAGCAGCAACAACAACAGCAGTCGCAGCAGCAGCAACGACAACAAACGCAGCAGCAGAAGCAGCAGCAACAACAACAGCCGAGGCAACAGAAGCAGCAGCAACAACAACAACCGCAGCAGCAAAAGCAGCAGCAACAACAACGCCCTAAAAAGGAGAAGGTGCCACCCATCTTTACTTATACCATGGCCCTACCTGAGACCATCGATCTCTGTAAGTATGCTATTGGTGTAAGTAATTTTCATTTTAAATGTTTAGGTCAGAAACGCTATGCTGTTCAGTGCAAGACACTGGAACAGCATACGCGGATTAAGAGCCTATTGAAAGAGTCTACGACGGAGTTTTTCTCCTTTACACCAAAGGCCGAGAGGTTGCAGACGATGCTCCTCAAAGGCGTGGAGTCGATTGCAGACCCCGAGGAAATGCTCTCAGAGCTCAAAGAGTTCGAGAGTGACGACCTCAAATTCGTGGGGGTTAAGCCATTCTCCACGGTGGGCTCCCGAAGGGAGAAGCGAGTGATACCCTTCTTCTTGGTGCAGCTCACACCCAGCAGCAAGCTGGAGAGGCTAAGGACTATCACTTCCTTAGCATCCCAGACTGTCAAATGGGAAAAATTAAAGAGGAGCGGAAACATTTTGCAATGTATCCGCTGCCAAAGGTTCGGGCACGCCGCGTCGAACTGCGAAATGCAGCCTCGATGCGTTAAGTGCGCAAAGAACCACAAGAACGAGGAATGCGACCTTGGGAAAGACAAGGTGGCGGACAGAGAGCAGCTCGTGTGTGTCTTGTGTCGGAACCGAGGACACCCTGCAAACTATCGGGGATGTCCTAAGTTCCAGGACATCAAGAAAGAAAACCTGGCCCGTAAGCAGAAGGTCGAGGAGAAGCGTCCCTCGGGTCGCTTCCAAACACCAGCCGTCACATCCCAGTTGACCTACGCCCAAATGGCGGCAGGCTCGGGAAAGACGGTACAAAAGCCCATGGCTGTTCTTAAAGCCCCAGTGCCTGTCTCCAAGGCACCGGAGGCGGAAGTGGATATCTGTTCGATCTTGCTCTCAATTCAAGGGCAGATTGGGCAGCTCCAAAAACAGATCCATGAGACGGCGACCCGAGTAGATAGTATCTGCTCGCTTCTGCCGGGCCTAGCGCACCTAAGGTCGTGATGGGTACGCTGGTAGAGAGCCCCTTGAAGATGCTGTCGGTGAATGTGAATTCACTGATAAGGATTGAGCGACGCGCCGTACTTTTTAACCTGTTGCAACACGAAAGCCCCGACGTACTCTTGGTTAGCGAAACAAAGCTAAACCAGAAGCACAAAATCCGGCACAGTTCTTATAGAATAATTAGAAGGGACCGACCCAACGCTACTCAAGGCGGGGGAGTTGCGATCTTTATTAAAAATAATTTTAAACATAAGGTCATATATAGCGGTGAAGTGCGGAGGTTCCAGGTGCTAGAGGCCTGTATTGTGTGCATTCCTCTCCGAAATGGAAAGCGAATGTATATTGTATCAGCCTATGCACCTGAAGCACCTCAACCCAATATTTTTATCGCAGAGCTCGAGACACTCTTTCGATCTCTGCGCTTGAACTCGGTAGAAAACTTCTACATTCTGGCCGGCGATTTAAATGCCAAACATAGTGATTGGGGAAATAACATTCCCAACACTAGGGGGAGCCTACTAAGCCATTGGTGGGTTCTTCGCAACATTGAATATAGGATCAAATTGCTCGCAACCGATAGTCCGTCGTATCCTAGGAGCGGCTCCTATCTGGATCTCATGCTGATAGACTCTCGACTGAGACTGGCGGACACCAACGAATGGTCTATTAACTGTCTACGGACCATTGTATACGACAGTGACCATTGCGGACTATGTGCCGTGATCACAGTACCTGACGAGTTCGCGGAAATGGCAGAGTATGTCCACACGCACCCCTACGATTACAGTAGAGCGCGTTGGCCACGCTTCGCCAATTCCCTGACGAGAGCGCTCACTTCGAGCGCCTCCTTCCCACCGTCTAATAGGAACCTGTCAAACTACGAGATTGACAGGTACCTCAAACAAATGGACGATATAATTAAGCAGACGATGGACAGTACAATACCACGTCAACGACATAACGATACTACAAACCTGTACCGAAACGCGACAATCGACGCACTGCACAGACAAAAAAGTAGACTCCTGACAAGACTCAAACTCTTGTACAGGCGGTTTACCGACAGACAAAACTCGGAGGTCAGGACACTGAAGTCACTGATTAAAAATATCCAACAGTTAATCAAGGAAAATTACAGAATATCTGTAAGTTTGCATTGGAACAACAGAATTCGTGCTGTAAATTCCAGCAGCGCGAGTATGTTCCCGCAAATAAATAAAATATTTCGGAGAAACAATCAGAATGACATTCAGGATTTAAAGCTTCCGAGAACGTCAGAAAATGAACGTTTGCTACGAACAGTTAGCATCGATCCAGAGGGCGCCATCCTGGATGATGACTTCTTCGTGATCGGGGATCCTCAGGAGAAGGTGGCGGCAGTGGGAGCTGTTTTCCAGGAAGTGTATAAGGTGAATGATAGCATTCGCCCAAACCACGAACTGGAAAACAGAGTTCTACTTCATCACTCCTACCTTAGAAATGATATCGATCATTGGCGATTCGAGAATCTTGGTTTTACCAGGTTCGATGACGATTTCATGGCAAATAATGCCGTCACCAATGAAGGGGCTAATACCCTGTTCATTTCGACGGAAGATCTCCAGATGATATTTCGGTCATTGAAGAGGAAAAAATCCGCGGGTATCGACGGTATATCCAATGTTGTGCTTAGGCACCTTCCACCAGTGGCTGTAGAGAGGTACACCATCCTGTTCAACAATGCACTGAATAATGCATATTATCCAGTGCACTGGAAGACAGCGGTGGTGCAACCAATCCCCAAGAGGGGTAAGGACACCTCTAACCCGGCAAATCTCCGATCGATAAGTCTCCTTCCGAGTGTCAGCAAGGTCTTCGAGAAGGTGGTCCATAGAGCCCTGTCTAAATGGGCTGAGGACAATAAAATCATCCCGGATAACCAATTCGGTTTCAGAGCGGGGCATGACACAATTCATGCCGCGTCGAAACTCGTGTCGGATATCCAATGGAATAAATGCAAGAACCAATGCACGGGTGCCTGTCTGATTGACTTGGAAAAAGCCTTCGACACCGTATGGCTAGAAGGTCTTTATTACAAGCTCAGTCGGCTGGGCATAAGTAAACCACTGCTATATATGATTTTTGACATGTTAACAGGTAGAAAGTTCGTAGTGAAAATTGCCAACGTGACTTCTACCCAAACATTTGATATTAACAACGGACTGCAACAGGGTACGGTGAACTCGCCGATCCTTTTCAGCATTTACTTCAGTGATTTGATAGCTTCTCTTCACCATTCAATAGCGTATGCGGACGATCTAATCGCGTACAGATCAGGTCCAACGATCGACGTCATTGTCACTCTCTTGCAGCGTGACTTCGAAAAAATTCAGCAGTATTGTGATGACTGGAAGTTGAAGATCAACTGCCAGAAATCAGAAACTATTTTGTTCAGAACGCCTTTGTCTAGAGCCTCTCGGGACACTAGAAAAAATTGGCGCGGGTTCTCAATTCTTGGACAGGACGGGCACCCACTGGCGAAACAAAGTGTAGTCAGATACCTTGGGATCTGGCTAGACCAGTATCTATATTTTGACAAACATGTAGATGCTGCTCTGGCAAGGGCCCGAGGCGCTTTTGCTCTGACAAGATGGCTGTTTCATTGCAGCCAACTTGATCCCAGGGTGAAGGTAATCTGCTACATGGCCTTAATCAGGCCCATGATTGCCTATGGATGCCCCGTCTGGTTCAATGTGAGAGCCAGCTTAATGGAAAGGATTCGGGTGTTTGAGAGACAATGTCTCAGGACTTGTCTCGGGTTACATAGGACACCCGAATCTGATTACACGAAATTTTACCCGAACGAGGTCCTATACAATAGGGCCAGGATTGTACGGGTGGATAACTTCCTGATCAAACTGATTCGAAACCACGTTGCAAGAGCAATGTCTTCGGTCAATAGCCTAATCTCCGGGGCTTACTACCCCAATGATTTATATCACGAGAGAGTGCGCCTTAACGGCTTTGTCCCGCCAGAAGCATTCCTCTATTTAGATAGATGTGGGCTGATCCAGGATAGATTGGCGGTGCCGCTAATCTTCCATGTGGGTCGCAATTCCGTGGAACGGCGATTCCTCTACGGGCCCGATGTCGCGCTCAGTGAGCCCGAGCGCCTCAGGTTCTGTAGATCGGTCTCACGCCGGGATCGAGGAGACGTAGTCCGCCAGCATCAACGCTTTTGGTGGCTGGAGGGAGCTGCGTCGGTGGACATTTCAATGGCTTCAGCCTCTTCAAGGCAGGGCTTGCCTAACACCAATGGCAGGCTTACATAGGGTAGGGTAGGGTAGAGTAGGTTAGGGTAGAATAGAACAAAAAAAAATAATATTAAAAACCAAAAAAAAAAAAAAATATATATATATATATATATATAATATATATAAAATATATATTAATATATATATATATATATTAGTTAAGCTAGAATAAGATATGTTTAGTTAGGTTTAGGTAGGTTTAAGGATTATATAAAAATATATAAAAGAATGATCATATGCTAAGTTTTTTTAAAAAGAAAAATTTTTCTTAGCTTAAGTTAATTAATTATAATAATGTTAATTGTAAGTTATTTATTTAGTAGCCGAAAGGCATATGTTAAATTTATTCAGTTTGTTTTAGAGTGTCCGCCTAGGGCCAGTAAGATTCCTAAATTTGTAAGGATAGTTAAGCTAGTTTTAAACATTTTTGTCTAGGATAAGATAGATCTAAGAAACTATTGTATAAATAAAAATGAACAACAAAAAAAAAAAAAAAAAAAAAAAACAATTTAATAATATTTATTTAAAACAATTGAATAGTAAATTAGTTAATTAAGATTTTAGAACTCCTTCTTCAGCATGTAGTACAAATTAGAATTTACGAATGACAGGGTTTACCATCCACGGCCACGGTTGATCTTTCGGGAAAAAAAAAAAAAAGAAAAGAAAGAATTTAACTGCTTTATTCCTTTTATAGGCTTAAGCATGAGGTAAGGTAGTAAACGCGCGGGTAAGGTAGTAAATAAAAAGCTTTGCAGGACGTGTTCAATAAAAACTTAAATCCCATTGGTACATATATGTCAAGAGGTGGAAGATTCATCATAGCATCTAGAGCAGTGCTGGGGAAAGCTCCCGTGCAGCTGAGACAGACCGCTCTTTGGAGTTTGGTGAAAGAGGCCACAACTTGTTTGCGTGTTAGGCTGTTCCATCAAACAACCGACCAAAGGATCTTTTTCGGCGATAACCACATGTTTTGCCAAAGGCACCTTTGCATTGCCAAAAAACTGACAGCGCTTTGATGGTTTTGGACTCAACATGCTTTGACCAAAGAAACTTGCTTTCTCAGATGTCTCCCAGGTACTTAGCTTCCTTGGATATCGGGATGGGAATGACTTTTAGCACCAGCAGACTAATGCCAGTATTTTTCTTTCTTCTCGTGAAGAGAACGACATCAGCCTTAAGAGGATTAACCGACAGCCCATTACTCGTGCACCAGTCCTCGATCACATCTAGCGCCGCCTGCGCTTTGAGAGATAGTCACTTAACGTGAGCCGACAGAGAGAACAGCAACATTATCCACATAGGCCTGGGCATAGATTCCAGAGGCATTGAGAGTATCGAGCAGAGAATCGACCACCATGCACCATAACAACTGGCTGCGATACTACATCAGCATTTTTCAGAAGGGGTAAAGCAACTGTATTTAAATTATTTAAAAAAGTTGACTTAATTTATGACGCAGAAGTATTTCAAAAGATCGACTCTTCTGCACAAGACATCATAAACGGGACTCGCTTTCTTCTTGCTCTTCTCGTATATGAAGCCCCAAAAATAATGGATAGTTTAGACAAGTATAGATATTTCAGTTTTGTAAAAAACATCTGATTCTGCTAATCCACACTTAGGTATGTCGGGTATACTATCAAGTTCAAGTATGGCTGGGCAATTAACTTGACCCAGAAAACTGGGGTTGGAAATTAGTAGATAATAATTTGGAGCCAATTCAAATTTTACTCCCACGTTCTCCGGAAAGACGCCTTAACACCATCTTTTGCAATTGCAAAAAGGGTTGTAGTGCAAAATGTAGCTGTAAAACAGACGGGTTCTTTTGTTCACCAGTATGTGCTGATTGCAAAGGTCAGTCTTGCTTCAATGTTGAGTCAACTCCAACAGATGGAAATTTTTATGACATCAATGAGGAGGCAACTGATGTACATATCTTTCCACATATCCAGCTAGAAGAAGAAGAAAAAAGTGAAGAAGATATAACTATCGAAGTACCATTCAAAGATTATCAGTCGGAATTACATCTTCTCGAAACCAACAATAATTCGTGCGATTTAAATCATTTTCAATGAGAATGTAACTATTAATGTGAAACGAGATGTATTTAATATAATACTTTAATTGTACCTATATACAGACCACTAAAATACAATATAAGGGATTTTATCCGTGAATTTGGTGAACAGGTTGATGAAATTAAAAAGGAGACAAATATAGATGAAGCTGATTATCTAGCACTGATTGCGTCAAAAGGACTTAACAATTATACACTTTCCCATACTCGTGTAGATACAATTAGAAATAGTAAAAAATTAATAGATCACTGTTTAATGAGGATAAAGGGCATAAATATCAAATCAGGGGTCATTGAAATGTGTATCTCAGACCACTACGCCCTATACTGTAATCTTCAATCCGACATTTCGAAAAAGAAAATAACAGTTAAAGATTAGTCAAGTATTAAAAATATAAAAAGAAGTAGATAGTACAGTGCATTTATGGATTATGACTGAACTGAAAAACAACTACAAAGAACGCGATCGTCTATATAGAAGATACAAGAATAACGAAAATTACCTGAAAGATTACAAATTTTTATGTGGTACTATATAAATGAGCTCAACAAAATAATAGCTAGGACAAAATCAAATTACTATAAACAGAAATTTCGAGAAAAAAAAATAACGCAAAAGAAACTTGGAAGCTCGTAAATAGCATTATAGGAAAAATAATTTAAAATATAGACAACATAATAAAAAAAGAATTTTGTAAATGGGGAGTTGTCCAGGTAGCCAACAGATTTGCAAATACCCTTTCATCTGAAATTCTAAATATAGTACATGAATGCAGATATAAAACATTTCTTGGACACGTACAACAATCAATTTTCATTGACCCAGCAACAACTTCTGAGATTAAAAATACTCTAAACTCGATAAAGTGCGGCCGGAATAGATCAAATAAGACCGATCGATCTTAAATTAATTGCTGAAGTTCTATCTTCATTGACAACGAAGTTAACAAATATGATTATTGAACATCAATCTCTAAGTTGCTTAAAACATCAATTGTCCGACCAATATACAGGGTGTCCCACGAGCAGTGTGCCAAAAAGCTAGAGCGTGTAGGTCTGGTCGAGACAAGAAAAAAATCGTATGGGAGGGGAGGGGTCTATTCCCCCCCGTTTAGCCGGGAGGGGCAATTTTCTAAAAAATTGACTTAATTTGGAAAAAAAATTATTAAAAATCAACAGTTAAAGCCACAATGCCGCGATATACTTTTTTGAAAAGCCAGAAACCTCTTCTTTCGTTCTGTTTTTAAATGAAGCTGTTTTAGGGAATAGTTTTTGAGAAATTAATTTTCAAACTCAAAATTTTGGAAAAAAAATGAAAAAAAAAATGTTCGAACTATTTTTTTTCAAAATTTTATGTAATTAAGTGGTAATCTTTTTTAAAACATTCAATTCTCTTATTAGTTTTTAGTTAAAAACAGAAAACCGGATGCAAAAATGTCTTGTAGTTTTTGAGAAATTAAAAAAAAACCCGAACCACTTTTTTCTAAGAAAACCCTTTTTTTTTGGTTTTAACGCGGCTGGACTTGTAGGCAAATTGATGTATGCAACATTGACCTCCTTTTTATTATTTTTAAAAAACTTCGGAGTTTTATGAGGATACAATAAAGTGACATAGTATTGGAATAACCCTGGATTAATCCTTTTTTTTCATTGATAACCCCTGAAAACTGACCTGACAATTTCGTCTGGGTCCACCCGCCGCCAATGGGTTCTACCCGCTAGGACCTTAAGACAATAAAACCAAAATTTTGAGTTTGAAAATTAATTTCTCAAAAACTATTCCCTAAAACAGCTTCATTTAAAAACAGGACGAAAGAAGAGGTTTCTGGCTTTTCAAAAAAGTATATCGCGGCATTGTGGCTGTAACTGTTGATTTTTAATAATTTATTTTCCAAATTAAGTCAATTTTTTAGAAAATTGCCCCTCCCGGCTAAACGGGGGGGAATAGACCCCCCCCTCCCATACGATTTTTTTCTTGTCTTGACCAGACCTACACGCTCTAGCTTTTTGGCACACTGCTCGTGGGACACCCTGTATAAAAGTGAAAAAAAAAAATGAAATAGCTAACTATAGACCATTTCACTCCCGTCGGTTGTCGACAACGTATTGGAGCAAGTAATGGCAACAAGGCCTTATGAATATGTGGAAAAGTTCAAAAGTTTGGACAACAAACAGTTCGGCTTTCGCAAAAACAAAAACATTAATTGCTTGTTGGGTGAATTCGCAGACAAAAAGTACTCAAATCTGGACCAAAATCAAAAGCTCTGTAGTTATGTCTATAGGCTTCAAAAAAGCATTCGATATATTAAGCCACAAGCTTGGGGGTGGTCGTGGCGCAATGGTAATTATCATCGACTGTTTAGCGGTAGGTCAAGCCTGTCCATTGCCAAGAACAATCTCTATATGGAAAAATTGTGCAACAACATCAGTTGTGAATGAGAGATGATAAAAAAATGCTGATGAGGGCTTAACACTCGCAGCATAAGGCCACTTTCATATCCTGTGTGTGCATTTCCAATATAACACTTTAATGGCATGGAAACAAAACAGTTACTGTGAACTACCACCAACGCGAAAAATTCAGTCGAATCTCTCAAAAAATCCTATCCAGGACAATCACCCCCGGAGAGTAGTGAACGGACATCTTCGACACAAACCATCTGCACCCCGTCCAGGTTGTGTGACAAACACCATAAGAGCGTACACTTTTGATCCTGCACAAACCCTATAAAAAAAAATGTGGACTCGTGGACTACCATTTATGATGCCGTCAGCCCATAAACCGCACCAAACAATCACTCTTTGTGGATGCATCGGCTTTTCAACAATCACTCGTGGATTCTCATTTGCCCAAATGCGGCAATTCTGCTTGTTAACGAATCCACGGAGGTGAAAGTGTGCCTCGTCGCTGAAGATAATTTTCTTTGTAAAGTCACCATTCACTTCTGTCTATTCAACCAACCATTCGGCGTATTGACGACGCTTGAAATGGTCAGTAGGCTTCCGCTCTTGAGTCAATTGAACCTTGTAAGCGTGTAAATTCAAATCTTTATTCAAAATTTGCATCAGTGATGTTCGTGAGATGTTCAATTGTTGGGCACGACGACGAGTCAAGGTTGACGGCTCTTCTGCCACACTATCGCGAACAACAGCAATGTTTTCCGCAGAACGAACTGGGCGAGCATGCACAGGTGTTTTCACATTACCTACAGACCCGGTTTGCTGACATTTTCGCACAATTCTGCCGATTGTGGACACATTTGCTCGATTATGCTGACCAAAAAAATCACGAAGTGCACGAAATGCATTTGCAAATGCAACCTTAACGCGCTGCGTAATTGTGTACCTCTCCATGGTTGAATTTGTCAAACACTGAAACGAAGAAATGTCAAATTAACTTGGGCATAAAAGCTTGGCGTTAAGGTGTGACTCACAATTAACATCGTGCATTATGGTTGGACCCCCCTTTATAATAGAATTTTAATACCTAACACAACATAAAAATAATAATAATAATAATAGCACATAAAAAAGTACAATTTTTCAGTGAACACATTATTTTTTAATAAAACTTGTTCACAATAGATCGTGGACTATGCCTAACGGGGAGACCACGTTAACAATAAAATGCGCCAAGTACATTACCTCAAAGGTGGTGCGGAAATGTGTACATATTATTTACAATACGACTTCTTCATCTTTTAGAATCGCAATATTTCAGGAATGGCGATTCTTAAAAAAAAACATTTATAACACATAACAAACATATATAAATATATAAATGGCTTTCAAGAGCTCCGTTATATTTAACACTAGTAAACAGCTAGGTTATGAGTCGTAATTGTTTTTTTTTTTTTTTTATTTCAGGTGTGCAAATAGCTATCCGTACATAGCAGCTAGATAGGTGCCGCTAGTGATATACATATGTATGTAAGTCAAAAATGTCAGGTCAAAAACTTTACAAAGTAAATTTGGGCATCTGTCCATAAGTCATTATTATCACATTTGTGATTTCTTATCGCCGTTACACGTGTACTGTTTGCAACCTAAAATGTCCATTTTGAGGCAAATAAGCATCATTTGCCTGAAGTTTTCCTATTCACCTTTAATTAAAAAAAAAAAACTCCAGCTGAAACGCATTGAATGATTATAGAAATGTACGTGGACTCCTGTTAGTGGCACAATCCTATCGCGAATAGATTCAACGGTGCAAAACGATGATTTCTTCGTGACAAGCAAGGACCGTCTCGCTGGCAAACACAACTTATGGGTTTGAGCTGAGCAATGAAAAGGAAGCTGCCCTAATACGAGCAAAAACAATACAAAGTTATTTGACAGCACACCTATTGCTCAGGTGGTTAAAACCCACGCACACTGCTCTCCAAATACTTTCAACTAAAACCTTTTATGACGCCTGAGCAACACTTCAAACTTTCACTTAAAAAATAGTGCGCTATAAGTCCAAAAGTCCAGCAGTTTTCTAAACGGAATCGGTATATTGCCGGGAAGACGGGAAAAGTTGTGGTAAGTGTTGGACAATATTCTGTAGAAGTTTTCAATGAATTTTAAGACATATCTATAATACACCTTCTTTTTGTTACCCATCTACTTCCAAAAATGTAAGATCACAGTCATCGTTATCCATGAGAATCTACATACATATGTACATAATACATGTATTGCATATACATAATCGTAAATGGTGAAAGTGCAGATTTTCTGTTCGACTCTGGTCTCAATATGCAGTATGAATCGACAACTTGACCTTATCTTCTCATTTGATGCCGATAACTGCGTTAGTAAGCTGTAGAAGTAATTACTTCCTTTTTACCTTGGAGCCGCTCTATCCTCCACAACCATACACCTCACTTCATTCCACTGCAAAAATACGTATGGCTTTGAATTCGTTTCCTCCTAAACCATTACACGCACATGGTGATACTATTGCACTCTACTCCAAAGACATCAGTTGTTTTATCACATCCGTCACATATTCACATAAAAAATAACTGCAACTCCACCCTGGTACACCAGAACTGCGCTCCCTGGGGAACAAAAGAAACAAACCGTGGTAGGCCTACATTAAACCCCGCTCTGCTGTCGACCTTTCTACTTAGCTACGGTCTTATACGGAATTTACACAACAATGCAACTCTCTCTATACTAACTCTACCAGAACCGAATGCTGACCTCTCTTATCACCGATTCACCACTTTACGAGTATAAATGCAAAATCAAAATCTATTAACTACCCCTCCACTTTTAATTTTCCCAATACTTCCTCCAATGATTCGAAAATTGTTTCCAACTATTTGCCCATTTCTTTAGGTAGTCGTTCACCGAACAGGTTCTTCAACCCGATCATAATTACTTTCGCTACATATGATAACTAGTGCATTAGTCATCAAGAAAATGCCTACTATAAGTTATAGGACGACCACTCGTCCAGTCCTAAAAAAAAAACCAAATATCCTACCCCTTACGGCCTTATTTCAAAGTTCCATTTCAGAATGACTCTTTCTTCAGCTTTGAAAAAATGCTTACATTATCCTAATTAACAAAAAGGGACAAAAGAATGAGATATCCAACAATCGCCATATCGCTAAAATCTCTTGTATTCCCAAATTCTTTGAAGTGTCGTCTGGGATACAATATTTTTCTACTGCAAGCCTATGTTCTCCCCAATTCAACATGGGTTCTTAAATGTCGATCAACAACCAAATTCCATTGAGTTTGTCTCACAATCCTTGTGTGCACTTAAGGATGACAAGGAAGTAGACCTTGTTGCCACCGACATCCAGGGCCTTTGATAGCCCCGACAAAATCTCGCAAGAAATTATGCTTCTGAAATTCAATGTCCCTGTTTTCCCCCCGGGTTTTATCCGTTGGATCAAATCGTACCTCGAAGACAGTAGTACAAAGCTATTTTCAGATCTTCTAATCTGATCTAACTAATGCCACCTCCCCAGGTAACATCGATTTTAATCCTAACAATTAATGATATTAGCTGTATCGTCAAGAACTCTCATCTTTCCATTAGTTGTATCGCGGTCACGACTCTTAAGGTTGAGGTTTACGAGAGATATAGATCATACCGGGACGACTGTGTGAAGAATCCTTAGACCTAGTGAAATCGTTGCCTAAATTCGAAGGCAAACAGGAAACTTATGTTTTATGGCGACAAACGGCACACAGCCTTTAAGTTTTTTTTGATAATGTTGAGGGTAGCTCCAAGCATTTTCAAGCTATTATAATATAAGAAACAAGGTAAATATGATATTGGCAGCTTTTATAACTGTGCTTAATTTTAGAGCCATTATTTACCTACTCCGATAAGCGTTTAATAGAACAGGAGTTATTGACACTTCGACAGGGAAATAAGACACTTTTGCAATACTACGACGAAGTGGAAAAGAAACTAACTCTTCTCACAAACAAAGCCATAATGACATAAGACAATTAATGAAAAATATAAAATGGATGTGTATTCATATAAGGAACCAAGAGGCCACTAGTGACGTACTTTTTCGGCACGACCGAGCGAACTGCCCTCTGCTCTAGCATTAGCTCAGGAAGTAGAATCAAATAACCAACGGTAAGGGTTCGCAAGTAACTGCGCTAGAAGACTGGAGGGCAGGGCTCAAAGACTTGAATGGAATAAATAAACGACAGCTCAGCAAAATAGGACTTCACAAGTAGAAAACCCCTATTTTAGAAAACGAGGGGGGCTGAGGGTTCCCCCCTAATTGTTAGACAGTCTACAAGATTTCAGTTAGGTAACAACAACCAGCAGCATGCTCAACAACACACAATAATCAGGACCCCAAGGCCAGCATTTTAGCGGCCAATCTCCTTTACAACAACTGCATTATCGCAGCCAGGGATATGGACAAGCAATCAAAAGGCGTAATGATAGTTCCGGTAGATTGACTGGGCCAAAACAACAGAGGATTAATCATCTGACTCAGTCAACTCCACCTCCAGATCAGAAAGAATATGAGTACCAAATCATAGCGGAGTCTCAGACATGTGAAATCGACTCAGATCATAACGCACCCGATCAAATTAACTTTTTATACCAGGCTCGCTGCTGCTGTTCATAAAGAGGACGCTCGCAGGGAGAACCAGACTTTTGACAAATATTGGGCTTCAAAGAACTACATAAAGCGTCTAAAGAGATTGAAACACGTAGTCTCTGTGGAAAGCCTCTTTATAGTGAAGTCAATTCATGGCTCCAAAAACAAGCATCTTAGACAATAGCTGATAAATTTCGGAACATGATAACAGAGTTTTTAGGAGTTTTTTGCGGACCCAAACGATTCTCTACCTTTCAATGTAAATATTGCCGCCTCTATACGTACCGATGGAAATGACCCAGTATATTCAAAACTACACCCCTATCCGATGGGTGTAGCCGAATACGTAAAAATTTGTTATCTTTTGCGAAATGGCATGATTAAGCCATCCAGGTCCCCATATAAAAACTCAATCTGGGTTGTTGATCAAAAAGTGAAAGACGAGTACGGAAATAATAAGGAACGTCTTTTCATTGACTTTTGAAAGCTAAACAGGAAAACTATAGACGACAAATACCCCATTCGCAACGCATTGGTAATTACATGATTATATGATAATTGACCTTAAATCAGAGTTTCACCAGATATTATTTGCAGAACGAGACAGAGAAAAACTGCTTTTTCAATATGAAACGGTAAACATGAATTTTGCATGATTCCTTTTGGCTTAAAGAATGCGCCAAGCATTTTAAAATACGCTAGGCATCCGCAGAAACAGGGGCTAGGAGTTATCACATATAAATAGCATTTTCTCACGTGCGTCGATAAGTTCTCGAAATTCGCGTAGTTCAACCAATCTTAAAGCTTCGGTTATCCAGCTTATGAACATTTTCCCTAATATACTAGCTATTTATTGCGATAATGAAGCGGCATTCCAGTCTGAAATGAGAACTGAGGTGTCAAATGCACTTCCGCTTCAGAGCATCTTAAACGGGCAGGTCAAACGCTTTCACAGCACCTAGAGATTGCCAGATGCATTAAATTAGATATAGAAGTCGATGATACTGTCAACCTTATACTGTTAGCAACGGCGGAATACAATCGATCAATTCACTCCGTCACCAATAGAGGGCCTATTGACATAATCCATGCCCTGTCGTCTAACATTTTAAAAGAGATAAAAGAAAACATTTTAAAAACCCAACAAGCACAGATGAAAAGAAATAACCCCTTCCGACAGAGCAGTGTCTTTGACGTAGGGGAACGCGTGCTTGTAAAAAACAACAAGAGATTGAATAATAAGCGGACCCCTTTATATGTGGAAGAAAAAATGCAATCAGATTTGGGAACCACGGTTCTCATAAAAGGGGGGGGGTGGTCTATAAGGACAACCTAAGATAGGCCCCTAAGTTCACTTTATTTGTTCGCACAACTTCAATATAGTTTTAAATCTCTACAAGTGCATTTTTAAATAAGGCTGAAATAGTATTTAGTCTCCTAATTCCAAATCATAATTTTAAAATTCTGTTACGAATCACATTATTATCTGGCAGGACTTTGAATGGCTACCTCAAACCACTGGAAGTAATTGATGACGGTATCATCATTATCAACGATGATAATGATAATGCAGTCGAAAATACTGCAACTGGGACCTAGTTGGTAACCTTCGATGATAAGATCCAAGTCAACGGATCTAACTACAGAAATCAAAAAGACTTACTGAAGAGAACACCAGTTTCAGTGGTAACGACGCTACTCAACGTAACTAGTCGGCCGAAAATATTGAGCCTTCCATATCTTCGGAGATTAAGCATCGAAAATCTGCATCACACCGGCGAAATCAAAGAAAGGTTTTCTTCGGATCCAATGTTTTCTGGCCTTGCCACAGCCGTCTTCCTCATCAATTGTTATGGCATCTTCAAGCTATACCAGGCGCGCAAGAGGAACCAACTACACCGTGGCCTCCATCATTGATCACTTCAAAAGGACCGTGGATGGCCAGATGTGGCGGTGTATACCAGAACGGCGGTGGTATTATGTTCGGCCATTGGGCTGGGATGCTGTCGGCTATCCTAGGGATAGCATAGGGATCATCAGCAGATAGGAAGCATAGGGTAGGTTAGATATAAGAAACTCGATGTACTTAGTTAGTTCTTTTTGAGACTCGAATAAAGGAACCTTAATTCTATTTGTCTGCACAACACCGCGCATATAAAATACAAATAAATTGTTTTAACTTATACACTGATGATAAGAAAATTTCCAAAGATATATCTTTCCCTGCCAGTTACTGTCGGATAGGAGCGACCGAAACAGGTTTACTATGATCATTGGTAGTAGAGCTTTCACTTACACCTGTAAGCGCTTTCCTCCACCTCCCAGGATTTACGTTATCTGTCATGAAGTTGTTCCTGTTAACTTTTTGCCTGACTTCACATCAACAACATCCTGTCCTCAGCTTTGTGAAATGTTGGTCCAAGGATTTCTCGAATCCTTGCATCACGAAATCGTTATATAACCTTCGTTAGGATCCTTCCTGAATACACTAGTCAAGTCTGGTTTCTCTCCAACGGTATCCACACCGCGCATTGAGGCCGTTCAACGTAGGCTTACTCGTTTTACCATTCGTGGTCTTCGCTGAGCTGACACTAACATGTATAATATAAGGATCGCTTAAAACTAATCGACCTTAAACCCTTAGAAGAGAGACGCATGGTATCAGATGTACTTTTCATCCATCTACTTAATGATTCCCTTTAACACCAATCCCCGTAATCTCTGGCCCATGCCCCTCTTCTGCAGCGACTCACATGAAATGAACTACGGCTACCATAAGCCAAAATGGTCCGTTCATTTTAAATTAAATTTCACCAAACCCTCTTTTAGAGTGCTGCCGCCACTCGTTCTCCTTAATCCCTTCCATCCTAATATATAGGATTATTTGAGTTATTTTGTTCTTTGTTTGTTCTTTGATAAGGCCTCCATTAAGCCAATAAAGTGAGGCTTGCGGATTGTCGAATTGTGACATACACTGTACTTCTTCATATGTGTCACAAATATTATATATCCTTTTAAAAACATTCTTTTATTTTTGTCAGCATCTGCTATTATAGGCTCATTCTACTCGTGGCCTAGACTTACATCCCAGTTTTAATCAAATACCTCAAACTATACCATATCCTTATATGTTTGGTCAAAAATATGCCATTTCATGATATGGATCGTTTAACGGCTAGACGTATTAAAATTGAGAAAACTTACTACAAAAATAATGATTCTGTAGTACATAAATATGTACGTTTCGCGCATTACGAGCAAATTATGGTGGACCGTCCATTTGAGACTCTTACAGACAAAATTTAAATAAAACGAAGCTATATTATAGAAGGCTTAAGTCCTATCCAAATGCACGATTTGCAAAAAATATAGTTGATTACTAAGCACACACAACACAGCATGTTTTGTTATATTGTAAGAAAAATTTCCTGGACGAGTTATTCCGTAATTTTGAAAAATTCCTTTCAGCTGAGGCTGTACTTACTGGTACTGGTAACAAAATTCGAATGACAATATAAATATTCGGGTAAATTTCTTTTAAATTATTTTCAGTTATGTATTGAAGCAGCTGCTTCACATCTCTCATGAAGTCGGGTAATTTGGGACCATTGTTTGTAATTCTTCATATAATTCGTAAGGTTGGAAGTCACTGCTCTCACCCACTCGCAGGACAGTGTGTAAATCTTGACAATTTTTTAATATACTATATACTCTTTTGAAACATTTTTCAACTTTCTTGAGAGTTCGAAGAGAAAACCAAAATTCTCAAAATGTTGATTCAAAGATTTAAATCTTGAATCCATATTGCTCACTATGGAATCAAGCATGGTGTTAAAAAAATCTATTTCGCACCTGCTTTTGGGAGACTGTATAGGTTCATCGCTTCTTTCATAATCGAATATTCTTTTCTTTTTGGCGACTCTTTTGTTTTTAAAGTCTTTTGGCAGATCATAAATGCTTTTGTCAATAAATTGATGAGCATCAGACAAGCATTGTTCAAACCCAGTTTGTCGATATTCTTTAATCCAGTCACAAAAAGTACGCAAGTGTTCAAGAGCAAGACTTAAATGGACTTGTACAGATTGCCATAATTTGCTTATAATATTAACACGCGAAATATCTCATACCATATATGTAACGATATGATGAGTTCTAAACTGAACATTTCGTTCAAAACTAAATTACAATCACTGAGAGTTTCAGAATCTTCCGTGTTCTTTTTTAAGGTTTCAATGCATTCAACAACATCATCAAATTGCAATAATATGGCCTTTACTGCGTCGATTCTGCTTTCCCACCTTGTGTCTGAAAAAGGCTTTATGGTAAGCTTTAATTTGTCTTTTATTAACTCCCAGCGTTTACTGGATCTTGAAAATAGCAAATAAATTTTCTGAATAAAACCAAAAAATGTTTTTGCTGCCGCGGAAGAATTAGCTGCATCTATCAACAGCAGATTCCAACTATGACACCCGCACGGTGTAAAAAATGCCCTAGGATTAATATTTAATATTCGAGTTTTAACTCCACTGTTTATGCCTATCATATTTGCACCATTGTCGTATCCTTGCCCACGACTTTTTGAATATCTAGTCCATTTTTTTCTAATTCCGCCAGTACTGCATTAGTTAGATCTTCTCCAGTCGTCTCAGTGACAGCAAGAAATCCAATAAAGCTTTCTTCTATTGTGCCGGTTGACGTATCACAAAATCTTGAGATTACTGACATTTGTTCAACTCGACTAGAATCTCTGGTGCAGTCAAGTAAAATGCAATAATATTTTACCTCTTTTACTCTACGTATCACTTCATCAGTAACTGTTTGTGACATCAATGTGATCAATTCATTTGGAATATTGTGGCTTAGATAATCATGTGCAAGTTGTTTGTCGTTAATGCGCTTCATATGTTCCCGTATTGTAGGATCATATTTAGATATCAATTTAAATAAGTCTATAGGGTTACCAGAATTCCTACCAGAACTTTCGTGTGGAGATTCTCTGTGACCCCTAAATGCCAAATTATGAGAAGCTAAGAAATTAATTATATCAATTAATCTCTCAAACAAATTCTGCCAATGTTTTTGAGATTCTTGAATCAGCCTTTCGTTTTCTTGGTCTATTGTTTTTCCATGTTTTATTCCTTTCTCTAATGTCATCCATTGGAACATATATGCCATATGTTCTTTGGTATTATCATGTCTTTGTAAAATACTACTTAAGTGTTTCCAGTCACAGCACCCTTTCTCAACCATCTGAGTTTGTGAATTGCCAAATAGTCTGCATGGACAACAGAAAACTTTATTTTGGGAATTAGAATAAACCAACCAGCGACGATGTTGAATTTCACCATTATTTAGTTTTCTTGTGAAATAAAAATTGGAAAAGTGCCTATGATCTTCATCTTTGGGATATTCTTCATCACTGTTTTTTAACTGCTGTGTAGGGCCGCTTTGAACTATATCATGACGCTGATAACCCGTTATGGGAAACTTCCACAGTGCCGGATCCGAACACACAAATGCTTGTTTGACTGTATCACTGGTATCGCTGCTAACTGGCGGAGAAACTACTTGTTCTTCGTGAATTCTACTGCTTAACAGGAGAGTCTCAGAGTTTTCAGAGTCTGATAGGCTAGAGTTTGATTCTACCTGTATTTCTGAGTTTAGTTCGGTACTCAGTGCGTCTGGAGTGCTTTCCAAAGTTGACGGAGTCTCGGAATCGGAAGTGTCTATATCTTTTGTGGAAGTCGAAGCAATTGATTCAGATGATTCTGAAAGAGTTTTTTTGAGAAACTTCATCATACTTGAACTTAAAACCTGATTTGCTACAGCTCGTTCAGCTTTTCTTTTTCGTTTTGCTGAACCAGATTCCCATTTTCTATCGAGATCTCTATCTCTACTGGGGCCTGGGCCTGACATGTTAAGTAGTCCTGAAATATTATAATCTGTAAATAATATTTAAAAAATTATTAGGTAGTTTGCGTACGTACACATAACAAATCGAAGGCATGATACAAACAAGTTTTAAAAACTACAAAATTTATCAATATTTTCTTACCTTGCTTTTAATAAATAAGTGGGTGGGACGTGTTGTCCTTTAAAAACACACTTTTCACACTCAACAGTTCAAATAAACATAATACAGTTCTTTATTTATTTCTAATTTTTCAAACAATGAAACGCAACACTTATTCTCACATCGAAATCTGTTGGAAATACATTAAAATATTAGGTACATGCGTCGTCGCATGATTGCATGACTGCATGTGTTTAAAAGCGCGAACATAGATGGAGCAAACAGAATGGGAAATCCCCAGCGGGCGAAGCGAGGATTTCCCGCGTCATTCACCGCCCGCAACGCCAGCAAATGTTGCCAGATTAGATCTTTAAAAAACGAATGTGGTAGATTAGTAGTGCCAGATACTTGCTAGCCGGTTTTTTATTATTTATTGCATTAATGCATGAGTAATTATATCTATATTTGCGTTCGCGGGCTTTCTAGGCGCGAGGCCGCTTGGACCGCGAGGCCGTAGGCGGTGGCCCACGTCGCCCACGCCTTACACCGCCTCTGCTTGTATGGATCAAGTCTCCAAAACTCCCAAGAAGAACATTTGAATAATAATATATTTCACTCAAAATAGCAAGATGAAAACAATACTCGTATATTGGAATAAAAAATTGATCGAAATCTAAATCATACGAGTAAATGTGTTTTATTTAAATATCAATATAACAAAAAGGATGACGCTGTACTTATTCGCTTGATCTGATATATTCGTACAATACATATGTATGTATGTATGAACTTCAATTCTTGGTTGTCTTGTTCTCATGTTTTATTCGTCCGCCCTACGGTCTTTAAAAGCGCTGGAAGAAATGAAAAATCTCCTGAATCAGTGAAATGTGTTGGCAAATGTTGCAGTTCTGTATCGAGTTTCTGTGTGTTTTGATTTGCGTTTCCTCTGTTTTTTATGACACCGTTATAATACGAGCTACAGAATTTGCATATATTTCCCATAAAAAAATATATTAGCAAAGAACAACAAGATTTCTAAATTTTCCTCGCATAAGGAAATTAACATTCACCTACACCATCTCAGTATAGTTTTATAAAATTTGTTATTTCTCCTGTGTTTTTCCACTCAACATAATAATGAAGTTTGGAAGTACAAGTATAATTTAATAAATAAATTTAAAAACAAGAAAATAGGTTTATGTAAAGTGAGTGTGTAATGATAATTTTGGTATTGGTAAAAGGAGGAACTTCGTTTATTTTGTCTATTTAAGAGCAGTTTACAAGAAAAAAAAGAATCTACAAATCAGCTTGAGGGAAAAATTATTGATTTTATTTTTCTACATTCTGACATTTCTTGATTCTGACTTGAGACACACTTGGTCAGACGTTTCTCCAACACTTCCCGGAAGTGAAAGTATGGAAGGCTAAAATATTTCTCTACGGCTATGTCAACTTCTACATTGAATGCGAAGCGCGTCCCAAATAGAAAGGTTGGGAACGCTGAGGATGCCAAATCAAAAACATGGACGGGATGGCCGAGCAAATCGTAACCCAGTTATTTTTATTTTAGTATCGCAAACGCGTCCTTGTGTACAGATGCATTGTTCTTATGAAATATGAATTGTCTTCTTTAAATCAGGCATTTTCACCCAAATGTCGGCAGACAGCTGATAAAGAAAGTTGGAGTAGCATTCTGTAACTGTTCTGTCTTTTGCAGGATCTGTCAAATAACAGGATCCCTTTCGCATCCCAAAACACGCTGGCCATGACTCTTCCGGCAGATGCGATCGACTTCGTTTTCACAAGACTGCTGTTTCGATTCTGGTGTGTAATGGTGGATTCATCCTATCTAGGTTCAAGGATGAATGCGAAAATATTTTGCGCATTTGGTTTTGATGGGCATTCAACAAATGCGGCACCTATCTTGTGCAGAGACTCCACCTTCCTAATTCTTTGTGCAAGATGTTTCGTACCCTTTCTGCCGATATCTCTACAGCCCCAGCTATTTCAGTCATGCACTTTTTCAACTGTTTCCAGTGTGGCTGCGGTTTCTGGCCGTCCTTCACTTGGGTCACCTTCAAGGGACGTGCGTCCTCGTTTAAATTCAGCTGCTCACTTTCTAATGCAGTGATTCTCAACCACTGTGCCTTCAAATTCTAGATGTTTACGCTGAAATAATTAAATTAAAGTATGTAATAACAAAATGTTAAGATATCAGTTTTGAATATTTTTTTTATTTATAACCAACCACTTTTATTTTTTGGACACTTTGATGTACGAGTATGTACATCATCAACCAGTTAAGCCTAGTTAAAATCAGTATGTACAAGTACATATGAACTTTGAGTTTATATTTAATGAAAAAGTCTTGAATTCGGCTCTGCCGTAAATGGACTCCAGAACACACAACTTTTTCAAAATGTGATCGAACATCGGTTGAAATTTGTAAGGCTTTTTGGTCTCAAGCAAAGTTTCGAAGAGACTCACAAGCCGTTATAGCACTTCGGTAATTCATATCGGTGTCTGGTTCCAATTCTTCCGACTCCTCATATTCACTTGAGACATCAACATTAAGAACACTTGGACTATTTTTCATATTCCATCCTTCGTCATCACAAGCTGCATATTCCGTAGAGTCTGTCCGTTCGTCGCAATCGCAATCGATTTGCCTGATAAGCGAAGACAAAATTATGTGTCTGCATCAAAGTCTTCATTTGAAAAGCTTTTAGTCCTTATAAACACACATTTTTTGAAACAGTTTTGAATGGTTTCCGCTGTAACTTTATTCCAGGCTGAAGCAGCCCATATAATGGCATGCAACACATTTATTGCGGATGAAAGTTCTGTTACATTGGAAACATGATCCATTTTGGCGATTAGGTGTCTAATAGGGCCCATACACTACACATGCACAATACAGTGATTGCGCATGTAAACTGCGAGTGTATGGTGTTGACTGCGTGTTTGGGCATGCGACATGGGCATGCAAGTACGAGTATGTGTGGTGTGTGTGCTTTATTTGCTCAGTCAAGCGATTATTTTGATGAAAGCGGACGTGTAGAGACGAGATCACGTTGAAATTGTGTTGCTTGTAGAATTTTATAATTTTTTTTGCATTGAATTTTATGGTTGGAAAATGTCGGCGATCAATAAAAAGTTTTGGGCTGAATTTTTGGAGCTGTACCTTCCGGTTTTATAACGGGTCAAAAGTGACGAATGCATTTGAATAAATGATTACCAAATTAAAAGAAATTGATCCGACTGCCGACCGGGAAAAAGTGACGCGCGAAATAAATTCTTCTAGATGCAACTATCGGCGTGATTTGAAAAAAATTAAGCAAAGCCAAAAATCTGGTGCTGGAGCAGAGGATATTTTCCAGTCCTCGTTGTGGTATTTCGATTTGCTAGGATTTCTCGAAGTTCAGGAAGATTATCTGGAAGGAAGAACCACGCTAACAAATGATACCCAAACAAGAGAATTGGTAAGTTAATTTATATATTTAATTCATTCATATACATATAGTCATAGGATATAAAAACTTTTTTTTTTTAATTATTAGATAGTTTTTCGTACACTTTGTTTTGCCACGGAACTGCTCCTGAAGAAGAGTTAAGATATTCGCAAAATTTATTTGTTATATCTTTTGCTTCGTTACTCGGATTGCGTGCTTGTGTACACGCAAGATGGTCCAGATGAACGTCTTCTTTCCGCCAATCGACATAATCCATTTGAACCAAATTTGTGTTCTCTATGTCAAAACCGCTTTGCAAATAAATCATTTCTTTCTTCCGTCTCAAAAAATTATGCAAATGACAGCAGGCCAATAAAATGGTTGAAAATTTATCCGGGCTTAAATTTATTGTTTTCAACAAAATTCTAAAGCGTGATACTAATATACAGATTTTCTACAATTCGCCTCCCACGCGATTGTCGGTAATTAAAAATGATCTCGTCTTTCTTTAAGGTGTTGTGATTGTAAGGTTTCATAATATTTCCCGTTAAAGCGAAAACAAACTCCATCCACAGTGTTTTGATAAAATTTCCATGATCTGGGATTACCAGAGATTTGTTTTGAAGTTTCTCATAGAACTTTGTTTGCTTAAAAACGCCAGCATCTGATGCTCTGCCATTAACGCTAATATCAACCATCAGAAATTCGTAGTTTGCGTTTACTAGTGCCATCAATATAATAGAAAAATTCTTCTTATAATTGAAATAATACGTTCCTGACTTTGTTATATTAATGTGCTTCCCGTCCATGGACCCGATGCAATGGGGAAAATTCCAAAGATCCTCAAATTTTTTGGCCTCTCTCTTCCATTCCATTGCATTCATGGGGAGCTAGAAAAATATTTAATCAATTAATTATCATAACAACATTATTAATTTTTTTCATTGTTTGTTTTTAAATTATTGTTTTTTTTTCAGAGTGGTAAAAGTCCAGTCAATCCAAAGCCACCCAAGAAGAAGAAAACATTATCGAAAGAAGACGCTTTAATAAAAATAGCTTGTGACCATCTGAAAGAAGCCAACGACGATGCTGCTGTACTGGCAAAAGGATGGAGCACAGAATACAACCAGCAAAAACTTTTCTCAAGAGAAATAATATGTGATGTTTTTTTCTACGGATGTTTAGGACGCCTTAACGGAAACACTATTCGTGAAATACAGTCCGTTTTAAATGGGAACCGCATATCATCAACTCCTTCGTGGAGTGATGTCCTCTTCTTTTTTTAAACAATCACCACCCGATGGATAACAATCGAAAATAATTTACCCTCGACATCAGTCAGTCGGATACACTAATATTTCAAGTGGAAGCCAAGAATATACCAGCGTCCAGCACTTGTTTGAAGGATTTTCTCAAGATGAAGGGTAAACATGTAGTTCAGACTTATGAAATACAATTAAATTATTTAACTCACCTTAATATTGTTTTTAATACATGTATAATCGCTTCACAGGTTTCCATTACAATTTTTCCAATAGTTTGGGGGGCAATCAGCGTTGAAAATTTGAGATCCTCGAACGTTTGTCCACTTGCTAGAAAACGAAGTGTCAATGACAATCGCTCATGAGGAGAAACAGATTCTCGTAGTACTGTTCTGTTTTTAATTATCATTGGAGTTACTTTATCCAATAATTTAGTATAATTTTGTTTTTTTCATTCTCAAGAAATTACAATAGTATAATCCTACATTGATGATTCCTCCAGCGCTTTTAATAATGTAACAGGCCCTAATTCGTTTCTTCGTTTCAGCCATTCTTTACACCATATTCATTTCTTTTTTTCTCTATTTTTACTTTTTATTGCGAATGCAATCAAAATTGCTGCAGCAGCGGTATCGGAGCTTGACATTTAAGAAGTTTTCTATTCAGCGATGAACACACGACTGACTATTGTACAGTTTGCATGAGAAGTGTATGAGGGAAGCATGATTGTGCATTCTATGATTGCACATGTAGGCATGTGTAGTCTATGGGCCCTATAAGAACCTCTTCACGATAAAAAAAAAACTTATTATTTATTATGCCTTGATCTAACGGCTGACTATTAGATGTTGTGTTAGCTGGGAAAAAAAGATTTTCACATTACTCAACGAAAAATGTAGATGCGACGTTGCGTTATCCAGGAAAAGTAAAACTTTTCTGTTCTGATTCCTCATTTTAACGTTAAAATACATTAACCATTCTGTCATTAACTGAGTCGTTATCCAAGCTTTTTTGTTAAAAAAAGGTAATTTTTCGATATGTTTTTAAAACAACGAGGATCTTCTGATCTTCCAATAACGAGCAATTCCTCACGTTCTCCAAACGTATTTACACAATGCATTAGCGTTAACTGTTCCTTGAATGCTTTTCCCCCAGAACAGCGCTCTCCTTTAATGTGAAATGTTTTTACCGGACGAGCTTTAAAGAAAAGCGCTGTTTCATCAGCATTGAAAATATCCTTGGGGCTATATTTTTGAATTAGCGACTTGTCCGTTCGCTCACGGTTTGTAGGTTAACATCAGCAGCCTCTCCGGATATTGCTCGATACGATATGGCGTGTCATCTAAGAAACCTCTGCAACCATCCATGCGACGCCTTCAAATTAAGGATATATTTTGTACTGGCTAATTTTTTTGCCTTCTCTCTGATTAATGGCCTTGAAATTGGAATTCGTTTTTCAAGAATCTTGCAAAATCAGTCATACATATGTCAACATATCAATATCACGCCCACCACTGTTGGCAAATTTACGTTTTAATTTTTGGCTAAGCCCATTGCTCCAGTCGGAAAGCAATGATTGTTTTTAAGCAATTCGGCGACGCAGGTATTCCCAATCGAACATTTTTGAGCAAGCGCCCACTGTTTTGATTTGATGACTCTACAAAATTGATGTTCTGCTGTGTGCCTGTGTGTCAGTGTGTCTGTCTATGGCATCGTAGCTCCTGAACGAATGGACCGATTTTGATGCTTTTTTTTGAAAGCTAACGTGATTGAGATAGTTCTTAGCTACAATTTATGAAAATCTGTTCAGGCGTTTCAGGACCATCAGCTCCTTTAGGTGGCGCAAAATGAATCACCCTATCGGAAGATGTTATAATTTTTGCAAATGGCGTCGCACGTCAATCATATTTGACATTAGTGAACTAGACAACTGCAGATAAGCAATGGAGTACTATACTTTGCAAGAGCGTGGAATAATTGTGTTGGTTTTTATGATCAATAATCGGTCGGTTAGCGCAGCGTGAATTTTGACGTCGATTTCCAAATCGTGTCGCGCCAACTGGGCAAACATTCTGGCGCTTAGCTATTCGACTCGAACAGACTGGAACCGCATGAGACTACACAGGGCGTGTCCGCCACCGGTTGTTCCGCCGAGAATATCGCGGCTGTGGCTGCCAATGTCGCTGACAATGAAGGAAAATCAACTAGACGACGGGCCACGCATTTAGGCATCACCAGACGGACCCTACAGCAAATTTTAGTGAAGGTTAGGTTTGGTTTGAGAAGGGGAGTGTGATGGTTAGACATCACTTCCACTCGGAGGCCAAGAGGCCCATTGTGATTCCCTTCGTTTGTGTGGGTACACATACAATTAACCTGTCCTATCACGTGGTGGCTTAAACCACCCCGTGCTCTTGATGAATCTTAGAAGATCCGATATATCTGCATTAGCCACGTCCGCAATCTCTGTAAAGCATCTTTAGCCTAGCGACACTAGGCGTCGATTCTGGAGAGCTGGACAGTGGCAAAGCAGATGTTGGATCGTCTCAGTTTCTTCCTCATCGCCGCAGCTCCGGCAGAGATCGCTGGATCCCGAGTCCCATTTCCGGAGCATTGCTCCAATGGGACAGTGTCCTGTGATCATTCCGACAAGCATACGGATCGAGTTACGGTCCAGCGCCAGGAGCTTCTTTGTTTTTCCGACATTGAGCTCTGGCCACGATGATCTTGTCGTGTAGCTGTCGTTTCTTGTAAGCCAAGACGAGTTGGCCTCTTTGATGATTATGTCGTTTATGATCCGGTATAATGCGCTGATCGGTGGTTGCAATGACGTGTCCGCTGCGCTGATGTCCATTTCAGAACCTTGCCTGGCCAGTTCGTCTGCTCTTTCGTTCCCTGCGATTGAGCTGTGTCCCGGAACCCAGCAGAGTTTAACTTTATGGTGTCTGATGGACTTCAGTGAGTCGCGACATTTCTTGACAGCCTTTGATCTCGTTATACAGGATTGTTGTTTGGTTGCTTTCTCTATTGCCAGGATTTCTGCTTGAAACACGCTGCACAGATCAGGGAGTCTGAATGATTCCTGTTTGTGGAGGGTATCAGAGTAGAACCCGGCCCCAGTGCCTGTGTCCATTTTCGATCCGTCGGTGAAGAGGGTGATCTCATGGTCGTTGATTACGGCGTTTGATAGCCACTCTTCTCTGTCGGGGAAAAGGATAGGTATACTGGGAGAGAAGTCATTTTGGGGGGGAATATAGTCGGTCGTAGCTGCGAGGCTACTAAAACCATATTTCCTTCCCAGGTCGTCTATTATCTTAAGTATGGCCGCATGTCCATAGTTGGCTTGCTTCCACAGAGAGGGCTCCCTTAGTCTGAGTAGCCTTTTATGAATAGATCCAGGGGGAGGAGATGAAGATTCATGTCCAACCCTGCTTGCGGCTTGCTTCTCATGGCTCACGTTGTACAAACAGCGGCTGACCTTTGTACTTTGTTGAGCATGTTCATATAGCTTTTTGTGCTGCTAGCAGTCCACCACGCGATACCTCTCGCTTGTCGTAAAAGGCGACTAAAACAAAGGTAAACAAAAATCACATCTAGGCAATTTAGAAAACACCAAGGTGAGCCTATGGACACATATACCACCATTAAACTGCCCCACAAGTGTACATGCAAATCAGTGGGTTGACACGACTGGAGATCACGGTATTGTAAGAGTAAGATCAAACAAAAAAAATCTGGAGCATGCCCGTGTCACAAAAAAAAAAAAAAAACAAGGCAGGCCGAAAAACAATTGGTGCAAACAAATGCAAAAACACCAGCATTTGATTGGCCTCAGCGATGAAGTAATCCCAACCCGGGAAGCCTGCCGCTACTTTCTGAGGTCAAACCGGCGGACCCCACAAGCGGACCAGTAGGAATGCAGTTAAGTGGGAAAGTTATGGTCCTACACTTCTGACCATAACAACGCCGGAAAAAGGAAAAGAAGAAGAACATATTGTATTACGCTTCCATGCGTTATCTGCACAGCTTTTTAAAGAGTAGTTACCAAAAGAGGAGTCCCCTCTCTTTGGCAGCACTTGTATCCGCCGGCCCACCATCCATTTACATCACCGTGAGTCATTCTACGTTTCTGTGCTCAAGTGTACGCACACGCTTTCAATATTCAGTGACATTTCTGCAATTATAAAATTATTTGTAAATCTGGTGAAGAAAAAAACATGGGAAAAAGAAAACACAAATCCAGAAATCGGGAAGAGTATATCATGAGGAAGATCCAGAAACTATCAAAAGAATTGAAGGAAAGGCGTCGCAGACGCAGTTCAGGTTCAACTTCGGATTCGCCTGAAAATGGTAAGAATATAAGGAACTTGACATCAACAAAAATCAAAATAACAATTTGATTCTTAAGAAAACAATTTTGATGCGGGAAACCATCAGGGTTATCCCTGTCAGTTATTCATTTTTTCTTCTGGGCGTGCCTTCCAACAGGGATGGTATTACCCAGGTATTTTATAAAAAAGTTTAACGTATTGTCCATATGGGGCTATATAATTACTAAAGACTGAACCAAGTTTTCTCCTTTGGGGTCCATTTCAGACGACTTGAACAGAGAAGACGTCCATCCTGAGGTTTCTCAGAAAGATGTCAATCCAGTTAAAGATCAGCCATCTTTGACGGGTACGTTTGCTACGTCCAATAGAATAGAGGGAAATTTAAATTCCCAGGTTCGTGTCGCGACATCTAGAGTTGGAACTGAAGAGACTCAAATACCCATCACCGACCCGAACCCCGAGGCAACGCCCTCTGGGGTTTTTCGGACTGAGACTCCCGAGCAGTCCTCGGCGGCGACAGGGGAAACATCAACAACAAACACTTGTGCTCAGTTGGATGATGATATACTCAACGTTTTTGGTGAAGCTCCCAAAGACGAGGTAGAGTTTGGAAAAGAAATTCACAATGTCATCGCTTGCAGATGGCAAAAGACTTTAAGCAGTGGTCTAGACATTGATGAAAAGAAAAAAGTTTTTAGAAAGTACCTCACTCCCAGCAATTGTAATTTATTAGTAGCCCCTAACTTAAATCCAGAAGTTCAGGCGGCGGTTGCTGAATCTCTCATTAAAAGAGATACGGCTTTAATGCAAAAGCAGAAGCAAATAGGCATTGCTCTAGCAGCGTTGGCACGTGCATCAGATATGTTAGTGCTGAAACAGGCGTCTTATAAAGAAATCCTTGAACCGGTCAACGATGCCTGCCGTATTTTATGCGATAGCCACTTTAATGACACAAAAACAAGTCGTAATTTTGTCTTATCAGCTATTAACACGGTTATGAAGGAAACCCTTATGAAAACAGAGCGAGATAAGTTACTCTTGGGAGAGAATTTCGCGGACCAGCGGAA
This sequence comes from Merodon equestris, assembly GCA_958301585.1. Classification (NCBI taxonomy): domain Eukaryota; kingdom Metazoa; phylum Arthropoda; class Insecta; order Diptera; family Syrphidae; genus Merodon; species Merodon equestris. The sequence goes on along the minus strand of OY284416.1, from coordinate 71,686,498 downwards.
AACGGCCAAGATCATCCAAAAGTCAAGCGCAGATTTAAAACAGAAAGAAAATGTTGACACGTCAAGTCAGCAAAAGAACAAAACATCTGACAAGACTAACAATTACAAGGGCCGTAATAATGGAAAGGATCATTTAAACTGGAAGCCCCTGCATCGGAAATCGAGGTTCCACTCCGATGCAGGGAGATCTCGCCAACCTTACCAGACAAAGAACAGCCATCGTCATCAAACAACGGACAAAACATCCACCACGAAAACATTCGGGAACAGAACGGGAATTGTTTGACTTTAACATATCCATTAGTAAGTTATTAAAAATTAAAGCTATTTCTAGATGCAGGCCCGTGAAATACGAATTCTTGTCGAGTATATTTCTGGTATCGAAACCAAATGGAGAAAAAAGATTTATTTTGAACCTCAGAAGGTTAAATGAGTTTGTAGAAACGTTACATTTTAAAATGGAAGACTATAGAACAGCATCCAAGTTTATAACTGTAGCAATAAGTATCATGTTTAATGTACAGAGATAGATCCTGTCACTCTCTTATTTATACATTATACTTAAGGACTCATTATTCTCTCCCTCTCTTAACTTTAAGTTTGTATTGTATTCACACACATTGTATCGCCAAGTGTATTAGATACGACAAGAGAATCAGTTGAATAAAGATAGTGATACAAGGCGGACGCGTTTATTTCGACTACAATTTTTCAGAAGTGGGATCAACCAATTAACCAGAGTGTTTGCATTTATAATCAAAAAACATCTATTCATATTACCATGAATAATTCTATTGACGCGAGTGACTATACCGCCGCACAACTGCGTGATTGGCTCCAGCGACTTGGGTTATCGACTATCGGCACAAAAAACAATCTCGTCATGCGCCTTAACGAAGTCCCGTTCGACAGACGTGGTGAGATACCGAACCGACCGGAAATACAGCCCTCTACGGAAGAACAACGAGAACCGCAAGTAACGGATGCTGATGAAGAGGGTGGCGACAATAATGTAAAAATGTGCGAGGAGTTGGAAAGAAGGATAGAAGAACGAAAACACATCGAACGATCGTCGGCTGTTGATTCAAATATCGTGAAACAGTTGGAATGCTGCAAAAGAGAAATAGAATTGTTGAAGCGGGAAAAGGAGCTGGTGGAAAAGGAGAATGATTTGCTGCGAAAGATGACACGAATGAATTTAAAGCAGAACACAAAGGAGAACGAGGAAACAGTGGATAGTGGAACAAACGATAGGGTAGCAAATGATAGGAAGCAGGTAGACAAAGCAACGGGATCGACTGTGGCAGCAGAAGAAAAAGATGGTGGACGCCAGTTGAATGCATTGAAGGAGTTGTTGCCCGAGTACGATGGGACAACTGGTCTAGTCATTTGGCTGTCGCAACTAAAAAGTGTAGAACGAGTGTATAAGATAGAAGAGAGTGTGGTTCGAACACTGATCATTTCAAAACTAAGAGGAAAGGCACAAGAGTGGCTATTTTCTAAACCAAATTTTCTGGAGGAGAGTGTGGAAAGTTTGACTACGCAGCTAAAAGAAATGTTCGGGTCGAACGAAAATAAGCTGGCATTGCGGCGTAAGTTCGAGGCTCGCAAGTGGAAAATTGGTGAGACGTTCGCCGAATATTTCAACGACAAGATGATATTGTCAAGCGGGATACAGATGGACGAAGAGGAGCTAGTGGAGTACCTAGTGGAGGGAATCACCGATGTCAACATAAAATTGTACGTGAGCATTCAATGTTTCCCCACTGCAACTCACATGCTACAAGCGTGCAGGAGGTTGACACAGAGGAAGGAGAGTAACGATTCTTCTCAAAGAAGGTCGTTATCAAGTGCCGCCACGACCAGTCAACAGAGGATAAGGTGCTTCAATTGCAATTCTTTGGGACACTTTGCAGCCGAATGCAGGAAACCGAAAAGGGAGTTTAGAGCGTGCTATGCTTGTGGACAGATGGGACACCAAGCGTCGCAGTGCCAGGAAAGAAAGAGAGCTGTCCAACTGGTTGAAGAGGAACCCAATGAGTATGTAAGGCATTTGTATATTTATATAGAGAGTGACAACGACAGTTGTAATTTATTTTTAGATTGCCTCATAGATTCAGGGAGTCCGATTAGTTTTGTTCGTATATCATGCCTTCCTAAAACCATAAAATATACTAATTTAATCAAAAATGTAACGTACTATGGAGTTAATAAAAGTAAACTTATAATTTTTGGTAAAGTAGCGTGTTGTATAATTTGGAATAATTGCAAAATAAATATAGAACTATATGTAGTTGATGATATCTCCATGAGCTATGAGGTAATCTTAGGAAGAAATTTTTTGACAGCTGGTAGATTTAAGTTAATTTCCGAAATAGAGGTAGCTGATAATGCTTACACAAGTAAACAAAATGATTGTAATACTTTTGAAAAGACGCTTATGCTAGTTAATTGTGAAGAAGATGATAAAAAAATAATAGATCTAGATGTTGGAAAGGAGGTAAACTACGCGAATAGAAAACATTTGCATGACTTGTTTGAAAAGAACTACGCGATACCAGAACGCCCCACTGAACCGGTGATAAAAAGCAAAATGGTCTTAACGATAGATAATTTAAAACCCTTTCATTGCAACCCTCGACGGTTATCGTACACAGAAAAGACAGAGTTGGCCAAATTGATAGAGGAATATTTGGAACAGGGATATATCAGGGCTAGTGAGTCGGAATACGTTTCACCTATCGTGTTAGTTAAAAAGAAAACAGGCGAACTGAGAATGTGTGTTGACTATCGTACTTTAAATAAAGCAACCGTAAAGGATAGTTATCCTATTCCGATAATAGATGACCTCCTGGACAGGTTAGCTAACAAAAAATTGTTCACGAAGCTAGACTTGAAAAACGGGTTCTTTCATGTTTACATGCATAATGACTCCATTAAGTACACATCATTTATAACTCCATTAGGACAGTATGAGTTCCTCAGAATGCCATTCGGTCTAAAGAATGCGCCCTCCACCTTCCAAAGACACGTAAATAAAATATTTGCAGACATGATTAGAAAAGACGAAGTGATCATTTATTTAGATGATATTATGATAGCAACTGAGGATTATGTAGAACATTTTCGAATCCTTGCAGAGGTGTTTAAGAGAATGGTGCAAAATAAATTGGAATTGAGAATTGACAAGTGCAAGTTTTTACAAACGAGTGTGAAATATTTGGGGTATACGATTACAGGAGAGGGCATACAGGCCGACGAGAAAGGTATCGAAGCAATAAAAAATTTTCCAGTACCACAAAAACCACATTTAGTCCAAAGTTTTCTAGGACTATGTTCCTATTTTCGTAGGTTCGTGAAAGATTTTTCTACTATTGCCAAGCCACTATACGATTTAACAAAAAAAGATAAAAAGTTTCAGTTTGGGTCGGCTGAGTTAAAGTCTTTTGAACTACTTAAACAAAAGCTTTTAGAAGCGCCAGTGCTAGCTCTATATGATCCGGGAGATGATATTGAATTACATTGTGATGCAAGTGCTTTAGGTTTAGGAGCAATACTATTACAGAGGAAAAAGGACGGTAAACTGCATCCTGTATTTTATTATTCAAAAAGAACTACTGATACAGAGGCAAAGTATCATAGTTTCGAGTTAGAGACGTTGGCAATAATAAGTGCTCTGCATCGTTTCCGGATCTATTTACAGGGCAAACGTTTTAAGATAATTACTGATTGTAATTCGTTGACAATGACTTTGAATAAAAAAGAGCTCAATCCTAGAATAGCCAGGTGGGCGCTAGAATTACAAAATTACGATTATGTTTTAGAACATCGTTTGGGCACCCGAATGCAACACGTAGATGCTTTAAGTCGATCTACTAACATATTGGTGTTAGAAACTAATACGTTTGAGGAAAATTTAGTGATTGGTCAGGGAAAAGATAGCAAATTGGTCGAACTTCGAAAGAAATTAGAAAAGTCAGAACACCCTTTATATGAGATGCGAAATGGTATAGTCTATAGAAAGAAAAGTGATGGAACAATCGTGTTTTGCGTCCCAGAAATGATGGAAAGTCACATAATGTACAAATATCACGACGAGGTTGGGCATGTCGGCATAGATAAAGTAGTGGAGCTGATTTCAAAGAGCTATTGGATTCCAAAACTTAGAGAGAAAGTAGGAAATCACATTAGTAATTGTCTGAAATGCATTGTATACTCTTTTAAGCAAGGCAAAGAAGAAGGATTCCTCCATAATATACCTAAAGGCAATACCCCTTTCGAAGTAGTACATATAGATCATTACGGACCCATAGATCATTCGAAGATGGCAAAAAAACATATGCTGGTAGTAGTTGATGCTTGCACGAAATTTGTACGATTGTATCCAACCAAAACCACCAACACGAAAGAGGTGATCCGTGCGCTGACAGATTACTTTAGATCTTACAGCCGTCCTAGGTGCATTGTATCAGATAGGGGAAGTTCATTCACATCCAATGATTTCAAGGATTTTATAATAAAGAATAATATACAACATATAAAGATAGCTACAGGTTCGCCACAAGCGAATGGCCAAGTCGAGAGGATAAATCGAAGTTTAGGACCAATGATAGCAAAGTTAGTGAAACCGGAAGAGGGAATACATTGGGATCAGGTAATGGAAACCATAGAGCACACGCTCAACAACACAGTACATCGAACGATAGGTGAGCACCCAAGTGTTATGTTGTTTGGTGTCGGTCAAAAAGGCAAAGTGATAGATGCTATGAGAGAATGTTTGGTAGATAGGGAGCGAATTGAAAATCAAAAGAACCTTAAAGAGGTACGAGAAAAGGCACTAGAGAAACAAAATCAGTTACAAGTGTATAACAAACGGTATGTAGATGGCAAGCGACGGGAACCAACTAAATACAAAGAGGGCGACTATGTCATGGTGAAAAATTTCGACTCACACCCTGGTGCATCTAAAAAATTAATCCCGAAGTTCAGGGGACCTTATCAGATAACGAAAATTTTACGAAATGATCGATATACAGGGTGTCCCACGAGCAGTGTGCCAAAAAGCTAGAGCGTGTAGGTCTGGTCAAGACAAGAAAAAAATCGTATGGGAGGGGGGGGGGGTCTATTCCCCCCAGTTTAGCCGGGAGGGGCAATTTTCTAAAAAATTGACTTAATTTGGAAAAAAAATTATTAAAAATCAACAGTTAAAGCCACAATGCCGTGATATACTTTTTTGAAAAGCCAGAAACCTCTTCTTTCGTCCTGTTTTTAAATGAAGCTGTTTCAGGGAATAGTTTTTGAGAAATTAATTTTCAAACTCAAAATTTTGGAAAAAAAATGAAAAAAAAATGTTCGAACTATTTTTTTTCAAAATTTTATGTAATTAAGTGGTAATCTTTTTTCAAACATTCAATTCTCTTATTAGTTTTTAGTTAAAAACAGAAAACCGGATGCAAAAATGTCTTGTAGTTTTTGAGAAATTAAAAAAAAAACCCGAACCACTTTTTTTTAATAAAACCCTTTTTTTTTGTTTTAACGCGGCTGGACTTGTAGGCAAATTGATGTATGCAACATTGACCTCCTTTTTATTATTTTTAAAAAATTCGGAGTTTTATTATAATAAATTTTCAATATGATCCCCATTTTTTAGACGGCAAAGATTATATCTTCTTCTAATGGCTGCACATAAGTCTATGCTTGACACATTTTCCTGCAATTTGACTCCAGCGACTTCAATCCGTTCTTTCAGTTGTTCCAAAGATACTATTTTCACTTCGTAAACATAATTCTTGATGAATCCCCACACATAAAAATCTAGAGGAGTTAAATCTAGTGATCTAGGTGGCCATTCCGTGGGGCCCCTTCTTCCGATCCAACGGTCACTAAAATGATCATCCAGCCAGTTTCTAACCCGTAAGCTGTAGTGTGCTGGAGCTCCATCTTGCTGGTAGATTAAATTATCTGCTATGGCCAAAGGAACGTTGTCCATCAAATCGGGCAAAAGCTCTCGTAGGAACTGCAGGTACGATTCTCCATTAATAACGGCATTCAAAAACCGGGGCCCGATTACAGTTTGTACAACAATACCAAGCCAAACATTACAGCTAAATCGGAGTTGTGATTTATTTTGTTTTTTGTTGTGTGGATTGGTGCTACTCCAATGATGCAAATTGTGGAAGTTAGTAACCCCATCTCTGGTAAACTGTGCTTCATCCGTCCAGAATATCCTTGCAAAATAGTTTCGTTCAGTTTCATCTCGAAGCAGTAATGATCGACAAAATTCTGCTCTCAAAAACTTGTCGTTTGAGGTGAGTTCCTGAACTGGCCTAAAATGGTACGGGTGTAAGTTTTCGTTATGAAGCACTCTCCATACTCTAGATTTGGGCACTCCAAGCATAATAGCTATCCTCCTTGTACTAAGGGAGGGATTACGTCGGACCAAATCCAAAATTCTTTCATCTAAGCTTCCTGATCCATCTGTAACTGATCTTTCGCTTCTTCGATGCTCTAGCACTCCGCGCTCTCGCAGACGTCGGTGGATTCTTGAAAACATGCTACGACTGGGACACCTCCGATTGGGATATCTTTCAGCGTAGAGTCTTTCGGCTTCACGATCTCGACCATTAGCTAAACCGTAGCAGAAGTGCATGTCCGTTAATTCTTCTCGATAGTATGAGTTTGACATCGTAATGTGTTGATGAATTAACATGCAATTTGGAAATGGTTTTTATTAAAAATGCGATGCCTTTTATTTACATTTGGGTTGCAAATATTTTGTTTTTCAATAAAGAAAAATTGCGGTTTTATTGTCTTAAGGTCCTAGCGGGTGGAACCCATCGGCGGCGGGCGGACCCAGACGAAATTGGCAGGTCAGTTTTCAGGCGTTATCAATTAAAAAAAAGGATTATTCACTTTATTGTATCCTCATAAAACTCCGAATTTTTTTAAAAATAATAAAAAAGAGGTCAATGTTTCATACATCAATTTGCCTACAAGTCCAGACGCGTTAAAACCAAAAAAAAAGGTTTTTCTTAGAAAAAAGTGGTTCGGGTTTTTTTTTAATTTCTCAAAAACTACAAGACATTTTTGCATCCGGTTTTCTGTTTTTAACTAAAAACTAATAAGAGAATTGAATGTTTGAAAAAAGATTACCACTTAATTACATAAAATTTTGAAAAAAAATAGTTCGAACATTTTTTTTTTCATTTTTTTTTCCAAAATTTTGAGTTTGAAAATTAATTTCTCAAAAACTATTCCCTACGACAGCTTCATTTAAAAACAGGACGAAAGAAGAGGTTTCTGGCTTTTCAAAAAAGTATATCGCGGCATTGTGGCCTTAACTGTTGATTTTTAATAATTTTTTTTCCAAATTAAGTCAATTTTTTAGAAAATTACCCCTCCCGGCTAAACTGGGGGGAATAGACCCCCCCCTCCCATACGATTTTTTTCTTGTCTTGACCAGACCTACACGCTCTAGCTTTTTGGCACACTGCTCGTGGGACACCCTGTATAGTCCGAGATGTAGATAATTTTCAACAATCGCGAGTACCATACCAGGGAGTGTGGGCGGTCGGGAATATGCGACCTTGGATAAGATAAAACAAAGTACAATATACTAATGTAAAAAAAAAAAAAAAAAAAAAAAAAAAAAAAAAAAAAAAAACTTTAAGATCAGGGGATCTTACTGGTCAGGATGGCCGAGTTGTAGCAATAAGTATCATGGTTAATGTACAGAGATAGATCCTGTCACTCTCTTATTTATACATTATACTTAAGGACTCATTATTCTCTCCCTCTCTTAACTTTAAGTTTGTATTGTATTCACACACAATGTATCGCCAAGTGTATTAGATACGACAAGAGAATCAGTTGAATAAAGATAGTGATACAAGGCGGACGCGTTTATTTCGACTACATAACTAAGAATTGCTTCATGGCATCTTTAGATCTAAAGGATGCATATTTTTTGATCCCCATACATGAATCACACAGAAAATTCCTTCGTTTTGAGTTTAACAATAAAATTTATGAGTTTAATTGTCTTCCATTCGGGAATATATCTTTTTACGAAAATAATGAAACCTGTTATGGAATACCTAAGATCTCAACATCTTATTTCAGTAACTTATCTTGATGACATTCTTTGTTATGGCAAAACATGAGGAGTGCCAAGACAATGTCCGAATTACTAAAGATCTACTAGAATATCTCGGGTTCATGATAAATTATGAGAAAAGCTGTTTAATTCCAACAACAGGTTGCAAGTTCTTAGGTTTCATATTTGATTCTAAGAAAATGGTATTAAGATTACCAGAAGATAAAAGAGAGAAAACTAAAAACTTCTTAATCAAATTTACTTCATTAAATAGTTGTAAATTACGAGATTTTGCTAAGTTCACCGGTTTACTAATTTCAGTGGCCCCAGCTATGCAGTATTCTTGGCTATATACAAAACTTTTTGAACGACAAAAAAATTTATATTTAAGAAAATATTCGAGTTATGAACAGACTATTCCATTACCCGCGGAATTGAAAAGGGAAATCCTATGGTGGGTCGATCATATAGAAAAGGGTTATAATCCTTTCAGATTCAATCAGTTTCGAATTGAAATTTTCTCGGATGCTTCAGATAGCGGTTGGGGAGCATTTTGTAATAATGAGGAGGCCTTTGGCCTCGGAAAGGTCTTTGCATATTAATACTCTAGAAATGAAGGCAGCATTCTTTGCATTGAAAACATTTGCAAACAATTTTACCGATTGTGAGATCTTATTAAGAATAGATAATGTAACGGCGATCTCCTGTATTAATAGAATGGGCAGTGTGCAATACCCACATTTAACTGATATTGCAAGGAACATATGGCAATGGTGTGAGCAACGAGGATTAATTATTTTTGCCTCATATATTAACACAAAAGAAAATATAGAAGCCGACGGTTTGTCGAGGCGAAAGTTTCTGGATACAGAATGGGAATTGGGAGAAAGAGAGTTTTACTGAAGATTACTGAAAGGTTTGGTTTTCCAGAAATAGATTTATTTGCTAGTCGATGTAATGCCAAGTGTCCTCGTTACGTCACTTGGAAAAATGATCCTGAGGCCTGGGCAATTGATGCGTTTACAATGGTCAAATCTTGATTTTTACGCTTTTCCTCCTTTTTCATTAGTCTTAAAAATGCTCCAGAAAATTATCATAGAGAAAGCAGAAGGGGTGGTAGTAGTACCATGCTGGCCAACTCAGCCATGGTATCCGCTGTTACAAAAATTAATCATATCTGAAACTATAATTTTTAAACCACACATGAATTTAATGACGTCCCCTTTCAGGTCATCACACAGCCTCTACAAGACACTTTTCCTGGTTGCCGTGAGGTTGTCCGGCAGGCGTTATTGAAGAGATCACTGTCAGAAAAATCTGTGGAGATTATGTTAGCATCGATAACTGATAGCACTTATAAGCAATACGAAGGGGGCATAAAACGGTGGATAGAATACTGTAAAGAACATGGCCATGACCACATAGAGACATCAATCCCAATTGTACTACACTTTCTATCGGAGATTTTTGAGAAAGGGGCTAAGTATGGAACAATAAATTCATATAAATCTGCGTTGTCCTTACTAACAGGTCAAACACTCAATGATGACAGAGTCAAAAGGTTTATGAAAGGAGTTTTTAAGACCCGACCAAGTGTGCCAAAATATAGCTTAACTTGGGACCCAGGTGTAGTGTTAGTGTACCTAGCAAAATCTTGGCCCAACGAAGAACTTAGCCTAGATGTTCTTTCAAAGAAAACTGTAACTCTACTAGCGCTAGTAACCGCTCATCGAGTACAAACACTCTCAGTCATAGAGTTAAATTACATAAAGGTTAGTCGAACTGAGGTTGTAATCATGATTCCAAAGTTGATTAAAACATCGAAAATTAATTCAGTTCAGCCAGTGCTGAGGTTACCGTTTTTTGATAAAAGGCCTGAAATATGCCCTGCAAGATGTATTCAACATTACATAAAAGTAACAAGAAAGCTGCGTAAGCGCAACCAAGAAAGGTTGTTCATAAGCCATAGAAAACCGTACGGACCTATTTCTTCACAGAGACTAAGTCATTGGATAAAGGATTCTCTTCGAGATGCTGGCATCGATACTACTATATTTAGTGCACATAGTACCCGGCATGCTAGCACGTCCATGGCTAAAAAATTTGGAGTAAATCTTGACGTAATAAGGAACACGGCCGGTTGGACTAGCTCTTCAAATGTTTTTGCTAAATTTTATGACAGAGAAATTATTAATGATCCTAACTCTTTCGCACGAAGAATACTGTCATTGAACAGTGATTAAAAACCATTAAAAATGTGTGAAATAACTCTCAAAGTTAATTAATTTATGTTTCATACTTTCAAGGTTCTTTTCTGTCCTTTATTTTCATTTTTTGTTTTTGATTGCTTTAAACATCCAACAATATGTTTAAATCAGTAAATCGCGTCGAATGAAGCTGTTCGCATAATTATGATCGAACTTCACTTATAGAAGTTCGTTTGATCATTAATTATTTAGGATATTTCAAATAGTGGTGCATAAGACGAAATAAAAATTGGGACACTGAAGAATAATATATCGGCGAGAGATGGTGAATTCTACATCATATCGATTACATTCGAAATGCCATTTAAAACTGTTTTGCCATTGGTTCTGCGTCTGAACACAGTACTGGTATCGTGGCCGTCACTATACTGATAGAGTGTATGGCACCAATCGCAAAGTGATAAATTTAGCTGTTTACTAGTGATGTGCCAAACCAAACATTTGTCAATACGAGCTAACGCGAATTGGGTTATTCTTTTTGTAGCAAAATTAATTCAGTGATTTCCTTTATTTCTGTTTTAGATAGGGGAAAACAACCAATACCAAAAATTATGCAGAACAGAACATCAGTTATATGTTAATGCATTTAGAAGGCTAAAAGCAAATACCAATTCAACTCGATTCTCCTCGATATCATCGGGCTTAACTGCGTCATTCGGATTGACTCAGTTTATAAACAACAGCAGACTGCTTTCCAAATCGACTTTATATATGTATGTAGGGTAGTGTTAGTTTATTGTAGCGAAACAAACCGAAACCGAATGTTCAACTCGGTTTGATAAAGTTCTGGCATTCAATCTATCGGTTTCGCCAACTGGGTGTAATTTAGCCACTCAGTCTGAAGCGGTTTATGAATTCGAATTTAAACATCAATGTGGGCAACTAAAAGATTAGATCCCGCCACAAAATTGGTTCTGTTTTAATTTTAATACTGTTCTTCGAATTCATTCCGCTTGTGTTGGGAAAAAAGTTGAAGTAAAAGTCCAGAGAGGTTAGCTTAAACTTTAGTTCAAGAAAAGTTAACATAATGCTGTTTTTAATAATATGAAATTATTCAGTCACTCGTTAGTTGGCGATGAGATATACATATATTAATTTCTGCACGGGTTTGAATCATGCATTCATTTTATTTTCATATAAGGTGCGTCCCAAAATGATAGAGCCATCGAAAAACTTGGAAGTACAAACAATAAATCAAAAGTAAATAATAATAAAAATTGGAATGTCTCGATTATCTAGAAAAAACCTACTTCTTTTCCAAAATTCTTTAAAAATTTAATAGTGCACAATATTTAAAAAATAAATTAATTTTGATGTCCCAAAATGATACAATTGGTTGTTTACGTATTTTGCGCACAGTTAACTTTCAATGGATCTTCATTTTTTGAATGTCGTAGATCCTGTTTGGCATTGGGCTTACTAATTTTTGGATTGTTTCCTTTTAATTTTTTGCCAACTGTCCATAATAGCGCTACCCTTGTGTTCATACCCAGGTGCCCACCGTGCTATATTTACATCAAAAAAACTGAAAAAAAAAATGATGATTTGATCTTGAACTCTTGGATTCTCGTTATTTAGCTCAAGGCAAGCTAATCATGAATTTAAATTTTTTTTATGTTTTTAATTCGTTTGAACTTGAGCAATCGCTGCATTTTCACCCGGGTACCCGGGTGCCCACAACAGTTTTTGTGCAAAATACATTAAAAATAATTCTGGTCGGGGCATGGGAGTAAATTTTATTATGAAAACAGATAAATAAAACACTAATTTCTTTATAAACAATATTATTAATTGCATTCGATACATTTTATAATATTTTTTGTATGTTCATCACGTTGACAATCGTTGCAGCTGTTGCGCGTTTTTCTTCATCTCTTTATGGTTAATTCGGACATTTAAATATATGTAGGTTAGTGAAATCGTTTACGGATGAATCATAATCAAAACTGACAAAGATAGTACTATTTAAGTTACTATGGCAAGGACCAAATAATTCATTTTGTTGTGCTAGCATTGACGGTTGAAAATTTAAAGAAATGTAGGTACAATATTTAAATGATAAGCTTAGTCATAGATGATTAAGATCATCGATGCATCTGATGATTCCATGCCAGTAGCCTTACACATCATGGTTTTGTCGTGCCTCACCCAGAGAATGTCATACTTGTGTTTTTTTTTTGGCAATTTTCGCCTCTCTTAGCAAGAGCTTCGTGTCAAGTTACAGCCAATCGTTTACATATAAGTTAGCTTTACAAAATTTAAGACATTTTTCAACTCGGTGGCTTTCCAGTCAATGAGGCAGGCAAGATTTCGTCTTTTACATAATTTACTACATATTTTCCCAAAAAGAATGAAAGCTAATTTTCTTACCCAATATTATTAAACCTCAACCTAAGCAAAAAACTACTAAAGTGCTACACACGATCAATGTTAATTGACGGGTATAATTGATGCCTTTTTCTGTCAAGCAACATTGATGAAAATAAAATTGCCTCCACACTTATAAATGAACATTGACAATATTTTTGTGTAAATTCCGTGTAGTCGCTTCGTATGTGTCTACGAGAATGGACAATAATTTGTATCTGCTTGCAGCTAGTGCTGCAGCAAGTGCAATAGTGTTAAATAAAAAAAATCTAAAGCTTGGATAAAAAAGTGATTGCTGAAAAGAAAATTTCATGGAGATTGTTCGTTCTTATTAGAATTGTCTAATTTTGACGACGACTATAGACATTTTCTTAGAATGTATGAAAATGTATTCATTGAATTGCTGGGGCTGGTTACACCCTTGACTAAAAAGAAATATACTGTGATGAGGAAGTGGATTAACCCTCTAACTGGCCAATTTTTTTTTTTCGATTTGTATGCTAGAAAGCCGAATTTGAGGTCAGATTTTAAAAAAAGTCGATAGTTTACCTCTTTGGGCTGAAAAAGACTACCCCGCCTTTAGGCGGACTAGCCTGGAAACGGGTAATTAAACAGTGAAAATACATAGAAATTTTTTTTTTTTTTTATAATTATTTTAATTAAATAAATATTTATAATTTATTATTTACAGCAAAGTAAACACTTTTATTACGGTGTATGGAAAAGCTGGAAGCATTTATTATTTGTCGATAAACATAAATTTAGATTGCACTTGGTGCAAAACATTTGTGTTTCTGACTGACAACCAGGCATTTTACACATTATTTTCATGCTCCGATCCAAAATATCAGGCATATGGCCAACACCATCGTAACGAATATCAGCAGGAGGAGCGTACGTTTTTTTGTTCACTTTCAATTGTGTATTCGGGGAATCATTAGTTGGTCGTCCAACTGGTTTCTTTATATTCTTTTGGGTGTTGCAAAGCACTTCAGCTACTTCAACGCGAAAATCAGTATGTACCGCATTCGTGATCCTTTGCATGAATTCGCCAATAAAGCCATATGCCAATATGAGTTCACCATAGCCATAACCACGAAATGATAAAACATACGAAATGTCCACTTCTTCATTTTCATGCTACGATAACGGCCTAATAAACCGTCCATGAGATCAACACCTCATTGGTTGTATTCTTTTATGATGTTGGGGCAATCGATTTCAATATATTTCTTGTTCTTTCTGTTGTTTTGTTTGATGAAGCATCAACAGCAGCGGCTCTAAATGGCTTTACACCTGCGTATGTCGAAACTAAGCGCACAGCCTTCGCATCTTTCCACAAGACCATTGAAATATCTATTCCGAAAGCAGTTCCCACAAACTCTTCCGAATAGCTTCTATCTTTTTTGGTAACATTTTTGTCGTTAGATAACTTACAATTCGGAATTCGATTGGCACGAATTGTTTCGAGCGAATGAATTCCTTTACTTCGCAAATATACCAAAAGTGGGAGCGACGTATAAAAATAATCAAAATATGGGATGTGATTTTTGAATTCAGGAATCGTCTGCGATAAACGAACAAAGACATTCGATGTCGCACCCAACACGTGTTTTCCAACACATTATCGTCACCTGAACCTTTATATACTTCGAATTTGTACGAAAATCCATAGGAGTCACATAGAACAAACAATTTCATACCATATTTGTATGGTTAAGCTGGCATGTATTGCCGCAAAGCAGACGTCGTTTTCGCTGAACACATTTGCTCATCAATGCATAATCGTGCCGTTTTCGGCACGGAATCGAAGCGCTCTTTGAAATGATTAATAAGGGGTCTTATTTTGTACAACTGATCGTATCCTCCTTCACCTTTATTTTTCATCAAAAAAATATCATTGAAATTAAGTTTTTGCGAATCTCAAAAAACCGTTTCGATGACATCGTAGTTCTAATTGCTTCGAATGCATATTTCGACCAATAGCTTTCTGTATTTGGATATCGAAACACGGACAAATACAGCAATACACATATACCAGTATAATGCTTCAGCACGGTGGATCTAACATTGAAAGGGCTTGCGATGTCGTGCTGAAGGGCGTACTTGATACTCTCGTTAGAAATTTTAACAAACAAGTCCTCTGTAAAAAAGTGCATGAAACATTGATAGGGTGTTTTCAATCCATTGAAGCGCTCAGGTAAGATTTTCTCACCATGGAAAACAATTTTATTGCGGTAAAGTTCTAAGTGTTTCTTTCTCCACATAATGTTTTTAAACTCAGGAGATTGTGGATTGATGTCTATTGCTGTGCCAGTAAACCCACCAGCGCTAGGTAAATGATATGCGAAATTTTCATCAAATTCTGGTAAAGGAGAGTGATCTCGTTTTGGTCGTTTTGGTTTTGTTTTTGGTGCGCTAGTCGACGGTTGCACACTGGTCACTGGCTTGTTAGTCTGCTGACAGGATGAGCTAATGCATGGAGCTGTTAAATTAAATCGCTGGTAGATGCATTTTCAAATGGCTGAATGTAATTATTAATTTGAGCAAAATCTCCATCGGATATTACAAGCTCATCAACTTTATTTTCAACTTCTCTCAACTCGTCCTCAGAGCTATCGCCGTCGTCTTTTAAGGATTGCATCATGTCAGCAATTTTCTCATCGGTAAATTTCGACAAATTGAAGCGTTTAAAAGAATCCATTTTCAAAAAAATATGTTGGCTTTCTATACTGTAAGTACCTATGTATGTATATTACAAAATTCACTTTAAATTTTACGCTCCAACAGGCAAGTCCGCCTTTAGTCAGGGTGCGGTTTGCGGCTTGTAAGAGTTTGAATTGAATAGTTATTCTAAATTTATTTCACAGAATCTATTCTATAATAATAAATCTACTTACCGATAATTTTTTGTTTTGAATCGGAACGCTGAAAAACACTTTTTTTATATACAGCAAATTCACTCGCTGCAAAAATATTTTTTGCGTCCAATGCGCGCTAATTTTTCACAGAGAATAACTATAACGGCACACAGCTGTCATTCTCAGTTGTAAATTTTGCATAGTCGCATAGGGCAAATATTTTACGATATAAAAGAATTAATATTTGAAAAAAAAATTGGAAGTATAGCTTTTTTGGCCATTTATCCTACTGCCGGTTAGAGGGTAAACCATCTGACTCACCATCTGTCATCAACTCTACGTTTTTTAGCCACTGGCAGAAGTCTTGAAGACTTCAAATTTTCAACAAGAATCTCCGCTCAATCAATGTCCTCTATAATTCCAGAGACATACCGAGCAATATATAATGTTTTAAAAGATGATTACTTCAATTTGAGCTTAAAGTACATACATAGATGAAATAAAAGTAAAATAAACAATGTATCATTTATTTATTTCGCAGTTCCCAAAATCTGAAGAAGACTGGCAAGAAATCGCTCGGCATTTCTATTACAAATGGCATTTCTCTAATTGCTTTGCATTATCCTATTGGCTATTGTAAATTCCCAATACGAATTTATATATTGCAACGTTGGAACTACTTGTAGAGCTTCCGACGGAGGAGCAATAGCGTATACAGATTTTTATAAAGATCTTGTTAACAATCGTCTTAAAATACCACCACCGAAAATCCCCAATACTCGTAGAGCCATTCCTTCACTTTGCGCAAAAATAAACAGGGCTGCACAAGTTTCCTCATTTCGAAAGGTAGTTTGTTAAAGAGCTTAGGTGCTGCCGTAGTATAAGATTTAGAAAAATGTGGTTTCATAGATATCAGAATGTGTACGATTTCCAGATTATTAACTCTTAACCCGTAAATATTTGAACTTCTGAGAGTAGCACTATAACAGCTCATAGGAAAAAATGTCTTTAGAATTTTGAAAACGTAAAGATGATTTAGCGGTAGTACCTCAAGACTACGAAAGAGAGGCTAACTATTAGTTAATCTATTGACGCTGCAAGTAATCCTTATTAGGTGTTATTGTGCATTATTAAGTATATTTGTTGTGCAATTATAAGCAACCCAACTAGTAATGCCATACTCTAGTTTTGATTGAGCAAGTCCATAATATATCATCCACAAAACTTTCTTTGAACAGTGCGATTTTAGTAGATACATTTTGCGCGTAATAGATAAGATATATTGTATATTTTTAAATCTTCTATATGTGCTTTCCAGTTTAAGTTTCTGTCAAATAAAACCCCAAGATATTTAAAATATTCAACATTTTCAATTTCAAAGCAATTTGGACTGCAGATAGATTCTTTAGAATAATTTGTTCTTCCACAGGTATGAACACATAACGATAACTTTCTACAATCAACAGAGTGAAAAGTGACCAAGTAATCATTAGGACAAGGATCTTTTAAGCTACATATCATACATCAGTATCTCATGCTTTGAAAACCATGGGCGTAGTATTTGGAGATCTTTATAAAGCTGTACTGTTGGATCAAATAGGCTTTTGTTTGTGTACGAAAATGTGATATCATCAGCAAAAGCTGTAATGCGACCAATAAAATGTTGAATAAGTAGTGAATTTATGTAAATTAAAAACAAGATTGGTCCTAGGACCGATCCTTGAGGTACTCCAGCATTAATTTTTAATTCGTTACTATATATTCCATCAAGTTTTACTCGTTGAGTTCTACTAGACAAATAGGACGAAAGCCATTGATATATTACTCCTCTTAACCCAGCTTTGTACAGTTTGTCTAATTGTATATTGTGATTGACCATATCAAATGCCTTAGTCGCATCAACAAAAGGCCTTCATTGATTTCACTACTTAATTTCAGAATGGCATCTTCAGTGGATCTGCCCTCACGAAATCCAAATTGTTCATTACAGAAAAAGTTATTTTTGTTAAGGAAAGATACTATGCGCACTCTTACAAGTTTTTCGAATAATTTTGACTTTGACTGAGTTGCTACGGATAGGAAGAATTTGTTAAATTGATTGGCAATGACTACTGGATCAGTTATCAACGAATTTTCAACTTCTATTTTTGAAATAATTCCCTTATCAAATTGACTGTTAAGAATATTATTAATAGCTTTCCACTCTTTTTTTATATTACCTCTACAGTTCTGAAGTTTATCTTTATTTAACTAAACCTGTTTTTACCTGTTCATTAAGTTTTATGTAATATTTTTTTAATTTTGTATTACCTGGGTGGCGCAAGCATATTTTTCGAATAGCATTCTTTCGTTTTATTTTGAAAATGAGTTTTCTGCAGATCACTGGCCTAAGACGTTTTAAATTATGGTAGCTTAAGTTTACTGTTTTAGTACAACACGCAATTTAATTTCTCAACATATTAGTGAAGATATTAATGGCTATTGAAGGATTATTTTCAATTTAAACAGAATCCTAGGTTTCAAAAGTTAAGCACTTTTTCAGGGAAAGGGGATATATTTGTCAATAAGATTCAATATAGGCATCTCTATGTTTAAATTAGTCAAGCAATGGTAACGTATTTTGTAATCTAGTACCTCACCAGTGAGTTCATATATAAAAGCTTTTCCTAACCGTATAAATATATGATCAATACATGTTTGTGATGTTTCTGTGATACGTGTTGGCTCCAATATCAGCGGTTGCAAGCCATATGATGACATTAGAACCATGTACTTATCAGTATCAGCGTTATTTTTAGAATATCTATATTTATATCTTCAACAACCAATTCCTTGTCTTTACATTTTGAAGGAGACACCTCATCTTACCCAGAAAAACGGTCATGCTTAAGTCATGTAAGCGATAAACACATAAAATAGTAAACTTTTCGTTAAGAATATGGCAATTAATTTGTAAAACATCGGCACTAGTCAGATTTAGTTTTGTAATTTCGCATTGATATTCTTTTTTTTATACCTACATATAAATATACTAAGACACCACCTGAGCTATATGAATTGTTGCAGTTGGAGTATTGATAATAACCAGGTATGTATGTTATAATTCAATAATTCATAGTCATACAACCATATTTCAGATAAAACAATAAAATCAGCTTGAACGTTAGAAGTATGTACCTACATAGGTGTGCTAAGAAAAAAAAATGAAATTGGGTCCCATACTACGTATATTTTGATGCATAATTAATGTAGAGGAGATGGAATTAAAATTTTTTTGAGTAAGTTGATAAGTTGGTTGTATTAAGTTTTTATTAGTTAATAATTAGAATATTACAATTTGCTGAGGTCCTCAGAGCACCTCATTTTAATGCTTTTATCACACCATTCTTACGCAAAAGTATTATGCTATTTCTCATCCATATATAGTTAATTTTTTTCCCTTTGAATTTTCCTTGCGGCATTGAAGAGTATTCGCATGCGAGCTGTTAGGCTGTTGTTTATAAATATTTGAGAGCCGACTTGGCTGTCACCCAGCAGTTTTGTTGTTAAATGTTGCTTTTTTGTTTGTTTAATTTTCATAATTTTCTCTTTTATTGTCTGACGAGTAAACTTTAGACACATGACGTTAGTAGCAGTCGCGTTGCTTGAACTTGCTCTCTTTGCTTTGACTTGTTTAACGAAGCAAGAGCCTAAATCACTCTCATCAATTTGAACACCCACTCCGCACAATATGTAATGCTGCTTGTATAGCATGAGAATTATTCACTTCTGGTACGTTGTAGATCTCGATTTCATTGTTTAGTTGCACTTGCTCCAGTATGTCAATACGTTTTTGCAGGGCATTGACCTGGCTTTTAAGTTCTTTGTTTTCATTTTGCAGCAGAGTTATCTTGGTCAAACACATTTCACTTAGTTTTTTTAATTCGAGTATTTCATTAAACACCGTTTCAATTGTAATGCAGGCACTTTATCGCTTTTCTTTATCAGATGGTCTTTTCTGGTTTTGATTAACAGGGGGAGGGAGAGGGGAATCAACAGAATCAACAGAGAACGAATTTCTTCGCGATGACGTACACTGGGGGCATCTCCATATGTTGCGGGATTTTTTTCATAAATTCAAGATCAGCTGGTGGTACTTTCACACACTTTGCATGGAAGAGCATTTTACAGTCATTTCATTCGATTTTTACGTCACTGCGTTCAACTTTTTTTTCACAAAAGCAGTTTATTTTATTTATATAATCTTAACAGGTTTTCATTATCACTTAATATTATTTAGTTTAGCAAATTTAAGTACGTGTGTACCCCACTACAGACTCACCCACGAGTGTCCTTGGAAACCATCGACAACGTCGTTTTAGCATGTTGTGCATTACGCAACGGAAACCAATTTGACCAATTTTACAGTTTTATTCAAACAAGAAATTATTAACTCAACTTATGTACATAAAAAAAAAACATTAACAAAAATTAAAGTCAATTCATTTTATAATAAATAATAAAAAAAAATCTTATTTCATTGCCATTTAGAAAGAAATTGCTGTATCGTCATTTCCTGATTGATGGCTTGCATTTCTTGCTGAATGTTTCTCTCTGGTTCAACTTCCAATATAATTGGAATTTGTCTTGTTCTTTCAACCCTGGCTTCAAAAATCGCGTCGTTTATTTTTTTTTTTTACGCAATTTTTTTTCATTCTACCGGCAAAGACAACATTCACAAGCAACGTTTATACCATATGGCATATATGTATGTCGCAATCATCTTCTTTATTCGCATTTAATTTTTCTTGCACTTGTTGTACTCGTAATACAGTTTGAGCTTGGTCTACACCTGTGTTTTAACTCGTCTTTTAGGTGCAGATGGTGTTTGCTCAGCTTCTTAAGCAATTGATGGAGGACTACTGACGACTTCATTTAACTGAAATTTTTAAGTATTAAATTTTTTTTTCTGCTTGTACAACAAAAACTTAGAATTTCTTCGGACCCCAAATCTGGTAAACTAACGGAAGCAGACCTCTGCTGCTCAATCCCCTTCGCCGACTTTCCTGATCTGTTGAGAACAACAACTTATTAAAATACAATAAAGAAGCCTGGTAGATGTTATCCTCCCCTGCTCCCTACTTTTTGAAATTCTTGATTTTTTTAATTCTGCCCGAAAATTTGTTTTCATACTATTAATTTTGGTTTTAACGGCTCCGACTGTTG
Organism: Merodon equestris; assembly: GCA_958301585.1. Classification (NCBI taxonomy): domain Eukaryota; kingdom Metazoa; phylum Arthropoda; class Insecta; order Diptera; family Syrphidae; genus Merodon; species Merodon equestris. The sequence continues at coordinate 71,665,703 of OY284416.1, read as the reverse complement.
CAATTTTTGTCAATTTCAAATAGTTTTTCTTTCAATTTCTCATACGATATTAGCTTTAAAACTTTATTCATATATTGAGATGATTTTATTTTTCACAAACACTAATTTTCTTAATATATATTTTTATAAGTTCTCTTAAAAATTCCCGTGCACACTGGCGAAAATCAGATATCTTGCCTCTACGATTACTATTTGCAAATGAAAACATTGACAAGTAACATTGATGCACCCGACAATGAAAGCGAACAAATAGGGTCAAATGAAGCAAACATTGTAAGGGAAGAAATAATGCAAATAAATAACAATAAAGAAAAACTATAAAAAAAATATCATGATGTATTCCATTGCAGTTTCTTTTTTTCACGATGAGTTAATTTGAAGCTACTTAAATTTTAGTTTTTCCAACTCGATCTCCAACAACTTCTATTTTAACTTTTGAGCTTCTCTCTTTTAATTTTAGACTTTTCAGAATTCAAATTGTTTATTTCTTTTATGAAGCCTTCCAGTTCCAGTGGCTTCATTGTGCGTTTCATTTGCAAAATAATATCATTGATTTGGTCAGTGATTTTCTTCAAATTATCAATAAATACTTCACAAAGATGAGCTGCTTTGCACATTTGTTTCCTCTCGCATATCAGAAAGCTTTGATATGGTATTATATAATTTTTTTCTGAATATCTATTTGTTTATTCATTTTGGCGTGTTTTCTTTAGGTGGGATTTGTGATCACTCCAAACCTGTAAAGAAATTGACACTGCTAAATAACTTATAACTCAATTTCATATGTAAATTACCTTCTTCCATTCAATTACTTCTTTTATTGGAGTCCCCACTCCGTGAAGCTTTACGCGTAAATTTTCTTCAGATGGTCTTTTAGTAAGATTTTTGGCAATGTCGGGGTATTTATTAATTTCTTCCACCAGCTCTTTGAATTGGTCCTCCCTACAAATCAATTTGTTTGCATTTAAAAAATAAACTCTATCAAATATAAAGCTCACATTTCCGGTTTTGGGAATGCAAATTATTCGAATTCGGTGGACCATTCGATCCGCCGGATTTAGGAATAGGGTTGATTAATCAAGTATTACCAGTACCTACTCCCTTTGTAAGTATCGCCTGACTAGCACTCCGATTTGGGTTTTAGCCCGGAAGAGTCTGGTAAAGCGTTATAGGGTCCAAGCCCACTAGAGCTAGAGCCTAAACACAGTCACCTAAACGGGTTTGGCTTCACGCTTCTTCTCACCATTCGTTATCAGTCAGAATCCAGACGTCAGTTTCTTCACAGAAGGAGGTGTCAACACGACAGTCTCGATAGAGATTTACGCGCCACTACGGACAAGTGTCCCGAACGGGTCATAACCCAGGAGGACAGAGTAAAATCGTTGCGCCGACACAACTAGTGAGTCTGCGGCTGTCACAACAGAAAATTTACGTGACGGACCTGGCGAGTATGCCAGATCCTAGAGAGCTCGTAACAACTTTCTTCCTGCACAACTACGATACGGACTTTACTTTGATCTTCTTCCTATAGCACGTATCCATATTGTTATCAGTTATTTGTACATCGACGCCCTGTCGATTTGGACGGAACTCTTTCTGACTATCTGTTATTCAGATCGATGTCGTCATATTTGAAAGACCAAAGTTTAACAAAAGTTAATAATGTGTGACAAGGCCCGATGAATATTTTATATTGAACCCAACAAGTTTCTATCGCGCAGGTGTTCATCACCTACCCGAAAAGTATCATGAGATATTTATAGATAATATAGGTGAATATTTCGTTTATTATTCCTTCCTTTTAGCAACAAAAATACATACACTAAAGCTAACACAAGCAGTTTATGTATTTAAAAATATAACATATAAAAGAAAAGACAACAGAAGGTGAATGTGCCCTTAAGTGTTAGCTACTCAAATTATGAATGGGTAGATATACTCCATATTGTAGTATTTAATCTGCTTTGACTTTGAAAGAAAGAAGCTTATAATGAATAAAATCAGCAAGATTCCTACAAATGGGAATGGCTTGCTTTAAGACTGTAAAATAGCTTCTGAGAGCGTACATACTCCTATATTACCCTGATTATACCCCTCATTACCCTGAAACTGCATGGAAAAAATCCAGGCAAAGTATTTTTAACAGATACCAAAACCCACAATTAAATTAATATTTACATACCATAAATAAATGAATCACCACGAAATTCGCACTATGCTATTGGACAAGTTAAGAGAAATCATCGTTTTTCCATATCGACAGATAACAAAGGAATCGTGCTTCATAGCAAGTTGGATAGGATTCCTTTGTATTTAATGTATTATATGTCCGCTTCTTGCAGCCATGAAATGTGCAGTTCTAGAAATAATAGTACATGGAATGTCCTAATTACATTCTCCCATTAAGAAGAAAAATGAGAAAAACAATCATACATAGCTCAATAATGAAGTTTCTTAAAAAGACAAATAAAAAATACTTTGTTTTCCACTGCAATCTCCCGCAAATTAATTTCATTTGTTAATACTTTTGGCTTGGTTAAGAAATATTGATAGATGTCTGTCCGCCAAATATGTATGATGTCATATATCGGGAAACACTTCTCAGATTATTTCAATGACGTTCTCCAAAGAGGTTAAGTTCGAAGACTAATCCCTCCTCCGGTGAGGTACTCTTCTTCTTGTTGTCTTGAATAGACAATTTAAGTTGACGACGAAAACTGCATTTCTACCGCAAGTAACCGCCCTACCTTGGATCCGCTTCATCCAATCTTATGGTGAAAATTTTAGCTCGAAAGTCACATTACCATTACCATTTTCTTGCATTTCTAAAAACTGATTTCGCAAAAGTAAATATTCTGCTCAGCAATATTAACCTTCAATTTCTCCTTGCGGTATTCTCTTTCAAAATCACAGTTGACTAATCACAGTTTCCTCATCATATTCTATATTCACGAAAAACGTACAGCGCCTTATCTCCACTCTGGTACACCAAGCAACTATGTTTCCTGTGCAATTCTTCATCCAATCGGTCACCGAACAGGTTTTTCAACATTATCATGACTACATTCGCTATATGAAAGACTGCCTTCAGATGTCTCTACCATCACTGAATATGACTCCTGCCTTAGTCATGAAAAAAATACGTACCATATCTACTCCTACTCCTCACGACCTTATTTCACAGTCCCACTTATCCAATTAAGTGTGTCTCACAATCCTTGTGTGCACTTGCGGATGGCAAAGAAGTGGACATTGTTGCCTCGGACTTTAGCAAGGCCTTAATCTTGCAATAAATTAATCTCCTTAAATTTACTATTCTTGGTTCTTGAAAAGCCCTGGGCTTTGTGAAACGTATGCCACAAGAGTTCTCGAATCCTTGCGGGCATTGGGGCCGTCCGACATAGGCTTATTCGTGTTGACCTTCGTGGTCTTTCCTAAGCTGATACCAGCAATGTACCACCTTTTGAGGATCACTTAAAACTAATCGATCTACAACCTCTAAAAGAACACGCATGGTCGCAAACATACTTATTCTTCGTGACTTACTCGTATTTATGGGTAATATGACTGCCACTCAATGCTCAAATGATTTCCTTTACACCAATCTTCGAAACTTTCGATCCGTATCTTGGAAATGCCCTCTACCGCCCCTATTAAACCTCTCCTTAATCTTTTCCTTCTCAACAGCTATTGGGCTTATTTTGAGTAAAGATTGTTTGAGTTATTTTTTACGTTTAGATTGCTTAAATTATTTTGTTATCTGTTAAGGAATGCATTAAGGGCCTCAACGGGATCGTCTAAGTCAAACTTTATATTACGTTATATTGATTTGCGTTTGAAAGTTGACAACTCTAATGGATTTGAATTAATTGAAAATAGATTCTTAACGGTTTGTATTTCGGCAATCGCCTCACAGGTTATAAGAGTGTGAAAATGAGTGTAATTTCTATTTTATTACAATATTTTACTACGAAAGTGGCAAGAGTGCTGCACAAGGACGGATAAAAATTGTTGTGCTGACAGCCAAGATATTTTATCGGCATGTAGGTGGCTTGAAAGATGCATCTCTCTCCAATCGACTTACTGTGTAAAAATGATTACCACAGAAATCCATGAAGAGCGTCAAAATAGATAAAATACGAGAATAGATATTATTCGAAAAAGGTCGTGTAAAAATCGAGCTGAACGAAGGCAAAAGACTTTGAAAACAGGATTGACGTCCCCATAAAGATATGTTGCTGTATAATGGGATTAGAAGGGAATCGTACCTTAGGTACTGGAACCAGGTTATACAATTGATCAACTTCTTAATATCAACAATTTATTAGATTACAACTAGCAACAAAAAATTCCAAAATTGATCAATAAAAGAAGCATAATAGTATTCCATAATGGCATTCCTATCGAATATTCTCCTAAGGGACCGCGATTATCTAAGGACCGTTGGCATAAGCCCGCGACTTCAAGTAGCTCCAAAGAAAGAAGTCTGGGATGGTTGAATCGGACGATCTTGCTGGCCATGCCAGATCGCCAAAACGGGAGCTAAGCGACCAGCAAACGCTTCCTTCACAATATCCATTGTGGCTCGTGCTATGTATGCGGTTGCACTATCTTGTTTAAATCACATGTACACCAAGCCCCGCTCATCAAGTTAAAAGTCATTTATTATGCCTCTGTAACGTTCGCCAGTTATAGTGACCATATTGCCGATAGCAATACCTTAAAAAAAATATGGCCCAATCACTCCTCCCGCGTGAATGCCGCACCACACAGTAGCTTTGAGTGGATGTAATAAATAAAATGTAATAGATTTAAATCATGGAGTAAAAAATAAACAACAAAATTATTAAACGAAATAAAAAATAAAAGGGAAAAACATTTATACAATGCAGAAAACTAATTTCTCTTCTCTCCCCGAAATTTTTTAGGATTTATGTTTCAGCCTCCTAAGTAGTATAAGCAAAATTTATGAACAAGTTATAAAAGAGAAACTTGTAAGATTTGAAAAAATGGATTATTCCAAACGAACTGTTGGGTTTTAGGCCTACGCACAGCACACCCCATCAAATTCTAAGAATATGCAATTATGTTAAAGATCAACGTTCTTTATATAAGTCAACAGGCATGGCTTTGCTGGATATTGAAAAAGCCTTTGACTCTGTTTGGCACAACGGTCTTGTCCTTAAGCTGGTTGATTTAAGTTTTCCACCTTTCATTTGGACTTCTTGCTCATTCTGTGTGTATGTAAATAATAGCTCATCCGAGGTAAGGTATTTTAATGCTGGTGTTCCACAAGGTTCAGTATTTGGTCCTATTTTGTACAATATTTATACATCCGACCTGCCGAAAATTCCATTCTGTGAAGCTTCTGTATATGCTTTATTTTCATCGCATGAATTCGGTCCCATTATTGAGACGAATCTGAACGGTGCTTTGAACATATTAAGTAAGTATTATACGAAATGGAAGATAAAACTTAATAGCCAGAAAATGCAAGCGATCTTTTTCATTCGAAATAGGAAAACTTTCTGTTTGCCTTTAAATCAATTGAAGCTCGATAATGTTCCAATCGACTGGGATTCCTGTGTGAAATACTTAGGCATTCACCTGAACTCAAAACTCCTTTTTGATCATCATATTAGACATATTCTTAACAAAGTGAACGTCGGCATTAGACTCGTGTACCCTTTCATTAATAGAATGAAATTATAATTCACAAGGCAATATTACAATACAAGCAATCATTTTATATGACTGTTAGATTTGGGGGGAATGTACGAAATATCATTTATTAAAGTTGCAAATTGCCCAAAATAAAATTCTGAATATGATGTGTAACCTTCCACGTCATCACACTACAAGTGATATACCCAAACGAACAAATGTTGAATTGATTTCTAAGAGAATTGTTAAACTCAACTCCAAATTTGCAGAGAGATGCATCTTTGCCGAGAATCCCTTAATTAATAGCCTAGCTTAGCTTGTTGGTATACAAACATAATTTTGCGTTTCGTTTGTTGTGTGCTATTTAACTTATTTACAGATATATATATTCATCTATCTATTTATTCATATAATTATTTATTTACTTATTTATTTATTTATTTAATTTTTATTTATTTATTTCGTGAGGTTTTTTGTTTTTTTTCCTCTGAAAATATAATTGTACCTAAACTAAATTATCTTAAAGAAATCTATTTATACATTTTCAGTAGTAGGATGCTATATTATGTATCAAATCTCTGTAAAAGACAATGTGAGGTAACTCAGACCATGTAACTTGTATTTAATTATTCTGAAAATAAAGCTCAAGCTCAACCTAAATACGACAAATTAGTATAATGCCTCACCATTCTAGTTACATACGAAAATGGCATCGTGGTAGTTTGTCTTTCTGATAGATCGCCCTAGAAATAATCATAAAGCTTCTGTGCTTTTTATATTTTAAAATAAAATAGTGATAAATGAGTATTTAAATAAGTAAATTAAGTAAAAATTGAATTTGAATTTAAACTTTATTGTTCCTTTATAATTAAAAATCAATATGTATAATTTTCCTCCAAAGTCTTTAAGCCTTTTCTGCAGAAGATTACATTGCAAATAAGATTCATTTTTTATTGAGCTAATTTATAGAGACTTTGCCATTTTTTTTCGTTCACATTATTTTATATTTTATATATAGATTAGATTAGATTAGGATTTTATTTTTCAATAATATTTCTTTTCTCAAAAAGTATACAAAATGAGAATAAGCATGGCTTTGCCGTCTGCCGGATTGACTATAGAAATAAAGACAGATAATAATTATAAACTATTAATGCATGATAAATTTCAAAATTTCTCTGTTAAAATTGTGTCTCTGTATTTTAGAGCAATTTCACAGTATTTATACTACTTGGTTATTTCCATTTCGTTTAGTAAAGATACTATTTCTTGTTCCGATAAGTAGTCCTTTCCAAAACAAGATCTCCTAGTTTCCTTAAGGATCGGACACTTGCCTATGAAATGTATGGTATCTTCCCTTTCTTCCAAATTGCACATGCTACAGAGTATAGGAAGATCTTCTCTATGAGGTATAAAGTTAAGTTTTAGTAATTCACCCCAAAGTTTAAACACTACCGAAATTTCTTGGATGCTATAAATATCTTTGAAGTAGTTTCGACTCCCCAGGTTGTGGTTTAACCGGCTGTATATATTGCGATGTAGTGATCCCGCCGCTTGTTGTAAGAAATGCATTCTGGTCTGCGCCTCGACATGTTTTATTAATTGGGATAGTGAACTTGCCCAATTTCTACCATCTGCGGTTAAGACTACGCCACTCCCTTGAGCTAATTGCAGCCACTCCTCGAACCATGCAGTTTCGTTTCGAACTGTTTGTAGGGCCACTATTTCGGTAGTCTATTGTCTGCCATCTTCATTACCCGTAGTATATAATTCATTTGCATCCTCAATGATTTTATATACAGTGGCGATAATCCTGTTTCCACCATAAGCATATAATTTGGCGTCTTTGGAGGAAGTTTAAACATTTTTCTAATGAAAAAGCGCTGTAATTTTTCTACCTCCTCATAAGACTTATACCCCCAAATTTGCGCCGCGTAGAGCATTACTGCCTCGGATACTGCTTCGTATAGTTTAAATTTACAACTGTGCTGAATATTTGTATTGCTGAAACAGTTCTTCCAGACTGAATTGATGATGGATTTAGATTTCGTTAGCTTGTCGCTCAGATGTGTTTTTATATTTAAATTGTTTGATAGCATTACTCCAAGATACTGATATTCCTTTACGACCTCTAGGTCTAACCCTCTATAGCACCATTTGTCGTTGTAGGCAGGTCTCCCTCCAACTTTTTTGAAAATCATTATCTTCGATTTCTCCAGATTGACGATCAAACTGTATGAAGCACAGTACTCACTTAATCGACTGATCATCAATTGCAGCGTTTCCGGTGATCTTGCCAACAGCACAATGTCATCTGTAAATAGGAGTGCTTTAATGAGCACTCCACGCCTCCAGGTAAGAATTCCACAATATCCTTATTGAGGATTTATTTTATATACATATATTATTTTATATTTATCAGAATAAATTACTGGTAAAAAATCATTATGGCGATTGAGAGAAGTTTTTAATGCATTTTTTCCTGTATTTAAAATTTCTAATATTTTTTAAGAGTTCTGATATTTCATTTAGAGCTGTTAGTACACTGTACGCTAACTGCCTCTTACCGTATATGTAGATGTTGTAGTTAGGAAACAGACCCTGTGTACGTCTTCTTGTTCCAACTCGTACGAGGTAGGCTTCTCGAACCGCGTGTCGTCATAGTAGTCAAGAATGCGGGTCATTTTGTATATATGTATGTTGTACTGGCATCACTCTGAATTGTTTTCCAGTTTGAGTGTCCCTGTTGTTGATGAGTTTTAGCGCCGAGTTTTAAAGCTTTTGCAATTTCGTTATATATTTTTTAGATGCATTGCCCCATGCGAGTATGCCGTACCTTAGTTTGGATTCAATTAAGGCACTTGTTTCAAAATTTAAGGTGTGGCGTGGTATCTTAATCACTTAAGATTATAACTTTTGCAAGTGCAAAAAGTACGCTCTTTATGTTGCAGGGTAATTTTTGCAATATGTAGGCTCAGGATAAAATGACTGATGAAATGATATTTGAAGGATTCTACTATTTCAATTAGCTGAATTTGTGTCGAAGGACATGCTTCGTTTCGAAACTGTATCGGTTGTTGAGTAACTCGATATTGCTGGTTACGGATAAGCATCATCGTGGTTTTAGACACATTTATGACCAGTCCATTGTCGTGATACCACTTAATAGCATTCCTCCTTTTGATAGCCAATTTTAAGAATATGCTTTTGGAAGTTGATGTTTTAAGACTTTTAATAGCTATCAAAATATAAATGTTTATTTTTTTAAATTGCTCATTTAATCTGTTACTATTGATGAGTTTGACATGTACAAACAAATAATTAAAGAACGGACGGATCGTTTCCGAGAAATGATGCAGTTACCGAAATTATATGGAGCAATTTTAATTTTCTTACGTGTTAGTTACCTTAACATTGATTTTATCCTACACAATAGCTCTCCTAGTGTATATAAAATTACAAGAAAAAATTGAAATAAGTGCACACAAAATGTTCTGGTCCCATTTCTGATAATAATGTTACCATTCGAAACTCTAGCCAAGATACGGAATCTGGGTAATATTCGCGAGACGAATGCTAAATTTATAATTCTTATTTAGAATGCAAAACAATTAGTACATGACAATAGCGTACCACCAACTAGGTCATTATATTATCTAGGTTCAATAACGCCCAGTTAAAAATAACCCTACACTGCAAACCTAAGTGTGTGATCATATGAGTAAATTTCACATGTCACTCATATTTTTAGTGTGTGACTGTGGCAGGGTATTTGAAAATCACACAGCTCAATATGGTTGCGTATTAATTTCACACAGTTTTTGTGTATGATTTAACTCACACACTTCATTTATGTATGAAAGAATGCAACTTCTAATTATTCCACGTTTTATCTAAATTAAAATCATTTACATATTAGCAATTCACACACTTTATTCTAAATGACACACTAACAACATTCACACATTAGCAATCTTAATACAGAAAATCGTCAAAAATTGCGTAGTGGAGAGCGGAGCTAAAAGTTATGCGTATAAGTTGTTATGATGTAATTTATCGATGTACCGGACATCGTTAAGACGGCTGTCACCGATGCAACGTTCTGTTTTACGACAAATGTACTTGATATTTTTATCACTTTTTCTCATAAAGCCTATTCTAATCTTACTGGCATAACTTTCAGCCCCACTCTCCCCTATTCATAATTTACCATGGTGTACTTCAATGCATTGCAAAAAAAAATTACAAGAGTTAGAAAGTTGAAAAATTACAAAAGTTAAGTTTTTTTTCATAATTAACTTGGATTCCTTTTACCTTTTTTATAACATAATTAATATATTTTCTTATTAATTGAAACACTTCATGAATTGATATAATTACTGTGTTAATGGTTTCAGAACTCCTCCTTTTGATAGCTGTTTCTAAAGACATATCCCGAACCACTATTGCAATGTGGTTAGCAAAAGCAAAAGATATACTTTTTTTCAAATACATTTAGGAGCTCATTTGTGTACAGTATAAACAAAATCGGGCCTAGTTCGGATCCTTGTGGCACTCCATATTCAACCTCTTTCATTATACTCTTACTGCCCTTGACTTTTACACTAAAAAGCCGTTTTTCTAAATAGTTAGTAAGCCAATTCGCCATTACTTCACGGATGTCAAGATGCCCAAGTGATTCTAAAAGTTTTGTCTAGTTCGGTGTATCGAAGGTCTTACTGAAGTCCATATACATCACTAGAATATTGTCGCTTTTATTGAGGCTTTCATTAATGGAATTTGCAAACTCAGCTAACAAATGGCCAGTGCTTTTATTTTTCTGGAACGCGTACTGACTTCTGTGGATGAGAGAGTGTTTGTTTTTAAAGCTACTTAGTCTGTTGGTGATCACGTCTTCCATACTGTTATACCATGTATATTCGTTACACCATGTGTATTTATAGCAAAGCATTTATTGAAGTATTTGATACATCTGGTAACACTCTCGTAAAATGTCAAATTGTTATTATGTATGTGAAATAAATCATTCTGTTTCTAATCTCCAATCGGTGTACTCCTTTGTCTCGCGCAGTATATTACATTGGCGACGAGGATAATTGGAAAGTGTTATTAAGACAGCCATTATCGTTTGACAGAATTTAAAGTGTATGGTTTAAAATGACACGCGATCCACCAGTTAATCCACCACAAAGTGTTAGTACCCCTATAAACATGGCTACAATTGTGCGTAGCACTGGTCACGTGGGATCTGTTCCATCGTTCAACTTGGAGGATGACTTCAGTAGGTATATATGAAGAAAGGTTAGAGCAGTACTTTTTGGCTAACTATGTGGAGGATGCCAGACGCTACCGGTTATATTGACGACTATAAGTCATCGGGCGTATGAAATCGTAAGAGAGTTGGTTTTCCCTAACAAACCAAAGGAGCTCCCTTTCGATGAGCTGATGGAACTTATGAGGTCCCAGTTCGAGACAGCGTCTTCAATCATCAGAAAACGTGTCGAATTTTTCGATTGGAAGCAGAACCAGGGGGAGACGGTAAATAGCTGGCTGGTGCGGGTAAGGAGCGTGGCGATGTATTGCAAGTTTGGCAATTTGTTGGAGGAATTTGTAAAAAATCGTTTTCTAACGGGACTGGTAAAGGGTCCAATACTAGATCGTGTGTGTGAAGAACAGGTGGAAAAGCCGTTAGCCGAAATTTTGAAAGTCGCATTACAACTGGAGGTCTCGCTTAAGGAGAAGGAGACGGACATACATCGATTGCAGGGAAGCAGTTCCAAAAACGTGAGTAATCGCAGAGAAGGACAAAAAGCAGGTCAACGACCGGAGAAGCAACAGACGGTGGCAGAGAAAGACAACAAGGTGTGTTTCGCATGCGGAAAAGCAGGACACTTATTCAAATGTTGCAAGTATAAAAAATGTGTGTGTAGAAATTGTAAAAGAGACGGACATATAGAATTTGCATGCAAGAGTCCAAAACGTAAAATTAATTATTTAGAAGAAAATTTTAAGGAAATTGAATTATTTAATTTAAGTAATTATGAGAATGTTAAAGCAGGTCCTATTATAATTATATTAAAGTCAAAGAATATTCCAATGTTAGTAGAGCTAGATTCGGGTGCGAGGGGTTCGGTGTTGCCGTTGTATTGCTTAAAGAAATTGAATATTGAGCAGAAGTTGGAAGAAACCGACATGTGCTTGCGTAATTATGATGGTGGAGTGTTGGTGCCGATCGGTAAAATTAATATACTAATTGAATTCATGGGTAGGAAAGTTTGGGGTTGTTTTCAAATCGTTGAGGTGGATAATGTGAATAAGAAACCACTCATTGGTAGAGACATAATGAAGTTGTTAGGCATTACATGGGGCATACAAGGTAAAGAGTTTATAAATCAGCATTTCACAGAAAAGTCAGAAGATAATTTAGATATGTATGTTGGCTAGGGATATTTGCGATGAATTTTACGATCTATTTGACGGACAGTTAGGAGAATATAAAAATGCAATAATATCACTGCAATTCAAGAGTAATGCCAAACCAAAGTTTTGTAAGCCAAGAAAGATACCTTTTGCATTTAAGGCAAAGGTGGACGAGGAGCTCAAAAGGCTTGTTAATGATGGTGCTTTAAAGAAAATTCAGAGTTCGGAGTGGGGTACTCCTTTGGTGCCAGTTCTTAAACCAAATGGAAAAATTCGTCACAGTTAATACCTATTTTTAATAATTTTTTTTCCAAATTAAGTCAATTTTTTAGAAAATTGCCCCTCCCGGCTAAACGGGGGGGAATAGACCCCCCCTCCCATACGATTTTTTTCTTGTCTTGACCAGACCTACACGCTCTAGCTTTTTGGCACTTTGCTCGTGGGACACCCTGTATAATGAAATATTAAAAGAAAATTAACGAGACATTCCTTCCAGGAATTCGTTGCCAATCTTCCTTGTTTTATTATATTTGTGCTTTGGCTATGCATACCTTCAACTGCTCAGTTACGTTTAAACGACGAGCGCATGCGGTTGCAAAATAAATATGCTCAAACAACAGAGTCCTTTTGTATTATAGTTAAAGAACGATTCAATATTATTTTCATGGCTACTAAGGCTGCATATCAAGGTAGTGAATGTCTTTCTTCTCAAGCATTTTTAATGGCTTTTATAACTTTTCTCATCTGAAGAGATACATAAAGGGTCCGCCAAATAATTTTTTTTTTTTTGAAAATGCTATAAAAAAAACTACTGAATATTTTCTCAAATTTCTTTTTTTATTTGAAAGTACAATCCTTCCGGTTAATAATGGAAAATAATTTCATTCAAATGGCTGCCTCGGCTGGCCATGCAGTAGCCTACACGATCGGTCCAATTTTTAAGCACATTATCGATTGTGTGCAGCTGTATTTCACCAATGGCTTCACGAATATTGTCCTTTAAAGCGTCAATTGTCTCTGGCTTGTCGGCGTAACACTTATCTTTGACGGCACCCCACAAATAATAGTCCAACGGTGTCAAATCGCAGCTCCGAGGTGGCCAAACGACATCAGCTCTGCGGCTGATAATGCGATCTTCAAAAACAGGGCGCAAAACATCCAGTGTAGCTTCGGCTGTGTGGCACGTAGCGCCGTCCTGTTGAAACCAAATGTTGCCAATATCCTCCTCTTCAATTTTTGTGAACAAAAATTCGTTCAACATGGCCCGATAACGATCGCCATTGACTGTAACGGCCACTCCTTGCTCATTTTCGAAGAAAAATGGCCCAATTATGCCTCTGGACCAAAATCCGCACCAAACAGTGGCTCTTTTTGGGTGCACCGGCTTTTCAATGTATGCGTGCGGGTCTTCTGTGTCCCAAATGCGACAATTTTGCTTGTTTACATACCCGCCAAGATCAAAATGAGCTTCATCTGACAAGATGATTTTTTTGGCAAAATCGGCATCTCCTGTAAGTCGATCGCAGGCCCACTTAGCGAAGCGTTGTTCAAGCGTATACACAACCATATTCGTTCAGCGGAAGGATAAAACTAATTATCTGTCAAATCAGACATGAGCTAAGTGTTACCATTCACGAAATAAGCACTACTTGAAAAAAAAAACGTTAGATGGCGGACCCTTTACATATTTATTTAAGCTACACTTGTGTAACTCAGGACATTAGGAATTTGAGGAAAAAGGCACTTTATCTTAGAACGAATTAAAAACACGTCCACTTATTAGCTCAATACTCAATTTTTTTTAAAGTTGTGTTGCTAGATGGAAATCGAATAATTGAGATTGAGGTATTAATCTGGTAATCCTTAACTTCTCCTATTATTCACATTTGTGTATCAGTGGCATACGATTCTTATCCAAGGATTTTTCTTAAAATCGTGCGTTCAAAAAGATTGGCTTGGTAGCCCTAAATGACGAACATGTTCGCCGAATCTGTTTGTTTGCGTCATCCATGTTGATTCTTCACAGAGTAAACATGTGCGATAAAGAAGCGCAAGTGGTTGCGCTTATGGTTATGTCGGCGGCGCTGCGTTTGTATCTAGGTCACGACGGCGTACTATGCCTGAGTAGATATAAAATCTTCGGGTTGTTGACCGCGCAAGTCGGCACGGGGTTTTGAATCGGGGAGTGGAGTTATAGCGAGGGGCACGTGGCAGTGACCGCAGATAAGAGATAAGGGCTTTTCGCGACCGCGGGCAGGCGCCGGCCGGCTAGGTCACATTATCCGTATTATTAAAGTGTGAAAGACTTGCCACACATACGAGTATAAGTTAACAGAGGTTTCTTAAGTATCATAATTTTAAGTTAGAGTAAGTCGTATTTTGTGGGAAAATACATCGAAGATTCAATGACTAAATATGTCAAACCATCCTTCCTAGCGGTTCGAAATTCAAAAAATTAGGAATTATACATATATGTAGATAGATTAAAAATAAGTAAAACTAAACAATCTTTAGATTTTATAGGAAATGGATCGCGAGAAACCCCGACCACCACGATTATGAAATATTAATGAATAAAATGAATAATGTATTACGAAATTGTAACAATCAAGTTGTAATTAATAAAGTAACTTTAGAAAAAATCAATGAAATGTCAAATTTAACAAACAATATTTTAAAGATATTTAAAGAAAACGAAGAAAATAATAATGATGTAATAATAGAAATTAAATATAAGCTAGATATAATTAAGGACGAATTAACATGTGAAACCTTAAGTAGTTTAACAATTTGTAACAATGACAATATCGTAAATTTAAGAAACACCTCATGCATTCCCAACCTCCTACGCAGCGAAAAAGCAAATTGCACCATAATTAACAACGAACACATTCCCGAAGTCGACGAAATCTCTCCTGGTATATTGTTATTGAACCAATTTAACGAAGCTGTCACCATCAACGAAAAAACCGTGTGCTTAATGGCACCTTTATAATCAAACACCACAACAATACCATCAAAGTCAATGGACGATTCATAAGGTCAAGTGAAATCACCCAATACCAGCCCCTACCAGCAATATTCCAGTCAACGATCAGCACTGACCACGTAGAGGAAGTACTATCCCTTCTTCTTCTTAGATGGCGTTACAGCTCACGGAGAGCCAGAGCCAAGCTTCTCTCATTCACTTATGTTGTGTGCGATTTGTTTTTCACACAAGTGAACAGTTTAATGCCGATTCCGAACGGCGAGCGCCGAGAAGCTTTTTCAAGGCAAGTGTACTACGGGAGGTTTTGCCAATACCCCGTCGAGGAGAGAAGCCGCGTAATGAATATTCGATGGCGTTGCGTTGGTGTTATCGGGATCAGAAATCGCTCATCGTGCGTCAGATGCCGGCGCTCTCAAAGAGTACAAAAGTACTATCCCTGCAGATGATAAAAGACTTATATGTCAATGGGACCAAGAAGATCGATCTGTTGGAAACTAAACATCAATTCAATCTTACGCTTAACATCCTCCTTGTACTGGTACTTTTGGTCATCATCGTACTCGTATGTAGAAGTCAAAAGGGTCACGGAAATCAACCCATTGCCAACATGAAACCGCCAACATCCACAACTATTGGGTTCGAAGACATTCTTCATCTAGTAACATCAATGACCTCGAACGAGGACGCTCGAAACTAAGGGCGGAGGAGTTAACAGAAAATTCGTTGAAGTTCACGAACGGAAAGCGTGAACAAATTCCGTCAGCAATTTTCTGCAACACACGGCGGATGCCCAACTCTACACCTGTGTCACTGGACACCTACAAACAGCTGAACTGCTGACGATGTGTCTGCTGCCCGGGACAATCGTGGGATCGAGCGAGTGCAGAGGTTTCTTAGGCATCATAATTATATGATAATTATATTAGGCATATTAATTATTATATAGTTAGAGTCAGTCGTATTTTGTAAGTCAGCCGTGAAGGCAACAAGTGGGAAAATAATAAATAATTTTTTTTTAAGTAAAATAAATAAAATATACACCAAAACCTCGGTTTGCGTCGTTCCGATTTGCGTCGTTTCGAAGTTGCGTCGTTTAAAAATTATCGTGATTTCGAAGCTGCGTCGTTTTTATTTCAGTTTGCGTCGTTCACAGAAATTTGTGGTTTCGAAGTTGTGTCGATATTATTTCGGTTTGCATTTTTGTTATTCGGTTTTTCATACATATGTAAAAATTGAATTCCTCAAATTTAAGATTTATGTTCAGAAGTGTGTATGTAGAAGTCAGTCAGTTTGGAGAAATATTTGCAAGAGTGAAGTTTAACTTTTTGGAAGTCAACATTAAAATGAGTCAAAAGCGAAAACAAATTAATTTGGAATTAAAACTGGAAATTATAAAACGTTTCAAATCTGGAGAAAAAGCTGTTGATATTGGAAGAAGTCTTAATTTAACTCCCACCACAGTAAGAACAATTTGTAACCGCGATGTTGATAAAATAAAAGAGTTTGCTAAGACTGCTACACCATTACAGTCTAAGCAAATTACAAAGAAAAGAAGTCCTCTTATGGTAAATATGGAGTCTTGTCTTAGCGTTTGGATAGAAAATCAGAATCAGCAAAGGATGCCACTGAGCAAAATGGTTATTCAGAAAAAAGCCTTGAACTTGTTTAATGATCTTAGAGATAGTTGTCCCTTGTCAAGTGGTGGATATTTAGAAGAATTTGAAGCAAGCCATGGTTGGTTCGAACGTTTCAAAACTCGAGCCAATCTACATAATGTCGCGTTGAAAGGAGAAGCAGCTAGTGCAGATATTTCAGCTGCAAATAAATTTAAACTGCCATTATTGAAGAAGGTGGATATTCTCCCAAACAAGTTGTTAATGTCGATGAAACAGGCCCATTCTGGAAACGCCTACCAAGGAGAACGTACATTTCCAAATCGGAAAAATCTTGTCCTGGGTATAAGGTCAGCAAAGATCGGCTTACACTTCTTATATACCATTCTGATATACCATTCTGATATACCATTCTGAAAATCCGAGAGCCTTTAAAAATGTGGAAAAGTGTGATCTTCCGATTTATTGGCGTGCGAACAAGAAGGCCTGGATGACTGCAGCTCTATTTAAAGATTGGGTAGAAAATTGCGCAGTTCCTGACTTTAAAGCCTATTGTTCTGCTCAAAATATTGATTATAAAATGTTGTTGATATTAGACAATGCTCCTGGACATCCAATTTATTCAGATGAATTTTCTAAAAATATAAAAGTTGTTTTTATGCCTCCAAATACCACCTCCATCATACAGCCTGGAGTGAAGGTGTAATATCTAACTTTAAATGTTATTAGATGGAGAAGATAAACTAACCATGAAAGAGTTCTGGAAAAATTATAATATCATGATGGCTATCGAAAATATCAGTTTGTCATGGATAGAAGTAAAAAAATCATGTATGAGTGGAAGTTGGCGTCAAATATGGCCAGAATGTACAGATATAGTAGAAGTTGATGATGTACCAACCGTTCGTAGAGAACTTACCGAATTAG
The DNA here is from genome assembly GCA_958301585.1 of Merodon equestris. NCBI lineage: Eukaryota > Metazoa > Arthropoda > Insecta > Diptera > Syrphidae > Merodon > Merodon equestris. The sequence goes on along the minus strand of OY284416.1, from coordinate 71,648,090 downwards.
CATCAGCAGCAAACTTTGAGGGTATGGAAGAGCGCGATATTGACGAATTATTCATATTGCACGATGAAGAGTTTAGTAACGAACATTTGATTGGTATGAGTGTTGAACACGCTTTGGAGTATGATATTGTTGCACCTGAAATGGTTGTTGAAGAAAAGAAATTAACAACTGTTCTTATTTCGAAAGCGATGCAACTTATTTCACAGGCAATGGAAATTTTTTCTGATAATGATCCTGATGAAGAACGTAGTCTAAAAGTAACAAAATCTGTGACAGACGCAATCAAATGTTATGAAGAATTTTTTTTGGAATAAAAGCAGCGACAATTCAACAAACTATGGACCAATTTTTAATAAAATCAACACGACAACCAAATCAGTCAACAGAAATATCCATTGAAACTTCAAAATGAATTACATGCCCTTACTATTGAAGCTACATTTTCTGTTAAATTTATTGGTTTTTTAACTATTTTATATAGTTTTATGAAATATTTATGTTCCTATTATTTGAATTAACATTTTGGTTACAATAAAATTAAATATAACATATTACAAGTAATAAACATTTGGATTTTTAATGATATATTTTATTCTGCTACCAATTAAACGAAATGTAGTGAAAATACATGAAAATCGTTAATTCGATTTGCGTAGTTTCGATTTGCGTCGTGTTTTTCTGGTCCCAATTAACGACGCAAAGCGAGGTTTTGGTTTAGTTTAATTTATACTTTGATCTTCTTGCTATAGCACTCATCAACATCCTTATCATTTATTTGTGCATCGACGCCCTGTCGATTTGGACGAACTTAACTCTTTCTGACTATCTATTATTCAGATCGATGTCGTCATATTTGAAAGACCAAAGTTTCACAAAAGTTCATAATGTGTGACAATGGTACGATGAATATTTTACATTGAACCCAACAAGTTTCTACCGCGCAGGTGTTCATCATCTACGAGAAAAGTATCATGAGATATTTATAGATAATAAAGGTGAACATTTAGATTATTATTCCTTGTAGCAACAAAAATACATACACTAAAGCTAACACAAGCAGTATATGTATTTAAAAATATAACATATAAAAGAAAAGACAACAGAAGGTGAATGTGCCCTTAAGTGTTAGCTACTCAAATTATGAATGGGTAGATATACTCCATATTGTAGTATTTAATCTGCTTTGACTTTGAAAGAAAAAAGCTTATAATGATTAAAATCAAGCAAGACTCCTACAAATGGAAATGGCTTGCTTTATGACTGCAAAATAGCTTCTGAGAGAGATATTTGGAGGCTGTATGCGCAGTATTATATGTTACATACTCGTATACCCCTCATTACCTTGAAACTGCATGAAATCCAGGCAAAGTATTTTTAACAGATACCAAAAACCACAATTGAATTAATATTTACATACCATAAATAAACGAATCACCACGAAATTTGCACTATGCTATTGGACAAGTTAAGAGAAATCATCGTTTTTCCATATCGATAGATAACACAGGAATCGTGTTTCGTAGCAAGTTGGATAGGATTCCTTTGTATTTAATGTATTATATGTCCGCTTCTTGCAGCCATGGAATCTGGAGTTCTAGAAATAATAGTACATGGAATGTCCTAATTACATTCTCCGATTACGAAGAAAAATGACAAAAACAATTATAGATAGCTCAATAATGAAGTTTTTTAAAAAAACGAAAAAAAAAATACTTTGTTTTCCATTGCAATCTCCCGCAAATTAATTTCATTTGTTAATGCTTTTGGCTTGGTTAAGAAATATTGATAGATGTCTGTTCGTCGATTATGTATGATGTCATATATCGGGAAACACTTATCAGATTATTCCAATGAAGTAATCTTCTTCTTGTTGTCTTGAATAGACAACTTCAGTTGATGCCGAAAACTGCATTACTGGCGCAAGTAACCACCAAGCTCTACCTTTGGTCTCTTGCGGTATTCTTTTTCAAAATTATAGTTTTCAAAATCACAGTTGCCTCATCATATCCTAAACCAGGCAACTATGTTCCCAGCGCATTTCTTCAGCCAATCGGTCACCGCACAGGTTTTTCAACATTATCAGGACTGCTTTCGCTATATGAAAGATTGCCCTCAGATGTCCCTATAGTCACTGAATATGACTCCTGCCTTAGTCATACTAAAAATACTTATCATAATATACTCCTAACCCTCACGACTTTATTTCAAAGTCCCGCTTACCCAATTGAGTGTGTCTCACAATCCTTGTGTGCACTTGAGGATAGCAAAAAAGTGGACATTGTTGCAACGGACCTTAGCAAAGCCTTAATCTTGCAATCTCCTTCAATTTACTGTTCTTGGTTCCTCCCCACCCCTTTTTTATTCTTTGGATACAATCCTACCTCGAAAATCGTCAGTCCAATTTGATCTATATCTTCTATTTCTGGTCCCATTAATGTCATCTCCGGAATACCCCAAGGCAGCCACCTCGGCTCGCTGATATTTATCCTAACCATTAATGATATTAACTATCATAAAAAACTCTTATCTTTCTGTTTACATCTCCAAAAATATTTATTTTTTCGTCGATTGCTGCTTCCTCCAATCCGACTTAAGCAGCTTCACCATTTGGTGCCAAAAAGACTTGTGCTCAATGTTAGCAAATAACGCTATGCCAACGTTTTGATCGACTTGTGACCAAGAATATAATTTTCAATTTCACATCGAAAACATTTTCAAACATACCAATTCCGGCCTTGGCTTTGTGAAACGTTTGTCACAGGAGCCCTCGAATCCTTGCAGGCATTCAGGCCGTCCGACATAGGCTTATTCGTGTTGCCCTTCGTCGTCTTCCGTAGGCTGATACCAAAAATGTACCGTCTGGTAAGGATCACTTAAAACGAATCAACCTACAATCTCTAGAAGAACATGCAAGTTCGCACATATACTTTTTATTCGTGACCTACTTACCGGTAATATTGACTTCCTCTCAATGCTTCAAATGATTTCCTTCACACCAATCATCGAAACTTTCGATCCATATCCCTTTTTCGCATCAACTGCTTCCATCGAACGAACTATGGCTACCACAAACCAATGTCAAGGAGACCTGCTTTTTTCGACTTACTTACTTCGATCAAATTCTGTCTTGGAAATGTTCTCTACCGCCCCTATTCAACCTCTCCTTAATCTTTTCCTTCTCAACAGCTATTAGGCTTATTTTGAGTAAAGATTGTTTAAGTTATTTTTTACTTTTAGATTGCTTAAATTAATTTGTTATCTGTTAAGGAATGCATTAAGGGCCTCAACGGGATCGTCTAAGCCCAACTTAAAATTACGTTACATTGGCTTGCGTTTGAAAGTTGACAATTCTAATGGATTCGGATTGATTGAAAATGGATTTTTAACGGTTTGTATTTCGGCAATTGTCTCACTAGTTATAAGAGTGTGAAAATGAGTGTAGTTTCTAGGAAAATTGTTCTATTTTATTATTTTACTACGAAAGAGGCAAGAATGGTGCACAAGCCTTGACTGTGCTGACAGTCAAGATGTTTCATTGGCATCTACATACATATAGAGCGGATGTAATGAATAAAATGTAATAAATTTATTTCATGGAGTAAAAAATAAACAACAAAAATATTAAACGAAATAAAAAATAAAAGGGAAAAACTTTTATACAATGCAGAAAACGAATTTCTCTTCTCTCCCCGAAATTCTTGAAGATTTATGGTTCAATCTAAATACGACAAATTAGTATAATGCCTCACCATTATTGTTGCAGACGAAAATGGCATCGTGGTAGTTTGTCTTTCTGGTAGATCACTCCAGATCTAATCATATTCAATTTTAGCTTCGGTGTTTCTTATATTTTAAAATAAAATAGTGATAAATGGATATTTAAATAAGTAAATTAAAATTGAATTTGAATTTGAACTTCCTTGTTCCTTTGTAATTAAAAATCAATATGTATAATTTTCCCGTGAAGCCTTTTAGGCTTTTCTCCTTAAGATTATGTTGCAAATAATATTCATTTTTTTATTGAGCCAATTTTAAATTCAAGTGCAAAACAAAATAATAATTCATAAGAGTATATTTCAACCAATTTTGTTATACGGTTGCCAGGTTTGGGGCAACTGCGCAAAATGCCACATTAAAAAGCTACAACGAATGCAAAATAAGATATTAAAAATGATGTTAAACCTTTCCTGGCATCATTCAACAATACAACTACACACTAGAGCTAATGTTCAATTGATCTCATTCAGGATATGCAAACTTAATGACAATTTTATGACTAAATGTGACATGTCAGACAATCCTTTAATCAATAAGCTGAATTTGACATGATACATTACTTCAGTTTCTGGCCACCTCTGAAGTACAATTATTTGTTTATTTATTTGTTTTATTTATTAATTTATGTTATTTATTTAATTATTCATTTATCTACATATTTATTTATTTATTTATTCAACAAATCATTTATTTATCATTTATTTATTTATTTTTTATTTATTTATTTATTATTTTTTATTAATTTACTTAATTATTAATTTTTTATTAATATTTTACGTATTTTATATATTTTTTTTTTATTTATGTATATTTATATATATGTATATATATGTATATGGGAATTTTCAAAATTATTGTTGGTAATTCACTTTAGTTTCGATTGTTCTTTGCTTTATGTTAAATGAAATTTTCGTATCAATATACATATAATCTTGTGTTCTTTAATTTGCTTCAATCTTAAATTTAATTCTCTAGTAGTTACAAACTTACTAATAACTTACATAATGGTCATTTTCGAAGTGATGGCTGGTGTTGAGCGGCTGGTAGTCTTGCTACCTCCTTTTCTTCCGTTGAGGCGGCTACTAAGGGGCCCTTTATTTTTTTTCTCACACACTTTTCTTTTTCACTGTATTATCTTTATATGCTCCTCTTGCGTGAGTTCGTGTCTAACGATTCCTTGAGTTCACTTTCACACTTTTGGGACACTTCCACTTTGTTAGTTCTTTGGACCAATAATTGTTTCCAGCTTTGTTTTATTGTCGGTTCTTGGGACCAATAGTTGTTTCCAGCTTTGTTTTATTGTCGGTTCTTGGGACCAATAGTGGTACGGTATATTTTTTTAAGCACGGCAGCTACTTGAGGTGTCTGGCTTTTGTGTTTTCGAATGAGCGGTGGCTATTAGCCAACTAGCGTAGTAAAAAGTTCTTCGGCTACTTGAGGCGTTTGACTTTTATTTTTGTGAAAGGCGCGGCGGCTACAGGCGACTGGCGAATCACTAAACGCTATTCTTGGTGAAAAGCGCGGCGGCTACTTGAGGCGACTGGCGAATCACTAAACACTATTCTTGGTGAAAAGTGCGGCGGCTACTTGAGGCGACTGGCGAATCACTAAACACTACCGTACCGAACTACTGGTCCCTGCTCGGGCGCCAGTTAAAAACCTTTCTTTAGGTTTTCCTTAAAAAAATAATTTTATTAATTTGGGAGCTGAACCTCCTTCTTTTCAAATCAGAAACACAAGTGACTTAGTGGCTAACAGAACATTTACTTTACGCCTAACTTATTCCTAATGTGCATCTTCGTGTACGTGTTGGAATGCGGTGGATGGGCAGGTGTCATATGGCAGCTTAGTGCATGTTGACTGATGGTGATGGGAAGGTGTAAGATGATCATACTGCTTCTGGATGATGTAGGTGCATGTTGACTGATGGTGATGGGAAGGTGTAACATGATCATACTGCTTCTGGATGATGTAGGTGCATGTAGGCACGGAATGACTGGATGTCGTGTGGAGGATGCAAGATGATCGGTTGGCTGTGTAGGTTGTGGAATTTGGTGTTTGAAAATGTGCATTGTCGCGTTTAACTTATACAATAACTCTAAGATTTTACGGGTGGACAATTTTCTGGTGAAACGGAATCGAAGCTACGTTGTGAGTGCAATGGCTTCGGTCAATAACCTGATCTCCGCGGCTTACAACCACAACTGGTTGTAACGTGAGAGGGTGCGCCTTAACGGCTTTGTCTATCCAGAGGTATTAATCTATGTACATATGTCGGGTTCACGCCGGGATCAAGAAGACGTCTTCCGACAGCATCAACGCTTTTGGTGGCTGGAGTGGACTAAAGAGTAAAGAGTAGATTAGGGTAGGATAGGTAGGGTAGTTGTAATTTAGCTTTAATTAATTGTAAAAACAAAACAAAAATGTACCGAAGCTTTAATACATAGTCCAGCCTATAATGTGCAATGTGCACGCTGTGGTTCGTTACCGAAAGTAGAACAATATAATATGTATGCGTAGCATTGATGACTTGGGCAGAGCACAATTTATTCATGTTTAATATTATGCTTTGTCGGTATTTTTGCAGCTTTATCAATTTGTAATGGCTTTGGGTTGAATCTAATTGTACCATTTCACTTAACTTAGTGTTTTTGTGCGTATCATGATATTAGTATACGAGTATATAGTACAACACCAGTAGTAGTCTATGAGTAAAAAATCGTAAAACACTAATACAGTGGGTAACAGCTTATTTGATCAAATTTTATTTCGTTGTAATAAAAAATTTAAAAACGATAGCGACAAAATTGAAACGCCATTTTGAATAATAATAATGATAGGTCTACTTAGGGACTGTATTTGGTAAAAAAAAACAAAAACACTATACACTTAGGAAATTATTATACTTTTGAAGTAGGTCTTTTGAATTACAACAGCCCTCTGCCTGTTTGGTAAATTCTACCAGTTTTTGAGTCGTTTCTGGCGTGATTTCTTGCCACTCCTCCAGTAGAGCCTTTTTTAAGTCTTATTTGCTGGAAATGTTGTGTTTACGGATATTGTTGTCCAACAATGCCTACAAATGTTCAATGACGTTAAGGTGTGAGGGCAGTTCCAGATGAGCCAGGATTGCACTATACCTGACTTGTGCTTCGGATCATTGTTTTGATAATACCGGAACTTCTCGCGTATATCCAACTTTTCGGCACTTTGAAGCAAATATTTTTTTCAGTATGTTCAGGTACATGGTTTTATCCATAATGGTCTCTAGGAACACCAAATTTCCTTCGTCGGCTGTGCACACACAGCACAGGCCCAAATCATAACGCTGCCACCGCCATGCTTCACAGAGGCTTTGAGATTATTTTTATTCAGCTCAGTATTGGGCTTGCGTAAGACATTCCATCAGAGCCAAAAAGGTTAAGTTTCTGCAAAAATAACTGTAGAAGTTGGAGTCCTTGGAAACGTGCACCCGTGCAAAGGCAAGTCGGCTCTGCCGGTTCTTTTTGTTGACAAACGGCTTCTTACGAGCTATTCGGCCATGATCTTGAAGCACATGACGGATAGTTCGAGCACTTTATGACTTCCCAATTTCATTCTGTACCTCAATAGCCAGTTTCGGAGCCGATATTTTTGTATTAGCTTCGATTTTTCGCACAAAGTATCGCTCCTCTAAGACATCAAATATCTTATTCGGCGCAATCCTGCCTTGTCCTGCAGCCGATTCTCGTATACAAAACGCTAAATTATGTGCCTAAACAGTTGTGGCACTCATATTTACTATTTTAGCAATTTTCCGTCAAGATTGGCCTTTTTTGAAATGGTTAATAGCCTCTGCTCTATTGTTGTGCGCGGAAATATTTTTTTAATACGGCACTTGTGGATCCTAGCACTTGCAAAATCAGACTAACAAGTGCACCGAAGAAAATACCGCTATGTGTCGAGCGGATCTGGCACCATGACACAATAAGATGTCTGGATCAAATAAGCTGTGTTTGTACTGTGCAATTCAAAGTACTGTGCAAAAAAAAAAATACATAAAATAAGATAAAAAGATTTATATACATATGTATATAATATATATTATGTATATGTTTTTGTATATACATATATTTTAGTTAAGGTTTTATATTGTTAAAGATTACTTATTAATGGCAACAATTAAATTACTTTTGCTTCCTACTACCGCCATTTTGTAGTTAGCCGCCATATTTTATATCCTTCACTTCCTTTTCAACCATTCAATAAAGCTGTCGTGTGCTATTGCTCCTCGTGTTTTATTTAAAACTTCAATAATAGTATATATGTATATAAAAAAAAACGTTATCTGATGCTAAGTTTTAAAAAAAAAAACAAATATTTTCTTAGCTTAACTTTAAATTATTTTAATTATTATATTACAATACAATTTTTTTTTATTAGGCGAAAGGTAATTTAATCTGTTCTTTTTACTTTAGAGTGTCCGTATAGGGGCAGTGAGGTATTTATAAGTTAGTTAATCATCTTTGTCTAGCGCAAGGTAGTTTTAAGAAATTGATATTAAAAATGAATTAAAAAAAAAAAAAAAACGAAGGCCATATTGAGGAGACTTATTCCTCTGTAGTTGGCGCAGCCAAAGGGGTGCCCCTTCTTGTGGATCGGGTTGAGGCTCCATTCCTCGGGCATTCTTTCTTCTGACCATATCTCATATATGAACTGGTGCATGCTCCCGACCAGTTCATCTCCAGCTGCTTTGAAGAGCTCTGCCGGTAGTCCGTCTGCTTTGTAGCTTATAGCCAGTAGCTTTGTTAGACTTAAGACAAGTTAAGTAAGTAAGGGTTGATGGGGATACACGTACAACGAATACACTCCTCACTAATAGTTAATTTTTCCTAGTTTAAATTTAGTATTTCGTTTTGTTGTTTGATAACTCTTTGTTAAAATGTTGATGAGCATCATATGCTTTTTAAAAATTTAAAGGCCGGATTTCAAAATAAAGTGTCCTACTTGTTATGAATTCTTACATGCTAAGTGTGCAAAACTGGAGAAAAGAGAAATAGAGTTCTTTGAAAAAAACGATCAAAGTTTTAAATGTAATAGTTGTGACATTCAACGGAGAAAATCTATATTGGTCGACGCTCCCATCTCATCCAACAACCTTTCTTCGAAAATCGTTAAAAAAAACTACAGCTATCACCTCCACAGCATCCTCTCCTATAACGCTCTCATCCCATGGTGAAAAAAATACGGGCCAGTCAGCAGTTACTTTGGAAATTCTGTACAAGAATTTGTTCAGATGAAGGAAGCAACGCTCACAGAAATTTAATTTCTTGAGCAATGCAATGCTCCTCAAAAAAAAAACGGTAGATTTTTTGGAGATGAGGCTAAATTCTGTAGAGCAGCGAGAGAAACGCTGTGCAGTTGACATTCTTGGCATTCCTAATGTTACAACTGCTAACGTAAAAGAGAGGGTAAATGCACAACAACTGTCATTGGAGAAGATGTGAGTGAAACTGATATTGTATCCTGCTATGTGAAAAGTTCCAGACCGAGTAATTCCAAAGTGAGATCAAAGAACATCGTGTGCTTAAAGTTCTCTTCAATTACACACAAAAAACTCTGATGATGAAAATGCGAGAGAGAAGAAACAAAGTTCCATTATTTGATTCGCAACATGTTAACATTGCTGGCAACATCAACAATACGAGGGTGGTCCGATATGTACTTAGCCTACAAAAGAAAAACAAAAATTTTGGAGAAATGGCGATTTATTTTTCAATATAGTCTCCTTTTAGCTCGATACACTTGACCCAGCGATGCTCCAACTTCTTTAACCCGTCTGAAAAATACGTTTTCTCGAGGTCTACAAGGTAGGCCTCCCTGGCGGCGATGACCTCCTCATTCGACTGAAATTTCTGCCCGGTGAGTGACTTTTTCAAGTTTGCAAACAAAAAGAAGTCGCACGGGGCCAAATCTGGAGAATATGGTGGATGGGGCAGCAGTTCGTAGCCAAATTCGACGAATTTGGCCGTGGCGATGGCGGAGGTATGAGCCGGTGCGTCATTATGGTGGAAGAGCACTTTTTTCTTCGCCAAGTGCGGCCGGTTTTTCTTCAATTCGGCGTCGAATCGGCCCAATAATTTGGCATAGTACAGCTCTGTGATCATTATGCCCTTCTCCAGGTAGTCGTCATGGATCACACCTTGTGAATCCCAGAAAACAGTGGCTATCACCTTTCCGGCCGATGGGACAGTCTTCGCCTTCTTCGGAGCACGTTCGCCGGGTGAAGTCCACTGTTTCGACTGTTCCTTGGTCTCTGGTCTGAACCAGTGGATCCATGTTTCGTCGACTGTCACGAAATGACGCAGAAACTCCTTCGGATTGCGCTTAAACAGCGTCAAACACTGCTCTGAAGTGGTTTCACGGTTGCGCTTGTTGTCCGGAGTGAGCAAACGTGGCACCCATCGCGCCGCCAGCTTTCTCATGCCCAAAATTTCATGCAGGATATGACCCACGCGATCTTTTGAAATGCCTACTGTCTCAGCTGTCTCGATCGGCGGTCTGCCAATACGAGATCGTGGATTTTTGTCATGTTATCCTCCGTGGTAGCCGTTTTCGGGGCACCTGGACGTGGCTCATCAAAAACCGACGTGCGACCACGTTGAAACTCGTTAAACCAATTTTTGATGGTCGCCATCGAAGGAAAAGAGTCACCGTACACAGCATCCAAACGCTTTTTGATTTCGCTGCGCGATTTCCCGTCCAAAAACAAGAATCGAATCACCGACCGATATTGCTCTTTTTCCATTTTTCTAAAATCCGCGGACACTCCCGCTTCCACACGCGATCTAAACAAAACTACGAGTCCGATCCGGCTGAAATTTCAGTAGCCGTCTACTAGAATGTACTACATGATAGTAAGTTGCTCTTGCGATACTGGCGCCATCTGGCGGTGAGGCTAAGTACTTATCGGACTACCCTCGTACTAGTTAAACAAAAGCATGTAATTAGAATTATTTCTTTTGTTTCCTGTATAGGTCCTCTGGCTGGATGCACAATACTGGTACCATGAATGTAATTTTTCCCCTTCTGAGTTAACCATACACGCAACAATGCAGGGTCGAATAACATTGGATTCATCATGCTAAATTCAACCTTCATCGATAGTTTCAGACTGTGGAAAATCAGTTGAAATATTTGTCTAGTTGAAACTGCGATTTCAATTTCACATAGACAAAATACTATGAGCAACAACCATTATTCGCTCAAGAATATGCAGTGACTGACGTGGGAGAAGCTATTGGCATAGGTCAGTGACGAGCACGACGAACCACAAAGGAATATTAATCTGATTTGATTTGACGCCCCTAGGGGGACTTTATTAGCTTAGTGCAAGCCTTAACAAAAAAAAAAAAAACTTAACTAATACTAATAACTTAAAGACTGGTGTTAGCTTTGCGCAGCATTCTGTACATTGGTTCGTGGTAGCCATAATTTGTGTGATGAGCATTTATACGGAAAAGGGGCATGGACCGAAGGTTGCGTGGGTTGATGTTAAGGGGAATCATGTGCAATAAGTTGGGGCTGTCAACGTTACCGCTGAGTAAGTAGTGAATAAAAAGAATATCTGCAACATCGCGTCGTTCTTTAAGGGATTGAAGGTTGATTAATTTTAGGCGATGCGTATAAGGTGGTAAATTAAGGGGGGCAGCCCCTTAAAGGAAAGGCCACGAAGGGCAAATCGGATAAACCTCCATTGAATGGCCTCAATACGCTTGGTATGGGATTTGTAAGCGGGGGGCCCGACTTGGCTAGCATATTCGAGAAGGTGCCTAATGTAAATAATGTATAATGATTTCGTAACGTAGAGATTCGAAAATTCTTTGGACCAACGTTTCACGAAACCGAGGGCAGAGTTGGAACGTTTGATTATGTTGTCGATATGGAGGCGAGAGTTAAGTTCACGGTCACAAATGATCCCTAGATCAACCAAGAAGTTGACAGGGGGAACGGTTTCATTACGAATAATGTAGGATCTGGGTGGTGAAGAAGAGCGCTTGCAGGAGGAAGTGATGGCTTGGCATTTACTGAGATTGAACTTGGGTTGGTTTTTTTGACACCAAGTAGTGAACCTGTTAAGGTCTGATTGGAGAGAGCACGAGTCGACAAGGGAAGATATGTGTTTAAAAATTTAATATAATTGGCACATATGGAGACCTGAGAGTTTAGAATAACGCTGTCAACATCAGTAATGGTTAGCATAAATATCAATGGGCGGAGACGACTACTTTGTGGGACACCGAAGGTAGCATTAATTGGATCAGTGATAGAAGATCTGAAGATATCGTTATATTAACGATCTTCTAGATAAGGTTTAATCCATGAGCTAAAACCAAGAGAGAAACCGAGGGCAGTGAGCTTGAGGAGAATAATTTAGTGAGGCACTTTGTCAAAGGCCTTGCTGAAGTCAGTGGCCACAAGTCTACTTCTTTGCCGGCTTCGAGCGTACACAAACATTGTGATCAATCAATGATTGTCGATCGACCCTTTAGGAACCCATGTTGGTTAGGAGAAAATATGGGCTTGCAGTGAAAGAATAGTGCATCATAAACGATGCTCTCGAAAAGTTTGGGTATGCATGAGAGCAATGGGGCGACACATAATTTTTCAGTATTTTTTTGTGGACTGGAATGATATAAGCATATTTCCAAAGCTGAGTCCTTGAGAGCTAGAACTTTGAAATAGAGCGGTCAGGGGTAAAATAAAATGGTTCGCGCACTTCACAGAAGTTGGCGATTATTTCGGGTTGGTTGGAAGAGTTATTAAGAAAGTTAAATGTAGTGCGGTAGCCATCAGTTTTTCTTTTTGTATTAATGAAGTGGAAGAAACATTTGGGGTGGGAGATAAGGGAGGATTGCATTTGGTTCAAGTATCAGAGGTAGAGTGATCTACATAGCTGTGCAAATTTAGTGTAGGATTGCATGTAATTAGAAAGGTCAAATGCAGATAAGGATCAAAGATAGCCGTTCTAATTTTTGTTTCTTTTATTGCGCAAAGAGTGTAGTTCCTTGCTGTACAAGGGAGGAGATGAAGTGTAATTCTTTCTTGGTGAATATGGAACTGAAAGAATGAAGCAACTAAGGATTTTGGAGTAAAACAGCGCAAGAGATTCGTTTAAGGATATGTGTGAGTTAGCGTTAAGAGGGAAGTTAAAATGAACATTATTGAGCAGATTTTTTGTGTTTCGCGAAGTCAGCTTTCCAGAAATTGAAACAGTACGTATTTTCGGAGGGAAGAATGGTGAATTGAGTCTCGAGTGAAAGAGTTACCGATAAAGGTGAACGAAGGAGGTCTAAAGTAGAGAGAAGATGGTTATTCGGTTATTCGGCGATATCAAATATAGAGTTGGCGAGATCAACGGTTAGTTGGTAGCAATGTGTATGTCAAAAATCATATATAGCAGTGATTTACTTGTAATAAAGAACTTATAACCATACAGTGTCGAAGGCTTTTTCCCAATCAATCAGACAGGCACCCGTGCATTGGTCCTTGCATTTATTCCCTTGGATATCCGATACACGTTTCGGCGAGGCATGAGCTGTGATACCGAATTAGTTATCCGAAATGATTTAATTGTACTCAACCCATAAAGTCAGGGCTCTATGGACCACCTTCTCGAAGACCTTGTAAATACTCGGAAAGAGACTTATCGACAGGAGATTTGCCTTTAACCCTCTTGGGTATATTATCCACTGGATAATATGCATTATTCAGTGAATTGTTGAACAGAATGGTGTACGTCTCTACAGCCATTGGTGGGAAGTGCCTGAGCATAACATTAGATATTCCGTCGATTCTCGCGGTTTTTTTTCTCTTCAGTGACTCGCAGATCATCTACCTGTCGAAAGAGATCACCTGTCGAAATGAACAGCCCCTTCACTGACGACGGCATTATTAGTCATGAAATCGACATTGAACCTGGTAAAACCAAGATCCTCTGATCGCCAATGATCGATATCATTTCTAAGGTAGGAGCAGAACTTTGTTTTTTAGGTCGAGGTTTGGGCGAATGCCCTTATCACCTTATCACTTCCTGAAAAACAGCTTCCACTGTCGCCACCTCCTCCTGAAGATTCTCGATCACAAAGAAATCATCATCCAGGATGGCGATGTCTGGATCGATACTAACTGTTCATAGCAAACGTTGTCTGACGTTCTTGGAAGCTTTAGATCCTGAATGTCATTCTGATTGTTACTCCGAAATATTTTATTAATTTGCGGAAACATACTCGCGCTGTTGGAATTTACAGCACGAATTCTGTTGTTATTTTCCATGATCAACTGTTGGATATTTTTAATCAGTGACTTTAGTGACCTAATCTCCAAGTTTTGTCTGTCGGTAAACCGCCGGTACAAGAGTTTGAGTCTTGTTAGAAGTCTACTTTTTTGTCTGTTCAGCGCGTCGATTGTCGCGTTCGAGGTATCGTAGTGTGTTTGGCGAAGTATCGTACTATCCGTCGTCTGCTTAATTTTATCATCCATTTGTTTGATCATGTCGATCTCGGCGTTTGACAGGTTCATATTAGATGGTGGGAAGGAACCACTCGAAGTGCCAGATTACTGGCAAAATAATCGTATGGGCGCTTTTGGACAAATTCTGCCATCTTTGCGAAACCATCTGATATTTTGATCACGGCACTAAGTCACTGTCGTATACGAAGGTCCGTAGAGTGTTAGTATACGTTTTTCGTTCGTTTCTTTTTTATCAGCCAGTCTCAGTGGAGATCCCGATAGGAGCCACTCATAGGATATGACGGACTATCCGTTTCGAGTAACTTGACTCTGTACTCTAAGTTCCGCAGAACCCACCCATGGTTAAGTAGGCTGCCCTTAGTGTTGGCATTCAAATCGCCGGTCAGGGTGTAGTAGTTTTCCACCAAATTTAAGCGCAGGCATCGAATAAGAGTCTTAAGTTCTGCAATGAAAATATTGGGTTGAGGTGCTTCAGGTGCATGGGCTACTACAATATAATGTACATTTTCTTTCCATTTCGGAGAGGAATGCACACAATGCAGGCCTCTAGAACCTGAAACCTCCGCATTTCACCGCTATACATTACTTTATATTGAATTTTTTTTCTAATGAAGATCACGACTCCCCCGCCATATGTGGCGTTGGGTTGGTCTCTTCGTATTATTTTATAAGAACTGTGCCGGATTTTGTGTTTATGTTCACCACCTTATGCTGGGCCAATGCTGGGGAATACGGTCTATTCTTCGTGCCTGCGGTTCTATGCACACTTAACACATCGAGACTGCATTTCGCATTTTGACATTCAAGATCGGATACATTGCAAGATGTTTCTTTGCCTTTTTACTTTTTCCCATGTTACAAGCTGGGAAACCAAAGAAGAATAGACCTCTAACTTGCTGTTTATCCCATCCTACTCTCATTCATTAGGTGATATGAGAACTATAAGCTAGTGGATCTCAGTCTCAATGGAAGCTTTAGTCTTTTGACTAGCCATTTCGCATTCTTATGTCTTCCTGTTCATAAATTAAATGAAAAGAATAAACCATACAGTTTTTAAGACATTAGGTTCAATTAAATATTGTCAAGAAAGTTATATATTGTTTAGAAATTATGAATGTTCTTTAATTTGTTTAGATGTTAGAAAATGTTCTTATTCTTTACTTTTGTTAGCTTCTGAAAATAAAGTGTTTACATTGCATAACCTTTTGCCTCACTGTGTATGTAATATGTTTGATTATGCAAGTGAGTCACAACATTGCCTAAACTAAGTAATTGTTTTTTTTTTTACATTCTCTTTTGTGTGGGTGTTCGTTGTTCTTATTGTAAATAAAATGAATGGATCTCGTCCACTTGGATTTTAGACTCAGTAGCATCAACAACTCTCTCGCGTTCTCAATCATATATCGTGATCATAAGTTAAACATATGTACATCTATTAGGTTAATAAATAATGGAACACGAACCGCAACTACTATAAACACACTTTATCTCAAGCTACGATTACTTAAGCTAATTATATACCTCTGATCAACTGGTTCTATCTCCGTCACTGTTTTGTTTCTAGTGTTGAAACTGGCTGTACCTATATTTAAATGTACCTAGATTTATTGTACCTATGTATTCTATACATTTTATTATCGCAATACGTTACATTAAATGCAACAAATATATTTTAGATACATTAAAGATTGAAATAGTAATAGAAAACGACGAAATAAGTATATTATTCGTATTTGAAAGTCTAAATGTCTGATAAACAGCACGTGCTTGCCGGTGAGGCAGCACATTTGAGATAAGCTGTCCTATCAGAGTGCTATGCCGCGAACTGAGCAATACAATATAAAAGAAAGCAACATGCTATTTGTAACGAGTCGTGTCGTACTTTGCCGTGCGTGTTGATCGCGTCTATACAAAAGCCATGGGTATCAACATGGTTATTTACGCGGGGTGTGCAATCGTTTTCATCGCTTTTTATTTCATCAAATACTGTTTGAGTTACTGGAAAAGACAAGGTGTACCTCATGAAGAGCCGAACTTCATTTTTGGTAATATGAAGGTATTTTCGGAGAGAAAACATGTTTCGGTAGTGATTCGAGAACACTATGAAAAATTCAAAGGCAAAGCACCATTTTTCGGGTTCTATCTACTTATAAGACCTACAGCCATTATAACTGATTTGGATTTAGTGAAGCAGATTTTAATCAAAGATTTCAACAATTTCGTGGATCGCGGAGCATTTCACAATGAAGAAGACGACCCACTTACAGGACATTTATTTGCTCTGGATGGACAGAGATGGCGCCAACTGAGGG
This sequence comes from Merodon equestris, assembly GCA_958301585.1. Taxonomy (NCBI): domain Eukaryota; kingdom Metazoa; phylum Arthropoda; class Insecta; order Diptera; family Syrphidae; genus Merodon; species Merodon equestris. The sequence continues at coordinate 71,631,492 of OY284416.1, read as the reverse complement.
TAAAACTGAGCCCAACATTTACTTCCGGTAAAATGAAGTTCATGTTCCCCACCATACTTGATGTAGGCCATCGATTTGCGGATGTATTTGCTGAAATGGCAGAAAAAAATTCATTAATTGAGATAAAAGACGTGTTGGCCCGTTTCACCACTGATGTTATTGGTACATGTGCCTTTGGAATAGAATGTAACAGTCTAAAGGACCCAAATGCTGAGTTTCGTAGAGCTGGTCAGATGTTCTTCTCAGAGCATAGACATAATATGATTGTGACGACATTCATTCGAACTTTCCCAGATTTGGCAAGAAAATTAAGGTTTAGAGTAGTTCCAGATTATGTCCACGATTTCTTTATGGGAGCTGTGCGGGAAACGGTCGAATACCGTGAAAAAAACAATATTGTCAAAAACGATTTTATGAATATGCTAATCGAGTTGAAAAATTCGAAGCAAATAAAGACTGAGGATGGAGAAATTATAACAGGATTAACTATGAACGAACTTGCAGCCCAAGCATTTGTATTCTTTTTAGCTGGATTTGAAACGTCTTCAACAACTATGGGATTCGCTTTATATGAATTAGCATTGAATCAGGACATTCAGGAAAGGTTGCGAGATGAAATCAATGAAGTTTGGAAAAAATACAATGGTGTGCTTAGTTATGAAAGCATGCAAGATATGCGCTACATGGATCAGGTTATTTATGGTAAGTTAGTCTATATTTTCTACTCATATAAAATATTTATATAAACACCCTTTCAAATGCAGAAACACTTCGAAAGTACGCCATTGTATTTATATTAAACAGAAAAGCCAAAGAGGATTATAAAGTGCCTGGTACAAATTATACAATTGAAAAGGGCATTACAGTTTTTATCCCCGCCGATGCCATTCATCACGATCCTGAAATCTATCCCGATCCAGAGACTTTCGATCCGGACCGATTTAGTCCTGAGGAAATACAGAAACGTAATTCGGTAGCATGGTTGCCGTTTGGCGATGGACCACGAAACTGTATCGGCTTAAGGTTTGGAAAGATACAAACTCGCCTCGGACTATTTTTACTACTTAAAAATTTTCGATTCTTTCCGACTGATAAATTGAAAGTCCCAGTAGAGTTTGATAAAAAGTCATTCATCTTATCCTCAAAGGGTGGAATTAATCTAAGGGTAGAAAAAGTGTGATTACATTGTTTTTTTATTAATTTGTGTATTTATTATATATTTATTAATCAGTGTAAATTATTTAATAATATACACTCTTAGTGGTCACAGAAATAAAAGTGATGTGAATTATTTGTAAATAACTAAACTAATTTAAAGAATATCTAATGTATACTATATTCATACGAGGACGAATTTAAATTATATGTGGGTATCATATTGACTGGTGGAGGATGCCATTCATAACCTGAGCAGCGCCATCACTTACTGTTTAGAACTCCCATGTCCTGTCAAAAAAACCTCCCAGTAGGAAATTAGATCCCTGGTGGAACGCTGAGCTTCAATGTCTTCGCAGGGAACCCAGAAGTCTCCTGAATAGATCGCTTATATCAAAGTCGGAAGATGACCGGAATAAATATCGATCAAAGCAAGGGAAGCTTATTCGTAAATCGAAGAATGATTCCTATAAGTTCTTCTGCGAAGAGATCAACTCCCTGAGCGCGATCAGCAAATTGGTTAATGTTCTCAAGCGCGGAAAAGGAAAATCGACAAAGCTGGATTTACTCAGAAAGTCTGATGGTGCCTTCACCGAGTCTAAAGCAGAAACTCTTAGTTTACTGCTTCAGACCCATTTCCCGGGAAATCAGACTGTCATCGGTTCGTTGTACAAGTTAAAACAATTTACCCCTTTTTAGGTTTTTAAAAAACGTCTTTATTGATTGCCGTTCCGGCAGCTACTGACTACAATATAAATTCTTAATACTAATGCGACAGAGGCAAATGGTATGGGAAAAGGAAAATAGAAGGGGATTGGATTACTACAGGTTGCAGTCGTGAAATATGAAATTAGGAGAACGCGTTATCAGCACGTCGCGTCCGGTGCAATGATCGAGGCGTTATCGTCCACGAAATTGATGAGGTCAGCTGTACTGCGCGTGTGAAACATTTGGGTGGAAAACTGGGGCGTCATGTGTCGGCATGTATTGACGATTGGAGAATGGCTTGTGTAACTCTTCCCCCTCTAACTCCCGCGTCCTCGCGGTGTTAAAAGTATGGTATATCGTAGATGCTTCTGTGGTGTTGAGGGATCTTAGGGATGCTGTTATTCTTTGATGTTCTCTGGTTCGTCGACGTCTGCGGTACGATCATCACTGTTGGTGGCTTCTTTTGACCTTTCAGTAGATGGATGACGATGAGGATGATGCAGATTGTTGCCAGGATGGAATAGCTTATCCACTGGTGCAATGTTTTCCCTCTTCTGATGTGGTCGATTTCTTTGGTGGTGTTGACGTGAAGCTCCTTGATGAACTCGAGTGAGAGAACTTCTTCTATTTCGTTTCCGTAGGATGTTGGTTGAAGGATTGGTGGTAGAATATGCGTACCTTCTATTCTTTCCGATACGAACTGTTGGTCTTTTATTGAGATGATAGCATCTTCGAATTGTATCAGGAACGTGCCATTCAGAGTTTCCATTGTCCCGTTCAGGTTTATTTCACCTTGGAAGCTATTAAGGAGTAGGATACCGGGAAAGATTTCTTCAAAGTTAGGAATATGTTGGTCATTGCTAATGGTGCATGTCGCGTTTTTGCCATTAAGTAAGTTAGAGATACATTTATCGGTACTTATGTCTATTACATTTTGTTCCTTACAAATAGTTAGATTTAAAGCGGTTTTGCAATTGTTCTTAATTCCTAATATTGTTTTGTCGTGTCTCATAACATTTGGATATAAAATTTTACTTATCGTGTTATTTCCTTTTTTAATAGGTTTTATAAAAAGTTTGTCGTATATAATTTCATGTGATTTTGGTATGTTTATCATATATAGAAGCTGCGTTGAGTTTGATAAAATTTTAACATCTGCCATTGTTAAGGCTTTTTCAATATTATTAAATGGTACATTATTTGTATCTAATTTCTTCATTATATTGGTAATTTCTACTTTAGAAAGAATATTTGAATTGATAACATTTAATTTTCCTAATTCTATTGAGTAAATTACATTTCTAAGTTCTTCTTTTATAAGTCTAGCTTTTATCTGTAGGCTTAGGGCTAGTTCATTTTGAAATGATCTATCTTTTCTTATAGTATTTAATATTTCGTTTGTTACATTGCTTAATTGGCTGATTTTGACTTGAAAGGCTTGGTTTATGTGAAATTGGCTGTTTTTGTTATCAATTATGTTGTTGATCTTATCTTCCATCAGAATCAGATCGTCATGGTCGGGGTTTCCCGCGATCCATTTCCAAGCTGACCCGATGAAATTCAATGATCTTTTATGTCTATGGCCTTTAATATTGTCTATAAGGTTTCCTACTTGGAAAAGTTCGTGTTCCAGTAAAGGATAAAAGGAGTTGGTTTTCGGGATGTGTTGGGTTATGAGGGATGTTGTTTCAGTGAGGAATTGGTGGTATGGTGGGATATCGATGGTATGAATCAGTTTCAGGTTATTGACGGATTGGGATAGGTGTTGTTTAATAGGGATTTTCAGGGAGTTGTTAAGGGTAATGAAGTTCTCTGCAACGTGTATGACAGCGTTTAGCTCCTTGAGGCTGTCGTTGCCGATGATGCCGTGAAAAGCTTTGAGTGTGGGTAGCACGAAGAATTTGAGATTTTTTATCCTAGGTCCGAAAAGATTTAACATCGCGTGATGGGTAACTTTGACATTACCACCCACGAAGTTAGCTAGGAAAGGGTTTTCGTTTGGTATTGTTGTCTTTACGCATCTGGGGTGAATGTAATTCTTAGTTGATCCCGTGTCAATTAAGAATTTTAGTACATTTCCGCTCTTCGTCCTGTATTCGAAATACGGAAGCGAAGAGCAGTTTAGTCTAAAAAATGGATCTCATTCGGGTCTTCTCCCTCGTCGCAAAGTTGCACGTCTGTGCAGTCCGGTTCCTGGTACTCGGGGAAATCTTTACCAACTTGTTCGTAGGTGTCAAGGTAGTCAACTATTTTCTGGTCGAATCGTTGGTTGGGTTCGAATTCGGTCATGTCAGTGTCAGTGTGAAAGGTTCGTTGTACCTTACTAGGATGCTGCGCATGGGCAGACCAGGCGGGTCTCTTTTGTGCCTGCTGAATTGGGTTAAATTTTGGTCGGTTTTGGTAGTTAACCTGCTTTGAATGAATGGTACTTGTATCCATAGGCTCTGGCTTTGGTTGGCTTGGCCTCTGTGGCTGATGGAAGGGATTGGACGTGGGATTTCTATTGAATGTATTGGATTGTTGGAAAGGGGTATTGTATTGTTGGTTAAACTGACGTTGGTTATGGAAGTAAGGATATTGCTGGAAGGTTTGAGGTTTAGGGGGCCGCGGCGGACCGTGCATTAGCTCGGAATAGAATGGTTGTGAAGGATATTTTAGTGGGGTATTTGGATTATGGGGGTATAGGTGGCAATCGAGTGTGAAAATTATTTTCGGTCTTTCGAATATGACCGACCGTGTGGTTAGCGTGTTGTGTGCGGTAATTCATGTTTTCGAGTTTTAAACAAAGGTGTAGGGCTTGAGGGAGATCTGCGGGTTCCTTCATGCCGAGGAGCCTGGGTAACGCCTTATCGCGGTACGTCCTAATCAAAACATTCATAGCTTCCGGGCTCATTTCCATAATGGAAATCTTGTTCAATATCAACGACAAATGAGCTTGGTAGAACCGCTGCACAGTACTACTGCCTTGAACTAGGCCGGTCATTTGGTACTCGAGGGTACCGAGGTCGCGTTTATCTGCGTAATGCAGGGAGAGGCAACGCGTTATACTGTCCCAATTCAACGGGGTGTTGTACGATTCGAGAGCTATATCGGCTTGGCCGACCACCTTGTTTCTAACGACGTTCAGGATACCGAAATATTTCGGCGTACCCTTTAAAGGTTCTTAGAGTTTCAGGATTTTGTCGACGCTTTTTTTCCATGACCCGAATTCACCGGGTTGACCCGAAAACTCTCGAAGGCTTCGGACTACGTCCGGTATTCTGTCCATTTCGGAAATATTATCTCGTTGATCATCGGCGATCACCTGGTCGCCTTCAGTGATTACTTCGGAACGCGCGTTGAGAAACTGTTCCAAAATCGAAGGCATTTCCCTAACTAGGACTTGAGAGACGATTTGAGTGACTCGGCTTTGAAAGCTGGACTCGGGATTTTCTGGGGGGGTATTAGGATTTGAGGATAGGCTGGGAGGCGCGATTAGGTTTTCGTTTCGCGGCATGATTAATAGTGTCGTATAAAGGTTGTATAAAAATATAGACTAATAGTATAAACTTATATATAAATTAAGTATTCCATTTCAATATTTGAAATATTTGTTTTGTTTTATTAATTAGTGTTATAGTTACTGATGTTAAATGTGGTAACTTAAATGCTAATCTTTTGTATTTATTTAAATTCTAATTTCAAGATATTTAACTTCCTTTCTGATTCACTTCTTTATATACTTGTATGTACTTGTTTTTTCTTTATCGTATTTTAGTTAATTTTGCAATTTAATTTTTTCTTGACACATCTTTATTATATTTGAAATCTTTTCTTCTTTTGATACACTTTTTCTATACTTAGTTATGTTACTTAATTTATGTAGATAAGATAAATTGCTTACATTACTACGAGTAGCTGCATCTCCAGGTGGCTGTTAGTCGCTGCTAACTCCTTTTTGCTCTCTGCTACTTGGGGGCCTCCTTCCCTGGAGCTTGGAACTGGAACTGCAACAATTGGTTTTCACTACACTTTATTTTAACAAATTTGTTTATTTTTTATTTGTTTTTAGAACCTGTCGCAAGGCGTTACGCGATTTCCACTGTTACCGCGATCTACACTGTAGCGAGTCGATACTGCACTTTTTCCTAACGCACTTTTTATTAAGACGGGTCCCAGCTCGGGCGCCAGTTAAAACAATTTACCCCTTTTTGGGTTTTTAAAAAAAATGTCTTTATTGATTGCCGTTCCGGCAGCTACTAACTATAATATAAATTCTTAATACTAATGCGACAGAGGCAAATGGGATGGGAAAAGGAAAATAGAAGGGGATTGGATTACTACAGGTTGCAGTCGTGAAATATGAAATTAGGAGAACGCGTTATCATCACGTCGCGTCCGGTGCAATGATCGAGGCGTTGTCGCCCACGAAATTGATGAGGTCAGCTGTGCTGCGCGTGTGAAACATTTGGGTGGAAAAGTGGGGCGTCATGTGTCGGCATGTATTGACGATTGGAGAATGGCTTGTGTAACTTGTACAAACATATGTGAGAAGTGGTTCCTGTGCCAACGTTGGATAGTGATCAGTTAAACCACTTTCGATAACCAGTGATTTTGTAGCACTGCCTATTTTTCGTACTAAGATGTGATCTATTAATGATTTCGTTCCCCTTACTGGGTCTTATCTTGTGCATTCAGTAATGATGTTCGCTAGCCCAAGCGACGCTATCATTTCTAAATAACTGTGCACATAATTTGAGTTTGTGTCTCGAACATTGATATTAATATCACCCATAACATTTCATTTCACACAATTCTTCTCTATTTCTTCTATAAAATCTTTTTGGCCTAATCCAGGTGATCTGTATATGTACCAAACACATTTTTTTTTCTTCAGTGAAGTAGATTCCAATGTTCTCATAAGACACGCTTTTACTAGGCAAGCGGTTGTATTTTATATTTTCACGTACCAACATTAAGATTCCCTTACCTCTAATTCTGGACTATGAAATCCATCCAGTTAATAATATTGTATAATGTCTCTTTTTCTCTCTATAAGACAAAAACTATCCCAATTCAAACGCAGTGACCTTATATTAAAACATAAATAGCAATATCCTCTTAATTTATTTAAATCAATGATGCTAAAACCTTCTTTAACCCTTCAATCTACGAGTATGTCGCCGAATAAAATATCGTTTCTTTTTGTGTTCTCCATTTTCCTGTATAAGTACTCGTAATTATGTTTATGTTATTGGCTTATGCAAAGCAACACCTATACTGAGCGTGTGATTTTCTCAACATCGCAGACCATGTTCATAGTAACTGCTTGAGTGCTTTCATTTCTTTCTGCCTAAATTTTCCCGCTGCTCTCCCAAACATATTTCCAGCTTTCTTGCCAGCCATAGTAGGTGTTTGTTGTGCCTTGTCACCTGATTGTTAACCCAGATAACCAAGAATTTTTTCTCCATTTTTTCTTGGTTTTTCTGTTATTTTATTTGTATTAGAAATATTCTAAAACTAAATTTGAACAATTTCGATTTTTTTTCGAGATCGATGTATGCAGGCAATATATTCTTATATATATTAGGGCTAATAAATCAGACACAAGATTGTGGTAACACAATTTTTTATACAATAAAATATTATTGAATTGAACCAAATAAACTAAATGTTGATTTCTGTTACTGAACTATTGAATATGACTGATGTCGTATTTGGAGTGAAATGACAGGGAACACGAAGTACCCTGCCGTTCATCTGAATAGGTTCAACTTTTTGTTCACATAACTGTTAGCCTCTCTTCATATATGTCGCAACGACACATATTTGTTATATATGTAATGAAAGAGCATCATTATACGCTTAGTTTGAGAAAAAAAAAGATTGTACTTAAGCTTTCCGTTATTCTCACATGTTAGCTCGACCAAATGCATTCATAAAAACAAACACATTTTTTTGGCTCATCTGAATAGGTTCAACAGCAAAAACTTTCGTTTAAGTGTAGTTGCGTCGGTTAATTGTACTAAAAGTTTTTTCTGCTAATAAATCTTATTGTGTTTATCTGTTAGAGACTAAAATGGGTTGCGGAAAATCTCTAAGCGAGGAAAAAAAAGGCAAAATAAAAGTCATTCGAGAATTAGGCCTAAGCCAACGATGCATCGCGAAAAAAATTAACAGAAGTCAAAATGTCATAAGCGGTTATTTGCGAAATGTCGAACAGTATGAAAAAAATATGAAAGGTGGAAGTTACAGGGCCACATCAAGAGCCGATAGACGGGCAATCATCACGGCAGCTTCCAATTTGCATGATTCCGCTTCAAAAATAAAAATAAAAACCGGTGTAAAGTGTAGTTTGGCGACAGTAAAACGGGGTGTCAGAAGTGGTTAACATTTGAAAAGGAAAAAACTTCAGAAAAAACCACCACTTAATGAATCTAGAAAATAAATTCGTCTCCAATTTTGTAAAAAAATACATGTCGTGGAAGTCTGAATGGCAAAAAGTGATTTTTCCAGATGAAAAAAAATTTAGAATGCCCTGACGGCTATAATTATTATTTCCATGACCTTCGAAAAGAGGAACATTATTTAAGCCGTCTGCATAGCTGTGAAGGCAGTGTCATGGTGTGGGGAGCTATTTCCTTCTACGGAACCTTCGAACTCCAATTTCTAACATCAAGAATGAATGCTAATTCTTATAAAGGTGTGCTTTCCACCGATGTTTGACTTATTTGGGCCAATATCGTGGACATTTCAACATGATAAGGCCCCTATCAACAAAGTGAGGGCGGTAAAACAGTGGACTGAGCCAAAATGTTCAGATGTTGGTGTTATCTCCATACTCCCCTGACCTAAATATAATAGAGAATGTGTGGGGACTTCTTTCACGTAAAGTATACGAGTCAGGGAGACAATTCGAAGACAAAAAGTCCTTAATCGAAGCAATCAAGAAAGCCTGGTCCGAAATTTCGCTTCAATACCTTGAAGAATTGTATGGTTCTATACCAGAGAAAATTTACGAGACTCTGTTAAAAAAAGGCTGTAATACTCATTACATTATTAATTATTGTTGTTACGATCCGAAATAAATCATTAAATCACAATTACTATTCTTATTTTATTTCATTTCATTCGTTCAACCTATTCAGATTACCCAAAAAAATGTGTTTGTTTTTATGAATGCGTTTGGTCAAGCTAGCATGTGAGAATAAAGCTAAGCTTAAGTACAATCTTTTTTCTCTCAAACTAAGGGTATAACGATGCTCGTTCATTACATATATAACAAATATGTGTCGTTGCAATATATGTAGTATATGAAGAGAGGCTAACAGTTGTGTGAACAAAAAGTTGAACCTATTCAGATGAGCGGCAGTATGCTACATTTCAAGCAAACAGTTGTAGCTTTCTTCTTGTATAATTTGCAGTGCAGCTGTTTCCTTTTCCCCGTTCTTTCATCCACGTCAGCGTTTCCGACGTAGTGTTCAATTCCAAGATAAAATCATTGTTGTTTTTGGAATCACAACAGAGCACGTAGTTTCCTTTTTCGTCTTCTTCAGTTCATCAGCGTCGCGAAGAGGACAAACTTTTATCGTTTGGCCCGAATGGTGCCTGTACCCCCAATTTTCCGCTTCTCATGAAAATTTGACAAAAAATCGCAGGTCGTAAAAAAGTTATCGAATTAGAGTCTGTAGGGGAAATCGCCCTTCAAGGTATCTGCATAATGTTAAGACTACACCATACCCTAATCTAGATGAGGTGTATTTTTCCGGTAATGTGCCAGCACCGTGGTAAGGTTTGAAACCACAATAAATAGTCTGATGATGGTCCACCACACCAAAACTTGTAGCCATATCTAATTGGCTTTCCCATTATAAATTGTTTGGCACCATGGTATCCAAAATATGGGACCATACTCTCATCCATTGAATGATCTTGAGGGTGAGGCGTGAAACCCAGGCATCTATCGTTTATCAAATTCAAAACCGGTCTGACTTTTGAAAAACGGTTATTGCTATCTAAGCTGTCGCACGTGCAATTTGTTCATAATGTACTGGAATCGATCTTTTGAAATAGCATTAGGTATGAGAGGGTAATAGATATCTTCGGATTGTTCCCAATACGTGCTCTTGCGAGGCACTATGTTGTACCCGCTAACAAGCGTACACCCACAAAACAATGTATTTCAGAAACAGATATTTACTGTCTCTCGTTTTCCTCCTTTTTACATTTTGTTTAGAGGTTGATGGCTGAGGATCATCGGTTATTCTTTTTCACTCTCATTATCATTTATGAAAGGAATATGATTGTCAATTACACGCGCAAGAAGCTGACTTCTGGGCAAATTATCAATGGTGGGGTTCTGTTCATCACCGGAATCTTCATCAGTACCGGAATCTTCATTTTGACTAGAATTAGTTGGGGGTAATAGAGTTCTATCAACTCCTCCTTGTCCAGTCGCATCATCATTTCCCTCCAAAAAATCCCAAATTTGGTTTAAAGGCAGTAGCTTCCTGCAAAATAAGCAAGAACTACAAGAGAACCGCGTTTACGGAAAAGATTATATGGGCAGGTTGATTTTGATTGCGGATTTTACTGATAAAAAGTAACGTAACACTTATGAACATGACAAAGTTTTATCTAAATCATTCTGAACCCATAGCAAAGATTTTTGTTTTTGTTCTATAGACGTCACTGATGTGTGATTTTTTATATCGACATTAATAGCTCTGCTTATCGTTTTAACTATTTCTACCACATTTTCCTGTGGTGTGGGTGTGATGTTTTTGATTTCGATGTTGTTCTTTGTCATTTGTTGTTCAATATTATTATTATTTTTTGCGCTTGCATATTTTGTATGTTTGTTATTGTTTTCTCTAAATTAAGCTATTTCTTTAGAGAAACCTTCAATTAGTTGAATATTTTTTGACACGTTTCTATTCAACTCATTATACCTACTTTATTCCCAAGAACTGGCAACTTTTAACAACTTCCTTCATTTCTTCTCTCATGAGCTTAATCTCCGCTAACTACCGCATTATTGCCAGTGCTGCAGGTCGTATGCGTTTCGCGGACGATAAATCAAGTGTTGGCGTGTGCGATACTATAACATTATCAGCACTTGGGACATCTCCTGTGCTTCTGCATAATTGGTATTTCCATGTGTCCCGCCTTACACCCATAGTTCTCCATGATTTATCTGCAACCGTCGTGCATTCAAAATGTAGTTTGCGAGAGTACAGAGCGCACACTGCAAAATCGCCTTCTAGAGGCAAATTATCATCGCAATGATTACACACATATATATTTAACTTTTGAAGAGTTAGACGGTGATAAAAAAAATAGCTCACCACACAAATTAAGATTGGAGAAATTAATGTTTTTTGAAGCACTGATGTCACTGTAGTCTATTTTTCGGTTGTATAATAAGGTATAAAAAGGAATTTGAGCAAAAAAGCACTTTATTTTAGAGCGAATTAAAAAGACATCCACTTATTAGCCCAATAATTCCTTTTTTTAAAGTTGTGTGATTCTTATCTAAAGATTTTTCTTAAAATCGTGCATTCAAAAAGATCGGCTTGGTAGCCCTAAACGACGAACATGCTCGCCGAATCTGTTTGTTTGCGTCATCCCCTACACAATAAACACATTTGACGAGCATTAATTTCGTGTTGATACTTCACAGAGTAAACATGTGCGATTTTTTTTTTTTTTTTTTTCAATTCATTTTTATTTCAATTAACTTATATCTATCTTACCCTAGTCAAAAATGCTTAAAACTAGCTTAACTATCTTAACAAATGTAACTATCTTACTGGCCCTAGGCGGACACTCTAAAACAAACAGAACAATTGAAACATACTTACATATGTCTTTCGACGTCTACATGAATTTACTATTAACATTATTATAACTAACTAACTTAAGCTAAGAAAAATGTTTTTTTTTTTATTAAAAAACTTAGCATATGATCATTTGTTTTTTAAATATTTTATATAAAACTTAAAACTACCTTAAACTAATTAAACCTAACTAAACCTATCTTATTCTAACTTAACTATAATATACATATATGTAAATATTTAATATACAACAATAAATATAAATGAAAGTTGCTTTTCTACATTTCTGTGTTTATAAAATTCCTTAAAATTACAGCATTTCTAAGCGCACAAAATTGATGATGGTGTTGGAGCTGGTGGTGACAGCGTGTAGTTGTTTGAAACATCTTATTTAAAGATTTCAAATTATCGCATCCGAGATTATTTAAATCAATTGCAGTCTTTTGAAGAAACTGTTCAACCCATGTCTTTTTTTCGGCTCCCTTGACGTAAACGTCACAATTTTTTAGATTTTCTTGTAGAAACTTTTTGAGACTTTTAAAAGATACAGATCCATCGTCCCATGCTAAACCATGATAATTTTTCGTCAACCAATTTGCTTGTTTTTGGTATTTCATAGATAAATTTCTGAACTCATACGGCTGCTTAATTAAAAAAATTTGAAACTCCCAAGAATTAAAAGTAATAGCCAGCTCCTTTATAATGAACACATTATTATTTCCCTTAAATCCTTGAAAGTCTAAAGTGATTACTGCTTTTCCAGCCATGTCTATGTGAAGGTATGTATGTTACTGATAGAGTGATTGCTCTTCAATTGATAGAATTTATAGAGTTTCTTATTTTAAATAATTCTCTTGATTTCACCAGTAAGTGGAGTATATTTTATTATTCGATCATGTATGAGTACACAATATGCAACTGTATTAGTTGGAAGATTTTTAGATGTCTTGAATTAAATTCTTATGTCAATGGGTCCGGCTTTGATTGCCTCATTCTGATGTGATACATCAAAAACAATAATGGGGGCAATTCTCTTGAATTCATCACGTGTAAGAAGAGGTTTTGGATTTACCAAGTAATAGCCTTGTTGAAATTTTGCATACATTTCATATAAAACGCCATAACGATCACAATCAAATTTAAGATTAAGGTCATCATATGGATATGTCTCTGAGTTGAGATGTACTTTAGCATCCGTTACATCGCAATGTTTAAACTTGCCCTCAATTTGTAACGCTAATAATATAAAGCGAGGCGTTTCATTTTGTTGTGAAAGCTTAACATTCCACAAGTGATGCATTCCCTGAGTTAGAGTTGGGTTGAAATGACAATCCCAACTATGAAATGCTAATGTTATGGGCGTTTCACTTTTGATTGTTTTGAAAATATTCAGTTTCGAAGTATCAGCCAATTGTATATGAGAAACTTTCCAGGTGATATTGTTTATATTTAGCTGTACTTTTTCTTTTAAATCTGTTGAATATACAACATTTTGATTAGTCTTTGAACGTAATAAAATCAACTCATGTTTAGAGTTTACAATAATTCGATTATAGTCTTCGGCAAAACCCATTAACGATTTAAGGGGTAGACAAAAATTAAAATGTCCGTTTGTTAAATCGATATCATCAGATTTAGACCATCCAGCATTTTTTAACATCAGACTCTCATCCTTATTGAGAGAAGCATAGTTTTTTAGTGTTGTAGTTACGCCTAAATGTCGTGTTCGATCAATTTCGAATCCATTAATTTCATAACGAATTTCATCGAATAAATATGCTGCGCAATTGTTTTTCAATTTAATATTCGATGAAACTGCCCCATTATCTAGAGTAGCAAATCCCTCAATATTAATATAGCTTTCGCTAGGTAATATAAAAATATCCTGGTTCTGAATAGATATACGAATTTCATCACTACTTTTAAATGCTTGCAAATATGGTATGTAACTATGAAATTCCTTTCTTATAATGCTTTCGTCAGAAATTGGATGTTGTACGATGTTTAGTATTTCACTCATATTTTGTTTTTTGATTTTTTTTTTTAATTGTAAACCTATTGATTTAAGGTATTGTTTATTAGCTACCGATATTGGTACTAATCTCTCATGTGGTGTTTTAAGTCCTTTTTGTTTGACTGTTAGTAAAGTTGTGACTGGTGATGTCAGTCCTGAGATATTTTTATTGTAAATAATCATTGATCCAACGGTTTTAAATGGAGTCTGAGCGTTACTCTTTCACCACGAAAATTGATTAGGTTGCCGTTTAGATCAACAATTCGAATTGCAATCGTGCTTATTTGTTGAGTGCTGATGGGGAAATAAATAACATTTGTTGGGCTCTCATCAATTTTATACCCTGGACTGACACTCAATGAAAATTCATGGATTGTATGTGCTGGCGAATTGTTAATATATGATCCAGTTACAATATTACATTCCACACGTAAAACGTGAACTTTTGTAATATTTATTTGTTGATCTGATGTATGTTTTTGATTTGCCTCCAATATTCTTTCACTGAACCCCAGTAGTGATCCAATCGATCGTTCTTTATTAAAATAAATTTTGTCCGTACTGTTTATTTCTGTCTGAAGCGTATTATAATTTGCCTCAATAACAAGTTTTCCATTCGAATTCTTTTCTTTATATTTTCCCTGTAAGTATTCGACAATATCATCGAACTCATATGAACCGACTAGAATTTCAAAAACCAAATCGTTTATGTGAAATAAATTATTATCTATATCGACATTTGGTACAGAGTTATATGTATGAAAATCGATCAATCCGCACACATAATTCTTATTTAAATTAATTGGTGGAAAGTAATCCGCAGTAAGAAGAGATGAGTTCCCACTTAATGTGAGAGCTATGGACATGATGAAAGTCAACAATGAAATGAAACTAATTATGTGTTAGAAAATTATTTTTATTGATTGATTAAATTTCATTACAAGACATCACGTTTATTAATCCAGGAGTTATGCTGGTGCGAAAATCCTAACCACTTTATAAAAACTCTGTTTCCTTTGACTTTTAAAACCTTTTCTACAAGATAAACGTCTGGATATCTAGTTTTTTGTAGTTCGCGTTCATAAAATGCACCTTTTATTGATTTACCGTCATAGTCTTTAAGAATATATGTAACCGGACTTGTATTTTGTACGGTTTTGATTTGAAAGATCTCTGTCGACCAATTGGGGGTGTATCCCTTTTCAAAAGTATGTTTATATTTACTTATTCGTACATTATTGCCAACATGGAATTTGGGCTCATTGAATATTTTCAAATGATTGTAAACAGTTTTCAATAAAGACTTTTCATTAGAAGAATTAACATTAACTGGCGCCATTTTAATTGTTCTATGTATTTTGTTGTTATAATTATCAATTAAGGTTTTGTATATGTCAACCCATCGATATGATCCCCGGTAGCTGAACTCTTTCCACATCATTCCCTTCAAAGTTCTATTAAATCGTTCAACTATTGATGCCTTTAGTACACTTTGTGTTGAATAATGCCTAATGTCATATTTTAGAGTTAAATTTTTAAATTCATTGTTAAAGAATTCCTTGCCATCATCAGTTTGTAAATTTTTTGGTTTTCGCCCCAACTTGAATATACCTTTCATAGCATTAGCCACAAGAGGAGCACTTTTATTTTTCAATGGCACTATCCAGGCAAATTTTGAAAATGTATCTATAACAGTCAGCACGTAACGATAGCCATTATTATAGTGGGAATAGTTCCCCATTTCTACAAGATCAGCCTGCCAAAGGTCATCTATTCCTTTTGTTATTACCCTCCGCCGTTTAAAAGTTTTACGAGCTTGACGGTGAAGTTCCTGCACCAATCCTCTTCTCACGTTCGTCATCGGACTGATTATGTTGTAGCCCAAATGGGGTGGGTTTTATAATCTGTTGAAATAAAATATCCTCGATTGCATGAACCTTTTCATCGATATAAAATGTATGGACCTTAAGGTTTTCTTCAACTGTTTTCTGTATACTGTTAAGTTGTTCATATATTATATCAATGTCCTGTTTGATATTAGACAATGTTTTACTGTTTTCATTTCTAAGTTTTGAATTTAGTTCATTTATACAATTATCAACAAATAATTTATTTGTGGCATCACTGCTTGCTATAGGACTACCAAGATTTTTAATACGCTTGAAACTAATATTTTTATGTGCATCGCTGTCTAATTGAAAGCCTCCGACTTTTGAAATAAGTCTTCTGGAATACCTTTTGTTTTGATTGCAATAGGAGGAACGTCCAAACTTGTCAATAACCATTTTGAAATTGATCTATTTGATTTCATATTTACACAATTATATTCTCTTCGCACAACTCTTCAATAATCGACATTATTTCATTATTATGATTTGAATGACCAGCTGATTGTGAAGCGATAAGGAGTCTTAGTCTATCTATTAACTCATTAGGATCATTCCAATATACGTAGTTGGGTTTCTTATAATTTAATCTCATTATACCGGAACCTTTATGTATGTTTGTGGTTTTTTTGTTTTTAACAAATAATTTTTTAATTATTTTAATATATTTGTATGCCTTAGTACCTTTTATTTGTTCATTAGCACTATGGTTACGTTTATATGCATTTGTTAGTGTCAACATTTCTCTATAAGCTTGCAAATCTGCATCGTCATATTTTTTTGGAACTTTATAAAAGATCAGCTCAAAGAGTCCAGGTGTCTTAGACCAACTCCGGTTAGCAATTGAAATTTTATCATTATTCAACTCAAACGCTGTATTACCAAATTTCCATTTGTCATTAACATCTCGATAAGGTCCATATAACTTATCTAATTTGCTTGCCTTTTCCAACGTTGTAAGATCGACAAAGGGTTTTCCATCATCTGATTGTGAAAATGACATATATTCATCATTGTCATCAGCATCATCATCTTCATCCTCAACAGCAGCATAGGCATCAGCAGCATAACTACTACTTGTACTTGAATCATTGAAAAGTTTGCTCATACTCGATTTCAATGGAGTACTTGTTTCTATTGTACTTATATTATTTTTATTCGGATACGTGTTCGGTTGTCGTTCCTTCTTTAAAGTCTTTGTTTCTTCAACTAGTTCCTTGAGCGGCTTAGTGATAGGGTTTAATGAAGTCTCTAGATAATTTCGCGTATCAGCTTCCCCCAGTTTTATATCTCGAAATTTCTTTCTCAATATCTTTCGAGTCTTAACTATATCTTTAATTATTTTCTCATTCATATTCATATTTGAGTGAGTTGCAATCTCACAGAATACTGATTAGATGATAGTGTGTAACTCACATTTTATAGTTGTATAAAAACGTCAAAAGCTTTCCTATAACGACCACAATCAATATGGTCATCTTTGCTTATGACGAGAAATCCATTTTTATCTTGCCAGCACCTGCTACATAAATGCATAAATATTTCAAATGACATGTCATTGGCGCCCACATGATCATTGTATATATGCATAAATCATCTTGCTTAAACACAATGATCAAATTTGCATTGTCTCGCACCAAATGTTTTGGAATCCGCGTGTACGTCTGGCATAAGTAAAAACTGTCGATATTCTTATGTCGTCCCATACAGAAATATGATCTTATATGGTTTTGTTTCTCACATGCGACATCATCAAATATCATAATAGAATTACCTTTGGCTTTTTCCGGTGCTAAAACATGTTCGTTTTCGGTGAAAGGGAAAAATCCCATACCTTTAATTGGTCTAATTAATTCTTGTAAATATTTATATTTCGGTTGGGATGTAGATTTTGAGTATAGATAAATATTTTTAAATTTGAGTCCATTCGGACTCTCTATTAAATTGATCATTACATTAGTCTTTCCGCAATTTGATGGTCCAACAATTAGGGCTCTTATCGAATTGGGTAGCAATGAGCTGTGCTTTGTTTTACCTAAATTTCCGGTAGAGAAATCTATATTTCGTATTGATATACTCTTATGTTGTTTGATAAAATGCATTTTGACAACTGACAAGAACGTATTAAAAGTGTATTCCTTTATTCAATCGCTCACAGTTTTAAGGAAGCTTTATAAGCGATAAGATATGTAGATAATCAAAACAAAATGACAATATTATATGAAAATCGAATCAGTCGTAATAAAGCAGCCTCTGGGAGGGGACTAATTAACAAATTAATTAACTCATTACCTGTGGAAATTCATTTACCCGGATATCAATTTTGTGGGCCTGGTACTAAATTAAAAAAACGGCTTGCTAGAGGTGATCAGAAAATTAACCCATTAGATAGTGCGTGCAGACAACATGATATTATCTATTCTCAAACTAACGATATAAATAAACGACACATAGCCGATCAAGTGTTGGCCGACAAAGCTGAGGCAAGACTTAGGTCCACTAATAGTAGTGTAGGTGAACGTGCAAATGCATGGTTTGTTACGAATGCAATGAAAGCAAAAGTTAAATTTGGGATGGGGATCGGAAGAAAAAAATCTCAATGTGGAAAGAATCTTTTCAATAAGACCATAAGGGCAGCAACAAAACTCTTAAATCAAAAAAAACCGGAGGATATAGAGAGTGCAATAAAAATTGCAAATAAAGTTGTAAAAAAAATCGTTAAGGCGAAAAAAAAGGTTATCAATAAATGTCCCCCGAATAATACCTATACCTAAAATTGGAGGATTCTTACCTTTGATACCAATATTGACTGCTCTGGGGACCATTGGAAGCTTGTCAGCCGGTGGAGCTACTATTGCACGAGTTGTAAATGAGGCAAAAGCGGCCAAAAAACAATTAGAAGAATCGAATCGCCATAATAAAAATATGGAGGCTATCGCTCTGGGAAAAGGTTTATATCTTAAACCCTATAAGAAGGGATATGGATTATATTTGAGTCCAAATCCAAAAAAACTATTAAAAATGCTACCCAAACGGGCTCTTACTGATGTTGATTTAAGGAAATTTGCAAGCGATTTACCAAATTTTAGGGGTGTTTTCATGCGTGACGCGTTCCCAAAACGTCCACTTGAAGCGGAATGTGGAATTGTCAATTTGGACATATCTACAGGGCCTGGCACACATTGGGTGGCATATAGAAAAGATAAAAATCACGTAGAATATTTTGATAGTTTTGGCAACTTGCAACCACCACAAGAAATAATTCGTTATTTAGGCAATGGCATAATGTATAATTATTCCAGGCACCAAAATTACAACTCTTTTAATTGTGGACACTTATGTTTAAAATTTCTTTACAATATATATATATAAATAAAAACAAATTTTAATATGGTCTAAAAAACAAAAAGTTGTTTTATTATAAAATTTTTAACTACAGGTATTTCTTCTTTTCTCTTACATTAACAATGCGCTTTTATTTAAGTCTGGTGTAAAATGACATTAGTTTTCGTATTCTTATCAACATAGAATCTAACATGACACAAAAACAAGTATCTGGCCCGACTTGGCAACTATCTGATGACCATGAACATGTTGTGAAATGACGATCATATTTTGATTTAACAATGTAAATATTCTCATGTTCAGATAACCTTGAAATGCAGTTTTGAAACATCTCCAAATGTTCATCTAGAATGTTCTCCTTGTGTAGTTGTATGAACTCCTTCAGTTCCGTCAAAGTTGCAGAAATGTTTAAGTTTGTCATCCTTAATGTGTAGAATGACAACACCTCCAGAATCCACCGTTCTTCGAAAAGGACACATTTTAACAAATCCTGAGAGCTTTAGCTTAACTGCACGATATTTCGTATGTTTCTTGCACCTCTTTATGTTTCTTGTTCCTACTTCTCCTTCAGTTGTTTGAAGATCTACTACTTTTGTTGTGCACTCATAGAACATGTTTTTTACTTTCTTCTTCTTTTGCAATGAATTGATTCAAAAGTTCAATATCTTCCTCACCAATTTTGTCAAGCTTCATTGGCTTGACATTGTCTACGTCATTCATATGTTAGTGTGCCACCAATTTATATGTTCATTTGGGGGAAAACTCAAACAATGTTGATGATAAATTTTCGGGAATCTCTTCTCCTCTGCGCTTGCTTAATAACAACGATCTGTAAGAAAAACTTCCAAGTTTTGGACTATTGTATCAATTTGAAGAATTTTAAAATATTTCCAAGCTGTATGGCAGACACAATACTTATATTTGGACTTTTAATTTCCTGCACCCAAAACATTTCTTTCTAACTAAAACAAGATAATGTTCGTCTTTTGCTTACCTTTTTGTTTCTCTATGGCTGAAAAAAAATTAGAAAAGAAAAATTTAAAGTGAACTGACCGTCCCTTCTTAAAACGATAACAAGTGAAAGGGCATACTGCAAAAATAAAAACAGTTAGGTTTATTTATTTATATTTCTTTTATTGGTTGAGCGCAAAATTTTTTTGGCTCACCTGTATTTCATTGATAATTTGGAAACTTAAATTCTTGTTACCTTCTTTCGTGGCAACAAGAAATAAATTCTGATTATTTTTGTTCAGGATGACTATCTCATCATCCTGAAACTTTTCAGCCATATGGGCTGGGAAAAAAAACTGAGTGCTTGGGAACTCTGCTAATAGCCGATTCCCAAAGCGTGTTTGGATTTTTTTTAGTTTCTCTATTTTATAATATTTATTTACTTCTACCTCTGCTATATTAATGGTTTTCTTATTAATAAAAAAAGTGCTCGACATTTTATTTGCATTAAAGCGCTCCAAAATACTGTCCACACTTTCTTCAGCCTTGCGCTTTTTCGATGATGGTAACTGCTGCTGTTGTTGTGGTTGTTGCTGCTGCTGTTGTTGTGGTTGTTGTTGATGATGATTTGGTGGTGACTGCTGCAACCATTGCTGTTGTCGCAGCTGTTCTGGTGTAGACAGCATACCACTGCTGAAAAACCCCTCCAGCACACTGTTTTTCAGATCCTCCTGTTGCTGCTGCTGCTGCTGTTGTCGCTGCTGCTGCTGTTGTTGCTGCTGCTGCTGTACCACTTTCAGTGAATGTGGGTCCCTAAGCAGAATATTTTCTAAAATTGTAGCTCTCTCCATTTCCGCTCAGGCTTCACAAATGACTGATGGATTTTGTCCAAAGTCCTAACCTTTTTATATCCACTTCTTCTTCTTCTTCTTCTTATCTCAGTTGGGATAAATACAAATTTATGTTATACAAACTTGCAAAGTTTAGATAGGCACGTTTTTTTTCCCCATCCTAACTGTTGGAGTTGTAAACACAGCAGCACCATCTAAAACTAAAAAATGTCATATCGCTCTCTTATATGCAATACTTAACGGGGTTTTAGTATAGGAACTACCTTGCATTGGTATATATTTACTTATATTAAACACAATATTTATAATGGATGCCAATGCCCATCCACTATCTTTTTTTTGAAACTCATCAAATTTGTTTAGTAATTGGCTTTCCAAATTTTCAGATACAATATTTTCTATGATATTTTTATCACTTAAACTAATACATACATTCTTCGTACTTATATATTTCATCTCCTGTCTAATCTCCTCATTATCATCATATTTCCGGAACTCACCACAAAAAACAGCATTAATTTTTATGTTGATGTACTCGTTGATTATCTCCTGCAGTTGATTGATAATTATTGGTCTGCAATCCCTCAGAAGAAGCTTAGGATCGGCGTGTTTTAAATTGGTTATAACACCCGATCTGATCCTTTGTTTAAATGCCGAATTCGGGAGATCTTCCCACTTTAATATCTCCTCACTTGATTGCGGAACAAAGAGTTGTTTGTACGATGATAATGTACCGAGTGCTGATGTAAGATAATAATTTTGCCCGGTAAACTTAACATCAGGTAACCAACTTTTTAAAAATTCCATATCTTTTTCGCGGTTTTTTAAATTTGCTTCAATGTTCGCGGCATCATCACAATCACTATTTCTCCGCAAAAGGAAACTCATTAAATGTGATTGTTGTCTTTCTATCACTTCTTTAATTTGAGGATCCATATTATTTGTTATTACAGTGAAGTATATATATTAAAAATGCAACAAGTGTCAATGACCCTAGTACACAGATTTTGATTTTTTTGTTCTAGCAACACACACCAGATTAGTCAGACGCAGATCTGAATAAAATGCAACAAGTGTCAATGACCCCTAAACAGATTTATATTTTTTTGTTCGTAACAACACACACCAGATTAATCAGACGCAGATCAGAATAAAATGCAACAAGTGTCAATGACCCCTAAACAGATTTTTATTTTTTTGTTCTAGCAACACACACCAGATTAGTCAGACGCAGATCTGAATAAAATGCAACAAGTGTCAATGACCCCTAAACAGATTTTTATTTTTTTGTTCTAGCAACACACACCAGATTAGTCAGACGCAGATCTGAATAAAATGCAACAAGTGTCAATGACCCCTAAACAGATTTATATTTTTTTGTTCGTAACAACACACACCAGATTAATCAGACGCAGATCAGAATAAAATGCAACAAGTGTCAATGACCCCTAAACAGATTTTCATTTTTTTGTTCTAGCAACACACACCAGATTAGTCAGACGCAGATCTGAATAAAATGCAACAAGTGTCAATGACCCTGTACATAGATTTTAATTTTTTTGTTCGTAACAACACACACCAGATTAATCAGACGCAGTTCAAACGACCTTGAACTACCTTCAAGTCAAACGACCCTCAAGTCAAACGACCTTGAAGTCATCTTGAAGTCAAAAATGACCTTAAAATCACATATGTAGCAACACACACCAAATTAGTAATCCCCCTCAACCGACCATGAAGCTCTCAACACATGAACGGCCTTCCTGTCAGATGAGACGTTACCGCATGTCTAGAACACAGCAATCCCATCTAAAACTAAAAAAAACGTCATATAAATCATAGCATAAACATATAAACACACTGCACAAGCGATCGACTCTATAACCCCGAATAAGCATTTTCTAATGTTCGATGTATAACGAACATCCCCCGGCTAAGCTCATTTATACAAGCTACGCACTTGGGTGACCCAAATGACTGCACGAACCAAGTAAACAAATTCTGTAAAATTGGTATTATGATGACACTCACATACATACATATGTACATACATTCATACTTACTTTATGGGTCATGGATAAATGAATGGGGGGAAATCAAAATCATTTTTTTTTTCGGTCTTGAACAAACAATAAACAAAAAACAGAAAATCTTGAAGTCAAAACGGCCTTGAAGTCAAAGCGGCCTTGAAGTCAAAAAAACGACCTTGAACGGTGATGACTCATTTCTGACTCATTTCCTGGTCTAGAACCGGCATAGCCCTACTACTCTCGATCACGAAGAAATCATCATCCAAGACGGCGCTCTCCGGATCAATGCTGACTGTTCGTAAAAGACGTTCAAGACGTTCATTGTTTGACGTTCTCGAAAGCTCCAGATCCTGAATGTCATTCTGATTGTTTTTCCGAAATATATATTTTATTTACTTGCGGGAACATATTCGCGCTGTTGGAATTTACAGCACGAATTCTGTTGTTCCAATATAATCTAACAAATATTCTGTTATTTTCTTTGATCCACTGTTGGATATTTTTAATCAGTGACTTCAGTGTTACCTGACCTTCAAGTTTTGTCTATCGGCGCATGTACAAGAGCTTGAGT
Organism: Merodon equestris; assembly: GCA_958301585.1. Taxonomy (NCBI): domain Eukaryota; kingdom Metazoa; phylum Arthropoda; class Insecta; order Diptera; family Syrphidae; genus Merodon; species Merodon equestris. The sequence goes on along the minus strand of OY284416.1, from coordinate 71,608,163 downwards.
CTTGTCAGGAGTCCACTTTTTTGTCTGTGCAGTGCGTCAATTGTTTTGTTTCCGTATTCTTTTGTGGAATCGTGCTGTCATTGGCGTGGTATCGTACTGTCCTTCATCTGCTTAATTTTATCATTCATTTGTCTGAGGTACCTGTCGATCTCGCCATTTGACAGAATTCTATTGGATGGTGGGAAGGAATCATTCGAAGTGAGCGATATCGTCAGATTTATTGACAAAACGTGGCCAACGCACCCTACTATAATCGTAGGGGCGCGTTTGGACATACGAGTACTCTGCCATCTCCGCGAATTCGCCTGGTATTGTGATCACGGCACTAAGTCCGCAATGATCACTGTCGTATACTAAGGTCCGTAGACAATTAGTAGACCATTCATTCGTGTCAGCCAGTCTCAGCCGAGAGCCAAGCAACATGAGATCCAGATAGGAGGCACTAATAGGATACGACGGACTATCCGTTGCGAGCAGAGATGATGAACGAGTTATGCAACTTAAAATGGCCGCCGACGTTTGCCTACAAGCTGTGCGAGCACGTGGGTACATAAAGTCCTGTCAAAATTATGTAAACAATCACGCGCATTGTTATAATTCAAAGAGTGTGTGTGTCGGGAGTACACAGCGCTACAATGAAATGAGTTCACACGTATTCACGGATAGAGTCGTTTATAACGGGGGTTGTCGGCTTGGTACACAAACTCCTGTCAAAATTTCCTGAAAAATTTAGGGTGTCACGGGAACAGACGTACGAAAGTTGCATATCTCGTTCTTCATCTCTGGTTGCGAGTAACTTGACTCTGTACTCTATGCCCCGCAGAACCCACCAACGTCTTAGTAGACTCTTCCTAGTGCTAGGAATATCATTTCCCCAATCACTTTGTTTAGCATTCAAATCGCCGGTCAGGGTGTAGTAGTTTTGCACCAAACTTAAGTGCAGAGATCGAAAAAGTGTCTCGAGTTCTGCAATGAAATTATTGGGTTGAGGTGCTTCGGATGCATAGGCTGCTATAATGTACATTCTCATTCCATTTCGGACCTGAAACCTCTGTACTTCACCGCTATATATGACTTTATGCTTTAAATAATTTTTAATGAAGATCGCACTCCCCCGCCACGTGTGGCGTTGGGTCGGTCACTTCGTATTATTTCATATGAACTAGGTTTACGTTTGTTTCGCTGACCAAAAACCAAAAGTACATCGAGGCTTTTCTCTTGCAACAGGTTGAAAAGTACGGCTCTTCGCTCAATCCTAATCAATGAATTCACATTCACCGACAGGATCTTTAAGGGAGTCTCTACCAGCGTACCCATTACGATTGTAGTTGTGCTAAGCCCAGCAGAAGCAAGTAGATTCTGTCCACTCGGGTCGCCTGCTCATGAATTTGCCATGATCTCGTGACCTTGGATGACGAGCAGGATCGAACGCAAGTCCGCCTCGGCCTCCGGTTACTTAGAAACAGACACCGGTGCTTTGGGCATAGCTGTGGGTTTTTGTACCGTCTGCCCCAGACCTACCGCCATTTGGGCGTAAGTCATCTGGGGTGTGACGGCTGGTGTTTCTTAGCGACCCGAGGGGTGTTTCCCTTCTGACTTCTGCTTACAAGTTAGATTTGCTTCTTTTATATCTTGGAACTTAGGACATCCCCGATAGTTTGCAGGGTGTCCACGGTTCCTACTTTCCTACAGAGCACGCACTCGAGTTGCTTCCTGTTCGCGACCTTGTCTTGGGTCAGATCGCATTCTTCGTTCCTGTGATTCTTTGCACACTTAACACATCGAGACTGCATTTCGCAGTTCGCCGCGACGGGCCCAAACCTTTGGCAGCGGATACATTGCAAGATGTTTCCTTGCCTCTTTACTTTTTTCCTTATAACAGGCTGAGAAGCCAAAGAAGTAATAGACCTTAGCCTTTCCAGGTTGCTGTTGGGTGCGAGCTGGACCAGAAAGAAGGGCAATACCCGGCTCTCCCGTTTAGATCGCGCCGTGGTAGACGCCTTGACCCCCACGAATTTGAACTCTTTGAGTTCTGAGAGCATTTTCTCGGGGTCAGTGATAGAGTGTAAGCCTTTGAGGAGCATCGACCGCAGCCTCTCAGCGTTGGGGGTAAAGGAGATAAACTCCGTCGTGGTCTCCTTTAAAAGATCTTTGACTCGCTTATACTGCTGCAGTGTGGTGCACTGGATAGCACAGCGGTTTTCGCCTATACCTTTAAATACAAAATTGTTCCTCGTAGGGCCGTAATATGGGTAAGGATGGGTGGCACTTTGTCCTTAGTAGGTCGTTGTTGATGCGGCTGTTGTTGATGCTGCTGCTGTTTCCGTGGCGGCTGCTGAAGTTGTGTTTCTTGTTGCGGCTGCGAAATGCTTCCGACGCATTTCGGAGAGCCTATCTACTACGTACTTCAATTTAGCGCGTAGAATGCGTTCCTCATCCTCAAGTTCACGTTTCTCCTCAGTTACCGAACTTGAAAGGATGGCAAAGAAGTTGTTTTCTCCCATGTAACGACCCGCGGAGAGGTTGGGAACATCACACCAGGGAGAGTGGTTGCTCATCCGTCACCGACTCCGTTAGACTAACGGGATTTCTCCCGACGCCTTTAGACATTTTTCTGATGAGCTGATTAGCAGGAAACACTCACTAAAAAATACTCCCACTGGGGGGGTTGAACGCGGGATCTTTGATCCTCTGTCCGAGCACTTTATCTCTGTGGTAAACTATTGGCGACATCACCCAAACACGCACCTGAGTGTCCACTGAGTTTCCACTCTAATTTTTTGAATTTTTTTTTTTAATTTTTGATTTTCGGCTTATTAAATTTAATTTTCTTATTATTTGCTGTTAGTCGCACAGCCTACTGAGAATGATATAGAAATTGTTTAAAATCTTCCCATGTTCATTAAAATTCATAAATCTATATCAGTTTGTCAAGAAATTCTTTATGCACGGTAAAAACTCAGCCAGTTCAAGTTTTTCATTGCAATATAAGCACTTCTTTTAACTTTATTTAATTTCTGTTTTTTGACTTATAACAATAATTTCGAAAGTTATACAGAATACAGAAAACTTTATTTCATTTTAAAACAAAACAAAACAAAAAAAAAAAATAAGAGAGGACCAAAGTTTCGCTGTCAAGAAAATGTTTACACATTTTATTCAAATTCCATTTTTGCAGTGTATACACTGTTATAGCGGTTTGTTTTTTTTTTGGCACAGATGTATGAATTTGGAAGCAAGCACTTTTGTAATACTTCTGATGTTGAGAGTGCTTAGTTTATTGTAATTGATCTGTTTGATTATACCTGGTAAAATAATATCACTTGACGTGGTTTATTACAACCATTATCAGGGCAAGAGTGTTCAGAAGATAGCCGAGATGTTTGCTTTACGCAAAAAATCAATTTGCAATATTATTAATCGAGCAGAACGGGAAAATCGATTGGAGAATATTGTTCCAAAAGGTAGGGAAAGAAAGATATTTGCCAGAAATAAACGCTGTTTGCTAAGGAAATTGCAAGAATCCCTCCAAACCTCAAATTGAGTTTGACAAGGGAGGTAAAGGAAGAATGTGGTGTACAGGTTTCTCACACAAGTGCTATTAAAACATAAATACAACTTGCACGAAAAAAAACATTGGCTTCAACTGAAAATATAGAAAAACGCTTATCGTTCGTTACTGAGAATAATATTCACTCAAAGGAATATTGGGATGATGTAATATTTTGCGACGAAACGAAAACAATGTTATATTACAACGAAGGACCCAACAGAGTATGGCGCAAGCCTTTACAAGCGTTATCCAATGGGAATACCATTCCAGTTGTGACATTTACAAAATTGTCTATGATAGTATGGCCGTGCATATCCAGCAAAGGCGTTGGAGCACCATAGACATCATGAAATACTCAAGCATTTTGCAGACTCATTTGCTCAATAGCGCAAGTAATGTTGATAGTGATGAAGGTAGAAAACCAAATTTTAAATTGTATCAAGACAATGATCCAAAGCATAAAGAGCTTAAAGTCAGGACCTGGCTGCTTTACAACTGCAGCAAAGTACTAGATACACGAACCGAGAGTCCAAATTTAAACCCCATCGAAAATATATGGGTACATTTAAAGAAAAAATAGCAAAATGGTACCCTACCAACTTATACAGTACATTAAAGAAGAATGGGCCAATAGTCCCACTATCTCAAAAAACTTATTGGATTCATGAAAACAAGATTACAGGCAGTTATAGATGCTAAAGGCAGTCACACCAAATACTAAACATAATATTTTTGTAGTTTTTGAATTTCTAACATGTGTACATATTTAAGTTTTAATTTGAATAAAATGTGTAAACACTTTCTTGACAGCGAACTTTTTGTCCTCCCATAATTTTTTTGTTTTAAAATGAAATAAAGTTTTTTGTATTCTGTATAATTTTTGAAATGTTAATTGTTATAAGTAAAAAAAAAAAAACAGAAATAAAATAAAGTCAAAAGAAGTGCTTATACTTGCAATGAAAACGAGAATTTGCTGTTTTTTACTGTGTGGAAACACCTTCTTGACAAACTTAAAAAAAAAAACTATCGCCGAAATGTATGTACGCGCTTTTGAACGTCTGTACGCACCAAATTGGATAATTCTCTTTTTTTTTTTGTGTTCGTTACTGCCAGGACAAGGTTTGTTTTTGGAAGGGAAATCGCACAGCGAAATCAAAGAGCGTTTGGATGCTGTGCACGGTGATTCTTCTCCTTCGATTGCGACCATCAAAAATTGGTTTAACGAGTTTCAACGTGGTCGCACCTCGCACGTCGGTTTTTGATGAGCCACGTCCAGGTGCCCCGAAAACGGCTACCACGGAGGATAACGTGACAAAAATCCACGATCTCGTATTGGCAGACCGCCGATTGAAGGTGCGTGAGATAGCTGAGACAGTAGGCATTTCAAAAGACCGCGTGGGTCATATCCTGCATGAAATTTTGGGCATGAGAAAGCTGTCGGCGCAATGGGTGCCGCATTTGCTCACTCCGGACAACAAGCGCAACCGTGGGACCACTTCAGAGCAGTGTTTGGCGCTGTTTAAGCGCAATCGGAAGGAGTTTCTGCGTCATTTCGTGACAGTCGACGAAACATGGATCCACTGGTACACACCAGAGAACAAGGAAGAGTCGAAACAGTGGACTTCACCCGGCGAACGTGCTCTCAAGAAGGCGAAGACTGTCCCATCGGCCGGAAAGGTGATGGCCACCGTTTCCTGGGATTCAGAAAGTGTGATCCACTTCAACTACCTGGAGAAGGGCAAAACGGTCACAGGGCTGTACTATGCCCAATTATTGAGCCGATTCGACGCCGAATTGAAGAAAAAAGGGCCCCACTTAGCGAAGAAAAAAGTGCTCTTCCACCATGATAACGCACCGGCTCACACCTCCGCCCTCGCCACAGCCAAATTGGTCGAATTGGGCTACGAACTGCTGCCCCATCCCACTGTATTTTCCAGATGTGGGGGCCACACGACTTCTTTTTGTTTCCAAACTTGAAAAAGTCACTCGCCGGGAAGAAATTTAAGTCGAATGAGGAGGTCATCGCCGCCACGGAGGCGTACTTTGCAGATCTCGAGAAAACGTATTTTTCAGACGGGTTAAAGAAGTTGGAACATCGCTGGGTCAAGTGTATCGAGCTTAAAGGAGACTATATTGAAAAATAAATCGCCATTTCTCCAAAATTTTTGTTTTTCTTTTGTAGGCTAAGTACTTATCGGACCGCCCTCGTACACTCACCTTAAATAAGCATCTGGGCGCTTGTCGTTCGGAATCGGCATTAAACTGTAGGTCCCGCTCTCCGTGAGCTGTAACGCCATATAAGAAGAAGTACGCGTAACGGAAGTCGAGTTCATAGTCTTTGAGACATTCTTTCAAAGCATCAAATTTATTGAGATACGTAAAAAATCTCAAGTTAACAACGAATATGCGAGTAGTGTTATAAAATGCGGAAGTCGTGAAGGGTGGTCGGTAGTCGGTGCTCATCACCGACTGTTGAGCCGAAGGTCTGTAGTTCAAGTCCGTCCGTAGTCAAGAACAATTCCTATACGGAAAAACTGTGCAACAACATCAATAGTGAATGAGAGATGATCAAAAAGTGCTGACGAAGGCATAACACTCACAGCATAAGATCACTTCAAGATTCATACTCTGCGTGTGCATTTCCAATATAAGTATAAGTTAAAGTTTAATTTGTTAATTTTTTTAAAAAATATATTTTGGGAGCTATGCTCCTTTATTACTCGACGATTACTTAAAAACTAAAACACAAAACTGAATCTTATTCTATCTTAACCTACGGTGCAACTTGGGAACGTGAAGGAATGTGGGAATTGATGGAGATAACCAAACATCTCGGGTGACGAGTGTTCGGCATGGGAACGCAATTCAGGTGCTGCTCGGGCTGAGTCGGTGTCAAGTGGAGTCGCGCTTGGTTGGTGCCGTGCGCAATCCGTGGAATGCACTGGTGTCAGATGGAACCGTTGTGATGGTGCATTGGTGCCGTGTGCAGTCTGGGGAATGTGGAGTGTGACCGGATGTGCGGTGACTTATGTTGCCTTAACTCTTCCCCTCTTAAACGTCTGACGTCCTCGTCTGCGGTCAATCAGAAGAATGGGATCTGACTCAGCCTGGATACTCTTGGATCCTTACCTTGATCGTCGGTGGCGTTTTCAACTGCCTTTGTTGCGGCATCTGCTGAATGGGTTTCCGATGAGTTTACTGGTTGTGGTTGAATTACTATTTTTGTATTTCTATTTGAACGTTTGATGAATAAAGAGCCCAGAATGATAAGCGTAAGTATAATGACAGCTGATGACAGTCCAAAGTTAATTAGCTGCTTCCTCGAATTCTCGTTGTCGATTGTCCCTATGAACTCCCTATTGGTAAGGTGCAGCTCTTTTACCATTTCTAAGGACAGGCTTTCTTCGAAGTTCGTTGTTAGGGGTGGTGGCTGCAGCAATGCTGGTATTGGCTGTATTACGGCAACCTCTGTTGAAGAGAATGTGGTTTCGTCAACTTTTACGGTAGCATTTTGGAACTGGATGATGAAGGATCCAGTTAGGTTCATCTCATTGTTGTCGATTTGTACAGTGCCGTTGAATTGATTAAAGAATAGCGTTCCACTGGCTATCTCTTCCACGGATGGTAGGTGCTGATTGTTTATGGAAATACAGGATGAGGGTGAGTTTTTGAGGAGATTGGGGAGGCAGGAAGTGTTACCCAAATCTATAATACTATTCCTATTACATATTGTTAAATTTTGAAAGGAGTTACAATAGTTCTTTATTCCAAATATCGATTTACTACATTTAAGAATTGTTTTATAATTTATTTTATTTATAATCTTGCCCTTCTTTATGGGTCTTACAACTAACTTTTTGCATGTTTCATTCCTTGTTGTCGGAATGTCAATTATATATAAAATTTTTGAATTACTTACTGCTATCCTTACATCGCTAAACTCTAACATTTGATCGATACTTAAGTAAGGTAACTTATTTCTAGCTATAATCTTTTTAATTAGTTTCTCTTCTAAATTTGTCAACATATATGTGTTTATAACATTGGCCTTGGCCCATTGTATCGCATAGTCAATATTAGTTACGTCTTCTTTTATAATGTCTATTTTGCTCTTCATTACGAGCGAGTATTCTTTTTTTAAGTTAATTTCTGTTTTTAGCTTATTTAGAATTTCATTTTCCGTTTTGGCCAAATCATTAAATTTCTTTTGAATAATGCCATTGATTAAAATTTGCCTATTGTTACCTTTTGCCAACTGATTTATTTTTGATGTTAAGAGTTTCAGATCCTCGTGATCGGGAGACCCCGCGATCCACTTCCAGGCGGAGCCCAAGAAGTCCAACGACCTTTTAATTTTATTAGTTAGTTTAGTTGGTTTAAGTCTATTAATATGTCGTTGCGTTTGTTCTATGTCGTTCATCATAAAAGGGTACATCGGGTCTTTGTCACTAAATTTCTTTGTCACCGTCTCGTTGATGTCCTTCAGTAAATCTTCGTATACGTCTAAGTTTATAACATGGATAATTTTAAAGTGACCGTCTTCTAGCAGTCCGGTTCCATTGTCTAAAGTCAGTAACTGTGCATTGGAATAGTCGAATATCTGATAGTCGGTCAGTGCGTTTCCTACCAATGTTGTCAGTCTAAAAAGAAAGTTCTAATTTTTAATGTGTGCTTTGTGTATGATTCGCCCAGATTTAGTTAATACGGTGGTAGCCCTATTTTCTGCCACTATTTCCTTTTTATATCTGGCTGTAAGCTTGGATCCCAAGCGTCTATTTATCTTGACATAAACAATGTCTCCTGGCTGATAAGATTTTATGGTCTGCCTATTTTTATTGTGATATAACAAATCCCTATCTTGTTTTTCCGCAATTTTCCTTAAGTTTTCTATTCTGTTTTTCTCAAGCTGCATCGGATCAGTGCTTACTCTTCTACCAAAGAAGGCTTCTATCGGCCTTTTTCCCGTGACCGAGTGTATAGAAAAGTTATAGGCATAAGCCGCTTTTTCGAGAAGATCCGTAAAGGAATTGTGGATATTTTCAGCTTTTAAGCATCTCATAATTTCTCCAAGGGTGGAATGGAAGCGTTCGACTTGACCGTTGACTGAACTCGTGTAAGGAGGTGTTCGAAACATTTGAATGCCAAATTCATCTTCAATCATGAAACTGATCGAGGCCGAGCTAAATGATTTTTCGTTATCAACCACCACAGTATTGGGTATTCCGAAAGAAAAAAGCACTTCTCGAAGTGGTTGCTTTATGTCCTCCGCGGCTTTTGAATTTATGACCTTTACCTGAGCAAATTTCGAGAATTTGTCGAGTGCTGTAAGCACCAGCTTCCCTTCGGTTGAGAAGATATCTATATGCACTATTTCGCCTGGATATGTTGGGATAGGCGTAGCCTGAATTTCTGGTTTGTTCGGATGCCGGTCATACTTATTTTGCTTGCAGATATTACACATTCTGAGGATTTTCCGAATTTTCCTAGCCATGCCTGGAAAGTAGTAGCTCTCGAGGATCTGAGCTTTATTTTCCTTCTCGTTCCTATGAGCTCGTCTGTGTGTGTCTATAATGATGGTTTCCTGGTCTTTTTCGTTAGTTATGTCTTCTACCAAAGTGTGGGTAAACCGGATTTTATAGTTTTTGAAATACAGCGGGTACAATTGTTGAATTATGCCCATTGTTGGTTCGTTAGTTCTGATGCCATTGATAACCGAGGGGTTTAAAATCTTTTTCAAAATCTCCGCTAGATTGTCGGCGGTATAAGATGGTTCTGCGACTCGATGGCGATGATAAGTAAGAAAAATAATCTCGAAGCGACGTGAAGACGAGTCCTCAATGTCCAGAATGATCTGATTCTTGAAAGCGTTTAGTGGGGTTTCCACTGTGTAAATTAGGTTATGGTTTGAACTTAAAGCACTATGGACAGTTGAAGTAAGAGAATTAACTTGTGTTGCTTGTGGTGGTCGCGAAAGTGCGTCTGCAACAACATTGCACCTGCCGGGCTTATATTGAAGGTTGTAATCATACTCTTCCAGGATCGCCTTCCATCTCTTCATCTTACTATTATTGTTCTTATTGCTAAGAGCAAATGTAAGAGGTTGATGGTCGGTAAAGATTTCTACGTGAGCTGAACCGTAAAGGTAATTTCGCAGTGTATTTAGAGCCCATATGATTGCCAGCATTTCTTTTTCGTTTGCGGCGTAGTGCTCCTCTGTCTTGCTCAATGTCCTAGAGATGAAAGTTATTGGTCTGCCGTCCTGTGACAGGACTGCGCCAATAGCGTAACCGGATGCGTCGGTAGTTAATTCAAAGTGCTTAGTATAGTCGGGATATGATAGCATCACATCTCGGGAAGTTAAAGAATTTTTAATTTTGTTAAAAGCTTCACATGCTTCTGGGTTTAATTGGACTAGTTTTTTGGTAGACTGATGTTTTGAAACGCGGCCATCTTCGCCACGAAGGAGTGCTGTCAAAGGTTTTGCGAGTTTCGCATAATCCTTGACGAAGCGGCGATAATATCCCGCGAGTCCAAGGAATGATCGGAGGTCTTTTAGTGTCCTAGGTAGTGGGGAATTGTTTATTGCGTTAACCTTGTCAGGATTTGTTTTAATGCCCTTATTCGAAACGATAAAACCTAAAAATTCTACTTCCTCCTTGAAAAATTTGCATTTATCCAACTGGACTTTCATATTTGCCCCGCTTAATGTTTGAAAGATAGATTTCAGGTGATCTAAATGCTCTGACTCGCTTTTACTGTAGATGATTATGTCATCAATATACACGAAACATATTTTCCCGATGTGTTCGTGAAGTATGTCGTCCAGAGCTCGTTGAAATATTGACGGTGCGTTCTTTAATCCAAAGGGGAGTCGTGTGAACTCAAATTTTCCATTGCTAATGGAGAAAGCCGTCTTTTCAATGTCCCCTTCCATGAGTGGTATTTGGTGAAATCCGCTCTTTAAATCAAGAACGGAGAAAAAGTTATTTTCGCCCAGTTGCGAAAGGACTTCATTAATTTCGGGGATCGGGTACCGATCAGCAATTGTCACCGAATTAAGCTTCCGGTAATCTATGACTAGCCGGTATTGCTTGTTCCCTGAAGAGTCAGGTTTTTTGGGGACAATCCATACTGGGGAATTGTACGGGGAGGGAGATGGTCTTATGATCCCATCTTCAAGGAGTTTCTGGATTTGGTTTTGTACCTCGTCCTTAAGAGCTTGAGGATATGGGTAGAATTTAGTGTACACAGGAGAGTCTGAGGTAGTTCGAATTTCTCCAAGCACTCTCGTGGTGTAGGTGAACTTTTCGTCAGGTTCTATGAACTGATCGGAAAAATCCCTGACTAGTGATTCTATTGCAGTTTGTTGAGTGGCGGACATGTGAGATTTGTCGATGTTAATGGCGTTTACGCACTGGGTTTCTAGCTGCTTGATTTTTATTTTGATTCCGTTCGCAATACTCATGTAACCTTCTTTTACATGGACGACAGCGGAAAGATCTTTTAGACTGTCGTTGCCCAGTATTGCGTGGAATGACCTGAGTGTGGGAAGGAGGAAAAATTTAATTTTGGGGTCGCGTAATCCGAATAAGTTTGCTTCAACGTGGTGAGTTATTTCCACGCTTCCACCAACTGAGTTTGCATAAAAGCGGTTGTCGTTAGGCTTGGGGTTGTCTACTAGATTTGGTTGTATGTAGTTTTGACTGGATCCCGTGTCGACGAGAATTCTGATAATTTTGCCTCTCTTCGTTCTACTTTCAAAGTAAGGCAACGAAGAGGTCGTTAACCTAAAAAATGTAGATCCGTGCAATCAATTGGATCATTCGGGTGTAAGTTGTCGTTGTCTGTAGGGTCATAGGTGGCAACATATTCAGTAAGGGATTGTGAGTAGTTATGGTCATCATTTGTCGGGATGGTATGGTATTCGGTCTCGGTGAAGGATGGTCGGTAGCTGGGGTTATCGTTTGTCGGCATGGTATGGTATTCAGTCTCGGTGAAGGATGGTCGGTAGCTGAGGTTATCGGTTGTCGGCATAACTTGGTGTTGGGCTACTTCCTCGGCTGAGATATGGAAGTTCTTTTGTTCGTACTTATTCAGGGGAAAGCGTTGAGCTTGCAGTTGGTTAGGAATATTCGGTCGCCTAGCTTGATTGCTTCGAGCATTCTCGTTTGTCTCTTGTTTTATGAAACGACTCTGGTTGGAGAAGCCGGGTCTGGGCTGGAAAGCGGGTCGAGGTTGGAAAGAGGGATGTGCATTCATGTTGGGAAATCTCTGATAACTAGGATTAGTCCGCGATTGGAAGTGGGGTTGCTGATTGGCATTGGTGTTGGTCGCGTTACCAAGGTTTCGGGGGTAACTCTCCTGGGGTTGAGAGTGAGGGTAAAAGCGTTGGTTGGGATAGGTCGGTGTTGGTTGATTTTGCCTAAAAGGGGGATTTTGGGTAGGAGTGAAGTTGTGCTTGCGTGGTAAAAAGTGGGGTGATTGGAGAAGAGGTTTCCTTGGGGCACCTTGGAAATGGTTCCTGAAGCTCTGGTTTTCGAGCTTAAGGCAGAGATGCAGGGCTTGAGGTAAGTCCACGGGCTCTCTAATACCAAGAAGCCTTGGTAAGTCACCTCTCAAACCTCGGATAAAGGTATCTAGCGCCTTATCTCTATAGGTCTGGGTTAGTAACCTCATCGATTCCGCGGATATATCCATGCAGGATATTTTGTTGAGGATAAGAGTAAGATGGGAGTAGATTGTTTGGTAGAAAGATTGAATAGAGTTATTTCCCTGCATGAGGGAAGTCATTTGATGCTCTAATGTGCTCACATCACGCTTATCGGCGTATTGCATGGTGAGGCACTGGCAGATACTTTCCCAGTTGAGTGCAGTATTATATGACTCCAAGACTGCGTCGGCTTGGCCGGTTATTTTGTTCCTGATCACGTTGAGAATCCCGTAATATTTGGGGGTTCCTCGGGTGTGTTCGTATATCTGGAGGACACGCTCAACACTCTTCTTCCAAGAGGAGAACTCAGCTGCGTCACCAGAAAAATTTCGCAAGCACCGAACCACGTCGGGCACCTTGTCCAGCTCATCTAATCTATCGCGATGCTCTGGTAAGATTGTTTGATCTACACCTTGGTAGCGTTGCGAGTATGGGTTCAGGACGCTTTGAACAAGGTTGAAGATACGGCTGACTGTGGACGTTATTAATGCATCCAATTCGGGAGTAGTTCGGACCTCGGGACAATCGGGGTTAGTAGTAGTAGAATGGTAGGACGTATTAGGATCCACAGCACCTAATAGATTGGTGGTGGAACCGGAGCTACGGGGATTAGGCGGTATTTGATCTGAGGTGGAAAGACTAATTGGGGGGTCACTTTGCTGGCTGGTGGAAGGTCCTTGACCTTGTGATCTTAGAATAGGCATTCTGATTTAAGAAATAATCGGTAACAGAGTAGACAAAATTTTTGTTGCACAAAACAGAAATTATATACCTCTTTTACGTATGTGTAAATATATTCGTCTAAATATATGTTTTTCTTTCTTACTTTTCTTCTATTTTATTTAACAATAGTATCTTTCCTCTCACTTGTTTATTGAAATTTCTGTATATTAAATATATGTTTTTTCTTTCTTACTTTTCTTCTATTTTATCTAACAATAGTATCTTTCCTCTCACTTGTTTATTGAAATTTCTGTATATTAAATATATGTTTTTTCTTTCTTACTTTTCTTCTATTTTATCTAACAATAGTATCTTTTCTCTCACTTGTTTATTGAAATTTCTGTATATTAAATATATGTTTTTTCTTTCTTACTTTTCTTCTATTTTATTTAACAATAGTATCTTTTCTCTCACTTGTTTATTGAAATTTCTGTATATTAAATATATGTTTTTTCTTTCTTACTTTTCTTCTATTTTATTTAACAATAGTATCTTTTCTCTTACTTATTTATTGAAATTTCTGTATATTAAATAGGAGGGAGAGAAAAACAAAATTTAAATTTCTTACAATATACTGATGACGATGTGGTCCATCGTTGATTTTCCTCTCGGGTTCGTTGGAATGGGTGGTGCGGCTAGTTCCTACGAACTTCCGTTTTGCTCACTGTGTCCAAATTTTTTTTTTTTTACTGTTCACGGTGAGCTACTAAGGGGCCCTTGCGTTTTTCACCACAACACAATTCCGGGGGACCAGTAGGTGCGGTACGAAAGTTACGCTTTCTTTTAGCAGGCGCGGCGGCTACTTTAGGCGACTGGCACTGGTTATACGTTCGAGGCGGTACAAAAAAAAAATTCCCAGGCGCGGCGGCTACTTTAGGCGACTGGCACTGGTTATACGTTCGAGGCGGAACAAAAAAAAATTTCCCAGGCGCGGCGGCTACTTTAGGCGACTGGCACTGGTTATACGTTCGAGGCGGAACAAAAAAAAAATTTTTTTTTTCAAGCGCGGCGGCTACTTTAGGCGACTGGCTTTTAATAACGCACTCCGGATAACTATAGCGTAAACTTTTTAAAACACTCGCGACACTACTGGTCCCTGCTCGGGCGCCAGTTAAAGTTTAATTTGTTAATTTTCTTAAAAAATATATTTTGGGAGCTATGCTCCTTTATTACTCGACGATTACTTAAAAACTAAAACACAAAACTGAATCTTATTCTATCTTAACCTACGGTGCAACTTGGGAACGTGAAGGAATGTGGGAATTGATGGAGATAACCAAACATCTCGGGTGACGAGTGTTCGGCATGGGAACGCAATTCAGGTGCTGCTCGGGCTGAGTTGGTGTCAAGTGGAGTCGCGCTTGGTTGGTGCCGTGCGCAATCCGTGGAATGCACTGGTGTCAGATGGAACCGTTGTGATGGTGCATTGGTGCCGTGTGCAGTCTGGGGAATGTGGAGTGTGACCGGATGTGCGGTGACTTATGTTGCCTTAACTTATATAACACCTTAATTCAGTTGAATCTCTCAAATCCTACAACCACCCCCCGGAGGGTAGTTAAGGAACATCTTCGACACAAACCATCTGCACCCCGTCCAGGTTGTGTGACAAACACCATAAGAGCGTACACTTATATGCGTTGTTTTGCGGCATAAAATAGTTTTTTTTTCATAAGCTTGTTCTGATTCTCCTGATCATTTATAGTGTTGGTTGCATCGGTCTTGTTAGCATATTCGGCTTTGCTGTGGTTCGTAACTTCATAAGTCGTAGAACTAGGGAACATTTTCTCAACACCTATGTACTGGTGTACGCTGTCAGCTCAAATACGACTGGTGTTGGGGTAACGGTTAACGAACGAGTATTTATGGATATAAGGCCAAAAATCTCCCTTGTATTTGGAGTTCACTTTAAAGAAGGGCCCGACCTTATCTTCTGTGCAAAACACCCCAACAGCACGATTATCATCTTTTCGGTTACACGGCCTCTGTGGTATGTCCTCCTTGTAAGAAAATTCTCGTCGATTTAAGTTTTCTCAGTTTTCTCTTCTCTTCGGCTAATTCATGACAATAGTTAAGAATACATATATTAAAGTAGATTACTGTTTTTTTTTTTTTTGCTGGCGGCTTCTACTATCTGTTGGAGCACTCAGGCATAAATACTGGTCCAATGTACTACCAGACAGACACCTTTCTTTATTGTATTTTCTCCGTTGTCCGGAGAAAAGTGAAGAGGGGCTTCAGTGATGTAGAGCTAAGCGATTTGGCACACACCACGTCGGCCTCAAGTGTGCGCCACCGTGCGCGAGCGAAGGCGGGACAGTAGCAGAGAAAGTGTTCTGCTGTGTCATCCTCCTCGCAACATGCAGCACAGGTAGACGTCTCACTGATGCCAAGCACGTAGAGATGCTTGTCAAAAGTGTAATGGCCCTTAATGACGCCGGTAAGCCTTCTGCAATAAGGATAAGAAAAATGTTGCGTACGCGCTTAGTCATCCTGCAACTTGGATATTCCCTCCATCTACGATTGTGTACATTAAAGACCGAGTCATTGATATCAGATTTGACCGTGGAAGTAGGTAAACCCAAGGCGGGTTCAGGTCCTGAGAAACTCTCCTCTAAGCCCCTTCTAGCGAGTTCATCGGAGATCTTGTTTCCTGGGATTCCAAAGTGACCTGAGACCCATACAAGCCTAAGTGAATTTAGTCTTTCGACTTTATTTAAAAAGGTCTCGAGTTCTCGTCTTCGAGCACTAATTTGAAGCTGGATAGAGGGTTTGACATCATGGTCAAGTCCTGACGCCATGACTGTGAAATTATAGCGCAATAGGATGGCAGGTGTCATTGCGTCGGAAGGCATATCAATGAGACGGGGGTCGTAGGATATTTCTCGCGTAATTACAGTGTCACGCCTCGACGTGTTTACGTGCTGGCCGATGCATGTGAGATTATTGGCCTTATCATTGCCGTGTAGATCCAGAGAAAGTTTTTCGGCAATAAATAACATATTATGCCAAAGGCACATTTGCATTGCCAAAAAGCTCACAACGCTTTGGTGATTTTTGACTCAACATTCTTTGACCAAAGAAGCTTGCTATCTAAGATGACTGCCAGGTATTTAGCTTCCTTGGATATCGGAATGGGAATGCCTTTTAGCATCAGATAAGTAATTCCAGTATTTTTCCTCCTTCTCGCGAAGAGAACGACATCAGTTTTAAGAGGATTAACTCAAAGCCCATTACTCGTGCACCAGTCCGCGATCACATTTAGCGCCGCGCTCTAAGACAGGCAGGCGTTGAACATGAGCCAACAGAGAGAACAGCAATATCAACCGCATAGACCTGGGCATAGATTCCAGAGGCATTGAGAGCATCGAGCAGAGAGTCAACCACCATGCACCATAACAAAGGAGACAGGTCGATACTTTGCGGGCAGCCCCTGTATCAGTGATCAATGTCCTATGCAAAAAAAAAAAAAAACAATATAAAAATAGTAATTTTCAATTTTCTCAAAAACTAGAAGACGTAAAACCATTCGGTTTTTTGTGTTCGATTCAGAATTCATAAAAGTATTGACCACTAAAGTGGTAAACTTTGTTTTTCATTTTAAGTCTTTTTTTTTAATGCCCCTATCTCTTAAACGGGGCGTGATAGACCCTCCCCCTCCCATAGTAAAAATGCTTGTTATTGACCCCATCTGTAAAAGACCGTTATCAATTTTTGGTGCCAAAGTTATCGTATTCGTGGCAAAACGAAACATATTGTACATTTTGTCTCATTTTTGTCATTAAGTATGTAATCCGCGACTGTACACCATTCGTGTGAAGCCGAGGCGGGCATAAAAAGTAACACAAGTCAAGAGGCCTCACCTAAATTTGAGCTACTGAAAATATATAACCCTGTGTGCTTCTCATATATTAAAGCCTGAACTTCCCTCTGGAAAAAAAAATTGCTTTGAATTTTAAACTGCCTTCAGATACACACATGATTTTGGGACGAATAAGTTACAACTATTCATTTCAGTCAAATGGTGGCAAAAGTCTGTAGCATACATAATATAATCTCTACGGGCTAACGAAAGACAGCAACCATTCTCGTATTATGAAAAACACACCGCAACGCTATGGAACTTACTCATCGTTTGTTGTTCATGCAGTACATTTGCTAATGCTAACCTCTCACTAGTATTACGTTTTCTTTCTCAGTTTCATATGTATATTTACTTTTCGATGTACCTTCTACCGCTAGGGAGACCACATCTCTATATCTCCATTAAAAAAAAAAACCACGTAACTTATAATCGGTTTCGGTCATTGGATTATAATATCTAAGTAGTCTGTTCAATCAGGCTGTTCCGGACAGAAAAGTACACGTTTTGCTGTTCAGTAAGAAAAATGTCTATTTTGTGTTCAGTGAGGGTGTTTCGGACACTTCAGAAGACAATTTTCTGCACAAAAGTGTCAAAAGCAGTTGAAAAAACACGAAATCCTCGCCAAAACATTCATATCAACACTAGAATCTGTGGAGTCTGCGAAATCGAGTTACTAATCACATTCTTTTTACAGTCAGTCCCCGCCATAACTCTTCTAAAACAATTTGATTTGAATTCATTTTATTTTATTTTTTAATTCTAAAATACGAGTATGTTTAATACCATCTGACAAATAAGATGTTTTTCAATTTTTTGACAACTGACATGCTGTACTTTTCTGTTCTAACTTGATCTGATAGTTTTCACGATTCTCCTGTCCTGTTCGGTTGTGTTCTGTTTTTTACCTCTATGAACACAACTAATATGTACATATATGCATATGTACGCAGTATATATATATGTATGTACGAGCTACACTGTGACAGTTGTAACCACAACATACCATAATATATATACATATATTTATAAGTTAATGGAAGACGATTGGAACATACAAATTGAAACGGTTAGGCAAAAAAGCAACCAATTGTCAGAAGTAATCCATAATTTCTTTAATACAAGCATGCTAACATTAAGTATAGATCCCCTCAAATACCTTTCCAAAATCCCTGATTTTAATGGAGATTATAGAGAACTCCAGAATTTCATCGACCTTATAGACAAAATCCATCCGATACTTGTAAAATATGACTCATTGGTGCAGAGTATCTTTTCCGACTACATCAAGGCCAAGTTGAAAGGCAAAGCCCGAGAGATAGTCGAAATAAATGCGCACGTAACTAGTTGGTCTGACATCAAAACACTTTGACGAACTTAGATCGATTAAATTTAAAACAAATAGCGTAGACTTCTATAATGAAATTAAAACTATTGTACGCCGCCTCAACTTAAAGACAAAACAATTAGCAGAAAATAATGAAATAGCAACGAGCAATATAAAAAATAACAAAATTACAGCCTTAGTCCTTTTCTGCAGCCTTAGTGTCTTTTCAAAAATAAAATACCATCGGAACCCTTCGAGCTTGGAAGAAGCAATAAATATTCTTCACGAATCAGACTATGCATATTTTAATAATAGGAATAACCATACTAGACCATACTAGACCCCGATAAAATAACAATTATATTAGACCATCAGTTAATCAGATCGAAACAAGACCCAACTATCACAATAACGCTCAACCATATCGGCACAACCCACTCTTGAACGCTGACCCCTATTACCAACCACCGCAAGAACCCATGGAAATCGGCTTAATGGAAAGAAACCGAAATCATCGGAATAACCAAGTTGCGAACAGTTCATATTCACAGCCCAAACATCATCAAAAAAGACAAACCGAGCAATACTCTCGAAATAGACAACAATACCAAAACTACCAAAGTACAAACGAAAGATACCAACCCTCGAGAAACCGAACTAACCAAAACCTAAGAACAACCCAACCTAACTGTAATGCAACTAACGAAAATTTTCTTTTAGAGGCCTCACCTCTGAATTACCATATATAGTATAATAGTACAGGGAAAGATAAGACCACTTACGTTTTTAATAGACCCTGACGCTACGCACTCCATTATTAACCCAGGTCTCTGTTCCCCAGACAAAATAAAACCCATCCAAAACCCAATAAAAATTAAAACACTTAGCAAGGACGTGGAAATTCAAGAAAAAGCAATAATACCATTATTCAATTGGGAGATCCACAAACCCAATTCGAGGTATATATGTATATCCTTTTCATAACCATTTCGACGGTCTTATAGGAAACAACATCCTTATACCGTTGAAATCTAAAATTGACTTAGGAAACAATATCATAACACTAAATAATAATAAACAAATTAGAATTCATTTCAATCATAATAAACAAAGAAAAGTAATACCTCCTAACGAAATTATTCTACCTATTCCCCAACACGAATGTCTCGCCTACTTGCCAGAGCAGAAGTCGACAGACGGTATCGCAACTATACCTTCAGTAATAGACCACGAGGTATCAGCTGAATTAGATTCCAATAAAAACGACACTGCAAATCAAACCCCAAAATTCAATAGGTACACAACCCCTCCTATCGATTATCAAAATTTTAATATTATCGAAATCCCTAAAACTTCACAATTGTTAGAACAACTGAGACTTGACCACCTAAATAGCAAAATTAAAAATATAAGGAGGTTTTAAGTAAATTCAAGCATGTGTTCTATCAAGAAAACACAGATCTTACTTTCACAAACGCCATTAAACATGAAATAAGAACGACCAATGACATTCCTATACATTCAAAAAATTACCGATATCCCTATATACATAAGAAAGAAGTCGAAAATCAGATTCAAGAAATGTTAAGAAACAAAATTATAAGACACAGTAATTCTTCTTATTCAGCACCAATTTGGATCGTGCCAAAGAAGGCCGATGCGAGCGGTAAGACCAAATGGAGACTCGTAGTGGATTACTGTAAACTAAACGAGGTAACCATTGACGACAGACACCCCATTCCGAAGGTGTCAATATTTCACCACCCTAGACTTTGCTAAAGGATTTCATCAGATTGAAATCCACGAGAAAGATATCCATAAGACGGCTTTTAACGTAGATAACGGACACTACGAACTCATTCGCATACCGTTTGGACTGAAGACAGCCTTATGAATAATGTACTCAAAGAGCACATTAACGTCGTCTGCTTTGTTTACATGGACGATATTATTGTGTTCTCCACTTCGTTGCAAGAGCATATCGATTCACTCACAAAAATCTTTAAGAGACTTGATGAAGAGAATTTAAAAGGACAATTGGACAAATCTGAATTTTATAAGAAAGAAACGGAATTTCTTGGCCATATTGTTACACCGGAAGGCATAAAGCCAAACCCGAGGAAAATAGAATGTATAAAAAATTACCAAATACCAAAAACAGCTAAACAAATCAAACAATTTTTAGGTCTCACGGGATATTACCGCAAATTTATCCAAGATTATTCCAAAATTGCAAAACCCATGACAAGATTCCTTAAAAAGGTTACCAAAATGAATACACAAGATTCCGAATATGTACGATCCTTCAATACTCTAAAAACCCTTCTAATGAATGATCCTATACTAACCTATCCGAATTTCAACAAAACTTTTGTTTTGACTACGGATGCCAGCCAATACGCTCTAGGAGCAGTCGTGTCTCAAGACGATCACCCACTGTGCTACGCAAGTCGTACATTAAATACACATGAAATAAACTATAGCACAATAGAAAAAGAATTATTGGCTATAGTATGGGCAACGAAATATTACCGCCCATACCTTTGCGGACGAACATTTATTATAGAAACCGACCATAAACCTTTAACATGGCTGTTCTCTATTAAAGAACCGAATTCGAGATTAATTCGTTGGAGACTCAAATTATCAAAGTTGGATTACGAAATAAAATACAAAAAGGGGGAAAAAATATGAATGCAGACGCCCTTTCTCGCATACCAAACCCCGAAATAAATCTAGCCGAGAACGAAAATATTCCAGTCAGTATATCATGTATAAATGTCTTTAAAACGCACATTGTTATTCAAAGATCCCACTCAGGCTCAGTCAGAATAAAAAAGACAAAAATCTTTAACAGAAATCATACCACAATATGTGCAACAAGATTAGACGAACAAACCACTATAACCCTTCTAAAAACACATTTCAATCCTAATGCGCTGAACGCAATTCTAGTGGAAGACGGAGAATTCTTTAAAATAATCAAAGACGTCTTCACCAAATACTTTATGCACAACGGCAAATTCAAAATCATCAAATATCTTAAGCTGTTAAAAGACATATCAGATGAAGAAGAATTGGCCTCGTTGATAGAAAAGGAACATTTCAAAAATAACCATAGAGGAATAGACGAAGTTTATAAGGAATTAACACTAAATTATTTAGCCCAAACCTAAAGGATCGCATTACTAAATTCATTAATAATTGCCATATATGCAACTCTGAAAAATACGTTAAGAAACTCATCAAATTAACTGAAACCCCGAGAAATTGTTCATATTGATGTTTTTTATAACTTGGAAAAATCTTTATTCCTTACCTTCATATACAAATTTTCGAAACACGCATGCGACTTAAATAAATGCAAAGTCAACGTCTAATTGAATTGTATTGAACTTTATTGACCGGTAGTCAGAACTAGACTCCCTTTTTAATTTCTTATTTCTAACTTACGACCTAGGGGAGCGCCGTGGCGCAGTGGGTAGTGTGTCGGCCGCTGACGCAAGATGAGCGAGTTCGGATCCCGATAACACCAACGCCATCGAATGATTATTTCGCGGCGTCCCTCCTCGGCGGGGTACTGGCAAAACCCCCCGTTGTATACTTGCCATGAAAAAGCTTCTCGGCTCTCGCCGTTCGGAATCGGCATTAAGCTTTAGGTTCCGTTCACTTATGTGAAAAAACAAATCGCACACAATATAAGTGAGTAAAAAGAAGCTTGGCTCTGGCTCCACATGAGCTCCAACGCCATCTAAGGTGTCTGTCTGGCAGTACAATGGACCAGTATTTGTGTCTGAGTGCTCCAACAGATAGCAGAAGCCTCCAACAAAAAAAAAAAAAAAACTTACGACCTATGTTGACTCGATACAAATATGTTGAGTCAAAATTATTTTTGATACCATGAATCGATACTCACTGCATACAAATCACCAAGCAAGCGGTTTTGTATTTGCTTCGATTTTGTATGCATTCGGTAGGTCATTGGTACTAGTGACCTTCGATTCAGCATTTCCTGTTGAGTTGTGCTGATCGTGGCTTATGTATGTAACTTGCGCGATCAAAATTTCAAACAGAAATTGGTTAGAATTCAAATTCTATAAACAATAATTTCCTTTCACTGAAAACAAAACTAGAAAACTTAATCCCAAAACACAAACAAAAACGAGGTTTAGTAAATATGACAGGCAAAGGCTTAAAATTCATTGCTGGCACAATGGATAGCGACGACGAGTTACAAGTAACGAACGCTGTTGATAATTTGACAAACAATCAACGAATATTAACAGATAAATCGAATATACTTATACTAATCAGTAATACTATTTCTTCACAAATCTATTACTAACCATATCAACACACAACAAAAACAGTAGAAGATTACTTAAACAAATTTAAGAATTCCGTACAAGGTAGAATCAATACTATGGAAGATGAGATAGCATTCCTAAAACATATCTACCAAATCAATAACGACATAACCTCACTACAGACTCATGTTGACAACATCGGACACATCATTTTTTCAGTAAAGTTAGGAATTATCCCGAGCGATATCCTATCATCCACAGAGCTAGAATTAATTCATGACTTAGACACTCACACATAAAGGTGGCTGTCACACTTCAAGACCAAAACATTTACATTATTATCCTATAAATCCATCAATACTCGAATCAAACCCTATCCAGAGTCCCTATTGAACCAGTCCCAAAGAAAGAAAATAATTACCTATATACTAAAATTCAAGAAATATTGCATGACGAAAATAATAACATATACGACACTTCTGTAAAAGATAATTTAGAGAAAAACCTCAAAAGATTGTACAACAATTGTTTACAAAGTATATCTGAAGAAGCTAATTGTGATGTCAAACCGTTTTCTGATAAAGAAATAAAAGAAATCATACGAGGTCTAATAATATGTAAGAATTGTAATAACGAAACAATAAAGCATAACTGTAACAGGCTCAAAATTAGGAACGAAGGAACATTCATTGTAAAATTTCAAAATTGTATTATAGAAATAGACAGTAAAAAATATGTAAACCCTTATATAAAAATCCACGATAAACTTATATTACCAAACCATATGACTAATATTAAAAACAATAAATCATTTGAGGATATAAAACTAGAAACATTGTTAAAACAAATCGAATTCGAAGACAATGTAAACGAATTCTTTCACAAAAACAAAAATACAAACACATTCAGCCTTACCACTGACATTATAATTGTTATCATTATTGTTATATTCTTTCCGTGCAGGGACGGGTTAAGAATATCTCTGCAGCGATGTCGTAAAAGGCGACTAAAACAAAGGTAAACAAAAATCACATCTAGGCAATTTAGAAAACACCAAGGTGAGCCTTGGGACACATATACCACCATTAAGCTGCCCCACAAGTGTACTTGCAAATCAGTGGGGTGACACGACTGGAGATCACCGGTGTTGTAAGAGTAAGATCAAACAAAAAAAAATCTGGAGCATGCACGTGTCACAAAAAAAAAAAAAAAAAAAAAAAAAGGTAGGCCGAAAAACAATTGGTGCAAACAAATGCAAAAACGCCAGCATTTGATTGGCCTCAGCGATGAAGTAATCCCAACCCGGGAAGCCTGCCGCTATTTTCTGAGGTCAAACCAGCGGACCCCACAAGCGGACCAGTAGGAATCGCAGCATAAGCATCTTTTATAATTTACAAAAAAGAAAATGCACGTTCACAATTTTTGCATTCTTTGATTGAGCAGTTAGTGACACCTCAGATCGAAGCAAAGATGAACGAACCATTGCAATATAAGATTCCATAGCCCAGCGGTAGCCAGACATCAACGGGCCAGAAAAAGTCGTGTAGAATTTGCAGAATAAACGATAACATACACGTACAAAGAAAAAACAGATTCGTATGCCTTGCTTGCGAAGAGCCTGTCTGTTTACAACACAGTGTTCAGTTACATGAATGCCATAAATGTGTAAATCAAGAAAATACTTCGTAATTTCAATAGTCAAGTACCATGGTGCCAAATAATTATCTATGTCGTCAAGTGAAATACTAAGTACTTGTAGCTGATCATGAAATTTGTGATTATGAAAGTATCCTATAAAATATTTAGTTTATATAAGTAGATGTGGGATAGAAGCAGTCGTTAAGTGCAGAAACCAGAATGAGACGTGCGTCTTTCGTACGTCTTCCCCCGTAACACCCTGAAATTTTTCCGAGATTTTGACAGCGGTTCAGGTGCATAGCGACAAAGCCCGTTACAAACGAGCTTCTATCCGTGAATACGTGTGAGCTCATTTCATTTTACCGCAGTGTACTCCCGCCACACACACTCTTGGAATTATAACAATGTGCGCGATTGTTTACAAAATTTTGACAGCACTTGAGGTACTCACATGCTCTTTTGACAGCACTTGAGGTACCCACGTCCTCGCCCGAGCTTGTAGGCAAACG
Source organism: Merodon equestris (assembly GCA_958301585.1). Lineage (NCBI taxonomy): Eukaryota > Metazoa > Arthropoda > Insecta > Diptera > Syrphidae > Merodon > Merodon equestris. The sequence continues at coordinate 71,583,537 of OY284416.1, read as the reverse complement.
TCGGCGGCCATTTTGAGTGGGACGTCTCATTGGTGGTTTCTGGTTAAGTGGACGTTGCAAAGAGAGGAAGAAATTAAGAAGTGGAAAAGAATTGTAATAGTTAAGTTGAGTTGCGAAATTGGCAAATAAATATTTAATAATCGAAGTGAATTGTGTTTTCGTTTCCCCGAACACCACTGTATGTAGATAACCTTTCTATCCATTTGGTTTCGAAGATTTCTTTTAAATCTTCATTCATTTGTTTTTTCTTTGGTTCTATCGAATATCGGATTCAGATATTATTTTGTCCTACCTTACAGTTATTTTGTCTATCCTACCGTTTGCCCAGTCCATAAGAAAGGAGACCCCTATAACTGCGCCAACTATGGAGGAATAAGTCTCCTCAACATTGCTTACAAGATCCCCCCTTCCGTACTGTGAGAACGCCTGAAAGCTTTTGTGTATAATCTGATTGATAGGTTCCTATCAGCGTGGCTTCAGGCCAGGTAAATCCACAATAGACCAAATTCCACACTGTGGCCGTTCTAGAAAAAGACCTAAGAATTCCAAATGGACACACAACATCTTTTTGTCGAGTTTAAAGCCGAATATGACAGTGTGCATAGGGACGAGCTATACCGAGCCATGTCTAGTTTTAACATTCCTGCCAAACTAGTCCGATTGTGCGGGATGACAATGGAGAATTCTCGCTGCTTCATTGAGGTCGGTAGCGAATTAATCGTGACCTTCAATGTTAAAAAAGGATTTAGGATTTTGACGCACTGTGATGTAACTTTTTCAACATCGTGCTTGAAGAGATCATACGAGACTCACTTGCCAACACAAAGGGTACGATCTATTTCAAGGCTGCGCATTTGCTTGGGTACGCGGATGACATTGACGTAATTGGGCGAGCACAGCGAGACGTCAATAAAGTGTTCAAAAGCATTAAAGCAGAAGCGGCTAAAATGGGTCTTTCGGTGGACGAGGATAAAACCAAATATGTATATGCTGTCAACCAAAAAAAGACTCAACACCGACGTCTTGGCCAGGACGTCACAATTGAGAGCTACAAATTTGAAGTGGTGACCAGCGACTAAAATCAAACGCAGAATTACAGAATTGTCAACCGCTACTTCTTTGGGCTCAAGAGGCCATTGAGAACTAGAGTCCTCTCTCGAAAAACCAAGGTAGCACTATATAAATCACTGGTCATCCCGGTCCTCCTTTATGGCACAGAAGCCTTGACGTTAAGGAAAACGGATGAGGATGCCCTTGGTCGCGTGGAGAGGAAAATTCTCGTTCAATATATGGTTTATATAAACGGAGAGTGGAGGAGAAGATACAACGACGAACTGTACAGCGACATCGGTCTAGTACGACTTCTCTGGATAAAACGTGTAAGATGGTTAGGCCATATAGAGCGAATGGACAGCACAGCTCCGGCGCGAAAAGTCTTCGAATCCAACCCTGAAGGACGACGTAACAGAGGACGGCCGAATCTAAGGTGACGCTCACAAGATGGAAGGGGACCTTAACCAACTGGGGGTTCGGCACTGGAAAAAAACTTGCAAAAGATCGTGCCAGCTGGAGACGCTTGTTGGTTGGAGCCCAGGTTCACATCGGAAGATATACAGAAAATAATATTTTCGCTGGGGTTTAATAATAAAACTATGAGTTTTAAATCATCAACATTGCAAATGCGTACTTATATGACTTATTTGACTTAATATTGTCTCATTTTCCAGTAACATGATATTGAAATACATAGTTCTCATCATTGCTTAACAGAAACTGCGTAATAATACAAAAATATACAGGCATATAGGCGTATATGTATTCGTACACTTTTCATTCATTCATCAGACAGTCCGTGCGAATAACGTCAATAACATCCATTATACCGCATGTAGATTTTTTTGTAACAGCTGCCACGAACTAAGTGCAACTATTTTTTTCATTTTTAAATTTTTAATAAGCATGGCTTGATTACACGTAATAACAAAGCATTGCGTGAAAGATGTTAAAAAATTGTTCACTATAATTATACGTATTATACATACATACAATAGCATACATAAAATCACGTTAATACAAATAAAGGCACACTACATATAAACCTTTTAACATTTATACACATAGTATGAAATCAGGTTTAGAGTTTTCGTTCTTTAATTAAAGAACGGGTAGAACGTTAGTTTTCGTTCTTATCGTTAAAAATGAGTGAAACGCAAAACGTAAATATTTCTTGGTCTGAGGGCGACCGTCTTTATTGAGTTTCTTCTTAGAACTAAACTAAAACTAATTGAGTTCTTCTATTTAAACGCCCGTGGTCACTTTCCTTGCTTAATTGCTTTTCTTTTCCTTTGTTGCTTAATTGGTTTCGGAAAATGACCATTCGACGTTTAAAACGTTTTTAGTGCTTTGCTTGCGCGATCGATCGGAGACCTTTTGAAATTCGATCGATCGTTCGCGCGTTACGAAATTGTTTATACATATAACATATCTAAACTATTTGATATTAGTTCCGTGCAGGGACGGGTTAAGAATATCCCTGCAGCGATGTCGTAAAAGGCGACTAAAACAAAGGTAAACAAAAATCACATCTAGGCAATTTTGAAAACACCAAGGTGAGCCTAGGGACACATATACCACCATTAAACTGCCCCACAAGTGTACATGCAAATCAGTGGGTTGACACGACTGGAGATCACCGGTGTTGTAAAAGTAAGATCAAACAAAAAAATCTGGAGCATGCCTGTGTCACAAAAAAAAAAAAAAAAAAAAAAAACGGCAGGCCGAAAAACAATTGATGCAAAAACACCAGCATTTGATTGGCCTCAGCGATGAAGTAATCCCAAACCGGGAAGCCTGCCGCTACTTTCTGAGGTCAAACCGGCGGACCCCACAAGCGGACCAGTAGGAATGCAGTTAAGTGGGAAGGTTATGGTCCTACACTTCTGACCATAACAACGCCGGAAAAAGGAAAAGAAGAAGAAGAAACTATTTGATATTAATATATTGCAAAGGCGATTGATTCGGTTTATTATGTTGCCGGATAATCGTCGGTCAATGATCGTTGGAGTTGAGTTCGGTCGATCGCTTGTGCATTACAAATGCATTTACATATGTTTATATTATCGATTTGGATGGGGTTGTTGTGGTTACAACTGTAACACCCCCATTGCCAGGTTGGGGCTCCGACGAAATCAGTAGTGTTTTAGTTTTTAATTTGCGGTTTACAAAAATTATCATGAATATAACAATAATGATCTTCTTCTTTTCCCTTTTCCGGCGTTGTTATGGTCAGAAGTGTAGGACCATAACTTTCCCACTTAACTGCATTCCTACTGGTCCGCTTGTGGGGTCCGCTGGTTTGACCTCAGAAAATAGCGGCAGGCTTCCCGGGTTTTGGGAAGTTGGAATTCTTAGGTCTTTTTCTAGAACGGCCACAGTGTGGAATTTGGTCTATTGTGGATTTACCTGGCCTGAAGCCACGCTGATAGGAACCTATCAATCAGATTATACACAAAAGCTTTCAGGCGTTCTCACAGTACGGAAGGGGGGATCTTGTAAGCAATGTTGAGGAGACTTATTCCTCCATAGTTGGCGCAGTTATAGGGGTCTCCTTTCTTATGGACTGGGCAAACGGTAGGATAGACAAAATAACTGTAAGGTAGGACAAAATAATATCTGAATCCGATATTCGATAGAACCAAAGAAAAAACAAATGAATGAAGATTTAAAAGAAATCTTCGAAACCAAATGGATAGAAAGGTTATCTACATACAGTGGTGTTCGGGGAAACGAAAACACAATTCACTTCGATTATTAAATATTTATTTGCCAATTTCGCAACTCAACTTAACTATTACAATTCTTTTCCACTTCTTAATTTCTTCCTCTCTTTGCAACGTCCACTTAACCAGAAACCACCAATGAGACGTCCCACTCAAAATGGCCGCCGACGTTTGCCTACAAGCTCGGGCGAGGACGTGGGTACCTCAAGTGCTGTCAAAAGAGCATGTGAGTACCTCAAGTGCTGTCAAAATTTTGTAAACAATCGCGCACATTGTTATAATTCCAAGAGTGTGTGTGGCGGGAGTACACTGCGGTAAAATGAAATGAGCTCACACGTATTCACGGATAGAAGCTCGTTTGTAACGGGCTTTGTCGCTATGCACCTGAACCGCTGTCAAAATCTCGGAAAAATTTCAGGGTGTTACGGGGGAAGACGTACGAAAGACGCACGTCTCATTCTGGTTTCTGCACTTAACGACTGCCTCCTTTTCTCGTCTTCTATATGTTCCTCCTCTCTGCATACTCATTTAAGTGTACAATGTCGAATTGTCGACACTCAAATGCGTATGCGGATTGTCTCTGTCTCGTCTGCGTCGTATGGTGTTTCGTCTGTGCTATGTGCTATTGTTTGTGTCGTATGTCGTTGCTTTGTGTTAGTGTCCGTGTCACATGTCGTTGCTTCTATCCCACATCTACTTATATAAACTAAATATTTTATAGGATACTTTCATAATCACAAATTTCATGATCAGATACAAGTACTTAGTATTTCACTTGACGACATAGATAATTATTTGGCACCATGGTACTTGACTATTGAAATTACGAAGTATTTTCTTGATTTACACATTTATGGCATTCATGTAACTGAACACTGTGTTGTAAACAGACAGGCTCTTCGCAAGCAAGGCATACGAATCTGTTTTTTCTTTGTACGTGTATGTTATCGTTTATTCTGCAAATTCTACACGACTTTTTCTGGCCCGTTGATGTCTGGCTACCGCTGGGCTATGGAATCTTATATTGCAATGGTTCCTTCATCCTTGCTTCGATCTGAGGTGTCACTAACTGCTCAATCAAAGAATGCAAAAATTGTGAACGTGCATTTTCTTTTTTGTAAATTATAAAAGATGCTTATGCTGCGACATCCAACATGTTGTAGAAAAGAGCCAAGGGCCATCGCTTCGTCTGTCGTTTAGATGTATATTCTCCGAGCATTTGATCCATGACGACGACGCCAACTTTATGTTTGTTGTAAAACAGTATTGCTTGTGGCTTTCTTGCTATTCCAAAGAATTTGTTGCCTTAGTGAACTGTAGAAAGCTGTCGTAAAATGTCTGCTTTAGATTTTTTCGGCACGTATCACGCTGCTTTAAGGATAATAATCAATCTAAAAATAATGGATTATGATAGGCGACTAAGATCCGGAAGTATTTCTTTGTGAATTCACTTCTTATTCCGTCGAGTAGTTCCAACAAAGGTCTTTACTCGATTTTCGAAGTTTTCCCACACCTTTAAGACTTGTAAAAAAGTTGTCAGCAACAAAAAATTCTTCCGCTGGATTGGTACTTGGTTGTTAATTGAATCATCACCTTCTCGCCCAAATTTACAGATCTCGAATTGCCATCTTGTTTACCTATATACAGAATCCTTTTGCACGGGTATTCGCATCTCACATGAACAAATGGCAGGTGTCTAAGGAAGTCTCCTTCTCAGACCACAGCCATATCAAATTCAAATTAAGGATGAGATCTCGAGAAGAAACCCCAGTGAGCTATAGATCACCTAAAGCCACAAGCTGGAGTATGTACAAATCCCTAATTAACAATAAATGACACACCTAAACGCAAATACTCCTGAGGAACTTGAAAACTCTGTTAAATTACTAACGGACAGGATGATATCTTCATACCATGATAGCTGCCCATTGAAAGAAAACAACACCATAAAGTCCCTGGCGGAAATCTAGACTGAGCAAATTAAGGAGATCAGCAAAACAAGAGTTCATCAGAGCCAAAAAGACGGGTAACTTGCAGCCAGGCAAGAAAGAACTAATCAATTACCACAAAAAATCAGATCATCCAAGAGGAAAAACTACTGCGAGAATCTAAAGAACTCACCGGAAGCCGCAAGAGTTTATAAGGCGCTCTCCAAAGGCAATCACGACTCACTTGGTCTTCTTAAATACCTGGATGGTAGTCTGACGCACCCTTGAGATATTTCTAAAGACTCACTTTCCCAGGTGTATTGTAAAAACCAACACTATAAACTACTGTGAGGCAAATGTAATCTTCAGCAAAGGTAGAAATCCCAACGCAAGCAAATACATAACTTATGAAAAAGCTGGCTGGACTATTCACAGCTTCAAATCTTTCAAAGCCGCTGGGCCGGATTGTATTTTCTCTGCACTTTTTATACATTCCCCCAACAAGCTTATATACCACTTAAATGGAGAATGGTTTGGGTAATATGTACATTCGAAGGTGGCTCCGATAACCCCAAATCTTACCGATCAATCAGTCTCTCCTCATTTGTACTGAAAATGACAAAAAAGCTGAAAAATATGGTCATTGGTCATCACTGGAGAACGCACCACTCCACAAACTACAATTTGCATATCAAAAAGGTAAATCCACAATAACCCCCATTCACAAAGTCACGGACATTGTAGAAAAGCCCCTGAAAGCAAAAGAGGTCGGGATTGGCGCCTTTATGGATATAGAAGGAGCATATGATAATGCAAATCACTCATCATTAATAAAATCACTTTTTAGAAAAAAGGTAGACCCTTTAGTTATCAAATGGGTAAACATCATGCTAAAAGAAAAGCATATAACTGCCAAATAATGCATATCAGAGGTAGTGATCAAAACAATTAGATTTTGCCCACAGGGGGTGTATTATTCCCACTTCTATAGTCAATCCTAATAGACGAACTTCTCTTTGTACCTTATAACAATTGCTTTACAGCTTTCGAATATGCTGACGATATAACCATAAAAAACCGATATAATCATAAAAGAAAACATGAGGACATTATAGGAAACCTCATGCAAAAAGCCCTAGAAATAATCTGGAACTGGTGCCAGACAGAGAAGATTTCTTCATCAATCATATCAAAACACTTATAATTCGAATTACTAAAAGAAGAACAAATAATATTCAAACTTTAAAAATCAAAGAAGCCTGCATTCCATTAAAGGAAGAGATAAAGTTTCTAGAAATAATACTGGACCCTAAAACAACTCGTAGTGGGGGCTAAACCCAAAAATGAGTTTTTCGATATACAATCAAATAATTAAACCAATCAACAGCAGCGCCGTTTGATGGAATAATTTTATTTATTTATTTATTTTTATTGGGTGTGTGAATATGACTCCGCCCTTTTTTGTTGAAATAAAACGCATTTGTTTTGTTTAGAAAATTAAAAAACAGTTTATTCAAAGTATGCTCCATCTGCAGCTACGACCTTTGCCCATCTTTCAGGTAATTTACGTATTCCTTGTCTGAAGAAATCCTGATCTTTTGAGCTGATCCAATTATCAAGCCAAATTTTGATACTTTCGTGGGAAGTGAACCGTTCTCCTTTAAGACTGGACTGCATTGTCCGGAATAAATGGTAATCCGACGGAGCTATGTCCGGCGAATATGGCGGGTGGAGTAATACTTCCCAGTCCTGTCCATCTAAATATTTTTTTTACGACTTGTGATGTGTGTGGTTGGGCATTGTCATGTTGGAGAATTAATTTACTGTGCCTATTCTCCCATTCTGGTCGTTTTTCTTGTATGGCTCGCTTTAAATGCATTAGTTGTCGTCGGTAAACTTCTCCATTAATAGTTTGAGAGGGTTCGAGCAACTCATAATGCAAAATACCTCTCTTCAAATTTTTTGGGTGGTTTTCCATGTTCTTTGTCCTCAGTGCTAAAATCACTATTTTGAAATCTCGAAACCATTCCTTGCAAGTTGTATCAGATGGAGCATGCTCACCGTAAGTCTCCACAAGCAAACGATAAGTTTCCGCTGCACTTTTCTTTGCAACGAAATAGTGTAATAACACTTCCCGCAAATGATGTTTACTTGGAACGAAAACTGACATTTTTAAGGAGCTAAAAAAACTTGTTGCTTACACTTCAACCAAATGTCACGTACTGCGTTTGACAGCTGACATAAAGTTCTATCAAATACAAGTGTTACCATCTATAAGTACACGTAAGCAATATTAACAACGACATCTTTTAGGAAAGGGCGGAGTCATATTCACACACCCAATATTTATTTCATTTCAAACTTGAAACTATTGTTAACAATATAAATGTATAATAATAAAAAATCAATTTTAACATGAAATAAGCTATTACATTCTGTTGTCAAATGGACAAGAGGCGAATGTATGTTCAAATATAGAATTACAAGAAAATTAAAAAGTTTAAAAAAGTTGATGGGGAAAACACTGTGAACATTTTTGAGAGAAAAAGTGCAAAATAAAAACAGGAAATCCAAACAAGTGTTAATATTTGATTAGGTTAAAGGTACAAAAACAAGTTCAATATCCGAGTGATTAAATGAAAAAGGCCATTTTTTAACATTAGATAAAAATAATGTTTTTACTCTTTCGCATCTAATGTAGTCAGGTAACAAATTAAAGAGACGAGGCGCGATAACAGAATAAAACCTAGAAAAGTGAGATTTATTGACTACTGGTACTATAACAAAATTCCTGGAGTTATGCCGCAAGTTGTAATTTTCATGTATTCTATTGTAACTTGATAGTATCCGGATCTTTCAAAGAATATTATTAAAACTTTATAGCAGTATATGTTAAGTGTCTCAAAGGAAGAAAATTTAGATTCTTAAAATGTTCAAAGCTGTGAGTTGTACGATTCAATTTGCAGATAATTCTAATTGTATGTTTTTGCTTAATAGACAAAGGCTAGATGTGTGTGTAATATGCACCACCCCAGCAAGATAAACCATACTGTAGTTTAGATTTTAATAAACCATTATAAACTAGCTCTTGGATAGATGTATTGCAATAAAGACTTAAATGGTGTAACTGTCTTACTACCATATTCATGTACTGCCTTAAGTAAGTAGTGTGTTCCTTCCAACTTAATCTATGGTCTAAAATAATACCTAAATATTTAAATTGTTGGACACAATCGACTTCAAAACAAGAACCGCAAAAATTAGTGTTGCTATTAAAGCTTACCAAACTTTGCGAACAACAAGTTAAATGTAAACAAAAAAGCGCCATGAATAAAATCAATAAGTTACAAAGGCTAAGGTTTATCTGCACTACTGGAGTACGACGGAGAACGACCCCGACTGCAGGGATGGAGGAATTCTAAACATCCCACAATTACACACTGCCATACAGGCTGAAGCTACCTAACAAGCCTTAACCTTACAGAGAATCTATAAATACAAAGAAGGAGACCTTGTTGGACATCTGGAAATTCTTTAAAAAAGTGGATAACATCTGGAAACTGAGTGAGTGGTCTGGTGCCTCCTGAGTTAAACTTTAAAAAATACTACGAAGTACTCATACCAAGCAGAGAGGAATGGAACAACACCCCCCTTAGATGAAGGATGGAAACAAGGTAGGGGCTGATGTTTTAGAACCAAAATGTAGCCTATACATTCCTCCCTGCAGTGAGACAACTATATTTCAGGCCGAGCTATTTGCAACCACAGAGCATCAGCGACAGGAAACCCACTAACACAAGGCTAACTATATTCTCAGAAAGCCAAGCGATTCTTAAAGCACTAAAGAGGTACACTTTTAACTCAAAATGTCACAATACCCTAAACAAACTGGCTGTAAACAACAGATTAAAGTTGTTCTGGGTGCCAGGGTTGAAAACCATGAAGGCAACGAAAAGTCTGACGTACAAGCCAAGAAAGAAGCTTGGTAGGCACAATCCCAAACTTGTCAAAGAATTCCTGGAACTAAATAAATCCGACCTAAGAGTGCTATATGAGGCACTAGCATTACACGGGGCATGCCTTTATAAAATGGGTCTCAGTAGCACAGAAATCTGCAAGCGAAGTGGGCAGGTCAAGGAAACCATGGAACACTGCCCAAACCTTGCCCGAGAAAGACTCAAAATGACAAAAACACAACCATAACAGGGGAAGACTTCCAAGAAATCCCATCTAGGAAAGTTGTCGAACTTTTGAAGGCAGCACTCAAATTCTAGATCAAAGAAGGGGTACATAGATCATTATAGTCGCAGTACTAGTGTCTTCAGGTGAAAACCCCGAGTTCTTCAATCCAATTCAATTCAAAGGGTATCCGTTGCTGGAATCACAAGGCCACCATACTTTTACTCCGTATTTCGCAGGCTTCAATGGTATGTATTGTGTAAATCGTGTGTTTCCTCTGTATGGAAAGTTGGTCGTCAGTGATTATAACTTCTGTCGGTGTATACGCAGTTCCCAAATGCTGATTTTGTATTGTTCACATATCCACAAGGACACGAGTCCTTTGATCGTCAAATCTTATAAACTGATTTATAGTTCAAAATCGGCTTAGCGACATCGTTGGTTTTCCACAACTCTTTTGCATGCAGGATGTTGGTGTGATTTACCCCAGCGACTAGACCAAGACCAAAATAGGCATGTAGCTCCTCTTCAGTAACGGATTTCCAAACTATTTGGAATGATGCCTCCGCTCTCATGAACGAGTATACCCATAAACTGAACAAAATTAATAACTATAAAATTCACTAATGATCTAATAATTTGGAAGTTGTAGGTAATAAACGATTTACACATAAATACGAAATGTTCAAGTTACACAATGGCCTGCATACTTCATACACATACGAGGGTGGTCCGATAAGTATGTACTTAGCCTCACGGCCAGATGGCGGCAGTATCGCAAGAGTAACTTACTATCGTGTAGCACATTCTAGTAGACGGCTACTGTCGAAATTTCAGCCGGATCGGATTCGTAGTTTTGTTTTCACCGCGTGTGAAAGCGGGAATGTCCGCGGATTTTAGAAAAAAGAGCAATATCGGTCTCCTTCGATGGCGACCATCAAAAATTGGTTTAACGAGTTTCAACGTGGTCGCACGTCGGTTTTTGATGAGCCACGTCCATGTACCCCGAAAACGGCTACCACGGAGGATAACGTAACAAAAATTCACGATCTCGTATTGGCAGGCCGCCGATTGAAGTTGCGCGAGATAGCTGAGACAGTAGGCATTTCAAAAGATCGCGTGGGTCATATCCTGCATGAAATTTTGGGCATGAGAAAGCTGTCGGCGCGATGGGTGCCGCGTTTGCTCACTCCGGACAACAAGCGCAACCGTGATACCACTTCAGAGCAGTGTTTGACGCTGTTTAAGCGCAATCCGTAGAAGATTCTGAGCTAATGTTCGCCAACATGACAACACGGACCAGTTGGACTAACACGAGCTGACAATAGTGGATGGCTAAAGTCCAAACAAAAGGTTATGGGCAGAAATATGGCGTTAACTATGATGAAACTTTCTCACCTGTTAAGAGCTACATGTGCATAAAGTTGACTCTTTTACCGCTTATCTCAATGGCGGAGTCGAAGAATTGCAGCTGAAAGAGGTATCCTCAAGCTAAAATAGTCTCTCTATGGCCTCAAGCAATCCGGCGTTATGTAAACTTGAAGCTGGATCAAAACCTTCGACAAAATGGATTTACTAAGTGTCCTCAGATATACATACATATGTAGGTGATTTAATAGCCACTGAACGAAGCATCTTTTATACATTTCAGATTGTTGACAAGGGTCCAATATATCAATATCTTGGTATGCGAATTGAAAGAGAAGCAACCACTGGGCAATAACTATTACTCAACAGCAGCATGTGATGCGGCTTCTCAAGCGGTTTGGAATGGGAATATGCGGAACAACTTTAGGGTCGCCGATGTATGTACATATGTTGCCGAGTATATAATATTCTATTTGTAAACTGTTGCAAAGGAATAAACAAACGCACAAAAGGTATTGGTCAGCGATGAAACACGATTTGGGCAACCTCCATATAACATCCAACATAAGCATAAAGTATGCAAAGTCTGGCAAGGTAATGCAGGGATATGTCAACGTGGATTAGGGTGGGGACTACACCGATCGAAAATCGTACGCTAGTTTTGTGGCAGCTCATTTTCATGGGAAAGAAAGGAACAGTAACAGCTCTATCAAAATCAACAAAAGAAGCGGTTTAAAAAAGCTATTATAATAAATGAAATGAATGTTTTTAAAATGTCAATCCAAATTTCCGGCGATACTTTAAGTGCCATGAGCTTAGTTAAAACTCTGAATATCGAGCTAATAACAAACGTTATGTACGCGAAATATCAAGAATCTCATTGAACGAAAGTATTGCCTAACGAATGAAATGACTGAAATGTAAATCAGAACATGAGAATTGCCTAAAGCTACTTGGATTTAGAACTTAAATTAAAATATTTGAAAATTTTATTTATTGAAAAAATCTCCAATTGTATTGAGACCACAAAATTCGTATTGTAAATTCCAACGAAGCGAGTATGTTCCCGTAAATAAATAAAATATTTCGGAGAAACAATCAGAATGACATTTGGGATCTGAAGCTTCCGAGAATGTGAGACAATGAGTGCTTATTACGAACAGTCAACATTGATCCAGAGAGCATCATCTTGGATAATTTTTTCGTAATCGAGGATCCTCAGGAGAAGGTGGCGACCATAGAAGCTGTCTTCCAGAAAATATATAAGGTCAATGAGAGCAGAGCAGGAAAGCAGAGCCCTATTTCATCACTTTTATCTTCGAAATAACATCGATCATTGGCGGTCAGAAAACTTTGGTTTTACCATGCTTTTACCACCCCCCGGTAAATCTTCGCTTGATAAGTCTCACTCCGAGTGAATACACGGATGCCAGTCTCGTCAACTTAGAAAAAGCTTTCGCACCGTATGCTGAGAAGATCTTTATTATAAGCTCAGTCAACGGGGCATAAGTAAACCAATGCTGTATATGATTTCTGACATGATAACCGGCAGAAAGTTCGTTGAGAAAATTGCCAATGTGACTTCTACTCAAACATTTGAAAATGGACTGTAACAAAACAGGGAACTCTCCTGACATTTTCAGCATTTAGTTTAGCGATTTGATGACTTCTCTTCGCAATTCTAAAGCGTACGCGGAAGATTTAACCGCGTACAGATTAGGTCCAACGATCGACGTTGATACTATTATGCAGCGAAACTCCAAGAAAATTCAGCAATATAGTGATGACTAGAAGTTGAAAATGAACTCCCATAAATCAAAATCTATGTTATTTAGAACGCTTCTGTCTGGGGACTCTCGAGAAACCGGAAAAATTTGGCTTCTCAATTTTTTGACCGGATGAACGCGCACTGGCGAAACAAAAGCTAGTCAGATGCCTTGGGATCTGACTAGACCAGTATCTGCCAAATAAATATATAACAATAAGTAGGTGCTGCTCTGGTAAGGGCCCGGGGCGCTTTCTCTCTGACAAGATGGCTGTTTGATAGCAGCTGACTTGATTCCACAGTGCTACATGGCCTTAATCAGGACCATGATTGCCTATCGTTACGGGTGTGGTTCAATGTACATAAGTGGTAAATTTTAATCTTTTTTAAGGAAACAATCTTACGACCGACCACTTTCAGCGATTGCAACTCACAATTTTTATTAGTAACAACTTCCTTTTCGTTTGATTGTCGAAGTGCCAATGATTTCAAATTGTAAAATGCTTCGCCTGTTCTGTGTAGGAGAAAAGTTACTTGTCCTCACACCACTTATGTCACCATAGCTGCACAACCACTAGTGGGTGTGCAATTGCGAAACCTATTCATAAAAAACTAAAAGTGCGAAGCGACTACAAAAACGAGTACATACAGTCTGTCACATAATTGTTTGCAAAAGGAAAAATTGTTTGCAATTTCATTTGAAATGTTAAAATTTATAAAAACCCATTGCTTTGGTATTTTTTTCTCTTCATAACTTTATTAATAATCTTATTCTCAATGACTACAACAAAAAAAAATACCAAAGTTCAAACAAGAATGCACGAAAATAGCAAAAATAAAAACATCTTCATATTTTAATCTGTCAAATAATTGTTTGCAAAATGCAAACATAACATAAAAGAGAACGAAAAAACAAAAATTGTCCTAATATTTAGTGTGCCCACCATTGGCATCAATAACGGCTTGTTGCCTTCTTGGCATTAATCCAATTAGGTGCTCCATATCGTAACAGTCCGGTAGCTTTTTCCACTCTTTCTGGATTATTCTAACTAGTTCGCCTCGTGATGTGGAAGCCCGCCTTGCAACCCTCTTTTTGAAAAATGCCCACAAATTTTCAATAGGGTTTATATCGGGACTTTGCGCGGGTGTATCGAGCACTTTGCTGCAGTTGTAAAGTCACCAGGTCCTGCACAAGAGTGACTTGGGCTTCGGGTCATTATCCTGGTATAACTTTATTGCAGCTATTGAGGGTTTTGGGGATTAATAAACCCGAAACTTGCAGCACTTTTGGACAGTTCATTTTGGAGTATGTCCAAATAATACTCCTTGGTCATTGTATTGGTGAAAAACCTCACTTCTCCGACGCCCTTGGATGAAATGCATTATGACGGATAGTTTGTCAAACTTTTTTGTGGGGATAGTATTTTTGTTTTTCAAAGCTGTATTTGGTTTCCGCCATACAGTTTGAGATCCTTCGTTGTAATGCAACATAATTTTTGTTTCATCACAAAAAATTACATCATTCCAGTACTCTGGGGGCTGTGCAATGTAATGCACGGCTTGTTTACGACAGAAATAAACAAACAATAAAAAAATATAAGTGCGCGTTTAGGCGAAGTATTCGCGGAACCCCAATTAGCCTAGTGGTTAAGTGCCCGACCCGCAGTCGGAAGGTCGCCGGTTCTAATCCCAAGTCGGGAGAGGATTTTTTTTTTTTTTTTTTTTTTTTTTTTTTTTGTGTTTTCTCTGTTTCTTTCTGCTGCTTCTCAATTTGAGATGTCGGGAGACGGCGGGGGAAAACCCGTACGTCGTACGGAGTCGGAATCGGGTGATTTATCATCCGATTTCGCAACACCGACCGTCGTCATGAAGAGGCGCAGAAGGGCCAACAAGAAGCCCAATCTAACTAAGCGCCCCTCCCTCACTACTTCGAGGGAAGGCCGCTACACGGGGGACAATAACCCCTTTGCCCCCCTTTTATATTCGGCTACGGAGGAGGAGCGTAGCGAACTGGAACAGAAAGAGCGTACCCTACGTGCCCAGCTGCAGGCCGTAGTGGATAAGCTGAAGGAGATAAAGAAGAGGGACTTAGAGCAGGCAACAGCCGCCCCACAGCAAAAGCAGCAACGACAACAGCAGCCGCAGAAAAAGCAGCAGCAACAACAACAGCCACAGCAGCAACAACGACAGCCGCAACAGCAGCAGCAGAAACAGCAGCCGCAACAGCAGCAGCAACAACAACAGCCGCAGCAGCAGAAGCAGCAGCAACGTCCTAAAAAGGAGAAAGTGCCACCCATATTCACCTATACCACGGCCCTACGAGAGACCATCGATCTCTGTAAGTATGCTATTGGTGTAGGCAATTTTGAAATCAAATGTTTAGGCCAAAAACGCTATGCTGTTCGGTGCAAGACACTGGAGCAGCATAAGCGTATAAAAAGCTTATTAAAGGAGTCCACAACGGAGTTTTTCTCCTTCACGCCGAAGGCCGAGAGGTTGCGGACAGTGCTCCTTAAAGGCGTGGAGTCGATTGCAGACCCCGAGGAAATGCTCTCAGAGCTCAAAGAGTTCGAGAGTGATGACCTCAAATTCGTGGGGGTTAAGCCATTCACTACGGTGAGCTCCCGACGGGAGAAGCGAGTTATTCCCTTCTTCTTGGTACAGCTCACACCCAGCAGCAAGCTGGAGAGGTTAAGGACTATCACCACCTTAGCGTCCCAGACTGTCACATGGGAAACATTAAAGAGGAGCGGAAACATTTTGCAATGTATCCGCTGCCAAAGGTTCGGGCACGCCGCGTCGAACTGCGAAATGCCTAAAGAAATGTCCTAAGTTCCAGGACATCAAGAAAGAAAACCTGGCCCGTAAGCAGAAGGTCGAGGAGAAGCGTCCCTCGGGTCGCTTCCAAACACCAGCCGTCACATCCCAATTGACCTACGCCCAAATGGCGGCAGGTTCGGGAAAGACGGTACAAAAGCCCATGACTGTTCCTAAAGCCCCAGTGCCTGTCTCTAAGGCACCGGTGGCCGAGGTGGATGTCTGTTCGATCTTGCTCGCAATCCAAGGGCAGATTGGGCAGCTCCAGCAACAGATCCTGGAGACGGCGACCCGAGTAGATAGTATCTACTCGCTTCTGCCGGGCCTAGCGCACCTAAGGTCGTGATGGGTACGCTGGTAGAGAGGCCCTTGAAGATCCTGTCGGTGAATGTAAATTCACTGATAAGGATCGAGCGACGAGCCGAACTTTTTAACCTGTTGCAGGACGAAAGCCCCGATGTACTCTTGGTTAGCGAAACAAAGCTAAACCAGAAGCACAAAAGTTCACAGTTCTTATAGAATAATTAGAAGGGACCGACCCAACGCTATTCAAGGCGGGGGAGTTGCGATCTTTATTAAAAACAATTTTAAACATAAAGTCATATATAGCGGTGAAGTGCGGAGGTTCCAGGTGCTAGAGGCCTGTATTGTGTGCATTCCTCTCCGAAACGGAAAGAGAATGTACATTGTATCAGCCTATGCACCTGAAGCACCTCAACCCAATATTTTTATCGCAGAGCTCGAGACACTTTTTCGATCTCTGCGCTTAAACTCGGTAGAAAACTTCTACATTCTGGACGGCGATTTAAATGCCAAACATGGTGATTGGGGAAATAACATTTCCAACACTAGGGGGAGCCTACTAAGCCATTGGTGGGTTCTTCGCAGCATTGAATATAGAGTCAAGTTGCTCGCAACGGATAGTCCGTCGTATCCTAGGAGCGGCTCCTATCTGGATCTCATGCTAATGGACTCTCGACTGAGACTGGCAGACACGAACGAATGGTCTATTAACTGTCTACGGACCATTGTATACGACAGTGACCATTGCGGACTATGTGCCGTGATCACAGTACCTGACGAGTTCGCGGAGATGGCAGAGTGTGTCCAAACGCACCCCTACGATTACAGTAGGGTGTGCTGGCCGCGCTTTGCCAATTCCCTGACGAGAGCGCTCACTTCGAGCGCCTCCTTTCCACCGCCTAATAGGAACCTGTCAAACTACGAGATTGACAGGTATCTCAAACAAATGGACGATGTCATTAAACAGACAATGAACAGTACGATACCACGCCAAAGACAGCACGATACCGCAAACGTATACCGAAACGCGACAATCGACGCACTGCACAGACAGAAAAGTAGACTCCTGACAAGACTCAAACTCTTGTACAGGCGGTTTACCGACAGACAAAACTCGGAGGTCAGGACACTGAAGTCACTGATTAAAAACATCCAACAATTAATCAAGGAAAATTACAGAATATCTGTAAGTTTGCATTGGAACAACAGAATTCGTGCTGTAAAATCCAACAGCGCGAGTATGTTCCCGCAAATAAATAAAATATTTCGGAGAAACAATCAGAATGATATTCAGGATCTGAAACTTCCGAGAACGTCAAACAATGAACGCTTGCTACGAACAGTTAGCATCGCTCCGGAGAGCGCCATCCTGGATGACGACTTCTTCGTGATCGAGGATCCTCAGGAGAGGGTGGCGACAGTAGGAGCTGTCTTCCAGGAAGTGTACAAGGTGAATGATAGTATTCGCCCGAACCACGACCTGGAAGATAGAGCCCTGCTTCATCACTTCTATCTTCGAAATGATATCGATCATTGGCGATCAGAGAACCTTGGTTTTACAGGGTTCAATGAAGATTTCATGGCAAACAATGTCATCGCCAATGAGGGGGTTAATACCCTGTTCATATCGACGGAAGATCTTCAGATGATCTTCGAGTCATTGAGGAAGAAAAAATCCGCGGGAGTCGACGGTATATCCAATGTTGTGCTTAGGCACCTTCCGCCAGTGGCTGTAGAGAGGTACACCATCCTGTTCAACAATGCACTGAATAATGCATATTATCCAGTGCACTGGAAGACAGCGGTGGTGCAACCAATTCCCAAGAGGGGTAAAGACACATCTAACCCGGAAAATCTCCGGTCAATAAGTCTCCTTCCGAGTATCAGCAAGGTTTTCGAGAAGGTGATCCATAGGGCCCTGTCTAAATGGGTTGAGGACAATAAAATCATCCCGGATAACCAATTCGGTTTCAGAGCGGGGCATGACACTATTCATGCCGCGTCGAAGCTTGTGTCGGATGTCCAATGGAATAAATGCAAGAACCAATGCACGGGTGCCTGTCTGATTGACTTAGAAAAAGCCTTCGACACCGTATGGTTAGAAGGTCTTTATTACAAGCTCAGTCGGCTGGGCATAAGTAAACCACTGCTATATATGATTTTTGACATGTTAACAGGTAGAAAGTTCGTAGTGAAAATTGCCAACGTGACTTCTACCCAAACATTTGAAATCAAAAATGGACTGCAACAGGGTACGGTAAATTCGCCGATCCTTTTCAGCATTTACCTAAGCGATCTGCTAGTTTCTCTTCACCATTCAATAGCGTACGCAGACGACCTAATCGCGTACAGATCAGGTCCAACGATCGACGTTATTGTTACTCTCCTGCAGCGTGACTTCGAAAAAATTCAGCAGTATTGTGATGACTGGACGTTGAAACTCAACCAGAAATCAGAATCTATATTGTTCAGAACGCCTTTGTCTAGGGCCTCTCGGGACACTAGAAAAAACTGGCGCAGGTTCTTAATTTTAGGACCGGACGGACGTCCACTGGCGAGACAAAGTGTGGTCAGATATCTTGGGATCGTGCTGGATCAGTATCTATATTTTGACAAACATGTAGATGCTGCTCTGGCAAGGGCACGGGGCGCTTTCGCTCTGACAAGGTGGCTGTTTCATAGCAGCCAACTTGATTCTAGGGTGAAGGTAATCTGCTACATGGCCTTAATCAGGCCCATGGTTGCCTATGGATGTCCCGTCTGGTTCAATGTGAGAGCCAGCTTAATGGAAAGGATTCGGGTGTTTGAGAGACAATGTCTCAGGACGTGTCTGGGGCTACATAGGACACCCGAATCTGAGTACACGAAATTTTACCCGAACGAGGACCTATACAATAGGGCCAGGATTGTACGGGTAGATAATTTTTTGATCAAACTGATTCGAAGCCACGTTGCGAGAGCAATGACTTCGGTCAATAGCCTGATCTTCGGGGCTTACTACCCCAACGATTTATATCACGAGAGAGTGCGCCTTAATGGCTTTGTGCCGCCAGAAGCATTCCTCTATTTAGATAGATGTGGGCTGATCCAGGATAGATTGGCGGTACCGCTAATCTTCCACGTGGGTCGCAATTCCGTGGAACGGCGATTCCTCTACGAACCCGATGTCGCGCTCCGTGAGCCCGAGCGCCTCAGGTTCTGTAGATCGGTCTCACGCCGGGATCGAGGAGACGTAGTCCGACAGCATCAACGCTTTTGGTGGCTGGAGAGAGCTACGTCAGTGGACACTTTGAGAGCTTCAGCCTCTTCAAGGCATCGCCTGCCAACACCAATGGCAGGCTTACATAGGCTAGGGTAGGGTAAGGTAGGGTAGGGTAGGTAGTGGTAGTAGGGTATGTATACGTTAAAAAAAAAAAAAAGAAAAAAAAAAAAAAAAAAAAAAAAAAGATATATATATAATAAATACATATATATTATGTATATAATTTATATATATATATTTTAGTTAAGGTAGAATAAGTTAGTTACATTAAGGTAGGCTTAAGTTTTATTGTAACACAAATGATCATATGCTAAGTTTTTAATAAAAAAAACATTTTTCTTAGCTTAAGCTAGATATAGTAATGTTAGTGGTAAGTTGATATAGTAGTCGAAAGACATAGATTTAAGTTGTTACATCTATTTTAGAGTGTCCGCCTAGGGCCAGTAAGATATCTAGATTGTTAAGATAGTTAAGCTAGTTTTTAAGCATTTTTGTCTAGGATAAGATAGATCTAAGAAGTTATGAATAAAAATGAATTAAAAACTAAAAAACTAAACAGGTGTCATATGGCAGCTTAGTGCATGTTGACTGATGGTGATGGGAAGGTGTAAGATGATCATACTGCTTCTGGATGATGTAGGTGCATGTAGGCACGGAATGACCGGATGTCGTGTGGAGGATGCAAGATGATCGGTTGGCTGTGTAGGTTGTGGAATTTGGTGTTTGAAAATGTGCATTGTCGCGTTTAACTCTTCCCTCCTTAAAATCAAACGTCCTCGTTTGACCTCTTAGAAGAATGGTATTTTGCTTACTCTGGTTGTTTGTTGGTGTAGGTCAAGATTCCCTTGCTGAACAGAGGTGCTTGAACTGGGTGTCGTTGACATTGCTATTTCTTCGGAGATTTTAGTAGGTGGCTTCTCTGCGGTGTTTTTGCAGTTGATTGATTTTACAATTGCGATGACGATTAGTATTAGGAAGGCTACCGATACTCCAAAAGTAATGGATGAATTGATTTTATGTTTTGCTCCCAATTCTTCTATTGTATTGGTGTTGTTTATGTGGAGTTCTCTTAACATTTCTAGTGATAAATGCTCTTCGAATAGGGTTGTGCTGATGAGGGGATGCGCCGCTGCAGGTAAGGGTTCATGTGTTAGTAATTCGGTTGCTTCGTAAGTAAGACGTAAGTTACGTCTATCCGGATGGGAAAAGTCCCAATCAGATCCATACTTCGATTGGTTGTTGTTATCGTGCCGTTGTTCTGGTTTAAAAGGAGGATTCCCGGAGAGATTTCTTCTACGACGGGGATGTGGTGATTATTGATGGTTGTGCAGTTCGTAGGGGAGACGTTGAGAAGATTAGGGATACACGAAGATTCACTTAATTTTAAAATATTATTACTCTTACATATTGAAATATTATTATACGTTTTACATGCTAGTTTTACACCGTATATTACATTTTAACACGTAATCTTTAGACAAAGTTTTCCCCTTCTTACGGGCTTAATACATAAATGTTCACAAATTTCCTTATTCGTAGTCGGTATACTTACAATGTATAACAATGAGTTTGTATCCGTTGCTACTCTGACTTCCGCGTATTCGAGCGCTTCATCTATGTTACTAAATGGAACGTTTTCGTTTTTCAAAATTCTTTTTACCTTATTTATATCGTCGTTTGAGAGTATATATGAGTTTATAATATTATTCTTAGCCCAATGTATGGCGTATTCGATATTTACTAATTCTTCTTTGATTCATTTTATTTTGTATTGAATATTGTGTACAACGTCGTTTTCGTTTTTATTTAATTTTCTTATAATTTCATGGGTAATATTATTAATATGGTTTATCTTCTCTATTGACAATTTATTAATCATTAGCTGCTTATTGTTATTTTCTATGACACTATTTATTTTGTTTTTTAAAATCTTGAAGTCGTCATGGTCAGGATTTCCAGCTATCCATTTCCATGCGCTTCCGATAATATTAATGGAACGTGGGGTTCTTTTAATCTTCAATTTAGTTAGTAAATTTTGCACTTGCGATATTTCGAAGGAAAGGAAGGGGTAGGTCGGGTGTTTGTCACTCACGTTCTGTATTAGCGTCCTGTTAACGTCATCTATAAATGTTCTATATGGTGTAAGGTCGATGTCGTGTATTAATTGAATCATTCCCGTCTGTAGCTTAGATACGCCGGTTTTGATGACTATCGCCTGAGAGTTGGAATAGTCCAATATCTGAACATCGGCCTGAACGATTGCGATTGCGATTGCGATTGTCTACGGAAAGGTTTAATTTTTGATTTTACTTTTATGGATTACTCTGCCGGATTCGGTTAGTACAGTGGTGTTCCTATCTTCTTTAACTATTTCCTTTCTATACCTAGGGGTTAGTTTTGAGCCTAAACGTTTGTCTATTTTTGCAAAGATAATTTCTCCCTGGGAAAAAGTCTTAATCGGATGTCGTGTCTTATTGTGGTACTTAAGGTCGTCGGTCTGTTTTTGTTTTAGTTTTTCGATATTCTCTTGTCGCAATCTGTCGTATTGTTCTGGGCCATTGCCTATGTTCCGTCCAAGAAATATGTCAATTGGTCTTTTGCCTGTAGATGAATTGTATTCGTACACACAGCGTTGTAGCAGTTCAGTAAAGTTCCTATGGGTTTGGTCTGGTTTAAGACACCTCATTATTTCTACAAGGGTCGAGTGGAACCTTTCTACTTGTCCATTTACGCTACTGGTGTATGGTGGAGTTTTGAAGATGTGGATGCCTAATTGATCGCATATCATAAATTTAATCGATTCTGAATTCAAGGACTTTTCGTTATCTATTACAATGGTTTCCGGCATGCCATAAGAGAATAATATTTCTCTTAGAGGTTCTCGGATATCTTCTATTGCTCTTGATTTTAAACTTTTTGCTTGGGCGTACTTTGAAAATTTGTCTACCACTGTAAGGGCTAGTTTTCCTTCTGTCATAAATATGTCTAAGTGTAAAATTTGTCCTGGATACTGTGGTATGGGTGTCTCCTGTAATTCTAATTTGCTGGGGTGTCTGTCATATTTGTTTGTCCTACAAACCTGGCATTGTCTGACGATTTTGCTTATTTTTGCATTCATTTGGGGGAAATAAAATTTTTCTAGTATTTGGGTCTTATTCTCATTAGCGTTCCGATGAGCTCGTTTATGCGTTTTTATTATTAGCTCTTCTTGTTCGGTGACGCTAGGTACATCCTGAACTTGCGTTTGGGTAAAACGAATTTTATATTTTTTGAAATACTTGGAGTAAATATCCTGAATTTGTCCCATAGTGGATTCATTAGTTAAAAGGCCGTTTATTACAAACGGGTTAAGGAATCTTTTGAAAATCGAAATAATATTTTCTTGGCTGTATCTAGGTTGAACAAAGGTGTGCCTGCGGTATTTAGGGAAAGGGTCTTCTAATTTGTAGTTTTCAACTTCGCCTATGGAAAGAATAATTTGAGTTTTAAAGGCATTTACGGGTGTATTAACTATAGGTATTAGGTCGTGGGGTGAGGTATGTGGCTTTCTTACGAGTGAAAACAATTATCTAGCTTGAGGATCATTCGTGGCGACAGGAAATCATCTACGTCGTCATCGTTCTCTTCCTCTGAACTGCTTATCATAATGCAGTCGTCGGAATCCTCCTCTTTCAGTCCTGATGAATGCGATAGTGGTTTTATTATCCTCGAATGCCATGCCTTCCCGCCGCTTGCGTTCTCATTCACCCGCCATATTATGGTTTGAATGAGATTGTTCATCTCTGTAGGTGGCTCAGCCTCTCGCGGGTCGCTGTACGAAGTACCGTACATTGCGGAGCTTGTGGATTCTCCAGAGGTTGGGGGTTTTTGGTCAGCTATTGCTAAGGTACTAGATTTGAGGAATGTATTTGCAGTAGTTTCCTTCGCAATGGGAATAAGAGGGTTTGTGTTAGTAGTAAGAGGGTTCGGGGGTTGATTAGGAGTTTGGGGTTAAATTGTATTTCCTGATCTCAGTAGAGGCATTTTAATTTATAGTAATAGGAAGTCTTAATCTTAATCGTAATCTCTCTTTAATAGTTGAATTTAATGTTTGATATTGTATTACTTATTTATTTATTAATTATTTATTTATTTATTAACTTGTTTTTCCTTCTACTGAAGGTGTTGTCGTATTTTCTTTCAAATTGCTTGTTATTCTTTTAATCGTCTACTTTAATTCAAAAATCAATAATATTGTTATTTCAGAAGGAAGGTATGCTATGTGTATCAAATCTCTGTAATATATATTGCGACTATCGCGCAATGTAAATATTTTATTACGAAATAAAACTAACTCCTGAACTCAATTTTTCTTACTAGTGACGATATTATACAGGGTGTCCCACGAGCAGTGTGCCAAAAAGCTACAGCGTGTAGGTCTAGTCAAGGCAAGAAAAAAAATCGTATGGGAGGGGGGGGTCTATTCCCCACCGTTTAGCCGGGAGGGGCAATTTTCTTAAAAATTGACTTAATTTGGAAAAAAAATTATTAAAAATCAACAGTTACATCCACAATGCCACGATATACCTTTTTGTAAAGCCAGAAACCTCTTCTTTCATACTGATTTTAAATGAAGCTGTTTTAAGGAGTAGTTTTTGAGAAATTAATTTTCAAACTCAAAATTTTGAAAAAAAATTGAAAAAAAAAAATTTCGAACTATTTTTTTTCAAAATTGTATGTAATTAAGTAGTAATTTTTTTTCAAAAATTCAATGCTCTCATTAGTTTTTAGTTAAAAGCAGAAAACCGGATGCAAAAATGTCTTGTAGTTTTTGAGAAATTAAAAAAAAACCCGAAACATTTTTTTCTAAGAAAAACCTTTTTTTTGGTTTTAACGCGGCTGGACTTGTAGGCAAATTAATGTATGAAACATTGACCTCTTTTTTATTATTTTTAAAAAAATCGGAGTTTTATGAGGATACAATAAAGTGATACAGTATTGAAATAACCCTGGATTAATTCTTTTTTTTCATTGATAACGCCTGAAAACTGACCTGCGAATTTGACTGGGTCCGCCCGTCGCCGATGGGTTCTACCCGAATTTTGGATTTGGTCCGACATAATTCCTCCCTTAGTACAAGGAGGATAGTTATTATGCTTGGAGTGCCCAAATCTAGAGTATGGAGAGTGCTTCATACCGAAAACTTACATCCGTACCATTTTAGGCCAGTTCAGGGACTCATCTCAAACGACAAGTTTTTGAGAGCAGAATTTTGTCGATCATTACTGCTTCGAGATGAAACTGAACGAAATTATTTTGCAAGGATATTCTGGACGGATGAAGCACAGTTTACCAGAGATGGGGTTACTAATTTCCACAATTTGCATCATTGGAGTAGCACCAATCCACACAACAAAAAACAAAATAAATCACAACACCGCTTTAGCTGTAATGTTTGGCTTGGTATTGTTGGACAGACTGTAATCGAGCTCCGGTTTTTGAATGCCGTTATTAATGGAGAATCATACCTGCAATTCCTACGAGACCTTTTGCCCGATTTGATGGACAACGTTCCTTTGGCCATAGCAGATAATTTAATCTACCAGCAAGATGGAGCACCAGCTCACTAGAGCTTACGGGTTAAAAACTGGCTGAATGATAATTTTAGTGACCGTTGGATCGGAAGAAGGGGCCGCACGAAATGGCCACCTAGATCACCAGATTTAACTCCTCTAGATTTTTATGTGTATCTTTTATGTGTATCTTAAATAGGAAATAGTATCTTTAGAACAACGGATTGAAGTCGCTGGAGTCAAATTGCAGGAAAATTTGTCAAGCATAGACTTACATATGTGCAGCCATTAGAAGGAGATATAATCTTTGCCTTCTAAAAAATGGGGATCATATTGAAAATTTATTATAATAAAACTCCGAATTTTTTAAAAATAATAAAAAAGAGGTCAATGTTTCATACATTAATTTGCCTACAAGTCCAGCCGCGTTAAAACCAAAAAAAAGGTTTTTCTTAGAAAAAAATGTTTCGGGTTTTTTTTTAATTCCTCAAAAACTACAAGACATTTTTGCATCCGGTTTTCTGCTTTTAACTAAAAACTAATGAGAGCATTGAATTTTTGAAAAAAAAAATTAGTACTTAATTACATACAATTTTGAAAAAAAATAGTTCGAAATTTTTTTTTTCATTTTTTTTTCAAAATTTTGAGTTTGAAAATTAATTTCTCAAAAACTAATCCTTAAAACAGCTTCGTTTAGAAACAAGATGAAGAGGTTTCTGGCTTTGCAAAAAAGTATATCACGGCATTGTGGATGTAAGTGTTGATTTTTAATAATTTTTTTTCCAAATTAAGTAAATTTTTTAGAAAATTGCCCCTCCCGGCTAAACGGGGGGAATAGACCCCCCCCCTCCATACGATTTTTTTCTTGTCTTGATCAGACCTACATGCTCTAGCTTTTTGGCACACTGCTCGTGGGACACCCTGTATATTGCGACTATCGCGCAATGTAAATATTTTATTACGAAATAAAACTAACTCCTGAACTCAATTTTTCTTACTAGTGACGATATTTATGTATATATGGGAATTTTCAAAATTATTGTTGGTAATTCACTTTAGTTTCGATTCTTCTTTGCTTTATGTTAAATGAAATTTTCGTATCAATATACATATAATCTTGTGTTCTTTAATTTGCTTCAATCTTAAATTTAATTCTCTAGTAGTTACAAACTTACAAATAGCTTACATAATGGTCATTTTCGAAGTGATGGCTGGTGTTGAGCGGCTGGTAGTCTTGCTACCTCCTTTTCTTCCGTTGAGGCGGCTACTAAGGGGCCCTTTATTTTTTTTCTCACACACTTTTCTTTTTCACTCTATTATCTTTATATGCTCCTCTTGCGTGAGTTCGTGTCTAACGATTCCTTGAGTTCACTTTCACACTTTTGGGACACTTCCACTTTGTTAGTTCTTTGGACCAATAATTGTTTCCAGCTTTGTTTTATTGTCGGTTCTTGGGACCAATAGTTGTTTCCAGCTTTGTTTTATTGTCGGTTCTTTGGACCAATAGTTGTTTCCAGCTTTGTTTTATTGTTGGTTCTTGGGACCTTGGGCTACTTGAGGCGTTTGACTTTTATTTTTGTGAAAGGCGCGGCGGCTACAGGCGACTGGCGAATCACTAAACGCTATTCTTGGTGAAAAGCGCGGCGGCTACTTGAGGCGACTGGCGAATCACTAAACACTATTCTTGGTGAAAAGTGCGGCGGCTACTTGAGGCGACTGGCGAATCACTAAACACTACCGTACCGAACTACTGGTCCCTGCTCGGGCGCCAGTTAAAAACCTTTCTTTAGGTTTTCCTTAAAAAAATAATTTTATTAATTTGGGAGCTGAACCTCCTTCTTTTCAAATCAGAAACACAAGTGACTTAGTGGCTAACAGAACATTTACTTTACGCCTAACTTATTCCTAATGTGCATCTTCGTGTACGTGTTGGAATGCGGTGGATGGGCAGGTGTCATATGGCAGCTTAGTGCATGTTGACTGATGGTGATGGGAAGGTGTAAGATGATCATACTGCTTCTGGATGATGTAGGTGCATGTTGACTGATGGTGATGGGAAGGTGTAACATGATCATACTGCTTCTGGATGATGTAGGTGCATGTAGGCACGGAATGACTGGATGTCGTGTGGAGGATGCAAGATGATCGGTTGGCTGTGTAGGTTGTGGAATTTGGTGTTTGAAAATGTGCATTGTCGCGTTTAACTTATACAATAACTCTAAGATTTTACGGGTGGACAATTTTCTGGTGAAACGGAATCGAAGCTACGTTGTGAGTGCAATGGCTTCGGTCAATAACCTGATCTCCGCGGCTTACAACCACAACTGGTTGTAACGTGAGAGGGTGCGCCTTAACGGCTTTGTCTATCCAGAGGTATTAATCTATGTACATATGTCGGGTTCACGCCGGGATCAAGAAGACGTCTTCCGACAGCATCAACGCTTTTGGTGGCTGGAGTGGACTAAAGAGTAAAGAGTAGATTAGGGTAGGATAGGTAGGGTAGTTGTAATTTAGCTTTAATTAATTGTAAAAACAAAACAAAAATTTACCGAAGCTTTAATACATAGTCCAGCCTATAATGTGCAATGTGCACGCTGTGGTTCGTTACCGAAAGTAGAACAATATAATATGTATGCGTAGCATTGATGACTTGGGCAGAGCACAATTTATTCATGTTTAATATTAGGCTTTGTCGGTATTTTTGCAGCTTTATCAATTTGTAATGGCTTTGGGTTGAATCTAATTGTACCATTTCACTTAACTTAGTGTTTTTGTGCGTATCATGATATTAGTATACGAGTATATAGTACAACACGAGTAGTAGTCTATGAGTAAAAAATCGTAAAACACTAATACAGTGGGTAACAGCTTATTTGATCCAGTGTAAGTTTCAAATTTTATTTCGTTGTAATAAAAAATTTAAAAACGATAGCGACAAAATTGAAACGCCATTTTGAATAATAATAATGATAGGTCTACTTAGGGACTGTATTTGGTAAAAAAAAACAAAAACACTATACACTTAGGAAATTATTATACTTTTGAAGTAGGTCTTTTGAATTACAACAGCCCTCTGCCTGTTTGGTAAATTCTACCAGTTTTTGAGTCGTTTCTGGCGTGATTTCTTGCCACTCCTCCAGTAGAGCCTTTTTTAAGTCTTATTTGCTGGAAATGTTGTGTTTACGGATATTGTTGTCCAACAATGCCTACAAATGTTCAATGACGTTAAGGTGTGAGGGCAGTTCCAGATGAGCCAGGATTGCACTATACCTGACTTGTGCTTCGGATCATTGTTTTGATAATACCGGAACTTCTCGCGTATATCCAACTTTTCGGCACTTTGAAGGAAATATTTTTTTCAGTATGTTCAGGTACATGGTTTTATCCATAATGGTCTCTAGGAACACCAAATTTCCTTCGTCGGCTGTGCACACACAGCACAGGCCCAAATCATAACGCTGCCACCGCCATGCTTCACAGAGGCTTTGAGATTATTTTTATTCAGCTCAGTATTGGGCTTGCGTAAGACATTCCATCAGAGCCAAAAAGGTTAAGTTTCTGCAAAAATAACTGTAGAAGTTGGAGTCCTTGGAAACGTGCACCCGTGCAAAGGCAAGTCGGCTCTGCCGGTTCTTTTTGTTGACAAACGGCTTCTTACGAGCTATTCGGCCATGATCTTGAAGCACATGACGGATAGTTCGAGCACTTTATGACTTCCCAATTTCATTCTGTACCTCAATAGCCAGTTTCGGAGCCGATATTTTTGTATTAGCTTCGATTTTTCGCACAAAGTATCGCTCCTCTAAGACATCAAATATCTTATTCGGCGCAATCCTGCCTTGTCCTGCAGCCGATTCTCGTATACAAAACGCTAAATTATGTGCCTAAACAGTTGTGGCACTCATATTTACTATTTTAGCAATTTTCCGTCAAGATTGGCCTTTTTTGAAATGGTTAATAGCCTCCGCTCTATTGTTGTGCGCGGAAATATTTTTTTAATACGGCACTTGTGGATCCTAGCACTTGCAAAATCAGACTAACAAGTGCACCGAAGAAAATACCGCTATGTGTCGAGCGGATCTGGCACCATGGCACAATAAGATGTCTGGATCAAATAAGCTGTGTTTGTACTGTGCAATTCAAAGTACTGTGCAAAAAAAAAAATACATAAAATAAGATAAAAAGATTTATATACATATGTATATAATATATATTATGTATATGTTTTTGTATATACATATATTTTAGTTAAGGTTTTATATTGTTAAAGATTACTTATTAATGGCAACAATTAAATTACTTTTGCTTCCTACTACCGCCATTTTGTAGTTAGCCGCCATATTTTATATCCTTCACTTCCTTTTCAACCATTCAATAAAGCTGTCGTGTGCTATTGCTCCTCGTGTTTTATTTAAAACTTCAATAATAGTATATATGTATATAAAAAAAAAAGTTATCTGATGCTAAGTTTTTAAAAAAAAAACAAATATTTTGTTAGCTTAACTTTAAATTATTTTAATTATTATATTACAATACAATTTTTTTTTATTAGGCGAAAGGTAATTTAATCTGTTCTTTTTACTTTAGAGTGTCCGTATAGGGGGCAGTGAGGTATTTATAAGTTAGTTAAGGTAGTTTAATCATTTTTGTCTAGCGTAAGATAGTTTTAAGAAATTGATATTAAAAATGAATTAAAAAAAAAAAAAAACGAAGGCCATATTGAGGAGACTTATTCCTCTGTAGTTGGCGCAGTCAAAGGGGTGTCCCTTCTTGTGGATCGGGTTGAGGCTCCATTCCTCGGGCATTCTTTCTTCTGACCATATCTCATATATGAACTGGTGCATGCTCCCGACCAGTTCATCTCCAGCTGCTTTGAAGAGCTCTGCCGGTAGTCCGTCTGCTTTGTAGCTTATAGCCAGTAGCTTTGTTAGACTTAAGACAAGTTAAGTAAGTAATGGTTGATGGGGATACACGTACAACGAATGCACTCCTCACTAATAGTTAATTTTTCCTAGTTTAAATTTAGTATTTCGTTTTGTTGTTTGATAACTCTTTGTTAAAATGTTGATGAGCATCATATGCTCTTTAAAAATTTAAAGGCCGGATTTCAAAATAAAGTGTCCTACTTGTTATGAATTCTTACATGCTAAGTGTGCAAAACTGGAGAAAAGAGAAATAGAGTTCTTTGAAAAAAACGATCAAAGTTTTAAATGTAATAGTTGTGACATTCAACGGAGAAAATCTATATTGGTCGACGCTCCCATCTCATCCAACAACCTTTCTTCGAAAATCGTTAAAAAAAACTACAGCTATCACCTCCACAGCATCCTCTCCTATAACGCTCTCATCCCATGGTGAAAAAAATACGGGCCAGTCAGCAGTTACTTTGGAAATTCTGTACAAGAATTTGTTCAGATGAAGGAAGCAACGCTCGCAGAAATTTAATTTCTTGAGCAATGCAATGCTCCTCCAAAAAAAAACGGTAGATTTTTTGGAGATGAGGCTAAATTCTGTAGAGCAGCGAGAGAAACGCTGTGCAGTTGACATTCTTGGCATTCCTAATGTTACAACTGCTAACGTAAAAGAGAGGGTAAATGCACAACAACTGTCATTGGAGAAGATGTGAGTGAAACTGATATTGTATCCTGCTATGTGAAAAGTTCCAGACCGAGTAATTCCAAAGTGAGATCAAAGAACATCGTGTGCTTAAAGTTCTCTTCAATTACACACAAAAAACTCTGATGATGAAAATGCGAGAGAGAAGAAACAAAGTTCCATTATTTGATTCGCAACATGGTAACATTGCTGGCAACATCAACAATACGAGGGTGGTCCGATATGTACTTAGCCTACAAAAGAAAAACAAACATTTTGGAGAAATGGCGATTTATTTTTCAATATAGTCTCCTTTTAGCTCGATACACTTGACCCAGCGATGCTCCAACTTCTTTAACCCGTCTGAAAAATACGTTTTCTCGAGGTCTACAAGGTAGGCCTCCCTGGCGGCGATGACCTCCTCATTCGACTGAAATTTCTGCCCGGTGAGTGACTTTTTCAAGTTTGCAAACAAAAAGAAGTCGCACGGGGCCAAATCTGGAGAATATGGTGGATGGGGCAGCAGTTCGTAGCCAAATTCGACGAATTTGGCCGTGGCGATGGCGGAGGTATGAGCCGGTGCGTCATTATGGTGGAAGAGCACTTTTTTCTTCGCCAAGTGCGGCCGGTTTTTCTTCAATTCGGCGTCGAATCGGCCCAATAATTTGGCATAGTACAGCTCTGTGATCATTTTGCCCTTCTCCAGGTAGTCGTCGTGGATCACACCTTGTGAATCCCAGAAAACAGTGGCTATCACCTTTCCGGCCGATGGGACAGTCTTCGCCTTCTTCGGAGCACGTTCGCCGGGTGAAGTCCACTGTTTCGACTGTTCCTTGGTCTCTGGTCTGAACCAGTGGATCCATGTTTCGTCGACTGTCACGAAATGACGCAGAAACTCCTTCGGATTGCGCTTAAACAGCGTCAAGCACTGCTCTGAAGTGGTTTCACGGTTGCGCTTGTTGTCCGGAGTGAGCAAACGTGGCACCCATCGCGCCGCCAGCTTTCTCATGCCCAAAATTTCATGCAGGATATGACCCACGCGATCTTTTGAAATGCCTACTGTCTCAGCTGTCTCGATCGGCGGTCTGCCAATACGAGATCGTGGATTTTTGTCATGTTATCCTCCGTGGTAGCCGTTTTCGGGGCACCTGGACGTGGCTCATCAAAAACCGACGTGCGACCACGTTGAAACTCGTTAAACCAATTTTTGATGGTCGCCATCGAAGGAAAAGAGTCACCGTACACAGCATCCAAACGCTTTTTGATTTCGCTGCGCGATTTCCCGTCCAAAAACAAGAATCGAATCACCGACCGATATTGCTCTTTTTCCATTTTTCTAAAATCCGCGGACACTCCCGCTTCCACACGCGATCTAAACAAAACTACGAGTCCGATCCGGCTGAAATTTCAGTAGCCGTCTACTAGAATGTACTACATGATAGTAAGTTGCTCTTGCGATACTGGCGCCATCTGGCGGTGAGGCTAAGTACTTATCGGACTACCCTCGTACTAGTTAAACAAAAGCATGTAATTAGAATTATTTCTTTTGTTTCGTGTATAGGTGCTCTGGCTGGATGCACAATACTGGTACCATGAATGTAATTTTTCCCCTTCTGAGTTAACCATACACGCAACAATGCAGGGTCGAATAACATTGGATTCATCATGCTAAATTCAACCTTCATCGATAGTTTCAGACTGTGGAAAATCAGTTGAAATATTTGTCTAGTTGAAACTGCGATTTCAATTTCACATAGACAAAATACTATGAGCAACAACCATTATTCGCTCAAGAATATGCAGTGACTGACGTGGGAGAAGCTATTGGCATAGGTCAGTGACGAGCACGACGAACCACAAAGGAATATTAATCTGATTTGATTTGACGCCCCTAGGGGGACTTTATTAGCTTAGTGCAAGCCTTAACAAAAAAAAAAAAAAACTTAACTAATACTAATAACTTAACTAACTTATTCTAAGACTGGACTTTTTGATGTGAAGGTGAAAAGACTGGTGTTAGCTTTGCGCAGCATTCTGGACATTGGTTCGTGGTAGCCATAATTTGTGTGATGAGCATTTATACGGAAAAGGGGCATGGACCGAAGGTTGCGTGGGTTGATTTTTAAGGGAATCATGTGCAATAAGTTGGGGCTGTCAACGTTACCGCCGAGTAAGTAGTGAATAAAAAGAATATCTGCAACATCGCGTCGTTCTTTAAGGGATTGAAGGTTGATTAATTTTAGGCGATACGTATAAGGAGGTAAATTAAGGGGGGCAGCCCCGGAAAGGCCACGAAGGGCAAATCGGATAAACCTCCATTGAATGGCCTCAATACGCTTGGTATGGGATTTGTAAGAGGGGGGCCCGACTTGGCTAGCATATTCGAGAAGGTGCCTAATGTAAATAATGTATAATGATTTCGTAACGTAGAGATTCGAAAATTCTTTGGACCAACGTTTCACGAAACCGAGGGCAGAGTTGGAACGTTTGATTATGTTGTCGATATGGAGGCGAGAGTTAAGTTCACGGTCACAAATGATCCCTAGATCAACCAAGAAGTTGACAGGGGGAACGGTTTCATTATGAATAATGTAGGATCTGGGTGGTGAAGAAGAGCGCTTGCGGGAGTAAGTGATGGCTTGGCATTTACTGAGATTGAACTTGCGTTGGTTTTTTTGACACCAAGTAGTGAACCTGTTAAGGTCTGATTGGAGAGAGCACGAGTCGACAAGGGAAGATATGTGTTTAAAAATTTAATATCATTGGCACATATGGAGAGTTGTACCTGAGAGTTTAGAATAACGCTGTCAACATCAGTAATGGTTAGCATAAATATCAATGGGCCGAGACGACCGACGGTACAAGAGTTTGAGTCTTGTTAGAAGTCTACTTTTTTGTCTGTTCAGCGCGTCGATTGTCGCGTTCGAGGTATCGTAGTGTGTTTGGCGAAGTATCGTACTGTCCGTCGTCTGCTTAATTTTATCATCCATTTGTCTGATCATGTCGATCTCGGCGTTTGACAGGTTCATATTGGATGGTGGGAAGGAACCACTCGAAGTGCCAGATTACTGGCAAAATAATCGTATGGGCGCTTTTGGACAAATTCTGCCATCTTTGCGAAACCATCTGATATTTTGATCACGGCACTAAGTCACTGTCGTATACGAAGGTCCGTAGAATGTTAGTATACGTTTTTCGTTCGTTTCTTTTTTGTCAGCCAGTCTCAGTGGAGATCCCGATAGGAGCCACTCCTAGGATATGACGGACTATCCGTTTCGAGTAACTTGACTCTGTACTCTATGTTCCGCAGAACCCACCCATGCTTAAGTAGGCTGCCCTTAGTGTTGGCATTCAAATCGTCGGTCAGGGTGTAGTAGTTTTCCACCAAATTTAAGCGCAGGGATCGAATAAGAGTCTTAAGTTCTGCAATGAAAATATTGGGTTGAGATGCTTCAGGTGCATGGGCTACTACAATATAATGTACATTTTCTTTCCATTTCGGAGAGGAATGCACACAATGCAGGCCTCTAGAACCTGAAACCTCCGCATTTCACCGCTATACATTACTTTATATTGAAATTTTTTTCTAATGAAGATCGCGACTCCCCCGCCATATGTGGCGTTGGGTTTGTCTCTTCGTATTATTTTATAAGAACTGTGCCAAATTTTGTGTTTATGTTCACCACCTTATGCTGGGTCAGACCGTATTCTTCGTGCCTGCGGTTCTTTGCACACTTAACACATCGAGACTGCATTTCGCATTTTGACATTCAAGATCGGATATATTGCAAGATGTTTCTTTGCCTTTTTACTTTTTCCCATGTTACAAGCTGGGAAACCAAAGAAGAATAGACCTCTAACTTGCTGTTTATCCCATCCTACTCTCATTCATTAGGTGATATGAGAACTATAAGCTAGTGGATCTCAGTCTCAATGGAAGCTTTAGTCTTTTGACTAGTCAGAATAAACCATAGAGTTTTTAAGATATTAGGTTCAATTAAATATTGTCAAGAAAGTTATATATTGTTTAGAAATTATGAATGTTCTTTAATTTGTTTAGATGTTAGAAAATGTTCTTATTCTTTACTTTTGTTAGCTTCTGAAAATAAAGTGTTTACATTGCATAACCTTTTGCCTCACTGTGTATGTAATATGTTTGATTATGCAAGTGAGTCACAACATTGCCTAAACTAAGTAATTGTTTTTTTTACATTCTCTTTTGTGCGGGTGTTCGTTGTTCTTATTGTAAATAAAATGAATGGATCTCGTCCACTTGGATTTTAGACTCAGTAGCATCAACAACTCTCTCGCGTTCTCAATCATATATCGTGATCATAAGTTAAACATATGTACATCTATTAGGTTAATGAATAATGGAACACGAACCGCAACTACTATAGACACACTTTATCTCAAGCTACGATTACTCCGTCACTGTTTTGTTTCTAGTGTTGAAATTGGCTGTACCTATATTTAAATGTACCTAGATTTATTGTACCTATGTATTCTATACATTTTATTATCGCAATACGTTACATTCTTCTTCTTCTTTTCCTTTTTATCCCGGCGTCGTTATGGTCAGAAGTGTAGGACCATAACCTTCCCACTTAACTGCATTCCTACTGGTCCGCTTGTGGGGTCCGCCGGTTTGACCTCAGAAAGTAGCGGCAGGCTTCCCGGTTTGGGATTACTTCATCGCTGAGGCCAATCAAATGCTGGTGTTTTTGCATTTGTTTGCACCAATTGTTTTTCGGCCTGCCTTTTTTGCGTGTTGAAATTGGAATGTTGATTGATAACGCCTTTTGGACGGGGTTCAAAGGATCTCTCCTTTGAACATGGCAATACCAACTGAGTCGGTCGCGCTCTATATTTCTTGTGATGGTTTCTTTTACGTGGAGGCTTCCTCGGATCTTTGAACTTCTAATTCTGTCACGCTTTGTTACTCCCACTGTCATGCGAAGCATCTTCATCTCAGTTGCCGTTAATTTGCTCTCATACTTTTTGTGCATTGTCCAGCATTGTGAACCGTATGTGAGCGCCGGACGTACAACTGAAGTGTAGAGCCTTCCTTTCAGCTTAGGGGGCATTTTTCGATCACAGAAGATGGCGGAGTTTTCCCGCCACTTCATCCACCCTACGCTTACGCGATGTTTGATGTCGTCATCACAAGTTGCTTCTCTATTAATCATAGATCCCAGATATTTAAACTTTTCACACTTGGGAAGCACTCTTTCATTCAAGTAAATGTCTGGAATAGGCTGATGAGGGTCAGAGAACGGGCAGCACAGATACTCTGTCTTCTTTGAACTAATACGATACCCGTGTCCCTCAAAAATGTCCACCCACACATCAAGTGCTCGTTGTAGGGACGCCTGATCATCACTTATAATGGCCCCATCGTCGGCAAAGAATAGCTGGTGCACATTGGGGTCCATCACTTTTCCTTCAAGCAAGCAATCAAGGACTGCTATAAAAAGCAGTGGGCTGAGGACGCTCCCTTGGTGTACACCGACTTTGATTGCGAACTCTTCGGTGACTCCTGCGGTGCATCTTACTCTTGTCGTTGCTCTCTCGTACATGTCCATAATCACTCGCACGTAGGTTTCTGGAACTCCTTTTTGTCTTAGCGCTACCCATAAAAGATCTCTTGGTTGCCGGTCAAAGGCCTTCTCGAAATCAACCAACACCATATGCAAGTCCTTTGAAGAATCACGATGCTTTTCCATCATGATCCTTATACTTTGGATTGCATCTGTTGTTGATTTACCCGAGACAAACCCGCACTGGTCATCAGATAGTCGTATTATTTTCCGCAGTCGGTTATCTAATACCCGTTCAACGATCTTCATGGTGTGCGACATCAGCTTGACAGAACGGTAGTTATCACAATTTCGCGTATCACCCTTTCCTTTGTGCAATGGAAGAAGATAGCTTTCCCTCCATTGATTAGGCATAGTGTCGCCTCTCATGAGTTTGGAGATAAGAACCATGAGCCATCTAGACCCGATGTCTCCCATCTTATTTCAGAACTCAGAGGGTATCCCGTCCGGCCCAACAGCTTTTCTTTTCTTGGAGTTTTTAACCGCGTACCGAACTTCTTCGACTGTGATGTCGGATATTTCGGCATGATTCGGGGCGGCTCTTGGAAAGTACACTCGGGGAAACTGTTCGTTCAGAAGTTCCTCGCAATACTGTCGCCATCTGTGGAGAATTTTTTCGTCTTCCACAAGGAGTTGGCCTTCAGCATTGTTAATAAACTTTGGGAAACGAATCTCCTGAGCATTTCTTCTTCTCTGGGCGGCTATCTTAAAGATATTTGCTCCTTTGTTCAAATTGTTTTGTCGAAGCTCCTGGGTAGCCTGGTTCCTGTCAGACGCGGAAGACGATATTTCTTCCAACTCCTGATAGAGGCCTTCCATGCTTTTCGCTTTGAATTCGGCGCATTTTTTCTTCGCGATACCTTTGCAACATCTATATACCTTTTCACGGCGAGCTTTTTCCTCTTTGACCAAGCTTGGAAAGCCATTTTCTTTTCGTGTATCACTGCTTTGGCTTCGTCTGTCCACCACCAGGTTTCTTTTGCGTGTTGGCAAGGGCCTTTAGATGTTCCGAGCAGTGATTTGGCTTTCTCCAGGCCAGATTGTTGTAGGGAATCCCACATGTCTTGTGCTCTGCACTCCTCATTACCGACCTCATCGATAATGGAAGAGAGGTAGTTTTCCATGATGGTAATAAAAGCTTCGCCTTTTCCTTTATCCAGCTTATACCACTTGATTCTCTCAGACACCTTCGTTTGCTGCTTTGACTTCTTTCTCGCATCCATAAAAAATTCAGTCAGGAGGAGACGGTGTTGAGGGGCGATCGCGTCTCCCAGGATCACTTTGCAATCTTTAGCTCGTGGCTTCATGAAACTGGATACCAAATGATAGTCTATTTGAGTTTCATTTCCGCCGCTGCTATAAGTGATCAGGTGCCGGCTTTGTTTGACGAACATGGTATTTAGCACTATAAGACCGTACGACTTGCACATGTTTAGGATATCTTCACCTGAAGAGTTCCTGGTGCCGTAATCGCAATACGTTACATTAAATGCAACAAATATATTTTAGATACATTAAAGATTGAAATAGTAATAGAAAACGACGAAATAAGTATATTATTCGTATTTGAAAGTCTAAATGTCTGATAAACAGCACGTGCTTGCCGGTGAGGCAGCACATTTGAGATAAGCTGACCTATCAGAGTGCTATGCCGCGAACTGAGCAATACAATATAAAAGAAAGCAACATGCTATTCGTAACGAGTCGTGTCGTACTTTGCCGTGTGTGTTGATCGCGTCTATACAAAAGCCATGGGTATCAACATGGTTATTTACGCGGGGTGTGCAATCGTTTTCATCGCTTTTTATTTCATCAAATACTGTTTGAGTTACTGGAAAAGACAAGGTGTACCTCATGAAGAGCCGAACTTCATTTTTGGTAATATGAAGGTATTTTCGGAGAGAAAACATGTTTCGGCAATGATTCGAGAACACTATGAAAAATTCAAAGGCAAAGCACCATTTTTCGGGTTCTATCTACTTATAAGACCTACAGCCATTATAACTGATTTGGATTTAGTGAAGCAGATTTTAATCAAAGATTTCAACAATTTCGTGGATCGCGGAGCATTTCACAATGAAGAAGACGACCCACTTACAGGAAATTTATTTGGTCTGGATGGACAGAGATGGCGCCAACTGAGGGTAAAACTGAGCCCAACATTTACTTCCGGTAAAATGAAGTTCATGTTCCCCACCATACTTGATGTAGGCCATCGATTTGCGGATGTATTTGCTGAGATGGCAGAAAAAAAATCATTAATTGAGATAAAAGACGTGTTGGCCCGTTTCACCACTGATGTTATTGGTGCATGTGCCTTTGGAATAGAATGTAACAGTCTAAAGGACCCAAATGCTGAGTTTCGTAGAGCTGGTCAGATGTTCTTCTCAGAGAATAGACATAATATGATTGTGACTACATTGATTCGAACTTTCCCAGATTTGGCAAGAAAATTAAGGTTTAGAGTAGTTCCAGATTATGTCCACGATTTCTTTATGGGAGCTGTGCGGGAAACGGTCGAATACCGTGAAAAAAACAATATTGTCAAAAACGATTTTATGAATATGCTAATCGAGTTGAAAAATTCGAAGCAAATAAAGACTGAGGATGGAGAAATTATAACAGGATTAACTATGAACGAACTTGCAGCCCAAGCATTTGTATTCTTTTTAGCTGGATTTGAAACGTCTTCAACAACTATGGGATTCGCTTTATATGAATTAGCATTGAATCAGGACATTCAGGAAAGGTTGCGAGATGAAATCAATGAAGTTTGGAAAAAATACAATGGTGTGCTTAGTTATGAAAGCATGCAAGATATGCGCTACATGGATCAGGTTATTTATGGTAAGTTAGTCTATATTTTCTACTCATATAAAATATTTACATAAACACCCTTTCAAATGCAGAAACACTTCGAAAGTACGCCATTTTATTTATATTAAACAGAAAAGCCAAAGAGGATTATAAAGTGCCTGGTACAAATTATACAATTGAAAAGGGCATTACAGTTTTTATCCCCGCCGATGCCATTCATCACGATCCTGAAATCTATCCCGATCCAGAGACTTTCGATCCGGACCGATTTAGTCCTGAGGAAATACAGAAACGTAATTCGGTAGCATGGTTGCCGTTTGGCGATGGACCACGAAACTGTATCGGCTTAAGGTTTGGAAAGATACAAACTCGCCTCGGACTATTTTTACTACTTAAAAATTTTCGATTCTTTCCGACTGATAAATTGAAAGTCCCAGTAGAGTTTGATAAAAAGTCATTCATCTTATCCTCGAAGGGTGGAATTAATCTAAGGGTAGAAAAAGTGTGATTACATTGTTTTTCTATTAATTTGTGTATTTATTATATATTTATTAATCAGTGTAAATTATTTAATAATATACACTCTTAGTGGTCACAGAAATAAAAGTGATGTGAATTATTTGTAAATAACTAAACTAATTTAAAGAATATCTAATGTATACTATATTCATACGAGGACGAATTTAAATTATATGTGGGTATCATATTGACTGGTGGAGGATGCCGTTCATAACCTGAGCAGCGCCATCACTTACTGTTTAGAACTCCCATGTCCTGTCAAAAAAACCTCCCAGTAGGAAATTAGATCCCTGGTGGAACGCTGAGCTTCAATGTCTTCGCAAGGAACCCAGAAGTCTCATGAATAGATCGCTTATATCAAAGTCGGAAGATGACCGGAATAAATATCGATCAAAGCAAGGGAAGCTTATTCGTAAATCGAAGAATGATTTCTATAAGTTCTTCTGCGAAGAGATCAACTCCCTGAGCGCGATCAGCAAATTGGTTAATGTTCTCAAGCGCGGAAAAGGAAAATCGACAAAGCTGGATTTACTCAAAAAGTCTGATGGTGCCTTCACCGAGTCTAAAGCAGAAACTCTTAGTTTACTGCTTCAGACCCATTTCCCGGGAAATCAGACTGTCATCGGTTCGTTGTACACTCCCTCATTGGTAACTGCGACTGAAACGATGAAAACAACTCGGCGTAGCTGGTATATTGCGTCGCGCGTGGCAACTACTAAGGCCATTGAATTTGCTATGGTATCTTTCGATGGCTTCAAGTCGCCTGGCACTGGTGGGATATACCCTGTTATGCTGCAAAAAGGTATAAGAAGCTGTTTCCTAATCTGAAAAGAATTTTCACTCCTAGCCTGGCACTTGCCTATATACATATTCCTTGGCATGTGGTGAAAGTGGTCTTTATTCCCAAAATAGGGAAAAGAAGATTACTCACTCACCAATCAGTCTAACATCCTTCTAGCTGAAAAGCATTTAGAGACTAGTAGAGTTGCATGTGCGCAAAGCTGCCTTTCGAATGCATCCTCTCTCGGACATGCAACATCAGTTCGGATAAGACTGACATTACTCAGCTGGTTCTTAACGGCATTCCCATCCCGATATCTAACTAAGCTAAGTGCTTGGGAGTCATATTAGATAGCAAGCTTTTTTCAAAGCACGTTAAGCTCAAAACCATCAGCTGTCAGCTATTTGGCAATGCAAAAGGTCCTCTTGATCTACACGGCAATGATAAGACTGACAATCTCATATGCATCGATTGTCTGGTGGAACAGGCTAACACGCAAACACCTTGTGGTCTGTTTCACCAAACTCCAAAGAGCGGTCTGTCTCAGCTGCACGGGAGCTTTTCCCATCACATCGGGAGCTGCTCTAGATGGCATATCATATTCTTGAGAAAATATTCGACTGCACGTCTCATTAGGAAAATATGCGTGTGTCTTTCAATCAGAGATTTATGCAATCCCAATGGCCATGCGCTACGTTCTGAAGCACATGTGGAAGGGAAAAAGCATATGCAGTGACAACCAGCTGCATTCAAAGCTGTGTCCAACTCAATATCCAGCTCCAAATCAGTACATGAACCCAAGACTTTTTTGAACAAAGTCGGAAGACTAAATTCTCTTAGGCTCTGGGAATCCAGGAAACGAGATCTTTGATGAACTCGCTAGAAGGGGCTCAGAGGAGAGTTTTTCAGGACCTGAACCCGCCTTAAGTCTCCACGATCAACCCTGACATCAACGAACGATTTTTTAATGCCCACAGTCATAGATGGAGGGAATATCCAGGATGCAGGATGACTAAGCGCGTACGCCCTGATGTCTGCAAGAAGTTCCCAACATTCTTCTTATCCTTAAGGAGAAATGATTGCAGAAGGCTTGTTAAACTTTTGGCAAGCATCTCTACGTGCTAAGCATCAGTGAGACGTCTACCTGTGCTGCATATTGTGAGGAGGATGACACAGCAGAACACTTTCTCTGCGACTGTCCCGCCTTCGCTCGAGCACGGTGGCGCATCCTTGGGGGCGACGTGGTGTGTGCCGAATCTCTTAGCTCTACATCACTGAAGCCCCTCTTCACTATTCTTTGAAAACAAGATGTTTGAGAGCGGGATGAAGAAAGGTTAGCTTGTTGAAAACTACAACTATCTATCAACTATTTATCAACTAACTATACAATCAAGAACTCGGCGAATTTTATTCAGCATTGTCCGAGTAATGAAATCGCGAAGACTTTCGCGAAGATGGGCACACGTAAAAAGAATGAACAGTGGACGAACATTTTAACGAATAATTAGCGGAAAACCACCCTTCAGGAGGACAATATAAGGATGACACATGACAGGGAGTCTTGGTGAAGGATGGTCAACGAGGCCTTGAGTTTCCAATTTCATATGGCCGG
Organism: Merodon equestris; assembly: GCA_958301585.1. Classification (NCBI taxonomy): domain Eukaryota; kingdom Metazoa; phylum Arthropoda; class Insecta; order Diptera; family Syrphidae; genus Merodon; species Merodon equestris. Next base: position 71,541,660 of record OY284416.1, on the reverse strand, counting down.
TAATAATAATAATATATACTCGTACTATGTATGTATGTATAAGTATGTACAACTGGCGTTATAATTCGTGGTGGGTGACCCTTCCAATCACATGCTTTGCTTTTATGAGCGCTTAATTTTTCACTTAGATGGAAGGAATCTAATGCTTACTACATATACCTACTTACTTATGTATGTATGTATAAGTATGTACAACTGGCGTTATAATTCGTGGTGACCCTTCCAATCACATGCTTTGCTTTTATGAGCGCTTAATTTTTCACTTAGATGGAAGGAATCTAATGCTTACTACATATACCTACTTACTTACTTACTTACTTACTTACTTACTTACTTACTTACTTACTTACTTACTTACTTACTTACTTACTTACTTACTTACTTACTTACTTACTTACTTACTTACTTACTTACTTACTTACTTACTTACTTACTTACTTACTTACTTACTTACTTACTTACTTACTTACTTACTTACTTACTTACTTACTTACTTACTTACTTACTTACTTACTTACTTACTTACTTACTTACTTACTTACTTACTTACTTACTTACTTACTTACTTACTTACTTACTTACTTACTTACTTACTTACTTACTTACTTACTTACTTACTTACTTACTTACTTACTTACTTACTTACTTACTTACTTACTTACTTACTTACTTACTTACTTACTTACTTACTTACTTACTTACTTACTTACTTACTTACTTACTTACTTACTTGCTTACTTACTTGGCGATCCATGGAGGATCTGTGCCTGGTCTATGGCTGCCTTCTATCCTTGACGGTCCCGGGCAAGCTGCTTTCAGCTGTCAAAACCAAGTTGTCTAACATCCGCGATTACTTGGTCTTTATCCCGAGGCTCGGAGTCGAAGAACCTCTTTGCGCTCGATGTGGCCGAGCTAGTATAGTCCACGCACCCTTACGGATTACACCCAAATCTTTGTACAGCTCGTAGAGTTCACGGTTATGTCTTCTCTTCCATTCACCTACCTCACAGACAGGACCAAATATCCGACGCAGAATTTTTCTTTCGAAAGAACCCAAAATCAGCTCCGCTGTCCTGCTTATCGTCTAGCTTTCGGCTCCGTACAGCAAGACTGGCAGTATAAGCATTTTGTGAAGCATGACTTTAGTTCTTCGAGTGAAGAGTTTTGACCCAAGTTGTTTGGACAATCCGAAGTAGCAGCGCTTGCAAAGAGCGATTCTATGCCGGATCTCAACTTTGGTGTTGTTTGTGAAATGTTGATTTGCCCCGAGGTAGACAAACTCCTTGACCACTTCGAAATTGTAGCTGTCAATTGTTACGTTTTGTCCCAAGTAGTGAGCGACGGATTGTTTTTTGCTTGACAGCATGTACTTTGTTTTATCCTCATTGACCTTAAGACCAACTCGTTTTGTCTGTTCTTCAATCGCCGTGAACGCTTAAACAACGTCACGGCGCGACCGCGCGATGATGTCAATATCATCCGCGTATCCTAGCAGCTGGACAGACTTTTAGAAGATAGTGCCTTCCCTGTTGATGCCTGCCCTTCGCACTATCGGCCCCAGCAACAGGTTGAAGGAGTCACACGACAGCGCATCTCCTTGCCAAAATCCGGTGCATGTTTCAAATGGTTCAAAGGTCCTAGAGCTGAGTTGCACGGTGCATCGCGTATTTTTAAGCGTGGCGCTACACAACCGGATCAGTTTTCCCGCCATCCTGAATTCAACCATCGCATCAATTAATTCTTTACGATGATTTTTCTATGCGGCTTTGAAATCGATGAAGAGGTAGTGTGTATCGATTTGAAACTCGTTGGTCTTTTCGAGAATTTGGCGAAGTGTGAAAATTTGGTCTATGGTCAATGTGCCGGGCCGGAAGCCGCACTGGTAGCTGCCGATTGCAAAAGAGATTTAGACGTTCACACAATACGCTGAACAAGATCTTGTATGCGACATTAAGCAGGGATGTACCTCTATAGTTCTTGCAAGAGGTGGCATCGCCTTTTTTGTTGATGGGGCAAATAGAGCTGGTATTCCTGTCGTCGGGCATTCTTTCGTCTTCCCAAATTCTCCAGATGATCTGGTGCATGCTCCCTACCAGAACATCGCCGCCAGCCTTGAAGAGCTCTGATGGCAAGCCATGTGAGCTTGTGGCCTTGTTATCCTTCAGCTTGTGAATAGCTGCGCCGACTTCTTCGATGCTGGGTGGGAGGACTACTTCAGCGGCTGGAGTTGGGATTTCCTCGGTTCCTACCACCCTCTCTTAGTCATGCTCGTTAAGCAGCTGCTAAAAATGCTGCTTAAATACATCCACTATTCCCTGAGGGTTGGCGACAAGATTACTCTTACAGTTTCGAAGAGCCTGGGTGCCTTTCTTGAAGCCTCTTGCAAGGCCTTTGGTTTTCTTATAAAAGGCTCGAATTTTGTGCTCATCGCTAGACTCCTCAATAACCTTGTGCTGGGAGGCCGCGAAGATTCTTTTTTTTTCGGAGTAGTTTTTTCTCCTCCCTTCTTCTGGCTCTTGCTACATATATGGCAAAATTTGAGAAGCTATTCTTAAACAATAATACTGCAAGGGTTTTTTTCAGTACCTCGGTCTCAGAAGTTCATACACGTCCACCACAGATTTATTCAAATTATTAATAATGTCAAATATCAATGATGTAGCTATTATTATTTATTGGATGTTTAAAAAAGTGATATGGTGTTTTCCTTTTTTTTTTATTTTGATTTCATATCTGATTCAATATGAGCTTATCTACAAACTTCCATAGATACATACATATATCTGACGACTTACACTTCCAATGATTTGTAAAAAGTATTTCTTACTATTCATGATAAACTGATAACAATACCTGTCTATCTCGATCCTATGCTCTGATAACGATAAAGTCTGGCAATGAGATATATAAGATAATATGTTTGCTATCACATTGTTTTATGAAGCAATTGCGGGAGGGGAGAGGGTTTTAACCTGCCAGCATATCTATATTCGTTAAATAAACTTGTAAAATTTACAATTGTAAAATACAATCATAAATAGCTTTTCTGATATAAGGTAAGGCCTGGATTACTAACAATCTAAAAATATTTATTATGCTAGCAACAAACACAAATTACAGTTAACACCACGCTCTCCTGATAAGAGGAAAGGGGAGATGTCACCTTGAACTTCGCAACAATTCGCATATGCAACAAGACACCATGCATTTGCCAGATGCATGAAAGAACATGATCGAGCGTGCATACGTTCCCACGAGCACACGAGTGAAATGCTGACACTGCTGCCCTTGCACATGCAGGCTGCCCAACGGACACCGGCACAGGAGTTAGATTATGTTTAAGTTAGATTTGTAAATTCATTCTAGTTCTGTACGTCTGCGAATAAAGTCATTATTAAAACTCGAAAAAACGGGATTGCGTTAACGTTAACTGGCGCCCGAGCAGGGACCGGTCAATCGATCCATTTCTTTCATTGGTCGATAGACGTGCAGTCACTTATCAATGACGCAGGATCAGTACGTTCTATTTGAGCGCAAGGAGCAGTACCCATGAGAACACTGCAACTATTCTGACCTGTAACGTTTTCCGGCATACCCATGGGAACATGCTCGGAGATCGACTAGATAAATGGATTGATGGTGAAGTGATTCGTGCCACGAGTAGGTCGCTTACAATAATCAACGTTTGCGACTAAAAGGGACTAACACGAACCTTCCGAGACCGGGTTCCTTCAAAATTAATTCGGTTCGGTTTCGATCGAGTCGGTAGCTAATCGGTCTTGTTTCCCTCCTCTCCCTTTTAGGAATATAAACCAAAAAAAAAAGAAGATACGAAAATCGTTTTATCATCATCCTAACTCATTCTAAAATGAACACTATCCTTAAGTGAGTGGAAGAGAAAAATTACTAGAAAATCATTTGAAAAGAAATTATAATCATAAGTGCCAAAAGAAAAATTAGTAATACCGTGCCAATAGTATAAGAAGGAAATTGTGAAATAGTTTATAAGTTATTGTGATAAGAAAAATATATTATAGTTTTATAAAAGTTCTGTTTAAGTGAAGATAAAATTGTTTAAGTGCCGATCTATTGTGTCAGTGTGCTAAACGTGAAGAATAAAAGAATTATATAACAAAATTATATTAAAGAGTTGCGAGGCAGACAATAAGTCATTGTGCCAGAGTGTGCCAATATATAAGCTTAAATCGAACAGGTGAGCGAATTATTTTTTTAATTTTTATTTATAATGGATGAGTTACAATGTTCAGTTACGAACTTGACCGGAGCTGTCAATACCATCATTAGCCAATTGAAGGCGATAGAGGCTCGCCTTGTATCCATAGAACGCAGGACGACGGAAGCAATTCCGCCCACTGCGGAAGGCTCTAACGTCAATCAAGCCGTCGAACTCAGCTCTCCGCGAAACGAAGCCGAACTCAGAGACATTAGTCGTCTCCCTGATTCCGTAAAAGAATTACAAGTGTTTGACGGAAATCCTACGCAGTATGTATCCTGGGTGCATGCTGTAGAGGGAATACTAAAAGATTTTGATATCGTCAGATCGAAACCAATATACCGAGCGATCTTGCAACATGTTCGGGGCAAGATCAGAGGGCCGGCAGACGCCGCCCTCATCTCATATAACATCTTTGATTGCGACTGGCGGGAGATGAAACAGTGTCTGTCATTACATTACGCAGACAAGCGCGATATGCGTACGCTGGAACACCAACTTAACCAGCTTACGCAAAAGGGTAGTAAGCTTGATGAGTTCTATGCCGCTGTTAACCATCAGCTATCCCTGATGGTCAACAAACTAAAGACAGAAGCATACAGCGGGGAAACGGTCAAGGCTCTGATGGAGTCATATCGAAATAGAGCTCTAGACGTTTTTGTCCGTGGCCTTAACGGCGACCTTTCGCGGATGTTGATCATTCAGAGACCGAAAAATCTTCCCGAGGCATATTCAGCCTGCCTTGAGATTCAGAACCTCAACTTCAGGAATCATTCCATTCATAATACGTCTGGGCAGAATACGATCACTGCTCCCGTTAATCAAATATTTAAAGGTGGAGAACGACGTAATCTTCCACCTCGGAGACCTTCCTACAATGCACCGAGCGGAGGCAAGCCGTTCGCGCCAAACTTCCAACCCCGGTCCTATGCGCAGTCCCCCTTCCGGGATAACGGTTCACCGCCTAAACTAGGACCAAAGCCCCTAGAAAGAATGGAAGTGGATAACAGCGTTCAATCAAGGCAAGTGAACTATATGAACCGCCCCAGGATTTCAGGTTCTCTTAATCCATTCAAACGGAAGGCAATGTCTGCAAACATCCCCATGAAACAGCAAAGGTTATACCACTTGCAGGATGATAATGAAGATCACGAGGAATATAACGAAGTCGCGGAGGAGGCTGCAGGCGACGAGCTGAATTTTATGACGGGCGGCCATCCAGCGTACCATACGTAGAGTACGTTACAAAAGACGGGACTGTGCTAAAGTTTCTTGTCGATACGGGTGCTAACAAGAACTTTATCAGCGCTAAAATCAAACAACCCACAGTCCGTCTTAACAAACCATTCAAAGTTCATTCAGCTGGCGGTAGTATCCTCATTTCCGAGTCTGTCGAAGGGAAGTTCTTTGAGCGCCTCGGTAACAAAACATTAATCAAATTCTATGTGCTGCCTGGTCTCAGTTCCTTCGATGGCATCATCGGGGATGACACATTGATGGAGCTCGAGGCCGTAGTGGATAGGAAAGAGAATGTACTTAAGATAAAACCAAATATCGCGATCCCCCTTAAAGAAAACCTTTCCATGAATGTTAACCTAATAATAGATCCAAAACTCCCTGAAAGTATAAAATCAAAATTATTGATACTAACCAAAAAATATAGCTCCCTCTCTGGTCCCATTTGTGCAAAAGAAGTAGTCGATACATCCATTCTCGCCGAAATAAAAATCAGCACCGACCAACCAATCTACACGAAGAGCTATCCCTATCCAGCCTGCCTGAGAGGAGAGGTTGAAAGGGAGATAGCGAAGCTGCTTGAGGAGAATATAATCCGACCATCCAGGAGCCCTTACAACTCGCCCATCTGGGTTGTACCCAAGAAGCCAAAACCAAATGGCGAAAAACAATACAGGATGGTAATCGACTACAAGAGGCTAAACAATGTGACCATAGCGGACACCTATCCTATTCCCGACATAAACTCAACGCTTGCCAGCCTTGGCAACGCTAAGTATTTCTCAACCCTTGATCTGACTTCCGGATTCCATCAGATACGTATGAAACCCTCAGACGTTCCGAAAACTGCATTCTCGACAATGAATGGTAAGTTCGAGTTTCTCAGACTACCCTTTGGGCTGAAAAATGCCCCTGCAATATTCCAACGCATGATAGACGATGTTCTAAAGCCCTACATCGCCAAAATCTGTTATGTCTATATAGACGACATAATCGTTTTTGGTAGTAGTGCGGAAGATCATTTAAAGAATCTAGATACCATCCTGGCACGATTGGATACTGCTAAGCTCAAGGTTAATCTAGAAAAAACTCACTTCATGCAGACGGAAGTAGAATTTCTGGGCTACGTCATCACCCCCGATGGCATACGTCCTGATGCAAAGAAGGTCAAGGCCATCCAGAACATTAGACCCCCTGAAAACTTAAAAGAACTTAAATCATTCCTAGGCTTAACATCATATTATAGGAGATTTATTCGGGACTATGCCAAGGTTGCGAAGCCCTTGACAAACCTGAGCAGAGGTGAAAACGCCCAAGTTAAAGCCAACCAGTCGAGCCGGATTGCAATAGAACTTAATGAAGAAGCTCTTAGGGCATTCCACGAGTTAAAGGCACTGTTAACATCGTCAGAAATCCTAGCATTCCCTGATTTCGAAAAACCCTTTAATCTGACAACTGATGCTTCGAACCTTGCAATAGGTGCAGTTTTGTCTCAGGGGGAATGCGGGAAGGACAAGCCTATAGCGTATATCTCGCGGTCACTGAATAGGACCGAGGAGAATTATGCAACAAACGAGAGAGAGATGTTGGCCATCGTATGGGCACTAGACAACTTACGCTCGTACCTGTACGGCGCAAAGAAGATTCGGATATTCACAGACCATCAACCCCTGACGTTCGCACTGGGCAATAGAAATTATAATGCAAAACTGAAGAGATGGAAGGCGCGGATAGAGGAGTACAACTACGAATTGATTTATAAGCCTGGTAAATCAAATTTGGTGGCTGATGCTCTCTCTAGACTCAAAACTGAGATTAACCATTTGCAGGATTCAGATACGACTGAATCTGTGCCAAACTCTATCACAGAAGAAACTCGTACGGCCAGTGGAAATGATACCTCTCTCACCACGCAAACCGCACTTTCCGAAGGTTGGACCTCCACAGAAACTGCACATAGCGCGTTACAGGACTCTTCAGATCTTATACCCCATGTAGAAGCACCAATCAACGTCTTCCGGAACCAAATCATATTTAAAATTGGTAAAGGTCTGGAAATTCGCGAAGAACCCCATCCTGGCTATCAACGACATTACGTAGCTATTGTCAATCCAACCAAGCAAATTCTAACCGAAATTCTTAAGGCAAAACTCAACCCAAACGTTATAAACGGAATAAAAATCCCAGAAACGTATCTAGGCATCCTCCAGGAAGTCGCCATATAGCATTTCACTAAGTACAAGATCAGGATTACACAGAGAATTGTCGAGGATGTAGCGAATGAGGAACGTAGATATGAATTAATCATGGCAGAACATAGGAGAGCACACAGGAACGCTCGGGAGAATAAAGAGCAGCTGCTCGAGCGCTACTACTTCCCAGCCATGAACAGTTTGGTCACGAAATACACCAAATCATGCGAGGTGTGCAATTCCAACAAATACGATAGACATCCAATCCACCCTGAGCTACAACCTACTCCTATCCCTAGCTATCCTTGCGAACTTTTGCACCTGGACCTAATCGAAATACAAAACGAAAAGTTCATAAGCTGCATAGATAAATTTTCCAAATTCGGGAAAATCTTTCATATTAAGAACAGGCCTGCTTTACATCTTAGGGACAAAATTATAAAAATCTTGCACTATTTCACGGTGCCCAAAATATTAGTGATGGACAACGAGTGTAGCTTCATTAGCCCGATTGTAATGAACTTCATAAATATGTTGGACATAAAAATATACCGAACACCAGTGCGGCGCTCAGAGGTAAACGGTCAGGTTGAGAGATTCCACTCAACCATCAAACACGCCACCAAATAGCGTGTTAGTTAAAATAAAAAAAAGAATTAAAAGAATAGCGTAATAAAATTAAAAAAAAAAAAAAAAAAAAAAAAAAAAAAAAAAAAAAAGGGAGGAATGGCACAAAGGCACAAAGAATAAGGCACGGCACTCATATTTTTATATTTTTATGGCACTCATACCTTAAGAAATCGTACTATAAGTTAACAAATTATTTCTTAACAAATTGTCCCTTAAGCTAATCACAATTTTTAAATTTGTATTTCTGTCTCCAATTACTTAATTAATTTAATTAATTTTAATCCTTAAGTTTGTATACATATTAGCATATTAGTCCCTAATCAATTGGATTGATCAGTTAGAATTGAATGTATTGCCTTATCATTGTTTTTATAATCCCTGTAAAAATTATTTCACCTAAGCCCAAGTTATTGTATAACACAAATTCTAATTAGGCTTTTAGTGGTAACATCAGTTGCTGTGCAAGGGTACGACATCATCGAGTATCAGTCACCAATTGTCACAGTGAAGGAAGGCAAGGGATAGATCGTAGATGGACACTTCAAACTGATACACCTCATCGAACTGCAGAAACTAGAGTCGCTTCTAGAAAAAATGAACAAAACCGTGGATGCTGAGATTAAGAACTACGATAGGAAGGTCATCGCGGAACATCATCTAGCGCAAATCAGTGTGCGATTCGATTCTCTGAGGGGGAAAGCCCATAGGCAGACCAGATCCATCAACTGGATAGGCTCAGCGTGGAAGTGGCTAGCGGGTAACCCCGACGCAGCGGACTGGGAGGATATCCTAAGGAACGAACGAGGCATAATTGAAAACAATAACCAACAGTATAAAATCAACGAAAGAGTCCTTAAAATAACCGATGACATCGTCCGAAAAATAAACTGGGTTATTGACAGCGCAAAAAATCAAGTAGCTCAATCCGACAAATCTACGTTCGAGCAAAACATCATCAACGAGATCATGCTGATCAAAGAAGAGATCAACGAGATCGTTCTGGCTTGTCAAATGGCTAGAAGCGGTATAGTCAACACCAACCTTCTTGACCGTGAAGAAATCAACAGGGTTCTGGCCGAAGTCGAAACACTGCCCTATGCCAACGTAGTAGAAGCATTGGAATTCGGAACTCCGTCGGTTTTTACTAATGACACCATGCTCCTGTACGTTCTTTCAGTCCCAAAAATAAGTAAGACGGAGTACAACCTTCTGCTGACAAGAGCCTCCATCACAAACGAGAAGCAAGTTGATCTACAATTCAACAGGATGGTAGTGAACCACGAAGAAACCCTCGGAATTCTGTCAGACTGTCTTATGATAGGAAACGCCACAGTATGTGAAGGAAGGTCCTTAGAGAAACTAGACGAAGATCATTGCATTGCCCGGTTGCTGAAAGGCGGGGACGCCGCCTGCACCTTCCGTCTGAACAGCGCGGAAATCATCGAGCTTATCGAGGAAGACACCATATTCATCACAAATTTCCATGGCCAGCTAACCACTCTCAACACATCGAAAAACCTGTCCGGTACCTTTCTAATTCGAATCCGTAACGAGACGATCCAACTCGCCAATAGGACATTTTCGAGCTCTTCAGTCACATCCCTCCAAGCATTACCACCTGTTCTCTCAAGCATCATTTCAGCCGGAGACAAAATCAATGTGGAATACGTACACAACATCAGCATGAAGAACATCAGACTCTTAGCGGACCTTGCCAAGAAGACGAAATCAACAGCAGCCGTCGACGCCATCATTTTCCTGCTTATTGTAGCATCATCCTTTCTCATCTGGAGGAAAATCAACAAAAGGGCGGATTTGCCAGTTGTACAACCTATGGCGCCTACCAGCATCACTAACCAGCCTTGAGATCTGCGGGACGCAGATTTTTAGAGGGAGGGCAGTTAACACCACGCTCTCCTGATAAGAGGAAAGGGGAGATGTCACCTTGAACTTCGCAACAATTCGCATATGCAACAAGACACCATGCATTTGCCAGATGCATGAAAGAACATGATCGAGCGTGCATACGTTCCCACGAGCACACGAGTGAAATGCTGACACTGCTGCCCTTGCACATGCAGGCTGCCCAACGGACACCGGCACAGGAGTTAGATTATGTTTAAGTTAGATTTGTAAATTCATTCTAGTTCTGTACGTCTGCGAATAAAGTCATTATTAAAACTCGAATAAACGGGATTGCGTTGTAAGTCGAACAGTTGGGGGGAGGCTCTGCCTCCCCGTTCGCGGTTTTTTTTATTATCCTTGAGAAGGATAACGTTAACTTTACATTTACCAGGTATCGGAAATGCATCCAAATCGATGTAAAAAACAAAAAGAAACATACTAAAAAGGGAACTTTGAATGTACAACAACAACGAAAGAAATGAAAATTAGTGCTCCCCGTGGAGGCGGATATTGCTCATCTCTCTTATGATGTGAAAGACCCGAGGGAAAACAACACCTTCGCCACCCTTCCAATTTCGGGTGCGGAGGAGGAGCGTAATGAACTTGAAAAAGAGGACCGTGTCCTACGTGCCAAGTTAAAGGCCATAGTCGAGAAATTAAATGAGGTGTGGCATATTTCTCTCTTTATTTCTTCCCTAAAAACGTGTGTTCCTCCCTCCTTTTCTCTCGTCGGCTCTCGTCCATCTATGTAGTATATCTTTGTAGGCTTTTTTTGCTTTGCTACATCGGCTTGTTTGCATTGGATATCAAACCAGGGGTCTCTAGCTGGTGGCGGTTTGAAACTCCGCACATCAGAGGCAGCGTGGATTGTGCCGGTGTCATCGGACTTTGCGAGAGGTTGAGGGAAACTCGATGGGCGAAGATCCCAGCGGTCTCGTGCGATTGTAGCTTTCCGTGTAACTCTTTTTGACTTGCTCGCCTCCGTAGCATCCTTAATATCCTCATTCGCACCTTGGCTACAACGAGGTAGTGATCCGAGTCGATGTTGGCTCCTCGGAAGGTTCGTAGATTTTGGATGCTGGAGGAGTGTCTGGCGTCGATCAATCTGGTTGATGGTCCACTGATTTGGTGGCCGCCTAGTTCCTTTATGGATGTTGAGATGCGGGAATCATGGGCTTACTACAAGGAGGTTAGGCCCTGCTAGCAAGTCAATTAACTTGAATCCGTTTTCGGATGTGGTATTGTATAGGCTATGTTTTCCCGTGGTCGACTCAAATATATATGTCCTCTTTGCCCAGTCTTGTGTTCAAATCCCCTAGTTTTTTAATGTCATAACTGGGGCATTGGGCGTACGATTGGTCCGGAAGATCATAGAAGTAGTGGCATGAACGTATATTAGGATGCCGGAGGATGCCTTTGATGGGGAGCTTACATGCCGGAGCTTAGGACATTTTGTCGGAGTCTTCTCGAATAACAAACCCACATCCGAATAGGCGTTGTTTATTTTCCTTGTAATAATTACCATAATAGATATCACAGTTTTTCATCCTTTTTTGCCTGGTCCATCCCATCGCTCTTCTTAGAGTCCGGTTATATTTATATGCTTTGTAGCAGTCGAGGACTTTTTCCGGTTGGTTGTCTGCACTTGATCTGTTAAGAGGCCGCACATTCAGACGTCAACATTGTATCCGTCCGTATCCGAGGCTTCTGTTGTTGCTTCGTGACAAAATTTTTCTTTTCCGTGATAGGGATGTCAACCCTAACCACAACCTCCAACTTGGAGGGCCAGATTCGCTGCACACATTGGTTCACCGCCACGAGAGGACGCGTGGAGGCTGTGTGTCAGCTTGGATTGAGCAAGGACAGAGATCGAAACTGGTGTTTGTCACGTTTAACACGATCAGATTCTTTACTCTGTTTGCTTGCTCCTTCACTCCCCTTACCCCAGCCATATCACCAGACACTTAGGTTTAAGAATGGATTTGTAAAATCAAAGTAGAATTAGACGCGGACCGATGTGGTTCGTTCTTAGAAATAAAAGGGAATATTTTTAAAAACGTTTTTTTTTTTACTTTCAAATAATCATCCGTCGAGATGGTCACACAAATTACTCAGAATGAGCTTCGACCATGGATGTTTGGTTTGGTCTTCATTGTCAACGGCGCCCCCATAATTTATTTTGGCTTGGATTATTATCATTCTTCTCATAGCCCGGTGCAAAACGATGCAGGACAGACTTTATCGTTGATGAAGTAGTAATTCGCTCGTGATTCAGCCCATTCATACTACATAGTGTTTTCAGAGAGCTATAGTCTTATGCCAACTTGGATCCCAAAATCATAAAAGGAGTCTGATTGTTGGACCGCGTATTTATACTTAATATGCAGCCGTCCCTTAAGACTAAAATTTATCAATTACATATTATATATGAGTTATTACTAGACAAGCAGATTCATCATTCATAATTCCATGGACCGAGGAACAAATCAATATTCGGATACATAATTTATTCGTCTAATCCCAAACTGCTTTTATATCCAATGCCTTTGAATTGTAGGTTAATATTATCTTAGTAACAAGTACCAGTAAATCTCCAAGTCAAAAGAGGGGAAAAAGATCAAATCCATTTAGGCAGTGACGTCTTACATAATAATACTATAGTTGACCACACACACAATGGATTTGCCTGTCACAGCCTACGAACTGACCGAATTCGAATAAAGCTCTTTCTGCAGGGCAGTGGGACAAGCAATCTAAATTGCTAATTTTTCTGAAACCTTAGTGCGCACCGAAAAGTTAATGTCCGCAACGACTGATGATTATGAATTCCTCCCTTTTTTCCTAAGCTTGCTTATTCGTCTTTCATTGCTTTGTATTCGCAAATACTAGAAAGTTTGGGAACTTCTTCTTATTTTTTTTACCTCCAAGTGAAGCTATTATATATCCCATTAATATAAGATATTTAAGCTTTTTTTTTATTTAGAATTAATCTCGAAGACATATTGTGTGCCTGCTTGATCTATGGAAAAGAAATGGGAAAGTATGGAATATCTTAACAAAGAGTCAAAGTTGATGTCCGCCCACAAAATAGATATTAAACAGATCCTTGCCACTTTGAGCATAAATTTCCATCAATCCAAAAAAAAGAAGACTCGGATTTTCTTTTATCGATTCATATGAAGCTGTCAGTAGAGAAGGGCACTTATGTACGTACTCTTCGTTAGTAGTCCGCCTTTAGTTCTAGGTTCGTAAAATATTCAATGTAAATTGTAGTTTATTGAGTGAGAGGCGGTTTTTTGACAATTGAACGCCCTTAAAAGGATTGAAATATCGTCATCATTTCCCTCGAGACATGTTTTATACATCCATGATTTTGTAGATAAAAGGGCGTTTTCCAAAACGTCCAATAATTTCGTATCACACTGCAAACGTAGTGATGCAAACGTAATGATGCAAAGTAAGTGATGTTTTCGCATACAAAACACCTTCCATGTGGCATCATGACATTTGCCGATGCTCTGTTTGCTTTTGTTTGCGCAGTAGATATGTTCACAATGCGTCTTGGAATAGTATGCATTGGCATTACCTTTTTTGTTTTCGTTTTGGTGTCATTGCAGTATTAGAGCGATGATGCGTTTTGGAAAACGCCCAAACACTTAAGTTTTTTTTTTAAGGGTAATCTGTCAGTGTTGTTATTTGATATACATATGGTATGTAAGCTCAAGATTATTATGCACCTATGAATAAGTTATACAATATGTAAATTGTCGATTACCCATTTAATTCGAAAAAGGTTGGCATCCATTGTGCTTGTCAAACAAACCATTGATCATTCCATACAAATTAATTCCGTCCGTTTTCAAAAGATGGCGCCACCTGCAAATTTTGGCTGATCTTGGAAGCGATTACCTACTTCATTGGAAAGGTGTGACATCTGTCAACAATAATAAGTGTGCATCAGCGTCTGTTTCTGACAACAACATTGTTTTTTGCCTCTTCGAAAATGTCCGGATTTGTCTTAAATAAACAGCATTTGCGGGAAGTTTTGATTTTCTTTTTTAATTGGAAGAAAAGTGCAGCTGAAGCCCATCGAATGCTTGTAGAAGTTTATGGTGAATCTGCTCCGACCGATAAATCATGCAGAGAGTGGTTTCGACGCTTTAAAAGCGGTGATTTTAGCGTCGAAGACAAAGAGTGTCTTGGTCAGCCCAAAAAGTTTGAAGATGAGGAATTGGAGGCTTTACTGGATCAAGATCCGTGACAAACGCAAAGTGAACTCGCAGAATCGTTGGGAGTGACTCAGCAAACAACTTCCGTTCGGTTAAAGAAATTTGGATTTATTCAAAAGCAAGGAAATTGGGTGCCGTACGATTTTTCACCTCGGAACTGCTTCTTGAAAGACATCAAAGGAAGGGATTTTTGCACCGGATCGTGACTGGAGATGAAAAGTGGATATACTACGATAACCCCAAGACGAAAAAATACTATGCAAAGCCTGGTGAATCCGTTCCATCATGGTCTATATCGACGCCAAAGAAAAACATCCACGGTTCAAAGGTCATGCTCTGTATATATGGGACCAGACGGGTGTGGTGCACTATGAGCTGCTAAAACCAGGCGAAACCATTGATGGGAAACGTTATCGACTACAACTAATGCGTTTGAGCCGTGCATTCCGTGAAAAACGGCCAGAAATGACCGAAAAGCATGACAAGGTGATTTTGCAACATGATAACGTCCGGCCCCACGTGGCTGTAGCGGTCAAAAACTACCTGAAAACGCTGAAATGGGAGGTCTTTCCCCACCCGCCGTATTCTCCAGACCTTGCTCCTTCCGACTACTGGCTTTTTCGACGGATGCAAAACGATTTGGGGGGTCACCGGTTCGGCACTTTTGAAGATATTGAAGAATGGCTCAATGATTGGATCGATGCCAGAGAGGACTCATTTTTTAGAGATGGTGTTCGAAAATTACCAGAGAGATGGGAAAAAGTAGTCGCTCCTATATTCCATATAGTTAGTATGTATAGTTCTCCACGCAGTTTCGTATTTGCCAAATATCTTTACTCTTTATTCGATTCTCGCTCTCGATTCAGGCCTCAAGAATAAGGGAACTTTAGTTTTTTAGAAGGGAAGTGATGCTGCTGAGAGTGTCGAATTTATTTGTGTCCTGGACGCCACAATAAACACTTGTGGACTCTTAGTTTTGTTTTTCTTTTAATTCAGTTTTATTTTAAATTTCATACAACTATATAATGCTAGACAATGCATGAAATTCGCTTCAATAACGTAACTAACTTAAAATACCTAACTGACCCTTACGTACGAAAGTATGCAGAACGACTTAAACTATGTCCTTCGGCCTTATGATGAACTCAAGTTGATTAATGAAAAAGAAACAATTAATTCCAAGAAAATATTTTTCATAAGAAACTTAGCAACAGATCCTGTTTTTCTTAAATTATATAAAACGTACAACTAATTATAATTCACTCAGTCTATCTTAGCTAAAATACATATGTATTATAAATATATATGTATACATTATATGTATGTAATTATAACTTTTTTTTCTTTATTTCGTATTTTATCCTACATACCCTAGCCTATATAAGCCTGCCATTGGCATTTGGCAGACTTTGACTTGAGACTCACCTATCAAAATGGACTGATTCAGTGCAGCCCGCTTCAACCATCAAGAAGGTTGATGCTATTGGACGACATCTTCTCGATCTTCTTCTTTTCCTTTTTCCGGCGTTGTTATGGTCAGAAGTGTAGGACCATAACCTTCCCACTTAACTGCATTCCTACTGGTCCGCTTGTGGGGTCCGCCGGTTTGACCTCAGAAAGTAGCGGCAGGCTTCCCGGTTTAGGATTACTTCATCGCTGAGGCCAATCAAATGCTGGTGTTTTTGCATTTGTTTGCACCAATTGTTTTTCGGCCTGCCTTGTTTTTTTTTTTTTTTTTTTTGTGACACGGGCATGCTCCAGATTTTTTTGTTTCATCTTACTCTTACAACACCGGTGATCTCCAGTCGTGTCAACCCACTGATTTGCATGCACACTTGTGGGGCAGTTTAATGGTGGTATATGTGTCCCTAGGCTCACCTTGGTGTTTTCTAAATTGCCTAGATGTGATTTTTGTTTACCTTTGTTTTAGTCGCCTTTTACGACAAGCGAGAGGTATCGCTGCAGGGATATTCTCAACCCGTCCCTGCAAGGGTAACGACATCTTCTCGATCTTGACGTAAAATCGACCTTCTGAACCTGAGGCGTTCGGGTTGGAGGAGCGCGACACAGAATTGCCTGCTACGTGGAAGATAAACGGTACCGCCAATCTATCCTGGATCAGACCACTTTGATCTAAATTGATGAATGCCTCTGGTGGGACAAAGCGATTAAGGCTCACCCTCTCATGGTACAGGTTATTGGGGTAGTAAGCTCCGGCGATCAGGCTATTGACCGAAGTCATTGATCTTGCAACGTGGCTTCGAACAAGTTTTATCAGAAAATTATCCAGCCGTACAATCCTGACCCTATTGTATAGGACCTCGTTCAGGAAAAATTTCTTGTAGTCAGATTCCCTTCCTCTCTCCCTTGGCTCTCGCATTGACGGGACATCTATAGCCAACCATGGGCCTAACCAGGGCCCTTTATATACATATGTTCGCACACACATACATTCATACATACATACACTGATACACATACATAAGTCTTTTCCACATTACCCAGAAAAACGCATTACGCATCAATTCTTTTTTTTATTGAGGTTTCCCCGGTAGGCCTAATCCTCAGTAACAAACAAATACTTTCACATATCTGTTTGTATGTATGAGTATAAGTTATGTATGAAATTATATTTAATGTAATTACAAAAATAAAAATATCAAATAAATAAATAAATTAAATAACAAATATATATGTATGTTATATTCGTGAACATGTTCATAAAAAATAAAAATAATAGGAAACTTTATTTTAAGGAATTCCAGTTAATTTTTTAAAGGAAAAAAAGTAAAACCATAAACTAAGACGCAGCGAAGAAATGTGCAGAGGGAAACGTTTATACTTGAAAATTTACTTTTCTGGCCTTAGCCTTTGCAAATTCAGGAATGAAATCATAATAGTTTAAAAATTCCTTTTCAATAGACAAAATAGACAAGCCTACCAATCTCTCTTGAGTCTTTGTTGTCCTGAGATAATTTTTAATAAAGTTTAGAAAAACTACGTTCTCCTGAAGCTACTGTGACTGGAATTGTATTAAGAATTTGGAGAGCAATAACTAAGTTAGGAACAAGGTCTTCAAGGCTTGAACTAAAAATAAAATTTAACACCTACAAACTTGAGCTTTGTGGTGCAACAAGCGGAGAAATTACGGTTAATTCTTGAAACAGTTCTGCTCCATCTAAATCTTTAAAACTCCCAAATGTTAAAACATTCTGCAAATTGAGGCATGAAGCACGTAAATCTTTTTTTTTAGACATTCGTCTATGTTACTTAAAAATTTAAATTTTATACTATATGTACATATGTGTCAAGCTACTCAAACCGTTCAGCAATCGATTGAATGGCTTGATCAAATATTTTGAAAAAACAAATTTATTTTAAATCTTTGTTTCGTATCTAATATAGTTTCGGGACATTCATCAGCATAAAGTCTCTTTCTCCGTCGAGATCGCAATGATGAAGCTTCCGGAAACATATTTGGTATTTTTAGGGAACTAGCAATACGCTCGGTGAACGAACTCATTGAATTTTTCATGGGAACGCATTGAAATTAAACTGTTTTTTGTATATTCTAAGACTTTTATGCCTGTTGAGAGATTAACGGACGGACTTTGTAAATATTTGCTAGTTTTATTTATATTTTCTAAAATATCAAACCAAATAAAATAAAATAAAAAATAAAAGTAAAATCAAAAAATTTATTTATTTATTTATTTATTTATTTTTTGCTTCTGGATTTCCTATTTCAGATATTTCTATAATGGCTTCATATATGTCTTCTAGATTTGTTTTTAAAGGCCTCAATGCATCTAACCTGCTCTCCCATCTAGTATCAGAAAGTGGTTTCAAAGTTAGATTTGGAATTTTATTTTTATAAATATTCCACCGCGTTGTGGAACTTGAAAAAAAGTTATACAAACATTGAATTGTATCAAAGAACTTAACAGCATATAATGGGCACCGAGCAGCATCATTAACTACTAAATTTAATGAATGCGAGCAACATGGAACGAAAAATACTCTTGGTTCCAGGGATCGAGTTCGATTCTGAACACCTGCTTCTTTACCTTTCATATTCGAGCCATTATCATAGCTTTGGCCTCGACAATTACTAATTAAAATGTCATGCAATTCAAGCTTGTCTAAAATTAACTGAGTCATTCCCATTCCGGTCTTGTCTTCCCCTTTCAAAAACCCTAAGAAATTCTCTTGTACTTCAAAAGTTTTCTGTCTTTTATGTACAAATCTAACAACAATAGTTACTTGTTCTACGCGGGTTTTATCGGTTGTGGAGTCTGCAATTATTTATTTATAAATATTTTGCTTATCTAAGCATTGAAATAATTTTATTGCTAATGGTTGTGGCAAAAATATGAATAATTTCATTTTGAATTGTTTTACTTACGTTACCTATTTTGTGTTTCTTGACGCTATTTCCTCTACTAGTTTTAAGAAGTTTCGATTGTTGAATTCAAACAATTTATCTGAGAAACCACGAAAAGGTACAAACTGTGAACCTAGAAATTCTACAATACAACAATGAATAATCTTTGTAAAACCGCCCTCCAATGTTTTGTTTCAGCTTCCATCGAACTTTCAAACACTGCATCAATTGATGTGCCTGATGTCAATCCTGGTGTTGTGGTTTTTTGGAATTTCACTTAAATGTGGTCAATCATGAAAGTTTTTATTTTTTTATTTTTTGCAAATAAAAAACAAACAGAAACAAAAGTCCTTTGGTTTTGAATAAATTTAGTCCTCGGAACTACCTTGCCATTAGATAAAGTTCGTTGATAGCTTGAAATTGAAAATGTTCTATTATTTGTTTTTGGAAACTGATGATTCCAAATTTGCACTGGTCCCTTTAAAACTATGTTTTTAATAAGCTCATCAGATAAATTTCCCCAAATTGGGGTCATTAGAAAGTTCATGCGAAAACATTGCAGAAACCTCTTCTCCTGGCCCCACTGTATTTCCTATCTGCACCTCATCGATAGCATTTCCTACATGTGCCTCATACATATTGGAATACTTACATTTGCTCCATTTGCTTGTTCCTCGCTGCGTTTTAAAAATTTAACAATATGTTGGCTCTGTTTTTTGTTTTCGGCCTCAACAAGCTTTCGCTTTTTTCGAAGTTCTGCCCCCGAAGGCTTTTTTTGTCCATATTAAAAACCGCAAACACTACTTATATATTATAATATTATTTATTTGCACTTTTAAGCACTTCCACACAAAATACAAAACACGTCACTTCCATTAAAAACTGATATTTATTAAATTATGTAGTTTAAAGCGAATAACAATCGACACAATCTATACCAGACCAGAGAATAGCAAACAGTGAAAAATTCTTGAACGCCAAAAATATTCGTTGCAATTATAACCGTAATTTCATTAACTTAAAGCAATAAGAGTACAAAACAAAAACTACGTCACACGCATCACATAGATCAAACACCGAAACCAAAAAAAAAAAAAGTCTTGACACCTTAAATCGATATACAAACGACTTTCAGCTAGCTTCTACCTACTTCTTGGTTTGTTGCTTTTCTCGTAGATGAGAATATAAGATAAATTTTTATTTGTAACTTTATTTAAAAAAAATGTTTTTAAGGAGGAGAAGATCCTCTTTATTCAGATGTTCAAACCAACACTAAACTTACAAACTAAAACATGCAATATCTTAACATATCTCTAATTCTAATGCTGGACGTGATGGCATGCACGTCGGTGTCAGGTGCAGGTGCAGGTGCCGGAAAGCGTGGGTGGAAGATAATGGTGATGGATGGTGATGATGGGAACTGCATGGTGTAGGGTATCCGTCGCGATCATGAGTTTGTGGATGCTGTGGCCGATGTCATGTGGTGTGATGTTGGAATTTAATGGTAATGGAATTTGCGAAGATTGTGTTAACTTATATATTCCATGGACTCATACACATACACATTACGGTGTATAATAAGAAACTTGCACCCATAGCTCATATAATTCAGCATGAATATTTTTTTGTGTTGTTATATTTTAAAATAATAGAGTTGGGACCCAGTGTGTAAGAAAAAAAACTCGCTCCGATTAGTTGGGCTGGATGTTTTCTGTGTTGAGTTTTTATATATTTTTTTATATTGTAGGAATACGAACGAGTGGGAACATTTTGATAGTAGGTATGATATAAACTTGCATAGGTCTGGTGGGATATTATATTTTAAGAATGCATGGATGTTAGTAAGTGTGCAAGAAATAACTTTGGGCACTTGCGATGGATGTTATTTTGTATTTTGGGATTATTTAATATGCAAATGGCCATATTTGTTTGCGTAAGATCAAATCACATTTTTATCGGAAATGCGCCTGATTTTTTTGCGCAGAAAGAGATAGAATCACTAGATAGATCTAACGTGTTATCTCGATCCAGTGGACTACCGAAAACGGCGCATACAGCTGCAAGTTTAGTGACGGCAAAAACGGAAAACAATAGTTGTTACTTTTGTCATGCACACAATCACACTACTCGAAACTGCGACAGCAATCAAACCCCCAAACAGAGAAAACAAATGCTAAAAAGCGACCGCCGATGTTTTCGTTGCACAATGAAAGGTCATTGCTCAAAGGACTGCAAAACGAGTAATTTAAAATGTATTCACTGCAGTGGACGTCATGTAAGCTCTGTGTGTGAAAGAGTCAGCAATACCAGCGTATCCAACATGGCCCAAACGTCAAAGCAACGTCAAAACAATAATACAGAAACGTCAATAAACGCATGCTCGCTTAATTCACCAGCTATGAGTTACTTACAGACAGCGCGAGCCTTTGTTAATAACCCTGATTCCTCCCATAAATTATTTATAAGGCTTTTAATTGACGGTGGAAGCCAGCGTTCTTACATCAAGCGAAGCGTCTCCAGGAAGCTGGGTCTTCCAATTGTTGGAGTGCAAACTATTCAAATTTCAACTTTTGGAGGCAGAAAACCTGAGCAAATATGCAACTTGGTACGTCTTTCGATAATTAGTCAGTTTTCCACGCAAAAGGTTTCACTAATCGCTCTGGAGGTGGATGAGATTTGCGACGATGTTCTAGTTGAACCTGACTCCAGTGATTTTAAAAACGCTGACCTAGAACTTGCAGATTCAAATATAAACGAAGTTCCACAGGAACCAGGTATTAGTTTATTGGTAGGTTCTGACTATTATTGGACTCTAGTTTCAGGGGAAAAGGAGTACCTGTCTCAAAAATTGGTGGCCATTAACACTGCTCTTGGATGGACTCTTCAAGGGCCTTCTAGCTGCTGCACAGCTAGCAGTTCTATCTCTTTGCCGACTGTTATCCTTTTGAATATGGATGTAGTAAAGCATCAACTACCTAACTTTTGGGATTTGGATTCTATTGGGATTACAAATGAAGAGAAACCTTTAGATTCCCTTCAAAAAACATTTAATGATTACGTCACCAAAAGAAATGACTATTACGAGGCGAAACTTTTATGGAGGCCTGAACATTTTCATATCGATAGCTATAGAGATGGTGCACAGT
This sequence comes from Merodon equestris, assembly GCA_958301585.1. Taxonomy (NCBI): domain Eukaryota; kingdom Metazoa; phylum Arthropoda; class Insecta; order Diptera; family Syrphidae; genus Merodon; species Merodon equestris. The sequence goes on along the minus strand of OY284416.1, from coordinate 71,519,704 downwards.
CTAGATTTGGAAATTTAATTCGAAAGCTGCTTCGTCGTCCGGATGATCTACTCTCATATGAAAGGGAAATGAACGAGTTGATAGAAAGAGGAATAGTTGAACGTGTCAAAGAGAGTAGTGAGCACGGAAAAAGAGTATATTATCTACCGCATAGACCGGTTTACAGAGATGATAAGACTACGACAAAGTTAAGGATTGTATTTTACGCTTCGGCGCACACTGGTACTAACGCATCTTTAAATGATCTCCTTTCACCTGGACCGAATCTTTTTCCAAACGTGTTAAGCATTTTGGTGAATTTTAGAGCTGAAAGGGTAGGACTCGTTGCAGATATACAAAAGGCATTCCTAAAAATTCGATTACGGCAGGAAGATCGAGATGTGCATCGTTTTTTTTGGTTTGAAGATAAAATTCAAAATGTTCATAAGTTGCCAAAGTGGGCTATATTTCGCATGACCAGAGTCACCTTCGGCATTACATGTAGTCCTTTCCTTTTAAATATAGCTATTCGAAATCATTTACAAGATGAGCAGTTAAAGTTTCCAGATACTTGCACGAAATTGTTATTTTCATTCTATATGGATGACCTTGTTTGTAGTGTTTCTGGAAAAAATGATGCTATAAAATTATATGAAGAATCCAACGATATAATGAAGCGAGCTTCGTTTGTTTTACATAAGTGGAATTCAAATGAGTCATCAGTACGTGAGAGATTTGGAAAGCAGAATAACGCTCCTGATGTGCAGAAAGTCTTAGGACTTAAATGGCATGTGAGATCGGATGAGTTAAGCGTGGACGTAGAACAGTTGAAGGCTGATACCTTACCGACAATAGGTAGCAAGAGAGAGCTGCTTGGACTAATTTCGAGGATTTACGACCCTTTAGGCAGTTGTGGACCTTTCACTGTGAAGCTCAAGATAGCATTTCAGGAAACTTGGAGGCAAAATCTCGATTGGGACGATGCCCTGCCTTCAGCTTTGCAAAAAACTTGGTTGAAATCTGTTGCTGAGTTACATTACCTATCCGAAATTGTGATACCCAGATGCATTTTCACCTTTCAGCCAACCAAAAGGGAGCTGCATATCTTTGTAGATGCAAGTATGAAGGCGTATGGAGCGGGTGCATACGTTCGATATTTTCAGTCGGATGATCAAGTAAATGTGAATTTTCTATGCTCCAAGAGTAGAATTGCACCTCTGAAAGAAGATAAGTCTCCTGAACTTACATTGCCCAGACTTGAGTTAACTGCTGCTGTTATTGGTGCACGTTTATATTCATATTTGAAGACCAACCTTAAAATAACTTTTGATTCAGTTACGCTATGGTCAGATTCTCAGATAACTCTTCATTGGATTAACGGAAATGGTACCAAATGGAAACCATATGTTTCGAACCGGGTGAGAGAAATACAGGAACACTCAAGTAGCGCGATTTGGAGATTTTGCTACGGGAAACTTAATCCCGCTGATATTTTGACTAGAGGCACAAGTGCTAAAAAATTGCTGGAGACAACATTTTGGTTAAATGGTCCCGATTGGCTTAGAACTTTCGATAACGATGATCTTTCATCTCAATCCCAGGTAAATCAACATGATTTTCAAATAAATAATTCCTTTCTTGTCGTTTCCGGTACCGAGACCTCCCAGCGAGACATCTTGAAACGAGAGCCTCTAATACAGTTGGAGAAATACAGCAGCATGCGAAAGATTTTAAGAATTACCGCCTATTGCTTTCGCTACATAGTGATGGTACGAGGGACATTTGGATCTTTTACAGCTTTTGCCTTACCACCTAACAAGTTGGTTCTTACTGCAGAAGAGATAAAAGCGGCAGAGCATTATTGGACAAAATTCTTTCAAGAAAAGTTTTATTCGGCTGAAATTGAGCGTTTGCAGAAGAAACTTGCTGTTGACGGATCCTCGACTATTTTGTCTTTAAATCCAATAATTGATGAAAGCGGAATTTTGAGAGTTGGTTCTCGTCTTGCTGCACTAACATTAGAGGTGGGACATTCCTATGACGAAGTTTTTCCAATAATTTTGCCGAATAAATGCCGGTGGTCAGAACTCTTGATATATGAACTACACCTTCAACGATTGCATGCTGGAACAAACACGTTAATGGCGGAGTTGCGTAAACGATATTGGATACCAAAAGCGAGACAGCTCATTAAACGCGTAACGAAATCGTGCGTGCTTTGCAAGAGATTGAGAACTAAAGCAGCGAATCAGGACACCGGAACCTTGCCCATCGAACGCCTTTCGAGCTCAAGGCCATTTGAAACTACAGGGCTAGACTACGCTGGTCCGTTACTTGTTAAACATGCGCAAGATAGTAAGAAGTATTACATAATGCTTTTCACCTGTTCCACAGTGCGAGCAATTCATCTAGAGCTAACACCGAATCTTTCTGCTGAAAGTTGCCTCATGGGTATTAGAAGGTTCATTGCACGCAGAGGTGTTCCAAAAATGTTTATGTCGGATAACGCAAAGACCTTCAAGCGATCTTCGTCTGAACTCTCAATACTCGGTGACCTATTAGAATCCATTGAATTTAAGACCTTTTTAGCCGAGCACAAGATCTCATGGAAATTTATCGTCGAGCGGGCTCCATGGTGGGGCGGGTTTTGGGAGCGCTTGGTTCGTTCGGTTAAAGACGCCCTTAAAGCCGCTGTCGGACGTGCTGTCCTAGACGAGGAACAGCTTTATACAATTCTCACCGAAGTTGAAGACGTTGTAAATTGTCGTCCCTTAACTTATATAAGTGATGATGCGAAGGATCTATGTCCACTTACGCCAGCTCATTTTTTAAAAGGTCAATTTTCTGCTTTTCCCTTTGACAATGTAGGCTCAATCTCAGATAACAATCTTCGTAACAAATGGAACAGTAGATTACGTACAACAAAATTCTTCTGGAAACGTTGGAAATTAGAGTACTTAAACCACTTGCGATCAGCACACTTCTTAAAGAAAGGGTCTTCCTACAATGTGAAGGAAGGAGATGTTGTCATCGTCTACGATCAACGGGTCCCACGTTTGTTTTGGAAACTGGCATTGGTAGAAACTGTTTTTCCTGATAGAGATGGCAAAGTCAGATCTTGCGAACTCCGAATGCATGATGGAAGTATACTCAGAAGACCAATTCAGCTTTTATATCCGCTCGAGATTTCCGGCCCGGGAGGATGTTGAAAATAAAATTATGAAATGGCAACACCGATGTTCCCTTCTCCAGTTCAATGGTTCTTCAATCAGTCGACTTCGGTACTTCAGCGACTTTGGATAACGTGCGGTTACTTTATATACCTATATTCCATCCCAAATAAAGTTCAATTTGTATATAAGAAGTTCGGTTTCATTTCGTTTCTTTTGAATCACGTTGTTTCTATTTTCTCCCAAAGACTATTTTCGACAGCATCCATATGTTCTTCAAATTACATATACTTGGCCAGCCTGACCCCAAGGTGTTTGGTGCACTAAATAGTCTCGCTGTCCGAATTGGCGGAAAAAATAACGCAAAAAAAAAAAACACAACCGTTTGCTCCTTTCCTTTTTTTTATTTGACTTGACATTACTACAATAACTACATTAATAATATAAATGGGTCAATTCACAATAATGAGAAAAAAAGTAGGTAATTTATTACTACAATACTTTAAAATAAAAAATAAAAAATAAATTTTTTTATCGACTTTAATACAAGGTATTTGACTACACAGGACATCCATCCGATCTAGAAATCG